>BSBM01000449.1:10172500-14972500 GCA_027924585.1 Larix kaempferi | reverse complement strand
CTTCCTTTGTTGATACTCTGAAGAAAAATGAGCAATTGTGGAGTTCCCACTCCAAAAACTGCGCCCTGCTCCAGCTGTGCTCTTCACTTGTAAATCGTTGGCCAAGGAAAAGATGGAAACAATGCACTAACAACTCAACAAGGCTAAGGAAAACTAGATATCAGTCAAACAATACATATCCATCCATAAACTCTCAAGAATCTCGGTGAAAAATGGCTCTATATCATTCAAACTCAAGTGTACAATGTGCCAAGAGAGGAAGAAATGGGGAGGCTTCTCTCTTAAGTATAGAATGCCCCATCTCAAAACCTAATTCCCTCCAAAATGGAGGGCTGGGATTTAATCCCCAATCATCAAATCGAAGGGTGGAGAGAGAGCTCCATGAGGGGGTGCAAATTGCCCTCTAGAGCGCACTTGTGGAGTGAGGGGCCCATTGTGGGGCCATACAACAAATGAAACAAGTGTTAGGGGGTGTCTATATGATGTTTTATCCCCCTAACACATATACCCAAGGTCCCACATCCAATACAATACAAAACATGAATTATCACTAAGTGGAAAAACACCCCCATGGGCAAATTCGTCCCACCTAGTGAGCTGGTCCAATGGAGGGACCCACAACCAAAAATACAATGTCCAAAATTACCAAAATTACCTTATAAGTCACCCTTATATTAGCTAGCCTTTGATTTTGCCATTTGCCATAGTTGCCTTTGCCAAATTTTGATTTTTCCTTTAATTAACTGCTGGTTTTTATTGCTGAAGGTGCAAATTGGGCTTTTGACCCACTTATAGTGCCCGGATTGTCGAACCGTCTGTTGCAATGCAATCGTGGACCCCAAAAATAGTAGACATGGTCACTTGAACGACCACGATTCATCACTTAGGCACTGTTTGCCCAAAATCCATGATTTTTAATTAAAACGTGTCATTAATGACCAATAATAATTAAAAATCTCATCGGTGCCTCAACATTTTCAAATTCTGATGCTTGGAGGTTCATATGAGACCCCGGATGATAATAATTGACCAAAATCGAAATGTTGGTCGCAACATTTTTTCGGGTCCATTTTTGGCCTGGTCAACCTAGTTTGACCAAGTCAAATCTGGTCAACATGGTGCTGGCTGAATACCTGTATGCAATATGAAGCGATAGGCTTCCTTATACATGTTAGTACATTACTAAACAATATGATGTCAATATAGTGATCAAGAATACATAATATCTCAAAAATACGAGGCCCCTGGTGACGTGGGCCCACCACATCCAAAAGACTCAAACTGCTATGCACAACCTATAGACTTGACCACCTAGCTGACTTTGGGCGATGTGGAAAACAAAGTGAAAGGTAAGGGATGACAAGGACAAAGATCATGTGACCCTTTGGATGAATCGGGAAAACGGGGTCCACTGAGATGAGCATACCATGACAAAACACAGGGAAGGGCGGTGCCTCAGAAATGGGTACAGTGTAGGGAAACCGCCACCGGTCGTCTAACAAATACCTCACAACTCACATCCGTGCCTTGAGAAGACTCCGTGAGGATCTTTTGTAGAGCTACCAAATTGGGTGTCTGGCAAACCGTAACTTGAGACTCTAGGGGACAATCTTGAGCTTGTCCCTTGCTCCCTCACCTCCTTGCCTTGCAGGACTAGGTGAGGAAATAACCACTACAAAGCTGATATGTACGGCTGACCTGTGTCCATGTGTGTTTACAAACACATTACATGGATTTTACATTACATTTCATACTTAGCCTTTTTGGCTAGATTTTACATTTACATTAGCCCTTTTGGCTTGCTTTACATTTCTTTTTACATCAAGGCCCTTTTGGGCTACATACATATCTCAATAGATATAATCAAGGTGCTCATACTGCAAAGTAATGGGGGTGAGCAATACATGCTTTGATGACCAATGGGGAACATCCGGTGAGGCTACACACTCCTATACTGCATTGCAACATCGGGGGCAACCGACAGGAGCAAATCCCAGGTTTGAGAGTGCATCTCACACACTAAAGAGCCGGGGCACAAAATACAGGGAATCATGACATACTCAGAGATCAGTGGGGAAGGGGAATCCTCAAGGTCACAAACCAGAATCCAAGTCGGGAAAGACCAACATGAATGAATCAGATGGGTGGAGGAAGTGAATGTGGATCCAAAGTCAGCTGCCTAGGGGGACTAAGTGATCAAGTCTATACCAATAAAAGGGGATATGATCTAGTGTGAATAGACAGGAGCCTACTGAAGGGGGTGGACTAACATCACCAAGGACCCAACAATACATCATAATGACAACTAGATCACCATATCAAACATCACATGCAAAGTCAATGTACTATCATGTATAAACAAGTCTAATCGACAACATGAGCAATAGAACATCAAATGCTATACCTGCTGCTGAAGCTGACTCTGAAGCTGGATCTCAACTGAATCCAAGCAATAAGTGGTAAACCAGCAATACTCTGTAGCACTCTATCAAAATATGGCCCGGCAACTGTCTCAATGGGCTTATGCAAAGCCTGGCAAGGAAGGGTACCTGTGTAGGCAATGATGTATACATGTCTGGACCAATGCCAAAAACCATCTGTCCCCACTTATATGTCTGCTCGGGGCAATCTGAACAAAACTGTGTGCCTCCTCTGAAGGCATCCGATCTCTGATCTGGAAAAAAAAGTATAGTATGGTCCCCGACCACACAATCTGCAGCATGGTAGCTCCAGCTAACATGGATGTGATAACAGGTATCTCATAGGAAACTGATTAACAAAGACCTAGAAAATATCATAACATGGTTAAATATTGAATATGGTTAGATCTGATAAGTACTATTCAGTGAGCTTCATGGACAGGAAAAGATCAACTAGATTTATATTAATAGGATCACAACTTTAGTGGGAGATAGTTAGGGCCTGTTTGACTGTGAAGTCCATGATCAGTTGACCAATCATTAGATGTTGACCTGTTTAATTGGCAAATGGAAAAGTTAAAACTATGGACTTTTTCTAGCCATTCTATAGATCTGTTAAAATATGAACACATCAGAACTATTCCACAGGTCAAGGCTTAGGACAAGTTGATTGAAGCAGGACCATAGCATGAATGTATGCTTTTTCGTTTGCATTGCATTTTTTTTAAAGCTAAACTAAAGGATTGCAATGGGTGGATGTTGAAACATCTTCAGTAATAGTGTGCCCAAACTGGTCATTGCTGGGGATTATTGGTCAGAAAAATAAATAGTTGAGATCACTCAATTGTTAGAGGAGTAGTAAGATGTATTTTAACTTTTCTAAGAGAAAAGATAGACATGAAAGATCTTATTACATACATGGTCGAAAGGAAGTTTGATTCATTCCCAACTGTTAAATTTGTAAAAGGAGACCTTTGATAGAAATATAAAGTACGAGTTAAAGAACTGGGAAATGTATTAGATACAAGTCCATCTTATCTACCCCATACATAAATCTAAATTGGCTGGTTCATTATTAGTGCACCTAGGAAGAAGGATCCTAGTGAATTAAGGGTCTGTGTTAGTTTTAGACGTTTGAATAATATCACTATTGCAAAGTACTTTCCATCCGCTGATAAAATTTCTTAGAAGATGCTGTTGATCATGAAGGCTATTCTTTACTGATGTGTTTTGACTCTTGAGGTTATAAGTTATAACCAAGTCAAAATTGCTGAAAAAGATCAACATATTATCACATTTGTTACTGACAGGAGATTCTTTGCTTATAGGGTGTTTCCCTTTGAAGTTTGGATGGAAGAATGCATTTGCAGTATTTTGCTGACTAGCCATCAATCCCTTTGAGGAATATTTTATTGTGTACTTTGATGACCGGACATTGTATGTATTGTTTACGAATCATTTGTGTCACCTCAGGATGATGTCAGAATGGTTTTTGCAAATTCAAATGTTTCAATATTATAAAGAGTGTATTTTGCACCCCCTTTGATATTTTTTGTAGTCCTGTCATTTGCAGAGATTGTCTGGCAAAAATAAAAATCATTCTTGACTTGAAGCTTCCAAGTCAGCCTCTCAAGTTAGGATATCATTAGGTCAGATAGGCTATTCCGGAAAGTTTATCTGGTATTACTCTGTTATCACTGCTCCATTTAAATGACTTTGTAAAAATGTGTCGAATTTGTTTGGCTGCACGTCATAGAAAAACCTTTTGCCTTGTTCTAATGTTTAGGATTGACTTTCAGTCTTGAATGTGTTTGGCGTTTATTACTTTGATTATGGGACTTTTCTAAGTATCTCATACCGGACAGGGATCATGTCCATTTTTACCTGGTGTAAATGGAAGTGATACTTTAGGGGTTCCTCAGTGGTAGTTTTGTCAGACATAAATGTTCCTATCGTGACCTCTATATGTGCATGGAAATATATACAATCTTTCTATAAGTATTTAATCAGATAAACAAGATAGCATATAGAATGATATGCATTTTACAACCATGAAAGATTTGTATTAAAAAAAATGCAGCCTATAAATTAATGCAGCTGGAAGCAATTTCAATCGCATGCATAACTTCTAGCTACAGAGACAAGATTTAATAAAAGTTGTGAACGATTGAGATAAATGTTGTATGCTTAAATCATGGATTATTTTGAACACATGTTTTAAGAGTAGATGCCTTAAGAGAGGCTTGAGTGGCAGCTCAATTTCAGGTCCTACTAATCATGTTATAATGTTGCCGGTTGTCTTAACCACATCTCCATTTCTGTGTTAGGGAAATACAGTGTTGATTATTTCTTCTGGTTTGCTAAAGTATTGCTCTGTTTTGTTGTGTATGCTATCAGATATATGGTCCAGAGAGCAGTGGAAAGACCACTTTAGCACTCCATGCAATTGCTGAAGTACAAGTATTACCTTTTACCCGTACGCTTCGTTACTGCTGATGTCATTAACTTACTTAGTTGCCAATAGAAAGACAAATTATGCAAAGTAAAAGTTAATTACTAGTTGCATTTTGTTCCATATAATTTCACCTTCTGTAATCTGTAATCGAGAAAAATAAATATAATGGGCTAACAAAGTATTGATCGTGAGTAACTGGTTATTTTGTCTAAATTCTAACTGAAATAATAATATCGATGGAAATTGTAGTCCCTAGGACACATCAAACACAAGATCAATGAGACCATGTGCCTCATCTTGAATTTCTACTGGTAGATCCTCCCCTACTAGGCTATGGAAGAGTTTCCATTCTCATTTTCACCATGGTTCAGTTACCTGGCTACCGCTCCCCCTTCGAGAGATCAGTCTTCCATTACCAGGTTTTTTCTGATGGTCTTTACTCTTGAGGTTTAGGAGAGTCTCAGTGGAGTGGTCCCAACTTCTGCATGGGGTTACGCACTGAGGTCCTCTTATACCTAGATTCTCCTCTGAGGACATTATCAGGCAACATGTTGGCTCGTTGGTGGCTTAAGAAGGACATCTTCATCTTCATTTTCCTCTTCCACTTCTGCTATTGCTATTGGTGCGACATTGAGGGCTTGCTCTTCTAATGAGGATGAGTAGCTTTTTATTATGCTGTTTATGCTTTTGACTTTGGCTATGGTCTCTTATTGCTAGTTTTGTTTGTTTTGTATATTTCAGCTCTAAAAGTTGCTTCCACACTCCCACATTAACATACCATGATCACATGGAAATTGAACACATAAAGGAAACCAAGATTACTCAAGAGAGTTCTCTATATTGCATTTAAATGAGAAGTGGAAGCCTCCTTATAAATGGTTACATACTAGTTGATTCAATCCACTTTATGGATGTGGGATAGACCAGGATACACACACAAGTAAAATAAAACCAGTGTTCCACGGGGACGCGTCTCCCAGGGTCAGGGGCTCGCCCCCTGCGCTTCCCACACCCCGGGGGCTGGGAGGCTCCATGGGAAACGTTTCCCAGCGCCCCCTTTTCTGCGAAACTTGGGGAAATGCACTAGGAGGAGTTTCCCGCAAAGGGGGGCTTGTAGACACCCCCTCCCGAAAATGGGGGACGCCCAGGTGCTACCCCCTCATGAATTTTTAATTTTTTTTATGAAAAACCAAAAAAAACCTAAAAAATAAATTAGTCTCGAGGCTGAGACTGAGAGTGACTCTAACTTAGATGGTGACACTCCCATAGATGGTGACTTCATGCAGCAGATGCATCAGCAGGACCAGTCCATGGAACTATCTCCTTAATGCTCTTTTGATGATTTCTTTTTGCTATTTTTAGTTTTATAATTTTATTTACTGTCATTGATGAACTCAGATTGAGCCTTTGACTCATCACTCTTTATTTGTAGGTGTTTATCTGATATGTCTATAATTCAAGTTTATGATTTATGATTTTAAATTTATCTACTCTGATTTATGATTATTGATTTGTCATTTAAAATTTATCTATTGTTTATGTTTATGATTCAAAGTTATTATGGAAGATGTGCATGCATTTAAAATTTAAAATAGCCATCATGAATTGAATATTATGTTTACAATGTACATTGCACAATGATGAATTTCAATTTAGTATGTAAATGTTGATGTGATGAAGAATTGATATGCAATATGTACACAATTCATATTTTTTATTTTCTAATAATTTAAAATTTTGGAGACAGGGTCCCCTATGTTAGAACTTAGGACCTCGACGCCCCCCCATCCCCCAAAATACCCCAAAATTTGGGGGTGCCTCTACACGTCCCCAATGTGCGTTTCCCCGCTCCCGCACTCCCGCGTCCCGGAGACTTGGTGGAACACTGAATAAAACATAAAAACATGATATAACCTAAAGTCAAAATGAATTTATTAATGCCTATGTCTAATATCTAATTGACCATTATTATTTTGATATTTACTTTAACACCCTCCCTTAATGGTCAATCTACTAACTAACCTTAATTGTCCCAAAATTCTACAATTTGTTCCTTTGTTGGACAATACTATATCTCAATAGATCCATCCTCTACAAGCTGTTTGATGATGTGTCATTATATTTCAACATGCTTGGTATGTTCATGGGAGACTGGATTCTTGGCTGGTTTGAGCACCCTTTGATTGTCATAGAACAAGGGTGTTGGCTCTGTCTGTTGCATCTTCATGTTTGAAAGCATCCTCTTGAGCCAAACTGTCTCACATGCTCCTTTCACGGCTCCTTGATATGCTGCTTCAGTTGATGGAAGGCCTACTGCATATTGCTTCTTGCTGGTCCATGTGACTGCACCCGTGCCAAGGTTGAAGACATATCCAAAAGTAGATTTGTTTTTCATCTGCAGAACCTGCCCTATCTGAGTTTGTATTCCCACACAACCTAGTGTCTTTCCTTCTACTATGAATGCTAAAGTCAAGTGTCCCTTTTACATATCTCAACACCCTCTTTGCTACAGTTCAAGTGTCCCTTTTACATATCTCATCACCCTCTTCGCTACAGTCCAATGTTCTACATTTGACATTGTCATGAATCTAGAGATGAAGCTCACAACGTAGCTCAAATCAGGCCTAGTGGCTGTAAGGTATATTAAATCCCCACTAGTTACATGTAGACTGACTCATTCACTACGAGTTAGTTTTTACTTAAAGCTTCAACCCTTTCTCCATAGGTGTAGACAAGATTTTGCAATCTATCGTTCTGAACCCGTCGAAAAAATTCTTGAAATATTTTGTTTGTGAGACAAAAATGTTGTTACTTGTTTGCCACTCTTCTACATTTAGGCAATAGTGTTGGAGGCCTAGATCAATCATGTCAAAAGCTTTATTCATATTATATTTAATTTTTTCTATAGCACTTGTCACACTCCCTGTAATAATGATGTCATCTACATATATGAGCACCGGGATGATATCAACGAGTCATTACCAATACTTTTGATGTATAGATTGATATGTGAAGGACTTTGCTGGAACCCCTGTTTATCCAAGTACCTGTCAATTTTAATGTATCATGCCTTGGGTGCCTACTTCAGGCCATATAGAGTTGTCTTTAGTCTGCACACAAGATGCTCCTTCCTTAAAACCTAAAACTTCTGTGGTTGATACATCTGGACTTCTTCCTCCAAATCTTCATTAAGGAATGCACTTCCCATGTCCATTTGGTGGACCTTCCAGCCAAATTGTGCTGCCATGGTTAGAACTAATTGGATGTTGCTCTTTTTTGTTGTAGGAGCAAACGTCTCGTCGTAGTTGATGCCCTCTCATTGTGATAACCCTTTTCCAAGCTGTTAGTTTTCATACATTCATAGTGTAATAATTCAAATGCATAACCACGATCACTAGAAGAAAGACAAAGCACAAAACAATAACAACAGAGTTTATCCCGGGAAACCCAAACGGGAGAAAAACCAACACCCTTCGTATGGAGATGATAATCTCGAGATCAGAGTACAATCATAAAAGGGAAAAAGTGGAAATGCTTTCCAAAAAGTAGAAACCCCAAAAACAGTCTTCTTCTCCAGCAGATGTGAACTTGTGTTGGATGGATGATTGAATAATGAGGTGAGCTCACCTCTTATTTATACAAGTGCAAACATGAAAACTTCCCTAACTGGGCCGACTTCTCTTGGGGAACAATAAATAATTTTTATTTTAATTTTCTTTTGCTTGCTTTTCATCCCAAGGTTTACATTGATTCTTTCAAGGGTTTTACATAATTAAATACATCAAGTTCATCTCCCTTAGGAGGTACAATCAAGTACGATAAAATACAATAAATAATATCTTCTAAAGTTGCACAAAATCCAACACTCCCTCTCAACGAGGAAGGTATTCTTCGGTCTTCATCAACATCACGATCATCTGGGTTTCATCTTGTACATCTATACTGTCTCCATCATCTCTATACATGCTGAAGGTTGTCAGCACAGTCTCAGTCCTTCAAGAAGTGTCTTCATGCATCATCTACACCAGTCCTTCGGTGTGTCCAGGAGAATCACTCAATCTTGGATATCTGAGATATCAGCTATACCATTTGCTACCTGTCTGTCTCAATCTGCTGATGGGATTTCTCCCATACCTAGCTGTGATCCCAGACGAGCAAATGGGCATGACCATCTACTACCTGTTCGTCTCATCTGTCGATGGGATTTCTCCCATACCTGGCTGAGAACATGAACGAGTAGAGGTACCTATGCAATCACACGACCAACTACTGACTGTGCGACTCATCTGTCGATGGGATTTCTCCCATACCTGGCTGAGTACCTGGACTGTAGAGGCACCTGTGTGATCCCATCATCTACTGACTGTCCGACTCATCCGTCGATGGGATTTCTCCCATACCTGGCTGAGTACCTGGACTGTAGAGGAACTTGGACAAAAGCAGGGTAATCATCTTGATGTCATCTTTCCCTCTCAAGGAGGGACTTGTTCTCTTCTACTCCAAGTCTTTTGCGAAATTATTCGAACTTCACCCTGGGAAGGGCCTTGGTGAGAACATTTGCACTCTGGTCGTCTTTCGACACGTACTGTAACTCGACTGCACCTTTTTGCACCATATCATGTATGAAGTGATACTGTATCTCTATATGCTTCGACCTGTCGTGAAGTACAAGATTCACTGACATCTGCACACAACTCTGGTTATCATAGTGAATCACGGTCAGCTCTGGAATCTGGCCAAACAATCATGCCAGGAGTTTACGAAGCCAAACTGCTTCTCGAGCTGCTGTACTAGCAGCCATGTACTCGGCCTCTGCAGTACTGAGTGCTACCGAGTTATGCTTCCTGCTGCACCAGGAAATAACTGCAGAACCCAATTTGAAGCAACATCCGGAAGTACTCTTCCTAGCTGCAACGCATCCGACCCAATCTGAGTCTGTAAACCCCTGCAATCTCAGGTCACAATCTGAAGCATATTTCAAATCATATCCCACAGTGCCACGCAAGTATTTGAGTACAGAATTCCAGTGAATCTGCTTTGGTTCGCACATGAACTGGCTGAGAGCATTGACAGCAAAACATATATTTGGTATGGTGTTTGTCAGATACATCAAGGACCCCATCAACTGGCGATACATGGTGGGACTAATCAAATTTGATTCTGAAGTAGAATCTCTCAGCTCCTTCCAATTTGCATCCATCGGAGTGGCCATGGACTTGCAGTCCAACATTCCGAATCTTTTTATTATATCTATGGTGTATTTTCCTTGTCCTTGGAAAATCTCTTTCTGCCTCTGCCATACTTCTAATCCCAAGAAGTAGTGCATCAATCCAAGATCCTTCATTTCAAACTCAAAGGAAGATTCTTCTTACACCGTACAATAAGTTTCTCATTTCTTGTGAGAAATAGGTCATCAACATATAGTACCAAAATCAGCAGCTCATCATCTACAACCTTGTGGTAAAGGTTGGGGTCTGCATCACTCTTGGTGAATCCCAAGCTCACCAGGAATTCGTCTATCCGTCCATACCACGCACGAGGTGCTTGCTTGAGTCCATACAATGCCTTTTTCAATCTACATACATGAGACTCCTTTCCGTGGACAATAAACCCATCTGGCTGCTCGATGTAAACTTCTTCCTCAATAACACCATTGAGAAAGGCTGTCTTCACATCCATTTGATGCAACTTCCATCCCATAGCTGAAGCAATAGCAATGATTGACCTGATGGAAGTATATCGAGCCATAGGAGCAAATGTCTCATCATAATCGATTCCCTCTTTCTGAGAGAATCATCTAGCAACAAATCTGGCCTTGTATTTTTCAACACTTCCATCTGCTCCATGCTTGATCTGGTATAGCCATTTAGAAGTCACTACTGACTTCTCCTCAGGTCTCGGCACAACCTCCCATACATCATTCTTCATGATGGATTGATATTCTTCCATCATGGCATCCTTCCAAACTTGGTGTTTGGATGCTTCTTCATAAGTGGTTGGTTCTGAATCAATGATGTTACTCATCAGTGCCACATAGCTGGAGAACCTCTGCGGTCTTTTGCTTTCTCTGGAAGCGCCATGTGGAGCTTCATGTCCCTCTGCATCCTGCAGAGTCTGTTGTGCCAATCTAGGTCTTTTCCGACCTACAACATCTCTGGGGATATCAACTGGATCAATGGGATCGATAGGTTCATCCTTTTAAGCTAACTCTCTCTGAACTGGAGGGAGAGATGATCTCATCTCCTTTGGTTCTAGCATTTCTTCATCATTGATCTCCATGTCTGATCCTCTGCCTTTCTTGACAACCATTTTTTCTTCAAAGGTCACATCCCTATTGACTTCAATTTGTCTGGATCCTGGAATGTAAATTCTATAAGCCTTTGAAGACTCACTGTATCCCACAAAGGTTCCCTTCTTGCTTGAAGGTTCTAACTTCGATCTTTTCTCCTTGGGCACATGTATGTAGACTGGATAGCCAAAGATCCGGAGATGGCCCACTTCTGGTTTCACTCCTGTGAACGCTTCTTCCGAAGTCATATTCTTCAATATCTTATGTGGACATCTATTCTGTACATATACAACGGTTCTGGATGTTTCTTCCCACAATAACATTTGAAGACTCTGGTCATGTATCATAGCTTTGGTTGCCTCCACAATTGTTCTATTCTTTCTTTCTGTAACCCCATTTTGTTGAGGGTTGTAGGGAACTGTGAGCTCCAACCCACAAAGGCTGGCTCTCCAGCCCGAAAGCTGGGCATCCACTAGTCCACATGACATAGTCTTCTAGCCCGAAGACTGGGTATCCTGACCCTGTGCGAGGTCAGGCTGACTTGTGCCTCAATTGGTAATGTGCTCGTGAATGACTACCCGCTGTTTCCACACTCTATATGCTACTGCCCCTAGAATCACATCTGTAACTCAGCACTTCCTCTTAGGAGGGAAGTCGTTCTGCACCACGCCAAGCTTGTCCCTGAAATACTCAAACTTTATCTTTGCTAGAGGCTTGGTCAACACATCGGCTATCTGCTTGTTTGTCGCAATATACTGGAGCTTTACAACTCCCTTCTGCACCATGTCTCAAATATAATGGTACTTGATCTCGATATGCTTGGACTTGTCATGAAACACAGGGTTCTCAGACAACTTTATACAACTTTGGTTGTCGTAGAAAATACAACTCACCTCCAACTCGAGATCAAACAATCATGCAAGCAACTTCCGAAGTCACATAGCTTCACTACTAGTTGAACATGCTGCTATATACTCTGCCTCGGCCGTACTGAGTGCCACACTACTCTACTTCCTACTGAGCCGCGAGATCATAGCTAATCCCAAACTGAAGCAACATCTTGATGTACTCTTCTGATCTGTGACACTATCGGTCCAATCTGAATCAGTATAGCCTTACAGTCTTATCTCACGATCTAAAACATATTTGAGTCCATAGTCCACGATCTAGTCCATATTTGAGTCTCAGTCATATATAAATGCATAAAAGTAAACTGTATCATAGATCTACATATAACTGTTATGAGCAATATCCTTCAAAATACTCAGGAATTTAAGGAATAGCTCAAATGACAATAAATACTTATCTTTCATGTGTTTTGTAGGCTCCCTCTTGATTTCTTCCTCCTTCGAGAAGTCACTGGAGTTTCTGGAAGCGTACTCTGCTCCATTGTCTGATTCTGAAGACCATGATCTTCTTCTTTGTCTAGTTCGGAACTTGATGAAGTCTTCGTCCTTGGTCCTCATGCACTGGATCCAAGATCTCCTTTTGCTTTGTTGTCACTGCTTGGAAACAGACTCTTCACATTCTTGCCTTGTGCACGATTCACCTGAATCTCTAGTAGACCTGTAACCATCTTGCTTATGATCGGCAATGCTTTGTAATGTATGTGAGCAAGTTTTCTATGCCATAGCTCAGTCGGATTCACAATGCTATGTACCAATGTTTTATTTGATTGTCCCTTCAGCTTGTACAAGCCTCCCTCTTGAACACCAATCACGATAGCATCATCAATAGTCTTTCCCTTTGGCCACATGAGAACTTGGCCATAAACAAAAGCAACTCTATATCCACATTCCTCTAATGCTGAGATGGAGAGGAGATTATTCTTCAAACTAGGTACATACAATACATCTTTCATCTTCATAGGCTTTCTAGAATCCAACTTTTAGGAGGCTTCTCCTACCCCTTTTATGTGATACTGATAATCATCACCGAGCTTCACCTGATGAAGTGAATCCTTTTGAACCAAATTTGTGAAAGAATTCTTGTAATCGATCATGTGCTTAGAAGCATCACTATCTGTTGGATTTTGTGCAACTTCGGAAGATATTATTCTTATATTTTATTGTACTTGATTGTACCTCCCAAGGGAGATGAACTGGATGTAATTATTTATGTAATCACATGTAAGAGTCAATGTAAACCTTGGGGTGCAAATAAACAAAAGAAAATTATTAAAAATAAATTATTTATTGCCCCCAGGTGAAGTCGGCCCAGTTAGGGAATTTCTGGTTTTTGCACTTGTATAAATAAGAGGCTAGTGCACCTCATTAGCTCATTCATTCACTTAGGAAGTGCACATCACTTGGAGGAGATTTTGCATCACTTGAAGGAAGAAGCTTATTTGGGGCATCTACTTGTGAAAGATACTTTCACATTCTTTCTCTTTTCTTATTTGTACTCTGATCTTGGAATTATCATCTCTCTGCGAAGGTTGCTGGGTTTTCTCCCATTTGGCTTTCCCAGGTCAGACTCTGTGTTGTTGTTTCGTGCTTTGTCTTTCTTCTGGTGATCTTGGAAATGTATTTATGTTTTATGCTATGAATGTATGAAATTTAACATGGTATCAGAGCAATTCTAGAAGAAGCCATTGCCGAAGCATTGTCGGAACCCTGTCGGAGCTAGGGTTTCATCTTGTGAAGTCTCCAACCATTATTTTGGAGAAAAGAAGCTATAGGAATTTTGTTTTTGTCAAGGCGCATCTATTGGTGAAAACGGAATTCAATTCCGAGAACTTTCAATTTTTGACCTAACTCTGTGGCTGCAGCAAAATTAGGGTTTTAGTTTTGACACATCTCTCTCCACAGATTTGGACTAGCCCACCCTCTATTCAACTCTCCTTGGCAAGGCGAATTTATCTGTGGGTTCAGTTTTTCAAATTATTAACTTTCATTTTTGACCTAGCTCCTATTAGGGTTTTTGAACCAGATCTGCAATCAAGATGATTGGGATGAAGGTTGAAGATCGTTTGGAAGGAGCCTTAAACTTCATCTCCTGGAAGTCTAGGGTTCTTCTACTCCTAGAAGAAAATGATCTCTTGCTATATGTAAATGAGAAGGTCCCTGAACCAAAAGCCGAAGAAGATAAATCCCGATGGAGGAAGAATGATGCTAAAGCAAGAAGGATTCTTGTGGATTCAGTGAGAGACCATTTGGTTCCTCAAATCACAGGAAAGAATAATGCTAGGTAAATGTTCAAGACCATTATGAAGCTGTTTGAACACACTAGTCTAAATGTATCCATGACTTTGAGAAACCAGCTCTGAAATATGAAGATAGCAAAGTCAGAATCTATTGCCTCATACTTTATGAGGATCGCAGAACTCAGAGACAAGCTCAGTACCAGTGGAGATCCTATTGGCGATAAGGAGCTTGTCCTCCACACTTTAAATGGCCTTCCACCATCATGGGAGTCCTTATCCAAAGCATAAGTGGTAGATCCAAACTACCAAAGTTTGACAAGCTTTGGGCAGATTGCTCTCAGGAGGAGACAATGATCGCAGCACGTCAAAGACTCCATGGCACTCAACCTGAAGAGACTCAAGCATTTGTTTCCCATGCCAAGAATGGTAAGGGAAAAGGAAAGAAGTTCCATAGACACAAGCACCAAGAAAGGAGATCAAGTCCCCGCCAAGAACAAAAGAAGAAGGACGTATCTCAAGTTCAATGCTATAGGTGCAAAAAATATGGACACTACGCAAATAGCTGTCGAAGTTCAAGTAAAAGGAAGCATGAAGCATCCACTGCTGATGTAGAAGGAGACTATCATCACAAGAAACCAAAGGATGATGATCGTTCGGAGTTCTTCTTCAAAGATCCAGAATGCAAGAACAGAGATCTCGCATGGTTCCCACAAGAAGGCAGTGGGAGCCCACACACAAAAACAATAAGAGATAAGTATTTTTGGTGTTCTTGCTTACCTAAGATCTGTTTCGCTTTATATATCTTCATAACTATTATATACAGATCTAATGTGTTGAGCAGTTGATATAGTTTGCCTTGTTATATTTATTATGCATATGAGCTACACAACATTGCATGAACACATGATGAAGCTAGTCTAGATGATATCTCCCTCTTGCATGTTTAGAGTAGTGCACACTCTTGATGACATGTCCTAGTGGAGATAGCAAGCATCTAGATACTTCCAAGAAGTGTTTGATAGACATGCTTATGATTGTTGTGAAAAAGTATTAGCTAAGATGCCTGTGTAAACTATTGTCTTTACATTTGATTATGCAATATCATTGATCATCTGTCGGGATTTGACTTGTAGGGAAAAGACCATGTGATTTGGCCTACAAGAGAAGACTTGTTCCAATGGACACATGAATCCTGTTGATGTTCTAAAGGAAGCTTCTAGGAATACGACTCTCAGCCTAGAAGGATGACCTCGAAGGAAGCTTTCACAGTAGTAAAAGCAGAAGTGGGTCACCTTAAGATATTTGGCTGTTCAGTTTACATACATGTGCCCAAGAAGAAGAGGACGAAGTTAGAACCTTCAGGCAAGAAGGGAAATTTCTTGGGGTACAATGAGTCTTCAAAGGCATACTGAAACTACATCCCAGAATCCAGACAGTCTGAAGTCAGAAGGGATGTGACCTTTGAAGAAGAGATGGCTGTTAGGAAAGGCAGAGGATCAGACATGGAGATCGATGCTAGAATCGAAGGAGATGAGATTATCTCCCCCTCCAGTTCAGGAGGGAGCTAGCAGAAGAGGATGAACCTATTGATTCCATTGATCCAGAAATGTTGTAGGTGGGAAAAGACCTAGATGGGCACAACAGACTTTGCAGAATGCAGAGGGTTCCCTCATAAAGAGGGAGTTGACTATGATGAGACATTTGGTTTTGTGGTTCGATATACTTCCATCAGATCGATCATTGCTACTAGCTTCAGCTATGAGATGGAAGGTGCATCAGAATGATGCAGACCCCAACCTTTACTACAAGGTTTTAGATGATGGGCCATTGATTTTGGTATTATATGTTGATGAGTTGTTTCTCACAGGAAATGAGAAACTCATTATATGTTGTAAGAAGAATCTCGCCTCTGAGTTTGAAATAAAGAATCTTGGATTGATGTACTACTTCTTGTGAATAGAAGTATGGCAAAGGCAGAAAGAGATTTTCCCAGGACAAGGAAAATACACCATTGATATATTGAAGAGATTCGGGATGTTGGACTGCAAGTCCATGGCTACTCCGATGGATGCAAATTGGAAGAATTTGAGAGATTCTACTTCAGATTCTGATTTGATTGATCCCACCACTTATCGCCAGTTGATTGGGTCATTGATGTATCTGACCAACACCAGACCAGATATATGTTTTGCTGTGAATGCCCTCAGTCAGTTCATGTACGAACCGTGGCAGATTCACTGGATTGCTGCAAAACATGTGCTCAAATACTGACATGGCACTTTGGGATATGGATTGAAGTATGCTTCAGATGGTGACCTGATCTCAGATTGGGCCGGATGTGTTGCAGATCGGAAGAGTACTTCTGGATGTTGCTTCAGTTTGGGTTTTGCAGTTACTTCCGGGTGCAGCAGGAAGCAGAAGTCGGTAGCACTCAGTACTGCAGAGGCTGAGTACATAGGCTGCTAGCACAGAAGCTCGAGAAGCAGTTTGGCTTCGTAAACTCCTGGCAGGATTGTTCGACGATATTCCAGATCCAACCATGATTCACTGTGATAACCAGTGATGTGTGCAGATGTCAGTGAATCCTGTATTTCACGACAGGTCGAAGCATATCAAGATTCGATATCACTTCATTCGTGATATGGTGCAGAAAGGTGCGGTCGAGTTACAGTTCGTGCCGACATATGACCAGACTGTAATGTTCTCACCAAGGCTCTTCCCAAGGTGAAGTTCGAATACTTTCGCGGAAGACTTGGAGTCGAAGAGAACGTATCCCTCCTTGAGAAGGAAAGATGATATTGAGATGCTTGCCTTGCTTTTCCCTGGTGCCTTTTGCAGTCTCGTTACTCAGCCAGATATGGGAGAAATCCCATAGGCAAATGAGTAGGACAGTCAGCAGTTGGTCGGGCTCACCCCGGTGCCTTCTACAGTCCAGTTACTCGGCCAGGTATGGGAGAAATCCCATAGGCAGATGAGTAGGACAGTCAGCAGTTGGTCGGGTTCACACTGGTGCCTCTGCAGTTCGGTTACTCAGCCAGATATGGGAGAAATCCCATCGGAAAATGAGTAGGATAGTCAGCAGTTGGTCGTGTGATTGCACTGGTGCCTCTACAGTCCTAGTACTCAGCCAGATATGGGAGAAATCCCATAGGCAGATGAGTCAGACAGTCGGTAGATGGTCGTGCCCATTTGCTCGTCTGAGATCTCAGCCTGGTATGGGAGGAACCCATCGGCAGATGAGACAGACGGGTATCAAATGGTATAGCAAAGATGGCACAACTGATTATCTCAGATATCCAGGATTGAGTGATTCTCCTGGATCCAGGATCGAGTGATTCTCCTGGACTCACCAAAGGACTGGTGAGGATGTCACAGATATTCAGGATTGAGAGTTCTCCTGAAATCCAGGATCGAGTGATTCTCCTGGACTCACCGAAGGACTGGTGAAGATGATACAGTGAGACTATGTGGACAACCTTCAGTATGCATAGAGATAATGGAGACAAAATAGAGTACAAGATGAAACCCATCTGATTGTGATGTTGATGAAGACCGAAGAATACCTTCCTCGTTGAGAGGGAGTGTGGATTTTCATTGATTTTGTGCAACTTCAGAAGATATTATTCCTTATATTTTATTGTACTTTTGTTGGACTTGATTGTACCTCCTAAGGGAGATGAACTGGATGTAATTATTTATGTAATCACATGTAAGAGTCAATGTAAACCTTGGGGTGCAAATAAACAAAAGAAAATTATTAAAAATAAATTATTTATTGCCCCCAGGTGAAGTTGGCCTAGTTAGGGAATTTCTGGTTTTTGCACTTGTATAAATAAGAGGCTAGTGCACCTCAGTAGCTCATTCATTCACTTAGGAAGTGCGCATTACTTGGAGGAGGCTGATTTCACATCACTTGAAGGAGGAACCTTATTTGGGGCATCTACTTGTGAAAGATACTTTCACATTCTTTCTCTTTTCGATTTGTACTATGATCTCGGAATTATCATCTCTCTGCGAAGGTTGCTGGGTTTTCTCCCATTTGGGTTTCCCAGGTCTCTGTGTTGTTGTTTTGTGTTTTGTCTTTTTTCTAGTGATCTTGGAAATGTATTTATATTTTATGCTATGAATGTATGAAATTTAACACTATCAACAAGCCATGTGTCACTTCCATGAGTGACTGTCCCTATAAGAGCTGATATTAACACATATTCTTCACTTGAATCATCTTCTCTTGCATTCTTCTGAACAGGTTCATCATCTTCTGCGGCATGAGCAAGATGTCTTTTATTCTTTCCTTTTCTGATCTGATCTTTTATGTGAGGACAATTTCTTGCAATGTGTCCCATCTTCTGGCAGCTGTAACATTTGTAATTTGAGTAATCTTTTTGTGTCTTTTGTGTCTTCTGAAACTTTTTGCGGGAATGAGATTCTTTCTTGCTTTTCCCTTTTCTTGCATGTGCTGCTAGTGCTTAATCTTCATCATCACCCAAGTTTTCTTCCCTTACTACCAATCTAGCTTCTTCTTGTGTGCACTCTTCCCATAGTTTGCTGAACTTTGTTAGCTTCCTTCTCGAACAAATTCCCTGAATAAATGATTCCCAAGACCTTGGGAGACCATTCAATGTAGTCATGACTATCTGAGCTTCATCAAATATTTCTCCAATGGCTTCAAGATGTTCTTTGATTTGAGATGCCCTTGTGAAGTAGGATTGAATGGTTTATGAATTTTGCATTTTCACATTCTTGAGTTGTGTCCTCAATGTCATCTTCCAGTTGATATTCTTGCCTTCAAACAACCGAGACAAGGGATCAAACATTTGCTTTGGAGTATTTTACCAACTTTTTTGTACCATAGTTGGACTTTCGACAAGCCGCCATTTGATGAACATGATTTATGTTCATATCTAGTGTATCAGAGGTTCCAGTTGTTGTTCCTAGCCAATTTTGGCTAGTCATTTTTATTTTTCTGCTGAAATGACTGTTATCACACAAACTCTAGCTGCTTAGTGCATGTCTCCCTATAGGGACGGTAGAGGAGCACAGTTAGGCGGGTGTAACAAACAACAGCCAAGTCCTTTGTCCAGGGGACAAAAGTCACACCAAACAAGGCTGCAGTCACTTTAGACAAGACACTCGGCCAAGTAAAGGGGGAGACCCACTCAACCGGTGAAGGTTGAGACTCAACAATCAGACACCCTAATCCTAAAAGATGATCGAAGTGGTTGACAAAATGGATGACTGAAGATGAGATTTCTTCCAGCCTTAGTGAAATCGAGATTCTGGATGATAAGGTATGATAAGTGAAACAAACTCAGATCTGATTACACATGTAAAAGATGAATGAAATGAAGAATTAGAAGGCTGGTAATTAAATCAGCAAACAGAAAATTGCTAGAAGAGTGGTTAGGGACCCTGCCTATGGGGGAATGAAGCTCGTGATGATTTATCAATACATGGCAGAGATAAGCAAGTAAATTAAACACACATTCCAACGATTATAACTTGATTAAATAGCTGATTTAAGAGACAAAAAACAGACCAGCAAGTCAATAAAATTAACAGCCCTAGGGGGATGGGTTAAATAGTAGAAAAATGGACCTAGGGCAATTAAAAAAAGACGTTTTTAAGCACTTTCAGCTACTGATACTTGGGACTGTAAGGTAAAATGATGTTACGGACCAGATTAGAGAGTACCCACAACCCCAAAATACACCCAACAGGCAGAAACAGAAAAATGCCCTAGAGGGGCGTTTTTGACCAAGTGACTAGCGTCTAAAATATGGGTAAATGGAGTCGGAATCTAACCAAACTTGGGATATGAGCTTTTAAGGGAAAATAATAAGCGGGTTTGGAAAGAAAATGGAATTCCTACTGTCAAATTTGTAGATATTGATTTTTATGGTTTTTATTTAAGATTTGCAGCCAAGCATTTACAAATGAAACTGAAATGGGAGAGAAAAGCAAGGATTTTACCCGGATAATGAAGGTGAGGCGTTGTGGAGCTGAAGACAAATCCCGAATTCCAAGTGCCAAGCGATTGCGCGTTTTCGCTTAGCGTTTTGATGCTGCCAGTTGACCAATGCGCCCCTGTACCTGCCAAAGAGAGAAGCAAGTTAGAACTATGACAAATAAGCAAGGAAATCAGCAAATGAAAGACTAATAATGAAAGAAAGCGAGGTACAAATAGTAAATTTCACTTCCCTTGTTGAAATCCTGAAGAGAGAAGCAACTAGAAGCTGCTAACTCAAGAGCTGCGCCCTCCCCAAGTGGTCAAGTCACCTGCAATTCGTTTTTGGCCAAAGAATGATGGAGAAAACACAAAATAACTTCGAAATGCACCAGCAATATGTTAACAATCAGCACCATAAGCATTCACCACCATGTCACAAGCAAAATGTGGAAGAATTGTCTCTCTATTGCTCAATCTCAAGTCTGAAAAATGCCAAGAAGAAGTACAATGGAGGTGAGTCCATTCTCTTATAGAGATGGTTCACTCTCTAGCAAGGTTTCCCCCCAAAATGGAGGGTTGAGATCATCTCCCCATCCACAAAATCGAATGGTGGAGATGCATCTCTAGAGAGGGGTGCGAACTGCCCTACGGAGAGCGCACTATGGAGGAGAGGGGGCTCATTGTGGGCCATACATCAACACAAAGGAGGTTGGGGGGTGTCTATATAGGGTTTTATCCCCCCAACACAATATATCAAAGGTCCCACACACCAACATAACCATGTAAACAACCAAGTCGAATTTCCCCTAGTGGAGAAAACGCCCCCTCCATGGATGAACTCGTCCTCTAGTGAGCTGGGCAAGTGAGGGCCCCACCACCATCAAATACAATGTCAAAACATACCAAAATTACCTTATGATTTACCTTTACCAATGCCAGCCATTGATTTTGCCATTTCACTATAGTTGCCTTAGTCAAAATTCTAATTTCCATGTATTTTATGCTGGTTTATATGGCTGAAGATGAAAATTGGGCTTTTGACCCACTTTTATTGCCCGAATTGCCGAACCGACTGCTGCAATGTGATCGTGGATCCCAAAAGTAGTAGGGGTGACCACTCGACCGACCCCGATCCATCACTTTGGCAATATTTGCCCCAAATCCATGATTTTTAATTAACACAGGTCAAAGTTGACCTATAATAATTAAAAATCTCTCAAATGGCTCAATGTTTTGCAATTCCGTCAGTTGCATGCTCATATGGAACCTTTGTAGATAATAAATGATCGAAATCGAAATTCCGATCGCAACATTTTTTCGGGCCCATTTTTGGCCTAGTCAACCCAGTTTGACTAAGTCAAATATGGTCAACCATAGTGCTAGCTGTAACTTGTATGCAAGCATGAAGTGATGAGGCTCAATTAAACAAGTTAGTACATTACTAAGCGATAAATGATATCATGGTGATAAAAAATTCATTAAATCCTGAAATAGTACAAGGCCCTGGTGAAGTGGGCCCACCACCTCCAAAAGACTAGGATGCTATACACCTCCATAGAATTGACCACCTTGTTGACTCTAGGTGATGTGGACAACAAGGTAAAAGATATGGGAGGACGAGGATAAAGATCATGTGACCATTAGACATCTCGGGAAAGCGGGGTCCATTGAGGTAAGTATGCCATGAAAAAACACGGAGAAGGGCGGTGCCTCACAAATGGGTATAGTGTAGGGAAACCACCACTAGTCATCTAACAAGTATCCCACAACTCACATCCGTATCCGAAGACTCCGTGAGGTTCTTTTCTAGAGCCGCTAAACTAGGTGTCCGGCAAACCGTAACTTGAGACTGTAGGGGGCAATCTTGAGCTTGTCCCTTGCTCTTTCTCACCTCCTTGTCCCGCAGGACTAGGTGAGGAATAACCACTACAAATGCTGACATGTATAGCTGACCAGAATCCATGTGTGTTCATAAACACATTGCATGGATTTTACAATGAGTTTCATACTTAGCCCTTTTCGGCTAGATTTTACATTTACAACATAGAGGCCTTTTTAGCCTGATTTACATTTCATTTCTTCAAGTCTTCATGGCCCTCTTGGGCTACATACATATCTCAAAAGATATAAACATGGCGCTCATATTGCAAAGGTAATGGGGGTGGGAAATACAAGCTTCGACGACAAGTGGGGAGCACCCAGTGAGGCTACACAATCCTAACTGCATTGCAACATCGGGGGCAACCAACAGGAGCAAATCCTAGGTCTAACCGTGTATCTCACACACTAAAGAGCCGAGGCACAATAAATAGGGAGTCATGGCAAACTCAGAGATTAGTGGGGAAAGGGGGTCCTCATGATCACAAATCAGAATCCAAGTCGGGGAAGAAGTGTCATGGATGAGTCGGATGGGTGGAGAAGGTGATAATGGTGCTAAAGTCAGCTATCAAGGGGCTAAGTGATCAAGTCTAAGCCAAGTATACAGGACATGACTCAGCGTGCATATACATAAGTCTAACCGGAGGGGTGGACTGACATCACCAAAGGCCCAAACACATCATATCATAAGCAGATCACCAAATATATCATCCAATGCAAAGTTAGTGTACTAACAAGTATAAAAGAGTCTAATCTACAACATGAGCAATAATCAATATATGCAATACCTGCTGCACCATATACCTGCTGCTATTGAACCTGTATCTGAGCTGGATCTTTGCTGAATCCGGGCACATAATAAACCAACACTGTACTGTGACAATCTCGATCAAAATAAGACTAGGCAACTGTCTCAAATGGGCTTGTGTCAAAGCTTGGCAAGGAAAGGTAACCCTGTGGTAGATGGTAAGTCCAACTGCCTGTCCCCTCTGATGTATCTGCTACGGGAAATCTGAACAAAAATGCCTCCTCTGAAGGCAGTTGATCTCCTGATCTGGAAAAAAAAGTACTGTGCGGTCCTTGGCCGCACAGTCTGCAGTATGGAAGCTGTTGCCAACATAAAATGTGATAACAATGACCATGGCCCCACGAGGTTTGTAATAAGTGTGCTAGTAGGGTTTTGAGTGACTCGGTTCCCCATGACTTGACTATCAACTAAGTCATTCCAGAGAGTTTTTTGCCCTTGTCAATTATGCTTTACCTATGGCCGAGTAATAATCGACAAGGTTTTCTCCCGCTTCCTCCAAAGCTGGAATGCCCGATTTTGAAATTTTAGCCTTGGGGGGTTATTTGAGTCCAACTGATGTATATGAACCTACTAGACACCATGTATGTCTTAGATGGTCATTTCCGAAGTCCCTCATCCATTAAAAACAATGTCCGAATTTTTTTTACAGACGCGTTGGATGAGTTTTATTTTTTATTATTATTTTTCCAAATATTTAATTGGAAAAATCAAATTTGTAATATGTCAGTCTTTTGGGGGTGGATTTCAGGGATTGGAGGCTTAATTCCTAAGCCAAAAATCACATATGAACCCCAAACCCACTTAGCCTAAGTTTCGGAAAGTCATTCAGCCTATTAATTAATATTTTCTCAAAAAAATCATTTACAGAGAAAATATTAATTAAAATAATAAAAATGAATATTTTGGAGATAATCCAAATCTCTCCAAAATAAACCAAATTGAATAAAATAAAAGGCTAACATGGCAGTGAGCATTCATGAAGATTCCAATCAACTCCTAGTGCTTCCAGTCAACTATCCAGTCACCAGAGGAGATCTTCAGTGGGAGAATTTGCCCTCCTTCATGCAAAAGTCGATTTGGTTGATGTGGCAAGTGATTAATGGTTTGTTGGGAGTGCATTTACTCCATGGTAGGCGCCCTTCTTGAATAATGGTCACATCAGTTGCATTGGCTCCTCCAAACTCGAGTTAGCATTTATATCTAAACTCCAAGCCATCTCATGTGGCATTCATGCCCTCCTCTTTGGCTCATGTCATATCTAGTTGGAGATTGCCCATTGTCTTGGTGAAGCTTCCAAGGAAGGGATGGGGGGCACCTTGCCAAGGTGGAGGCCACCTCCCCATCTCATTTACTTCAACTCGAGTTGTTGGGTGAATCATGGATCTCCAAGCCAAATCTTGAGGATTTCGACTTTGCTGTGATTGGAGTTTGTCTCCTAGTTGCCAATTCGAATTGTAGGCTCAGTGTGGCTTGTATTTTTGTATAAGTAGAGGTGCCTTTGCCTCTCTAAGTGTGGATTCTTTGTGCAAGAAACCTCTGCCCATTTGTTGTGTAATATTTTGCTTTTGTGCAATATTGGAATAAAGTTGAGACTTTGGAGGTCAAAATTGGTGCATGTATGGTTCATGGTGCCTTCTTGAGGTAATATAATTCAATTTTTATGCATGCTTATTGATTAGAGGTTGGATCTAGCTTAGAAGGCTTGTTTTCTCAAGCACATAGGGCAAGTATTTGGGATCAATTTACTTGTTTATGATTGGTATTCAAATATATTTTTTAGTAGCATGCTTTAGTTGGACTCAATACATGCTCTTTAAGATTTGTTTTTGTACTAACATACTAAGATCTTCCTTTTCTTTTTAAGTATGTTATTAACAAGTTTCAGGTAGATCTTGGAGTAAGGGATGAGTTAGTTTGCATCTCCCCCTTCTTCAAAGACTTCAAAGGTATTCTCATCCTTGAATACTCAATGGCTCTCAATTGATCTCATCTTCATCCAAAGATCTAGAAAGAAAGGCTTGGATTCTTCTCATCTCCACCATCAAAGTTAAAACAATCTTCTCTCCGGTTACCACAAGTGGATCTCAAGCATAAGGTTCTTATCTCTCCTTTTTCCACTTTTTTTTGTAAAAGATCTCAAGTCATCAAAAGTTTTATTTCAAGCTTTTCCATCTTTTACCAAGGTAGATCTAGGCTTTTTAGCCTTAGATCTATTTTTCAAATCGAGATCTACTCCTTAAATTTCACATTTTAAAGATCTAGTTTCATTTCCAAAACTTGTAAATCCATCTTTAAGATCTAGTTGTTTGTTTATCTTAGATTTTTGGGTCTTTTTGCCAAAAGTTTTGCCTTGAGAAGTACTTTGGGATTTGCTCCCAATTGACACATTGTTTTGCGTTCACTTCTCTTTCCCCACTATCTCTTGTGTATTTCCAGCTAGCTGGAAATTTCAAGACTAGTGTTTAGAAGTCATTTTTTGACCTCTTTTTTTTGTCTTGGAAAGCGTGCATAAATTTTCTCGAAAAACGTGCATTTCTTCACCTTTTTTGCTTGCTGATTTTTCTGAGTTTTTCATTATTTTTCAATTCTGGAAATTCTTTAAAAAACAATAAATTTTTGAAAAAATTTCCAATTTTTTTTTTATCATTTTCTCGAAAAGGGTGCATTTTAAAGCTTGCTGGTTTTTTTTCTTCTGTTTTTTGACATTTTTCTGTTATTTTTTCCAATTCTGGAAATTAGCCTAAAAATTAAAAAATTTCAAAAAATTTTCAATTTTTTTTATTTTTTAATCATTTTCTCGAAAAACATGCAACTTTAAGGTTGTTGATTTTTGGTAATTTTCTGCTATTTTCCAATTCTGGAAATTAGCATAAAAATTTAAAAAATGTTCAAAATTTTTTTTTCTAAAAAATTTCAAGTTTTTTCTTCGAAAATCGTGCATTTTTCACCTTAAAAGGTGACCTTTTCCATTCATTTCCAAGGTCTGATTTTTGACTTCATTTCTCTGTTTTGGGCCTTTTACTTGTCTCATTTGGCTTTTCTCATCCCATTTACTTTCACCTTTTTTCAATCATAAGTCGAATTCGGTTTTTCTAACAAGCTAATTAGTTTGCTGTTAAGAGCTCTTATCTACAGGTGAATGAAAGTCCAAACTAGCAAGAGAAGAGCCAAAAGGCTAAAATAACCAAGCAAGCAAAACCTTTTTTGACAAAATTCCAAATTTCCAAAAAACATTGTAATTCATAAATAAAAAGCAAGTGGGGTTTTTAAACCCCCACATCCTACTTCCCCTATTTGGGGGAGGCTTGTAGTATTGTGCCTTTTTGTGTTTTTATCTTAGTTTCATTTTCGGTACTTAGATTAGTTTTCATTTTTCGCATTTTGAATAATAATTGTTAGTTGTTTATTGTTGGCTTAAGTAGTTCATTTTGACATAAACTGTTTAAATTAGAAATCCCTTGAATCTCACCAATAGTGGATCAAGAGTGTTTTTTGTCGGAGAGTTGCTTTTACTTTCATTTTTACTTACCCCCATGCTCTCCCGAGTACGGTCTTTGACCTCAAAGAGATTCTTGGGTAGATTAGATTTTATTTTTATTATAATACTTTAATTTCGTGCATCATAAGACTCTTGAACCTCTGTCATAAGACAAGGTCAAGAGTGCTCTCTGTCGGAGAGTTTTTCTTGTGTTGTAATAAAATGTTTCATAACTCACACTTACATAACAAAATTTGAATTTATTCTTTGTTTCCTTGTCGGAGAATGCTCTGACCAGCCCAAAAACCAGGAGTACTCAGAAACATCATTGGACTGATTAATCTTGCAAGATTCAAACGTAATAAAATTCTCACCCCATAACCAACGAACCGGTGTTGTTTTGATAAATACTCAGGTAGTGGGCAAATTCCAAGTGTGGGCGCCGGCTACCCAACCTGAACACTTGCTGGTTAAATTCTCTGAACACCTAGCTTGTGAGTCAGGCAGGTCCGTCATGTCTTCGAACGGAGCCACTGAAAGTATTTCCGGCTAGATTTCTAGACACCTAAAACAAGATCACTTAAAATTTACAATAAAATAAACCAAGAACAATTGCAAAACGATCTCACAAACATACCTTTCGAACTCTTGTATCAAGCAACCCAAGCACTCAGACATTTGACTCCATAAGGCACTGGTCCTTGACACCATCATTTTATTTGCTTATTATCCATCTGGAGCACTTGTTATTTAATTTCCATATTATATTGTGAGTGTCTTGTACTTATTTCATCAAGTGGTTGTGTATCTCAATATCTTGCATTTGTATCTTTGATTATATAACTCGATATTGTAAATCTGTGATCATCATAAAAACTCCTAAAACGACACCCATCCGCATCACCTCACCTTTCAAATATTATAAAAACACAAGAGCCTTAGAAACTCTTTGTAGGGTCTATCCCCCTTGGCTTCGTTAGGAGTTTGCCTTAACGGAGGAGCTGGGATTCAGGTGACAATACCTGGCTCATTGCTTGCCCCCAAGGCCACACTTCTGCCCACTTGTAGTGAGGAGACAACTTTCGAAAGATTTCTGATGACGGTGTGCATCTCAATGGACAACAGAGTCTTCAATGATGAGACATGAGGGATCAAGTGATCCTTGATAGAATCTGGAATGATTCTCTTTGCCCTAATCATGTTCTTCTTGTGCCTTGCCTTAGTTTCATCTCCCTCTGGCTCATCAACCTCTTCTTCAACATATTTTTCCAAATCATTCTCTTCTAGAATGAGAAGCACCCTATACTTCCATGCTTGGAAGTTATTAGCCCCTTCAAGCTTCTCATCAAGCTTGGTGCTGTTCGTCATTTTGTCCAAGCTTAAAAATATGACAGAGATGAAAGGTTTTAGAAATGGAATTTGCACTTACCAGTCAATGAGCTATGCCAAGGTGATCTCGACAAGCCAAAATCAGCTCGAATGTCAACCTGAAAACTGCTTAACATCTAGCCCAGGGTTTTATGAGGAAATCCTAATTTTTTCAAACTTTGAATCTAGAGAATCTGATCCATGGAGAATATGCGCCCTCCTAAGGCGAGTTGAGCAAACCTTCTTTTCAGTTAGATCTGTGGATAGAATGGGCAAAGATTGGAAGCCCTAGTTTCCAACTTTCTACAGTTGCAGTTGTTGCAATGACTTCTTTTAGCACTGCTCTGATACCATGTTGAGATTTTACTTAAGCAATTATGTTATTCAGAATTCTTTAGATTTTAATTCAGTGTATATCATATCATAATAACTGCATGCATAAGGATCACTGAAAGAAAGACATTCATAGCATACACGAAAGACATTCACAGCATATGCAAAGATTTATCCTAGGAAACCCTCTTGAGGAAGAAAACCCAGCATAACTTCTTCAGTATAGATTTATCAACAAAGTACAATGTCAATACAATGAAGAGCTAAAACTCTCTCGTAGAAAGATACCCCATATGCAAAGATAAGATAAAACCCGAGATATAAGTCTTCCTCCAGCTGTTGCTTCTCTCTCTAACGCATTTGTCTCACTGATTTGATGCGAATTTGCTTGATTTACAAATGAGGAAGGCGTCCTTCTTATTTATACCTTCATTTTCTATTTCCATGCCTTCCGGGGCTTTATAGAACTTTTCGGAGGTTTCCTTTCTAGAACTTTCCGGAGGTTTCATATCCGACATAAGAATATCTTTCGAAGCTACATAAAATATCAACACATGGATCAAGTCTCTTCATATCCCTCTTTGTATATTCTTCTCCGAGATCGGCTCTTCATTTTTGAGTTAGGGTTAAGTTTGAGTTCTGCTTTTAGCTTTTTATAGGAGCTGCTCTTGGGCTCGCACTTTGTATTGTTATCATGGTACCACACAGTCCCATTGACCTACTTTTGTGTTCATTAATAGAATTATATTATCTTATCTTATTTATCAAAAAACTAAAACACTTTGAACTTGGTGCACCTAGGTTATTAATATTTATGTGTTTTAAAGGCTTTCTTAATCTCTGTGTCTTTCCAAATATTATAAGTGTACTCAACTCTAATATGCATGTTTCTTGCATGCTATATAGGTTTTCAGTTGTTCGGTTTTTACTTCTTTAGCTTATGATCCTCTTCATGATGAAAGAGACTTTGGTATTTCTAAATTGTAAACTTTTGACTAGCAGAATAAATTGATTTGAAGATTTTGATCTGTATTTTTGAATGTTATGATGAAATAGAAATCTTGTCTCTGTCTAATTTTCTAATTATTTCTTTTTGAATCAAATGCAGAAATTGGGTGGCAATGCTATGCTTGTGGATGCTGAGCATGTTTTTGATCCATTCTATTCAAAGGCATTGGGGGTGGATGTAGAAAGCCTAATTGTTTGCCAGCCAGACAGTGGAGAGATGGCCTTGGAAAGTAAAACTTCCTTCCTCCTTGCTAGATCCAATATTTGCATTCTGATGTCCTGTGATTTTCTTGACGAGCATAGTTTTAATAGAGAAGTGGAAGTGTGGTCTCCTCGGTGTTCTCTCTTTTCTAAACTAACGAACTAAAAGATGCTTACATGTAGTGGATATGTTTGTACCTTTGAAGCTCATGTTCCTAATGCAGCAAAACTGTTCCACAAAGATAATGGCAGCATGCACAATTTTCTTTTAGAGCTGGAAAGTTCCAAAAGGTTATTACACCCTTATTGAAGCTTCTTAGACTGTACCGTATCCAATTTTTAGTCAAGAATTATCATGAGCAGTAGACTAATTGTAAAAGTATGTCATCAAAATCACTTCGATAGTGAGGGCCATTAGTACTATGAACAAAACATTACAATTCAAGTTCATACCCCACTCATAGACACCCATCTTTATTTAAAATAACTAAGTCTATTCCTTATGGAGTTGTGCTGGAGCAGGAAACTGCTATTGCATCTTCCAAGTTGCAATCTGCTGAAGGTAATTTAAGGCAGAAAGACTAAATTATAACCACAAGTTTGGAACTCAAGAAAAGAAGGAACATTTTGAACCAGTCTATAGGTGTTGAAGACATTGTCCAAAAGGCTATGATTATAGGGAGCTTGATTACAAAAATGTGAAATTCTCTGACTTGTATTCAAAGACAACCTGTCTTCATTGAACACCACCAAGTCAATTCTTTATGGATTTTTCAAATTGGAAAATATTTGATGCATCCCGAATTTTTTTTCTCTGCTGAATATGGCTTTCAAAACAGATTAAGGGAATGGTATTATTACGATAGCTGTTCTAGAGGAGCAGAACGATCCTTCAGAGCAATACCAATTAATAAATCTGGCAAGTAAATTAAGGTTTAAGAGATGTAACATTAAAATGGAAATAAAATTGAAAAAAATACATACATTTAACACACACACACAAAATAATATATTGTTATTACATAAGTGGGGTGTTGCCACAAAAACTAACACCTTAGATTGCAAGGACTCGAAGGATACTATCTAAGTGCAACTGTGGAAATAAGGTAGCTGTCACCTGCACCTACTTCTTTTAAGTGACTTGAACCACTAAGAGGGGATTCCCTAAGGAAACTAAGTCAAAAGGTGACGGGGATACTTGATAGGTGAATGGATAAATGGTCTCAAAAGTCTAAAATTAAATGAGTTAGATGGTATTAAAAATGAATTAACTGATGCATTTGAAGAACTCTTAAGAACCATTAATCATTGAAGGAGAATCCCAAGAAAATATTGCCAGAAATAACTAAGTTACCAAAAGATTGGATTATTAATCTTTAAGCAAGGAATTGAACATAGCTCATGTGAAATAGCCATTCATAACAATGATCCAATGGCAATATTGTTGTCATGGATTTTCAAGTAAACAAATCAACAATAAAAAAACTGAATTTATTAAACCAAAACTAAAAATAAACCCATTGAAGTGCTGATTTAAGACAAATGCTGCATGCAAGTGAATCTGAAAATTAACCCAAGTAAAAGTGTGCTTTATTTGATCATTAACTCTTATTCTGTTGCTGGTATTGCCAACAGAACATAGTAGTAAATTCCCGAATTAAACTTGACAGAAATTGCTAATAAACCATGAGAGATGAACATAAAACTTCAGTGTTTATTAACAATATAATTTCCAGCAAGAGAAAAGTGTTAATTTGATTGCAGGTTGCTGAAATAATAATAAAGTTATTAACTAATTACAAAATTTAGATTGAAATCTTTAAAGATTGTGCTAGTTACTTAGTTGTGCCATAACATGAAAAGATACTGTTTAACATGACATAACACATTGTAGTTTTAGATCTGAAAATGTAAGTTGCAAAGATAAATATCAACTAAAATCTAAAACATAAATTTGAAATAATTGTTCAAAAGTGCTTGAAGTGTTAAGTAGTTAATCCATCTTCTAAACAATTATAATTCGACTCAAAAGACAATCTGGAAAGAAATAACATATGACCTGAAGCATAGATCTGAAATAAAACCATCAATTTTACAATATTCCCGTTGATAACCAACAATTAAAGATCAATAAAATCTGCAAAAGCTTAGAATGATTAATTTAAGTTCTGCCCCTTAGGGGGATTAGTATGGTTTTTTGTGTAGAAATTGTGTGTGTAGGATTATTAGTTAGATTCCAGATTTACTGTTTGTGAAAAAGAAACTGAAAATTAAGTGGCTGAAAATTATGGAATGAAACACCTTGACTAGTGCCTATACTACTTAAGATGAAGGCTAATGGGTTCAAGAGGAAACAAGTGTAGCTTTGGGTATCAAAGAGTAAGAGGAGGGAAACAAAGTACTATCCCTTGTCTTAGTCCTTGATAGCCAGGTTTGGTTTTTTGTTTTACGAAGTAGATGGTTCAATAGTTGAATTCTCCTTTGTAAAACCTGCATGCAAATTCAACCAATCCTACAACTAGGAACATATAACATGAGTAGATTATTGTACTACCTAGTAAGTAAAATAAACAGAATTTTGTAAATGAGATTACCTCTATAATTCATTTAAAGTATTACAACTTAGGGATTAGATCCATACATTAGCGTATAACCTTACTATTACTACTTGCTTCTACTTTTAAATCACTACTCTAGAATCCAAATACAAATAAGCATAAGTGAGATGAGAAATTTTATTCTCCACAAGTTCGAGTAAAGGATACACTGAGGTGAGTCTCTCTTAAATGGATGAGAGAGTTGCTAAATTCTCAAGAGATAAGGTCAAAAATAACAACTCTAGACTCCAATACCCTAACTCAACTTCCTAACGAACTCAACAAGTCAAAAATAGGGGGGCGCACCACTAAAATATGAGTAAAATAAGACATGTGAGGTAAAATAGTCTCCCATGAGTGGGGCACTCTCTTGAGTTGGTAAAAAAATAATAATGGATAGACCAAAATCTAGTAAACAAGGTCCAAAAACCTTATCCACATCCTTGACAAGTCAAATGTTACAACTTGTCATCATTAATACAATGGTCCAAATGCTCCTCCCAAGTCCTACTGTAGATCAACAAATCATCAAAGAACACTAGTAAGAATTTCCTCAACTGTTTGTTGAAGATATGGTTTATTCATGACTGAAAGGTGGCCGACGCATTAGTCAACCCGAAGGGCATGGCTAAGAACACATAGTGCCCGTAGTGACATCAAAATGCTGTCTTGTGTATGTCCTCTTGTCTGTCCCGGATTTGATGGTACCCTGATTGAAGATCAATCTTTTAGAAGTATATTGCCCCATGCAACTCATCAATCAACTCATCGATCTTGGGTATTGGGTACCGGTTCTTGATGGGCTTCTTATTTAGGGACCTATAGTTGATGCACATCCTCATTGTGTCATCCTTCTTCTTCACTAGTACCACGGAAGAAGCAAAAGGACTAGAGCTAGGCTTGATGAACCCCATATCCAATAACTCCTATATGGCCTTTTCTATCTCATCCTTAAACTTCTTCGGATGCATGTATGGTGTGGAAATCACGGGCTTTGCCCCCTCTAACTCGATGACATACTCAAACCCCCTGTTAGGTGTCGTTCTTGTGGGTAGTGGCCTGCACACTTTGTCATGCTTTCCAAGCACCTCCCGTATATCTACATGATAATGCTGACAATATTGTGATTGTTTCTGTGTTGTACTCGGGCATTCTATTGCATAGGCTACATCATCGTGCATGAATAACGGTCCCATTTTCTTTGTGGACACCACTCTTGGGCCGCCATTGGACATGCCCCTCAGAACTATCTTCCTGCCATCTATTGCATTGAATCCCAATTCCATGGTCTGATAGTTCTGTGAAATAGTACCCATTGTGCTAAGCCACTGGAAAACCCAAAGCTATATTGGTCTCGACCAGTTAACCACGTAGAAGTCATCAGTCATGCTGTAATTTTTGGAGAGTGACAACAAGGAAGGTCTTCCTGCATTTCATGTGTCCTTGCATGCAAAAGACTTAAATAAGGAAGCCAAATATATTTAATGTATTTTTCCTAACTCTAACTTTGGAAAATATATTAAAGTGATCTAATTATTAATTGACTTAATGGAACACTTTTTATAAAGTGCAAGTGAAAAATATTTAAGTGATGGCTTATTTAATGTCGGCCATTGATCTCATCGGAGTATCTCATCCATAGATCTATAGTGAGATGTTAGGGTTTTCGCTTGGCCATTGAGTTAAAAGGAGGATTGATTGGTGGAGAGGACACACATTCCGACAGAGACAGAGAGAGAAGTTTGAGAGAGAAGTTTCCGGAGAAGAAGACGAAGGAACAATCTTTCAGAGATTGACAAAGCATCTGGCAGAGAGCAGGACCATACGGATTCGCAGAGGAGGCCGTTTCGGTTTGCAGAGGCCGTCCATACAACAACTCAGCCGTACAACAGTCCGCACGTGTGGGACGTACAAATTCCGTATAGCTGATGCAGAGGGCCGTACAACTGCGCAGAGGGCCGTATAGACCAGCAGGGTTTTCTCAGTCAGTTACAAAGGTTCGATTTTGCCAGGTTGGCTAAATTGATTTTTTGATTGTACTTGTTTCATATCTTCATAATCAAATTTCATCTTAGACTGCTGCACCGGTTTTCTCATCTTGGGTTTTGTCTGGGGGTTTATACCCAAAAAGATTTGTGTTGTCTCTATTGGTGTGATTGATATTTTCTCTCAATGTTTATTTTCCGCTGCATTTATTTATGAAGAAATCCATGTGTGGTTAATAGTAGCATTGGGTTTAATTTATCAATCTGGCATACTCTAACTCTAGAGTGGATTTTAAGGAAATTTACATGGTATCAGAGCTCTTCTGAGCAGACTGAGAGGAAGCAGCAAGTTGGTTGGATAGATCATTGGCATATCTATCCTAGGGTTTATAGGTACTATTCATTATGGCCGTACAATTGAGAGTTGAGGATAGACTCCAGGGGGCACATAACTTTCCTACTTCGAAAGAGAGGTTCACCGGGATCCTGGATGTCAGTGATGCTGATGAGCACATTGATGATCAGAAGGTGGCTCCCACAGATCCGACAGAGTTGGCTAAGTGGAAGAAGATAGATTCCAGAGCTATGTTGATCATCTTGGATGGGGTGAAGGACCACATGTTAGATTTTCTACTTTTAATTAATATTTATCTAGGATTTTAACTGAAAGAATAACATGCACAACGTAACACAATAGACACAAAGAATTTCCTTGGGGAGACCATAAAGGAGAAAATCCTGCAACTTCCTCAGAGATAGAATTGTCATTGTTACCAACTATTTTGTACAATAGTTGAACTTCTATTGAGCCGCCGGTTATTGAACATGATCCATGTTCATCTCCAGAGTTCAGAAGTTCAGATGTTCTGGATTTGGCCTATTTTGGCCATCTCTTTTAATTTTTGTTCTGAAATGACCATGCCCCATGGGGTTTGTAATAAAGTGTGCTAGTATGGGGGTTTTGAGTGGCTCGGTTCCCTAAGACTTGGCAGTCAAATAAGGTATTCCAAGGAGTTTTTTCCCTTGTCGATTATGCTTTGCCTTTAGCCGCGTAATAATCGATGAGTTTTTCTCCTCCCACCTCCAAAGCTGGAATGCCCGAATTTGGCGGTTAGGCCTTGGGGGGTTATTAGAGCCCAACTGTAAAATGTGAACCTACTAGACACTATTGGTATGTTCTATGGTCATTTCCTAGGTCCCTAGGTGTGCTAAAACATTGTCCGAAATTTTTTTTAGCGGTCGCGCACAACTTTTTTATTTTTTAATTATTAAAATTTTCAATTAATTAAGCCATTTTTCCTATGGTTTAATTGAAAATTTTCAATTTGTAATAATTAAGTGGTTTGGGGGTGGATTTTGGCAAATGGAGGCTCATTTTCTAAGCCAGAGTATCCATTTAACCCCTAAACCCACTTATCCTATGTTTCTGATGATTATTTTGCACTTAATTGAATATTTCCTCAAAATTAATAAATGAGGAAATATTTAATTAAAAATAAATAGGAAATAATAAAATGGAGAAAATCCAAATCTCTCCAGTAAAAGCCAAATTGAATAAAGTAAAGAGCTAAATGAAATGGCAGAGAGCATCTAGGAATATTCCAATCTTCACCAACTGACTTCAGTTAAGTATCGGAGCACTACAGTCATCTGTGCCTTGGAAATTGCACCCTCCTTCACTAGCTTGGGCGAATTGATTGTGTGGCATCTTGTTGTTGGCTTGGAGATGATTACAAAGTGGAGTGGGGGGCGCCTTGCCTAGGTGGAGGCCACCTCACCCCAAAACTCAAGTCAATGCTTAGTTCAACCCTCAGATCAAGGCGTAAAGACTCCAGTTAGTTGGTGAATGTGCCCTACTTGGCCTCTCTCATGCAAATTCGACCTAGGTCTTTGGCTCTTCTCTTTGTGTATAAATATAGAGCCTTGCTTCCATGTTAGTGTGGAATTTTTGTGCAAGGAAACTCTGCTCATTTTTGTTGTTGCTATTTGAATAAAATCAAGACTTTGGAGGTTGATATGGTGTGCACATCTTGTCCATGAAAAATTGTTGATGCTTCATTGAGGTGATACTAGTTCAACTATACTCTTCTTATCCAATTTATTTTATCATTTATCTAGCTTAGAAGGCTTTGTTAAGTCCATAGGGTGAACATTTATAGTCTTAATTTGTTCATTTATGCTTTGGTTAGATGAGATTTAAAAAGTAGCAAACTGTAGTTGGTTATACTTATGCTCTTTTTGTTTCATTTGATTAATCATACTAGACTTGATCTTATCTTGTGTTGAGGTGGTATACTTTTGCAGATCTCCTAAAGGTGAAGTGGGATCTTGAGCTCGGTTGCTTCTTCCTCCCCTTCACTACTCTTTTTATTAACAATTTGTGCATTTCAGGATCTTACAAGGAGGCCTTTTATTCAAGCTCGATCTTGAAGGGTCCTACAATTATTTACCATTTAAAATCAATTTTCAACTCTCAAAACTTTGGTTACAGCAAAGGTTTGATCTCTTAAGGTCACATTTTTCTCAAACTTGCTCATTTTTCTCCTTGATTTCTTTTGATCTCCTTTGCTCGCTACCCTTCTCTCTCTTCTTCTTCATTTTCAGCCCTCTCTTCTTCTTCATTTTCAGCCCTATTTCCCTTTGTTCACTGCTAATTTTTTTTTTGTTTAGTTTGCAGCCCCTTTCTTCATCTTTTAACATCCCCCTCTTCTTACTTTTCGCTGCCTCTTCTCCTCACTGTTTTCAGCCACCTTTTCGCTCCTTTTGCAGTCCCTTTTCTTTGTTTGTTGGCTGCCTTTCCATCTCTGTTTCGCTCCTCTTTTCACCACTTTTTCCAGCCACCTTTGACCTCTTTGTTGGCTGCCCCTTCCTTCTCTTCTTGACTTTCCTAGTTTACTTTTTCCAGCCCTCTTTTGCTCTTCATTCTACTCTTTTCTATCTTTCGCTTGCCTTCTACTTGTCTTCTCTTCCTTGCTTCTTCTTGCTTTCTATTTCTTAGCTTGCTTGTTACTTAGTTTATTTCTTGTTCATTTCTTGTTTGTAGATTAGATCTTAGCTTAGTTTAGTTTTTTCAAGTTTTTTTTATTTACTTTTGCTTAGTGTTTAAACTTTATACTTAGTTCAATTCTTTAAAACTTTGTTTACTCATACTTAGCTTGCACATTAGTTTAAAGCTTTCAATTTTGCACTTAGTTCATTTACATCCTTTAAGTCATAGATCTTGGTTCATGTTTAATTTTGCTAATCCATTAATAAGTGCTTGTCTAGAGCTCTCATTGTAGGTGACCAAAGATGACAAATCAAGACAAATAGCCCAAAGGCTTGAAGCACAAGAGCAAGCAAACAATTGAAACAAATTCCTTGAAAAGCACTTCCCTCCTTTTTCATGCCCCCATCCAATATTGTGCTTTGAAGTGAGGACAAAAAACCAAATATTGTAAAAAGTTAATAAAAGCAAGTGGGATAATGGCTCCCACACCCTCACTTCTCCCATTTGGGGGAAGCCTGTATCGCCCATTGTCTATTTTTCGCACAATGCTTTGATTTATACTTGCACAATAAACTATTAGAATAGTTAGTTAGCTTCAATTTTGATAAGTTGTAGATCTTAGAAATAATTGTTTAGTTGATTTGCATCTTTATTTTTCTTAGATTAGTTTCATTACTTGAAGTATTTTTGCTAGGTCTTAGTTTGTTAATCCAGTTATTGCTTTATTGTTTCAGTATTTTATATAAATTGCTAAAACGAACCAAAAATCTCTTGAATCTCGCCATAAGGCGGATCAAGAGTGCTCTCTGCCAGAGAGTTCCTTTTTTTTTGATTTTACTAACCCCTTGCTTTCTTGAGTACGGTCTTAGACCTGAAAGAGACTCTTGGTTAGCGTAGAATTTCATTTCTAGCATTTGTTAATTTCATAAGACTCTTGAATCTCATCGAAAGGTGGATCAAGAGCACTCTCTATCGGAGAGCTTACAATGGTTTTTGCTTCATAACACTTCATATTAAAATTGGGATTTACATTTGCTACACTATGTATGCTCTGCGCACTTGTGGGAAACCCAGAAGCAGTTGTAGACTTATTAATCCTCCATATCTAATTCCACTTCAATCTAATAAAATTTATTCCCAAGAAAACCAATGAAAATCCGGCATTGATCGTCAAATAGTCGAAACCGGGCAAATTCTGCTTGGGGACGTTGGAACCACTGTACTGAGACCTTAAGGGCATCGTTAGACTACATCCCTGGTTGGTGTAGTGTTGAACACGCTCCAGAGATTCCGGACAACCAACATGTCCTTGTACGGAACCACTAAGACCATTTTCTGGACATATCTCTTGTACCGAAAGGTATATCTTGGAGATTCCCTTCCCTTAATAATCAACTTCACCATTAAAATTTACAATAAAATTCACCAAGAACACTTGCAAAACGTTCTCATGCACACCAAAGACTTGTATTCAGCATCCCAAGCACTCAAAGACTTTTGACTCCATTTGGCACTGGTCACTTACACAAAGAGCAACAATTGTTCAAGTTTTCTCATTTTGCTTATTATATGTCTGAAAGTTGTTGTTATCTGCTTTAATAATATCATACTGTGTATGCCTTACTTTTAATTTGTCATTATCAAGTGGTTGTGCATCTTCTTAATTTTGCAAGTATATGCTTGGAATTTATTAACTGTTATTGTAAATCTTCAAAAAACTCCTAAAAACACATATTCGCATCATACATCACTAAAAATTTTAAAACACAAGAGCCTTAGAAACTCTTTATAGGGTCTACCCCCCTTGGTTTCGTTAGGAGTTTGCCTAAACGGAGGAGTCGGGATCAGGTGACGACACTTGACTCTTTGCTTGCCCCCAAGGCCACACCTTTCCCACTTGGGAAACAATTTTCGAAAGATTTCTACTGCTAGTGTGCACATCGGCGAGCAACAGTCACCAATACAATATCACAAAAGTAAAACCCCGAAACAAAGATGGTCTTTTGCATCTCCTCTTCTTTTCCTCCTATGCGAACTTGTCCTCTCTCTCACTAATGCAAACTTGTGAGTGAGTATGATGTTCAAATGAGAGAGCTCCACTCTCTATTTATACTTTATCTTTCACTTGACTTTTTCACTTACTAGGTCGGCCCCAGTTGTACCTGACTGGGCCGACTTCTCTAGTGGACTCAATAACCCTAATCTAACTGACACCTGGCGGATCTATTGCCCCGACTTATAATGGAGGATTTTCCTCAATGACTTTACATGACCAAATGTAATAATGACACCCCCGATCGAAGGAATAAACATCTCCGTCGTAGGTACAAATAAAAGACAATAATAAATACAACATAAAATACAAGTGAATATCTTACGAAGTTACAATTACATTAACACCACATAGTCTCTCACTTGTCTGGGAAGAAGACCGCATTAAAGATGTGGAAGGCTTTGAAGAAGAACAACACACAGATGGCAGGTTCAGTAGAGGTGGATGACTTCAGCAAGAGTTTTGACGAGCACTTTTGCTTGATAGCTTGCATGGCAAGCTCCATCAACAACAACATCTGGTATGTGGACAATGGTGCATCTTGTCACATGACAGGACATATATCGTTCTTCAAGAGCTTGCAGGAGGGTGGAGTAAATCTCCATATTGAGTTAGGAGATGATGCGCGGTATCAGGCACAGGGTGTTGGTACTGTTTTGTTTCAGAGGGAGTCTGGAAATCCCATCAGCTTTGCTGATGTGTTATATGACCCAGGGATGACGAAGAATCTCATATCAGTTTCCACACTAGAAGACTAGGGTTTTCTGGTGACTTTCCAGGACAGGAAAGTATATATCAGGCCACATGGGTTAGATCAGAGATTGGATAGGATGATTGGGGTTCAGAGTGGGAAGGTTTACAGACTACAGTTTGAGCTTGCAAAGGCTATGTTCAACAACAACAATAGTGATGGTGAGTTATGGCATAGGAGGATGGCACACTTACATCATGGTGCACTGAGGCATCTGAGACAGGCTGTTATCGGAGTTCCTTCAGTACAGGAGGAGAAGCACAACCACTGCAAGGGTTGTGCGTTGGGGAAGAACATCATGAGACCTTTCCCACATAGTGAGCACAAGTATGAGTGGGCCTTAGACTTGGTGCATTTGGATGTATGCAGACCGATGAGCATCCATTCTTTCAGTGGTTATAGTTATTGCGTCACATTCATTGATGACTATTGCAGGAAAACCTGGATATATATCCTGAAGGCCAAGACAAAGGTCTTCGAGCGTTTCCGAGAGTTTAAGACTCTCGTGGAGAACCATACTGGGAGAAAGATTCAGATATTGAGGACTGACAACGGTGGTGAGTACACCGACAGAGAGTTCATGGAGTACTGTGCATCAGAGGGGATCAAGAAGGAACACATTGTTCCTCACCCCCCGCAGCAGAATGGAGTGGCGGAGAGGAAGAACAACACACTGGTTAGTGTAGCCAAGGCCATGCTATTTGATCAGGGATTACCACTATTCCTATGAGTCGAGGCATTTCAGGCTGTAGTATATGTCTAGAACAGGCGTCCCCACACAACATTGGGGAGGAAGAGACCTAAGGAGGTTTTCACAGGCACTAGAACAGATGTGAGTCATTTACGCATATTTGGGAGTATCTGCTACTGTCACATTCATGTTGACACTAGGAAGAAGCTGGATCCTTCTGGAGAGAATGGTCTTCTAGTTGGTTATAGTGAGACTTCCAAGGCTTATAGAGTATATGTCCCAGCTCGCATGAGGATCATTGTGAGCAGTGATGTCACGTTTGATGAGGACAGAGCCTTGAGAAGATCTATGGACTTACCAGCACAGGAGCAGCCAGTTGGGGACTTAGGAGTCAAGTTGGAGAAGTTACAGGTACAGACACAGAACACAAGTTCTAGTAGTCAAAGGGAGTCAGGTGGACAGGATCTTCCTATCATTGATGTGGAGGAGGAGCAGCAACAGGAGGAGGATATCCAGCAGCCGCAACAGGTAGACACTAGGCCATGACCTAGGTGGTATAGGTCCACTGTTCAGGATTCCAGGCAGGTGAGTCTTCCACAGAGCTCCATGAGGTGGAGCAAACCACCAAATAGATTGAGCTATATGGTACTGGTGACAGAATTGATTGAATTTGAACCTTCTAGTTTCGAGGAGGTTGCACAACATGATGTGTGGCAAGAGGCCATGGTTGAGGAGTATGACTCAATCATGAAGAACCTGGTATGGGAGGTTATGCCGAGGCCTGAAGGTAAGAAGGTGGTGGGATCTAGATGGATCTACAAGGTAAAGCATGTAGCAGACGGAAGTGTGGAGAAGTACAAGGAACACTTCGCGGCGAAGGGGTATTCCCAGAAGGAAGGTATTGACTATGAGGAATCCTTCGCCTTTGTCACTAGGTATTCTTCTATTCATACTATCCTATCATTGGTAGCAGAGATGGGTTGGCGCGTTCATCAGATGGACATGAGCAGCCATAGGGGTTTGGGGCAGAGAGTAGGGAGTCACATGTATGCGGGTTGCAGAGAGCTCTTTATGGGCTCAAGTAGGCACCTCGAGCATGGTACTTGAGGATTGACAACTATCTACGAGAGATGGGTTTCCATTAGAGTGAGGCAGACCATAACCTGTACTTCTTGTCAGGTGAGGTACCTCTCATACTAGTACTACATGTGGATTATCTCTTTCTTACAGGAGATGAGAGGCTGATCAGGGACTGCAAGTCCAATCTTGCAGTGGAGTTTGAGATGAAAGACCTTGGGTTGATGCATTACTTCCTAGCTCTGGAGGTTTGGCAGAGAGATGGGTGCTTCTTCATTGGATAAGGGAAGTATGCAGTGGAGATCTTGAAGAGATCCAGGATGGAGGACTGTAGATCTATTGCCACACCTCTAGTTACCAACTGGAGGAAGATTGATGTATCAGGATTAGAGGAGTTTGATCCTACACTGTATAGGCATCTTATGGGTCGCTTATGTATCTGGTCAACACTCGACTAGACATTAGCTTTGCAATCAACTCTTTGAGTCAGTTCATGGTGAACCCTCGAAGAGTACATTGGACAGCTGCGAAGCATATACTTCGCTACATCATAGGTACACTGGAGTATGGTTTGGTTTATGAGCGCAGTGGGAGTATATAGTTGGCAGGTTTCACGGATGCTGTCTGGGTAGGATGTGTAGAGGATCGGAAGAGCACTTTGGGTTGCTGCTTCAGCATTGGATTAGGGGTTGTCTCTTGGTTCAGCAGGAAGCAAAAGTCAGTTGCATTGAGCTCAGCAGAGGCTGAGTACATGGCAACCAACATGGCTGCATGTGAGGGGATGTGACTAAGGAAGTTGCTCTCAGGATTGTTTGAGAGTGAGTTGGAGATTACTATAGTGCACTGTGATAATCAGAATGGTATCAACCTTTTTGAGAATCTAGTGTTCCATGACAAGAGTAAACACATTGACATCCGATATCACTTCCTTAGAGATTGTGTTCGGAGAGGAACCATTTGGTAGAGTACATTAAGACAGATGAGCAGGTGGCAGACATATTCACCAAGGCACTTTGCAAACTCAAGTTTGTAAAGTTCAGAGACAAGTTGGGGTTGAGAGGAACCATTTGGTAGAGTACATTAAGACAGATGAGCAGGTGGCAGACATATTCACCAAGGCACTTTGCAAACTCAAGTTTGTAAAGTTCAGAGACAAGTTGGGGTTGTTACCGAATCTCTTCCTCGTTGAGAGGGATTGTTAGAAAGTGACAACAAGGAAGGTCTTCCTGCATTGCATGTGTCCTTGCATGCATAAGACTTAAATAAGGAAGCCAAATATATTTAATGTATTTTTCCCAAGTCTAACTTTGGAAAATATAGTAAAGTGATCTAATTATTAATTGACTTAATGGAACACTTTTTATAAAGTGCAAGTGAAATATTTAAGTGATGGCTAATTTAATCTTGGCGATTGATCTCATCGGAGGATCTCATCCATAGATCTATAGTGAGATGTTAGGGTTTTCGCTTGGCCATTGAGTTAAAAGGAGGATTGATTGGTGGAGAGGACATACATTCCGACAGAGATAGAGAGAGAAGTTTGAGAGAGAAGTTTTCGGAGAAGAAGACGGAGGAGCAATCCATCATAGATTGACAGAGCATCTAGAGCAGGACCGTACGGATTCGCAGAGGAGGCCGTTTCGGTTTGCAGAGGCCGTTCGTATAGCAGCTCGACCGTACATGTCGTACAACAGTCCGCACGTGTGGGTCGTATGTATTCCCAAACTTTTATGGAAATGGTGATTCGGCTGTTTTGCACATCACATCTGTCCTCAGTGTTATGGTTAAGGCCAACATCCTTCATGATGATCGTAGGATGGAAATATTTGCTTGTACTTTGTATGATGATGCTTATGATTGGTTCTTTGAGAAGCTTCCTAATAAATGCATTGACTCCCTTGCAAATTTCTTTGAGATTTTTAGCGGTGGCATGATGATGACAATGATATAGAAAAGATTATGACCATGTTTTCAACAAAAGGAGCACATGAGGATCCCTTAATTGAAGATATTAGCAAAGACCCTCCTCAAATGGATATGAGAAAAAACATTCAGGACGCGGGTTGTTCTCAAGTTTATTCCACTAGTGATGATCACATGGGTATTCCAGAATTGCCACCAAAAGAAGCCATCATAGAAGTTGATGAAGAAACTCTTAAGCAACCATTGATGGAAGATGTTATTTAGGAACCTTTTCATAATGCCATGATGAAAAGCATTGAAGATTTGAAGCTATCTCAAGATCATTTCAGAGAGGATGATGACATTTGTACTTCGCATCTACCTTCAGAAGAAACCAGTATAGAGGCTTATAGAGAAATTTATGACGAAGACCGTATTGTGTATGATAATACTCCTCTTTACTCTCCACATGGTAATGAAGTTAGGGAAAGCTTGTTCTCTTGTAAATATTTTGATGACGAGCCTTGTAAAGAAGTGTATTATGACCATGAGGAAGATTGATATAGCCAGGGACATGATACAAATAGTGAAAAATCATCCATCTTTGCCAAAGATACATATGATGATTATTGGACATGCATTGAAAAGCCCATTTTTTATGTATCTAGAGAAGGGAGTGTGCATTCGGAAATCCTGGGAGATCTTGATATAAAAGAGGAGCATGCATGTGCTTCATATGATCAGTCAGAACCAAACATGAGTACTAGTAATGAAGACCTGGAGGAGTTGTGCATTGAAGATTTAGATAGGATTCAGTCAATTGAACGTCAGTCACAACCTTCATCTTCACATTCAGAATTCTCTTATGATTTGGAGCAGCCTGGGGTTTGTGTTACTACATAGGTTTTTCATTTGATAAGCCCTCTAAGGCAGTATGGTGGTGTGGTTGATCTACCCCATCCTACAGATTTGTACATCAAGATAATAATCCAAAGCTAATAATCAGAAGTCCATAGGTCATATCACATCATAATAATCATCAATAAACATCTGAAACACTGCTGCAATATAATCATTGGGCACTGAACTGAAACTGTATGGAACAAAGGGTCACATCGGTCATCAAATCTAAGCTCTCAAGGCTCAGCCTTGACACAAGGTCTAATAAAAGCCTGATACAATTTACTGCTCTGATCCATGAGTGATCTCAAAATACAAGCTCATCATAACTGATCTTTGTAAAAAGCAAAGCTCTGAAATGTGTAGATATCTGGTCAGCAAGAATAGTAGCCCAGCTACTATGGTGTGATAACATTACCCTACTGAGAGATATCTCCCCTTGCAGGCCTACATCTAACCACAATAAGCAAGAAAACAAGACATATTATACCTCATAAGCGCATGAGAATCAACATCCACACATGAAAAGCATTACACCATAGATCTGCCTCCAAAGCCTTCTTTATTCCAAAAGATGATACAATACAATACAAACTAGAGCAACCCTTCGATCCTCTGACCATGAGCAAAAGAGAGCTAAAGCTCTTGCTTAAATAGAAAAAAGAGAAAGAGGGGGGCACACTTGAGAAGAGAGCATGAGGGGGGGAATCAAGCCATAGATTGTGGCTTGATGGAGGGGGTTGCCTCCACCATTTGGGCTGCCAAAAATCAGCCCAAAGGCTGCCTTAAATAATGCTGCAAATTCCTTAAATGGTGGTCCCCCTCTTAAGTGGAATGCGCCCCCCTCTTGAGGAAATGCGCCCCTCTTAAGTGGGGACTTGATTCCTTATTTTATGCTTCCCAAAAACTTACCAAAATTCATCCCTTAACACCCTCAATAAATTCTGACCTTAACCTCTTACAAATCCCATCAATTATGAATTGGATTTTTCTCATTTTTTCACTTTTTCTATTTTTTCACTCACTTTTTGACCTGTTTGAGCAAAAGTAATTTAAGTGAAAAATAAATCAGTTAAACACTTAGGAAAGTGGGTCTATGGGTAAAGTGGGTGCTCTGACTTAGAAAATGAGCACCCCCATGGCCAGATTGGCCTTCTAACCACACTTTTATTACATTTTCAATTTTTTTAAAATAAACTATTAAAAATGGCTTGATTTTACGAAAAACATTTAATTTTCCGAAACTTAAAAAAAACATCTAGGGAACCTAGCACATGTCCATATGACTTTATTCCAGTGTCTAGCATGTTCATATACATTGACCCATGGACTTTAATAACCTCTTAAGGGCTAACCATCACGACAGGCATTCCAACTTTGGAGGAGCAAGAAAAAAACTCAAAAATTATGCCCTGCTAAAACGCAAAACATAATTAATAAATGAAAAAACTCCTTGGAATACCCAACTTGATTCATAAGTCCTAGGAAGCCAAGTTCTTTACATAAAAATACCATGCTAGCACACTTTATTACAAAACCTCGTGGGGTATGAACATGTGAAAAAAATAAAAAAAAGGGGCCCTGAAAAAGGCCCGATGGATCTCAGAACATAGATGATGAACAATTGGATTGTTCAAGTTTTCGATGGTTCACTCGGAATCCATTAAGTGCAATTTAGTGGATAACACCTGCCACCGAGTTTCCATAGACCAAAAGCAGTAGAATCAGTTGTTCTAACTTCGTTTTGCCTCCACCTCACTCAACTACACGGATATATACATCAAAATGCATACCTAAAGATGTTCTCCACTTGTGTATTTAATAATTTATACATCACGAGTACCTTGAAAAATTCTTTATGGAGCTGACCTGAGCTTTCTTCAAATTATTTATTTTATTTAAAATAAAACGGGGCTGCTTGAATTGTTTTTAATATTCCTTCCATAAATCAAGGGCTTGATACGCTCTTACTTCCACACCTCATGAAGTTCTACTAAGGCTGCTTAACCTTCCATAAGGACTTGACGTGTTAGTTTATTAAGGCTTCAACATGTGAGGTGTGGATCATCCTTCCAAACTTCACCGTTTTAACATACTAGGGCTTGACAAACTTCCATATTTTGAGGTTCTGAAGCAAGTAACCACTTCTAATTGTTTGATATATATGTACCGGAGGTTCCCTTATTTAAACTTTAGGTCTTGTTGCCAACTAAGTTGCACTTGGTTGGATTATCAAGCGAGCGGGCAGAGTGGAACATGACACATGTTCAATTTTGGTGATTTGATATCCAGCTGGCCTTTTAAAGGGCCCCGTTTTTTTTTTTTTTTTTCCACATGTCCAGGGCCCTGCGGGGTTTGTAATAAAACATACTAGCATGGGGTTTTGTAAAAGACTCGGTTCCCTAGGACTTTTTGGCTAAGCCAGGTATTCCAAGGAGTTTTTTCACCTATCTATTATGTCTTGCACTAGTGTATAACATAATTAATTGGTTTTTCTCCTGCTCCTCCAAAGCTGGAATGCCTGGGGAGGCTGACGGGCCTTAGGGGATTATTAGAGTCTGTTGCCGCCTAATACACACCTGGGGGGGACGCGGCAGGAAACCTTCAAGCCGCTCGGTGTGTCCTTGGGGGCAAGTGAGAGTCAAGTGCTGTCACCTGATTACTCGACTCCTCCGTCTAGGCTTACTCCTAGCGAAGCCAAGGGGGGTGGTCCCTATGAAAAATAATCTAAGGCTTTTAATCTACAACAAAAGATAAAAGCCTATTCTAGGAGTTAAAGATGACGAGATGATAAAATATAACAACAAAGCACTGCTTGTGAATTAAATCAAATAGCTAACCCAACATAAGATGAATAAGCATTCACGACATTTATGATTGATACTTAAACACAGAAAAATAAAGACCAGTGCCGAGAATGTAAAAATGCTTGTAAATACTGTTGTGTGGGGTTGCTTGTGTAGTCTCAGTGAAAGTATTGCAGTGGCTCGGTTGGTAAATTTTATAGTTATTAAATGAGTAGTTAAGGAGTGGGTTGATTCTTGGTTTGGCCCAAAAGAAAACTAAACTTCGAACTGAGTGCTCTAGCAACCTTACCAAGTGTCCAACCAGGCGAGGATGAACCCGCTTAAGAACCTGCTGACTCTGTGGATTCAGTCCATGCAACCTCCCGAGTTCTCAGGATTGAATTCTAATGGATTGTCCTATTAACACTAATTACCTTGCACCCGTTTCTGATTGAGCCAACTGTTCCGACTAAGCTGCAGTGGTCAAGAGCATACTCCGAGTTTGGGGCGTTGTTCGTTTTATTAAATAGGTATGAGTGGATGATTAATCTACACTAAACCCCAAGCATAAAGCAAGGGGGGTTAATTTTAGGATTAAATTTTAAGCACAGGATAATAATTCGAAATAAACACAAAAGCATATAAAAAAGATAAACAGGTCCTCGGAGGACGTTGTGTGCTTGAGTGAGTTATCTAATTACTACTGCTTGAAAGAAAACTAATCTAAAACGAAAAAATAAAAAAAATGAACAAGGGTGCGAATCCCCCCTGGGGGGATTGGGTTCAGGCGCTGGAATTGCCTGCTGTGCTCTTTTTATTTTTTGATTACAACTTGGAAACTTAAGAGAAATACTGCTTGCCCTTTATCATTAGGGAACAAGTCAGTTTACAATGTTTGAGAGAAATAACAATGGTGCTTGAAACTGGTTCTCTCTGGGTGGTTCAGGAAGCTCCAAATGCAAGTTTTATTTAATTTTCTTACTCCAACCTGTTATGAAATCAAAACAGATCAGCGAAGTATGTTGGTTAGAAAATGATAATCAGAACACTTTAAGAGTGTTCTGACAATGCTACAAACTGTCAAAGTCAAAACCAATGCAACTAGTATTTAAAAAAAACATGTTTTTGGGCAACTTTTTTGAGTCTTTAAACCAACTTTAAATTAACTTTTTATGTGCAGAACCAAAAAACCAGCGAGCTAAAAAGTTTGTAAAATGCCTAAAAACAACTAAGAAATTACTCTTTTTCGAAATGCAAACTAAGTCTGAAAAATGAAGCTAAAAGGTGCAATGAAACGAGACGAGAGGTAACTAGGAAGACAAGCTAGGGAGCTTGCCTTGCTAGGATCTTTGGCTGCCCTCTTTCAAGGTGCAAGCCAAATGCAAGCCTAAACGATGCTAGATATTTCTTTATAAGCACTTTTCCTTAGCAAAACTTAGATTTTTTGAATTAGGTGCAAGCTTAAAGAAACTAGATCTACTTCTTATGATATTCAAACTTGAGATCTAGAGTAAAAAAGGGAACCGTAACCAATTTAGATTAGAAAGATGGATCTTGAAGATGAACCCTTGGGGGTTTGAGCATTAATTTTGGGCAATGGAGTTGTTCTCTTGAAGGACCGGAGAGATGGATCTTTGTTCGAAGATTCTAGAAGACGAGCAAGCTAACATGCTTGGTACTTCCTCCAGCATAGGTTACCTGCAAAAAAGATCTCACAACACTTGTACAAGGAGATTAAAAATACCTGTGTCTGCAAATAAAAAGAATAATCGAAGATGTAAGTTCAAACAAGAATCTATAATCTTTGTTAGTCTTTCTACCATTCAACAACAACAAATAATCTATAAAGCATTACCTGATGTTCTTACTGAAATTAATTTCCTTCCAAAGACAGATCTATCTCAACAATATATAAGACATACGAAATCAATACAGATTACCTCATAAGCAAAGCTTAACACATCATGCCTCCACAGAACACTTCAGGACTAGCCTCCAAAGCCTTATTTTATTACTCAAATATTCGGAAAATGATACAACAATACCAGAGCAGAGGTTCCACCTTTAGATCCCTTACAATGGAGCTAAGCTCCTCAATTTATAGAAAATGACAAGTGAGCTAGGGCGCAAAACCCTAAGAGACAAATCTCCTAACTTGTAGAGCAAACAAAGCTCTCATCCAATGGAGTTGTGCCTCATCATCAAAGAAAAACAACATAAAATGGAAGCTGCCCTGTTGAAGTAGCTCATGCGTGAGGCAAAAAGGAGAGCATGTGGCAAGTCGTTGGATGTTTCCATACTTGAGAGCTTTATGTTTGATTGGGCTATCAACAATAGAAAGCTACCACATGGGTGGTGCCACCTCCTCATGGCAGCCGCCCCCACTCCTTCGAACTTATAACATGAAATCCGTACGGTCGTGAATGGCCCACGTGATGGTTGGGCGTAGTATGGAAATGAAACAAATGTTTAAACCTTTAAAATTTGAGAGTTGACCATGAAGTATTCGCCCCTCCTCATGGTATTATGCCATGTCATATGATGTGGGCCACCTCACAACCAACTTGCCCAACAATGGATCCGTACAGCCGTGAGGGTAGAGGTCCACGTGATGGGATGAGGGCGCATAAGTTAAAACGAATCTCACTTTTAAAACCAAGTTATAATATATGCTTTAACCATGCATTATTAACTCAGCCAATCAAATGATAAATGCCACATCTAATTGCTCAAGCGTGGATGGATGGCCCACGTGAATGATGAGGCCGTACGGATTTATAATTTAGTGCTTCACCCATTAAATCGGTCCAAAATTATATGCCTTGATACTTTAGCTAAGTCGCTCACCTTATGTGATGTCATGCCACCTCAATTGGCATGTGCATTATTCAAACTTTTTATAACTTTGACTTTTGACCAAGGTGCAATTTGATGCATTTTTAGCATTAAAATGCCACTTTATAGCTCTGATAGACAAATCTGCTCCACGGGGGTTCTCGGTCGCCCAAAATGTAGGAAAACTGGGTACCAGGGTAAAGAGGATGCTCTGAGCTTGAAAACGAGCATCCCTGCGCCAAATTCCGACTTCGGATACCACTTTTATCACCTTTTGAAATTTTTTAATTAAACCATTAAAAAAATGGCTTAAAAATGCGGAAAAATATTTTTTGTCGGAATTGGCTGAAACTTCAGGGGAACCTAGTACATGACAAAACGATAAAATTCTAGCGCCTAGCATGTTTATACATGTTACAAAATGGGCTCTAATAATCCCCTAAGGCCTAACCCCCACTTTGGGCATTCCAGCTTTGGAGGAGCAGGAGAAAACCTCATTGATTATACTCGGCTAAAGGCAAGGCATAATCGACAAGGGAAAAAACTCCTTGGAATACCTTCTTTGGTTGTCAAGTCCTAGGGAACCGAGTCACTCAAAGACCACCATGCTAGTACGCTTATTACAAACCCCGTGGGGCACAGTCATGTACTACAAAAAACTGACAAATGGGCCCTGAAAAGGCCAAACTTAGAACTTCTGAACTCTGAAAAAGGCACAAGTAAATGTGCAATACTGGCGGCTCACCGAAGTCCAACTGTAGTGCAACTCAGTTGGTAACAGAGTCTATGGGTCAATGTATATGAACATGCTAGGTGTTATTTTTGAGTCATATGGACATGTGCTAAGTCCCCCTAGGTTATTTTTAATTTTCGGCAAGTTTTAATTTTTCCGTAAATTGGGCCATTTTTTAATGGTTCAATTAAAAATTTTGTAATTGGCCTATAAGGGGCGTCTGGAGGTATTTTTTGCCTTAGGGGTGCTCGTTTTCTAACTCAGAGCACCCCCTAAACCCCTAAACCCACTTTTCCTAATGTTTGGGTGCTTCTATTTTTGTCAAAATCCAAAAAAGTCAAAAATCCCAAAAAAGTCATAAAAAAATAGAAAAATGGGAAAATGACATAAAAAAAATTTAATTTTTGGAGTGATTTTAGGGTCTGATTTCGACCAGCAATGTTATAGGAGAGTTATTGGGCTGAGTTGACATGTTTTGGCAGCCCCGTTTGAGGAGAAATGTGTGCCCATTCATGAGGGGCGCATTCACTTTTATGAGGGGCGCATTCCTTGTTTGGGCAGCCCACGTTTTGGGAGATGGCAGCACTATTAGTGCTAGCTGTTAGCACATTTTGTGCTTCGTGTGGGCAGCTAGGAATGGGGAGTGGGCAGCCCTTTCTCCTCCACCATCTATGCCACCACTCCCCCTCTCTTTAGCAAGTGCGCCCTCCATCACTTGGGTTTTTTTTTTTTTTTTTTCTCTATATATTGAGGCACTCTCTCCATTGTTGGTTAGTGAGAATTGGAGCAGCAGACTTATGATTGTAATATTTTCTCTCATTTGAATAAAAGAAGACTTTGGAGGTCAGCTTGTGGTGTTTTGTCATATGTGGATGTAGTATCTTGATTCCTTTTCCAAGATGACTTGTGCATAAGTTTCATTCTTCAAGGGTGTGGTGTGCTCATCTATGAGATAAGTTGTTTTCAATTTGTTTATTGTAGCAGCTTAGTGATGTGTGCTTGGTAAGAGATTATTTTTGTATCTTTCATTTGTTTATGGATATGCAATCATAGTTTCTTGTGAGTATATATCTACACTTAATATTTTGTTTGGTGAGATCTGTGATGTGCAGGTGTTTTCTTGAGTTGGCAAGAAGGAGGATCTTGTTTGTTTCCCCTTTTTACTAATCATTGTTTGCGGATATAGTCCCTTCATATATCACTAAACCATCTTCAAAGCTTCGATTTTCAACAAGGATTTGTTCCATCTCTCTCTCTCTCATTCAAGAAAAAATCAAATTTTATGGTTATCTAGTACTTTCTTTTCAAAAACTAGTTTAAGTTGTCAAAATCTTTCAAGTTTTTCTAAAGTAGTATTAGATCTGATTTCAAAGTATTACCTGGCTGCCCTAGAGCTTGAAATTTGCAGCCATTAAAGGCTAGCAAAGATCCCAAGTAGACAAACCCCATAGCTTGTTTTACTTGGTTACTTTTTGTCATTTTTACTTAGTTTTTTAACTTAGAATTTTTGGGTTTTTTAGGAGGTGTTCCAAAGACACTCTTAAAGTGTTTTTGGGCATCTTATACTAATTATTGCTTGCTGGTTTGCAGCAAAAGACGAACAGGTAGGAGGAAGTGCTGCCGAAATTTCGATCATCCAGGCGATCCGGAGGACAAATTTTCATATTTTTCAAAACCGGTCATTTTTTCCTATAATTTTGTAAGCCACCAAGTCACATTAAGTAGACTGGGGCACTTCTCTAAATCATTGTAAACAACTTTTAAACGAGAGCAAGTGGGCTAGCCAGCGCCCATACCCCATCCCCCCAGGGGTGGCCTGTGTCGTCTCATTTTCATGGCGTGATTTTTAGAGTAGTTTATTTCTTTGTTTTCCAGCAATTAATAAAATCAATTAGGATTAAAATAAACCTTGTTGGTCCGTTCCACTGGCGGGCCACAAGTTCACTCATAACATAGTTTTTTCACATTTTTTTTACAAACTCATAACGCCCCCCCCCTTGCTTTCCCGAAGTAGGGTTTTTGTATGAGGGCTTGCCCGAAATACATGCCTGAAAAGAGACTCCTGGGGTTTTAAAAAAAAGATAAAATTTGGGTTCATAAAATCTTTATAAAATACCAAGGTCTTCTCCCGTATGCTCTGTGGCCAACTTGCAGCTCAGTCTGATCCAGTTGGTACACACCAGAAAGGAGGGGATGACTAGTAATAGGATCTAACACCGCCCCAATAAAAATCCTTTTTGTGAAAATCCGGCACAACACGCATTTTGTTGTCGTGGGCAAATTTCCCAGAAGGCTTGGGATAACACTGAATAGTGACCTCTTGGAAACCGTTAGGCTTGCCCTCGTTGGTATAGCATCTGAACACCTCCTCGAGACTCCGATTCAGCCCAAAGCCTGAGAGGGAAGCCACGCTTCAAAATTCCGGACATGTTCCCCCGTACCTTGCGTATATCGGGAACCCACCTGCCATAATAAAAAGATCATCATCACATTAATTTTTAAAATAAACCAAGAACACTCGCACAACATTTACCTTTTCTGCTTATGCATTTGTTTATTGACTCCATTATAAGGCACTAGTCTTGTTCGATTTTATTTTCATATTATTGATTAGTGTGCAGTTAAATGATGATTATTCTAAATGGGAGTAAATGATAAATGAAATTTTTATTTGACAAATGTATGTGTTGTTTATTCTTGGTTACCAAAAATATTTCCTAACTCCTAGATTAGACGCCTTAGTTTCTTTTTTTTAGGGTCCACCCCCCTTGGCTTTGCTAGGAAAGCCTAGACGGAGGAGTCGAGTCCCAAGTGACAGCACTTGACTCTGACTTGCCCCCAAGGCCACATCAGCAGCTTGAAGACTTCTGCTGCGGTTTCCCAGGTGTGGAACCAGGCGGCAACAGGTCTGCTTCTGAGTTAGGGCCTTCCAAAGAACTTCGACCTGAGCTGAGATAACCATGGAGTTTGACTGGTGAGCTTGACCACTGAAACTGCTGATTAGGGCATTCGAATTTGCACTTCAACACATTATTAGATCAGCTCTTTATTTTTTGGATTGGGACTGATATTTTGCTATTCTGAGTTCGTTCACTGAGAGCATTACTCATGTGACGGATAGTGGCTACTTCACTGAGTGCTGTAGGTTGTTGATTATATTAGTCACTGATATTTTGATGTAATTGAGGCATCAGCAACCACTGGATCAGAGTGTGCACACTGTTCTAGGACTTCTTTCAAGGTTGCACCAGGTTCCCATACTCCAGAACAGGCTAACAGCTCAGAGAAGACCCAATAATGTTGCATAATTCTCAACCAACTTTGACAGTGAGGAACTAACCCTTCACTCCTGGATTCTGCTAATTTGACTTGTCTCGTCTTCATGAAGTCTTAGTTCGGATCTGATCAGCTCTTGTGACATCAATGCCAACACCAAATTCCAACAACAACATTGATGATGCAAAGTGTTGGGATCAGTGGGGCTAGAGGGTGTACGGGCTTGTGATTGTCGAGGGTCAGGGGAGTTGAAGGCATTAGTATTGTAGTTAGGGTTTCAAGAAGAGGTGGTATTAGGGTTGGAGTTTGGGTTAGGAGTTCGGAAAGGGTAAAATCGGGGCCTTAATTTTGTTCAATAGCAAGGGCACCGAGGAAGGCTTGGTCAAGGGTAGTGTTCTCAAACATAGCTATTTCATTATGGAAAACAATAAGCAAACTAGAATTAAATTTAAGCACACTCCCCTGTTCTAGATCCCTGATTTGAATTTGAAGACAAAGCTTGGTGAAGAGTTCAATGAATTGCTAGATTGATTGCCTTGGAGCTTGATGCAACTAAAATCATTTGCACATGAGGTTAGAAAAATAACCTAGTGGGTAAAATGGCCATCTTAAGGCATGATACAGGGCATCCCATGTAGTGATGAGGTTGAAGGCTCTAGTATTGACATATTCATCATTGAGTTCCAGTGGAAGCTTGGTGAGATTGCCACCAATCTTGAGCAAGCCCTTCTAAGTGATTGCCTGGAAGCAGAAGGTCTTGATCCTTAGTCATTGTTGGACAGGTCTAGAAATATGCTATAAGACTATGTGTCCAAGAGTCGAGGACATCTTCATGCATTTGTCCTCCATACTTAGGTAAGGAGATTCTGGTGTTGAGTTGAATGGTGGAGGAGGGAGCCTTAGGTTGCAGCTTGAGGGCTTTCGTGAGAGAAGTTGCCAATTCTTGCACAACACTTTGCAGACCGAGTTCTGCCTCTTCAGAGGACTGAGTGCTAGGAGGAGCCATTGAGAGAGAAATAAAACTATGCACCAGAAAACCGTAGGTTCTGTTTTGATTGAGTAGGATTATATTGAAAGGCTGAATTAGGGTTGAGGGGAGGTGACACAAGTCAAGGAAGATGATGCAAGCATAGGTAGTGGCAACAATGAAGAAAGGGAAGCTGCTAGAGAACCCAACAAGGGTGATGTAGACCCTGGGAGACAAGCTAGGTGGAGGTGTGGCTCCAGAAAACCCAATCAAGGGTGATGTAGGCAATTAAAAGGCGTAAATCCCAGTTAAGGGTGATGCAGGCCAGGGATTCCCAAGCAAGGGTGCCTACGGGAACCCAATCAAGGGTGTGACAACACGAAATAAAATCCTGGGGTTGGAGGGCAGCTTGAAAGCACTCCAGAAGTGATAGATTTGGCAACCAAAGATAAGGTGTGCTGCAATGATTCACTGAGAGTGGTCGCTCGGGTGGAGGATGGCCTTAGGAAAACCCAGAACCTGATGGATCTGAAAAAAAAGAGCTGATAGAGGTTTCTGGGGTGGAGGGTAACCTTAGAAGTACCCAGAAGTGGAGACGCATTGTGTTGAGGATAATAGGGTGGGAGGGCATCCTTTAGATAATCTGAATCATGCCAAGACCTTACTGCTATGATACCAATGATAAAAAACTCAACCCTGTAACAAGCACCAGAGAAAACATAAACAAATACTAGCCAGAAACTGATCCAAATAGAAAGTAAAACTGATCTAAGAGAAAAGATAATTCGTTAAAACCCCAAAATTTCAAAAAGATCAGATGAAAACTCTCTTGTTCAATATTGAGTCCATAGGCTTCCAATGTCTTTACGTCCAAAATCCTAGCCTATGTATGCATGTCACTCAAGTCTAGAAACTAATTTAATAGAATAATGCAACTAAATTATTAATGTTAGATCAATAAAAAACTGGGCTTCTAACTACTGGCCCATAAATAATAATAAATAATGCATCAAATATTGGCACTATCTAACTAACTGCACAAAAATATTAATTGATCCATATCGCAGTTGGCATTGTTGCCGAATGCTAACATCGACTGCGACAAGTCATTGACGTCAACACAACTTCAACAAGTTTCGACTTCGACAACTTTAACAACTTCGACAAGTTCAACAACCTTAAACAGTTTCGCGACGTTGACCTGCGACTTGCGACTGATGAACTACGACAAATTGTCTCTCTGTCTTCCAGTTGACTGTAACGGTTGAACTTCCGAAACCGCTCTAACTTCTCTTGTAACTGAACGTAACGGGCAGGCATCCAAACGTCTCAACATTCTATATAAGCATGTATAATATTGTAACATACATTAATGGATCTCGTTTTCCAGTAATAGAAAAGAACAATTCGCATTCCTGCATATTGTTTTTGTGTATTTGTGTTTATCTGTGTAGTGTATTCCTGTTTTGCTTATTATATTTCTTAAGCTTCCACCATAACAGAGCTGACTCATTCAGTCGAACTGTTGCTCCCCTCGTGCTTCCTGGCCACGTGCGGATCATTAGTATCAGAGTTTATTAGAGCATTCAGCTTTGTTCGTGCTTAAGTTTTGCGTATACACTTCCAACGAAGTACATGACTTATGTCTGTTAAAAAACGCTCGCAATCTCAGCAATCCAAGCATATGCTACCTCCAGAATGGCAGGAGAAACAGATGATAAACGTGCAGCCGATGAGACAGCACAACTTATTGAGTAAGCGTTGGCTCGACAACAGACTGAAATGTTCGCCCAGTTCAATGAAATTCTCATGCGATTTGCTTCGACATCCAGAGGATTTTCGACGCGAACTAACTCCGACAAAATCAACCCCTTCAAAGTGCAAATGAATCTCGACATACCGAATCTAGAAGGCAAGATTGACGTGGAATCCGTCAACAATTGGGTACAACAATTGGAATCCTATTACTCTGTAAATCAACTCTCAGAAGTTGAAAAAATCACCATTGCATCCTTAAAGATGTCAACATCTGTGCACTACTGGTGGGAGAACCTATCGACAAAGATGGAGAAAAGCGGAGACCCCATCGACACATGGGATAAATTTGTCGATTACGTCCGAAAGGAGTTTTACTTGCCCAAGTACGTTGAACAACAGTATAAGAAGTGGCAGAAGCTAAGGCAATGGAAAGACCAATCAGTAAAGAGTTACACAGACGAGTTCTATCGACTCATGGCTAGACTTGGCGTTCAAGAAGAAGAAAAATTGCTTGTTCTGAAGTATGTCAGCGGTTTATCCCAGTATATTCAGCAGGAGATGGAGTTTCTGACTGTCAATACGCTCGCGGATGCATTCCACTATGCCAGCAAACTTGAAACCAAGCAGAAAGGAAAAGCATGCTTCGCGACATAGCTGACACCAGGACGACCACCCGACAAGAAGGCAGCAGCTGACTTCGACAAGTCGAAATCTACTCAGCCGACTCCGCTAAAGCCAGATCATGGGAAAAATCCTTTTCACAAAAGGGAACGTAGCAAACAACCCCCTAACGGGAAATGGTGCGATTACCACCACTCATCTTGGCATGATACGTCTGAATGCAAAGCTCGGAAGACAGTTTTGGCAAAAGTGTCGACATCTGATACGTTCGACAAGAGACTGTGGAAGAATCTGATCCAGACGCAACGACCCTTTTGACATCGACCACTCCAGCAGCTTCAACTATCGTCGACGAGGAGGAATGAGAGCGCCTATTCCATACACGGATATGGGTTCAGCATAATCCATTGCATCTGATTATGGACAACGGGAGCCAAAAGAACTTTGTTTCTGAAGATCTTGTGACCACTCCGCATCCTCAGCCTTACAACATCGGTTGGATGAAGGACGGACAAGAGCTATCGATCACTCGACAATGCAAGCTCGCCTACTTCAGAAAGCCTTTTGAAGATGAAGTACTTTGCGACGTGGCACCACTCTCCGTAGCCGATGCCCTGTTTGGGAAGCCTTACCTATGGGATCGCCATGGAAGTTACTAGTCACGACCACAGAAGGTGATTGTCAGAATTCAGAATCGATGGTACAACATACCAGAGCGACGACCAACACCAACAGTCTCAATGATATCTTCTAAACAGACAAAGAAGCTCATCAATCATGCTCAGAAGTTCACATTAATCATGATCAAACCGCAACATTCTAGGAAGACTGCAGCGACAAGTCGACTCACCGACCAGTGCAACTCCCGACAAAAGCAGTTGATCGACATCGTGCTCGACGAGTATGGGAGTTTATCCCAAGAGGCAGACAGAGTACCTCGACATTGCCAGGTAAAACAGCCCATTGAACTTGCTCCTGGTTTTTCTTTGCCTAACGCATCTATTTACAGAAGATCCATTCTCGAAAATGAAGAGATTCGCAGACAAATCCAAGATTTGATCGACAAAGGTCATATCCAACCCAGCTCCTCTCCTTGTGGAAGTCCAGTCGTCCTCGTTACAAAGAAAGACGGGACTTGGCGCATGTGCATCGACTACCGGGTACTCAACAAAATTTCGGTAAAGAATCGTTACCCTCTGCTGCGGATAGACGAGCTCATTGACTGTCTGAAAGGTGCTAAATTCTTTACTAAGCTCGACCTCAAGTAGAGATATAATCAAATTCCAATCGAGCTTGCAGATGTGTGGAAAACTGCTTTCAAGACCAAGGAAGGATTGTTGGAATGGTTAGTCATGCCTTTCGGCTTAACCAATGCACCTGCGACCTTCATGCGATACATGGATAACATTCTTCAACCTTTCATCGACAAATGGGTCATTGTCTATCTCGACGACATACTGATTTTCAGTCGATCATGGGAAGAACATGTCGGACAGCTTCGACAAGTCCTCGACACTCTCCAACAACATCGAACATAAACAAGTGTACCTTTGCGATGAACAACATCAAATATTTGGGGTATGTAATTGACTCTGCAGGCATTCACGTCGATCTAGACAAAGTACAGATCCTCAAAGATTAGCCCATCCCTCAAAGTATTCAAGAATTAAGAAGTTTTCTTGGTTTGGCGAATTTCTATCGACGGTTCATACTCGGCTTCAGTCACATAACCTGGCCCTTGAATCAGTTGACGAAGGGAAATAGGAAAACTGTCTTCAGATGGACAACAACACAACAAGAAGCTTTTGAACAACTCAAGCACAAGCTCTGCACTGCACTAGTACTTGTGTTACCTGATTTGCATCAGCCCTTTGAGATTGAGACGAACGCATCGGACTATGCCTTGGGCGCAGTGATCACTCAGTCTGGTCACCCAGTCGCTTTTCATTCCAAAACTTTTAACGACACTGTTAGAAGATATTCGACGTATGAAAAAGAACTGTACTCCATTGTGCAAGCTCTCAAGCAATGGAGGCATTACATCCTTGGCAAGGAAACGGTCATCCTCACTGACCATGAGCCTCTTCAGTTCGCTTCGACCCAGTCGAAACTACAAACAATCAGACAACTCAAGTGGATTAATTACCGACAACAATTCTAGTTGGTGATTAAGTATCGGAAAGGTAAAGCTAACACTGCCACCGATTGTCTAAGTCGACCACCCATTACTCTCCTTTTCACAGTGATGAGTATGCAGGGATATGACACGACCACTTGGCCTTAATTGTATCAGGATGACATCGACTTTTCTCCAGTCTATCGACAACTACAAACTGACAAGTCGTCGACCTATGACTATTTCCTGAAAGACACCTTGCTATACAAGCTCGGACAACTTTGTCTACCGACAAGTGAGCATCGACAGCAACTCATTTGGGACGCGCACTACAACAAGACTGCAGGACACTTTGGAGTAGCAAAGACACTTGCTATCCTCCAGAAGTATTTCTTTTGGTCTTCACTTAAAACTGACGTCAGCAAGTACATTCGATCATGCGTGGTTTGTGCCATTACTAAACCGCCTAATCGACGACAGTGATTGTACACACCTTTTCCAGTTCCTAGTCGACCATGGGAATCTATTTCTATGGACTACTTGACCGGATATCCTACTACCAGACATCAACATGACGCGATCTTAGTAGTAGTCGACAGATTATCCAAGATGACCATTCTCATTCCATATAAGAAGACCACAACATCGTAGCAGACTGCTCAGCTCTTCTTTACACATGTTTGAAAACACTTTGGTTTACCCACAACCATCATTTCCGATCGAAATGCCAGATTCGTCAGCATTTTTTGGAAGACCCTTTGGCAACAGCTGGACACATGACTCTCATTGTCGACAAGTTTCCATCCTCAGATCGACGAACAAACGAAAGTTGTGAATCGCTTGGTCATACAACTGCTTCGCATGTACAACCACAAGCATCGACGGACATGGGATGAAAGTCTTCCATACATGCAACACAATTACAATCGTGCTCAACACAACTCTACAGGCAAGAGTCCATTTGAGATTTGTTACGGATTTCAACCCTCAATGCCTATCGACTTGATCAGCTCCTTGACACTGTCGAATTTCGACACCGACTACAGCCAGCAGGAAGTTGAGAAAGCCTCGAAGTTTCGAGATTAGATTTGTGACATCCAGCGACAAGCACAGGAAATGTTGCAACGAGCAAATGCGAAAGCGAAGGCTCGACACGACAAGCATCGTATTCCTCATTCATTCCAAGTTGGGGATAAGCTCTGGTTACATCTTAAGAAGGAGCGCTTCACCGGTCCATACAAGAAGCTCAAACCTTTGCGATATGGTTCGTACAGTATTCTTCAGCAGATTGGCGAAAACGCTTTCCAATTCGACATTCCTGCATGCCTGGGTCTGCATCCAGTATTTAATGTGGATCTACTTTGACCATACCGTGCACCACTGTTGGAACATAACGACCTACCGACAGCAGAACCCGACGACATCAATCCAAATGTTCAGGAGCCTCTTCCTTGCGACACCATTGTGGGACGACGAGTACGCCATACAAGGACGAACACAATTCCCTTGTTTCAGGTTGCTAAAGCTGGACAGATCCCAGCACAAGGAAAATGGTACTCTGCTACTGAACTGGCTGACAAGTTTCGTCACCTTCACGAGCAAACAATGGGGACCATTGTTTCTTAACGAAGGAGGTCTGATCCATATCGTAGTTGGCATTGTTGTCGAATCCTAACATCGACTGCGACAAGTCATCGACGTCGACACAACTTCGACATGTTCCGACTTCGACACGACTTCGACAACTTCAGCAACTTCGACAAGTTCAGCGACCTTAAACAGTTTCGTGATGTCGACATGCAGCGTCGACCTGTGACTTGCGACTGTCGAACTACGACAGATTGTCTCTCTGTCTTCCAGTCGACTGTAACGGTTGAACTTCCGAAACCGCTCTAACTTCTCTTGTAACTGAATGTAACGGGTAGGCACCCAAATGTCTCATCATTCTATATAAGCATGTATAATATTGTAACATACATCAATGGATCTCGTTTTCCAGTAATAGAGAAGAACAGTTCGCATTCCTGCATATTGTCTGTGTGTATCTGTGTTTATCTGTGTAGTGTATTCCTGCTTTGCTTATTCTATTTCTTAAGCTTCTGCCGTCACAGAGCCAACTCATTCAGTCAAACTGTTGTCCCCCTCGTGCTTCCTGGCCACGTGCGGATCATTAATAAAATGCATCAATTAGCTAGAAGGGTGTGCCCTTCTCTCCTGGGCTGCTGGCTGAGCTGGCAATGTATTCAAGTGCTGCCTCTGTACCTATTCTTGTTCCTCATCAGTGCTGGTGAAGGAGAGTGTAAAAAAATGTAAAAAATTGCTCCTGTCTCAAAAAGAGTGCTGAAAAACCCAGTTTCAGACTTGTAACAGCCCTAAAACAGTGCTGGATAGAGAAGGAAAAGTCTACAGTGTACACTAGCTCTGAAACCATGTGGGGATGACAGTGAACACTTCAGTGAACCCTAGTCGAGCATAAACCTTGAACAGAAATATCACATAAAGAGAAGTTAACCCATGAGCAGGAGAACAATAGATATGGTGCTCTTAGGCAAAATAATCAATCACCGATTTACTAATGAATCTAAGATGATGGTACAAAAGATTCATAGGTTGTAAAATAATAGTAAAATAATAATGAGGGCACTTAGTCATAATGTCAAGTAACCACAAGTGAAGATTTACATCAATCCAACATGAAATTGATTTGAGATGTAACAAGAAGTAATACAAATTATTGTCCTAGAAAGAATTAAAATCGATTAGTAAGTATAGTAAAATTCAACCATCACATTTTCATCTTGGTCAAGGTTATTTTATAAACATTTAAATTAATAACATTAAAATTATTAAGATGTGCCTGGAAACCTAACCACTCAGATTTCTTTCAGTTGAGATTTACCTTTGAATTTTAATATGATTTAATTAAAATTGCTATTTTCAAAGTTTGACTATAATTGCTTAAAAGTAAGTAAGTTTCTTTCTTCCCATGTTGCATTCATCAAGAATGAAAGTTTTTGTTTATTATATCCAAAATTGGAATGGAAAACAAATTTCTTTTTTTCTTCCATGACACTGTACTGTCTATAATCTACTATACTTAATCTAACTTATGTTTGCCTCAGCTGCTGATCGTATGTGCAGGTCTGGAGGCGTGGATCTGATTTGCATTGATTCTGTTGCTGCTTTGACCCCCAGGGCTGAAATTGAAGTAAGTAGTACTATTGTATTCACTTTTTTTATCCTGAGCAGAGTGATTAAAATTACGTTTTGATTTGTCACTAACTATTAGTTGCAAAAATGTGGCTGTTCAAGGGGGAAATAGGGATGATGCAAATTGGTCTACAAGCACGTCTCATGAGCCAAGCATTGCGTAAAATGTCAGGCAATGCTTCTAAAGCTGGCTGTACTCTCATATTTCTCAACCAAATTCGACATAAGGTAGAGATGGGTTTTATATTTTCTTTTCTTCCCAAGGAAAACCTCAGGGGGAAACCCAAGCGATGCTTCCCCACATTTGTGGATGACATCCTTAGTAAACCTGTTGGCATAGACTAGTGCACCTCACTCAGGGGAATTCAAACTGGTTACCTGCTGGCAGAGAACTAGCCAAATGCCCAGCGACAATGGTGACAGCTAGTTGAGTTAACCCCTTGGGCTAGAGATGGGTTTCTTTATTGGAATTGTGTTCCTATTTATCTTTGCTTCTGACTTGTCAGGTGCTCTTCTTGTCCTTTCCTCTGTCTATTGATATTTAACAGTCTAGGATTCTAAAAAAGGTACAACTGTGTTGCTTGCAGATTGGTGTATTCTATGGAAGTCCAGAAGTCACTAGTGGGGGCATTGCTCTGAAATTCTTTGCATCACTCCGTCTTGAAATCCGTTCTGCTGGGAAAATAAAGTCTGTAAGCACAACATCCCTCCACTATCTCGTTTTTTCAGTAATCTGTTTCTGGTATTCATATGGTAATATCTTCTGTATTTTAGTAACATTTCCGAAAGGAGTCCTGTTTGTTCTAAATGCAGCTGAAGGGAGATCAAGACATTGGAGTAAGAACACGTATAAGAGTGCAGAAAAGCAAGGTACTTCTAAAAACAATCTATAGTTTAACAACAGAATTGCATATTTATTCAATTTATTTCCATATTCTCTCAGACAAGGCTGGAGGTAGTTTATGCAATCTACTGTTAATATGTTAACCATACATGTGTTTATCGGTCTTGTTGATTGTATTTGGTCACTTGTGTATGTCAGAATGTTTTCACTCTTTCTCACATATATAAGTTGTCATATATAGCCTTTTATACAAGAAATTGATACCTTAGTGTTAAAAGAACCGTAATCATACCTACTCAATCCATACATGCAAATGAAATATTAATTTTATTGGCAAGGAATAAAGATAAATCACATTTCATAAGAACAATACCTGTGAACCCATGCTAAAAATGTCAGGTTTGAGTTTTGGGTTAACTGGTTCTTTACAATAGCACTGTTTTAAATTTAGAATGTTTGGGGTTTCTGATCATGTTCACTCTCTTAGGTTGTGAACAAAAATTTGACTTGTATTTTGACATATTTTGTTCAATTGTGAATATTAATAAATTTTCTCTTTTCTTTCTCTATAACATCCAAGAACCATAACTACAGGATAATGTAGAGAAATAAAATACTTGGAGCAAAGTGATGGGTTAAAGTTGGTTGCACTAGACTGGGATGTGTTACCCCTCATGTTGTAATGAGGTCATGTTCTGGTTTGAAGATCCTGCCCCAACAGGTCATGTTTGGAGTATTTGATTCCAGATACATCTTTTCACTATGTTGGATGCCTGTTTTTCATGGATTCATTTTAGTTGGCATTTCATCACAATTGTCAGAGGCTTAGAAGTTGATATCGATTGAGCATTTGCATGGATGTTGGGCATATCACTGATTCACTTGTGCATGCTGTTACCCCTCATATTGTATGAGTATTGTCCCAATTTGAAGACCCCGTCCTAGCAAATTGCGAGGATTTTGGTTTTGATTGGTGCTTTGATGCATAGTTGTTTATGGATTTTCACCTTGGTGGCATAATCATTTAATGTGTTAGAGGGTTGCATATCTGATCTTGATGAGGGTCTTGCATACATTATTATACATTTGATTGACCCCTAGTACATTGCGTTGAGAGGGAAACCCTCAACTAAGGGTTCTGCCATAAGTATAATGGTTCATTATGTGACTTGGTTGCTCATGGAGGTGGCGCATTGGTTTGTTTTAGCATATTGGTGTTCATATTGGTCTTTGTGCACCTTCAGATTGATGATTATTACTTGGATGGATTGGATGCTTTCTAGAGGAATGCTCCACACTTTTAGCATGCACATCTAGGGTGCATGCATTGGGATCCTTGATGGCAAAATGCATCTCTTGAAGGGTGTGTCACCTGGGTACATATTCCTAGAATGCCCTCCTCTTTTACCCATGGTTTGGTGATGATGTGATGGTTTGAGCACTTCATTTCACATTGTGGCACATGTTCTAGCGATTTTATACTTATCTTTAGACGTCGGACCACCATTGTATGCAAATTCTCCGAAGTCATTCCACCCTTTTGGCCTTTGGATTAATGAGGATTGGTTGTTTGCAAATGAATCTAGGCCCTGGCACACTATTTCAGGTCACACCACTCTTGGAGGTTGTTAGGGTCACCATTGCACTCATATGCATGAGATCCATTGTTTGAAGAGTTTTAGTAGCTTTGCACATGGATCCATGCTCTTGGCACACTTGATAAGGAGTTTTATTTGGTCATAATGCATATATTGGGGTATCGTGCACATTATTTGAGCACATCCTTGTTTTAAGGGGTTGTTTTAACAATCACTGCCCACATTACACTTATTCTTTGTAGATCCACTTTATGTGGGATTGGTTAGCATGATTTAAGAGTCCCACATCTTATTGGCACACATGCTGAGGTCGGCCCATGTTTGAGTTGTTATAACAACTAATGGACCGTTGCTTGCACACTTATCTATGAGATCCACTTTTGGAAGGGTTTGATAGCTTTATTGGAGGGGTGTCCTAGCTCATGATCATAATATTTTGATAGACTGCCTAGACTGTTGCCAGATCAATGCCAATAGATGCATAATGGCTGTGAGCTTTCATAATTGTGGTCATAATAGAAAATCCGACAAATATTGAAACAATTATGGTGGTTGCATACCTATCGCTTGAAACCCTCACCGCATTTTGACCATCTCTTTTGAGAAACACCCTAACTTTATTGCTTATGCATTGTGGTTATTTGGGAAGAGTGAGATTAATGTGGCATCTCATTCATTTGGATTCAAAAGTTTATTCTTTATGTAGGCATTTTGCCTTACAAAGCCTCATGATATAATATTCTAGTATTTTTCTTGGAGATAAGCATGGATCTAGAAATATTTTGTCATTATCAATTGGATGAAACATGGTTCTAGGAGTTGCCAATACTTTGTTGTTATTGCTTGGAGAGAAATGTGGATCTAGATCCCACTATAATATTGTTTTATTTTAAAAAGATTGAGCTACACTTCTATATAAAGGGAAGCTCTCTCCATTATTTTTAATGGTTGGATTGATAGGGAAAACTCCTCTAAGTTGAGTTAAACAAGCAAGTATATGTGAGGCTCTCTTTTCTTTTGGATGATCATGGTATTATGCTTGAGTGGCTAGTGTTTTTTATTGCTGGCAATGATCTCTTTGGAAGGCAAGTCTTTGCACATAAGAAGGGACTAAGTGTGAGCATTTAATTCCTCCTTTCCATTTATGTGGGTTTTATTCACACTTGGATTGGTTGATGACGATGTGAAGGATAACCTTAGGTGGAGCGCTTACCCTCATTGGCACATATGTTGAGGCATCCTCACATTTATTATATTATTTTATTGCTAGAGATGGGGTCGACACCTTCCATGAAAGAGTTAGTTGAGCATGGGATGACTCGGGACATGGTTTCATGGCATTATTTCATGTGTTGAGCTCCACACATGCTTTATTGGAGGTTTTACTTGGTCCATGGAATGTGTTCATATATGGAGGTTTATTGCACACCTTTCTATGCTATTGATGGGATGTGCCACTTGAGGATACTTTACTTGGTCAAACTCTAGATGGTGAAGGCATCCACTCTTGGAGGAGTTATTACACACATGTTCGTACTTGATGATGGGATGTTCCACTCATGGAAGAGCCACAGGTGCCACTTTGGAGATGTTATACTTGGTCAAAACCCTATTTGATGATGCATCCTCTATAGAGGAGATCTAGGAGGCTACATTCTATTTTGAGGAGGTTTTACTTGGTCCACCTTGTTGAGGGACCACACATGCTATTTTGAGGTGGTTGTTACACATTTGTTGAATGTTTGTGGAGACACTTGATGCTATTGCCTAGTATTATTTGAAGGTTCTTTTTGGAGCTTAAGGACTGTGATATTGGCTGAAGATGGATGCTGGAAATTTTGTTTCAACTTTCTTCAACTATGTTATGAGGGGTTAAACTTGGTAACTTTGTTCTGTGTTTTGAAGAATTTCCCTCCGAAGTCCTTTATATTTGCTGCTGGAAATGTCAATGGATGTCATTTTTCTTAATTAGATATGAGTGGAATTTACATCTCTTAGTTTAATCATACTCTTATTGCATACTTGCCAATTCTCCTTCATCAGAGATCATAGAATCAATTTCTGTATTTACTGACCACAAGAATAGGGTGCTGTAGTTTGCTTATTCCAGCATCAACTTGACCTATTTTATTGAAAAAAAGCTCATTAAATCATAACCTTATAGACTTATATGCCCAATGATAGTTTAGGCACTAATCTTGCTTTCGACCACCAATAGAACTATATAAATCAATCTCTTCTTTGCTGTTCACAAATATGGAAATTATAAAAGTAAAAATTAGATTCTAGATTTGTTTTACTAAGCCTTCTCTTTCATTGCTTGTAACCATTATTTAGCTGGCTTAGGATTTCTTAGGGATTGCCTTGCGCGGGTGGAGAGCTGGCCTAAAGAGTCGGAGAGTCTTGTTGTGGTGACATTGGATAACCCCTCCAAGTTCCCCTAGGGTCTCATTTGTGTTTAGGGCTTTAGCACATGAAGTGAGGGTTTGGGTTGTAACAATGCTCTCACTCACTCTCATATAACGTAAGAATCCATTTGGACAAGTCATTGCACATTAGTGTATGGCTTGACTACGTCTTCTCCATATACATTCAACCCCTCTTTGTTTGTTTTCCTTGCCTCTTTAACCCTTGGATTGGCACTGGTCTTAGCAACTCACCATCCACACAACATCTAAAGTTTATCAATTATCTTCTAGGGTACCCCGCCTATGAGTTCCCTTGGGGTTGCACTTCTGTTTTAGGGATTTACTAGTTGAAGTGCATGTCACACGCTGTGCAGGTTCTGGAGATAACACACGCTTTCATAGAGTTATTTCCCTTGTGACAATTTATCTATTGATCACTTCTGTGGGTGTTGAGGCATTCTAATTAGAGTAGTTTACTTGCACATTTGTTTAATTTGTATTGGCCCTAGATCGTTGTTTTGGAGGATGTTTATTGGCATATTACATGTGTTGTTCATCATATTGTGTGAAGCTTTCCTCATTTTACTCATCTTCCTAGACCATCAAGTCTTTTTCAACGGATATATTTGATGATATGCGATGAGACTTGGATTTATTGGAGGGATGCCCTAGCACATATGGGCTTATTTGGCATTGACATTGGGATAACATCTTGGCATTAATTTTGGAGAGTGCTCCTCATGTACACATGTTTCAAGATGGATCTATCCCTCTCAACTACGTTATTTTGGATTGGGTATCATGGCTTGAGCCTCGTTATGTGGATTCCCTAGCACATGTGGGCACTCTTCGCATGCAGATTGTGTCTTGGCATGGTCGACTTCTATTTTTGGTGGAGCACACCCTTGCTTTCTGCTTTTAGCACTCTTTTTGAGGCACAATCAATCTCCATTTTCACATTGGACTAGGTCACCCCCTTATTTGTGGATCTAGTAGTTAGTTTTTGCTTCCATGCATATTGAACTATATATTGTTGCACATCATTTGAGGTTCTTCCCACTTTTGGATGCCTTGGAGGACTATTTATCATCATCTTGGAGATGTCCTAAGCACTTCCATTATTTTTGGCATACGTTGTGTCTTCTAGAGCCTTTGACTCCCTAATATGAGGGACTGTTTCTCTTGAGGAGGTATTTTTGCACATATTTTCATGTCTTTTGGAGGGTCCTCCCTTATGGAGAGCCCACATGTGCCATTCTTGATGTATTGGCATGGTTATGTACCCTAGACAAAGAGACGTCTAGCTTGAGGAGACATGTGGCAAGGCCACCCTTTGTTTATTATTTTATTATACATATTTTGACTTGTCACTAGGAGTTTGTTGGGAGATATTAGTTCTCTGTTTTCCTAGGAGAGATCTTGAATCTACACTTTGGATATTTTTATTTTATTTTGGAGGGTTTTGAGACAAAACTCTATATAAGAGAGGTTCCCTCCCATTGTAATGGTTGTTGGAAATGTGGTACTGGTAAACTTTTGAGAGCTATCGTTGAAGATCTATTTGAAGGCTATTGGAAAGTTAAGGGTTTCATTCTTGTTTATATGAGGCAAATTGTTATGGAATTTATCATGGCTGAATGTTTATGCTGAAAACTACTTGCAAAAGATTTGTTTCAAGGGTTATTTGTGAAGGGTTACTCTACTCCAATAGAAGGAATTAGGTGTGGGCTTTCCTCTCTTAATCGTTTTGTTGTTTTATGTATGAATGTGTTGAATACTGAATCTATCATATTCTAGAGTTGTTGCAGATTTTATACTTCATAGTGAAGCACACACTAATTAACAAGTCTAAAGGTGCACCAATTAGAGGGACCTATTACGATGGTACCAGTACCAGCGCACCTACAGAGGTACTCCGAGGAGAGGGTGTCATTTTTCTAACCAGGAGGGGTGCTTAGCCAGCTTATCGGGAGCCAGTCCTGCTAGTTTTCCCGGTAACATTTTTGGCCCCGTTGCCAGGGACATTTCAAAGATTGAAGTGGTTTATCTAGAGTCATCACACCCTTGGCATAACGACATTTGGTAAGAACTCAAAGGTGAGTCCTTCCTTATATTTTGGAAATATTATAAAGGACTAACTCCGCAGGTCTTATCTGGCGATTCCACTCATTTAAGGTGACTCCACTGGTTAATAAGCGATTTAGAACCCAGTCACCATTATCTCAGGTACGCCTTTGTTCTTGGTACTTTGGTGAAATTTGTTGAGCTAACTTGGCAGGTCTCTCCTGGTGACTCCGATTGAAGAAAAATAACAGAAGTACTCTATAAAGACAAGGAAGCCAGATGATATGGCATTTTCTTACGAATTGTGGATGGATATATTGGATTTTTCATGCATTTCGGGATATCCACATCAGAATGTCATTCAAGACGATGGGAACGCACTTTTTCCATCATTTCATGAATACAAGTATCATGCAGCAACACATATTTGGGCATTCATGCAATTTATCCAAGGAAGCAATATCATATATGAGGATACAAGAATGAAGCTTTTTCTATTGTCTCTCAACTTAGAGGACAACTCGAATGTCAGAAATTGGTATGAAGGATTTCCTCGTAAAAAATTTCTTCAGTAAGGCAGTTGATCGATGCATTAAGTGAAGAATGGGATCATGATATAGAAGAACATGAAAGAAAAGTTGTGATCAACCATATATGGAAAGTGATCTTGGGAAGCAACCAGAAGCAAGATGATCCTAGCAAATAAATCGAAGAGGATATTCCATTTGAGTTTAAGGATCCCGATAATCCGACAGCTGCAGAAATGGAAATAGGTTTTGCTCCTCTTGATTTGTTGAACTTTCCAGGACGTTCAGACTAGTTACCAGAGATATTTTGGCACGTATTCAAGGGTGATCATGGTAATCCCTTGCACCATGTTGAATGGTTCATGACATTGGCTACATAATACAACATTAAAAAGGAAGAAAACGCTTACGTGAGATCATTTGTTCTTCACCTGGGAGGAAAGGCTCTTGCTTGGTTTGTGGGCCTAGAAAAAGCAACAATATTGTCATTTGCAGAATTGGTAGAAACCTTCTGTAGCTATTGGGATTCAGAGCAGCCTGACAAATGGATGCCTTATGTTGAAGATGTAAGGAACTTGTTCAGTAAAGAAATCCATGACGAAAATAAGATTGAAGAAGTTGTGGTTCAAGACCCATTTGATGATATCTCAGACACGGTGTCTAGAGACGAATCTCCTCATGGAGATGAATGTGATTGCGATCCTACGTATGAAGGCCAAGAAGTCATAGTTGAAGAAGTTGAAGAGATGAACAAAGGGGTGAGTTTTCCTTGCCTCCACACAACAACTTCTTATGACTTCTCAGATCTCTTGGAGCATAATGATGATATTGATGAGGACGATGGTTATTGGAAGTTTATGGGGCCTCCACTTTATGACTCTTCGAGACTTGGTAGTGTGATTTCCAGACTATATAGCAACAAAGAAGAAGCCAATGAAGTCTTTTGGCCTTTCACAGAAGAACCAAAGGCTAATATGGATCAGTTTGAGCCAGAATTCGATACTGTTTGGGATAAGGAAGTCATCACTACTTCGGACAAGGACATGGAAGACATAATTAGTGAAATCCCTGTTGAACAAGATGCAATTATTCCTTCTCTTCATGATGTCGATAATGAAGATTGGGTCAACCCCTTTGCCCTTACATTTATTGATGAAGTACCCCAAGATGCGGGTCTTATTGCCAATATAGATGAGTGCCATATGCAAATGTCTTACTATGGTTTGGGGTTCCGTATCTCTGGTGATATCTCTGTGGATTCGACTCAGTCATATTTATCCAGCATGGAAGATAGTGAGGTAGGTTATACAGGGGGTTATATCGCAGCTATTCAGAGCCTAGCCAATCATTCCCAACTTTTTTCCTCAAGCATTATTCAAGCAATTGCTCAACCTTTTCTATCTAGTGTCGGTAAGTTTCTAACAATGCATTTTAGTATGTGGACAGGTATAACATTCTTTTCACATTGTCATGATTTCTATTGTTTATCTTTTCGTTTGAAATGTGAAGGCATGGATTATGTGGTTGACAATTTCAAGATTTTAAAGATCATTAGGGGTACCAACATGATAATTATGAAGATGAACAATATGCTTGTATCTCCAAAGTAATGTTCAAACAGGTTGCAACTAATATACGAAGACTTGCAAGGTCCACCTCCACCAATAGTCTCTCAAATTGACAACTAGGAAACCAATTTCAGGCAATTTTTTTTCTCAATACTATTATATGATGAAGATGGTCCATATATTAGCCCGGTGGAAGCTTGGATAAATGGAGCTTGTGAAAGCAATCCTTCTCTGTGGCAGCAATATCAAAGCTTCTAGGCCCCTATAATCACTCAGCTTTCATCTCATTTCCTGATGGAGACCCTGGTACGTATTGGCTTGGTGATCGATGAGATATTATCATGGATTCATTCTAAAAGCAAAGGTAAAGCACCAGGTATGAATTGCTTACTCAAATGGTTACACTGGTGGTATGATTTCACTTAATATTTCTAATTCTTATGTTTAGCATAGGTAGGTTTACCCATGCATTGCATTTGTCGTTCTTCATGTCTACGTAGGTTAGTCACTGGTTTATGCATTTATGTTATTTTCATCTGATGAGCAAGGCAGGACGAAAGTGTCTGCCTCTGGGTACATTGATGTCCTTGGTTATTTGATATGTGTGTAGGTCTACAGGTAGCTAGATGATTCTTGGATTCTCGAGCACCCTCAGGAGGAGTACTCGTCCTGCAGTTGGAGCTAGTGTTACGATGGTACCAGTACCGACTCACCTGCAGAGGTACCCCAGGGAGAGGGTGTCATTTTTCTGACCAGGAGGGGTGCATAGCCAGCTTCTGGGGTTATGGTTGGACCCTCTGGTTTCTCCTTCGGAAGTACTATGGCTTAGTGGCATTGCTGACTGCCTCATGAAAGGGCTTGAAGCCTTGAGGTTGGTGTCCGGGGCTTCCAGGGGTGGATCACTGGGTCACATAACCCCGAACTATATGGAGACAACGATGAACTACATTTACCTTTAGTCCCTGCTTTACGAGTCAAAAGGATGCCAAAGAAAAGAAGCCAATGCTTGCAATGGTCATCAAACAGAGCAATAATAAAATAGTGATTAGATTTAATTATCTATATGAAGAAGTCTAAACACAACTTTTTTATTTATGCAAGTAAATTTGCAGCATGCCTATGTCCAAAATGGCATTTCTACCTCAACCAAATGTGTGTCTAACCTGAAATTTATCAACAGCAATAGAAGTAACAGAAAGAGGTCGTCAAGGGCACAAACATTTATTGAAATATAAAGTAGGGGCACCTGCACACCCAAAAGACAGAATGTGCCTGCAATTCCAAATGTTGGAGGAACACTTCTCCAATACAAGATTCTCTATTGGGAGAAAATGTAGTATTTCATTGATAGATAAGATTGATTATAGGAGAGGGATGAAACCTCTATTTATACAAAAGAGGGACTAAAGCCCTAACTTGTGGTCCAGGTTAACTTTATGGGGTGCTTAGGCGCTTATGTAGTTAGTTGACCCAAACACACCAGGTATCTATTTGAGGCCTTATTTAACCAAGTGGCATTGTACAATTTATCGAAGGAATGATGACTAAGACATTATTACAAAGCTATGTATGTTGTCTGAAAGCTTTACCAGGACTCACTAGTGAAAGACTCAAATACATGAATAATTCTATCTACTGGTCTTCTTCAGGGAAAATATCTCAACATCATATCTTACTAAAAGAGGTGGCAAATTGACCAATTCTAGTTAGTGCGAGAATGACAACCCCCAGTTAATTCTCAATCCTTGTGTACTGAATCAAAGAAGTCAATGCCCAACTAATTATCAACCCTCAGGTAATGAAGAAGTCAAACCTTGCTAATTATCAACCCTTAGGTAATGAAAAATTCAACCCCCAGCTAATTATCAATCCTTAGGCAACGGACTGAAGAAGTCAACCCTAGATCTCCTTATCAACCCTTAGGTAACAAAGTGAAAAAGTCAAACCCAGATCTCTCTATAAACCTTTAGGTAACAAAGCAAAGAAGTCAATTCTCTATTATTGGCAATTTGCTTAGCTGATACAAATTGTGTTCCAGATCTGGATTTCCCAATTCCAGCCAATTATGATGCTAGAGCTTTAGTTTGATTGATTTTGAACAAATCAACATCAGCAATTTGCAAAGGTTATTATAGGCTATAGCTATATGGAGGGCCAATATATAGTGAATTAGTAATAATAATAATAAAATAGGAAAAAAGATGGCAGATTCTGAGTCAAAGGCCCTGGTGAGTTCGATCCAAGTCAGACTCTAATAATATTGTTTTCTATGACTAATTTTAAATAACCACAGCACTTTATTTGAGAATGCTAGGTCTAAACCTTTGCCTAATGCTTGTATTGCTGCCATTGTTAGAATTTTAAATGCAGTAACATAAAGGATCACTGAAAGATAAACAAGCACAGCATAAACAATAGTACACAACAATTTCCCGGGAAACCCTCGTGGGGCAGAAAACCCAGCAGAACTTCTTCAGTGTAGATTCATCAGAAAATACAATGTCAATCCTCATGCAATAACCCAAAATAAGAAGTCTTCAAAAGCAGCTACTCCTTGACTCTATCTCTCTACTCATGCGAAGTTGATGAGTGAGTGAGGTGACCAAATGAGGAGGGCGAGCCTCCTATTTATACTAATCAGTGACTTGACCTTTTTCCCTAACAGGGCCGACTTGACCTCTCAAACAGGGCCGACTTGTCAATCATACAATAAAGTATTCTTTTCTGGATTCTTCTAGGCCGACATAACTATTAGGGTTTACATTGGCTCTTTTCAATGACTTTTACATGATCAAATACAACATCAATAATTCCCGAAGGAAGTACAATACAAATAATACAAATAAACCAAATAAGAATATCTTCCGAAGTTACATTCTTCAACAGCGATGTTATTTGAAGTGTATGCGAGAGTCCAAGCATATCTATTCAAAGATTAATCCAGGGTCAGTGGCGACCCCTCTTGCCCTTGCTCTGCCTGGGTTTCCCTTTATTGGCCCAGATTCATAATGTTTTTTTCGTATTTCTTATCTATACATTCCTTATCTTTCTCATTGTCATTTGAAATTCATAACCTGATATACATTCAACAATTGGGGAAAAGGACTATCTTCAAAACTAGTATCTATTGTAGTCATGAATCGTGACTTTACTTTGTGGTAGCACAAACAGTAAGGACTTAGTTGATTTTCAGTTAGAGTTGATCTCTTTTATTGTAAACTAGAGTTGCTCTAATAAATCAATCAAAACATGAAAGTATTAAATATTTTCTTGGAATATGTAAACAAATTGATTCTTTACACTATATTTTTCAATTTAAAGCTGTTTATACAATTGGTTAAGTGCATCCTGTTATTTTTTAGTTGGCCCTCCTTATTTTTCCTTTTTTTTGGCTGCTTCCTAATGTGGATTGTTCTATTTGCATTTTAGGTTTCAAGGCCCTATAAACAAGCAGAGTTTGATATAATCTTTGGTGAAGGTGTCAACAGTCTGGTCAGTATGAAAAGCATGAATTTTTATTTGTAAATGCTCCCAGATTTTGAAATGCTTTGATGAATTTTTGCTGGGATACATTTGGGATCAACATGGGAAACATGACCCTTGATTCTGGAAATGCTCCTAGTTTTTGAAATCTTCTGATGAATTTTTACTTGTGCAGGGTTGCATTTTGGATTGTTCAGAAATGCTGGATATTGTTTCTAAAAAGGGTTCATGGTACAGTTATGGGGATATAAGGTGCGTCTGGATTTGATTTTTATTAGAGTTCAATGAACTTTACCAGCCGGTTTTAGTAACTTTTTCTCAAAATCTATGATTCTGTTTTGGTAGATTTGGTCCTGAATAGATACTTTGATTATCTCTGTTTTACAGATGCCTGAAGAAAGTCTTCTCTTTGGATATCATGAATTTTTAAAAATATAAATTATAATAAAACAGTTACACACAAGTAAATAGCTCAGAAGGCAATTTTCCTGTGTTGCCAACTTGCCGGATCCGTCCACCCTGGGTGATGGATGCGCGTATCCCCGGATCTGGTACGGATCCGGATCAGGATTCGCGTAGGATCCGCCCTGGATTCACCTAAATCTTAACACTAAACATTTATTTCAAATTCGACTGTCCCCTCGCTTTTGGAGCCCAAGGCTTTAGAAGACCCTTGTGGAGCCCATCAATAATCCGATGGGTCATGGAATCCATGGCACGGTAATAAGTTGGAAGCTTTAAGCAGATGTTCTATGTGTGCCATGATTTGTTAAACTATTTTGAAACCACACCAGGAAAAGTGAGCGCCGCCAGGCTCAAACACATGGCCAGCTGTTAACTCGGATATGAATTGTGTACACTGCAAAGTGGTCTCGAACCCACGATCGTCCTCGAACCCATGACAGAAAGGGTGATCCGTAAGGGTAGTGTTGCCGCCTGGTTCCACACCTGGGAAAACACAACAAAAGTATTCAAGCTGCTGGTGTGGCCTTGGGGGCAAGTCAGAGTCAAGTGCTGTCACTTGGGACTCGACTCCTCCGTCTAGGATTTCCTAGCGAAGCCAAGGGGGGTGGACCCTAAAAATGAAAAGAAACTATGGTGTCGAATCTAGGAGTTAGAAATATTTTTTGAAACCAAGCTAACGTAGCATACATTTATATATATAAAGCAAAGCATCATTCATCAACTTTTCATTTGCAAATATTTAACATTATCATCATAAACAACATTCATCAACAACATGAAATATGATAGTATAAACCAGTGCCTGAATGGAGTCGAAAAATATGCATGAACTGAAAAAGTAAATGTTGTGCAAGTGTTCTTGGTTTATTTTAATTTAAATGTGGTAGTGATCTTTTTATTAGGGCTGGTGGGTTCCCAATATACGCAAAGGTACGGGGAACATGTCCGGAATTTTGATGTGTGGCATCTCACTCAGACTTGGGCTGAATTGGAGTCTCAAGGAGGTGTTTAGATGTTGTACCAACGAGGGCAAGCCTAACGGTTTCCAAGAGGTCACTACTCAGTTTTGTCCCAAGCCCTTTGAAAAATTTCGTCACGACAACAAAATACTCGCGTTGTGCCGGATTTTCACAAAAAGGTTTGTTTATTGGGGTGGTGTTAGATCCTATTACTAGTCATCTCCCCCTTTCTGATGCGTACCAACATGATCAGACTAAGCTGCAAGTTGGCCACAAAGCATACGGGAGAAGACCTTGGAAATTAAAAAAAATAAATTTGATGAACCAAAATTTTATCTTTTAAAACCCCAAGAGTCTCTTTTCAGGCCAGTACTCTGGCAAGTCCTTGTTTTGAAACCCTACTTCGGGAAAGCAAGGGGGTGTTTGAGTTTGTAAAAAAAATGATAAAATCTATGTCCTGAGTGAACATGTGGTCCGCCAGTGGAATGGACCAACAAGGTAAATTTTAACCCTAGTAAGTTTTATTAAATGCCGGAAATAAAAGAAGTAAACTATTCTAAAAAATCACACCATGAAAAGAGACAACACAGGCCACCCCTGGGGAGATGGGGTGTGGGCACTAGCTAGCCCACTTGCTCTCGTTTAAAAATCTTTTACAATGATCAGAGAAGTGCCCCAGTATACTTAAAGTGACTTGGTGGCTTACAATTTAGTAGGAAAATTTAACCGGTTTTACAAAAATTCAATACTGGTCCTCCGGATTGCCTGGATCTTTGAAATTTTGGCAGCACCTCCTCCTACCTGTTCGTTTTTTGCTGCAAACCAGCAATCAAACGTCAGTATAAGATGCCCAAAAACATTTTAAGCGTGTCTTTGGAACACCTCCTAAAAAACCCAGAAAAAGCTAAGCGTTAAAACTAGTTAAAAATGACAAAATTTAACCAAGTAAAACAAGCAATGGGGCTTGTTTACTTGGGGTCTTTGCAAGCTTTTAAAGGCTGCAAATTACAAGCGCTATTAACAGCTAGATGTACTTTAAAATCAGGACTATCATTACCTAAGAAACAGGATTCGTTCAAAACCCTCGACGTGTCGTGTCCCTATCGAATCGGACACGATTCGACCTGAGGTCGTGTCCGATTCGAACTTTCATCGAATCCTGTTTTCGGACACGCGGTTGAAGCGAATCGGACACGAATTGTTAACGTGTCCCGACTGTCGGACACGCGTCCCTAAAACAGGACACGTAAAGTGCGCTAAAAACTGGAAAAGTGCGGCCGGGTATGTTTTAAAACCAAAATTTGAGTTTCTTTTTGTCATTTGCAAGGAAGGAGTTGGCTGAGAGTGATTGTATGTGTAGTTGAAGGAGATTTGAAGGCTATCCAAGCAATTCCAAGTGCATTCCGGTGGATTTGTGGAGAGGATTGCAAGCTCAACCATCACACAACAAAAGGAATGTCTCAATCAGCTAGGGCAGGAGGTAGGGGGCAAAGGAGAGGGAGAAATGCACCATCTAGTGCCTCCCCTCCTATTCCACCAAGCACAAGCGGTTCTCCTCCTCCGTCAAGTGCTCCATCGGCTGCTAGTGGAGCTCAAGCTCATGCTCCATTTAACCCTGTTTTAGCAAGACAACAAGCCCAAGAAAAAAAATACCCTTTGTGGAAGTATGTGACAAGAAAAGATGGGCCCGGGGCAAAGCTTGGTGGGGGAGGTAATGTGTCTTGGAGATGCAATTTTTGCAAGCATGAGTTCATGAGCACATATTTCCGGGTTAAGGGCCATTTGTTGGCCCTTCCTTCTTGTGGGATTTCTTCATGCAAAGCGGTGAGTGTTAACCAAAGGAGGAATATGGAAAAAGAGGATCATGTTGGGTTAGGGAAGGTGGCAGCAGCAAGCAAGAAAAAAGAGGATGATCCTCTTCCATTTTTGAGAAATCCCTCTAGCACCAAGCCTCCATTTCCACCTAGCTCTAGCAGTCATGGGCGTGGGGATACTCATCAAACAAGAAAGAGGCAATCTACCGGTGGTCCAATGGATAGGATTTTCCAACAAGAGGCACGAGAAGAGGTAGACCTTACCATTGCATTTTTCTTCTACCTCAACTTCATCTCATTCAATGTTGCACGGTCACCATTGTATTTTGAGACGGTTAAAACTATCTTGGATCGAGCTCCAAGTGGTTATGTGCCTCCTAGTTCAGAGAAGCTTAGAACCACATTGTTGGTTAAAGCAAAGAAGGAGGTAGATAAAATCCTTGAGCCAATTAGAACAACATGGCCCTCATGCGGTGTGAGTGTTGTTTCTAATGGATGGACGGATCCCGCACGCCATCCACTCATCAATTTCATGGTATCTTCCCAAAATGGACTGTTGTTCTTGAAAGCGGTGGATGCTCTTGGGAAATACAAGGATGCACAATTTATGGGCGATTTATTCATCAAAACCATTGAAGAAGTAGGTGTTGATTCGTGTGTACAAATCATCACGGACAATGCACCTGTTTGCAAGGCTGCTGGCATGATTGTGGAAGCTAAATATCCACAGGTATGTTCATTTTGGACACCTTTCATTTCTAATTTGCTCATTGTTTGAATTTGGTCATTGCAATGTTAGTGTTGTAGAGTCATTGATACATGCTTTTATTCCTCTTACAGGTTTTTTGGACACCTTGCATTGTCCATTCCTTGAATTTAGCACTGAAAGCCATTGCTTCAGATGTGACATGGATTGGAAACCTTATTGAGGATGCATGCCATATCCGTAACTTTGTACAAAACCACACAAATGCCCTCACCATCTACAAACAGTACACACAGCTTTCATTGCTGAAGGTTGCAGATACTCGGTTTGCTTCCTCATTCATCATGCTCAAGAGGTTGAGGGAGGTCAAAACCGCTCTTGGGTCCATGGTGATTTCAGAGTTTTGGGCTTTTTGGAGAAAGACGGATCAGGCTGCTTCACAAAAGGTGAAGGACACGGTGTTAAATGATGGTTGGTGGGACACGGTAGATCTTAGCATTAAGATCATGGAGCCAATCATTTCTTTGTTGCGGTTTGCAGACACAGACCAACCCATCCTAGCAGAGGTTTATGAGGGGTGGGATTCCATGATTGAGTCCACGAGGTCCATTGTCATAGAGAATGAGTGTCTCGAGTATTGGACATCAACAGAGAGCTTATGGACCGTTATTCGGGATATTCTTATCTCCAGGTGGGATAAGAATTGCACACCTTTGCATTGCTTGGCCCACTCCTTGAACCCCAAGTTCTACACTCAGGAGTGGCTCACTGGTGGATCGAGGGCCTCACAGAGACTCCCTCCTCACATGGATGTAGAGATTGCAAATGGGAGGAAGATAGCACTTAGACGGCTATTTCAGGATAGCGACATGTTTGAGGAGGCGGAGGACAGCTTTGTTGATTTTTCCACTGGCACTGGGAGATTTGGAGGCTATGATGTGCTTAGAGATAGGGGGGGTAAGAAACCCTATGCTTGGTGGGAAACTCATGGGGCAACATCCCTTATTCTACAGAAGTTAGCCTTGAGGATCATCTCTCAAGTTACATCATCCTCTTGTTGTGAGAGGAATTGGAGCACATATGGGAACTTGTACAGTGTGAAGAAGAGCAGGTTTGAGTAGTCCAGGGCAGAGTCGATGGTGTATGTGCACTCCAACCTTCGTCTTATTTACAGGAAGAGGGAGGAGTGGGTGAAGGGAACGACAAAGATGTGGGATGTCTTTCCTGATGATATGGGTTTGGATAGCAGTACTGAGTTGGCATTAGCCAACATGGATCTTAATGATCTAGTGCTAGAGCTGGTCACTTTTGATGATAGTGATCGTACAGAGGGGTCATCCTCCACAGCAGCAGATGCAGATCGTTAGATGGGCAGAGAGGAGGAGGAGGGGGAGGAGGATGAGGATCAGGGCAGTGGCAGTGGCAGTGATGAGTATGTTGATTCAGGCATGGAGGAGGATTACTGACATATGGGATTCTCCCATATTGATCCACCCCTTTTTGTATTTACTATTAGTCTATTTGGCATTTGCCAGTGCCCCAGTGCCCAGTGGCATTCCGACATATATGTATACATTTTGATTTTGACGACTTAATGAGAAATATGGTTCCGACATGCATCTGTGTCTCATTGTGATTTGTGAATGATAAATGTGTTGTGAATCGTGATTTGTGAATGACAAATGTGTAATCATTAATGTGTTTTTATTCTAATTTCTATTGAATATTTGTAAATGTTCTAGTTTCTAAATATTTTTGGATCTATATGTCTATATTTAAAAAAAAAAAAATATGTATATAAAACGTATCCTACGTGTCCTGATTTCGGGGGTCACTGTGTCCGTGTCGGATTCTCGTATTTTCGTGTCCTACGTGTCCCGTGTCCCCGTGTCAGGTGACTTAGATCATTACTAAACAAAACTTTGAAAGAAGAAGCAATTTTTTGCAAGTTTGAAAAGAGTATGATGCCAAATAAAAGAAAGATCTAATCAGTCAAAGATATAAACATTAATCAACAACTAGACTAGATTTTCCTGAAGTAATTCCTGATCACATCAAGATATGCAACTCAGTATATAAATCAGAAAATAATTTTCTTATGTAACTAGTAACCAGAGAAAACTTTTTTTTTTTAAATAAGAGGGAGGGAGAGATGGAGCAATTTTTTGTTGAATAAAACCGAAACTTTGGAGATCCTTTCCGGTGTTGAGCTAAGGGACTGTATCTGCATAAAAGATTAGATAAATAGAAGACACAAACAAGTTCTCCAACCTATCCGCCTGAGACAACCTGTAAAAACACCACAACTTGCAACAAAAAGATCAAATGTAGATAAAACACATAGTAGAAATTTGAAGAAAATATTCATAAACAAATGATATATTTAAATCTGATCTCTACCAAAGCGTAAAATGAAAGACTAAGTAATAAACTAATTACTCAACTTTCCTTATAAACCAATAAGGATATTTCCCAAAGATATACTTGATCTTAGAAAAACAAAATGCATCAATACAAGTTACCTCATTTGAAATAAGACATTCACCCACTCACAAATCCCAACACCATAAGTGACCTCCAAAGCCTTTTATTAATAAAAAATGCCAAAAGTATTACAATGATAAGTTCCTTGCTATCCAACTCCCACTGAAAAATAATGGAGAAGAGCTCTCCAATTTATAGAAGAGAAAGGGCAAGGGAGGACGCACTTATGAAGGGAGTGAGTGGCACAATTCATGGAGGATATAGGGCTGCCCATCCCTACGAAAATGCTGCCATAGAGCAGTCCTAAACGTGCCCATATTGCAGCACTAAACAAGCTGCTCAAATCGGCACCAAACATGGGTCTCCCCATTGGGAAATGTGCCCAAGTGAAGGAAAGCGACCAACTTGATATGGGGGAATCATTTCCATCAAATGGGCTGCCCAAAACACTTACATTTCAGCCCAATATGCTCCATAAAAGGTGCTGAACCAAATCAGACCCTTAAATCACTCAAAAAATATTTATTTTTTTTACGTCATTTTTCACTTTTTTGATTTTTTTACGACTTTTTTCACTTTTTTTGATGTTTTGGGGATAGGTGAAAAATTGAGCACCCAAACATTAGAAAAAGTGGGTTTAGGGGTTAGGGTGATGCTCTGAGTTGGAAAACGAGCACCCCTAAGTCAAAAAAGACCCCCAGACGCCACTTCTAGGCCAATTACAATATTTTTTAATGAAACCATTAAAAAATGGCCCATTTACGGAAAAAATAAACTTCGCCGAAAATTAAAAAACTACCGAGGGGGACTTAGCACATGTCCATATGACTCAAAAATAATGTCTAGCATGTTCATATACATTGACCCATGGACTTTAACAGTTCCCCAAGGCCCGTTAACCTCCCCAGGCATTCCATCTTTGGAGGAGCAGGAGAAAAACCCAAAAATTATGTTATGCACCAATGCAAGACATAATTAATAGGTGAAAAAACTCCTTGGAATACCTTACTTAGCCAAAAAGTCCTAGGGAACCAAGTCCTTTACAAAACACCATACTAGTACATTTTATTACAAACCCCGCAGGGCCATGGACATGTGGAAAAAATTAAAAAAGGGGGCCTTTAAAAGACCTGCTAGACATCAAATCATCGTAAACGAATATGTAACATGTTCAACTTTGCCCGGTCACTTGATAGTCAAACTAAGTACAACTTAGTTGGTAACATCTGGCTCCAACTGTGGGACGTGTGCTCTATCCGGTCTTCAGGCAAGGAGAGCATACGAGAATACCAGAATCTCCGGTTTCTATGACCTGTAAAAACATCTCAACTTGACAAGAAAACCTTTCAGTAGCACAAGTTCTTATAAGAAGCCAATGAACCATAAGTTGCATTATTCAAAAACTAACAATTGACTGATGAAAAATTCTAAGTACATAAAACGAAAGTATTGAAAAAGAAATGTTGAAAGTAAATGCTCACTTGATGTGCTTATTTTCCTAGTCTAAGCATAACAAAATAAATGCTAAGTAAAATGATAAATCCAATGCAACCATCTTAACATTTTATCAATATAAAAACTTTTCACCTTGTGTTTGGTTACCAGCCAAAACAAGGATACCTTATTTAGAAAATGGAAACTTGCATGATAATTCTGTATTAGAGGATTGGATGGGTGATCATAGGCATATGATAGATCTTTGAAGTGCTTCCCCCAATGGTAAGTTCTCATGTAAGCCTCTTCTACCCATGACTGGATAGGGTTGAGAAAAAACTCGGAATGATAAAGTAGACCAACAACCTCATCATATTGATCTAAAGGGCTCTTCTGATAGTTCATTTCTGTGAAAGTATAAGCCCCAATCTGCTCCAAATCATAAGGAACTTCCGAATGAGCTGATGAAAGCTGAAACGGAGATTTCATTGATTGCATCATATCCAACTCTTCGTTATACCGCTGACCCAAATCCTTAATACTGATACTCATTAATGGCTTTGATTGATCATGAGAAGTATCAAAATTCCCCATGGTCTCAAAATCAACACTCCCTTCATTGGCTATATTATAGATGGGATTCTCAACAAGATTTTCAAAAGTCTGATAGATAGAATTTTCAATAGAAGTCAAACAGTCATCATTCCCATCTATGTCAGATATGAGAGAGTCTTCATCGTTGGCACCACATCCCTGGCTATACCCATTCTCATGTTCATAATAGTCATCCTTAGAAGGTTTGGTTTGAAAGATATTACAAGGTATAAAGTTGTCCAAGATTTCAACAGTATGTGGAGAAAAAGGAGGAGTGTCATTATAAACCATACAAATTTCATCACAAGTTTCTTTAGAGGCTTTTGCAGTGGTTGCTTCCTGAGGAGAATCTGAAGTACAAACGTCACCATTTTCACTGAAGTAATCCTGAAATCCCAAATCTTCAATGGCAAATTGAGGAAGCTCTTCTGAAAAATCTTCAATTGAAGACCCTTCATGAATTGCTTTGTCAACTTCTATAATGGCTTCATCTTTAGGTAAATCAGGAATACATATGTGATCATCTTCATAGGTTTGAGAACACTCCATATCTTCTATGTTTTCAGTTATGGTGACAAGAGGATGGTTTTCCACAAAATCTTCAACTGAGGGTGCTTCATGGAACTCTTCGATAGGGTCATGCTGAATCTCTTCTTTAAATCCATACTGTGCTATAGGGAGATCAACACAATTGATATAACTTAGAGGCACCTCCCAATATTTATCATTCTTTGTCATGATGATACGAGGAAAGTTGGGGTCTTCCTTATGATACTCAATCCAAGGTATGAACAAGAGAAAGCACCTTCTAAGGATCCTGTCCAAGTCTTCCATACTAGTTCCTCTATTATGCCATTGCCTTATAAATATTCTAAGGAGGCTCGAAAGAGAGTTAATACATTTATTTGGAAGCTCTTTAGAATACCATTGATAATTAGATCCATGTAATGTACTAACAAACATCTCCATTATGTTGTCTTCATATAAAACTTTGAAGTTAGCCACAACTTTAAGAAAAGACATGACATGTCGGGTTTCTACATCATCATCATCATCTCCCCAAAGACCGGCAGATAATTAGATACATCTTCACCATTATGATAATTAGGGAAACCAGGGATGCCTGAGAAGTCAATGGGAGGATGAGCATCGGAAATTTGCTCACTAGACTCTTTATTATCCATTTTCAAATATCAATAGCCTGCAATTGAAATGACGATGGGATATATCTGGTACTGAATCAACGTAGTTGTCAAAAGGTGAGGTTTATAGATTTTACTATAATGCATCAAGCTCATCTACACACAAACAGTCTCAACAAACTATATAAGAAACAAGGGTCTTATCCCTTCAATGGAGTTTCCATGTGAGAATAAAAATATGCATATGAAATAATCTCACAAAGAATTCTATTTTTGATTTTCTTTGAACTTTTACAAAAGGAAAAAAGGTTAGTGGAGTCGCCAGATGAAAAATTAAAAATCTAATCTAAACATTCATCAAACAAAGCAAAAACAAAAAAGGAAAACTCAAAAGTCGTATTCCAGGAATTAAAAGACTTATCCTTGGCAACGACACCAAAATGTTGCCACCTGGTTCCACACCTGGGAAAACGCAGCAGAAGTCTTCAAGCTGCTGGTGTGGCCTTGGGGGCAAGTCAGAGTGAAGTGCTGTCACTTGGGACTCGACTCCTCCGTCTAGGCTTTCCTAGCGAAGCCAAGGGGGGTGGACCCTAAAAATGAAAAAAAACTATGGTGTCTAATCTAGGAGTTAGAAATATTTTTTGAAACCAAGCTGACGCAGCATACATTTATATATATAAAGCAAAGCATCATTCATCAACATTTCATTTGCAAATATTCAACATTATCATCATAAACAACATTCATCAACAACATGAAATATGATAGTATAAACCAGTGCTTGAATGGAGTCGAAAAAGATGCATGAACTGAAAAAGTAAATGTTGTGCAAGTGTTTTTGGTTTATTTTAATTTAAATGTGGTAGTGATCTTTTTATTAGGCCTGGTGGGTTCCCAATATACGCGAAGGTACGGGGAACATGTCCGGAATTTTGATGTGTGGCATCTCACTTAGACTTGGGCTGAATCGGAGTCTCAAGGAGGTGTTAAGATGTTGTACCAACAAGGGTAAGCCTAACGGTTTCCAAGAGGTCACTACTCAGTTTTGTCCCAAGCCCTTTGAAAAATTTCCCCACAACAACAAAATACTCGCGTTGTGCCGCATTTTCACAAAAATGTTGGTTTATTGGGGTGGTGTGAGATCCTATTACTAGTCATCTCCCTCTTTCTGATGCGTACCAACATGATCAAACTAAGCTGCAAGTTGGCCACAGAGCATACGGGAGAAGACCTTGGAAATTTAAAAAAATAAATTTTATGAACCAAAATTTTATCTTTTAAAACCCCAAGAGTCTCTTTTCAGGCCAGTACTCGGGCAAGCCCTTGTTCTGAAACCCTACTTCGGGAAAGCAAGGGGGTGTTTGAGTTTGTAAAAAAAATGATAAAATCTATGTCCCGAGTGAACTTGTGGCCCGCCAGTGGAACGGACCAACAAGGTAAATTTTAACCCTAGTAAGTTTTATTAAATGCCAAAAATTAAAATAGTAAACTATTCTAAAAAATCGCACCATGAAAAGAGATGACACAGGCCACCCCTGGGGGGATGGGGTGTGGGCGCTGGCTAACCCACTTGCTCTCGTTTAATAATCTTTTACAATGATGAGAGAAGTGCCCCAGTATACTTAAAGTGACTTGGTGGCTTACAATTTAGTAGGAAAATTTAACCAGTTTTACAAAAAGTCAATACTGGTCCTCCGGATTGCCTGGATCTTTGAAATTTTTGCAGCACCTCCTCCTACCTGTTCGTCTTTCGCTGCAAACCAACAAGCAAATGTCAGTATAAGATGCCCAAAAACACTTTAAGAGTGTCTTTGGAACACCTCCTAAAAAACCCAGAAAAAGCTAAGTGTTAAAACTAGTTAAAAATGACAAAATTTAACCAAGTAAAACAAGCAATGGGGCTTGTTTACATGGGGTTTTTGCAAGCTTTTAAGGGCTGCAAATTACAAGCGCTATTAACAGCTAGATGTACTTTAAAATCAAGACTATCATTACTCAACAAAACTTTGAAAGAAGAAGCAATTTTTTGCAAGTTTGAAAAGAGTATGATGCCAAATGAAAGAAAGATCTAATCAGTCAAAGATATAAACATTAATAAACAACTAGACTAGATTTTCCTGAAGTAATTCCTGATCACATCAAGATATGCAACTCAGTATATAAATCAGAAAATACTTTTCTTATTTAACTAGTAACCAGAGAAAACTTTTTTTTTGAAATAAGAGGGAGGGAGAGATGGAGCAATTTTTTGTTGAATGAAACCGAAACTTTGGAAATCCTTTCCGGTGGTGAGCTGAGGGACTGTATCTGCATAAAAGATTAGATAAATAGAAGACACAAACAAGTTCTCCAACCTATCCACCTGAGACAACCTGCAAAAACACCACAACTTGCAACAAAAAGATCAAATGTAGATAAAACACACAGTAGAAATTTGAAGAAAATTTTCATAAACAAATGATATATTTAAATCTGATCTCTACCAAAGCGTAAAATGAAAGGCTAAGTAATAAACTAATTACTCAACTTTCCTTATAAACCAATAAGGATATTTTCCAAAGCTATACTTGATCTTAGAAAAACAAATTGCATCAATACAAGTTACCTCATTTGAAATAAGACATTCACCCACTCACAAATCCCAACACCATAAGTGACCTCCAAAGCCTTTTATTAATAAAAAATACCAAAAGTATTACAATGATAAGTTCCTTGCTATCCAACTCCCACTGAAAAATAATGGAGAAGAGCTCTCCAATGTATAGAAGAGAAAGGGCAAGGGAGGACGCACTTATGAAGGGAGTGAGTGGCATGATTCATGGAGGATATAGGGCTGCCTATCCCTACGAAAATGCTGCCATAGAGCAGCCCTAAACGTGCCCATATTGCAGCACTAAACAAGCTGCTCAAATCGGCACCAAACGTGGGTCTCCCCATTGGGAAATGTGCCCAAGTGAAGGAAAGCGACCAGCTTGATATGGGGGAATCATTTCCATCAAATGGGCTGCCCAAAACGCTTACATTTTAGCCCAATATGCTCCATAAAAGGTGCTGAACCAAATCAGACCCTTAAATCAATAAAAAATTATTTAATTTTTTAAAGTCATTTTTCACTTTTTTGATTTTTTTACGACTTTTTTCACTTTTTTTGATGTTTTGGGGATAGGTGAAAAATCGAGCACCCAAACATTAGAAAAAGTGGGTTTAGGGGTTAGGGTGATGCTCTGAGTTGGGAAACGAGCACCCCTAAGTCAAAAACATGACCCCCAGACGCCACTTCTAGGCCAATTACAATATTTTTTAATGAAACCATTAAAAAATGGCCCATTTACGGAAAAAATAAACTTCTCCGAAAATTAAAAAACTATCGAGGGGCACTTAGCACATGTCCATATGACTTAAAAATAATGTCTAGCATGTTCATATACATTGACCTATGGACTTTAACAGTTCCCCAAGGCCCGTTAACCTCCCCAGGCATTCCAGTTTTGGAGGAGCAGGAGAAAAACCCAAAAATTATGTTATGCACCAATGCAAGACATAATTAATAGGTGAAAAAACTCCTTGGAATACCTTACTTAGCCAAAAAGTCCTAGGGAACCAAGTCCTTTACAAAACACCATACTAGTACATTTTATTACAAACCCCGCAGGGCCATGGACATGTGGAAAAAATTAAAAAAGGGGGCCTTTAAAAGGCCTGCTAGACATCAAATCATCGTAAACGAACATGTAACATGTTCAACTTTGCCCGGTCACTTGATAGTCGAACTAAGTACAACTTAGCTGGTAACATTTGGCTCCAACTGTGGGACGTGTGCTCTATCCAGTCTTCAGGCAAGGAGAGCATACGAGAATACTAGAATCTTCGGTTTCTATGATCTGTAAAAACATCTCAACTTGACAAGAAAACCTTTCAGTAGCACAAGTTCTTATAAGAAGCCAATGAACCATAAGTTGCATTATTCAAAAACTAAAAATTGACTAATGAGAAATTCTAAGTACATAAAATGAAAGTATTGAAAAAGAAATGTTGAAAGTAAATGCTCACTTGATGTGCTTATTTTCCTAGTCTAAGCATAACAAAATAAATGCTAAGTAAAATGATAAATCCAATGCAACCATCTTAACATTTTATCAATATAAAAACTTTTCACCTTGTGTTTGGTTTTCAGCCAAAACAAGGATACCTTATTTAGAAAATGGAAACATGCATGATAATTCTGGATTAGAAGATTGGATGGGTGATCATAGGCATATGATAGATCTTTGAAGTGCTTCCCTCAATGGTAAGTTCTCATGTAGGCCTCTTCTACCCATGACTGGATAGGGTTGAGAAAAAACTCGGAATGATAAAGTAGACCAACAACCTCATCATATTGATTTGAAGGGCTCTTCTGATAGTTCATTTCTGTGAAAGTATAAGCCCCAATCTGCTCCAAATCATAAGGAACTTCCGAATGAGCTGATGAAGGCTGAAACTGACATTTCATTGATTGCATCATATCCAACTCTTCGTTATACCGCTGACCCAAATCCTTAATACTGATACTCATTAATGGCTTTGATTGATCATGAGAAGTATCAAAATTCCCCACGGTCTCAAAATCAACACTCCCTTCACTGGCTATATTATAGATGGGATTCTCAACAAGATTTTCAAAAGTCTCATAGATAGAATTTTCAATAGAAGTCAAACAATCATCATTCCCATCTATGTCAGATATGAGAGAGTCTTCATCGTTGGCACCACATCCCTGGCTATACCCATTCTCATGTTCATAATAGTCATCTTTAGAAGGTTTGGTTTGAAAGATATTACAAGGTATAAAGTTGTCCAAGATTTCAACAGTATGTGGAGAAAAAGGAGGAGTGTCATTATAAACCATACAAATTTCATCACAAGTTTCTTTAGAGGCTTCTGCAGTGGTTGCTTCCTGAGGAGAATCTGAAGTACAAACGTCACCATTTTCACTGAAGTAATCCTGAAATCCCAAATCTTCAATGGCAAATTGAGGAAGCTCTTCTGAAAAATATTCAATTGAAGACCCTTCATGAATTTCTTTGTCAACTTCTATAATGGCTTCATCTTTAGGTAAATCAGGAATACATATGTGATCATCTTCATAGGTTTGAGAACACTCCATATCTTCTATGTTTTCAGTTATGGTGACAAGAGGATGGTTTTCCACAAAATCTTCAACTGAGTGTGCTTCATGGAACTCTTCGATAGGGTCATGCTGAATCTCTTCTTTAAATCCATACTGTGCTATAGGGAGATCAACACAATTGATATAACTTAGAGGCACCTCCCAATATTTATCATTCTCTGTCATGATGATACGAGGAAGGTTGGGGTCTTCCTTATGATACTCAATCCAAGGTATGAACAAGAGAAAGTACCTTCTAAGGATCCTGTCCAAGTCTTCTATACTAGTTCCTCTATTATGCCATTTCCTTATAAATATTCTAAGGAGGCTCGAAAGAGAGTTAATACATTTATTTGGAAGCTCTTTAGAATACCATTGATAAACAGATCCATGTAATGTACTTACAAACATCTCCATTATGTTGTCTTCATATAAGACTTTGAAGTTAGCCACAACTTTAAGAAAAGACATGACATGTCGGGTTTCTACATCATCATCATCATCTCCCCAAAAGACCGGCAGATAATCAGATACATATTCACCATTATGATAATTAGGGAAACCAGGGATGCCTGAGAAGTCAATGGGAGGATGAGCATCGGAAATTTGCTCACTAGACTCTTTATTATCCATTTTCAAATATCAATAGCCTGCAATTGAAATGACGATGGGATATATCTGGTACTGAATCAACGGAGTTGTCAAAAGGTGAGCTTTATAGATTTTACTATAATGCATCAAGCTCATCTACACACAAACAGTCTCAACAAACTATATAAGAAACAAGGGTTTTATCCCTTCAATGGAGTTGCCATGTGAGAATAAAAATATGCATATGAAATAATCTCACAAAGAATTCTATTTTTGATTTTCTTTGAACTTTTACAAAAGGAAAAAAGGTTAGTGGAGTCGCCAGATGAAAAATTAAAAATCTAATCTAAACATTCATCAAGCAAAGCAAAAACAAAAAGGAAAACTCAAAAGTCGTATTCCGGGAATAAAAAGACTTATCCCTGGCAACGGCACCAAAATGTTGCCGCTTGGTTCCACACTTGGGAAAATGCAGCAGAAGTCTTGAAGCTGCTGGTGTGGCCTTGGGGGCAAGTCAGAGTAAAGTGTTGTCACTTGGGACTCGACTCCTCCGTCTAGGCTTTCCTAGCGAAGCCAAGGGGGGTGGACCCTAAAAATGAAAAGAAACTATGGTGTCTAATGTAGGAGTTAGAAATATTTTTTGAAACCAAGCTGACGCAGCATACATTTATATATATAAAGCAAAGCATCATTCATCAACATTTCATTTGCAAATATTCAACATTATCATCATAAACAACATTCATCAACAACATGAAATATGATAGTATAAACCAGTGCTTGAATGGAGTCGAAAAAGATGCATGAACTGAAAAAGTAGATGTTGTGCAAGTGTTTTTGGTTTATTTTAATTTAAATGTGGTAGTGATCTTTTTATTAGGCCTGGTGGGTTCCCAATATACGCGAAGGTACGGGGAACATGTCCGGAATTTTGATGTGTGGCATCTCACTCAGACTTGGGTTGAATCGGAGTCTCAAGGAGGTGTTAAGATGTTGTACCAACAAGGGCAAGCCTAACGGTTTCCAAGAGGTCACTACTCAGTTTTGTCCCAAGCCCTTTGAAAAATTTCCCCACAACAACAAAATACTCGCGTTGTGCCGGATTTTCACAAAAATGTTTGTTTATTGGAGTGGTGTTAGATCCTATTATTAGTCATCTCCCCCTTTCTGATGCGTACCAACATGATCAAACTAAGCTGCAAGTTGGTCACAGAGCATACGGGAGAAGACCTTGGAAATTAAAAAAAATAAATTTTATGAACCAAAATTTTATCTTTTAAAACCCCAAGAGTCTCTTTTTAGGCCAGTACTCGGGCAAGCCCTTGTTCTTAAACCCTACTTCGGGAAAGCAAGGGGGCGTTTGAGTTTGTAAAAAAAATGATAAAATCTATGTCCCGAGTGAACTTGTGGCCCGCCAGTGGAACGGACCAACAAGGTAAATTTTAACCCTAGTAAGTTTTATTAAATGCCAAAAATTAAAGTAGTAAACTATTCTAAAAAATCGCACCATGAAAAGAGATGACACAGGCCACCCCTGGGGGGATGGGGTGTGGGCGCTGGCTAGCACACTTGCTCTCGTTTAATAATCTTTTGCAATGATGAGAGAAGTGCCCCAGTATACTTAAAGTGACTTGGTGGCTTACAATTTAGTAGGAAAATTTAACCAGTTTTACAAAAAGTCAATACTGGTCCTCCGGATTGCCTGGATCTTTGAAATTTTGGCAGCACCTCGTCCTACCTGTTCGTCTTTTGCTGCAAACCAGCAAGCAAACGTCAGTATAAGATTCCCAAAAACACTTTAAGAGTGTCTTTGGAACACCTCCTAAAAAACCCAGAAAAAGCTAAGTGTTAAAACTAGTTAAAAATGACAAAATTTAACCAAGTAAAACAAGCAATGGGGCTTGTTCACTTGGGGTCTTTGCAAGCTTTTAAGGGCTGCAGATTACAAGCGCTATTAACAGCTAGATGTACTTTAAAATCAGGACTATCATTACTCAACAAAACTTTGAAAGAAGAAGCAATTTTTTGCAAGTTTGAAAAGAGTATGATGCCAAATGAAAGAAAGATCTAATTAGTCAAAGATATAAACATTAATAAACAACTAGACTAGATTTTCCTGAAGTAATTCCTGATCACATCAAGATATGCAACTCAGTATATAAATCAGAAAATACTTTTCTTATGTAACTAGTAACCAGAGAAAACTTTTTTTTTTGAAATAAGAGGGAGGGAGAGATGGAGCAATTTTTTGTTGAATGAAACCGAAACTTTGGAGATCATTTCCGGTGGTGAGCTGAGGGACTGTATCTGCATAAAAGATTAGATAAATAGAAGACACAAACAAGTTCTCCAACCTATCCGCCTGAGACAACCTGTAAAAACACCACAACTTGCAACAAAAAGATCAAATGTAGATAAAACACACAGTAGAAATTTGAAGAAAATATTCATAAACAAATGATATATTTAAATCTGATCTCTGCTAAGGCGTAAAATGAAAGACTAAGTAATAAACTAATTACTCATCTTTCCTTATAAACCAATACTGATATTTCCCAAAGCTATACTTGATCTTAGAAAAACAAAATGCATCAATACTAGTTACCTCATTTGAAATAAGACATTCACCCACTCACAAAACCCAACACCATAAGTGACCTCCAAAACCTTTTATTAATAAAAAATGCCAAAAGTATTACAATGATAAGTTCCTTGCTATCCAACTCTCACTGAAAAATAATGGAGAAGAGCTCTCCAATTAATAGAAGAGAAAGGGCAAGGGAGGGCACACTTATGAAGAGAGTGAGTGGCACGATTCATGGAGGAGATAGGGCTTGCCATCCTTTCGAAAATGCTGCCATAGAGCAGCGCTGAACATGCCCATAGTGCAGCACTAAACAAGCTGCTCAAATCAGCACCAAACTTGGGTATCCCCATTGGGAAATACGCCCAAGTGAAGGAAATCAACCAGCTTGATATGCGGGAATCATTTCCATCAAATGGGCTGCCCAAAACACTTACATTTCAGCCCAATATGCTCCATAAAAGGTGCTGAAACAAATCAGATCCTTAAATCACTCAAAAATTATTTAATTTTTTTAAGTCATTTTTCATTTTTTTGATTTTTTATGACTTTTTTTGATTTTTTGAGGATAAGTGAAAAGTGGAGCATCCAAACATTAGAAAAAGTGGGTTTAGGGGTTAGGGTGATACTCTGAGTTGGGAAACGAGCATCCTTAAGTCAAAAAAGCAGTGTTCCACCAAGTTTCCGGGACGCGGGAGCGTGGGAGCGGGGAAACGCACTTTGGGGACGTGTAGAGACACCCCCAAATTTTGGGGGCGGGGGTGGGTCGTCGGGGTCCCTAACATAGGGGGCCATGTCTCTAAAATTATTAAAAAAATAAAAATATGAATCCCACCATACTAACATGTCAATTCCTCATCCCATCAGCATTTATATATTAAATTGAAATTCATTAGTGTGCAATGTAAACATGATATTCAATTCATAATGACTATTTTAATTTTTTAATACATGCATGTCTTCCATTATAAGTTATAACTTGGAAATTTCAATCATAGACATAAACAGTAGATAAATTTAAAATGATAAATCATAAATTTGAATCATAGACATGTCAGATAAACACCCACAAATAAAGAGTGATGACTCAAAGACTCAATCTGAGTTCATCAATGACAATAGATAAAATTACAAAACTAAAAGTAGCAAAAAGAAATCATCAAAAGAGCATCAAGGAGATAGTTCATGGACTGGTCGTGCTGATGCGTCTGTTGCATGTAGTCACTATCTATGGCAGTGTCACCATCTAAGTTAGAGTCACTCTCAGTCTCAGCCTCGAGAGTGATTTAATTTTTAACGTTTTTTTTTTGTTTTTCATAAAAAAAATTAAAAATTCAGGAGGGGGGGTCATCTGGGCATCCCCCATTTTCGGGAGGGGGCGTCTACAAGCCCCCCTCTACGGGAAACTCCTCCTAGTGCGTTTCCCCAAGTTTCGCAGAAAAGGGGACGCTGGGAAACGTTTCCCATAGAGCCTCCCAACCCCCGAGGCATGGGGAAGCGCAGGGGGCGAGCCCCCGACCCTGGGAGACGCGTCCCTATGGAACATTGCAAAAAAGACCCCCAGACGCAACTTCTAGACCAATTACAATATTTTTTAATGAAACCATTAAAAAATGGCCCATTTACGGAAAAAATAAACTTCGCCGAATATTAAAAATCTACCTAGGGGGACTTAGCACATGTCCATATGACTCAAAAATAATGTCTAGCATGTTCATATACATTGACCCACGGATTTTAACAATTCCCTAAGGCCCGTTAACTTCCCCAGGCATTCCAGCTGGTGAGGAGCAGGAGAAAAACCCAAAAATTATGTTATGCACTAATGCAAGACATAATTAATAAGTGAAAAAACTCCTTGGAATACCTAACTTGACCAAAAAGTCCTAGGGAACAAGTCCTTTACAAAACACCATGCTAGTACATTTTATTACAAACCCCGTAGGGCCATGGACATGTGGAAAAAATTTGAAAATGGGCCTTTAAAAGGCCTGCTGGACATCAAATCATCGAAAACGAACAGGTAACATGTTCAACTTTGCCCGTTCACTTGATAGTCCAACTAAGTACAACTTAGCTGGTAACAGGTAGAACCCACTTTTATGAATTAAAAGTAAAGGTGTAGTGTTTTTAATGGAATGTGATAAAGTTACTTTGACTTTTTATAATCGATATTAGTTAAGTTATTAACTTTACAATTCAATGTTTGAAAAATCGAAATCGGACTCGGAATTGGTCGAGGGTCAACTCAGAATCGGAATCGGAATCGGTAATGAATCGGTCGATTTGAATTTAATTAATCGGGTTGCTCAAAAATACATAAAATATTTAAATTTTTAAGAAAAACAACATTTTCAAGATTCTAATTCATGATTCCATAGATTTAGAAACAAAATATCGAATGTCTGCTCATGTATATACCATATAAGAGTCAATATATCAAAATGGCACAAAGTGTACTGTGCAATACATATCTGGGAGACTAGAACTGGAACAAAATACATAATCCATGAGGCCTATAGGCTATATGGCCAGTAAAGTCCAAAAAATAACTTGTTATATAGTCAACTACATAACATTGTCAACTGTGTCTGTCATACATCGTTGCTGATCAATTATCATGATCAAACTCATCACCACTGCTACGACTAGGAGTAGAAGTAGAACTAGAACAAAAAGAACCAAAAGCTGAAGGACTAGCAAAGGCATCAACATCTGGCTCAATCTCAGGCTTAGGCGCACAGTCATCTACTACTGTAGTAGTAGTACTGGTTGAATGCCTATGTCGTCATCGCCTATAAGTACGAGGTCCTGGTCCACTAGTGCCTGCCGTGCCTGAAATATCGGGATCGACACTTGTATGAATGGATGGCATCGGCAATAGAGGATCTGAATCTATGAGGCTGCAGCAAGTCCTCCATCTCAACATCCATATTATCGCCAAACTCTGGCTCTGCGGTCTCCAATACCCAATCTGAGGTTGGATCTATATCATCTAATAGAATGGGATCCGTATTAGGTCTTTTGTTCATCAATTGGTTGCGTCTGAGTCGCAGGTTATACTGCACGAAGACTAGATGATTTAACTGTTTATGCTCTAAACGGTTTCTCTTCTTTGTGTGAATCTGCTCAAACAAAGACCAATTGCGCTCACACCCAAAAGCGCTACAGGTTTGACTCAGGACCCGAATTGCAAACTTTTGCAATTGTTTACGTGTACCACCAAATGCCTTCCACCATTGTGCTTCAAATGCGAAGAGTCAAGGCAGTTAATTCAACAAATTAGATTGTGAATTTGGCTAAGAAATTAAGAATCGAGGTATTTACAATTTAAACTTTAAAGTTAAACAACATAATTTAATAGTCATGGTCCAAAATTCAAACCCAAGCAAATGAATGGTACAATCCTCAAAGAAGGGAGCACTCTCCTCCAAATGAATGCCAAGTTGTAGAAATCAACCAACCTAGGGTCAAACCCTACAACACTCCTCCAAAACCTCTTGAAATCACCTCTAAATGCCCACACATGTGGGTATGGCCCTTGAGGATGAGCTCAAATGGTCCTCAAGAAGCATCCATATCAATCTCCAATAGTCCAATGAGATGAAGGGATGGTCCAAATGTGGTAGAGCATGGTCCAAAGTGTGCAATCTCTCCCATGTGCCAAGGAGGTGAGTGCCTTCATCATGTAGAAGGGTGCGACCCCATCCTAGAAACCCTAACAATCAACAAGTGAATCTCATCAGGAGTAGTGCTCCAAATAGAATGCCTAGTCATCATCATAGAACATCATACGAAGTGTCATAACATATATATGATAAAGCGCTCTAGTGCTAAGGGGTTAGCCCTCATATAACCTAGGAAATGTTCACAAATATGAAGATAATACATGACATTTACTCACAATTACACCTTTCTAACGACTGAATGACTTATTTAACCTTTACTCATCCAGTCTAATATTGGTGCAATCCTTTTTAAGTCCTTATTCCATGTGAAAGCCCTAAGTTAAGGTGCATAGCCTAGATTCCTAAGGTAAGTGAGGGTACATGAAGTGAATGTGTACTTTGGGAAAGAAATGGGTCTTTGCAAATTAACCATCATAGCAACTGAGTGTGATAGTTATATCCTTAACTTTCAAGAGTTAGGGTTTATGGAATGTCCCTCGGGGCTATCAAATGGACTTAGGGACATATAATTAGCTATAAGAGGCTAAATTACAAAGTTTAAGCACAACGAAGTAATAGAATAAATACTTAATTTCAATTTTTACAAATTAATTACGACAAAATATTAATAATTGCAAATTAATTAAAATAAAATTTACATCTGAGTAAGCAATTGAACCAAGGCTGGGAAAGCTTATACAACATTGTCTAACATCATTATGCATCCATCCCAAGCCATAGCACAGGTTACTTGCATGCAAAAATGTCCTTTCCAACAATATCTGATTAACTTGTTAATTAAGGTAATTGATGTGCTAATTACGACACTTAACTTACAAATGACGACACTTGGGAAAGCTTATACAACATTGTCTAACATCATTATGCATCCATCCCAAGCCATAGCACAGGTTACTTGCACGCAAAAAGGTCCTTTCCAACAATATCTGATTAACTAGTTAATTAAGGTAATTAATGTGCTAGTTACGACACTTAACTTACAAATGATGACACTTAGCATAAAATAATTTGTTCCACTAATAAACGCAATTTATCAATCCCAATGGCTAATTAACACCTACAACCATGTAAATATGGCCAAATAACCATTTTTAAATAATTAAAAATAATATACACAAAAATGAGATACCCAGACTAGTCAACTAGTTTCACTACGCAAACAACTAGTCTTGTACATTTTCGACGCACAACCATACCAACTATCCAAAAATTGAACCTACAACCAATTATCACACAACTTGTAGTTGTCCCTAAAGGTTATCCTATCTAGGATGGTAGAGGTGTTGGACAACTAAAGAGGTGCCCCAAGAGATGCCATGGTTTCCAATGCAAGTTGGTGTCATGTTAACTGAGGCACTCTTCACTTTAGATCAAGCCTAAGCAAGACCAAGGGGGAGACCATAGCTTAGCCAATGAAGGCTAGCGAACTCACTCAAGACCTCCTAGGGAAATGTGAAAGTGATATGCGAGATGAAGAGTGTATGGATCTAGATCTAGAATGGATAAGTGGACCCAAGAGGTTAGGGCTTGGTTGAAGAGGCTTAAGACAAGGACAAATGTTCAACCAAGTGTGAGATAAGGTCACTTATGGATTAGGATTAGTAGATCTAGATAGATCTAATGCCAAGATGAAAGATCCAAGTGGGGCCCACCCTTAAAATAAGAAAAATGGTCCAAATGGGGCTCACAAGGTGAAAATTGAAGTTGAATGGCATTAGGGGGTTTGTAATTGAATGGATCTAGTGATTTGACAAGGAATGAGCAATACCCACGTTTGGGATCTAGCAAAAGGCCACCTACACAATAAGTGCAACCTCCCTTGGAGAGGCCCAGTGCCTTAGATCAAGGGGTAAATGGATTCAGATGTCCACCAAACTTTAGATCGAGAATGTTAAGATGATTATTAAGGTGGGTTTTAATTATTAATCCCAAATGATTGCTAGATCTCCATAGATCTGAAAAATAAAAATTAAAAGGGTTTTGATGACCAATAGGATGAAAGACAAGAAAATGGATACGTACCTTGTATATCTTACCTCAAATGCTTGTGGCTACCTTGCACATAGATGATATTTGCATTTAGTTACAATTCCAAGCTAGATCCAAGTGATTCCAAGCAAAAATGTCCAAGCCCAAGGAGGAAAAACGTCCCACTCAACCTGTAAAACAAACTACAAAAAGTTATATTTGATCTAGAGATGAATGAGATCTAAGCATGGCATATCTAAGGAAGCAAATCAATAGACAAAGCACAATTGAAAAACTCCCTTCAAGATGAAAACCTCTTGCCCAAGGGGGATGTGAGAAACCCCAACAATCTTCCCTTCAAGCAATTCGCACTCCTTGCACAAGTCAATTCGGCCTCCCTCTGTAGCTGTCAAAATCACCTGTAAAAAAGCAAATATGTCTAAAGCAAGATATGTATAATCATGTACAAGAGCATCCCATCAAAGCACAAGAAGAAGATCCACAAAAATAGTATTTAATTCCAAGTTTTCCAGAGCCCAAAAGGTGCCTTTACAATAGGGGGGTCTCTTCCTTAAATAGGATGAGGGAGACCAAAACCCTAAACCACTTTTGAAATGAGTGGTTGAGATCAAAAGATAAAAATATACAATCAACGACTAAGATGAGCCGGTATAATATAACATGGATCACTCACATGAGGGGAGTGCGCATTACATAGAGGAATCCCTAGGGGGGTGCGCACTACACAAGGAGACTAAACAACTAGTGTGCCACATAATATGACAAGGACAAGTGACCAGGAGCACATGGTGGGGCTAGGAGGCATTACTTTCTTTCACTAGCATCAATAATACTCAGCAAAAACCAACATATTAAGCAACCAACACATTTGATAATACTAAGCAACCAACACATTTGATAATACTCAGCAACCTACTCATACTCAAAAGAAGGGGCTGCCCATCCCAGGTTCTTAGATGTCATTAAAGCCTCTAACACAACACATCATTTCTCATTCAGAGCTTCTTCGTTCATCACAGCCTCCTCTAGAGGCCATATGGAGCCCATCTAGAAGCTTTATATGAGCTTCGAAGTAATAATATAACATAATATAACATAAGACTCAATGACATGTCCAAATGTACAAATGATCAAATCCTGGCCCCCTCAACTGAGAGAAGAATACATCAAAACACATCCTGATGACTGTGTGGACCCCACTGACTACTGCAAACTAATCTAGAAGGAGTGGGATACACCATAAATGACCTCAGAGCAGACCTCATGCCAAAACCTTGCCTAAATTGCCCAAATCGAATTCCTAAATGACCTTTTTATTCCATTTTTATTCCACCTAAATAACCACCAAAGTGCCCACATCCCACTATATGGTGCCTGTGCACAAAAACTAATTGCACCATCATGTCCGGAAGGGGGGTAATATGGTAATAACAAGTGGCTGGACCACCCCCTTCCTCTGTAGCACCCTAGGCAACGACTAGCCTCCAATGCTCTAGCTGGACAGGCCACATCAACATGGCCAAACTGGTCAACAGGTGAAAAATTGCTCAAATCATGCTTGGGAGTGCTTGAAACTGAAAAATAAGTGTCTCAATGGATCCATAAGACCCAAATCCACTAGAGTTGAGTACTCATACACCTCATGATAACCTGTAAGATCATCTGTAGCATCCAACATACCCGGGCAAGTAAAAATATGATGATCTGGAAATAATAATAATCAATAAAAACTGCATCTATCATCATTTGAAACTAGTGCCCGTCATATGGAATCATCAAAAGGTATATAAAGGACCATAGATCAACCATCATACAATAAAAGTGGTCCATCTCATCAGGGATCCCAAGGTTGACCTTGGTGAAACTAGGTTTGACTAGTTAAACTGATCAAAATATGACCCTGGCCAAAGAAGCCATGCTGCACCTGCTGCAAGTTCAAATGGTTAAGACATGCTCTCTAAATCATTTTCATGGCAAGACTCTAAAGCATTAAGCATTATTTCATTGGCAATTAATAAATAATAGTAGGTTAGTTTATAATTTACTTTCAAAGAGAACCTCAATAATATACACTGTGATACTTTGGATAAGGGAAATGGTGTTACACACTTAAGCATGCGTTGGACAAAGAATACAAAAGGAATGGCGGTGTCTCACAAATGGGTAAGTTGTTTAGAGGAATGCTTATTCAACCATGGCAAAATGTCTACTACTAGAACCGTCGTGAACTAGGTGCCCGACTAACCGTAACTTGAGGTTCTAGGGGACACTTAGAATTAGCTGTCCCTTGCTCCATCTCATTTCATAACCTGCAGGCTCAATGAAGAAGATTTCACATAAGGTCAGCAGTCTTTAGATTTGGCATGTATTTAACCACTGCTTTATTTGGACCTTTCATTTCATTTCATATAATTTCATGGCCAACAATCTTTCGATTTAGCATACATTTATCCATTGATTTTTTTAGGCCTTCAGGACCCCTCTGGGATTTTGCATGTGCTTAAAAGCACAACTAATCGCAGCTTTCATCCGGGGTGCTTTTACATTTCATTGCATTACAGTTCATAGCCCTTTTCATTGGGCTTTACAAAAGATATATATCAATAATTTCCAATAATTTCCACAGGTAGTACAATTTGCTTCAAGGTTTAGCCAACACAACTCAAGCAAACTATGGGAACTTCCACAATCAAGACCAAACATCGCGGCAATCGACGAGAGAGATCAAAGTATAAAATCCAACTCACCAAAGGTAAGTTTTGTTGCCAACTCAGAGCCGAGACACAAATTAAACATGGATGCTATCCAACACAGAGGCAAAAGTGGGGAGGTCCTCCATATCACAAGTCAAGGTGTAAGTCAGGGTAAAAATCAATAATAAGGAAAGACAAATAGATGGATGGATACAAGTGAAAGTGGTGCCTAAGCTAGCAAGTCAAAAAGACGGGAGTGATCATGTCCACATTCCTAAGAAGGTAAAAACCAACGAGTATAAAACAAGAGTTTCCAAATGTGAATAATACAATCATTCATATAATCCATAATAATCAATTTCATTTTAACATATATATACTACCAGATCATAATTACTATATGCCAAGTCAAGCTATTCAAAATGACTAAGGAGGAATTACAACTCTCACAAGGGGCAACACCAAGTGGCACTCAAGGGGGTGCACTAGGAGAGAGAGTGACTCCAATTTTAATAAAACCATCCCATAATAATAAAATCAAGGAGCAACACAACATAAGAGGGTGCATAAGTGAAGAAGGTCCCACCAACATAGACACAAACACTTAGGAACACACTTTCCACTTCCCCTTGCTCGTAACGCATGCTTCCTCATATTCTTTTATGTGGCAGATCGGTCGATAACAGTTGTTTTTATTTTATTAATTAATAATAATAACATAATAATAATAATGTGCAAACCATAGTCTCGACACCTCGTGCCATAATGTCAGAACATCAAAATAATAATAACATGTCCATGGGCTAAAGCAGAGGGTATACATCCCCCCTCCCCTTAAACCATGCATCGTCCTCGATGCCTACTTATTTATACATGACGCAAAATTTCAAAACTTTTCAAAACAAATGAGGGGTATGCCTCCCTCATCACATCTTCCATTTCCCAAGTTGTATCTTCAGGTTTATAATGGGTCCATTGGACCTTAACTTGCCGTATTTCTCTGTTCCTGAGCAACTTGACTTTCCTTCCTATGATGGCAACAAGCTCCACCGAAAAATCTCCCTCCGGTTTTACCTAATCCAAAATATTTATAAAATCATATATGAACATCATGTATACCTGCCAACAATATATATATATATATATATATAATATATATATATATATATAATCAACATGCTAAACAAAGATCATGTGGGTTAGTAACAAATTATGCTAGATAACCAGTAATCATATCATATACATCATCTAATGCAAAAATGAAAACATCTATATCACATTTTACCTGTATCACATTCTAGTCAATTACATGCCTAACATTATGCAGAAACACATTATGCACTTTTATGTTAGTAGGCAAAGCAAGTTCATAAGCAATTTGTCCTATCTTTGCCAAGATTTCAAAGGGTTCACAATATCTAGCTGCAAGTTTAGAACAATTTCCCAAGTTTAAAGTACTTTTCTTTGGTTTAACCTTCAAAAAGACATGTTCCCCAACTTGAAACTGCGTATCAATCCTGTTCTGATCTGCATAACTTTTCTGTCTATCCCATGCTGCTTTCAAATTCTGTTTAATCTTAACCATATGATCTTCCATATCCTTTAATAGTTCTGGACCAATAATAAATTTGTTTGTGAGATTGTCCCAATTGATAGGATTGTTACACTTTCTTCCATACATTGCTTCATAGGGGCTTGCCTTCAAGGAAGAATGATAGCCATTATTGTAAGCAAATTCCACTAGGTGTAAATAATTTTCCCATTGAGTTGGTTGATCCATTACTTACATTCTTAACATATCTTCAATTACCTGATTTACCTTCTCTATCTATCCATCTGTCTGCAGATGATATGAAGTACTCATGTTCAAATCTATACCGAAACCTTTAAACAAACCTTTCCAAAAATTACCTGTGAATTTCGTATCTCTATCTTACACTATTGCTTTTGGAATACCAAGTACTCTAGCTACTTCTTTCATGTAGATATCTGCTATTTCAGTTGCTTTGTGAGTTGTCTTAACTGGAATGAAATGAGCTACTTTAGTTAACTTGTCTACTACTACCATAATGGCATTGTGTTGTGATCTTGTCTTAGGCAATTTTGTGATGAAATCCATAGTTACTACATACCATTTCCACTATGGTATCTGTAAAGGTTGTAACAATCCTGCGGGGTGTCTGTGTTCAAACTTAACTCTCTGACATTCCAAACATCTAGCTATTTATTCCACAATTTCTTTTTTCATTCTGTTGTCACCCAAAACTGACATGCGTGTGCCAAAGCCCAAAATGTAACACACCAGCTGGATGACAACTCTCAGGAGAGAGGCCAATGTCACCACACTCCTCTCCTCTTGCTTCAGGTTGGCTCTTCTCCAACTCAAGGGGGGTATCCCTAAGGTAGGATCGCTAAGGCAAGTGCAACGGAGGGCAAGGTGAAATGAAGAGGCTGCCTTAGAGAAACAGATGTAACAAAATAATGTGTTTTAAATAAGTGATGGGAAAGAAGGGAGGATCAATCCTCGGGGAAAGACCAGTGCCAGCACTAGAAGGGAGAATGGAGTCAAAAAAGAGGACTCATGGGAGCCTTGTGCTTCATACAAGTGAGAAATGCTAGAATGCTCAAACAATCAGATCTAAATCAACATTTCGTATAACTGAATACCTCAGAAATAGGATTCGTCCTTAACCCTTGCCGTGTCCCGAATCGGTCGAATCGGACACGATTCGATTGGAATTCGTGTCCGATTCGACCTTGCATCGAATCCTGAATCGGGACACGACCTTCACAACGAATCGGACATGCAGATGAATCGAATCCCGACTGTCGGACACGTTTTTGAAAAACAGGACACGTTTTTGGCGGAAAAGTGCGTCCGGGTTCACTTAAAAATCAAAATTTGCCTTTCTTTTTGTCATTTGCAAGGAAGCATTTGATTGAGAGTGAGTTGTATGTGCAGGTGAAGGAGATTTGAAGGAGATTTGAAGGCTATCCATCGTTTCCAAGCGATTCCAAGTGCATTCCGGTAGATTTGTGGAGAGGATTGCAAGCTCAACCATCACAAAAGAAAAGGAATGTCTCAATCAGCTAGGGCAGGAGGTAGGGGGCAAATGAGAGGGAGAAATGCACCATCTAGTGCCTCCCCTCCTATTCCACCAAGCACAAGCGGTTCTCCTCCTCCGTCAAGTGCTCCATCGGCTGCTAGTGGAGCTCATTCTATGGCTCCACTTAACCCTGTTTTAGCAAGACAACAAGCCCAAGAAAAAAAATACCCTTTGTGGAAGTATGTGACAAGAAAAGATGGGCTCGGGGCAAAGCTTGGTGGGGGAGGCAATGTGTCTTGGAGATGCAATTTTTGCAAGCATGAGTTCATGAGCACATATTTCCGGGTTAAGGGCCATTTGTTGGCCCTTCCTTCTTGTGGGATTTCTTCATGCAAAGCGGTGACTGTTCACCAAAGGAGGGATATGGAAAGAGAGGATCATGTTGGCTTAGGGAAGGTGGCAGCAGCAAGCAAGAAAAAAAGGATGATCCTCTTCCATTCTTGAGGAAGTCCTCTAGCACCAAGCCTCCATTTCCACCTAGCATTCATGGGCGTGGGCATGGGCGTGGGGATACTTATCAAACAAGAAAGAGGCAATCTACAGGTGGTCCAATGGATAGGATTTTCCAAAAAGAGGCGCGAGAAGAGGTAGACCTTACTATTGCATTTTTCTTCTACCTCAACTTCATTTCATTCAATGTTGCACGGTCACCATTGTATTTTGAGACGGTTAAAACTATCATGGAACGTGCTCCAAATGGTTATGTGCCTCCTAGTTCAGAGAAGCTTAGAACCACATTGTTGGTTAAAGCAAAGAAGGAGGTAGATAAAATTCTTGAGCCAATTAGATCAACATGGCCCTCATCCGGTGTGAGTATTGTTTCTGATGGATGGACGGATCCCGCACGCCATCCACTCATCAATTTCATGGTATCTTCCCAAAATGGACCGGTGTTCTTGAAAGCGGTTGATGCTCTTGGCGAATACAAGGATGCATAATTTATGGGTGATTTATTCATCAAAACCATTGAAGAAGTGGGTGTTGAGTCGTGTGTACAAATCATCACGGACAATGCACCTGTTTGCAAGGCTGCTGGCATGATTGTGGAAGCTAAATATCCACAGGTATGTTCATTTTGGACACCTTTCATTTCTAATTTGCTCATTGTTTGAATTTGGTCATTGCAATGTTAGTGTTGTAGAGTCATTGATACATGCTTTTATTGCTCTTACAGGTTTTTTGGACACCTTGCATTGTCCATTCCTTGAATTTAGCACTGAAAGCCATTGCTTCGGATGTGGCATGGATTGACAACCTTATTGAGGATGCACGCCATATCTGTAACTTTGTACAAAACCACACAAATGCCCTCACCATCTACAAACAGTACACACAGCTTTCATTGCTGAAGGTTGCAGATACTCGGTTTGCTTCCTCATTCATCATGCTCAAGAGGTTGAGGGAGGTCAAAACCGCTCTTGGGTCCATGGTGATTTCAGAGTTTTGGGCCTTTTGGAGAAAGACGGATCAGGCTGCTTCACAAAAGGTGAAGGACTTGGTGTTAAATGATGGTTGGTGGGACACGGTGGATCTTACTATTAAGATCATGGAGCCAATCATTTCTTTGTTGCGGTATGCAGACACGGACCAGCCCATCCTAGCAGAGGTTTATGAGGGGTGGGATTCCATGATTGAGTCCATGAGGTCCATTGTCATGGAGAATGAGTGTCCCGAGTATGGGACATCGGCAGAGAACTTATGGACCATTATTCGGGATATTCTTATCTCCAGGTGGGATAAGAATTGCACACCTTTGCATTGCTTGGCCCACTCCTTGAACCCCAAGTTCTACACTCAGGAGTGGCTCACTGGTGGATCGGGGGCCTCACACAGAGTCCCTCCTCACATGGATGCAGAGATTGCAAATGGGAGGAAGATAGCACTTAGACGGCTATTTCAGGATAGAGACATGCTTGAGGAGGTGGAGGATGGCTTTGTAGATTTTTCCACTGGCACTGGGAGATTTGGAGGCTATGATGTGCTTAGAGATAGGGAGGGTAAGACACCCTATCGTTGGTGGGAAACTCATGGGGCAACATACCCTATTCTACAGAAGTTAGCCTTCAGGGTCATCTCTCAAGTTACATCATCCTCTTGTTGTGAGAGGAATTGGAGCACATATGGGAACTTGTACAGTGTGAAGAAGAGCAGGCTTGAGCAGTCCAGGGCAGAGTCCATGGTGTATGTGCACTCCAACCTTCGTCTTATTTACAGGAAGAGGGAGGAGTGGGTGAAGGGAAAGACAAAGATGTGGGATGTCTTTCCTGATGATATGGGTTTGGACAGCAGTACTGAGTTGGCATTAGCCAACATGGATCTTAATGATCCAGTGCTAGAGCCGGTCACTTTTGATGAGAGTGACCGTACAGAGGGGTCATCCTCCACAGCAGCAGATGCAAATCGTCAGATGGGCTTGGGCAGAGAGGAGGAGGAGGGGGAGGAGGATGAGGATCAGGGCAGTGGCAGTGGCAGTGGCAGTGATGAGTATGTTGATTCAGGCATGGAGGAGGACTACTGACATATGGGATTCTCCCATCTTGATCCACCCCTTTTTGTATTTACTATTAGTCTATTTGGCATTTGCCAGTGGCCCAGTGCCCAGTGGCATTCCGACATATATGTATACATTTTGATTTTGATGACTTAATGAGAAATATGGTTCCGACATGCATATGTGTCTCATTGTGATTTGTGAATGACAAATGTGTTGTGAATCGTGATTTGTGAATGACAAATGTGTAATCATTAATGTGTTTTTATTCTAATTTCTATTGAATATTTGTAAATGTTCTAGTTTCTAAATATTTTTGGATCTATATGTCTATATTTTTAAATTTTAATATATTTTAAAAAAAAATATATATTTATATAAAACGTATCCTACGTGTCCTGATTTCGGGGGTCACCGTGTCCGTGTCGGACTCTCGTATTTTCGTGTCCTACGTGTCCCGTGTCCCCGTGTCAGGTGACTTAGCTGAATACTAATGTCTATCGAAATACTAATCGTTTAAGCATAATTAACCAACTTAACAACCGTAAATGGCTAATCTATTGTGCTTAAAAAACCCCTCACAAGCTAGATTCGCTCCGCCACTTATAATGAAAACCCACAGCTATGAGATGCTCAATCTGTACTAAAAAACCCTAGGCAATATATTTTCTATTAAGATCCAAGGGAAAAGAAGAACTCCCCAAGTTTTCCATATAAATCTCCTTAGTGAGATCCATGTAACAAAGCACTTTTGGCATCCATTTGATGTACCTCTTGTTGTCGACATAATCCATTTTTTAATCTTCCCCAATAATTGAAATCCAAAGCTATCTGCTGCTGAAGGGCTTTTATCTAGGAATAGTTTTGCAGCACCTACTTTAGAAAGAGGTCCTCCATAGGAGTCAGAGATCATTTCAGCAAACTTCCGTATTACCACAGCTGGATTTGAACTAAGCCCCTTTACTGCTGCAATAGTGAATTCCTTTAACCTTGCAAGTTTGATATCCTTCTACTGTTTTCATGCTGCCCGTAGACACCTCTGTTAAAAAGGGGGTAACACATTCCTGGCCAATAATATTCTTTCTTAACTATTGCTATTGTCTTTTGATAGCTTGAGTGAACCCACATAAGGAACATCGTGGATTTCTTTTAAAACCATTTTCCTTATGTTTTCAGAGTTAGGAATATATACTCTATCCTTGTACTTAAGTATTCCATTTTCCAACTTATAGTTTTCAAATTTAGGTGCTATTTCCTGTTGCTGTAACCCTGCTTTTACTTGTTGAAAGAATTCATCTGTACTATTTGCTTCTTTTATTCTATCTTGTAAATTTGAGGTACTGGTACTAATAGCTACATGCATCACATGCATTTTTCTACGAAGTGCATTTGCTACCTTATTTTCTTTTCCTTTGATATGCTTAATCTCAAAATCATACTCAGACAATAATTCCATCCATCTTCTTTGTCTTGCATTTAAATCAGGTTGTTCAAACAAATACTTTAATCCATTATGATCAGTCCTTAGTTTGAATTTCTTTCCCATCAAATAGTGTCTCCACATTTTTAAGGCATGTACAATTGCTGCTAATTCTAAGTCATGAATGGCATAGTTTCGTTCATGTTTCTTTAACTTTCTAGATTTATAACAAATAACTCGTCCATTCTGAGTTAACACCCCACCTATACCCTGTTTACATGCATCTGTACATACCACAAAACTTTCATCTAGATTCACAATTTTTAGAACTGGTGCACTAGTGAGCATTTCCTTAAGCTTCTAAAAACTTTCTTCACACTTAGCTGTCCATTTAAATCCATTTAAATCTTATACCTTTCTTTTGTAATGAAGTTATTGGATGTGCTATCTTTGAAAATCCCTCAATAAACCTGCCGTAATAACTTGCTAATCCCATAAAATATCTTAGCTCTGGCACATTCTTAGGTGCTGGCCAATTCATAATAACTTCTATCTTTTCTGGATCTACTAAGATACCTTCTTCTGATACAATGTGTCCTAAGTAGTGAATCTTATTCTGGTAAAAAGAGCACTTACTTAACTTAGCATAAAGTTGATGTTCTCTGAGTACTTGCATTACTAATCTTAATTGTCTTTCATGTTCTTCCTTTGTCTTAGAGTAAATAAGAATGTCATCTAGGAAAATAATCACGCACTTATCCAAATACTTTCGAAAAATTCCATTCATTAAACACATAAATGTAGCTGGTGCATTGTGAAACCGAAAGGAACACCTGTAAATTCATAATGTCCATATATTTTTCTAAAAGTTGTTTTATTGATGTCCTCTTCCTTAGTCTTGACCTAATGATATCTTGATCTGAGATCTATCTTTGAAAACACTATAGCTCCCCTTAACTGATCAAATAAGTCATCAATCCTCGACAAAGGGTATTTGTTCCTTATATTTGCTTTGTTTAACTGTCTGTAATCTATGCAAAGTCTCAAGGTACCATCTTTCTCTTAACAAACAAAACAGGTGCTACCCAAGGTGAAACACTAGGTTTTATATAACCTTTCTTTAATAACTCCTCTAACTGCATTTGTAAGTCTTTCAATTTAGGAGTACTCATTCTATAAGGGACCTTAGAAGATGGAACTGTACCGGGTGTTAGATCAATGGTAAAGTCTATTTCTCTTTTAGGAGTGTTATGACACAACTTATAGTTGCCCCAAATGATGAATCCTATACAGGATGGTAGAGGGGATAGGCAACCAAAGAGGTGAACCAAGAGAACCTTGATTCCCAAGATGGATTGGTTGTCATGCCAATCGAGGCACTCTTCACTTTGTGTTATCTAAGCCCTAGATAACAATGGGGGAGACCCAAATCAACTCTCGACAGGAGAGATCTAACCAAAACACCAAATCAAATCAGATAAATGAAGTACGTATGGTGTGAGTTATAGTGAACCCTAGATCTAAGAATGAAGTAACAAGATGAGTTAAGGTTGGATCAAGAGGCTTATGAGATATGGATATTGACCCAATGTAGTAGTACAAGTGACTTATGAGTTTTAAAGAAGGATCCAGGATCAAGGCACTAGCAAATGATAGAAATTTCTCCTTCCTTGGGAAACGTGTCCAAGGTAGAAGTGTTAAAATTAAAATGAGGCTATCTACTACCTTTAAATTAGACTTGATAAAGAGTATGACAATATCTTAGCACACAAGTCAAAACCGACATCAAATAACCCAGAAAAAAGGAAAAACAGGAAGTGCGCATGGGCAAGAGAACAATGCCCAGGGAATTGGGCCACAAGGAGTCCCTAAAGGGTGACGCCCTTGAGAATCCACTTTGGGTTAGGGCTAGAGTGAAATATCCAGAAATCGTTCGCCACGATTTTAAGTTTTTTGAGCTAGAGAATTTTTAGAGTTTTTTGTAGTTAGGGTTTTGATAATAAAATGAAATGGCCAATGGTTTGGAATCCAAAATAAATGAATTAAGAGTAGATCTTACCCGGAAAATCTTGTAGATGCCTTGATGATGATGATTTATGGCTTCCCGATCAATTTGAGGTGATTTGAGTGAGTGTCCAAGTGAAATTGATTTGCCTAGAGAACCAAGTGCGCCCTCCTCTCCTGCACAAGCAAACTGCTGAAGTTAGATTTGATGAATAAAGAGAAAATGACTATAAAAGCAAAAGACATACCAAATGGAAATCAAAGATCAAATGATACTATTGAAAACCCCCTGATATTAGCAGCTTCAAAAGAAACGAGTTGAGGAGCCCCTTGCAAAAATGTCCCAAGTGAAATCGCCCTCTTGCAGTTAAACACTATTTCTACAAAACTATATTGGATTCACCACAAAATCTCAAATGCTAGGAGAAATAGAATTTCCAATCAACATATAAGAACACCCAACAAAGAAGATCCAAGAGTCTTTGCAAATATTTCTTCTATTATCAAATTCCAAGAGCCAAATTCCTCTTTACAATGAGGGGGGTCTCTCCTTTAAATAGGAATGGGAGAGACCAAAACCCTAACCACCCTTTTAACGAGTGGTTGATATCATAAGATGCATAAGTGATAATCAATGGCTAAGATGAGCCCAAATATAAAGTACATGGATCAACTCAAACATAGAGGGGGCGCACTAGCTAAGTCGCCCTAGGGGGGATGCACCACATGAAAGTGACTAGGAAACATAACATAAGCTCATGGTGGGGCTAGGAGGTGTACTCATCCTTCTCTAGCATGTTCCAATGGCACAATAACATACAATAATATCATCATGATACAATACTGTGACCACATGGCCAAATCATGCCCCCTCAATGACATAATAAAATCATAATATAAAATCACGGAGAGTGTGTGGGCCCCACTGAATGCCGCAACCTGCTCTGGAAGGTGTGGGAAGCATCACACAAATCATCTAAACCAACCTCATGCCATTTCCTTGCCTCAATAGCCCAAATCAAATTCCTTTGTAACTATTTTTACCATTTTTTATCCTCAGAAAACTCACCTGTGAAAGAATAAAATGCTTGTAGCTCACTTCCTAGAACCCTGGGGCCAAAACTGACTACACCAAAATGTCTGGGAGCATGGTAATATGGTAATAACAAGTGGTTGCACCCCATGTTCCCTCTGTAGCACCCTAGGTGAACCAAATTAAAAGTCAAACTGTGCTGCCAAGCCCTTTTAAATGGCAAGTCTGCAATAATCTGAGCAAAATCTCATCTCGAAGTGCTTGAAACTGCAAACTGAGTATCCCAATGGACTCAGAAGGTCCAAATGTACTAGTGATGAGTACACATACACCTTGTGGCTATCTGTATAATAATCTGTAACCGTGACCATGCTCGGACAAATAAAAATAAATAGTTTGTAATAATAATAATAACCATAGAAACCATCAAACCTGTTATCCACTAAATTGCACTTAGTGGATTCCGAGTGAACCATCGAAGACTTGAACATGTCAAAGTGTTCATCATCAGAGTTCAGAAGTTCATCAGGCCAAGTTTTGGCCCCTTTTTATTTTTGTACCACATGTTCATACACCCTCGGGGAATTGTAATAAAATGTACTAGCATGGTATCTTCATGTAAAAGACTCGGCTTCCTAGGACTTGAACATTAATCCGACTAGCCCAGAATGTTTTTCTTCCTTGAAAATTATTTGTTGTTGAACAAACGACTAATAATTTTCGAGTTTTTCACTCAATCCTCCAAAGTTGGGGTGGTCGGCGTGGTGTTTAGGCCTTAGAAAGTTATTAGAGCCTAAGTGTCAATGTATTAAACCATGCTAGACATTAGTTTTGAGTTGTATGGACATGTATTAGGTCCCCTTAGGTTTTTTTTAAATTCCGTGAAATTTTTTATTTTTTCCGTAAAAACAAGCCATTTTTTAATGGTTCGGGTACCCATGGGGGTGCTCATTTTCTAGCCGAGAGCACCCACTTTACTCCTAAACCCACTTTCCTAAGTGTTTGGACACTTTATTTTTCATCTATTTTGCCAAACGTCAAAAAAGTCAAAAATGAGGGAAAAAATGCAAAAAAAGTGAAAAATCCCAAAAATCAAAATCCTAAATTTTGGGGATGTGTAAGAGATTTTGGGTCAGCTATGTTTGGGGGCATGTAATGGAGATTTTATGACACTTTTTGGGCAGCTAACTTTAAGGGATCACTTCCCCATGACTTGGGCGCATTTCCCAAAAAGAGTGCCCACGATTTGGGGATTGTTGCAGCAGATTTTTAGGCCCTCTTTGGGCTGATGTATGGGCTGATTTGATGCTGATTTTGGAAGCCAAATAAGTGGGAGGCAACCCCATCTTCTCCTTAACTCATGGCACACTCTCTCCCTCAACTAGTGCGCCCTCCCCTCTCTTCTTCTTCTATAAATAATGAACTCCTCTCTCATTCCAAACTAGTTAGAGTTGGATTGAGAGGAGGTTGCCATTTTGTAATTGCTCTATATTTTTCATTTACTAATAAAGAAGCTTTGGAGGCTAAATGGTGTGGTGCTTCTATGTGTGGATCAACATTGTCATGAGTTTATGAGGTAATCTGTATGTCATTTCAATTTCTTGCCCTTTGCTTGGTGTATCTGGCTTTCATAATCGTTAGAAGTAGAGTAATGTAAGTAAGTTTACTTGCTTTTTCTGCTTTAATATATATTTTAGAGATCTAGATCTAACATGTTTTATAAGATTACATACATGTTGTTTTAGTCTTGATTTATATGCTATCACCAGATCTCTCGGGTTTTGCAAGTTTATTGAGTGATTTTCAGGTTGCTAAGCTTGGAGGAGTTGTGGATCTAGCTTGACTCCACCACATTTCCAACAATATCACAAGACATTGTCCCTCGGTACTCCACGGAAAAGTTTCCTTGGTTGATCTTTCCGGCAACAAGTTTCCTTCACCTTACTCTTTCTCTCCTCTAAAATAATTTCTTCGTGGCTACTGATTTTTGGGTACTTTCAGATCTGATCTTCTTAAAAAGCTTATTAAAAATCAGATCTGATATTTTATGCATAGATCCAAGATACTTCAAATTTTTTATTTCATTATTTGGATCTTGCTTGGAAAAGAATCATTAAATAAATTTTTCAAGTCAAATTGTTATGATTGTTTAAGGATTTCTTTTTGAAAAGTTTTAAGGTTTAAATCAAGCAAATAAGTGTTATATTGGCTACCTTTTCAAGGCTGTCCAAGACCCTAAGAGGTTGGCTTTTTAGCCATTCCATCTTAGTTCCTTTTTCAGTTAACTAGTTTTTCTAACTTAGAAATATTTTTTTAGTATTTTTTATTTTTGCCCAAATCACTTTTAAAGTGATTTTGGACACTTTTTATACTAATATAGTTTGCTGGTTTTTGTATTGTGACAGTAGATAGAAGGTTTTCAAGTACACATTTTGACAAGTTTGGATGATCCAGAACCTTCATTGAACCTAACCTTTCCTTCCTTACTTTGCCTCTACAATTTGTAACATCTTTTCTCCATATCTATAAGGATAAAGAGGAGTTCTTTTATTTCCAGTTTGGCTTTGTAACTTGTAATAAAACGCATTTTGGAAGCAAGCTCACAAAGCTTGCGTCTCATCCCCCCAGGGGGGATTGGTGTCGGTTCATTTTTTGTGATTGTTGTCAATTTTCTCAAACTTTAACAAATTTTCACATTAGATTAGACTAATTTAAAATCAATCAAGTAAAATAAAATCTAACGTCATGGTCCAATCCAAATATTGGGCCATTGACTCTCTCAGGACGTAGGAACATTTTGTTGGCATTTTTGCAGACCGTATACTTTTTCACTACAATATTGCAATGTTCCCCCAAGGTTCCGAGACGGTGGGACGCGGGTGCGGGGAGACGCACATTCGGGACGTGTGGAGACCACCCCCAAATTTTAGAGAATTTCGGGGGGGACGGCGGGACGCGAGAGTTATAAATATTTTTTAAAATATTAAAAATATGCAAAATATAAATCCCAACAATAACAAACCATCCCATGCAAATTAGTGGATTACTAAACACTACATTTATCATTGTGCAATCATGCAATGTAAATGCAAAGTTCAAACAAATTACACGATTCATCATAATTATATTAATATATGAATCTATGATTAACATGAACATCATATTTCGTGTTTGTCACTTTTGAGTCTTTGTCATTTGATATTTCAGTTTTGAGTCTCGCCGGAGTTTCGGAGTTTCGGGGGGGACGCCCACAAGTCTCGGAGTTTCGGGGGGGGACGCCCACAAGTCTCGGAGTTTCGGGGGGGACGCCCACAAGTCTCGCCGCCCACCGAAACGTTTCGCTGTGCGTTTCGCCAAGTTTCGCCCAAAGCGGGACGTCCCGAAACGTTTCGCATGGAGTTTCGGAGTCCCCGGGACGCAAGAAACGCCGAAACGCGTCCCCGACCCTTGGGGACGCGTCCCCGTGGAACACTGCAATATTGCTCATCTTTTGCAAAAAGTAAATTGGATACTAACCCACTACCTCGGTAGTGTAGTAATTAGAAAACATTTGTTTTTTTTTTCCAGTCATCTACAATTAAAACACCCCCTTGCTTTCTCTAAGTAAGGTTTCAGGACAAGGGCTTGCCCGAGTACTGGCTCGAAAAGAGACTCTTGGGGCATAAAAAGTAAAATATTTGTTCAAAAAACATTTAAAATAAACAAGGCTTTGTCCCGAGTATGCACTGGATCACTGCAGCTGTGTCTGAACATGCTGATCAAACCAGGAAGGAGCTTAGTGACTAGTAATTAGTTTAACACACCTTAATAAACCTCCCACATATGAGAATCCAACGTATCGTTTTTATTGGCATAGTGTGGGGAAATTCCTCAAAGGAAGCGAGAACAATTGGGTAGCGACCTCGGGATACCGTTAGACTACACCCTCGTTTGGTGTAGTGTTGAACTCCTCCCAGAGAATCCGATCCAACCCACATTTCTGAGTGAGGAGCCACCTTGCCATAATCCAGACATATTTCCAGTACCTTATGGTATATTGGAAATCCCCTTTCCCCTAATAATCCACTCATTATCACATTAATTTTAAAATTGGCCAAGAACATTTGCACAACATTTCATTTCCAACACTACAAGCAACATTTAATTTTGACTCCTATTTTCAGCACTGGTCTCTCTTATTTATCATTGCAAATTTTATTTAATTGCTATCATGTGTTGAATGCATTGATAATCATGTTTAACTTCTATGTTTTTTAAATCTTTGTGCTGTTATGCTTTCAAATTTTATTGCAAATCTCTTGTGTCGGTTTTGTCATTATAAAAAAATCCTAAAAAAAAAATAACTCATTCATCATAACTAGCTTAGCTTAATCAACTTTAGCAATTTTTAGGGTCCACCCCCCTTGGCTTTGTTAGGAGTTTTTCTAAACAGAGGATTCAAGATTCAAGTGACAGTACTTGACTCGAGGCTTGCCCCCAAGGACACACTTTGTGGCTTGAAGATTTTGCCACGTTTACCCTAGGTGTGTTTTCGGCAGCAACAAAACCATCATTTGAAAACTATGTTTGCTGCATGGAACCATCAAATGGGTATATAAGGACCATAAATAATCAATCTCACACATCACTGGTCCTCCGGTTGACTTGGTCAAACTAAGTTTGACCAGGTCAAAACTGACCAAAATGTGACCCAGGCTTAAACTGCCTACTGCTGCAAATGCAAATGGTTAAAGTATGTTACTTTTAATCATTCTAATAGATTATAGGAGCAGTGTCCTAGGAGCAGTGTAAACGTCTCTATGCTGGCAATCCAGAGATTCAACTTATCTATGGCAATTCAGAGTCTAGAGTTTGTTAACATATCTAGGCAACTATGAACAAGTAGATACGCAATATTGTATAGTAATAGGTAGGTCTAGGTAGTAGGTAGGTAGGTATGGTTGCTAGTTTTGGTTTATGAACCATGTAGAGATGTGAGAACCATATGGTCAAACTAGAGATGCGAGTTATTAGCAAAAAAAAAAATAGATATGCAATTTCAACTTGCCCATATATAGTAGCATGCATGGTATCGCCACCATCCCAGCACAACCTCAACTACGATAACAACAACTTAGCAAAACTCCAAGTATAAAGTAGCATATCACTGGTGGTTTAAGCAATATTATCCAATATAAGTTAAAATAATCAACTACTCAAAATAGAACTTCAAGAAAATACTCACTTCATGGCTGTGATCATTTTGCTAGGATTGGGTGAGGGTGAAAAATGCAAGGCTAGGCTAAGGGGATGACTGTACTTACTCGTCACTGTGATACTTTGGATAAGGGAAAATGGAATACACACTTAAGCATATGTTGGATAATAAACACACAGGGAATGGGAGTGTCTCACAAATGGAAAAAGTCGTTTTAAGAAATGCTTGTTCAACCTTGGCAAATGTCTTTTGCTCACATCCAAGCTGAAGCAGCTCCGTGAGGATCTTTTCTAGAACCGCCAAGACTAGGTGCCCGACTAACCGTAATTTGAAGTTCTAGGGGACACTTAGAATTAGTTGTCCCTTACTCCATCTCACATCACAACCTGTAGGCTACGTGAGGGATTTAATCATTACATTTAATTTCATGGCCAACAGTTTTTGGATTTCACATATATTTAACCACTTCTTTCTTTAGGCCTTTATGGCCCTTTGGATTTCTTGTGTGCTTATAAGCACAACTAATTGTAGCTTTTTATCTAGGGTATTTACATTTCATTCAATTTCATAGCTCTCTTTCATTGTGCTGAGAAGCATAGTTTTAGTTTATTTCAATGGGCTTGCACAAGAGATATACAATAGTTTTCGTATGCTTGTAACGATGGTAGTACTATTTGTTACCATTTAAGTTGTACTTAGTTGGACTATCAAGTGAGCGGGCAAAGTTGAACATGTTACATGTTCATTTTTGGTGTTTTTGATGTCCATCAGGCCTTTATAAGGGCCCCTTTTTTTTAATTTTTTGTTCACATGTCCATGCCCTGCGGGGTTTGTAATAAAATGTACTAGCATGGTATTTATGTAAAGGACTTGGCTTCCTAGGACTTGTCGATCAAGTCAGGTATTCCAAGGAGTTTTTTCACTTATTAATTATGTCTTGCATTTGTGCATAACATAAATTTTGAGTTTTTCTCCTGCTCCTTCAAAGCTGGAATGCCTGGTGAGATTTACGGCCCTTAGGGGGTTATTAAAGTCCATGGGTCAATGTATATGAACATGCTAGGCATTATTTTTGAGTTGTATGGACATGTGCTAGGTCCCCCTAGTTTTTTTTTAATTCCGACGAAAAAATATTATTTTGTAAATTTAAGCCATTTTTTAATGGTTTAATTTTTTTTTTGTAAATGGTGTAAAAGTGTGCTCTAGGGGTCTTTTTTGCCATGGGGGTGCTCATTTTCTAGCTTAAAGCACCCACCATACCCCAAAACCCACTCTCTATAGTTTTCTAGTCATTTATTTTTCACTTGTGTCAAAAAACCCCAAAAAAGTGAAAAATGGAGGAAAAAATGCCAAAAAAGCCAAAAATGTGAAAAATTAAACTCCACAAATTTTGGGATTTGGAGTTAATTTTCTGATCAGCTATGTAAGAGGATGTAAGAGGCTGATTTTAGGAAGTATTTGGGGAAGTTCAGAAGGTGGAATGACTCCCCACTTAAGGGGGACGCATTTCCCCATGAGGGGAGGTGCATTCCCCAAGTGGGGGAGCCCATGAGTTAAGGAGGTTGCAACACTTGTTTTGGCTGGTTTAGTGCTGCGTATTGGCAGCCATTTAGGAGGAGTTTGCAGTCCCTTTCTTGCCATTCTTCACTCCTCCATCTCCTCCACCATTTTTCCCATCTCTTCCCTCAACATATGCACCTACCTCTCATTCTCTTCCTATTGTTAATGTATTTGTAACTTCGGAATTTATTTCACTTGTATATTTTATATTGTCATTATACTTCCGACGGAGAGGTTTCATTCCTCCGATCGGGAAGGCTATCATTGTATTTGAGTGGGTTATTAGACTCCCCTAGTGGGGTCGGCCCAGAGTTAGGTTGTAATGGGTTATTAGACTCTCCTAGGAGAAATCGTCCTAGTTAGGGTAAAAGGCAAGTGAAGTAAAGTATAAATAGAGAGTATGACTCTCCCATTTGATTCATTCACTCACTCACTCATTTCGCATAAGTGAGAGAGAGACAAGTTCGCACAAGTGGAGGAGGAGGAAGCTGCTGGAGACCATCTTCTTGTTTTGGGGTTTTGTATTATTGCTCATTCTATCTCTTTGAGGAAGTTGCGGGGTTTTCTCCTTTATGGTTTCGCCGGTGAAATGCTTTGTGTCTCTTGCCTCTTATGTTTGATATGCTGTGCATGTTGTTCTCTCAAATAAGATCCGAGATCATATTGAATTAAATGATAAAAATCTAACATGGTATCAGAGCTAACCTGAGACGAAGACACTATGCAGCTGCGGAAGCTAGGGCTTCTTAATTTTTGGGTCTCTTTCCACAGATCATCAAAGGCAGGAGGCTAGGCTAACTCTCCTAAGGAAGGCGCATCTTCTTGCCGAAATAGAATTTGATTCCGAGCATTTTCAGTTTTTGGCCTGTCACTGCTGCAGGAAATTAGGGCTTTTGACAGAAGTGGAATTTTGGAGTGCTCTCAGCAAAACCGAAATTTAGAGACCAAGATCGAACTTTTTGGTTGGGTGAATCTCCGGGAAAGTCAAACTCTAATTTGACTTTTAGACCAGAGAAAACAGAAAACCAGAATTTAACAGAAATTGCAGATCCGAATTTCGCAGATCACTTTTGAGGGGTCAATTTTTGGAGTTTTCAAAATCTGAGCACACCAGCTTGCTCGCCTCAGTCAGTTGCATCTCCCTGTCCAGACATAAGTTTGAAGTTCCAAGTATGGATTTTTAGGGTTTCTCTGTCAAACCCTAGCCAGCTCCAGATCCAGTTTCAGCAATCAAGTGGTAAGATCTAAATCTTTTATTTCCATTTGAGTTTCTCATTAAGATGTCTCACCACACCAAGCTTGAGGATAAGCTTGAAGGGGCTGATAACTTCCGAGCATGGAAATATAGGATTGGGTTAATCCTAGAAGAGAATGAATTGGACACCTACATAAGTGAAGAGGTTCCAGTCCCAGAGGGAGATGACGCTAAGGCCTTACATAAGAAGAACTTGGTCAAGGCTAAGAGGATCATTGCAGATTCTATCAAGGACATCTCATACCACATGTGTCATCTCTAAAGACACCTAAGGAGATGTTTGATTCCTTGACCAAGCTATTTGAAGGGAAGAATATAAATCAGAAGATGACATTGCGGAACCAATTGAAGAAAGTAAAGATTCAAAATGCCGAGACCATGCAGTCCTACTTTTCAAGGGTCTCCCAGATAAAAGAACAACTTGAAGCTGTGGGAGAAGATATAGAGAATGGAGAAGTAGTGATGACCACCTTGAATGGTCTCCAGTAGGCTGTGGGAGGAATGCTCACAAGAAGAAGCTCGAATTGTAGCTCGAGAAGAGAAGATGGGTAGTGAAGACCAAGCTCTCAGAGTACACACCAGGAAGAATAACAACAAGAGGGAGCATCCTCATCACAAGAAGGGTAAACACCATCACCGGAATCAGAGGGATAACTTCAGATCCCAAAGAGATATATCCACCATTCGATGCTATACTTGTGATGAGATGGGACACTATTCTAGAGATTGTCCCAGGAACAAAAGTAACTCCCACAAGAAGAAGAACACCAAAAGAAGATATCATGCTCACATTGCAGAGGATGACGAACCTCTCAAGAAGAGAGCCAGAGAAGAAAGAGAAGATTCTTCAAGCGATGAAGAGTATGTTCTGCTCTCACACTGTTACACATGGAAGCAATGATTGGCTTATAGATAGTGGGGCTTCCAAGCATATGACTGGATTCAAGGAATCCTTTATGAATCTATCTAAACATGAGTCACCCCACAAAGTGAAACTTTGGGATGACTACCAGTATCCTATAAATGGAAGTGGTGAAGCCTCTTATAAGCTAGACTCTGGAAAGTCTATGAAGATGAAAGATGTTCTATTTGTACTAGGACTAAAGAAGAACCTTCTCTCCATCTCTGCTTTGGATGCAAAAGGTATGAGGGTTGCATTTGTTGATGGCCAAGTTCTTATGTGGCCTGAAGGAAAGACTATAGATGATGTAGTAGTGATTGGAGAGCAAGAGGGAGGATTATACAAATTGAAGGGCCAACCAAAACAAGCCTTGGTCCATGAATCCAAGGAGCAAAGTGAACTATGGCATAGAAGGCTTGCACATGTTCAATATAGAGCACTACCTCTTGCAAGCAAACCTGTTGAAGGACTTCCAGAAATCCAGTCAAAGCAAAGAAAGTGAAGAAGGCATCTCGAAGTAGTTCCTGCAAAGAAGCAAAGATTGAGAGGGAGTCCACCCAACAACAAAACAAAGATAAGTATTTGAATTGTCATTTATTGTATATTTGATTATTTAAATGATATTGTTGAATCATGTATATACTTATGTTCCTAGATTTAGAATGTATATCATGCATGTTAGAAAATTTGCATTAATGAACAAGATACTACTAATGTGGAAGTAGTGGGTAAGTGGCCTATGGTACTTGTTATCACATCCATGTTAGCTGGAGCTACCATGCTGCAGATTGTGTGGTCGGGGACCATACTACACTTTTTTTTTCCAGATTAGAGATCAGATGCCTTTAGAGGGGGCATTCATTGTATTCAGATTGCCCCGAGTAGAGATATCAGAGGGGACAAATTGTTTTGCATTGGTCCAGAGCTATTACAGAGCTCCAGAGCTATTACAGAGCAGTGATTACAGGGTCACCCTTCCTTGCCGAGCTTTGCATGATCCCATTGAGAGAGTTAATTAGCCATATTGTGATGAGAGTACCACAGAGTATTGCTGGTTTGGCATTTATTGCCCGGATTCAGCAGAGATCCAGTTCCAGATTCAGCTTCAGCAGCAGGTATATGGTATGGCAGGTATAGCACTTTATGGTTTATTGCTCATGTTGTTGTTGAGACTTGTTTATTTATGACAGTACACGGACTTGATGTATGATGTTTGATGTGGTGATCTCGGTTTTCATTATGATGTGTATGGCCCTTGGTGATGTCAGTCCACCTCATTTAGTAGACTCATGTATATGCACATTAGTTCCTATCCTTGCTATTGGTATAGAATTGGTCATTTCGTCCTCCTAGGCAGCTAACCTTGGATCCACCTGTCACTTCCTTCCACCCATCCGACTCATTTATTCTTGGTCTTTCCTGACTTGGACCTTGATTTGTGGCCTTGAGGATCCCCTTCCCCATTGACCTCTGAGTATGCCATGATTCCCTGTCTCTTGTGTCTCGGCTCTTTAGTGTGTGAGATGCATTCTCAAACCTGGGATTTGCTCCCGTCGGTTTCCCCCGATGTTGCAATGCAGCATAGGATTCTGTAGACTCACCGGGTGTTCCCCATTGATCATCGAAGCATGTACACTTGCCCCCCTTACTTTGCAGTATGAGCGCCTTGTTATATCTTTTGAGATATGTATGTAGCCCAAAAAGGGCCATGAAATGTAATGAATTGTAAATAAAGCCAAAAAGGCTATCTGAATGTAAAATCAAGCTAAAAAGGCTAAGTATGAAAGTCAAAAGTAAAGTCCAAGAATGTGTTTTTGAACACACACGAACACAGGTCAGCCATATGTATCAGAGCATTGTAGTGGTTATTTCCTCACCTAGTCTTGTGGGGCAAGGAGGTGAGATGGAGTAAGGGACAGCTATGCAAATTGTCCCCTAGTGTCTCAAGTTACGGTTTGCCGGACACCCAGTCATGGCGGCTCTAGAAAAGATCCTCACAGAGTTTTCTGAAGGCACGGATGTGAGTTGCAAGGTGTATGTTAGATGATCAGTGGTGGTTTCCTTGCACTATACCCATTTGTGAGGCACCGCCCTTCCCTGTGTATTATCATGGTATGCTTATGTCAGTGGGTCCCGCCTTCCCTGTTTATCCGAAGGGAAGGGTCACATGGTCTTGGTCCTTGTCTTCCCCTATCCTTCACCTTGTTTATCCACCTCACCCAAAGTTAGCTAAGTGGTCAAGTCTATAAGTTGTGCATAGTAGTTTTGAGTCTTTGTTGGAGGTGGTGGGCCCACCTCATCGGGGGCCTATTTTTATTGAGATATTTTTATTATGATCACCATGTTGTCATTATATTGTTTTAGTAATGTACTAACATAAATAAGGAAGCCTTAATGCTTCATGTTGCATGTAGGTTTTCAACCATTGCCATTTTGACCAGATTTGACTTGGTCAAACTAGGTTGACTAGGCCAAAAATGGGCCCGAAAAATGTTGCGATCAAGATTTCGATTTTGGTCATTTATCATGTCTTGGGGTCCCATATGCGCCTCCAAGTGTCAGATTCTGAAAACGTTGAAGCGTTGATGAGATTTTTAATTATTATTGTTCACCAGGGACCTGTTTTAATTAAAAATCTTAGATTTTGGGCAAACAGTGCCCAATTGATGGATTGAGATCGTTCGAGTGACCATATCTACTATATTTGGGGTCTACGATCGCATTGCAGACGGTTCGTCAATCTAGGCAATATAAGTGGGTCAAAAGCGCAAAATACATCTTCAAAAATAAAACCATCAATTAATTAAATATGGAAAATCAAATTTGGCTAAGGTAACTATTGAAATGGTAAGTGCAGTGGTTGGTAAGGTAAGGGGGTCCCCTATGGTGATTTTGTAATGTTTGGACACTCATTGTATGGTGTGGGGCCCTCATATTTGCCTAGCTCTACACATGGGGTGAATTTGCCAAGAGGGGCGTTTTTCACATAACAAAACTTCATATTTTGTGAATATTATGTAATGAGACTTTGGCTGAGTGGTATGGGGGGCTAAAAAAACCCATAAACACCCCCCAACCACCTATTCACATGTTTTATGGGCCCCACGAATGGTCCCATCCTCCACTTGGGCGTTAGAGGGCAATTCGCCCCCCCCTCTCTATAGCTATTCTCCACCATCGATTTGGCATTGTGAGAGAGTTCATCTCAGCGATTGATTGTGGAGAAAGTTAGGGTTGAGTGTGATCATTCTCTATAAGAGAAGAGACTCACCCATTTTGTAGCTCTCTCTTGGCATTCTTGACTTGGAATAGAAGAAAAATGATTTGCAACTCTACTTGTGTTATTGTGGTGATTTCTTGTGGAGTGTTGATTGTCTTGTTATCTTAATGCACCAAAATAGATTGTGGTTATCTTCAACATATTGTTCCTTACCATTTCTTGCAGCAAACACGAGTTCTTGGAGGAGGGCGCACCACTTGGCTGCTATTGTTGCTCCACTCTCCGGGACTGGTCATCAAAGGGAAGTGTTTTGGCCATTTAAGCCAAGCATTTTCTTTTTGTTTTCACTTATATTGCTGTAGCTTTCATTTACTTGTCATACATATTTAATATATGTCCATTTGTGTTGGCAGGCAAGGAGGGCGAGTTGGCGGGACTGAGCAAATCGAATTCACTTGGGGACTTCTGCAATCGCTTTTGTTTGATCGTTGGGACTCATAACCTCAGCAAATCAGAGATATCACTCGGTTCCAAGTAAGTGTTTCACTTCTTTCTCTTGCATTTCAATTTCTGAATGGTTTTAGAGAGAAATTTCCATAAAAGCCCTAAAAATTAAAATCTTAAAAACTCACCGTTAAAACCTTGTTTTTATTTTAAACCCGCTTCTAAAATATTGTTAAATGCCTAGATACAAAATTTCAGTTTAATTTGACTCCATTTACACTTAGAACTAGCATTGGTCCATTTGGCAATTTCACCCTCCTTGGGCATTTTTCTCTTGCTGTCTAGTAGGGTCATTTTGGGGTTGTGGGTAGTTTTGATTTGTGTTTGAATTGTCATTTTATTATTAGAAATCAAACTATCATCCACTAGAAGTGTCTTAAAACGTTAATTTGTCGTTGTCCTAGGTCCACTAAGTCATTGAATCAACCCTCTTCCTTCCGCAGAATTGCTTCATCTCTTCACTTCTAGTTTACTTTGCATCCTTAGTTGATTTCCAGCCACATAATTGGTGATCTAATTCGTTTATTTCATCATAATTAAGAGCTTGTCACATCCCGTACTATGCTCATTTTATCGTGTCCAGTCTTTGGCTAAAATCAAGCTTATGGTCTTTTCAACACTCATCTCTTGTTTGTATCTGTTTTAGCTTTTGGGATTTGGGTGTTTGTTTTGTTCCTCAACCATCACTGGTTGAGCAGGGTCCCCCCCTGACTTGGCTACTTGCCTTGTCTGAAGCGACAAACACCTCATCTGGTGTGACGACCGTTCTTTGAACGACGGACTTGGTGTTTGCAGGTTTCACCTACCTGGCTGCTTGCCCTCTACCATCCCGGATGGGATATCTTTAGTAGTAGCTAGAGCTAGTGTGATAACATTTTTGGCGCCGTTGCCGGGGAGGTAAAGGCTTAGGGGTCTTTCTTGAGTTTGAGTCTTTTTGCTTTTTTTTATATTTTATCATCGCATCTTTACTTAAAACTCTGTTGGCTGATTTCCATTTGCATAATTTATTGTAGCCAACACCATTTTTTGTTTCACTCTCCACTTCCCCTCACGACATCCCACCTTCAGTGAACAAGGTCCCTAGTTCACTTGGCGACTCCACCCCACGGTCTCACTGGAGGCCGAACCCATCCATACAACCTCCGTAGTCTAGATCGTTCTGACACGTTACACAGTACACCCATCACTTACGTCAGACGAAACCTTAGTGAACTCCCCTAGCTCGTTCTGGCAGGCAATTAACTCTACAGCTAGCATTGTAGTGCCACCCTTTTCCACAACCCTTAGTCTACCCCCAAACAACCAGATGGCTAATGCCAACCCTGGTCCACATGTCTTTGGCAATAGGGCGAGAGCTTCACCTCTTGATTTTGCCCAAATTCAGGGAGCTCCTCATGACATGCCCGATAAGTACTTTGAAAAAATTCCAAAGTTTAGTGGGAGTAATGCCATCACCATAGAGGATCACATCGAGTCCGTGTGGCAACACATGGAGGCTTATGGGGCCATCGATGAAGATGTTCTCATGAGAGGATTATTTATGTCACTTGAGGGCGATGCCCGCAAGTGGTTTGATCGGTTTCCAGCAGGTTCAATAGACGATTACGACAACTTCGTGACCAAGCTTACCAAGCACTGGTCAGTCAAGTTAGACGGCAAGTACTTACTTAGCCAGCTATCTGGAATAAAGAAAAGAGAAACTGAAACCACACATGAATTCAATCAACGATTCGACAAGGTTGTGGCACAAATACCTGAAACGATCCGCCTTAAGGACCTAACCATCCTAATACATTACCTAGATTCTTTTGAAGGATGGCTAGGTTACCATCTAAAAGACAAGGAGCCCACTACTTTAAAAATAGACCAGGACAATGCAAAGAAAGCTGAAGCACACGCAGCGTCCATGGGGAAACAAAACTTTTTCGACCTCCATGCTCGCTCGTCCTCACTCACCAATTCCCGTGTCCGCAAGGGAAAAGAACCTACGAAAGAAAACACTGAGTCTGGGATGGCTGAAAATATGCAAGAAATGATAAAAACCTTGACTCTTCTTACTAGAAACCTTGCCAAGAATAGGGACTCGTATAGGTACAAGGCTCCATATGGCCCCAAGCCATACTGGAACCCGAACAGGAGGCCAAGTACCGAAGAAAACAAAAGAGCCCTTGTTGTCCTTGATGCCCTTGACACGAGAGCCATTCATTGGTGTGAGAGGTGTGAGGATGAGCATCCCGAGTCCGAATGTCATTACATTGAAGCTAAGGAAAATGTGGAAAATATTAACTTCATTAATGACATACCTTTTGACTTGGACTTTGGTCGGATCCTCATTAAGGATGAGGAGGAAGAAGAAGACATTGTAGAAGAGGTTGGCCCTTCTTGTTTGTCGGTTCACCCTGTGAGCGATAATCTTCAAAGAACTAGAATCTATAAAAGACATAGGGATGAGCTAAGACCTACGCCCTTCATGGAGAGGCACAAGGTCCCTCAACCAGACCTTGACACTAGCCTCCATTCATCTGACGAGGTCTTTGGGCGTAGTATAGAACTGGAAAAGGAATTGGCTAAGATAATGCAGAATGTTCCCATGTCCGAGCTCGCGAAGTTTCCTTCAGTCCGGGACTGTTGCCAGCTAAGTTGTACTTAGATGGACTATCAAGCGAGCGGGCAAAGTTGAACATTTCAATGTTCTTTTTTCGATGATTTGATATCCAGCTGGCCTTTTAAAGGGCCCCCGTTTTAACTTTTTTCCACATGTCCATGGCCCTGCGGGGTTTGTAATAAAACGTACTAGCATGGTGTTTTGTAAAAGACTTGGTTCCCTAGGACTTTTTGGCTAAGTCAGGTATTCCAAGGAGTTTTTTCACCTATCTATTATGTTTTGCATTAGTGCATAACATAATTAATTGGTTTTTCTCCTGCTCCTCCAAAGCTGGAATGCCTGGGGAGGCTGACGGGCCTTAGGGGATTGTTAAAGTCTATGGGTCAATGTATATGAACATGCTAGGCGTTAATTTTAAGTCATATGGACATGTCCTAAGTCCCCCTAGGTTGTTTTTTAATTTTTGGCAAAGTTTAATTTTTCCGTAAATTGGGCCATTTTTTAATGGTTCAATTAAAAAAATTGTAATCGGCCTAGAAGTGGCATAGGGAGGTCTTTTTTGCCTTAGGGGTGCTCGTTTTCTAACTCAGAGCACCCCCTTAACCCCTAAACCCACTTTTCCTAATGTTTGGGTGCTTAAATTTTTACCTATGGCCAAAAAACCCAAAAAAACCCAAAAAAGTCATGAAAAAATAAAAAATGTGAAAAAATGACTCATAAAAATATTAAATTTTGGGAGTGATTTATGGAATGTTTTTTTCAGCTATGTTTTAGGAGTTGTAAGAGCTGATTTTGGAAAGATTCCGGGCAGCTATATTAGTGGGATTACTTCCCCATTTGAGGGGGGCATATTTCCCAAAATTGGGCCCCTTCAATTATGGAATTTGCAGCTATGTTTATGGGCTGTCACATGGCTGATTTTTAGCTGATTTGGGGCTGATTTTGGCAGCCCATTACATGGGAGTGGGCAGCCCCATTTTCTCCACGAGTTATGCCACTCATTCCACCCATTTCTCTCCATCTTTGGCTATTTAAGCATGGCTGCCCACTCCATTTTCTTTAGAGTGAGAATTGGAGCAAGAGACTTATGATTGTAATATTTTTTCTCATTTGAATAAAAGAAGACTTTGGAGGTCAGCTTGTGGTGTTTTGTCATATGTGGATGTAATATCTTGATTCCTTTTCCAAGATGACTTGTGCATAAGTTTCATTCTTCAAGGGTGTGGTGTGCTCATCGGAAAGATTGTTACCAATCTATGAGATAAGTTGTTTGCAATTTGTTTATTGCAGCAGCTTAGTGATGTGTGCTTGGTAAGAGATTATTTTTGTATCTTTCATTTGTTTATGGATATGCAATCATAGTTTCTTGTGAGTATATATCTACACTTAATATTTTTTTTGGTGAGATCTATGATGTGCAGGTGTTTTCTTGAGTTGGCAAGAAGGAGGATCTTGTTTGTTTCCCCTTTTTACTAATCATTGTTTGCAGATATAGTCCCTTCAAACATCACCAAACCATCTTCAAAGCTTCGATTTTCAACAAGGATTTGTTCCATCTCTCTCTCTCTCATTCAAGAAAAATCAAATTTTATGGTTACTAGTTACTAATCAAAAGTGGATCTGATTTACATACTGCTGTTAAAAACTTAAATAAATCAGATTCTGTCATCAAGAAGTTTTATCTTTTATTTCATAAAGAGTTTATTGTTCATAGATCAAAGCTTCTTGGTTATCTAGTACTTTCTTTTCAAAAACTGGTTTAAGTTGTCAAAATCTTTCAAGTTTTTCTGAAGTAGTATTAGATCTGATTTCAAAGTATTACCTGGCTGCCCTAGAGCTTGAAATTTGCAGCCATTAAAGGCTAGCAAAGATTCCAAGTAGACAAGCCCCATAGCTTGTTTTACTTGGTTACTTTTCGTCATTTTTACTTAGTTTTTAACTTAGAATTTTTTGGGTTTTTTAGGAGGTGTTCCAAAGACACTCTTAAAGTGTTTTGGGGCATCTTATACTAATAATCACTTGCTGGTTTGCAGCAAAAGATGAACAGGTAGGAGGTAGTGCTGCCGAAATTTCGAAGATCCGGGCAGTCCGGAGGACAAATTTTCATATTTTCCAAAAACCGGTCATTTTTTCCTAAAATTTTGTAAGCCACCAAGTCACTTAAAGTAGACTGGGGCACTTCTCTAAATGATTGTAAACAAATATTAAACGAGAGCAAGTGGGCTAGCCAGCGCCCATACCCCATCCCCCCAGGGGTGGCCTGTGTCGTCTCATTTTCATGGCGTGATTTTTAGAGTAGTTTATTTCTATGTTTTCCGACATTTAATAAAATTAATTAGGATTAAAATAAACCTTGTTGGTCCGTTCCACTGGCGGGCCACAAGTTCACTCATAACATAGTTTTTCACCTTTTTTTTACAAACTCATAACGCCCCCCTTGCTTTCCCGAAGTAGGGTTTCTGTATGAGGGCTTGCCCGAAATACATGCCTGAAAAGAGACTCCTGGGGTTTTAAAAAAAAGATAAAATTTGGGTTTCATAAATTTTTTTATAAAAATACCAAGGTCTTCTCCCGTATGCTCTGTGGCCGACTTGCAGCTTAGTCTGATCCAGTTGGTACACATCAGAAAGGAGGGGATGACTAGTAATAGGATCTAACACCGCCCTAATAAAAAATCCTTTTTGTGAAAATCCGGCACAACACGTATTTTGTTGTCGTGGGCAAATTTCCCAGAAGGCTTGGGACAACACTAAGTAGTGACCTCTTGGAAACCGTTAGGCTTGCCCTCGTTGGTATAGCATCTGAACACCTCCTCGAGACTCCGATTCAGCCCAAGCCTGAGAGGGAAGCCACGCTTCAAAATTCCGGACATGTTCCCCCGTACCTTGCGTATATTGGGAACCCACCTGCCATAATAAAAAGATCACCTTCACATTAATTTTAAAATAAACCAAGAACACTCGCACAACATCTACTTTTCTGCTTATGCATTTGTTTATTGACTCCATTATAAGGCACTGGTCTTGTTTAAATTTTATTTTATATTATTGACTAATGTGCAGTTAAATGATGGTTATTTTAAAATGGGAGTAAATGATGAATGATTGTTTTATTTTATATGCTGTTTATTCTTGGTTACCAAAAATATTTTCCTAACTCCTAGATTAGAGTCCTTAGTTTCTTTTTATTTTTTAGGGTCCACCCCCCTTGGCTTCGCTAGGAAAGCCTAGACGGAGGAGTCGAGTCCCAAGTGACAGCACTTGACTCTGACTTGCCCCCAAGGCCACACCAGCAGCTTGAAGACTTCTGCTGCGTTTTCCCCAGGTGTGGAACCAGGCGGCAACAGGGACCAGATCACTGAGTTCCTCGATAGCATTCCCATAGAGAGGGAGTTATTCACTACCTCCGCAGATGTCTCTAGCAGCATTGACATAGCCCATGAGGATGAGAGAGACATGGAGGACCCTCCGGTCACTATCCATACTGCCATACTCCAATTATGTAGCCCTGTTGTGTGACATCATTAATAAAGAACCTTCCAACTATGAGGAAGCAGCTGAGAAGAAGGAATGGGAGGATGCCATGATCGAGGAGTACCAGTTGATCATGAAGAATGATGTTTGGGATGTGGTCCCGAGACCAAAAGGGAAGTCTGTGGTGACTTCCAAATGGATTTACTAGATCAAGCATGTTGCAGATGGAAGCATAGAGAAATATAAGGCAAGATTTGTGGCACGTGGCTTCGCCCAGAAGGAAGGGATAGACTACGAGGAGACATTTGCACCCGTAGCCAGATACACCCCCATTAGATTAGTACTTGCTCTGATTGCGGTAATGAAGTGGAAAATACACCAGATGGATGTCAAGACAACGTTCTTGAATGGTGTAGTGGAAGAGGAAGTGTATGTGAAGCAGCCACTCGGGTTTGAGACACATGACAAAGAGACTCATGTGTGCAAATTGAAGAAAGCCTTGTACGGTTTGAAATAAGCACCCAGGACATGGTATGGCAGGATTGATAGCTTCCTGACTAGTTTGGGCTTTACCAAGAGTAAAGTGGATTCCAACCTTTACTACAAGGTCTAGGAAGGCAATCCAGTGATACTCCTACTGTATGTAGATGACATGTTTGTGACAGGTGAGGATGGGTTGATTGTTGACATGAAGAGGAAGCTTGCTGTCGAGTTTGAGATGAAGGACTTGGGTATGATGCACTATTTTCTAGGCATGGAGGTGTGGATGGAATCTTCCTTGGACAAGGGAAGCATGTAGGAGAGATCCTGAAGAGGTTCAAGATGATGGACTGCAAGGCCATGGCCACACCTATGGCATCGTACCTGAAGCTATTGTGCAATGCTTCATGAGAGTCGGTTGATGCCATGATGTATTGTCAGATGATTGGGTCTTTGATGTACCTGACGAATACGAGACCAGATATTTGCTTTGTTGTGAACACATTGAGCCAGTTCCTGACGGATCCGAGACATGTTCACTTGATTGCTGCAAAGCATATTCTGAGGTATTTGAAGGGTACGGTGGATTATAATCTCAAGTATGATGCGAATCAAAAGATTAACCTGGAGGGTTATGTTGATTCGGATTGGGAAGGCAGTGCCATTGATAGGAAGAGCACTTCGGGGTGCTGCTTCAGTATGGGATAAGGTGTGATCTCTTGGTTTAGCAGGAAGCAGTCCTGCATGGCACTAAGTACAGCCGAAGCAGAGTATGTTGCAGCTTGTTCGGCTAGTTGTGAAGCAGTATGGCTGAGGAAGCTACTGTCTGATCTATTTGATCTCCAGTTGGATGCTACTTGTATATATTGCAACAACCAGAGTTGTGAAGTTGTCTAAGAACCCGGTGTTCCATGACAATTCAAAGCACATCGAGATCAAGTATCACTATATCAGGGATATGGTGCAGAGAGGATCAATGAAGCTCCAGTTTGTTGCGACAGACGAGCAGATAGCCGATGTGTTGACCAAGCCGCTAACCAGAGTGAAGTTTGAATACTTCAGAGAGAAGCTTGGTGTACTTCAGATCGAGGTTCCTTCCAAGGGGAAGTGATGAGTCTGGAAGACACAGATGCACATGGGCCATTCTCGCATAGTGGTAGGAAAGTCCTCCTATGTTGGTAGATGTAAGGGTTGAGCCATTCTCACATAGTGGTAGGAAAGTCCTCCTATGGTGTAGATGTAAGGGCTGAGCCATTCTCACATGGTGGTAAGAAAGTCCTCCCATGGTGTAGATGTAAGGGCTAGGCCATTCCGGCATGGTGGCAGGAAAGTCCTCCCATGGCCATTGATATAAGTGCCCGAAGCCTTTCTCGAATGGTGGTAGGAAAGTCCTCCCATGTCGGTTGATGTAAGTGCTCAGCCTTTCTTTAATGGTGGTAGGAAAGTCCTCTCATGTCGGTTGATGTAAGTGCTGTGTCTCACATGCTGGTAGAAAAGTCCTCACATGTTGGTAGATTGAGTCTCGTATTGTGGTAGGAAAGTCCTCCCATACTGGAGACATTGTGATGTGCATCTGGGCTGTGCTCTGTTGACGGTGAGATGATCTGAAGATGATGAGGTGATAGTAGGGTACACAGGTTTTGCAGAGGCATATAATCAGTCCTGGGATGATCCTTCAGGTTTTGCAGTGGCATATAATCAGTCTTGGGAGATCTTGCAGGTTTTGTAGAGGCATATAATAAGTCCTGAGATGTACCTACTTGATGGCCTTCTTGCAGAGATGATGAAGACCTACATGGAGGCTAGGCCTACATCCAACATGAAAAAGGGCTGGCTCTGTAGAACTTCCTATGACGAGTAGATTGGAGATTGAAGGTCGAGATAGCAGCAGCAGAGATGATGATCCATCTTTGATCCAGTGATGAAGACTTGTGCCGATGAACTGTGTCAAGAGAATACCTTCCTAGTTAAGAGGGAGTGTTAATGTATTTGTAATTCGGAATGTATTTCCCTTGTATATTTTATATTGTCACTATACTTCCAATGGAGAGGTTTCATTCCTCCGATCGGGAAGGCCATCATTGTATTTGAGTGGGTTATTAGACTCCCCTAGTGGGGTCGGCCCAAAGTTAGGTTGTAATGGGTTATTAGACTCTCCTAGGAGAAGTCGGCCCAGTTAGGGTAAAAGGCAAGTGAAGTAAAGTATAAATAGAGAGTGCGACTCTCTCATTTGATTCATTCACTCACTCACTCATTTCGCATAAGTGAGAGAGAGACAAGTTTGCACAAGTGGAGGAGGAGGAAGCTGTTGGAGACCATCTTCTTGTTTTGGGGTTTCGTATTATTGCTCATTTTATCTCTGAGGAAGTTGTGGCGTTTTCTCCTTTATGGTTTCCTCGGTGAAATGCTTTGTGTCTCTTGTCTCTTATGTTTGATATTCTGTGCATGTTGTTCTCTCAGATACGATTCTAGATCATATTGAATTAAATGATAAAAATCTAACACCTATATATACATGGCTGCCCACTCCATTTTTTACTTTAAGAATTTAATATTACAATTTAGTACTTTAAGAATTTAATATGCCCGACTCTAATAACATTGCCAAAAACTTAACCAACGGCGTTATTTTCCAAAATACATGCAAATTTTTTTAGTGGGGCAGTATTTTCCAAAATATCACGATATATTCCCAATATATTGTGACATTCAATATATCGCAATATATTCAAAATGCCGTATATGTCGCAATTTTTAGTGATGATATATCACCAAAGGGAATGAGTCGCGATATATCGCAATATGGGCGATATATCGCCGATATATGTAACTATGTTGAGGAGCAAAGACAATTTTAAATAAGACAAGCTACTTCCCTCGACCCATGAACTCCGCCAAAGCCTTGCGTACTCTTTTTTTTTTCACACAGTTAAAACTCTATACCTTTATTTAAAAAGTATATAAAAATGACTAGCAATTCAAGCCATCCATTCCAACAGACAGTCCTCTCCTTCAAACATTCTACAAGTCCCCATTTCAGGTAAATACCGAAATAGCATCCACATGATACCCAAGTCACCAATTCAACCACAGAGACCAGTATCCAGCATAGTCCAAAACAATAAAAAAATAGTTACAAAATTGAGTCTTTCATCTGGAGAAAGACGAAAAAGGTCCAAGAAATAATACCGCTAGTAAAGAAAATCCAAAAAAAACTACATCTAGCACAGGTATTGAAAACAAAAAGTACTATGGAGAATAGATCTCTAGGCTTCCAGCAGATATGAGGATGTCACCAGCCCAGGTTTCATGGAAAATATGTCCTTCCATCGCCTCCAAGCCTCGTCAAGATAATTCATCTGCTGCTGAGTTGTGTTCCCGGAAGATATGTATGATGGATGGCTGTGGCATAGTTGATAGGAGAAATTTTATTTGTTTCATCCATGAGGAGAACGCTAACGCGTTAATTGATCTAGCATTACACACCCAATTGATAACAGTTAATGAATCCCCTGCAATTTGAACCAAAACGATATTATGAAGCTTTACAAAATATAAAAGCAACTCAAAATGCCAGTAATTCTCCTTTAGTATTAGTCCCTGTTCCACAGCACATCCACAAGTTGATGTGTCTTCTGTCTGTCAGTTCAATAAAGGCCCCAACTCCACATTTTCCAGAAATAACCTGTGCTGCACCATAAAAATAAGCTCTATTACCAGCCTGTAGTAGCTGAGGAGGTCTAATATGTCGAGCCAAATTCCGAGGCAGGGGATCCAGCATATTAAAAAAACTTGCCAATGCTTTACTTGCACACCATGCCAGATTAATGATCCGATTTTCAAATAAACGAAGATTCCGAGACTTCCAAGTCTCCCAGACAATGAAACATGCCAGTTCACCCGATCGCTTATTTAGATAAAACCAATTAAATAAGCAATCTTGAATAGTATCACCAGACCAGGCCATTTTATGTGCATTGGATTGCCCAACAGCAACCCAAATCTTCGCAATGTAGGAGCAGCTAACAAACAAATATGAAACCGATTCAGCTGCTTGCATGCAGAGTGAGCATATGTTTGGTCCAGAGAATCCACGTACTCATGGGATAACCTTGCGTACTCTATTTAAAGGTGGATGCCCAAAAAATCCCAAGATAGGGGGACTGTTCTCTTGGGTTTGTCATGTGCCTCGGTCATGAATACTAAATCACTATCAACCATCACCTCGTGAAAGGTACTTAGGGAGGCCACAGCATGGCATTGCAATTCCAACAAATGATAGAGATGCCCCGCAAGCTGGTAGTGGCATTTAGATGGTATTATTTGGAGGGACGAAGGTGCGTCCACCATATCTCGAATCACCACTTGAAGGTTTTAGATCACTACCCATTTATTTATTTTCCTTGCTGCCACTAAATGTACTTGGGCCTACTTGAATTCTTCGACCTTAAATTGTATAAAGTCTAATGTCAACAAAGTCATTGCTCGAGAGAGAGAAAAGCTTACTCTTGACCTTCATGGCCTGAATCTGGTCTTCCGCTGACTTAAAGTGAATGATGAGAGTGGAGGAAGAGTTGACGCAAGCTCAATCCAAAGAAATATCTTTCCACCTGTGTATTGTGAAAATATTATTGTCTAGTCTAACTGGAATCCGTGGGTCTAGGGGGCATAGGATATGATTGGAGATATGCCATGATAGTTGTAGATGGTGTTTATGAATCCCATAAACCCGAGGGGTTATGATGGCAAAGGTGTAATATAGCAAGCAAAACAACATTATAGAGTGCAAGCTTACATATTTTGCAAATAGTCTTCTGGGAATATTTTTTAGTAGCCACTGAGCCACTACAAGACTTGCAATATTCTCAACTACATAAAGGTAAAATATTAGCTTTATTGCTTCTCCTATATGATCTTGTATATATCTCGTAAAGTAATTGTTTATTCATTGGTATTGGTGAAACCTGTGATATGAGACTTTGTGTGCCTCCTCTGTCCTGCTTTATGTTCTCATCATGTGTATTTGCTGAGAACAATTAAAGATTTCCTAGTTCATTATTCATTCATAGAAATCATCTATATTTGATCTCTCTTATTGTGCAATTGTAAAAGAATTGTGGAAGCGTTCTTGATTTGGGTGAATATAAAATGGTTTTAGTTCATTAAGCACATTATTCAATGCTTTACCCTTGAAAGTCCTAAATGTTACCAAAAAAATGAAGACTTGTGTGATTTGATTTATCACAACAGTATGTTGACATAAAACAGGAGATTTGTTTTCTAAACAAAGACAAAGCAAGATATAAGAAAAGGGGTTACGTATAATAATTTAATAAGATCAATTTCCTTGTGTCCTCATAAACTATATATACTCAGTAAATAACAAGTCCTGCATGCTAAGCTAAAACTACTTGTTAGATCACTGATGAACCATCTATAATAATTGAATGCAGGCTGGGTCAGGGTCGGGATAGAGCATTGCAATACCTTCAGGAGACTCCTCTTCTTTCTGTTGAGATAGAAAAGGTCTGTATTTTTCCCTTATATTATGTCATACATAGAATTTCTTTTCTGATGTGCTGCTTTTCAACTGACATTTTGCAGATCTCTATAGTAAACAGTGTTATATATAAGCCAAATTTCATTTGCTGATTGAGGTGTTTGAATTTTTGTATGCTAATGTTTATTCTTTGTTTTACTATGAGCTGTTGTGGAGATGCTTGGAACATTTACCACCTTTTGACTGGAAAATACTTTTAACATACATAAATACCCCTATAATAATACTTAGTAATAATAATAATCATAAAAAAACAATATTAAATAACCAAAGTTCACGTCTATTCAAGTAGGTGACCATTCAAGGTATACTTATACACATCACATGATATTGTAATCATCTCTCATATTATATATTTAATACACTATATTTATATGTATGGAATCTGTACTTCTCTATGTTATCCTATTTATTTTGGCTGCTCTGTTTATGAACCCCTAAGCTGCAGGAAATGCCCAATTTGGCCATGTCCCAATTCCTGAAATGCTTTGAAATGTCAAAACAGGTACGAAATGTTGTGGGCGGTAACATATGACGTTTCCAAATAATCTCTATATGAAACTAAGTTTCAGGAAACACCTAGTTTGGCCATGTCTCGGTCCCCAAAATGCTTTCAAATGCTGAAACAGGTAAGAAATGCCTTCAAAACGTTGTCAGCCGTATCGTATGACTTTTTTAAATTTGGAAACATCATACAGTACGACCAACAACATTTCCAACATTTCCAAGGCATTTCGGCCATTTCCAGGGATGTTTTGGGCATGTTTTTGGAAGTTTCCGGGCCCACCCAAGTGTCCATAAGGGGCATGGGTGTTGTTGTAGCTACATGAAGTATCTCAACTAGCTAAAGCCAACCTACAAAAGAAATAAATAAAATAAAATGTTTTTTTATTATACAAAAAAGTGAAGTCGGCTCAGTTTAAGAAGGCAAGTCGGCGCAGAGTGGAAAAAGGTCAGTACAGAACCAGTATAAAAACAGGTGACGCCCTCCTCATTTGGACAAGCAACCAATTCACTCAAGACTGCTACTCAAGTGCGCAAAAGGGAGAGAAGAAGATTGCAGGGTTGTAGAAGATTGATTTTGTGGCTCTTTCTTTTTGTATCTTCTCTATTTGTGATCTCTCTTGATATAGATCACTTTCATGTCTGATGTACTTGTATTATGTACTGAATCTCTGAGTAAGAAAGATTTGTTGGGATTTTCCCAAGTTTGGGTTTTCCAAACTTAATCTCTGAGTAAGAAAGATTTGTTGGGATTTTCCCGAGTTTGGGTTTTCCAAGGCTAAGCTATTGTGTCTCTTGTGTTTTTGTGCTTGATTATGTAAAAATTATATTGCTATATCATTAAAATTCTAATAGGTTATTTCCTTGACATGCTATCCTGCTGTGTGTAATGCACAAAGATTAACTCCGAAAATCAAGGGTTCGAAAATTAGGGACCAAAAATCTAGAGGCCGAAAATCAAGGACCGAAATTTAGGGTCCAAAAATTTAGGTTTAGGAAATTGCAGATCTGAAATTTCAGTTTTGGTGAAGTTTGAATTTTCTTTAGAAATTGCAGAAACTACGGAAATTACGGTTTCAGTTGTAGATTGTTCTGGCCACAGATCAGGAAAAAAAGGAGGCTCATTCAACTCGCCTTGGAAGGGCTCAGTCATCTGTAGAAGCAGGTTTCTTAAAATCCAAATTTCAATTTTGACCTAGCTTCTGCTAGGGTTTTTGTTCAGGTTCCTACCCGTAGTCAAGATGGTGACTAGTGTCAGAGTAGAGGATAGATTAGATGGAGCCTCTAACTTCAGATCATGGAAGACCAAGTTACTTCTTGTCCTGGATGAAAATGAGATCAAGAATTATGTAAAGGAAGACATCTTCGAACCAGCAGCTGATGCAAAGAAATCTAAATATATGAAAAATGAAGAAATGGCCAACAGAATCTTGACATATTTTGTGAAAGATCACTTGATACCCCACATCTCAGAGTTAAAAACTGCTAAGGCCATGTTTGATGCACTGGTTCGACTATCTGAGAGCAAGGACACCAACAGGAAATTGGCCCTGGAGAATCAACTCCGGAGCAACAAAATGACCAAATCAGATTTTGTAGTCGATTATCTTATGAAAATGTCTCAACTAAAAGAACAACTACATGCTATTGGGGACCTCATTGATGATGAAGAACTTGTCATAGTAGCTCTTAATGGATTGCCCTCCTCATGGGAATAATTTATTCAAAGTATATGTGGTCTAGAGACACTACCCAAATTTGATTGTCTACTGTTTTCAAGAAGAAACTAAAATGTTGTCAAGATATAAGCCAGAAGAAACTCTAGACAAAATTACTCTAGCTCTTAAAACTCATGCAAGAAAAGGCAAAGAGAAAATGAACTTTCAGAAGAAGAATTCAAATCAAGGACCAAGGAAGAAGAAGGACATTTCACACATCCAGTGTTATAGGTGTGACAAGTTTGGTCACTATGCTTCAGATTGTCCTCAATGAAAGAGAGGGCAGTAGCATGCATCAACATCCCATGTTGATGAGGAACCTTCACTGTAAAAGGCAAAACGTGACGAGATGCCAACTTAATATTTCTTTTGATTTCCTTTTATTGTAAGTTGGACCATTCTCCCTGGTACGGGAGTCCAACATAATTTCTTATTGATTAGTTAGTCATCATTGTAATTGGACCATTTTCCCTAATACGGGAGTCCAACAATTTTTGATTCATTAGATCATTATTGTAATTGGGCCATTTTCCCTGGTACGAGAGAGCAAAATATTTGTTTTTTAGTTTCTTTTGATTCAGGAAAAAGTCTCAAGACTCAGTAGGAATCGAAATACATAAATGGTAGGAAGGATTGCTTCCATAACAAGGGGGAGCAATCTCAAGGCCTTGTGATAAATGGGAAGACATCCCATATTTGCAGATCTTATCCTAGTTGCCGAAGTGTCCCCCCCCCCCCCACGGTTCGAACACCAAATTCGCGCTCCGAGCGAAAACGCTGCCGAAGCGTTTTTGGAAGCTCGCTTCGGGCAGGAAAAAAACGCTTCCTGCCACTGTGCGAAGCTTTCGCACTTCCGAGCGCTCCGAGCTCCGCCCTCCACGCTTCGGACCTCGCTCCAACCGCGCTTCCGACCTCGCTTCCTGAGCGCTTCCGTGGACAGCAGGAAGCTTCCTGGTTTTTTTTGTTTTGTTTTGTTTTTTTTTGCTCTTTGGGTGGGGCCTAGGGCATTTTTAGGGTTAGAGAGGGGAGATAAGGCATGAATTATGGAATTTAGATGGCATGATAAGGCATGTTTATAATGGAATCATGAATTATGGAATATAGATGGCATTTCATATATTGGAAGTAGCACAAACATACATGTTTCATAAATTTTGCATCTAGTTTGGTATTCTACATGTTTTTTTGAATATATATATATATATATATATATATATATATATATATATAAATGCTTCCAAGACGCTTCGCTTCCGACCATTTTTTGAAAAATGTGCACTTGCGCTCCCGCTCCCGCTTTGCTCCCACGCTTCGGCAACATTGGATCTTATACATACTCCAAGATTGATGATTGACTGAAGGAGTCTATTACTCCAGGATTGATGATTATCAAGGGAGCTAGCTTTAGGTCCCAGGGGAGCAAGATGCTTAGAGGCAGAGGGAGCAATATGCTTGGATGTAGAGGGAGCAAGATGCTCAGATGTAGAGGGAGCAAGATGCTCAAACGCAAAGGGATCAAGATGCTCAGAGGCAGAGGGAGCAAGATGCTTAGATGTAGAGCAAGTAGGATGCTTAGATGCTCAGACGCAAAAGGAGCAAGATGCTCAGATGCAGAGGGAGCAGGGCATTCTACCAGAGAAGGAGATGTGATGAGCTTGGAGACGGATGTTTGTAGCATCGAGCGGATATTCCCCCAGTATTATCCAGTGCCTTGGCTAGGGGTGAATGGTCTTGTGGCAGGGAAACATCTTCTCTCGGGCACCTATGATGGGGTGGGGAGATTGGCCTTTGCATGATGAGTAGTGTAGATGCATTGAGCATTCCCTTAGTATTAGCCATGTGACTTTGCTAGAGGTGAATAACTCAGAGTAGGGCAGTGCCTTCTTTTGGACATCTTGTGACAAGGTGGGAAGATTAGTCGTCAGTTGCACACACTGTCCTCCTAAAGGTTGAGCATTGAGCATTTCCCCAGTATTGACCATGAGACTTGGCTAGGGGTGGGTCAAGTGGGGCAGTGCCTTCTCTTCGACACCAAGTAGGGTGGAGAGATTAGTCCCTAAGACGACTCAGAACGGGGCAATGCCTTCTCTCGGATACCATGTGGGGTGGAGAGTGTTATCACACAACTTGTAGTTGTCCCTAATGGTATCCCATCTGAGATGGTAGAGGAGATGGACAACTAAAGAGGTGACCCAAGAGATGCCACAGTTCCTAATGCAAGTTGGGAGTCACGACAACCGAGGCCCTAGTTGCCGAAGCGTCCCCCCCCCCCCACGGTTCGAGCACCAAATTCGCGCTCCGAGCGAAAACGTTGCCAAAGCGTTTTTGGAAGCTTGCTTCAGGTTGGAAAAAAACGCTTCCTGCCACTGTGCGAAGCTTTCGCGCTTCCGAGCGCTCCGAGCTCCGGCCTCGCTTCTGACGTCGCTCCGACCTCGCTCCTGACGTCGCTTCCTGAGCGCTTCTGTGGACAGCAGGAAGCTTCCTGTTTTTTTTTGTTTTTTTTTGCTCTTTGGGTGGGGCCTAGGGAATTTTTAGGGTTAGAGAGGGGAGATAAGGCATGAATTATGGAATTTAGATGGCATGATAAGGCATGTTTATAATGGAATCATGAATTATGGAATATAGATGGCATTTCATATATTGGAAGTAGCATAAACATACATGTTTCATAAATTTTGCATCTAGTTTGGTATTCTACATGTTTTTTTGAATATATATATATATATATATATATATAAATGCTTCCGAGATGCTTCGCTTCCGACCATTTTTTGAAAAATGTGCACCCGCGCTCCCGCTTCCCGCTCCCGCTTCTCGCTCCCGCTCCCGCTTCGCTCCCACGCTTCGTCAACATTGACCGAGGCACTCTTCACTTTAGATTTAGGCAAGACAAGATCAAGGGGGAGACCCTATAAGCCAATCAACAATGATTAGCCAAAACAATGGTTCCTAGGGAGATGTGAAAGTTGAGTTACAAAAACCAATGCAAGCTTAGGTGGACCCAAGAGTTTGTGATATGGTTGAAGAGGCTTAAGAATTGACAAGTGTTTCAACCAATGAGTGATTTAGGCCACCTAAGGAGATCAAAGAGATAGATCTAGTACCATGAAATACACAAGTGGGACCCACTTCCTTAAAGTATGGAAATGATCCAAATGGGACCCACAAGGTGAAGTTAGGGGTAGAATGACACTAAGGGGTGTTTAATGATGTGGATCTATGGATCCAAGGTAGATCTAAACACACCCACATATGGGATCTAGCAAAAGACACAATACCCAAGGAGTGCAAATTGACCCAAGGAGACTAGTGCCTTCAAATGGAGGGGCAAATGGAGTCCAAAGAATGCCAAATTGTAGATCGGGATGGTCAAGGCAAATATCAAAGTGGGTTTTAAGTGGCATGCCCAAAGAATGGCTAGATCTCCATAGATCTAAGGTTGAAAGTGCATCACCCAATGACTTAAGTGGGGCACAACCCTCAAAATAAGGAATGGGGCCCACAAGGCAAAAATTAAAGAAATGAGACACTAGGGGTAGGTTATCAAGTGAGAGGAATGCAAATCAAGTGGGATCTCACCTACCCATGTCTTGGAACTAACCCCACTTGCTTCTCCCAAGAGGTGCAAATTGCCTTCAAGAGGGCTAGGTGCCTTGGAAAGTATGTCAAATGGAACCCAATCACCACCAAACTATAGATATGAATTGCCGTGGATGCTATAGAGGTGGGTTTTAAATGTTTTTCCAAAAGCCAAGCTAGATCCAAGTAGATCTAAGAAAAACAAAAATGAGGGTTTTGATTTTAATGGAGTTTTTTACCAATAGGGATGGAGAGCAAGCGAAATAAATACATACCTTGTAGATCTTACCTCAAAGCTTGTGGCCTCTTAGCATATGGAGAAATCTTGCCCTAGTTACAATTCCACGCTTGATCCAAGTGTCTTCAACCAAAATCGTCCAAGCCCTAGGAGGAGAGATGTCTCATGAAAACCTGTAAATCAAACTACAACAAGTTAGATTTGATCCACAAATCCATAAGATCTAAGCATGTCATATCAAAGAAGCAATCAATGGACAAAGCACAATTGAAAAACTCCCTCAAGATGAAAACGTCTTTCCCATGGGGGATGTGAGCAACCCCTACAATCTTCCCATCAAGCAAATCCTGGCTAGCTTCAAGCAATTCGGCCTCCCATTTATTGATGTCGATTTCACCTGTAGAAGCAAAGAATGTCTAGAAACAAGATGCAAGAACATATACAAGAGTAACCCAATCAAAGCCAAGAAGTAGATCTCCAAAATATTATTTTCATTCCAAGTTTTCCAGAGCCCAAAGGTGAGCTATACAATAGGGGGTCTCCTCCTTATATAGGATAATAAAGACCAAAACCCTAGATCTCAAAACCACTTTACAATACATGAAGATGAGTGGTTGAGATTAAAAGATCTCATAAGCAAATCAATGGCTAAGATGAGCCTAGCAATATATCACATGGATCACTCAACATGAAGGTGACGTCATAGCTAGGAGAGACTAAGTGAGGGTAACGTCATCCTCTAGAGGGCGCAAAAGTACATGGGCCCACCTTATATGACATGGACATGACTCATAAAGCTCATGGTGGGGCTAGGAGGCATCAATCCTTACTAGCTCATCCCCATGGCACAATAATATAAAATGATATGTCGAAATGATACAAATGATCAAATCCTGTCCTCAAAATCTGTGAGAGACATGCAGTAAAACGCCTCCTGTGGCCTCTGTGGACCCCACTGACTAATGATAACTGGCTGGAAGATGAGGGGTTCACCTTGGAAGACCTTTGTGAAGACTGTTATCACACAATCTCTAGCTGATGGATAAAGAGTGTCCCAACAGGGATGGCAGAGGGTGAACAACTAGAATGGTGTAACCAGCAATAACCAGGTCCTCCGTTCAACGAAGGAAAGTCACACCGGACAAGGCTACTGTCACTTTAGACAAGGCACGTAGCCAAGTCAAGGGGGAGACCCCGCTCAACCAGTGATGGTTGAGAGACAAAACTCACACCCAAATCCAAAGATAGAAAGAAGTACAAACAGGAAAGGAGTGTGGATTAAATCCTAAGTCTAATTCCAGCCAATTGATGGGCACAAACAGTAAAAGTGTGGATGATGTGAAAGTGACCAGCAATCAAATATAGTGAAATAACTTATTGAATTAGTGATTGTATGGCTGAAGTAGACTAGGATCATGGAGTAAGCTAGAAGTGGAGAAATAGAATGAATCTGCCCAAGGAAGAGAATTAAGTAGTGCAAAAATGGACCTAGGGCATCAAATAAATCGTGATTTAAAACACTTCTAGCAATTGGTAGTTAAATTTCTTATGTTTAAATGGCGATTTGAAACTGGTTCTAAGCTACCCAGAACCCCAAACTGACCCAAAGCAAGCAGAGAAGAAAAACGCCCTAGGGGGGCGTTTTTGCCATGTAGACCAGTGCTAAATCTATGGGTAAAAGGATTCAAAAGCAAATAAAACTTGGGATTTGGGCTTTTAATAGCGTTTCATTAGTGGGTTTTGAAGTAAAACTAATTCTAACGGTGAAATCTTATGTTTTGTGTTTTTATGGTTTATTAAGTGATTTTCCAGCTTAGCAAGACAGTGAAAATGACAAAGAAGAGACAAGGAGATGAAGAATACCTGAAGAAATGGTGAAATGGAGAGCTTTGAGCGAGGACTAGCTCGGAAGATCAAGTGTGGAGATGCCTGCGTGTTTCCTTGAACATGGGAAGCAACTGGACACCAAGTGCACCCTGGGTACCTACCACAAGCAAAAGATAATCAGTAAATGCAACAAATAACCAAGTATAACAGCAAATAAATGGCTGAAAGATAAAGGAATCGACTAGCTGAAAGCAAATGACAACTCCCTTGTGAATAATTTCGAAGAAAATCGCTGGAGTGGAGCTCCCGCTCCAAGTATAGCGCCCTCTTTCAAATGGCCACCAACGCTGCAAATTTAAAACCAACAAACAAATGTAGAAACACAACACAAACTATCTCCACAATGCATCCATAATACTAGCTAACAATCACCACAAATTTATTCCACAACACCAAGTATCAAGCCACAAATGGAATGTCTTTCTCTATCAAGTGCAAGTAAAAAATGCCAAGAAGGAGTGTACAATGGGTGAGTTCATTCTCTTATAGAGATGGCTCAGAACCTAGCTTCATCCCCCCCAAAACCAATGGCTGGGATTAACTTTCCCAATCACCAAATTGAGGGTGGAGATGAGCTCATGAAGGGGGTGCCAATTGCCCAAGTGAAGCGCACAAGTGGAGTGGGGGATCCATGATGGGTTCCATACAACAATCAAAACACAAGTTAGGGGGTGTCTATATGATGTTTTATCCCCCTAACTTAATACATCAAGGCCCCACTCCAATACAACATGCAAATCGAATTTTCCAAGGTGGAGAAAAACGCCCTCATGGGGGAATTCGACCCATCTAGTGAGCTGGTCCAATGGAGGGACTCACAATACATAATATGATGTCCAAACATACCAACATTACCTTAGAAATCACCCTTGAATTAGCCAGCGTTTAATTTTTGCCCTTTGCTATAGTTGCCTTTGTCAATTTTTGATTTTCCATGTAATTATTGTTGATTTATATTGCTGAAGGAGTAAATTGGGCTTTTGACCCACTTAGAGTGCTCGGATCGTCGAACCGTCTGCTGCAATGTGATCGTGGACCTTAAAAATAGTAGGAATGGTCACTCGAACGACCACGATCCATCACTTAGGCATTATTTGCCCAAAATCCATGATTTTTAATTAAAACAGGTCATTAATGACCAATAATAATTAAAAATCTCACAAACGCCTTGATCTTTTCACATTCTATCACTTGGAGGCTCATATGGGTCCCCTGTAGATAATAATTGACCAAAATCGAGAATCCGGTTGCAACATTTTTTCGGGCCCATTTTTGGCTTGGTCAGCCTAGTTTGACCAAGTCAAATCTGGTCAACAATGGTGCTAGCTGAATACCTGTATGCAATCATGAAGTGAAAGGCTTCCTTATACAAATTAGTACATTACTAAATAATATGGTGATAAAAAATGCATTAAATCTCGGAAAAAATACAAGGCCCCAGGTGAGGTGGGCCCACCACCTCCAAAAGACTCAACTGCTATGCACAACCTATAGACTTGACCACTTAGCTGACTTTGGGTGAGGTGGAAAACAAGGTGAGGGACAAAGGGGAGACAAGGACTAGAATTATGTGACGTTTGGAGAAGTTGGGAAGGTGGGGTCCACTGAGATAAGCATGCCATGACAGAACACGGGGAAAGGCGGTGCCTCACAAATGGGTATAGTGCAGGGAAACCGCCACTGGTCATCTAACAAGTACCTCACAACTCACATCCGTGTCCGAAGACTCCGTGAGGTTCTTTTCTAGAGCCACCAAATTGGGTGTCCGACAAACCGTAACTTGAGACTCTAGGGGACAATCTTGAGCTTGTCCCTTGCTCCCTCTCACCTCCTTGCCCCGCAGGACTAGGTGAGGAAATAACCACTACAAATGCTGACATGTACGGCTGACCTGTGTCCATGTGTGTTTACAAACACATTGCATGGCTTTTACAATGAATTTCATACTTAGCCTTTTTGGCTAGATTTTACATTTACAAAAGCCTTTTTGGCTTGCTTTACATTTCTTCATTTCTTCATTTTACATCAAGGCCCTTTTGGGCTACATACATATCTCAATAGATATAATCAAGGTGCTCATACTGCAAAGTAATGGGGGTAAGCATACAAGCTTCGATGACCGATGGGGAGCACCTGGTGAGGGTGCACAATCCTAACTGCATTGCAACATCGGGGGCAACCGACAGGAGCAAATCCCAGGTTTGAGAGTGCATCTCACACACCAAAGAGCCGAGGCACAATAGACAGGGAATCATGGCATACTCAGAGATCAGTGGGGAAAGGGATCCTCAAGGTCACAAATCGAAATCCAAGTCGGGAAAGACTATCATGGATGAGTCAGATGGATGGAGAAGGTGAAGGTGGATCCAAAGTCAACTGCCTAGGGGGGCTAAGTGACCAAGTCTATACCAAGAGTAGGGGTGTGACCTGGTGTGCATATACAGGAACCTACTAGAAAGAGGTGGACTGACATCACCAAGGGCCCAATCACATATCATAACAATAGCTAGATCACCAAATCAATCATCATATGCAAAGTTAGTGTATTATCATGTATAAACAAGTCTAACCAACAATCATTAGCAATAAACATCAAATGCAATACTTGCCGCACCATATACCTGCTGTTGAGGCTGTCTCTGAACTGGATCTCTGTTGAATCCAGGCACAAATAGTAAACCAGCAATACTCTGTGATAGTCTCAATCAAAGCAAGACTAGGAAACTGTCTCAATGGGCTCATATCAAATCCTGGCAAGGAAGGGTGACCCTGCGGTAGATGCTAAGTAACATGTCTGGAACATTGTACAACCATCTGTCCCCTCTGATATGTTTGCTCGGGGCAATTTGAACAAAACTGTGTGCCTCCTTTGAAGGCACCCGATCTCTGATCTGGAAAAAAAAGTACTGTGTGGTCCTCGGCCACACAGTCTGCAGTGTGGTAGCTCCAGCTAACATAGATGTGATAACATCAGGCTCCAGTTGGGACAAGTGCTCCAAGGGAGAGAGTGCTTGAGAACCGCAGAATCTCTGGTCCGTAGCACCCCTCTCATCATCATAAATGCGCATGTACGTACATGCTATTTGCATCATCATCATGTGAGTACCTATTCCTGTAAAATGCAGACGCTATACCAATCTCTGCAGATCGCTCGTCAGGACATACAATATATATAATGTAATCCAGCAGAAATAGACAAAATGACAATGCTGAAAATAAAAGATATATCAATAATGAAATTAACTCTACAACATTTTAAATTTATTAGGCCGACACATGAGGTTTAAGAACGACGGAAAACAATTGAAAGGAAACTATGGTACAAAAACAAATTGAAAAGGGAAAATGATGTCACAAAGTGAGCAAAAGAAACGACAATAAAACAAAAGGGGGGCAACCGGTCATCACGCAAGGTAGGGTAGCCAAGGTAAAGGCATAAGACAACCAGTTGCTGCTCTCGAGAGCTTATTTGCCGCAAAAGAGGTAAAGGACAAGGTTCGAGGTCAGGGGATGTCTCCCCGGGTGGGCCCGAGAACGTATCCTTGCAAGTGGTGGAGACTCACCGAGACGGAGAAGTAATGTCCATCCTCGGTGGACAAGAAGCACACGTCTCAGTCGATGACCTCGACTCTGAAAGGACCAACCAGGAGCCCACTATGGTTGCCGATCATATGATGAAAAATGTGACTAGGTATGACTACCTGGTCACATGTATCAAAGCTCCTCCTGTTGACCGAGGTCGTGTCAACACCTATTACTCGGAATACCGATAACTCGACATTTTCGCCATGGTCGGGGTGGTGGTCCCTACGGCTAATGTGGGACAGAGAGGGATCGCCACCTCTCCTATCAAAGCTTCCTGAGTTGCTTCCCTCTCGAGGGGAAGGCCAGCTCGGGGACCAAGGGATCTGGGGTGCGTCATTCATATTTCAGTTTCACCGATGGTCCAAACATCTGGAGGCTGGGCGGACAGGCTCCGGGTGGACGGTTGAGTGGAAGGAAGGGTGGAAGGTGAAAAGGCAGCGTGAGTGCTAGACCCTTCTCCCGATGGGATAGGGATCTCTTAAGGCAGAAGGAAACTCGGAAACGAAAAGGGACGAGGGGAGGGAGGTGGGGTATCCATTGGTAACGGCTCCAACTCCCCTGTGATGTCCACGAGAAGAGAAAACTCCTCAAGGAAAACTTGACCGGATCCGACACTCTCCACATCACTCCTGGGAATCATGGGAAGGGGGAAAAAGTTCCAATCAGATGAATCACTCTCCTCCCCAGGCATATCCTGGGAAGGAAGGTCCTCCTCTCGGTAGCCTGGGGGAGACCCTCTGGCTTGCCTTGCAAGGTCCTCACTCATGATGGCCAATATTTCAGGGACCGTCTTGAGGGCTCTCTCCTCCGGGGGCGAGATCCAATTGATCTCCCATTCTACGAAAGGCGGGGGAGAGTCTTCCCTAAGTCCCTCCGGGTGATGGTCCTGCTCCCTTTAGGCTGGCAACCAACGCATGAGTGCCCTTAGCTCAGCCGGCAGAGTAGCCTCCACCTCCTCAACTGCAATGGTAATATGGTCGTCTAAGTACAGTAGAGCCAACTGATTCGAGGGGGGCGATAGATGAGGGTGGCCCATGGGGGCTCCATCGTGTATCTCCATGGGCTCATGCCCCTCGGAAGGCGTGGCCTACTCATCTGGTCACTAAGGTCGGGTAGGTGTGGGCATTCCTCCTCAGAGCTACCCTCAATTGAGTGTAATCCGGGGATGGAAAGTCACCGTTCAAACTGGTGCCCAGGTTTAGCAAGATCGTCAAAGTCCTCTCTATCGTCTCCAAAGGCCATGAACATCCCGTCGTGGCTAGGTTCACATCCTCTGTAGGTTCTGCGCATGGCGTCCTCCATGCCCTCGATATGCCCCTCATAGAAAGGTTCTCGGTAAACTCTCACCAGGACCCCATTTGGATCCGGAATGGAGGCATAGGATAAGTCCATCTGTAGGTGCCCTCCTAGTGCGCCTGCCCATTTCTTGGATAGGAGCATGCCATAAACTGGGGGAAGGTCGATGACCACTATGTCCATGAGCATGGAGATGTCTAGACACGAGAAAATATCGGCCTTCAGGTTCTCGAACAGGCCGTGAGCTGGTACTTGTTTCGAATCTATACAACAAACATTTCCATAGGGCAGCGTCACTTCCAGGCCTAAGGCCACCATGATGCGCAAGGGCATGACATTCATCGAGGCTCCCGAGTCAAGCATGCAGTTGTGAAGTAGCATGTCTTGAATATGAAGGGTGAGATAGAAGGGATGGTGCCCTCCATTCTTCCGCTCGTATATGGCAGTGTGTATTGTGACTGGGGGATCCTCTGTCCCTCTCTCGTCCTTAGGGGTCATGGTAGAGGTGCTAGGGACATCAGTGGAGGCGGTGAACGATTCCCTCTCAGTGGGAATGCTGTAAAGGAACTCAGAAATTTGGTCCCAGATTGAACGGAGCTGCGCCAACTCGGATAAGGTGACACTTTGCATGATTTTGGCTAGTTCCTTCTCCAACTCGATGTCTTGCCCAAAGGCCTCATCGGCAAAATGGAGGCTGGTACGGAGGTCCGAATGGGGAACCTCGCACCTCTACATGAAAGGTGTAGGCCTCAGCTCCTCCCCGTGTCTCCTATAGATCTTAATTCGTTGAGGCTCATCAGTGATGGGGTGGATCGACAGATAAGAGGGGCCCACTTCTTCTTCTTCCTCCTCCTCAATGAGGATCCGACCGAAGTCTAGAACGAAAGGTAAGTCCTCGATAAAGTTTATGTTTTCGATCTGTTCGGGTTCAACAAAATGGCATTCAGCTTCGGGATGCTTAAACTCGCATCTATCGCACCAATGTATAGCCCTTATGTCTGAGATTTCAAGGGCAACAGGAGGCTTCTTGTTTTCTTCAGTATTAGGCCTCCTATTTTGGTTCCAGTAAGGTTTGGGGGCTTATGGTGCCTTGTACCTATCTAGTTCCCTCTTCTTGGCTAGGTCCCTTGTGAGGAGAGTTAGGGTTTTAATCATCTCCTTCATGTTTTCATTTGTCCCTAACTCTGTGCCTTCCTTTTCAGGCTCTTTGCCCTTGCGGGCACGGGACTTGGTGCGGGAGGTTGACGGAGCATGGTGGTCAAAGAAGTTCTGTTTACCTATGGACGCAACATTTGCTTCGGCTTTTCGTGCATTGTCCTAGGCAACTTTTAAGGTGGCGGGTTCTTTGTCTTTGAGGTGGTATCCAAACACAGAGGTAGTAATAGGGAAGTCCTCAGTATCAAAGAGTCAAGAAAGACAAGTCAAAGGTGAAAGCCAAATTGGGAAGGTCATGGATGGATGGAGTCAAATGAATGTGGTGCCTAAGCTAGCAGACAAATAATGTCAAGAAAGGCCATATCTATGCAAGGAGGGTGTTAAACCGATGAGTTTTGTCAAGCAACCTAAATGTGCAAGTAGTATGTCCATTTTATAAATTATAATTTTCATTTTATAAAGTTTGCCACATCATGAATCATATACCAAGCTAATGCTGTGAAGATGACTAAAGAAACAAGATAATAATCCATAATCAATGATCAGAAATCCATAGGTCACATCACATCACAATAATAATCATCATAAACCATCTGAAACACTGCTGCAATAACATCACTAGGCACTGAACTAAAACTGTATGGAATAAAGGGTCACATCAGTCATCACATCTGAACTCTCAAGGCTCAGCCTTGGCACAAGCTCTAAAATAAGTCTGATAAAATACACTACTCTGATCATGAGTGATCTCAAAATATAAACTCATCATAGCCAAACTCTGAATAATCCAAGCTCTGAAAAGTGTAGATATCTGCTAAGCAAGAATAGTAGCCCTACTACTATGGTGTGATAACAGAGAGATTAGTCCCTAAATGCTCAGAGCAGGACAATGCCTTCTCTCGGACACCGAGTGGGGTGGAGAGATCAATGTTACAAAAACCGAACCGTTGGTCGAACCGATCAACCTCGAGAACCAGTATCGGACCAAAACCGGATCACAAAATCGGTCCACCAAAAATACATAAATGTTCAAATTTTGAAAAATTATATATATATATATATATATATGTTCAACCATGTGAATCAAAACCATTATACAAAATTTGCAAAAAGGGCTCCTGTATGTATTTTTCTATGTGCCATACTAAGCATATTTCACTTGAATCATATGCCTAACATGGCGAGGAAACTGTTGTTGTTGAAAGGGTTGTTTCAAGGCTTTTGTAACAGACTGTCACCTTGGAATATGCCCACAAAAGTTTCTTTTAACTACATAGTTAGCTCAGAGTTGTTGTTAGAGGCCAGGGCTACTCAAAGCCCCTCTACTGCTGTAGGTAACTTAAATCACCTAAGTGCAACTTAGAAAAAGAGAAGCTTTGGAGGCTTAATGGTGTGATGCTTTTGTTGGATGACCATTGCTAATGTCTGAGGTAACCTGTATCTAATGTGTTTTCCTTTCTCTTGCATTTTTGTATTGTGGATCCGACCTTGGTAGGATTGTTCTCAATTGATAGGAAGAGTCATATAATAAGTTTATTATTTAATTTGTATTGCTCATGTATGTGTAAAGTTAAAGATCTAACATTCTAATAAGTTTATTATTATGCTTCTCTAATCTTTTATATACATGCCACTGGATCTCACAAACTTTATGCAAGTATTTGTTTGAATAGCTACAGGTAACTGTGGAAAGATACTTGAACGAGTTTGTTCACTTTGCTCTCCAAACATGCATGTGGCATAGTTCAATAGTATTCCATCGGAAGCTTCTACAAGAACTCTATTCGGCATCAAGATTGCTTCTCCTTCTCTTTCTCCTCTTTAAGCAATTTTTTCTTGGTTACTGGTTCTCTTACCCTCATATCTAGTTGCTCATTAAAGTTAAAATTTACTTATCTTTCTAGATTTGGTCATATGTTTAGATCTTGCAATTAAAAGCTTTATTTTTCTAGATCTAACTTAAGCTAGCTTCACTTTATACGTTAAAGAACTCATGAACATGAAAAGGAGGCTCGAAATTTTAGAAGAGAAAAGATGGTACGAAGGCAACAAAGTAAACGAAATTGTTGAGTTCAAGAACAAATTAGAGGGAGAAAATAAAAATCTTAAGGATCAAATCTCAAGCATGCATGGTAAAATAGAAATGGGACAGCAAGAAGTGGCTACCATGAAACAAGAACTAAAATAGATGAGGATGTCCGGATTTGGGAAATCGGAAGTGATAAAAGAGGAAGCAGAAACTGTGCAATTACAGGGGATCCAGGTAGCGCTAGCCGACTTGGAAGTTAAAGAAAACCAACTAAAGGATCGGATAGAAGAGGCGAAATCATGGTCATAGGTCGTAAGTGGGTCATCAAATAAACAAAGAGAAATCATTGAGAAACAAATCAAAATACAGTTAAAGGAAGAGCATGATAAGCAAAGCAAGGCTACAAATATCATCATTAAAGGACTGAGGGACTTTGGGGAAAACGAGAGGACGAACATTCTAGCAAGAGACTTTCTCAAAGATAAACTAAAATGGACGGGGAGTATTCATCAAGCAAGCAGGATTGGAAGAAAGTTAGAAGGAGGAAAAGATAGACATGTGAGAGTTAGTTTAACGAACATAGAGGATAAGAACATGATCCTCAGAAATAGAGGATTTCTTTGAGGATCACACATATACCTAGATGAGGACTTGACCTTTGCTCAACAAGAACAACAAAGAAAGGAGTGGGAAAAGGTGAAATCAGCAAGAAGTGAGGGAAAATGGGCATGGATGGTCAACGGGAAAGCGCAAATTTGTGATCGTTTCTCAAATAAGAAATAGGAAATCGGGGCCCCACAGGACTGTTTACAGGTGGTAAGTTGGAATTGCAGAGGTTACCCGTGGAGAAGAGGTTCGGGGTTGGGGCCCATAGCAGGAGGGAAAGATATTATAGTTCTTACAGAAACACATGAACACGATGGATGCAAGGTTCCAGATTTTGAGGGTTATAAGAAGGTTTCACTTTGGAACAAAGGAACTGGGACGGGAAAAGGACATGGGGGAGTCATAGTGCTAATAAGTGAAAATGGGGGGAAATTGTAAAAGTGGAGAAAGAGGACCCAAACAAACAGTACATTTGGTTGAAAATAAATGAGAAAGAGGTTACTTTCAGGCTGGCTGCTTGTTATTTCTCTCCCCAAAACAAGATTTATAAAAGAGGCAATTTAGACAGTGAAGACCCGTATGCCTCTTTGAAAAGAGATATCTTTGTCTTTAGATCCCAAGGAGAAATAATGTTAATAGGGGATTTTAATGCAAGGACAACCAACAACCAATCTCTCCAGCTCACCAATGAAGAAAGAGGGAAAAAAAATCCCTTATGGTTGGAGGAAAGTGGAGACCAATTATGGGAAAGAGTTTCACAAGATGGTGATGGGGAAGTGACACACTTTGGGGCAGAATTACTGGGACTGTGTAGTTTGTCTGATATGGTTTTTGCAATGGAATGAGAAGGTGGCCAACTTCAGGGGGTATCACAAGCAAAACCTACAATGGTCAAAGTGTGGTAGATTATGTAATTTGCTCTCAAAGTTTTATTACTAGAGTGCTGAAGTTTGATATAGGGGAACGCCTTATTGAAATGAAATCTGACCATGCCCCCCTATTTGTTAAGTTGGACTTTGCCCCCAGCAGCCCCCACAATAATCAAAATTCTGGCATGCAAAAGAAAACTCTTGGCAAGGGCAAAATCCTCTTGAATCAAGAAAACATGGACAGATTTAGTGCTGCCCTTAAGCAACAGTTTCGGGAAGTGAAGTATAAAAGGACAGATATGACAATCAATAAGGAAAACGATCACAGTCATGTGCATAGTAGTCTGCTGATCCCAATAATCCACAAGGCCTTAAGGACATACAAGCGGTCTCATCCTAGGAAGAGAGCTACAAGTACTTTTCCGGCAAATCCGTGGTATGATGAAGATTGCAAGGCAACCAAGAGGTCTTTGAAAGAGGGAAAATTCAACAAAGAAAACAAGAGGAAATATGAGAAGTTAGTTCATTCAAAGAGAGAAGATTATGTAAATACAAGAAGAAAGGAGTTAATATCTCTCAGAAAACACAACCCCAAAGGTTTTTGGAGAGAATTACAACAAAGGAAAGAGCAGACCGAAAACAATATCACTGATGTCCAATGGTTAGAATACGTGAGGCTCCTTTATGAGCGGTTACAAAAAGACACTCCTCCCATAGTGGAAACATCGATGAAGCTATTCACAGTGAACAATATCAAGCAGGGAATAAAGAAACTAGCAAGTGGCAAGGCGGAGGACATAGATGGACTTCAAGCTGAATTTTTAAAGTGGGGAGTTGAGCTCCTTACTCCTCACATAAAGGAAATTTTCAATGAGGTCATTCGAGATGGCTTTCTGGAAGCATGGACCACCAGCGTGGTTATTCCTCTCTTTAAGAGTGGTGATACCAATAACCCTTCCAATTACCGCACTATTATGGTCAACCCCCTCATGGGCAAGCTTTTTGGGAGCGTGATAGAAAGGAGAATCAACAGATGGGCAGAAGGCGAGTGAAAAAGAGCAAAAGCACAAGTGGGTTTTAGGCCTAAGCACTCTACTATTGACCATTGTATCACCCTTAGACACTTGATAGAGAAAATATGGGACAAACAAGGTGGAACAACGTATTGTTGTTTTGTGGACTTTAAGAAAGCCTTTGATACAGTGCCTAGAGACAAACTTTGGAACATAATGGAAGAGTTGGGTATTCTGGATGGCTATAGAGCGGCAGTCCACAGGCTTTATGAAAAAGTTCGAGCTAAAATCAGAACAAGCGAGGGAATGTCCGAATGTTTCGACAATGATATTGGTGTTAAGCAGGGCTGTTCTTTATCCCTTACGCTGTTTGGTTTATATATTGATAAGTTAGAAGCTTGGTTGAGCAAAACAGATGGAGGGTGTCCACCTAGCAGGGTATGTAGTGAAGCTACTTTTGTATGCGGATGAACTTATTCTAATTTCGCAAATAGCGCATGGTTTAAGAGAGCAGTTAAAGGCCTTAGAACACTTTTGTCAAGAGGTCGGGATGCAAGTGAACATTTCCAAGACCAAAATCATGATCTTCTCCTTAAGTAGAAAAGACAAACCAACCACCTTCCTCTTCGAAGGCAGCCCGCTGGAGATAGTGAAGGAATACAAATATCTTGGGATTGACTTCCACTATAAGCTCAGTTGGGAGACTTAGGGCGAAAAGGGTGCAGGGGGAATGGAAGGCCTCATTCTCACTTCAAAACAGGTGTAGAACAACAGAACTTTGGGATTGGAAAACCAAAAAGACCCTCTTTGGTTTGCTGGTCACACCAGTTGTTCTTTATGGCTGTGAAGTCTGGGGAAGCAGCATGTCAACTTGCAGATGGAGACAGTTGGAAAGAATTCAGAAGCAACTAATTACTAGCAAAATCTCAAAGTTAAAGCCACGGTACCATACGAAATACTCCTAGCTGAAGCAGGTACTTTCCCGATGGAGGCAACAACGATAACCAAGCTAATAAGCTACATAAAGAGGGTTGAAAACATGGACAATCAACGCTGGCCCAAGGTAACTATGGAGGAGGAATTAGACCGTAGAAAGAAAACTTGGATGAAGCAAAACAAAAAATGGCTAAGTAAGTGGAATATCAAGCTTCATGAATGTCCTAACTCTAAGAAAGAAATAAAAAATTTCGTGACTGAAAAATTTAGGACTGCCATGTGGACCAATCACAATGGGCGTAAAAAAGACTACTACATCAAAGAGTTTAACCCAAACTACGAGCATGGTGAGAAAGCATATTTAGGGGTAGCTATCAAAGGAAAAGCAAAAATGTTAGTTGCTCAGCTGAGGACGGGTTCATATCGCTTTAGGTGTGAGACGGGTAGGTGGACGGTGCCTAAGGAAGAGTGGGAAGAGAGAACTTGCATTTTCTGCAACAAGGGTGTGGTGGAGACAGAGTGGCACTTTGTTATGGAATGTGCATCCTACGAGGATATCCGCATTCAATATGAAGACAGCTTAAAGGTTGACTACATGCACCATCTTTTTGATGAAGATAAGATCAACCAGATTGCAAGTCTTCTAGTCAAGATCTGCAACAGAAGATCTGACTTGGAAAAGAATATGGAGAGGATTTAGGGTTGTGATTCTTTTGCTCCCTTAGGCTGATCAGCCTCGTGGACGTTATTAAAATATTTCATTCTTTCATTCATTCATTCATTTCATTGCAAAAGTTTAAGGCTTGAAGTAGAAGTTGGTTTTTTGCATTTAAGAGTTTTATTTGGAAAGTTTAAAGTGCTTCATTGGCTGCCCTCAAAAGCAAGCCAAGGTCTTCAAAAGGACTTGTCCTTTTGAATTCTTTTAGTCATTTTTGTAAGTAGTTTAATTAGAGGAAATTTGGATAAAAAATGGGCCTCCTAAGGAAAATAATAAAATAATAGTAAAGAGAGTAAAAAAACTACTTTTTTGGATCGTATTTTCAACTCATCTCCTTGTAGGTTTACTCAAATTTCAAGCGGGATGACTCGTTGGATGCATAATTTAATTATGCATCCATCGAGTACCCATGTCGCATACCTTTAACAACATCCACACCACGAAAAATTGAAAATACATTAAAAAACGTGTTTCTAGTGAGAGAAAACACGTTTTTTAATGTATTTTCGATTTTTCATGGTGTGGATGTTGGTAAAAGTATGCGACATGGGTACTCGTTGGATGCATAATTTAATTATGCATCCAACGAATCCCCCCGCTTGAAATTTGAGTAAACCTACAAGGAGATGAGTTGAAAATACGATCCAAAAAAGTAGTTTTTATTTTTTCCCTCCAATTTTTTTACATGCACCTTGTTTAAATTTAAAGCATTTTGATTGACTATTATGTGATAACAAGAAATTGTACTTTAGAGTTAAAAGGCCAATTTTTCATCCAAATTTCCTCTAATGAACTTAGAATTTTTTCAATAAATTTTCTAGTTCACCCAAATCACTTTTAAAGTGATTTTGGGCTTTTTTAAGCACTAATTCGTTCGCTGTCCTAAATTTGCTTTTAGCAGGTTTTTGGACTTTAGTGGCAAAAAACCAAGTTTGAAGTTGCTTCCTGGAGCTTCCTAGTTTCACTGGGCAACTTACACTTGTATTTTTGTAAGCTTTTGGATCAAGATCTGTAAAGATCCAAAGCATTTATTTCTTCCAAGTTCATTATAAATCATAAATAAAAAGAAGAGCAAGTGGGCTACCTAGCACCGACAACCCATCCCCACTGGGGGGATTCGCAAAATTTTCGTGGAGTGATTTTTTCTAAAAGATTTAATTTCCTATTTTAATAAATAAATTTAATACTAAAATTTAACGTTTGAAGTGTTCGATCCAAATATCAGCCTTCAAACTCACTCAGGACGTAGGAACACTTATTTTCTATTTTTTGCAGGCAGTATACTTTATATATCAAGTAGATCTCATTTTTTGAAAGTATTTTGCCAAGAAAATCAATACTAACCCACCACTTTCTACTGAAGTACAGAAAGGGAAAAGATAGTCGTGGTGTAGTAATTAGTCCAACATTTTACTTTTAGTCTTTGATTTTGTCAAAGTAACGAACTTGGCATTGCTTTCTCGAAGTATGCTCTCGCTGTCACATAAAGGGCTTTGCCTGAGTACATGATCGGATGATCAGAAAAGTGACTCTTTTCCTGTAGTAATTAGCATAACATTTTTACTCTAGATATTTATCTTTTATGCAATCAAAACGGAATAAACATTTAGTTCCAACTCAAAGTATGCTCTTTCCCCTTGCGGGCATTTTCTTGGGCCCGTGGGAAATCAGAAAGAGTTGTAAGTACTCTTTAATTATTCATGTTACCACCTAAAGTTGCACGTTAGTTGGACTTCAGTGAGCCGCCAGTATTGCACAATTACTTGAGCTCTTTTAGAATTCAAAAGTTCCAAGTTTGGCCGGTTTAGGGCCATTTTTTTTTAATGTTTTGTAGTACATGACTGTGCCCCACAAGGATTGTAATAAGTGTGCTAGCATGGTTGTCTTTGAGTGACTAGGTTCCCTAGACCTTGACAACCAAATAAGGTTTTCCAATGAGTGTTTTCCCTTGTCGATTATGCTTTGCCTTTAGCCGAGTATAATCGATGAGTTTTTCTCCTGCACCTTCAAAGCTGGAATGCCCAAAGTGGTGGTTAGGCCTTTAGGGGGTTATTAGAGCCCATTTTGTAATATTTATAAACATGCTAGATGCTAAAATTTTATTGTTTGGTCATGTACTAGGTCCCCTTGAAGTTTTAGTCAATTCCGAGAAAACAATTTTTTCACATTTTTAAGCCATTTTTTAATGGTTTAAATGAAAAAATTCAAATGGTGATAAATGTGTGATCCGAAGTCGGAATTTGGCGCAAGGATGCTCGTTTTCAAGCTTAGAGCATCCTCTTTACACTGGTTCCCAGTTTTCCTATGTTTCGGGCGATCAAAACGCCCTGTGGAGCAGTTTTGCCTATCAGAGCTACGAAATGGCACTTTAATGCTAAAAGAGCATCAAAATGCACCAGGCTAAATTATTAAAACTAAAAAAAATTAATATTTGGCACGTGCCAAATGACATGGCACAAGTCAAATTAAGGAAAGGCGACTATGCTAAAGGGTTAAGCATATGATATGGTGGGCTAATTTAAAATTTGAAGCATTTAAAAACTGTACGGATCTCTTCTTCACGTGGGGCCAACCTTCTCCACTTGGCCGTGAGCGAGTTGGTTAAAGGATAAGTCAAGTAAATGATGGGCGTTTGAGGTTATATCTTAAACCTTAGCTTATGAATTATTATGCCGGGCGATTATATTATGTGTACGAAGCATATGTCGAAGGTTGGTTTCGAAGTTAAGCGAGTGACCACTTCACGTGGGCCTGCATTCATCCTCACGAAACAGGTTTACGGATTGGGTTGTAACAAGTCTAATTGGTGGGATCCTACACCATTGTGAGGTGGCACAAACCACATGGATCAACTTCCATTTAAAACCACCAATTAGAACTCACCTTTCCAACACGGCAAGGAAGCACCGAATTTGCCCTCCATCATTCACGTGGGCCAGCTATCTCCTCACGGCCGGTTCTTATTCATTGGGTGGAAGCTTTATTGCTAATTGGAGATGCGCCTCTCCTAGCTGCCAATCAACACATCAAAGCAACCAACGCATTATTATTCCATCAAGTCATGGAAACATCAACTCCATTTGACCTCTCCTTCATGTGGGCAGTTTCATCAACTCGGCAGCTTCCATTTCAAGGTGATTTTGTCCAAGTGAATGGTGCTTCCCCATTGGCTAATAAGGTTGCTTTCTCTACAATCAAGGAGCTTTGTCTCCTTAGGGTTTTGGCACCCAGGCTACTTCCCTTGTGCTATTTATTGAGGAGCTGAGGTCCATTGTAGGCATCTGAAGGTGGAACCTATGCTCGTGTATTGTAATTATTTTCTGATTATTGAATAATAAAAGGCTTTGGAGGCTACCCTAGTGTTGTTTGCGATGTGTATTGTCATGTTCTTTGATCAACAGTGAGGTAATCTGTATCTTGGTTCATACTAGTATATGTTGGGATATTTGTCTTTGTAGGAAAATTATTTTTCATAAGGATAGTAAGCATTGCTTTATATAATACTTGCTATGGTAAATTGATATTAGAATGATAGAGACAATAATATTTCTTGTTCGATTATGTTATTCCTTTCATTTCTTTCAATCGTTTACACAAATATGTTTGATCCCCTTTGCTAGTTGTTAATTCCATTTTGCAGGTAACTCAAGTTGAAGGAGCAGATGAGCATGTTAGCTCTTCCTCACACTCAGTAGATTCAAAACAAGGAAGCCAATACTACCAGTGCATCAACAAGCAGACTTCATAGCCCGTTCAAATGCTCATACCCCCAAGGGTTCCATTCTTCTGATCCAAACTTCTTCTACTATCTTTGGTTATTGGTTACTTGTCTTAAGATTTACATTTTATCAAGCAAATCTGGAAGTAGATCTAATTTTACAAATTTTCCTTTTCAAGTTTCTTTTATCGTAAAATCTAGAGTTCTTGATAGGAAAATTTTGTTTTGGTTGAATATTATATTTGGCTGATTTAAGAGCTTGCTATTGGCTGCCCCAAAAGAGCAAGCCAAGATCCCAAGAAACGAACTTTCTAGTTCGTTTTCTTGGTTCATTTTTACTCACTTTTCATTACTAGTTTAGCTAGATTTATTTTTTGCATTTTGTAACATTGTCAGAACACTCTTAAAGTGTTCTGATTGTCATTTCTAATTAACTTTAGCTCGCTGGTCTATTTTATGCTCTTAGCAGGTTGGAGCTGAAAAACTCACAAGAAAGACATTTGGAAGCTCCCAAAACCATTTGGAGAACCCCCTTCAAGCATCTTCGCTTTCCATATTTTATTGTAAATTGTCTTGTTCCCTAATGATAAAGGGAAAGCAGTAGTTCTCCGTTTTTTCTTGATTGTAACTCGAAAAAATAAAAGAGCTCAGCAGGCAATTTTAGCGTCTGACCCCAATTCCCCCAGGGGGATTCACACTTTTTTCATTTTTTTTTTAATTTTTCGCAATTTTTTCTAACTTTTTCGATTTAAGTTAGTTTCATTTGAGCAGTAGTAATTAAACAACTCACTCAAGCACACAACGTCCTCCGAGGACTCATTTATCATCTTGTTATATGCTTATGTGTTTTATTCAATCACACAACTGTTCTTAAAATCTAACTCTAAAATTAATTCCTTGCTCTACCGAAGTACCCCATCACTTTGTGGTGCGAGGAAAAGATATTCTTGGGTTGTAGTTTAGTTAATCATCCACTCACACATTTTAATAAAATGAACAACGCCCCAAGCCCAAAGTATGCTCTTGGCCATTGCAGCTTAGTCGGAACAACTAGACCAATCAAAAACAGGTGCAAGGTACTTAGTTTAATAGGACAATCCAATCTCGTCTTTCTTGGCGGATTTGGGAGGTTGCATGGGTGTATACCGTAGAGTAAGCAGGATACTTTAAGAAGGTTTATCCTCGCCTGGTTGGACACTCGGTTAAGCCGCTAAAGTACTCAGTCCAAAGAGCTAGATCTGGTTGGGCCAAACCAAGAATTAACCCATTCCTTAATCCACTCATTTAATAATTTTAAAATTTACCAACCAAGACACTGCAATACTTTCACCGAGACCACAGAAGCAACCCTAGACAACAACAATCGCACACATTTCACATTCTCGGCACTGGTCATTAATTTTCCATGTTTTAAGTTTCAATTATGAATGTCGTGAATGCTTATCTATCTTGTGTTGGGTTGATTAATTGATTTAATTTGCAAGCAGTGCTTAGTTGTTATTTTTCCATCTCGTCATCTCATAACTCCTAGAATAGACTTTTATCTTTTGTTGTAGATTAAAAGCCTTAGTTTACTTTTCATAGGGACCACCCCCCTTGGCTTCTCTAGGAGTAAGCCTAGATGGAGGAGTCGAGTAATCAGGTGACAGCACATGACTCTCACTTGCCCCCAAGGACACACCGAGCGGCTTGAAGGTTTCCTGCTGCGTCCCCCCCATGTGTGTATTAGGTGGCAACAATCCACATCTAAATAAACAACTCATACTAATAAAATTAACTACCCTGAACATAGTGAAAATCTGGCACTAAGAACTTATTTACTGTGTGGGAAAATTTCTCAGGAGAAACGAGAACCACTGGGAGGCGACCTCAGGGCACAATTAGACTACACCCTTGTTGGTGTAGTGTTGAACACGGCCCTCGAGACTCCATTCCATCCCACATGTATTCGTGAGGAGCCACCATTAATTAACTTCCGGACATTAGTCCTTGTACCTCACTGTATATCTGGAGCTCCCCCTTCCCATAATCAAATCTCATCTCATAATAATTTAAAACTGACCAAGAAGCACTCGCAAAACATTCACAATACAACAGCACGCTATTTTTGACTCCATTATTGGCACTGATCTTGTTTATATTTATTTCAATCCTTGAATCAAATCTGATGTGTTATATGATCATGTTATGTTGTTGATCTAATTTTTGCAAGTGAATTTTGCTTTCAGTCAATCTATTCCAAAACTCCTAAACAACTTACCCAATCATAAACCTAAAGCTTAATCATCCTTAGTAACTCATAGGGACTACCCCCCTTAGCTTCGTTAGGAGTTCTGCCTAAACGGAGGAGTTGAGTGTTGAGTGACAGTATCTCAACTCGAAACTTGCCACCCAAGGAACGCCTCTAAGCAACTTGAAGATTTCTATTGGGACAACCCCCGGATTTGTGTTTCGGTGGCAACATCTTTTGGTGCCGTTGTCGGGGATAAATCTTTTTATTCCTAGGTACGACATTAACCTTTTCGTTTTTACCTTATTTTGATGCATTTAGTTTAATCAATAAAATTTTACTTAATCCATCTAGCGACTCCACTAAACTTAAACTCAACAAGGTATTCTACGAGAAGGACAAATGATGGTTTGATCAGTTTCATTCCTGAACCTGAAAGGGTTTACAGAAGGAGACGAGGCAGACTTGCTTCTTAGAGGATCCTTGAAAACTTAGGAGTTGAGTCTGTTGAAGACATCCATAACTTATTTGAAAACAATAACCTTAGTAATAATTTCTTAGATCCAATAGAAAAGTTTTTCGAACCCCTTGACTTCTCTCAGATAGCAGGTTATCCACGTGACTTACCTGATAAGGCTATTGAGAAGTTGCCAATGTTCCAAGGCAATAATGCTATTACTGCTATAGCTCACATCACCAAATTTTCAAGAAACCTAGTATCGTGCCAGACAGCCGCTCAAAAGCAGGAAGATGTTTACACGAGGCTTTTTGCCTTATCCTTAGATGAAGATTCTTATGATTGGTTTACGAGCCTAGATATCAACAGTTATTCAACATATTGCGCTTTAAAAAAGGGCTTCTTAGAAAGATTTTGTGACAAGAAAGAGCCCCATTATCAGCTAAATGCCCTCCATTCAATTAAAAGAAATGAGAATGAATCCATGGAGGAGTTCAACAAAAAGTTCAGAACTAAGTCACCGGACACGTCCTTTTAGGGCGAAGTGTCTCATGGGGGCTTGTTGGACACGTGTTTTATCGTGTCCTAAAATCGGGACACGATAAAACACGTGTTGGGGCCGTGTCCTGTCTCTGCACAACGCATGTCTCGATTCCAAGACACGTCTGCATGAAAAAGGGAGTCTGCGGGTCACTTAAAACCGGTTTTTTGTCTTTCTTTTTGCCATTTGCAACTTGAAGTGAGAGCTAGGGAGAGTTAAGGGTTGGTTTTTTTTGCAGGTGAAGGGATATTTGAAGCATTTGCAAGGGATTCCAAGTTGATTTGAGGGGAGATTTGCTTAGAGGATTCAAGCTCACCATCAAGGAAGTAGAAAAATGTCTCAATCAGCTAGGGCAACAACTAAGGTAAAAGGAAAGGGAAAAATGCCCCATCTAATCCCTCTCCTCTTCTTCCTCCTCCAAGCATATCCTCTTCTGCTCCTATTAGTGCTCCAACTAACTGCTTCTAGTGAAGCTCATGCTCGTTTTAACCATGTTTTAGCAAGACAACAAGCACAAGAGAGTAAATACCTTTTGTGGAAGTATGTGACAAGGAAAGAGGGCATTGGAGCAAAGCTTGGTGGGGGAGGCAATGTGTGTTTGACTTGCAATTTCTGCAAGCATGCTTTCAAGAGCACATATTACCGGGTTAAGGGCCATTTGTTGGCCCTCCCTTGTGGGATTTCTTCATGCAAAGCAGTGAGTGTTACCCAAAGAAGGGAGATGGAAAGAGAGGACCATGTTGGGTTAGGGAAGGTGGCAGCAGCAAGCAAGACACAACATAATGAGGATCCTCTTTCATTCTTGAAGAAACCCTCTAGCACTAGGAGTGAGGTTGATGCCTATCCAACAAGAAAGAGGCCAACTTCAAGTGGTCCAATGGATAGGATTTTCCAACAAGAAGCACGAGAAGAGGTGGACCTTACCATTGCATTCTATTTCTGCCTCATCTTCATTTCATTCAATGTTGCATAGTCACCATTGGTCATTGAGATGTGTCGAACTCTAATGGAACGAGCTCCAACTGGTTATGTGCCTCCTGGTTCAGAGAAGCTTAGAACCACATTGTTGGTTAAGGCAAGGAAGGAGGTGGATAAAATTATTGAGCCAATTAGATCAAAATGGCCCACGTGTGGTGTTAGTATTGTTTCGGATGGATGGACGGATGCAGCACGCCATCCACTCATCAATTTCATGGTGTCTTCCCTAAATGGACTGGTGTGCTTGAAAGCGGTGGATGCTCTTGGAAAATACAAGGATGCACAATATATGGGTGAGTTGTTCATAAAAGTCATTGAAGATGTAGGTGTTGATTCTTGTGTACAAAATTACAAATCATCACAGATGATGCACCTTTTAGCAAGGTTGTTGGCATGCTTGTGGAAGCTAAATATCCACATGTATTTTCATTTTGGACACCTTGCATAATTGCATTGCTAATTTGTTCATTTATTTGAAATTTTGAGTTGTTAGTTGTAGTCTTGTAGAGTCTAGAATCTAGACTCATTTATACTTTCTTTTATTGATCTTATAGGTATTTTGGACACCTTGCATTGTCCATTTTTTGAATTTAGCATTGAAATCTATTGCTTCAGATGTGACATGGATTGGCAAACTTATTGAGGATGCACGCCATATCCGTAACTTAGTACAAAACCACACCAATGCCCTCACAATCTACAGAGTACACACATCTTTCATTGTTGAAGGTTTCAAATACTCAGTTTGCTTTCTCATTCATCATGCTCAAGAGGTTGAGAGAGGTCAAAACCGCTCTTGGGTCCATGGTTATTTCAGATTTTTGGTCCTTTTAGAGAAAAACGGATCAGGTTGCTTCAAAAAAGGTAAAGGACATAGTGTTAGATGATGGTTGGTGGGAGAGGGTAGATCTTACCATTAGGATCATGGAGCCAGTCATTTCTTTGTTGCAGTTTGCAAACACGGACCAGCCCATCCTAGCAGATGTTTATGAGGGGTGGGATTCTATGATTGAGTCCATGAGGACCATTGTTATGGAGAATGAGTGTGCCGAGTATGAAACATCGACAGAGGATATTCTTATCTCCAGGTGGGATAAGAATTGCACACCTTTGCATTGCTTGGCCCACTCATTGAACCCTAATTTCTACGATCATGATTGGCTCAATGGTGGGTTGAGGCCCTCATGCAGAGTCCCTCTTCACATAGATGGAGAGATCTCACAGGGGAGGAAGACAACATTTAGACGACTACTTTAGGATAGAGACATACTTGAGGAGGTGGAGGAGGGATTTTTAGAGTTTTCCACTAGCATTGGGAGATTTGGAGGATATGAGGTGCTTAGAGACATGGGGGTTAAGAAACCCTATGTTGGGTGGGAAACTCATGGGGCAACATGCCCTCTTCTACAGAAGATAGCCTTGAGGGTCATCTCTCAAGTTACTTCATCCTCTTGTTGTGAGAGGAATTGGAGCACATATGGGAACATGTACAGTTTGAAGAAGAGTAGGCTTGAGCAATCCAGGGCACAGACGATGGTGTATGTGCACTCCAACCTTCGTCTTATTTACAAGAAGAGGGAGGAGTGGGCGAAGGGAAAGACAAAGATGTGGGATTCCTTTCCTGATGATATGGGGTTGGACAACAATACTAATTTGGCATTAGCCAACATGGATCTTAATGATCCAGTGCTAGAGCCAGTCACTTTGGATGATGGTGATCATATGGAGGGGTCATCCTCCACACCAACAGATGCATATTGTCATATGGGCAGAGAGGAGGAGGAGGAGGAGGAGGAGGATGAAGATCAGGGCAGTGATGAGTTTGTTGATTTAGGCATGGAGGAGGACTATTGAGTCATTGACAGATGAGATTCTCCCATCTTGATCCACCCCTTTTTGTATTTACTATTAGTCTAATTGGCATTTGCCAGTGCCCAGTGGCATTCCGACATCTATGTAATACATTTTGATTTTGATGACTTAATGAGAAATATGGTTCTGACATCTTGAGCTATTTCCCAATGCCTATCAAATTTCAATGCATCGATGTGTCTCATTGTGATTTGTGAATGACAAGTGTGTAATCAATATCATTAATGATTAATGTGCATTGTGTATTGATTCTAATTTCTATTGAATATTTGTAAATGTTGTACTTGTAATTTCTAAAAAAAATTGGATCTATATGTCTATATTTCTAAATTTTAATATATATATATATATATATATATATATATAAAACGTGTCCTCCATGTCCTAATTCTGGGGGTCACCATGTCCGTGTTGGACACTCGTATTTTCGTGTCCTCTGTGTCCCGTGTCCTCGTGTTAGGTGACTTAGGTTCAGAACTATATTTGCCAACATTCATGCTAATTTCAAATCCCCAGACAAGTCTAGCCTTGTTTATTATATGGAAGCTTTGAGTGGTGAACTAAAATTTATGTTAAGAGACGAAGATCCTGAAACTCTAAAAGTTGCCCAGGATTTAGCTGTTAAAATTGATGAAAACATGCAATCATCAGGGAAATCTAATTTACCTGGATTTACAAGAGGAATGCATGTTGTCCCTAAACATCAGGATAAAAGAAAAGCTGTTGAAAGTGAAGCTAAGGATTCATCAAAAGATGCAATGAAATAGATGACTGATACTATAAAAACCTTAGTAGCAAACCACACTGCTCAAATTACTGCCATGCAAAATAGGTTTGTTAATATGGAAAAGACACATGCTTCTCAGCTCTCTTAGTTACAAAGGTTTCCCCCCAAAGGAAACCAGGATAGATGGCAGAAGAAGGCTCCTCCTTATGAACAGAGGCCACCCAACTAGTTAGATTCAGCCAACATGGTTGAAGAAGTAACTCCTTTTTGCAAACCTTGTAAATATTTCCATGAGGAATCCACTTGCTATAGTGTGTCGGTCACATCATGGAACATGGCTTAACCAAAACTAGTAGCCAGGAAGCACTTCAAGAGAGCCTGAATACATCAACACGGTAGGCCATACCTACCCTTTATCGGATCAACATTGGCAGCAAGTTGTAGCATATAGCAAGAAAAGGATTTCATCACTCAAAACTATAGAGAAAAGCCTACACTAGACCAAATCCAAGAAATGTTTAATGCTAGATTCAAGGGGGAAACTTATCAAAGAAGAGACAGTCCTGCCTCGGCCAAAGCAAAGCAGTACATTCCAAAGGTAACAAATCCTCCCATAGTAAATAAATTGAGCTTTGATATGGGTGATTGGTTAACACATGCTAAAGTAAATGTACATGTGACTGATATGCTTAAAATTCCAGAGCAGAAAGATAAGTTTTTGAAAGCCCTAGATAATCCTCAGGATAAGATTTATGATACTCATCCTAAAACCAAAGCTCCACGTAAAAATGAGATTCTGGATAAATCTAAGGGGAAATTTGTAGAAGAGACAAACACTTTTGGAGATGCTATGGTTATCTTGAATAGTATGGATCCAAGAAAAGAAGATCATCCACCCTTCTATGTTTCATTAATGGTGAATGACTTTTATCTTCACAATTGCATGTTAGACTTAGGAGCATCATCCAATATTATCACCTTGAAAGTCATGGATCAGTTAGGTTTGAAAATCACAAGGCCATACCACAATGTTTGTACCATGGATGCAAGAGAAATCAAAGTTGTAGGAATAATCACAAACCTTGAAGTAATATTAGCATAGTATCTAGGAATCCATTTAGATATGGATGTATTAGTCATTGATGTTCCAGATACATGGGGCATGCTCTTGTCGCGAAAGTGGGCTGCAAATTTGGGAGGGCACATCCAAATGGATTGGACTTATGCAACGGTACCTCCATCAGAGAACACTCAGGTTAAGCTACACAGAGAAGTTGAAAGGAAGCACCATGTTGAAAACCCTAAGAATCCACATAATGAATTTATTGCCAAATTAGATAGTCTTGGAAACCATGCTATTCTATCTAACTTCATGGCTCCCATTAAAGAGAAGATGAAAGATGAAAAGTTAGATGAAATATGGAAGTTATATTTTGATGGAGCATATTCTAAAACTTGAAAAGGAGCAGGAATAGTAATCATTTCCCCATCTAAGCAAACTTTCAACTTTGCTTTCATATTAGAGTTTGATGCATCTAATCTGAAAGCAAAGCGGAGTATGAAGCACTCTCACTTGGCTTAGAAGCTGCTAAAGATATGGGTATCAAAATGTTAAGTATCAAGGGTGACTCTGACTTAGTGATTTTACAACTAAAGAATAAATTTGCATGTAAATGTCAGAGACTAAAGAAATATAGGAATGTTGTTTGGGACACTATGGAGTGGTTTGATGCATTGAACCCTGAAGCAATTCCTAGAGAACAGAATAGCTTGGCCGATAAGTTAGCAGTAGCAGCATCCACTCTTCAACCTACAGATGAAATGATAAACAGTGATGGCAAGCTTGAAATCAACTTTAGACCTTCGGTTCTTGATAATATAGATCATTGGCAGGGGTTTAATGATGATAAACAAATCTTGAGATTTATCCACAACATTGAGGAATTCTCTGAATGTAAGATCAGTTTTAAAGAGGAAGACAAAGAATATTTAGAGCAAGAAAATAACATTATAAATCCTATTCCTAGCAGCTACATAGGATTTGAGCAGATATTTGATAGGCAGGACAGGGACATAAATAAAAAGGAATTAATAAAGCCAGGGGAATATATTGAAATAAACATTGGAACGGATAAAGAGCCAAAAATTATAAAAATTGGAAAAGGCACCTCGGAAAAGGAAAGGAAACATTTAATTGATCTTGTTAGGGAATATAGAGATGTGTTTTCTTTTACCTATGATGAATTAAAAGCTTATCAAGATGATGTATTTCAGCACACTATACCCCTGGAACAAGAAATGAAGGAAGTAAAACCTTTCCGGCAAAAACTTAGACAGATAAACCCCAAATTAGCACCAATTGTCAAAAGGAATTAGAAAAGATATTGGTTGCTGGAATCATTGCACGAACAAGACATTCAACTTGGTGTTCTAATTTGGTGGTTGTGAGGAAGAAGAATGATTCGATTAGAATATGTATTGATTTCTGAAACCTCAATATGGCATACCTAAAAGGAAATTATCCTTTGCCGAATATGGAAACCCTTCTCCAAAGGGTAACAAGTTCACAAATGATGTCCATGTTGGACGGTTTCTCCGGATACAACCAGGTATTGATCAACAAAGAGGATCAACATAAGACCACTTTCACCACTCCTTGGGGTACTTTTGAGTATCTGAGAATGCCATTTGGCTTATTAAATGCGGGAGCTACTTTTCAGAGGGCTATGGATTATGCTTTTAAAGAAATAATTCATAAGATCATTGAAGTCTATCAGGATGATTTAACAATATTCTATAAAGAAAGATTCGACCATGTTAATCACTTAAAGCAAGTATTTGAAAGATGTCGTAAATATGGCATATCATTGAATCCAGCCAAATTAGTCTTGGGAGTTGATGAAGGAAAGTTGTTAGGACACATCATCTCCAAAGATGGTGTGAAGATAGACCCTGAAAGAGTTGAAGCCATAAAGAAAGTGCCCATTCCCCAAAATGTCAAAGCTCTCCAGTCATTCAATGGTCAGCTCAACTTTATCAGGAGGTTCATCCCCAACTTAGCAGAATTAATGAAGCCATTGCAAGAATTATTAAAAAAGGATGCTAAGTATCAATGGACAAAAGAAAGAAATGAAGCCTTTAAATGTATCAAAGATAATATTTCTAGATCCACTGTGTTAATCAACCCTGACTACTCAAAGGAGTTTCAGATTTTCTCATTTGCATCAGAACATACGATAACAGGAATCTTACTCCAAAAGAATAATGAAGGTCATGAGCAACCAATAGATTTTATGAGCAGAACTTTGCAGAACTCTGAGTTAAAATACACTTCCATGGAGAAACAAGCTTATGCTCTCGTCAAATTCCTAAAGCATTTTAAGATGTACATTGGCTACCAAAAAATAATTGGCTATGTCTCCCATTCTGCGGTTAAAGATATCTTAGCTCAACAAGATTGCTTAGGAATAAGGGAAAAGTGGGTCTCTAAAATCCAAGAGTATGACTTGGAAATAAGACCCACAAAGTTAATAAAGGGACAGGGATTAGCCAAAATGCTAACTCAAAGTAATGAAGAAGCCATAGGGATGGTGTGTCAAACCAGTGTATCCAAACCAACCATGTCAAAAGGTCTTCAACGTTTAATTCAAACACAGTGGTATGCGGATATAATCTATCTTCTACGTAACTTTGATTGCCCTGAGCATCTAATAGGCCATAAGAGAAGAGCATTAAGATTTAAAGCTACTAGATATTGCATCTCTTAGGATGGATTGGGATGGAGGACTCCAGAAAGCTCCTAACAAAATTTCACTCAGGATTTTGTGGAGGGCATTATGCAGCAGATACAAAAGCCCATAAAATCCTTAGAGCTGGTTACTACTGGCCTACTCTATTCGGTGATGTACATAAGTATGTCAGATCTTACCTTCAGTGTCAGATGTTCACTGGAAAGCAAAAGTTGGTAGCCTTACCTTTGAAACCAGTAATTTTTCAAGAACCCTTCCAGCAATGGGGTCTTGATTTTATCGATCAGTTCAAGGAGAACTCAAGCAATGGTCACTCCTGGATCCTTACTACTACCGACTATTCACCGAGTGGGTGGAATCCTTCCCCACTAAAAATGCAACAGATAAAGTAGTTATGAATTTCCTAGAATATCAAATCATAACTAGATTCGGTGTCCCAGCTAAGATAACAATTGATAATGGCACAACATTTAGCTCAGTTGCTTTTTCATCTTTTTGTTTCAAGTATGGCATTGTCGTATCTCACTCTTCCAACTACTGTCCACAAGGAAATGGCTTAGTTGAATCCAGTAATAAGAGCTTGATGAATATTTTAAAGAAAACATTTGGAAAGAACAAAAAGTCTTGGGACAGCCAAATCAAGTTTGCAGTCTGGGATGACATAATAACATAGAAGCGTTCAACAGGAAAGACTCCTTTTGAACTAGTTAATGGTTTAAAAGTATCAGTTCCCATCTACATACAGTTGCCAGTGTATCAATTACTTCATGATTATGATCCAGATGATGATGCCATGAATCACAGAGTAGAGCAGATAATGAAGTTAGATGAGACCAGGAGAAGAGCTTTAGACCAAAGCATCAGAAACCAGGACAAGGTGAAGAAGACTTTTGACAAGTCTGCGAGGCGAAGAGATTTTCAGCCCGGTGATAAGGTTTTGTTGTGGGATAAAAAGAAAGAGAAGCCAGGAAATCATGAAAAATTTGACAGCATTTGGATGGGACCATACATCGTATTCGAACTAGCAGGGTTCAACTCATTCCACCTTTGCATAATGGATGGGGAAAGACTGGTTCTTCCGGTTAATGGCCACCATCTCAAGTTATTTTTTAGAGATAACAACTAAATGTCCATGGGGGCATTCTTGGAGCAGGACCATTTCTAAACCTTTTTGCCTTGCATTGTTTCAATTTTTTTTCTTTTTGTACAATACTTTTGTATATTATGCTCCATTTATATTATTGATGTATTATAGTTTCATTTATGTACAATAATTTTTACGCAACTTATTTTTTTTCATTTGGTGAAGATGTGTGGATACTAATTCAATCTAGTTTTTGTGCAAGAACCAAAGATTCTTGGATTCCTGAACACTCTCTTTGATTGAGAATCAAGAGCAAGTGCACGTCCCACAGTTGGAGCCAAATGTTATCAGCTAAGTTGCACTTAGGTGATTTCAAGTGAGCCTGTGAAGATAGAACAAGTTTACTTATTCATAGTCAGAAGATCAGAAGTCCTAGCAGGCCACCTTGGCCTTTTTTTAATAAAATCACATGTCCATGCCCTGCGGGGAAATTGTAAAAAATGTCATAGCATGATGGTTTTGTAAAGGACTCGACTTTCCTAGGACTTAGTTATTAGTCCGAGTAGCCTAGAGTGTTTTTTCCCTTGTCAGTTATATGTTGTTGAATAAACAACATATAACTTTCGAGTTTTTCACTCATACCTCCAAAGTTGGGGTGGTCGGCATGATTTCTCGGTCTTAGGGGGTTATTAGAGTTCAAGTTTCAATGTATATTACCATGCTAGATATTAAAATTGAGTCATATGGACATGTGCTAGGTCCCCCTAATTTTTTTTTAATTTCCGAGAAAAATAAATTTTTTCGTAAAACTAGACCATTTTTTAATGGTTTAAATGGAAAAATTCAAATTGTAATAAAAGTGTGGTCTGGAGGTGGAATTTGGCGTAGGGATGCTCGTTTTGACGCTCAGAGCATCCTCCTTACCCTAGGACCCACTTTCTCCATGTTCTGGGTGATTACGTCACCTCTGGGAGCATTATTCCTTAAAGATGCTACAAAATGGCATTTTAATGCTAAAAAAAACAAATTACACCAAAGGAAAAGTAAAAAATATTAAAAAAGAGTCATTGGGTATGTTACAAATGACTTGGCATGCTATGTCAGGTGGTGGGCGAGTTGGTGTAAAGGTTAAAACACATGTGATGTGACGAATCATAAAGATTTCATTTTGATTGAATTTTGGATGCACCCTCCCTCTCTATATTCACGTTAGTGCGTAGTGGATGTGGCAGATGGTGGTTTATGGGAGGAGATCCCAAGGTAGAGGGGGCACACCTCTTGTGAGGTGGCGCCTCCCTCATTAAATGACTCCCCCTTCCACACTCAATCAAAGGGATCACGCCCCCATCACGCTCAATCAAGGATTGCGCCCATCTCCTTGAGCTATTCACCCCTCCTCCTCTCATAGTCTATTTAAACAAGACCACTCTCTCATTGCAATCTGGTTGGAGTTGTATGAGAAGAGGGTTCTTTCTATTTGTAATTGTCTCGTTTGTTATATTTTTGGAATAAAAAGAGAAGCTTTGGAGGCTTAATGATGTGATGCTTTTGTTGGATGACCATTGCTAATGTCTGAGGTAACTTGTATGTAATGTGTTTTCCTTTCTCTTGCATTTTTGTATTGTGGATCCGGCCTTGGTAGGATTGTTCTCAATTGATAGGAAGAGTCATATAATAAGTTTATTATTTGATTTGTATTGCTCATGTATGTGTAAAGTTAAAAATCTAGCATTCTAATAAGTTTATTATTATGCTTCTCTATTCTTTTATATACATGTCATTGGATCTCACAAACTTTATGCAAGTATTTGTTTGAATAGCTACAGGTAACCGTGGAAAGAAACTTGAACAAGTTTGTTCACTTTGCTTCTACAAGAACTCTATTTGGCATGAAGATCACTTCTCCTGCTCTTTCTCCTCTTTTGTAAATTTTAATCCAGAGATCACTACTCCCTCTGGATAGCCCTAAGATCTCAAGCAGTTTGAGTCTCTGTAAATCAATAATACTCTAAGGACTAAGAGTCAAATGTTAGATCTCTTTACCACTTAAAGACTGAAATACTCAATCAATCACACACATAACACTGAATATACCCTGGAAATCCCAAACAAGGAAAACCAACAATATGTGGGGCTTTCTACTATCTCGAGCCTAGGGCAATATATGAAATAAGAAAATATATACAATGTTACCTCAGATGTAACACTCAATCCTGACGGGTCAATACCCTAGATTTGCATGCATCAATTGATGCATGCACTAAGGAAATGTGCCCCAACTATCAATCTGGATCTGAGCCTGTCTGTAGGTAGCTCTGACTGTACTGCCACTCCCACCGCTCTGCTATGATCTGCTCTGCTACGGAAGAAAGCCAACTGCGCAACTGACATTCAATTTATCTTACCTTGTCAATCTCCTTTATCTTACCTTTTCTATCATTTTTACATATTTTTTTAACATTACCATTGATTGTTTCAGGATATTTGAGAGTGGTTCCAAGTTCCAATCACATCGGACTTCATGTAGAGAGGACAATTTCATATCCCATTAGGGATTCAAGAGACTTAACAGTTTTCAGGATTTCAGGGTTAGCAAGATTGTAGCATTTCCACCAGATGCTATCATGTATGAGGGCATATGATTAGCATTAGTCAAGACCACCAAGCCATGGGATTTTGCATTATCTATGAGAGTTAATGTAGGCATGGGTTTCCGTCTAAAATGTCATTTGTGTGTATCATTCTTATTTTCTTCAAGATAATGTGTTGGTTTAAAAAAAAACTAGATATCTATACTTTTTGTATACCACATACCCATCTTGAGGGGTTCATGTTTCCAGGCATTCCTGTTTCGGAAACTTGTATACGTTTCCATGTTTCATGCAACTTAGATATGAACTAGTTTGGTTCATTACAAACAAACCAAATTCAGTCACAACAATTGCATTAGTTAGGAGAGAGAAGTTCCATGTAACCTTGAGAGCTAGAGGCTAGGGTAGTAGTTTGGATCTTGTAAAATAGTTCCAGACTTCAAATAGAAGACAGGTTTGAACTGAGGTGTTGATTGTGGAAAACAAATCTGTCCAACGAAGGCACTCTTTGGAAAGAACTTAAATAAAATAGAATTTTTACATGGAGTTGCAAGTAAATGGAAGGCACTTCAAACTGGCATCATGGGAAATTTATGTTAAGTCCAGCAACAATCATTTGGAAAGCATTTTCTTATTTGTATGTAGTAAACTTGTAAAGAGAAGGTTCAGTCCTTTGCGTAGATTAAGGTGGAGGTCTCACATTAATGTTGCAAATATTGTTTTGGGAAATATATTGGCTGTTATCACACAACTTGTAGATGCCCCGAAAGGTGATCCTATCCAGGATGGTAGAGGTGTTGGGCAACTAAAGAGGTGACCCAATAGGGCCTCGATTCCCAAGAAGGATTGGTTGTCATGCCAATCAAGACACCCTTTACTTTAGATCAAGCCAACGCGGGATCAAGGGGGAGACCCTTACTAGCCAATGAGGACTAGCGAATCAACAAATAACACTCTAAAGGTTACGAATGATGCACAAGAGCAAATGTTCTTAGATAAAATCTAGATCTAGGGAAACGTAGTGGCTTATGAGAGTTAGAAACTGGTTGAGGAGGCTTAGGAAAAATAGAGATTCTCAACCATAGAAGAAATGTACCACTATGAGTTTAGGAAAGTAGATCTAGATAGATCTAGTTCATATGAAGAATACCCAAATTGGATCTACCTAGGGTTTAAGCAAATGATGCCAAAGTGGTCCCAAAATAGTAGATCCGGGTGTTAGATGACTAGATCTAGGTGCTTGAAGCATAGATTTGTGAAATTTTGGGGGGTTCAAGCATACCCAACTGATAGATATGAAAAATGGACCAAAGACCCAAGGAGGGCGTCCCACCTAGAGATGACTAATGCTAGGTCCGGGGGTAAATGGAGTGGGATTAAGTTGAAAATTTAGATCTAGTGTTTTTATAATTATTCCAAAGTGGGTTTTAATGGTGACAATTGGAATGGATCCCGAAACAATAAAAATAATTTGAAACACACCTGGAAATGCTTGCGACCGCCTTGCAAATTGATGATCTTTCCAAATCAAAGCAATCTAGAGTGAGATCCAACCTCCCCAAGTGAAATCGATATGCTCCAAGATAGCCAATGCGCCCCTCCTGCCAAAACAATCTAGAGTTAGAATCGATCTAAAAAAGAAGTAAACTATACGGTAATGAACACAAATAACCAAAGAGCATGAATATGACCAAAAGATGCAATAAAAATACTCCTTGAGATGCAAGACGTCTTGAGGAAAAGATATGGGGTTTCCCCACAATAGCTTCCCCTTCAAATCATCCTCCTTCACTACCACACGGCCCCTGCAAAATAATTATGGAGAGAGAGAGATCCACAATGATGTCGGAAAGGAAAGACTTTAGAATCACTTGCAAGAACATTCATCAAAGCTTCCAAGAGTTTTTGCAAACATATTTTTATTATGCTGGAAATTCAAGAGCCCAAGAGTGCCTTTACAATGAGGGAGGTCTCTTCCTTAAATAGGAATGAGAGAGACCAAAACCCGAACCACTTTTTTAAATGAGTGGTGGAGATCAAAAGATATAGCAATAATAATCAACGGCTAAGATGAGCCGGAAATACAATACATGGATCAACTCACTGATAGAGGGGTGGCACACTCACTAAAACGTCCAAGGGGGACGCACCACATGATAAGTGAGTAAGACATATGACATAAGCACATGGTGGGGCTAGGAGGTGTAATATATCCTTCACTAGCATGGCCCCATGGCACAATAACACATAATATGACAATATAACATCATAAAGTGACCATATGACCAAATCATGGCTCCCTCATAGACACAATAAAATATCCAAAATGACGAGTACTGGGATGTGTGGACCCCACTGATGCCGAAACAAGTGCTACAATGTGTGGACATCATCATCAAAGCATCCCGAACCAATCTCATGCCATTTCCTTGCCCCACTAATCCAAATTGATTTCCTCAATGAGCCATTTCTCTGCTGGAAGCAGTGTTATCGGAACCGGACCGAAACCGGAAAAACCGACTGGTCCGACCGGTTTATAGAGGTAATCGGTCCAGTCAGGGACCAAAACCGGTTGAACCAGATTTTTGCCCAAACCGGGCGGAACCGGTCAAAACTGGCCCAAATTGGCCCGTATCGGCCACAGACAGTGGACCCATGAAACTGAATTTTTTTTTTTCAAACACAAAAAAGAGTTTTCTATGCTTCTATGATCAATTTATTGTTATTCATTAGTACTATGGTTTCCATTTCGAGCCTCTTTGTTCATGTACTTTGGTTCAGAACCTTAGAGATGTATTGCACTAGCTGTTGTTTTGGTTATTTGCACCCATACTTGCTATATATATGAGAAACTTTGCATATTTGTGTATTAATGGTTTGGATTCATATGTATACACATGAATATATATGTTTTTTACAAAATATGAATATTTTATGTATTTTTTAGTCGATCGGTTTTTTTCTGGTTCCGGTCCGGTTCACATTTTGGGCCTCACCGGTTCGATGACCGGTCCGGTTGCGATAACATTGGTTGGAAGACCACCGCTGAAAGTACAAAAATGCTTGTAACTCACTGCCAAGTGTCCCAGACACAAATTTGGCTGTACCAAAATGTTTGGGGATGGGGTAAAATGGTAATAATGATTGACTGGACCCCTATCTCCCTCTGTAGCGCCCTAGGAGAATGTGCTAGATCAATGCAAGTGCTGGACAGGCCATTTATGCATGGAAAACTAGAGAAAAGTGGCAATCTGACCATATCATCACCTGTAAGTGCCCGAAACTGATAACTGAGTGCACCAATGAGCTCAAAATCTAAAATCCACTAGGAATGAATACTCATACATCACGTGACCATCAAGAGATATCTCTGTAAGCTCATCCATGCCCGGAATAATAAAAATAATGGTCCATAAATAATAATAATCATTAAAAAAATCCATCAAACCATCATCTGAAACTACTGTCTAAGGCATGGACCCATCTAATGGACACATATGGGCCATGAATAATGCATCTCGAACACTGTCTACCTAAACTCATCCTGGACTCTGTGATTGACTTGGTCAAACTGGGTTGACCAAGTCAAGAATGATCAAAATAATGAACCAGACCATGAATAATTGTTGCCACAAGTACAAATGGTTATGATATGCTCCTTCAATTATATCAATAGCTAGACCGAGGAATAGAATGATGTTTAACTGGCTTAAGCATGTAAATAATATAAATAAGATAAGTCTAAATCAATGTAACTAGCTACTAAAAGCAGGATTTTCAAGTGTATACTCATTTACTGACTTGAACAATTTGCTAACCATGGGTGAAGGTGGAAAAACAAAGGCTAGGCTAGGGGAAGGACTCAACAACCTTAGCACTGCAATCTCTCGGATGAAGGAACTAGGGAGACCACCTAGACATATACTGGATAGAAGATAACACGAGGAATGTTGGTGTCTGACAAATGGGTAGAGTGATGAGAATGTTTACAATAGACTCTAGACAAGCAACCTTTTAGCAATTTATTATTTGTCAGCCTTTATATTTAAGATTTCACATTTATTTCATTTTATAGATTTTCACTAGCCAACCTCCAAGAGCAGGTGCCCTAAATAGCCTAGCGAACCTCAGATAATGACTCGGTATGACCTCTATTGCCCGCCACCGTCCATAGGTGCGATGGAGTGACCACCCTGTTGCCCTGTAGGGGCAAAGGGCCTTACACCATACAAAAAGTGAGTGTGCGCCCCTTGGCCACTAACTAGCTAATACAGATATGCATGGTTAGTGTTTAGCAACACTGTTTCTGCTGACTAAGCATCCCTTAGATACAAATGCTCTAGTGTCTAGCAACACTATTTGTAGGAATACTTGGTTTCGAGGGCTAGAGGAGAACAACCACTATGACTAAAATCAGACAGTCCAGAGCCGAGACACAATGCAAACTGGGAATCTATCCAACGTAGAGTTCTAGGTGGGGGAAGTCCTCAATATCACTAGCTAAGGTGTGAGTCGGGATGAACCCAAAACTGAAAGGTAATGGATGGACGGAGAGAATGACTAATGGTGCCATGGATAGCAAAGGCCCTAAAATAAGGGAATGGACAAGTCAATACTTCATGGAATAAGGGTATGACCAATGAGTATATTCAAGAACCTCCTGTCAATAGTAACGAACCACTTCTATTCTAAATAGCAAGTAAGCAACAAACAAGATATAGCCAGCAACCATCATAATATACCCAGTCATTAACTACCTAGATTAATGGAAGAGCACATCAACAAGCCCACATATACTAAAATATACCTACAGGATCATGTACCTGAGTCCCTGTTCTGAACTATCTGAATCATACTGAAGCACTGCATCTGAATATAATATGGGCATTGTCATCAATCTGCTCTGCATAGTAGAGGAATGGCTATCTCAGTCACCGACCTGGTGTCATGGGGCTCAGTCCTGGCATGAAACTGTAACTGTGCAAACTCTGGATCCACTGAATATATGTGAGTGATCATCAAAATGCTGCTCATCATAGGCTGATCTCATCAAAAATGTGTAAAGGACTGGCTCAAAAATATATGGGAAAATGATCTGCAAGCATGGTAGTCCGGCTACTATGGATATGATAACACTGCCATTGGAAATATTGGGGGAAATATCCAAAAATTTCAGGAAGCATAAATTTGGGCCTAAAAAGCTCAGAAAAACTTGAAAATAGTGGCAACATGAAAGCACGAAAAAATTCAGAAATATTACGAGAAATCAGAGATCTTTTCAACAATGAGAACCATAGATACCAGATTTGTAAGATATTGTATTGTTTATTTTATCTAAGGAGTAATTAAAGTTATTATTTACTAAAGCAATAATGTCATAAAGTGGAAATAAGTCATACATAATAAATGACATTTATGTTAACGTATTTATAAAATTAGATAAACTAGGTGAGCAGTTCCTGATGGGAATAACGGAACTTGCTAGATATATATACAACACCATTTTATGTAATTTGAAGCACATAAATATAAATTTATAATACATCTCTCTTTCAGTATCTCTCGCTTGTCTCTTGCATACGCTCCATATCATAGTTTAACATGTTATCAAAACCATGGTGACTGTCGCATTGGGTGATTTCAGAGTTCTTTGTCAAGACAAAGCTTGGAACACCTGCTTAGACAAGGTGATTCATAAAATGGCATCATTAAAATTGTGTACCATGGTGTCATAAAATCCGATAATCCGTACAGTGGCAACATAAAAGAAGAATTCTACGGTGACTGTGATCTGTACAACAACATCAAAAAAAGGTGTATGACAGCAGCGACTGCAGGTTATGTTTCTTTTATGATGGTTGGGAAAGAGAAGATAAAGAATTGAATGCTGTGATTGGCTGCTGTAAAAATAAAATTCGTATGGTTGCATCACTCCCATGCTTTGTACAGTGGCAGTGTCCCGATGATTGTCGGCTATGGGAGAAGTCTGGTGGCAGCTTCCAAACATCATAGTGCACATAATTGACCCAGCAGAAGTGTATAGATGGAAGGTATGGATGACACAGCAATTCAATTCAGTAGAAGGTACAATCATTTATTTTTGAAGATACAAGAAGTAATTTTTTATTGCATTGGCAACTTGAGAAGTTACAGCCACAATAATCTGCATTTTTCTGAGTCATTTGAAGAAATTCTCTGCAGTTGCTAAATCATTTGGCAACTCTGTTTTCAAGCAATTTTTTCAGGGTTATAAGTCTGATTTTTTTAAGGAGTCAAAAGGTTTTTTAAGGAAGTATAATGATTTCTTATTTTTGAAGGAGTTATAAGGGTTTCTGATATTTTTATTGGAGCTATATGGCCAATATTAGTAATTTTCATGATGCCGGAGTCTCATAATTTGAAGAAGTTGTAGGCTTACTACTCCAGGAAGAGCACCAAGTCAAGAAAAATGAACTTGTAGAACCATATAGAGCTTTTTATAGGAAGACCCGGAGGAAGAGGCTATGATAGACGTTGTTGAGGAGGAACGTGTTACCAGCTAAGCTGTACTTAGTTGGACTTTCAAGTGAGCGGGCAGAGTATGAACATGTTACATGTTCTGAAGTCCATCAGGCCTTTTCCAGGGCCCTTTTTTTTGTTTTCTTCACATGTCCATGCCCTGCGGGGTTTGTAATAAAGTGTGTTAGCATGGTATTTTTATGTAAAGGACTTGGCTTCCTAGGACCTGTCAATCAAGTCAGGTATTCCAAGGAGTTTTTTCACTTATTAATTATGTTTTGCGTTTTAGCAGGGCGTAATTTTTTAGTTTTTCTCCTGCTCCTCCAAAGTTGGAATGCCTGGCGTGGTGGTTAGGCCTTAGGAGGTTATTAAAGTCCATGGGTCAATGTATATGAACATGCTAGACACTAGAATAGAGTCATATGGACATGTGCTAGGTCCCCTAGGTGTTTTTATTAAGTTTCAGAAAAAATAATTTTTTCTCTTAAAGTGAAGCCATTTTTTTAATGGTTTAATTAAAAAAATAAAAAATGTTGTAAAAAAGTGGTCTAGGGACCAATTTCGCCATGGGGGTGCTCATTTTCAAACTCAGAGCACCCACTTTACCCCTAGACCCACTTTCCTAAGTATTTGAGTGATTTGTTTTCACTTGATTTACTTTTTGCTCAAAAAAGGTCAAAAAGTGAGAAATATTTGAAAAAATGAGAAAATTGAGAAATAAATCAATTCCTAAATCAGTGGGATCTGCTCTAAGTTAAGAGCAGATTTGATTGAGGAATTTTTGGGGAGGATTTTGAGCAAGTTTTGGGCAGCTAGAAAGAAGGAATCATCTCCCCACATGAGGGGGGCGCATTCCACATGAGGAGGGCGCATTTGTTGAGGAGTATGCAGCTGAAATTATGGCAGCCATTAGGCTGATTTGATGGCAGCTAGAAAGAAGGAATCAATCCCCTCCATTAAGCCACAAGTCATGGCTTATCTTTCTCTCTGGGTGCGCCCTCCCTCTCCATGACTAAGTCTGCCCCCCTCTTGTTTTTTCCTATTTAAGCAAGGCTCTCTCTCCATTGTTGAGTTAGTTAGAGTTTGGAGCAGACTTGCACTGGAATAGTTTTTTATCTTTTAATTTATATGAATAAAGATACTTTGGAGGTCATACCTGTGTGATGCTATTTGTTAGTAGATGGAATGATCTTGTGGCATGAGGTAACATGTGTTTGAACCATTTTAGTGGAAATTTCTTCATCATGATCTAGCTTACTGAAAGATTGGTATCAATTTTGTAGGGAAGATTGCTAAGCTTGCTTGTTTAGTTAATCTTTTATTTGTCATATTATTAGATATCTAAGATTTATATGTTTCATTTGTTTATGCTCATATTTTCTTGATTTATAAGTTTATGCATTTCTAGATTTGATGGGTTTTGTGTGAGAATGTTTTAGTTGTAGGTTTACAGGATTGGAAGAAGTGGAGAGCTTGTTTGCTCTCTATCTCTCTTTCAAGACTTGCTTTGGTGGATCTTTCCCTCGGTGTCCCACATTCGGACTTTCAGAACCTTCTTTATTCATTATCTACTTTGCTACACTTCTCTTGCTCCATATAAACTTCTTTCTTTTGGTTACTTTATATTTGAAAAGTGCAATTTTTACTTAGATCTATCTATAAAAGGTTAAATCACAAGTAGATATAGTTTCTTTTGCAAGTAAAATAGATTTAGTTGAGTTGTTAAAATATCAATCAGTCATAATCTAGATCTATTTGCTAGCTTCTTTACAAAGGTCATTTTTATCATAAAAATCTCAAGGCTCAAGTAGAAGGCCAATTCTCTTGATTTTAAAGTTTATCTGGCAATTTGAAAGTGCATGTTATTGGCTGCCTCAAAAGGAAGCCAAGATCCCAAGGAAAGCTTCCTTTCCTTGGTTACTTTTGTTGTTTTATCATAAGATTAACTTGGTAGATTTTTCCATAATTTTTTGTGGTGACCCAAATTCACTTTCTAAGTGTTTTTGGGAACTTTTACTAACATATGCTTGCTGGTTTTATGTTTTTTTACAAGCAGGTAGAAAGGCGTGCTGGCTAATTTTTCAAGATCTGAAGCTATCAAAACATTTCAGACACCTTTATCTACAAGCAACCTTTTCCGAAAACATTGTAAGCCTACTGAATTCTCTGTTATAAAGGATCAAAGGCATTCCCAAAGAAAAGGAGTTTTGTAATAAGCGTAATAAAAGAGCAAGTGGGCTACCAGTGCCCAAACCCCATCCCCCCGGGGGGGGACTGTGTCGACTCCATTTTTATGGTTTGTGATTTTTAGTTTAGATTTCCTTTTTCGCAACTAATAAAATTAACCTTGTTGGATCCGTTTCAATAGTGGGCCACAAGCGCACTCAGGGCTTAGCTTTTTCCATTTTTTTAACAATTTCCAACTTTGAGTAATTTTATCCTTGCTTTCCCGAAGTACGGTGCCACGAAAGAGCTTGCTCGAGTAATGGAATTCGGTCGGAAAAGAGAATCTTGGAATTAGCTTAACTAAATAGAAAATCCTAAGTTTGTTTAAAATAAACCAATGCTTATCTTCCCGTATGCTCTAGACCGCTGCAGCATAGTCCGATCAGTTGGTCAACCAGAAAGGGAGTTAAGCATTAGATTAATAGGGAAATCCACATAAGCTAACTTTCAAAAGCTCGGGAGGTCGCAGAGAGTGACTACCACAGAGTCAGGGGGATACTCATTAATGAGGTTCGTCCTCTCCTCGTTGGACACTTGGTAAAGCTGCTTATGCGGTTAGTCTGAGAAAGTAAGTTTTAGTGGGCCAAACAAGAAAACACCCACTAATTACCATCGCCTTAATAATAAAATTTACCAACAAAGACAATCGCGGTACTTATTTGACACAGCAAAGCACTCCATAGCACTCCAAGGCACTTTTCAGTTTTATGCATCTTTATATTGGGCACTGGTCTTGTTGATTATTATCTTCTTCAATTTATGTATGCAAAATGATGATGATGGATGTCTTATGCTATTGTACTTTAAATTTTTATTGTTGTCATAGTTGGAGAAAAAAGTTTTCATTTAATTAACTCCTAGATTAGTTGTTTTTTCTCTTTTCATAGAGTAAACACTTTAGATTTTTCTTTTTTTAGGGTCCACCCCCCTTGGCTTTGCTAAGAGTAAGCCTAGACGGAGGAGTTAAGTTTCGAGTGACAGCTCTTAACTCTACATCTAAATTATGGATTTGTAAACAACAATAAGATTGATGGTTTTAGTATGTTGATTCCATCTATAGTAATTGATTCCTTTCGCTTCCACATAGACCCTATCACCCAATAAATTTTCTAGGGCACTAGTCTTGCTTTCCAACCCTTTAATTTTCCTAAAGTTTATTCATTTACTTTGCCTGTTTGAAATCTGAAATTAGGAAGGAAAAATCTGAATTTAGATTTCAGTCCACTAGTCAAAGAGAAACCCTCTTGTTGGTTGTTTGGAGATCTGAAATTTATACAGAAAAATCAGCTATTGAAGTTGAGATCTCATATTTCTAACTAAAGACTCCTCCTTTTGCTGTCCTAAATTTGATCAAACTTAAAAATCCAAAATCAGAATTAAGTTGTTATTCAGATTTACGTTGCCCAGAAAATCTGAATAATATAATATTGAAAATCCACTTTCAGATTTACATTCCTAAGTCAAGAACCCCTTCATGTGTATCTATTCTTATTTGATGTAGATAGTTATTTAGGGATTCCCCCCTTGCGTTAGACTAAAGCTAACCTAAAGAGTGGGCGAGGGTCATTGAGGTGAGATTGAATCTCTCTGAGTCACCCTTGAGTTTTCACCTTGTGAATTAGGGTTTTGACAGCGTGGTTGACGGTTTAAGTAGTAATAGGTTCCATTCGATCCTTTCTCTTATGGTTCTCAACATGGTATCGAAGTGGGTGTGAACCTCTCTTTCTTAATGCAATGTCGTTCTCATGGATTTTCTAGGATACGACCCTCCTTTAAACAACACTCTTTCTAGGGTTTAAATTTTTTTATAAGGTCAATGCACTCTATTTTTACAGCTGATTATATTGCAAATTTTTCTAAAGAGACTGATTTATGTTGTTTTGTTTCAGAAAAGGCTGATTTTATGGTGCTTTTGTTGCAAGACACTATATTTATGGTGATTTCTTTTGAAGAAGTTGGTTTTTATGGTATTGTTATCACATTTATAGTAGTCGGGGCTACCATATCTTCAGATCAGATTTTAATATTTTTCTTAGCCAGTCCTTTACATTGAGATGCTTGAGATCAGCAGTCGATGAGCATTTATTCCAGGATCACTCATACTTTCAGCAGCCCCATAGCATACATTACAACCTTATCCCATGACTGAAGCTTCATGACCTCAGACTTGATGACTGATGTGGCCATTTCTTCCATACAAAGCAGTGTGATAGTGCCCAGAATTATACAGCAGCAGTGTTCCAATGATAGTGGATGGTTCAGATGGTATATACATGTATATGACCCAGTAGGTATATGGATGTGCATTGGATACCATCTTTTTTCTCTTTTACTTATCTTGGTAGCTTGATTAGGTATCTAGTAGTCAAAATCTGGCGATATAATATATAGATTTGGTTGTTGGTTGATTGTCTGAAATTGAAATGATCTAATTACTTGGATTGAGAATCTCTTGTGTATACTAGTTGGTCTCACCCTCTCTAGTAGTGTGGACTTGGTCATTCCCACCATTTTATGGCTTGCTAGTTATGGCACCACCTGTCACCTTTCCCCATCCATTCGTTCTCTTCCATACTTCGTTTAATCTCGACTTACACTTCAACTTGTGATACTAAGGACTTCCCCACTTATGCTTCTATGTTGGATAGACTCCCTTCTATCTTGTGTCTCAGCTCTGAGTTGTGCAACAAAAATTACTCTGAGTTGTGCAACAAAAATTACCGAAGCCTTGATCCTTCTGGGCCAAGAGAACCCGTTGGTGTTGGTTCTTGAGCTTAGGTGAGTTGGATTTGAAGCCTTGACCTCTCTGGTCAGTTGCCCCCGATGTTTGGTTCTGATTGTGGATAGTCCCCCCAGTTGCCTGAGTTGTGTCGACTAAACTTGAAGCAAATTGTACTACCTTCATTACATGCATATATTACTGATTGTTATATCTCATATGCAAGCCCATGATTATAAAATAAAATGTGTTTTTAGGCACAATAAAAGAGGGCTATGAAATAAAATGAAAAACACTCTAGATGAAAGCTGCGATTAGTTGCACTTCTAAGCACATGCAAAATCTAAAGGGAAATAAGGCCTAAAAGAAAGCAGTGGTTAAACATATGCTAAATCTAAAGACTGTTGGCCATGATAAATGTAATGATTAATTCCTCACGGAACCTACGGGTTGGGATGTGAGATGGAGTAAGGGACAGCTAATTCTAGGTGTCCCCTAGAACCTCATGTTACGGTTAGCTGTGCACCCAATCGCAGTGGTTCTAGAAAAGATCCTCACAGAGCTGGTTCAAGTTTGGATGTGAGTTGTAGACAATTTGTTAAAGTGAATAGGCACTCCTCAAATCAACTTATTCCATTTGTAAGACATTGCCATTCCTTGTGTGTTTTCTGTCCAAAATATGCTTAGGTGATTTCCCTTTTCCTTTATCTGAAGTGTCACAATGTTGAATTTGGTAAATGCATTCCCTTGTCCTAGCCTTGCCTTTTCCACCTTCACCCATTCCTAGCAAAATGGTCAAGTCCATGAATTGAGTATACACTTGAGGGTCTTCTTTTTGGTGATTGATTGTTTTGAATCTAGACTTATATTTGATATGTTATTGCTTATTCACCAATGAAAGGATACTTTGTACTTTAGTCTTGCTATTGAAGTAATTAGAAGAGCATATGTTATCCATTTGCACTTGTAGCATTAGTCAGATTAATCCTAGGTCATTATTTTGATCAGTTTTGACCTGGTCAACCCAGTTTGATCAAGTCAACCCAGTTTGATCAAGTCAACCCAGTTTGACCAAGTCAACCGCAGTATCTGAGATGAGTTGGACCTATGATGTTCGAGAGTGATTATTTGTGGTCCTATGATGCCCACTTGATGGTTCCATGCAGTAGACACAGGTTCTATATGATGGTTTGATGGTTTTATTATTATTATTATTATTATTTACAGACCATTGTTTTTATTTGTCCGGGCATGGTTGAGCTTATACATGATTATCCATGTGGTCATATGGTGTATGAGTACTCGTCTCTACTATATTTGGGCCTTCTGAGTCCATTGGTACACTCAGATATCAGTTTCAGGCACTTTCAGATAAGATCATGAAAAGATTATCACTTTACTGCATTTTTGTCATATAAAATGGCCTGTCAGGACAGTTTGAGATTATTTTGGTTCACCTAGGGCGCTACAAAGGGAGTATGGGGTCCAGACACTTAATATTGCCATATTACCATGCTCCCAAACATTTTGGTACAGTCAAATTTGTGCTCAGGGCACCAGGAAGAGAGATACAGGCATTTTATTCTTTTTACAGGTGATTTTCTGAGGATTAAAAATGGAAGAAATGGCTACTAAGGAATTTGATTTGGGCTATTGAGGCAAAGAATTAGCATGAGGCTTGTTCAGAGGATTTTTGTGATGCATCCCACACCTTCTGACACATTTTGCAGCATTCAGTGGGGTCCATGCACACTCCAGACTATTATTTGGGATTTTTATTGTGTCATTGAGGGGGCACGATTTGGCCATGTGGTCACAATATGATGTTATCTTGAGTTATTATATGTTATTGTGCCATGGGCACATGCTAGAGAAGGATATGTTACACCTCTTAGCCCCAACATGTGCTTATGTTATGTGTCTAGTCACTTTTTTATGTGGTGCGCCCCCCCTAGGGTGACTTAGTGAGTGTGCCCCTTCTATTATTGAGTTGATCCATGTATATTGTATTTGGGATCATCTTAGCCATTGATTATCATTGATGTATCTTTTAATCTCAGCCACTCATTGAAAAAGTGGTTAGGGTTTTGTTCTCCTTCATTCCTATTTAAAGGAGAGATCCCCCTCATTGTAAAGCGACTTTTGGCTCTGGATTTTTGGCAATAAAGAATTGTTTTGGGAAAGATCTTGTGCCTTTGTTATAGATTGTTCATGTGCTTGATTGTAGCTATGATAGCCTGTCACATCCTTGTTTTTTGATGAGATATCCATGCTAGACATTTTTGCTTGATGCATGCTCTACAGGAGGGCGACTTCACTCTGAGGGTGTATTCAAGATTTCTCGGTTGTTTTCAATCTCTCATAGATGTATTTGATTTGGGTATAATACATAAACCAACTCTCATTTGTATTTTGGTCAAGGTTAACCCTATATTGATTTGGGTCTCTCTAAACCCACTCTCCCATCCCATGCGGATTTCATTGTTTTCCATGGCCTCTTGTTCAGCTTAAGAGGGAATGTTAAAATGATAGTGTAATATTTACATATGGCCATGGCTGACCTCACTTTGTAATACTTATTATTATGTATTAGTGTGTTTCTAGGGTTTTTCTTGAAGCCAAACTAGTCAACACTCATTTCTTATATTCTTAGTTGGTTAAGGCTGACCTAGTCAGTATGTAGGCCCATAACCCATTTTTGGGGAGGGCACCCTACCTCTTGAGTTGTGTAAAAATACACACTCAAGACTCATTTATAGTTAATCCACTCTCACTCCTAGTTGTAACTATAATTGAGTTGGGTATTCACACACCCACTCAATTATAGTTAATCCACTCTCACTCCTAGTTGTATTCCTGTTGGGTATCCATAAACCCACTAACAGATTGTATTGGAGATCTCATAGGTGTATTCGAGTTAGGTATCCATAATCCCACTCTTAGATTCAAGTTTTTTCAATTGTATTCAAGCTCTCTCATGTGTATTTGGGTTGGGTATATTCAAATTCACTCTAAGGGTGTATTCAAGCTTTCTCGGTTGTTTTCAATCTCTCATAGATGTATTTGATTTGGGTATAATACATAAACCAACTTTCATTTTTATTTTGGTCAAGGTTGACCCTATATTGATTTGGGTCTCTAAAACCCACTCTCCCATCCCATGTGGATTTCATTGTTTTCCATGGCCTCTTGGTCAGCTTAAGAGGGAATGTTAAAATGATAGTGTAATATTTACATATGGCCATGGCTGACCTCACTTTGTAATACTTATTATTATGTATTAGTGTGTTTCTAGGGTTTTGCTTGAAGCCAAACTAGTCAACACTCATTTCTTATATTCTTAGTTGGTTAAGACTGACCTAGTCAGTATGTAGGCCCATAACACCCATTTTTGGGGAGGGCACCCTACCTCTTGAGTTGTGTAAAAATACACACTCAAGACTCATTTATAGTTAATCCACTCTCACTCCTAGTTGTAACTATAATTGAGTTGGGTATTCACACACCCACTCAATTATATTTAATCCACTCTCTCCTAGTTGCATTCCAGTTGGGTATCCATAAACCCACTAACAGATTGTATTGGAGATCTCTCAGGTGTATTCGAGTTAGGTATCCATAATCCCACTCTTAGATTCAAGTTGTTTCAATTGTATTCAAGCTCTCTCATGTGTATTTGGGTTGGGTATATTCAAATTCACTCTGAGGGTGTATTCAAGCTTTCTCGGCTGTTTTCAATCTCTCGTAGATGTATTTGATTTGGGTATAATACATAAACCAACTCTCATTTGTATTTTGGTCAAGGTTGACCCTATATTGATTTGGGTCTCTCTAAACCCACTCTCCCATCCCATGTGGATTTCATTGTTTTCCATGGCCTCTTGGTCAACTTAAGAGGGAATGTTAAAATGATAGTGTAATATGTACATATGGCCATGGCTGACCTCACTTTGTAATACTTATTATTATGTATTAGTGTGTTTCTAGGGTTTTGCTTGAAGCCAAACTAGTCAACACTCGTTCTTGAGTTGTGTAAAAATACACACTCAAGACTCATTTGTAACATGATCTTGAGCAATTGCTCTTTTATGCAGTTGACTCATTCTTTTAGCCCACCAGCACCATATCTAGCATGGCACACTCTTTCATGGTTTGATCTCTTGTGCAAAGGTTTTCTCTCAAGTGTTGCTCTCTAGTATTCTTGGGTGATTTATCTCTAAAGGCACACTTGTTGGTTTCTTCTATTGCACACTAGTGCAGATTTATCTTTTTCCCCAATGCTAGTTTATTTTAATTTTGTGCAGATTTAGGTTTTTTTGGTTGGTTCCATTGGATCCTCTCTCTCTTATGGATATCAACAATTTATATTTTAGAAGTCTTCTATTTCTATCTAACCACATATTTGCCATGAAAAGCCTAGACTACTTTCCTATGTGTTAAAATTCCTTTGTTTTGAAGTGCCTAGGCTAGCTTTTATTTTATTTTTTATCACAGGGATATCTTCACTTTGTGTTACAAGACATTGACAAATTAATCCATAGTTGTTGTTCCAACTCCCAGATTGTGAAGAGTTGATGAAATCTAGTCTTCAGTGCCCTCCTAGTGATTGACACAACAACTCAAGCCTGTGAAACCTCTTCTTTTATAATCCTTTTGTAGGCCACTAGCACATGAAGGCTAGCTAATAAAGGACACGCAAATCTGGGCTTTCGGCATAAAAAATTACTTTCTAGCATTTGTCAAAGAGACATGAGATTGGTTTAATCAGCTTTTGAAAGAGTTATCATTAGTTTGAAAAACGTTCAGAATTTCAGGGAATAATAAGGAACATAAACTTGCATGTAGCCATGATTCTTTGCTGATTGTGATATGTTTTGTTTAATGTTAAACAAATTCTTGTTGGTTAAATGCATTTAAATTCTATGCAGGGTATGAAAAAGCCTTGGACCAATAATTGATGATGGTCAAGTTTAGAGTAGTGATTATAATTCTTTCGGAGAAAAGATGTTAGTTTCAACGTAGTAAACATACAAATCATTTGAAAGGGGCTGTACTATATTGTTGAATGTGTATTAACAATGTACTATGTTATTGAATGTGTATTAACAAGGCCCTTAAAATATAATATGATGTTGAGCTTGTGAGAATTAAAGAAGCAGATTGACATATATTCTTCCAAGGGGTAACGGTTAAAGTGTCTAGTGTGGGAGTCTTTTGGTTGTTTGCTTTAAATAATTTGATGTAAATGTTCAAGTTCGACAATTAAAGTATAAAAAGTCTTCCAGTTTGTTGGGGGTATCTGTGCCATTTTGTTTATTTTAGTTGCCAGTGTTTCTTGTATCAGACTAAAAAACGTGTTGTTCTCATTTTGTAGGCAGTGCGTACTCGGATGTCAGAAGAATTGGCTATTGGTAGAGACCCATCCCATGGAATAAGCTCATTTTCACCAGGGGAATTTCAATCAGAGAGTGAAGCAGAGTAAAGGATATGGCAAATTCAATGAATCAACATAGTTGTACCATAACATTTAATTATCATTCTTATTAAAACCCAAGAGCGGTTATATTTGTCTAAAATAAATCGCATGTTTGGATAGTAAAATTATTTATGGTTTATTGAATTTTAGGCTCCTAATATGATATCAATGCAAAATTGAGTTTTTGTTATTGAATGCCTAAGATATGTCAAAGAATAGGTATAGAGGCACATCTGTAATAAAGTAATATAAAATATGCACATTTACCCTAAACAATATCATATAATATATGATAATTTTGCAAAAAGAATGACAACTTATGGCTTCTGTCAATTTTTTTTAACTGTATGAAAAATGCTATATGTTTTTGGAAAAGTTGCTGCTTATACTAACAAAGACTGAAATACAACATAATGTGCAAACAAACACACCAGAAGAGCAAACAGGATGCCTTCAAATTGGACTGTGCCTTAATAAACCATCATCCCCAATGGTGTATTCTTCCGTATAAAAGTAGTTCATCAAATTTTCAATTGCTTGTCACCTTTTTAATTATGAACAAGTCTTTCAACTCTTTTGGACATAATGTACTTGAAGATAAGAATTAATGATAGGTTACTACAATTGCTTCATGACACACTCCTAAAGGAGTTTGTTGTTGGATTTGATATTTTTTAGATCCATTCCCTAGCAATCATTGCTTACAAAATGCAACAAAAATAATAGATTATAAGACATATTGTGAGATCAAATAATCAATCCCGGTGTGGACAAAAGAGGCCGTAGTGGAACACTTGAAACTACGATAAACTGATTTGGAAGCATCCTTATCCCAAATACCCTTGCCGTTAATGGGACATGTTGAGTTATTATTAAAATTGGCCATTCGGAATCCATCTTTCCATGATGTGAATAAATAATTGACAAAAGTGTCAACAACCTAGGTAAAGATACTGAATTTCTAAATAGAGATATTCCACTATTAAAATCCGTTGTGACATTTGGTTTCACCAAATAAGTATCTTGAATGCTCAAATTACAAGATGATTGCATTGTGACTGTTTTGCTAAGGATGCATGTAGGAAAAATGAAGTCGAATGCCATTAATAGCCCTTAGTAAGGAGATCAAAGATACGTGTTAAGGGTGTGTGCAATGGCAACAAATTGAAAAGAATACATATTGCTCACTAAACAATTTGAAATGCCCATGAAGGGATTTGAAAGACATATAAGATGAACCAATACACGATCTAAAAGAAGAATAGTAGAGGTCGAGGTGTTCATTGTAAAGTTCCAAGTGTTGTTGGGATTGTGCTGGTAATAAAAAAGCATGCAAGTTGCAGGGATTGGGCTAGAAATAGTTAATCTAGTAGTAGTATTGTGAAATAGGCCTGTCATGTTAGTTTTTAGGGTTTCTTAGAAACTGTTTTCACCTTGTTAAGGGAGTGCTAGGTCTCCTAGCTCCTTGGTGATGCTTCATGGACATATGGATGGCTTAGTTTGTGCAGATGCTTGACCTTGGTTAGAGTGCTTGCACAATGCCATTATTTAGGAGCTTGTAACATGGATCAACTATTACTAATTCAGTGGGTGCACATAATGGGGTAATTGGTTGCTCGACTAAGGGACCTACCTACTTAGAAGGAGCATTAAGAGCTTATCCTTAGGAGCTTGGGACCATGTGATGTAGACCTTGGAGGTTGGGCACTTGACTTGAGGATGCTTGAGTTGAGGAGCATACTTCATGGAGGTTGGTGATGGACATAGACACATGTTGAAGAGCATTTGAGCTCAATGACCACATTGCAATACAAAATAGTAGCTTTGGACACGAGTGGGGATGTGGCACATAGTTAGAGTGCCTCACACGAGGACAGTTGGATAGTGTACCACCATGGAAGAGGGAACATTGGACTAATGGCTTGTTGGAGAGTACTGTTATCACCTAAGCTGTAGTTACCCCTATGGATGTATCCAGTCATGGATGGCAATAGGGAAGGGCAACTCAAAAGGTGCAACCACGATCACCTCGACCTCCAGTATATGGTTGTCACGCCAGTCGAGGCAACCTTCGCTTTATGTTATCTAGCCCAGACAACAAAGGGGGAGACCCGATCTACTCCCGACAAGAGAGATCAAAACCAAAACACCAAATCAAGGTATTTCTAAGTGAAGTTAGGTGTATGGTTTATCCTAGACCTTATAGGTTGAAGTCACAAGCCAAGTGAGGGGTTCAATAGGTATAGCTTTGGTTCATGGTTGATGTGAGAGTGACTTATAATGTTTGAAGTGAGATCTAGGGCTAGTGTACTAGTGCAATGTCAGAAGACTCACTGCCTTGGGAATCGTGTCCAGTGCAGGGTAATTTAAGGGTTGTATTGGGGCTAACTAGTACAAATGACAAGCTTGACCATGATACATGATAGCTTCAAAGGTTTAGTTCACCATGCATAGGTCAAACCACAAGTCAATCCAACAATCTAGGAAAGTTGAATTAACTTGGAGAGAAACTAGTGCCTTGGGAATTGGGAAGTGGAGTCAAAGTAGGGTTGACTTTGTGGTTTAGGACTCCTAATACATGGGACAAGTAGGCAATAAAGGTCTTGATGGATGAATGTGTCTAGATCTAGGTTTGACCCAAGTGGACCACAATCCCTAAAAACAAGGAATGCTATCCGCAAGGCAAGATTTGACAAAGTGATAGTCTAGACCTAGGTTTTGAATTATTCCGGTTCTAAATCTCCAAAAATCTCAAGTACCCAGTTTCTAGAAGTGAGTCAACTCACTTCTCCAAGGTGGTGCGACTTTGCCCAAGGAAGCCTAAAAGTGGGGTTAGGTGGGTCAAAACAAGTCGGATGGCATCCAAACTTTAGATATGGGTAGATCGGTCAGGTAGGAGTATGGATCTGTATTTTCGTGGTAATCCAACGGTTAGATCTTAGTAGATTTGAGTTTAAGGGTTCCAAGTGGTCCAAAATGGGGATTAAATCCCTTAAAATGTGGAATGGGGCCCACAAGGTGAATTTCAGAAAAGTAACAACCTGGGTGTATGTTATTGGATGTGTAGATGACAAATCAAGTGGAATCTCAAACACCCATCACCTAGATCTAGGTCAACTTGCTCAACTAGTGAAGTGCGCCTTACTTGGGAGAAGCTAAGTTGGCATGGGAGAGGGGTCAAACGGAAGCCAATCCTCACCAAACTATAGATCCGGGATGTCGTGGATGCTATAGAGGTGGGTTTTCAATATTATGCCCAATAACCCACTAGATCTAAGTAGATCTGAGAAAATGTAAAAATGGGGTTTTGATTAATTAGGGTTTTAAGTGTTTTTTGACAATTGGATAGATCATGGAGATAGAACTTACCTTGAGATCATACCTGAGTGATGTGGATGAGATGCCTTGATGTTGAGGAAGATTCCCACAGAGATCAAATGAGAGATTGTTGATTTGCTTGCCGATTTGATGCCCTAGCCCACAAGTGCGCCTTCCTCTACCTGTCAAACCAAGGAATGAAGATTCAATCAGTAAGATCAAGTATGGAAGAAATACAAGAGAAATGCAAATAGTAACATGAAATAGAAGGTCCTGGGACAGTAATACTCCCTGTTACCAACGAAGAGCTCCAAAGAAGAAGTAGGGAGAGTCTTCCCCTACCAATACCTCCTCCTCCAAGCAAATCGGCCTCCACCTGTAGATGCAAAAATCGTGGTACAAAGATATGGCAAACAAGATCTTCAATAACTCAGTGCAAAGGAAGAACCAACGAACGAACACCAAAAACATTCACCACAACACTGGAGATAGATGCAATAATAATTTTCTATTCCAATAATCCAGAGCCAAAAGTCCCTTTACAATGAGAGGCTCTCTCCTTTAAATAGGAAGGAGAGGCACCAAAACCCTAACCACTTTTTGAATGAGTGGCTAAGATTAAAAGATACAAATGTCTAATCAATGGTTGAGATGAGCTCAACAATAAAATACATGGATCACTAATAAAATATAATGTAAGTGGACAAAATCGCCCTATAAGAGGGGAATCCCACCAAATCATGATGACAAAATATCATAAGAGGCTCATGGTGGGTCCAAGGGGTAATTTTATCCCTCCTTGGTCAATCCCCATAGCACAATAACCAAAAAATAATCATGAATGTACCAAATCGTGCCTCCATAGTGAAGTCGTGGTCCTCAAAAGACCTCAAAAATCCTCAGAAAGTGCCATAAGTGATGGATGCGGGCCCTGATGAAGCTGAAACTGTTGGAGAAGGTGTGGAAGGTCCCGATCTATCATCACTGATCATCCCATGCCATAACTTTGCCTCAGTAGCCCAAATCGATTTCCTCAATAGCCATTTCTACCAATCCTGAAATGCCTCGGGAAGCGTGAAACTGCCCCAAACAGCCTCCTGGAGTGCTGGCGCTGTCAAGGTGAGGGCACCAGTGTGTCCGGAAAGGGGGTAATATGGTAAAAACAAGTGGCTGGACCACCCCCTCCATCATCAGCGCCCTAGGTCAACCGGATAAAAGTCATCTCTGCTCCGACAGGGCCTCCGACAGACCAAAACTGCACTAGGACAGCCTACTGAGGCTAAATCATCACTGTAAGTGCCCGGAACTGAAAACAAACTGTCCCATTGGACTCAGAAGGTCCAAATCCATCCAAGATGTGTACTCATACACCATATGAATCTCTGCATGATCAAAATAAATATCCAATATACCGGATCAAGGCCAATAATAATGCGTTGTACATATACAAACACTGTTGCAACCCCAGAATCATCATCATAACCCTGTAGCTGCTGCATAGAGTCATCATGTATGTATACATAGACCATATATCTTCTATCCATATCATCATAAGGTCCAACATCTCATGTCCCATGGTCCTCCATGGTCAAACTAGGTTTAACCAAGACCAAATATAACTCAGATCATGATTAATAGCTGTTGCAAAGTGTCAAGGTTAATATATGCTCTACAACTTATTCAAATAACAATTATAACACAGAGTAATCATGACTGGCGATCTAAATCCAAATATATAGTGTCGTTAATTATTATTATTACTTCAGACTAGACTTTCAGGATCATACTCACTTCATAGTTGTGATCAATTTGCTAGTGAAGGGTGAAGGCTTAAATTAACTGGCTAGGCTAAGGGATGACTTAACTGTCTTGACTTTGTGACACTTTGGCAAGGGAAAGGGAATACACCATAGTATATACTGAATGAGCAATAACACAGGGAATGGCGGTGTCTCACAAATGGATGAGTTGTTTAAAGAGGGTTTATTCACCTTCACAGATGCGCACAATCCATAATACAAATAAGGCCAGCAATTGTTTAGATGTAGCATTTAAGTTCCATTGCTTTTTGGGCCTGAAGTTTCCATAGCCTTGATCTATGTGTGTTTACAAACACATTGCATAGATTTACATTTTTTCTTTAGGCTTTCTGCTGCAGGTGTGTTTTTAAGGCACTTGTTTACCTGAGCACTTCTAGGTGTGTCATGGACAGCTTGTTTACCTAAGTATTTATTTTCCACAATATATAACATTTTATTTTTATGGCCATTTTCATTTGGCACGCCTTTCATTCATGTGTGTTTAAAAACACATTGCATGAATGGGCTTTTCATACAAGATATAGCATTTCATTTTTCCAGATGGCAACACTAAAAGTTTCAGGTTTAGCCAACACAACTTTAGTGACTAGGGGGAATTCACAAGGAACTCCAACTCACCATAGGTAAGTTTTGTCACCAACTCAGAGCCGAGACACAATAAACAGGGAAGCTCATCCAATACAGAGGCTACAGTGGGGAAAAGTCCTCCATGCCACTAGTCAAGTAGTAAGTCAGGGTGATAATCTAAAAGGTAGGCCATGGATGGATGAAGATAATGAAATGATGGAGCCAACACTAGCAAGCCAAAGTATGGTGTAATAATCACCTCTATTCTCCCTAAGGAGGGTATGTACCAATGAGTATGAATAGTGAACTTCTAAGTCTGAGTAGGGACAATATAATATATATAATAGATCAACCAGGTCCATATATCTATATGATCGCCAGATCATGACACTAAGTGCTAAGACATGCTATGAGAATAAGTATAAAAGCAATCTAACCATAACACTATGATATACCTGCTGAGTCATATACCTGAATGCACATCAACCTGTACCATCCTCTGTCCTCTGAGACTGCTGCTGTAACTCAGGGCACTACTGTCTGCTCTGTACCAATGATATAATGGCTACATCGGTCATCTCTCTGAGTGTCCTGAAACTCAGTCATGGCATGGGGAATACAACTGCTATCCACAATCTGATAGTGATCCAATATAGATGCTCATCTCGGCATCTCAAATGCAAGGGAACTGGCTGAATAGTGTACTGGAATGAGAAAAATAATGTATGGTAGCCCGGCTACTATATATGTGATAACATCTGGCTCCGACTGGGACAAGTGCTCTGCTGAAATGAGCGCTTGAGAACCTCAGAATCTCTGGTCCTCGAACTCTGCTACTCGAATCCACGATCCAGCACTCTACCATTTTATTTCCAGCTTTATTCTTGCAACCTATTTTCTGCATTCACAAACATCAAAAATACCTCATGCCGCATGTGTGGGAAAAATATAAAACCAACTGAAATAAAAACTATTCTATGTCAGAAATATAAATGCATGAAATATAAATGCAGAATGTAAATTAAACTACTAACATAATTTGCAAAATTTGAAATTTATTGTGCAGGAAAAGAAAAGTGACAGGTACTCAGTTAAACTAGGAGCTTACAAAGGAGCTTAGAGACTAAAAAGGTGCCAGACTCAATGGCTAAAAAGACTAACTACTGCCCAAGTAGGCTTATTCAGTTTCCTACCTACTCTAATCTAACCAGTTAGCACAAATGTTAGGTAAAATCATAAATCCAGTGCAACCATTCATCAAATAGGTTAACGATTCTTATTTGATTTTTGCTTAGAAAACGAGTCAGGACTAGATTAAGGATTAATGAAATTGATAGCACAACTTTCCTGACTTGTTCAAAAATTGAGAAAGGAGTTGAATGGTGCAAAATGAAATCATGCCAGGGGAAAGACTGATTGATGCAAACATCCTCCATCAAAGAACTGATAGGATCATAAAATTTATGCAAGTGAAACTCAGAGGTGGATAGAGGAAGGACATAAGACATGTGATTCGATTCATTTTTACACAAATTAACTTTTTCATTTACTTCTCTCACATACTCAATTTGACTCTCCTTGGGATTGATGATCAAAAATTCAAGTGGGGATAAATTAAAGCTTAAAAGATGGAAAATCAAAGTCAGACCCACTTGATGCTCAAAAATGGAGAAAATATGGAATTGATCTTTAAACACCTTTTCTAGCCACCAAGAATGATTGATAACTTGACAACATACATTATGGTTCCAAGGTGACTGAAAAGGGACATGAAGTGCTTTTTCTCCAAACATGTAATCATGCTTATATTTCCTATTAAAAATTTCCAAGGCAAAAGATCGACTAGAGCCCCAACCCAAAGATGATTGAAAGAATTGGGAAAGGAGGGTGGATTGCAAATATGAAATTTCTCTCAAATGGATAGACAAGTTTGACCTTGGATTTTGATAATAGAAAATATTCTTTATTCTAGGAATAATTTCAAGCTTTTGATCAAATTTAATATTTACAACCTGAGGACAAGATTGACCATAACTATCTAACTCTAAGTTATCTTGATTAAAGATGAAAAAATGAAAATTTAAAGATTCATTGTAAGAAGTGGAACAAAGATTAGAACACCTAGTATGATTTATTAACTCTTCCTCATCTTGATATTGATCTTTTATTAATTCATCATTAAAATTATAAGAGGATAAGTGATCATTTTCATTTAATTGATCAGGGGTGAAATTAATAATTTCATTTAACATGTCCTGATTATTGGCACAATGATCACCTGAAATCACAACTAGAGGATCTTGATCTATGTCCCTACTTTCTTCTTCTTCAGTAAGTTGATAAGGAATTGAATGATCACTAAAGACAGAATGACTAATGAGTTTCTCTGAGGGAGGAACTTCGGTAGACCTGTTAACTAAAAGCTCATCCTCAGAAAATCCCTCAGGATCAGGACTAGAGCTACCTAAAAAGCAATTTGAAAATTTATGGTTTGTACAATGATTAAAGATTTGACTTTCGATTGACTCAAAAGTAGAAGACTTATCATCATAAGAGATTGGGCAAGAAAAGTCATCTCCGGATGTTGACAAATCACTTGATATTTGATTGTTAAATGATTCCACAATAGGATCGGAAAGGAGAAGGTTTTGATCTTGGATTTGATTCGAAAGATACATATCATCGAATTCACTTCCCCATTCTTCTAAGAATTTATTTTCAAACATGTCATATCCGGAAATGCTATTGGGTTTCAAATTCGAAAGCCAGAGCCCAGCTCTTTCTTTGAAAGATGAAGCCAATAGTCTCATACACACATCCTCATGGGTTATGGATAACTCTTTAATAATTTCCCTAGAAAGTTCAAGGTGTCTTTTAGCAGAGATTTCATAACTTCCATCGAAAATAGGCAACCTTGCACATGCTTGATGAGGAATATGATGAGGATACCCAACAATTTTTGAAAAGTCAAAAACTTTTAAACGACCGAAAGTTCTAGGTCGCTCAGAAGTAGCCATGTATAATAATTTTTTATTTTTTTATTTTTATATTTTTTATATTTTTATATTTGTTTTCAAATTCAAGAACCTGAAAACAAAATGATGCACCCCATGGGTTCTAGATAACGATAAGATCTGTCTAAATTCTAGTGTTATAGGGATGTAAATGAGCTCGCTCCTCAGCGGAGTCATGATTGGGAGTCACCAGGTAGATTTAACTCTTCTACCAAGATATGTGTCATTGTATATGCGGGAAGGACTAGTAGCTTTTCCAAGGTAATCCTATTGCGTCCCCGGCGCCAAAATGTTAGGCAAAGAGAACGGGAATGCTTGAAGAAAAGTATGTTGAACTAGGGCAAGCTATTGCCTCCCCGGCAACGGCGCCAAAATGTTATCACCCAAGCTGTAGTTACCCCTATGGATGTATCCAGTCATGGATGGCAATAGGGAAGGGCAACTCAAAAGGTGCAACCACGATCACCTCGACCTCCAGTATATGGTTGTCACGCCAGTCGAGGCAACCTTCGCTTTATGTTATCTAGCCCAGACAACAAAGGGGGAGACCCGATCTACTCCCGACAGGAGAGATCAAAACCAAAACACCAAATCAGGGTATTTCTAAGTGAAATTAGGTGTATGGTTTATCCTAGACCTTATAGGTTGAAGTCACAAGCCAAGTGAGGGGTTCAATAGGTATAGCTTTGGTTCATGGTTGATGTGAGAGTGACTTATAATGTTTGAAGTGAGATCTAGGGCTAGTGTACTAGTGCAATGTCAGAAGACTCACTGCCTTGGGAACCGTGTCCAGTGCAGGGTAATTTAAGGGTTGTATTGGGGTTAACTAGTACAAATGACAAGCTTGACCATGATACATGACAGCTTCAAAGGTTTAGTTCACCATGCATAGGTCAAACCACAAGTCAATCCAACAATCTAGGAAAGTTGAATTAACTTGGAGAGAAACCAGTGCCTTGGGAATTGGGAAGTGGAGTCAAAGTAGGGTTGACTTTGTGGTTTAGGACTCCTAATACATGGGACAAGTAGGCAATAAAGGTCTTGATGGATGAATGTGTCTAGATCTAGGTTTGACCCAAGTGGACCATAATCCCTTAAAACAAGGAATGATATCCGCAAGGCAAGATTTGACAAAGTGATAGTCTAGACCTAGGTTTTGAATTATTCCGGTTCTAAATCTCCAAAAATCTCAAGTACCCAATTTCTGGAAGTGAGTCAACTCACTTCTCCAAGGTGGTGCGACTTTGCCCAAGGAAGCCTAAAAGTGGGGTTAGGTGGGTCAAAACAAGTCGGATGGCATCCAAACTTTAGATCCGGGTAGATCGATCAGGTAGGAGTATGGATCTGTATTTTCGTGGTAATCCAACGGTTAGATCTTAGTAGATCTGAGTTTAAGGGTTCCAAGTGGTCCAAAATGGGGATTAAATCCCTTAAAATGTGGAATGGGGCCCACAAGGTGAATTTCAGAAAAGTAACAACCTGGGTGTATGTTATTGGATGTGTAGATGACAAATCAAGTGGAATCTCAAACACCCATCACCTAGATCTAGGTCAACTTGCTCAACTAGTGAAGTGCGCCTTACTTGGGAGAAGCTAAGTTGGCATGGGAGAGGGGTCAAACGGAAGCCAATCCTCACCAAACTATAGATCTGGGATGTCGTGGATGCTATAGAGGTGGGTTTTCAATATTATGCCCAATAACCCACTAGATCTAAGTAGATCTGAGAAAATGTAAAAATGGGGTTTTGATTAATTAGGGTTTTAAGTGTTTTTTGACAATTGGATAGATCATGGAGATAGAACTTACCTTGAGATCATACTTGAGTGATGTGGATGAGATGCCTTGATGTTGAGGAAGATTCCCGCAGAGATCAAATGAGAGATTGTTGATTTGCTTGCCGATTTGATGCCCTAGCCCACAAGTGCGCCTTCCTCTACCTGTCAAACCAAGGAATGAAGATTCAATCAGTAAGATCAAGTATGGAAGAAATACAAGAGAAATGCAAATAGTAACATGAAATAGAAGGTCCTGGGACAGTAATAATCCCTGTTACCAACGAAGAGCTCCAAAGAAGAAGTAGGGAGAGTCTTCCCCTACCAATACCTCCTCCTCCAAGCAAATCGGCCTCCACCTGTAGATGCAAAAATCGTGGTACAAAGATATGGCAAACAAGATCTTCAATAACTCAGTGCAAAGGAAGAACCAACGAACGAACACCAAAAACATTCACCACAACACTGGAGATAGATGCAATAATAATTTTCTATTCCAATAATTCAGAGCCAAAAGTCCCTTTACAATGAGAGGCTCTCTCCTTTAAATAGGAAGGAGAGGCACCAAAACCCTAACCACTTTTTGAATGAGTGGCTAAGATTAAAAGATACAAATGTCTAATCAATGGTTGAGATGAGCTCAACAATAAAATACATGGATCACTAATAAAATATAATGTAAGTGGACAAAATCGCCCTATAAGAGGGGAATCCCACCAAATCATAATGACAAAATATCATAAGAGGCTCATGGTGGGTCCAAGGGGTAATTTTATCCCTCCTTGGTCAATCCCCATAGCACAATAACCAAAAAATAATCATGAATGTACCAAATCGTGCCTCCATAGTGAAGTCGTGGTCCTCAAAAGACCTCAAAAATCCTCAGAAAGTGCCATAAGTGATGGATGCGGGCCCCGATGAAGCTGAAACTGTTGGAGAAGGTGTGGAAGGTCCCGATCTATCATCACTGATCATCCCATGCCATAACTTTGCCTCAGTAGCCCAAATCGATTTCCTCAATAGCCATTTCTACCAATCTTGAAATGTCTCGGGAAGCGTGAAACTGCCCCAAACAGCCTCCTGGAGTGCTGGAGCTGTCAAGGTGAGGGCACCAGTGTGTCCGGAAAGGGGGTAATATGGTAAAAACAAGTGGCTGGACCACCCCCTCCCTCATCAGCGCCCTAGGTCAACCGGATAAAAGTCATCTCTGCTCCGACAGGGCCTCCGACAGACCAAAACTGCACTAGGACAGCCTACTGAGGCTAAATCATCACTGTAAGTGCCCGGAACTGAAAACAAACTGTCCCATTGGACTCAGAAGGTCCAAATCCATCCAAGATGTGTACTCATACACCATATGAATCTCTGCATGATCAAAATAAATATCCAATATACCGGATCAAGGCCAATAATAATGCGTTGTACATATACAAACACTGTTGCAACCCCAGAATCATCATCATAACCCTGTAGCTGCTGCATAGAGTCATCATGTATGTATACATAGACCATATATCATCTATCCATATCATCATAAGGTCCAACATCTCATGTCCCATGGTCCTCCATGGTCAAACTAGGTTTAACCAAGACCAAATATAACTCAGATCATCATTAATAGCTGCTGCAAAGTGTCAAGGTTAATATATGCTCTACAACTTATTCAAATAACAATTATAACACAGAGTAATCATGACTGGCGATCTAAATCCAAATATATAGTGTCGTTAATTATTATTATTACTTCAGACTAGACTTTCGGGATCATACTCACTTCATAGTTGTGATCAATTTGCTAGTGAAGGGTGAAGGCTTAAATTAACTGGCTAGGCTAAGGGATGACTTAACTATCTTGACTTTGTGACACTTTGGCAAGGGAAAGGGAATACACCATAGTATATACTGAATGAGCAATAACACAGGGAATGGCGGTGTCTCACAAATGGATGAGTTGTTTAAAGAGGGTTTATTCACCTTCACAGATGCGCACAATCCATAATACAAATAAGGCCAGCAATTGTTTTGATGTAGCATTTAAGTTCCATTGCTTTTTGGGCCTGAAGTTTCCATAGCCTTGATCTATGTGTGTTTACAAACACATTGCATAGATTTACATTTTTTCTTTAGGCTTTCTGCTGCAGGTGTGTTTTTAAGGCACTTGTTTACCTGAGCACTTCTAGGTGTGTCATGGACAGCTTGTTTACCTAGGTATTTATTTTCCACAAGATATAACATTTTATTTTTATGGCCATTTTCATTTGGCACGCCTTTCATTCATGTGTGTTTAAAAACACATTGCATGAATGGGCTTTTCATACAAGATATAGCATTTCATTTTTCCAGATGGAAACACTAAAAGTTTCAGGTTTAGCCAACACAACTTTAGTGACTAGGGGGAATTCACAAGGAACTCCAACTCACCATAGGTAAGTTTTGTCACCAACTCAGAGCCGAGACACAATAAACAGGGAAGCTCATCCAATACAGAGGCTACAGTGGGGAAAAGTCCTCCATGCCACTAGTCAAGTAGTAAGTCAGGGTGATAATCTAAAAGGTAGGCCATGGATGGATGAAGACAATGAAATGATGGAGCCAACACTAGCAAGCCAAAGTATGGTGTAATAATCACCTCTATTCTCCCTAAGGAGGGTATGTACCAATGAGTATGAATAGTGAACTTCTAAGTCTGAGTAGGGACAATATAATATATATAATAGATCAACCAGGTCCATATATCTATATGATCGCCAGATCATGACACTAAGTGCTAAGACATGCTATGAGAATAAGTATAAAAGCAATCTAACCATAACACTATGATATACCTGCTGAGTCATATACCTGAATGCACATCAACCTGTACCATCCTCTGTCCTCTGAGACTGCTGCTGTAACTCTGGGCACTACTGTCTGCTCTGTACCAATGATATAATGGCTACATCGATCATCTCTCTGAGTGTCCTGAAACTCAGTCATGGCATGGGGAATACAACTGTTGTCCACAATCTGATAGTGATCCAATATAGATGCTCATCTCGGCATCTCAAATGCAAGGGAACTGGCTGAATAGTGTACTGGAATGAGAAAAATAATGTATGGTAGCCCGGCTACTATATATGTGATAACAAGTACCATCTAGGGATGATGGCATTGAGCCAATGGAGGATCATGCTTGGAGGGTGCTTCACTTTGGGGGTTTGATAAATCCTAGTTTGACATATTCATCCTTGTATTGTAGAGTGTTCCATGTGGGGTTGCCTTGTTGGTTACTTGTATGGACATATGTCCTTGTTTTATGTTAGCCTCCACCTATTGTGTATATATGGAGGAGAGATTTATTGTATTGATTTACATCATTATACTCTATTCTTTGTATTGTCTTGGAGAAGTCTTGTAGGGAGCAAGATGTTAGGGTTCATGAGGAAACACTAGGAGGAGGATGTTAGGGTTCATGAGGAAACCATAGGATATGACAAGGAGAGAAAAAGAGAGACATCTTAGATGTTCATGGAGAGATTACTTGTGTAATGCTAGGGTTTGCTCTTGTGATGTTAGGGTTTATGTTATGCATGTAAACCCTAGAGAAGAACATGACGTTGAATATGATGATGGTTATTATGGATCTTGCTGTAGTGTTAGGGTTTCTACCCTAGTATAAGAGATGGAGTGTAAAGTTATCATGAAGGTTGGAGCCTTAATCCTATGGGATGTGAGTCTAGGACAAGATCATGGAGAGACTAGCTTGATGAGTCCCGAGCTTGATGCGATGCCTTGCTTGGAAGAAAACTTGGTTATTGTATTCTTGATGTTCCATGTAGGTCCTAGTACTTGTGTCGATGCAAGAGTTGTAGATCTAAGGTTTGAGGACTCAAACCCCAAGATGAACATGTAGATTTGGAGGCTAGCATTGAAGTTGTCTTGCCATGTACTTGCATGATGCAACATGGATGGGGTTTGCAAACCCAAAGGAAGACAACATTGCTAATGTTGAAAGCTTGTGGTACAAGCTCAATGTATGTGTCAAGGACTTGTGGGTGTCGATGCTTGAATATAGAGGACCTTTGGTGGAGTGACTAGCTTTGGTTGGGAATGATTCCTAGCTAGGATGAATTGGTGGCCAAGGCTTTTATGTTTTCCCTAGATAAGATTTGGAGAGCTTGACTTGTACCAATTTTATGATAAAATTGTGATATGTACTTCATCTTGTGTGTGTGTGTGAAGTTTCTAGCTGTCCAAATTGTGTAATTGTATATTTGAATTTGAGCTTATGTTATCTTCTTGATTGAGTAGATTTCAATATTTCTTATTCATGCTAAGTTGACATAACATACAATTGAATTAGTTAAGTGATTTAACCCATATCTAGATGATAAAGAAGCATAGTTATTTTTGTTATAATCTACTGTAATAAGACATTTTAGGTTTGTTATATACCTTTGATAAGTGTCCCCTAAGGGTTGTAGCATTGTGGTATTGAAGGACACTTATATGGTATTTACTCCCTTGGGTAGTAGGGTGAAACTGGGTTGAAGGGAAGTGAAATATTATTGGTGTAATTTAGTATTTCAGATTAGCAATAAGATTGAAAGTTCACATGGAATATATGTAGAAAACCTAAGCATTGATGTGAAATTTCAAATTTTGCATCAATTGCTCAATTCTCTAAATTACTACATGGTATCAGAGCTAATTGGATTGACATTGCCTTCTTTTTTATTTGAATGCCAAATATTTCAGTTGTGTACTTAGTTGTGGTTGTTAGGTGGTGAAACCTTAGTGTCTTTGAGATGAGCACTTGCACCCATGATAGTCGAATGGGTTGAAATGTTGATTGCTCTAGTGATGAGAGTTTGTGATCACCTACGATAGGTGGTGGATCTACTACATTGATGATTGTTATGGATTTATTTTCAGTGAGTGTGATACTAGGATTTGTGCTTGTGGCTGATTTGTTTCAGGGGATGCTAGTATGTTTTCACTTGTGAAAAGTGGTAGACATAATTCATTGATGGTTGGTATGGATTTATTTTTGGCAAGTCAGATGCCTAGGAGGACATGTGATAGGTGGATAATTTGTTCCAATGGATGTCGATGTGTTCTACTTCATTTGTGTTTGTCATGGATATATTTTAAGTGAGTGTGATGCTCAACGGGACCTGCAATAGGTGGTCAATTTCTTTCAATAGATGTCATTGTGTTTTCATCTGTGATAGGTGGAGGTCTACTCCATTGATCGTTGGTAGGTGGTTTATATTTCGTTGGATGGGATGCCTAGGGGGGCCTACGATAGGTATTCTAGTATATGCAAGTGTTTGGAGATGATTCATGCATGTGATAGACATGTTGGCATTTGCATCCAGCGCTCCCCGTGAGTTTCGTGACATGGGTTAACCCCCTCTCGTGGATCCTAATGTTGGCAATTGTAGCGGAGATTAACACCTGCAGGTTTTGGTCTAACAACAATCGTGCTCCAACAAATGGTATAAGAGGGACAGTTCTCGAGTTCGAAACTCACTTGGGTAACGCTGGGGGGGGAGATTGTTGGCATTTGTGTCCAGCACTCCCCATGAGTTTCGTGACATGGGTTAACCCCCTCTCGTGGATCCTAACTTTGGCGATTGTAGCGAAGATTAACACCTGCAGGTTTTGGTCTAACGGCAATCATGCTCCAACAAGACATGCTTAACCTTTTAATTGTTTGTTGATTTTCAGAGCTTAGGATGGGTTGATTCATTCTATGGCAGAGTGATGATTATTCACTAATATGCTTTGGTTTAGCTTTGACTCAAGGGTTTACAAGGATGACAACCTTAATTTCAATGGTTTTTATAGATAGAGGGGTCTTCCAACATTATCGCTTAGGGATAGCATTAGTTGTACATCTTGTATATTTGTGGATAAAATTATCATGGATGTGATAATTTGTGTGGTATTGAGCTATTGGTATCTTGTACGCTTGTACTAGATATTGGAGAATAGATATTTCATGTTGTATTCTTCATATGTTAACTTTTGTCTTTGTAGCATTTGACATTGAAGAGGTGTGTGGAAGACCTAACTTAGAGATAGGTTCAAAACTTATGGTCATGGATTCAATAATTGATTGGGTGCTTGCTTGCTTGTAGCTAATGGGAATAATGATGAGTACCAATGATAGGGTTGTTGGATTCTCTCAAGCAAAGGGAGTTGATTGCAATGATAGACTTGCTTCGGGATTCTCTCAAAAAGAGGGATGTGACATTGTTGGAGTTGTTGCTTTAGTGGTGGAAGGTTTTGAGGTGGACGAGAGAGATTTTCATGCTCACAATTAATGATAACCCTTATAGGTTGATGTTACTCTTAGTACTTTAGGATTGATCAGTTGAGATGTATGCAAATTTTCTCATGTGCTTAGATAGATCTAATCCTGTTTTCTCGGTCTTGTTGGAGATGTGATTATCTTTGTAGGATATCTTGATTAGCTCTTGATGTGGTGTCAAAATATTTTGGCCTGTGCTTATGAGTTTAAGGAAGTTGGAGTTTTGATAGGTTACTATTGATGCCTTCTTTGTTCTAGAGTAATTTCAAAGTTTGATGGGAAGCAGTGATCTAGAGCTACGTGTTAGAATTTTAATACTATAAATATGGTTATGTTAGATCTTCAAACAATTTATATATTATGACAATAACCATATGCAATAGGATCATTGAAAGATAGACAAGCACAACATAAACAAGAGTACACAACAATTTTACCTAGGAAACCCTCTTGGGGTCGAAAACCCAGCAAAACTTCTTCAGTATAGATTCATCAACAAGTACAATGTCAATCTTGTACAATAACCCAAGAATAATATGTCTTCAATGCACCTACTCTTTCTCCCAAGCAAACTTGTATTTTTCTCTCTACTAATACGAACTAGCTTGAGTGAGTGATGTACAAATGAGTTAGGCACCTCCCTTATTTATATTGATCTTAAGGTGACCTTTTTACCTAACTGGGCGGACTTGGCTAGGGCAGTTTTTCCCATTGTTTGGGACAGTTTACCCACTGATTTTTGTGGAGCTAACTTGTCTATTTTACTTGATTTATTTTAGGGTTTTACATGATCAATTACAATATGAATATTTCTCGAAGGAAGTACAATAAGAATACAATAAGAATATCTTCTGAAGTTACATTCTTCAACACCCCCTCTAAACAAGCAAGGTATTCTTTCGGCGCTATCATCATCATCATTGTTGCTGCAACTCTATACTCTGACCATTGACTTTTGACATCTCTCGAATCTATACATCACTAGAAGTTTTGTACGAGCAAGCCATCAAGTGGGTCCATCCTAGGAGCACACACTATGTTGCCAAAGCAACCACCTATGTTACCACACTACATGTCCAGATAATCTCGTGAGTATAGCCTAGGAGCCCAAATTACGTCATCGAAGTGACTACCCGCTAGCTCGTCACATCTCATCATGTGGAGACCAACCCCGGACCATGAATTATGTCACCCAGTGACCACCTGCATCTTCGCACATCTCGGCAACACGAACCTCGTGAGTATAGCCTAGGAGCACAAATTATGTCACCAAGTGACTAACTGCTATCACGTCAAATCATGTGGAGAACATCTTAAGACCACGAATTACGTCACCCAATGACTACCTGCGTCTTCACACATGTCGTGTATGCCCAACATAGCACCAACATTTAGGAGACTCAATTACGTCACCAATGTGACTACCTACTACATCCTCGTGAGTGTAGTCTGGGAGCCCCCATTACGTCACTGAAGTGACCACCCACTACCAAATCACCTCAAGTGGAGACCCTCCTTGGAGCACAAATTACTTCACTGTGTAACTACCTGCGTCTCATGCGTGCTATGTTGCTCATTTCTCCCTCTTTTGAGGATCATCGATCTAGGAAACTCCAAGCTTGTCCCTGAAGTACTCAAACTTCACTCTCGACAGAGGCTTGGTCAACAAATTGGCTATCTGCTCATATGTCACCACATATTGGAGCCTCACTGCTCCTTTATGCACCATATCCCTGATATAGTGCTACCTGATCTCGATGTGCTTCGACTTGTCATGAAACACTGGGTTCTCGGACAACTTCACACAACTCTAGTTGTCGCAGAAAATATAAGTCGCCTCTAACTCGAGATCAAACAATCCTGCAAATAACTTATGAAGCCACACTAGTTCCCATCTAGCTGAATAAGCTGCCATGTACTCTGCTTCAGCTGTACTGAGTGCCACACTCGTCTGCTTCCTACTGAACCAGGAGATCATACATGATCCCAAACTGAAGCAGCATCCTGAAGTGGTCTTCCTGTTTGTGACACTATCGGCCCAATCTGCATCAACACAGCCATGCAAGTTAATCTTCTGATGTTACATATTTGAGCCGATAATGAACTGTACCCCTCAGGTACCTCAACACGTGCTTTGCCGCAATCAGGTGAACATGTCTCGGCTCTACCATGTATTGACTCAATGTGTTCACTGCAAAGCATAAATTGTTAGTTTTTACTTGTTTAGCATGTAACATTAAACAATCTATCACTGAAAGAAATACAAGAACACAATGAACACAATATTTCTCTCGGGGAAACCACAAGGGAGAAAACCCCGGCAAAATATTCCTCAACATAGAATTCACAGAGTACAAAGATAAACCCCAAGACAAAATCAGCTACTCCACTTGTGCGAACTTCTCTCTCTCTCCTATGCGAACTTGTGTGAGTGAGATGAGTGAATAAAAATGAGAGACTCCTCTATTTATATTCTTCCGTTGAGGTGACTTTTCCCCAACTCGTCCGACTTCACCTAACTGACTGAGCCGACCTCTCAATTACATAATATAATAATATTTTATGGGTTCTTCTAGGTCGACACAAGACCTAGGGTTTACATTGACTCTTTCAATGACTTACATTATTAATTACATCAATGACATCTCCCGAAGGAGGAATACAATAATACAATAGACAAGTACAAGTAGAATATCTTCCGCAGTTACATTTCTGTAACACTCCCTCTTAACTAGGAAGGTATTATGCGGGTAACATCAACAACCTCACAACTGACTAGTGAATCTCTATATGTCGTAGGAAGATTTTGGATCGCCATATGTTTGGGGTATCATCTGTTGGAGCATCTTCATCAACATCATCATAGTTTGTTGGAATGTCATCATCAGCAGCAGCAGCATCATCTGTTGGAATATCACCATCAGCAGCATCCTTTGAATCATCGTCATCAACATCCTATGTTGGATCAGCAACATCGTCAGCTGGAACATCCTCATCAACAACATCATCAGATGGAACATCCTCTATTGGATCAACAACATCGTCAACTGGAACATCCTCATCAACAACATCATCAGCTGGAACATCCTCTACTAGATCAACAACATCCTCTACCGGAACATCCTGGTCAGCAACATCATCAGCTGGAACACTATCAGTCAGCACGTGCTGATCTTCTGTCACCCCTGGACAGGCATCCATCCCTAAGGATAGGAACTCTATCAATTAGAAAGTATTGATCTTCCATCACCCTTGGACAGGCATCCATCCCTAAGGATAGGAACTCTATCGGTTGGAAAGTACTGAGCTTCCGTCACCCCTGGAGAGGTATCCATCCCTAAGGATAGGAACTCTATCAGTCGACAAGTATTGATCTTTTGTCACCCCTGGACAGGCATCCATCCCTAAGGATAGGAACTCTATCAGTCGGCAAGTACTGATCTTCTCTCACCCCTGGACATGCATCCATCCCTAAGGATAGGAACTCTATCAGTCGGAAAGTACTGATATTCCGTCACCCCTAGATAGGCATCCATCCCTAAGGATAAGAACTCTATCACTCGGCAAGTACTGATCTTCTGTCACCCATGGACAGTAATCCATCCCTAAGTATAGGAACTCTATCAGTCGGCAAGTACTGATCTTTCGTCACCCCTGGACAGGCATCCATCCCTAAGGATAGGAACTCTATCAGTCGGTAAGTACTGATATTCCATCACCCCTGGACAGGTATTCATCCCTAAGGATAAGAGCTCTATCAGTCGGAAAGTACTGATCTTCTGTCACCCTTGGACAAGCATCAGTTCCCTAGGAACTGGAAGTATCATTCTCTCTTTCGAGAGAGGTCCCTCTGGACCATACCAAGCTTATCTCGAAAGTATTCCAACTTTATGCGAAACAGAGGCTTAGTTAACACATCAGCAACTTGTTCTTCTGTAGGAACATACTTGAGCTTTACAGCTCCCTTCTGCACCATATCCCGGATATAGTGGAACTTGATCTCGATGTGCTTCGATCTATCATGGAACACATGATTCTATGTCATCTTGATGCAACTCTGGTTGTCACAGAGTATATCTGTAGCATCAATCTCTGCATCGAACAATCTTCCCAACATCTTGCGAAGCCACACTGCTTCACTGCATGCTGAACAAGCTGCTACATATTCAGCTTCTGTTGTACTGAGTGCAACACATGGTTGCTTTCTATTGATCCATGAGATCATACCCGATCCCAAACTAAAGCAACATCCTGAAGTGCTTTTCCTATCTTCGACACTTCCATCCCAATCTGAGTCTATGTACCCATACAACCTGAACTCACTATCTGAAGCATATCTGAGTCCATAATCCAACGTACCCTTTAGGTACCTCATCACATATTTTGTTGCAATCAAGTGAACATTCCTGGGCTCCACCATATACTGGCTCAATGTGTTCACAACAAAACATATATCTGGTCGAGTATTGGTCAAGTACATCAATGACCCAATAATTTGTCTATACATGGTGACATCTAATATCTCTGATGAAGCATCATTCAAGAGCTTCAAGTTTGTCTCCATCAGAGTAGTCATGGCCTTACAATCCATCATCCCAAATCTCTTCAGGATCTCAACTGTGTATTTTCCTTAACTCAGGAAAATCGCATCCGGAAACTACCATACTTCAATACCTAGAAAGTAATGCATCATACCAAGGTCTTTTATCTCATATTCTGTTGCAAGCCTTCTCTTACATTCGGCGATGGACTTGTCTTCTCCTGCCAAGAACAAATCATCTACATACAATAGTAGTATCATAGGTTTATTATCCATAATCTTATAATAAAGATTAGAATCTGCTTTACTTTTGGTAAAGCCAACACTCATCGGGAAGCTATCAATTCTTCCATACCATGCTCTGGATGCTTGCTTTAACCCGTACATTGCTTTCTTCAGTTTGCATACATGTGAATTTCTATCTTTTGTTTTAAATCCTTTTGGTTTCTCGATATGTACTTCTTCTTCTATCTTCCCATTCAGGAACGTCGTCTTTACATCCATCTGATGTAACTTCCATTTCATCTTGGCTGCCAAGGCAAGAATGGTTCTAATTGAAGTATATCTAGCCACAGGAGCAAAAGTATCCTCGTAATCAATTCCTTCCTTTTGAGAGAACCCTCACGCTATAAATATTGCTTTGTACTTTTCAATGCTTTCGTCTGTTGAGTGTTTTGCTTTGAAGATCCACTTTGATGAAACGACTGACTTGTATTTTGGTCTTGGTACCACATCCCAAACACCATTCTTGATGATGGACTGGTATTCTTCATTCATAGCATCCAACCATTCCTTCTTCTTTGTTGCATCTTCAAAACATGTCGGTTCCTCTTCAACAAGGTTACACATCAAGGCTACATAACTGGAGTATGGCCTTGGTCTCTTGCTCTCTACTGGTTCCTTCTGGGGAACCATACCTTCCTGCATCTTGTATTAATTTGTGTGCACAAGCTGGTCTTCTCTTCCGAGAAATCTCCTCATGAGGTGTCTCCTCAGGTCTGAGGTTCTGCCATGTCATGATCCTTTGGAATAGGTTCTTCTTCAACATTTCTTTCTGGTACTCTAATTGTTTATGTAACTCTAGGAGCTTCATGCTCCTCTTCATCCTCATGAGTCTTCTTGGATTTGATGAAAGTTGTGTCTTCATCAAATGTAACATCTCGACTGAGCTCAATCTGGCGGAATCCTAGGATGTAAATACGGTAAATCCTGGGATTGCTCACTATAGCCCACAAATATTCCTTTCTTTTCTGAAGGTTCCAACTTCGATCTCTTCTCTTTTGGAATGTGAATAAATACAGGACATCCAAATATCTTTAGATGGCTAACTTCAGGCTTCATAGCGGTAAACATCTCTTATGGGGTCTTGTTTCCAAGAGCACTGTGAGAGATTTTGTTCTGTACATATACCGTGGTTCTTCCTACTTTTTCCCATAGATGCATGGATAAGTCTTGATCATGGATCATGGCCTTCACTGCTTCTATGATCGTTTTGTTCTTCCTTTCAGCTACACCATTCTGTTGTGGATTATAGGGAATAGTAAGCTCCCTCTTAATCCCTGCTTGTTTACAGAAATCTTTGAAATCGCCTGAAGTGTATTCCCCTCCATTATCTATCCTTAGAATCTTTATCTTCTATTCAGAGAGGTTTTCTACAAGAGCCTTGAACTCTTTAAACGTTTCAAATAATTCATTCTTATTCTTCAAAAAATAAATCCATGTTTTGCAGGAGTAATCATCAATAAAAGAAGCATAGTAAACATACCCGCTTAGTGAAGTGGTGGACATAGGTCCAAAGATATCTGAGTGAATAATATCTAGAATACCTTTCACTTTGTTGTCATTGCTTGGAAATGGATTGTTCGTACTCTTTCCTTGAGCACATCCTTTTCATACTCATTCATGATCAACCTGGATTTTTGGTAGTCCAGTCACCACCTTACTTACTATTGGTAAGGCATTGTAATGTACATGAGCTAGTCTTTTATGCCATAGCTCACAAGGGCTCATGGTACTGGTCATCAGTGTTGTATCTGCATGACCCTTCAGTTTGTAAAGTCCTCCTTCTACTCCAATGACTAATGCATCATTGATAGTCTTCCCCCTTGGCCACATAAAAAATTCACCATCTATAAATGCAATTTGAAGACCTTTCTTATCTAATGTTGAAATAGATAGAAGGTTCTTCTTTAAACCTGGTACATAAAGTACATCCTTCATGTTCATGGACTTTCCAGAGTCCAATGTGTAAGATGTTTCTCCCATTCCTTTGATGGGGTATTGATAATCATTTCCAAGCTTTACCTTGTGTGGATATTCCTTGTGAATGAGATGTGAGAGGGATTCTTTGTATCCCGTCATGTGTTTTGAAGTTCCACTATCTACTAGCCAAGTATCACTTCCATGAGATATTGAACTAGTGAGAGATGATATTAGAACATATTCTTCACTGGAGTCTTCATCTTTTCTATTTTTTACTTCTTCATCATATTCACTATCTTCTGTTGCATGAGCATGAAATCTCTTCTTCTGCTTCTTATGATGTCTGAATTTCATTGGACAAATTCTTGCAATGTGTCTTGTTTTGTGACAGGAGTAACATTCAACTGAACATAGGTCTTTCTTGAACTTCTTTTTCTCCTAAGGTCTTCTTGGAGAGTCCTCTCGGGAACGTACATTGTTCTTCCTTTTCCTTCCGCCTTTGGCATGAGTTGCAAAAGCTTGATCTTCATTGTCGTTTAGTTTCTCCTCTCCCACCGATATTCTTTCTTCCTCTTGCACACACTCTTCCCATAGCTGTCTGAACTGGATCAATTTATTTCTAGCACAAATGCCACGAACAAATGGTTCCCAATCTCTGGGGAGACCATTCAAAGTGGTCATCACAACTTCAGCATCCTCTACCATGTCTCCAATAGCTTCTAGTTGTTTTTTTATCTGGGACACTCTGGAGAAGTGTGAGTGCATGGAATCAGACTTCAATATCTTCACTCCCTTGAGTTGATTTATCAAGGTCATCTTTCCATTAATGTTCTTCCCTTCAAATAGGTTGGTCAGGGCATCAAACATCTCTTTTGGAATCTTCTTGGAAGACACTTGGGGGATCAAGTGATCTTTGATGGAATCAGCAATGATCATCTTTGCCTTAACCATATTCTTCGTATGCCTTGCTTTGACTTCATTTCCCTCAGGTTCTGTAAGTCCTTCCTTTATAAAGTTTTCTAGGTCATGTTCTTCAAGGATGAGCATGACTCTATACTTCCATGTCCTTAATTTCTCAGCTCCCTCAAGCTTCTCATCAAGCTTGGTATTGCTAGTCATCTTGATATAATGAGTACTTCAAATGGAAATAGACTAGATTTGAGACTTACCAGAAAAGTTGTCCTTTTGAAAACTGCTTCTACTTTGACCTAGGGTTTGTTAGAGAAACCCTAATTTTTCGACTTCAGGATTTTGGAAAACTGAATGAATGAGCAAATTCGCCTCCTCAAGGCAAGTTGAGAAAAGTACTCCTTCTCCCAATTCTGTGAGCAGATGATCCAAAAACTTGATGCCCTAGTTCTCCCGGGCTGCAGTGGGGGACCCAAAAATGAAAATTCTCAGAATTGAAATATGCTTCGACAAAAAGATGTGCCCTAGTGAGGCGAGTTAGATTCACTCTCTTTTTCAGCTAATCTGTGGAGGGAGCTCCCGGAACAAGAAGCCCTAGTTTCTGCAGTTACAGAGGCTGCACAATGTTTTCTTTCAGGCCTGCTCTAATACCATGTTAGTTTTTACTTGTTTAGCATATAACATTAAACAATCTATCACTGAAAGAAATACAAGCACATCAAGAACACAATGAACACAATATTTCTCTCGAGGAAACCACAAGGGAGAAAACCCCGGCAAAATCTTCCTCAATATAGAATTCACAAAGTACAAAGATAAACCCCAAGACAAAATCAATGACTCCTCCACTTGTGTGAACTTCTCTCTCTCTCTCCTATGCAAACTTGTGTGAGTGAGATGAGTGAATACAAATGAGAGACGACTCGTCTATTTATATTCTTTCGTTGAGGTGACTTTTCCCCAATTGGGCCAACTTCATCTAACTAACTGGGTCGACCTCTCAGTTACATAATATAATAATATTTTATGGGTTCTTCTAGGTCGACACAAGACCTAGGGTTTACATTGACTCTTTCAATACCTCTTACATTATTAATTACATCAATGACATTTCCCGAAGGAAGAATACAATAATACAATAGACAAGTACAAGTAGAATATCTTCCAAAGTTACATTTCTTTAACATATATCTGGCCTAGTGTTCGTTCAGTACATCAACGAACCAATCATCTTTCTGTATACAATGGCATCCACTATTTCTGAAGAAGTATCACACAACAACTTCAAATTTGATGTCATTGGTGTGGCCATGGCCTTGCAATCCATCATCCCAAATCTCTTCAGGATCTCTACTGCATATTTTCCTTGGCTAAGGAAAATATCTTCTGGATTCTGCCACACCGCAAGACCTAAGAAGTAGTGCATCATACCCAGGTATTTCATCTCGAACTTTGCGGCAAGATTCTTCTCAGTTTCTGCAATGAGCTTCTCGTCACCTGTTAGGAACAAGTCATCTACATACAAAAGTAGTATCATTGATTTTGTCCATCCTCAACCTTGAAGTAAAGGAATCTTTTGTACTCTTGGTAAATCCCAAACTCATCAGAAATCCATCAATCATGTCGTACCACGTCCTAGGTGCCTGTTTCAAACCGTACAAGGCCTTCTTCAATTTGCACATGTGTCTGTCTGTCACATGTCTCAAATCCTAGTGGCTGCTTCACATACACTTCTTCTTCTACTACATCATTCATAAAAGTTGTCTTCACGTCCATCTGGTGTAGCTTCCACTTCATCATTGCAATTATCGCAAGTATAGATCTAATCAAAGTGTATCTTGCTACAGGAGCACTCATCTCCTCATAATCGACTCCCTCTTTCTGAGAGAAACCATGAACCTTTCCTTGTACTTTTGTAGTATGCTTGATTTTGTAAATCTACTTGAAGGTCATTGTTGAACCTTCATCACTTGTTCTTTGGAACAAGTCCTATCATCCTTCTCTTGTAGGTCATAGCACATGATTTTCCTACAAGTCAAATTCAATGGTATGATTAGTAACATTTCATAGTAATCAAATCATATTTACATTTATTAATGAAAAATTCATAATTCACACAATTATGTAACAAAGCATTTTAGCCAATGCCTCAACACAACCCTCATCCATAGCCCGTATACACACAATAACTCTCTAGATGCCTTCCATCTCTACCAGAACATACTATTAAGAGTGTGCACTGCTCTCAATATGTTAGCAAAGAGGTTTCATCCTAGATTAGCTCCATCAAGGGCTCATGGGATGTTGTGCAGTACTATAGGTCACTTACCCATAACATGCACTACATGAGCCTACTGCTAGTCAATCTTAGTCATATATAAATGCATAAAAGAAAATTGTATCACAAATCTACATGTAAATATTATGAGCAATATCCTTTAAAATACTCATGAATTCAAATGACAGTTAATACTTATCTTTCATGTGTTTTGTAGGCTCCCTCTTAGTTTTTGCCTCCTTGTAGAAGTCATTGGAGTTTCTGGAAGTGTACTCTGCTCCATCATCCAAATCTGAAGACCTTGATCTTCTTCTTCGTCTAGTCTAGAAATTTCTGAAGTATTCATCAGTGGTCCTCATGTACTGGATTCAAGATATGCTTTTGCTTGGAACCGAATTCTTCACATTATTTACATACACCAGCATGTTTTGTTTGGATTTCGGGTAGACTAGTCATTGTTTTGCTTACAATCAGTAAAGCCTTGTAGTGTATATATATGCAAGCCTTATGTGCCATAGTTCACTTGGTTCCATAGTGTCATGAACCAATGCTTGATTCGGTTGTCCTTTTAATTTGTGCAAGCCTCCCTCTTGCTCTCCAATTACTATTGTATCATCAAAAGTTCAAGACATATTCTTCATTACTTGAGGAATCTTCCCTTGTTCTCTTCTTAACTAGTTCATCATCTTCTGCAGCATGAGCATGATGCCTCTTCTTCTTTCCTTTCTTGTTGTTGCCTTTTTTTGGGGGGAAATCTTTTGCAAGGTGTCCCTTTTCATCACAAGTGTGACATCTGTAGTTTGAGTAGTCCTTATGGGGTTTGTGATTCTTTTGGAATCTTCTAGGCTTCTTGTGAGAGTGTTCTTCTTTATTGCTCTTTTTCTTCTTTGTGTGGGATGCTAAGGCTTGATTATCTTCTTCACCCATCTTCTCTTCTTTGGCTTCAATTATGGCTTCCTCTTGAGTACAATTTTCCCATAGCCTACTGAATTTGGTGAGCTTCCTCCTAGAACAAATCCCTTGGATGAATTATTCCCATGACCTTGGGAGACCATTCAATATAGTCATCACCAATTATGTTTCTTCAACATGGTCTCCAATAGCTTCTAATTGTTGTTTGATTTGGGAGACCCTTATGGTATAGGATTGAATACTTTTTTAGTTTTGCATCTTCACACCCTTGAGTTGAGTTCTCAAGGTCATTTTCTGATTAATGTTCTTTCCTTCATATAGTCTCTTCAATGCATCAAACATCTCCTCGTGAGTCTTCGATGATGAGATATGGGGGATCAAGTGGTCCTTGATGGAGTTCGCAATGATCTTCTTGGCCCTAACCATATTCTTCTTTTGTTTAGCCTTGTCTTCATCTCCCTCTGGCTCTAGAATTTCCTCCTTAACATAGTTGTCCAAATCATTCTCTTCTAGAATGAAGAGTACTCGATACTTCCAGGCTTAGAAGTTATCATCTCTTTCAAGCTTATGCTCAAACTCAATATTGTTTGTCATCTTGATAAAATGAGAACCTCAAATGGAAATAAAGATAATAGTACTTACCAATCAAGATGCTCCAACCAAGTGCTTGCTTTAATGCCTTCTGAATTCTGCTCCTTGGTTGACCTAGGGTTTGTAAGAGAAACCCTAAATTTTCAACTTCAGAATCTTGCAATTCTAAATGGAGAGAAAGGTGTGCCTCCCTAAGGCGAGTTGAGAAAACCCTTCCTTCAGCCAAATCTAAGGACATAAATCTAAAAAATATAATGCCCTAGTTTTCCCAAGCAAAAGTGACAGGGTCAAAATTCAAAATTCTCATATCTGGAATCTTCCTCCACAGAAAAATGAGCCCTCCTAGGGAGAATTGATTTGTCCTCGTTTTCAGGCCAATCTATGGTGAAAACCTTTTGGAACAAGAAACCCTAGTTTTCACTTCTGGCAGTTTCTGTTGCACAGAGTCTTCTTTCAAACCAGCTCTGATACCATGTTAGAATTTTAATACTATAAAGATGAGTATGTTAGATCTTCAAACAATTTGTATATTATCACAATAACCATATGCAATAGGATCACTGAAAGATAGACAAGCACAACATAAACAAGAGCACACAACAAATTATCCTGGGAAACCCTCTTGGGGAAGAAAACCCAGCAAAACTTCTTCGGTATAGATTCGTCAACAAGTACAATGTCAATCTCGTACAATAACTCGAGAACAAAGAAACCCAAGAATAAGATGTCTTCAATGCAACTCCTCTTTATCCCAAGCGAACTTGTCTTTCTCTCTCTACTAATGCGAACTAGCTTGAGTGAGAGATGTACAAATGAGTTAGGTGCCTCCCTTATTTATATTGATCTTAAGGTGACCTTTTTACCTAACTGGGTCGACTTGACTGGGGCAGTTTTTCCCATTGTTGGGGGTAGATTTCCCATTGTTTGGGGCAATTTACCCATTGATTTATGTGGGGCTGACTTGTCTATTTTACTTGATTTCTTTTAGGGTTTTACATGATCAATTACAACATGAATATTTCCCGAAGGAAGTACAATAAGAATAGAATAAGAATATATTCTGAAGTTACATTCTTAAACACTACGTTCCTTTAGTTTCACAAATGGTTGTTGTTCTTTTGGAGCATACTTCATGGAGATAGGTGATGGGCCTAAACACACTTGTTGAGGAGTATTGGAGCTTAGTAACTACATTGCCACACATGAGAATAGCATTGGGCACATACTAGAACATGTGGCACACAGTTAGGAGCGCCATACACGAAGACGCTTGGAGAATAAAACACCATGGAAGAGGGAGTATTGAACTAATGACTTGTTGGAGAGCACACCATCTTGGAGGGGTGTTGATCCCAATGAGGATCATGTTTGGAGTGTTTCACTTTGGGAGTTTGATAAAGCCTAGTTGGACACATGCACATCCTTGTATTATAGAGTGCTCCATGTGGGGTTGCTTTGTTGGTTTCTTGTATTGGCTTCTGCCATTGTTTTATGTTAGCCTCCCTCACCTATTGCATATATAAAGGGAGGGGAGAGCTCTTGTATTCATGATCATCATTGTACTTTATTCTTTGTATTGTCTTGGAGAAGTCTTGTAGGGATCAAGACACTATGGTTCATGAGGAAACATTATAAGCATGATGCTTGGCTTCATGAGGAAACCCTAGGAGAAGACAAGGAAAGAGAGAGATTCCTTAGATGTTCATGGATAGATTAATCTAATGTGATGCCATTGTTTGCTCTTGTAATGTTAGGGTTTTTGCTACACATGTAAACCCTAGATAAGAACATGGAATTGACAATGATGATGGTTATTATGGTTCTTATTGTAGTGTTAGGGTTTCTACCCTAGCAAAAGAGATGGAGATTACAATAACACCTTGCATGATGTTGGACCCGTGTTCTTATGGGATGTGAGGTTAGGGCAAGATCACAAAGAGACTAGCTTGAGTCTTGAACTTGGTGTGATGCCTTGCTTGGAAGAAGACTTGGTTATTGTATCATTAATGTTCCATGGAAGACTTGGCGCTTGCATTGATGCAAGAGTTGAAGACAAAGGGTTTGAGGACTCAAACCCTAGGGTTTGCAAGCCCTAAGGAAGACAACAATGCTAGTGTAGAGAGTTTGTGTGATAGAGGCTTGGTGTATGTGCCAAGGAGGACTTGTTGGTGTTGACATTAGCATGTTGAGGATCTTTGGTGGAGTGACCAACTTTAGTTTGGGAGTGATTTCTAGCTAGGACTTGGTGGCTACAGTTGTTTTTGGGGGTTTCTCTATTTAGGATTTGGAGAGCTTTACTTGCACCAGTTTTGTGATAATGTTATGGTATGTAGTTGTATTTCTTCTTTTATATGTATATGAGGTTTCAAGCTATACAAATTTTATGTAGTCAGATTTGATTTTTAACTTATGCTATCTTCTTGATTAAGTAGATTTCAACCCTGTGGTTATTCATGCTAGTTTGACATAACATATTGCTAAATTAGTTAAGTGATTTAACCCATATTTGGAAAAGATAAAGGATCATATTTTCTATTGTTTTGATCTGTTGTAATAAGACATTTCACATCTTTGATATGCCTTGAAAAGTGTGCCTTAAGGGTTACAATTTTGTGGTATTGAAATACACTTACATGGTATTTATTTGCTTGCACTATTGAATGAATTTGGGTTGAAGAACGTGAAAAATTATTGCTATAATTTAATATTTTAGATCAGCCCAGAGGATGAAAGTTCACAAGGAATAAATGTTGGAAACCTCAAGGTTGAGGTGAAATTTCAAAATTTGCATTAATTGCATGATTCTCAAAATTTCTACATGTTACAAGCCTTGGGCCACAAATATAGAAATTTGGGCTAGTATTCCTTTGAATTAGGTTGTCAGTAGTGTGAATCAGGCACATGGCAGTTTTAATAGGACCAACAATGTGAACTAGGCCCAAAGTAGTTTGAATAGAACCAATGGAGTCAATTAAACTCACCATATTGTGAATCACGTTGTTGTTTGAATACATTATGAATCTCTTAGTGGGGAAATTTGATTTGTATAAATCCAATAATTAAACTTGCGCAAGGCTGAATGAGTCAAGGGAAATTGTAATGCCATAAAAAAATAATTTGTTGTGAGTATATTGACTATAATGAAACTAAATCCACTTAAGACAATAGGGGTTGGGGGCAAGGGTGTGCAAATTGCACACCTTTGCACCCCCACCTTTTAAAATTGCACACCCTTCAAGCCCCCGCAATACCCTCACGAGGGTGGGTGTTAGGGGTAAAGGTGTGCAAATTGAGGGTGGGGTGTGCCAAGTGAGGATGGGTGTCGATAGACCTCCCTTCTCCATCCTTCTAGTAGAAGCTCTTACTTTCATACTATCAGTAGTGCTTGAAAACTCATATATTTTTTCTTAATTTGTTGTATCCGTAAGAAAATTAAGCATTATGTAAAACATGGATGTAAATACTTATAAAAGACATTTACATACTTAAACAAATTGAGATTTTAGAAAAAAATTAAAACATTTATTTTTCCTTTAAAAAAAATTTAAATACGTTAAAATATAATTTTAAAAAATTACACATAACTCAACTTGCTTCTCACCTCAAAAATATATATATATGAATGATGACTATAAATTCCTACATGATAGAATGTAATTGCACTGAATGAAACGAGGTGGTGATGTAAAGTTTGTAACAAAATAATTGAAAAAATTCGGCTCATAAAATAAAAAATTATGAAAAGTATTAAAAAAAAATCCATGTTGATTCATTAAATAAAATATTATGAAAAGTAATTAAAAAATAGATATTCGTTTATAAAATAAAAACTTAAAACTTAAACCCAGATCTATCAATCAAGAGAGATCAAATTTCTTGAGTTTAAATTTTTTAAAAAAAATACACCTCAAGAAATTGGATCCCTCTGGGTGCTTGATAGATACGGGTTTAAGATGGATCTATGCTGGTTGTAAGTTAGATTTATATATGGGTAAGAGAAGAAGAGAAATTTTCAGTTTTGAAATCTATTATATAAATATTTAATGAATAATGGGATGTTATTTTAAGTTAAATTTAGTTATGGGTAAGAGAAGAAGGGAAATTTTCAATTTTGTAATATATTATATAAATATTTAATGAATGATATATATATATATATGAGTTAAATTTAGTTATATGATATATATGTAAATTCTTATATAAAAGAATATAGTTTTTAAGTCAAATTTAGTTATGGATAAAATAAGAGAATTTTTTGGATCATTTATTATCAAATAAGAGAATTTTTTCAATCATTCATTATCATTATTCGACTTTAATCATATAATTTAATTTTTAGAATTTTTTCAATCATTCATTATCATTATTCGACTTTAATCATATAATTTAATTTTTGTTGAATGTAAAAATGGATGTAATCAGATTATGTACATAACTCATTTTGTGTAATCTTGGATATTCATCATTTATTGTCTCTTTTCAAAGTGTTAATACCATAAATATTTTGTTCATTTTTCAGTAATATTAAATAAAAAAAGTTAAACATTTTATTTTTTAATCTTATATGGTTATTTAATGAAATATTTTTTTTTTCAATTTTAATTTTGGATTAATGAAATTGTTACTGTTAATATGAAAATGGATTCAACACTTTCAATGCAAGTTACCCTTCCTATTATTTTGAGTGGTAATAAAAAAAATCAATTTATTACATGTTTAGACTACTTGATTAAATCATTAATAAAAATTTTAATCATTGTAATATCAAGAAATGTATATTTACTATTTACTTAAAAGTAAAATAAACTTTATTATAAGTCAATTTCTTTAGTCCCAAGGGTTAGTTCAATTGGTAAGACCTGCGAACACTCTCACGGTACGGGGGGAGGTCACGAGCCTTGAGTCCTTTGGGGTTTGGGCCTTGAGTCCTTTGGGGTTAGGCCAGCCGTTTATCTAAGTCAATTTCTTTAAATTATTGTATATAATTAATTTAAATAAAAATATATTTTTGGGGTGTTTATCCCATTATTAATAAAACAATATAAACTTTGTTAACCAAAGGTCAAGGATCAAACTCCCCACTAAGTTCAATTCTTGTAAATGACCTGTTACTCTTGTTGAGCCCCTGTGACCATACTTTGATTCTCTACCCAGAATAACAGGTGATTCTAGCTCTCAACATTAAAAAACAATTTCTTTAATATTTCAAAAATATTCATTTTATTTTTTTCAAATCCTTCCAGATTGCTTCTCAGACTTATTGCCTACACGAGATAGATGAAACATGCTAATTCTCAGATTTCTAATGTCATAAAGCTATAACATGCTAATGCTCAGATTTCTTGTAAAACAAGAAGAAAAATCATTCAACATCAATTTTTTTGAGTCCACATAGATGAACCATGTGATTTCTACCGCATACCTACTACCGTTCTTTTTTTTTCAGAGTTCTCATATTTGGACAGCGAGTCCCTTGCGATCTAAGAACACAACAATCACAGTGATGTCGTCGTGAACGTCTCTCATAGCCCTTCTGTCCACCTTCTTCTTCAAGCCTTCATAGTTGACACACCCTCGCCTTTTTGCGGCCTTGTCAAGAGCATATTGAACTAACCGCCTGGCTATTCCCTGAATACAAGAAAATTGAGTTTAGATGGTATAACTGATTGTTATTTCATTGGGGTCGATTCAATTTTTTTTAATTAAATTGATAGGTATTTAGATAGTATCTTAGATATTGAGTTTTTTTAATGGATCAACAAGATTAATCTGAGTGTAACAAGTGTACAGCCTGGATTCATTTCATGGTCGTTGTATCTTGTTATACTTAGTTTAATGTTTATCTTATACCATAAATGGATAATTATAACAATCTGGTAATTAGTTTAATGTTTAGCCTTTGTTTAACAGCCAGCCATCTCCACAAAACTAAGTGGCTGGCTGGGCCTATCACCTGCCACTTTACTGGTGGCTGTGCTAGTTATATGTTGTTTATATTTTAGAATTTGAGGTGCAGTAGTAAGTATGTTTTTTTGAAATTGCAAGAGAATGAGACAAGTGTACTGTCCAGATTAATTTTATGGACGTCATTCTAAATTTAAGAAGAAGTAACAAAAAACTTTGCTCATAACAACTTAATTTAAGAAGAAGTAAAAGATAATTTTATTCTTAACACTTAACTTGTGACCTATAGATGTTCACCAACCAATACAAATTAAGTGATTGTACTAATCTATATTTTTCTGTCAAATATTGTTCCATTAATTTAAAATTAACTATTCAAAATTTCTTTCTATAAATTCCCTTTCCCTTTCCATCAAAGGATATACAACTTTAAACAAAGTTCCACGGATAAAATTTTCAACCCAAAAAAAAAATTTGTTCACGGATTAAGTTAGTCCACCCATTAAAGTTGAACTTAAGTTGTACATACCTTGCGAGGGTAACTGTGCACGATCTCTGTAGCTTCGTTGTCAGAGAAATGCTCCCAGAGGCCATCTGATGCAAATATTATGAATTCATAATCTGCCTTGATTTCACGCTCATGAACATAAGGCTCTGCAGATAAAAAGGTTTTCTCTTTGGACTCTCCATATATCAAATTCCGGTCTTTGTTAAGCCACGGTTTTTTCAAGTATAAATTTCCAATTGACCTCGAAACCTGAGCACCATCAATCCAGCAGATTAATGTGAGTAAACTTAATTATTGTATGTGAGGTGTTTTTAAAACAGTGCAAGGTGCAGATTCATGTGAGTAAACTTAACTATTGTATTAGCAAAAAACTAAATCTTTTCATATAGATTTTCGTTAATGTTAATGGTTTTTGAGTAAAAAAATGTGTTACATGGATATTTTTTTTTTTTGTTAATTATCTTTGAGTAGAAGAGATGTATCATATGGATATCTTTATTAATCATATGGCCAAGATATAATTAGGTAGAAAAGAGATGTCACTGTGAATGGATTCACTTGTGACAACTGTAGGTGGTCAACTATGGCTTTGATGGGTGCCAAGACAGATTATCATAAAATCCCCGTGCAGAAAGATGTTGACATCAATCCCTAAGAAGCTTAGACAACTTTACAACTGAAGCTGATGTAAATCTGAACACAGCTAGAACACAATTACAGGTACCAATGCCAGCCTCCTTAAAAAATTCTTATAATGATCTAAAAATAGATTCAATGTTCCTTCTAAATCCAAACAAGTGAACTAAAACTTATTAAAAGCCATCAACTAATGGTATCTAATAAGTTTACCTACTATTAGATTTGAATTTGAGTACAAAAAAAGATATCACCTGGATGTCTGTGAATGAGTATGAACTAATACAAAAGCCATCAACTAATGGTATCTAATAAAAGCCATCATCAACTAATGGTATCTAATAAGTTTACCTACTATTAGATTTGAATCTGAGTAGAAAAAAGATATCACCTGGATGCCTCTGAATGAGTATTTGCATAGATAAAGTTCATACTAACATATATCCATTTTCACTTGGGATTTATTAAACATAAATATAATCAAATCTGTAAACAGGTATAAGATGAAAATTTTAAGTTTGTATTTAAAAATTCGTTTCTCAATTTTAAATAAATTTTAATTTAAATAATAATTTATTTTAATTATTATATAGAAATGATTATATACATCAGACATGTAACATATTTCCTTCATATTAAATTCCTAAGAAAAAGAAACATATAACTATATAACTAAAATTAATACAAATTTCAAAAAAATGGCATTTCCTATCTTTTTATATAATGATTCGAAGTTGAGATGAATAGTATATGTATGGGTACCTCTATTATGCCTTTTACCAACCAAGAATTATTCCTGAAAACCACTATATTGGGATCATCTGGATGGAGTGCTTGAAGTTCTCTGCGAATCTCCTCCATGGCTGCACTGTGATCTTTGGTCAATCGTTCTGCCCTTATTGTTTTGTTCCCAGAATTAATTCCTAAAACAGCTCTGCAGTTTCCAACGTTTGCCACAAAAAGCATTTTGCTGGTTATATAACTGACCACGCAGCAAGAACCAGCGCTACACAGACTTGGTTCTCTTTCCAAACTCTTGCTGGCTAACTTCAAAAATCCTTCTTCTGCACCTTTGATTGATTGATCAAGGATCTCTACGGACATATCTCCAGCTTCTGATGCCAGGCCTGTAAATGGAAGAAGAATAGCTAATATTATATGAGAGAATTTTAATTTCATCTGAGCATTACATTTTGAATGATCTACTTTCATTTTAATTTCATAAACTAAATCTCTTATGTAAAATCTTGGGTAAGGTTAAAAATTGTAACTGTGGAGGTATTTTGTTTAATGTATAGAGTTAAGGTTAAATGTTGGTAAGGTTAAAAATTGTAACTGTGGAGGTATTTTGTTTATTGTATAGAGTTAAGGTTAAATGTTACTATAAAGTACATGACTCTATAAGAGATTGTTATTGACTTTTTTGTGAATACTATTTAGGATAAATCTTTTTTTGGTCTTGGAGCAAGACCTGAATTTATTTTTTGGTGACCTAAAACTGTTTCTGATTGGCTAGGCACCCTTCCTTGAACATAGGGGAACAAATTAAAGCCCAGACCTAGAGGCATATGGCAGGAGTAGGAGTAGAAGTCTGCCCTCTTACAGACCACTAGCCGGTAATTTCAGGAGGATTGGTTTTTAATGAATAATAGTAATGAGTCAGTCCGCATTAATAAAGAGCAACCAATGATAACTATCCTCATTGTCAATGGATAGAATTTTACTACATAAAAAAATAAAAATAAAATAAAATAAATGCACCTTACTTTTATCCTAAGAATATTTTTTCAAGTATATTTATTAATGACACAATTATAAATAAATATTTATATAAAAAATATCTCAGTTTACATGTGATAACTGGTAGCTAAGGTATGGATGCATTTAACTTGTGATCTGTTGCAGACCATAAGTCAAGTCTCTGTACTAGTTGTTCACCTGCCACAAGTCAAGTAACTACGCTAGTTGTTCATCAACCACAAGTCAAGTGACTATGCTAGTTGTTCATCGACCACAAGTTAAGTGACTGTGCTAGTTTATATAAATCTTACAATATCCCCTCTAAAACCAAAAAAAATTGTTATCTGTCTCAAGGCATTTTTAAACACCGGCCTTGCATTTTGTCAAAGGACCAATATCCACAATTGGTTTTGATCTGATCTGAAAATTGCTACACCTACCCAAATGGAATTCCACAAAGAAACTAATGATTTTATGGAATTCATCCACAAAGAAACTAATGATTTTTTGATAAATTTATAGAAGAACATGAATTAAAACTTGAAGAATTTGAACAATGAGGGTAGCAAGGGACCAGAAGGTCGAGACTCGAGACTCAAATAGAAAGCTGAAGTTACCTTCTACATCCTTGAGTAGATGATCCTTGAGATACACAGAAGCACCAGTGCCGCCATGACCGTCATAAACCCCAACAAAAGTACCCAATTCGCATTCACCACCTGGCTTTGGTCTTCTATGGGTTCGTTTGCCTGTGCGATCGCCACTGAAAATTTTCCATATCGATGAGATGCCAACTCCTGACATTCGAAGCTCTTTTCGTTAATTCTACTACCAAATAAGCAAGCGCTGAACATCTGATCCATTATACAGAGAAAATATTGTTGTTACTATGGATTTGGAAAACGACTCTGGAAATTGATTTAAAATCCTTCACAAATACATCATTTTTCACTCTACTGGAAATTTATAAATGTTTGATTTCGAGCTGGCTCCAAATGGTGATTCTGTAGTTTCTAGATAGCCATCTCCTCAATACAGGGTACCTTCACACCGCCCATGTTCTCTCCTTCAGGCTCTGGTTCCCATAAACTTGAATTAATGAACCTGGATTAAAGTCGTACACTGCTGATTACTTGGGAGTCATAAGTTGTCCTTACATCTTGCCTTTATAGGAAAATGGACATGACAGCTCAAGAATATTAGCTTTATGGCTGGATTTCTTGGATTTCCTTCATGTTCTTACTGTTTTATTGTTACTGAGAGATTACGAGCCGAGGTTTTGGCCATACTTTTTTGTGAAAATTATTGGAATCTGGTGAGCAGTAAAAGCAAAGAAAATGAATATTTATAAATTCAAAAAAATCCAACACTGTTCACAGTGACATATTCCATGTTATTAGATTTAAGGTTTAAATTTATATGTTATTAGATTTAAGGTTTAAATTTGTAATTTTTAATATTTAAACTAAAATGTGAAAAGGGGTTGTACCTATTGGTAGTGCTCGTGAATTCACCATTGACTTGGACTGAATTGTATTAAAATGATATAATAGTGCTTGTGAATTCACCATTGACTGGGACTTAATTGTATTAAAATGATATAAGTTGGGCTTGCTTGGAATTTCCTTTGTTGCTAAAATCTAAGAACATTCTTTTCTTGTTGAGAAAGGAAGTTGGAGTTAAATGAAAAAAAAGTTATATTATTATTTAAAATTAAGTTATTGAATATTAATCTATCTTGACTTTCTTATAATAAATTATTTATTCTTAAATTGTATTTGTTACACCACAATTTTTATGTCATTTTTCATTTGTGTGTAATACTTTTTTTTATATATTTATAATTTTGAATATGTAATGTTTCTTTCTTGAAGTAATGATCAATTTTTATAAGGTTTTAATAAAAGGTCAAAAATCCATTTAAAGTTGGCCTCACAAGTTTAGAGAAATCAAAACAAAATTATTTAGAAGAGGAACATGAAGAAGCAAAAGCTATGCAAAAATCTTTTACTTTTTATATCCAGAGGCCAATTTTATAAAGGTTATATAAAGGTTATTTTGGTTGTGGCAAGGACATCAGAGTTACTTTCATTGTGGGGATTACTAACTTTTGCACCATCGGTGTGCGTAAAGGATTTACAGGTAATTGGTGATTCGTCGGTTATTATAGATTGGATCAGCGATGCAAAACAACTCCAGGTTCCCTTACTTAGACATTGGAAAATCAGGACTGAATTGATCAGGGATATATTCTCCACACTTACTTTTGGTCACGTTTCTAGATCATATCATCAGAAGGCCGACTCACTTTCCAAACAGGGACTGATTTGTGGAGAGGGAGATTTACATTACTCCTATTTTGTCAACTATGTCTTGCAGAAGGAGGGGGGATACCAGATCTATTAGTTTTAATTTGTCCTTTTACTATTTATGTACATAGAGCGCGTGTTATTTTTGAAACACTCATCGACAGATATGATATGACTGAAAATGTAATATGGGATAACATTAGACAAATTGTTGAAGTATGATATAGAGTAGAGATTATGAATTATATGTAATGAATGAAAATTGAGCGTTATCTGGGGGATAGGTAACCATGTAGTTTCTTTGATTCATACTTTGAATAGCAAGAAACGTTTTTTCGATTGAAAAAAAAGCCATGCAAAAAATATCCTTCATTTACTCATCTCCTACCCCTACTCTAAAGAAGTGTGGAGTGAAATATATGTTTTTAATAGGTAAGCATAAATGGTAGGGGAACATAGGTGAAGAATGTTTTCGAAAATCGACTTTGAATCCATAATCAATAGTAGAATATTTTCTTAGGAATCGGAGTCAAAACCTAAGTTGTCGGGGTTCTTGGGTTAGAGGATAGGGATTAGGACGACACTTTTGAAACAAGAGACCTAAGTACGTCGGGGGTATTGTAGACATATATTATAATATATGTGTAACATACTTTAAATATTTAAACATATAAATATCATATCATTTCAACAAGTAACACACTAAATTCTAACATACAAACTAAAACATGCACATTGCTTCATTGATATAAAGTTTAAACATATTGATATTGAGATATTCGTATGATATATGTCCATTGTGATATGACATCCAAAATTTGGCTAATGGCATTTCCAAATATGAAATAAAAAATTCAAAATACATTAAAAAAAATGAACATAGATGCTTTGGCTTCCTCAAGCCATGTTTGCTAGGCCAACTACATATGCATCATCATTGCTATTAGCATCACTAAGGTCCTTAGTCAACAAGATATCTAGGTAAGAATCAATCTCAAGTGGAGACTCCTCCCCATCCATAGCAACTGGAGGTATGGAGGTGTCTCAGCAAGGTCGTTAGGTTATATCTCTTTGTCCACACATATGGTGTCACCTACCCAATTTTTTAGAATAATTATTTTCTACTATTATCCTTTTTTGCAAAATACTTTGTGTTAAATTATAATTACAAGTTTTGTAATTATGACCAATTAGGTCAAAGATGAATGTAATGACTCATTATTATTATTTAATAAATCAGAATGGGAGACAAACACTCAAGAAAGCTGTTACAAGAGTGTTCACTGGCCCACTAGGAGGAATGGAAGTTGCTGGAAGGATTGGGATAGATGGCAGCATTTTCACTCTACCATTAACTGTTGGTATGGGACAACTCTCCCTAATTTTGTGGCATTTTCCCCTCCAGGTGGAGGGAGGTGAGCAAGTAGCTCACTAATGACCAGTTAATTACAAAAAGACCTAGGCAGCCTATAAAAGGAAATTCGAATTGAGCAGGAAGCTCTTACAATGTTTTCTGCATAAACATTCCTCATGTGCATCAGGTGATGGCTGAGAGATTCGAATAGGGAGGCTGTGGAGAGTGCAAGTATAAGTCTGCAAATGTTATGAGAAGGACAGACCAGAGGTGTTGGTGCAGGTCCCATTGATTACTAAGCCTGTAAGGCTGGATAAATTTCTTGTTGTTGCAAGTAGAGACCCTAAGCTTCTGAACTTCCTTCCTCCTGGTGGATCAATGGACAAGCTCGGGGGTCCTAAGGCAGACATCTTGGCTTCTTAGGAGCAGGTTGGGTGGAACAGGATTCTTGAGTGATTTGTTCCTCCTATCGCACTCAGGTTCTATTCTTTTTTTTGTGTTTCCAATCACATGAATGCTCTCAGAAAGTGGTTTAGAAATGTTATTAATGACCAGCAACAGTAAAATGTTAGATCCTGATTGATTTTAAATTGTTGAACTGATAAAATAAGTCCTCTGCATTTTTCCCCATGCGTGAAGCTGCATCGTACTCCAGTACAGAGAGGTAGCATTAAATCTGTTCATTTAAAAGTGAAACCTAACATGCATCTAAATTCATAATCCCAAAAGACACCCATGCACAGACTTAAGTTCCCCATGCATATTATTTTCTAGATATTTAGCAGCGGCATATTTGATCTCTGCATGCATTGAATATACTCTTCAAACTCTGTATGCTGAAACAACCTATCAGAAACTAGTTATAACAGTAATTTCCTTTCTAATTTCTGAAGGTGGACATGTTGTTAGCATCTAGGGTTTATTGATCATCAGTTATTCCTTCAAAAAGAAACCAGTATCATGCATTCTGTTTAGCCTCATGCCCATTCTTTTATTTTTTATTGTTATTTGAATCTGACCGATCTTTATAGAAATTATTGTCATCACTGTGTTATCTTTGAGCAAAAAGAAAGGTACTGTATTATGCTATCACTTCTCCAGAAGTCCAAACTGGACGAATACAGGGAGATAGAGTTAAGTAGACAAAATGTTAAACTAATAGGCAAATTAAACCAACTAACGAATACACTGTAATTTTCTTGATTCTGTATTATCAACTGTATGTGGCAGAATTTAAATCACAGAATAGCATGTTCTTAAATGAAAAAGAAAAGGGTAGTAATTAGTAAAATACTGCATCTCTACACCCAAACAAGGGTTTGATCTGTTCTTGCCATACTAATATTACAAACATTTAATAGTTGCAAAATCAAATGTTTTCGTTATCATATATATTCTAACTATGGAAACAAGAACTGTTATTCTTGCATTTAAACATCATTACATCCCAACACATTTCATCTTAGAACCCCATTCTTGCTTTATCATCAACAGGCTAAGGTTTAACATCAACACAGTTGTATTCAAACCGAAACTAATACCTTTTTATTATCGGCTTAACTCGAGTATGCACAGATGCAATGCAAGCCAGGTATTTCATTATCGGCTTATAGCCATTCTTTAAATAAACATCTTAAACAGGATTTCAGGAACAAATTGGAAAATCAGAGTTCAAAACACCGAGCATAAACATTAAACCCTAGCACTGAACATTCTCATTTAAATATACAATCGCAACATCTTACAGAACACCTTATTTGTTTACTGAATGTTTCATTCAAAACCCATTTTTACACTACACAGCTATTGCCGAAACAAAACCATAGTTGACGTTTCTATTCCTTACAGTTCAACATTTGTTTTCCCCATCGTTTTAGAAGTGCAAAACCATAAACATTAAACGTTAAAATGCTGTAGAATTCATTGCAACAACAAAGGTTCAAACACTATCGAGTTCGCCGAGTCGAGGCATGGCTGGCCTTTCTTTTTAGAAATATTTACATCATCTACACTAACTAAAAACCATAACAATAACATTTTCCCCAAGGTTGCAAGCAAGGCAAAATCCATTGCCGAGAAAACACATTCCAAAACCCTGCCGACACTCACTGTCGACCAAGTCCGAATCCAGGAGAACCACGAGGTAGGGTACCACCGACGCTTACCGGTGGGTTTGTTGTATTCCCCCGTCAATGTTCCAAGCACACTACTATTCACCGAGAGCTAACCTGTCAAGCAATCACGTTCAGGGTTAAACGATAGTTATGAAATACCAACGCATGCAACAAAGAAAACTCTAAACTTATGCAACAACACTATACCTGCGTCGTTGACAGAAGAATGGCGAAGCCATCCATCCACCTTGAAGGAGAAAGACCCAACTTGCAGGGAACACTGTGTTGAAGCTTGCGAAACTTGCAACCCGATTCTAAAACCCCAGACCTTCAAGTTACTGTAACGCCACCAAACGGACGCACTCATCCAACCCTGTGGGTTGCTACACTATTCATTTCCAGACTCAGCCTCCATTGATAGTATTCACTCACAGATTGAAGGCTGCTGAAGGTCTTAGGTTCGAGCCTGAGGGAGGCTAAAAACATCAAAACCTAAGTGCCTCCCGGCCAGTTGGCCTCACCCCAAACCCTACCACTAAAGTGAATGACCAAGAAAACGTTACAATATCTCGTAAGTTCCATTAGGGTTCATTACAATCCCAACGCACAACAATCGACGATGGAGATCTATTTTCATTAAGCCACATTGGAAGGTGGTAGATGTGGCATTAATTCACCCATCTGCCTCCTGAGCCACGGCATTGCCAACTCAGTCGACACTGAGGCAGGAGGCCTGTTACAATGCAGCACTGGTGAACCTTTTCACGTGCTGGACATCCATTACAACATGCACGTAATATTTCCATTAACAATGTAGCCCGATGATTTGATTACAACCCAATAATTTACGATACCTTTAGATTCGTACGCAAACATTTTACAACGCCATCATATCTACCTGCCAACCATAAGGATCGACGTTATTGCATCAACTTTATAAATTATACCAAGGTTATAACATTCATCGGTAGCATGTATAAAATATTTGGTATGTTCCATTTAAGTCGACACAAGTGCACTCATATCATGACACGTTAACCTAGGTCGCATTCGATCCTAAGGTATGGATAGATTGCGCCCCACTTAATATAAAGTTCATCAAGCTTTGCTCATGTCGTAAACTCATAAGATTACACCCCCTTAGGGTATAGTTGCCTCATAAAACCATCGTATAAATTGTATGATAAGGTATTAATGTATATTACATCACTGTTATAATTTCTTAGGTAATAAAAAACTTAGAATCACCTTGGCGCCTTAACTATGGTGATTAGGACCATGTTCCTTGTCTTAGAATTGTTACAAGTCAAAATTTATACAAAGATTGTTCATTCATGGAATGATAACAAGAGAAGCCATAAACTCTTAAGTGCAGAAAATTAATAACAACCACACTCTGAAATTGACGACTTCTACAGCCTTTGAGCTAGTCAAGTTACTTCTTACACATTTGAAAGGAAACCATACCTGTGGCGTCGAAGTAATAGCAGTTTTCATCTATGTAATGATTATTAAACACTCTGAAATTATCGCTATCTCTTACCTGCGAATCTGCGCATGAAGGACCAGTACAATGCTTTAGCTGAGCATCTAAGTAAGCCTCGGGGCACCTCGTGGGACCCCCTTCATCATCATCCAGAAATTTTGAATTGTCAGTACTTGTCGAAGAGAATTATGTTTTCCAAATGTATCGAAATTTTCAATCATTCAAGCATATAAATAAATGTCATAATCATTAATTGGATTCATGACGTGTCGTCGACATGAAGCACCATTAGAAAACAAAGAAAACACAGTAGTAAGTTGTCCCTACAAAATGACGTAATTATTAATTATTGCTTTACTAAACATTTATTATTTCCGCATTTTGCAATTATTAGCATTAAATGATGATTTAGAAATTTTTAAATTTTTATGAAAATATCGGGTTGTTACATATGGCAGCATCTATGTATTGGTCCCATCTCTTGAAAGGACCCTCCTTGTACCCTGGATCTTTTTGAGATATGAGACGAAGTGTGTTATGAATGTAGACTAAGTTCTATGCGTTCTTTGATCCCAATTGATTTCTCTTCATTGAATAGATGAGAGCATAAGTGCTCCAATTCCTCTCACAAGACGAGGAACTAGCCATTTGCCCAAGTAATTGTATGGAAAATTGTTGTAACTCAGGAGCATCAACACCATGAAGCTACCACCAATCAATCATATCATTTTTATTGCGCCTATTAGTCTTAGAAGCATGTGAACTAATGACACGCCCACATGAAAATTGGGCAAATTGAGTTCGTATCTCAAAGGCCTCCACTGTAGAACCATGCATTTTTTAACAACAACCATAAACCCTTTCACCACCTCTTTATCTTAGGAAGGAGACCTTCTTCCTGTCGAGGGATCATACCATTTTATATTAACTGCATGGGTTGCCATATGAAGTGGGGTGTTCAATTTATGCCATCATCCATATATGTTTGCATTACATTGTGTTGTTTTGTGTTGTATTTGCATCATATGTTTGTCACATGTGCATCGAGTTTCTATATTGTGTCTTTTTCATTAATTTGAATTGATTTAGCATTGTTTTAAAAAAAATTAAATATTTTAGTGACATAAAAACATCATAATGATATTTTCAATAAAAATATTTACTAAGTACCTAGTGTTATGATATACCACCTAAACTAGATTGTTGCTAAAAAAATATTCCATATAAGAATAGAGAAGGAATATATAAGAATAAAGAGGAAGCATGGTTTAGTTTTCCTTTATATCATTTTTTCATTATGGCCATCTTATATTTTAATTTGTCTCTCTCTACTGCATGGTATACTAGCTTGGACTCTTTGGAAAGTCCGAAATCAAGCTATTTTCCAAGATACCATTCCTTCACAAAAGATGACTCTTAATTCATTCTGGATCTTATTCCACTCATATGAAAAAGTTACATTCCAAAATCAGAACTACAGAAGAAGAAGGTGTCCTCTCTTATTAAATAATGATGATAAGGCAGTGGGTTTTTTTCGAATGTGCTTCCACAGTTCAAAAATGTGGGGCAGGTTTTGTTCTCAGATGTGGAATGACTCTAAATCTAAAATTTCGTTTGTCGGGTGGAATTGGTACAAATACAAAAGCTGAACTCTTGGGTCTTTGGGACATCACAAAAGTGGCATTATTATGTGGTTTGGACCCTTTAATTATATTTGGAGATTCCATGGTTGTTATCAATTGGGCCAATAATCGGGTACATTTGAAGAACATTACTCTTCAACATTGGTGTTATAGAATCTCTGCTTTATTGTGCAGATTTCATTCTCTCACTATAGAACATATCTACAGGGAGAATAATGATGTTGCAGACACATTATCCAAGGAAGCTATTGATGGGGATCCAGGTACACTTTATTGGGAGGAATGGGTAGAAGATCCACTTGTTTCTGAGGGCACATATAAACACTTTTTTTCTGAATTGTAATAGTCTATTTTAAAAGGATTGTAAGAACTGTATATGCTAGTATGTGTAGAAGGCACATGGATATGTTTTTGTTTTTGGTGTGAAATCTGGTCATGAGCTAGTAATAGTGACATGAACATATATATGGGAGATATATGTCCATATATTGGACAAGATGGTTTGTAATTTTTTATTTCTTTTGAATTAACAAAAGTGCGTTTTTTTTCTCTGAAAAAAAAAATGTAGAGCCAAAAAGTTATGCATGTCAAATTAATTAATTAAGTAATAAAGCAGACAATGTTGACGTCTAGATATCTGATGTGCAATCTAATGAATGCATTATGATTGATAGATATATAACCATTCACATTATCATTTTTCACCAGCATACTATATTAAAGAGCTAGTTTACTTTTAGACCCCTCATAGCACTATAATTATTATAACTTATGAATTAATGGACTAAATGTAAGGATTGGAGCGAGCTATACAATTTTTTTTTTAGCACCAACGTACTATATTAAATAGCTAGTTTATTTTTAGACCCCTCATAGCACTATAATTATTATAACTTATGAATTAATGGACTAAATGTAAGGATTGGAGCAAGCTATACAATTTTTTTAGACCAAGAGGGGAGATGTGGGAATCATAATCCAAACCAATAAAGTTTTTCTTTTGCTTGTAGTTTTCATATTGCATAGTATAAATCTTGTTGAGGACAATTATGGAAGCTCCACCTCAAATGTGGGTTGTTATGCTCAACTGGTTCACTCCCATTGTGCTACTTGTGTTTTTGAAAGTGGTGATTGGAATCATTGTTGTTACTTCTATAATGCACCAAAGCAACAACATCAACAATGAAATTACAAGAACCCATCTCTGTAATATAGATTAAGCACCTTTAGTTTACCTAGAGATAAGACTAAGGAGGTAGCTGAGTATAAAAACTAGGAAGAAGAAGAGAGAATGGTGGATAATGTAGTAGTAGTAGAAGAGAAAACAAAATGGTGGATAATGCAGTAGTAGACAAAGAGAAAACAAGGGTGAAAATGGAAAACGAAAGAAAAATGAAAGTGGAGGCCATATAATTCCTATTTTTTTTTTAATATAAGTCCTCCCTATCATCTCATTAAATTATGAAAGGGTTGATAAGACAAACTCAAGGACATATCTAAGAAGATGGAATCCATTTTTCTTGCATTCACCCTTCTTGTCTTCACAAACACCTTTGGATTCATCACCACTCTTCTTATCATCATCTCCACCTCCCTTCTTTTCTCTCCACCATCCTTTTTCTCCCCACCATCATCCTTCTTCTCCCCCCCTTCTTTCTTCCCTTCTTTCTTGTTCCCTTCCTAATTGTCTTCAGTATTCTTATGCGAGATGATCTCTGTTAATGTATTTGTAACCTCAGAAGATATTCACTTGTATATTTTATATTGTATTCATATGTCATTGTACTTCCGACAGAGAGGTTTTATTCCTCCGATCGGGAAATTTATTATTGCATTTGATAGGGTTATTAGACTCCCCTAGAGGGGTCGGCCCTGAGTTAAGTTGTAGGGGGTTATTAGACTCTCCTAAAGAAGTCGGCCTAGTTAGGGAAAAAGTCAAGTGGAAGTAAAGTATAAATAGAGAGGGTGCTCCTCTCTATTTATTCATTCACTCACTCACTCAATTCGCATAAGTGAGAGAGAGAGAATTTCGCACAAGTGGAGGAGGAGGAAGATGTTGAAGACCATCTCTTTGTTTTGGGGTTTTGTATTATTGTGCATTCTATCTCTGAGGAAGTTGAGAGGTTTTCTCCTTTATGGTTTCCCCGATGAAATGATTTGTGTCTCTTGTCTCTTATGTTTGATTTGTTGTGCATGTTATTTTCTCAGATAAGATCCTAGATCGTATTGAATTAAATTGTGAAAAACTAACATGGTATCAGAGCTAACCTGAGAAGAAGACACTATGCAGCTGCAGAAGCTAGGGATTCTTAATTTTTGGGTCTCTTTCCACGGATCATGAAGGGTAGGAGGCTAGGTTATCTCTCCTAAGGAATGTGCATCTTTCTGTCGAAGCAGAATTGGATTCTGAGCATTTTCAATTTTCGGCATGTCACTACTGCAAGAAATTAGGGCTTTTGACAGAAGTGGAATTTTGGAGTGCTCTCAGCACAGGATTGTTATCCTCATCAAAATCAAAATTTAGAGACCAAGATTGAAATTTTTGGTTGTGTAGAACCTCAGGATACGTCAAACCCTAGTTTGACTTTTGGACCAAAAAAACCAGAAAGGACCAGAAACTGCATATCCGAAATTCGCAAGTCACTTTTGAAGGATCAATTTTTGGAATTTTCAAAATCCAAGTGTACCAACTTGCTTGTCTCAACAAGGCGCGTCTTTCTATCCAAACAGAAGTTTGAAATTCCAAGTTTGTATTTTTAGGGTTTCTCTGTCAAACCCTAGCCAAATCCAGATCCAGTTTCAACAAATCAAGTGGTAAGACCTAAATATTTTCTATTTCCATTTGAAGTACTCTTTAAAGATGTCTCCCCACACCAAGCTTGAGGATAAGCTTTAAGGGGATGATAACTTCTGAGCATGGAAGTATAGGATAGGGCTTGTCCTAGAAGAGAATGATCTGGACACCTATGTGAATGAAGAGGTTCCAGTTCTAGAGGGAGATGAGAATAAGGCCTTACATAAGAAGAACTTGGTCAAGGCCAAGAGGATTATTGCAGATTCTATCAAGGACCATCTCATACCACATGTGTCATCTCTAAAGACACCCAAGGAGATGTTTGATTCCTTGACCAAGCTATTTGAAGGAAAGAATATAAATCGCAAGATGGCATTGCGGAACCAATTGAAGAATGTGAAGATACAAAATATAGAGACCATGCAGTCTTACTTTACAAGGGTCTCTCAGATAAAAGAACAACTTGAAGCTATGGGAGAAGACATAGAAAGTGGAGAAATAATGATGACCACCTTTAATGGTCTACCCAGCTCATGGGATTCCTTCATTCAAGGAATTTGTGCTAGGAAGAAGCTCATCACACTCAGTAGGTTGTGGGAGGAATGCTCACAAGAAGAAGCTCGACTTGTAGCTCGAGAAGAGAAGATGGGCAATGAAGACCAAGCTCTCACAGCACACTCCAGGAGGAATAATGACAAGAGGGTGCACCACCACAGTAAGAAAGAAAAACACCACCACCATAATCAGAGGAATAACTTTAGATCCTGAAGAGATGTATCAACCATTCGATGTTATACAGGTGATGAGAAGGGACACATCTCCAGGGATTGTCCTAGAAATAAAAGTGACTCTCACAAGAAGAAGAACAACAAGAGAAGACATCATTCTCACACTGTAGAGGATGATGAACCTCTCAGGAAGAGAGCCATAGAATAAAGTGGAGATTCTTCAAGCGATGAAGAGTATGTTTTGATCTCTGTCCTCACAAGAACTGTTACACATGGAAACAATGATTGGCTTATAGATAGTGGGGATTCCAATCATATGACAGGATTCAAGGAATCCTTTATGAGCCTATCTGAACATGAGTCACCCCACAAAGTGAAACTTGGGGATGAATACCAGTATCCTATAAAAGGAAGTGGTGAAGCCTCTTATAAGCTAGACTCTGGAAAGTCTATGAAGATGAAAGATGTCTTATTTGTACCAGGACTAAAGAAGAACCTTCTCTCCATATCTGCATTGGATGCAAAAGGCATGAGGGTTGCATTTGGAGATGGCCAAGTTCTTATGTGGCAAAAAGGAAATACTATAGATGATGCAGTAGTGATTGGAGAGCAAGAGGGCCAACCAGAACAAGCCTTGGTCCATGAATCCATGGATCCTAGTGAACTATGGCATAGAAGGCTTTCACATGTGCACTATAGAGCACTTCCTCTTGCAAGCAAAGCTATTGAAGGTCTTCCAGAAATACAAGCAAAGCATGAAGACATTTGCAAAGGTTGTGCAATGGGAAAGAATACAAAGAAGACATTTCCAAGTAGCGAGAGCAAGGCAAAAGGAATCTTGGAAATCATCCACTCAGATGTATGACGTCCGATGTCATCCAGTTCATTGAGTGGGTATGTATATTATCTTTCTTTCATTGATGATTTTTCTAGGAAGACATGGATATATTTCTTGAAGAGAAAAGATGAAGTATTCGGTAAGTTCAAGGAATTCAAATCCTTGATCGAAAAGCACACATAGAAGAAAATCTAGATTTTTCGGTCAGACAATGGCGGAGAAGACTTCAAGAAATTATGCAGAGATTCAGGGATTAAGAGGGAGTTGACCACTCCATATAATCCACAACATAATGGAGTTGTAGAAAGGAAGAACAGAACAATTATGGAAGCATCCAGGGCGATGCTTCATGACCAGGATCTTCCTATGCATCTATGGGCAGAAGCTGCAAGAAAAACCGTGTATGTACAGAATCATACTCCACATAGAGTACTTGAAAACAAGACACCAGAAAAAGCATTCTCCGGCGAGAAACCAGAAGTCATCCATCTCAGAATATTTGGTTTCTCGGTGTACACACATATTCCAAAAGAGAAGAGGATGAAGTTATATCCTTCAGGAAAGAAGGGTATATTCATGGGATATAGTGAAAGATCAAAGGCTTACAGAATATATTTCCCAAGATTCAAGAAGATCGACATCAGCAGGGATGTAACATTCGACGAAGAATCATCATATCAAAAATACAGAAAGATATCTATTGAAGACATTGAAGAACTAGAAGCACCCAGGATCCGAGATACAACAATGAATGAAGTAAATCCAGAAGATTATGGAGAACATGAGATGGAATACCCACAGGAACCTATAGATCCACCATGTGAGAAGAATTCTCACAAGAGGAAACCAACATGGGTACGAGAAGCAATTCAAGATGCAGAGAGATATGGTGCTCCAGAGGGAATGCATAGAGAAAGCAATAGACCGAGACCATTCTCCAGTTATGTAGCCCTGCTGTGTGACATCTTTGACAAAGAACCTTCCAACTATGAGGAAGCAGCTGAGAAGAAAGAAAGGAAGGATTCCATGATCGAGGAGTACCAGTCGATCATGAAGAATGATGCTGGGATGTGGTCCCGAGACCAGTAGGGAAGTATGTTGTGACTTCCAAGTGGATCTATAAGATCAAGCATGCTGCAGACGGTAGCATAGAGAAACACAAGGTGAGGTTTGTGGCACATGGCTTCTCCCAGAAGGAAGGGATAGATTATGAAGAGACATTTGCACCTGTAGCCAGATACACTTCCATCAGATCAGTACTTTCTCTAGCTGCAGTGATGAAGTGGAAGGTACACCAGATGGATGTCAAGACAACGTTCTTGAATGGTGTAGTAGAGGAGGAAGTGTATGTGGAGCAGCCACTCGGATTTGAGACACATGACAGGGAGACTCTTGTGTGCAAATTGAAGAAATCCTTGTATGGATTGAAACAGGCACCCAGGACGTGGTATGGTAGGATTGATAGCTTCCTGACCAGTTTGGGCTCTACCAAGAGTAAAGCAGATTCCAACCTTTACTACAAGGTTGAGGAAGGTAACCCAGTGATACTTCTACTTTATGTAGATGACCTGTTTGTGACAGGTGAGGATGGGTTGATTGCTGACATGAAGAGGAAGCTTGCTGCCAAGTTCGAGATGAAGGACTTGGTTATGATGCACTACTTTCTAGGCATGGAGGTGTGGCAGAGTACGGATGGAATCTTCCTTGGACAAGGGAAGTTTGCAATAGAGATCCTAAAGAGGTTCGGGATGATGGACTGCAATTCCATGGCCACACCTATGGAATCAAACCTGAAGCTATTGAGTGATGCTTCATCAGAGTCGGTTGATGCGTTGAGTTTGAGATGAAGGACTTGGGTATGATGCACTACTTTCTAGGCATGGAGGTGTGGTAGAGTATGGATGGAATCTTCCTTGAACAAGGAAAGTATGCAGTAGAGATCCTGAAGAGGTTCGAGATGATGGACTGCAAGGCCATGGCCACACCTATGGAATCGAACCTGAAGCTATTGAGTGATGCTTCATCAGAGTCGATTGATGCCACGATGTATCGTCTGATGATTGGATCCTTGATGTACCTGACAAATACGAGACCAGATATTTGCTTTGCTGTAAACACACTGAGCCAATTCCTGACGGATCCGAGACATGTTCACTTGATTGCTGCAAAGCATATTCTGAGGTACCTAAAAGGTACGGTTGATTATGGGCTCAAGTATGATGCGAATCAGAAGATTAACCTGGAGGGTTATGTTGATTTGAATTCAAGAAGTTCCATTGATAGGAAGAGCACTTCGGGGTGCTGCTTCAGTATGGGATCAGTGTTACACCTAAAATCCTACCATCATGAGATTCAGTGTATACATCCCTAAAGTTTCATTGACTAAGTTATTGGCATGGAAGAGATATAACTCATTTACACTAGGTTTTGAGAGGTCGTCGCATGCTGCACTCATGCAACCTGTGACGTCACATCTTGCTCTCTTGCAGGGTGCGACGATGTCAGTTAATGGACAAAAATAGCTCCTTCGAGCTCATTCTCGAAGCCAGCTGACATGGATCCCTATCCTTGACCTTGTGGGAGAGTTGGAACTCGGTTCCTAACCTCTTGGAAGGATCCCCTATCTCTCTCCTACCATATCTCAACCTACCCTGTCCATACCCTATCCACTTAGTCCTATATAAGTGAAGCTCTACCCCTCTCCAAAGGGAGGAAGTCTATAGTGTCTACATGCTCGTGAAATCATCTTGGTGAGATGTCTACTCATCCATTGAGATACTCACACTTCCTTGGGAGGATATGGAATTTGGCTTGGATGGAGAAGGACGGTTATGTTAAGCCCTGGTTGTAGTCATTCTTTTCTATGTACTTTCCCTATTTACAGTAATATAAACACTTTCCACCAATATTGTTGTGTTGATGATATTGAGTAGTTTTCCTGCTTAACTGTTTACTTAGATCTATTACTGTATAGATGATTTTTTACTTGTTTGTCTTGTCCCATGTGTCTTGACAGGTCTTGCAGCTGAGATCTGACGACCGCAAGGCATGGAGCAACATCTAGGAGGAAGGACTTCAAGTTTAAGGTAAGACATCTAGTAACCCGATCCTTAACTAGATCTAGGAAAGTGGTTTATAGTCTGTACTATTTGTTCTAGACTCACATTGAGCTAGGGAGATCCGGCTCACATCCACTGGAGTGGATTGTCTATCAAACAAATCTGGCGACCATACTGGGGAAGAACATTCCTTTATAGTTGTCAATTTGAATGTCATTTTTGGTTGATTTCTTGTTACACGCCATTTTATTTGTCATTCGCCTCTCAAACTAGTTTCACCATCAGATCTTCACTTTGAAGAGTTTGATTACCTTCCTTTGAGTTTGCACTTCTCATTTTCAAACCATTTCATTGCTCTTTGTTTGGAGATTTATTCATTTTTTGAACTTAGATCTCTCCTGCCGCACCTGGTCAGTGGACTCAGAGTGACACTGTGTCATTTTTTATCTTTGTTCTTTGTCTGTGGGCCTATCGTCGCAACACTTCCATTGGTCTACTGCGACACCGTCGCACTTCCTGCACTAGTGAACTGCGACGTCGCACTGTGTACAAACACAGACTACGTCGATCTGTCGAAATTGGCATGCGGGCATCCCTTCTCCATGAATCGTGTATCCTACAGTCATTTTGACCCATATTAAGGTTTTGAGATCATTTTTGGTTCGGTGTGATTGGCTTGTTTTAAAGACTTGAAGAGTGTGGGATATCCATGTCTTTTTTAGCCTCTTTTTCTTGGGTTATGCATCTTGTTTCCTTTACATGCTAAGCTATCTAATGATTATTGGAAAAGATTGATTCTTTGTCTCCACTTTAGTTCAAAGAAAAGCTTGATTTTGTCACTCTTTTGCTATATTCACAAATTTGGAAAACGTAAATATTCTTCTTACTTTATTTTGATCATTTGATATTCTTGGTCTTACCATCATAAGAAGAAGAAAGGCTTGTTTCAGATTTGTGTGCATTTGAGTTAGATAAGATTGTTAAGTGCTTATCTTTGTCTTGCATTTGATTGGAAACGTTTGTGGAATATTTCTTTCCATAGCTTAGATGTGTCTTTTTCATTTGTAAAAAGATAGGAAATGAGTTATAATTATTGCATTTGGTAGATTTTGAGCCTTTCTTGAGTGCCTTTGAGTTGTTTGGGTGCTTGTCATTTTTCTTTGGGAATTTCCGAATGATCAAAGTGTTGTAGATATTCTCTCACTTTCTATATGAAAAGTGTTTAGTTATCAAGTTCTATTTTTGATACATGCATTTGAAAATTGAAAGTGCTTCATTATCTTGTCTTATACATTGTTAAGATTCGTCGCATCTTTCATTCTCTTCACGCTTTTTGGCTTATTATTGCGGAAAGTTAGAGTTATTGCATTCTAAGTAGGAATTCTTCTTTTTGCTACTACTTAAGTACTTTTGGTTTGAAAGAAAGAAAAATCTCTCCTTGCCTTAAGTATTTTTCATTGAAAAGGAAAGGAAAATGTGCATTAACATGTAGTTGACGATTGCATTATGTTTACATTTATGTACTCACCTCATGCATCCACCTAACTGCACAAGATAAAATCAATGCTAGCTTAGGTTAAAATCATTTAGTAACCGTGTATAAGTTAGAGACGTGTTCCGGCGTCGTTAAGCGTGGTAGTTGTCGTTATTTGCCAGCACTGTATTCCAGGGGTATTGCAGTCTTCCATGTACTTATCTGTATATAGAATCTCTTTCACGTACCCACCAAGTCCCTTAAGTACTTGGCGTATATCGAAAGGTGTTTCACGTACTCGGTAGTATATAGGAAGGTCTCGTGCTGTACGGTTGTGCATTAGACAGCACCACTACGGATTTGAGCTCCCACGTACCTTGCGTATATCAGGAGACACCATTAGGATTCCTGAAACCAACTGAGTTAACCTTTTGTTCGTCTTGGCAGAGCAATACACCGAGAACAACACTCAGGGAGATTACTATGTACGTACTGTCCAGGTAGTCGGGTATTCAGGCAAGGATACGGTCCCAATCCTCCTTGTCGCGTTTTACTATTGGACCCTGCAGTATATAGCGAGTTGTGAAGCCTTGATAATCCTATGAGGATCCTGACTTTTCATCCACTCCTATTCGCACAGTTTGCTTGTTGCTTTTAGACTTGAGTAGTGTTTGATTTGTGTGGTACTTTAGAGACTCTTAGGAAGTTTAGATATGGAAGATTCTTTCGGGACTACCAACCAGGAAACCCCTTTGCAGGGTATGCCATTTGTTATTCCCCCTTGTGGAACTGTTGGTCCTCCCTTTATGGCTACGTTGAGTCTTCCTGGATTGACGATAGGATTACCAATATGATTATTCTCCAATCCAGTTACACCAAATGCACCAATTGTGTCTAACCTAGGTCCTTCATCACATGAGCATCAATCTCATGGTGACCATTCTCCTTCTTCGTTGAAAGTTGAATCGGCTTCCGTCTCTTCTTCTTCTCCTACTGAAAACTCTGATGTTAGTAAGAAGGTGGGTGAGAAGAAGAAGAAGAAAAGGAATATTAAGAAGAAGAAGGATAAGAAAGAGACCACGCGTCAACCATCTGCCTCTGATGGAACTCATTCTATGAGAACACCTTGTAAGCCCAAGTTCCCTCGCAAAATTTGCAAGGGTGATCACCTTCTCAAGGATTGTCCCGGTATTTCCCGTGTGTCAGAGGTGTGGTCTAAAAACCCCAAATCGCTTGTATCGTCAACCTCTGACCATCATGTTGATGATACTCCCTCGACCAGTGACCCATTGGTGAAGGGTCGGAATGGTAGAGTTGTAGACCCTTGCTAGCTATGCAAGGGCATGCATCGTACTTACCTTTGTCCAAGCATGGATGAAGCTTCACAGTGGTTGGAAGATATTACTAGTTCTTAATAGGTGCTTCCAACAAGCGATAGTAAGTTGTCCCTCGACCCCCCACTAGTTGACCAAGTGATCGATTCAATTTCATCTGTAATCAATCCCACTCTTCCTTCCAAGAGTGAAGTGATCGAGTCGATGTCATCTCCACTCGATCCCGCTCTTTCATTGGAGAAAGTCCAGACTAAATCAGTCACCATGACACAATCTTCGTCTCATTCTTATCTTCCAAGTGAGAGTGAATTGGAAACCGTTGATGTTTTCCTAGTCAGTTCAGAATGTCCTAGGCAAGGGGAAAACCTGTCCATTCCTACAGGACCCCCCCCAAGTAATGAGGTCATTTCCTTTGATTGGAATGGTCTAACAGAATCTCGTCTTCCTTTTCAAATATTTGTAGGAGTTTCTGATAAAGAAATATTTCGTACGATAGTTGATGAGGGAGCTTCTGTTAGTATTTTATCCTCAACTGCTTGGCAAGCTATAGATTCCCCTCAGCTTGAGCCAGTAACTGACCAGATTTTGGCTTTTAATAGAAGGCCTACCGGGCCTTTAGGGATTCTCTCACGGTTACCTGTCACGTTGAGAGGTAAAACTGTTTATGTTGATGTCATGGTTGTCCAAGGTCCTTTAGATTTCAATATACTCCTTGGACGTGATTATGCCTACGCTATAAAAGTCGTTGTGTCCACACTCTTTCGAGTGATGTGTTTTCCCTACGATGGGAGGATTGTGACCGTTGATCAACTTTCCTTCGTGACACCCAATCATCGCATGAATGCCAGTCATCAGACTTCCCTGAATGTTCTACATGTTTTAGTGGTTTCTTCCCCCTGAGGATGGGGGGTACAAGCACGTTTTATGTTATGTTTCAAGCTCGTTAAAAAATTAAACCAACCACTCTAGCATAGTTTTCCTTTGGTTTCAAGCTTGCATAAAAATGAAACCAATCCACTAGAGCATAGTTTTATTCAAGCTTAGTTTCCTACAATCATAGTTTCCTTTTGGTTTCAAGCTTATGTAAAAATTAAACAGGTTTCCACGTGAAACCGACCCTCAAGCATAGTTTACCTTTGGTTTCAAGCTTGCATAAAAATGAAACCATCCACTCAAGCATAGTTTTATTCCATTTCAAGCTCGTTAAAAAATAATATGGGCCCCCTCAAGCATAGTTAGTTATTGTCTATTTCAAGCTTGTGTAAAAGTGAAATAGATATCCCTCCCATCGATTCGAGTCTCTTGCTAGAGTTAGATCCTGAACCTTCATTTCATCTAATTCTTATTTTCCCCCCCTTGGTGAACATTTTCATATTAGTAGCCAAGTTGGTAGTTGGGTTAGCAAGCAGCATTTTCAGACGAAATGAAGCTTGGGGGGCATGCCACATGTCGTACCATCAGCAATCATGTTGAAGGAACACCACCATGTTAAGCCGCTAGCAATCATGTTGGGGGCATTTACCAACCTCTGGGAACCATGTTGGGAAGGAACCCGTCAATGGGCCTTAACCGTGAGCAGAGTTTACCTTTGGCTTCAAGCTTGTTAAAAAATGAAACCAGTAGTTTGAGCATAGATTAGTCTTTGATTCCAAGCTCGTTAAAAAATGGAATAGACCCCCCAAGCATAGTTCACCTTTGGTTTCAAGCTTGCATAAAAATGAGACCAGCTTCACTGAGTATAGTTCTATTCCTGTGTCAAGCTCATTAAAAAATGAAACAACTCTTTTCCCTTTGAGTCGAGTCTTCTCATAGACTTAGTACCTGAAACTTCTTTTCATCTGACTATTCCTTAGGCGAATGAAATGAAGCTTGGGGGGCATGTCTTCAACCTCTAGAAGTTACGTTGAAGTCAACTGGATCGCCTCTCCATATCATGTTTGAGCTAAGTCACTTACTTCTAGCAATCATGTTAGGGGCACACACCAACCTCTAGATTCCATGTTGGGAAAAAGTTCACCTTTGGGAACATTTTTTCCTTTTTAGGTTTCAAGCTCATTAAACCATGAAAATTATCCCGAGCATAGTTCATTTTCTATTACAAGCTCGTTAAAAAATGAAGCACACATCATGAGCATTCTTCCAACCTATCTTTGAGCTCGTTAAAAACAGTAAGATGGCATTTGAGCTTACTTTTCACTTTTTTCGTGCTCTGGTTGAAACATGAAAAGTGGTTTGAGCTTACTTTTCACTTTTTTCGTGCTTTGGTTGAAACATGAAAAGTGGTTTGAGCTTACTTTTTACTTTTTCGTGCTCTGGTTCAAAGATGAAAAATATTCCGAGTGCTTTTGATACCATTCTCATGCTCGTTAAAAATTTGAGTTAAAAAGGTGTGTCTAACGAGTATAGGTTTATCACTTTATCCGGCCTCGCTAGACTATTTACGGAAAAGGAACTGTGCCGAGTTTACTTTTTCCTTTGTCGTACTCGGTCATCAACCATGAAAAAGTTGTTCATGGAGTCCTTTTAAGCTCTTTTCAGACTCCCTAAATAGGAAAAGATTGCCAAGTGAACTTGATGCTTTCACACTTGTAAAAGCATTTCAATGATCATCTTTCTGGTGATATTTTACCCCTTTTATGCTATGAATATTTATTTAATATTATTATTTATTAATTAGTAGATTATTAGGTTATTAGTGAAAGGGTGTAACCCTTCACAATGTTGGATCAAGCCCTATATAAAGGCGATCTTATTGTATCATCTTTGATCTTATCAATTCAATTATATATATATCTTATTCAATATGGATCTCGCGTCCTAGTTTTTCTGCCGCATTTGGTATCAAAGCGGAACGCTCCTCCATCTAAGCTCGGATTCGGCTCACAATCAGAGCAGATTCGCTCCTGCACTCTGAGCTCGGACTCGGCTCATCAACTCCTCCAGCGAGCTCGGATTCGGCTCATCAACTCCTCCAGCGAGCTCAGATTCGGCTCCTCATTTCACCCTCGGCTCTCACCACTCCCTGCCTTCACCCCTCTTTGCTACGTCCATCCCCTGCGTTCTCCCTCCTTCCTGCCTTCGCGCGCACCTGCTCCACGCACCTCCACTTCCTTCCCGCACACTGCTCCCTCTCTCCCTCCTCGCCTCTCCCCTCCGTCACATCTCGCTGATCCACTACCGGCCTTCTCCCTCCGCCTGCCACTCCTTCCCTGCACGTACACTCTCTGCGCCTTTCTTCCTCACGCCTCCGCTCCAACCCTCCTCTTCTCTGCCTACTCGCGCACCTCTCCCAAACCCTCGTCCTCTCCCACCGCATCCACACTCCCGCCTGCTCGCCCAGCACACCCCTCCACGCCCACTCTAGCACACCCGTCCACGCCACACCTGCCCCATTTCCTCCCTCGCTAAGCTCTCTCCATTCCCCTCCGCACTCTTCCACCGCCGCCTCCCCACTATCACTTCCCGCCATTCCCAAGACCTGCATACATTCAAAACACAAAAATATTAATAATAAATTTTTTATTACTATATTTTTTTCATACATAATAAAATTATTATAATTTAAATAATAATTATTGTATTATTATTTTAATATACAATAAATTATTATTATAATTTAATAATATTTATTGTATTATTATTTTATTCCTTCCCTAACTCTTATCCTAAACACCAAAATCGATTCCAAATATTCACCTCCCCACACCCGGTCAAGAAAAATGGCCGAGTTACGAGACCGACTAGAAAAATTATAAAAAGACCAAATTAGAGATTTAAAAATCGTCGAAGGTCTAAACTCCAGAATGGACAAACTTGAGAAAGTGTTTCAAGAAGATTTTAAGGAAGAGATGAAAAATAACAATGCCGTGCTTAAAAAAGAAATCAAAGATGAAGTTGTTCTGGTACTAGAAAGAAGGCTGAGTGAAAAATTTGACACTCTAAACGAAAAACAAAAATACTTGGATGACAAAATGAGTGTTATGACTCAAAACATAAACACCATAACCCAGAACTTGAGCACCTTGACGCAGAACCATAATATATTAATGGAGATGTTACAAAGACTAACGCCTAAGACAGACCAAGTCAGTAGTCCAGATGTGCTAGATGCCTCATCTCATATTGTCACACAGGAAGCACTTGCCAAGAATCAAGAAGAACTGCAAAAAGAAATAAAGATTAACAATGCGACGCTTAAGCAAGAGATAGAAACAAAAGTACTGCCAGAGATGGAGGCACGATTAAACAGCCAAATAGAAGCTATCAGTAAGATAGTAGAGAATAAAAAAGATAAAAATCACCGCCAACAACAAAGCAGTTCAAATATGTCACTTACGTCATCCAGTAGTTCCAATCCACCATCAAAACATAAAGCAAGAGGGAATCAATATCACCCTTACATAGTGTACCCACCTAAGGCAAAAATAGAGTTGTCGAAATACAATGGAAGTGAATACCAATGCGTTGCTTGGCTAAACAAAGCAGAAGAATACTTCGACATTTACAATATTCAATCTGACGAGGAGAAGGTGAAATATGCGTCAATGCATATAGAAGGGTATGCCTATAATTGGTACCTTTGGTGGAAGAGAGACAATTTTTCCTACACCTGGAACTTGTTCAAAAATGATTTTTTTAATAGGTTTCAAGGAATCAAGGAAGATGAGTTTTTCAGTAAACTTACGAGATTACAACAAGTTGGAAGTGTTGAAGAATTCACACACCAGTGGGAATCCTTGTCGACACGAGTATTTGGGTTGTCTAACAAGCAAAGACTCGAAACCTATTTAGGAGGTCTTAAACCATACCTCCAAAGAGAGTTAAAGTTACACGACATACCTAACGTAGAGGTAGCAAGACATAAAGCAAAAGCCGCAGAATGCAAACTGGAAGGAATAAAAACAAGAGGCGACAACCATCATCGACAAGAAAAAGAGACACAATGTAGGTACTGTGGAGATACGTGGTCACCCGGCCATCAATGCCACAAACCTCAATCATATGCCTATGAAATGGAAAATAGATCAAAGCCATCTAATAGTTACTCTGATAATAGAAAGAAGAAGAAAAACATATGTCGTCGATGCGGTGATGATTGGATCCCAGGCCATAAATGTAGGAACAATCAGACAATACAGTGCAAAATCATCAATGGAAAGGAAGTGCAAGTATCTACACAAGAAATCACGTCTGATTCTAATACCGACACTGAATCTGAATGACGAACGACATTAGGAAAATACTCAAGCTTTGAGGACAAAGCTTTCCTAAGGGAAGGCAATGCTATGAATATTTATTTAATATTATTATTTATTAATTAGTAGATTATTAGGTTATTAGTGAAAGGGTGTAACCCTTCACAATGTTGGATCAAGTCGTATATAAAGGCGATCTTATTGTATCATCTTTGATCTTATCAATTCAATTATATATATATCTTATTCAATATGGATCTCGCGTCCTAGTTTTTCTGCCGCATTTTACGGACCAAGAAGCACTATTTACGAAAAAGGAATACTCCAACCAACCATGGCTGGAAGAGTTCTCTCTCGTGTTGTTTTACCCTTTTCCAGGCGAAGAGACTAACTTTACGAAAAAGGACCTTTTGGAGTCTTCTTTAGTTCTTTTCAGACTCTCTAAACATGAAATGATGCCGAGTTTTCCTTCTTTGGACTCGTTAAAATTCAAACATCGAAGGACCCATTTTGGGATGAACCCCTCCTTTCCTAGGTTCGTAAAACATTTGGGATTGGACTCATCTATGAGATGAGCTATACCGAGCATCTGGTTACCCTCATCAAGCTCGTCAAAAACACATGAGGCACTCATCAATCATGATGGGGAAAAAGGGAAGATTTTGTGTTACATCTTAATTACGACAGTACATAGTCACTCTTGAACATGGCACTCCTTTGCATTTGCATTCAGTACTTGGGTAATCCGTTTGTCTCCGAGTCCTATCAATTCCGTGAGTCTTGTCACTCCTTTGGGTCATCCAAAGAATGCTTCCACCATCAGTCGCATTGGGAGTTAGTATCATTCTCGTCATGTCAATACTGCCAAGTCATGCCATGCCCATGTTCAAGAGATGTTTCATTACTCATCATTTGCAATCAGTATACCTTCGATCATGTTGGTCTACCTTGAGTCAATCTTGCACATTACTCTACCATCTGATCTACACCAAAACATCTGTTATCGAGTTTCATGTCAATGATGGGGGATTCATCATGGCCCTCCTTCGATGGGTTCATCCTCATCGACTTCAAATCATCATCCGAGGATTGAACTTAGAAACCAACCAAGTACCTTGGGCCTGCATGCCTCAATGGCAGGTTACCTCACTTTCAGCATGAGTTTACCTCATTGACTCTTGATTGAAAGATTCCATTAGGCATTCGACTTTAGCTCATTGATTCACGCTTGATGATATGTACTGTGATACCTTGGGGATCATTGACATTAATGGTGATTCCCCTCACACTTGTTAACGGTATACATTAATGACTAGTAATCAAGTGGTTTCTACCATGTTCGACTCCAAAACATTGTAATCACATGGATAGATTCGTATCATTGCGGGTTCAGCTTGAAGACCCTGGGGAAGTTATTTGCTACCTGGGTTGCGATGGAGATTGTTTGAGATGCATGGATCCACTGTGTATTGGTCGTGGCCATGTTGTCAGTTCAGAGTTACACGGATCCACTTTTGTATTGGTCGTGGTTGTGTTATCATCTCATCATGGATCTACGATTGTGTCTAGTATCCATGATTGTGTTCAGTCGGTCATTACTACCATGGATCTGCAATGTATTGGTCGGAAGCCATGTTGTATGTCATATGAGACAGTGTACTCAGAGTCAGTTGTACTACGGGACTATCCTTCGTCCGACAAGCCATTGCCATTCCTTCTATCAAAGCATTTCACCTGTCCAAATTTCAACAACTTCATGCTTTGGGGGGCATTCTGTTACACCTAAAATCCTACCATCATGAGATTCAGTTTATACATCCCTAAAGTTTCATTGACTAAGTTATTGGCTTGGAAGAGATATAACTCATTTACACTAGGTTTTGAGAGGTCATCGCATGTTGCACTCATGCAACTTGCAACGTCGCATCTTTCTCTCTTGCAGGGTGCGATGATGTCAGTTAATGGACAAAAATAGCTCCTTCAAGCTCATTCTCAAAGCCAGCTGACATGGATCCCTATCCCTGACCTTGTGGGAGAGCTGGCACTCGGTTCCTAACCTCTTGGAAGAATCCCCTATCTCTCTCCTGCCATATCTCAACCTACCATATCCACTTAGTCCTATATAAGTGAAGCTCTACCCCTCTCCAAAGGGAGGAAGTCGATAGTGTCTACATGCTCGTGAAATCATCTTGGAGAGATCTCTACTCATCCATTGAGAGACTCACACTTCCTTGGGAGGATATGGCATTTGGCTTGGATGGAGAAGGATTGCTACGTTAAGCCCTGGTTGTAGTCATTCTTTTCTATGTACTTTCCTTATTTACAGTAATATAGATGCTTTCCACCAATATTGTTGTGTTGATGATATTGAGTAGTTTTCCTGCTTAACTGTTTACTTAGATTTGTTACTGTATAGATGCTTTTTTACTTGTTTGTCTTGTCCCATGTGTCTTGACAGGTCTTGCAGCTGGGATCTGACGACCGCGAGGCATGGAGAAACATCTAGGAGGAAGGACTTCAAGTTTAAGGTAAGACATCTAGTAACCCGATCCTTAACTAGATCTAGGAAAGTGGTTTATAGTCTGTACTATTTGTTCTAGACTCACATTGAGCTAGGGAGATCCGGCTCACATCTGCTCGAGTGGATTGTCCCTCAAACAATCAGGTGTGATCTATTAGTTTAGCAGGAATTAGTCCTGCATGGCACTGAGTACAGCCGAAGTAGAGTATGTCGTAGCTTGTTCGGCTAGTTGTGAGGCAGTATGGTTGAGGAAGCTACTATCTGATTTGTTTGATCTCCGGTTGGACGCAACTTGTATATATTGCGACAACCAGAATTGTGTGAAGTTGTCTGAGAACCCATTGTTCCATGACAAGTCGAAGCATATTGAGATTAAGTACCACTATATCAAGGATATGGTCTAGAGAGGAGTATTGAAGCTCCAGTATGTTGTGACAGACGAGCAGATAGCCGATGTCTTGACCAAGCCGCTAGCCAGAGTGAAGCTTGAATACTTCAAAGAGAAGCTTGGTGTACTTCAAATCGAGGTTCCTTCCAAGGGGAAGTGATGAGTCCAGAAGACGCAAATGCACATGGGATTTTTCGACATGATGGTAGGTTGGTCCTCCCATGGTTGTTGATGTAATTGTCGGGCTTTTCCGACATGGTGGTAGGTTGGTCCTCCCATGGCCGTTGATATGTTAGGATTTTTCGACATGGTGGTAGGTTGGTCCTCCCATGGTCATTGATGCAATTGTCGAGCTTTTCCTACATGGTGGTGGGTTGGTCCTCCCATGGTCGTTGATGTAATTGTTGAGCTTTTCCGACATGGTGGTAGGTTGGTCCTCCCATGGTCGTTGATGTAATTGCTGAGCCTTTCCTAGATGATGGTAGGTTGGTCCTCCCATGCCGGTTGATGTAAGTGTTGTGTGATGTGCATCTGGGTTGTGCTCCATTGACGATGAGATGAACTGAAGATGATGAGGTGACAGTAGGGTACACAGGATTTGCATAGGCATATAATCAGTCCTCGGATGCTCCTTCAGGTTTTGCAGTGGCATATAATCAATCCTAGGAGATCTTGCAGGTTTTGCAGTGGCATATAATAAGTCCTGAGATGTACCTACTTGATGGCTTGCTCCCAGAGATGATGAAGACCTACATGGAGGCCAGGCCTACATCTAGCATGAAAAAGGGTTGGCTCTGTAGGACTTCCTATGACGAGTAGATTGGAGACTGATGGTCGAGATAGCAGCAGTAGTGACGATGATGATCCAACTTTGATGATGATCCTGTGACGAAGACTTGTGCCGATGAACTGCGTCAAGAGAATACCTTCCTAGTTAAGAGGGAGTGTTAATGTACTTGTAACTTCGAAAGATATTCACTTGTATATTTCATATTGTATTCATATGTCATTGTACTTCTGACGGAGAGGTTTTATTCCTCCGATTGGGAAATTTATTATTGTATTTGATAGGGTTATTATACTCCCCTAGAGGGGTCGACCCTGAGTTAAGTTGTAGGGGTTTATTAGACTCCCCTAGGAGAAGTCGACCCAATTAGGGTAAAAATTCAAGTGGAAGTAAAGTATAAATAGAGAGGGTGCTCCTCTCTATTTATTCATTCACTCACTCACTCAATTCACATAAGTGAGAGAGAGAGAAGTTCGCACAAGTGGAGGAGGAGGAAGTTGTTGAAGACCATCTCTTTGTTTTGGGGTTTTGTATTATTTCTCATTCTATCTCTGAGGAAGTTGTGGGGTTTTCTCCTTTATGGTTTCCCCAGTTAAATTCTTTGTGTCTCTTGTCTCTTATGTTTGATTTGATGTGCATGTTATTCTCTCAGATAAGATCCTAGATTGCATTGAATTAAATTGTGAAAAACTAACAATCTCCACCCACCCACACACACATACACAAGTTGGGAATTTCAAACAAGAAGAAAACAACACACAAAACTAAACATTTTCCCCAACTCTTAGTTCTATGAAGCAATCCCTATAAAAATCTAAAAGCAATTTTCCTTCAAAACAAGTTTTGATTCAAACAATGCATGACTTGGACTCACCTTTTATAGTTCCAACAATCCAGCCTCCTCAATGCTTGCAAAGATTCCAAAACACTATCCACCACCTCAAATCAAGAGCCAACTATTACCTACTTCCAAAACACCGGTGACATGCCAAATTGAATGGGAAAAATCAACACCATGTACCCAATGGATACTAATCAATACCCATGCAACATTTTTCATCCAAACTAATAAAAATTGATGATAGCTAAATACTTACAAATCAATATAAATCGTATCTCCTCGACCTAGGCTGAAGCCCATAATCACCATATTTGTTTTAGTTATATAAAGAAACCCTACAATGTCCACATAACTTGTAGTGCAACAATGAACAACAATGCACCACCACTGCATAACACAATAGTAGCCAATGTTTTTTTTTGTAAACCACAGAGAGAAATTATATTAAAGTACAAAAAATATTACATGCACAGGATAGGCTGTAGTTCTGAGAGCCTTTTGAGGCCTCTCATATAGTAAAAAATACAGAGTATGGCCTTTGTATACCTACCCACAAAAGGCTTGAGAGTCTAGTCTATCATCAAAATGTAGGTTGTAGATAGAATTATAGAAAACAGCTAAAAACATAGGATTAGACCTGCTACAAAAGAGCCTGTAATGGCTTCTCAAAAAACCATGAGCGAAAGAACAAAGAGACTTGTTGACCCAAATCAGAGTTTCCATCAAAGCTGGAAAAAAACTAGAGAAAGGAAACCACAGGATTACTTGAAGATGCCATTGGAATTAACCTCGTCAAACTGCTCCTCCACTATGGGGCAGTGGTACTCTCCAGAGCTGGAAGTGTTTCCATGGTCGTTCTTGTTGCTGGAGCTCGTGGAGGTGTCAATGGCCGCCTTGGCTTCAAAGATGGAGGAGCTATCAATGGCATTCTTAACTGGTAATGGCTCGGTCTTTCTGGGGGCAGTTGGGATGGAAGAACCAATATGTTCCACCCTTTTGAGCTTGTGGCCACTGGTGGATGCCACGTTGGTGAAATCCGCAAGTTGCGCTGGAAAATTGTCAAGATGATAATTATTGGTGTCTATTGGCTTTGAAATCTGTGAGGCAGTAGGAGAGGAGGTTGAATGCTCAGCAGGGGTAGGAGCAGGAGGTCGAGAAGGGGCCCGAATTCCATGTTGGGGCTCTTTAGCTTGCATGAGAATGTTATCCAACATATTTTGAACTAGCCACAAGTGCCTACGTATGACACGAGTCCTTTGGGTGACCAGATGTTGCATAACCAGTTCCTCTTCCCAATCGTTGATCATCATTCTCAAATGATCCAGGATTGAATTTTCATACCCATTGAGATTACCTCTTCCACGACCTCCACCACCTCGGCGGGGGACACCACGAAGTCTTTGGGACATCTTTGCAAGTTGAGAAGCCTCCATTGAAGTCTGATGGGTCTGGGGGGAGAGACAGGGGGCTCATGGCAGAGCTCGAGAGCGAAATAACCAGGGTAGAACAGAGTGCGAATGTGAGAGCACCAAACCCAAATCGTTAACAGACAATCATCAAAAATATAAGGATAGATCTTATCGACATTCCAATTTCTTGGAGGTCGAATGTAGAAGTAATGTCGGCCCAGAGGCCTTAAAACAACTCCTGGAAAGGCCATTAATTCGCGCGGGGGAAGGAAGGATGTCCTGGTACCAGTGCTAGCTTGAGCGAGGGCTTGAATGACCGAGGAGTTAATGAATAGATGCATCGAGGCGGAGGCCTTATTAATTCGCATGTCACGAAGCTCTAACATGCTCCGCGTGGTTTAGAGGTGAGACCACTGTGGCGGGATCCATGCGCATAACCATATCATTCGCATCTGGGGAATAGTAGACAATGTTAACAACAAATAAGGATACAAAAAGGATCTGACACCTCATCTCTTCACTAGATTACACCACAACAAATGACAATAACACACCCCCACCACCTCTGAACACAACAAGAATCAACGGCTCCACAACCTCAACTCTTCATATAATATGACCACAAACATGGAGCAACACAAGGAAAACAAGATGATGAAACCAACAACAAATAACACATCACAATAGCACAACACCACCACCTAATGAAGCAACATCAACCAATGCCTTAGAAACCCCTGATTTGAATCATAAAACATAATTACAAACACACAATCAAGACATTGAAAGTAAGATGACAAAACCAATACAAAATGACAATAGCTCAACATCACTATCTCATAGTGGAACGCCAACCACAGTCTCTGAAACGCCATCACTTCACATAGAACAACATCAAATGCAAGAACATGATAATGAAACAATTGCCAACACAATAATTTGAATGTTATGTGAGATTGTGTGCATGCATTTAATCTGCACCGTGCCAACACTTGCCTAGTAACTCTCAATACTTTGAAACCCCAACACCAACCTCCCATGAAATAGATCACATTGACCTCTACCACCCAATCAAAGAAGCAAGTGATCTTTTTTTAAACCAAAAATAATCAATACCCATTGAATATACAAACCTAAAGTTTACACCTAAAAATTTTGTACAACACAACCAATACCCCACAATCCCTCACACAAAAAAATCAAAATCCTTACTAACATATCAACAAAGACTGATAATCCTATATAAACCTAACAAAACTTGCACGAGTCTTCATCAATTAAACCTTTTAGACCCAAAGCATAAGCAAAAAGAAAAAAATAGGAAAAGCCAAATGCATGGACAAAATTACATTTTGATAATGTGAACTTCAAGAAGGAAACATGAGACTCGGTGGATGGATAGATTTGTTATCAAATTTGTGTATATTTAATTATTTATTTTAAATCTACATATAATATTTTTGTTGTAAGTGATCTTTTTCATCTTCGTGGGTATGAGGTTAAATTGTAACAGGGTTTTAATATCTAAGTTTCATGTGTGGGGCTTAAGGTTAGGTGTTTCTATATACCACATGACCCCTCTCTGCTAACTTTAATGATGATCATATGAGATATTAGGTATCTAGTAGATACTAATGGTTGACAAAAACCATTTTTTGGTTTTGGAGTAAAATGATGTTGATTGACTAAGAATTCATCTTTCTAAAATGTAAGGAAACACATTAATAGCCAAAGATCCAAATGCATTTGGCAAGAGCGGAAATCTACCCTCATATGAACCACCAACATGTTATTTGTAAGTAACCATGTTTTGTTTGTACATGATGATGTATCTACACATCAATGTCTTAAGATTATATCAATAAAGGCTAAACCAATAACCTCGAATATTGTAAGCATTTCTCTACTTTAAAATAATTAAAAAAAAAAAAAAAAAAAAACTTTTCATCCTTTGTTATGTAGTTTTAAATAGTAAAGACTTTGAGATCTAAGATTAACACAAGTAATTAATAATATGTCGATGCCCTTTACATTCCCTCACATCTAAGCATGAGTATGGCAAGGCTGGCCACCATTACAACGAAACTACTACATTCTAGAAAGTAATGGGGAGCGAAACAAGGGCTCTTGAAAGAGTTGGACATGTGAGATATCACTTCCATAAAGAAATTGGTATTAATGGATTTCATAACATTTTGTTTTTTGGGTTTTTTTGAGGACTATTTAGTGGATTTTTAAGAGGAATGTTCAGTGTGTTTGGATTGATTATCTTTAGATATTTGTGATTTGAGAGAATGTTGACTAATGGGTTTTGCGGTAAAAAAATGTACTTGTAAATTTGATTCCAAGTGAATAACAAGTTGTGGGTTGTTTTTTGAAAAAACAACTTATTAACATCCATATTGAATGTGGATTTATAATTGATTTCTACTAATGTTATTGGTAGTGGTGGTGGTATGTTTTGCAAGTCTTTTAAGATTTGTAGTAGATAATTAAAAACAATTTTTCTTCCAATACCTTATCTATATCTATAAACATTGAATTTAATTGTCAAAATAGTTGTAATAAAATTGAATCTCAAACTTTGTTAATCCATAAAATTTTAAAAAAAAAATTAAAAACTTTATTTACAAATTATTTAATCATAACAAATCTTATGTATTTAATTTATTAATGAACGATAATCATCATCATCATCATTAATAATTATTTATTTATTATATTACAAATCAACATTTAAACAACACATCTTTATGATACAATGAGGTTTTTTTCTAAGCTAGTTATCTATATTAAAGAACTAAAACATACATAAGGTACAAAACCATAGCTCCCATTGTTTCCCTGCCATAAGGGAAACCAGTCCAGCCAATGCAGAGACTCATTCAAAATCAAGAGTAGCAGTCACATGTTGTTGAACTTTGGTGTTGTCATTGATGTCAAAGAGGTTGTTGGATGATGTCAAAGTTGTTGGACTTGTTGGACTTGGTGTCTATGTGCCAGTTTGAAGAAGTATACAAAAATATGTGCACAAGTCCTTTATCCCACCTAGTCATGGTATTCCAATGCGCAAATCCCACTAAGCCAATGAACTACTGTGCACAAGACCCACAAAGGCAGGGCACCTCATTCGCACGGGTTAATGCAAGTGGAAGATCCTTGGGTAAGCTTGACCGTAAAGAAAGGAAGAAGGGGTGTTACCTTTTAGAGAAGCTCCAACTTGTGGACACATTGTTTGAACAAGTTGAGTATAAATAAGAGTGAAGTTGATGAGTGAAAATGTAAGCTTAGAAGAACACATGGAGTAATATTTTGATTTAACAAGCTTCGGTCAGATGAAATGCTCAGGGTAATTAGAAGAAATATGAGTTGATAAAGTGCGTGAGGTAACAAGAAATACAGAGACACAAGGAGCTGTCGCGCAGATCTAATAATTTGTGAAAGGTGCAAGAAGCATGTTCTATATGTGCGCAGAATCTATATTGTACAGTGGAACTATTGCAGAATACAGTGTAAGAGAAACAGTGATCAGAGTTGAACCAGTGGAAGTGTGCACAGTCAGTGAAGCAAAGTGCAAATTTTTTCTGCGCGCAGACCTGAAGTCAACAATCTATAATATCTACATCTCAGGTTGGTTGAACGGGGAAAGGAAAGGAGATCGGTGTCTCCACTCAGGTTGGTTCCTGAACACTGGGAGTTGGTGCTTGCACTGAGGATTGGTGTCCTCACAAGTCGGAGCCTGGTTCAACAAGTTGGTGCTTGTGTTGAGGATTGGTGTCCTCACAAGTTGAATCCTGCAGTCTATAAGTTGGTGATTTCCAGTGGGATTGGTGTCCCAATCAGAGGGGTGTCTGAGTGAGTCGGTGCTCACATTAGTGGAGATCAGCGTCTCCCATCTTTCTCTGTAAATTCATATTTTTCATATATATAAAAAGTTTCTTCAAATATCTGCACACAATTTGTTTTTATTAATGTGGTGTTAAATAGTAATTGGTGGATGTTTTTAAAAGTGAATAATTTGTAAATATATGCATGATATGGATTCACACCCCTCTCAGTATCATTGAATATTTCAACAATTGGTATCATAGTGGATTCTTCAGTAATAGTTTAACAACTGGAAGATAAAATATCATTGCACAAAGATGGAGAGGTAGGAGGGACTTTCCACAAACATGGCACCTAGATTCAATGGGTCTAACTACATATTTTGGAGCATAAGGATGGAAGTGTATTTATAATCACTTGGAGCTAATGTGTGGCAATTAGTCATAAGTGGTTACAAAGTTCCCAACATTCTTCCTATTGATGCAGCTGACAAGAGGCAGTATGAATGCAATGCGAGGGCTAGAAATGAAATATTGTGTGGATTAATAGATTTAGAATCACCAAGGTTATGCAATGTACATCTTCCAAATAGGTATGGTACAAACTCAAGAACATCTATGAAGGAGATGAGAAAGTTAAGAAATCAAAACTGCAAACTTTCTCAAGATAGTTTGAAACCCTCAAAATGAAGGAAGAAGAAAACATTGCAGTCTATCTCCTTCGAGTTGATGAGATTGTCAATGCAATTAGAGGACTGGGAGTACAAATCATTGAGGAAGAAGCTATGCAAAAGGTACTAAGGTCCCTTCCAACAAGATTTTATCCCAAGGTATCAGTTCTGGAGGACAAAAGTGATTTGGACAAATTAAAGATGAATGAGCTTCATGGAATTCTTACAACATACGGGATGAGGACTGAAAAATAAAATCCTACAAGAAAAGAAGCAACTTTCAAGGCCTCCAAGAAGACAAGAGAAAGCAAGGAAGAGTCCAACAAAAGTCTCTCTGATGCATCAGATGATGAAGAAGCGAATTTTGTGAAGAATCTCAAAAGAGTTCAAGGAAAATACAAAAGTAAATTACCTTTCAAGTGTTTTGAATGTGGTAGAGTAGGTCACTTTGCTTCTAAGTGTCATTATAAGGAAAGCAATGATAGTGACAATGAAGAGGATATTAACTATAAAGAAATAAGAAATACACACCAACAAAACAGGTATGAGCATAAGAAGAAAAAGAGTTTGTATTCCAGAGACGACAGTAGTTCATCTAATGAAAATAATCAAGAAATGCTCTTCATGGAAATAAAAGAAGACTCAAAATATGAAGGATCGAAAGATACGGAAGTAGATTTTGAAGGAGAACTCATTAGTGCTTTGGAAGAACTGAAGAAATCAAGAAAAAAGAATAAATATCTACAGGAACAACTATCAGACATAATTGGACAACTGATACAAAAGGAAGAAAATTACAATAAATTGGAGGTTGAAATCACCTCTTTGAAAAGGGAACTAGAAGAAGTGAATGCCCAACTGGGTCTTCAACATAATATTAACAACAAAGTCATGGATATGAGACCACTACCTAAGAAGTCATAGTTAGGATATACCTCAACAAATTCAGTGTTTAGGAGAAGCTTTGCATATGTAATCAAAGGATTTACTTCAAGGGATTATAGCTTCAGAGAGCAAGACATGGAATTTGTTGGAATATTCACACCATCATTTTTATATTTTGCATGCCACTACATGCATCCAGTCATCATCATGGTTGTCTCCCCAGCACTTAGAGCTTAATTCTAGCTCTTTAGAGCCTATCTTTAGCCCTCAATTGGCCTCCTACCTACCTAATGCGCCCTCTTTGACTTATCTGCTTAGCAAGTGCACCTTTCTCACCTACCACTGTCAGTTAGAGCGCTTTTACTCACCTACCTGTAGTTATCACTCAGTTAGGGCGCCTTACCTCACCTACCAAGAGTTATCATTCAGTTAGTGCATTGATTGAGTAGTTCTTCCACTGATTGCTCATTCATTCTGACTACTTGTAGCTTCTAGTTATCTAGTTCTGGAGTTCCACTTGACTATTTGACAGCCTCATGCGCTCCCCTTGGAGTCTCCATTCTCTTATTTATGCCTAGATGGTTCTGTTAGACTCAGTTAGACTCACTGGACTAACTATTACCATTTATGACTGATACTATTGACTGGATGATGTCTCCATTGTTATCCAAGCTAGACTTTGAGTTAGATAGCCTCATGCACCCACCTTGGAGTCTCCATTCCTTGATTTATGGCTAGATAGTTCTGTTAGTCTTAGTTGGTCACACATGACTGACTCTTACCATTTATGACTGATACTGCCGACTGGATGATATCTCCATAGTTATTCATGCTGGACTCTAAGATCATATTCGAATGCTCTACTTGGCTAATTAGAATCCTATATGATGCCTCATCATTGATTATTGTAACACATTCTCTACATTCATTATTCATGGTATGATATTGACATTGTCCATTAATCTATGTTTATGAGTGATTATTGAATGCATGCTTCTTCTTCTTTGCAAATAATCTCGAGAGTTAGATTGTGAGTTTGTTACAGTTGCTAGATCCCTGTAGATTATCACATGGTATCAGAGCAGTAAGCAGCTATTCGAATTGTAGCCATTGCAGCAGTTACAACATTTCTTTGAGCAGCTATCTTTTCACTTGTGCACCAGAAGCCTCTGAGTTTCCACAACAAATCCTGGTGCTATTGCTTGAATTCATTGGAGAAATCCAGTGAGGTCTATCCAGGTGTGAAGGACTTATTCTATGTGCTGAGTGTCCTTAACCTAGTGTTCATTCGAAGTGTAGCATTCTCCATCAACAGAAATTCTCTTGTTTTGCAGGTTTATTCACCCGTTCGGAATCTTCTTCAACTATTCGACTTTCTCTGTTTCAGATGGATCTAAAGCTCACATCTTCCAACTATGTTGAGTGGAAAGCCAAGATGGCTCTCTTCATGAGGACCAAGGGCTTACCCGAATACTCAACGGAACGATGGTAGAACCTCTCAGTGCAGTTGAAAAGTCCAAGTACTTGGATAGGCTTGATGAAGCAATTGGACTGCTCCTTCTCTCAATTTCTGATGATATTCACTTCCATGTCATCGATATTATATCTCCTAAAGAAATTTGGGACAAGCTCAAATCTCTTTTTGGACCGAAAGATGACATGCAAGGACACAAATTGGAGAATGAGCTCATATGTTTGAGTCCAAACAACTTCGAATCTATCAATGCCTTCCTCGCCAAGTTCAAAAGCTTGATATCACAGTTGAAAATATATGAGATACTGAAAGAAGACAAGCAGCTTATACTTTCCATTCTCCCAAAGTTGGGGGCAAACTTCTCAGTTTTTGTCTCTACTTTCCAGTCAGCTAGGTTGCCCATTCCAAGATGGAAGTTCCCCTCATTTGATTATTTGATCCAATCTCTTACTCAAGAGGAAGAGAATTTGATCTCTATGGGAATGATCAAACCCAAATTGGATTCAGCCCTTATAGTTGCAGAGAGAGCGAATGGTAAAGGAAAGAAAAATATTTATGATAAGAGATCGGATGATACAAAGCATACAAATACTCCATATCAGTTTGATGGGGCTTCGAACTTAAGGAAGACTAAGAATTATCAGAAGGGAAAGACCATGTGCACCTATTGCTCTAGAGGTTTTCATCCTGAGAGTTCTTGCATGAGGGAGACTATAGATTTGATGGCTCAGTTACTTGAGAAGAACAATCTTCCTGTACCATCATGTGCAAGAAAGAATGATCCTAATACTGAATCTTCTAGATCCGAAGGCAAAGAAAGATGTAATTCTCTCATAGCAAGTGCATCAACTAATTCTTCTTTCATCATAGATTCAGGAGCATCATGCCACATGGCTTCCTCCAAATATCTCTTCTCTAGTTTCGAAAGCTCCATTGGTCCTTCAGTCAGTTTGGGAAATGATGCAGAAGTCTCCTCTCATGGGATTGGAAGAATCGATCTTGATCATGGTCACTTTTCTGATGTGATTTATGTTCCTTCTCTTGCAACGAATGTCCTTTCAGTGTATCAAATGACTCATACTAGAGGTCCCAAAAAGGTGATCTTTACTCCATATGAAGTCGAGGTACAAGACATGGTTTCAGGGGAAATCATTGCAAAAGGAGTTTCAAATCATGGGACAAGACTCTATGAGTTTTCACACTTCTTGCCCCTCTCAAAGAAGTCTTCTCTTCACTCTCATACTCATGAAGAGGGTAGACTATCTCATCTCAACCACAAGATTGAGAAAAAGAGGACTCTTGAAGAAGTGTGAATGCAAGATCTAGCACCTGTTTGTCCAACTCCTACTTCAAAGTGGGCCTCCACTACTACATCCTCTTTTGATCTTAATGAAGATCCATCATCATCTAGTCCTTGTTCTTCTATTGATTACAGTTATATTGGTTCAGATGAGGACTACATGCATATTTTGGAGCAGTTCCATGACATCAAATTTTTTGGATATGTTCCTCCTTCAAGTAATGGTGAGTCAGTTTTACTTACTCCTCCTCTTGATATTTCAGAATTTGCATATGATGATCCAATTTTACTTGCTCCCACTCATGAGATTTCAAATTTAGAGTTTGGATGTGATGATGCATCTTCACACTATATTGTGGATTCAAAAGATGGTGATGATGATGATAGAATGCTATATCCAGATCCACAAGAACCTGAAGGTCTAGCAACTGATGATGAAGATGAGTGAATGGGAGATCCAGATCCATAAGAACCTGAAGATCTCTCACCTGATATTCCTCCTCTTCCTTGATGGACAACCACTACACTCCGATTTGCCGGTGATTTGGTTGGTGATCCACATGATCATAGAAGAACCAGATCAGATTTTCAGAATGGAAGGTTTCATCCTTTTCACATTGGTGATCCATTTCAGATCGATCAATCCTTCTTCAGAAAATAAGGACACTTACCTCCTTCAAGGGTGAGAAATGATATGCTTCATTAGCATCCTTCAGTCTATTTTGAGGGAGGGCTTTCTTCCCACTAGTTTTTTCCCTCTTTCCTCACTTAGTTTATTTAGATTGATTGTACGGGGTGACCTTTGGTCTTAGTCACTAGGGCCCTATTTTTATTTCAGTTATTTCCTCATAGTATAGCTTGCGAGGGGGTGTTGGAATATTCACACCATCATTTTTATATTTTGCATGCTTGCATGCAAAACTGCATGCTACATGCATTTGCATGCCACTGCATGCATCCAGTCATCATCATGGTTGTCTCCCCAGCACTTAGAGCTTACTTCTAGCTCTCCAAAGCCTATCTTTAGCCCTCAATTGGCCTCCTACATACCTAATGCGCCTTCTTTGACTTATCTGCTTAGCAAGTGCGCCTTTCTCACCTACCACTGTCAATTAGAGCGCTTTTACTCACCTACCTTCAGTTATCACTCAGTTAGGCGCCTTACCTCACCTACTGAGAGTTATCATTCAGTTAGTGCATTGATTGAGTAGTTCTTCCATTGATTGCTCATTCTGACTGCTTGTAGCTTCTAGTTAGCTAGTTCTGTAGTTCCACTTGACTATTTGACAGCCTCATGCACCCCCCTTGGAGTCTTCATTTCCTGATTTATGCCTAGATGGTTCTTTTAGACTCAGTTAGACTCACTTGACTGACTATTACCATTTATGACTGATACTATTGACTGGATGATGTCTCCATTGTTATCCAAGCTAGACTTTGAGTTAGACAGCCTCATGCACCCACCTTGGAGTCTCCATTCCTTGATTTATGGCTTGATAGTTCTGTTAGACTGAGTTGGTCACACTTGACTAACTCTTACCATTTATGACTGATACTACCGACTGGATGATGTCTCCATAGTTATTCATGTTGGACTTTGAGCTCAGATTTGAATGCCCTACTTGGCTAATTCGAATCCTATGTGATGCCTCATCATTGATTATTGTAACACATTCTCTACATTCATTATTCATTGTATGATATTGACATTCTCCATTATTCTGTGTTTGTAAGTGATTATTGAATGCATGCTTCTTATTCTTTGCAAATAATCTCGAGAGTTAGATTGTGAGTTTGTTACAGTTGCTAGATCCCTGCAGATTATCACAGAATTACCTCCTACAAGGACTGGCACTGCGCAAATTGAAAGGACTTCCTCTATAAGGTATCAAACTCTTTTGTTGGCGTACTTACTGATCTAGAGGTTTTCCCATGTAGACCCAGGTACTTCGCGGTACAGGATACCAACAAAACCCCTATTCGTCGGCCCTTTCGGCAACAAACTGTGAACAGCCTGAGGTCTCACTCGAAGCGAAGTTGAGGGGGTGGTTGCGGAATCAGGTTTCCACAACCTGGTGATGCGAGTGTCTAAACCAACTGATGCGCAGTGCGGTAAAGAACTTCCACGTTGCGGACAAAAGACTGGGCGAAGTCTTCTACTTCGTGTCGATTACTACTACACACGGGAGCACTTGTACAACAAGCGCATCCATGGGCTGCGCGGTACTAATAGGCTACTGTAACAGGACAGCGCAATGGGTATATACGCTTCCTTACAGATCTTTCTTTATGGATTTTTAGAATTGGTGATATAATGATTAAGCTATCAACAGCTTAACTTGCAGCACTTATAATGGATCAGTGCATCAATCAGACTGCGCGTTCACTTCAAGACTTGATCAAACTAACCAATCTTACTTAACAATATTTAATCATTCATCAACACTTAGACTGATTTAAACGTATGTAATGGAATGAAGTATACAATGTTGCGCACCCTAATGCAGCACTTCACCCTTAATCAATTAACTCTTTGATTATTTTAACAGATCCATACATTCAAAGATTTAGACATGCAAACGTTAACATTCATCCATACAGGTGCTACTTAACATCTTATTCCCATCTTTTCCGTGGAGAATATAGATAAAAGCAACAAATATCAGATAATTGTAACATCAAGCATTCATATTAAGCAAATGAATAATGGCAACACACAAAGCAATCGCATAACACAGTATTTAATGTGGTTCACCCCCCGGATGGAGGCTACGTCCACAAGAACTATTGTTATATTGTCTTTAGGGAAGGGTACAACAGTTCTTCATCTATGCACTCAGTTGTAGACGCTCTTCTCTCTCTCAAAATTAGGTCTCTGTGCACTCAGCTACAAAGCCTTTACAATAGCTTCAAGCTTACAGACTCTAACAATATTAAATAATGATCAACCCTTCCCTTACAAAATCATGCCTTATTTATAGATCATGCCTGTAGGTCATGTCTTTACATTTCGTAAGAAACACCCTTAGGTTTACAAAACTGTCACGGTTTTCCCCAAAACTGGACTGCTGGTGTCTGGTAGCGGATCTTCTGTTGTGGCCATCCTCCGTGTGCGGACACTTCGCTATCAGCTCCCCCTGTCACATGCACGCCAATAGGTTTCTCTCACCGAGTTGTTCCTTCTTTCATGACCTTTAGACAACTAGTTCAAGTAGTAGTTCTTTGTGTGTATGACCAGTCACCTTCCTTCCAATCTGCACCTACCCACCACTTGGTAGTTATCGATCATCTTTGCCAAAAATAGATCTTTGAGGCCTAACCGGAATATGTGATGTCTTCCGTCCAACACTCTACTTAGCTGGATATTCCATTGACCAGACACATCGCAGCACTATTATCCTTGCAGTACTAACTTCGTAGCTCTTCCAACACTGTGCTGCGCACAACTTCACAGCATACAAAAAATTATCCCAAAAATTCCTTTACCTGTACTGCGCTTCGCTCCGCAGCTCCAAAACCTACTTTCTCAAAAATGCCCCACTTGGTCCAGGCCCAATAGGCCCCTAACACTTACATGTGGCTCTCCCCCGAGCCACTTGCAACTTCAGTTTCTTCCCTCTGTTCTTCCTCCTGCGGAACTAGCATTGCAATGAAGTCATTGTATGCAACAACCAACTTCTCGACTGCTTCCTTTGTTTCCCGCTCGACTTACCAGACAGTGTCCAACATTTCAACTGTTATTTCCTCTCCGTTCTGTTCTTCTACCTGTTCCTGTCCTTCGCACAACTCCTTCAGTTTGTCCTCGATCTCCTGCGAGATGAGGTTGGCTTTTTCTAGCAAAGGTTGTGTTCTATTTTCAATTTCATCCTCTTTCTCTCTTAAGGTATGAACTTCTTTTCTCAACGCGTTAAATTCCTTGAACCTGTGGAATCGTTCTCTTGCCGGCAACACCTTAACTTCCTCTTCCAACTGCTCGAATGCTATCTGCTTACTTTTGGTAGCATTCTTGACTTCTAGCAATTGCGGGTCCTTCTCAAGGGCCGTGAATGCCTTTAATGCCTCATCTAGTAGACTTTGGCACTTCGACACCTCTATAGTTATGCTTTCTGCAGTGGCCTTTACCTCATGTGCTCTTAACTGCTGCTCAGTTGGTGGAGTCTTCTGCTCCATCTCGCCTCTAAGTGAAGAGATATCAGCTTCATGGTTGATCTGTATATCATCTATCTCTTCCTTAAGATTGTTGATCATCTGGCTTATTTTAAGAATAGTATCCGCGGGGTTTGATTGTACTTCAAATTCTGGTATCTCATCTGCAACTGCAGTGATCGTGGATTCTAGGTGCTTCCGCCGATCATGCTCATCTTATAGCTCCATAGTTGTCCGCTAGCTAACTTCTTCCAGTTGTTTGTAATTTGTCTGCAAATCTGCCTGTCCCTTTAGTGCATCTGTTGTTCTGTCGTGCATTTCTTTAATAACCTGCAACTGTAAATAGTGTAGACTAGGTAGTGGTATCTTCGTGAGGTCAAGCCCCACTTGCTCTACATCTTTCGTATCTAATAGTAGTTGCTCAGGTAGGGGCAGCCTTACAGTTAATGGTATCTTCGTGAGGTCAAGATCCACTCACTCTACATCTTTCGTATCTAATAGTAGTTGCTCAGGTAAGGGCAACCTTACAGTCAATGGTTCTAGGTGGACTATACGGGACCTCGCAGGTACGGCTAATGGTAGCTGCGGTGTATTCTGCTATGAAGTCCCTCCCGACTTCCCTTCAGACTCTGACTCCCGCGGCAAGGGTAATCTTTTGTTTACTTTGTCAAATTTTTTTGAGATCCCCTGCAGTGTGGTTAGGTTCTGGTGCAAACTGTCCTGAATTGCTTTGTCCTTTTTCTCTATATCAGTTGTGAGACCTTCGGGGCAATCATTATATAATCATCCTCGCTAAGCACTATTTCCAATTGATCTTTAGTATCTTTCTGCTTCTTCCTTGGCCCCTTGGACTGCGAAGGACTCCCTACTTCCTTCCTTTTTCCTGCCTCTTTGTCTTCTATTATGGGACACGGGATTGGTTCGTCCTCGCCATACTCGCTTTGGACGTCCACATTCTCAACTCGGAATTCAGTTTGCCATTCCCTCATGATATTCTCAATATCTTCCTCGTACATATGGTAGTTTTCTGGGTACCAGTCAGGATTCTTCGTCTATGCTTTAGCTGAAATCGAGATGCATTTCATCGCAGCATAAAAGTTGACAATGCGGATATATTTGCTTGTTACTTGCTTTGCTATCCGAGGCGTAAGCATGATGGCCCCGCATAGCTGGTCATAATATGTGTAAAATACCAGCGCTGTCTCGTGCTGTCTTTGGGGATTCAAATTTTCCCAAAGGTTCTGATAACGAGCACCTCTGCAGTCCGAAGTGTCGATTATCACTCCAACGTACTACTTCGGCTCCTTCCATCCCATGAAGGCGATGATCACTATTAGCCAGGTAAAATGGAAGTATCCACCATTGATATGCGTGTCATTCGGTTCCTCTAGGAACTCATTCAGCACATATTGACACCAATTAAATTATTCTCCTTTTGCCGCTCCAGCGCCAAGTAGTACTGCGCCTGCAGAGACTTCTAATGACCTGCACTTTCTAATAATTTTGTCCACTAATAGCTGCGTGACAAACCTTATTGCTTGGTTATCTATGTCATCTGTCTAGAAGCCTCGCTTCCCTTTGACAATAGTGTGCATTTGCTTCATCAACGTGGCTACCTCTTTATCCTTGTTTTTCCCCTGAAAAAACTTCTTCGGGTCTTCTCCCCTTTTGCTAAGCCTAGTTATCCGATGGATCAAGTCAATCGTCAGGTCGATGTTTTGGTCAAGCCATAAATATCCCTGGTGGATGCGTGCCATCAGAGTTCGCACCACCACATTGAGCTCCGGTGATCTATCAAAGTGTGGGAGCCTGAGCAAATTTAGTATCCTCGACTTGGCTACTCCGTACAACCATCTTTCTGCGACCAAAGTGAGGTCGCCCTTTACATTCTTCTTCCAGCACATGTATTTGTCGGGTTGGAACTGTGTGAACCTTGGCTCATTGGGATTCTCCTTCTGCATTGCAAGCATACCATAGTCCTCCCATTTACATTCAGGAATCTTACCCAACATATTTTTATCCACCTCGACATGCTTTGATATCGGGGAGAGTGGTATCTCATATTTTGGGCTCTTCAGTAATTTAATGGCCAGTGTGTCCAGTGCACGCGGCGAGATGTAATCTGGAGTCATTGTTAATGGTATTTCCTTATAAGCTATTAGCTTGTTCGACCCTTCCGAACTCATCTTGGGTGTCTTTGTCCTCGGCCCTACTGGATTTTTGCCTTTGTCTTGCATTGTTGGGTCGTGCCTTGGTGATCTTCTTGGACCCTGTTCCAGTTCAGTGATGACTTTCTTGTTCGGGGTTCTCATTAACTCATCAATCCCTCCGTATTGGAACAACCTCACAATCTCCTGGACGGTGAACTCTTTGTCAACAAAGGACCTTTGTGACATTCACTTGCACTCTACTCAACAAATAGTGGATAACTTGCAGAAATAACTCAGAAAACAATGTCCACAAGAAATTCTAAGTGTTTTGGTAATGCCCACGAGTCTGAATGCTGCATAATTTATAGGCGCAATTGATCCCCCTCTGTGCCCCTTAACGACTAAATAAGCATTAATTGCAGTATCCATTAGCCAAATCTGGAAGATCCTTCGGTCAATTCCTTCATTAACTCGTTTAGAACGGTTATCTATGACTTAAATGCTGAAGCGGTTGGTGAGAAAGTGCTGTATAACGGCTATATTTTCGACTAATATTGTAACGGTTATTTTTTGGAGCATTGTGTCGAATTGCGCAATAGGTCATCATTGGTTCTGCGCAGTTACTTCGCAGTGTCTAATTTATTTTCTCTTCGCGATTGCCTTTTGAACGTCGCAACAACGCATTGTTTCTTTCCTCTTCTTCTTCTTTTTTTTTCATTATATATATATATATAATTCTTTTTTTTTTTGTCGCGCAGCTTCAGCAGTGCTGCGCGGTACATAGATCTATCTCAACAACTTTTTGTACAGACTTTTCGCAGTTTCTAGTGCCCAATTCCAACTGTACTTGGCACTTAGAAAATTTTCCCTTCATCTTGATCATACAGGATGCTGCGAAGCAGGACTATTGCGGTAAAGCTTTAGTCTACTTCCATTTATCAAATTGGGCAATGTATTACTGGCTAAAGTAGCTAACTGGACTGCTCCACCGTTGGTAACATGTATAACAGTATATGGCAAGCCAATGCATTTTAAACTTTCCAAGAAACTTCATGAATTTACTATCGTATAGGAGGACTAGATCACCTACCTGGAAAGACTTGCTCTTGATGTGGCGATCATGCCATGCTTTTTCACGCTCTTTCTGTACTTGTTGGTGGAAGCCTACGATGAAGCGATCCTCTTCCAGAACAACCAAGTGTAACAGCCTTTCTTCTAGGGCTGTGTGGTCTGCCATCCCTGTAAATGCAGCTATTCTCAAGTTGGGAATAATATACTCCATTGGCATTATTGCTTCCTTCCCATAAGCCAATATGAAAGGTGTATGTCCAGTTAATTTCTTGCATGTCGTTCTGTATGCCCACAATACAGATGGAATGCGCAGGTCCCAATCATCACGGTTTACGTTGCATATCTTGGTTAGTGCATTCTCGAGCACCTTATTGAATGCTTCAATAGTTCCATTCGCTTGCGGATGATAAGGTGTACTACGCTGATGATGGATGTAGAACTCTTCGGCCAAAGCTTCAATAGTTCTGTTCAGAAAATGAGTGCCTTGATTGCTCATCAAAATTTTTGGGCATCCAAATCGTGTAAGGATGTTCTCAAAGATAAACTCGGCAATTGTGGATGCGCTACAGTCTTTTACTAGTTTTGCTTCTGCCCATTTGGTGAGGTAGTCAGTTGCAGTAATAATGTACCTCGCACCAGTTCTTTTTCTCGGTGGGTTAATAGGTCCCACGAAATCAATTGCCCATTTTTCGAATGCCTACAAGGTCAACTGAGGGTTCAATGACATTTCATCTCTTCGTGACAGCTTCCCTGTCCTTTGATAGACATCCCAGCTCTGGAAATGTTCCTTTGAATCCTTATGGATTGTTGGACACCATAGTCCCGCGCGCAATACCTTCTGTGTAGTGGCCCTTCCTGCGTAGTGGCCTCCTGCTGCTCCTGAATGCGCATCAGCCAATATATATGGCTTTTCATGCTCCAATATGCACCTTCGCAGTACTTCATCAGGTCCTAATTTGTACAACTGACCTGCGATGATGGTGAAGTCTACGGCTCGCACTACCAACTGCTTCTTCGGCTGCGTAGTGAATTCTTCAGGTGCCAACCCTGTAGTTAAAAAGTGGATTCTATCTTGATAATACTCATCAGCGACCTGTATAGTGAACAACTGCACGCCAGGCAGATTGTCTTCAAGATTTGTAGGCTCTTCTCCTAACTCAATCCTGGACAGATGATCAGGTCCTAAATTTAACCTGCCTTGCTTAACCACTATTTCAAAATCATACTCTTGGAAAAGTAACAACCATCTGCATATCCGCCCCCCTAACACTGGCTTATTAACCAGGTATTTCAATGCAGAATGGTCAGTAAACATAGAGAAGTGTGCACCGAGCAAATAACGCCTGAACTTCTGTAGTGCATATACCATTGCAAGTCCTTCTCTTTCAGTAGTTGTATAGTTCCTCTCAGCAGATGGCAACTTTCTGCTTGAAAATGCAATGGGATGATCAATGCCTCATTCTCCTGGCTGAGCAAGAATAATGCCCAATGCTATACATGAAGCATCAACATGGACGTGAAATGGCTTCTCCCAGTCTAGAAAAACTAGGATCGGCGCAGTGACCATCTTCTCTTTCAATGTGTCAAATCCTTTCTCACAGTCCTCGTTCCAATTGAACGATGCATATTTCTTTAAGAGCTTCTCCATTGTTGCGGTTATCTGCGCATACCCCTTTATGAATTTCCTGTAGTAACCGGTATGCCCTAGTGTAGTGCGCAATTGCTTAACTGAATTTGGTGTAGGCAAATTTACGATAACTGCGATCTTCGCAGGATCAACCATCAAGCCCTGCTTGCATACAATGTGTCATAGCATAATCCCATAAGGAACACAGAAAATACATTTCTTCAAATTCAAAGAAATCTAATGCTATTTGCATTTTTCCAGCATCATCCTGAGGTTCCCGGCATGGTTCTTCAGTAACCCAAAAATGGTCCAATCATGAAAGTAAACCTCTAAAAACTTATGTATGAATTCTTTAAATGCTGCGATCACGACTCTAGAAAATATGGCTAGTGCATTCTTTAGAGCAAACAGCATCACTGTATACTGGAATGACCCCCATTCTATTGCAAATGTGGTCTTGTGTCTATCGACCGGATCAATTCTTATCTGATGGTATCCAGAAAATCCATCAATAAAAGAGTATGCCTCATTCCCTCCAACATTATCAAGTACTTCGTCGGTAAAAGGAGTAGGAAATGGGTCATGCATTGAAGCATCATTCAGCTTTCTGAGATCAACACAGATCCTGATCTCACCCTTTGTTTTCTTATCTTGGACAACCATTAGGGTTATCCATTCAGATTCTTCAACTGGCTCAATGATCCCTGCATCGAGCATCTTATCGAGTTCTGCCTTAACTCGTTCTTTGTAGCGCGGATTTAATCTATATGGCCTTTGCTTGACGGGTTTGGCGCCAGGCATAAGAGGAATTTTCATCACTCCTAAGTCTCCCAAAATGCCTTTCATCTCTATGAACTTGGTTGGGAACACTTCTTGATATTATTGTAATATACCCACAACCTCCGCAACTGTATTGTCATCCCAATAGTCTCCTATTGCTACAAACTTTGGTTCTTCACTGGTGTCGATGTTTACTTTCTTTGTTTTAACCGGTCCACTCATATATGGAATTTCCAGTGGAGGTCCTTCTACCTCGCGCGTTCCTTCTGATTTAGGGATGTTTACGTTGCGCGGGTCCTCCTCATCGTTGTCTTCCTTATCTTCAACATTTTCATCTAAGTTATAACAATCCAAGGCCTGCTCTACCTGTTCTATCCAATCTGGATGTAGACTCGTAGGTACGTTGTTTGCTCCAAAAAATTCTTCTAGTGTTATATTTTCCTGTGTGCAATCTGGTCTAAATGTCTTTTTCTTGATAAGCTGCAGTGCGTCATTGATACTAGGATGGTCATCTTTAAAGTTAAAGTCTTTTTGGAAGCTCGCAGTGAGGACAAACCAGTCCATAGTTCCTCTGCGCAGCTCCACATCTAGATACCATTTCTTTGGAATAGGCTCTTCCAGCGTATGCACAAAAAGATGTACCCATTCTGTCTATGGTCTTTCTTTCCAAGCTTCTACACAAGCTGCAATATGATCCCTTGGATCCGTCTGCCCATTGTATTTCTCAAAAGGTAGTGTAACCTTATGAGCAAACTTGATCTGCATTTTAATTCTACACTGGTCCCAAGTTATCAATGTCTTCTTATGCATAGCCCACCATTTGGCAAGTGTCTCGCGCATTGCCATGTCTAATGCTAAGATGTGGTGTTCGTCTGCAACTACTGCAGTGTATTCTTTGATAAATGAATAAATGTTAGCTGAACCATCATAAGTGGGAATTGGACTCACCTTCTTCCCAATCCAACGTAGTGATTTCGTAATTGTCGCGCATCTCCTGGCAAATACTTCATGCATTCTGTGTTGCCAGTTTTCCAATCCTGCCTTAGAATCTGAGATGCAAGAACTATCACAGCGCCAGCTGAGCGTTCCATCTGCAGTAGGATGAGTATAATCCGCAGCATTTGTTGTCATCTTATAGATGTGGTCGAGATCTTGAGCTCTGTACTCCTCTTGAATTGGTTCAACATATCGCTCCCCTTGCGAAGGGTCCAGTGGTGCGACGACCCTTATGTCATTGCCTTCAAATATCATTTTCATTATCTTCAGATTTATGATGGTGGAGTTCGTCATTTCCCAATCGATACCCAACAGTGACAGATAAGGATTGCTATCATCTACAATTTCAATTACTTCGAAGCCTGCATAACTTCGCACTCCGTCAATGTCGACAATGGTATTGGGTAACCTCCCCAGTGGTATAACTATGCCTTGATTAGAAATTCTTAACTGTATAGGTGACCACTGTAACTTTGGTTTCCCCATCGCCTGCCATGTTTGCTTGGTCAAGACATTTACTTTGGATCCAAGATCAAGAATGATCTCGTCCATCTCGTAGTCTCCAATCTGTGCAGTGAACTGCATTTCCCTCCCGGTTCTTTTGGGACTCCTAATGTTATGAACTGCGCCATGAGCAGTCCTCCTTTCATATGTGATCCATACTGATTTAGCAGTTTTTCAAATTCCATAAGAGTGTCTTTGTTCTTCAATAACTTGATGCAGCTCCATAGGAACTGCGTAACAGAAGTGGTTGTATCTGGTGCAACGCGCATCTGATCATATGCCAGTGGCATGTCTTCTATTTGTGGTATTTCACTACGCAACGAGATTCTCGGTTAAGTAGGTGGTGGTTGTTTGAACATGTCCCGTGCTTCTTAAAATACTTCTTTATTTTTCTGTAAGTTCAAAGGAGGTGCTTTCCCAGGAGATTTTCTAATCCATACTGTTTCTCCAGGGGTCTTCTTCGCATCAATTGTTCTGGAAGTTGAGGCTTCTGTGCTTCTGTCTTTTCCTGTATCAGTTCCACTTCACGTTACTGCATTTATACTTGGACTTGTAGGTCTGGTCTCTACTGCGATCAATTGAATGTTAGGGTTCAGCGTTTCTATCCTTCTCTGCTTCTGCATTTCTACCTCAAGCGCGGGGCAGTCTTCAATCACATGATCGAATGATTTGCAGTAGTTGCATGTGGTGCATGGATTAGTACATTCTCTAGATGCATGACCTGGCTGGCCACAGTTATAGCAGATTACCTGGCCTCGGCCTCTTCCTTGAGCTGGGCCAGCATTTCTTCCTCTCCTGCGGTATCCACCTCCACGGCCTCTATATCCACCTTGATCATACTGGGTGTTCTCCTTTTTTGGATGGTTTTCTTCTTGAAAATGGTACATTCCAGCACCTCGCATTTCTTCCATATCTCGCTTTCTTTCATTCATCAGCTCATAAGTGCGACAGTTGGACTCATCATGTCCAACTGACTTACATAAATTACACAATAATTTTTTAGGTGTTTTTACATATTTATGTATCAGATAATAGTCCTCAGGCCGGTGTCCTCTGGTTCTACAAATTTCACACCACGGTGCTTGGTTCTGATTCAAATTCATTGGGTTTGGTGCACCACTATTAAGATAATCTTGAAATAGAGAGCAGTGTTCTCTGGTGTGGCCCTCTCCTTTACATCCTATGCACCAAACTTCATGTCTTTGTTCATGTCTCTGTTCCTTTCCATTCTTCATACCTTGCAATTCTAATGTCAAGGTAGCCAACTGGTTCTAGATCTGTAACATCCCAGAACTACTCTCTCCAATTGGTGAAGCCTCCAACTTCATTGCGATCTCCAAGGCCTCAGCCTGCGATTCAACCTTCTGTTTCATCAGTGGTTGTCTGATATGGGGCAACAGCGCAGCAATGAACCACTCTTGGTTTTGTTGCGGAGCTATAACAAAGCTCACTTGGTCCAACAATGTTTTAAATTTTTGGTCAAATTCCCAGACCGATTCAGTATGTTTCTGTTTGATTTCTTTCAATTCTGTTATGCACTGTGATTCTGATTTCGGCTTCTTGAATTCTTCTAACATCGTGGCTTTGATGTCTGCTAGGGTTCTTGGTTGTGCTTGAGAATACTTCATAAACCAGTGTAATGCTCTATCTCTAAAAGTAGTGATGAGTTGTGCTCTCTTCACAACGTCATCCTGAACTTGCTTTACACTCCATATGGCTTCACATAGAAACCAATGTTTATCAGGGTCTTCTAGACCCATTCCTTTGAATATTGGTAGCTTTGTATCTTTATCAGCCATCCTCCTTCCGGATTGTGTACGGTTTTGCGACAGGTTCCCTGCGACAAAAGTAGACACAGGCTGCTGGGTCGTGCTAGGGATAATATTCTGCGGAATGGTCTGAGTCGTATTGTTCTGAGCACTCGCTCCTGCAGTGCTAATAGTATTGACGTTCTGTGGGGTGGGCTGCGCGATGCTCGTAGCGGGTGGGTTCCGAATGGCTGGAATCTAAGATAGGGGAGGCGCGGTATTAACACCTAGGGGATTCTGAGGTGTAATACGCTGGATTGTGGCTGATAATTGCGTGGTCTGATTATTAAGGTCACACGAAATTTCAGTATCTACGCAGTTTTTAGATCCTCTGGGATTCTTTTCGTTAGTAAGCTTATATCTCTTTCCACTTCTCAAAGTATGGTTTTCTTCGTCAAAATCAATGTATGTATTTTCTACCATGGCAGATTCAGAATTATTACTGCATTCTTAAAACACCTTTTTCAGCTAAAAGCATTTTAATGTATAGACTGAGATTGTTCAGGAACTTACCTCTGAATTCTTCGAAAAAGTATGCTTCAGCTTGGCTGTAGGATTTTAGCGTGTCTACAGCAAACTCGGTCACAAACGCTTCAAGTATGCTATCAACCCAGAAGTCGACTGCTCGCGACAGTGGGCTCTCTATTGCTTTGAGCTGTTCAGTAAGTTCTGGAGTCCACTCTGTAGGTACTCCTCCTTGAGAACAATTCTTTCTTTTTGCGAGGCGCGATATCCACTCGTGCAGCTCATTTGGAAATGATGCCTAGAAAATCTCGTGGATATCCCTCCACAAGTATCTGTTCAACCAGCCTACGTCAGATAGACGCAGGTGTTTGTTTTCTTTCTTTGCAAAATCTCTTTCGATCTTATCACACCAAGTCCAGATCTCTTTCTTTTCTGGATGCCAATTATCTGACCCTAATAGGAACTCGTTTTCTTCTTCGCACGTTACTTTTCAAAACACACTATCCCATCACTGAGTCTCAGTGCGGAAACGGAACCATTTGTTGGCGTACTTACTGATCTAGAGGTTTTCCAATGTAGACCCAGGTACTTCACGGTACAGGATACCAACAAAACCCCTATTCACCGGCCCTTTCGGCAACAAACTGTGAACAGCCTGAGGTCTCACCCAAGGAGAAGTTGAGGGGGTGGTTGCGGAATCAGGTTTCCACAACCTGGTGATGCGAGTGTCTAAACCAACTGATGTGCAGCGCAGCAAAGAACTTCCACGCTGCGGACAAAAGACTGCGCAAAGTCTTCTACTTCGCGTCAATTACTACTGCACGCGGGAGCACTTGTACAACAAGCACATCCATGGGCTGTGCGGTACTAATAGGCTACCGTAACAGGACATCGCAATGGGTATATACGCTTCCTTGCAGATCTTTCTTTATGGATTCTTAGACTTGGTGATATGATGATTAAGCTATCAACAGCTTAACTTGCAACACTTATAATGGATCAGTGCGTCAATCAAACCGTGCTTTCACTTCAAGACTTGATCAAACTAACCAATATTACTTAACAATCTTTAATCATTCATCAACACTTAGACTGATTTAAACATATGTAATGGAATGAAGTATACAATGTTGCGCGCCCTAATGCATCACTTCACCCTTAATCAATTAACTCTGTGATTATTTTAACAGATCCATACATTCAAAGATTTAGACATGCAGACGTTAACATTCATCCATACATGTGCTACTTAACATCTTATTCCCATCTTTTCTGTGGCGAATACAGATAAAAGCAACAAATATCAGATAATTGTAACATCAAGCATTCATATTAAGCAAATGAATAATGGCAACACACAAAGCAATCGCATAACATGGTATTTAACGTGGTTCACCCCCCGGATGGAGGCTACGTCCACAAGAACTGTTGTTATATTGTCTTTAGGGAAGGGTACAACAGTTCTTCGTTTGCGCACTCAGCTGCATACGCTCTTCTCTCCCTCAAAATTAGGTCTCTGCGCACTTAGCTACAGAGCCTTTACAATATCTTCAAGCTTACAGACTCTAACAATATTCAATAATGACTAACCTTTACCTGTACTGCGCTTCGCTCCACAGCTACAAAACCTGCTTTCTCAAAGATGCCCCACTTGGGCCAGGCCCAACATCTTTTCTTTGGAAATTACTATTTCTATAATAATTTTGGTCATAAGGCGATAAATTGCAAAGCCTATGCAAGGAAGAATTTTGGTTACTGCGAAACAAGAAAGAATGACACCAGTAGGCCAGTTGAAACTCCGGAAGAAAACTTCAACTCCTTTAGCCTATTGAATTTAGATGTTGAGTGTCGTAAATGCCACAATTATGTACATAACAAGCATGAATGCACAGATCAGTTGCCAACAGTATCTGTTGTTGAATCCAAGAATATTCCCATTAAGAAAACCTATATTGAATTCTTGTAGACAGATCAACAAAATCAAGAAGGATGTAGTCCGAATTTACATTCGTAGAGCAAAAGAGGTCACTAGTATGTTGATAGTGGTTGTTCCAAGCACATGACAGGAAATAAAGACAATTTTTTGAAATTTAAGGAAGAAAAGGGAGGCAGTGTTTGTTTCGGAGATGATGGGTCTGCTAGAATTCTTGGAAAAGGCTTGGTTAGTCTTGGGGATAAAGAAACCAAGGCTAAAAATGTCTTACTTGTTGAAAATATGAAGCATAATCTTCTTAGTGTAATCCAAATGTGCGACCAGGGGCATATTCTTACATTTGATTCCAAGAATGTAAAATAAGGAAAAAGGACACTGGAAGATTGCTAGCAACGACATATAGAACTCCAAACAATGTATATATCTTAGACAAGAGAGAAGAAAAATGTTGCATGGGACAAATAGGTAAATTTTGACTCTGGCATAAGAGAATGGGACATATACACTTTAATAATATGGTCAGAATCAACCAAAGACAAGTAGTAAGAAACATTCCAAAAATCACAAAACCCCTGAATTCTATTTGAAAACACTTCTTGTACATAAAACAAACAAGAGTAAGCTTTAAGACAAAAGAATACTCTACAACAAAACCGTTGGAGCTGGTGCGCATTGATCTCTGCAGTCCAATGAGAACCAAAGGGCTAAATGGTGAGTCTTATTTTCTTCTCTTCATTGATGATTATACTAGAATGACATGGGTCTTTTTTCTTAAGAAAAAATCAGAGACATTTGAATGTTTCAAAATTTTTAAAGAAGCAGTTGAGAATGAGACTGAATTAAGAATTAAGTGTTTAAGATCGGACAATGGAGGTGAATACAATTCAAATGAATTTGAGTATTTTTGTGAGAAACATGGAATCATAAGACACTTTTCAGCTTCCAGAACTTCACAACAAAATGGGGTAGCAGAAAGAAAGAACATAACTGTGTAGGAAATGGCCAGAACAATGTTAAATGATTCCAAACTATCTGACATTTTTTGGACTTGGGCCATTCATATAGCTATACACATTATTAACAGGTGTCAAATGAGAACAAATAATAACACGACTCCCTATTAACTTTGGAAAGGAATGCCATCCATTGTCAAACATTTCAGAGTATTTGAAAGCAAGTGTTATATCAAGAGAAATGATGAAAACTTGGGAAATTTTGATTCCATGTCTAATGAAGGAATCTTTCTTGGATATGCAACACGAAGCAAGGCATATAAATGTTATAATCTAAGACTAAAGAAGATGGTGGAAAGTCTAGATGTGGGGGTAGATGAAACATTCACACATAAAAGACTAGAGGATGATGATGATCATTCAGCATTTGAACAGTCATCAAAAGACGTACTAGAGGAAGAGGAGTCAAATGAACAACAAAAATATCAAGAAGAATTAGAAAAAGAAAGAATACTGGACACAAAGACTCCCTCTAGAGTCTAGATATGTCCAAAAGAATCATTCTGAAGACCTGATTATCGGTGATAAAAATGCAGGTGTAGAAACAAAAAAGAAAATTCCTAAAAAACACTCCAGAAGAGGTACATTTCTCCCTACTGTAAAAAATAGAACCAAACAGCTTTAATGAATCCAGGACTGATCAACACTTGATTGAAGCCATGAAAGACGAATTAAATCAGATTGAGAAGAATCGGACTTGGGAACTTGTTCCAAGACCCAAGGACAAAAATGTTATTGGTACTAAATGGGTTTTTAGGAACAAACTAAATGAGGATGGACAGGTAGTTAGAAATAAAGCTAGGTTGATATGCAAGGGATATGCATAGGTTGAAGGAATAGAATTTGAAGAAACATTTTCTCCTATAGCACGAATAGAAGCAATCAAAATGCTTTTGACCTACACTTGCTCGAAGAACATCATTGTGTATCAAATGGATGTGAAATCAACATTTCTAAATGGAGAACTGGAAGAAGAAGTGTATATAGAGCATCCAAAAGGTTTCTCTCTTTCAGGAAACAAATATTATGTATGCAAATTAAAAAAGGCTCTTTATGGGTTAGAGAAAGCACCAAGGGCTTGCTATTCAAGACTAGACAAGTATCTACAACAACAAGGTTTCATAAAAGGTAATGTAGAAAACAATATGTACGTAAAGATTGAGCATGAAAATATGGTTGTTGTAGAGGTATATGTAGACGATATCATCTTTGTAATCAATGATAACAGTCTAAGTCAAGAATTTGCTAATAACATGCAGAAGCAATTTGAAATGTCAATGCTCGAAGAACTATCATTCTTCCTAGGACTCCAAATTTCTCAACTAGATGGTATTTTTATCTCTCAAACTAAGTATGTAAAAGAAATGTTGAAAAGATTTAAAATGGAAGATTGCAAGTCCATATGTACCCCCATGGTTACAGGCTGCAAATTAAGTAAGTAAGATGAAGCAAAGGAAGTTGATCAAAAACTTTATAGATCAATGATTGAAAGTCTACTATATGTAACCGCTTCAAGAGCAGACATAATGCAAGTTGTAGGGTTGGTCACAAGGTTTCAAGCCACACCTAAGGAAACACATGTTCAAGTTGTGAAAAGAATTTTCAGATATTTGAAAGGGACCTTAGATTTTGGTCTATGGTATCCACAAAGTAATGACTAGACCCTAGTGGCATACACAGATGTGGATTGGGCAGGAAGCATTAATGATAGAAGAAGCAAAAGTGGGTAAGCATTTTTCTTACGTAACTGCTTAGTGTCTTGGTTAAGCAAGAAACAATCCACCATATCATTATCTACAGCAAAAGCAAAATACATTGCAGCAACAGCTTGTTGTGCACAGGTTCTATGGATGAAACAAACTCTAAAGGATGTTCAAGTGTGGTTCAAGTAGAATTTGATCATCCTATATCAATCCTATGTGACAACACAATGCAATCTGCATCTCCAAAAATCCTGTGATGCACTCCAAAACTAAGCACATTCCAATCAAATTTCATTTTGTGAGAGAACAAGACACTAAAAACATAGTCAAACTAGACTATGTGGACACCAAGGAATATATTGCATACATATTTAAAAATCCGCTCCCAAGAAACTAGACATCATTCCCAGTCCACAACACAATGAGAGTATCAAGATAGAGGGGATATCCCTTTAACATTGATGTCAAAGGGGGAGAGAGACTATGCAGCATGTATCGATGACAGAGAACTGCACAGGAAGCATGATGAAATGAAAAACAACAGAGGAATATTGATCAAAGGTTGCGCAAAGGATCAAACTGACATAATACAGGGGGAGCAATGTATTGTGTTCAAGAAGAATAGAAGAGCTCATGATCATAAGGAGCAAAGGTTCATAAGGTGTTGACATCAATGCCAAAGGGGGATATTGTTGAACTTTGGTGTTGTCATTGATTTCAAAGAGGTTGTTGGATGATGTCAAAGAATTTGTTGGACTTGTTGGACTTGGTGTCTATGTGCCAGTTTGAAGAAGTATTCAAAAATATGTTTGCAAGTCCTTTATCCCACCTAGTCATGGTATTCCAATGCGCAAGTCCCACTAAGACAATGAACTAGTGTACGCAAGACCCACAAAGGCATGGTACCTCATTTGCGCGGGTTAAGACAAGTGGAAGGTGCTTGGGTAAGCTTGACTGTAAAGAAAGGAAGAAGGGGTGTTACCGTTTAGAGAATCCCCAACTTGTGGACACATTGTTTGAACAAGTTGAGTATAAATAAGAGTGAAGTTGATGAGTGAAAATGTAAGATTGGAAGAACACATGGAGTAATATTCTAAATTGACAAGCTTCGGTCAGATGAAATGCTCAGGGGAATTGGAAGAAATATGAGTTGATGAAGTACGGGACTTAACAAGAAATGTAGGGACACAAGGAGCAGTCACGCAAATCTGAGCATTTGTGAAAGGCATATGAAGCATGTTGTATATGTGCGCAGAATCTGTATTGTAGATTGGAATTGTTGTAGAATATAGTGCAAGAGAAACAATGATCAGATTTGAAGCGGTGGAAGTGTGTCCAGTCAGAGCAAAGTGCAAATCTTTGTGCACGCAAACTTGAAGTTAGTAATCTGTAATATCTACATCTCAGGGCGGTTGGAGTGGGAAAGGAAAGGATATCGGTGTCTCCACTTAGTTTGGTGCCTGGACACTGTGAGTTGGTGCTTGCACTGAGGATTGGTGTCCTCATAGGTCGGATCCTGGTTCAACAAGTTGGTGCTTGCGCAGAGGATTGGTGTCCTCATAGTTTGAAGCCTGCAATCTGCAAGTTGGTGCTTTCCAGTGGGATTGGTGTCCCAATTAGAGGGGTGTCTCAGTGAGTCGGTTCTCACATCACTAGAGATTGGTGTCTCCCATCTTTCTCTGTAAATTCATATTTTTCATATATATATAAAGTTTATTCAAATATCTACACACAACTTGTTTTTATTGATGTGGTGTTAAATAATAATTGGTGGATTTTTTAAAAGTGAATAATTTGTAAATTTGTGAATGATATTGATTCACCCCCCTCTTAGTATCATTGAATATTCCAACACGTGCATCAAGAAACTAGTTGTTCGGGGGGGGCTACATAGGGAAGCCAGGATAGCCCCCTATAGTCCATAATAAAAATAAAAATAATAATAATAATAATAATAAAAAATAAAAATTGTTCCAAGCCATAACCAGAATGTGACCCCTAAAAGTGTTCATTTTAAAACTGAAACTAAAGATAAAGCTAAAAAACTTGACAATTGTGAACCTATGACACATTTTCAACTTTCTACGCTTGTTGGTGCGAGATTTGGAGAGGTGTGTTAATAGATTCCGCTAAGAGATTGAACTTGGAATGAATGGTGTTGACATTGTCACGGATTGACACCATCACCAACTTGAAACTAGCTGGATTCTGGTCTCGTTCCTACAAGAGTCAATCGAGAGGGAGCTTAATCACCCAATAAGGTTCCAAACCTTTACCGTCTCCCACCACCTGGTTTCTCATCATTTGACCTTGAACCTCTACAAACAAGCTAGCCTCTGTTTGGTCTATCTCATTTTGAATGTGCCAAGGTGAGTCCTAGTTAAATTTCTCTCCAGCCAATGCTAACGTGAGCCCCCTCCTCTTCTACATCTTTCTCTATGTCGTAACAAGGTTCCCCAACCATTCGACATCCCCGCAGAGTCGTAGAGAGTCACTAGAGGTGGTAGGGGGGGAATACACAAAAACCACACTCTCCAGGAAGCCTTCCCCTCAACGTCACAGAGAACTACCAAGAGTCACAAGCGGATGCTGCACCATAAACTCACTCTGCCTAAATCCTTCCAGTGTTCTCTATTAACCATACTCGCTCGACAACCATCTGAAATAACAATCCACTAGATGAGGGGACTCTCTTGATCATTTTCACAGGCACACAAGTACCGGGTCACGTTTGATGCCATGAATGTAATGGATCTCAATATTTTCCTAATAGAATGTTGCATGCCACTACTATAAATCAGCTCCCGCCATTAACCAAGTCCCACAAACCTTCTCATGCCTTCCAACAAATTAGTCATGGGAGTTGGGGTGTAACAAGTGCCATCTACCCCTTCCACATGCGCGATGGATGAGGTAGAAGGTGACATGTTCATCACCCCATCTCAAGATGATACACTGAGATTTCAATTCATATTGATATTTATTTTATTTTAGTATGTATATAACTATATCTAAGTTTCGAAACATAAAATAGTTCATAAAAAATTAAATAAACTAAAAAGTTTAACAATTTAAAAATACATCACTAAATATAAAATCAACTTGAGGATATTCTCCATCTAATATTAACCTATTATCAACGCTATCATCGTATTTAACCTTTATTATGTATACGAGGTATTAGAAACAATCCCATAAATTAACATATATTATCGGATTAATGAAAGAAAAATAATTATATACATGGAAAGCAATTTCACTGTTAAAATAAAATGGAAAAATTAATAATACAATAATAAAATAAATTATTGTTTTTACATAAGAATGTGATTATAATCATTTTAAACTTAGAGAATGCAATTTTCTGAACGGAAATGGATTTGATTTTCAAAGAATAAATGGTTGAAGCATACAAATACAAGACTAAGGCACAAACAATGCATGTTAGGTGCAACACAAGCCATGCAACCTTGGTAGTTGCAATATGGTTTGCATGTTATTCTTAGATATTTCTAGCATGTTCCAAATAACATCAATAATAGTAGTTGAATATTGTAATGACATTTTTTTTTCAAGGAAAATTTCAAAGGGCCTAAGACATATCCTTGCATTTCATGTATGGTACTTAAGGCCATATTAACAATGTCCATTAGGCGCAAGATAGGGAAAGCAACCTTGAAACCGTGTGAGATGTTAATAGTAGTTGCAATCTAGTTTTGCAACATCTCGAAATTTTTACCCAAAATTACACACATAATTTTTTTTTTAACAATGTATAAGTCTCTTGAGCTCTTTTGTTTATCTCCATTAAACTAATAGGATGTAAGACTGTGCAAGAGACTTGTTTATGTCATTGTGGAGACTTGTTTATGTCATTTTGGTCTTTAACTGACTAGCTTGTATTTATGTATTGTTTCTATTCCTGAAATGCTAGCAAGACTATTATCTAGCTCAACATATATATATTTGATATGTTTGGCTTTGTCCTCTTTGATTAATATCTCATATACATAATTTAATTAATTAAATCCTAGAGGCGTAATTCACCATACCTCTTGTCATTTCTTTAAACAATAGACTTAACAAATAATAATGACTTAAACATAAGCTAGCTTAAACTAGCAATAATAGTCTACCCTCCCTTGTATGGAGCCATAACACCTTTGTTTAACTATATAGCATGGACCTTTGCCTCCACATTAATGTTTTTAGCATACTTTTATATGGTTAACGCCTTAGGTGACCTCGTGGATGTATGGTTAACTCTCTTTCACATGCATATATGTATTTGCTTTGGTCTTATCATTATTTCGTATGTAATGTATAGACACCATGTTTAACTTGTGCTTTAACCAACCATTAATAGCGACTTGGTTTATTTCCATGATTGGAATCAATTATATGCTTGCTTTGTTCAAGCTTATGCTAGCGAATAATTTATTTAACTTGTATTAACCTGGGAACCATAACGAGCTCACTGCTCTCCTGAATAGTTTGAGTTTTTTTTTTCAAAGATGGTTCACCATTTTATGAATAGTTTGAGTTTATTCTTACTATGTTCACGTTTTATTTGTTTAATTATATTTATATTAATGTATGGAGTGTTTTCGACCTCTTCACATGAGGTTATATATAATATGCAAAATGTTTTGCGATACTCCTTATCACATCGTGATGCTTCATCTTTGTTTTCAATATAATATGGTTATTGTTTTATGGTTGTAAGTTTGTAACGACTCCCCATCGTGGGACTTATGATGAGTTTATCTTGTTGTTTATTTAATATTCATTCTTATTTGTTTATAATATATTTCCCTTCCGGGAACATAGGGGTTTAAAAATTTTACCCTATTGCGGTTGGGATTTAACATAGGAGTTTTCTCCATATAAATATATTGTTATTATTTATAATATTATTTGATAATATTAAGATATTATTACCAATGAGTGCCATGTTTGCCATGTTTAACTGTAAATGAATTTTGGTTTGATTTTTAATAAAGAACGGCCACATACTTTTAACTGTAAATGAATTCTGGTTCGATTTTTAATAAAGAACGGCCACATATACTTAGGAAAAACATAGATTTTTAAAACATAATGTTATTCTTGAAAGTAGGAAAAGTGTTTAACATTTCTAAACAAATCTCCATATCCATTATTTCCAAGGGTGTAGAAATCTCAAATATTTCAAACATAATTACTTTCTTGAAAGTAAAATACTATTAACCGTCCTGAATAAGGCCATATTTCAGTATACAAACATCCCTTTATTTCTAAACATAAAGAACAGTATAATATCAACTATTTAGGTTAAAACCATTCCATAATCCCAAATAGAAAGAATGATGACATTTGTTCTAAACCTTAGGTTAACCAACCAATCTATAAAATACACTTTGTATTTAAGTAGAAATAAACAAAATAATAATAATAATAATAATAACAGAAAAATTAAATATCTTATGTGTACTTTTCTGCCAACTTGTTATGGAGCAACCTTGTTCCACCCTACCATAGATTTCTACAGCAGTTCACAACCCCTCTCAACATGTGTATAGATCACCCACGAGCCAGACCAAGCTTACTAAGAAACTAAGACCTAGGGATGTTTGATATGAAATCTTGCTTAAGTAGACTTGCCAATAGGGTCTCTTTAATCAGTTCTATGGTTCCTGCAAATCTTTCCGTCTTTTTCAAGGAGTGCACACTCCAAAACTCTTAGTCTTGGACCAAAAACATTGACGCTCAATAGGAAACCAGTTTGGACATGTATTGTGCCAATGGGAAAGTCTTGCGTCTGCAATATCCCTTATCTATTGTTCATTATTATCTTCTTTATCCATTTTTTAGGAATGGCTTTCTTCTCTCTATTTGGATTCAAGAAATGTTAGCAGCTTTAGAAAAATACTCGGGAAAAAGAAGTAAGAGCAACCTCTCCCTTTATTTCTTTCCCTTTTTATCTTTTCTTGCTTTTGGAGGATGAGTAGTTAGGGTTTATTTTATTTCCTCACAATTCTTGAAATTCAAAATGATTATCTCTCATCTTATTTATATTTTCTCTTTTTTAAAGTTTAATTACTCATTCAAGTCATAATTCCCTAGTAAGCTTGGTCTATCTTTTAACAAGTTGTCCCATAGCAAGTAGGTAGAACATTTTAAAAATAAACCAATCACTTTAATCTCATAAAGTGTTATTTGTCCATGATGCCTCACATCATTCATAGGTCCAAGTTTTAAAACATAATTAAAATCAAGTCTATCTACTTATTTACATAGGGGTAAAAACTCTTGGGATGTTGCAAGTTTACATGTTATTCTAAGATATTCTAGCATGTTCCAAGGAACATGAACAACAATCATATATTACAATGATATTTTTTCCCTAAGGAAAACCTCATGGGGAAACCCTTGGGGCACTTCCCTACATTTTGTGTACAGTACACAATGTAACATATCTTGTTGATTATGCTGCTTAACCCAATAGGGACATCGAGTGAGGTACACAACAAATACAACTAGCCCAAGGGATTGACCTCAAGTCCTTCTACATGAAGCTCAAAGCACTTAACCACTCAAGTTAGCCGATTGGTCTATTGCTATGGATTTTAAAGAGTTTACATATTTCATGTTTTAGAAAAAGGATAGGAAAAGCATGTGTTCAAATGGGACATGCTTTCTTTGTCTACAAGCCAAGCTTCCTATGACAATGTTGGTGATGCACATCAAAGAGATAAAATAGGCAAAGACACCTATGTTTACAAATAATGAATTTTACATTAATGGATAGACAAATAAACTTGCATTGAAAATCCTAATTAGTTCAAGGAAATGACAACTTGCAATGGCTTCCCAACATTGTGTTGGGATCTTATTAGCTAGCAAGGGGGGGCTTGGATGCAGAGACGTGACAAAAGGATTATCAAACACATACATTGAACAAAGGTGCATACATAGAAACCATAAACACAAAGTTTGGTCAACATATAAATACATGCAATGCAAGTTTCCATTGAACATTACAAAGTTTCTTCAACATATAGACACAAAATCAATCTATAATATGAATCCAATAATGCCAAGCATGTTCATGAAGTCCTAGAGATATTGAAAATCATTTGTCATGAAATAATAAAACTAAAAACCAAATGTGGTAACATATGTCAATGACAAGAAAGCACTTGGTGTGGGAATATGGATCTTGCACAACATTGGAAGCTACTATCCCTTAAAGGCCATAATGAATAACATATCAATAAACAAAATTATTGCAACACGATGTCTTATTAGTAGAATTTGTTTCATATCCAAGCAATAAGCAATTTAGTTTCAACATGTTACATGGTCGAGTTCAAAGCATAGTCAAAGCAAGACAAGCTCCACCCAAAATTGAATGTGAGAAGGAAAGTAATTAAGGGTGACAAGGAAAATCCAAATTCTTGCAAACAATCCTAAGAAGTATGGTGATTGGTTCTCATTAAAGCATAACCTTCACACCCACAAACTAGAACAATAATCCAAACATAATTTAAACATGGCACTTAACTCATGTCCAAGATATTTGCTCCAATAGTGTGTTAAATTTTCAAAATTTACTTCAATCTGATCTATGATCTTAACTGAGAGAACAACATGTACAGAAAATCTACAGCATATCAATCATGGACACAATAATGCAAGCACACAAGAGACACAGATTTTACTTGGGGAAAACCATACAGGTGAAAAACCCCAATAACTTCCTCAGAGATAGATAGAGCAATGATACAACCAGAATACAAGAGATAGTCTTCTCCTAGAAGCAGAGCCTCCTCCTCCACAAGTGCGCCACTCTCCCAAGTGTGAGTGAGAGAATAGAATATGTAAAATGAGAGAGACACACTCTCTATTTATACACTAACTTGACTTGACCTTTACTCAATTAGGTCAGCCTCAACTTAACCACTTAACATAATGCTGATTAGGCCGACCCCCACTAGGGTGGTCTAATAACCCTTTGACCCACATGGCCGACCCCCAACAGGGTGGTCTAATAACCCTTTGACCCACATGACTTATACAGGGCCGACCCCAACAAGGTGGTCTAATAACCCATCAAGTATAAGTTACGACACTTACAATATAAATGACGACACTTCCGTATAGAGGAATAATAACATCTCTATAGGAATACAATATACATATATGTGAAATACATTCCGAAGTTACATATACATCAACATAGTGTGTCACGAGTTTCGACCTCAAAATTGAGGCAAAGGAAAGAATAGAAAAGACCTTCAAAGCATTCCCTTTGAACTTGTGACAAATTGAGTTATAATCATAATTAAAGCTAGGCAAACTTCATAAAAAAACTAGAAATGAAAAGGAAAGTAGTTAAATAGATAAATTATTACTAGGTGTTAATCCTTCTCACCCCAATTCAACTAGGAATTGCACGCTACAAATATGAGGACAGGCTTCAAGGTTGCAACAACAACAAGCCATTACATAAACCAGGTACATAAGATATTATTTCCATCCATGACAACCTCACAAGATATACAGTGAACATCATACTAGCATGGCACTCAACACATGGTAGACATATTTCTTTTAGCTTCATAAATAATAAACAAATTTGCAAGGAGTTGCAAAGTTGTATTAGATAAGTGAAGGAGAATTATGCAAGCTCTACAACTAGTTATGTATTTTTCATTACAGACTAGGATGAGGATTGAAAAGCAACTCCATGCAAATCCCCACAAATGAGTTATTTTGAGCAGGCTAACCTAGAGTATTCTCATAATGTTTGGTTTGGTAGTTTATATACATTATCTTATTTGTAAACTAAACTATGGACATGAGCATGTCTTGCTCGTGTACCTTAAGTTGTTATAGGTTGCAAAGCTTCATGTGCATTGTCCACTACCTCAAACCAAGACCTAACACCCACCTACATCCAAACCACCTATGAAATGCCAATTAATTGACCCAATGGACCCAAAGTAATACCTAGGTAACTTTTTTCATCAAAACCAACAAAAATGGATGACAACCAAACACTTACAAAGTGTAAATGGCGACTCCTCGTCCTCAATTCCACAATCACCATACCCTCAAGCTACACCAAGAAACCCTACAATGTCCACATACCATGTAATGCAACAACAAACAACGAACGACAATACACCACCACATTATAACATAACACATGCTCGTGCTAACAACAACTCATCACACAACTAAGCTATGAAAACCCAACTCTTCATTAGATTGCACCACAAAAATGAACAACGAATGACAATAACATAACATCACAATCTTTGAACATAACAACAACTTGTGCCTACACAACCCTGACTCTTCACAAAACACAACATCAAACACATAAGCAACACATTGAAAGAAAGAAAACAAAACCAACAACAAACACATAAGCAAGAACAAAAGAAAGAAAACATAACCACCAACAAAAAAAACACATTACAATAAGACAATTGCACCACCTTAGAACATAGCACTAATCGATGCCTCTAAAACCATTGCTCTTCACATAACACAACAACAAACGTACAAGCAAGATAAAGAAACTAACAACAAACAACAATAACATAACACCACCACCTTAGAGCATAACGCCATCAGTGATCCCCTAAACTCCCACACTTCATAGAACACAACAACAAACATGAGAGCATGACAAAGAAAACATGATAACAAAATCATCACTATCACGATAGTCCGATCAATAGGTAAACCTACATACATGCATTAAAGTCACACCATGTCCCCTCTTACCTCATAACTCTAGATAGTCCAAAACTTGATCACTCACCTTAGAAAAGACCAATTACATTAACCTCTATCACCAAACTAAAAATACAATCAATTTTTTTTTTACTTTTTGAAAACAAAAAATAACCATGATCATTAACCCTACAAACCTACAAATCTTGGTATGAATCTTCCTGAAAAGTTAAAAAGTAAAAGCCAAATGCATGGACAAAATTACATGGACCTATATGGCAGGAGCCCTTTACTATACATCTACCTTGCTTTCCAAATCCACGTGAACCCCGAGAAGGAAACGCCAAACTCGTGGATGGATAGATTTGTCTTTATATTTGCATGCATGTATTTATTGTCTTTCCTTATACATTTTTCACATAGTTAAATTGGCCTTTATATGTATGCATGTATTTATTTTTTAATTTTTAAATATTTTTTTACATCGATTGTTTTAAATATTTTTCAAAAGAGTTAAATTTAAATTGGCCAGTGTTTTTTCAAAGTAATGATAAGGTTCATTCTAGGAACTATCCATTTAAATTTAACAATTTCGGGTTTTTGAATGACTATTTCTGTGGGGTTATTCAACAATTTTGGTTAAGTTATAATGTGAGAGACGATCTGAACTCAATGGATCGTTTTATTTTGAAATTGAGAAGCTTAAAAGAGGTGGTTACTAAATGTATAAGAAAAATGAAAATTCAAGTATTAGAGGAATACAAAGATTTGGAGAAACAGCTTCAAGAAATTTATTTAAGGAAATTTGATCATTTAGAAGATATTGATGATCATGCTCTTTTAAAGTCTCTTGAAGAGAAAAAAGATGCTCTATTGAATCAGGAAGAAGTAGAATGGATGCTCAAGAGTAGAGCTCTTTGGCTGGATTTAGGAGATAAAAATACAAGGTTTTTTTATGCCTTTGCCTGCTATAGAATAAATAACAATGCTATTTGGGACATGAATGACGCGGCTGGAAACATAATCACTAGGCAAAATTAGTTACAGGAAGCTGCAAATTTTTTTTTTGGCAACTTTTTCACTGATCCTTATGATAGTGATCTTATGTCTCAGTTGGAGATTGCTCGTCTTTTCCTAGTCGTTTTCTATACTGAGGATGGTTTAGAATTGGGGAAGGCTGACACTTTGAAAGAAATTGAAGAAGCCTTAAAACTATTTTCTAAAGGAAAAAGTATTGGGCCTAATGGCTGGACTGTGGAGCTGTTTCTGCATTTCTTTGATGTTATGGGTGAAGAAATTCTTGATATGGTGGAGTATTCTAGATTGAATGGGTTTATCTCAGGTGCTCTGAACTCTACGTTCCTGACTCTGATACCTAAGTGTAACAAGCCCCATTCCTTTGGAGATTATAGGCCTATAGCACTGTGCAACTTAATTTATAAACTCATATCGAAGATTATTGCTATGAGGTTGAAACCTTGGTTCTCCAAGTTTATTACTGTTGAGCAATTTGGTTTTTTGCATGACCGGCAAATCTTAGATGCAGTTGGCATCTCCCAGGAAATCATTCACACAATCAAGCTTCGGAAAAAGAAAGCTTGTTTGCTTAAAATGGATCTTGAGAAAGCATATGATCATGTGGATTGGGGTTTTCTCAGAATTATTCTAATTCAAATTGGTATGCCTCCTCTTGTCCTTAATTGGATAATGGCTTGTGTTTCTTCTACAAACATTGCAGTCTTAGTTAATGGTGTGCCTTTGGACTTCTTCAAATTCTCCAGAGGCATTAGGCAGGGTTGTCCTTTATCCCCACTTCTCTTCTTGCTTATAATTGATGGATTCAGCAGGTTAATTATTAAAGCCAAATCAGATGGCATTATTAAAGGGATAAAGTTGACTAAGAATCTCTCCATTTATCATCTACTCTTTGTAGATGATGTTCTGCTCGTTGGTTCTGATTCTCTTGCTGAATGAGAATGCTATGAGGAGAAAATTAGTATCTTTGGCAGAGCCTTGGGTATGAAAGTGAGTTCAACTAAATCTATTGTTTATCAGCATAATGTGGATGAGACTAGAATTATGGAGCTACATAATTTATTGTCCTTCAATTTTTCAGCTGCTAGAAAATGGGTTAAATATCTTGGTTTTTTTTTTAATCCAAATTGCTATAGAGCCATGGATTGGTCTTGGCTTTATAAGAAAGTGGAAAAAACAATTAACACATGGACTCATAGACTTCTTTCTATAGGAGGTCGGCTTATTTTGGTTAAGGCTGTTTTGACTAGTATCCCAGTTTATTGGTTGTCTTTATTTAAAGTTCCCAGTTCTACTTTAAAATCGATAAGGAAGTTGTTATCTAATTTCTTATGGTTTGGAGGCATAGATAGGAAAGGTTTAATTATGGCTAAATGGGAAACCATCAGCCTTCCTGAGAGCTGTGGTGGTTGGGGTGTGAAGAATCTGGATGCCTTTAGCAAAGCTCTTAGATTAAAATGCTTATGGTGGGGGATCTTTGGATCTACTTTGTGGTCTAGAGTTCTAAATGTGAAATATATTAAAGAAGACATTATTAACTGGCTCGGGAATCCTCGAAAGAGGCTCAGGAATGTCTCTACAATTTGGAAGGGTTTTATGAATGTTTACAATTGGATGGTGAAGGATATTCAATGGAAAGTGGGCTCCGGAAGGCAAATCTTAGTTGGCAGAGACCCTATTTTGGGTTTGGAAGACAATTATACTCTTTATGAAGAAATTCTAGCCAATCTGAGAAATAATGACTTTTCTACTTTGGACATAGTCAAGAACAATAGTATATTTAATGGGTATTCATACTGGATCAAAGCTGTTGATATTGGTTTTACTGGGAAGTTTGCTTGGGAATGGGATGATTACTTTCATAGGCTTGATGCTGCGGGGTGTAGACTATCTTCAGGTATGGACATAGTTAAATGGAATGGCAATCCCAGCATTGGTGAAATCACTGCAAATTCTTCCTATAAGGCAATTATAAAGTACAAATATTTCAGCCCTCAAAATTGGTGGTGTAAGCGATCATGGAGTTGGAAGATTCCATTAAAGATTAAGTGTTTTGGTTGGTTTGCTTACCAAGGAAAATTAAAAACTTGGGATAACTTATTGAAAATGGGATGGAAGGGTCCTAGTAGATGTTCATTATGCAACTATGATTTTGAGACTACAATACATCTTTTGGTGACTTGTCTCTTCGTCAAGAATGTATGGAAGTTTATTTGCTTTGTTTTACATATCTCTCAAGAATGGGGGATTGATAATTTCAAAGTCAACTATCTAAACTAGTTCAGGGATTGTAAAGCCCATCCATTTCTACCTTTAATTATTGCTTGGTCTATATGGTCTACCAGGAACAAAGCAGTTTTTGAAGATCAGAAACCGTGCCTTCAGAAGATTACCTGTCAGATTATTAATATGTATCATTCTATCTACATAATTCATAAGCCTTTAAAGATAAAGAGTATTGGATTGTTTGCTGCTACATTCAATTGCCCAACACTCTTTCTTTATGGTGCAGCCCAAAATGGTTTGTATGCAGCTGGTGGCGTAATTTATTTGAATGATTCTCACTACTTTACTTTAAAACTCAATTGTGGTGTTGGGACAAATATGAAGGCATAACTTTTAGCATTATGGTGTGTTTTGAAGGTGGCAAGTATTTTTAGCATTGATGATCTGAAAATCTTTGAGGATTCCAAGGTGACCATAAAATGGGCACAGGGAGATTGCAACCTTAAAGTGCTGGCATTATCTCATTGGAGCAACAAGATCAAATCCACACTTCTTCTTTTCAGGAACATCTCACTAGAGCATATCTATAGGAAGCATAATTTGTTGGCAGACAAACTTTCAAAGCATGCACTCAGCAGTGAAGAAGGTTTTATAATTCTGGAAGAATTCTTTAATTCCCAAATTATTGATGATGGATCTGTGAAGATCTATTAAGTTCATAGATTTGTATCTTTACTGTTCTGTTCTATTTTGTTCCAAGATGTACTTTCTTGAACTCTTTTTTGATTTTTGAGGCAATGATATGTATGCATGATATCTGCTACATCTTTTGAATAGTCTTTTCAGAGACTGGGCGATCATGTACCTTTTGATTCTAATGAATAACATTGGTATGGTTTTTTTTGCTGGAAAAAAACGGATGTATTTATTTAATTTTTTAATATTTTTAATTTGGTTTATCCAACCTTAAAAAAATAAGATAAAAATTATTTGATTTGTTTTAAAATATTATTCCTATGTTTAAAAAGCTTAAAGAGGAGTGTCCCTAACTCGCTATAGTTTTGAGGAGCTATAAGGTTAGAAAGGTCATTGATGAAATGTGGGTGTAAGCAGGGTATTATAAAGTAAAGTGATTTTTGACTGGCATAGATGTCAAAGTTATTTTGCGGCCTCGTTTTTTGGCTTTACATTTTCATCTGGATGGTTTTATATCTGGTTCACTCATGCTACATTTGCCACAACATTGGCTTATTTTGGACTGATATTTTGCATTAACAGTTTTTAAATATTCCTTTTTATATTAATTTCTATTCGTTTTTTTTGTATATTCTACCGGAGGATTGGTATATCCTGGTTCGTTTCTTGTATGCATCAGACTTTCTGGGTTGGATGCTATGAGTTGTAGGGTGACTGTATATATCCGATCATGGACTAGAGGTTGTGGTCTTGATCTCATATGGTTGAGGATCGTCGAGTGATAATCAGTGTAACTCCTTATACTTCAATATCAAGTATAGTATATTTTCATTGTTGAAAAAAAATCCTTTCATCCCAAGGCATTTTAATGATTGTCCAACCCCAAGTTTCACTCAAACATCATTTTTCTTTTAACCTCTAAATCTCCCTTCACTATATTTTCATTTTGAATATAGAAATATAATATTTTTAATATTATCAATATTTGATAGAATATACAATATTCACACTTAGTAACATAATTTTCTATTACCTATTATTTATAAATTAAAAGAATTATTTTTTAATAAATAAAATTAAAATACTAAACTTATTAAATTTAGATAGTTTACTTAAAATTTAATTAAAAATTCAAAAAAATTATTAAAATTACAAATTTTAATTATTGAAATTATACAATCCAAAAAAATATATAAATACTTGATTTAAAATATAATTTAAACTATAAAAATTACCAAAATTCAAATTCAAGAAATAATCAATCCAAATCATCTAACATCTATATTACGAACTATTCCATTACCTACTATCGATGTCATCGTACACTTTAATGTGAATCAGACAGTGTGACATAAATTATTGCTTGCAAAATAATTATAATTCTTCAAACAATGTGAAGTACCGGGAAAGCAATCTAAAGAAATAATAAAATCACACCTCCCAATGCTTCTCCAACCACAAATGTAGAGCCGATTACAATGAATAATCCATTTCAGTCCAAATTACGAAGTAAATACAAAGAAAAATCCATTTCAGCATTGTGGACTGTGGGTTATAGTTTTAAAATGAAAACAAACCATCTCCTACCGTGCATACATTTAGGAGCTCGATCCTCTTCAATGGTTCGCAGGTCACATCCTTCCTTCAACTTACACTCTATGCAATGCATAATTCATTATGCCCATCTCATCTGATCTGCATTTCTCCTTGCACAACACAAATCTAGATAGATAGATCCCCAAATATACTGTCTCTATAATGACGCCGAAGCTGCTGCCATGGCTGTCAATACTTTTGCCAATATTGCTGGTCTCTGCAGCAACTCTAAAGCCAGGTACTCGTGCATTTTCAAATCCATAAAAAATGATGTATAATCCACCATTATACATTAAATTCAGCATAAAATTGTAGATATAGCTAGTAGATCTTGTACGGATCCACTAGCCCAAGTCAATGGATTTCACATGGCTTTTGTTTGTATAGATTTTATCTGGCTTCAGGTATGGTTATAGTGTTAGTAACTGATTTTGGGTGCCCTCAAAGATGGATTCAAACATAATGAACTTCAATAATGTCTTATGCTGAACTTTTCATGGTTAACAAGAAGAAAACAGGGCTATGGAAAATTAGTGCTTCATTTTTACGTTCCTGTAAAAGGTCTGAGATTTGTTGGGGAACATTCATGAGCAGGCATTGCCATCTTTAGACGTTCAAGTTTTTGTTTTTTTTGCTTAACATGAGATTTAGTTTTGTATTGTTACTGAACATGATGGGGCTGTTAAGATCTGAATCCCCACGAAAGTTTACTCTTAATGGAAAGATTGCTGAGTGGATAGCCATGTTGTTAAACTGGAAGGTTTTCAAATCACCAACTTGAGGTTCCAAGTTCTATTCTCAGTCCATTTTATTTGGGTGGTCCAGACCGGCTGCTCTTAGAAACCTGTGCCTTGGATGGTTCAGACCGGCTGTCCTTAGAAACCTGTGCCCTGGATTATCATGTTGTAATGTACAATGTTAGTTACATAATTACAATGTTCTGTGCTGCCAAGTGATTAATTAGCTTTAGAAGAGGAAAGGTTCCCAGATGCATCTTACACAGTTGTCAGTTCCATTTGAAATCTGTCTGTGCAATGGACTCTAAAGCTCTTTGATTTGATATTGAGCTGGCCAAGGGCTCCAACGTAACTTCACACTTGTTAGGAAACCGCGTTCATCATGGCTTATTCACTTACAAATTTGCTCATCCAGGGCACTTTCCAAATCACCTTCCACAAAAAGGATCCAAACAAAGTCGCTTAGTGCAGTTAAATTCCCTGTTCTGCGAGTTGAGTCTATTGTCTATATTATAATTCAAGATTTTATGAAAATGTTAAAAGTTCTGAGATTATTTCCTGGTATCAGCCATAAAAGTAGCTGCTTTGTAGAGCGGCCTTTGCTCTCCAATGAAAAGAGCGAGAAGGTCTAGACTCTGTAAAGTAAGTGATAAAATAGTAATAGTGAAACAGGTTGCAGTTCTACAAAAATGACAGAAGCTTTTATTATGAAATCCCATAGACAGGGTTGCAGTAGAATAATGTCCATATTAATGTTTGCAAGACAGTTATACAACATGAGAAAGGAGGTCAATATGCAGCCATTAGGAAATGCAAAGGGATGCTTCCTCACATTCATGGAAACCTCAGGAAAACCCAAGGGATGGTATCCCTAGTAAACTCGTCGATATAGATCAGTGCATCTCATTCAGGGGGATTTGAACTAGGAACTTGCTGGCTTGGAACTAAGATTGTTGGTACCTTGTTAGCCCTAGTTGGCCCATGAGGGGCAAGGTGTCAGATTTGAACCTGGGTGGGGATGATGACAACTTCTCATTTTAACCTCCCAAGCTAAACTCAATTAACTTAAAATGTTTGGAACATCTTTTCCCACCCTTAAGCACTTGAGCGAGAGTGAGATTGTTGGTAGCAAATATGTCAGAAGTGAGAATTGAACCCTGGTGGGGAGGATAACAACTTTTTCCTTCACCACCCAAGCTAAACCCAATTGACTTCAAAGGTCTTGTCCCATCCTCAAACACGTAAGCAAGAGTGAGATCAGTGGTACCTTGCCAACACCAATTAGCCCATAAGGCGAAAGCATGTCACAAGCAAGATTGGAACCTAGGTGGGAAGGATAACAACTTCTCCTCTTAACCACCCAAGCTAGACCCATCACCCAACTGACAAACAAATGTTTGGAACATCTCATCCCACCCAAGCTAGACCCAACTGACAAACAAATGTTTGGAAGAGTAAGATTTTAAGTATCTTGCCAGCCGTAATCAACATACAAACGGCAAAGCTAGTTGTCATTACCTTTAATCGGGCCTGCACTTAAAATTTTGGCAATGTCGTGGCACTCTTAAGAAATCCTCTTCTACTACTTATCGAATTTAGACGGCTTTGTCTCAGAAATCAGACTCTAAGCTGAATTATCCTAAGAGAAAATATAACAATATATACTGAAACAAGAACTGGGTTGTTAAACATGGTAGTTCGATTGGAGAATGATTAGCTAGAAATTGGGTAATGTTATAGAGTGAACAAAAGCAAGAAGAAAAGGGAGCAGTCATTCAATGGATGGTGATTCACAACTCACGGCAGATAAGCATTTTGACTGAAAAGGAAATTGGCAAGTATGCGAAATATGGAAACAAAGTTCCATAGATGATCGACAATGTCCTGGAATGCTTGCATGAGGAACGTTTCACGATGGAATGAGATCAGATGCAACTAGTGGACTCTAGGCAATTCCGCTGGTAGCCATGTCTATAAGCTCAGAGGAATTTCCATTGTCTGCATTGAACAGATAGCCTATGAATATCATAACTCCTATACTAACAAATGTAGACCTAAACCTGGAAGGTTGGAGCCTTTCTAAGATCGCTAATCTATTAGCATCCCATGTGTGCTTGTTTAAGTGGCTTTATAAAGGAGCAAGAGTAGGTTAACTACACTAGGATGTTTGGGTGAAAGCCCAGTCTAAAATGATAATAAAAAGGCTAATTTTGTAGATGTCACCATTTCACTATGTCACTGCATAGTACAGAGAAAGCCACGGTGAACAGATTACCATAAATGATAAATGAACCAAGCTCTTTTCTCTTCTTGATCCTCTAGGTGGAAGGTAAGTATTTTTGTTGCAGGACATTTTTGGTAGATCAGCTAAGCACCAAAATGGGGCAGAGGCCCAAAACATCACATATACTAGTAGTAAATAAGTTGTCCAATGTTGTCTGTGATAATGAGGGAGTTGATAAGATGGATGTTCATATCCAAGTATTAGTTTCCTTTTTCTCAATGTGAGAGGCTTGTATAGTATTTACTATGTTCAATAACCATGAAACACCTCAAATAAGTCTAAATTTCTAATTTTCTTGGCTGTTAGCAGAGTCAAGGGAGTGGAACATAATGATCCATTAACTCTAGGCAATCCTCACCAACAGGTCAATCTATAAATAGATGGCATTGTAATGAGCTTTTGAATGGATTTATGTCCATCTGATCATAACTGTAGTATCAATCACTATACAAGTTTGGGGTTAGATCTGAAATGAGTTTGTAAACAAATACTTGTGTTCAAATTCTTGAGCATGAACAAGGAAAACTTGTCGCAAGTCAAAGCTAACCTGTTACTCGTAAGATTGATGTATTCATATTTGCATACCATAATCAAAATTCACAGTTCAAACTAGCTATGGAGAAATGAATAATGTCCTGAACAAGAACAGATAGCATATAGTGAGGGGAATAATAGTAAATACAGGATTGACATGACCACCTGCACTTTGTGAAGTTCCTTCTATAGAGTGAACAATATAAATGCAAATCTACTTTCTGTATAGTTTAGCTATCGAGAAAAGATAGGGAGTAAAGGATGGAGTATTGTGATGTCAGAGATGTTCTTGGATTTTGGCAATGGAGAACTTAGATGTGTGAAAGTAAATACAATGCAAATGAGGCTAGGAGGCTGTTTGTTTGACTCCTTTCCTTATGAACTGGTGTCTAAAGAGGCCATAAATCCTTGGAGCTACCACTTTGATGAGTCTGATTAGAAGAAATCTCTAACATATTTACGTAGTGCCCATGCTAGAGTTGATGAGATCTAAGCAGCCTTTAACTTTATAATGAGTTATATGGTTTGAGAATGACTTCTGTTAACAATGTGCCTTTATCTGTTAAGCAAGCACGTACATGGAGGCACATTGTGCATTTTTCTTTAAGCGAAAACAAATAAGAGTTCCAAACCTTCATGAAGCCAGTCACTGGCAGATTGAAACATTACCTTAACTGTTTCCATGTATACATGTGATCAAATTATGCTAGTTTACTCCTTAATGAGAAGAATTTCTGCTAGTACAGTTAGTACAGTATAAAGATCAATGTTATCTTTTATGAACTACGAGAATTAAAATTTCATGCTATAGGAGTGATCGGTTCTATGCACAAGTTTCGCTTTGACAGACATAAAAATGCTGAACCTTGTAGTTTTTACTGGCAATTTGTATCCAACAGTTCTATGCTAGACAACCACACTTATGCAGATGGCATTTTCAAAATTTATCGTATGCATAATAAAATGAATTTCTCTAGGTTGAGCTTGAATTCGAATGATTTTATTCAATGCATCTAACTTATGCAAAACCAAGCTTCACAACATTAAAAGAGATGCTTTTCAAGAGGATTCATGCATCTTGTATTCTTAAATTATTAGGAGGTGTTACTTATTAGTTATTTTCATTAAAAGCAAAGGCAGATTCATGAAAGATGGGAAGTGTTATTTGTTTTCACTCAATGCAAAGGCAGGTTCATCAAATGATTGAAATAAAAGAGGCATTTGCAACCATGATATGCTGATAGTTGTATGCTTCTTTATAGCTTCTGAACTAGGGCCAGCTCCAGCTCCTAGTTCTGGAAATATTGATTCAGAACCATATGCACCTGCTCCAGCTCCTAGTACTGGAAATATTGATTCAGAAGCATATGCACCTGCTCCGAGAGCCACCTCAGGAGATGCACTTGTTTTTTCCCCATCACCTGTTGGAATCACTTCACTTACAAGTGAGAATTCCTCAACGCCTGCACCAGCAGCCGAAGACACTGATTCAAGTACAGAGCTACCTGAAGAAACTGATCCAAGTACAGAGCTACCTGAAGAAACTGGGTCTAAGACTGTGAAATGGTGTGCAGTACGGGATGAGTTTGTGAACTGCCAATACTATATAAGCCTTTTGAGTCCAGTGGATGATTACACCTGGAAGTGGTATGTCCAATATCTAAACCGTTTCTAGTTTGATGGAAGATGCCCATATCACTCAACAAGCAACATTCAAAACCATTGTGCTGATTCTATCCAACTTTATTTTTTACTGAATGAATATGACTTAAATAACATTTCTATGTTGCAGTGTAAAAAGGAAGACAACTTCTGACTGTATGGAAGCAATAAAAAATAAGGAAGCAGACCTGATCTCCCTTGATTCAGGCCTAGGATACATTGCTTTTAAGAACTATTCCTTGAAGGCTATAATGGCCGAAGAGTACTGCAACCATGCTGATTCATATGACGCCGTTGCTGTTGTGAACAAGAGAATGTGTGACAAGAAAAGTGACTTGAGCTTGAACGATTTCCGGGGCATGAAGTCTTGCCATGCAGGCTATATGACAGCAGCTGGATGGAACTATCCAGTGCACTACCTTGTAAGTTCTGTTTTACAACAGCATCCGGGAAAGAGTCCGTCTGTGAGAAATGATGAAGATATCATATCAAATTTTTTCTCTGCATCTTGTGCACCCTCAGAAGTAGAAGGAAGGGGGCTGTGTAGTGCTTGTGGTAATAGCAGCTCATGCCTTCCAGACAATACATACTCTGGTCATTCAGGGGCTTTTCGCTGTCTTGTAGAAGGAATTGGAGATATTGCTTTCTTAAAAGCTGATACTGCCTTGTTGTATTCTCTAGAAGGCATGAATAATCAATCATGGTCAACAAAGTCCATACGTGATTTCATGTGAGTAAACAAGAAACATATCACATGAAAATTCAATGCAGTACTTCTATAAATAAGTCTTACTAACCTTCATTCACATTGTTAACTGACTTTAGGTACCTCTGCCCAGAAGGAGGTTGCAGGCCCATCAACAACTATCCTGGAGATTGCAAGTGAGTTCGAAGTGACTGGGTGTCAAGTATCTTCCTGTAAAAGGGACTGGAGTTTGCTTTTCTAAAATAAACGACCATCACTGTCAGCATTTTCTATTTAATTTAGAGCTATTTGTCCCATGAATGTTGTAATCAGCAATGCTAGGGCCTAATCCTCTTTTCACTTTGGTGCATTTTTCAGATTTGGCTCTGTGCCAGCAAATACAATAATGACCCGGAATTCCCTCCCACATTCTAAGAAGCTGGCTATTGTGCAGACGCTGCTGAATGCAAGCTGGACGGATGCCCTGTATAGTGGGAAGAACTTTGCTGATCATCTGCTTACTGTTGGGTATGCAACAAAACACTAAATGGAAAACTGTTGTCAACCCGATTTGGTTAGAAATCTAAAGATGTTTAACAATCATAAGGAATTAAAAGAGAACATGTGGAATGCACAAACATGGTTATTAATAGATATTATATGGCAATTTGCCAATAACGTGCATAATTGTTGGCTATACAGATCTCAGACAGTATTGACATTTTTAGGAAAACTGTAGATGTTCTCAAGATTAGAGCCAAATCAGACATGCTGTCTCTCGAGTCTCGTTACTTCTGTGGCGAGGAGGAAACCATGTGAACACACTTTGGATCCATCATGCACCATTCTCGATGTACATTTTTATGGTTTATTAATGAAAAATAAGATGCGATTCCCCCCGAAAATGAAGGTTACATAGTTTCAACAGAATCCATTATGTTCCAGTCATATTCAGTAATATTATGCTAGGCTTGTTTCCTATTGGATGGGGCAATATTATCAAAATTAACAGTAAAGTTGCAATAAGCTGGAATCCAAAACTTTGGCCTCGCATGGTAATTTTTGAACAGTTGGATTGTTCAAATATATTTTGGGTTAGTGTATGCCCTGGGACCTTATCAGTAAAATATTCTTCTTCATGGACACCCAATTAGACCTCGAATGAAAATTGCTGGAATAGCTCCGTTATTAAGAAACGGTTTTGTGTCAGCAGTTGCTATTTTAATCCATATCCCTTTCGACGGTTTCCCTCATTTCAAGCATTTTTAGTTTTGTACTGTCATGCCCTGTAACTGTTTTTGTTTTTAAAACATGGGAAACAATCCATTTATTATTTATGCATTCATGGTTTTGCTAAGATGCACTTCATGTCTTTTAATAATTGCCAATACTCTTTAATGGCAATGCAATTGACCATTCAGTAATTTGTATGCAGCACACAAAGTTTGCAAGAAGTCAAGCAATTGACAAGATCTTACCTGGGATCTTCAGCTTTTGTTTCTCAGAGTATAGAAGTTCTTAATACTAAAAGGGTTGAAACTGAAGATTTTGCAAAAAATCTTCCTCAAGGTACAAACCGAACTGTGATCTTTTGTTGATTTTTAATAAATAATAAATTCTATTTTCTTAAAATCATCTAGTACCACTGTACAGTGGATATTCATGCTTGCAAAAGTCTGACTGGTCGGTTTCTTTTCCATGGGCAGTTGCTTCAGCTTCATCAAAACTAAGTCAACTTATATGGACCCTTTCTGGTCTTCTATCATTATATCTGCTGTTATGATCAATGTAGGTTTGTATGAGCAGAATATTTAGTCTCAATTTGTTTTCTTTTGTTTTCCATCTCTAGTAATTTACATTTAGAGTGAATATTTTGATCTGACTTGAGTGCTATGGCAAGTGATTCTTCAGGATGTGTGTTGTTTCCATATGCTTCTATGGCATTTCATGGACCCTGGCAGGGTGCATTGCAAGGAAAACAGGGGACCGGAATGTGTATTGCCTTAATCAACACAGTACAAGCTGCCTTATTTTTTCCCTTATATGGCAACTACAACAAGGATTAGTTTCCTTTCCATAAACATAGGCCATGCTGAACGCTTCTGCTAGAATAACAGCCAGGCCTTGAGAAACTATACTGCATCCATAGAAGAAAGCTACCATTTTGGTGATCAGTGGCTTGATTAAACTTTTATGTATAACAATTTTTTATTACCTTCACCCAAAATATTACTATCGTTTCTCATTTAAAAAGGGGTGTTCATTCTTTTCTCTTGTAACTTTAGAACTCGTTGTTTTCACAGCAATTTGTTTTGCAGATATTTCAGATAGTTGTGTTTCCAATGGGATTTCATCATAGAAATTATGTTACAACAATTCTGGCATGTTTTGTCATGTGTTATTTTGAGTATGTAAAGACTTCTACTAACTTCAATATGAATTATTTGGTATTTCATAATTTGGAAATAACACCCTCAATAATGTTTGGCTGCCTTGGTAACCTACTACCTTTCAGGGACAATGAAAGTTATCCAGGATGTCTTGCAAGTTGCAAGGCACTGTTAACAGTTTTTAGATAGATTTTAAGGTTGTAACTTTGTAAGTTAAGAACTTGGTTTTTTTCAAGCTTAGTTTGAGCTTGAAGGGAAACACTGAAGCACTGAGTTTGATGGAAATCAGTGCTTACGTAAGGCTGACTAAGGTGCCATTGTCTTGGATTTGACAATATATTCTATGTTAGAGCATTATTTTGACCTTCCATTACAAAGTAAGATTTTATTGTTATTTCTCGCTCAACTCATGAGAACTAATGCATGCTTTAAGTTTAGACGAACTATTTTCTTGAATAATGTGAAATTTTCAGTGTTATTAAGGTATTCAGAATCCATTAGAAGAATCCGTTATCTTCTTAAACACAGTTAAGCATAAACACCATTAAACTACCCTTTTCCTCCTACATTTACAAGTCCCATGTATCTTTCCCCATGAGAATTCGGCGTCCTGCCTTCTTATTAAGTCATTTGTTGGGGATGTAACAACGCTATGTGGAGTCTGAGTTTGCTCTGGAAGAACATCAGAAGGCTGACAGCGTGAATAGTTTCTAATATGTATATTAGTTAATTTCACGACTGGGTCATGTTTTTTCAGTTTTTACAATGGTATCTGCTCTCGAGTAGAACTGGTTGCTTCAGTGAGGGGTCCTGCAGGGTTGCAAAACTCTCCAAGTATTCTGATTTTTTCAAGTTGCCAAGTTTTTCAGGTCCGAGGTTATTGAGGTTTTGCCGATATCCTGAGTTGATGACCCATGCCGAATTTTTGCGGATGCCCTGTTTTGCAATGTTGATGCTCGAAGTGTTGTTCTTTTACCATTTAAAAATTGGTGTATTCCAACAATTTTTTAACAATAACCCAAAATAGAAGAGGCAGTTGGATTGTTCAAATATATTTTTGAACAATTTGGTCCTTAACTGTGCATTTTTCTGTTGCAAATTTTCTGAAATACTGCAACACCTTATTATAACTCTGAACGTCCGTATTAATATCATCCAATATATTCAAACTTTCTGGTAGGAATTGATCATATAGACAGACGAACGTAAAGGGTTCGCTAAACCCTAACGAAAACTCTGGAAAAAGCCCCAGACGATCACAAGAAATCAATATCAAATCAACATGCCCCGATGAGTGCCTCCTCTTTTATCTTCTTTCTGGGCCCAATACCATGGGACATCAAAACCATCAACTGAAATATCTCATTTTTAATTAAATAACACTTTAATATTATAACAATTTTAGGCTTAACTATCATCAAATAACCCCGTGGAATGATCAATTGGAAAGGGACATCATAGTCTTCCCTTCCCAAGATTGCGTGTCCTCAAGCAATGCCTTTAAAACTTGTCACTCCTCCGAATGAACCAGACTGAAACTGAAAATGATACCAAGGTCCCAAACCATCCTAGGTGCAAGGTACTTCCACAGGAACCCTCCAGAGTAATGTCGATAAGTAGAGCATCCTGATGTTGCAACAACTCACTCAACCACTCAAATAACTGCTCCACTATGGACCCAAACTCATGAAAGTAAGAACTAGTTCTCGCCTCTGTGTCAATTACTAAGGCTGTCTAATACTGAAATCCCCGGGTCCTAAGCAAATCTCAGAAAGAGACCACCATGCTGACACTGCACCACTCTGATCATAACTATTCGACCATTATGCCCCATTTGCATCCTCCTCTCCTGGAACTCCAAGCTGCAATGCTTACAAGAGCTATTTCGAATCCCCTGGTAATGGTAAAGTCACCAGGGTCCCACACTAGCCTGTAAGATGTGAAATATCCTCTATCCATAGCATTGATCTGCTAGATGCTAACACAATAATCCATCTGACTGCCCCTAATGAGCTAAGCAATCATAAGCTGCACAAACTTGGTCGACTCCTCGATCTTGGGTAACCTCAAGTCAATGGTATGCTCAATGAATCTGTCAGGAGGTCTCCCTAGAGGAAACACTCCTAAGCTCCATTGTACACTGTACACCATCGTGTGTCTGTGTACCCTCCTGTATACCGATGTATGCAGTTGTAACTTCCTGTGCCATCAGGTATCCTGGATGCGTTACTACATCCAACACTCTACTGATGTCAGCTGAACATGTATCCCTATGAGACTCTAAATCTGTCATATACCTGTTCACCCAATCCATGGATGCATACACGCCCATGATCTCTGGTCCACATGGAATGTGCTCAGCTAACTCCCCTGTAGCTAAACCTTGAGCCTTTAGTGGCTCCTCCAACATAAGTGGCTCAAGATCTCCACACCGCAAAGCAAGTGCATGGCCACAACTCTGTGTCCAAACTCTCCCCAAGTACCTATAACTCTTTATGCTCCTCATGCAAAACCGTCACGAGAGGCCCCTCCCTTGTGGTCTCAAGGGGTGGTGGCTTTCCCCTTAACCGTTCACCCTCCTATAAGCTAACTGTCTCATCCTCAACACTATCCTCATTGTCAGGAAGTACCTCTATATAGTGCACCTCACCTTTGCCCCTGTACATGTGGCTTGACTCACATGGTTCTTTGCAGTCGTAGCACCTGTAGGTTTCATACCACTCCAGATGTTTGATGGTGCAAAATTCCTTGAACCGCGTGGCTATGTAGAATGCATCACTAAGAGTCATATACTCCCTTATACAATCTGTAATCTCCCGATCTTGCCCTTCTGCTATACTATTCTCTGCACTGTTTTGAGTGTTCACCATAGCTACAATGTCCTCCATGCAGGATAGGAAAAAAAAATGTGGTGTGGGCGTTCCATCAAACACTTTGGTCACACCACTGAAATAGCTTAACTGTGGACATGGTTTGACTTGTATCCATTTCCTATACTTCTTCTTTGTCCTTGGTATCTGACTGTTAGTGAGTTTATTTTTCTAAAATATTTGATTGGTGCTTAATGTGAAAGTGGATTGATTCTCAAGCTTTGACAAACTCTTTGTTACTTGGCTGCTATAACTAATAGTTGGATCAGATTACTGAGAAATATGATGTAAGGCAGATCTGGTCCAGACTTTTCGTCACACGCATGAGTGGAATGTCATTAATGGATGAATATTTCTTGTAGGTGACTTAACCAGCTATGGACCTGATTTCTTTGTGCTTGATATGGTGTACTCAGAGATTTATAACTCAGAAATCAATTGCACACATAAAATTTAATATTCAAACTACTACTCCATCAACTTCAGATTTTGACCACAATATTCAGAGAGTTTAAACAGATCTAATACAATTCATGTAGCAGTCCTCTAGATGATTGTTTTGGGCAAAATAATAAATGTCAACACTACACAATAAATCAATACAATGGTAACTTAATTAACAGTGAGCCGTGGACGCCCAAATAACGACAATCACTGAAAGCAACACTCCACCCTTCTCTGTATTTCCTCCAATAATGTGCTTCGCAATATGATTCCTTGGTTGACCACAATACTCATATAAAGAGGTTGTAGCAACTTGTAAAGAGAGGAAACTTTGCATAGTCGCCCCTCTTCATTTGATAAACAACCTTCACCCAAGAAGTCGCCCTCCTTCACAGTGTACAACAGTAGCAATGGACACCTCAGCCTCCGTGTTTTATCCAGCATATAGTGAGATAGATCCTCCTCTTCTTGGTTGCAAGACCCAGATTCCTTGGAAAATAAGTGAAGCTCCCTATCCTCTGGATTCATAAAATAGCATGCACCTCACAGGTTGGGAGGATTGTACGCTCTGATACCATTGTAATGTCCCTAACCCAAATGGACACTGATTTTTGGTTGTGTAGTTTTTATAAACGACTTGAGTTACATTGATTTATAAATTTCATCACATTTACATTTCCATAAAAAAAAAAATATGCAAGCATACACAATATGAGAGAGGGAATGTTGGCTTTATTATGAAATGGATGGCAACAACAACAAAAACTAGTGGTTGCTATAGTAGCTACATCACAGCAAGAGTACTAACACAATGAACTTGGAAGATGGATGCCAATATGTGATGTAGTATTCTCTCTAATTCAGCCTCCAAACCCTCTCCAGGATGATGTTGAACCAAAAGATGAAGCTCAAGTAAAGACCTTAGATGGATCTTCCTCCTTGTTTTACTAAGGTGGATATGTTGCACCATTGAAACCAAACCAACAATGGAAAGATTTTCCAAACCTTAACGAAAACTCTGGACAACCCCATATGGTCACAAGAAATCAATATCAAATCAACATACCCCTAATGGATGAGTATCTCCTCTTTTATATTCTCTCTAAACCCAATACCATGAGACACCAAAAACTATCTACTAAAATATCTCATTTTTAATTACATCACACTTTAATATTATAACAATTTTGGACCTAGATGTCTTCCAATAACCCCTTGGAATAATCACCTGGAAAGGGACATCACATGTAAAGAGTTAAATATACATCTATCTACCAATGTGATAAGTGACATTGAGCCCTAATAGCCTTTATTATAATGTATGAATAGGGGAAAACACCATCCACTACGAGTGTGGTAGGCCTCCACCTTCACTTCATTTTTGCTCCTTTAGTTGGTTGTGCCCTATTGAGTAGGTACAAAGTAAGAATGGTACAACTGTGTCCTCGTTAAGTTTTCAATGGGTGTTGTCCACCACACTAAAGATTTCATGTGTAGTTGTTGCAGTTAATCACTGCCAGTAGATCATGAATACAAGTATGGTGAACACTACATTGAACACTCATTAGTTTTTCGACTATCTCTATCAACCAATCTCTAAGTAAGCTGCAAAGTCGAGATTGTGATTGGCCCCCTTCCTATGTTTCGTTTGGCATCCTGTTTTTTTCTTTAAATAAAAAAACTTTTAATAAAATAAAAGAATGAATTACCTTTCACGAACTACCAAGAGAATTGGAGTCTTTCACCACATTCCTATAACCTTTAAGGCATAATATTCAACCCTTTTCTTTGAGCCACCACATTCATTCTTTGCATTTTTTCACCAATATTGACATGTACTTGCCACTGTTTGAGCTTAAGTTGATCTTCTTTGCATTTTTTCATCAATATTGACATGTAGTACTTTCCACTGTTTGAGCTTAAGTTGATCTTGGATCAATTTTCTTTGTATGGGATGAAGCTACCACTAACTTGTGCTTGTGCTGTGCGTGATTCTCACAAGTAGTTCAATCTTTTACTTTTTTAGGTTCAATTTAAGTAAACAAAGATTGTACACCAGCATAGATCTATATTAAAAGGGGATCTACCAAGTGTTGTTAAGGATCAAATCTCTCGAGATACAAACCCCTTTTTAGAATGAAATGTTGAAGGAGCATTTAATTTATCTAATTTGTGTAGTTTTATATAAATGCCATTGTAAATGTTTTAAATAGCCGACATATTATTTTTTATAATATTTTATTATTTTTTTAAAAGAAGACGTGTCACATTTAGGATGAGCACGAAAGGAGTTACACATCCCCATATTGGGTTGTAGAATGCGCCTCTTCGGCACAAAAAGCATTAAGAGTCAATAGCCCAAACATAATTAATGATCTAGCAAATCTTGACCAAGATATAGTTATATTTCTTTGCAATCTCTTGATGCATGATTTGGAGATAAACACATTATATAATTTGAGAAAAATAAAAAATTATACTCAAAACGACAACTCTTGCCATAAAACTCATATTTTTGCATAAAATACAATCCCTGAATTGAAAAGTGACGTTATCGATAGCACCATTTTTTTTCAGGGTTAAAATTACGACTTTTGGGAAACCCTAATTAATGTTGGTGTAATCAAAACCCTAAATCAACCCTTGAATCGAAAAGTGATACTACTAGTAGCATCCTTTTATTTGAGATAAAATTACTACTTTTTAGAAATCCTAGCCGACCCTAAATCAACTCCCTAATAGAAAAGTGGTGCTATTAATGGAACCCCTTTCTTTCGTTGAGATACAATTACACTCATTTTAAAACAAGGCATGCCATAAGAAAAAAATTATTATTTTTAAATAACTTTGAAAAAAAACCCAATATTAACTTAAAAAAACAATATTTTTTTGTAAAATGTTAAAATATATATATATATATATAATGCATTTAAAAAAAATAAAATGTGTAATTTTTGTAAAAATAAATTTAAAATTAAATGAAAACAAATATAATTTTTTTAATAAAAAATAAAAATACTGTAAAAACAATAAATAAAAATAAATTAACATTTAAGAAAAATTTAAAATAAAATTTAAAAAACAAAAAACAATTTTAAAATTAAAAAAAAAAACATAAAAACTAAAAAAATACTAAAACTAAACTACCCCTCTCCTCGTGCCCCTCTCCTCCACTCGCCGTTGTCAACTCCCCCTCCCCCTCGAGTCGGGTAGGGGAGGTGCACCTAGAAAGGAGTTACTTAGTTTTTGCTTTGTTTTAATTTTTATCTCTTTTAATAAAATATTTTTTTAATTTTTAATGTTTTGATTTATTTTTGTTTTTTAATTTTTATTTTAAATTGTTTTAATTTTTTAAAAATGTTTGTATTGAATTTTTTAATTCATATTTTTGGGTTAAATTTAATAATTAAAAAAAATCAATGTTTTTTTTTTTAATATTTTTTAAATTTTCCTTAATTTTTTTAGAATTGTATTTTTTAATTTTCTATATTAATATTTGTGTTTTTTTTTTTCAATTTTTTTTAAATGAATATTTTTTAATTTGAAAAATTGAATTTCTCCAAAACGAATGCAATTGTAATCCAAAGGAAGAAAGGGGTGTCATTGATAGTATCATTTTTCAATTTGGGTGTTGATTTTGAGTTTTGGTTGCATCGACACCAATTGGGGCTTCCTAAAAATTGTAATTTTAGCTCCATAAAAGAAAAATGGTACTACCAATAGCACCACTTTTTATTTGGGGGTTGATTTAAGGTGTTGATTGCATCGACACCAATTGGGGTTTCCAAAAAGTCATAATTTTAGTCCAATACCACTTTTCGATTTGTGGTAAAATATAGCTACTAAATACAACCTAAAAAAGACAAGAACTGTTGAGAGTTCTCATCAAGTTGTATAATATGTTGATAGTTTATTGTGCAAACATGGATAGAAAACTTGATGATTTTAGTTCACTATGATACCTAACAATTTTTAATTACTTCAGAAAGATCAAAAGCCATAATCTATGGGTTCTCTTGGAGCATGCTTTCATTTTTTTATAATTTGCTCACAGGATACAACATCCAAAGAGGCTCATAGATTTAACAACCTTCTCACTTCAAACAAGGTGATTTCTTCTTCATAGGTTGTTTTTTTCATTAGGCAAGTTTATTCGCATTGTAACATATTTGGGTCAACCCAACTTCAAAATGCAAGTCTAAAAACACTAAAAAAACTCTTTGAATTGTAGTCATTTTTTTCCAAGGAAAAACAATTATACATGATATTTCTAGTGAGAAATCAAAGTATATATTGATATGTTGATAGGGGCGGAATGCCCCTTTGGTCAACAGAAGGGATAAGTCTCACTTAAACCTTGCAATGTCTGGTGTGGGGAATCCTTTGGGATTTTGGCTCAACAGCCATTACTAGTTATAAAAGTATACTAAAATATCTAAATACATAGTGCGAGTGTATGCATAGTTAATCCTACATGCAATATGCAAATATATTCCACAAGTCCTAGCTAGGGAAGAAAGATAGGGTTTGAAACCCAAAATTCTGATGTACCTTCATTATGATATAAAAAATTAAGATTATTATAATTATTAATGAAAATACAATTGCATGACCAATTATTAAGAACAATATCTAATTACTAGTAAGCTTAAATTCAATGTTCACAAGGCTATAACCAGGATGTTGAAAGATTAAAAAAAAAATATTATTTACCATACAAAGTTCAAAGTACAAAAAAAACATTATTACAAGACATTTCATGAGCAATGTATGACATAAACAGTTCTGAACATAACCACCGTAGAAACACAATGTCTTTCCCATAAAACGTATGGCCAACAATGGCTTCTTCTTATTATCAATCTGCTCAAAAAGTTTATACATAAAATGGACAAGCAAAAATCCATCTCTCCTCATTTCATTACATTTATAAAATAGTTTTGGTAATTGTCTTGGTAGTTACCCCTTCAAACTCTTCATCTTCATATTCGCTATTTTTTCTTTTAGTCACCACTTGACTTCTTTGTCCTCACTTGGCCTATTCAACTGGGGACTAAGCAAAATTAAATGATATAAATAAAAATTACAGTATGCTTTCAAGTCAAGTGGGTGGTGGGCCCATTTTTTTCATATGGGTAATCCACGTGTTGTGATATCTAGAGATTTCCTTAAGTCCGTGGGAATGTAGGGTTTCAAAGGTGACTTCGTGATGAATCACATCATTTGATATGGCTATAAGATTTTTTTTCATGGGTACATTGTATGATTTTATGAGAATGGCATCCTTGGATGGCTTTACCACAAATTCCATCAAACTTTCAATGGTCACATTTGATATAGCTTCAATGGTCACATTTGATATAGCTTCAATAGCCAACTACTTTTTTTGATTGATGTTTGTTAATTTTGCATCCCTATGTTTTACTAGTTTTGTGTTATCCCAATCTCTGAATGAAGGAAAGTTACAATGTTCTGTGAATTTCTCAACACTCTGGAAGATATGTTGAGATTTATTTAGATTTGCACTTATATCCTTCTTGAGACTAGTAGTGGCTTTTCTAGCGTTGGCTAGTAGTGCATCTATTGCTATTTGTTGCCATTCAATGATAATATCAAGACAACCTTGAGTTGCTTCCGACTTGATATCTTGATCTCTCATATGCTCTGTTATATCCTTTAGTTGAACCACTGAACATGCTCTTGCAGTTGAAGCTAAACATTAGCTAGGTTTCTCTGTAAGTTTCATGCACAAATTATGAATTCCAATATGCTCCCCTTCTTTGTGTGCATTTGTTCATTCTCTTCTTGCAAAATTTTATTCTTATTTTGTAGGGTCACCACCTTGGCCTTCAAAGTGTTTATTTCTTTTTTGTAGCCTCTGAATTCCTCAACCAAGATCGCAACATTGAATTATGTAGCCATAGCATTGGCCACATTCGCTAAGGCCATTGCTTTCAAATCCTTCCCTACCTGAGTGAAAACCAAGACTTTTGTGGCAACATCCATGTCTATTGCTCAGACAGATTGATCCTCTTGTAGGTCCTCTTCACTATTTGTTTATTTTCCTATCAAATCTATAGGAGCTCAGTGAGGCCATTGTTCCTCCTTAGATGGTGTGAAGCACCCGAAACTAAGCTCTAGCAGTGCGAAGTGTCCTCAGTGATTTGGACAATGGGGGTGTTGGTTTGAGTTTGCATTGTCGGTGGATAAGTGCATATAAGGACCTTATAAACTACTCAAAAATATTCTGATAGTTGCTCGTGTACTTACGCTCCCAAAGCACTTTGCAATATATATGGAGGACTGGTGCAACAAGTTGACATGCCCATCTCATCCCTTGGAACGAGTTCACATTACGTATCACATCTAATATATACGATAACATGCCTAATTAGGTGGCCTACCCTGGTGGAGGGTTCCTTGTAGTGATGATAACATATCTCATATTAGCATATAAGATATCTCCTCAATTGAAGGTTAATCCATGAGTGACATGATATGTATTACAAGTACCCATACTTCATAGAATATGGAGGCATCTTCTTCCCCAAACAATTTGGCCAACAACATTGTTTCCATATGGTAAGGGGTCCTAAGTTAGACTTTTTGTAGGATAGGGACCACCTTTCCCTCTAAATTTGAACCTTTTATCTCCCATCCACTAGATTTTGATGCATGCATGGATATCTGGTTGTACTTGGGTGATCCATTGATCTATTGGATGCACTTTTGTTGTTGGGAACTTGTAAGACGTCCAAGTTGTATGGTTGGAAGCATGCAATGGCATTGGTCTCATCTGCATTGTTGATCAAACGATCTTTAACCTTCACACTGGGTAGAATCCAAGAAATTAGCTCAACGCATGGGAATATGGTTGGCTTGGATGCCACCCCATGAAGCTCTGATCTTATAATGGTGTGATAAACCCCCATGGCATATCTCTCTTTAATGGGGATACTTGAATACTTCTCATTTTTTGGATCTTATATATTTCATCCCACTTGAATGAAGGCTCTGCTTTAGTCTCACTACTTGTGTCTCCAAAGTGTGTGTTAACAGTTCTTTCCACTTCTTATGAGGATAATTCTTGCACTGCTTTTCCCTTTTGTCTGGTATGTCTATAAGCTATATCATTATCCTAGAGCTCAATAATTTTTCCATCAGAGCTAATTAGTGCAGTTAGAAAACATAACAAAATCATCTTGTAATTTCAAGGAAATGAAAAAACAACAAGTATTCAGTCAGGCAAGTTTTTGACTTTTTAAAGCTTTCCCTCCAAGGAGAAGTTTAGAAAACATATCCTTATAGTAACAATAGCATGCTTTTGGAGTTTGGGAGAGATGTTTACATTTGGGTATGGAAGATCGTAACCAAGTTTTTGGAGAGGGGAGGTTGAGAAGCATTTGAATTCGAGAGCACCAAATTGTGGGTAACCATTAACTTCAAAGCACCATCAATTCGATAGATTCAAGCAAAGAAAACCATTAGGGTTTAGAGATAAGGAAAACCGTGTTCAAAGGTAAGGAGATTGAACTGGGGCAAGAAGGGAAATCGTATGGAAGAGAAAAGAGGTGCATAGTGGTTGAAGGAATTATTTCTTCACTGGCTAGGGTTTCATTCCCACATAGAGTTTTATTTTATCATTTGAATAATGAAAAACCTATGCTTTTAAATGAAGTGGAGGGGGGAAGAGGCAACCGTAACTATGGTAGTTTGAACACTCTCGTTGGTGAGGAACATGGGGGTTTTCATTGGGTGATGTGGAAGGAAACAATTTAATCGTTGGATTTTTAACCCAATATCAACCAAAGCTATGTCATTACATGAGAAATCAGGCAATCAAATAAGGACGAAGGAGGGCCCACCTGACAGGTGGGAAAGTGTCTACAAATGAGATGGGTGAGTGTTTGTTTGGTGGTAGCTGGTGCTCAATTTCAATTATCCTTTGGAAAACTCCTATCATCGTGGTGGAAACGGATAATACAAATAATGAGCCTAACAATCCTTGTATTTCCTTTATAAGGAAGGCACACATTTGACTCTTTAAACTTGTGGGTTTCCCCTTTTTATATCTTGCTTTTTATGTCTTGTTCCTTTTATCATTGTAATGGGAATTATAGTATCAACGGGAAAAGGAATTTCCTCACTGACGTATTGATGGGAAAATACATTTTCTTGTCAATACACATCGACGAGAAAAAAACTCATTCTTTAGCAATGTGTCATCAATGAAAAGGCTAAACGAGCGAGGTTTGTCAGCAAGATAATCTCTTTCAGGGGTTGATACATGAGAACGTCATTGGTTAAGTGATGTTTAGGCAACAGATGATATTTTATCCTCAACTTCATCAAAGTTATGAGTTGAAGCAAAAAATTGTCAAACTGTAAGGACCTACAGTGGGTAACCTCTTAACATATCAGAGAGGAAAAGTTTTTTTCCTATGGAGATATCGACGAGGAAAAAAAAATTCTTCTCCAATGGATCGCTGAAGTAAATTATGTTTATATGTTGAAGAATATTTTTACCAACATGAGAATCTTTGGTTGGATGCAATGTGTCACTCAAGAAAAGATTTTTTTGCACTTAGTGGATTCACATCAGCTAGTTGATGTGGCTCCCTCTCCTTTCTTGCTTACCTGGAGTAAAAGCAGATAGGGGGAGGATGCGGTGGCTAAAAGATTAGATCGTTTCTTGGTCCAAGAAACACTTTATTCTGGTTTAGATTATTGCAGTTCATGGGTGGAAAATTGTCATATTTCATACCATATGCCTATTGTTATGAGGATGGGAGTTGATTGTGGTCTCACTCGCTTTCCTTTTAAATATTGTCTGATTTGGGCGGATGATCTGAGTTTTGTGCAGCTGGTTACGCAACATTGGGCCTAGAATTATAATTCTGGGCTCGGGTCTACTATGTCCAGGATTCCTATCTTTCTCCGTTCATTAAAAGGGGTTGTCAATCCTTGGATTCACAATAAAAAATTGGCCCTTAAGGTGGATCTATGCAGAATTGAAGGAGAACTTAAGAAATTTTATTTGGATCCTTTGAATGGGGCTGCTAATTCGGTGAAGATGAATTATATTTAAGCAGTAGAAGGGGAAAAATCAGCACTACTTAGTAAAGAAGAAGAATTGTGGAGGCTCAAGAGCCGAGCATTATGGCTTTCGTGTGGAGACAAGGATACAAAATTTTTTCACTCATATGCAGCCCAAAGACAAAAAATGAAGGCTATTTGGGACATTCGGACTGCTTTGGGGAATAAAGTCTCCACTCAACCAGCAATAGAAAAGGAAGCTATCGGGTATTTTTCCAAGTTATTCACTAAACCGGTGGTTTGCAATTTAGAGGCATAGTTTAAAATTCTACAAGTTATGCCTCGAATATTTACTGTAGAGGATAATGAGGCTATTGGGTGCCCTGTTTCTTTATCGGAAGTGGAGGAGATATTGAAAAGTATGGATAAGGATAAAATTCCTGGACCATATGGATGGTCCAGGGAATTTTTCCTCAAATTTTTTGAACTTTTGGGTCCAGAGTTGGTGAAGTTGGTGGAGGAGGCACAGGGCAATGGTAAGGTATCAGGAGGGGTTAATGCCACTTTTCTTGCATTAATCCCAAAGTCTACGAATCCGATGTCCTTTCAAGATTATCTTATGATTTCCCTTTGTAACCTTATTTACAAGATTATATCCAAAACGATTGCAAATAGGATTAAGAAAGGGTTGTCTCATGGAATCTCAAAGGAACAATTTGGATTTTTGCATCAACGTCAAATTTTTTATGTAATTGGGGTGGCCCAGGAGACCATTCATTTGGCGAAAGCTACTAGACAACAGTCTTGTGTGTTAAAATTGGATCTGGTTAAAGCATATGACATGGTGGATTGGTCATTTCTTAGACTTATTTTTCTCAACTCTTGACTGGATTATAGGGCAACACAGTGGATCATGGGGTGTGTTACTTATGCGAATTTTGTTGTCCTAATCAATGGAAGTCCGACTTCTTTCTTCAAGGATTCGAGGGGTTTGCGTCGGGGGTGCCCCCTCTCACCTCTTTTATTCTTACCGACCATTAAAGGGATGAGCCAGCTTATACTTCAAGCAAAACCTGAAGGGCATCTGTTGGGGATTAAGGTCACTATACATCACTTTGTGACCCATCTACTCTTTGTTGACGATGTATTGTTGTTCGGTATTGGGTTAGTTAGCGAGTGGAATTACATCAAATCTATTTTGGACCTATTCTGCTTTGCTACAAGTATGCTTATCAGTTATCCCAAGTCTAGTTTTTACTCTTTGAACACTTCGGATACTCTCCTGGATTAGCTCAAAACTTGCATTCCATTGGAGGCTCAGGATTTAAATCGGGGGTTCATGTACCTGGGTTCTTTCCTCAAGCCCAACGACTATCAAATAATGGATTGGCGGTGGTTGATACACAAGATTAAGAAAAGGTTGGCTTCCTAGACTTTTAGACAACTATCACTTGGTGGCAGATTGATATTATTAGATTCGGTCCTCCTTAATTTGCCAGTTTATTGGCTTACCATTGCAAATGTGCCTCGGTCCATTTTGCATGTGATCAGGAAATTATCCTTTAATTTCTTGTGGAAGTCTGTTCCGGAGGTTCAAAGAACACATTTGGTGGCCTGGGAGAGGGTGTCATTACCTGTGGATCAAGGCGGATGGGGTGTTAGGAATATTTTCTGGATTAATAGTGCATTACATTTAAAAAGCTTATGGCGTGCCTTCTTTGATACATGTATGTGGAGTACAGTGATTAGAGATAAATACCTTAAACTCCTTTCTGTTATTGAATGGATCAGAGGTTACACCACAAAACCAAGGCATTGCTCTAATGTATGGTCCAAGATGATTGACATGATCCCATTACTTAAGCGATGGCTTATTTGGAAGATGGGGAACGATTTTCAGTGCAGGGTGGGGGTCGACCCGATCTTGGGCACCTCTCGACAGTTCATTTTTCCTGAGCGGATCCTGCAGAACCTACATAGTAAAGGCTTATATTTTATTAATCAGGCGAGGAAAAGAACTAGTGAGGCAGATGGGGGCTCTTATTGGATCATTGCAGAGGAATTAAATATTACTGGTGCAGACGTTGTAATATGGGAAAATTATATTGCTGAGTTGATTCATGCAGGTATTAAATTATATGTCGATAATGATGAATTAGAATGGGTGTTTCAAAATTACTCGGGGGCGATTAAGATTGTGCAGGCTTATCCTTCAATTGTAGAATCTTCATCTCTTCCTCCTCAGCAGTGGTGGCACAAAGCCATGTGGTGTTGGGAGATCCCAGTAAAAATTCAATGTTTTATCTGGATGGCATTACAAAACTGTATATTGACTGGTGAGAATTATTGGCATAGGAGGGGCAGTGGACCGACGACCTGTACTTTTTGTTGTTGCACAACAGACACTGTGGACCATTTTTTTGCTAAGTGTCCAATTTCCATTCAGATCTGAGATGAAGTCTCTTCCATATTACATGTGGTGGGTAATTGGTCTGAAAATAGCCTGGAAGAGAACTTACTTCAGTGGAACAGGTATTATAAGAAAAGTATTTACTTTCCCACACATTTCATTTGGGGTTTGTGTAGGTATCGGTGCTCGATTCTATTTGGAGATATTGTTTTCTCTTTCTTGGAAGATGTAAGGTATGTGACTTCTTTTGTTGTTGGTGCTCCATTGGTTGGAAAGGAGCCTAAATCAGTGGTTTTTCGATTTCCTACCTTCCTTTCATGTTTGCCAGTAGTTTTCTTTGATGGTGCAGAACAAGGCGAATTATGTGGCACTGGGGTATACTTACAGACGAACCATGGAGTGCACTATGAATTGAGTATGGGCTGCGACACTGGTTCAAATACTTGTGTTGAATTACTGGTTTGTTGGGGAGCCTTAGAGTTGGGCAGGAAAAAAAATATTCTTTCACTTCAGCTAGTCGGGGATTCTTCTGCTATTATTAACTGGCTCAGAGGAATTCATTTACTTCAAACTCCCCTCTTATTTCATTGGAAAGGACATATCCTGGATTTGATTGAAAAATATGAGGAGCTTCATTACGTTCATATTTCTCGGATTTACAATATGAAAGCAAATGCAATTTCCAAAGCAGGCTTGAAGCTCGTAGAAGGATGGGCGCATCTCCGTGGTTTTAAAGACCATGTCCTTATTGAAGATAGTAGGTGGCGGCTATATTGATGGTTCGAGGATCATGATGTTTTATTTTTCTTTTATTTTCATTAATTAGTTTACCGCCATGTGTCCTAAGAGATATATGAAACTGGGCTTGTCCGTAGCCTAGTTGGAGATTTTTTATAATTAGTTGTGTTTATCTTTTTGTTGAATTCTCCATGAAGGATTTGGGATTTCTGTGTTTGACAGATTCACTTGTATTAATCAGTATATCGAAATGATTGTAACTTCTTTGATTCAGAATTGAATAGCAAGAAGTTTTTTTTTTTTTGAAAAAAAAAGAAAAGCTTTTTTTGGATGCAATGTGTTATCGACAAGGAAAAGTATTTTCTCCACTAATACATTGGCAAAAAAAGTATTTTCGAGAGCGAAATGTCACAAAGTAAAAGTCATTTTCTTAGCATTGTATTGGCGTAAAAATGTGTTTTTGAGAGCGAAAAGGTTTCAAACGAAAAGAAGTTTGAGAAGCGATTTTCATAAAAGAAAATTCTAAGTGTCTCATACTTGCTCCAAGACTAATTCAAAGATCGGCAAGAATATATGAAAGTTGAAAAGTGATTGAGGAAACCCCAAAGGCAGAGAACATAAGTGTTGGAGACTAACCCCAAATACTTCATCTAAGTTCCTTTAGACTACAAAAGACCATAAATATTTGCAATCTATCCAACTAGGAAAAGCATCAAATACATAGCAATACTCCCAATGAATCAATGCATTCGACATCATAAAAAAGATCAAGGGGGCGGGTGGGGGGGGGGATAGTGATAAAACCATTGAGCATGTAATTAATTGAAACAATAATACAACATTCACTTAAATAAATACTCTATAAAAAACATACCAACCATTGGTGCACCATCATCGAGCTGAATTTGAAAAAACATGGTTGGGAGAGAGAGCATATGGTCGTTGATCCTTGATCGAAAAAAAGTGGGCTCCTAAATTAAATGACTTGGGGTGAGGGTTCAATATGATAAAGCCTTATTAGCTTTTAGATATCTTTGACTAAAAAAAAAACTCTGTCTTTTCCAAAGAAAACAACATGTTGTCTTCCATGAAGAAATCCAACACTAGAAATTGACATATTACAATCATCTAGATATTACATACTGAAGAGACTTGAGAAAGACCATCAAAAGAATTGCAACCCAAACTTGATCTAGATTTCCACAGAGCACTGAGACCAAGCTTTTAGACAGGATGTTAAGTTCTAATACCTATTATAGTGATTATGCGTAATGAATCTTATAATTAAACAAAATTAAACAATGGCACACAACATATTCACATATTAAACAAAAATTACCCTGGAACCCCTTTACCGAAAAAACCAACAAATCGATGAGCTTAATTGCTCATCTATTAGCAACAATTTCTCTTACACACTTATTGACCATACATACATGAGTTTTGCTAATTACATTCCGACTATTCTCATACATTTCATCTTTCCATCACATCATATTTATAGATGCAATACTCTAATTCATGATAACCGAATTAGTTATAGTTAACTGCTTCATTAATGGTGATCCATAACTTCCTAACGACTTTTAGTTATTCTGCTACGGTCGACTTGATTGATTCAACTTTAGTTGACTTCCTGTTGAGCTTGTTGGTCGATATCCTGAGCACTTTTATGCCCTTCAACTGCATGAGCATTCCATTATACCATCAATTGTATCCCTTTGACCACCCATGACTAGTCGACTAGACTTTGACCATGTGTCGACTTTAACTCTCGTGGACTGTGTTCAACTATTCGACCATTAACTTAGACTGTCGATTTCCATGCAAATAATATAACACTCTCAACATTCTCCACTTGTTTTTTTCTTTGCGTAAACATGAGATTCAAACTTCAGTTTATTTAACTAGGGCCAACAGGCCCACTGATTCTATACACCAAGTGAACTTCTCAATACTCATAGACTCTGTTGATGAGTCTACAACATTTTTCAAGGTGTCTACCTTTTCCAACGATACTTTCTGGTTCTCCGCCATGTTTCTCACGAAATGGTATTGTACATCAATATGCTTTGTCTTTGAATGGCATGTTGGGTTCTTTGGCAGGAATATTGCACTTTGACCGCCACAATCCAACCTAATAGCATGATGTTTGAACCCAATCTCTAAACACAATATCTGCAACCAAAATGCCTCGTTGCTTGCATGAGTGGATGCCATGTATTTATCCCTCGTAGCCGACAATGCAACAACCAATTGCCTCCTACTCATCCAACTAACCTATCCATCGAATAACTTGAAACGGTACCCACTAGTTGACCATTTATGGTTGAAATATCCATCCCAATCGGAGTCAAAAAAACCATGGTTTTCTTGTTGTTTCCAGGTTTTTCTTGATAGCATATTGCATAATCCATTGTACCGCGCAGATATTTGAATACTCTCTTAACCGTAGTACAGAGCTCATTCCCATGTGTTGACATCTAACTACTCAATACTCCCACTACATGGGAAATACCAGGGCGAGTACAAACCATATCACACATCAGAATACCTACTATACTAACATAGAGCACATGTGCCATGTACTCTATTTCTTCATGTGTCTTAGGACATTATTTAGTAGATAATTTAACTCCTACAAGAATAGGGACCTTAATCAATTTGCATTCCTTCATGTTGAAGTGTTTTAGAATTGTCTCAACATGTTTACTCTAATTTAACTAGAGCCTTATGTTTGCTCGATCTTTCTTTATTCCCATTCCAAGAATAAGATAGGTTGCATCAATATCTTTGGGAGGACAACTGCAACTTTACCTCCTTAATCAAATCCATGTTATTACCGATCAACAACATATCATCGACATACAAAACTATATATATAAAGTGATCACCAACTTTCTTTTCGTACACAGTGATTAACCCAACTTCTCACAAAACCTAGCTGATGGATATGCATATCAAACTTCTGGTGCCACATCCTCGACAATTGCTTTAAACCATAGAGAATTCTTGAGCTTGAAAACCATCTCATTTTCTCCTTTCACTGTAAATCCCTCAAGCTGCTTCATATAAATTTCTTCTTCAAGGTCACCACGAAGAAATGTTGTCTTTACGTCCATACATTCTATCTCAAGATAAAATGTTGCAGCTAAAGACATCAGTACCCTAATGGAAGTTAACTTTTCATCAGGAGAAAAAATCTCACCAAAGTTGACTCCCTCGACTTGAAAATATCCTTTTTCTACCAGTCAAGCCTTGTACTCCTCAACTTGTCTTGTTGCATTCATCTTTTTCTTAAACACCCACTCATTGCCTACATGTTTCCTTCCATTTGGCAATGTGACCAAATCCCATGTTTCATTATTCCTCAAGGACTCCATTTCCTATTTCATGGCTTATCTCCAGAGTTCACCCTCTGTCAAGTTAATCACTTCTTTTACTAACCTAGGATCACCTTATGTGGAAGATAATGCAAAAGCATAATAAAAATCAGGCGTTCTATACCTTTTAGGTTGCTTTTTTGCTTGATTAGACTTCCTTACGGATGGAGTATACTATTCCACCTCTTTGTCGAATTCAGTTGACTCATCTGAATCATGAATTCGTCGTTCATTTCAAACTCTATCATTTCTAGTTCCTTTTCCCTTCCAACCTCTTCAATCTTGGAAGCACCTTCGACTTCTTTGAATATCACATCTCTTCTATAAATTGCCTTCATTGTGACCAAATTCCACAACTTATACCCTTTCACTCTATTTCTGCCTAATATGCACCTAGGGTTAATGCATCATAAATATTCAAGCTGCTTGGTGCGTCCTTGGGGGAAAGTATTGAGTCAAGTGATGTCACCTAATCTTGATTCCTCCATTTAGGAAAACTCCTAACGAAGCCAAGAGGGGTAGTCCCTAAAAGTTACTAAGGCTTTAGGTTCTTAGTTAATGAGTGTGAGAGTTATTTAGGAGTTTTGGAAATTACTACTAAAACAAGACTTTGCAAGATGAAATTAAATCAACATCATGTAACACACATTAATCCATCCACATAAGATTCACTTTAATCAAAATGATTGTATGATGTACCTGTTAACACATACATAGTAGCTGGGCTACCATGTTCGCATAGCAGATATTTGCACTTTTCAGAGCTTTGCCTTTGCACTTTTTCAGTGAGATCAACTATGATGAGCATCATTATTTATGATCACTCACACATCAGAGCATCTGTGTATCAGACATTTAGTAGACCTTATGCCCAAGGCTGAGCCTTGAGACCTCAAATTTGATGATCGGTATGACCTTTTATTCCATACAGATACAGCGTAGTGTTCAGTGTTTCAGATGCATTATTCTCAGTGGTTGTAGTTGGTTCAATTTACAGATATTGATATATGATGCAATATATATATATATATATATATATATATATATATATATATGATGTGCATTGATGTTATTACCTTGATGTTTGGGCCATTTTGATAGCACCAACTTGATATATAGCAATTATGATCTGGCAGTATATTAATGTTAAAATTAATTTGGTTGTATTGGATTATATGCATTGATTGTATTACTGACATTTGGAAAGTCTTGCTTTATACTCGTTGGTCTTTTCCTTCATATGAATGTGAACATGATAATTTAGTGTCTTTCTGACCTGCTAGCTTAGGCACCATTTTCACTTGTCTCCATCCACCCATTTCCCTCATCCAAAGTATCATAGTGTCAAGTCAGTCAAGTCATTCCCATTCAGCCTAGCCTTGTATCTTTTCCTTCACCCTTTGCTAGCAATTTGATCATGTTTAAAAACGAGTATATTCTTGAGATTCTTCTTGAAAGTAAATTATTTAACTAACCCATTACTATTTATTAACTGCCAGTTAAATGATGCTTAATAATTTAAAGTCTTTCTATCAAAATGATTTAGAGAGCATGTCTTAACTATTTGCACTTGTAGCAACATGGCCTCTTGGGCTAGGGTCATATTTTGATTAGTTTGACTGGTCAACCTTGGGATCTGTGATTAGATGGACCACTTTTTGTATGATGTTGATCTATGGTCCTCTATATAGCTTTTGATGATTCCAGATGATGGGCATAGGCTTCAGATGATGATTGATGAGGTTTTTCATGATTATTATTATTTCTAGATCATCATATTTTTACTTGTCAGGGTATGGTGGACCCTACAGATGATCTTACAAGTTCTCATGAGGTGTATGAGTACTCATCTCTTGTGTATTTGAGTATTATGGATCCATTGAGATACTTATCTTTCAGTTTCAGGAACTCCCGGGCATGATTTGAGCAATTGTTTACCTGTTGACCAGTTTGGCCATGTTGATGTGGCCTGTCCAGCTAGAGCATTGAAGGCTAGTCGTTTCCTAGGGATCTATAGAGGAAGGGGGTGGCACAAACACTTGTTTTTACCATATTACCCCCCTTCCGGGCATGATGGCACAATCAGTTTCCCAACGCAGGCACCAAACAGTGATTTTTGTGCAGTTTGATGGTTTTTCAGGAGGATTAAAAATGGAATAAAAGGGTCATAAAGGAATTCGATTTGGGCAATTGAGGCAAGGTTTTGGCATGAGGTTTTCTCTGAGGTCATCTATGGTGTATCCCACTCCCTCCAGATCAATTTGCAGCAGTCAGTGGGGTCCACACAGTGATCAGGATGTCATTTGATGTATTATTCTCTCAGTTGAGGGGGACAAGATTTGATCATTTGTGTACTTGGACATGTCATCAAGTCTCATGTTATATTATTATGCCATGGGGTGATGCTAGTGAAGGGGAATAATACCTCATAGCCCCACCATGTGCTCCTGATCACTTGTCCTGGTCATCTTATGTGGCACACTTGTATTTTAGTCACCTTTCCGTTGTGCGCCATCCCCCCTAGGGTGTCTTAGTCATGTACATCCTCCCTTTAGTGAGTGATACATGTCATATTTTGTATCGGCTCATCTTAGCCGTTGATTATATTTTTGTATCTTTTGATCTCAACCACTAGTTTTCAAAAGTGGTTTAGGGTTTTGGTCTCCCTCATCCTATTTAAGGAAGAGACCCACCTATTGTAAAGGCACCTTTTCGGCCCTGGAAAACTTGGAATAAAATACTATTTTGCAGATCTACTTGTTGGATTTTATTGGGATGCTCTTGCACATGATTATACATCTTTTTCTTTAGACATATTTGCTTGTAACAGGTAATTTTGAAAGCTACAGAGGGAGGCCGAATTGACTAGAGCAAGGAGTGCGAATTGCTTGAAGGGAAGATTGTGGGCTTCTCACATCCCCCTTGGGAAAGAGCTTTTCATCTTGAAGGGAGATTTTCAATTGTGCTTTGTCCATTGATTTGCTTCTTTTGATATGCCATGCTTAGATCTCATTTATTTGTGGATCAAATCCAACTTCTGGTAGTTTGTTTTACAGGTTGAGTGGGATATTTTTCCTCCTAGGGCTTGGACGTTTTTGCTTGGAATCACTTGGATCTAGCTTGGAATTGTAACTAAATTCAAACATAATCTATGTGCAAGGTAGCCGCAAGCTTTTGAGGTAAGATCTACAAGGTACATATCCATTTCGCTTGTCTTCTATCCTACTGGTCATAAAACCCCAAAATCAAAACCCTTGTATTTTTTATTTTTTATATCTATGGATATATAGCAATCACTTGGGCTTAATAGTTAAAACCCACCTTAATAATCATCTCAACTATCCCGATCTAAAGTTTGGTGGACATCCAACTCCATTCACCCCCTGATCTAAGGCACTAGTCCTCTCTTGAGGAAGTCTCACATGTGGGTATTGCTCATTCTTTCTCAAATCCATAGATCCATGCTATAGCATACCCCCTAATGCCATTTTATCTTGATTTTGATCTCGTGGGCCCCATTTAGACCATTTTCCGCTTTTTAAGGGTGGGCCCCACTTGGGTACTTTGTATTGGCATTAGATCTATCTAGATCTACTATTATTGATCCATAAGTGAGCTTATCTTATACTTGGTTTAATTTTTGTCATTTCCTTAAGCCTCTTCAACCAATCCCTAACCATATTGGGTCCACTTATCATCCTAGATCTAGACTTGTTTCATCTTGGTCTCCTACTCTTTCATCATCACATTTCCCTAGGAGGTCTAGATTGAGTTCGCTAGCCTTCATTGGATAACCTAGGGTCTCCCCCTTGGTCTTGCTAAAGTTTGATCTAAAGTGAAGAGTTCCTCGGTTAACCTGACACCCAACTTGCATTGGGAACCGTGGCATCTCCCGGGTCACCTCTTTAGTTGTATGCACCTCTACCATCCTAGGTAGGATACCTTTAGGGACAACTACAAGTTGTGTGATAACAGTACTAGTGCCAAATGGTGTCTGAAAATTGGAGTGTTGTTGTGATGAGTATTTTGCAAATGTTCTTGCTCAGTTTTAGTTATTAAAATATGAGTTGATTAAAAGAGAGGGGAAATTCCTAATATACCAATAAGGTACGGGGAATGTGTCTAAACTCACCAAGTGTGGCTCTACATGAGAAAATGTGGGTTATATTGGAGTCACAAAAGTGTATCCAACACTACACCAAACGAAGCAGTAGCCTGATGAGGCCTCGCGGTCACTATCTAGGTGTTCCGTCTTTCTCTGTAAAAGTTTCCCACACGAGGTAAAAAGGGAGACGTTGGATTTTCCTCTTTCAGGGAAGTTAATTGCAAAATATGTGAGACAAATTACTAAAGGCAAGGAGTCTCTTTTCTAATCATCCAACACGTACTCAGGAGAGCCCTTTATGTGATGGCGAGAGTATACTTCGGTAGAGCAATGCCGGGTTCATTACTCAAAAATAAAGCAAAGACTAAAAATAAATGTCAGCTTAATACACTAAGAATATATTTTCTCTTTTGATACTTCAGTAGAGTGTAGTGGTTTAGTGTTCTTTACTTTGCAAAAATAAAGTACTTGAAAATCAAAATTGCTTGAAATTAAAGTATATTTCCTGCAAAAGTATATGAATTAATTCCTATGTCCTGAGTGAGTTTGTGGCTGCCCGCCGTTGAAACGGAGCCAGCAAATGGTTAATTTTAACTTAGATTATATTACTTATAACCAAAGGAAATAAGGATGAAGGTTAGAGGAAATCACGACATGAAAGTGACGCGGACACAAATCCCCCTAGGGGGGATGGGGTGCAGGATTTTGATCCCACTCACTCTCTTTTTATTATGGATTTACAATGCTTTAAAGAATTCCTCTTTATACTTATAAGTTCGTATGGAAGAGGTTACAATAAAAATAAATGTTAAGAATATAGAAGAAGTTCTACAGAGCCTTGGATTGTTCGTATTTGTCAAAATTTCTCCATAACTTCTCTTTACCTATTCGTCAAAATACAAAAAAAACAAACTAATTTAGTATAAAAGTGCCCAAAAACACTTTAAAAGTGTTTTGGGAAAATTTAGCAAAATAAACCAAAATTATTCCAAGTTAAAGCTAAATCTAAAAAAAAACAAGTAACTAAGAAGCATGGGCTTGTGAGACCCACTTTTCTTAGGATCTTGACCTACCTTTAAGGGAATCCAATAAAGCACTAATAATTCTAGATCTAAAACTTTAAAGTAAAGAAGGAAATCCTCTTCAAACAAGCTTTATAGATCTACTTTTAAATGACTTATCACAAAGAAAGTTTTCTTGAAGCTTGATCTAGTCAAAGCAAATGATTTGAATCATTTTGAAACAATTTAGATGTAAGCAAATAATACTAATAAATCAGTTTTGAAAATGATATAAACTTATTAGAAATCATATCTAAGACATAAGCACAAGTAACAAGTAAAATTTTTAGTTTGAATAGAAGAAGGAAGTCGGAAAGAAATGCCCTTGGAACTTGGGCAATGGGGTCACCACGGTGGCATTGAAATGGACTATGTCTCCTTTAAGAAATATTTGGAGAATAAGAGAAGCAAGCAATATCTCCTATCAATCCAAATGAAGCACCTGAAACGACCCTTACACTTGCCAAAAAACTTGTCAAATCGTTAGTAAAAATCCACATTGAAGACAAGAAGAGTATACATAAAATCTCATAAGCATGCAAATTCTTATTCTTAAATATAAGACATTTAAAGGAGTAAATAAAATACCTTGCTCACTCCTATCGATTAATACTAATCCTTCAAAAGGTTAATGTTTGACAAGAAGAAAGCAAAATGCAAAGAACCTCTATAGTTACCTCAACAAACAGATGAAACAATGCTCATCCACCTTGAGCCAAAGACACCATATGAGACCTCCAAAGCCTTTTATTCATTAAAAATATTCAACAAAAATATTACACATGAGAGCAGAGGTTCCACATTCCCTCCTTGAGGAAGTGGCCTGCTTTTATAGAAAAAAAAGAGAGAGGGAGGGCGCATCCGTGAGAGGGAGATGAGGTTGAGTTCCAGAGAGAATGAAGGGATTGTGTTGGATTTAACACATAGAGGGATGTGCCACCTCTCCTAAAGAGATGCACCCTCTTCCTTGGATTTCCCACCATCCATCAATCGGTTGCCACATGTGAAATTCGTCCATCCTCTGGAGATATGCGCCCCCCTTTGAGGAGCAAACTCGCCCTCTTCGGATTTGATAAAAATCACCTCCAATTTGACACCAATTAAATCCAATTTGATGCCCCAGTGAACTCACGTTAACTCGAGACACGTCTGGGACATGTTTCCACTTGATTTTCTCTCATATTTTTTATTTTGAGAGAATTTTTATTTAAGTGATAAATAATCACTCAAATACTTAGGAGAGTGGGATTATGGGTAATATGGGTGCTCTTGGTTAGAAAACGAGCACCCTCATGGTGAATTTCACCTCCTAATCACTTTTTTATGAGATTTTCAATTTTTACATTAAAAACATTGAAAAATAGTCTCATTTGTAGGAAAAACATTTATGTCTGAAAACAAAAATAAAACCTAGAGGGGCCTAGTACATGTCCATGTAACTCATTATTGATGGCTAGCATGTTAAAATACATACACATCTAGACTTTAATAACCTCCCAAGGTTTAGCCACCAGGGCAAATACTCTAGCTTTGGAGGTGTGAGTGAAAAACTCAGAAATTATGCTTTGTTGAAAAGCAATGCATAATAACTATGGAAAAAACACTCTAGAGTACTGTATTGATGTATAAACCTTAGGTAATCCAAGTCTGTTACAAAAGACACCATGCTAGACCAAATTATTACAATTCCCCATGGGGCATGGGCATGCAATTTTATTGAAAAAAAGGGCCCATGTGGCCTGCTAAGACTTCTGATCTTTTAAACTTGAACAAGTAATCTCATTCCATCTTTGCAGGCTTACTTGAAACCAAGTACAAATTAGTCGATAACACACTCCATCCTTGTACCCGATGAAGATGCATTTCTCAAACTTGTTGTCAAGTTTGCTTCTTTTCTCCTTAGGTACATGGATAAAAGAATCACATCTAAAGACTATGAGATGTGCAAGAGAGGGCCTCTTACTATCCCATGCCTCACATGGAGTCTTGTCAACCAGAGCCATCGACAACGGCCTATTTACCAAGTAGCATGTCATATCGATTGCTTCTGCCTAGAATTCTTATGCAGTACCTGCACCACTGAGCCTATGATCCTTGTTTTATCCATCAACGTTTTATTCATTCATTCATCAACTTTGTTATGTTGAAGCGTGTATGGAGTTGTGTTTTTATCGAACTATACCATGATATCTACAGAACTGGTCGAATGCTTTACTACAAACTTCTCCTTCGTTGTCAGTTCTCAATACCTTAATCTTCCTACCAATTTGGTTTTCTATAAAAGTTTTGAACACTTGAAACTTCTCAAAAACCTCAGATTTCTTTCTTAGAAAATAAAACCATGTCATTCTGGAGAAATAAAAGGCGTAATACTGGGATCCTCCTAGTGATGGGATTGATACTAGTCCAAACACATCAATATGTATTAACTCCATTGTTTCCTTAGCCTTAGTGACCCCAGATGGGAATCTTACACGACACTATTTACCATAAATACAATGTTCACAGAAGCCTATGTCTAAATAACAATCAAGGAGACCTTCAACCATAGCTTTGATGTGCATAGCATGAAGACCTTTCTCACCAGAGTGTCTGGTAATGCCACAACATGGTTGAGTCGACTAGACAAGAAGATATCTCATCGAATTTAGGAAAAAATGTATTCACAAATCCATTGGAGTTTTTTCTTCCAAACAACTTGTACAGAGTTTTAGTCCAAAATCCTCTAATCAATACCATCGCTCCTCGCACCATATTTTTTGAATATTTCTCAAATACAGTCGGCACACCTGCATTTCCCATCTTATTGACAGATATCGGGATTTGAGCCAAACCTAGAATATTTAACACCCCTGGAAGGGCTCCTCTCCTTCCATCTTTTAGTATCAGTTGAACCTTACCTTGCCCGACAATCCTGATCGGTGAATCATCTCCTAGAAGAACATCACCACCGTGGTATTTCTCATATTCGCAGAACCACTCTGTGTGTGGTGTCATATGACACAATACACAAGAGTCAATCGACCAAGAGTCACGACCTGTCTGTGTACTTTTCGAGGCCAAATAAGCATTCCCTTTTTCCTTCTTGGGAGAACTTACCTTCAGTCAACTGTGCTTCCTTAGATCATTTTCTCTTCTCGGCTCCTATCGACTTTCAATCTCTTTTATGATGCCCAAATTTACCACATTGCCAGCATTTTCTCATCGACTGACTTGGAGATTTAGACCTAGTTTTAGATCTAACCCTCGACTTTGTTCTTCTATTTGAGGATTTAGCTTTTCCTATGTCGACCTCACACCATCAAGGAATCGTGGGTGGATCCTTCCTTGTTCTTTCGTCTCATCTCCTCTAACAACAGAGATGCCAATGAAAACCCTCGAAACCCTTTATTGAGAAAACCAACAAGCCAATGAGCTTAACCACTCATCTATTAGCAACAATTTCTCTTACACACTTATCGACCATGCATACATGAGTTTCGTTAATGACATTCCTACTATTCTTGTACATTTCAGCTTTCCATCACATCCTATTTATAGATGCAATAACCTAATTCCCGATAATCGAATTAGTTGCAACTAACTGCTTCATTAATAGTGATCCATAACTTCTTAAAAACTTCCAGTTAATTTGTTACAGTCAACTTGACTGAGTCAACTTTAGTCGAGCACCCATTAAGCTTGTTGGTCGAGATCATGTGTGCTTTTATGCTCGTCGACTGCCTGCACATTCAACTATACCATCGACTGTACCGAGTCGACCACCCACGACTAGTAGACCAGACTTCGCATTAGAGCAAATTTGGATGAAAAATGGGCTTTTCAACCCTAATTCAATATCCATGCCATCGTGTATTAGCCAATCAAAATGCTTTAAAATTCAAAAGAAGTGCATTACGAGGTAATTTTTTATTATATAATTTGGGGATAGGTGAAATTTTTTAATCATATAATTTGTCTACTCATTGCCCAAGCTGTCCGAAATTATTTTGGATATTAATAATGAAATTAATATGTTAACCAATGTTAGGTAATACATGACCCATATATAATATATAATAGTAATAGTAATTAATATTATAACTAATATATAATAATATTAAACTAATACATAATAATATTATATACCGTGAAAAGTTGGGTTTAATAACTATTAACTATTATACCCATCCATCTTTTAGGTAATGCGTGACCAATATATAATATATAATAGTCATAGTAATTAATATTATAACTTTTAACTAATATCTTTGCAAATATATAATAGTAATTAATATCATAATTAATATACTCATCCATCTTTTAGGTAATACGGAACCAATATATAATATATAATAGGGACTATGATTATATTATAACTAGTATATAATAATATTATATTAGAATTAATATATTATAATATTATTGTACATCGTGAAAAACTAGGTCTAATAACGTTTAACTAATATCATAACTAATATACACAACCATATTTTAGGTAATATATGACACATATATAATATATAATAGTAATAGTAATTAATATTATAACTAATATATAATAATATTATACTATAATTAATATATTATAATATTACTATACACTGAAAAGTTGGGTTCAATAACTTTTAACTAATATCATAACTTATGTTAATATATAATAGTAGTAAATATTATAAAAGTGATATATAATAATAATTAATATCAAAACTAATATATAATAATATAATATTATAATTATTAATATATTATAATAATACGATACACCGTGAAAAGTTGGGTCCAATAACTTTTAAGATGGTACTGTGTATTTAATTTTCTTTCTCTATTTTGGGTAAAAACACTACATCAAACATCATCCTCATAAATTGATTTTAATATAAAATATATATCTAAGGTACGTTTGATAAAAGTGAAATAACCCTGGGCAACTTCGATAAAAGTGAAATAGAATAAAAATTGCCTACATCACATTATTTTATCATTTTCTTTAAGAGGCCAATTTTTCATCCAAATTTATTCTAATGACCGTCTATTGACTAACTCTCGTCGACTGTGTTCAACTAGTCGACCATCGACTTAGATCGTTGATTTCCATGCAAAGAATATAACACTCTCAATACAAGAGATCACTTCCCTTTATTTGTGAGTTAGCATGAAGACCTTTTTCAAAGTGAGCAACTTTTGAAAGTGAATAGACTTTGGAGTTGAATTCCCTATAAACATGAGCAAAGGCAATGAAATCATTTTTTTTACTTTACCTCTAGCATTCCAAGAATAATAGGACTCAGAGCTAGATTAGTGATCTAGCTTTAGTTGTTTTCCCAATCAATAAGCAGCTCGAGGTCTCCCGGCACTTGAATTTTCCTAATATTTTTGTTTGCAGTTGCTTTGAGAAGAATCAATAAGGCAAGGAGTTCAGCTCTATCATAGTCATTATCACAATAGATCTAGCAACTTATTCAAGTATGGCATCAAAGAATAATTACTCACAATGTATGCACTCAATGTATTCGCCAAACCATTTTAGATCCTTTAGAGATAGTATTGGTCCTAGGTGGTCCTCATGAGATTCAACAACCAAATTTATTTATGCAAACCACACCTGCACGACTCTCTCTCTCTCTCTCTCTCTCTCTCTAGTAATTTTTAACAACAAAAACATTAAATTATCTTCTACACCTATCCTACGGAGTATTACATCTCAAACCCTCATCTTCCTTGGCTCTCCCATCAAGGAGTTAAAGCATAGTATCACATTAATACCTTTGAAAAAAATATTGCAATGAGTAGAGTTCCCACAATAAAACTATGATTGCTTTCATTCAAGAAGAGATATTTATACAATATATTGGGTTCAATAACTATTAACTATTATACCCATTCATCTTTTAGGTAATACGTGACCAATATATAATATATAATAGTAATAGTAATTAATATTATAACTTTTAACTAATATCTTTGCTAAGATATAATAGTAGTTAATATTATAATCAATATACTCATCCATCTTTTAAGTAATACGGGACCAATATATAATATATAATAAGGACTGTGATTATATTATAACTAGTATATAATAATATTATATTATAATTAATATATTATAATATTATTGTACACCATGAAAAACTAGGTCTAATAACGTTTAACTAATATCATAACTAATATACACAACCATATTTTAGGTAATGTGTGACACATATATAATAGTAATAGTAATTAATATTATAACTAATATATAATAATATTATACTATAATTAATATATTATAATATTACTATACACTGAAAAGTTGGGTCCAATAACTTTTAACTAATATCATAACTTATGTTAATATATAATAGTAGTAAATATTATAAAAGTAATATATAATAGTAATTAATATCAAAACTAATCTATAATAATATAATATTATAATTATTATTATATTATAATAATACTATACACCGTGAAAAGTTGGGTCCAATAACTTTTAAGATGGTACTATGTATTTAATTTTTTTTCTTTATTTTGGGTGAAAACACTACATCAAACATCATCCTCATAAATTGATTTTAATATAAAATATATATCTAAGGTACCTTTGATAAAAGTGAAATAACCCCAGGCAACTTCGATAAAAGTGAAATAGAATAAAAAATTGCCTACATGACATTATTTTATCATTTTCTTTAAAAGGCCCATTTTTCATCCAAATTTATTCTAACGACCGTCTATTGACTAACTCTCGTCGACTGTGTTCAACTAGTCAACCATCGACTTAGATCGTCGATTTCCATGCAAAGAATATAACACTCTCAACACAAGAAATCACTTCCCTTTATTTGTGAGTTAGCATGAAACCCTTTTTTAGAGTGAGCAACTTTTGAAAGTGAATCGACTTTGGAGTTGAATTCCCTATAAACATGAGCAAAGGCAATGAAATCATTTTTTTACTTTACCTCTAGCATTCCAAGAATAATAGGACTCAAAGCTAGATTAGTGATCTAGCTTTAGTTGTTTTCCCAATCAATAAGCAGCTCGAGGTCTCCTGGCACTTGAATTTTCCTAATATTTTTGCTTGCAGTTGCTTTGAGAAGAATCAATAAGGCAAGGAGTTCAGCTCTATCAGTCATTATCACAATAGATCTAGCAACTTATTCAAGTATGGCATCAAAGAATAATTGCTCACAATGTATGCACTCAATGTCTTCGCCAAACCATTTTAGATCCTTTAGAGATAGTATTGCTCCTAGGTGGTCCTCATGAGATTCAACAAACAAATTTATTTATGCAAACCACACCTGCACTACTCTCTTTGTCTCTCTCTATATATAGTAATAGTAATTTTTAACAACATAAACACTCAATTATCTTCTACACCTATCCTATGGAGTATTACATCTCAAACCCTCGTCTTCATTGGTTCTCCCATCAAGGAGTTAAAGCATAGCATCACATTAATACCTTTGAAAAAATATTGCAATGAGTAGAGTTCCCACAAGAAGACTATGATTGCTTTCATTCAAGAAGAGATAATTATACAATAGGTTTTCTCCTACAAAATAGGAGTATGTATAAAAGTTATCCCTCTCTATTCACACTTCATTGATCCTAATCTAAGGAGGGTTGTTGACACAAACTCACAAAATAATTATACAAGAAGAGATAATTATACAATATGTTTTCTCCTACAAAATAGGTGTATGTATAAAAGTTATCCCTCTCTATTCACACTTCACTGATCCTAATCTAAGGAGGGTTGTTGACACAAACTCACAAACACAATTCTAATCTAGACTAACATAGATTAAGACAACTATGTTGTACTAACCTAAGAGTATCTCCAACATTCACCCCCTTAGTACAAACATAGTTCAAAGGGAAAATAATGATATTGCAAAGAACTAGGACATAAACCAATTGGAAGCAATTATCGATGGATGGGAACATATCGCCAATTCAAAAAATAGTCTGAACTAAGACTCACACTCTTGTTCACACTACCATGTACAAATAGGAACACACCCAACTATTCAACATTACTAACCATCATAACATGTGAATAGGGACAAACACTCTATTCACTACCAATGTGGCATGGGCCTCCACATTCACTTCAACTTCATTCCTCTAATTGTTTGGGCCTCACCAAGCAAGTACAAATCAAAATAGTGGCAATGGGTCCTCAATATGTCTTCAGTAAGTGTTGTCCACCTTGCTAAACAACACATATGTAGCCACTACACTTTATCACTGCCACTATATCACTAACAATAGTGTGGTGAACATAGCATTGAACACCATCCATATATTTAGTGTTTTTTACATTGGTTTTTCCACTATAGCCAACAACCAATCTCTAAGTTAGTCATGAATTAGAGATCATGATTGGTCTTCTACCTCTATTTTCTTGTGTCTTAACCAATTTTGAGATGCAGTAGAGCTCTTTGAATCGATAATTCTTTATATTGTACATAGCCATTGATAACTTTTTGTTGTGCATTCAATTCTCACAAGCAATTTGATATTGTACTCTTTGTGATTCTTCGATCCTAGCAAACACAAATCATACAAAAGCGCTAAGTGTCAATAGCCCAAGCACAACTATCTTGAACAATATTAATGAACTTGCGAATCTTGACCCATGATCTCTTGATGCGTGATCTACAAATAATTTCTTTGTGCAAAAACGAATCAATGCAATTTGTTGGCTTTCAACAAAGTCTACAACAGATGCAACTTGATGAGTTCAAATCGCTATGATCCTTGATAGATCTGAATTACTTGAGAAAGATCTGAAGGCAGATTTGGTTTCTTCTAGATCATGCTTCAAATCTTTATAATCCACTCAAAGGTTACAACTTCCAAAGAGGCTCTTAGCTTTAATGGCTTTCTCACTTCAAATAGGGAAATTTATTCTACACGTACGTTGATTTCTTCATTAGGCAGGTTGATTATTGTTGTGACAGACACAGGTTCAATATGCACATCAAAAAACAGTAAAAAGCTCTTTGAATCGTAATCATTGTTAGAACATATTTGATAAGTTTTTTAGATCTTACACCAAAGAATAACCACTCACAATCAACATTCACTTAACCTTTTCAAAAAACCATTTCAGATTCTCAAGAGATGGTACCACTCATGACAGTCCTCAAGACATTCCACTGGACTTGTCTTCGATTTGGTGCAATTCGATTAACTGGAATTCTGAAAACTACTAACTCTGTTGAATTTTGGATGGGATGTGAAATTAGATTGTCATAATATGAGGTCCAATGAGGTTAGATCCCCTTCAAACATCCTGAAACAATTAATAATAATATAAAATATTTAAGTAAAATGGTAGAAAGGGAAATATAAAGAAAATGAAAAAGAAAGGGTAGAAAGGGAAATATAAAGAAAATGAAAAACTTTTACTTTAAGAATTTTATATTGTCATTCCAGGTTCAGCTCGTGTCACTATCAAGAAAGTTGTTTTTACCCCAAATAGTACTACAATATGTAGGAATTCTACAAAGCAGGTTGTCTCGCAAATGAAGCAGGTTTAGAGTCTTGAGTTTAGGTTTTATGTCAACTTTAAAAAAAGAATGAAGTGTTACATGTGTGTGTTGTCCAATCCCACATTGACTTGGCCGAGTCAGATAGACTCAATTGAGTTGACCGGTTTGGTACCAAACCGGCCAAGTCAAACATTGACTTGGCCGGTTCGGTACCAAACCAATGACCCAAACCGGTTTAAGGGTCGATTCAATATGGTCATCAGTCAACTCAACCGAGTCCAAGTCTGTGTTGACAGAGTATGAAAACACTAATACTAATCTAAGGTGACTCACGTACTCACACAAACACTAATAGCATGTCTAATTCTAACTTATTAGACTAAAATTAGTACAACTATGTTGTAGTTAGCTAAGATTATATCCAACAACTAATTCACAATGTTTTCAATTTTGCACAAACCCAAAGCCAATCAAACCTACAATTTCTAATTTCTAACTTTATAATGTAAAGTTATTCGATCCTGGAGGAAAACAAGCACTCAAGTTTGCATGGGGTTTGGGTGAAACATCAAATAATCAAGCTGAGGCTCTTGCTCTTTGGCGTGGTTTACTTTTTTCCAAAACTAATCAAATCCGTCAGTTGATCATTGTTGGGTACTCCATGAGTATAATCCGTTTTTTGGCTTTGAATTTGTATCCAAAGGATGGTCCTCTATGTCAAGCATGTGGAGACTACAACAGTTGGAGAGAGAGATTGAAGAAATTAAAGCTATCCATGTTCTCCGGAATTCTAACAAATTGGTAGATTTACAAGCTAACAAAGCTTGTTTGTTAACTCAGAGCACAATGGAGATAAATGGGAAGGTGGAAGGCAATTTTATCATCACTTAGTTGACAGGTGGCAAATAGAATGGGCAGGTGGCAAATAGTAGCGTGTATTAGGAAGGCAAGCTTCACTTTGAGCAGGGTTGTCATCGTGACCACTCCCCTATGTGAGGTCGTTGATATTACTTTGTACCGTGTGATTGATAGAAATCTTGAAATGGCGGTTGATGTTTACGTAGATGCAAATTTCTGGTTCAGTACTGAGTGCAGAAGGTGGCGGATTGAAGTCTCAAAGAAGGGAAGATACAAAGGCGACGAAGAAAAGGATAAAAACATCAATCAAAAGGCGTGGTTGGACTGGTCAGGTTCCAAAGGAGAACAAGCACTTTAGTTCAAACAAGGATCTTCTCTGGGATATTAGAATCTATTGTCAGCGCGACTGTCATGTTGATGGAAAGAAATCTATTATCAGTATTGCAAATTTGTGTGGTTCTCCCTTGGTCATGGATAAGCTTTTTAAGGAATTGAAAAATCATAGAGTAAGTGATTTGTGTATTGTTGTGTTAAATGAGATTTTTGAGAACCTTCTCTGCACTAAGGGAAATCTTTCTTTGAAAAATTGGCTAAACTGCTCGGAGGTTGAAATCGGTGCTTGCATAGCTCTCTTGGTGTTTAATATCAAACTTTTGATATCAATAGTCAAACTTCTTTGGCTCTGGTCGATCATTTTGGTTGGCAGTGGAACAAGAAGAGTAAGATTCAAACAATATAAAAGTTGGAGAAGGATAATTATCTATATTGCACAAGTTTATGGAACATGGGTACGTTGGGTACGTGGGTATGAGTATCCAATATGGCTAGAAGCTTTGCCCAAAGTTAAAGGAAACGTAGGGTTGGGAGCGGCAATAATATATATTAATTTTTTAAAATATATTTAAAAAAATTAAAGAGTTAAAAAAACATAATTGATTAATTTCATATCTTAAACTATTTTAGCCTCTTACGCCTCTAGTAGTGTCATGAAATTCTATCCTTCTAAATTCGTTCACTCCTCTAGGTCCGCATTATACAAAAATTGGGCTTGTGTGACCTGAAGTAAACCCTAACTATGCATGACTCTAGTGGCATGGTATGTTTTGTAAATTTGATCTGCAACTTTATCACATTGTATGAGTTTGTAAAGACAAATTGCATATATGTGTGTGTGTGTGTGTGTGTGTGTACGAAGCACCAATAGCTTCATAAATCATAAGATTCAATCATTTTCTAATTCCTTGTTCCAACTCCATCTCTATTATTGCTCCTAAGAGTGCTTGGTATTTGGGTGCCTCTGCGTTTTTTTTATGGTAACTACTACTTCTCATGTGAATGAACTTGATTGTTTCCAGTTCAACCAACAAACTTTCAAAGTCTTTGGTATTTTGAGTTTGATGTGGTTTATGATCCTAAATTGCTATATCAATCAATATGAATAACGAAAGCTAGCTATAAACATTTGAGACATGAATTAAAGTTGTTCAATATCTTAATATTGTAGAAAGATCCATGTTTATTCACTTAAGTACACTAGCAGCGTATATTTTGAGTGTGAATGGATCTAAACATTTAAGAGGTATGAGCCCTCTTAATTTATACAACCTTGAAATTTAAAAAAATGGCATTATGGATAGATTCAATTGAAATTTTGTGTTGGTGATTTCTTGGCACAATAAACAACAATCATTCAATTGATTTTTGACACTTTACTTATGATTTTGGGCTCTACATGGTCAGGGGCTTGTAGAAGCTCCATGTTTGTTTAGGAGCTTCTGGAAGCTCCTAAACAGACAGGGAGCTTCTACAAGCTCCCAATGAAAAGGGAGCGGCTAAAGCAAGTTCCCGAAAAGCTCCCAAGCTCCCAAAAGAAGATCCCAACAAAAAGGGGACGTTTCATACCAGCTCCCAAGCTCCCAGCAGCAGGGAAACGCTGGGTACGGGGTTGCCAAAATCCCGGGAGCAGTACCCATGCAACTATGCTAATTATAAACTAAAGATCATCTTTAGCAGGAATATTTCTATACCTCAGCTTCAATTTAAAAGTTTGGATGAACAGAAAACTCATTTGGACACCAAGTTTGTCATGGCAGAACCAGAAATGGAGATCCTGAAAGCTAACTCTTTATTTCAAGGGAAAGAAATCAAAGAGATTAAGAAACAACTACAGAAACAGGGCAGCAATGAGGCATCTGATTTGGTTATAGAAATTTCTGATAGCGAGACCTTGGATAGTTCCCCTGTGGATGAACAGATGCAGATTGAAAGTGCCAAAGAGATGGTGGAACCAGTTAAGGATGATCAGTACAGTCTTCCAGTTGAAGGTATGAAGACAGGCCTGTAATGGCCAAGTTTCAAAATTTTGAATAATTTGTAATGTTTTATAAGTGCATACTACTTGGTGGCAAGTTTTACTGTCTTTATTTTGGTAAAATAGATCGACATTTTAGAGGCAGTATACCTGTAGCAAGTTGGATAGATACCTCTCTTTTCAATTTTGTCGAATTGTATGTTCAGAACTCTGTATCAGAAACAATGTAAAGATCTCCAGGATGTCCGGTTAGGACGCATCCTCTTTTTTCATGTTAATACAAGTACCCATTTTTGTAAAAAAAAAAAATACTCATTTCACTTTAACATGAAAATAATGAAGTTCTTTAAATTATAAACAATTTGTATTCAAAACTTACGTTACATTCAAATAAACATAATAAAATTAAAAATTTGGCAAGTTCAAGTCAACCAAATACCTATGAATTAACTGATAAAACATAATTTTAGACTAGTCTAAAACAGTATCCATATTATTACGAGACCCTAGAATAATCACGAGGGTCATCTTAAAAAATACTAAAGAATGCATATCTATTAATTTGAAAGAAATGATTTACAACTTAAAATTTAATATATTCAGGCCTCAAAACCTGGTGCTCAACAGCTCAATGATATTTTCAGTAGTTACATTGGATTTCCTCCATTTTCTAGTTGTTCCCCAAAACAAGGGAAATGTGCAAACCATTGCCATACTCTGACCCTTCAACCATGAAAATTCATAAGACAATGTTCAATTTCAGTCTCAACTACTGGAAAAGGGAAAAGGATAGCATCTAAAATTTCTGTGTGACTACCCAAAGTCGAAATAATGGTCAACATGACAAATCATTCATATTGAAACAAAAAATAATGTGGCTTTATTGAGTTTAATATTTCGCTCTGACAAATCCCTCGAGATAATGCACAATCGTATATCATATATGTTGCTTCAAGCAATTTTGGGAAATTTCCCCAAAGCATTGTGCAATCTCAATTTCATCGAGGTATTGTACATACTCTACTTTCATCAAGGATCCTCAACAACTCCTTTGTCACCTGGGAGAAACAAAGGTGATATTTCAGATTAAAATGAAGATGATCTGTTAGCTATTAAAATATAAAACACTCAAAACCTATGAATTATCATTCAAAACTCGTCGTTACAATTTTAAATATAAGAGGTCGTGACTCATAATCATTATATCAACTATGTTTCCATTAGGCAGCGAGAAAATAGCTATGGAGGGAGACCAAGAGAATAGTAAGAAAAAAATATCAGATATAGCAGGAAAAAAACATGCAAAATAAAAGATAAAAATGATATGAATTATGAAATGCACTACATTCGATTACAATATTGTGCCCCAAAAAGGCCCAAAATATATTTTGTATTCTTATGAGAATCTAGCTATTAACACTAGATGGACTTATTTTGATTGAAAGGAAGGATAGAGAGATCCACAGGCTGCATAGTGTTTGGTCTATTTGCTTTCATACAAACTGCAAGTCTTTGTTTGGCTGGTCATTTAAAAGGGTCTACCAACAAAGACTTGCTTGGTGAAGAGTGTGTTGACGCCTGACGGACGGCTTGTGCATGATGTGTGGCAAATTGGAGGCTTTGAAGCACATTTTTAGGAATTATGCTCGAGATTGCCGGCAGCAAATCCAGGGGTAGAACACTTTTTGTTCCAGGGAGCGATTGACAGGAAGGCCGCATATTGGTGATCCTAAATAGCTTGCTCCTGCTTTTATGGAATGGCTTAGAGTAATCGCCATGTTCTCTATCTGGAATCTCAGGTGTAATCGTGTAAGTCTGTTTTTACCAATGATATCAGTTTTGTCTCATCCTTTGTAGTATTTGGCAGGAAGAGGTATGTACCTAGTTGATGGCCAAAGCTTATCTTCTCATATGCTTTATCCTATTTAGATTTTATTTCTACTTTAGTAGTCCCCAGGAAGAGGATATAACATCTCCACTGTAAATGCCAATGCTCCACCATGTTTCCTGGACAACAGGACATAGGAACAGGAAAATGCATCTAGGGGATGTGTGGGAGACCCCCCAAATTTTATGAAACATTGAGGACCCCGGCATAGTGGACCTTGTTCAAAATCCTAAAAAATTAAAAAATTAAATATATGAGAAACAATGACAAGTCAGAATCACAAACATTGAAAGCATGACATACATACTCATAGTCGCATGTTTAAGTTGTAACAATCACAATATTTTTGTGGTTTTTTAAAAAAAATTTGAAGGTTGTTGGGCAAAATCCATGGGGTGTCTTGGAATCCCCATTTTCAAAGGGGAGTGCCCAAAAGTCCCCCACAAAAAGAAAATGTCTCCATCCCTTATGAAACATCCCACCCTATATCTCCTTGGGTTACCACAAAAGGGGTATGTGGGGCAACATCCCACAGAGTTTCCCTGCCCGAGAAAAATTGGGAAGAATGGGAGTGCCCCCCCCACCTAGGGCAGCACGTTCTTGCATAACCCTAGTATATACCCTTCTGCCTTTTGTTTTCCTTTGTAAATGTTTTTTTTCTGTAAATAAAGATATTTTACAAAAAATATAATATGTTGCTATTAGGTAATATCAGAAACAATATATGATGAATAAAACATGCAAAACAAAATTAAAACATGATATGAATCATGAAATTTATAACATTACTTTTAAATATAACATTGTGTCCCTAAATCCCCAAAATATGTTTTGTACTTTTAATGTCTTCTAAGAATCCTATGTTCACTAATGAAGTCATTAGTTAATAGCTATGTTGCATGAAACTCCTAAACTGCCCACATACCAACACCGTAAACTCGCAGAAACTCCTTGAAATTTCTCAGAAACCCACAAGTGCCCATGAGGATCGTGGGACCCATAAGAAGTATAAAAAACCCTAATCTATGGAAAATGAATACAGATTAACCTCCAATTTGTTCATAAACCTACCTACAAATTAACATATCATTTTTATTTTATTGCAAGATAATGTGCTATTTTATTAAAAAACTACACAGACACACACACACCATGTTTCCCTTGATGTACCTGTTTAAAGGGGTGGCCACATTTCCACACTTTCCCTTTTCCGAAACTAGTAGACCTTTCCATGTTCTGAGCAACTTAGGTCCCGACATCATAGAGAGGAGAGAGAATTACAGGGGACTTAGACTCATGCAAAGAACCAACTTCTATCCAACTTCTGCCTAGAGAAAGAGAGATCATGGGGGGTTGGTCATATTTTCATCAGCGACCTATACTTCTCAGATGCTTTGTATGTTAGATGCTGTTTCACTTTCTTCTCAAGGATGTCCATTTCTTATTACACTCTATAGTGCCTATAGAGTCTTTTTCTAAAATGCCTTTGTGCTACTTTAATGAAAATTTCACAGTTTTAACTTCTAAGTTATGGTCCATGAAAACTCATCTTCGAAGAAGGAAACCATCATTATTGACAAATAAAGCATCAATACAATTGTCAAATCATCTAAACAAATCATTTCAACAAACAATTCATCCAGAAGAGACTGTCCGCCATAGTTTGAAAATGTTAATCCTGCAAGCAACTTACACTGGAGCTGATGACTGCATTTCACTAAAACTCCGTTTTGACTTATGTTTTGACTTCTTCTCACGTTTCTTATTCCTGATACAAAAAGACATTCCCAATTATATAGAACCCTGAAAACTCTTCCAAATAAGGTATCTATATGATATCATAATGTAACTCTACAGTCTAGACTGCAGACTTATTCATGTTGGGAATCAATGCACTTATTATTGAAGAAGTTGAGAACATACTCATCATGAAGACCTGGATTCCGGCAGTGCTTGAGCTTTCGGTCAATGTGTCTCATATCTTTGGCTACAGGAATCTTGGCATCCTTTACCTGAAACAAAGGAAGTTCTAAAATTTTCAAACTACACATGCATTTGTACCATATTCCATTCTGTACTAATTTGGGAAAATATAGGTTTACTGGGCATGGGCATCTCTAAAGACTTGTGCTGGTATAGCATGAAACATTACCACAACATCAATATCATTAAGAAAATTAACAAGCTCCGCCTCTGCATGGCTGTTTCGTTGTCGGCTGCAAACACTCTTCACATACCTGCAAAATAACAAGTTGATACAGGCAATCAAGAGCATCGAAACTCAAAAATACGAAACTCAAAAATATCCAGTAGCTGTATAAATTTCTAATACAATATCAAGAGGGAAATTGAAGTGCAGTTCAGAACCTGTCAAAGTCAAATGCCTTGTGTTCTTTATTCAGTCTCCGTAATGCAGCCAAAGCTAGCTGTAAAAGGCATTTGCAATTAATTTCACAGGAATTGCTCATGTGCGTTAACAAGGAGACCAACAGTTCCAGATTACAACTGTACAAATAAAACTAAATTTCCACTCCATAAAATATCTATAACAGCTGATTTCCACAAAAGATCTAGAACAGTTGATTTCCAGCCTCATGCTTCAAAAGAAGAGCACTTTCAAGTTTATAAGTTGTTAAATAAGTAAAATTGTTTCAGAAAATGCATAAAAATGGCAATGAAAAACTGCCAGACCACGTAAAGCATAGGAACACTAGCAAAATGACGATTAGCTGAAAGAAAAACTAGTAGTACATGGATCATAGTAGTTCTAGAATAGAAAGTAGTTCATGCACAAATCTAACTAAATAAATTCACATTGATCTAATCATATGTAGTAGCAAAATAAAGTATACTTATGGGGACAAAAAAAGTGACCACTTACACAATGTGGAAACAAAAAAATTACCTAAATATGAGGAATGACTCAAGTCTCAGTATCTTTCACTTGTGTCTATATATTATCAAACCAACAATAGGGAAGTTAGGCAATCACAACTGTCAACACAAATCCTCTCTCATTAAGACAATTCACTATGCAACAAAACAAAACTTCACACTGAAAATGTAAACCTATCAATCCCCTTTTTGTTACAATAATGCTTTCACTGTATAAGTACAAATTTGCCCCTATCAAATATGTGCCTTCAATAATGTTATCATAAATTACTAATTCAAACCGAACCAACTAATTCCAAGTCATTTTAGGCCTATACAAGCATAGACGGGTGATCTACACCAATTTTGTCCTAAACTGACCAGTTCAAGATGATTCCAATCCAACCAACCGAACCCTCTAGTCTAGTGAGGCTGACTGGGTTGTCCCAATCATCCTCAACAATACAAAAGAACTTTCAAACATCCTAAAACCCTAAGATCTACTTAATAAACACCCTTCATGCAATACAACCTTCAGATGATATGCAACCAATTAAGCAACAAGTTTTTGTAGGACCCATAACCTTCGAGGAGATTGAAACCTCCTCAGATTAGATCATGGAGAGTCAAACATCAATGTTTGCAGAGCACAACTTCGCCTAGATGGATTTGGAGCAACTTACATCAATAGAGATGGGTGATATTGATGATGCTCTTTCTAGGGCATCGAGTCAAGAGGAGGGCACCCATGCAATAGACCATGAGTATGATCCAAAGGATTCAGCAGATACTATTGCTAACAATTGTGATGTTCCAGATTCTTGATCACTTTGATGAGTCATGACTCATGACATAGTATGCTATGTAGTAATTTCATTATAGTATGATACATAGTTACCGGATTCGGCCCTAGGCCTAACCGCACCCGAATCGGATTCTCGGATTCTTCCACCTCGTTTTGACTAATCTAAAGCTGTTTACATAGGATAAATGTAGGATAATTAGGGTTAATTAGGATTAGGGTTCCGAATCCCCGATTCCTAATTTTGGGATGAGTGCTGCACCCATATCAGATTCTTCAGCCGATTCTGATCGCACCCACGTTTCGTGTAACCTTGGTATGATATTTTTTGGACTTAGGGGCCATTTAGAGCCTCAATGTTTATGTATTTTCTCTTGAAACTCTGATTTTGTTTATCTCAAAACTTATATCTTGGTGTAATTCTTCTATTTACACACTGAAATTCAACATAAGTCAGTAAACTTTGCATATTTGGTGTCTTATAGTTTGAATTTACATTGGTGTACATGTGTGTGTGTGTATTTCAATATTTTAGGCATTTTTTAATTGGTTGGTTCTTCAAAGTGTTTTAGTCCAGTGCGTAATTTGGGGGCAAACTAGGTCCAGTTACGACTACTTTGGTCTCAAATGATGTATGAACGTCATTAGCTCCATGTGATTCTTTACTATGCTAATCATAAAAATAACTATAGAATAAACTATAATGAATCTATTTTCTTAAAGGGAAGTAGAAGATTTTTACTAGAGTGAGAAAGAAGAGTTCAATCTCACCCTACTAAACAAGTAAGAAGAGAAGACAAGAGAGGAGCAAAGGCTTCTTCAACCCTATTCCACATTTTCATATTAACAAGATTTACCTCCATATTTAGAGAGGAAAGGATAGAAACAAACTTTCCAAAATGTTGTTCCTTGTTCATGCTCAACATCCACATCAAGTAGACTTCTAAATTCCATAAGTCTCATCAAGGATTTCTCCAATATTCACATAAAAACCAATCCTAATGTCAACGGAGGCTTCCTCAATTGGTAAAGTCAGGTGCTAATGTAGCCTCCATCAAGGTTCAAATCTCACCAAAGACATGACGTAGGCCTTATGACAGATTATGTATCCTTTGGGGGCAATGTAATGAGCATGTGAGCATTATAACTTGGAAACCACGACTTTTTTCCTGGCTGTTTTCTGTCCATTGGGTAGTTTCCCTTTATCAAAAACAATCCCCATGGCCTTAATCACATCCTTAAGACTTTTGTCAATGTAATTCAAAGTCTTTGACATGGCACAAATCTCCTCGACATTGACAATGATGGTGGCCTAACACATCATGGCTTCCATAATAATAGGATCAGATTTTGCAAAATTCACCAGTTGTAGTTGTTGCTTCTAGCCAATCTCATAAATTTCCATTCCCAATTTGACATTTTACTATTTAGTAAACAAATCCAAAAACAAACAAGGATTGTGTAAATCGTTGCCCATCCCCATCAAGCTAGCCCTCACTTCATTCTAAGCTCTTTAGCAACAAAAAAAAATTCCTTATACCCTGTTATATAATAAGGATCTTCCCAATAATCAACTTCCTTGTTACTGTTCAAGGACAAACATTTACCCAAAGGTTTATATGCAGGTATAGTAGTGTTGAAGTTAGACCCATCAAACTCCAAGCACCCTTCAAATTTTGTTCAAAAAATTTCAATGCCATATAACTAAACAAATGTAAAACTGCAAACATAAGAAAACAAACAGAGTGCTTTGAAAAAGGAGCTGAATTTATCGTTTATCTTCTATAATCTAACCATAATTCAACAAAAGTTGTCTTTTCGAAAACCAAGATCACCACCACTATTAAAAATATTAAACCTTGAACATAAGATGTGTATCCCAGTGAACTAAAAAATACAAGAAGTCTGCAGGGGCTACCAAATGCCACATGAGCTTGTAGAATTCCACTAGGATATCTTAGACGGCAATAAGTTGTGGTTGTCTGAGGGACTTGATTATTGTTAAGTGTGATTTAATTCATCCTTAAATAAGTCAAAAGGGATTTGGTAGGAGGGTGGCATCCAAGCATGCTTCTTAATGTCTCTTACAAAATTCTAACAAAAGCTTTAACAAGGATGATTTGGTTTATGGTTGCCCGAATAGTACACAAGGAGAAAATTTGCTTTATTAAGGGTGCATTTATTCTTGATTTCCTCATAACCACCTAGTATTAAATTTCAAACCATGGAAGCAAACTCTGCACTCTGATAACTTAACCTAAACCTAGGTAGCTTAAAAACTGAAAGCCTCAATCAACACACAAAACCTAAATATGTTAATATACCAACGCATCCTATTGGAAATTACAAAGAATTATCTTCTGTTTACTGAAAGAAGATAAATTACACAGCTAAACTCAACAGCCATCACAGTGGTGCGCCCTATGACTTTAATGATGGTCGATCCATGCAAAAATAAACTCTAGCTAATTGGCATGCTAAATCTGAACAACAATTTAATTCTAGAAAAGTTCTAACCAACATGTATGCACCCTCTCCATCTCTTTCCTACATAATCGTTGTGCACTCCTTTATTCCATTAATGTTGTGCCCTCAGACACACTGCCTTCTCTCTGCTACTATGCACAGGGACCAAGAACAATGAAGCTAGAGCACCATTTTTGTTGGAGAATACTAATGAGCAACAAAGATAAAAATTTAACACTGCCTCTTTGCAAGGAAAGTGTTCACCAAACCTGGTCTCTCCCTCAGTATCTCAAGCTTCGCCATAGCCAAGGGATTCAATGAAATATATGCCATGTGCAAATTGAAGGAACATACTCTAGGATCGCTGCACCCTTCAAAACTCTAAGGAAAATGCACCAGATATCTATGTGCTTGGAGCAGTAGTGAAACACTAAATTCTTAGAGTTTGATACAACTATAATTGTCATAGTATACCACAGTAGGATCCAACATATGATAAGTCAACTTTTCAATCAATTTGCAGAGCCATATAGCTTCACAAATTGCAGAGCCCGCTTTCAGGTACTCTGCCTCTGTCAAACAAAGTGCCACTGTTGCCTGCTTCCTGCTGAAACAGGATAAGATATCTTAACCCAAACTAAAACAGAACCCTGAAGTGTTCTTCCTCACATCTATATCACCTTCCCAGTTAGATGCTACAACAACATGCAGCATCAACTCACCATCTTCAACATACCTCGGACCATAATGTACTGTCCTTAAGTACCAGAGCCTATATTTTGCAAAAACCAGTGATTGTGTCACAGCTGAAGTTGAACCATAAACTGATTCAAAGTGTTTAATGAAAAACAAATATCAAGTCCGATAGTCCGCTAATACATACAGAACCTATCAACTGCATGTACACAGATCTATCTAAATATGAATATGAATCTAGTAATAACTTCATGATTTATATCATTGGAGTAGCCATGGACTTGGACTTACAATCCATCATCTAAAATCTCTTTAGAATCTTGACTACATACTTACCTTGTCCAAGGAAGACCATACCTGGACTTTGCCAAATCTATAGACTGAAGAAACAGTGCATAAGGTTGATTTCCTTCATTTCAAATTCAAGTGCCAAGTCTATCTTGCACCATGCTGTGAGCTTCTCAGACCCACCTATAAGCATAAGAACATCTACATATAAGACTATAACAAGCATTTTAGATCTATCAAATTAATAATAAATATTGGGGTCTGCAACAATTTTACTAAACCTAACACAAACTCATCAATCCTTGAGTACCAAGTAGGTGATGCCTACGTCAGCTTGTAAACAGCCTTCTTCAACTTGCATAAATGGGTCTCTCGCCCATGAACCTCAAAGCCTCTTGAGTTGATTGATGTACATGCCTTCCTCAATCAAACCATTAAGAAGCACATTCTATACATCCATCTAATATAAATGTCAACCAAAAATTGAGAATAAAGACATAATGGACCTAAAGGAAGTGTACCTAGCCAATGGAGCAAAGGTTTCATCATAGTCAACTCCCTCTCTTTTGAAGAATCCTGTCACTATGAACCAATCCTTGCACTTCTCTATGTTGCCAATGGCCATCTGTTACATGTTTCACCTTGTACAACCACATAGAATCAATCACTGAATTCCCCACTAATCTCGACACAATCTCCCAAACATTATTATTCATGATGGAATTACACTGCACCATGGCATCCTTCCATAACTACTCACCTATTACCACCTCATAACTAGAAGGCTTTGCATTAATGATGTAAGACATCTGTGCAACATAATTCTAAAACTTTTTAGGAGAATGACTCACCTGAAAGGATGTCTTTGGAGATCCAACTTGCTCTAGTGCATCCTACAATAACCATGTAAGCCACCTAGGTTTCCTGGCTGAAATGGAAGGTATTGATGCATTGATTCCACCTCCAAAACCTGGTTGATCTGATTCTGAAATCTCTGATTTCTCCATATCAGCATTTGGATTAGAGGTGTGTCTTCCTCCTCGGCCTCTACTGAATGCTCCTAAAACCATAAGGACCATGCATCCTCACCAAACTTCAAGTCTCAACACACTACTATCTTCCACTGTGACGAAATGCAGTCATTGTAAGCCTTGGAGGACTAAATGTATCCAACAAAAAACACCCTCAAACTAGAGGGTTCCAACTTACTTCTTTTCTCCTCAAGAATATGAATATATAAAGGACAACCAAAAACACAAAAGTGTGATAACTCGGGTTTCTCACCAGTGAAAGATTCCTCTTGTGTTTTGTCCTCCAATATCTAGCAAGGAACCCTATTGAGCATGTAGACAATTGTATTGTATGCCACTGCATAAACGAAATGGGTAGATCTAGGTCAGCAACCCCATTCTGCTACAGGTTGTAAGGAACTATCAACTCCCTCCTAATCCCTACTTCTATGTAAAAGGAATCAAACTCCTTTAGGGTATACTCTCCTCCATATCATATCTCAATACTTTCACCTTCCTACTTGTTTGATTCTCCACAAGAGTTTTGAACTCTTGGAACCTACTAAAGGCTGTGAAATTGCCCACATAAGATCCAAAGAGATGATGTAAACCTCACTATGAAAGAATTTAGGAAGAAGAGAGAAGCAATAGAACATAGATCCAATAGAGGCAGAATAATTACACACATTACATTAATCAGAATAGTAACCGGGTAAATATACAATGCTGAGTATGAGGATTCGAATTCACTAGGTGTAATTCGAATTATCCTTCATGCACAGATCCATAATCAGTGGAGATTCACCAGTGCCAAACTAGGAGTCTATCTCATCATCGGTGAAGTCATCAATGCACAAGTAGTGATCAACCGGGAGTCAAACTGAGTCTAACTGAGTGTGGTTGGTGTAACTGGCACATGGAAGCACTGATATAGTGAAGGAGACTCAGTGGGGGGCGCTCATGGAGCTAACTGGAGTCAAAACAGTCTATCTAGTCACACTGGAGGTCCAAAAGAGTGATAAGGTCAGTTAGGAGTCAGTTAATCCTTAAATCAAGGAAGAACTGAAGATAACTGAACTAAACTGGACTGGTAGGTGAAGAAGGGCGCCCTTATCATGCAATAACTGAAAAGAGGGCGCACTAAGCTCTAGGAGAGCTAAGACTGATCCGAGAGAAGCTCCTGGAGCTAGTTTGGCAAGGGCTAGGTGCTGGTGCTGCAAACCCTAATTGCATGCAAAACCCTAATTTTGCATGCAGGACTGAAAATGTCAGAAATGTTAGAAGGACTAGGATGGAGTATAGGAATATCCTAACAAAGGCCTCATACTTGGTCTTCCTAAAATAAATCTAGGTTTTCTAGAAGAATTGTAAATGAAAGAAAAATAATAAATACTACCTATAAACGAAGCCAATGACATGGGTGCACACACATCTAAATGTACTAAATAAATCATTCCTCTCGAACTATGCTCACTTCATGGGAAAGCAGACTAAAGGAAAGTGTGCATCCCTTGTACACCACTAGCCTCTCCATGTCCTTCAGGAGAGGCAAAGCTCCATAGTGCAAGTGGCATAATCAAATCTACCAATCATTTATGCCAAAGCTCACAAAGATTGTCACTACTATAAACAAAGGCTCCATGCTTCATAGGATCAATCAGATATGCATCAAGGCCAACTATTATCACATCTATGTTAGCTGGAGCTACCATATTGCAGACTGTGTGGCCAAGGACCACACAGTACTTTTTTTTTCCAAATCAGAGATTCGATGCCTTCAGAGGAGGCACACAGTTTTGTTCAGATTGCCCCGAGCAGATGTATCAGAGGGGACAGATGGTTGTACAGTGGTCCAGACATGTTACTTAGCATTTACCGCAGGGTCACCCTTCCATGCCAGGCATTGATATGAGCCCATTGAGACAGTTGCCTAGTCTTGCTTTGATTGAGACTATCACAGAGTATTGCTGGTTTACTATTTGTGCCCGGATTCAGTAGAGATCCAGTTCAGAGACAGCCTCAACAACATGTATATGGTGCGGCAGGTATTGCATTTGATGTATATTGCTCATGATTGTTGCTTAGACTTGTTTATACATGATAGTACACTAACTCTACATATGATGATTGATTTCGTGATCTAGCTATTGTTCTGATATATGATTGGGCCCTTGGTGATGTCAATCCACCCCTTCCTAGTAGGCCCCTGTATATGCACACCGGGTCACACCCCTACTCTTGGTATAGACTTGGTCACTTAGTCCCCCTTAGGCAGCTGACTTTGGATCCACCTTCACCTCCTCCATCCATCCGACTCATCCATGATAGTCTTTCCCGACTTGGATTCCGATTTGTGACCTTGAAGATCCCTTTCCCCACTGATCTCTGAGTATGCCATGATTCCCTGTCTATTGTGCCTTGGCTCTTTAGTGTGTGAGATGCACTCTCAAACATGGCATTTGCTCCTGTCGATTGCCCCCGATGTTGCAATGCAGTTAGGATTGTGTAGCCTCACCGAGTGTTCCCCATTGGTCATCGAAGCATGTATTGCTCACCCCCATTACTTTGCAGTATGAGCACCATGATTATATCTATTGAGATATGTATGTAGCCCAAAAGGGCCTTGATGTAAATTGAAGAAATGAAGAAAATGTAAAGCAAGCCAAAAAGGCTTTTTGTAAATGTAAATCTAGCCCAAAAAGGGCTAAGTATGAAATTCATTGTAAAATCCATGCAATGTGTTTGTAAACACACATGGACACAAGTCAGTCGTACATGTCAGCATTTGTAGTGGTTATTTCCTCACCTAGTCCTGCGGGGCAAGGAGGTGAGAGGGAGCAAGGGACAAGCTCAAGATTGTCCCCTAGAGTCTCAAGTTACGGTTTGCAGGACACCCAGTTTGGCGACTCTAGAAAAGAACCTCACGGAGTCTTCGGGCACGGATGTGAGTTGTGAGATACTTGTCAGATGACCAGTGGCGGTTTCCCTGCACTATACCCATTTGTGAGGCACCGCCCTTCCCCGTGTTTTTGTCACGGTATGCTTATCTTAGTGGACCCCGCTTTCCCGAGTCATTCGAAAGGTCACATGATCTTTATCCTTGTCATCCCTCATCCTTCACCGTGTATTCCACATCACCCAAAGTCAGCTAGCTGGTCAAGTCTATAGGTTGTGCATAGCAGTTGAGTCTTTTGGAAGTGGTGGGCCCACCTCACCTGGGGCCTTGTATTTTTCCGAGATTTAATGCAGTTTTTTATCACCATATTATTGTCATATTGTTTAGTAATGTACTAACTTGTATAAGGAATCCTTTCACTTCATGATTGCATACAAGTATTCAGCTAGCACCATTGTTGACCAGATTTGACTTGGTCAAACTAGGTTGACCAGGCCAAAAATGGGCCCGAAAAAATGTTGCGACCGGAATTTCGATTTTGGTCAATTATTATCTACAGGGGACCCATATGAGCCTCCAAGTGACAGAATGCAAAAAGATCGAGGCGTTTGTGAGATTTTTAATTATTATTGGTCATTAATGACCTGTTTTAATTAAAAATCATGGATTTTGGGCAAATAATGCCTAAGTGATGGATTGGGGTCGTTCGAGTGGTCATTCCTACTATTATTGGGGTCCATGATCATATTGCAGCAGACGGTTCGGCAATCCGAGCACTCTAGGTGGGTCAAAAGCCCAAATTACATCTTCAGCAATAAAAACCAGCAATAAAATACATGGAAAATCAAAAATTAACAAAGGGAACTATAGCAAAGGGCAAAAAATCAATGGTTGGCAAATAAAAGGGTGATTCCTAAGGTAAATTGGTAGTGTTTGCCATGGTATTTGTGCATTGTGGGGCCCTCTCTTGCCCAGCTCATTAGGTTGGACGAATTGCCCATGGGGGGCGTTTTTTTCTCCACTTGGGCAATTCGATTTTGATGTAGCATTGGCATGTGGGGCCATGATGTATTAGCTAGGGGGCTAAAACACCATATAGACCCCCCCTAGCATCTTATGTGATGTTGTATGGGCCCTACAAGGGATCCCCCTCCATTAGTGCGCTTCACTTGGGCAATTCGCACCCACATGAGGAGAGATCTCCACCATTCGTTTTGGCTGATTGGGGAGTTGATCTCAGCCCTCCATTTTGGAGGGAATAGGTTTTGAGACTAGCCTTTCTCTATAAGAGAAGGCACTCACTCCATTGTTGAGTCTCTTGGCATTTTTGTAAACTTGTGACTTGTGAATAGAGAAGCATTTCTTTCGATCTTCTTGTGTACATGGTGATTGAGTGTTTAGATGATGACTCTTAGCTTGTTGCCGATGCATTGTTGAGTGTTTGTGCGCTATTTCCATCCATTTCCTTGGCCAAACTGCAAGTGAACTGACCACTTGAAGGGGGACGCAGCTATTGAGCCTTGAAGCTCCACATTGCTCTTTCTCTTCAGGGTTTCAACAAAAGGGAGTAAAACTTACTTTATTATCTTATTTCCTTTCATTATTTGTCGTTTATTTGCTGATTTCTCCTTGTTATTTGCCATAGTTTCTGACTTAGCTCTCTCTCTGGCAGGTACGGGGGCGCACTTGGTCAACTGGCTGCTCCAAACGTTGAAGGAAAGCGCTCAGCTGCTCGATACTTGGACTTCAGAATTTGTGTTCATCATCAAGCTCTTCTTCTCCATTGCTTCAGGTAGGCAATCTTAGCTTGTTTCTCTAGTTTCCATTTCCATTGTGAATGCTACGCTGCAAAACATTAAAGAAAACCCTAAAAATTGATAACTAAGTTTCCAACCATCAAAACCTTTTTTTATTGCAAACCCACTCATTATTTGTGCTTAAACGTATAAATCCAAAGTTTCAGATCCATTAGACTCCATTAACCCATAGTTTAGGCACTGGTCCACTTAGCTAAAACGCCCACCTGGGGCGTTTTTCTCTTCTGCTTGTTTGGGTCAGTTTGGGGTTCTGGGTAGCTTAGATTCGAGTTCTAATTGTCTTTTCATCACTAGAGATCAAGCTATTCATTGCTAGAAGCATTCTAAAACACGTATTTGATGATGCCCTAGGTCCACTATTTCATTGTTTTCCTTGGGTAACTTCATTTTCATTCCTCCACTTCTAGCTTAACTGAGTGTCCCTTGCTTATTTCCAACCACAAACAGTAATCTAATCTCATTTTACTCACCTTATTTGATCGCTGGTCACATTACATTATTATATACTTATTTCATACCTACACCCAGCTCGTGGCTGAGATTAAGCTTAGGACCTATTTACACTCATTTCCTGTCCTATACATCTTTCTATCTTTGGGATTTGGGTGTGTTTTGTCTCTTGACCATCACTGGTTGAGCGGGGTCTCCCCCTTGACTTGACCATGAGCCTCGTCTAAAGCAACAGTAGCCTTGTCCAGTGTGACTTCCGTTCCTTGAACGAAGGACCTGGTTATTGTTGGTTACACCTTCCTAGTTGTTCACCTCTATCATCCCTGTTGGGACACCTACTACCAAACAACTAGAGTTTGTGTGATAACACCACCCTCAAGCTACTTTGGCCAAAACTTGACTAGGATGAAGGTCGTGTTTTTTATGACCACTTGTTGATCATCAAACTCAACCATACACTTTAGATCTATTAGCCAAGAAATGAAAAGATTCTTAGTAACTAAGTTGATGTATTGGTTGTCCTGTATCTAGAAGCTCCATTGTCCGCATAACACCAAACACAAAAAACAATGTTAGTGGAAATGAACAATGAACGAATGTGTGGCACTTAAAACACTTCACATGGTTTAGATATTTCTTCCCATGGTTCGGAGATCCCAACTCTTCTTTCTTCTTCTAATCCTTCTCAAATCTTCCCTTATTTCCTTCTTTCCTTCTTTCCTAATGAAAGCTAGGTCTTAAGCTTCCTTGATACTCGCTAAAACCATCTCTAATCTTGTATCCTCTCTAATGAATCCCACAATTTCTCAAAAGTGCATAAACTTCTCACAAGCACAAATACACCGCACAAAGTGACACCAAGATGGACATAAGCGATTTAGAGTAATCTAAACTAGCTTATTGTCAACATCCTTGTAATACCAACATACATAACTATGTATCTATGTGAACAATTAAAAGGGGAATTAGAGCAACTTCTAATAAATTTTGACTTTTAAGTGAATCAAAATCAATTTCTCATAAATAAAGTTGATCATTTAACACAAAAAGTGGTATATTATAAGAAGTAAAATGTAATCCAAAAGGAAAAAAATTAAAGCTCTTGAAGATATGAAGGAATCAAAGAAAACAAATTCTAGGTAATTGAAGCCTAAGCTTACATGGAACAAAACTGAAAGCTTCGTCCACCCTGTCGATTCATCTTACGCATCCTGAAAATAATCCTCAAGTGTTCAAGTCAGCAATATATGAAGTAGATAACACCCTTTCTAGAATCCAAGTGCTTTTCTCAAGCAACCTAGGATATCACACCAAACAAGGTCAATACCTCTCTCAGTTAATCTTCAGCTGTAATACCAACCAATGTTACATGACTCGGACTCAGCAAATACTCAGCTAGCATATGACTCGTAGACTCGGGAAAGACTCGGGATAGACTCGGCAAGACTCGGCAAATAGGAAAAAAAATTAAAATATTATACATTTTGGGCACAAAAAAGAGGTTAAAACTTAAAAGCATTTCAATCCATATAAGCTATAAAACAAACTATAACAAAATATAAAATATATAACTTAAATAAAAATTTAAAATAAAAAAAATATCATATATAACAAAAATTAAATTAAATTAAAAACAATATATATAGTTATACTATAAGATATACTATAGAGTTAAACTTTATAACATAAATATATATATATATATATAACATACAAAAAAAGGAAAATAAAACGAAGGAAGCACGGGAAGCAACAAAGCACGAACGGGAAGCAACGAAGCACGAACAGGAAGCAAAGACAGGAATCACAAACAAGATGCAAAGACAGGAATCACAAACAGGAAGCACGACCTCCACGACTAGGTGACTAAGCGGACTGATGATGACCTCCAGCGAGCTAGCAACTGAGCAAACCACAATTGCGTTGGCATCCGCAGGCTTTTCCCTTGTCGAGTTTCTGGACGAGTCCATGCCAGTGTTGACCGTTTCTGCGAGTTCCGAACGAGTGGACGATTCTGGCCGAGTCTGCAAGTAGGAGGACGAGTGTTTGGCGATTACCCGGGGCAGAGACCCACTCGTGGAGACTTGCGAGTTCCTCCCAAGTGGTGCTTCATTGATACCTACACCTAGAGTGACATCAGCCACAAAAGCTCTGATACCATGTAAAAAATTTCCACTCTAGGGCAATTAATGCAACTCAGAAAATTTCACTTCTTGACAAAAGGTTTCTTGGATCATATTATCCCTTTGGTTTCTCAACTTCTAGGTTGTCATAAAAAATGATAAAAACAACAGCAATAGCGGAGAATATTTCACCTCTTAACAACCCCAATCCACTAGGCAATTCAGGAGAAAAGATACTAAAGTGTGCCAATAAGTTTCAGCGCCAATCTACCCTATCTTCCTCAAGATTAATGTTAAATCATTTAACAATTTCAGCCTTAACTTAAGACAAGTTAGCAAGACATAAAGTGCAGGAAATTAAAAAACCATGAATAGATGACTTAAAATCAAATCTATAAGTACACAAGTATTGGACAGCTGGAAACTTTATTAATATGCATAAAGATGAAGTTCATGTATAAACCATAGCCTTATCCCAAGGCTACTAAAATCCCATTGACCTACTTTTGTGGTCATTTGTTGGACATTAATAAAATTATCTTATTATCTAGCGCTCCAAAACCCTAGCTAGGAAAAACAATGAAAACCCTAGCTCACACCAAGGAGCTCCAACAAGCTAGCATCATATAGGTATGTCCTCCAAGATAAGACATCTCCTCTTCTTCACTTCAACAAATTCAACCTCGGGTTTCACCCCAAGAACCTAATCTTCAAGTCTCCAAGCGACAAAACCCTAACCCTAGCATTCAAGACGCTCCAAGAAGCTCCAAGAAACCCTAGGAACTCCAATATAAGAGAGATAAAGTACAAATGAAGAACTATGAGAGAGAGGAAGACTAGTGCACTACTCCTAGTCACATCTCTAACACAAGATGAATGAATATGAAAGGAGCATCTCCTTCCTCTATATGAGGGGTAAGGGAGGCAACAATAGATAAGTGGGCCTTGGCCCTTACAAGCGACCTACAAAGTCACGTTTACACTCACACGTGTGAAGTGCTACGCTCCAAGGATAGACATGTCAAACTCCAAGGTAATATCATCTACAAGCAAGGCTCCAAATGTAAGGACGCTCCATGAGATGTGTCGAACGCTCCTCCTACAAGCCTCTAATGACTCCAACAAACCTCCTAAGCCATGTACTCCACCAAGTCCATTCCCCCTGCATGAACATTGTCACAACCCATGCATCCTCAAGTCAGCTCTGGGCCTCCATTTAAACATCCAAACTAACCCATGTTGTCTAGGGACCAATGCCTCCTCCAAAGCAAGGAGTTCTCCAAGCAAGCAACCTCCTCCATGTAGCGGCACCAACATGCAAGACATCACCAAGATGTCTAAAGATCTCCAATGCCCTAGGAAAGAATGTCAAGAAAGCACCCAATTGTTCAAGCAACCACTGAGTAATCTATCTCCAATGTGTAAATCCATCATAGACTGTCTCCAATATGCAAATTCATCACAAACCATCAAGGGGTTGATCATACACCATGTACCCCAAATCTCATGAAGCACCCCCAAACATGGTGTAAACACTTTCAAAGTAACATCAACGGTTGATGCTCAATGTGGTAGCCTAGCCAAAGAGACTCTAAAAGACATATTTCTCAAAGAAAAAAATATGGTTAACTAAATAAACTTAGGGACACACTCTTCCACCTTCATTACTAGTCAATGCTAATTAAGTATATTGTCGCAAGGCTCATTGTATAATCTCTCTATCAATCAATCACTTATATAATCAATATATTATATCTAGAATCTATCCTATATGGATTTCTCATTGTCATCCTATTTATTTTAGATATTCAACCCTGAGCCAAATTGGTTCATCGCACAATCTCTCCACAGCTGCACATAAGAACCAAAAAAATGAAGCTACAACACCATTACTACTAAAGAATACTAATTGAACAACAAAAGTAAAAATCTAACACCCAAAAGGGGATAGAATGGGTGTGGAAGTTCAATCACAAGGTACTTATTTAAATTAGCTTCTATAATTTGTATGACATAATTGAATGGGACTCCAACCTTAGCATGTTGGACTAGTTGGGATTTGGATCATTTTATCAACAAATAGTGGCATCCCTTTTCTCACGAGGATCAACTAGAGTTAGTGTGAACAATATGTTGTCTAACCCTATTCACTTGCAACAATCTATTTGGCAAGATTGCCCTCTTGCTTTTTTATTTATATGCCATTGTAACAAATGCCCTTAAATATTTTTTGGAGGCTGCAGTAATACAAGGACAAATCAGAGGTATATCTTTACCTAGTGGTAACTAGCTTCTTAATATTCAAATGTTCACTTTGTAAATGATTCTGCATTAACACCTGAATTGACTCGGCAATCCATGGAGGGTACTCTTTTATCTCTACACACATTTGTGGAAGCAACAAGAGCGGCCGTTACTGAGGAAAAAACAGAGGCCTTTCTTGTGGTTCACGATGACCACCTTCATTGGTTGAACTGGAAATTTATCAAACCTAGTGAGATTATCAGACACTTGGGAATACCTTTTGGTGTGCCCATTTCCCTTGTTGACCAATAGTTCTGAATCATGGCCAAGTTTGAGAAGAAACTTCAAGATTGGAATCATTTTCATCTTACTCTTGCAGGGGAAGGTAACAATGGTTGACAGGATTTAGCAAAGAGATGGCCAAAACAAATTCTCACAAATTTTATTTAGGGCAGGTACTGGGGTACAAAGGGGTCCTCTTAGTGGCTTGGAATGTTTGTACACTTGCAAGAAACCAAGTGGGTTTCAAGCTCCCCAACATAAGAGCCAAGGGATGGGTCTTGCCAGTAAATGGTAGTGTTCCACGGGGACGCATCCCGCAAGGTCGGGGACGCGTTTTTGCGTTTTCCAGCGTCCCGAGGATGGCGAAACTCCATGCGAAACGTTTCAAGACATTTCGCTTTGGGCGAAGCTCGACAAAACTCCATGCGAAACGTTTCGGTCTGTGGCGAAACACGTTTCTCCATGATGAAACTGTGAAAATCCTCACAGCAGATCTAAGAGATGATGTATACCTCACAAGAAAGAATTTAGGAATAAGATTAAGAGTGGTCAATGAAGTAAGATGAGCAACAGAATAATCATACAATAGAACTCGGATAGAAGCAAAAATACTTCACACACACCAATTAATTAATCACAATATGGACAAATAAGTAGTACAATGCATGAGGATTCGAATGCCTAAGGTGGCAATTCGAATTAGCCTTCATGGAGTGATCAAAACATCACTGGAGTGTCATCGGAGCATGATTGGAAGTCTTCATCATCATCAGTGGAGTCATCAATGCTCAAGTAACTGTCAACCATCAGTCAAACTGAGTCTAACTGAGTGTGGTAGGTGTAACTGGAACTAACTGAATGAAGGAGGCTCAGTGGAGGGCGCATGAGGAGCTAACTGAAGTCAGAATAGGTATTCATGTCTCATCGGAGGTCAATCGAAGTGATAACTGCAGTGAGGAGTCGGTCTAGCCTCAAATCAAGGAAAGACTGGTGGCTAATTGAAGTAAATTGGACTGGTAGGTGAGAAAGGCGCCCTTCTTCAGTGGAAAGTGAGAACTGGGCGCATGACAGGCTAGGAGGGCTTAATCTGAGTGGAAAGTAGCTCCCGAGTGTTGGGAGACTAAGGACTGGGTGTTGGAGGTGTCAACCTGATGACTGGGTAGCATGCGAATGCATGCAGAATGCATATTGCATGCAGGAATGCATGCAAGACTGAAAATGCAAAGGATGAAAATGCTAGTAGGACTAGGATGGAGTATAGGAATATCCTAACACCCCCCCTTAATCCATCCTAGGCCCTGATAACTAAGACCAAAGGTCACCCAATACAATGAATAATAACAATCAATAAACCGAGGAAATGGGGAAGACCTGATGGGAGAAATACCCCCCCTCAAAATAGACTGTAAGGCACACACAAAAAAAATGCTCCAAACTCAAGCAGGTGTGATGCTTGGTCATATGTTTGGAGGTATCTCCTTCTTGGGAAAAAGTGGATTCATGATCAAAAGGCATGTGCTTGTAGTTGCTCTTCAGATCGAATGTGATGAGAACAAATCCAAAAGTATGAGGATGATCCTTGAACCTGTGATTCGAATCAGCTGAGGTAGGATCAAATCTATGAATGTGCAAATAGTCTTTTGTCTTCTCCTTCGAACCATCATGGGTGAGATTATGCCAAAAAGAACCATCACATGATTGCTTAAAATCCAAAATCAGATTTAAGACTTGAAGAATAGTTTCTTGAGATCTCCTTTGAACCAGTAGGGGTGAGATCAAAACCATCATATGCATGAGAAATTATCCCAAGTAGTGATTGCTTAGAATCCAAATTAGATCCAAGACTTGAATCATGGTTTCTTGAGATCTCCTTTGAACCATTAGAGGTGAGATCAAAACCAGTAAGTGCATGAGAAATTATCCCAAGCGAATGGCAATGGCCATAATCTTCAATAACTTTCTGAAAGCATGAAATAATGATCATATAGTAGTAAATTAGAGGTGATTGATCAGGGAGAGCAAATGCATTACCTCCAATGGCTGATTTTACCCCCGAAACATTCATGTGATCATGATGCAAACCAACAAACTCTGGTGCAAGAGAGGATTTAGGACCTTCTGCAATTTTTAGAGTGTGAGCTAGCACAGAATTCGAAATAGAAGAAATTTGGAGCATGAGTGTAGAATCTACAAGTTCTTCTTCTTTGTGGACAACTTCAATATGAAATATGTTTGATATTGATTCATGATCAATGAGATCATCAAGGAGGGCGAATGCATCACTTTGCTTGCTCTTGAAAGGGTTTGGACCAATCCCTTCATTCTGCTTGCCAAAACTTTCATCCAGGTGGGCCCATAGCTCTTTTGGAGATTCAACATCAATGTATTGGTATATCATGTATTCAGGCAAAGCAAACATCATTGTTGCATAAACTCTGTCACCTTTATTTAACCAGTCAATCTCTTCTTCAGAGGATTCGAACTCTTTTTCAAAACAATGATCAAAGAGATCATTTTTCTTCAAATATGCTATCATTTTCGATTTCCATTCATCATAGTTGAATGGAGAAAGAAGATCATAGTTGAATGGAGGAAGAGGAGGGATTTCTTCTGAAGACATGGAAGCTGTAGAAGACCTGCAGAAACAATAGAAAAGTCTGCAATTGCTATTGCTGCAACTGCTGCACTCGAAATCTTGATAATAACCTGCAAAAAACTCTTAGGAATGGAGATAAACAATACTCTCAACATGCTCTGATACCATGTGAAAATCCTCACAACAGATCTAAGAGATGATGTATACCTCACAAGAAAGAATTTAGGAATAAGATTAAGAGTGGTCAATGCAGTAAGATGAGCAATAGAATAATAATACAGTAGAACTCGGATAGAAGCAAAAATACTTCACACACACCAATTAATTAATCACAATATGGACAAATAAGTAGTACAATGCATGAGGATTCGAATGCCTAAGGTGGCAATTTGAATTAGCCTTCATGGAGTGATCAAAAGATCACTGGAGTGTCATCGGAGCATTACTGGAAGTCTTCATCATCATCAGTGGAGTCATCAGTGCTCAAGTAATTGTCAACCATCAGTCAAACTGAGTCTAATTGAGTGTGGTAGGTGTAACTAAGTGTAACTGGAACTAACTGAATGAAGGAGGCTCAGTGGAGGGAGCATGAGGAGCTAACTGAAGTCAGAATAGGTAGTCATGTCTCATCAGAGGTCAATCAGAGTGATAACTGCAGTGAGGAGTCAGTCTAACCTCAAATCAAGGAAAGACTGGTGGCTAACTGAAGTAAACTGGACTGGTAGGTGAGAAAAGCGCCCTTCTTCAGTGGAAGGTGAGAACTGGGCGCATGACAGGCTAGGAGGGCTTAATCTGACTGGAAAGTAGCTCCCGAGTGCTGGGAGACTAAGGACTGGGTGCTGGAGGTGTCAACCTGATGACTGGGCAGCATGCAGATGCATGCTGCATGCAAGACTGAAAATGCAAAGGATGAAAATGCTAGTAGGACTAGGATGGAGTATAGGAATATCCTAACAGAAACTTGGGGGTGACTTCCTGGAGTCCCCCATGAAACTCCGACGAACCTTCTGGGTGTCCTGCACGAAACTCCGAACCTCCAACGAACCTTCTAGGTGTTCGGATAATCATATATAATCATGATGAATCATGTAATGTGTTTGCATTATTAATTTATCAAATTCTAAATTACATTGCATGATTGCACAATGATGAATGTAGTATTTACTAATTTACTAATTCTCATGGGATGAATTGTTATTGTTGGGATTTATATTTTTCATATTTTTAGAATTTTTATGACCCCGACATCCCCCCATCCCCCCCGAATTTTCCTAAAATTTGGGGGTGGTCTCCACGCGTCCCGAATGTGCGTCTTCCCGCTCCCGCGTCCCGCCGTCCCGGAACCTTGGGGGAACATTGGTAAATGGGTGGTGTGTGCAGTAGAGGGGGATGCTCCTTGGAAAGTCTTAGTTTGGCATCCCATTATGCAACATCAACTCATTCAGGGTATTAAATGCCCTTTCCAATTGTGTGATATAATTGAGAATTTAAAAGGCTTCATGATTGCAGGATCTACCCAACTTAAGAGGGTGGGGGTAGCTTGGCAAGTTGTGTATGGTTTTCTTGCTTGGTAGTTAGATGGGCACAAGATGCTTGGGATCTGGTGCAAAGGTGGAGCTGGGCATTCTTGTCTTCTAACATGCAGATCAATCTTTCGCCTAGATTTGATAGCAAAAGATTGGCAAAGAAAGGGCTCTTTTTTTGGAAGTATATGTGGGATCAAGAGTGCCAGCTGGAGTATTCCCAGCACACTCTTAATCAAGCTCAAAAGCTCAATGGTTCAAACAAATCTGTTTCAAATGGCCTTTGTCGCATGATCCCAGTTGTTGGTTTTTGGTGTCAATAGAGATGGTAGAATGGGAACCCCTTTCACATCTATGTGACCAAAGATCTTTATGATATCATGACAGACACATTTGACCTTGGTACTCATTTGCACAACAAATAATGGGTGAATTATCAGGTGGCGGATTGGTTGTGGAGATGCCGATCCATTTGTAAATCGCATTCCTCTTTTAAACACAAGATTTGTGGGTGGCTTCTATGCCAGCAAGGGTCAGTTGTCAAGCATAGGCCTCATCTACTCAGCTATGGTGGAAGGGTCCCTTTTCTAGAATACACATGGATAATTGGCACAATTACAAATCCTTGAGGTACTCTTGTAAACTCAGTACAGTTGCTTACTGTTGGCTTTCTTTGGAAACATCAATGCAAAATTACCTTCTAAAATGATCCTTTCTAATCTTCGGGGAGTTGACAAGTTTTAAGGAGTTGGCTATGCTCATGAAAGTTAAACATGGTGTACTTTTGTCGTGATGTTGAATCCTTTTCTCTTGGTGCATAGGAGCATATGCTTGCATTTTTTTTTCTTTTTCAAGCTGAACTTTCTCAGTATTGTTGTTAGTCCTATGATGTGTCTCTCTAACCTATGATGTACTTATTTGTTCCATGAAGTAACATAAGCGGGATTTCAAAAATAATATAGAGTGTCAATGAGGGATTGGTTCGTTGGTTGGTTGGTAAAGCAGGGCTAGTGATATTCTCCCACCAAGGTTCAAGTCTCCCAGTGACATGTTCACCAATCATGGGCCAGCATGCCCATGCAAGTGGGTGATTTATTGCGGTCGGGGCCAAAGGCAATTCTTGGGCGATGTTGGCAACATTGATATCCCACTCACAGCTTCTTACCCAAAGGAGCTTGAGTAGTTCAATGTTGTATGCCAGCTTTGCTTCAGAGAATACATTCTCACAATGGGATATGAGAAGCATCTATCAAAAAAATACATGAATGCATTTTACAACTATTGCTCTCATTTAATAAATTATATCCATGTGAGTCTACATTATTACCTTGCCAACATGTGTTTAACTTCATATCGAATTTAACCTCTTCAAAATTACACACAAACAACAAATTTCTTAAGAATATACATATCCCTTAGATACTTGGTTCAATAACCTTATGCAACACAGCAATCACCAATTTTGAATCTCCCAAAACTACTAACCTACTAATGCCAATAATTTTGCATAACCTGATCCCTTAAACAAGGCTGATCAATTGAAATGAGAAAAGACTCGTTTACTCAAACTTCCACTTTAAGAAGATAAATAATCCATAAAAATATATTTAATTAAAGATTGATTGAAGATATGATATCGATATTACAATCTGAGGGGTTGATATATATATATATATATATATATATATATATATATCACCCATTATTATTGGTCATGTCATTTTGATAAGACATGTCTTTTCATAAGACCCTTATTAACTAATTAATTAATTTATTATTATTATTATTAAATTGAATTATGTTATATATTTTTTTATATAACATTGCCTTCCTTTTAGAGATGCTTTGTCCTCAAAGCATGATTTTGGAAGACTTACATCCTTTATTCTTGCTCTTAAAGTTTTCTCATGATCTTTTGGGTTGGTAGCTGCGACACTTGACGAAATAAGACGATATGATCTCTTAAACATTGAGTAAAAATGTTGCATCATTCGTGACGTGGTCCACCGGCGATCTAGCTTCATTGGGACTGTTTGTTGATCGATTGTTCGGAGTTGTCGATTTTGTCTTTGATCTTTGTAGGAATAATACTGGTTATTTTCCTCTTGTCCTTGTCGTCGATCATAACGACTCTTGTGATTTGGATAGCAATACGGTACTCGAGTCGCTTGTGGAGTGTTTATAGGAACTTCAACTTTTTGAGCTTCTGGGGTTTTATTGGTTGATAATAATTTAATTGAGTATGTATTTGTTTCTTGTTCCTCAACTTGAATTTCTTTTCCTGAGAGTCTGGATGCTTCCTTCTCAATTTGCTCTAATTTATTCTCTAACAGATGGTTATCATACTGAATCTTCTTGAACTTTTCTTCTTGTGATTTTTCATTATCTTTTAACTTCTTAATTTGTTCCTCTAGTTCTTAATTAAGATTTCTCAAGCGATGATTTTCTTCTTGCTTTTCGAGTATTTTCCCTTCAACGTCTTCATTAACTCATTCTGTTTTTCAAATACTTTTTTATTTTTGTAACTAATGTCTTGTTATGATTTCTTAGTCGAAATATTTCTTCAGTATTGCTTGATAACGTGTTATTGATTTTCGTAATTTCCAACTTGTGCGCCTTTTTAGTGTCGTCATTTTTCTGTTGGAGTTTGACCTGTCGCTGATGTTGACATATCTCTAATTCTTGACTTTCTAATTTTCTCTGGATTTGTGCCAATTCATTATCTTTGTCCATGATGAGCTTGCTTAAACACTTTATTTCTTCTTCTAGATCATTATCACTTTTATAAGGTGATTCTTCGCCATTTTTTTACTTTTTAATTTTGTCTTAAAAGTTTTGATTGTGCCTTTTTAACAGTGATATTTCTTTCAAGTTTCTCCTTATCTGATAACATTTTCTTGAGATCTTCATTAGCTTTTTCCAACCTTTGATTTTGATCTTTTAAGCTACAATTCTCTTGTTTTGTCAACTCATTAAGAATGAGCTACTTACTCATCTCAAATTGTAGATGATGATGGGTTGCTTTATATTGCTCTAGCTCGCTCAGTACTGCTTATAATTGTGACTACAATTCTGATTTTGTGATTGCCATAGTCTGTGATTACGACTTCTTTTCAACTTCGTCTTCTTTTCCTCGACAACGAGTAGACACGAAATGTGTAATAACCTAATGTGGTCCTTTGTGTACAAAGAGATCTTCCTTTGACTTGACTTTTTGTCTTCTTCCCCGTTTGTATTAAATAATAATTGCAATGACAATAATTAAATAATAATTATTAAATATTATTATTATTATTAAAAATAACAAAAAACAAATTGAATGGGGAAGCAATTAGAGTTGTAAATATAAAATAATAAATATTATTATTAATATAATAATAATATTATTGTATATATATATATAATTTTTGTGAAATAGATTATATTAGGGTTTTAAAAGGAGGAGACGAGGAAAGGAGGAGCAAGCCCATGAGTGGGAGGATGGACAACACACAGCAGAGGATGGGGGAGAGTGTAGACGATATAAATATTAATAATAATAATAATATTACTATATATATAATTTGTTTTTGTGAAATAGATTATATTAGGGTTTTAAAAGGAGGCGACGGGGAAAGGAGGAGCAGGCTCGTGAGTGGGAGGATGGACAATGCGCAGCGGGGGATGGGGGAGAGTGCAGAGGATATGGGAGCTGGCAGGATGGATGCATGGAATTGTGGCGGGAGGATGGAGCTGTAAAGGCATGAGGGCGTGGTGAAGTGGTGGAAGGGGGCGCACAAGTGAGAGGCGGAAGGGTTGCGAGGAGGCTGCGAACGAGTGGCTACATAGCGAGGGAGAGATTTGGAGCGGAGAGAGGGGGAGGCGTGTGGGCGGTGGAAGCAGTGAATGTGGGGAGCGGCGGGATGGCAAGCAGCTGGGTGTGGAGAGGATGTAGCGTGGGGGTGTGTGAGGAGGTCTGTGCATAGATGGGGAGCTGAGGTGCTAGAGGAACGTGTGTGCTGAGTGCACAGGACAAGTAAGGAGAAAGACGGATGGAGAAGCACGAGAGCGTGGGAGGGAGTGGAGGAGTGAAGGAGGAAGGGCGTAGGAGCAGGTCGATGGGTTGGCAATGCGTGCGAGCAAAGTGGAGACAGATGGAAGCAGATAACAAGAGTTGGGGGTAGACCAACGAGGTGGACGCGGACCCCAAGGGAGGTGTGTTAGATTTTATACTTTTTAATCAATATTTATCTAGGATCTTACTGAAAGAATAACATGCACAGCATAACACAATAGACACAGAATTTCCTCGGGGAAACCATAAAGGAGAAAACCCCACAACTTCCTCAGAGATAGAATCATCACCAATACAATATTACAAAAGTAAAACCCCAAAACAAAGATGTTACAAGTTTTGCAGCTCCTCTTCTTTTCCTCCTATGCGAACTTGTTCTCTCTCTCACTAATGCGAACTTGTGAGTGAGTGTTGATTTCCAAATGAGAGAGCTCCACTCTCTATTTATACTTTATCTTTCACTTGACCTTTTCACTTACTAGGTCGGCCCTAGTTGTACATGACTAGGACGACTTCTCTAGGGGACTCAATAACCCTAATCTAATTGACTCTTGGGGGATCTATTGCCCCGACTTACAAGGAGGATTTACCTCAATGACTTTACATGACCAAATGTAATAATGACATCCCCGACCAAAGGAATAAACATCTTCGTCGAAGGTACAAATAAAATACAATAATAATAACAATATAAAATACAAGTGAATATCTTCCGAAGTTAAAATTACATTAACAATCCAACTTAACTAGGAAGGTATTCTCTTGACACAGTCATCAACATATCTGGACACAAGTCTTCATCGTTGGATCATCATCAATGCTGGAACATCATCATCAACACTAGATCATCATCGTCGCTGCTACAATCCTCATCATGTTGATCATCGATTGGTGACATCTCTCAAATCTACTCGTCATAGGAAGTTCTACAGAGCCATCCCTTTTTCATGCTGGATGTAGGCCTAGCCCTCATGTAGGTCTTCATCATCTCTGTGAGCAAGCCATCAAGTAGGTATAGCCCAGGACCAATCATTACATTGCCTCTGCAAACACCTGCGTCTCCTATTGTCGCTTCATCGTCTTTAGATCATCTCATCATCACACGGAGCACAGCCCAGATGCACATAACAAGTCTACCAACATGGGAGGACCAACCTACCACCATGTGAGACACAGCACTTACATCGACCGACATGGGAGGAATTTCCTACCACCATTCGGGTAAGGCTCAGCACTTACATCAACCGACATGGGAGGACTCTCCTACCACCATTCGGGAAAGGCACTGCACTTACATCAACCAACATGGGAGGACTTTCCTACCACCATTCGGGAAAGGCACGGCACTTACATCAACGACCATGGGAGGACTTTCCTGCCACCATGTCGGAATGGCTCATGTGCATCTGCGTATTCCGGACTCATCACTTCCTCTTGGAAAGAACCTCGATCTGAAGAACACCAAGCTTCTCTTTGAAGTACTCGAACTTCACTCTGGATAGCGGCTTGGTCAACACATTGGTTATCTGCTCGTCCGTCGTAACATACTAGAGCTTCACTGCTCCTCTCTGCACCATATCCCTAATATAGTGATACTTGATCTCAATATGCTTCGACTTGTCATGGAACATCAGGTTCTCGGACAACTTCACACAACTCTGGTTGTCACAGAATATACAAGTCGCCTCTAACTGGAGATCAAACAAATCAGACAATAGCTTCCTAAGCCATACTGCCTCACAACTAGCCGAACAAGCTACAACATACTCTGCTTCGGCTATACTCAGTGCCACGCACGACTGCTTCCTGCTAAACTAGGAGATCATACCGGATCCCATACTGAAGCAGCATCTTCAAGTGCTCTTCCTATCAGCGGCACTGCCTGCCCAATCCGAATCAACCAACATGGGAGGACTTTCCTACCACCATTCGGGAAAGGCACGGCACTTACATCAACGGCCATGGGAGGACTTTCCTGCCACCATGCCGGAATGGCTGATGTGCACCTGCGTATTCCGGACTCATCACTTCCTCTTGGAAGGAACCTCGATCTGAAGAACACCAAGCTTCTCTCTGAAGTACTCGAACTTCACTCTGGATAGTGGCTTGGTCAACACATTGGTTATCTGCTCGTCCGCCGTAACATACTAGAGCTTCACTGCTCCTCTCTGCACCATATCCCTAATATAGTGATACTTGATCTCAATATGCTTCGACTTGTCATGGAACATCAGGTTCTCGGACAACTTCACACAACTCTGGTTGTCACAGAATATACAAGTCGCCTCTAACTGCAGATCAAACAAATCAGACAATAGCTTCCTAAGCCATACTGCCTCACAACTAGCCGAACAAGCTGCAACATACTCTGCTTCGGCTGTACTCAGTGCCACGCACGACTGCTTCCTGCTAAACTAGGAGATCATACCGGATCCCATACTGAAGCAGCATCTTCAAGTGCTCTTCCTATCAGCGGCACTGCTTGCCCAATCCGAATCAACATAACCTTGCAGGTTAATCTTCTGATTCACGGCATACTTGAGCCCATAATCAACTGTACCCTTCAGGTACCTCAATACATGCTTTGCCACAATCAAGTGAACATGTCTCGGATCCGTAAGGAACTGGCTCAAAGTGTTCACAGCAAAGCATATGTCAGGTCTCGTATTCGTCAGGTACATCCATGACCCAATCATCTGACAATACATCGTGGCATCAACTGACTCTAATGAAGCATCACTCAATTGCTTCAGGTTCGATGCCATAAGTGTGGTAATGGCCTTGCAGTCCATCATTCTGAATCTCTTCAAAATCTCCACTGCATACTTCCCTTGTCCAAGGAAGATCCCATCCGCATTCTGCCACACCTCCATACCTAGGAAATAATGCATCATACCCAAGTCCTTCATCTCGAACTCTGCGACAAGTTTCCTCTTCGTATCTGCAAGGATCCCATCCTCCCCTATTACAAACAGGTCATCTACATAGAGTAGAAGTATCACTAGATTTCCCACCTCAACCTTGTAGTACAGGTTGGAATCTGCTTTACTCTTGGTAAAGCCTAAGTTCATCAGGAAACTATCCATCCTGTCGTACCACATCCTGGGTGCCTGCTTCAATCCGTACAATGCCTTCTTTAATTTGCACACATGAGTCTGCCTGTCATGTGTCTCAAATCCGAGTGGCTGCTCATGTACACTTCCTCCTCTACTACACCATTCAAGAATGTTGTCTTGACATCCATTTGGTGTACCTTCCATTTCATCACTGCAGCTAATGCAAGTACTGATTTGATGGAAGTGTATCTGGCGACAGGTGCAAATGTCTCCTCATAATCTATGCCTTCTTTCTCGGAGAAGCCACGCACCACAAACCTTGCCTTGTGTTTCTCTATGTTGCCATCTGCAGCATGCTTGATCTTGTAGATCCATTTGGAAGTCACAACAAACTTCCCTTCTGGTCTCAGAACTACATCCCAGACATCATTCTTCATGATCAACTAGTACTCCTCGATCATGGAATCCTTCCATTCTTTCTTCTCTGTTGCTTCCTCATAGTTGGAAGGTTCTTTGTTAATGATGTCGCACAACAGAGCTATATAATTGGAGTATGGCCTAGGTCTCTTGCTTTCTTTGTGCATTCCCTCTGGAGCACCATACCTCTCTGCATCTTGTATTGCCTCTCATACCCATGATGGTTTCCTCTTGTAGGAGTTCTTCTCTCAAGGTGGATCTATAGGTTCTTGAGGTTCTTCTATTCCGCGGTCTTCATGATCTTCTGGAACTGCTTCTTCCATCACTGAATCTCGAATCTTGGGAACTTCATGTTCTTCAATATCTTCAATAGGTAGTTTTCTTGATCTTCGTCACTTGTTCTTCGAAACAAGTCTCTCTTGTAGGTGATGGTACACGATCTTTCCTACAAGTCAAGTTCAATTGCATGATTAGAAAAATCTCATAGTTTTCAAAACAAATTCTTACGCATAAAGACATAGGTCATACAGTCATGCAATTATCTTAGCCAATGCTTCAATACAACATTCATCCATATCCCGTAACTTTCTAGATGCCTTCCATCTCTACCAGAACATTGTTAAGAGTGTGCACTACTCCCAACATGTCAACAAAAAGGTTTCAATCTAGATAAGTAGCAATGGAATGTTGTACAGTACCATAGGCCACTTACCCATCACATGCATATTAGTAGTATACTGATCATTAATGCAAATATCCTAATATGCATAATACACAACCTAAATCTAGGAACATAAGTATGTACACCACTGAACAATATTATTTAAATAAATAGATATATAAGAAATGACAATTCAAATACTTATCTTTGTTTGTTTGTTGGGCAGACTCCCTCTTGATCTTTACTTCCTTGCAAGAACTACTGGAGAGTGTTCTTCTTCATCGTCTGATTCTGATGTCCTGTGCCTTTCTTGCTTATGATTGGAAATGTTAAGTATTCTACATTGTAGATCACTTGTTCTTTGTACTGGAGAAGGCTTTGTGTTCTCCTTCTGCATCTTAACCAATGCCAAAATGGATGAGAGGTTCTTTCATAGAGCATTGATCCTTATTTGATTCAAGAGTCCAACTTTGTAGTATCTTCTCCTACTCCTTTCATGTAATACTGAAAGTCATCTCTAGCTTTTACCTTATGAGGTGGAACCTTCTAAATGAACCCTTGTAATTGGTTACCTTCATTACAATACATATTCTTCATCACTTGAAGAATATTCTCTTTCTTCTTCTCTGGTTCTTTTCCTTGTGGATTCATCATCTTCAGCGATGTGAGCCTAATCTCCCTTTGGTGCTGGAACCTCTTCATTCACATACTGGTCCAATTCATTCTCTTCAAGGACCAGAGCAATCCTATAATTCCATGCTCGGAAGTTATCAGCCCCTTCAAGCTTATCCTCAAGCTTGGTATGGTGAGACATCTTTAATGAGAACCTCAAATGGAAATGAAAAAGATGTAGATATTACCAATTTGAGATGCTGAGCTGAGATTGGTGCTGGAGCTGGCTGGCCTAGGGTTTGTTAGAGAAACCCTAAATTTTCAACCTTAGAATTTGGAACTTCTGATTGGACAGATAGATGCACTTGACTGAGGCGAGTATGCTGGTATACTTGGTTTCTGAAGATTGCAAAATTTCACACTTGAAAATTGACTTGTGAAATTTTGATCTGCAGTTTCTGGCTTTTTCTGGTTTTCTGCAGTTTCTGGTCCAAAGTCAAACTAGGGTTTGACTTTCTGGGAGTTTTACCCACTCAAAAATTTCGATCTTGGTATCAAAATTTCGATCTTGGAGAGGCGCACTTTCCTATGCCAACTGCACTCCAAAATTCCAATTTTGTGAGAAGCCCTAATTTTCCTCCGGCAGCAATGACGAGCCAAAAAATGAAAATTCTCAGAATCAACTTCTGCTTTGACAAAAAGATGCGCCCTTCTAGGGCGAGTTAGCCTAGCCTCTTTTTGTTGATGATCTGTGGAGAGAAGTCCAAAAATTAAGAAGCCCTAGCTTCTGCAGCTGCACAGTGTCTTCTTCTCAGGTTAGCTCTAATACCATGTTAGATTTTCTACTTTTTAATCAATATTTATCTAGGATCTTACTGAAAGAATAACATGCACAGCATAACACAATAGACACATAATTTCCTCGGGGAAACCATAAAGGAGAAAACCCCGCAACTTCCTCAGAGATAGAATCGTCACCAATACAATATTACAAAAGTAAAACCCCAAAACAAAGATGGTCTTCTGCAACTCCTCTTCTTTTCCTCCTATGCGAACTTGTCCTCTCTCTCACTAATGCGAACTTGTGAGTGGGTGTTGATTTCCAAATGAGAGAACTCCACTCTCTATTTATACTTTATCTTTCACTTGACCTTTTCACTTACTAGGTTGGCCCCAGTTGTACCTAACTGGGACGACTTCTCTAGGGGACTCAATAACCCTAATCTAACTGACTCTTGGGGGATCTATTGCCCCGACTTACAAGGAGGATTTACCTCAATGACTTTACATGACCAAATGTAATAATGACATCCTCGACCGGAGGAATAAGCATCTCCATCGGAGGTACAAATAAAATACAATAATAATAACAATATAAAATACAAGTGACTATCTTCCGAAGTTACAATTACATTAACAAGGTGGAGTGGTGCAAGCGAGGAGAGTAGGGGGCGATAAAGGAATGAGGTGGAGCTGTGGTGTGAATGATGAGGCATGGGTTGCAGGCCCCAAGAAGTGCACAAGGTCAATGGGATGGGGGATTTAGCAACGTGAGAGACTGGAGACTGCGTTGGAGAGTTAAGGCGCAGGATATTTGGAAGGGCATGCAGAAAAAAGGGGGAAAGGGAAGGAGAAATGAATATTATGGTCAATGACCCCAATTTTAGCGAAACCCTGGAATACCGACTAAAAGCCAAAAAGGCAGCCAAAGGCTGGAATCAAGCCCAAGAAGGGGCTCTGAGACCACTGAAACGAGAAAAGACTCATTTACTCAAGCTTCCACTTTAAGAAAGATAAACAATCCATAAAAATATATTTAATAAAAGATTGATTGAAGATATGATATTGATATTACAATAGGAGGGGTCGATATATATATATATATATCACCCATTATTATTAGTCATGTCCTTTTGATAAGACATGTATTTTTATAAGACCCTTATTAACTAATTAATTAATTAATTATTATTATTATTATTATCATTATTATTTATATTTATATATTGAACTATGTTATATTTTTTTTATATAACATCAATCAGATTTGAAATTCATCATAAACCCTGATTCATTCAATAAGTTCGTCATTTGTTGGACATTAATAAATTATCTTATCTTATAATACCACTTGAATGCTTGAGAGTGCCCTCTGTATCCAATGATCCTGTAATACCCTTAGAAGCTCCACCAAACTTCAGAGTAGTAAAATCAAGGTTAAGGGTATACATTGGAGAATTCCTCATCATCTTCCTCTTAACATAAAATATTACTGCATGTCTTGGTCGAGAACAATGTTATCATTAAAATTTAAAATCATATTCGCAATAAGTGAGAATATAAATACCATGCCCTTGTAATGTTAAAACAATATGAACATTTGAAGGACCTTGTGCCATACAAACAATGTAGACACCACATATATGGAACATAATGAAGACGAATGTAAACAGTGAGGCTACCTGTCCTGGAGGAAAAAATAGTGGTACATCAGTCAGCATGTTTTTGTCAATCTCTGATTTCACAGCTTCTTGCAGAGCCTGAAAGGAATACAGTTCCTCAAAAAATAAGAAAAGATATGCTGTCTGTTAAAAAGATGATCCAATGACCAGCATTTCACTTTTCAACTAGATCAAAAGAAAACTTTTAACAAGAAGTGACAAGAATACAGCTAGAAAGAAAGCTAAGGAAGCAACATTCTCTGTAGAATGTCCAGTTAGTAAATGTCATATTTACAATGGTAGTTTCATAGCAGAGGCAATACTAGGTACACTTTTGAGACATCAAGAATTACTCAATTTTTCCAAAGTGCAAAGCAAATGGCTAATACATAATTACCAACCCATACAAGACCCACAGAATGTCTCCAACAATAAAGTTGTCAGCAACAAACAATTGTTGACAAATACCTAGCACTGGCATGGAATAATTCCACTAAATTAGCATACAACAAACAGTTTCACTGGCTTGGGAAACTTAGTAAAAGAGATCCTAAAGTATAAAGCAATGATTAAGCATGATGTTTAAGAAGATACATTATAGAATGGTGAGATAGACAGTCATCATCTGAGTGGGAAGATAAAAGGGAAAATTTGTCAAAGATAACAATCAAAACAAATCCAACACAGGATTGTAGAAACTAAAATTATGTCAAAACAATCAGGAAATGTTGTACGCTAGTTCATCACAAATCTATAAAAATACTATACAGACTATGGGACAGCTCAGGTATGGCAGGATACTAGGATAGTGGATTACAAACAAGGATCCACAAGAAACAGAAAAATGACAAAGGTAATTGCTCAAGAAAGGGACTGAGTTTTGTATTCACATGCAAAGTTGTATGCACAAGAAAGATTTAGTGTCCTTCATAGAGAAAGAATCTATCCTGGCAGAATGACACCATGCAAGGTTCAAATGACACCTATAGGTCAGTGACAAATTGACCTAGCACTAAGCACTACCAAGATATGTTTACCTAACATAAAGTACAATACTAACATACCGTACAACAGTAGTGTAAACAGGATGAGCTATGACTACATTATAAACATAAACATAATGTGCTCCTCAGAATAAAGTCACCAAACAAGAGAGCCAGTTCCTCACCTTCAGCCTCTGTAACGAATCATCTTTTGCTTCAAGAAAGTTCTGCAAATATGGATTGATATAAGAAACAGAGAGAGACAATCCAAAACTCTAAGATAAAATAATACATGAAAATCATAACTATATATGTTTTGATATTACAAGTAATAACGCTAAGGAATAATTTGTCAATCCCTTGTTACACATCATAAAGAGAAACAACTCATCATAACCAACATTACGATCAGATAGGCAAGCTTGGGCTCTGAGAGGTGTTGCATGTTGTTCCGTCACCATTGTGCATGAGTAATCGTCCTATTCTATTGCATGGTTTAGAGTCTAGATCTCCTTTGCATTTAATCTGCATTTAGCAAACAGTCATATAATCTTGGTCTTTCCCACTAGAGAGGGTGGGACCTAAATATGTCCAAAACTAAGGTTGTTGTTCATTCTGCAGCAATCACTGAGGAAAATGGAGCCAATAGAGGAGAGGAAGTTAATACCAAAAGACTCATGAGGTAACTCTTCTGATTCTGAGTCTGAACCCCCTGTTATAATCTCTGGATGAATACAGTGGTACTTGCTTGTAACATTTGTAGCATGTTTTGGCTGTGTACTTTGTAGGTAGGTTCTATTCAGAAACATGATAAGGGCCTGGGTTAGAGAATTATGGAGGGCTTTTGGCTGGCATTTCAAAGGAATTCATAGAAACATAACATAACCAAAAGCTTTTTATGTTTACTTTTAAGGATGCTTCCTGCATGGAAGTAATGCAGCCAGCAATATGGATTTGAAGCAATATGCTTGATGTTTTTGTTAGCGATTATGGCTATGTAGCATGAGAACCGCTCCCAGCCTTTAGGAAACTCGTTCCCGAAGTTCCGACATTCCAGTGAACTTGGGAACTTGTAGGGAACGTTCCAAATCTAGCGGAAACCGTTCCGGATGGTCAGGAACTTACTGGGAACTTTTACCCTCTAAAATCGGGAACTTGGCAACATTTCCTTCACAAGCAGAGCTTCGACACATTCATGATCACCACTAATCAAAACTGAAATTTCCAAGGAAGAGGAGAAGGAGATGTGAGGATGCACCTGAGGCATTCTGCATCCTGGGAGTGAATGTATGGAACACTAAAGGCAAAACAAATCGAAGTTACAATTTCATAAAACGTTTTGATGATTAGTTCTTGAATTAAATATATACCTTTCCCACCCATCATCGTCTGTGAGATCATTTCATCTTTATCGCTTTCTGGTTTATTTGTGCATGTCTTTGAAAACGTGGGATCCTCTCCTTGGAGTGTTGTTAACAACATTCCTATTTCCTCGCGACCATACATATACATGGTTGACTCATAATTTTTTCTCTAGAAAACTAAGTTGCAGTAAAAGTCTAGTGCTACCGTGTCAAGTTGGTGCACTGATCTCTGTCTACTGCTCGTCCTAGAGTATTCACTCGTCCCTACGCTGAATTACAGTTACCGCTAATCAATAATAAATGTAAATCTATTTTGACATTTTATATAATAAATAAAATAAAGTAAATTTATATATTTTACTATTTACTTTATGAATAAAAAAATAAACTTTTAACTAATTGAAAATAGCTTTAAATTTTACTTTAAAACTAAATTCATATATTCTATTGATTATTCACAGTGTTCCACGGGGACGCGTCCCGAAGGGTCGGGGACGCGTTTCGGCGTTTCTTGCGTCCCGGGGACTCCGAAACTCCATGCGAAACGTTTCGGGACGTCCCGCTTTGGGCGAAACTTGGCGAAACGCACAGCGAAACGTTTCGGTGGGCGGCGAGACTTGTGGGCGTCCCGCCCGAAACTCCGAAACTTCGGCGAGACTTGTGGGCGTCCCGCCCGAAACTCCGAAACTCCGAAACTTCGGCGAGACTTGTGGGCGTTCCGCCCGAAACTCCGAGACTTGTGGGCGTCCCGCCCGAAACTCCGAGACTCCGGCGAGACTCAAAACTGAAATATCAAATGACAAAGACTCAAAAGTGACAAACATGAAATATGATGTTCATGTTAATCATAGATTCATATATTAATATAATTATGATGAATCGTGTAATTTGTTTGAACTTTGCATTTACATTGCATGATTGCACAATGATGAATGTAGTGTTTAGTAATTCAGTAATTTGCATGGGATGGTTTGTTATTGTTGGGATTTATATTTTGCATATTTTTAAAAAAATTTATAACTCTCGCGTCCCGCCGTCCCCCCGAATTTCTCTAAAATTTGGGGGTGGTCTCCACACGTCCCGAATGTGCGTCTCCCCGCACCCGCGTCCCGCCGTCTCGAAACCTTGGGGGAACATTGTTTATTCATAGAATGTCTTGTAAACATATAATAATATAATCCATTTTAATCATAGTTGACACAAGACTGAAAACTTACTCTATTTATAGCCACAAATATAGGGACGATAACTTCTAAAAGTCTCAACTTTGGAAAAAGTCTACCTTATATAATCAATGGTGTCGATGATAATCCTGATTTTATTGCCATTTCCATCAGCTAAGAGGTTCTAGTTACAACCGCAATACAAGGGATAAGCTATGTCATCTGGTTGTTAATGTTTCTTGTATTCTCTATGTTTCTTCTCTTCTCGTGTTTTTTTAATTATTTATTTTTATATTTTTTTAATATATATTATTGTCGTTCCCAACCTGTCGTTTCCTATAAATTTGGGGGAAACTTCCAGATATATCCGATACTCATACCCACGTTCCCAATGTTTCTGCGTTCTAGAAACTTGTGCGACATAGGATTATGGTCATATTTAGAACATAGATGTATTAGAACTTAGACGAATAATAAAGTCTCACTAATAAACTGACATAATAATGGGCATTTGGTATAGTGATTGATAATTAGGTATTTGGTACTTACATAACGTACTCCTCCCCTACTACGTAATAGACATTGCACCATCTAATGATATGAATGAATCCACTCTTTCTCATTCTAATGTGTATTCCTGTCCACGCTTGTGTGTGTAAAACCAACAGTTTTCTCCTATTGAGTAAAAATATATTCAGCTAAAAGTTTGTCAAACTCAAATGCCCTGTTTGGGTGAAGTTCAATGATTTGCCAGACTAGTTTTCACCTAAGTTGCACTGAAGCGGATACAGATACGAGGGGGGGATGGATACGACAAATTTTCAAAAAATCCAGATACGATACAGCAAGGAAACGACATATCTATCTATCTATATATATATATATATTGTCATCATCATAAATATTATCATTGTCATCATAATCATCATAATATTATCATTGTACATCATCATCATCACCTGACACTACTATCGAATATCATTAATCATACATGTAACATGATACTATGAAAACTTTTAACTAATAGCATCTGAATCCTCATGCTCAGAGTTAGAATCATCATCTATGTCCTCAACAAAAGTAGACCAAAAATAGGGATCCTGAGCTTGGCTTGATTCCTCTGAGCTTGAAGGCACCCGTCCAACACCAATGTTCACATCCTCTGGCTATGGAAGTGGGTCCAAGTACATTCAAGACAGAGGAGTTCAACAATCAACGCCACCAACATCAAGGTACATAGAGGCGTTGATGTTCTTGATTGAATGCCAATCCCATTCCCTCATATATGATAGAATCCAGTGGTAACATTGCAATCCTGAAATTCTGAAAACTGTTAAGTCTGTTGAATTCTGAATGGGATTAAAAAACAGCTATTCAAAAATCAAAGTAAACTCATCAACTTCATTAAAGTAACAAGTTTAATATACAATATATAAATTTACAACTTTAATATATAATATATAAATTTTTAAATCAATTATTTATGTAAGCTTTAATTTATAGTTATACCATATAAATTAAAACTCCTTTATAAAATTCTGTTTGAGAGATTCAATCCAATGACCATTAATTCAGTCCATCCGACGAAGGGCTCGCAACGACCATTACTCGAGTGAACTAGAACCAGAGATGCGTGTGAACGAATCACTGATGACTTGACCCAACTTAGACCCGGTTTGATGGAAGTGGAACCCAACGAGAAACTTGCACTCGTCCACCTGCAAGGGATGAACCGTCTCCAGGACGATGTAACAATATCCATCTTATGTTACTGTATGAAACATCATGAGCGACTGGTCGATGAATCAGGCAGACACATTCAATTGTGCGGGGAGCCAACTGGGAGAAGAAGAGCTCCGTCACAGCGAGTTCAACCGAGTCTCTGCAGGTTTGCTGAGTCAGCGGGCGAGTCTTACGCGAGTACCCAGATTGGAGGTTGACTCGCCCAGACTCGCGAGTACTCACGAGTCTTGGGCAAGTGGTGCTTCACTGATCATGAGAGCATTGTAATCCATCTTTCATCATTCAAGCAATTATTTATCATTCAATATACTTTTGCAGAATATTTCTATTTATTGCAGCACTTCTGCTACGGTGCAAAAGAGGTGTTAAACATGTTCAAGCCAGTTGTGGATATGTTTTGATAATGGCAACATCTCTTACATGGGTTTTGCTCATCAATGCATCACTGTGTCAAAGCAATTGTATAGGCAATTACAATGTTCATGAAAACTACAAAGCAGTGCAGGCACTGACTGATCGGTGATGAGAAATGGAAGATGATGCACTTCCCTCTGCATTAGCAATTTCGCACCATGCTATTTGGACAGAGACTGTTTGAATGCAGCAGATGTAAGAGTCTTGTGTAGACTATACAAGGAAAAAAGATGCATCCAGATGCAACTACTTTAGGTATACAAAGTACAGGGTACACCAGGTATACAGAGTACAGGGTACACCGGTGGATATTTGGAACTGCACCAGTCAAAAACCTAAAAAGGATATTGGATGTTTTAATCTACAAATGTGATCAGTGATGGCAGTTCTATAGTAACGAAGAACCCATGTTTCAGCATTTTGAAGTTCAGATGCAAAAGATACAATGAGCATGTCAGAAAGTCGAAAATTTGAATCCTAAATCAACAGCTTGCTATTAATGAACAAAATTACCTCGATATCATCTGCAAATCCTTCAATGGAGCGATATGGTGAATAGACAATAAGATCAAATCCAAGACTCTGTAAAAATTGAGACAGGGTTACAAATGGAAGAATCATGAACTTAGACAACAATCTACGTCCTAAACTAAAACACAGACCGTAGCCTACCAGCACAATAATGAACACTAAATAAGAGCTTGCATGCCTGAAGAACAAGCATCTCATTTCTCAAGATAACTTGATGGTCTTGTTGAATGCCCTTGCCAAGCTCCTCTGCTGAAACGTGGAATTCCTCCACCTTGCATGAAGTGTATATGCAAGTTAACCTGTTCAAGCAATTACTTTAACACCATCACCAGGAAGATCAAAAGATTCATAAATATTACAATCAACACATTCATCAGTTGATGATGCATAGCAAAACCAGTGGCTGTTTCCTTTTTCTAGTTTCTACTTCATTTATTTATTTCTAATACATGGTATGTCATTAATAAATATATCTTGCATCTTTGAACAAGAATAATATTTTCCTCACTTTTGCACAATTTCAACAAGGTCAGGTAGATTATTAAAGTTTTAAACCAATTTTCACATGCCATCTACCACAAACTGAGAAATTATTAGGAAATATATAGAATGAAACAGCACTACTCCAATTCATTCTGTTCAAGTATTGCAAAAAGGTTATGACGTAACCATATTTAATAGATCTTTTTTATTCATCCAACATATTGACCACCATTATTTTTTATTTTGAGATTCCATGATCTCCCTGGCACAAGCTACATTCATGCATACACTGTATGTGATCAGTACAACAGAATATAGTAATTTCCCTGTACCATAAGAAGTCTTGTACTGTAGAAGTCTGGAAGATTATGAAAGAAAAATAGATACAATTTTCATTTTTTCTCCGATTACCATAAATGGCACCCCTTATTTGATTACATAATGGTGCTAGTACAATAAGCCAATTTACAACAAATTGTAAAAAGAAACTAGAAGAGGGAAGCTAACGTTTTGTCACTAAAGGCAGACTTATTCAAATCCTTCACACCAGCATTTTCATAAAATCAAAGTAGGAAGAGAGACAGAGAACAGAAACTCAAAATTGCACAGATTGAAAAGTAATTCCAGTGTTTAGGACATGGGCAGTATATGATTGGCAAAATGAGAATGGGAAAGCTCCTGATAAGCAAGGATAATGAATTAGAATCAACACATGATGGTTTTTCTTTTCCTTTCTAACTTCAAATCTTGTGTTAAGCATCAATTTTGATTGCATCATCTTCTCCCTTTGCAGGAGTTTTAATATTAATATTTTTTACTGTCTTTTTACAGTTTAACCAATCCTTTTTTATTTTTTCCAAGTCAACTTTTCGTGAGTTCTATTTATCTTTAGTCTTCTATAATTGTAAAGACCCTTTCACTAATGGCCAGAGTTGATTCTCTCCAAATAATCAATCTAGTGGAACTTTCAACTAGAATTTTGTCTCTTATCTTTCATATCCTCGATATTATTTCTCTTCATCCAAATCACAAGATCAACTTTATTATTGAGGTTAAAGTTGCTAAGCCTTTTATTTCCATGCCCTTGTTCATAAACCATATTTGCCCATTCTTGTTCTGGTGCCTGAAGTTTAATTTGTGAATAGGGTTTTGAACTTTATTCACCAGTCTTCATTACCAGAAGAGATCAATTGCCTTTGTTACATATAAGATTGGTTCTTTCAGCCAAGACCATTTTCTTCTGTCATCAAGAAGCACTTTGTTGTGAGCTTAGATCAGACAAGGGAGTTAACTTTGGGTTCTGACCAACCTTTTCGAGATGTTATCCATGCTATTCATTTTTTATAAATGAACACAGGATGCAGTGACAGGATCCAACATATATGCTCTCGATGATCTTCAATATATCTAGTTGACCAGTCATGATATCTTGGGAGAATTAGCACTGGCCATATGACATAAAGTGGGATAAAGATGCTAACATGGAGTGTGTACAGATATCTGGTAGCAGAATGTACCAAATACTGGTCCAAAGCAATAATAAAAAAAGTTAAAATATATAGTTGCTTTCTTGATGTGCAGAAATTGACCCAAATTTACACTTGAAAGAAATTTAAGACAGAAGATATAATTACTGGCTTGAGACTTTCACTTTTAAGTTGATAGTACAATTATAGTACAATTAAATAGGGCCTCACCAACTATCTGTTCTCAAATTCATTTGACATATCTATTTATATTAGAGATATATTTAGAATATAGTTTGTCACTAATAGAGACTCCACTATCATTCCATACAGCCGCCTCAGAGACTAGCCTCCACTCATCGTATCACTTCCTTTCTTATGGTGCTCCCTTCTCCTCAGGGCACCAAGAGACAGACAGACAATGGCCCAAGACCCGACTCTAGATTAGTACGGCCTTGGAAGTCCATCCACACTTCACAGAGATCTCGACAGCACTGCCAATCCAAATCTCATACTAGCAGTCGGCGGAGATCATCCAAACTACAGCATCGGGTCTCCTCCTCCAGATAGCAACACAGCATGTCATCTCGCTCATCTTCTGATGCTTCTTCTCAGCAGACCTCTATCTTGAGCTTCCTCCATTCGGCCTCAGATGCTAGGAGAGACAGATCCAACAAACTGTGAGATACATTGCTCTCTATTGTTTTCCCAGATCTCAGATCTACCTATGTTGTATATCTTTTTCCCATAGCGACCTCCTGCTCTAGAGTTTGGAGAATGTTTCCAAACGATTTAGACTGGATTCACATTTTTATTTTTGCATTATATTTTATAAGAGTCGTTTTTGCGCTCCCGCTTTGTATTGACATCATGGTACCCAGCAGTCCCTTTGACGTACTTTAGTGGTCATCTGTTGGACATTAATAAAATTATCTTATCTTATCTTATCTTACACCACCAACTACCGCATGTTGGATCTTGTAGAGCCTAGGCACAATGTCCCATTCATCATTCTTCTAAATGAAGGTGTACTCCAACATGGCATCCCTTCAAACCTGCTGATTTGTTGCCTCCTGAAAACTGGAAGGCTCAGAATCTATGATGTTGCTAATCAATGCCAAGTAGTTTGGAAACTTCTTCATCGCTCTTCTCTCCTTGAAGAACCCCTTGGATCCTCAATTGGCATCCCTCAATTTCTGAGTGAACCATCGAGGTCTTCTGACAAAATTGGTACAAGCTTGTGGCTCCTCCTCTACACCTGAAGGTTGTTGCCCCTAACTGGAAATCACTGGAATAGACACATGAGACTTCCAAAATGCAAAGTCTTCCTCAAAATTTACATCCCTGCCTACAATTGTCTTTCTCTCCCTTCGAATATAGATCTTGTAGGCCTTTGAAGTCTCGTTGTAACTGACAAACAAGACCTTCCTGTTGGAGTGCTCCAACTTGGTCTCTTCTCGACTAGTATTTGTATATAAAGTGGACAACCAAAGATTCAGAAATGACACCTCTGGCTTCAGAATACTGAATGCCCTTTGGTGTCTTGTCCTCCAAAATCCTGTGAGGACACCTATTCTGGATGAAGATTGTTGCAACGCATGCTTCTTCCCATAGAAACGTCGATAAATCCTAGTCATGTATAATGGCATTAATAACCCCTATGATGTATCGGTTATTTCGCTCTACAACCTCGTTCTACTGTGTATTGTACGAAACAATGAACTCCTTCTTGATTCATGTGTCCTTCATAAGTCCTCACCCACATTGTTCGAACCCAAAACTTTGATCTTCTTCACTACCCAATTCTCCACTAAAGCTTTGAACTCCTGAAACTTGCTAAAGACCTCATGCTTGGTCTTTATTAAGCAAATCCAAGTTTTGCGAGAGAAGTCGTCAATGAAAGAAACATAGTACATGCTTCCTTTGATATGCTATTGGCATTGGTCCACATACATCTGAATGCACCAAGTCTAGAATCCCCTTAGACCTGTGCTCACTACTTGGAAAACCAGCCTTGGCATGCTTACCAAGCACACACCCTCTACATACACCCTCCTGCTCAATGTTAAACTCTAGAATACCTATGACAATCTCCCTCAATATAGGCTACGCACTCTAATGCAGGTGCCCCATCTTCTTGTGCCATAACTCACACAAGTTATCTATGTAAATGAACTAGGGCTCAAACAAGTTCACCCTATAAACTGTATAAGTTGCCTTCCCTAACCTTGATCACCTGAGTTGATCCTGGGATAGACTCCTTCAATCTTATAAGGACTTGTTGGTTCTTGAACTCTACTACATAGCTCTTATCTTCCATGATTGAAAGTGAACGCAAATTCTTCCTAAGACCTGGAACAAACAACACATCATCAAAATCTAAAGAGTTACCTAACTAGAGTTGGAAATGAATGGTACCAACCCTGGCTACTAGATACTTGGGATCATCACAAAGCTCGACCTGAACCCCTGAGACGTGCTCTTTTAGACTTGAAAATAACAAGAAGAAAGGAAAGATACCATCGAGAAATCCTTCTCGAATTTGGAGGCAAACTTGTTCATCTAGGCTTCAACTGAGGTTGCTATCTTATGTTGTCGATGCTTCCCTCTAGCGTTCTTCTCTACACATTGTGATGCATAATAGTTGTGCTTATGAAATATGAAGCACTTGATTTTACTCAAGCCATTTTTCCCTAGCTGTGAGGCTAACTCCTCACTCATACCTTACCCTTGTTAGGTCCTTTACCTCTACCCTTCTTTGTTTGACCAATTAGGGCATGGTCACTATCACCTCCCTACTTGCTAGCCTTTGACTCCATCCAGGTCTCCTCCTTGATACAATCATCCCACAGTCTTTCCCAGGAGGGAAGATTATCTCGAGCACAAACAACCTTTGGACAAATGTTTCCCACTGAGATGGGAACCCATTCAGAGCTTGGTTCACTAGCTCTTTGCTTCAACCTCCTCCTCAACTGCTACAAGTTGATCATGAATCTGCGTGACCTTCATCGGGTAATTGGTGACAGTGTCTAATATGGTCATATCAACAAAACTGAGTCGATTGTGCAATATCATATTCTTGTTTATGTTCTCGCTCTGGTAAAAGGCTAACCATGACATCAAACGTCTCCTTCGCCATCCGGTTCTCGAATATATGAGGGATCTGATGATCCTTTTATAGCATCCATGATCATTGGCTTGGCCTTCATTTCTTTCTTCTTGTGAGCTGCCAAAAGTTGCGGATTTGTCAATGAGGTCACTACATCCTTGACAATATCCCAAAGATGATTATCTTCTAATAGAAGAGTTACCCTGACTTTCCATAATAGGAAATTTGAGGCACCATCCAATCTGACCTCAAACCTGATGGTCCTGGCTCCAGCAATTGTTTAAGATAGTTTATCTACTGCCGTAAACTCTTCAGATCCTCTCAATTAGAGAAGATCTGATACCATGTTAAATTTCCCAAACCTTAGGTGACTACTCCCTTGTGTTCTCAACTAAACAAAAGCTATCATTTAATTGCAAAAATTAAATTCCTTCACATAGCAATAATCACACATATAGCTCAAAAGTAAACAGCAAAGCAAAACACAATAATATCTCTCTGAAAATCTGCCAGTAGCCATCTCACTGAAAATGTAAGTCCAAAAATCTGCCTGGTGAACAAAACTATCTCTCCCTGTCAGTCTGAAAGTTCAGCTGGTGTATTCTACTCAACTTCTCTTCAACTAAATCTCTGATACCATGTAAAATTTTCACTTTCCCTAACCCAGTTTCAAGTTTCATTGAACATCATAGTTTAATGCCCAAACCCATTGACTGCTGAAAAAGAAGGTTAATTCTCATAAACTAATTCAGACTTGAAACACAAGAAATTTACAAATTCTGAGCACACACACATGACAAATTTCAGACACTGATTTTTAGGCAAAAGCTTTGGGAAAAACCCCAATGGGGAAAACCTGTGAGACAGAATGATTTTATTTTTCTTCCAAAAAACTTTTACAGCAGTTAAAGACTCAGCAAATAGGGCAACTTATCTCAACCGAAGATAACCAACACCTGCATTGAAAACTGTGCTGAAGACAGCCTCGTTTTCTGTGCATTAACAGCCTCAAAGCCTTCTCAGCACTGTACATACTGCTTCTCACAGTCAGATTTCTTCCTCAAATTTCATGCCAAGTTCAGACTTCATCCTCGATATTTGATGTCCTCGAATTTCATGCCATCTCAGCAAGAAAAACCATGCCCCACTGCTACAGGAAAACACTGTACAGACTGCTAATAAATGATTTACTGCTCCTTGAAAATCGTGTCAGCAGCCTTGGGAATCATGCTGCTGTTCTTCACCTCGATTTCAATGCTGTATTACTGCTGTAGGGTGCCTTGAAATGTGTGCCCGGACTTCTCTCTCCCTGCGTCCTCTTCTCAAGAAGTCGAGTTCTCTTCCAAGTCTCATGGAATGCCTTTTTGCTTGCTCAATGAGGGTAAATGGAAGGATACAAGATCCAAGGGCCCACATTGGATATTGAGAAGAAAAATCAATTGATGAGATAAATTCACTTTTTCTCACCATTAAATTAAATTCACTCTCTTTCTCATTAAATATTTAAAAAGTCACTTTAAAACTCATAAAGTGAAATTAATTTCACATCTCATGAAATTAATGCAAGGGTCACGTCACTTTTTCCCCTTTAATGACTTAGGCACAAAATCCCTAGGGGAACACCTCCAAGATACAAAAATCAACACAAAACGGAACCCCACCAAGAATATAGAAAATATCAAGAATGATCTTTTGTCACCATGACACAAACTCCTGTCTTGTCACTAGCCTTTCTTCTCTTAAGTTGCCAAATAAATTTTTTAGTCTTTGTAAGGAAGTGGGAGGTTAAAAACGCATAGTGAAAAGGGAGAAAAAATAAACTTTTCAACTGACTATGCAGGTCGACAGACTTCCAGCCATCCTTGGGACACTAGGAACATAGGGGCACATCCCGAACTCCCAAGGAAGCATCCCTGTGGAACATGGGTCTTTTTTAATACAAACCACACCTTCATAAGCAAGTACATTTATAAAATAAAATTTCAAAAGAAAAATTGGTTATGCAATACAACCTACTCAAAACCTTCCTACAGTCAAAACTCGCATGATTCGATACCGCTTACTGTTCATCGCCAATAACCATGTAACTTAAACTTACAAGGTCTTAGGTCATTAAGTTGTGGATCCACACATACTCGGAGCATTCATTATCACTCGGAATAAAACTACAAAAAAGGTGAACTAATGGCCATTGATCCCCAAAAGGTGCTAACCAACTAAAAGGTAAATACCCCCTGATCAGCTGATATTATGTCATTGACTAGAACTCCAAAGGTTGTAACCAACCAAAAGGCAGATGCCCAATTCAGCCTATATATCATATAAAGCTGTTGACTGCCAAAGGTGGTAACATACTAAAATTTATATGCACTAGCTAAGCCAATATGATCGCATTGACGAACAAAGGTGGTACTTGTAACTCAACTAAAAGGAACTAGCCCAGTTCAGCGTAGTAAGAAACTTATATTGGTATGGATGCAAAACTAGGGCAAGCTTATGATCACTTCTAAGGACAAATCTAAGGCTCGCGATGATGCATTTATATAATCAAATCTTTCTTCTTATAGAAGAGAATAATAAAAATAATCATGTAGAATTATTATATTTTGAAAGTAAATACAGAGATGAACTAATTCAACAGACTGCAAAGACCTATGTTAGTCAGCAGAGTTTTTTACACGACACCAAAATCATGGGTCATATAACATTCGACTTCATATGCAAAAGTTGTGGCTGTTTAAATTTGAGGGTAAAAATTCCTCTCAAATTTTGTTATTATAGTATGAATAAGAAGTGCACAGTAATTGAGAGAGCACATGTGAAATGATGAGAAAAAATGTCAATTGGGTCTAGCTAAGGTGGTTGGGAGGAAGAATTGCTATCCTCTCCACCCGAGTTCAAATGCCACTTGTCCTTTGCTCACTCTTCATGAGCCAATTGTTCACTGAGGCTCTTCGTGAGCCATGAGGAATATCTCACCCTTGTCTATGGGAAAACATTTTGCATATAAATACTAGTGTATCCCCTTCATTTATTCCCATGCTGCAAGCATAAGTCAGCCTTCTTAAACGGTTGTATTTAACCTTTATTAAATTACAATTTCCTTTCTTTTTAATATTTATTGAAAATATTTGTTCTTTTCTTCAAATAAAAGTGGTCTTCTAGAATTTGAAGACAATTTATTGTTTCAATATTTTCATTAAATCGTCCTCTATGGAACATGTTGTGTGGGTGCGTGTTGTTGAAAGGTTAACTAGGAAAGTTGTGCAACCCTTAACCTTGCTTCATGTGGAAGCAAAACTCTTTTCTGAGGTTCCATGCGAGAAATGTATGCATGCATTTTTTAATGCGGAAATGTTATTTTTGCATGGAAATTGTTATCACATCCATGTTAGCTGGAGCTACCATGCTACAGATTGTGTGGTCGGGGACCATACTACCCTTTTTTTCCAGATCAGAGATCGGATGCCTTCAGAGGGGGCATGCATTTTGTTCAGATTGCCCCAAGCAGAGATGTTAGTGGGGACAGATGATTTATTTGTGAGTCCAGACCTGTATACAGCATGGCCTACAAGGTCACCCTTCCTCGCCAGGCTTTGAGTAAGCCCATTGAGACAGTTGCCTAGCCTTATTTTTTATTGAGAGCATTACAGAGTATTGTTGGTTTGCCACTTGTTGCCCGGATTCAATAGAGATCCAGTTTCAGAGTCAGCGTCAATAGTAAGTATATGGTGCGGCAGGTATAGCATTTGATGTTCTATTGCTCATGTTGTTGATTAGACTTGTTTATATATGATAGTACACTGACTTTACATATGATGTTGATGTGGTGATCTAGTTGTCATTATGATGTGTTTGGCCCTTGGTGATGTCAGTCCACCCCTTCCAGTAGGCTCTTGTCTATGCACACTGGATCATATCCCCTCTATTGATATAGACTTGGTCACTTAGTCCCCCTTGGCAGCTGACTTTGGATCCACCTTCACTTTCTCCACCCATCCGACTCATTCATGTTGGTTTTTCCCGACTTGGACTTTGATTTGTGACCTTGAGGATCCCCTTCCCCACTGACCTCTGAGTATGCCATGATTCCCTGTCTTCTATGCCTCGGCTCTTTAATGTGTGAGATGCACTCTCAAACCTGGGATTTGCTCTTGTCGGTTTCCCCTGATGTTGCAATGCAATATAGGATTGTGTAGCCTCACCGGGGGTTCCCCATTGGTCATCGAAGCATGTACGCTCACCCCCATTACTTTGTGTTGCCAACTAAGTTGTACTTGGTTGGATTATCAAGCGAGCGGGCAGAGTGGAACATGATACATGTTCATTTTTGGTGATTTGATATCCAGCTGGCCTTTTAAAGGCCCCCGTTTTTAAAATTTTCCACATGTCCATGGCCCTGCGGGGTTTGTAACAAAACGTACTAGCATGGTGTTTTGTAAAAGACTTGGTTCCCTAGGACTTTTTGGCTAAGTCAGGTATTCCAAGGAGTTTTTTCACCTATCTATTATGTCTTGCATTAGTGCATAACATAATTAATGGGTTTTTCTCCTGCTCCTCCAAAGCTGGAATGCCTGGGGAGGCTGACGGGCCTTAGGGGATTATTAAAGTCTATGGGTCAATGTATATGAACATGCTAGGCGTTAATTTTGAGTCATATGGACATGTGCTAAGTCCCCCTAGGTTGTTTTTAATTTTCGGCAAGTTTTATTTTTTCCGTAAATTGGGCCATTTTTTAATGGTTCAATTAAAAAATTTGTAATTGGCCTATAAGGGGCATCTGGAGGTATTTTTTGCCTTAGGGGTGCTCGTTTTCTAACTCAGAGCACCCCCTAAACCCCTAAACCCACTCTTTCTAATGTTTGGGTGATTATTTTTCCACAAAAATCCAAAAAAGTCAAAAAACCCCAAAAAGTCATAAAATTTTGAAAAAGTGAAAAAATGACTTAATAAAAATATTAAATTTTGGGAGTGATTTATGGATTGATTTTTTCAGTTATGTTTTAGGAGTTGTAAGAGATGATTTTGGAAAGATTCCGGGCAGCTATATTAGTGGGATTACTTCCCCATTTGAGGGGGGCATATTTCCTAAAATTGGGCCCCTTCAATCATGGAATTTGCAGCTATGTTTATGGGCTGTCACATGGCTGATTTTTAGCTGATTTTTAGCTGATTTTGGCAGCCCATTACATGGGAGTGGGCAGCCCCATTTTCTCCACGAGTTATGCCACTCATTCCACCCATTTCTCTCCATCTTTGGCTATTTAAGCATGGCTGCCCACTCCATTTTCTCTAGTTGGAGAGAGAGCAGAAATATGTACTAAGCTTATGCTATTTTGTTGATTAATAAAAAGACTTTGGAGGTCCATATGTGTGATACTTTTGTGAGTGGTTTCATGGTCTCTTGATGTGGAGTATTTTGTAGCAATTTCAAGTTCTGGGCATGTAATTTCCAGCCATCTACTAGCCTGCTTGAAGGATTGGTAACGATTTTGTGGGAAGGAACAATTAATTTTGTTTGTTTTAATTTGTTCTTGCATTTGTCATATTGGTTAGAGATTCAAAGTTTATATGTTTCATTTGTTTATGCTCATACTATTTTGATTTCTAACCATGTGCATTTCTAGTTTGATGGTTTTTCTGTGAGTTTTGTTTGCTACAGGTTGACAGGTGTGGAAAGGGGGATAGTTTGTTTGCTCTTCACTTTTTCTTCTGTGCACATTTTGGTGGATCTCACCCTCGGTTTCCCACTTTCAAGCTTCCAAAGTCTTTGGTTTCAAGGACCATTCTGTCTCTTCTCTCTTCCTCAGCTTATAAAATCAAAATTTTCTTGATTACTGGTTACGATTAAAGAGTGATTCTTGATTTATTTTTTGATTGATATATTCTTAAGTAGATCGGATTCATTCTTAGAGTTCTAATCTAGTTCTTTAAAGCTTTATCTTCCATTAGATTAGATATTTCATTATCTATCATTACTTAATTTTTAAACTGGTTAAAAATTGTTAAAGTCTTGAAAAGTTTGAAAGTAGTGTTAGATCTGATATAAAAGTTTATTTGGCTTTCCAAGAGCATACAATTTGCAGCTCATAAAGCTTGCAAAGACCCCAAGCAAACAAGCATTACTGCTTGTTTCACTTGGTTAAATTTTGCAATTTTTACTTAGATTTTCACTTAGAAAATTTTGGGTTTTTTAGGAGGTGTTCCAAAGACACTCTTAAAGTGTTTTTGGGCATCTTATACTAATAATTGCTTACTGGTTTGCAGCAAAAGACGAACAGGTAGGAGGAAGTGCTGCCGAAATTTCGAGGATCCAAGCCATCCGAAGAACCAATTTTCATATTTTGCAAAACCGGTCAATTTTTTCCTCAAATTTTGTAAGCCACCAAGTCACTTTAAGTAGACTGGGGCACTTCTCTAATCATTGTAAACAAATATTAAACGAGAGCAAGTGGGCTAGCCAGCGCCCATACCCCATCCCCCCAGGGGTGGCCTGTGTCGTCTCTTTTCATGGCGTGATTTTTAGAGTAGTTTATTTCTTCGTTTTCCGAAATTTAATAAAATTAATTAGGATTAAAATAAACCTTGTTGGTCCGTTCCACTGGCGGGCCACAAGTTCACTCACAACGTAGTTTTTCACATTTTTTTTTACAAACTCAAAACGCCCCCCTTGCTTTCCCGAAATAGGGTTTCTGTATGAGGGCTTGCCCAAAATACGTGCCTGAAAAGAGACTCTTGGGGTTTTAAAAAGATAAAATTTGGGTTCATAAAATTTTTTCTAAAAAAATACCAAGGTCTTCTCCCGTATGCTCTGTGGCCGACTTGCAGCTCATTCTGATCCAGTTGGTACACATCAGAAAGGAGGGGATGACTAGTAATAGGATCTAACACCGCCCTAATAAAAAATCTTTTTTGTGAAAATCCGGCACAACACGTATTTTGTCGTCGTGGGCAAATTTCTCAGAAGGCTTGGGACCACACTGAGTAGTGATCTCTTGGAAACCGTTAGGCTTGCCCTCGTTGGTATAGCATCTGAACACCTCCTCGAGACTCCGATTCAGCCCAAGCCTGAGTGGGAAGCCACGCTTCAAAATTCCGGACATGTTCCCCCGTACCTTGCGTATATTGGGAACCCACCTGCCGTAATAAAAAGATAACATTCACATTAATTTTAAAATAAACCAAGAACACTCGCACAACATCTACTTTTTCTGCTTATGCATTTGTTTATTTGACTCCATTATAAGGCACTGGTCTTGTTCGATTTTATTTTCATATTATTGACTAATGTGCAGTTAATGATGATTATTCTAAATGGAAGTAAATGATGAATGAAATTTTTATTTTGACAAATGTATGTGCTGTTTATTCTTGGTTACCAAAAATATTTTCCTAACTCCTAGATTAAACGCCTTAGTTTCTTTTCATTTTTAGGGTCCACCCCCCTTGGCTTCGCTAGGAAAGCCTAGACGGAGGAGTCGAGTCCCAAGTGACAGCACTTGACTCTGACTTGCCCCCAAGGCCACACCAGCAGCTTGAAGACTTCTGCTGCGTTTTCCCAGGTGTGGAACCAGGCGGCAACACTTTGCAGTATGAGCACCATGATTATATCTATTGAGATATGTATGTATCCCAAAAGGGCCTTGATGTAAAATGAAAAAGAAAGATGTAAAAGAAGCCAAAAAGGCTATGTGAATGTAAAATCTAGCCAAAAAGGCTAAGTATGAAATGTAATGTGAAGTCCCAGTAATGTGTTCTTCAACACACACGAACACAGGTCAGCCATATATATCAGCATTGTATTGGTTATTTCCTCACCTAGTCCTGCGGGGCAAGGAGGTGAGAGGGAGCAAGGGACAAGCTCAAGATTGTCCCCTAGAGTCTCAAGTTACGGTTTGCCGGACACCCAGTTTGGCGACTCTAGAAAAGATCCTCACGGAGTCTTCTTAAGGCATGGATGTGAGTGGTGAGGTATTTGTTAGATGACCAGTGGTGGTATCCCTGCACTATACCCATTTGTGAGGCACTGCCCTTCCCTATGTATTATCATGGTGTGCTTATCTCAGTGGGCCCCGCTTTCCCGATTTATCCAAAGGGTCACACGATCTTGGTCCTTGTTTTACCCTATCCTTCACCCTGCTTTTCCACCTCACCCGAAGTCAGCTGAGTGGTCAAGTCTATAGGTTGTGCATAGCAGTTTGAGTCTTTTGGAGGTGGTGGGCCCACCTCACCTGGGGCCTCGTATTTTTGAGATATTATGTATTTTTTATCACCATATTGGCATCATGTTGTCTAGTAATGTACTAACATGTATAAGAAAGCCTTTCGCTTCATGTGGCATACAGGTATTCAGCCAGCACCATTTTGACCAGATTTGACTTGGTCAAACTAGGTTGACTAGGCCAAAAATGGGCCCGAAAAAATATTGCGATCAAGATTTCGATTTTGGTCATTTGTTATCTTTTGGGGTCCCATATGAACCTCCAAGCATCAGAATTTGAAAAAGTTGAGGCAGCGATGAGATTTTTAATTATTATGGGTCATTATTGACCTGTTTTAATTAAAAATCATGCATTTTGGGCAAACAGTGCCTAAGTAGTGGATCGTGGTCATTCAAGTGACCATTTCTATTATTTTTGGGGTCCACGATCGCATTGCAACAAACGGTTCGACAATCCGGGCACTATAAGTGGGTCAAAAGCCCAATTTACACCTTTAGCAATTAATTAAATGGAAAACCAAAATTTGGCGAAGGCAACTATGGTAAATGGCAAAAATCAAAGGTTGGTTAATACAAGGGTGATTTCTAAGGTAATGTTGGTAATATTTGGACATCTATTATGTGTTGTGGGTCCCTCCATTGGACCAGCTCACCATGTGGGTTGAATTTGCCCATAGGGGGCGTTTTTCCACTTAGTGAAGATTCATGTTTTTAATGTATTTGATGTGGGACCTTGGATGTATGAGTTAGGGGGATAAAACATCATATAGACACCCCCTAACACTTGATTTATTTGTTGTATGGACCCCACAAGGGGACCCTCACTCCACATGTGCGCTAGAGAGGGCAATTCGCACCCCCTCATGGAGCATTCTCCTCCATTCGATTTGGCTATTGGGGATTTGATCCCAACCATCCATTTTTGGAAGGAATTAGGTTTGAGATGGGGGCATTCTCTACTTAAGAGAGAAGCTCTCCCATTTCTCTTCCTCTTGGCATTTGTAAAAACTTGAGATTGGAGTAATATAGAGATTCTTCTCCCGACTTCTTGAGATGATGTGTATGGATTGTTGATAGTGTTGATTGTTAGCTAGTATTCATAGCTTTGTGGAGCATTCTTAGTGAGTTTTCTGTCCATTTTTGGCTAACACGAATTGCAGGGAAGGTGGCCATTTAAAGGGAGGCGCTACACTTGGAGTGGGAGCTCCATTCTAGCAAATCTCGTCAAAATTATTCACAAGGGAGTTGTCTTGCTTTCAGCTTGTCAATTCCTTTACTTTCAGCCATTGATTTGTTGTTCTTACTTGTTTATTTGTTGCACCTATTGACTTTCTCTTGTTGTGGCAGGTACTCAGGTCGCTATTGGTCATCTGGTTGCTCAAAACGCTCACAGAATTCGCTGGTTGCTCAACTATTGGACGTGAAGCTGGTCTTCAACCTATTTCTTGCATACACTTCTATCCTAAGTACTCCTCATTGCTGATCTCATAGAGTTCCAATTTCAGTATATGTATGTTAAGCTACAAAACCACTAAATAAACCCCAAAAATTAAAATCTCAAAATTTGACCGTTAAAACTTAATTTTCTTTCCAAACCCGCTTATTAATTGTTCTTAAACGCCTAAATCCAAAGTTTCATTGCTTTTCGACTCCATCTACCCATAGAACTAGCACTGGTCTTTTTGCCAAAAACGCCCCTTTCTAGGGCGTTTTTCTCTCTCAGCTTGATTGGGTCACTTTGGGGTTCTAGGTAGTTTAGATTTGGTTTTAAATCACCATTTTACCTTAAGAAATCACACTACTGATTGCTAGAAGTGCCATTAAACACTAATTTATCGCTGCCCTAGGTCCATTATTTCACTAATTAACTCTCTTCCTTGGGCAGGATCACTCCACTCTTTCACTTCTAGCTTGTTTACATCCTTAGTTGATTTTCAGCCATTTGATCAATTATCTAATCTATTTTATTCATCACAATCGATCGCTGGTCACATTTCATTTACGTGCTTATTTCATCCGTGTGTCCAACTGGTGGCTGAAACCGACCTTAGGATCTCATTAACACTCATCTCTTGTCTTCATCTCTTTATATTTTGGGGATTTGGGTGTATTTTTGTCTCTCAACCATCACTGGTTGAGCGAGGTCTCCCCCCTGACTTGGCTATGTGCCTCGTATGAAGTGACAATAGCCTTGTCCAGTGTGACTTCCGTTCCTTGAACGGAGGACTTGGCCATTGCTGGTTACACCTTCCTAGCTGCTCACCCTCTACCATCCCTGTTGGGACATTCATCATCAGCAGCTAGAGTTTGTGTGATAACAGAAATTAAATTAGGTATTTTCAATTTTGATATCTAAAATGAAGAAAACCTAAAAATGAGTTGGGAAGGCAAAAGGGAGCAATTATTGTGTAGTGAGTTCATCTACACAGAGAGGGCGAGTATTTGCTTGAGGAGGGCATATGCTTGCATGAGAAGAGGGGCGCATTCTTGAGAAGGGAGGGTGCAGCTTCTGGCATATGAAGAGAGCATATCTGAGAGAGATTGACCACACTTCTTCTGAGACTGAGGGAGGATTCATTAGATGCTAAGTTTGCTTCTGAGATAGATTGGATTCATCAGTAGAGAGATCAGAGATTGATCATACAAAGAGGGGGTGCATTTCTGTGGAGGGGGGCACACTTCACTGGAGGAGGGCAAGCCTTGTGATAGAGTTCATCAGTTTGAGACAGGGCATTCACCGAGACAGCTATTCAGTAGCAGAGGGGCGTGAGGCCCAAGTCAGATAGCAGATTCAGAAAGAGACGCATTCACAAAGAGGGGTGCATTACCCTTTCACCTAGCAGAGATCAGGCTTGAGCGCCAGAGCCATTGGCTCAGAGATAAGTTTATGTTGGATCTATTCTATCGTACCTACTGTAACTGCTTGAAGATACTAAAAGCTATGCTACTCTCTCACTGGTTTTCCCACAAGGGTTTTCCCAAGGTCACATTGACCAAAAATTCTGTGTCCATTTTATGTGTGTGATTGCTATTGGTTAAAAGAAGTAAATAGATCTCATGTGTTTCATGCTGTGTTACCGGATCCGTCCACCCTGGGTGATGGATGCGCGGATCCCCGGATTTGGTACGGATCCGGATCCGGGTTCGCGTAGGATCTGCCCATGATTCAGTTAAAAACTTAAATCTTAACAGTAAACAGTTATTTAAAATGCGACTGTCCCCTCGCTTTTGGGGTGCAAGGCTTTGGAAGTCCCTTGTGGAGCCCATGAATAATCCGATGGGTCACGGAATCCATGGCACGGTAATAAGTTGGAAGCTTTAAGCAGATGTTCTATGTGTGCCATGATTTGTTAAACTATGTTGAAACCACACCAGAAAAAGTGAGCGCCGTCAGGCTCAAACACACGGCCAGCTGTTAACTCGGATATGAATTGTGTACACTGCAAAGTGGTCTCAAACCCACGATCGGCCTCGAACCCACGATGGAAAGGGTGATCCGTAAGGGTAGAACCCACTTTTATGAATTAGAAGTAAAGGTGTAGTGTTTTTAATGGAATGTGATAAAGTTATTTTGACTTTTTATAATCGATATCAGTTAAGTTATTAATATTACATATAAGTAATAACAAAGAAATATATATAATTATATCATAATTAATTAGAATTATTTACTTTATAACTATGAATAAAATAAAATAATTATATCATAAATAATTGGAATTATTTAATGTAAAACTATGAATTAGATTATTTATTATGTATAACTATTATTTATCAATTATTTGGTTTACAAATATTATATATTTAAATTATATAATTATATATATTATTGAGGTTTTATTTTTAAAATTTTATAAAATTATTTTTATATTATTTGTACCTGCCGTTTCTTAGCCGTATCCGGATCCTGGCTTTTCAAAAACTTGACGTATCTGTATCCAAATCCGGATCCGGATCCGAATCCTGGTAACTTAGGTTTCATGTTATAAATAATTGTTTGTGCTAATATACATTCTCTGGGGTTGAGAATCGGGTTTGGCATCTTGCATGTAATTTAGAGAGACTTGAGACCAAGTTGAGGTCAAGTATTTTCAGAGCATTGAAAATTTACATGTGTGAGTGAAGAAACAGTCAGATACGCCATCTTGTGGCATCTTGAAATAACTTCTACTACTATAAATCTCTTTACAGATCTGTGACAATTATCTTTGCAAGACCTTCCAGCAAGCACTTATTTCATTTACAGAAAATATATATAAATAAATTATATAATATTTCTTACTATTATTTTGGATGTGCCATATCACCTTGGTCAAATGGATCAGTTACACAAACACATTCTAAATCAATGGCTTTGATGAAAAAAGCTCAGAGAATCAATGAAAGAACAAAAAGCTAAAAACACAGAAAGAAGCAATATGGTGTGAAGTTTTCTTTAAGGCAATATTCTCTTTAAAAAAACATTTCAAATATATCCAAAATCCAATACAGACACCCCACATTAGACATTCATTGACAGCTGTGATACAAGTAGGCCAATAACCCAACATGAGTCAAAACACAATTTGAGTATGCTGCACTTTTTAAAATTAAGAATATAAAAGCTATAAAGCAATGGCCTTAACTTACATAATATGTTTAGGATCATGCTCCATTACTGACCACCGTAAATAGAAACGTTTGAAGTATAATATAGCAGTTGCCTGCAGAAAGTTGACAAAAATATACGATTTGTAAATTTAAAATTTTACAAGTCAATGGCACAGAGATCACAAAGAAATTCAACATTACTAAACCTGAATTTTATGAGGAAATCTAAAAGCTCCACAAACTTCTTGTATCTTCTGTTCATAAAATCTCAGCATGAGTAACTCTTCATTGATAGTGAGGGGCTCTACGAGATGCCTTTTAGTACCTGCAGCAACAACGAAATGAATGAATTCACCATTTTCAATATCTTGAAGGAATTTCATTCAATATATCTGTAATATCTAGAACTCATATTTTTCAAGCACTCCTTGCAGTGTGGCCTATATTAAAGAAGACATAAGGCAATAGTTTTCTTATAATGTATACAATTCATGAGAAGAAAATATTATGCATACATCTATATGGCACAAAGTCTCTTCGGGTACTAAAAAGTCTCAACCTTTGATTATGAACTAAGACCTTTCTATTATCAAAAAGAAATTGAAGAACAAATTCAAACTCTACTATGACTTGGACTCCACTATGACTTGGACTCCCTCCCACTGTAGAGATATGATGGAAAACAAGACAGGGTTAAGGGCATTATGAATGAAAGCAAAAGCAGCAAACCATCAAGATGACTATAGTTTGAATTCTACTGTCATTAAATGTTATGATATACCATTTTCTTCTGTGTCAATTCCTTCTCCAGGGTATACTACTGACCCATCAAGTTCAACTTCTAATCTTGTAGATCCATACTGCACAAAAAAAAATTAGTGTTAACAAATGTACCAATTCCAACAAATATAGAAAGTACAAACGCACATAAAAGATATCTACAGAACAAGTCCCATGCATTCCCAAGTGCATTCATTATCAATCTGTTTACAGTATCAAAATAAAAAGTGTATTTGTCTTTTGATGTAGTAAGAAATATAAGTAGTCATATAATTTAGTTGAACCTTGAATCCACTAGTCAAATATAATATAAATGTTTTTTGTTTATTTGAAGATTGTATGAGTTAATTAGATAATCAATCTATGATTGCATTAGCCTTTAGTTATGTTCTGTCAGTTAAGTAACCACTATTGATCCTTGACTTCTCTATGTATTTACAAGAGACATGGCCCTCAGATCATATATAGCTACCATGATGATACATTTATCATTTATACCTGCAAGTGATTTTTTCTTTAATAAAATATTTTCCAATTTGTCTCCAACTTAGCGTTTTAAAAACAGGCCAAACCGGAACCGTAACCAACCAGTTCGACCAGTTTTACCAGTTCACCCCTGGGGAACCAGAACCAGGTTGTGAACTAATTCAAATGGTTCAACCAGATGGTTTGACTGGTTCAAACCCTCAATTTTTATTTTAAAAAATACTAAAATTTTAATATTTTATGTATTTTTTAGTTAAACAATTCATAAACTGAGTTGCTGGTTGAATAATGAATTTGATCCAATTCCGTTCTGAACCTCTGCCAACTCTGACTTTTAAAACATTGCTCTGATGGCATGGATTTATTTCTGCATTTCTCTTTTTATCGCATTTAGTTAGGGTTTCCACTTTGTGCATAGTCCAACATTTGGCAAATGGAGCAGTCAGCCCCAAAAAATAGAAAAGAGAAACTGAAAAATATCTACAAAATAGATTTAATGAATATTTAGATTTAGATAGAAGCCATCTTTGTTCTCCCACTTTGTATCGACATCATTGTATTTGGCAGTCCCACTGACCTACTTCAGTGGTCATTAGTTGGACATTAATAAAATTATCTTATCTTATCCAGAAGAAATGAAATAAATTATATTAATGTCCAATGTCCACTAATGATAAAATGAAGGTCAATGGGACTGACGATTACGATTGGCAGAAGTACAAAAACAATACATCTCCCACAGAAGTAAACAAAATTAGGCTGACAAGAATGCAGGAAGATAATAAAAGGAAAAAAATATATGCGTTTAACCAATGAAGGAAACAATCTACAACATATAAGAGAAAGGTCAAGAAGAATAGGAATACATTGATGTGAGGGTACTAGTCATAGTTTAAGTCACTAGAACAGTCTTCAAGGTTGACGATCACAATGGAGTCCCCAATGCTGAGCTTGATGATGTTGGTGGGAGTGTGCCCCGTGTTACGGAATGAACTAGCAGGGCAAGTCTCCAATGACAAATTCATGGAGAAAGTGACCACTGTCACCTTAGTCACTTCTCCAAAGTTCCAAACTACTTCAGAGAGTCGGAACCTCGAAGGGGAGAGCCCTTCAAGGATTTGCAAGACACTTGGGAGTCGGGACAACAAAGCTATGTCTCCAAGAAGACCAAGTCAATATCCAGTGCCTTAATCAATATGTTTATGCGAATGAAGAAGACATACTAGTTAATTATGTACTTTGTAGATGCCAAATATATCAAGTCAATGTAGTACAGTCAATGGCTATTTATCATACAAGTGAAGTCATTCATAAATGCTTAACATCCACGACGTGACATAGGTCATCCAATGACAAGAAAGTATAATCAGCAATACCCATTAAGGACTGATATAGTAAATGGCATAACCAATAAAATGTAACAGTATGATGGCAGTCCAAACAGTAGTGTATAATAATAGCAAGTTATATGCAAGGTGTATCCAAGGTAAGCTTCAACACTTGACCATTTCATGTCAACCTAATCATAGTAGTTTCAGACTGTATGTGAGGACATTTACTGCAGTATGACAGTTATCCCAATGTCAATTTATAACAGTTGTAGATCAAAAGAGATGAGAACAAGGTGAACAAAATTGCATGCACTATTAAACCAACTTCACCATCAACATTCATGCATTGAACATCAATTTTCAGACTGTTAATTAGTATGATTTCAGACCCTCTTTAGCAGCACTTTGTAACATGTAACAAGTTGTAAAGGGAAGCTAACTGTGTGTGCTTGTTTGTGTAGGTGAGAAGGCAATGGAGAAGGTAGGCCACTAGGGCTAAGTTAGGACTGAAACTAGGTTTAGGTTTCAGAATTTAGGGTTTTTCTAATTAGAAAAAAAATCAGAAATAAAAATCTAATTACAAAAAAACGCAAAATTTAACCTAAAAATAATATTTACACATGTAAAATTAGGATTTCTATGATTTTTTTGATATTTTTAAATTTTTAAGGCTTCCTAAAATTTCGCCCTAGGGTTTTTAGGGTTAAAGAAGGCAAGGGAAAAATGTAGGAGAGAGCCGAAATTTTAGGAAGGCCAAAAAATCAAAAACAAAAAAAAATTATTTTCTAGGGTTTTTAACATAAAATTGCAGACCTAATTCTACCATGAAAATGCAAATTTACACATGAACATGCAAGTGAAAATTAATAAAAGTTAATAACTTAGGGTTTTAGTGAATGTTACCCCAAACCCTAGCCTTAGAGGAAGGTGACCAGCCTACCTCTTGGAGGTAATTCTCCTTGTCAACTAAGTTAGGGTTTCTTGAAACAACCCCCTAGGGTTCGTTTCAAGAGCCTAAAGTAGTGCAAAGTTGGAGCTCCAAGGCTAAACTTTATAAAAACCTCCTCGTTTCTACTATGTTAAGGGGATAGAAAAGTAGATAAAGGCCCTATTCAAAAAGAATGCAGCCCCTGGGCTACCATTCATTCATACAAGAAACAAAAATACCTACATTTCACCAAGTAAGACTTAAAAGATAAAAGACTTACTTGAGCATGAGTTATTCCAACTATTCTAGCATTAGCAAGACAAGAAAGCATCCAACTTCATCCAAGAGCAAGAAAAATCATCCCTCCAAGAGGTGCACATCACTTCATTAGGCCCTTCTAGGGTAAAAGAGTAACATAATGAATTTTATCCCATAAGTTGTGTCTTGAAAATGAAGTGAGGAGACTTTATTTATATGTTCTCATACTCACTTTTACAAAATAACCAGACCTACATGCCTTAAAATGTCAATTTAAAATTATAACGTCAACTTAAAATTATAACATAAAATAATGAAATATGTGGGTAACTTGGGGCATTTTCCCAAGAGTTCACCCAAAAATGTCTAAAATAGCTAAAACTGAGCAAAATACTCCAAATTGAAGGTTGGAGTAGGCAGAGGGGGGAGCGTCATACCCCATCTAACCCCAACAGTGTCGATAATCCCTCAACGCCCCACCCCAGAACAAGTACTGCAGCGTAGTGAGGATGATGATGTCATCCTTGGCAGAGGCCCAAGGAGAGAGGGCGCTATGCTGCAGAGGGACAGGAGGGTGCCTGAGGTGACCTGCAAGAGAGGCAAGAACCTCACAGCAGACAGAACTGTCACTGCAGTAGTGGAACAAGTGGGGGGTCATGTGACCCAGTGACCCACCCCTAGGAGACCTGGACACCAACCTCAGGGCTACAACCCCTATAACGAGGCAGTCAGCAATGCCACTAAGCCATAGTACTCCTAAGAAAATGACCAAAAGGTCTGGCCATAAGCTCCGCTCAGAAAATGCTGGATAACAACCCTCCTGGTTTGGAAAAAAAAATGACCCTCTCCCTGGGGACACATCTGAAGGTGCTCTGGTACTGGTACCATGTAACACCCCGCATAGATAAGTGGTTGGACAAACCAAAGGGTTTGTAAGGAACCACTCACAACAACTCTCCTACCATCCAAGACCAACATATTAATAGAGGAGAAGAATCCATGAGGTTCTTGCCTCCAAGATCAGGGCTAGGCATGGAGGCATGTTGTTGTACGCTTGTAGCTCTATGTGGAACTTTGGAATTGAAGAGATGAGTCAATCTCAATGTAGCACAAGTGAGGCAACAATTCCTAACTAGTCTACGACTGTCTATCCCCATATTCACAACAAATGTTGGGCATTTGAAACCCCTATTTGCTAAGATGGGCCAGCAAAAAGAGGTGATTAGCCAAAGAAAATTGGTAAACCAATGCAAACACCTAGAGTCAACATGTAGGGGTTTGTTTAATGAACAAGGCTAAACATCACTAGTCAGGGTAACAGAAGAAATGAGATGACAACACCTGCTCATTCTTTGTAGAGATGGTAAAATTTCCCTCAAATCTCATGGTAGATTAGGCACCTAAAGATGAGGTGCTCCTCAGTGTCAACTTGTAGAATTGAGAAGATCCAATAGACCCTATCTACCTAAAGGATATGATTGTTTAACTAAATAAAAAAATGGTGAGAACACTCTTAGCTAGCCCAAAAAAATGTAACACTATCAAAGCAATGTTGTTATAAAAATCAAGCTGAATATTAAGACCATCAACAATATGGAAAACGAACTTTGCATAGACAACCAACCTGAGTCCAAGGGGTTGGGTAGGAGAGGTCCAAGTGACCTAGAATTTGAATGTGCTATCAATAAATGTCACCCTGATCACGCTATTAATTTCCCCTTTTAATGGGAACTAGTGCGAGGGAGCATCCAAAGAGAACTTATCAGGTGGAAGACAATCAATAGATAAACTTTTTGACTTATAAATCGAATGCCTAAATAAGTGTAGGCAATAGTGATTATCAATTGGGGCCCTTCTAAAGAGGAAACGAAGTCGATACATTGGTTATTTTGTAGTAATAAATATCATAACCTTAGTGCTACGAAGGTTAAACACAAGATGGCAATGATTGCAAAAATGGGCAAAAGGGCATCCAAACATCTCTACAACCCCTTAGGAGAGGACGCTGTGAGGACCCCATCTTCACCAAAGAGAAGCACCGAGATCAATACATTTTGTAGAAGGTAGTTGTCATTTTGAAGGGCATTCTCGTCAACGAACACTTCGAGCTCTTCAATATAAACTCAAAATAAAGAAGGGGTAGAGGGGGCACCCCTGCTTAATTCCATTAGTGCTCCAAAGGATATCTGGGAACAATTTGCTTAGAATTTACAATATAATGATGATGTACTAGACAAATAGTGTCACGAGCTTCCTAGTATTTGAGAAAAGTTGGATCTTCGTGGCATCAAATAGTTATTATGTATGCCATATCTTCAATAAGATAGGCATATATTGACATATCTAGGACCTTGTTTAAGTGCACATACTTGTAGTGAAAGACTCGTTTGCTGTGAGAAAAACTACCCTAAACTATTTTCATTGAAACATTAGGAAAATGTGAGCTTTTCCTTTGATCTTAGTTTTGGGGTATGAACATTGATGTTAATTTCCCTTTGATTCTACAAGTGACCTATCTCTAAAGTTATGTGTTGGAGTTTTGACACCAAAATCAACAACTTGCACAACAAAAGAAGTACAATGATGCCACGGTAAGTCCCTTTGACCTACTTTTGTGGTCATTAATCAGACAATAATAAAATTATCGTATCTTATGTTATCTTATCTTATCTTATCTAATCCAAGAGTTAAAATAAGGTAGAAAAGCCTTAGCATGCCTAATAAGCTCAGAAACCGGATTCGTAGGAAACCCCCTCCGTGTCCCGAATCGGTCGAATCGGACACGATTCGATATGAATTCGTGTCCGATTTGACTTTACTTCGAATCCGAAATCGGGACACGTTTTAAAAACGAATCGGACACGAATTTACAGCGTGTCCCGACTGTCGAACACGTACCCGAAAAACAGGACACGTTTTTGGTGGAAAAAGGCGTCCGAGTTCACTTAAAAACAGAATTTTGCCTTTCTTTTTGTCATTTGCAAGGAAGCATTTGGTTGAGAGTGAGTTGTATGTGCAAGTGAAGGAGATTTGAAGGAAATTTGAAGGCTATCCATTGTTTCCAAGCGATTCCAAGTGCATTCCGGTGGATTTGTGGAGAGGATTGCAAGCTCAACCATCACAAAAGAAAAGGAATGTCTCAATCAGCTAGGGCAGGAGGTAGGGGGCAAAGGAGAGGGAGAAATGCACCATCTAGGGCCTCCCCTCCTATTCCACTAAGCACAAGCGGTTCTCCTCCTCCGTCAAGTGCTCCATCGGCTGCTAGTGGAGCTCATTCTATGGCTCCACTTAACCCTGTTTTAGCAAGACAACAAGCCCAAGAAAAAAAATACCCTTTGTGGAAGTATGTGACAAGGAAAGATGGACCCGAGGCAAAGCTTGGTGGGGGAGGCAATGTGTCTTGGAGATGCAATTTTTGCAAGCATGAGTTCATGAGCACATATTTCCGAGTTAAGGGCCATTTGTTGGCCCTTCCTTCTTGTGGGATTTCTTCATGCAAAGCGGTGACTGTTCACCAAAGGAGGGATATGGAAAGAGAGAATCATGTTGGCTTAGGGAAGGTGGCAGCAGCAAGCAAGAAAAAAGAGGATGATCCTCTTCCATTCTTGAGGAAGTCCTCTAGCACCAAGCCTCCATTTCCACCTAGCATTCATGGGCGTGGGCGTGGGGATACTTATCAAACAAGAAAGAGGCAATCTACAAGTGGTCCAATGGATAGGATTTTCCAAAAAGGAGCGCGAGAAGAGGTAGACCTTACTATTGCATTTTTCTTCTACCTCAACTTCATTTCATTCAATGTTGCACGGTCACCATTGTATTTTGAGACGGTTAAAACTATCTTGGAACGAGCTCCAAATGGTTATGTGCCTCCTAGTTCAGAGAAGCTTAGAACCACATTGTTGGTTAAAGCAAAGAAGGATGTAGATAAAATTCTTGAGCCAATTAGATCAACATGGCCCTCATCCGGTGTGAGTATTGTTTCTGATGGATGGACGGATCCCGCACGCCATCCACTCATCAATTTCATGGTATCTTCCCAAAATGGACCGGTGTTCTTGAAAGCGGTGGATACTCTTTGCGAATACAAGGATGCACAATTTATGGGTGATTTATTCATCAAAACCATTGAAGAAGTAGGTGTTGAGTCGTGTGTACAAATCATCACGGACAATGCACCTGTTTGCAAGGTTGCTGGCATGATTGTGGAAGCTAAATATCCACAGGCATGTTCATTTTGGACACCTTTCATTTCTAATTTGCTCATTGTTTGAATTTGGTCATTGCAATGTTAGTGTTGTAGAGTCATTGATACATGCTTTTATTGCTCTTACAAGTTTTTTGGACACCTTGCATTGTCCATTCCTTGAATTTAGCACTGAAAGCCATTGCTTCGGATGTGGCATGGATTGACAACCTTATTGAGGATGCACGCCATATCCGTATCTTTGTACAAAACCACACAAATGCCCTCACCATCTACAAACAGTACACACAGCTTTCATTGCTGAAGATTGCAGATACTCGGTTTGCTTCCTCATTCATCATGCTCGAGAGGTTGAGGGAGGTCAAAACCGCTCTTGGGTCCATGGTGATTTCAGAGTTTTGGGCTTTTTGGAGAAAGACGGATCAGGCTGCTTCACAAAAGGTGAAGGACTTGGTGTTAAATGATGGTTGGTGGGACATAGTGGATCTTACTATTAAGATCATGGAGCCAATCATTTCTTTGTTGCGGTTTGCAGACACGGACCAGCCCATCCTAGCAGAGGTTTATGAGGGGTGGGATTCCATGATTGAGTCCATGAGGTCCATTGTCATGGAGAATGAGTGTCCTGAGTATGGGACATCGGCAGAGAACTTATGGACCATTATTCGAGATATTCTTATCTCCAAGTGGGATAAGAATTGCACACCTTTGCATTGCTTGGCCCACTCCTTGAACCCCAAGTTCTACACTCAGGAGTGGCTCACTGGTGGATCGGGGGCCTCACACAGAGTCCCTCCTCACATGGATGCAGAGATTGCAAATGGGAGGAAGATAGCACTTAGACGGCTATTTCAAGATAGAGACATGCTTGAGGAGGTGGAGGATGGCTTTGTAGATTTTTCCACTGGCACTGGGAGATTTGGAGGCTATGATGTGCTTAGAGATAGAGAGGGTAAGAAACCCTATGCTTGGTGGGCAACTCATGGGGCAACATCCCCTATTCTACAGAAGTTAGCCTTCAGGGTCATCTCTCAAGTTACATCATCCTCTTGTTGTGAGAGGAATTGGAGCACATATGGGAACTTGTACAGTGTGAAGAAGAGCAGGCTTGAGCAGTCCAGGGCAGAGTCGATGGTGTATGTGCACTCCAACTTTCGTCTTATTTACAGGAAGAGGGAGGAGTGGGTGAAGGGAAAGACAAAGATGTGGGATGTGGGATGTCTTTCCTGATGATATGGGTTTGGACAGCAGTATTGAGTTGGCATTAGAAAAACATGGATCTTAATGATCCAGTGCTAGAGCCGGTCACTTTTGATGATAGTGATCATATAGAGGGGTCATCCTCCACAGCAGCAGATTCAGATTGTTAGATGGGTAGAGAGGAGGAGGGGGAGGAGGATGAGGATGAGGATCAGGGCAGTGGCAGTGATGAGTATGTTGATTCAGGCATGGAGGAGGACTACTAACATATGGGATTCTCCCATCTTGATCCACCCCTTTTTGTATTTACTATTAGTCTATTTGGCATTTGCCAGTGCCCAGTGGCATTCCGACATATATGTATACATTTTGATTTTGATGACTTAATGAGAAATATGGTTCCGACATGCATCTATGTGTCTGATGTCTCATTGTGATTTGTGAATGACAAATGTGAAATGTGTTGTGATTCGTGAATCGTGATTTGTGAATGACAATGTGTAATCATAATCATTAAGGTGTTTTTATTCTAATTTCTATTGAATATTTGTAAATGTTCTAGTTTCTAAATATTTTTGGATCTATATGTCTATATTTTTAAATTTTAATATATTTTTAAAAAATATATATATGTATATAAAACGTGTCCTACGTGTCCTGATTCCGGGGGTCACCGTGTCCGTGTCGGACTCTCGTATTTTCGTGTCCTACGTGTCTCGTGTCCCCGTGTCAGGTGACTTAGCTAATAAGTGATTTTGCTCGAATGAAGGGTACATTTTTGCTAAGGTCATGACAGAGGAGTACCAATACCACCAACATTGAGGTACCCCAAAATCCATCAATTACCCTTGTGCAAATTGAGGGGTAACAACTAGATACAACTTGGGGACGTGTACTTTTGAAGTAGAGTGCATGAGAACCTCAAAATATCCCGATTGTACCTATGAAGATCTCAAGAAAGCAAGAAAACCATGTGGTGGGATCGATATGCATCCACATTCATAAACATCACATACAAAGTCTTATAGTCCAAAACATCAAAATAGCCCAACCTGGCTTTACATGAAAGGGCATAAGTTAACAATGCCAAAAAAACATGAAACGAAATCTAATGCTCATGATGTTGAGATTATTCCTCCTATCTAGTGCTCTCAAAGAGCTTATCCAACCTACACTACTCTACTATAGGAAGAGAAAAATGATACTAGGTGAAATTATATAACCAATGCAACCACTTGATGAGCTCGTCAAGACCAAGAAGCTTCCCCTTGTGCTTGGTCACAAACCAAAACAAGGACACAGCAATCATCAAGACAAAATAGATGGGGATCTGCATTACTCTTTGGCTAAACTCTTAAGTAGGATCATGCACATGAGAGAGAAGAACTAAGTCATGCCAAGGTTGACATGTACTACCACAAGCTTCTCTTATCCAAAGTTGAATGGGGTTGATGTAATCACTCTCTTTCACACAAGCACAAGGCAACCTTTCAACATCACTCGTCAAATCAAGGTGATAGAATTTTGGGTGAATCAATTTAGAAAAAAATGGAAATTGGCGAATCTTTTTTTGGAAAAAAATGTCAAAAAGTCGCTCATGGGCTAAATTTCGCCCCTAAAATTTTCCCTACTGCCAACTCTATTTTGTCACTTATTTGATCATGATCAGTCCTAACTACAGGTGTATTCCTTTTCATCTTTGGGCAGATCCAAATTGCCATATCAAACTATTGAGAACTCCTTGAAATATGTAATATCCAAGTCAACGCTCCACATGTCACCACCCAAGGTGTACAAGGCCCATAAGAAGGATTTTTTATAGAAATTATTGTAAATTTCCTTAAAATCCACTCTAGAGTTAGAGTACGCCAGATTAATTAAATAAACCCAATTGCTACGGTTAACCACACATGGATTTCTTCACAAATAAATGCAGCGTAAAATAAACACTGAGAGAAAAATACCAATCACACCAATAGAGACAACACAAATCCTTTTGGGTATAAACCCCCAGACAAAACCCAAGATGGTAAAACCGATGCATCAGTCTAAGAAGATATTTTATTAAGAAGATATGAAACAATACAATCCAGAAATTGATTTATCCCCAACCTGGCAAAATCAAACCTCTGCAAAAACACTGAGAAATACCTCACGACCCAGTACGGCCTCCTGCACAGCTGATACGGCCCTCTACGACAATCGTACGGAGTTGGTTCGGCGTCAGCAGTATGGATGGATTCCGTACAGCCCCTGCTCACACGTGCGGCCTCCTCTACGACTGATCTATACGGCTGAATAGTTGTACTGCCATGCTGAAAGTGTACGACCTCTCTATCAGCTGATCCGTAAGGTCGGCCTCTCTATCAGCAGATCCGTACGGTCCTGCTTGCCTGATCACTCTGTCAATCTATGGATCTCTGCTCCTCCGTCTTCTCTGCAAAACTTCTGTCTCAAACTTTTTCTCTCTCCAGCTGACAGCTATGAGCAAGAATATCTCTGTCGAAATGTGTGTCCTCTCCACCAAATCAATCACCCTTTTAACTCAATGGCTAAAAGCGAAAACCCTAACATCTCACTATAGATCAATGGATGAGATCAATGGCCAAGATTAGATTAGCCATCACTTAAATATTTTTTTACTTGCACTTTATAAAAAGTGTTCCATTAAGTCAATTAATAATTAGATCACTTTAATATATTTTCCAAAGTTAAATTTAGGAAAAATATAATAAATATATTTGGCTTCCTTATTTAAGTCTTTCTTGCATGCAAGGACACATGCAATGCAAGAAGACCTTCCTTGTTGCCACTTTCTAACACTCCCTCTCAACGAGGAAGGGATTCGATAGCAACCCCAACTTATCTCTGAACTTCACAAATTTGAGTTTGCAAAGTGCCTTGGTGAATATGTCTACCACTTGCTCATCTGTTTGAATGTACTCCAACCGTATGGTTCCTCTCTGAACACAATCTCTGAGGAAGTGATACCAGATGTCAATGTGTTTACTCCTTTCATGGAACACTGGATTCTCAGAAAGTTTGATACCACTCTGATTATCACAGTGAACTATGGTAGTCTCCAACTCACTCTCGAACAATCCTGAGAGAAACTTCCTCAGCCACATCCCTTCACATGCAGTCATGATGGCTGCCATGTACTCAGCCTCTGTTGAGCTCAATGCAACTGACTTCTGCTTCCTACTGAACTAAGAGACAACCCCTGATCTAATGCTGAAGCAGCAACCTGAAGTTCTCTTCCAATCCTCTACACATCCTTCCCAGTCAACATCTGTGAAACCTACCAACTGTATACTCCCATTGTGCTCATAAACCAAACCATACTCCACTGTGCCTCTGATGTAGCAAAGTATGTGGTTCGCAGCTATCCAATGCGCTCTTCGAGGGTTCACCATGAACTCAATCAAAGAGTTAACCGCAAAGCTAATGTATGGTCGAGTGTTGACCAGATACATAAGCGACCCAATAAGCTGCCTATACAATGTAGGATCAAACTCCTCTGATCCTGATACATCAATCTTCCTCCAATTGGTAACTAGAGGTGTGGCCATAGATCTACAGTCCTCCATCCTAAATATCCTCAAGATCTCTACTGCATACTTCCCCTGTCCAATGAAGAAGCACCCATCTCTCTGCCAAACCTACAAACCTAGGAAGTAATGCATCAACCCAAGGTCTTTCATCTCAAACTCCACTGCAAGATTGGACATGCAGTCCCTAATCAGCCTCTCATCTCCTGTAAGAAAGAGATCATCCACATATAGTACCAGTATGAGAGGTACTTCACTTGACAAGAAGTACAAGTTATGGTCTGCCTCACTCCGCTGGAAACCCATCTCTCGTAGATAGCTGTCAATCCTCGAGTACCATGCTCAAGGTGCATGCTTGAGCCCATAAAGAGCTCTCTGCAACCTGCACACATGCGACTCCCTGCTCTCCACCTCAAACCCCTCTGGCTGCTCAATATACAACTCTTCCTCAATAACTCCGTTGAGGAAGGTTGTCTTCACGTCCATTTGATGAACGCGCCAACCCATCTCTGTTGCCAATGATAGGATAGTCCGAATAGAAGAATACCTGGCGACAGGGGTGAGGGTTTCCTCATAGTCAATACCTTCCTTCTGCAAATACCCCTTAGCCACAAAGCGTGCCTTGTACTTTTCCACACATCCGTTTGTTGCATGCTTTACCTTGTAGATCCTCCTGGATCCCACCACCTTTTTACCTTCTGGCCTCAGCACAACCTCCCATACCTGATTCTTCATGATTGAGTCATACTCATCAACCATAGCCTCTTGCCACACATCATGTTGTGCAGCCTCCTCGAAACTAGAAGGTTCAGAGTTAATCAAATCTGTCATCAGTGCCATATAGCTCAGTCTATCTGGTGGTTTGCTCCGCCTCATGGAGCTTTGTGGAAGACTCACCTGCCTTGAATCCTGAACAGTGGACCTATACCACCTAGGCCGTGGCCTAGTGTCTACCTGTTGCGGTTGCTGGATATCCTCATCTTGTTGCGGTTGTTGGATATCCTCCTCCTGTTACTGCTCATCCTCCACATCAACGATAGGAGGATCCTATCCACCTGACTCCCTCTGACTACCAGAACCTGTGTTCTATGTCTGTACCTGTAACTCCTCCAACTTGACTCCCGAGTCCTCAACTGGCTGCTCATGTGCTGGTAAGTCCATAGATCTTCTCAAGGCTCTATCCTCATCAAATGGACATCCCTGCTCACAATTATACTCTTGTGAGCTAGGACATATACTCTATAAGCCTTAGAAGTCTCACTATAACCAACTAGAAGCCCCTTCTCTCCAAAAGGATCCAGCGTCTTCCTCGTGTCAGCATGAATGTGACAATAGCAGATACTCCCAAATATGCGTAAGTGACTCACATCTGGTCTAGTACCTATGAATACCTCCTCAGGTGTCTTCCTCCCCAATGATGTGTGGGGACACCTGTTTTGGACATATACTGCAGTCTGAAATGCCTCGGCCGATAGGAATAGTGGTAATCCCTGATCAAATAGCATGGCCTTGGATGCACTCACCAGTGTCCTATTCTTCCTCTCTGCCACTCCATTCCGCTGCGGGGTGTGGGGAATGGTGTGTTCCTTCTTGATCCCCTCCGATGCACAGTACTCCATGAACTCTATGCTGGTGTACTCACCACCATTGTCTGTCCTCAATATCCGAATCTTTCTCCCTGTCTGTTTCTCCACGAGAGTCTTAAACTCTCAAAAACACTCGAAGACCTCTGACTTGGCCTTCAAGAAATAGATCCAGGTTTTCCTGGAATAGTCATCAATGAATGTGACGCAATAACTGTAACCACTGAAAGAATGGACGCTCATCGATCCGCACACATTTGAATGCACCAAGTCTAGGGCCCCCTCAAACTTGTGCTCACTATGTGGGAAAGGTCTCCCAATGTTCTTCCCCAATGCAAAATCCTTCCAGTGGTTGTGCTTCTCCTCCTGTACTGAAGGAACTCCAATAACTGCCTATCTCAGATGCCTCAATGCACCATGATGTAAGTGTGCCATCCTCCTATGCCATAACTCACCATCACTACTGTTGCTACTGACCAGAGCCTTTGCAGGCTCAAACTATAGTCTGTAAACCTTCCCACTCCAAACCCCAATCATCATGTCCAATCTTTGATCTGACCCATGTGACCTGATATATACTTTCCTGTCCCGAAAAGTCAATAGAAAACCCTTCACTTCTAGTGTGGAAACTGATATGAGATTCTTCGTCATCCCTAGGACATATAACACATCAGCAAAGCTGACGGACTTTCCAGACTCCCTCTGAAATGAAACAGTACCAACACCCTGCGCCTGATACCACGCATCATCTCCTAACTCAATATGGAGATTTACTCCACCCTCCTTCAAGCTCTTGAAGAACGATCTTTGTCCTGTCATGTGACAAGATGCACCGCTGTCCACATACCAGATGTTGTTGCTAAGGGAACTTGCCATGCAAGCTATCAAGCAAAAGTCCTTGTCAAAACTCTTGTTGAAGTCATCCACTTCTGTTGAACCTGCCATCTGTGTGTTGTTCTTCTTCTTTCTCTCTGGGCACCGGGAAGCAAAGTGTCCATGCTTGTGGCATATGAAGCACTTGACTTTTGACATGTCCAAGTTCTTCTTACCACCTTTCTTCTTCTTTGCCTTCCCTTGCCTTTGCTTGCTAGGGCTGAGCCTCTTCATCCACGATCTATGGGGTACCGCTGGATGAAGCTTAACCTTGACCCATACGGGTCTTTTCCTGTGCAAAGTCATCCCACAATCTCTGCCACTCAGGGGGAATCTCCCTAGCCACCACGCCTTTAACAAAGACGTCCGATGGCTTAGAAAAGCCATTGAGAGCTATACGAACTAAATCCTCATCCTCAGTCTTAAATCCCACTGCTCCAAGCTCATCCCTAATCTGTGTGAGCCTTGTAAGATAAGGCACCACTCCTTCCCCCTTGGCCATCCTGGTGCTACGCAATCTCCCCTGCAGCACCATCTTCCGGTTTTCATTCTTGCTTTGGTAAAGACTCTCTAAAGCTTTCCACATCTCTAATGTGGTCTTCTTCCTAGATAGGTGATGGACTATGTGGTCCTTCACCCCATCCAAGATAATAAACATAGCTCTAGAATCTATCTTCTTCCACTTTGCCAACTCTTTTGGATATGTGGGAGCAACTTTCTAATCATCAATGTGCTCATCAACATCACTAACATCCAAGATCCTGGTGATCCTCTCTTTCCAAGTAGGAAAGTTTTGTGCCCCCTAGAGTCTATCCTCAACTCTCAACTATACGGCCATAATGAATAGTACCTGTAAACCCTTAGATAGATATGCCAATGATCTATCTATTGATGTATATGTAACTTCGGAATGTATTTCACCTATGTATATTGTACTCCTATAGAGATGTTATTATTCCTCTATACGTAAGTGTCGTCGTTTGTATTGATAAGTGTCGCAAGTGTCACAACTTGCAAGTGATGGGTTATTAGACCACCAAGTGTGGGGTCGGACCTGATTAGTATAACCATGGGTTATTAGACTGAGTTAGACAAGTCAGCCCTGCTAGTTTATTAGGCAGGTCAGGTCATGTATAAATAGAGTGCGGGAGGCGCTCTATTTGACCATCTCATTATTCACTTCTACACTACTCGGGAAGTGGCGCACTAGTGAATGAGGAGGTTCAGCTACTAAGAGGACTATCTCTGTGTACTTGGGTTGTATCATTGCTCTTTCTATCTCTGAGGAAGTTGTGGGGTTTTTCAACTTTATGGTTTTCCCTAGTGAAACTCTGTGTGTCTATTGTCTCATGTGATTGCTTGGTGTGATTGATATGCATTGTTATACTTGATATGCTGTACCTGTTATTCTCTCAGTAAAGATCCTAGAGTATGTTGAATTAATGCTCAAAAATTAACATGGTATCAGAGCTAACCTGAGAAGAAGACACTATGCAGTGGCAGAAACTAGGGTTTCTTGTTTATTGGGTTTCTCTCCACAGATCTTAAAAGGCAGCAGGGTATTTTGACTCTCCTCAGCAAGGCGCATCTTTCTGTTCAATCAGAATTCAATTCTGGGCACTTTCATTTTTTGCCCTAAAAATTAGGGTTTCCACAAAAATAAGAATTTCTAAAATTGAAGACATAGCTGGATGCTCCTTGGAAAAATCAAAGTTTAGAGCTTTGGATCGAACTTTTTGGTTGGGTGAAGCTCCGAGAAGCTCAAACCCTAATTCAGGGTCCTCCCTAGTGAATCCGGAAGATTGAAAAGCATTTCTGAAGGGTGAAACTTTGCAGTTTTCAAATTCTGAATATACCAGGCTAATCATCTCATCAAGGCGCATCTTTCTATCCTTTCATAAGTTTGAAATTCACACTTTGAATTTTTAGGGTTTCTCTAACAAACCCTAATCTAGCACCAGATCCAGATTTCTGCAAATCAAGTGGTAAGACCTAAATCTTTTATTTCCATTCGAGTTTCTCATTAAAATGTCTCACCACACCAAGCTTGAGGATAAGCTTGAAGGGGCTGATAACTTCCGAGCATGGAAGTATAGGATTGGGTTAATCCTGGAAGAAAATGAATTGGACACCTTCATAAGTTCTAAAGTCCCTATCCCAAAGGAAGAAGAGGCTAAGGCCTTACATAAGAAGAACTTGGTCAAGGCAAAGAGAATCATTGTTGATTCTATCAAAAACCATCTCATACCACGTGTCATCTCTAAAGACACCCAAAGAGATGTTTGACTCCCTGACCAAGCTATTTGAAGGGAAGAACATAACTCAAAAGATGACTCTGCAGAACCAATTGAAAGGGATAAAGCTTCAGAATGGAGAGACCATTCAATCTTATTTCTCTAAGGTTTCTCAGATCAAGGAACAACTTGAAGCTGTGGATGAAGTGGTGGATAATGCTAAAGTTGTCATGACCACTTTGAATGGCCTACCTAGGTCATGGGATTCCTTCATTCCAGGAATATGTGCAAGAAGAAAGTTGATCTCCTTCAGTAGATTGTGGGAGGAATGTTCACAAGAAGAGGCTAGGCTTGTGGCCCGAGAAGAAAAGATGGGGAATGAAGATCAAGCTCTCACAGCACATACCAGGAAAGGTAAGTTCAAGAAGGAGTCATCTCATAACAGAAGACCTTCACACCACCATCATAAGAAAGATCTCAGATGCTTCACTTGCAATGAGAAGGGACACTCTGCTGCAAATTGTCCCAAGAAGAAGAAGAACAACAAGAAGAGATATCATGCTCATGCCGTTGAGGATGATGAACCTCCCAAGAAGAAGGCTAGAGCAGAAAGTGATGATTCATCAAGTGAAGATGAATATGTTCTAATATCTGCCCTCAAAGGTACTATCTCTAATGGATGTAATGATTGGCTTATTGATAGTGGGGCTTCCAAACACATGACTGGGTTTAAAGAATCTTTTGCAAATCTATCTGAACATGAATCACCCCATAAGGTGAAACTTGGGGATGACTATCAATATCCTATCAAAGGAAGTGGTGAAGCCTCCTACAACCTAGACTCTGGAAAGTCTTTGAAGATGAAAGATGTTATATATGTACCTGGGCTCAAGAAGAACCTACTCTCCATATCTACATTAGATGCAAAAGGTATGAGGGTTGCATTTGTAGATGGCCAAGTCCTAATGTGGCCAAAGGGTAAAACTATAGATGATGCAATAGTGATTGGAGAACAAGAGGGAGGATTGTACAAACTGAAGGGACAACCTGAACATGCCATGGTACATGAATCCATGGAGCCAAGTGAACTTTGGCATAGAAGGCTTGCACATGTGCACTATAGGACACTACCAATTGCAAGCAAAGTTGTAGAGGGTCTTCCTGAAATCAAGACAAAGCATGAAGGTGTTTGCAAAGGATGTGCAAAAGGAAAGAACATTAAGAAGGCATTTCCAAGCAGTGGAAGCGAAGCAAAAGGAATCTTGGAGATTATCCACTCTGATGTATGCGGTCCAATGTCATCCAATTCTCTGAGTGGGTATGTATACTATGTCTCTTTCATTGATGATTTATCTAGGAAGACTTGGGTTTATTTCTTGAAGAATAAGGATGAAGTATTTGATAAGTTCAAGGAATTCAAAACCTTGATGGAGAATCAAACTGATAAGAAGATCAAGACATTTAGATCCGACAATGGCGGAGAATTCACTTCACGTGATTTCAAGAAGCTATGCAATGATTCAGGGATTAAGAGGGAGTTGACTGCTCCCTACAATCCACAACAGAATGGAGTTGCAGAAAGGAAAAATAGAACAATCATGGAAGCAGCACGGGCAATGCTGCATGACCAGGATCTACCTATGCATCTTTGGGCAGAAGCAACTAGGACAGCTGTATATGTGCAGAACAGAACACCTCACAAGATATTGGACAACAAGACACCAGAAGAAGTATTCTATGGTAAGAAACCTGAAGTCAGCCATCTCAGAATATTTGGTTGTCCAGTATACACTCATGTTCCAAAGGAAAAGAGGATAAAGCTAGATCCTTCAGGAAAGAAAGGCATCTTTGTGGGGTACAGTGAAAGCTCGAAGGCTTACAGAATATACTTTCCAGGGTTCAAGAAGATTGATGTCAGCAGGGATGTAACATTTGATGAAAACTCAGCCTTCATCAAGTCAAGGAAGACACGTGTTGAGGATCGTGAAGAACCAAAGGAAAACAGATTCCAAGACACCATCATGACTGAATCAATTCCAGAAGCAGATCGTAAAGTTGAAGATCCGCAAGAACCTGTAGATCCACCTCGTGAGAAGAACTCTCACAAGAGGAAACCTGCATGGGCTAGAGAGCTCATTCAAGATGCAGAAAGATACGGCATTCCAGAAGAAGAACACAGAGAAAGGAAGAGGACTAGATCACATACCAGTTATGTTGCCTTACTCTGTGATATTATGAACAAAGAACCTTCCAATTATGAAGAAGCAGCGGAAAAGAAAGAATGGAAGGATGCCATGGTCGAGGAATATCAATCAATCATGAAGAATGATGTTTGGGATGTGGTCCCAAGACCTGAAGGGAAGTCTATTGTGACTTCCAAGTGGATCTACAAGATCAAGCATGTTGCAGATGGCAGCATAGAAAAGTACAAAGCGAGATTTGTAGCTCGTGACTTCTCCCAGAAAGAGGGAACAAACTATGAAGAAACTTTTGCTCCTGTAGCCAGGTACACTTCCATCAGATCAGTACTTGCCCTGGCTGCAGTGATGAAATGGAAGATACACTAGATGGATGTCAAGACAGCTTTCTTGAATGGTGTAGTCGAGGAGGAAGTGTATGTGGAGCAGCCACTTGGTTTTGAGACACATGATAGGGAGTCATATGTGTGCAGGTTGAAGAAAGCCTTGTATGGCTTGAAGCAAGCTCCTAGGACTTGGTATGGTAGGATAGACAACTTTCTATCCAGATTGGGCTTTACCAAAAGTAAAGCGGATTCCAACCTTTACTACAAGGTTGAGGAAGGCAATCTTGTGATACTACTTCTGTATGTGGATGACCTGTTTGTTACAGGTGAAGGTAGATTGATTACCAATACCAAGAGGAAGCTTACTGCCGAGTTCAAGATGGAGGACTTGGGGATGATGCACTATTTTCTAGGCATGGAGGTGTGGCAGAGTGCAGATGGGATCTTCCTCGGACAAGGGAAGTATGCAGTAGAGATCCTGAAGAGGTTCGGGATGATGGACTGCAAGACCATGGCCACACCTATGGCATCGAACCTGAAGCTTCTGTGTGATGCTTCATCTAATCTGGTTGATGTCACGATGTATCATCAGATGATTGGGTCCTTGATGTACCTGACAAATACGAGACCAAATATCTACTTTGTGGTGAACACATTGAGCCAGTTCCTGACGGATACGAGAGGTGTTCACCTGGTTGCTGTAAAGCATATTCTGAGGTACCTGAAGGGTACAATTGACTATGGGCTCAAGTATGATGCGAATCAAAAGTTTAACCTGCAGGGTTATGTTGATTCGGACTGGGCAGGCAGTACTGCAGATAGGAAGAGCACTTCTAGGTGTTGCTTCAGTATGGGATCAGGTGTGATCTCTTGGTTTAGCAAGAAGCAATCCTGCGTAGCACTAAGTACAGCCAAAGCAGAGTATGTTGCAGCTTGTTCGGCTAGTTGTAAGGCAGTATGGCTCCAGAAGTTACTATCTGTGCTATTTGATCTCCCATTGGATGCTACTGGTATCTTTTGTGACAGCTAGAGTTGTGTGAAGCTGTCTGAGAACCCGGTGTTCCACGACAGGTTGAAGCACATTGAGATCAAATATCACTATATCAGGGATATGGTGCAGAGAGGAGCAGTGAAGCTCCTGTATGTTGCGACGGATGAGCAGGTTGCGGATGTGTTGACGAAACCACTAGCTAGAGTGAAGTTTGAGTACTTCAGAGAGAGGCTTGGTGTTCTTCAGATTGATGACACTTCGAGGAATAAGTGATGGACACATTTGCTAAAGCCATTCCAAGCATGGTGAGAGGAGGATCCTTCCCATGGCTGTGGATGTAAGCGCTAGATGATGAGCATCAGGACGATGCTCCAGTTACTGCTCTGTATATGCATCATGTTGGATGCTTGTTATGATCAGTTGGATCATGTATATGTATATGCATCATGTTGGATGCTTGTTATGATCAGTTGGATCATGTATATGTATATGCATCATGTTGGATGTTGGATATGATCAGGTAGATCATGTATGATGATATGTATCAGGTGGATACATTGTATGATCAGGTAGATCATGTATGACGATATGTATCAGGTGGATACATTGTATGATCAGCTAGATGATGTATGATGATATGTATCAGGTGGATACATTGTATGATCAGGTAGATCATGTATGATGATATGCATCAGGTAGATACTTGGTATGCATCAGGTGGATGCACTGTATGATCAGGATGATCATGGATGATGAGCTTCAGGATGTTGCTCCAAATGATATGTATCAGGATGATGCTATGATGATCAGGATGATCATGTGATGATGTACATCAGGTTGATGTATGGTGAGTATCGGGTTGATACTCTGTGGCCGTGGACAGGTTGTGCAGATGAGCATATAAGTAGACCTGGGAGATCCGATAGGTTGGGCTGTGTGCCCGTAATAAGTCCTAGGATTCTCTTTCGAGGCATTGCTCTGGGAGGACATATAAGTAGACATGGGAGATCCGATAGGTTGGGCTGTGTGCCCGTAATAAGTCCTAGGATGCTCTTTTGAGGCATTGTCCTATGGCATATAAGTAGACCTGGGAGATCCGATAGGTTGGGCTGTGTGCCCGTAATAAGTCCTGGGATTCTCTTTCGAGGCATTGCCATGACCACATGTAAGTAGACCTGGGAGATCTGATAGGTTGGGTTGTGTGCCCATAATAAGTCCTGGGATGCTCTTTCGCGACATTGTGGTGGGGGTCACATATAATACGTCCTAGAGATCCGGACAGGTTGTGCTAGTCACGTAAAAGGCCTCGGATGCTCTTTAGAGTTCTTGCTATTCAAGACACTCTTTTAAGATTTTGTGACAGTCACATGTAAGTGGACTTGGGAGATCTTGCCAGTCGTGCTTCGGCACATAAATGGTCCTGGGATACTCTTTCGAGGCATTGTGACGCACGTAATAAGTCCTAAGGATTCCACAGTATGGCCAATGATGATGAAGACCTGTAGGTGGTGGGCCTACATCCAGTATGAAAAGGGACTGGATCTGTAGAACTTCCTATGACAAGTAGATCGGAGATTGATTGAGATAGCAGCAGCAGTGACGATGACGATGATTCGACGACGATGATCCAGTGACGATGATCCAGAGAAGAAGACTTGTGCTAGCAGATTTGTGTCGAGAAATACCTTCCTAGTTAAGAGGGAGTGTTGATGTATATGTAACTTCGGAATGTATTTCACCTATGTATATTGTACTCCTATAGAGATGTTATTATTCCTCTATACGGAAGTGTCGTCATTTGTATTGACAAGTGTCGCAACTTGCAAGGGATGGGTTATTAGACCACCAAGTGTGGGGTCGGACCTGATTAGTATAACCATGGGTTATTAGACTGAGTTAGACAAGTCGGCCCTGCTAGGTTATTAGGCAGGTCAGGTCATGTATAAATAGAGTGCGGGAGGCACTCGATTTGATCATCTCATTATTCACTTCTACACTACTCGGAAAGTGGCGCAATAGTGAAGGAGGAGGTTCAACTGCTAGGAGGACTATCTCTGTGTACTTGGGTTGTATCATTGCTCTTTCTATCTCTGAGGAAGTTGTGGGGTTTTTCAACTTTATGGTTTTCCCCAGTGAAACTCTGTGTGTCTATTGTCTCATGTGATTGCTTGGTGTGATTGATATGCATTGTTATACTTGATATGTTGTACATGTTATTCTCTCAGTAAAGATCCTAGAGTATGTTGAATTAATGCTCAAAAATTAACACTATCCAACCAACCTGCTACCTCCTCTCAGTCTGCACAGAAGAGCTCTGATACCATGTAAATTTCCTTTAAATCCACTCTAGAGTTAGAGTATGCCAAATTAATTAATTAAACCCAATTGCTACTATTAACCATACATGGATTTCTTCACAAATAAATGCAGCGGAAAATAAACATTGAGAGAAAATACCAATCACACTAATAGAGACAACACAAATCTTTTTGGGTATAAACCCCAGGACAAAACCCAAGATAGGAAAACCGGTGCAACAGTCTGAGAAGATATTTTATTAAGAAGATATGAAACAATACAATCTAGAAATCGATTTATGCCCAACCTGGAAAAATCGAACCTCAGCAGAAACACTAAGAAATACCTCACGGCCCTGCACGGCCTCCTGCACAGCTGGTACAGCCCTCTACGACAATCGTACGAAATCCGTACGGTTTTGCGTCAACAGTACGGATGGATTCCGTACAGCCCCTGCTCACACGTGCGACCTCCTCTATGACTAATATGTACAACCGAATAGCTGTACTGCCCTACTGAAAGTGTATAGCCTCTCTCTCAGTTGATCCGTACGGTCCTGCTTGTCTGATCACTCTGTCGATCTATGGATCTCTGCTCCTCCGTCTTCTCTGCAAAACTTCTCTCTCAAACTTTTTCTCTCACTCTCCAACTGACAGCTATGAGCAAGAATATCTCTGTCGGAATGTGTGTCCTCTCCACCAAATCAATCCTCCTTTTAACTCAATGGCTAAGCGAAAAGCCTAACATCTCACTATTGATCAATGGATGAGATCCTCCAGTGAAATCAATGGCCAAGAATGGCCAAGATTAGATTAACCATCACTTAAATATTTTTCACTTGCACTTTATAAAAAGTGTTCCATTAAGTCAATTAATAATTAGATAACTTTAATATATTTTCCAATGTTAGACTTAGGAAAAATATATTAAATATATTTGGCTTCCTTATTTAAGTCTTTCTTGCATGCAAGGACACATGCAATGCAAGAAGACCTTCCTTGTTGCCACTTTCTAACAATTATATCATAATCATCTAGCTAGGGGAAGTAAATTTCCTTTAACCTAAAAACATCAACTCAATCGCAAGAAGCATTATCTCCAAACAAAAAGATGGTGTGTACCCCAAATCCATCAAAAGCTCCAAGGGTAAATTGTTGCAAATCATATCTTGTGATGAATATCACAAGAATTACCCTCATGCAAATATCCTTGATCATCCTAGGGCATTCTTTAGAACCAATGTTTATCTCAAAATAATCTCCAAGATTAATGACTTCTTTCTTTTGCTTATACATATCATGTCTACCGAAATTCCTTTCTGAGGGGATAAATCCCTTGGGAATTGGATTCTCCTTTGGATCTGACCCTTCAGGATACTCTTCTCCTTCAACACACCAATCTACTTCAAACCAGCAAACTCTTGCAAATTATTCATAAACCTTATAATTTACTTGTCATCATCAAAGACTTGCCAATGCTCAAAGTTATCTGGAATGGAGGGTCTAAAACTTATTTCCATTTTTCCTCCTTTCTTCAACTCATCACAAGGCAATAAGTTTGAAGCTAACATAGCTAGAGCATCTTCTTGGCCATCTACTTCTCTTGGGACTTCTTCTAAAGACAAAACATCCAAAAAAATTATTGTATCCCAAATTGTGTTTCTATATTTTTTAAGTCTTGGATTCTTGCATGCAAACTTCACTTGACTTGTAAAATTGCTAAACCAAAGTCACCAACTATCTTCAATACTTTTATCACTATATCCTTGGCAATTTCCAAGCCTAAAAGCAATGCTTCATATTCCACAACAATATTCATTACATCAAATTCCAATCTAAAGGAAAAGTTGAAGACATCACCATTTGGAGAAAGTTAACACAATCCCAACACCAATTCCCAACTTGCAGAGTGAACCCCATCAAAATTCATTTTTCTAATTCTTTCTTCTTTGGGAGCCTCAACTATGGGAGCCAACGAATTTGAAAGGATAGCATAACTACCAAGTTCTTCTTCAATATAACAAGACTCATTATATGGATCTTAGAGGTCCTCCACATGATATCTCTTCAGTTGTTCTCCATGCAAGGTAACAAAAGTGTTTTCACAATTAGGAATGCTAACAAAAGTGTTTTCACAAGTAGGAATGACAGCATAAGATAAATCCATTTGAATACTACCTCACATGTTTGCTGCTCACTTTCTTAATAAGAGCGTACCCCATGCATCTGGAACGTCAATGCTATTACATCCATCAATACTAAGATATTAGGGTGAGCAGCTAGGTTAATCTCAAGATCCTTGATTAGACCACACATTTGTATTTCTCTTGCATCCATTGCACACACATTTTTATTTGGTCTAGTGATCTTAATCTTAGCTGATTCATGATTGTTAGATTCATAACATATAAACGAGCCCCTAAATCTAACAAACAATTATGGAGAAGCAAATTATTGTCTATTCAAGAGATGAAGAAGGGTGAAGGACTTCCATTTTCCTTTCATTTATCCACGGCTTGTAAAATCATTGGAGCATCTTGACTTACTTTTTTAGCTCTTTTGATTACTTCCTTAGAACTCTCAACACCCTTTTCTTCGGGGCCTTCAATGAACTTAAGCAATTTTTCTTTTTGTGAAGGGATCTTTATCAATTCGGAAACTAGGACAAACATTTTAGCATTTGACATCCATCCACCCGAGTCAATGTTCAAGTCCATAGGAGTACTTTGTGAAATTTGTTTAGCACTTGCATTATCATCTCCCTTTCTTTGATAAGTCAAACCTTTATATATCATCATCTGAAATATTTGCTCAGGTGTGGGCTTTTCACCAAATATTCTTGTAACATTATTCACTCCCACACTTTTACTCTTTACTTTAGACATTTATTCATTGAAAAGGGAGTCAAAGTTGCCAATTGTACTAATGCTATCAAGGAATCCAACAAAGTTGTTGCTCTCATAGTCAATGGGCTCTTCATCATTGATTTGTCTATATCTTGGAAAATTTGCCTCATGAAATTCTTGACATGCCCTACACCATGAAGGAAAATCCTCATGCTTAACAAAGTTTGTGGGCTCTAATGCATTAGAAGGTCTTTGATTTTGAGGGGGGCCTTTATTCCTTCCCCATCCTCCACTTCCTCTTCGTTGAAACTTATTTTGTTGAGATCTCTCAACTTGGATCAACCTATTTTGAATGGCATTATTTTGAACTTCCAACCTCTTGATTGCTTCAGTTAATGCCTTGACATGATCTTGAGATTAATCAGATTCACTTGTTGCACTTGCCTTTGGCTTAGGCTCTATCTTAGAAGTGCTTTCCCTTGTTAAACCATGTAAGTTATACTTTCCCAAGGCTTGCATATTCTTGTCAATTATAGTTGCTTTAGATTGGGCTGCCTTGAGATCTTGAGAATCCTTATCTCTGAGTTGATAATATAAATCTCCAATAAAGGCCTCAATATAATGAATGAGAGTATTGAAACAGGCTTGCATATTCTTGTCAATTAGAATTTTTTCAGATTGGGCTGCCTTGAGATCTTGAGAATCCTTATCTCTAAGTTGATAATATAAATCTCCAATCAAGGCCTCAATATAATGAATGAGAGTAGTTGTTTCAATACGCTTCATTGTAGTTGGTAATTTTTGTATTCGCTCATTGAATCTCTTATTGAATTTTTCCATTGTCTCATTCTAATTTTTTTAATTGTGGTTAGAGCAGCCGATAAGTGCATACTTTCTCTACGATCACCCCATCTTTGCATAAAGGTGTCAAAAAGTTCATTTTTATTTTTAATGCCATTATCAAGTAACTCAATAAACCAATCCAAAGCATCTTGCTCCAATGACAATGCAAACAACTTCATGCACACATCCTCATGATTTTCTCTAACCCATTTATGAAAATTTGACATGAAGGCATTTAGATGAGCTTTAGCACTTGCAACATTATTTCCTTGAAAGGAAGGTAACTTACCAATCACCTTTTCAAGAATATCACGAGGATAACCATTTATGTTAGAAAAATGAAAAGGCTTATACAGATCATCCATATCTATTTGATCACTTAGAATTTTCGATTACTTGAGAAAAGATATATTATGTCAAGGATGGATTGAAAACTGACTCTCCAAGAGTCTTTTTGGAATTAGCCCTACTCAATCTTCTTCTATAAACTCTTTCAAGCTCAAGAATATGACAGACAAAACCTTGAGGATTTCTTCTTGTAGAATATCTTTTAGGATTTGAATTAGGTGGAGTCACTAGATGAACCATGGAATTTTAAACAAACTCATCAATATTCACAAAAAGAATTGATTAGATTTTCAATTTAAATTCTTTGAGACAATTAATTCCTTACCCCTGACAACAACATCAAAAATGTTACCTCCCAACATCTACCTATGTTCGGGTACACAGGGTACTACCAAAGGACCGAACACCAAGAGCAACCACTTCACACAAACAGATCACAGATCAACACACCGATGTTTTGACGTGGTTTAAACCCTCTTGAGGGAAACACTCCACGGCCCCGGCCAAATAGCTTCTACGGGACAATTTATTATGCAAAGAAAGAAAGTTACAAATGAGCTTCTCATAATCGATCAACTAAACAATGACCCTCCATGCTCTTTAAATAGAGATCATGGACCAATCGGGTGTTAAGCCACGGATCAAGGTTAGGTTTGATCTAAGAGAAGTTGAGCCGTCGGATCACTCTATGTCGGAAACATATCGTGACCGTCGGATTAAGTATTTACAAATGCATACTAATGCATACTAAAGAAACACACTATCCCTAACGGATATATTACACAAGTTGATCTTAACTAACTCCTAAGTGTCTAAATATCCTAACATCCCCCCTTAAGAACAACTTGGGATAGGATTGAAGGATTTACAAAAGTGACACTATTAGGAGAAGGAAGGAGGCATTAGAGCCTATCCCCCCTTAATGACAAGTTCTTGAACTCCTAACATAGATCGAAGTTTAGAAAACTTCGCTTCTGTAAGAGACTTGGTGAAGATGTCTGCAACTTGATCATCTGTAGGGCAAAAGAGCACTTCAAGAACACGATCATGAACAAGATTTCTGATGAAGTGCATATGTAGCTCAATGTGTTTGCTGCGTTGATGTAGAACTGGATCTTTGGCAAGCTTGATGGCACTTTGATTGTCGCACCAAAGTGGAGTAGGCTGCTGCTGCTCGAATCCAAACTCTGAAAGGATCTGTCGAAGCCATAAAGCTTCTTGACTGGCATTAACTGTTGCTCGATATTCTGCCTCTGCTGAAGAAAGAGCAAGAGCTTGTTGTTTCTTACAAGCCCAAGTAATAGGTCCAGATCCCAGACTAAAAACATAACCTGCAGTAGACTTCCGATCATCAGGATCGCCGGCCCAATCTGAATCAGTGAAACCAACCAACAAAGGTTTCCCCCCTGTACTGTAATGAATCCCAAACTGAACTGTACCTCGAATATATCGAAGTATTCTTTTAGCTGCTTTCCAGTGACTTTCATGAGGTGTCTACATATAACGGGCAACACGACCAACAGCAAAGGAAAGGTCAGGACGGGAATGAGTCAAGTATAAGAGACTACCAACAAGCTGACGATACAAGGTGGCATCTACTTCAAGTGAAGTACAAGTGGCAGAAAGTTTGACTCCAGACTGGAAGGGAGAAGGGGCTGGTGTACAATCTTCCATGTGAAAGCGTCGAAGAAGGTCACAAGCATACTTAGACTGAGAAAGAAAGATTCCTTCTTTGGTTTGCAGGACTTGGAGACCAAGAAAATAATGCAAATGTCCTAAGTCTGACATTTCAAAATTTTGTTTAAGACTGGATTTCACATGGGTTATAAGCTTAGGGTCACTACCAGTAAGAATAAGGTCATCAACATATAGAACAAGTATGATGAGATGGTTTCCTACTTTCTTGGTATAGACATTGGGGTCAGAATGGCATCTAGAAAAACCAGTGTCAAGGAGAAAGTTATCCATTTTGGCATACCAAGCTCTAGGAGCTTGCTTAAGGCCATATAAGGATTTCTTAAGGCGACAGACAAGGATAGAGTTATTCTGAACATAGCCAGGAGGTTGTTCCATGTAAATTTCCTCCTGTAAATCACCATGTAAGAAGGCAGACTTGACATCCATTTGATGGACTTCCCAGTTGTGTAAGGCTGCAAGGGAAAGAACAAGGCGGATGGAGTTCATTTTTGCGACAGGAGCAAAGGTTTCATTGTAGTCAATCCCTTCAACTTGAGAAAAATCTTTGGCAACTAACCTTGCCTTAAGTCTTTCAACACTTCCATCTGATGCATACTTAGTTCTGTAGACCCATTTACATCTGACAAGTTTTCTTCCTTTTGGAAGAGGTACAAGATCCCAAGTATCATTCGCCATTAAGGAACGATATTCTTCATCCATGGCTACATCCCAATCTGGATTCCCTGAAGCTTCTGCAAAAGTTTCTGGATCATGATTCTCGGAAATTTGAGCCAAAAGAGAAGAGGCTCGCTGAAACTAAGAACGTGTTCGACGTTGATCTCTAGGATCACCGGCAAGATCACCAGCTGCTTCACATGTTGAACGGACCCATTGAGGAAGCACTTGTGCTGGTGCAACTGGAGGAACATGAGCAGGCGGAGGTGGATTTTCATCCTCACTGTCATCATCAGAAACTGGAGTTGGAAACCTGTCAAGGAAGTTGGAAGAAGAAGAAGAAGGCACAAACGCCGAATCAGGCTCGCAGGCCAAAGATGGCACAACCGCCGAGTTAGGCTCGCAGGCCAAGATATTTTCATCAAATTTAACATCTCTTCTAATGATTATAGCATGAGAATGTGGTTGAAGAAGTCTATATAACCTTTTACATCTTCAAAATATCCAACAAATATGCACTTTTCACTTTTAGGCTGCAATGCTTTCCGTTTTTCATCCGGAATGTGAGCCCATGCTTCACTACCAAACACACAGAAGTGACTTACATCAGGTTTAGTTTTAGTCCATGCTTCTTCCGGTGTTATACCTTGTAATGCTTTAGTGGGGGTGCGATTAACTATGTAATTTGCACAATTAATGGCTTCAGCCCAAAATTGAAGACTTAGTCCCTTAGATTGGATCATACAATTAGCCATTTCTTTTAAAGTGCGGTTCTTCCGCTCAGCTACACCATTTTGTTGTGGTGTATATGGAACAGTGTGTTGTTGTTGGATGCCTTGTTCAGTGCAGAAAGTAGTGAACTATTTGTTAACATATTCTCCTCCATTGTCAGATCTTAACTTAATAATTTGATGACCAGATTGTTTTTCAACAAGGGCCTTGTAGGCCAAGAACATGTTAAATACTTCACTCTTAAGTTTTAGGAAATAAACCCAAGTGCGTCTGGTGTAATCATCAATGAAAGTTAAGAAATATTTGAAACCAGAAAAGGAAGCAGATGGAAGAGGACCACACAAGTCACTATGCACAAGCTCCAAGGGAACCGAGGCGTGCCAAGAGGCACGTTTGTCAAAACTGTCCCAATGATGTTTTCCGAGTACACAACCGGAACAAACACGATCTCTGCAAGATACCATCGGAAGACCTGTCACCATATTTTCTTTACATAGTTGTTGCAATGAGCGATAATTTAAGTGACCAAATCGCTCATGCCAAAGTTTGCTCAAGTTATCACTATGAGCAACAAAAACTGAAGGGAAAGGTGATGACCCAAAGTTGTTAAACTTGTACAACCTGGTAATATCATCAACAATTCCGGTAGCTAGGACCTGTTGAGGATCTTTAAAATCCTTGATTACAACTTGGTGAGGTGTAAAGGTCACAGTTTTACCTTCACCAGAATGAGTGATCTGATAGACCGATAACCAATTGCAGGAAATTCTTGGAACACATAGTACATCACTAAAATGACCATTATCTACTGGAACTGTTCCAGCTCCTACAACACTTAGAGATCTATCATCACCAACAAATATTTGTTTGGTGTTACATTCATGCATAGTAGAAAAGATGGCTTGATCCTTAGCCATATGATAAGATGCTCCAGAATCAATGAGCCATTCATTTGAAGTAGAAGAAGAAGATGCATTATAAGAATAACTAGAAGCACAAAGTGCATGTCCATGAGAGGCAGATTCTGAAGGCGAATCTAGGCTGATGTGGTGCTTCTTCATTGCTGCTTCCAAGGCTGCCATCTTCTTGAAACACTTAGATTCATCATGATTATCTTTCCCGCAATAGTTGCAATGACGCTCAGTCTTCTTGCCTTTTGGCTTGGATCCTTTGTCATTTTTTAAAGAAGGAGCTGACTGAGAGGGTTTTGGACCCTTGTTTGACTTATTATTGCAAAAATTTTGTTTCTTGGGAGGCTTGGACTTTTCTTTCTGTTGGGACAATAAGGCTTTTCCCAGATGTATCTGCATTGTTGATTATTCCAAGATGAATGAGTTTATCTTGTTCCCTAATCAAGGAATCATAAAAGGATTCAAGACTAGGCTCTTGATAGCTAGTTGCATTCAAGGATGCTTTCATGGAGTAAAATGTAGATACAAAAACAGAATATGCAGGTCCAAGTTTGGAAAGAATATGATAAATGCACTGTTTGTCTTCCCTTTCAATCTTACATTCTGCACATAAGAGTTTAAGAGTTTTGTACTTAGATAAATAATCTTGAATGCATGAAAAGTCATTTGGATTTAAAGAAATCAACTCATTTTCGAGTTGGTGACCTCGAATTTCATTGTGTTTACCAAACACTGATTCCAACTTGTCCCAAGCAGCATTAGGTTCATCAATTCCAGATATGTGGAATCGCAAATCAGTAGAGATTGACATCCCAATCAATCCACGAGCTTCATCACATCTATTTGCCCATTTTATTTTCTTATCATCATCAATGGGTTCTTTTTCTTTCCCTGTTGTAATTCTGAAAAGTCCCCTACTTCGTAGAACATCCTCCATACGAGATTTCCATGAGAAATAGTTGGAACTGTTAAGTAGAATATCACAAGGGGCGGCCATATTTGTAAATTAATGGCTGTAAAAGCAGAAACCAATAGTCTGGATGTGAAGAGCTCGAAAAAATAAGCGGTTTCAAAAAAAAGGCACTGAAAACTGACTCTGTATGATGAAGTTATGCTTGAACAAAGAAACTGTTGAAGATGTCCCCAATAGTGACGTGGCAGCTAGAGAATGTCCAGCAAAAAAAAGAACCCCCCTCTTCCCAAGATGAACCTTTTGACAATCACTTTACAATAAAGTTGCTTGAAGTGAACCACTTTTGTAAAATAAGTGATTTCACTTTTACAATGATATTACTTTTAAATAGTGCAACAATAAAAAAAACTTAAGTGACTCACTTGTATTTTTATTTTTTTATTATTTAAGTGAGATGCACTTTTACAATAAAGTAACTTGAAAATAGAAATTGCATGCACTTTTCCTTTTAAAAGTAACTTCCTAAGACTTGAACTCAAGACCTATTAAGGAATAAAGCAACTTTGAACCAAGTGAGCTAGATTAAAAGGTATGTAAAATATGGGAATGAGGAAGGGGGCTTTTTTTTTTCTTTTTTTTTTTTTACTCTTCTTGCTCGGTTTGCGTGCTTGCCCTTTTTTCCTGCAAAACAGACCACAAAACGAAACAAAAAAAAATTTCCACACTTGTGAAGTTAGATCTTGTTAGCTTGCCCGGAAAGTCTACGTTTTCTCTCTGTTTCTGATTTGCCGAGATCGCGCAAAGTGCACGGCAAAGAGCATACGCAGCCGAGAAAAACCCTTTCCCTTTCTGTTTCTGATTTGCCGAGATCGCTCAAGGTGCACGGCAAAGAGCATACGCAGACGGGAAAACAACAATCCAAACAAAAAAAAATCTAACAGTAAAAAAAGATGAAATATGAGATTTTTCTTTTCAAAAAACGAAATAAAAAAATGCGTCACTGTAACATTATACCTTCAGATCTGATGAAATAAGCGTTTCTGGAGCAACCGGGAACCGTTTTCGATCAAACGAAAACTATTTCCCAATGGAAATGACGTTCCGGACGCAATGGAACACCTCCCACAGCCCAGAAATGCACAGAAATACCAGAATTAGAAACCCTTTTGAGTTTCGGCAACAGCAGTTCAAGATCTAGATCATAACCGGAAGCGGCACTTCATAAAAGCTCTGATACCATGTTCGGGTACACAGGGTACTACCAAAGGACCGAACACCAAGAGCAACCACTTCACACAAACAGATCACAGATCAACACACCGATGTTTTGACGTGGTTTAAACCCTCTTGAGGGAAACACTCCACGGCCCCGGCCAAATAGCTTCTACGGGACAATTTATTATGCAAAGAAAGAAAGTTACAAATGAGCTTCTCATAATCGATCAACTAAACAATGACCCTCCATGCTCTTTAAATAGAGATCATGGACCAATCGGGTGTTAAGCCACGGATCAAGGTTAGGTTTGATCTAAGAGAAGTTGAGCCGTCGGATCACTCTATGTCGGAAACATATCGTGACCGTCGGATTAAGTATTTACAAATGCATACTAATGCATACTAAAAAAACGCACTATCCCTAACGGATATATTACACAAGTTGATCTTAACTGACTCCTAAGTGTCTAAATATCCTAACAACCTAAGTGGAAAAAGTATCAATCCATGGTTACAAGCCAGAAACAACCTTGAATTGATTGTCAATGTCACCACACAATCAATCCCTTCTCTTTAGACTAACTTTCAAAAATCCAGGGAAGGCTTCCCTAATTAGATGATATTGCTTTAAGTAAATGATAAGAGATCATTTAACCTTAACCACAAGATATGAAATAGAATGAGGTACATAAGATGCCAAATGAATCAACAACTAAAAGATAGCTCAATTAAACACTTGGATTAAAATGGAAATGTTTCAAATAAACATAGCAATAAAGGCTAGAAACATAAAAGAAACAAGTTACTAATCCACAATATTAATATGAAAAATAATCATGCATAGCGTGAATTAATAAAATGTCAAAGGCTAAGAATAAGGTCTAGGGTGAAACCCTAGAACTTGTAATGAGCTCAAGGATTATTAGACTTAATGGATACATCTTTACTTTCTCTAATCAAATAATGAAATTTAATCACCAATTAAATTAACTAATTGCAAAAATGCATGATGTGAATTTAAATACTTCAAGCAACTAGATGCTAAGAACCATGTGATTATGCTCATGAGAATTAGTGGTGAAAAGAATGAATGGTAAAAACCACTATGAAATTCCCTTTGAATAAATGTATATTAAAGCTTGCAAGAGAAATCTAAATTCTGGAAATTATGTAAGAAAAATGCAGAAATTTAATCAAATTCTAGAATTAAATAAATTAATTGACCCGAATGAAGATGTGAAACTTTAGGATCACTTAGGTTAATGCAATTTCTGCAATATGTGATTTAGCTATGAACTATGCTTGCTGGAAATTGCAGAAATTTAGCTACCAATTCAAAAGTAGAAGGATTTAACACCCAAAACCAAGAAATAAATAGAAAATTTATGTTTTAATGCATAAGAAATGTAAATTTTAGATTGCACAAATTCAATACTTACTCATTTAAAAGAATAATAACTTGAAAGCACAAGTGAATAATAAAATCTGAATATGTCATGAATCAATTTATGAGGTAAAATTCAGATTTTTACAACTTAGTCTTCTTATAATTGATCTTTAATGGATAAAGACTTAAGGAAAGAAATTTGGAAATTAAATGGACTTTTACGGTTAAATTTCCAGATTTGCTGACTAGATCTAAATCAAGAAGGCATATGGAGTTAGCCAAGGTTTACCAAGAAGGCCTTGTTTAGAAAAAATCACAAAAAGAAAGATTTTGCTATAGGCTAAACTCAATCCACTTGATGTGTTGGAGATAGCTACACAAGATCACAAGGGAGAAAAGGGATTTCTGATTTCTCCTTCGCTTTAAGGGTGCACTTTACAAGGAAGGGGTTTGTAGTGCACAATCCAAATTAAAGCAAATATGAAAAAAAACCACCCTTTCAAGTAAAAGAACAATGAGAATTATGATAGAACTTAACATACCATATTCTTCATCCAACTAGGTAGTATTACCTTTTCAATGGCCAATCATAAATGCCATTATGATATTACCTCCAATATGAAGCATTAAGCAAAAATAAGCCACACAAACACAAGTAGAGCTCAAAAAAAATTCCTTCGAAGCCTTTATATTGATATTCAACAAAATTTCTCGAAGCTAATCAAAAACAATGAAGATGAGACAGGTAGTCCCTTTATATAGAACTTGAAACACCACTTCATTAAAAATTATTTTTATGTCTAAAACCCTAGATCTATTCTAGAACCAAGTAAACACAACCTTTTTTTCCTCTTGACAAGGTCTAAAATTAATAAAGTAACGAGTGGTTTTAACGAACACTTGATGAGTCAAGATAGAGAGGGTGCCTAGCTTAGATGAGGAAAAAAGGGGGGATGATTTCGCGAAAAGGGGACAATTTGGTTAAGCAAGGAATCTTTTAGAGGAAAATTGGCACATGTGAGGTCAAGGATGCTAGTTAATGCAACTAACTCCTCAAAGCATGTGCTAGGAGGTTGGAACAATGACACATCACCTCACACATGGGACTAGAAGTGGTGAGCATCTCACATGTGTGGGCTAGAGAGGATTAAAAGAGGGTGCAACTTGCCTTTAGCGAAGGGTGTTTGGAGTTTAGAGGTTGAGGAAGCCACTAGAAAGGCCACATGTGTAACCTCGAGTAGTCAAACATTAGGGCACTAGACCTAGGAAGCATTTAGATGGCATGTATGGATATGCATGAGACTACATAACAATATGGTGACGATTTAAAATGAGAAAGGGGGGATGGATATTAAAAGGTAATTGAGATTTAAAACATAAAACCCAAAGTTTGAGTTCGGGAAAGTAGGGATATATTGCCAAATTCCAATAAGACAATAAATTCCCAACTTTCAAGCTCGGAACATTATCACCCCTCATTATCACAATAATTTATAATAAGTGAATTTAACGTGAGCCAATAGAAATTATCGGCCTGTCTGCCAAACAGGCGATAGAAAGCCAAATTCAGAGGTTTTTCGGATTCATTTTGCAAATGTGAGTTAGGGGTTTGAACTCCAAGGACGTTGTGCCCATTTTCAACCTAGAAAACAAGGAGAAAGTTGTTGTTTTCATTGCCATCAAACAAGCAATTGTGGAGTGGATATTTACTCCAATCTACCATATCCAAATTCCCAGGTATGTAAACAATTTATGCTTCTATTTTTTTCATTTTGCTACTTGCAAGATCTAGTATCAGGTTTGCACTTTGCATTGTGCAATGTCCATTACAAGCTTAAGACTTAGATATACATGTTATGGTGATTTTTATTTTTATAGCTGCATATATAAATTTTATATGCAGCTACCAGCATTCTTTTGTGGTGAATCTTTGATTATTCATTAAATTTCCCCATTTGTTTTGTCACATATACCATAGGTTTAAATTTTAATCATTGAAAATGCCAAAGCCATTGGACCCAATGTGCAAATTGTTGAAGTTACAACATCATGAGTCATTCTCCAGGTCAATCTTGTGTGTCAAGATTGAGCCTCATGTGTCAAGGTAGTGCCTTATAGGAGCCTAAGTTGGACTCAAGAAATGGAGAAGAATCTTGAGTTGGACTCAAGAATGGATAAGCTTCAAGTATTGAGGCAAGTGCTTTGTATGTCAAAGTGATGATGTTGTACAGTCTTGCTAGTCCAGGCTAAGGTCTTCCGTCTTATGTGTTAAGACAGATCCTCATGTGTTTAGGTGGTGCCTCATGTGTTGAGGTGATGCTTTGCATGTCAAAGCATGTATGGTGTGTGATGTACTACTAACCATGGTTTAGCTATTAAGTCTCCTCTAGAGACTGGCCACCTCTAGAGTGAATTACTTTAGCATATAACCACTTGGAACAATAGTAGAACAATATGATCACATCATTGGGAAAATCTCCTTAATATATTTGATATGATAATTAAGCTAGCACATATGGACCATGCAGATAAGACAAGAGATCAAGATAAGATGTGATAAGATATGAGAGAATTCGAATTGCACATTAAGAATTAATTAAGAGAGAAATTCAAATTGTTAAACTTCAATGAAGACTTCAGTAAATCAAAGGAGAACTCGAATTGATCACTACAGTGATGTTAACAAGAAAGAATCAGTTAAGAGAGTTAACTAAGTGATAACAAAGAAGATCTAGTTAACTAAGTGTTATTGCATGATGACACTTATGTTAAACTAAAAGACGACACTTGAGTTGTGACACTTGCACGACGACACTTAAGTTAGCCACCTAACTAAGTGGGAAAGCTTTCAGTTAAGGGGCGAGTTCATCCTAAGAGTTAGTTCAATGAGTTAATGCATTGCATGAGAAGTGGGGCGCACTTCTTCATGCAAGATTGATGCATCCAAATGGAGGGCAAGTTCATCCTGAAGACAGAAGCTAAAAATAGAATCCAATGCATGAGAAGAATATATAAATATGTTATACAGGATTGATGAATCCAATGTGAAGCGAATTCTCTTCTCTGTTATCTATCATAATACTAAGGAAGGTTTTGTTGGGGTTTTCTCCCTCAAGTCATAGAGGGTTTCCCCGGGGTAAATTCATGTAAATCAATCTTGAGCCTACGTAGATCCTAAGTGTGCACAGTACTTGAAGAACAATGGCCTTAATCTCAGTGAGATCGGAAGACCATCTTGAAGGAACTTCAAACTTCAATACTTGGAAGGCTAGGATCCTGAATATCTTGGAAGAGAATGATTTGGATGAATATATATCCAGTGTTATTGAAGAGCCTACTTCTAATGCAAGGTGCATTACCTTCAAGAAGAATCAAGCCAAAGCAAAGAGAATCATTTATGATTCCGTGAAAGACAACTTGATGCCCGTGATCACCCCATTGAAGACCGCAAAGGAATGCTTCGACACTTTGACAAATCTTTATGAGAAGAAGGCGCCCAGTCAAAAGAGAGCATTAAAGAACAAGCTTTGAAATCTGAAGATGGAGAAGGACAAAGTTGTGGCTTCCTTCTTCACAAAGATCTCTCAAATAAGAGATCAACTTATGAGCATTGGTGTGACAGATGATAATGATGATCTCATTCAGACTAATGTCGATGGTCTTTCATCCTCATGGGAGACATACTTGGCTGCAGTAAATGGTCGAGAAGTGCAACCTAACTTTGAGAGACTATGGCATGAGTACCTACAAGAAGAAGGGTGAATCCAGAGCAAGTACACTGCCTCCAAAGAAGAGAACCTTGCTCTTGCGGCACGGATGAAAAGCGGTAAGAAATTCTCTCATCAAAAGGAGAATGATTCAAGAGCTTTGATAAGTCTAAAGTTAAATGTTTCAATTGCAATACGAAGGGTCATTATGCAAGAGAATGTTGTGCAAAGCAAAGAGGAAAGTTCAAGGGTGGGTTTCATGCTTCTACTGCTACAGAAGATGAACCTACAAGAAAGAATCCTTCCAATGATCAAGAGACATGGAAGGAGTACTATCTTGTCTCAACCCTTTTTGGATCCATTACCACTAGTGTTGAGACATGGCTAGTGGACAGTTGCGCATCCAAGCACATGACTGGATATAGGAGCGCTCTCATAGATTTGAAAGAAAAGAAGTTTTCCTGTAAGGTGGAGCTTGGAGATAATACCACCTATTTGATCCAAGGTATTGGATCCACTTATTTTCAGTTGCATTCAAGATATGTACTGCATGTGGATGAAATTTTGTTTGTCCCCGGATTGAAGAAGAACCTCTAGTCTTGTTAAAATTACTGTTATGTTAGGTTTGAAGCAAAACTTAAAATTTTATACTTTAATGCAAAAATAAATTACTAAATTAGTACTGAAAACAAAATAGTACAGTTGTAACAAGACAAATAAATTAAGACAATTTTCATCTCTTAAAAATTTAACACTCCCCAAGGATCACTCTGTTAAAGTTAAGGTTTCAACCAATGAAGCACCACTCGCCCCAGACTCGCGAGTACTTGCGAGTTAGGACATGTCAAACCCCACGGCGTGCACTGGCAGAAGACTCGCCATACTCAGCAAAATCGTGGTACTCGCCCTAAATCGTGATGAATCGCTCGTACTCGGCAAACAGAGGAAAAATAAAAACCGCGGAAATGGAGGCAAATTCGCGATTTGTTTAATGGGTAATCGATATGTTAAATGGGTAATGGGTAATGGGTGATGAATCGTTGAGTACAGAGGTTCGTTAAACAACACAACGCTCAGATTTCAATTACTGATTTTTATTTAACAATTCGCGATTTGTTAAATGGGTAATCGACAAATAGTTTGTTGCCCTGCGTTTCATCATTTTTAATCGACAGTGGATTGTAATCGATGGCAATCACGTATGCTATTTCCCTCTATCCCTTTGAGTCGCAACTTGCAAGTGAGCAACGACAGCCGGTGGCCACAAAATAGTGACTGGACAGTCGACGTAGACAGAATGGTGAATGAATTGTGATCGATAGCGGACTTCAACTTAGTTTATATTATAATATTATAAACTTTATCATATTATATATATGTTATTTTCTTTTTTCAATGTTCATATGTTTTATACGTTGTATTATGTTATAAACTATGATATATTTGTATTAAATGTTATTTATTATAAATATGTTTTATACAGTGCATTATGTTACAAATTATGATATATTATTTATTAAGTGTTATTTATTATATTTATTAAGTGTTATTTATTATATTTATTAAGTGCTATTTATTTTTAATATATGTAAAATATATTAAATATAATTATACATGATAGGTTGATAAATAAATGTAATAAAATATAATTTATGTTTTAATAATATTGATATGAACAAATTTAATTCGAATCTCATCACAATGTTTGAATTAGAATCGAGGGTTGTCATCAAGTTTCAACTTCAAGATTGGAAATGCCATTAACCTCATTTTTGTGCCCAAATTTACAATATTTTAATTTTTTTTCCTATTTGCCGAGTCTGTCCCGGGTCTTTCCCGAGTCGGCGAGTCACATGCCAGCCGAGTCTTTGCCAAGTCCAAGTTGTGCAACATTGGTTTCAACTGCAGATATATAACCAGTAGAGCAAATGCAGTAGTAAAACTAAATAACAAAAAATAACTAAACAAAAGTACAGCAGCAGTAAGAGAGCAAGTCTGGAAACTTACTTAATGAGAAGGAACTTCCTTATACTCAGAAATTTAACTTTCAGATATGACTTTGCCTCTCAGAGGCAAATCAATCAAATGGAACACAAATTGCCCCTTACCTGAGGGTTTTGTACATACCTATGAGAGAGAGAGAGAGAGAGAGAGAGAGAGTTGTAGGATAGATTTAGACAGATACAGGAGAGAGTACAGCAGGCCTGTAACTAATGGCTGACTCAAAACTCTCAAAAAAATCAGACTTCAACGAAGCAGAAGCCTTAACAAGGTAGCGACATCCTTAAGAAACAGTCCATATGACAGTTGGCATCCCTACGAACAATTCACATAACAGATGGAAGCCTTAAGACGAGATGGCAGACCTAACAGTCAGCGACAGCCCTAAAAACTGTCCTCATGATAGATGGGAGCCCCTAACAAGTAGATCACAGCCCTAGGTCAGGTATTATCAGCAAGAGGCAGTCCTAAAACCCTAGATCAAACCCTAACATAGTTCAAGCAAGCAACGGCTGCCCTAGCAGCCTTTAAACAAGGGTCTTGGTGATCACATACATGATAGATGGGAGCCCCTAACAAGTAGATCACAGCCCTAGGTCAGGTATTATCAGCAAGAGGCAGTCCTAAAACCCTAGATCAAACCCTAACATAGTTCAAGCAAGCAACGACTGCCCTAGCAGCCTTTAAACAAGGGTCTTGGTGATCACATACGAGGCACAACAAACTTCAAACTAGCAATGGCCTCCTTTAAACAGTCCACGTTGGCAGCAGGTAGCTCAATACAGGCAACGGACTCACAAAACAGCCCACATGGGTAGCAGGCAACCCAACAGAAGTAGCGGCCTCACAAAAACAGTCCACGTGGGCAACAGGCAGCCCAACACAAGCTACGGCCTCACAAAAACAGTCCACGTGGGCACCAGGCAGACCAACAATGGCAGCGGCCTCCACAAATGACCAACGGCATCCCTAGATCAGTCCACATGGTTAGCGGCCTACCCAAAACAATCAATGACAGTGCACGGCTCACATGTGTGAGGGAGAGGAAGAAGGTTCAACCTTCAAGAGGGATGGCTAGGAGTAGTAGATCACAAGAAAAGAGAGCGCCCAAGCTAGGAGATGGTAGAAACCCTAAACATCATCCACAAAGCTACTACAGAAACCCTAGATCAGACACACAGTAAATCAAATCTGAATTGCTTCTTCAAGATGATCTCTCAAATGAAGAATTAGGTTTGTATCTATAACCTCTTAAAAACTTCTAGAAGGATCCCCAATCTAATTCTTCATTGACTTAGGGTTTCTCAAGACATCCTTTCTTTTAGGAGCGTTAACAAACATAAAGTTATAATTTAATATTTTGATGTCTTTAGGATTGGGTACTAGGGTCAAGATAAAAGATAGGATGACATGCTTAAAGTGAGCGCTAGCACATAGGACCAACAAGTCAGGGTCAACACAAGATTAGGCTATCACAAGGCTAACCACCATAAATCAAGATGGGTAAACACCATTTTATCACATACATAGTAGCTGGGCTACCATGTTAGCAAAGCAAATATTTGCACTTTTATGAGCTTTGCATTTGCACATATTCAATGAGATCAACTATGATGAGCAGCATTATTTATGATTACTCACATCAAAGCATCCTTATATCAGACATTTAGTAGACCTTATGCCAAGGTTGAGCCTTGAGACCTCAGATTTGATGACCGATATAACCTTTTGTTCCATACAGATACCGGGCAGTGTTCAGTGTTTCAGATGCAGTGTTCTCAGTGATTGTAGTTGGTCTAGATTATAGATGTTGATATACCAGCCTAGATCCAAATCCTAGGCTCTATAAAGCGCCGAGAGGGATCAAATCTCTCGAGGTGCAAATCTCTCCTCGAAGAGCTACTTGAGTGCAATACCTGAGAAGTTATAGTTAAGTTATAGTTGAGGAACAAAAGTTACTTTTACTTTGGATTATTCTTTTTTGTTTATGGCCAACATAATATTTATTACTTTTTACTTTGTATTATTCTTTTTTGTTTATGGCCGACAATATCGACAAACATTACAAGATCTCCCTCATATTTACTTTTTACTTTGTATTATTCTTTTTTGTTTATGGCCGACAATAAGGACAAACATGGACAAACGTTGCAAGATCTCCCTCATACTGGGCTATAGAGTGCCTCTCGACGCAAAAAGTAAAGTCTCTAGTTTAAGTCTCATATTTACTTTTTACTTTGTATTATTTTTTTTTGTTTATGGCCGACATAATATTTACCACCTAATCCTAGGCTCTAAAGTCTCTAGTTTAAGTCTAATATTTACTTTTTACTTTGTATTATTCTTTTTTGTTTATGGCCGACCTAATATTTATTACTTTTTACTTTGTATTATTCTTTTTTGTTTACTTTGTATTATTTTGGTATTATTTTGTTACTCGACAAACACTTGACACATGTTACAAGATCTCCCTCATACTGGGCTGTAGAGCGCCTCTTGGCGCAATGACCCAATATATATATATGATTTGCATTGGTGTTATTACCTTGTTGTTTAGGTCATTTTGATAGCATTGACTTGGTATATAGTAATTATGATCTGGGAGTATATTAATGTTAAAATGAAATTGGTTGTTATGGATTATATGCATTGTTGTATTACTGACATTTGGAAACTCTTGTTTTATACTCATTGGTCTTTACCTTCCTAGGAATGTTGACATGATCATTTATTGTCTTTTTTACTTAATAGCTTAGGCACCATTTCCACTTGTCTCCACCCATCCATTTGTCCTTCCTCACTTGTTGATCTTCACCCTGACTTACACCTTGACTTGTGATATGGAGGACCTCCCCACTTTTTCCTCTGTGTTGGACATGCATCCATGTTTTTTCTGTGTCTCGGCTCTAAGTTGGCAACAAAACTTACCCTTGGTGAGTTGGATTTTATGCCTTTATCACTCTAGTCGGTTGCCCCGATGTGTGGTTTTGATTGCGGAAGCCCCCCTAGTTGCTTGAGTTATGTTGACTAAAACCTAAAGCAAATTGTACTACATGTGGAAATTACTGTTATATCTTGTAAAGCCCAGTGAAAAGGGCTATGAAATGGAAATGAAATTCAAATGCTATGAAATGTAAATGCACCCCGGATGAAAGTTGCAATTAGTTGTGCTTGTAAGCACATGCAAAATCCCAGAGGGGTCTTATCAGGCCTCAAAAGCAATGGATAAATGTATGCTAAATCTAAAGATTGATGGCCATGAAATTATATGGAATAAAAAGGTCATAAAGAAATTCGATTTGGGCAATTGAGGCAAGGTTTTGGCATGAGGTCTACATTGAGGTCATCTATGGTGTATCCCACTCCTTCCAGATCAGTTTGCAGCAGTCAGAGGGGTCCACACAGTCATCAGGATGTGATTTGATGCATTCTTCTCTTAGTTGAGGGGCCAGGATTTGATCATTTGTGTACTTGGACATGTCATTGAGTCTCATGTTATATTATTGTGCCATGGGGTGATGCTAGTGAAGGGGAATAATACCTCCTAGCCCCACCATGTGCTCCTAGTCGCTTGTCCTAGTCATCTTATGTGGCACACTCATATTTTAGCCTCCCTAGGGTAGTGCGCACCCCTTGGAGACCACTTTTAGTGAGGTCGCACTCCCTCACGTGAGTGATCCATATGATATTTTTACCGGCTCATCTTAGCCGTTGATTATATTGTTGTATCTTTTGATCTCAACCACTAGTTTTCAAAAGTGGTTTAGAGTTTTGGTCTCCCTCGTCATATTTAAGGAAGAGAGCCCCCTATGGTAAAGACATCTTTGGAGCTCGTGAGTGATCCATATGATATTTTTACCGGCTCATCTTAGTCGTTGATTATATTGTTGTATCTTTTGATCTCAACCACTAGTTTTCAAAAGTGGTTTAGGGTTTTGGTCTCCCTCGTCATATTTAAGGAAGAGACCCCCCTATTGTAAAGACATCTTTGGAGCTCTTCAAACTTGGAATAAAAATACTATTTTGTAGATCTTCTTCTTCAGTCTTGATGGATTCTTTTGCAAGTTGAATATAAAATCTTTTCTTTGTGTATCATTTGTGGATCTTGGGGCTTCAAACGTTTTTCTGCAGGGAGGCCGAATTGGTGAAGAGGAGGATGATTTTGAGGGACGTTATTGTGGGGAAACCCCATATCTTACCTTTGGATTGGCCTTTTGTCTCAGGGAGTATCATGATTGTATCGTAGTGACACAGTTGATTCTTTCTCTTTCATCTTTTCATCACTATTGTCATTCTTTTGCTAGATTGATTCTCATCTAGATCTTTTCTTGCAGAAGGAGGGCGAACTAGCCAACTTGGAGGAAGTGTGATTTCACTTGGATCTTTGGATCTCACTCTTGAATATACACACAGGGGAAAATTATCAATTTGCAAAGTGGACACAAGCTTTTGAGGTATGTTCTACAAGGTATGTATCTAGTTCCATGCATTTTTATCCATTGATCATCTTAAACCCTAAAGTCAAAACCCTTGCATTTTTATTTTTCAGATCTATGGAGATCTAGCAATCACTTGGGCTTAATAATTAAAACCCACCTTAATAATCATCTTAACATTCCCGATCTAAAGTTTGGTGGACATCTGACTCCATTTCCCCCCCTGATCTAAGGCACTAGTCCTCTATTGAGGAAGTCGTACTCCTTCGGTAAGTTGTCATTTGCTAGATCCCACATGAGGGTATTGCTCATTCTTTCTCAAATCCATAGATCCATGTCATAGCATACCCCCTAATGCCATTTCATTTTGATTTTGACCTTGTGGACCCCATTTGGACCATTTGGACCATTTTCCACTTTTTAAGGGTGGGCCCCACTTGGGTACTTTTTCTTAGCATTAGATCTATCTAGATCTACTATTCTTAATCCATAAGTGACCTTATCTTACACTTGGTTGAACATTTGTCCTTGCCCTAAGCCTCTTCATCCAAGCCCTAACCATCTTGGGTCCACTTATCATCCTAGATCTAGATCTTGTTTCATCTTGGTCTCCTTCTCTTTCATCACCACATTTCCCTAGGAGGTCTATATTGAGTTCGCTAGCCTTCATTGGCTAAGCTAGGGTCTCCCCCTTGGTCTTGCTTAGGCTTGATCTAAAGTGAAGAGTGCCTCGGTTAACGTGACACCCAACTTGCATTGGGAACCGTGGCTTCTCTTGGGTCACCTCTTTAGTTGTCTACACCTCTACCGTCCTGGATAGGATACCTTTAGAGACAACTACAAGTTGTGTGATAACACACCCCTCCAACCACAAGACCAAAGATGTAACCACGAGGTGGGAAGACAACCCTTCTAACCATAAGACCAAGGGAGTAATGACAAGGTGGGGATACAGGTCATTTATCTCTCTCTCAAATGTACAGGTGTTCAATACACTGACCCAAAGTTCTATCATCACCATATAAGGAAGGTCCCCACTAGATAATGTGATCTTGTGGTCCTCTCGGCTGCTCCTGAGGTCAAGTGCTAGTGACTCCATCAAGGGGTGGCCAATCCCTTGAGAAGACACCCTAGCTCAACCATCTCGAAGACCTGGGAGAGGAGGACATCACACATCATCATCTTGGTTAACTGAACAAGATCCACCAGGTTAACTGACCAGGTGCGTACCTACATGCACTGCTTGGTCCCAGACCAAGAATCTGCCTAGTCCCAAACCAGGATGTCTCTATCTCTGCCTACAGGTTTTGCTTGGTCCTTGTGACCAAGAAACTATGTGGTCCCAGACCAAAATACCCTAGAGATAGATAGGGGCCCTAGCCACATGCTAGGGACTTTGCCATGGCATCAACCTGCTTGGTCCCAGACCAAGAACCCCAGTAGACTGTTGGGGGCCCTAGGGTATCTACTAAGGACTTACTCTGCCTGGTTAACTGACCATGAACCCTAGTTAACTGACTAGGGTGTCATTCAGAGAATGGCTCTTGCAACTGCACTATCTTTAACTTGTCTGTTTCGGTTCTAGAAGATAAAGGATTCAGAGTTATCTTTATGGACAACAAAGTGCTCTTGTGGCCAAAGCATGAAGACTTGAACTCTACATCTGTGATTGGAGTTAGAGAGGGAGGCCTCCACGAAGCTCCTAGAAAGCTCATTCAAGCCATGATGCATGACATAGTCAATCCGTGTGAGTTGTGGCATAGAAGGCTTGGTCATCTCCATTTCAAAGCGTTACCTGGATTGCTAAAGATGGTGAAAGGTATGCCCATATTTAAATCTGATTTTAATAATGTTTGTAGAGGTTGCGCTCTTGTCAAGAACATTAAGAAGAGTTTTCCAAGTAGTACCAAAAGATCCAAAGGGATCCTTGAGTGGTTTATTTTCATAGATGACTTCTCTCGCATGTCATGGGTTTATTTTCTCAAGGCAAAGCACCGATTGAGAATCAGATTGGAAAGCACATTCATGCTTTGAGATATGATAACGGAGGAGAGTTTGAGTCCCATGACTTCAATGACTTTTGTTGAGATGCGGGAATAAAAGACAGCTCACTGTACCCTACAACCCCCAACGGAATGGGGTTGTTGAAAGAAAGAACAGAACAATATGTGAGGCTACAAAAGCCATGATGTGTGATCAGGATTTCCCCATATCCTTATGGGAAGAAGCCTCCAACACTACCGTTTATATTCAGAACAGAAGCCCTCATGCTATATTGGGAGAAAAGACTTCTGAAGAGGTTTTCACTAGTGAAAAAATAGATATTGGACACTTGAAGATTTTCGATTGTCATGTCTACATTCATGTACCAAAAGAGAAGAGGTCAAAGATGGAGCCATCCCAAAAGAAAGGAACATTTGTTGGATATAGTGAATCCTCTAAAGCTTATAGAATCTATGTTCTAGGGAAAAGAAACATTGAAGTCAACAGAGATGTAACATTCCATGAAGAGGCTGCCTTCAACCACTCCAAAGAACTTCAGTGTGATTCAAATATGGAAGAGCATGATACTTCAATGATGGAGGATCCAGTTTCTGATTCTCCCCTTTTAGATGTTGAGAGGGAGAAGCCAGAAGAGTCCATAGATCCGCTTGATCTTGAAGAGCCAGAAGATCTGATAGAAAGATCACTTGATGAACCTCCTGCTAAGAGGAGATCTGCATAGTGTCAAGACATTCTGCAAGAGGCAAAAAAGCATGGCGAACCTCCAAGCTCATCCAAAGAACGAAAGAGTTCTGAAATATTTTCAGGATATGTAGCACAAATGAGTCACATCAGTGATTCAAAACCCTCTACCTATGAGGAAGCCTCAAAGCAGCAAGTATGAAAAGATGCCATGGTAGAAGAATACAAATCTATCATGAAGAATGATGTGTGGGAAGTGGTTCCTAAACCTGACAGGAAGTCAATAGTAACTTCCAAATGGCTTTATAAAATCAAGCATGCAACTGATAGAAGTATTGAAAAGTATAAAGCAAGATTTGTGGCCCGTGGTTTCTCACAAAAAGAAGGGATAGACTATGATGAGACATTCGCTCCTGTGGCCAAGTACACTACTATCCAAACCATAATTTCCCTTGCTTCAGTTTTGGGTTGGAAACTTCACCAGATGGATGTGAAGACTGCCTTCCTCAATGGCGAGGTTGAAAAAAAGAGGTTTACATACAACAACCTGAGGGGTTTGTAGTTCAAGGGAAAGAGTCCCATGTATGCAAACTTAAGAAAGCCTTGTATGGGATTAAGCAGGCCCCGAGGGCTTAGTATTCAAGGATTGACAGCTATCTTCTGAGCTTGGGCTTCTCCAAAAGTGAAGTTGACCCCAACCTGTACTTCAAGATTGTGAAGAACCATTCATTGATCTCAGTTCTTTATGTTGATGACTTGTTCCTTACTAGAGAGGAGCAACAGATAGCACGGTGCAAGAGGGAGCTCACTTCTGAGTTCAAAATGAAAGACTTACGTCTTATTCACTATTTTCTTGGTCTAGAAGTTTGGCAAAGGAAAGATGAAATCTTTCTTTCAGAAGGAAAGTACACATTTGATTTGTTGCGGAGATTTGGTATGATGGACTGTAAGTCCATTGTCTATTCCTATGATGTCTAACCTAAAGAAGCTACATGAGTCAGATTCTGGATCGGATCTAGTGGATCCTAACATGTACAGACAGCTCATTGGTTCCTTGATGTATCTGATACATAGTAGACCAGACATATATTATGCAGTGAGTATTTTGAGTCAGTTCATGTCTGAGCCAAGACATAGACATTGGGTTGCTGCCAAGCATGTGCTTAGATACCTTCGAGATACTATTGCTTATGGACTCATATATGCTTCCAGTGGTGGAGTGATGCTACTTGGATATGCCGACTCCAATTGGGGTGATAGTATTGTGGACCGAAAGAGTACATCTAGATTTTGTTTTAGCTTGGGATCAACTATGATCTCTTAGTCCAGCAGAAAGCAAGGCTCCGTAGCCCAGAGTACTACAGAAGTAGAGTATATTGTTGCTAGTACCGCCTACCGAGAAGCTATGTGGCTTAGGAAGCTACTTGTTGGGTTGTTCAATGAGAAGCTTGAGACTACTGTCATTCACTCTGACAATCAGAGCTGCATTAAGCTCTCGGAAAACCCTGTGCTTCATGATAGATCGAAACACATTGAGATGAAGTATCACTACATCAGAGACATGGTCCAAAGAGGTTCCATAAGACTTCAGTACATTGCTACTAGTGAGCAGATTGCAGATATGTTGACTAAGCCTTTGTCCGTGACGAAGTATAGGTACTTCCGAGACAAGCTTGGCATGGCAGAGAATGCCTCCCTCGCTGAGAGGGAGTGTTAAAGTTACAGCATCATGAGTCATTCTCCAGGTCAATCTTGAGTGTCAAGATTGAACCTTGTGTGTCGAGGTAGTGCCTTATAGGAGCGTGAGTTGGACTCAAGAAACTTGGAGAAAAATCTTGAGTTGGACTCAAGAATGGATAAGCTTCATGTGTTGAGGCAAGTGCCTTGTATGTCAAAGTGATGATGTTGTGCAATCTTGCTAGTCAAGGCTAAGGTCTTATGTGTCAAGACAGATCCTCATGTGTTGACGTGGTGCCTCATGTGTTGAGGTGATGCTTTGCATGTCGAAGCATGTATGGTGTGTGATGTACTACTAACCATGGTTGAGCTATTAAGTCTCCTCTAGAGACTTGCCACCTTTAGAGTGAATTACTTTATCACATTACCACTTGGAACGATAGTAGAACAATATGATCACATCATTGGAAAAATCTCCTTAATATATTTGATATGATAATTAAGCTAGCACATATGGACCATGCAGATATGACAAGAGATAAAGATGAGATGTGATAAGATATGAGAGAATTCGAATTGCACATTAAGAATTAATTAAGAGAGAAATTCAAATTGTTAAACTTCAATGAAGACTTCAGTAAATCAAAGGAGAACTCGAATTGATCACTACAGTGATGTTAACAAGAAAGAATCAGTTAAGAGAGTTAACTAAGTGATAACAAAGAAGATCTAGGTAACTAAGTGTTATTGCACGATGACACTTATGTTAAACTAAAAGACGGCACTTGAGTTGTGACACTTGCATGACGACACTTAAGTTAGCCACCTAACTAAGTGAGCAAGCTTTTAGTTAAGGGGCGAGTTCATCCTAAGAGTCAGTTTAGTGAGTTAATGCATTGCATGAGAAGTGGAACGCACTTCTTCATGCAAGATTGATGCATCCAAATGGAGGGTGAGTTCATCCTGAAGTCAGAAGCTAAAAATAGAAGCCGATGCATGAGAAGAATATATAAATATGTTATACAGGATTGATGAATCCAGTGTGAAGCAAATTCTCTTCTCCCTTGAAGGCAAGGCGCTTCTTCTTTGTGCAGGATATTATTCTGAGTCTCTCTTCTTTAACTTTCTCTTGCTATGCAATTGCACCGGGGGTGCTTGATGTAAAAGGTATTCTCTGCTATCTATCAATATACTAAGGAAGGTTTTGCTGGGGTTTTCTCCCTCAAGTCATATCGGGCTTCCCCAAGGTAAATTCATGTGTCGAATGTGATTGCTTATGTGTATGATTTTTATTTGATTTCCAAGAATTAAAGATCAAAATTAACAAAGAATATGGTGAACCATTTGATGCTTTTAATAGAGTGAAGTTGAATTGTAAGCTATGTGGAGCAATAACTTATGGGGGAATCAACAACTTTAAATACCACCTTGCCAAAATCCCAAGGCATGAAGTGGATACTTGCAAGAAACATGAGAACCACAAGCTACTCAAGGGAGAGGGAAACCCAATCATCAGCCATACCTTCCACAATGCCCTCGCCATCCTCACCTTTCTTTGTACGGAGGTCAATTCCTAGGGGGACAACTTTTCTAAAGTCAATAATTAAAACAAGCGCCAACAAGCTTGTGGCCAAATGTTTTCTATGGAGAGACATTCCTTTCAACAATGCCAAAAACAACCCATTCTACCATTCCATGTTTGAAGTCGTTGCTATTGGTGGCCCAAGGTACAAGGGCCCTTCCTATAATGACATGAGAGAGCCTCTCCTTCAAGGAGAGAAGATTGATTGCACTCGGAGATTGGTTGTGCTTAAGAATCCATGGGAGATCACTATATGCACCGTTATGTCAAACGATTAGACAAATAGGAAGAGCAGGTCCATTTAAAATTTCGTGGTTAATTGTCCCAAGGGGAGAATGTTTATCAAATATGTTGACGCACCTGCATTTGTTAAAGATGCACAATTACTATGTGAATTGTTGGATGGGTTCATCTGAGAGATAGGTCTACAATATGTTGTCCAAGTCATTACGAACAATGTTGTTAATTATGTTGTTGCTAGCAAGTTGCTTACGAAGAGGTATCAAGCCTTGTGTCGGACTCCTTGGGTCGCCCATTGCATTGATTTGATGTTAGAGGATATTGACAAAATTTCTTGGATCAAGGAAATTGTTGATTCAGCTAGGAGTGTCACAAAATATATATATAATCATGCATATGATCTTACACTCATGAGACAGTTCATAAGGGGCAAACAGTTGAATTGTCTTGCAATCATGTGTTTCACCAATAGCTTCATTTCTCTTCAATCTCTCCACAATTCTATGATTGCATTGCATAGGATGTTTATTTCAGATGAGTGGAACGCTTGTGTCTACAACACTAAAGTGGATGGGAAAGCCATAGCCCAACTTGTCACTCTGTTAGACATGATTAGAGTTTTTGGATGGGAGTGCAAGAGTTGTGTGCCATTAATGGTAAAGGTTCTTCACTTGGTTGATGGTGACAAGCCTACAATGGGCTGCTTGTCTGAGGCCATGGGTAAGGCCAAAGAAGCTATCCATCAGTACTATGACGACAAGGGGGGGGGCGAATTCACAAGAAGATCCTAGATATGGAGTGTCCATGCCAGATATGGAGAGTCCAGCCCAGTGTGATTGATGAGCGATGGAACAATACTCTCCATCGTTCAATTCATGCAACAGGGCTCTATCTCAACCCCACATGTGGTTTTAGATTTGATGTTGAGGTGATGGACGGATTTTTCCAATGTGTTTAGGGGATGGTGTTGACTCCCATTGAACTCTTGCAGATTTTCAAACAAATGGAGATATATAGGTTCACCATTAAGACATTTGGTTTTAAGATGGCTATCTAAGACAAGGTCGCTAAGATGTCAGGTTAGCTTCAAGTACAATTTGTTTCAAACTTTCAAATTACAATGTCTTTCCTTTCTATATATTTGTTACTTCATGGAAAATTGAAATATAATTTGGTGTCTTAACTCTCCTTTTTGTTTATTCATTGTAGATGTTTGGTGGACAAACTATGACAGAAGAGTCCCAAAGTTACAAAAACTTGCCATTCGAGTGCTTAGTCAAACTTGCAGCTCATAAGGGTGTGAGCGCAATTGGAGTGTCTTTGAAAAAATACACTGCAAGAAGCAAAAGTTAGAATTTAGAAACATTCAAATTAAATTTTGAATTTTTTTTAATTATTAGTTTCATTAATTTTAACTTATGCTCATGGGCCATCATCCTCTAATTACAAAATGGCCCTCATACAGGTTAGACGTCACCACCTCAATGATATGGTTTATGTTTTCTACAATTGAGGTTGTGGATGAAACAAATTGACAAAGCACCTGACATGGATGCCATTAAATTAGATGAGAATGACACCATAGGTCCGTGGAAGGTGTAGACCGAGAGGCCTATCATGGAGGAGGACTTGAGTGGTTGGAGCATGATGATGATGTGTTGGAGGAGGAGGAATCAAAGAAAGATCCACTTCCAACACAAACAAATTTGGAGGAGATTGAGACTGCATCACAGCCAATGTGACTGCCTCCACAGAAACTTCCAACTAGGGGAAGAGACGGAAGACATCCCACTTCATCTTTGACCTTTGCCCCATCACCCTCCACCTCAGTCCCAACAGTCGCATGGGCACCTTCCACCTCAAGACCAACCTCAACACATCCACCTACTACTTCCAGAGGAAGAGCGCCAATGATGACCTCTACCCATAAAAGGGTAGAGAGAATCGTTGATTCCTTAGTGGTTGTAGTATCTAGATGCCTCATGATGATTCATCTCATGAGATACATTCATTTTTGTTTTGATATAATTTTGTATCATCCTGTCATGCTAGATATCACATTTCAATATCAATGTTTGATGTACCACTTGACATGATCTTATACATCTTATATATCAATTTATTTTCATATTTATGTAGCAATGTGTTTGTTTGATGTTATTGTTGCTTTAGATGTTTAAAAAATTGAAAACAAATGATTGTTTTTGTGTTTTTTTTTTAATTTCCCAATAATTTCCGATATTTTCCCTTATATTGCCTATAAGTTAGATTCTGGACCCTCAGTGATGTATTCACTGATAAGATAAATGTAACATTGAGGGAAAGGCACCTAACCATCCAACTTAAGTTTTCACCACGCATCACTGATAAGATAAATGTAACATTGAGGGAAAGGCACCTAACCATCCAACTTAAGTTTTCACCAAGAACGCACCTTAAAATTCATGACCAAGTGCAAGAGGAACTTTTAAATGACTATCCTAACTAGGACTAATGGTGACCCAAAGTGAGATGTAATAAACCAAGGGCATATGGTGACCCAAAGTGAGATGTAATAGACCAAGGGCATAAGAAAGATCCATGACTTGGACAGTTGTACCAGGATGAGCTCACGGCTTTGGAGGATTTTTATTGAGTGAAAAAACTTCGAAAGATTTAGACTACAAGGATCTAAATCTTTCTCAATAAAAAAACTCTTTAGACACTTGTTGAGTACAATTGTCATAGCTAGAGTTATTATACATTACAAACTGGCCCTTTATAAACAATTACAATTGCTATCTTACTTTTTACAATATTTTACAACACAACCATAGACAAATAAATACAAGGATGACCACAAGACTTTAAAAAAATTGCTTGATGAAGCCTTGCAAGTATAGAACATTGCTTCACCATCATCTTCAATCCTCGCATTAACCCTAGCGCAGACTGAGGGGTAACACCCTTCATCTTGATTTTCTATCATTTTACTTTTATTTAAATATTACTTTTTTCTATCCTTTCAATTTAAGTTTCTTCTATCATTTACTTTTACTATAATATTACCTTTTCTATCCTTTTATTTTACCATTTATCTTACCTCTTCTATCATTTTACTTTTATTTAAAAAACGTTTCCTATCCTTTTAATTTTATTTAAATAAAGGAGAATGTCAACTTTACTTTAAGAATTTAATATTACCATTAATTACCAATGGTGACAAACACCTCAATGTTCAATCCCCTATCTCTGTTTTGTTTTAAAGGGTCATTGGCATGAACAGGGCAATATTTTCCTATGGGTCCCACACCCCTCATGGGAAACTTCCAAAAAAATGGCTGAAACGTCACAAGAAATGGCTGAAACATCACTGGAAATGGCCAAAACACCTTGGAAACAGCAACAGTCGCAATGTACAACATTTCCATATTTAGAAACGCCAAACAGTGTGGTCAGTAGCATTTCCAAGGCATTTCGTTTCATACCCATTTTGGCATTTCCAAGCGTTTAGGGCATTGGGACATGGCCAAACTAGGCATTTCCTACAATTTAGGTTTTGACGAATCTAATAATATTCTATATATAACTAATAGTCAGTACGCATGTAGGCCCTAGGCCAACCTACTATTTACTTAAACAGGAGATGCTCTATATTAGAGAAAGTGCCATTTTATACCCTCCATTAGGATTATAACACAAACACACAAATCTAGGTACATACATACCACATACACATGTACATCAATATACACAGATTTCATCCTGTGTGTTGAGTTTGTGTTAAATAAAGAAAATTGCAATTTAATTCTTCCCATAAATACTTTGAAAGCACATAATAGTGAATACCAATGGAAGTAGTGTGTAGTATATCAAACAATTACATTGCCCTAGTTTTTAGGTTATCCAATAACTACATAATTATAGTGGTAGGCTGCAGGCAATTATGTTGCTAATTGGATGTTAGGTTTCACCTATTAGCTATTGACAAGGTGACGGGTTCTCTACCCAAGTTGACTAAGTGGTTCTAGTTAACATATTGCTAGATTAACTACATCGTTTTAAGAGGACTGCTTCATCTTGAATGCACTATATGATTGTGATCCATCTAGAAGATAATATAGCATCAAACAAATATTGTACCTACCAATATGGAAGCTTCATAGTACAAAATCTACCAGCATTGATATTCTACAGTGAAAAGCTAAGATCATTAGTGTAGTCATTAGAATAGTTATCTGAGAATGCTTAGTTAAGACATCCATTTTGACAAGATGTGACTGAAATCAAATGGACATTTCCTTTAGGCCACTAGTATGTGAAGTTCTAAGTACTGCTAGTCATTTGACAGCTTTCCTTCGATTAGAGAAAAAAATGAGGCAAGCAGAAATGTAGGTTGGCATAGAAGACCTACCAAGTGACATCAAAATTATATATTAAAATAGAAACTTCTATATGCAGCCTATATTTTCGATGTTCTTCATATTGTATATGGAAATCTCAGTCACAAAGTTCAACTTAACTTTATAATGACAATAAAGAGATAAATATAACACAAAAAGAATAAACAAGTTTCCAAAACAAATTAGTTGGCCAGTTGCAAAAACTCCTTTGGTTCCATATGGCATATCCAGGCAATCATGACTCGAACTATAATTTACCAAAAAGTATGAATTTGAGTTCTGACAATGAAATAGATGTTTAGGTCATACAGGAGGTTAAAAACTCTACCTGTTTGAGTGTCTTCGTAGCTCGTTCATTTGCAGCTTGATATTTTTCAATCTGATAAGAGAAAAAACCATATTGAAGCTTACTGAAAACATTTTGAATAAGACTCTACATATTACTTAATCATTCTGTATCCATCATTATTCTTGGATATTAGTTGTAAGCATTGCATAAGATAGAAACCATTAAAAGTTGAAAAGGTAATAATAAAACGTTTTCTTTCATGTTCATATCAAGAATTACAATGCATTATATCCACTTCTACACCTGTTATTGAGAGTATCATTAAGGGTCAAGACAAGCTATCAATTAGTATCTCAGCAACCACAACCATCAATTTGCTTGACCTTATTGCCTCTCGTTATATAACTATCATTATATGACATTGTCAATGATATTCTCAGAATAACTGTTGCAAGGGATAAGACCTAAGTATTAATAATTATCCCCCAGGTCTCACAAGATAAGCATGTCTACAACTGTGTTTCATAATAAACTCTAGGGTGGTCCTTGTTACAAACTGAATAGAAGCAATGAATATGATGGAATAATTGAAGAGATTAAAGTATAAATCAGAAACAGTGTGAAGTAATAAGAAACATCACTCCATACCCATGACTAAGTATTTTCATGTAATAAGTATATCATAATTCACCCATTTTAAAGCAGCAATGTTTCACAGAAAGAATTTCGTTGGAATTTTTTAAGAGTTCCATGTTTCGATGATACATGTAATTTATGAGTCCTCATCAACCTTGAATTATGCACAATAGGGTTTGGAAGCTTTGAAGATAATTAATTGTGATATTCTCATAAAAATGTTGTGTGTAAGGGTTCCCCATATACTTTATCTTTGAAGTCTTTGACAGTGTTAGTTACTTCCTTTTCAAAATCGATATGGAATAAAAGACAATTGTAGTCTTTTCAATTCTGATAAGCCACTAGAGGACAACTAGGTTGGTAAAAGTGGGGTATTGTTATAGCCCCTATCAGGGTTTGATTCCTCAAAGTGGTCAGTGTGCTCCTGCAAGGGGGACATTGATTATCAGAGCCCTCATAGCCTTTAAATCAGGCCAGGTAGTACATGCCCAAGATGGAGTATATGGAAGCACCAACCTCTTGATAATCGATTAATGCCCAAATTTCATCATATGAAGGTTTTTAAAGTTTCCTTTGAAATTCTAATGCATTCACACTATCATTAAGGTAAATCACATTACTTTGCACCAAAATAAAGGCAACTCATATAACTCAGAGGTCATTTGAAAATAAAACAGATGCTCTACAATGTATTCAAGATAAACTGAAATACCCTTCAACCCTCTACTGATAGTTTTGTAAGGAGTTGGAAATAATTATCCCTAACCAATTAAAATATGTATGAGCATTAAAATGTTCAGACCATACATGTTTTCATGTCTCTACCTGCCTCACCCTTAGCAATACTGTATAAATATTTTCTATAAGAATTAAAATGTCAAAACAATGAAAGACAATGAAAATTTGTTGGGACAGCTTTTTCATTATTGTGCATGGAAGATTTACTTCGTCTAGGATGGGATGGCACATTTCATAACTTTGGAATTTATATTTAAATGTGTTTTGATTGAGCCAATGCACATACGAGTTGAGCCTAGCTTCTTGCAAGGCACACATATTTTTAAAACAGCTTTTACTCTTCACAGGGTGAGATAAAGATTCATCAACCAAGCACCATACAGTGCTTGGAGGTCATTTGATTCTTCGGGTCACCAAAATCCACAATACCTCACTTAGGGGTCCTATTAACTGATGGATGCCTCCCAAGCCACACTAGAATCCAGGCACCTAATAAGTGCAGACATGCACCTCTGCTGCAAATCTTACAAAAATAAACTCAATTAGTTTTGGACAATCACATCCAATTCAACATTGAGAATCAAGCATTTCTCAGATTCATTTGAAGCCGTCTCTTTATATTTATGATAACAGCTCACATAAGATGAATCAAGTAGGAACCAGTGCCAAGGATGGTAGAGCAAGTATTAGGTTGGGCATGATTGTCCAGCAAAAATAACACATCCTTCAGAACAATGCTCTTGGACAATCTGTGAGCATATATGTTTAAAAAATAACCTTAACTAGGAACACTTTCAATCTAAAGAGAGAAATACATAATAGATTATGTATGCATCCCTTTGGAGTTTGCATGCCCTTAAAGGCAGCGTGGGATTGGCCCCTTCTTTGGGAAAGCAGCTCAGCAAGGGAAACCTTCCATTAGTCTTCTAGGGCATCTGTACTTTGCCTAGGCAAGTTGCTACTGATATTTACACTCAAGGAACAGTGTTGGTAGCTAAATGAGACATACAGACCATGAGAGGGTCTGTACAGCCTATGTCACAGAATTGGTGCAGCTAAAGATTTTAAAATCCCTGCTTCAATTATTCTTAGGAGGATCTAGCAAGCTTAGTTATCAGTTTCCAACAAATTGCATTGGGATTTTAGAGATAACCAAAGCAAGTGGGATCTGGTTGCAAGATCAATTTCAACCTTCTCATTGGACAGCGGGCAGGTTAGATCAATTCCTTCTTTTGCAAGAAAAAAGAATGCCAAGGAAAGTTTTTCAACTTTTCATAAATACAGATTTCTGTGGTTCAAAGACTGGGGTAAATGGTTGTCTTGGAGAACTATCAACCGGATTCTAACACACCAGGCAAGGGATAAACCAATCTTCACAGCAATATTGCAGAATGTTTGCACAACTGCATTGAATTTGATGACAACGGTGACAGTGTTTCAGCCTTCTTCAGGAGCGTTGCTGTACCAGGTTGATCAGTGTTTCCATTCAGATCAAATTAAGGGGGCAATGCTGTCTAATTTGTTCTTTCCTCCAAGCTGAGTTTATGGGGGGGTGTTGGAACCTATGGTCCGTTGTACCCTCATCTTGGCGGATGATGTCCACTTTGGATTTTTTTAATCCACCTTTTAGGGACATTTGGTCCCGTGATTGTTGGGATTGGGCTCCTACCCAAACCTATTTATAGACAATCTATTTAATTGGTCTATCATCACATTGTGAATCATAGCTCCTTTGCTTAAGTGCAATTCGGTGTCTTTAGACACCACCATTTTATTCTAGGAATCTCTTTTCTCTTCTGCTTGTTAATGCCTGCTCCAACATGGTATCAGAGCATGGTGTTCGTAATGTGGTTCTGCAGAAGGAGAATTTCATCCGTGTTTTTTGAGCTGATCTTACAATGATCTGGCTCGACCATCGAGTACCCTAGTTTATGGCACGAACTGGAGTCGTCAATTGAGATTGTTGAAGCTGTAAACTTGAGATCTCTTTGATCCATACTTCTCTTGAGGGCTTCGTCGACTTGGGGCATGAATCCCTTGGGATTTTAGAGATAACCAAAGCAAGTGGGATCTGGTTGCAAGAGATATTTCGACCTTCTCATCGGACGGCGGACAGGTTAGATCAATTCCTTCTTTTGCAAGAAAAAAGAATGCCAAGGAAATTTTTTCAACTTTTCATAAATACAGATATCTGTGGTTCAAAGACTGGGGTAAATGGTTGTCTTGGAGAACTATCAACCGGATTCTAACACACCAGGCAAAAGATAAACCAATCTTCACAGCAGTATTGCAGAATGTTTGCACGACTTGTTAGATTATGACAACTGAGGAAGGTCTTCCTGCATGCATGTGTCTTTGCATGCAGAAGACGAAAATTGAGTAAACCAATAAAAATGTATTTAATTAACTTTTCCTAAGTTTACTTGGAAAAATTAATTAAAGTGATCTATTTAATTATTGACTTAATGAAATTACTTTTTATAAAGTATGAGCAAAAAATTAAAGTGAATGGCAAGATCTAATCTTGGCCATTGATCTCATCGGAGGATCTCATCCATTGATCCATAATGAGATTAGGTTATTCGCTTAGCATTGAGTTATAAAGGAAAGGTCAATTGGTTGAGAAGACACACATTCATTCCGATAGAGATTGAGAGAGCAGTTTTGTGAGTAAGAGAGTTTTTCGAAGAAAATAGAAGAGTGAGATTCGGAAGACACCCGAATTGACAGAGAGAGAGACAAGGCAGATTTGGTGGAGGCATTCAGCGTAGCAGCAACAGCAGGGGGGCGTACAGCAGGCCATACGGATTCCGTACAGGCCGTACAGCAGCTTCAGTTGCCTCGTTTTCCTTGCCAATCATACAGGTCTTTCTCAATTGATTTATGTATTTTGATTTTGCCATTGTTGGCTGAAAATCGAATTTCTGATTTGTAAAAGAGCTCCATATTTTCTGAATAAAATATTTCCCATACTGCTGCACCGATTATCCCATCTTGGGTTTTTCCGGGGGTTTATACCCGAAAGATATTGTGTTATTTCTATTGGTGTGATTGATTGATCTCTCAGTGTTTTTAATTCCGCTGCAAATTGTTTATGAAGTGAAGAAATCCATGTGTGACTATTTGGTTGCAATTAAATTGTGCATGCATTTGGCCCTAGTTGGGTTTTAAAGGAAAATTTACATGGTATCAGAGCTCTTCTGAGCAGACTGAGAGATAGCAGCAGAATACTTGGATAGATCACTGCATATCTATCCAAGGGTTTATTGGCACTATTTACTATGGCCGCACAGTTGAGAGTTGAGGATAGACTCCAGGGGGCACAGAACTTTCCTACTTGGAAAGAGAGGATCACCAGGATCTTGGATGTCAATGATGCTACAGAGCACATTGATAGTACCAAGGTTGCTCCCACAAATCCGGCAGATTTGGTAGCTTGGCAGAAGATAGATTCCAGAGCTATGTTAATCATTCTAGATGGGGTGAAGGACCACATAGTCCTTCACCTGTCTGGAAAGAAGTCCGCATTAGAGATGTGGACGGCTTTGGAGAGTCTTTACCAGAGCAAGAATGAAAACCGGAAGATGGTACTACAGGAGAGAATGCGCAGTACCAGGATGGCCAAGGGTGAAGGAGTGGTGCCTTATCTTACAAGGCTCACACAGATTAGGGATGAGCTTGGAGCAGTGGGCTCTAAGACTAAGGATGAGGAGCTAGTGCATATAGCTCTTCAATGGCTTTTCTAAGCCATGGGATGTCTTTGTTAAAGGCGTGGTGGCTAGGGAGAAGCTCCCTGACTGGCAGAGATTGTGGGATGACTTCGCACAAGAAGAGACCCACATGGGTCAAGGATCAGCTTCATCCAGCGATACTACATAGATCGTGGATGAAGAGGCTCTAGCCCTATCGAGCAAAGGTAAGGGGAAGGCAAAGAAGAAGAAAGGTGGCAAGAAGAACTTGGACATGGCAAAAGTCAAGTGCTTCATTTGTCACAAGCATGGACACTTTGCTTCCCAGTGCCCAGAGAAAAAGAAGAACAACAACAACACTCAGATGGCAGGTTCAGCGGAGGTGGATGATTTCAGCAAGAGTTTTGAGGAAGACTTTTGCTTGATAGCTTGCATGGCAAGTTCCATCATTAGCAGTATCTGGTATGTGGACAGTGGTGCTTCTTGTCATATGACGGGACATAGATCTTTCTTCAAGAGCTTGAAGGAGGGGGGAGTAAATCTCCACATTGAGTTAGGAGATGACGCGTGGTATCAGGAGCAGGGTGTTGGCACTGTATCGTTTTAAAGGGAGTCTGGAAAACCTATCAGCTTTGTTGATGTGTTATATGTCCCAGGGATGACGAAGAATCTCATATCAGTTTCCACACTAGAAGACAAGGGTTTTCTAGTGACTTTCCGAGACAGGAAAGTATATATCAGGCCACATGGGTCAGATCAGAGATTGGACAGGATGATTGGAGTTCGAAGTGGGAAGGTTTACAGACTACAGTTTGAGCCTGCAAAGGCTCTCGTTAGCAGCAGCAGTAATGGTGAGTTATGGCATAGGAGGATGGCACACTTACATGATGGTGCACTGAGGCATCTGAGACAGGCAGTCATTGGAGTTCCTTCAGTTCAGGAGGACAAGCACAACCACTGCAAGGGTTGTGCGTTGGGGAAGAACATCAGGAGACCTTTCCCACATAGTGAGCACAAGTCTGAGGGAGCCTGAGACTTGGTGCATTCGGATGTATGCAGACCGATGAGTGTACATTCATTCAATGGTTACAGTTACTGTGTCACGTTCATTGATGACTATTCCAGGAAAACCTAGATCTATTTTCTGAAGGCCAAGTCAGAGGTCTTCGATCGGTTCCGAGAGTTCAAAACTCTCGTGGAGAACCAAACAGGGAGAAAGATCCGGATATTGAGGACAGACAACAGTGGTGAGTACACCAACAGAGAGTTCATGGAGTACTGTGCATCAGAGGGGATCAAGAAGGAACACACTGTTCCTCATACCCCACAGCAGAATGGAGTGGCAGAGAGGAAGAACCGGACACTGGTGAGTGCAGCTAAGGCCATGTTATTTGATCAGGGATTACCTCTATTCCTATGGGCCGAGGCATTTCGGACTGCAGTATGTGTCCAGAACAGGTGTCCCCACACTGCATTGGGGAGGAAGACACCTGAGGAGGTATTTACAGGTACTAGACCAGACGTAAGTCATTTGCATATATTTGGGAGTATCTACTATTGTCACATTCATGCTGACACTAGGAAGAAGCTGGATCCTTCTGGAGAGAAGGGGCTTCTAGTTGGGTATAGTAAGACTTCCAAGGCTTACAGAGTTTATATCCCAACTCGCAAGAGGATCATTGTGAGCAAGGATGTCCAACTTGATGAGGACCGAGCCTTGAGAAGATCTATGGACTTACCAGCACAGGAGCAGCCAGCTGAGGACTCTGGAGGAGTCAAGTTGGAGGAGTCACAGGTACAGGTTCAGACACAGGGCACAGGTTTTGGTAGTCAGAGGGAGTCAGGAGAATAGGATCCCCCTATTTTTGATGGGGAGGATGGGCAGCAGCAAGAGGAGGATATCCAGCAGCCACAGCAGGCAGACACTAGGCCACGGCCTAAGTGGTATAGGGCCACTGTTCAGGATTCCAAATAGGTGAGTCTTCCACAGAGAACCTTCAGACGGAGCGTACCACCAGATAGACTGAGTTATATGGCACTGATGACAGAGTTGATTGACTCTGAACCTTCCAGTTTCAAGGAGGCTGCACAACATGATGTGTGGCAAGAGGCCATGGTTGAGGAGTATGACTCAATCATGAAGAATTAGGTATGGGAGGTTGTTTAGAGGCCACAAGATAAAAAGGTGGTGGGTTCTAGATGGATCTACAAGGTAAAGCATGCAGCAAACGGAAGTGTGGAGAAGTACAAGGCACGCTTCGTGGTGAAGGGGTATTCGCAGAAGGAAGGTATTGACTATGAGGAAACCTTCGCCCCTGTCACTAGGTATTCTTCTATTCGGGCTATCCTATCATTGGAAGCAGAGATGGGTTGGCGCGTTCATCAGATGGACGTGAAGACAGCCTTCCTCAATGGAGTGATTGAGGAAGAGGTTTATATTGAGCAGCCAGAGGGGTTCGAGACAGAGAGTAGAGTATCGCATGTATGCAGGTTGCACAGAGCTCTTTATGGGCTCAAGCAGGCACCTCAAGCATGGTACTCAAGGATTGACAGCTATCTACGAGAGATGGGTTTCCAGCGGAGTGAGGCAGACCATAACCTGTACTTCTTGGCAGGTGAAGTACCTCTCATACTGGTCCTATATGTGGATGATCTCTTACAGGAGATGAGGCGCTGATCAGGGACTGCAAGTCCAATCTTGCAGTAGAGTTTGAGATGAAAGAGCTTGGGTTGATGCATTACTTTTTGGGTCTGGAGGTTTGGCAGAGAGATGGGTGCTCCTTCATTGGACAGGGGAAGTATGCAGTTGAGATCTTGAAGAGATTCAGGATGGAGGACTGCAAGTCTATGGCTATACCTCTAGTTTCCAACTGGAGGAAGATGGATGCATCAAGATCAAAGGAGTTTGATCCTACTCTGTATCGACAGCTTATTGGGTCGCTTATGTATCTGGTCAACACTCGACCAGACATCAACTTTGCAGTCAACTCTTTGAGTCAGTTCATGGTGAACCCTCGAAGAGTACATTGGACAGCTGCGAAGCACATACTTCGCTACATCAGAGGTACAGTGGAGTATGGATTAGTTTATGAGCGCAGTGGGAGTTTTTAGTTGGTGGGGTTTACAGATGTTGACTGGGCAGGATGTGTCGAGGATCGAAATAGCACTTCAGGTTGTTGCTTCAACATTGGGTCAGGAGTTGTCTCTTGGTTCAGCAGGAAGCACAAGTCATTTGCATTGAGCTCAGCTGAGGCTGAGTACATGGCATCCAACATGGTTGCATGTGAGGGGATGTGGCTGAGGAAGTTGCTCTCAGGATTGTTCGAGAGTGAGATAGAGACTACTATAGTTCACTGTGATAATCAGAGTGGTATCAACCTTTCTGAGAATCCATTGTTCCATGACAAGAGCAAGCACATTGACATCCGGTATCACTTCCTTAGAGATTGTGTTCAGAGAGGAGCCATTCGGTTGGAGTACATTCAGACAGATGAGCAGGTGGCAGACATATTCACCAAGGCACTTTGCAAACTCAAGTTTGCAAAGTTCAAAGACAAGTTGGCGTTGTTACCAAATCCCTTCCTCGTTGAGAGGGAGTGTTAGATTATGACAACTGAGGAAGGTCTTCATGCATGCAGAAGTCGAAAATTGAGTAAACCAATAAAAATGTATTTAATTAACTTTTCCTAAGTTTACTTGGAAAAATTAATTAAAGTGATCTATTTAATTATTGACTTAATGAAATTACTTTTTATAAAGTATGGGCAAAAAATTAAAGTGAATGGCAAGATCTAATCTTGGCCATTGATCTCATCGGAGGATCTCATCCATTGATCCATAATGAGATTAGGTTATTCGCTTAGCATTGAGTTATAAAGGAAAGGTCAATTGGTTGAGAAGACACACATTCATTCCGACGGAGATTGAAAGAGCAGTTTTGTGAGGAAGAGAGTTTTTCGAAGAAGACGGAGGAGTGAGATTCGGTAGACACCCGAATTGACAGAGAGAGAGAGACAGGGCAGATTTGGTGGAGGCATTCAGCGTAGCAGCAGTAGCAGGGGGCCGTGTAGCTGGCCGTACATAGCAGGTCGTACAGGTACGGATCCGTACAGCAGGCCGTACGGATTCCGTACAAGTCGTACAACAGCTTCAGCTGCCTCGTTTTCCATGCCAATCATACAGGTTTTTCTTAGTTGATTTATGTATTTCGATTTTGCCATTGTTGGCTGAAAATCAAATTTCTGATTTGTAAAAGAGCTCCATATTTTCTGAATAAAATATTTCCCATTCTCCTGCACCGGTTTTCCCATCTTGGGTTTTTCCGGGGGTTTATACCCGAAAGATATTGTGTTATTTCTATTGGTGTGATTGATTGATCTCTCAATGTTTTTAATTCCGCTGCAAATTGTTTATGAAGTGAAGAAATCCATGTGTGGCTATTTGGTTGCAATTAAATTGTGCATGCATTTGGCCCTAGTTGGGTTTTAAAGGAAAATTTACACGACTACATTGAGTTTGATGACAGCAGTGGTAGTGTTTCATCCTTCTTCAGGAGCGTTGTTGTACCAGGTTGATCAGTGTTTCCACTCAAATCAAATTAAGGGGGTAATGCTGTCTAATTTGTTCTTTCCCCCAAGTTGAGTTTACGGAGGGGTGTTGGAACCTATGGTCCATTGTACCCTCATCTTGCCGGATGATGTCCACTTTGGATTATTTTTAATCCACCTTTGATGGACATTTGGTCCCGTGATTGTTGGGATTGGGCTCCTACCCAAACCTATTTATAGACAATCTATTTGATCGATCCATCATCACATTGTGGATCATAGCTCCTTTGCTTAAGTGCAATTCGGTGTCTTTAGACACCACCATTTTATTCTGGGAATCTCTTTTCTCTTCTGCTTGTTAATGCCTGCTCCAACATGGTATCAGAGCATGGTGTTCGTGATGTGTTTTTGCAGAAGGAGAATTGCATCCGTGTTTTTTGAGTTGATCTTATAATGATCTAGCTTGACCATCGAGTACCCTATTTTATGGCAAGAACTAGAGTCGTCAATTGAGATTGTCGAAGTCCAAAACTTGAGATCTCTTTGAACCATACTTCTCTTGAGGGCTTCGTCGACTTGGGGCATGAATCCCCTTTACGTTGCTTGAGGAATAACCTAGATATGCTGCGTGAAGGTTCGATGGAGAGAATTGCGGGTCCTTTGGCCACGTAGTATGGAATAGTATCCACACTGGTACATCGTATGCCCTAATTCATGAGATCTGTCATGATTGTTGATTGAGTGATCGCTGTGATCATATACTAAGGGTTTTTCTATTGCTTCAACTGAGTTGAATAGGCCGTCAATTGAGAGGTAAACCTAACGTGGATTGTTGGGTTCGACTAGTGTCCAATTTTATGAAGAACAGCCGCAGGATTGTTTGGTAATCAACAATCCAATCTACGAGCCTGGAGTTGGGTATCGACTGGTGTCAACTGGTGCTTTGACCCACGACAGATTTATGGTGATTAACAAAAGCAAATGATTGGGTCGAGTGACCTCAACTTGATGCTCAGACTGAAGAAGTCGATTGTTACACATCGACTAAATTGAGTACCGACATGTATTAACTGGAGTCATTGACTCTTAAAGCATCAACTAAAGATTCGTGGTCAGAGGATCAACCAGTGACTTCTTTATATGTTGAATCGACTAGTGCTTTACTGTTGTGGACGACTTGTGTCCAAATTTCTTCAATATTGTGCAGAACAACCAAAGCTTGTTTAGCCAAGTTTCGACTTAACCATTGCTTACAGTCTGCTATAAGCATTATGTGAACGATCATTGGTGTGTGCCAACAATAAGATAAGAATGCTTTTTTTAAATTGCTATTGTCTTGTTGAATAGCATAAATGTGTATTTGGCTAATTCTTGTGGCCATTTCTGGCATATATTAAAGAACCAAATTTATTATACGAAGTCTTGTTATGCATTACAAGCTTGTTTAAATATGGGCGTGCTTGATGAAGATGAAGCCCTGGTGCTTCAGAAATTGCAGGAGATTCGAGAGAAGAACACCGTGGCCTTAGAAGAATCTCATAACCGACTTCGTCGAGAAGTAGAAGACTTGCAGAATGTCGTTGCACAATTGCAAAGTGAGAATCAATAACTGAAGAATGAACTAGAGACATCCCATACCCGATTGGAAGATGAGGCTGCTCTCTTTCAAACTAGCCTTTTGCAGTAGTTTGATGAAAAATCTCGACAGATTTATGTGCTAGGAAGTACCATGGAAAGCATTTTCCAGAATTTGGCAAACGAATTTGAAGATAAGTCCGAATTGGTCGATGACTTAGAAGAAGAGGTGAAATCGCTCTCTCATGAAGATATTGATGGCTTGAAGACGAAAATTTGTGGACTGGAAGCAGAAAATACCCAACTATCTAATGAAGTTGCCCATTTACAGACCTCTATTGATGAGATTCACGAAGAAGCTACCCCTCTTCAAGAAGACAATAATCATTTGTTTGAGGAATATCAAATTTTAAAAGACGATTATGATGCTTTGTTGCAGCAATTGACTGAGAAGGATGAGGCTATCGAGGGATTGCAGAATTGCAACCACAGTCTTGAACAGGAGGTTTGTAGACTGCAGATTGTTGAGCAGAAAAATATTGGGCAACAAGTTGATGAGAAGAAGACCATCGAGGTACCCACTGTCAGGCAGAAGACTGTCGTTGTTGAGCCAACAAGCTCACCCGTTACTTCTTCCACCTTTGATGCTCTTGATTGTAGCCTAGTTATTTATGAACTAATTGATTGTAAGGAAGATGTTGATGATGTTGTTGTTTTATCGCATTTGTTGGCTACTAATAATGTTGTTTCTCCTAGCTTTGAAAAGCATACTACAGGTATTGACTGCAGATTGTTGAGCAGAAAAATATTGAGCAACAAGCTGATGAGAAGAAGATCGTCGAGGTACCCACTATCGAGCAGAAGACTGTTGTTGTTGAGCCAATAAGCTCACCCGTTACTTCTTCCACCTTTAATGCTCTTGCTTGTAGCCTAGTTATTTATGAACTAACTGATTGTAAGGAAGATGTTGATGATGTTGTTGTTTTATCGCATTTGTTGGCTACTAATAATGTTGTTTCTCCTAGCTTTGAAAAGCATACTACAAGTATTGGGTCCCAACTGTTGAGCAAAATGGGATATACCGAAGGAGGACTTGGGAAGAATGGACAAGGTATTGTTGTTCCTATTACCCCTGAATTGATGCCACCAAGAGCGGGTCTTGGATATGATTCTGCTACACCTAGTTTTGCTAACACTGGGAAAGTGTTGTTTGTTCCTAAAGGAATTCAAACTGAAGAGCAACATGTTGTTGAATGTGTTGTTGAGTTGGTTGTCCCTGATAAGCCAAGAATTGAGAACGTTGTTGCAGACGACATTATTGCTAATGTGCAAGGTTGTTCTAATCCTGTCGGTGAACCAGAACCTGAGCTTGCATACCTTCTGTCATAACAAAAATTTGTACCATATAAACATCCTCACCAGAGGAATTTTTCCAGGAATCAGAATTCTTGGAAAGGTGGCAACTATGCTTTCAAAACTTTGCAGAAAAGATGTGAAAGACAGAACTGTGGGCTAGTACCGCCTACTCGGATAAACTGTGGTTGGATTGATGAATGGTCGTGGAATCAATTGAACATATGCTTAAGGACATCATACAGATGTGTATCTTCAACTATACTGTAATGTCCCCAATTTGTTATTTTTCCCAATTTAGTCAATTTTCGAAACTTGAACTAGTGAAGCCCCAAACTGTCCCAAATTATCCCAAATGGTTTCGAACTGTGTCTAGAGTGGATTGAGGTGTAATAGGACACATTAATGTAGCTATTATAGGCTTGGACACTTTCTAAATACTTCAGCCACTTGCATTTACAATTAGAAGATGAAAGGCAGAATTACTAGGAAAATCTTTGTTGAAACCCCCAAGGGTAGATGGCTCCAAAAGACTCCTGAGGATTTCGAATTGGGTATGAAGGTATATGAATGGTATTAAGACATAAAAATGAACCTCATGGGTGCTTAGACACTATCAAAAGACTTCTAAAACATTCATTTAACTTCAGGAGAAGTTGGGGAATTTTACTAGTAAATTCGAGGTTCAAACCCCCAAGGGTAGGGGACAAAGATGGCTTCCCAAATGCTGTAAGACCTTCCCAAATTTCAGAACAGGGACATGGTACTGAAAAAGGACTTCAATGGGCTCCCCAATGCATCATCAATTAGTTTCTATAGGCTTCTGCAACTCCATAAATCTGAGGTTTGTATACATGTCTTCACATAGGGAGAAATGATAGTAAACTTCACCACTTGTTATGAAATTCGAAATTTAGGTTCCAAGGACTTGTGCAATGTTAATGAAACTTCTTCAGAACATTAATGACACTCCATACATCAACAAAATCACAGAGATTGACTGATACAAATCGAAATAAAGCCTCTTCAAGCTCCAACAACAAGATATAGGGAAATTGGCACCATTTATGCATTGTTTGGTATTTTTACATAGTTTCACTTCGTATTTCAACCTGAGCGTCTTCTGAGCATAAAATACAGAGTATATATATCAAAATACAAATAAATGGAGATTCATGGACTCTCACAAAGAGATCAGCATCTCACCAAAGGCACAATTCCTCCAAGAGCCAAAATATGCAAGGAAATGTGTGATAGAGATGAGAACAAGTTGCAGAAGAAAGAACCACGAGTTGCCTTGTAGCTTCAACCTGCAACTAATAACTCCATTGTAGCTCCAAATGAAAGGTCTGAATGGCCTCTCCAATTGCCAATTAGGATGGCAATCTTTCACCCTCGAAATTGGTACTAAGGCAAGTAGAGTAAACACTCCACTAGCATGAAGCTAGAAGCTCTCCAAATTGCAAAGATGCAAATCAAAAATGATCAAAAGCTACTATCCTTCTTTGTTCTTGTCTTTTATAAACTTCTCAAGTCCTCCATGGGTCGAATTCCTTCCAAAAGTCTCATCCCAACTCAAGTTGGGAAGAGATTCCAATGTGTACCACTTGTCCAACAATTCCTAGTCTCCATCTTCCCTCATTTCGAATGGGTGTCTCTTTGGCTGCCCTAACTCCCTTGTGCGCCTTCTTGGAGGCTATTTTTAGCCCTGACATGTCATATATGTCAGATGTCAGCATTCAGGTCTGATTTGTGTCATAGGTGTCATAGCATCTTCATCATTGTTGTCATAGAAGCTAGGGAATCTAGCCCAAGTGTCACAATTCTTCTAAGATGCCTCTTCCTCTTCCATGGGAGTTATTCTTCCACTCCAATTCGACCTTACATGACTCATGCCATGAATAATACCTCTTAAACTCCCCCAAGTATGTTACCCTTCATCTTGAACTCGAATTGGTGAGAGAATCATGCCAAGTGTAGTGGGGAATCTTGCCACAAGTGGGTCCCACAACCTCTTATGTGCCCTCATGGTCCAATGCCACATTATTTTCTTTGCATTATTATTTATTGACCCATTTAATGTGAATTTGTAAGTCTAAGGTCATTTTGGATCTTGTAGCTCCTTTACTCCAACTTTTAATGCTTCCACCCCCAACCTTGGAAACTAGTAATTTTCCTCCATGATAGTTCATTTGGATGGGAATATTACAAACTTTGAATTGGGAATTTTCTCTTAATGTGACCCACCTTGTCCACTTGGATCTAATTTTACATTATTACTAACTTAGACATCATGCTTGGTAATTATTTGACCCTTATCATCAATTTGACAGACTATCATGAATATGGCCAAGTGGTTTAGGCCATTGTGACCCAATGCAAATTTTTGGGACATGACATGTATTGTCGTACAATGCTCCTCTCGCATGCTTTTGATTGCTTTGGTAGACTCGACTAGAGAAGAATGATCGACCAAGACTCAATCGAAGATGGTTGTCGCCAGATTGCTCGACCTCAGATATTCATCGTCTATTGTATTAACCGGAATGGTTGTGGTCGACTGAGCTTTGACAAGTCGTGCCCACCGACTATCGTGTTCGACTGCTTTTGCTTTCTCGACTAGAATGTCATCGATTGAGAGTTTCAACTAATTCGTTTGATGACCAAGCCTCAACTACTGTGATGGCTATTTTCTTGTCCCTCGATTGTGTTTAAGGGGGGGAGATTTGCAGACCTTGATATAAGGTAAACCCAACTATTGTATCAACTAAACTATCTTCGACTGAATTTTTTGTTGGGAGATTGGATTGAGTATTGTTGCAAGTACCTGATGGATAGAGACTCTATTGCTAGACAAAGACTGCCTACTTGTGCAATTGTGGCTAGTCAACTACTCAATTGGTTTGTGTTGTTTTCTTGTCTAGTCAATTGACCGATTGGGACTATATTTGAACAACAGTATTGCAAAATGTTTGCACGACTGCATTGAGTTTGATGACAGTGGTGATAGTGTTTCATCCTTCTTCAGGAGCGTTGTTGTACCAGGTTGATCAATGGTTCCATTCAAATCAAATTAAGGGGGGGATGTTGTATAATTTGTTCTTTCCTCCAAGCTGAGTTTACAAGGGGTGCTGGAACCTATGGTCCGTTGTACCCTCATCTTGGCGGATGATATCCAGTTTGGATTATTTTTAATCCACCTTTTATGGACATTTGGTCCCGTGATTGTTGGGATTGGGCTCCTACCCAAACCTATTTATAGACGATCAATTTGATCGGTCTATCATTTACTTAAGTGAAATTTGTTGAAAAGATAACTCTAAAGGTCATCCCTCATGTTTTTGGTGTGGGTGTGATGAGGGAGACTTGAAGGCCTTGTTCCTTGTGTATTTAGGTAAAAAGTGACTTTTATATAAATAAAATTATGATGTTTTGTATTTTATGAGTTTGGGTTTCACTTAAGTGACATATTTAATAATTAGTGATTTAATTATTAAAAGGTGAGAGCATTTAATTTAGACCCTTGATTTTGTAATTTGATCTCAACCCTAGATTGGGTAGTTAGCAAGGTAGTTACAAAAGATAAAGTATAAAACAATGAGAAAAGGGGCAAGGAAGACACACTCACCATCAAAAGAGAGAAAGAGGAGAGGTTGAAGACAAAGAAGAGTTCCCAAGGAAGAAAAGGCACAATTTCCAAGGAAAAGCAGCAGCACGCATCCCAAGGCTTCCTGTAGCAAACCATACAACAATAATTACAGTCACATGTGTGGGCTCGAATCCCAAGAAAGTTGGGTCAAATACCAAGAAGGCTGACTGTGCATTAAATGCAAACCATACAGCATTAATTGCAACCACATGTGGGCTCGAATTTCAAGGCAAAGAGTGTGTAGACCGTACTGTACCGTACAGCACGTGTGGACATCCATACAGCTATTGTTTGGCATAGATTTCAAGGTAGATATCTGCTACAATATTTTATTGTGAAATTTTGTCAGTAAGGGTTAGAAGAAAAAGTCATTGTAAAGAATTTTCTGAGCATACTCTCCTTAATGAAAAATCTTCTTCTTAGGGTTTTCCCCAGATTGGGGTTTTGCCCGGTCTAGATTGACCAAAAATACCAGTGTTCTATGTGCTTGCTTAATTTTCAGTATTGAAGATCTTTTGACTTGGTGGTTTTAATTTTAAAGTATTGTGTGTAAATCTTTAATTAATACCCTAGATGTTCAAAGTGTTTGACAGAATGTGTGAATGAGAACTTTTCATGCTTATGTCATTTTTCTTCGCAGTTCAATGTCTTTAGACACCACCATTTTATTTTGGGAATCTCTTTTCTCTTCTGCTTGTTAATAACTTAATACCTACTCCAACAGTCCAATGAATGGACAATGAAATAGGTCAAAGGTACTGTTGAGTACAAAATGATATACAAAGTGAGATCCCTAAAACAACTCCTATGAAAAGCAAGATGCAGAAAGTAAACTATGAATCTAATCTAAATCTTAGAAAACCAACTCTGAAGATGAAGATTAGATCTGAGAGTGAGATGTACAAAGAGAATGGATCTAGAATCTATGACACAAAAGGTACAAGCTTGTCATGGTCCTCTAGAACTATCTCTCCTAACATCTGAGGCCAAATGGAGGAATCTCAACATAGAAGTCTAAGGGAAGACCTAGAAGAGATGTTTGCCTATGTAATGTGTTGTTTCCTAGAGGAGGAGGGTCGTCTCTATGATCTAGATGATATTGGTTAATTGTTGGTATGGGACCAAGGTTGGCAATGTTGTTGAGGTCTCGAGGAAATGGAGGTTTTCCTTCAAGTCTTCACAGATCTAGGGTTGGATACAAGATTTCTATGTGTTTGCCTCTTGGTGCCCCTTAGTAGATGGGAGCACTAGGAAAAGGAAGTGATCTGTTGAGTGGAAGTTGGTCTAGGATGTGGATATGGCTCAAGGATGAGGGAGAAAAACAAGAGGACCTCCTACAAGTATAAGGCCAAACATCTCTGGCTGGGATACCTAAAGAAACTGGCTAGAGTCTAAAGCCCCCCAACAAGAAGCTCCCTAAAGGACAATGGAATTGCCCTCAGATCTTGTAGTAAATAGGGCAACAAAAAAATGAAGTGCTCCTCAATCTCAACCTCCTAAAGATGGAAAACCTTGTAGATCTTGTCAAATCGATCAATCTAGTGAACCATCTCCACCCTAAGTCTATGAAAACCTACCCTGAACTAGCTCAAGGGAATACGAAAAGCATGCACCCAATGGAAGAATGTGTAAAGGGACCAAACAATGAGCCCATCTCTCAAAGCCGTGTAGTGTTTCGCGTAGAAGGCCATCTTCGAACATAACCCACCCTGAGGGTTGATCCAAGTAACCTACACAAACTACCTATGGATATCACCTCGGTTGATCCTATTCTTCTCCAACCTAGTAGGTAAGAGATGGCCAGGTGCATCCAAGGAGCATCTAAACGAGGGAAGTCGACCCATCAAAATACCAATAGACTCCAAAAGATCTAAGATCCCTGCATACCAACAACGAGTGCGGCCTAAAGGGTTGGATAAGGATATCATTGCAAAATGATACTAAAATCCAATATCAGTATGTTTTCAAGGCAAGAGAATATCAAACAAGAAAGCCTTCATTTTTGTTAAAACAAATTCCTCCAGTGAAACTTCAACAATTAAAAGGCAAGAATAAGGAAAATCCAAATGTTGATATTTGTTAGACACTCAAAAATGGAATTCATATCTTCTAATTAAAATCACTTCCACCCTAACTTAAGACATTATATAACAAACCTAACTAGTTCATAAAATCATACCATGAATATAATTAGGGAATGCATGAGAGATGGAATAGTTGATATGGGGACTAAGGAAGTGATGGATCAAATCAAAGTATTTATTAATTTCTAATATATGAAAAGAAGAGGATTACTGAAGAGGATAATGCTTTGCAATAGGAATTCTTATAGGCATCCTCTCCTAAGAGAGTGATCAAACTAAATAACCAACCAAGATAAGGCTGAATTTGTCGCTACCATAATATCCTCACACATATGACCCAGACTTTATGCTTCTTACTTATACACTACTAACCTTCACATTCTTGACTTGGAAAACAAACATTATGGTTTGTAGTAAGAATTCATATAGGCATCCTCTTCTAAGAGAGTCAAACCAAGGAACCAATCAAGATAAATCTCACTGGAATCTGCAGCTCGCATAATATCCTTACACATGTGACACAGGCTTTATGCTTCTTATACACTAAACTTCACAGTGTTTACTTGTAAAACAAACATAATGGTTGAAATTTTTTTAAATACTTATATTATACAATTGTCAATATGGCACAAATAGAAATACAAAGAGGAGCTTGCCTACATCAGACTGAGCCCTGCCAAAGAAGTCCCTAGTATCTCCTTTTCGTAAATAACCCTTAGCCCTGACTAGGGCAAAAAAATCATCAAAAGCAATTCTTCTAAATAACTCTAACAAACCCAACAACACCCTCAAAGACACATTTACAACAAATAGGCCATAGGGAATACAAAGTCATGATCCTGAAACTGTGTCAGAGACCAAAGTAATGGCTCACCACCAGTGTCTTGCCATCACCAAGCAAGGCAACTCGTGAATCAATGAATCTCTGAAGGAGGGAGTTGAATCCATCATGGACACTCTTCCAACACATTCTAGCAAAAGGACCACCCCCAAAATAGGTGCTTGATTGTCTCTAGCTACCTGCAATGTGGGCACATGTCATCTGTAAATACAGATTTGGACAATCTAAGTTTGGTGGGTAGTATTTGGTATATCACAAACTATGCAAATGCTCTCAGAGTCTCAAGTTCTTGGAAACCCTAGAAGACCAAACATCACTCAGCCTAGTGATTCATCAAAATGCATCATATGAGCTACCCCACAGCTTCTTTAAAACAAGGGCAAAAGTACACATTTGTACACAATATTATAAGCTTTCTATTGCTAAACTCGAAATCATATCATCACAGGAACACTGCCAATCTCTGCAATTAGGACCTTAGGCAAATTCTCCTCAACAATAAGTGATTGCAACTCCCTCATAATGGATCTATCCTAAGCTAAAAGATGTGGTTGTGAGAAAAGACTCCTCCAATTAATTCATCCACCACTATCATCATCCCACTGTTAGATTTTCTAGATCATGGTAACAGACTTTGTATTCAAAGAATCTCCAAAAACCCTAGGTAACTTTAAGCTTTACAACCTATCAAAACTGCCATATTTGAATGCTAGAAACTGAAACACATACTGCAGAAAATATATAACAGAATACTCAAAGATCTGTCCCACATCACATCTCTGTTTATTATGGCAGAAAACAGTATAACAATGTTGTAGACAAACCTTATATCCTCACTCTGAACTGAAGTAAAACTGACTACTTAAACCCTAACCTGAGTCCTCTAGGGTTTACACTAAAAGCAGATCCAACCCTTGGATCAATTCCCAACCCTTGATTTATTTATGGTCTTGGGCTCTGCTGAGGGGGAGCACCCCTCACCCCTCGGTCCCGTTCCCAAAGCTCGCCCCAAAATGCTCCCAATTTTGGGAGCGTGCTCCCGAGTCACTCCCTACCTCTGCTATACTAAAAGCTCCTATACTAGGTTGATCATTTGATGACAATGTTATGGTACCTCCCTTCTCTGCCAAGCTCCTATAAAAGCTGTTATGGTTGATCATTTGATGACAATGTTATAAGTTATAACTACTAGATGATTGATGTTATATGGCTTAATCCATGTTTTCTATAACTAATTCAACATACTACATTTTTTAAAATAAATCCATCAAAATATATTAAAATATATACTATATAAAAAACGCTCCCGAAACAGGAGCTTTTGAAAATTGCACTTTTCGCTCCGCTCCTGCTCCCAACAACATAGGTCTTGGGGTTAGCACTCTCAACCTGCATGAAGGAACTGTCTTTAATGAAGCACTCCAGCAAGAAGACTAACCTCCATTGAATCTACACCCTCTCCCTAAGACTAAGTTTTCCTTGGGCACTTATCTCAAGCTAGACATAAGAAATCTACAAACAGAAGTTCCCTAAATCTGAAAAGGGAACTCAAAAGCATAAAAGCAACTAATTCTGGAAGAAAAAAACCTTTTCCTAAAACTGGGAAAGCAAACTTCTAAATCTGGACTGCTAAAATTAGATCCGCGGCCCCTTTATAACACAAAATTGTCTTCCATAATAAATGCGCCATACAGCACTGAAGACTGCACCCTAACAGAGGCTGTACGGATTGCTGCTGCAACTTCAAGGTACGCCCAGGTTAGTAACACATGCACCATGGGCTGGAGGGCACCTCCAAGGCATAAAAATTAACACCCACAAACCATTCCTGGGGAGACCTAATAAGATCACAAAGTTCAAACTTCCCTCGAACCTTGCAAATGTGGTTGCTATGAAGAATCATGCAAGGAGACTCCTATGGGGCAACCCCTTGAAGGCATCTTAAGAAGGTTTTTTAATAACAAAAATGAAAATTTCTCACATGCACATTTTCTCAAACACTTAGCAAATCTGAGATTTTAGTCTTAATAAATGCTCCAATAATCAAATGCAGATAGAAAACTAAAACACTTAAGCCAAGTAAATCACTGACACATACTCCAAGAATGCAGCAAATAAACACTGTGATTTTGGTCCAATGACCAGAGCAAAACCCCGGGATGCGGAAAACCCTTGAAAGAGAGATCTGCTTAATTCAACCACGTACAAATCTGAACTTTACAAATAAAAACTTTGCAGCAATAATCATTACTTATCTCAGCAGCAATAGCAAAGAAACTCTGAAAACTCTCACATGTGCCAGCAAACTGATACAGTTACAGCATTAAATGCTGCCTCCCTGTCTTGGAATCTGCATCCAGAATAGAGTATGGACTGTATTTTAAATTTTAATGCTCAGCAACAGCCTCGAATTTTGTGCCAAGATTGCCTTGAAAACTGTGTAAATGCTGCCTCAAAGAACTGTGAAAACCCTGCCTTCAAATCTGTGCAAACAGTGAATCATACGGACTGTACTCTCCTTCAAATTCGTACAGTATGGACTGCTACAGTACAACAGATTTGCCTCAGGAACTGTGCACTCTGTAAAGTTTTCACTTGGCTTTCTCACTTCTCTCTCTCTCAAACTTGGTGTGTGTTATTTTTAGTGCAGCTGCGAGACCCATTCTCAGAGAGAATGGTACCCTAGTCAGTTAACTAGGGTTCCTGGTCAAGTTAACCAGGTAGACTAATGAGTAAGACCCTAGAAGGTACCCTAGGGCCCCCAGCTGTCTCCTGGGGTTCTTGGTCGAGGACCAAGCAGATTGATGCCATGGCAAAGTCCCTAGCATGTGGTTAGGGCCCCTATTTGTCTCTAGGGTATTCTAGTCTAGAACCAGACAGTTTCTTGGTCACGATGATCAAGCAGATCCTGCAGGTTGAGACAGAGACTTCCTAGATCCTGCAGATGGTTGATCAACATTCAGTCTAGGACTGAATGCTCAGCTTGAGGCTGAGGACCATTCTCTGGGAGAATGGAGATCCTAGTCATGGACCAGATGGTTGATCAACATATCCTAGTCTAGGACTGAGGCTCAGCCTTGGGCTGAAAGCCATTCATTAAGAATGGAAGATATTGTTGTCCCCTCTCCTAATCGGTTATTGCTAGGTTGCTTCTCAAGGGACTAGCTACCCCTTGACGATGTCTCTAGTACCTAACCCTTAGGAGCAGCATTAAGGACAAAAGGATTGTACCATCCGTTTGGATCTTCTCCCTTATCCAGTGATGACAAAATATATAAACTATGTATCTTGAGAAAGAGAAAAGTCTTTGATCTTGTTAGTCCTATTTGATTGCTTGTCCTCTTTGATCTTGTGGTTGTTGGCTCATGGTCCTATTCCTACTTGGTCCTAGCACTCTCACTTGTGTGCACATTTGTCTATGATGACTCCTACTTTATGGAGTATTTTTACCTAAGGGTATATTAAAGACCATTGGACCATGTATTATTTTAGGGCCCTTGTCCCACTCATGTTTTTGGTTTATTTACTTTATGTTGGACCCTTGGACTTTCACTTTATAATAAATTCATTAAATATTTATTTTTTAATCTTTATGAGTTTATTAATAAAGTTTTTTTATTTTGACCATTTAAGTCTTATCCTAACTTTCTCTTTGAAACCTTGGACGATTACCTTTTTACCTTTTCTCTTTTTATTATTTATTTTATTTTATTCTTTTTTATTATTTTATTCCTTTGTTTTGTCCTAAGTTTTTAACTCTAAATCTATATAAAGTTTATTAACTTATGATCTAAATAATCTAACCGTAAGCTTCACGTGTTTTGCTTCTCCGCGGATGATTTTGTTTTGGGTTTGATTCTCTGTGTTTTCCACGAGCGGGCACATATTTCTCTTTCTGCTCCACGCTACTCTCATCACGTGTCTGTTGCAGCTACCGTTTATCCCTTCACGGGTTCATCCATCAACATTAGATCTCACGGGTTTTCCACATGTTGATTTGTTTGCTTTGGGCCAGCAGCACGAGTTTGCTGCTTACTCTCTCACCGGCTGATTCGAGGCCCCACTCCTCTCACGGCTTCATCATCCACTATTTCATTCCTCCACGGCTGTCTCACGGTTTGCCTCACCCCTTCACGGTTTGCTTCACGGCTTGCTTCACGGGTTATCCATTCTCAGCTTGTCTTTTGCAACCTGTCTCACTTCATTGATCTCTGCTCAGGTTTATCTCTGCATAATTTATTTTATTTTATTCAGGACTGATTGACCTCTGCTCAGACCCACCTTACCTCTGCAATTTACTTTAGCTGTGATAACAACCTTGACTTATCTCTGTGTGAGTTCTTATGTGTGAGAAATTACTTACGTGCTTGCCTTACAAAGTCTTGAGTTCTTATGTGTGAGAAATTACTTACGTGCTTGCCTTACAAAGTCTGCCGCACCTGTGAGTTTCTTTTATCCCTGTCATTTGCTTATTGATTGACGAACTCGAGATCTGTTTATTTTTACCTGACCCTTTTCTCTCTCTCAAGGTACGTATATAGTTTAACCAGTTTGACTTGTCCTTTCAATGACAAGATCAAACTCAAAACTATCTGAGTATAAGTTGGATCCAAATGTTGGTTTTAATTCTTTAATGTAGTACATGGTTATTTTACTGTAAATGTTATTTGAGATTCATTTTATTTTTTTGAACTTAGCATTTGATGATTCTCAAGGACCAACATTAATGCAGTGACCAAATGGAGCATTAAGTTGAAAGAGATGAAAATTATGTTATTTATGTTTTAACCCAGTTTAAATTTAACTAAGCAGTACAATTGTTTACATGTTCTTGTATCAAGCTTTTTATATGCGATAAAACGTACATAACCTGTAATTTTGACAGTGTGCTCTCACACACTCAGTCTCATGTGCTTCTCACACTAAGAATGATGTCTTTCTCTTTTCCCTAGACATTATTTTATACTTTATCTTATTCAAACCCTAACCCTAACCACCATAACCATCTAATCAAAAGATTGATTAGATCTTGGGGTTCTCATTAATTGCACAATATAAACTCACTTTTATTAATAAAGTACACACTAAATATTTGGGCCCCACAACTTAAATCTCACTTTAATGATAAAGTACAAACTCACTTTTAAAACATAAAGTCACTTTACACTATAAGGTTGCCTAGGAAAATACAACTTATGCCCCCCCATGATAAAACATCAAAACATAAGGGAGGGCATTCCTCGTTAACTTTTCAACATCTTACAACCTATTTTGTTTCCAAAATCTTCCGCTGCGTGCGAATATCCAAGAGTCCAAGCCCACTAATTTGCTTAGACATAGTTCAGAAGTGCCAAGATAATATAAGATAAGATAATTATATTAATGTCCAACAAATGACCAAAAAGGTAGGTCAATGGGACTGAATAAAAAAGTACAATCAGCAATAAGCACATTGAAAATACATGATAAAGCACGATCAAGTAATGTAAGAAAGAAAGAAAGAAGAGAAGAGAAGCAAGGGCTAGATATAACAGCAAAACCCTAGCTCAATATCAGCATCATACATGGAAATATGAGAAGCAGTGGAGGGATAAGGGATACCCATCACCATAAGTCACCAATAAAGAACCCATGCAAAGTTTGTCAATGCCATCTAAAGAACCTAGAAAGGACCTAGGGAGAATGGGCTGTGAGATCATGGGCAGACACTAACCATCCACTGAAAGTCTCACTCAGGGCTATTGGAATGAATCTGGTAATGGGACGCTGATGGGCGGCACTTGTTAGAACTTAACCCATGCGATACTCAGTCTGTGTTGCCCAGCAGTGATGGTGTACTTCAGCATTCACTGCAGATCAGATTTGTCCTCAATTCCTGTGCATGATAGAGACGACTGTGGAAATGAAGCACCATATCGTTTGGCCTCTAGAAGGTACTTTAGTCTTATGTGCCATCTGTAGAGGCTCAGTTATGTTTAGTTTTTCCTATCTTAGAATTATTTTTCTGTTTTAGAATTTGATTTTCCAGAATTAGTATAAGTGCTATTTTAGCAGTTGTTTGTATTTGGAATAGATGCCTAGCATAGAAGGGTTCCAGAAATAGCTAGGGTGTCCAAGACTTGGGGTGCTCTATCTTAGAAAGCACCACATGTGAGAAAGGCAAACTTTTCTAGGCAGCTTAGGGTTTGTCTATTCTTAGCCTATAAAAGAAAGGCATGGATGTGAGCAAGGTAATTCATTTTCAGTTTTGAGCTATTTTTGTAGTTTTCTTTTCCAGTTATTTTAATTATTTAATACAAATGCAGTCTTAAGTAGGTCAAATCCGTGACAATGTGTTATTCATATTTCCAGCAGCGTGTATTTGTAGATTACTTAGATCTGTTTTGATTAGAGTTTTCATTTTAAGCTACCTAGTTTTCATTTTAAGCTACCTAGTTTTCATTTAAGCAACCCCTCTGGAGATGAGACCAAGAGGACCGCATCAATGGAAAGCAAGATAGAAATCAAGACCTGGTGGAGAAGGCACCCATCATTGTCCTGAATGTCTCATGCAGGGACTCTAGCTCATCACTATAGATCCCAAATAAAGTGTGGTACAGGAGGCAGCCTTGTTTGACCCTAAGGATACTCCCAATAAAATCTGCTACCCCATAGGCTGTGCAGAGACGACTAAGAACCATCTCGTACAAGAAGGCACAAGCACATGATGGTGGTTAGTGTTACCACCTGAGTTGCACTTAGTTGGACTTCCAAGGAGCCGCCAAAGTTTGCACAAATACTTGTGCATTTCAGTGTTCAGAAGTTCAAATCAGGCCTTTTTTGGGCCCCCTTTTTATTTTGTTAATGCATGTCCATGCCCCACGGGGTTTGTCATAAAGTGCACTAGCATGGTGGTCTTTTTGAGTGACTTAGCTTTCTAGGACTTAACAACTAATGAAGGTATTCCAAGGAGTTTTTTCCCTTGTCAATTATGCTTTGCCTTTAGCCGAGTATAATTGATGAGTTTTTCTCCTACACCTCCAAGCTGAAATGCCTAAAATGGTGGTTAGGCCTTGGGGGGTTATTAGAGTCAATTTTTTAACATATATAAACATGCTAGACACTAAAGTAAGGTCATATGGTCATGTACTAGGTCCCTAGTTGCTTTTTTCAAGTTTTAAAAAAAAAATCGCAGTATTGGCCCATTTTTTTGGTTTAATTAAAAATTTATTTTTTTCAATAAATTAAACCATTTTTTGTATGGTTTAATTGAAAAAATTCAAAATGTAATAAATAAGTGGTCTATGGGTGAAATTTGACAATGGGATGCTCGTTTTCTAAGCCAGAGCACCCATTTAACCCATAAACCCACTTTTCCTAAGTTTTCAGTAAGTATTTATCTAAAAAAATAATATTTACTCAGAAAACTCAAAAAAGACAAAATAAATGTCAAATAAAGACATATTAAATAAAAAGACAAATTCCTAAATCAAAGGAAAGTGTCTGAAGTTGAAAGAAGGATGAACTAAAGTGATTGTACAGTCAACTGGGGATGAACTGAGCTCCGAATTAGATGATTCCAATCAAGCTGAGCAAGATCTAGTTAACTCCCTCTTGCATGGGGCGACTCACATGTGGCATCTCCTCATTTGCGGTGATTTCTACGAAGTTGAGGGCGCGCCTACCTATCCCAGAGGTGGTACATCCTCATTCAAATGGCTTTCAATCAACTTCCAATCAGAATAAATCAAGCTCAGTTGAACTCCCTCTCTCACTCATGCGCCCTCCTTGGGAATTGTGCCCTAGTTTGCATGAAATTTCTTATTTAAAAGAGGCTTTTGCTCCATTGTTCAGATCACAAGGTCGAACCTCTGCTTGCTATTGTAATATAGTCATTTGAATAAATAAGAGGCTTTGGAGGCTACCCTGGTGTTGTCTTTAGTGTTGGATCTTCATGCTGTGCTCCTTATGAGGTAAATCTGTATCATCATATCATGCTAGTAATTGTTGGGTTCATCTATCTTTGAAGGGAAAATAATTTCATAAGGAATAGTAAGTAGTGCTTTACATAATTTCATAAGGAATAGTAAGTAGTGCTTTACAGATTATTTGCTATTGTTAATAATATGAGAATGCTAGAGGTAGAAAAAATTATTGTTTGAATCTATCATGTTTCACGCTTTCTTTTAATTATTCACACAAGTGCTTGTAATCCCTTTGCTAGTGGTGTTTTGATCTTACAGGTTGCTTAAGCTGGACGAGTGGATGAACATGTTAGATATTCCTTTCCTCCAACAAATTTAAACAAAGAAACGAATCCCACTGGTGCATCAGGAAGTAGACTCCATAGCCCCTCTTCATTTGCTCAAACCCCCATGGGTTCCAACTTCTAGATCCACAAATTATCTTTCATCTATTCCGGTTACCGATTCTATTTCTTACTTGGATCTAGATTTTAAAGTTGATTTCAAAGTAAATCTAAGTTTTGCAATCTAAAATTTATGAAACATTTATCAAATAATTATAGATCTAGATTGCATCTCTCCATTATTGCAAGTTTCAAAGCGTAGATCTAAAAGAGCAAAATAGAAGAGATTGTTTGAGTTAAAAGTTTTTATCAAGTAAGATTAGTGCTTAAATATTTGTTTGCCATCTCCTAAAGAGGCAAGTAAAGATCCTAAGAAGGCAAGCTTTCTAACTTGCCTTACTTAGTTCTTTGTTTCATTTTATAACTGGTTTACTTAGGAAATTTTTTGTAAATTTTGTAGTGTGCTGTGGCCAAATACACTTTTAAAGTGTTTTTTGGGTCCTTTTGAAAATAATTTGTTCGCTGGGTTTTTTTGCATGTTTAGCAGGTTTGAACTTTTAAAATACAAAAAAGTTCAATTTGGACGCTTCCGTGATTAGCAGGTTTGAACTTTTAAAATACAAAAAAGTTCGATTGGACAGTTCCGTGATCATTCGGAAACCCTTTTCGACATACTAGTTTACTTAGAATTTTCATAGCAAGTTTGTAGCATTGCCAAAAACATTCCTAAAGTGTTTTTGGCCATTTTAAATAAAACTAAGCTCGCTGGTTTCTTTTGCATGTTTAGCAGGTTTGAATATTTCGGTCATAAAAAATTTGGATCTAGAGGCTTCTGAGACCAACTGGAGAACCTATTCAACCACCTCATTGCTTTCTGCAAGTTATTGTAAACTGTTTTGGTGCCTAATGATAAAGGACCAACAGTAGTGCTTAAATGTAACAAAAAATAAAAAGAGCACAGCAGGGTATTCCAGAGCCTGCCCCCATCCCCCCAGGGGGGATTCGCATTTTTTTTTATGTTAGATTAGTTCATTTAAGCATTAGTAATTAAATCATATCATGAAGCACACACAATCGTCCTTGAACGACTTAGACAAATTTTTATTTATTTATCTTATTTTGTGCATGCATCGACAATTGTTCAAAACAAACCTAAAAAATTTGCCCTTGCTTTCCTGAAATATTGCACCATTCTTTGGTGTGTGGAAAAGAGATCCTTGGGCTTTAGTTTAGTTTAACAACTCACCTCAAATTTTAAATAAAATCAACCAAGGCTTGAAACCTGAAGTATGCTCTTGGCTGCTGCAGCTTAGTCTGAACAGTTGGCTCAATCAAAAAAAGGTGTAGAGTGACTAGTTTAATAGGGCAATCCTACTAAGTCTAATTTCTACGGATTCAGGAGGTCACGTGAGGTTTACTACAGAGTCAGCAGGCTGTCGTAAGAAGGTTCATCCTCACCTGGTTGGACACTTGGTAGAACTGTCACAACGCCCATTCCAAGGAAGTAAATTGAAGTTGGACCAAACCAAGAATAAACCCATTCCCATAATACTCATTAATAAATTAAAATTTACAACAAGCCTCTACAATACTTTCACGACACAACACAGCAAGCATTTCACAATCATATTCTCGGCACTGGTCTTTATTTTTCAAATGTGTTTAATTTCAAATTATAAAATGTCGTGAATGCATCTATATCATGTGTTGTGTTATCTAATTTTAATTGCAGATCTTGCTTAGTTGTAATATTTTTTCACATCCATCGTATTAACTCCTAGAAATAGCTTTTTTTCTTGTTTTATTAGTTAAAAGCCTTAGATTATTTTTAATAGGGACCACCCCCCTTGGCTTCGCTAGGAGTAGCCTAGACGGAGGAATCGAGTAATCAAGTGACAGCACTTGACTCCGACTTGCCCCCAAGGACACACCAAGCGGCTTGAAGGTTTCATGCCGCGTTCCCCCCAGGTGTGTATTAGGCGGCAACAATTAGTAGGGTCTCAAAAACTCCAATATCTCTATGCCTCTAGAACAATGCCTTCCTAAGAACGGAGTTGAAAGCTTTCCAAAAGTCTACAAAGCAACAATAGAGTTTCAAAGAGCAATGCCGCACCTTCTCAATGACAGCCCAAAATGTAAGAATGTGATCAATGGTCTAGCATGCCCGTCGAAATCCAACCTATCCTCTAGCTCTAAGTTGCCTCAGCTGAAGCTCCCAGAAAACTTCATATGGAGGACCATAGCATAGAGTTTTGAGAATGTGTTGCCAATCATGATTGTTCTGTAGTTATCAAGATCTACACTAGAGCCCAATTTTTGGATCAGGTGTGGTGTGACCAAGGTTGCAGGAAACCTATAGGGACCACATGGTTGAACAGATCGACCAAGTGACAATCCAAAGCGTGGAGACCATGCTTGAAGAGTTATGCCTAGAGCCTTCCTCATCCGTTGCTTTGCTAGTATTCATCAACCAAACTGCCTCTCGGATATCTCAATAAGAGAATAAGTAGCAAGGGGGGTAAGTGGGAGGAGGCAGAGGTAAAATAGATTAGAGGATTCCACAGAGCTTAGTGTGATACTTAGCTTGAAGAAGACTTGGAGATTATATCGATGTTCTCTATGTTACCAATCAAACTGGCAGTCCTTTGAAGCAGACTGTGTATGACTTGGTAAGCATGTGTCAGGAGGCAAGACCCACTGTCGCCTCGGTCTAACTCCTAACTTCTTTGGGCAACTCCTAACCCAGGGGAGAGTCCCTATTCAATGAAGTGAGTACCTGCAATTGTCATGGACCTGCAAATACCCCTCTGCTAACCTTATAGATAAGATCAGTGCCTTATATGTAGTCAACAATCAGTGATAAAGGTCTAGAAATCATATGAAAGAAGTCGATTCATTTCAGTTGATTATTACCAGCAAGATATCAATTAAATATCAGCACTATAACACAGCCTAAAATCCAAGACAAATCTCCAGCTTTCCAACTGAAAATAAAGCTACTGTACTTACGCAGCCACTGTTAATTGGATTCTGTTGCTTAACACAGTATATACCAGAACTGAAAGATGCTTCACAGGTTACAAAATACACACAGAAAATTCGGCCTTGGAAGGATGACAACCATATGATAAGGACGAGCTAAACAACCCAGTCAAATCTGCAAAAAAAGATCTGCTGTATTTTCGTTTTGACAGTCTGCAAAAAATTTCAGCTTGACAGTTTCATGCTTCCCAAGGTGACAGAACAAGACGCCCTTGATGATTTGCGGATAATTCAGGTAGGGCGAGTTTAGGGGGTGGACCAGATTTACCAACTTCCAAATATTTTTTTGGGTTTTGAATTTATTTGAATTTTTAAAGTTTTTTTCAGTTATATACTATTTTAGGGATTTTTAACATATAAATGCATGTAAAATAAAAAATGCATGAAATTTAATAAAGAGAGTTGAAGGTAGGGTATTAGATTCTTTTCTCTAACCCTAGGGCTATGAGAGATCGAGGTTAACGTCCCTCTACTTAAGATGGTTTTCAATACTTGCAGCTAGGGCAAAACTAGCAACCTTTAGGGTTAGGTAGCAAAGCTCTAACTAGGGCAAATATGGAGAGCTCCTGACAATGGAGAGCTCCTGTAAAGGAAGATCTCCTCAAGCAAGCAGACAAAATGCCAGAATAAAACCTTAATTCAGTCCAAAGCACCTTAAGAGCAATGTTAGACTAACTTTAAGAAAGAAATATGCCAACATTCATCAAGAAATGAGCAAGGAAATACCTTAGGTCATCCTTGAGCATGAGTTATTTCAACCATTCTTAGCATCCAGATTCCACTTAATAAGAGCACAAAATAAACCCTAGATCATCCACATTCATCCTCCAAGCAAGAAAAAGGATCATCCAAGAAAAGTCATTAGCTCCTTCGCTCATAAACCAAGAGAAAAAAGAATATTTTCATAATTTGAACCCTTGTCCTTGTGTTTACAATGAGTTGAGGTTACTCTATTTATATGAGCAAACCCTCAACTTTAAAATAAAATAAGCCTACAACATAATGACAAAATAGAATATTTTAGGGCTTGTACAACCACAACTTGGGGACTAAAGCCTAATAAGACATAAAATAAGAATAAAATATGCGAAATGGCTTCACTAAATGCACAAGTGAGCCAAAAGGAGGACGTCATGCCCCAACTAACCCCAACAATTCTTGTCCCTCAACATCCTCCTTTTTAGGAATGTAGGCTCTCATCTTCAAGGATGACATCATGGAGTCTTGAGACCCAGAGAAGGGGTTTTGTGTTGGTAAATAGGTCTAAGTGAGCGTGTGAGGTGTGCTAATTAGGGTGTGACAACCCTTTACAAAATATAATCATCTCCAATCCATGTGTCCCGGTGGGTCTACCCCTAGAAGCCCTGGACGCCAACCCCTGGGCATATAGCCCATCCATGAGGCAGTCAGCAGTGCCACTAAGCCAACACTCATAGAGACAAAACCAAGGGGACCTGCCATGACCTAATCCAAGGTATTTAACCCCCAAAACCAATATAGAAGCTTCAACTTGGCCTTTAAATCAAAAATTTGAAACCCCTTTCTCTGGTAGACCTATATAGGAATGTTGTAGATACTCTGAGGTGTAACACTCTAAACATTTCACTATAACATTCTCTAGAGATCTTGGTGCTTGTATGATGCACGAGAAGAAGACATAGGATTTGTGGGATGCAAACCATAAGATTAAAAATTAGCATTGGAATAGCATTTGGATTCATTGGATCATTGTATCTTGTTGATGAACATCTCTTCAATGTTTGTAGTCAACATGATGCAAGGGAGGAAGGCACTTGAGTTTATGAGAGGCAAAACCTAGAGAAGACTTGAAGTGTTAGGGTTGATGTCCTTGTGTGAGAAGCACCAAGGGTTTCTAGCAAAGAAGCCCTGGAGAAGACTTGGAGCACTTGGCTTGGAGAGCTTTGTGATGCAAGCTTGGACAAAGATCAACGATGGACTTGTTGGTGTTGATGCCCACTTGTTGTTGAACCTTTGGAGTGGCTAGGAGTAGCTTGGTGCGATGCCTTGCTAGGCCATATTTCTTGATTAGGGTTTATTGTTGATGGTGGATGCCTTACCTAGGGTTTGGGTGCATTGGAGTCATAGATTGTGATAAGTTTGAAGGACATCTTGTACCAGCTTGTGATAAGCTATTGGTTCTTGTAACTTCACTTGTTGTATATATGAAGTGTACTTGCAAACTAGATTTTCAGCTTATGTTCTCAAGGGAGTAGCTCTAGTACTGGTTATGTATGCTTATTTTGACAAAATAATGAGCAGATTTTGATGAGCAATTTGACAAGTAACTAGAAGTTGAGAAGGCAGATTTGTGGCAGAACAAATTTGTTGTTTAAGTTATTTTCAAATATGTTTATATGTTGGGGATTGTGCCCTCAGGGCTGGAAACATAGTTCCCTTGAAGGGAATTTGTTCAGTGTTTATTTTCCTGGGCTGCCATATGTATTTGGTTGGACATAAGTGAATATATGTTGCTGTAATTTATATTTCAGTTTCAATAATCCTTTATAGATTTATTCTACTTTTACCACGAGCTTGGTATTTCACAATCAATGAGTAGAGATGTGTGCAGATTTTATCGAGGGTTTGATAAATCTAATTCACTAGTCTTGGTCTTGTTTGGAGATGTGATTATCTTTGCAATGTGTCCTAGACTATATATAGGAACTATCTCCCCAAAAAAAGCTGTATATATATATATCGACTATGATTCCCAAACTAGCATTGTCATCGAAGGTAAATCTGTGTAATTGTATCCCCTTCACTGATATATACGGTTCTGACCTAATTGTATTTCGAAATAGGCATCTAAATATTTGGGCATGTCCCCCTGCAAACAAATCCAACAGATGTGCTTTTATTTGCTCAAGACAAATAGTCTTCTAATATAATTACCTTAACAACATTTGATGGCCCCACGTACTCTATGCCATTCCGTAAACCCACTAGTCAATACCCTGAAATCATATGAGCTAAATGGACTAAATAGTAGAGGCAACAATGTCGATTCTGATGAACACGATGAAACATTACTTAAAAGACTATCACTCTAGATTAATCCAAATTGGCACGAATTCGTTATCAAATATTCAACTTGTCCAGATTGGATCTTGGACCGTTTAAGGCCATCATTGATTGTATATATTGCTTTTTAAATGGTGAACAAACCGCATAACATTCATATACATCTAACATTTTAGTAAAATTAGGTCAATTAGTTTTTCAAATTTCCTGATTATCTTGCACTCATTACAACATTTATGCTAATGAATTGGCCTTTAACCTTGCATGACTGTCTTGCCATTGTCAATTACATAAGTTGTGCTTTACAATCTGTGTCCCTCCCCTAAGCTTTTGCTATAACTTAAGTAACTTTTCCTCCCTTCATTCTCACTGTGAATTTAGTGAATTCCCCAAAAAGGTCTTGGGATCTATTTCAATAAGTTGAAAAAGAAAATGAAAAGGGCATAGAATAATAAACTAACAATATATGTTACAGAACCCTATTTTCATATAGAATTGGCAATGCTTACAAAGAAACAATTGACTATTCACTTTACCCACCCTCCAAGTTCCAAAACTACACCTGAGAATCCCCGAGACCAACAAGGAGACAACAAGCATATATGCAAAACAAATTCTAAACATATAGTTATTTTCAAAAGTATGTTTTTCAGCTTTTTAATCAAACAGCTTTTTTATTATGCACCCAATGCATAGCTCTCGTAGGCACTTTTGTTCGTTATTGTCAAATACTGAGGATATCATCCTTTCAATACTGTTCCTTTACTTGTGCTTAAATTTTGAGACTACTTTTCTATTTAGACATTGGCGAGGGCAATTATACGGATACCACTGGATACTGGCAGGTTCTGCCCATTACAACGCACATGTACTAAATAGTTTCCAAATGATATTGGCCTCTACCCTAGCATGATTGTATTGCCATCAACGATTACATAAGTTGTGCATTAAAATCTTTGTCCCTCCGTTTAGTTCTTCCTCCACAAATTCCCCAAAAGGGTTCCTAGGCTCTATCTCAATAAATAGACCAAAAAAAAGACCATGAAAGAAGAAATCAAAACAAAAAATGTTAAAGAAGCCCTGAATTCACATAAAATTGACAATATTTACAAAGAAACAATTGGCTATTCATCTCTCCAACCCTGCAAAGTTCAAACCTATAGTTGATAATCACCAAGATCAACAAGGAGATATCAAACCTAAATATAAAGCATATTCTAACCATGTAGTTATTTTCATTAAACTGTTTTCCATCGTGTTATTCAAATTTTGTAATATCATTGTTAACCTAAAAATAACCATAAGCATAGCTCTCCTGGCACTTTTTTTCTTTGTTGTCAATACTTCATATACTCTCTAATGCCTTCAAAAGTTACAGATTGAGTATGAGGGTAAATCTGCATATTCATATTTAATTGACTGGTATGCGCTTCAATGACATTTAAACAACACAGAATTCGCATTAGAGACGACAATTACAGTCTTTTACCCAAATTCACTAATTGGGAAGAGCTATCAACTACTGATACTTATAAATTGTACTACCAAACAAAGCTTTTGAATATTATTTTTTAGGTGAAAGAGTAGTGTTAATATTGCCTCCACCAAGGTTCAAGGTTTAAGTCTCCCCAATAACAAGTTCATGGGTGTGCTCTAGCTCGTGGATGCGTCAAAGGAACCTGAAGTGAATGTTTTCTGCATTGACACTTTCTCCCAGATTGAGGTAAGGCGCACTAGCCACATTGTGATAAGACGAAGCCAGTATATATATATATATATATAACTCCCTTGTGCTGTCCTACCTCAGAGCTCTGAAAACACTATGGAAGTTCGGTTTAAGTATTGCTCGTCCATTCCAACTTTTTAAACCAATAATAGATAAATAGTGTGAATTTCTTTAAAAGCAAAAAACAAAAAATCGGATGTTCCTTGTTCTCCAAACCATTCTTAGGTGGCCTCTGAATAAAAAATGCATATCGTCATTAAATTGGGTTCAACAAAATCAAATGTTGACGAAACAGGAATTGGCCAATTTCATGAAATTTGTTGCTTTCTGTGATTAAAAGCAGCGATGAAAATAATCTACTGAAATTATGAAATTGCGAGAGTGGAGAGAAAGGGGAAGAACGTACAATATCCGTGGCGGTGAACATCCAGCGCTCCCGATGGGAAGAAGTGAGAAAATCCCCCATTGTGATCTTCAAAATAGTTATAAAGGTGCTGCGAAATTTTATATGCAGAACCCTCGGCAAAAATCTTATGGACTGTATATGAAGAGCAACTGTTTTCCTCCTAGTTTAATGTATCTTCGAACCCTGATGAAAACTCTTGAGACACAATGTCAGCGGTTCAAATGCCAAGAAAGCTTGAAATATTTCTGTTAAAGTATTTCAGAGCAAAGGAACCCGATGCATCAGGGGTGAGGCTTTCTTGCTCCCTGCTGGTATTTTTACATACAAATTCTAACCATTTATATCAATTTTGTATGTTTTCTTTTTTAGTTTTTTTTCTAACAATAGATCATTGTGCCCCAAACTGAATACATTTTTGCACCGATAGAGCTTTGGACTTGCACTCAACATCATTCTTCTATTATTATTTATTTAAAATATTTTTCTAATTTTTAATTTTCCGTGTCCACTTGAATCATTCAAAATGATCAAATGTTGTGGAAATTTACGTTCTCAAATTGTGTTATTTAATTTGAACTTTAAGTGAGCGACTTAAATTTAGTTTTCACGAACAACTTCATTTTTTATCTATTTAATTTTTCATAATTTCATGATCTTGACCAGCTTAAAATGAGCTAAAACCTTTATAGCCAAAGTTCCATAGTCAAAGTTATCATCGAACAAGTAGAACTATCACAATGTTATATGAGACTCCTTTGTTTGTGGGACAAGCGAGCCCCTCTATCATGGGCCTAGCAGATATAGCTCGAAACCGAAGCTCGTCCCCTTTCCACTAAGTCATGTGGCATTGCCCGGGCAACCTTACGGGCGGTAAGACCATCCTGGGTTGGAAGCCCGACAAACTACGCCTACCGAAAACACACTTATACTTATTCTTATTCAATTGTTAGACTTAGCCAATTTATGTGTTAACACTTATCCCTATTTACAGTTAGCCAAAATATGCTAATAGAAAGACAAAGTGTGGCGGCACCCCCTGAATCTTCATAATACAAGATCAAGGTTACAATTACATTCAAGATGGGTGCACCTGCAAGCCATCAACTCATGAGAGTGCCCAACTAGCAAACCTCTTAAGAAACCCCAAGATTTTCACCCTTCTACTAAGAGTCGTCATTGTCTTGATAGTCTCCCCTTGAAGCCCTCGCAGGACCGCCTCTTGTGGATCCTATCCAAACAACCACTTAGGTGACCATGCACAGTGCGCCTAGTCTGCCTCGGCTAGACTAGCGCCCAAATCGTTTCCGTTATACTTGCACCTAAACTGTGTATGTTTTTGTTTTGCGTCTTGCTTGAAATACTCTTGAGTCTTCCCCCCAAATGCATCATCGCCTTTGGATACTTATACTCACCCAAGTGTGCCAAGGGGTCGTGCTCCCTCCTTGAGCCGACTTCCAACTTGGGCGCACTTCTATCGAAGTGTGGTATGTATCGGGTGCTCCCCTCTTGGGTGCACTTCTACCGATGCTCATGTCACATGTCGACACTCGTGCTTCCTTAGTTTTTGGACAAATCCCTTTATGGGTTTGGACGCTCACCTACACCTATACCGGATGGTCACTTGCCGATGTGTCTTATCTAGTGCCCACGTCTTGTGTCGACGCCTGCTGTGATGTCTATCGAGTCCACTTTCTTGCCCAAGTGTCTGGGTATGGTGCCACCCAATGTGGGCACACACCCCATGACAATCTCTCGTATGGCATTAGACAATCTTTGGGGCTTCCAAGTTGTGTTGTTTTCCAATGCTTGTCATGGGTGGCGAGGTGGTCAAGGCACCATCCCACCAAGATCATGACACCCTCCTTGCTCAAGTGTACATACCCCACCCCCCTCTGGATTCAAACTTGTGAACTCCAAGGAGGGAACACATGTCCTTAATCGTTATGCCCACTTAAGTAGTAACCCCCCTCTAATTATATGGGTTGTGAATAATACCACATGCATAATAGTGGTGAGACAGAGATGGTCTATAAATAATTATCCATACCTAAACTTTTAAAGCTACAATAAGTAAGGCTATAAATTTTGCTTTCATCTATGAAAAATTAAATATTATGTGATTAAAAATGCTAAGCATGTTGCAAGTTTACCAATTATAAGGATGCTCTAAGACATTGTCACCTCCATTTGAATATTTGTATGTAAGGTAGCGAGGTGGAGCTTGAGATAAGGCATCTTTCTAGCCTTTTGGAACACTAGAGAGTGACTCCTAGCATTATTAGTCATGTCCCTCCATGTGCTCATTCTACTGTTGGTTTAGTGCATTCCCACAAATCTAGCAGTTATCCATGCCATATAGTTGATCATCTTGTTCGAGAATGCAAAGAATGTGAAAGTCTTAGTTGACCAGCTCCTTCTTGGCCTAATAATGATAAATTCCCTCTATTAGAGTTATCCATTTAAACGAAGAAGCGACATGGTTAGCGAGATAATGATGGATGGAGCAAAAGCCCCTTTATTGACAAGCTTACCATGGATGCTTAGCGCTCAAACCTTGATGACAAGGGCACTTCACCTGACACAAGGATTGTTCATGTCATCGCTTGGTGTTTTACTTTATGGCAACCAACCAGCCTTGTTGGTTCGCAATACAATCCAAGGTCAACATAGTGTCCAACAATGGTGATATAGTCTAGTGTAAACATATTAATCCCTTGTTATAAGGAAAGTGTCACTGAAAACCCATTGTCTAAACTTAAGATAATGCAAGACTGTTAACAAAGAAAGTTGTGACCATATATGTTTTATTATTCATTGCACTTAGCATTACTTCCATTTAGTCTAATCTCCTAAACTACATACACATACTCATATATTCCCCATAAAGTACAAACAAATCCATGACTAGTGGGAGCTAAACAACTAACAAAACTATCAACCCAATCCCAGCCTTGATCTTTAGATTATATAGCCATCACCTTTGGGTGGGAAAATGAATTCAAACATCCTTTTGTGGTTGGTTGTTTGACCAATGGCCATTACTCTCCATTGCCTACTCCAACATGACATGCACTGGCTTTAGTTGTTCCCCTTCCTTAAAACTCAAAATCACTTCCATCAAGATGTATCACCTACTCCAACAACTTTTCCATTAACTTCACATGCAATTTGGCTTTGAATTCCCCAAAAATATGTGTCATTAATTATTGGTCTTACCTATTGACCTAGCGTCGGCTACTAACAACACACCAATGTGTTCTTACCTAAAATAAACAGGCCAACAAACTCCAACCACACCTATCAACTATCATTTGAATCAACTCTTACTTCCCTCTTCTTTCTTCTCAACACCAAAACGTACATCTTATTGTTGCCCTTCAAACAAAGGGGCCAACTCCAAAACAACATGTAACACATGTGACTTACACTACTTAAAGGCATGTATTTTAGGTTGCCACATTGACAAAAGGAGGTGCACCCTAGCTACAAAGGTGTGCACCCAGTGTTGATCCAATTGGGTTTGTCTCATTGTGGCCTAATGAAGCTTAGCAATGACATTTGGCTTGCAATCTTCGATAACATTCCATTGCAGATAGCTAACAATGTCAAATCTATGCTTATGCCTTCGGATAAAACTAGAATGGAACCTCTAGTTGTTCACTTTCTTTTTAGATTTATACCTAGAGCTCAACTCACCACTCGGGATCAATTATGATATAAGCTTTCTACTACAAGTATTGCATGTTAACTTAGATGTCATTTATAGGTTGTTTTACAATCTTGACATTGTTCAACTAGTTTTGGATAGTGGAATGGATGGCCTTGGTCTTTTCTATCATGACTTGGAGTTGTGCCTTAGAGTGCTTGAGTTGAGTGACCAAAGGGTTCTACCTACCCCATCGATTCTCGAGTCTTGAAGTTACCATAACATCGCTCTGGATATTGGAGTTGTGAGACTTTCTTCTAATCTTTAAGTTGCAATGGAGAAGCATGAAACTTCTCAACAAAAGTAGAAGGTTTCATATCATCACCCATATCTTTAAGCTTTGGATCATCGGCCTACACCACAAGCCACATTAGTGTGAACTGTTGTTGGACTACTTCAAGTTCAACTAACAAGGTATGCTTGTTGTGACATAGAGTATTGTGTTTCCCAGTTGCATCATCTAATTAAACTTGGAGTTGTTGATTGTATTACTAGAGTTCAGAGCTATCTCACCCACTTTTGCACTCAATGAACAATCTCTTTACCTCTCTCTCAATACAAGTACTTAATATGTTTTTTCGTTGCTATAGTTATTGTTGATGGAATTACTTTTTTGTAGTTACGATGGTATTGTTGGTTAAATTGTTACACTTGTTGTTTTTGTAAATTATTAGATTGGAACTGAGTTACTTGCTTTAATTATTCGAAGAAGAAAAAAATTACGATGAGGCAAATATCATCGTCTTGAGAAGGAGGGTTGTTACACCTCATCACCACCTACACTTGAACAAATCAAATATTTTTATACGAGGATGGTGGATGTATAAGCAAGGCTTGACCAAAATTAGCAGAAGGATTTTTTGAGTGATGGTCTTCTTTACTAGAGGAATGAGGAATTGCTACAATGGCCTCACAGCTTTCCAACTCAATCAAACCACCAATGTCCACCTAAGGAATGCCATCATTACCTAGAATGCAAACAACCTATAGTGCACTTATATCCCTCTTGAGGTCAGGGGTAACATTAGACTAGATGGTAGGGACACTAGTCGAGACAAGGGCTACATATTCAATGATTGTAGACACCCTTAAGGTTACAATGGTAAAAACAAGCTTGTGGGCAACTTGCACAATTGGTTTGTGGAGCAATCGATGTTTCTACAAGTTTTTTCCAAGATACATGGTGGTTCAATGCTCAATGTCTAGTGTGTTTGTGTCTTTTTAGTGACAATGCCACCTCCAACGAGGAAATTAGCAATATTTTTTAGGCTTGACTTAAGCTCTCGATTTGTGATCACAACAACATTTGAGATTTGATCTCGCAAGACGTGTTGCAATTGAACTATAGGAGGGGTTGATGCTTGATTGTTCACATTAGTAGAATTACCCTTCACTATACACTTATCATTTTTATCAAAGTTGGTGGTGTCTTAATCTTCTTTTCCACTTGGATTTTGGATGTCATTTCCATGGCAATGTTCTTAGTCCAATGCTTGAGCTCCTGTGGTTGATCATTTGCCTTCAAGAACATAAATACCATTATGCATGTTTTTTCCTTCTTTTTAACACTAATCCAACTAAATATTTCCCTCATAATTATATCAATTGATAACATGAAGGGGACTGGTGAATATCAACATGAACCCCAGTGGACATCTTAGGTCTCACAACAAAATTTGAACCCAAAATCCGACGAAATTGACTGTGTCGTCGGATTTCACCTTTAAAATTACGAATTTTGATCAATTTTTTTTAATTGATACCTGACATTGTCAAATATCCGACGCTTGATGGTTATCCGATGATATACGTCAGATAACCGACGGGCGTCGTCGGATATCCAACATATATATTATAACGGTAACTATGGTAATATTGTCGGATATCCGGTGAACATTAAATTTTAAAAACTATAAATTATGGAAACATTCTGACATGTTTGTTATACAAGCAACAGTTATATTCTTCGCACTGACTATTTTCCGTAAAAGAGTACACAATTATTTCAATTGTTTTTGTGATTAAAAATAGTGAAGTGTGAAGCTTGATTTTTTAAGATCGATAATCTTCATTCAAGCTCTTTATGAGAAAATGTCAAATAACAATATTCCTGATCCAGACGAACAAAATCGAAAATTGCTTGCTAGATTGTGGGATGGACTGAAAAGAAAGGGTGATGAGAAATGTTATTGTCCATGTAGTCAATGCAGGGGATTTAAAAGGAGAAGAATAAAGATCACAACAGCCATAAAACATTGTAGGGAACATGGACACGCTAAGGGGGGACATGAATATCGTCCATTTGTAAGTTTTGCATTATATATGTCTTTATATTGATTGCTTTTGTAAATGCATGTAGTATTTTAATATTTCTTATATTAACTAATTTCTATTGATGGTTTCGTGTAATTATAAAGGAAATACCTCCTACGACATATCGCTCGGAGGACATGCTTTCAAAACAAGTAGCGGAGGAACATGGAGCTATGAATAATGGAGAACAAGACAATGATCATATTAAAGAAGATGATCATATTGGTAAACATAGTTGAAGATGATGGTACAAATACATTGATACATGATACATTTAATGTTAGAATGGACGATGATCATGATGATCATGAAAATGATGACTTTGATGATGTTCATGATTTACCTCTTCTTGAGAAGGCATATGAACCCCTTTATGAGGGCTCCAACACAAATCTTATCTTCGCTATATTGTTGATAATGAACTCGAAGGTTATGAATGGTCTTTCAAATACATTAGTCACATGGATGTTAAGGTATGTAATATATTCCATCACATATATATGATCACGCTAAAGGTTATCATTGTTTGTCTAATAATTTTATTGTTAATTCATAAGTAAAATTAATACCGATGAAATGTGTTTCATTAATACTATTTATATATTATATTAAGTAGTTTTTTATTTTAATTTGTTGTAGCTTGATAGCTGAATTTTTGTTACCACCGTCAAATATTTCACCTCACACATATTGAGATTTTATCTTCCATCATGAAAGAAATTGGAATGCAGTATGAAGCAATTCGTGTATGACCCGATGACCATGTTATATATTATAATCAACATGAATTTGAAACAGAATGTCTGGAATGTCATATAAGTAGATATAGAACATATCAAGTAACAAAAAAGGTGTCTCACAAGGTTCTTCGTTATATTCTCATTATTCCACGTTTGCAACGATTGTTCAGGTGCAAAAACATAGCGCAATTTATGGATTACTATGCATGGAACAGAAGTCAAGATGACATTATTCGAATTCCTGCAGATGGGTCTGCATTTAGAGAGATGGAGAAAAAATGGCCTCACTTTAAAGAAGAACCTCGTAATCTTAGGATTTCTTTGGCAGCAGATGGTGTCAATCCATTTGCAGAGATGAGATCCATTTACTTGGTGTGGCCTATTTTTGTTATCAACAATAACATTCCTCCATGGTTGTCAATGAAGAGGGAGCACATAATGTTTTCGATGATTATTCCAGGTATGTATCTACAACTTTCTTTTTTTTAATGTAGTGACATCTCATTTGTCGTATTTTGTTACATAATGTGATATTTATATTTTTTATTTTTCTCTTGTGCATGGTTTATCTAAATGGTTGTGATAATTATATATTTTATATGTTCAAATCAATGAGGTAAGTACCAAGTTAAAGATATGAATGTATATATCGAACCTCTTATTGACGAGCTACTAAAGTTATGGAATGACATCACTATGTGTGACATATCTCCATCTCTTTATGTAGGTCTTCGGACAAAGGGAAAATTTGCATGTCCAGTTTGTGGTCCTAAGATAAAATCTCGTCGTTTAAAAAGTTTAGGAAAGGAGGTGTTTGATGAGTATAGGCACTTCCTCTCTAAGAATCATAGGTATCGAACTACCAAAAAACATGTGTTCAATGGGAAACAAGAGACTGCATTAAACCGCAGAGAATGACACCTCACCTATGGAAGTTGCAATATAATATAAATTGTCAAGGTACGTATGAATCATTGCATATGAAATGTTATGATTTTTTTTATTGTGTGTTGTCTATTGTAATTGACATTGATTTCTGTAATTTCTTTATAAACTATGATTCATGATGGCCGTCGTGATCATTTAGGAATTAATGGGCTTCCACGAGGAATGAAAAGTTATCCTAAACAATTCCGTAGGTTTCCCTACTATGAGCACATACAAATTGCTCATTTGTTTGACACAATGCATATCGAAAAGAATGTGACTGAAACACTATGGAAAATATTGGATGGAAGGAGTGAGAAAGAAAAGATTGTCAAAATTTGCAATGACATTCAAGAAGCCAACCATGCAATGAAAGACGTCATTCAATTTCATAGCAACATAGACCAAATTAATATAAAATCACTTGTATGGATGTTAACGGAGCAGCAAAGTAATGTTATAAAAGAATTCATGCGAAAAATTAAATTTCCCACCAGATTTTCTTTGAACATGAAGAATATCATAACAAAGAAAGGTGATTTTGCGGGGGTGAAAACGCATGATTGGCATATCTTCACGAAGGTAATTATTATGGTATGCATATAATTGCTATATTTTTTTATTCTAGTGCATATTGTTGGTATTTTTTTGTCTACTTTTTGTAAACAAAATGAAACGATTTGTATATTGTTACAGTATGTTCTACCTCTCTCTCTCCCGGGCAACTTCGACAACAATGTCAAACAAGTTATATATAATCTTGGAAAATACATGAGGTAAATAGCGTTTTTTTGCATGCACTTAGTGTTTGTTTAATTCATTGTAGAACTTATAAATGACTGTTGTGCACTAATTCATGTTATGTAATATAATGTTTTTTTTGTTAAATCTCGTGATTGGTTTGTATCACTCGTAGATGGTTGTCATCTAAAGAAATCCATAAAGGAGATATAAAGTATCGGAGGAGAGAAATTCCTCGTCTCATGTGTGAAATGTAGAAGCATCTACCTTCGACATTTTTCAATGCACAAGAACACTACCTCATACACCAAGTTGAGGAGATTGAATTGTGTGGACCTGTACACTCAAGGTCCATGTGGATGGTTGAGAGGCACTTAAAAATTTTGAAGGGTTTGGTTAGACAACAAGCATGTCCTGAGGGTTCTATGGTGGAGGGATATGTGGTATACCAAAACATGATGTATATTATTGAATATCTTCCTAAATTAGCGTCAAATCTCAATTTAGGTCGCATTTGTGATCCAAAATCCAATAACAATTTTGAAGGGGAGTACCTGAAGGGGAAAGGTAGATCGAGGAAGGTGAAAGGTAATTATTAACTAGTGGAGATTAATTAATATAATACATTTGAATGTTGATTTTTTTGTATACATTTGACTGTTAATTAATATAATACATTTGTATTGAATTTTAATTTTATTTTCATCAAACAGTTGGTCGAGAGTGGGATGCACTTAATTTATACATCGCAAACAATCTTGACTGGATGAAGGTAAGGATTGAACAATGTGAACAATATGGTCATGGAATATCATGGGAAGGTGTGGCTTCATTAGTTAAAGCAGCCCATCGCAATGGAGATACCAATATTACACAAAGGGAAATCGATTTAGCATATGGTTTAAAAGATAAGCAGGCAAGCATATTAATCAGCCACACTATTTTTTTTTTTTTGCAAACATATTGATGTACACGTTGATTTTTTCCCTGCAGGGCATAAACATGCACTTAATCATCAATGGATCATGATGTAATCTTTACGTGTATGGCTGGTTGTAGGTAAAACACCATACGGCTATGTGGTGCAATGGCTGTAAATATCGCATCAAAAAGTTGGATGAAACGAAGAAAACATCAAATTGTGCGATATCTACAGTCTTTGAGGTGACCAATGTTTCCTCTATAAGTGATAGACATCCAGAACTCTCAGAAAATCGATACTATGGGTATTTGGAAGATATTGTTCAGGGTGACTTTAACTCCTTCAAAGTAGTTATGTTCGTTTTCAAATGGTACAGGTTACGATTGAATCAACGTGATCCCGATAAAACTATTATTGAACATGATAATGGATTTACCATGGTTAATAAAAGGTTGTTTGAGCCAGGAACGAAGCCCTATGTTCTTCCAAGCCAATGTGAACATGTATTTTACTCTGAGGTTCCAGGTAGAGGGGTTGGTCATTCATTGTGAGACATGATCCAAGGGGAAGGCCGGTAAATTATAATGTAGAGGAAGGTAATGAAGAGGGTCTTGAAGAAGAAGATGATGTTTAAGATGATCAACATGAGTTAAATGATCATGTTCCAGGGGAAGATGTCGAAGAATTAGTTGAATAAGATGATATAGCAGACAATGTCCATGAAGATGATATCGACAATGACATGATGATCGAAACTGACATCGATGACGATGATGATATGGCCAATCCTTACAATATTGAATCTAGATCGGATGATACAGATGATGACTTGGATGAAGAAGATGATGAAGTCCATTTAAGCGTATGAGGTATGCCTTAATATATCTACTCTATATATTTTGATTTAATATTGCGATAGAATTATTGAATTTTATTGGTACGTATAAATTAATTGTTTTTAGTGTTTTTGTCATTTTCCTGTATGTTGGCATATGTTATAATTAGAGACATTGCTTCTTAAGTATGACAAAAAACACAATAAATTATTTTTTTGTACATAGATTTTGTCGGGTTATGGGGTATTGAGAGTGACGTGAGGGGGGGGGGGGTCAGATGAGCTTCCACCTTCATGTGGTTGGCCATGTTTAGTAGAGAATATTAAATTATTCTCGAAACAAAGAGAAGCTCAGTAAGGCAATGCATAATTATCATGCTAACCCGAATGGCGTGCTTGATCATGTACTACTGCACGGGGCCAACGTTGAAATTTTTTCAATTTGTGCTTGTATGGACTGAAATTTGGCATGGTTAGACTAGACACATGCATTAACGATGTGGGAGGGTTTCCAGACTCAAACATGACTGACACAAACATTTCGACAATAAAAAACCAAACCTATAGATTAATTAATGTACTACACGGGGCCAACGTTGATTTTTTTTCAATTTGTGCTTGTATGGACTGAGTATGGGCTACTAAAAGCATGCATGAGTTTTTCTTAATATGATTATTTTACGTGGAAGAAAACATGTGCATATTTTTAAATAATAGAAATGTGTGTGTGTGCATGTGTTTGTTATCTAACCTACTTGTCATTTAATGTAATATCCCTTTTTCAAATTTTACTAAAATGCCCAATTTTTCACTTTTTTTTTCCAATTTCGACCTTTGACTAGTTTTACTGTTTTGACCTCCAAATCAACCCAAATGCTCCCAAATCTTCTGTAGGAGTGTATGAATGGTATTTAGACTTGAATATAAGGTTCAGGGATGTTTTATGGCCCTCCAAATACTTCTGCAAACTTGATTTGTATTCTGATCAATATATGTAATTTTGACTAGTAATTTGTGCATCAAATCCCCCTCGGGTAACACTGCAAATGGCCTTCCAAATGCCTCCAAACTCCCACAAATTTATGAACAGAGGTATATAATGTGTTAAGTATGTGATTAAGGTCTCATATGCACCATTAATTTATTTTTAATACTGTTCTAACTCTCTCACATTCAACCGCAAAAACCCCCAATTCGACCCTTGGGGAAATGGCACTATTTCACCTCCCAATACAAGTAAACTGAGTAAAAATGCTTCAAATGCTCAAGTACAGTACATGAAACTTGTAGAAGACATCCATGGCAATATATTTATCACAAATATATCAGAGAATCATCCATACATTCGAAATCATCATCAATACATTGGCTCACAACAAGGTAGTGGGGAAATGGCATTGTTCTTCCATTAAAAATTAGATTTATACATTTCTACTTGGAATTTCGACCTGAAACTTTTTGGAGATGAAGAACAGAGTATTTAATTCATATTACAAAAGAAATGGGGCATTAGAAGCTCCCCCAAAGAGTACAATAGCTCACCAAAAATTCCCTCCCTCAAGGAGCACGAATATGCCTTCAAAACTGGAAATGGTGGAGAGAAAGTGCTGCACTAAACCAAACCATGAAACTTCCTGTAGCTGCTACCTGCAAGTACAAACTCCATTAAAGCACCATGAAAGACCTAAGTGGCCTCTCCAAACACCAACTTGGATGGGAATCTTTCACCCTCGAAATTGGCTAAGGCAAGAAACTAGTCATCCACTAGCTCTCTCTTCACAAATGCAATTTTTCTCAAATCATCAAAAGCCATTCTCATACTTGATTTCTACATTTTATAACCAACATTAGCCTTCAAGGGGTCGAAATCCTCTCAATAGATTCAATAATTTTCCATTTAGAAAATATTCCTCATTTGCCACTTGTCTCCTAGTTCCAACCTTCCATCTTCTCCCAAATTCGAATTTGAGTCTCTTTAGATTCCTCCAACTCCATGAGCGCCTTCTTGAGCCTATTTTTGGGGCTGACATGTCATAATGGTCAGGTGTAAGAAGTCAGGTCTGAATTTTGTCATAAAATGTCATAGATGCTTCATTATTGTTGTCATAAAACTAGGGAATCTAGCCCATGTGTCTATTAGTCTCCAATTTGACTCTTCCTCTCCCATGGAGGTTACTATTCCTTCCCATTTCGACCTAATATGCTCAATGCCATGTGTTATGACTTACCAACTCACCCAAGAGTGTTCACCTTCCCATGAATTCGAATTGGCAAGAGAGAGCTGCCATGTGTCATTGAAAAATCAAGCTAGTGTGGGTCCCACCACCTCCATATGTCTCCAAAACCACTTGCCACCTAGAATTTCTCTTGAATTTATTTATTCATCATATTTATTAAATTCTTGAACCCTTCTAATGTCTAAATATCATTTATTAGTTCCTTATTACCATCCCACATGTGCCCATCCAACCTAGGAAACTAGTAGGATTGATGGGATTGTCTTACTATGCACTTATTTGAATGGGGACATTACAGTCCTCCCCACCCAAGATTGCTTGTCCTCAAGCAATTTCAAATTTGGATGCTGCAAAATCTTCTCCTCTTCCCATGTGGCATCTTCATTTGGTAAGTCCTTCCATTGCACTAAGTATTCTTTGATGATTCTACTCCTCAACCTTCTTTCCCGTGTCTTCAAAATCTTTTCCGGAACAAGTGTGAGCTGACCTTCATCATCCAAAGGAGGAAGTATTTCTGAAGTGATGATTTTATGACCAAGAGCTTTCTTAAGACAAGAAACATGAAATACATTGTGGATTTTACTCCCTTCCGGAAGTTCTAGTTCATATGCTACTTCTCCAACCTTCCGCACTACCTTGTATGGCCCATAGTACCTTGGTTTTAATTTTTCTGCTCCATTCTTTTTGAGAGATGTTTGTTTATAGGGCTGCAACCTTAAATATACTAAATCATTGACTTGAAAGGTTCTCTCTTCTCTATGTCTATCAGCATATTGTTTTTGTTGATTTTGAGCAACCTGCAAATTGTCTTTCAAGAGCTTTAAAATTTCTTGGCTCTCTTCCACCCAATCTTTAGCCTTTGGGGCTCTACTATCACCAAATATAATGTCAGCAAATGTAAGTGCATCATAACCATATAATGCTTTGAAAGGAGACATTCCTATTGACATATGATAAGTGGTGTTGTAGCAAAACTCACGCAAGTGTAGCCATTTTGCCCATGCTTTTTGCTGCCCTCCCACATAGTTTCTTAGGTATCCTTCCAACCATTGGTTTACCCTCTCTGTTTGTCCATCAGTTTGTGGATGATAGCTGGTACTTGGAGTCAATTGAGTGCCTACCAATCTAAAAATTTCTTGCCAAAAAGCACCCATGAATCTACTATCTCTATCACTGACAATGCTCTTGGGGAGCCCATGCAATCTGAAGATTTCTTTGAAAAAAATATCAGCCACTTGTGCAGCACTAAAAGATGATGTAACAGCAAATAAATGAGCAAATTTTGTCAACCTATCAACTACCACATAGATGCAATCCTTACCTAAGGATTTAGGCAATCCAGTGATGAAATCCATGGAAATACTGTCCCATTTTTGCTCTGGAATGGGCAATGGTTGTAATAGGCCGGCTGGACATGTAAGTTCTGATTTGTTTTGTTGACATGCTTTACATTCATTCACATACTTCTGAACATCTTCCTTCAGCCCCTTCCAAAAAAATCTTTGCCTCAACTGTCCATAAGTTTTGAAGATCCCCGGATGGCCCGCTAGTGGGGAATCATGTGCTTCTTGCAAAATTCGGTACTTGAGCTTGGAGTTATGAACTAAATAAATTCTTCCCTTATAATATATCAGCCCATTCAAAATCCTATAATTATCATCCCCTTTGATTCCCTCCAACACATCACAAGCAAATTTGTCTTTGGCATATTCAACTAGTAGCATGTTTTTCCAATCCTTGGCAATATCCATGAGAGAAAAGGAAGGCCTTCTTGACAAAGCATCTGCTACTATATTATTCTTTCCTTTGACATATTCAATATCAAAATCATAAGCTTGAATCTTGCTTACCCACTTTTGTTGCCTTTCATTTAGATAATTTTGGGTGAGAAAGTGTCTTAGACTATTATGGTCAGTTTTCACCACAAACTTGCTGCCCACCAAGTATTGTCTAAATTTGGCCAATGCATGCATAATGGCCAGCATTTCTTTATCATAGATGGAGTAAAGTTTTTCATGAGGCTGCAACTTTCTGCTCTCAAAGGCTATGGGGTGTTGGCCTTGCTTTAGGACAGCCCCTATTCCTCCACCTGAAGCATCACATTCCACAACAAAAGGTTTAGTAAAATCAGGAAGTGCAAGTATGGGACAACTACTCATTACCTCTTTCATTTTTTGGAATGCTTTTTCAGCCTCTTCATCCCACTTGAAAGCATCCTTCTTAGTCAAATCAGTGAGTGGAGAAGTCAACTTGGAGAACCCTTTCACAAATTTTCTGTAGTAGGTGCATATGCCAATAAAGCTTCTCAATTCGGTAATATTTTTTGGTGATGGCCATTCCAAGATAGCCCTGATTTTTTCCATGTGTACATTCACTCCTTCTTTCCCAATAATGTGCCCAAGATACAGTAGTTCTTTCATCCCAAACTCACATTTTGATAATTTAGCAAATAAGGACTCTTCTTGCAAGATTTTCAACACAATCTCTAACTGTTGCAAATGCTCTTCCCATGTTTTACTGTAAATGAGAATATCATCAAAGAAAACCAAAACAAACCTTCTTAGTTGCTTGCAAAATATCCTATTCATACATGCTTGAAAGGTGGCGGAAGCATTAGTTAACCCAAAAGGCATGACAAGAAATTCAAAGTGGCCAAAATGACATCGAAAAGCGGTCTTTTGCACATCTTCATCTTTCATTCAAATTTGGTGATACCCTGATCTAAGGTCAATTTTTTAGAAGTATTTGGCCCCATGTAGCTCATCCATGAGCTCATCAATCCTAGGAATAGGATACCTATTCTTGATAGTCTTTTTGTTCAAGGCTCTGAAATCTATGCACATTCTCAATGTTCCATCTTTTTTCTTCACTAGCACTACTGAAGAAGCATAAGGGCTAGAGCTTGGTCTAATGAGCCCCAACTCTAGGAGTTCTTGGATAGATTTTTCAATCTCATCTCTAAACCTTTTAGGATGTCTATAAGGTGGTATTTGAATGGGTGAAGTACCCTCCTCCAAAACAATACTGTGCTCAACCCCCCTATCTGGTGGCCTACCATGTGGAAGGTCTCTAAAAACCTTTTCATATTTTTGCAAAAGTATCTCTATCTCCTTTGGGTGTTTGACAATATTTATAGTTGGCTTGGGAGATGTAATATGACATTCAGCAGCCCATTCTATATCCACATGCCTCAATATAGATCTCATGCTATTGCAAGTCACTACTTGATTTGGATAAGTGTGTTGCCCTCTCACAACTCTTTGTACTCCTTTTGAATCTTGGAATTTCATTTCGGGAATTTGATAATTTACTGTATGCTCTCCTATTGAATACAACCATTGCACTCCCAAAACCACATTAGTATCAGCAATATCAACCACATAAAAACTATCAACAAAAGTATAGTTACCTACGGTGACTTGCAGCTTTGGAACCCATGTTTTGCATTGCATTGTGTTGTGACCGGGAATGACAACTGTGAAGCCATCAAATGGTTCAATAGGTATCTTTCTTTTCTCTACCATCTCTGCATCAATGAAGTTATGAGTGGCTCCTCCATCTACCAAAACTGAAGTTCTTTGTCCTTGTACCACACCTTTGCATCGGATAGTATGATAGCGAGGTACTGCTAAAAGCACTGCCATTCTTGCTTTGTCCGGTGAAGGCTGATTTTCTTCTTGTCTTTACTCTTCTACTGCTGTCTCATATGCCTCTTCTTGATCTGAAATATGTCCATCTTCATCCATGCCCCCATCATACCCCTCATTATCAGAAAATACTTCTATGTATTGAGCCTTTCCTTTGGTACATTTGTGCCCCGGTGTCCATGGTTGGAAGCATGTGAAGCATAGTTTCTTTTTTCTAAGTTCATCCCTGTTTAGTCCCTCTTTTTTATTCCTCTCAAATGACTCTCTTTGCCAAGGTTTCTTATCATATCCATCCCTTTGCCAAGGTTTCTTTTCAAATTTATAGCTAGGCTTAGGAGGAAATCTCGTTCTAGGAAGCACATTTTGGAGATCCCTAGTCAAGCTCATTGCATCTTTTAATGTAGTTGGCTTGTGGGCTTTGACCAAACCTCTTAAGGGTTCAGCCAAACCTTCAGTGAACAACAATACTAATCTTCCCATAGATACATCAGCCACCTTGACTGATAATTTTTGAAAGTCCAACATATATTCGGTAGGGGACCCAGTTTGCTTCAATTGAGCTAGTTCTTTGAAAGGCAATTCTGGATCTTTTTGTTCAAATCTTTCTAGTACCCTGTCAACAAATTCTCCATATGTTTTAACTTGATTATGACCCAAGGTTTTCAGCCCATGAAACCACCATTCATTGGCATCTCCTTCCAAATGCAAAATGGCCATTTTTAATGCATCCTCTTCCAACATAGGATTCAGCTGAAAATATACATCCAATTTTTGCACCCAAGTGTTAGCAGAATTTTGAGAAGAACCATCAAAAGTAGGAAGTGACATTTTTCCAATAGCACTATTCAATTCTTTGTTTTGGAATGGACTCCTATTGTCTCCCTTCATTTTAATCTTTTGCATAGCATCAATGTAGTCACTGAGTGGTACACCTCTTTTACACTCTTCATTCAAATCATTCCAATCATTTACTAGTTTCTTGTAATCCAATTCAAGATTGGGTTCTTCTTTGGGTGTGAGAAATTTAGGTGCAGTATGCCTTTGTGTGCTTTGAAATTCATCAGGTCTATTATGAGGTCCTGTACTTGAGAAAATATGCTCATTCCCTTTCATCTTTTCCCCTGAGTGTGAACCACTATTATCTCCTATCATCCCTTTGCCTGAAAGTTGGCTACCCAACAATTCGAAACCTTTCATCATTTGTTTATTCATATCTAGCATAACCATGGTAAGTCCTTCAAAACATGGTTTTAAGGCTTCAATAAATTCCTCCTTATGTCTTAATTTTTCCTCCTCCTCTCTACCCATTGTTTTAGAAAAGAACTCTTTTTCTGCTACTATCTCTTCTTCAACCAAAACTTCTTCAACTACTGATTCAAAGGGTGGTGTTTTATTTGTTTGGATTCTTGTTAATACCATTAGGTGCCAAGACCATGCTCTGATACCACTTGTAATATCCCTTTTTCAAATTTTATTAAAATGCCCAATTTTCCACTTTTTTTTCCCAATTTCGACCTTTGACTAGTTTTACTGTTTTGACCTCCAAATCAACCCAAATGCTCCCAAATCTTATGTAGGATTGTATGAATGGTATTTAGACTTGAATATAAGGTTCAAGGATGTTTTATGGCCCTCCAAATACTTCTGCAAACTTGATTTGTATTCTGATCAATATATGTAATTTTGACTAGTAATTTGTGCATCAAATCCCCCTCGGGTAACACTGCAAATGGCCTTCCAAATGCCTCCAAACTCCCACAAATTTATGAACAGAGGTATATAATGTGTTAAGTATGTGATTAAGGTCTCATATGCACCATTAATTGATTTTTAATACTGTTCTAACTCTCTCACATTCAACCGCAAAAACCCCCAATTCGACCCTTGGGGAAATGGCACTATTTCACCTCCCAATACAACTAAACTGAGTAAAAATGCTTCAAATGCTCAAGTACAGTACATGAAACTTGTAGAAGACATCCATGGAAATATATTTATCACAAATATATCAGAGAATCATCCATACATTTGAAATCATCATCAATACATTGGCTCACAACAAGGTAGTGGGGAAATGACATTATTCTTCCATTAAAAATGAGATTTATACATTTCTACTTGGAATTTCGACCTGAAACTTTTTGGAGATGAAAAAAAGAGTATTTACTTCATATTACAAAAGAAATGGGGCATTAGAATCTCCCCCAAAGAGTACAATAGCTCACCAAAAAAGCCCTCCCTCAAGGAGCACGAATATGCCTTCAAAACTGGAAACGGTGGAGAGAAAGTGCTGCACTAAACCAAACCATGAAACTTCCTGTAGATGCTACTTGCAAATACAAGCTCCATTAAATCACCATGAAAGACCTGAGTGGCCTCTCCAAACACCAACTTGGATTGGAATCTTTCACCCTCGAAATTGGCTAAGGCAAGAAACTAGTCATCCACTAGCTCTCTCTTCACAAATGCAATTTTTCTCAAATCATCAAAAGCCATTCTCATACTTGATTTCTACATTTTATAACCAACATTAGCCTTCAAGGGGTCGAAATCCTCTCAATAGATTCAATAATTTTCCATTTAGAAAATATTCCTCATTTGCCACTTGTCTCCTAGTTCCAACCTTCCATCTTCTCCCAAATTCGAATTTGAGTCTCTTTAGATTCCTCCAACTCCATGAGCGCCTTCTTGAGCCTATTTTTGGGGCTAACATGTCATAATGGTCAGGTGTAAGAAGTCAGGTCTGAATTTTGTCATAAAATGTCATAGATGCTTCATTATTGTTGTCATAAAACTAGGGAATCTAGCCCATGTGTCCACTAGTCTCCAATTTGACTCTTCCTCTCCCATGGAGGTTACTATTCCTTCCCATTTCGACCTAATATGCTCAATGCCATGTGTTATGACTTACCAACTCACCCAAGAGTGTTCACCTTCCCATGAATTCGAATTGGCAAGAGAGAGCTGCCATGTGTCATTGAAAAATCAAGCTAGTGTGGGTCCCACCACTTCCATATGTCTCCAAAACCACTTGCCACCTAGAATTTCTCTTGAATTTATTTATTCATCATATTTATTAAATTCTTGAACCCTTCTAATGTCTAAATATCATTTATTAGTTTCCTTATTACCATCCCACATGTGCCCATCCAACCTAGGAAACTAGTAGGATTGATGGGATTGTCTTACTATGCACTTATTTGAATGGGGACATTACATTTAAGCTACCAGGCTCAAGCCTTTCGAAGAAAGATTAAGAAAACACACACACATTCTATGATTTCTAGATGTGGGTGGGATTTGTGAAACTCCAGTTTCCACTCTCGAGGCCACCAACTTCATGCACTAGCCTCAAGCAAAATTATGTTATCAAGATAATAAAGTATATCATATATCATCTTATTAATCTTTAAAATTTGGCTTAAAACAACTGTATAATAGTCTCTACCCCCATTAATTTGGGCACAAATTTGAGCATGAATATTCTCTTTATGTTTGTGTCTTGTTATCTTCTAATCTCTTGGTTTTATAGATCTCAATGCCCATGCCATGGTGTAGGGATACAAATCGAGGCACTAGGACATAACATATATTTCAACGGGGAGCATTTGCTTCACTTGGTCATAAGCGAGGATCTGAGGATATAACCACCCTTTTGTGTTCATTTGCTTCACTTGGTCCATGAGTAACCAGTCCGCGAACAACCAATCGCACAACCAACCCGCGAGCAGAGTCAAGCACACTAGCCCTCATTCCATTGAGCGAGGAGACCAAACATGTTCATTTGCTTCACTTGGTCAGCGAGTAACCAGTCCGCAAGCAACCAATCACACAACCAGGCCACGAGCATAGTCAAGCACACTAGACCTCATTCCATCGAGCAAGGAGACCAGATGAGCGTGTTATCTCTCATTCCAATGAGCAGACAAAACTAAAATAGCGCAATATCTCTCATTTCGTTGCGCAGAGGAGACCAATCGATTGTGTTAACCTCACAATGACTAGTAAATCAGTAAGTTAATCAATTGCCTAGCCTCTACCTTGGTCCAATGTTTCAATATTAATGCCATCTTAGGGTTAATAAATTCAATTTTCATTTTGCAAATTTATTAGGGTTAATACAATCAATCTTAATCCAATGGGGAGTTCTCTGTTACCCTAGTCATTGCAGACCACTGCAATTAGTCTACATACTTCGGGATACTCGATTAGGATTTGAAGGAGATATAAAACGCCTTTTTGGGGGGCAGTTATCCTTTGAAGGAGATATAAAATAACCCTTCTAAGATCAATCTTGGCCCCATATATAGCCCAATAGCTAATGCAAATAACTCTTACTGCATGCTGGATTCAAATCAGCCACCAAAACCCAATGATATCATTTTTATATGTTGCAACATTTCATTGTTCTCACTACCAGCATGAAACAGTGGTGTGTTGGGACTTCAAAGGGATACTATGCTTAAGGGTATATACCTTTATTTACATTAGAAAGATGCATAAATAAGTAGGGCCAACCTTTTGAATAAATTTTAAGGAGGGCCAACCTAACTTTAGATCCCATATCTTTCAATTCCTCTTTATTTTGCATCCCTTATTACTACTTTATGACTGAGGCTACACCAAGGAATGTAAAAAAAATTACTTAATGTGCTTAGAATTGTCAATCAAGGTTGCTAAAACCACACAAACAAGCTCAAAAGTGTTGATAAAGCCAACATAAATGACCCATAAATCATCCTCCATAGAGATTTTCCCATAAACCATGCCCAAAACTTGCTTTATCATACACATGTTTGCTACTTTATGACCATAATTCGAAATGAGGCTAGTTACTGTTGTTCACATCTATTAGAATGCCTAGAATTGGGGTAAGATGGACCATAAATGCTCTCTAATATGTCCATAATTGCATTATGTATTCCTCCAACCTTGATCAAGTTCCTAGAAGTGTCTAAGACACACCCAATTTTGACTTAGTGCACCCCCATTTGTGGCCATTTTCGCTATGAAATTGAAGTTGTCCATTAGACACATTATTTGATAATAACAATGGAGAACTGTCAATTTCACCCATTTCATACATGTGATTGATTCCCTGTGCAGAACCTAGAGGTGTTTCAATCTTGCATGTTTCAATAGTATTACTTGTTCCAAACTTGCTAGGAGTTTTTCTTGCAAATCCTACAATAGAAGATGAATCAACAACAAAAGTGAGAATCTCCTGGTCCACTGAAGCCATGCCTCCAATTACATTTCTTTCTTTTCCCATGGTAGAAGAATGAATTCCCTCCATTTCATTCCCTTCATTGCCTACTTTTTCAAGATGTATACCCTTTTCCTTTACATATAACTCTTTATTTGTTTCACCTTTCTTCGTAAGCAAATAACCTAAATAACATGCTATTGAACTATGTGTGTGCCTTTACTATGCACACATGCTTCCGGGCTTACCTTGGGCAAAGATTTCTGTGTATGCAATTTCATATTATCATGCACATGTGATGGTGTGGTACTTGATATCCCAAGAGACTTATGTGTACTACCAACATGACTCACTGAAAAAAATATTATGCTTAGTGAGCATAGGACAGCCAGCCTTAGCTACCCCTTCATCATCAGAATCTTAGGTCCTTGCCTCTAAAAGCTCAAGCTCCCATCCACTCTGTAATATGTTCTAATGCTGCTAAATATTACTCTTTCATCGATACACATCATGGGAGTTGACTCTTTTGCTTTTGTTCAACTGCAATGCAAATTCCTTTTAGAGAATGAATTAATCCAACATCAACTTCATATTCAACTTAGATTTTCACCCTATGGCAGTGACCTTAGTTTTACAACGAGAGGCATAAGATCATGTTTAAATCCATAGTTTTTGTACTAGATTAGACAACAGAAAGTGACCCAATAATATGGCTTTACTTTTGACAGTCTCCCCAACAAAAGATGAATCCCGTTTGATGTAGTTCCTATAGACATTTGTAATGTACTTGGAAGGCCATACATTCACCTTTAGTTGCACTTATCTACATATTTATGTGCACATTTATGCGTTGGAAGGTGCCCTTGGAATGTCATCACGGTTCTTAAGGGAAAAATGTGTGCACTTACTTTCATCAAGCTTCCATGCCTAGGTGAATACCCCTTTCTTCATGCTTCAATTTGACCTTTAAATAACAATCCCCAGTTTCTTAAAATCCTTACCCATGTAAGATAAGATCATAAACATTAAGGACTATGTGAGGGTCTAGAATTAAGAGTGGTGATAAGGAGGGAGATCCTTACCGTTTGAATTGTTTGCTTATCCTTTGGTCCATGTAGATACCCATGTTCTTTAGATTGTTGGCAAATTTGAACCATTTTCTTCAACCGTTGTTTTGGATGGCAATGGAAATGGCCATTAGTATACTTGTTTTCCATATTTGGATGGGTGATATTGCAACCCCAATCCATTATTTTCTTAGGATGCATGTTATATTTTAATAGATTATGTGGTGGAGTTTTATTTTCTGTAGCATGCATTGGAAGTAAATTGTTGTATATATTTATATATTTGCCATAAAAAACCTCTTATGTAATTCAATATATATATTTGCATAGAGATTATAAGGTTTATTATAGTAGCCATCTTTTTTGTTTATGATGTGACAAAAGCATATGTTTTATAGCTAGCAGCCTAGATCAGGCTTGCAACAATTTTATTTCAAATCAACAGTGATGCCTTTAAGAATGTCTTGTAGCTTGTCATGTTGCTAGCTATTCGACCTTGTCATGTCTTGTAGCTTGTAATACCAAACTGTCTAAATTATTTTCCATTTTTGTGCATTTACTAGTAAAGGGGATTGGATGTGGAAACAACTTCATAAGCTTCACGTATGTAGAGTTGAATGTGGATTGAGGGGTGACATTATGTCAAACGGGGTTGGTAAGGTAAAATAAGAGGTAGTTACAAGGAGCTATTGCATATATTTGACCTTCCATCTCTTTGGCATGTCAAATAAGAGGTAGTTACAAGGAGATATTGCATGGATGCATGGATGCATGGTTACAAGTGATGGGTCAGTTTCCAACCATTGCATGGTTAACTCAATTTAGGAATGAAAACCTAGTTTAAACCCTCGTGAGGATTAGGGGATCCACAGAAGCTTAAAAGACAATATAAAATTAAAATAAGGGATTGTAAAGTCACAAGGATGCCTAAGTTATTCATGTACTCATAGCTATGTATGGGTTGGCCCATATGCTCCACAATTGTTGACTACCCATACTTCATCTAAATGTTAAGGCCAATAAAACATTTTCAGGCCTCGATGTAGCTTATATTCTATTGTTTTTGCCTTGCTAAGCTTGTTGATTCCATTAGAATTCAACAAGTCTTCAATAACCATAGCTAGTTCTCATGGTTATATATATCTTAGCCCCACATTGTCATGATTTTATATAAAATTGGCATCCAATATGCTAGTTTAGATGTTATATTGCTCATACTCTAGATATCGAACGTGCTTGACAGACTCAAACCTTAATTCTTTTCCAAATTGTGTGCCAACAATTATGGGCATTCCTTTACCAATTGTGGGCATTAATGTATGCGATTTATTTGTTTAGCGTCAAACTCATTCCCATGGCCGATATACCTCATCACACATATACCTCATCATGACCACATGATCCGTGTGGACCCTTCTTCATACAGTGATGATGAACTTTCGACTTATATGGAACATTTGTACATTTGAGAGAGAGATGATTGGTTGTACCTTCCCCACCTTGGTTGATTTACTTTTGATCCTTACACCTTGTTGTTTATTGGTCTTGTCGTACCTTGTCCTTGGTGTGTGGTTAGTAGGATCATTTCACCCATCTTGAGTTGTTTGTACCACCCTTTAATGTTTTTGGTCCTTTGGGTACTATGGTTGTTTGTCCCCTAAATGACCCTAGTACCCCACTTATGATTTATGTTATTATTTATGACTCCTTTTTATTTTCTAATTTAAATTTTTAATTTTTTTATATTTTATTTTTAATTTTTTGTATTAAGTAGTTAAGACTTGTCCTGTCAGACAAAATTGTTGGTGATCAGATATGTGTTTTTTTGTTAAGCTTTTACATGCACTAAGACTTTTGTTGTAATCATTCTTTGTGCTTTATTTAACTTATGTTATGAATGTAACTATCTTTGTCTAACTACTGTTGCATACAACATTTCTCTCTCTCTCTGGTTTGTACTTACCCTTTAGTAGGGTCAGCGGGTTCCTAGTGTTGGTTGACCTCTGAGAGGTATAGTTTTGACTGAAAGTAATATTTTTGAGTATAAAACAAGAAGGTTCCACATTACGGTGTAAGTACCCTAAACATATTTTCTTTACTCATGTTAATGTTGATTAACTATTGTTAGTAATTACATGTTAGTGAAGATTACTTTAACACAAGGAGCCAACTGGCAGTGTTAAAGTGGAAAAGTCGAAAGAGATGAAAATTATGTTTTGTTACTGTTGTACTATTAGTTCCAGTACTTATTATTAGATGTAATTTTGTATTAAAGTATATTGTTTTTTTTATTCCTCTACATAAAACCCTAACTCTACCAAATATATATATATATAAGAATACATAAAGAGTTACAGGAAGTATTCATAGAAGCATAACACTTTCAACAAGATTGAAGTTGTAATTTTTTGTGAACTCCATTAGACAGTCCATGGAGTAAAGATGAAGTGGTAATTTTTTGTGAACTCCATTAAGATGTATGTAACTTCTCAAAGAATGTAAGTCCATTGAGACAATCTATGATCATTCTTTTTGAATGGTGGATATTTTCCATTTGGAAGATATATATATATATATATGGTAAAGTAGAGGTGTTAATTAACTAGTGGCATGGTTGAGCGTGCCAAGGATACCACTAATGCATAGTGCCCTCTTGAATATCTTGGATACTTGTGGACATAAAACATGCAAATGTGTCATAAACCCATGTTTGTGTAGGTAAACTTAAATCTCCTCTAATAAAATTTGTGCACAAATTGTGTCTTTGTGACAACTTCCACCACCTTGGAAAATTATGTGTACTGGTAAGGTAACAAAGCAATAAGCTTATATAGGAGGTAAATTACTCCATGGTAGAAATTCATTTCAACATCCATAAGACCTTACATTATTGAAGATATATGTTTATTGGACTTACATCTTTAAGATGGTTAATTGAAAATTTGTTTGGATATCACCTAAAGCTTTGTGAGGAAAGTGCCCAGTCCCGAAAAAAATGTTCCACATGACCGCCAGCCAAGTTAAAAGGGAGCTAAAATGGTTAATGAAACAGTTTGAGATATCATATGAGGGAAATAACGGTCTAGATTGACATGGGAAAAGATCAACGGTAGAGGCAGAGTTTCGCCGGAGAGAGAAACGAGGGACATAACGCAAGCAAAAGTCGTTGAAATAGCTGTTGGGGAGCTGTTAAACGAGAAACAAGATCAACGGTGAAATGATTGGGTGACGAGCAGATCGACGACTTGTATGGATTTCGTGCTACCAACATGCGCATGGGAGTGAAGAGCTTGGCAGTTGCGAAATACCAAATCGCCCTCCACGCGTCGACACCACAACATTTCACAACTTGGGAGGGTGGTAAGAGAAACCACTTCCCGACGTTGCGAAACCACCATTGAAGAGTATACAAATCCAAACGCACGTTAAGGTTAACATTTGTCATTGGAGCATTGAGTGATTAGGACACTTGCGTGCAACGGGAAGACGAGAGAACATACCTTTTCAATCGGCCAATTTTCAGGTAGGTTTTTCAAGACCCGTGCAAACAGTTTAGAAGGTTCTGCATAATGGAAAGCTCTGGTGAAGTAGCAATTCAAAGTGTTGAAGTCGTAAAATTAGATGAAGTTCTAGAGGATAGGGATGGGGATGTTTACGACACTATTATGACCCGGGTTTCTATTTTAGAGATTAAAAACAGATTGGAGGTTTTGCCGAAACAAAATTTAGACATTCATAATGTTAATGAATCCAATTTTATTTATTTATGCCCTCAGCAAACCCTAGGCTTTCCCGATTTCATTTCTTAGCGTGCTAAAAACTATTCCCAAACTGAAAAGGTGGTCATGAATTCGTAAAGGACAAAAATCTTGTGCCCTATTAACTCGTCAGTTGTTAAGAAGTCATTAGAATTTCCTTTGTCTTTTTCCCAGAGCCAAGAATATTTTGCCGAAGAGAATCTGGTCAGTTTGTATAGACAGTCTCTCCCCGAAACCAAGCAAGATTTTATGTCAAACTACCTCAAACCAAATATTGCAATTGACACCCACTAGATATCATCTTTTTCAATGAAAATTTGCAGCTTGTTTTTTCATTAATTTCTCAGTTTTTAGGGCTTGATAATGACCTAGTGGTCACTGAAGTTCAGTTAAGTTTACTTTTTAGGTTGAGTTCATATGTATGAGAGATAGAGTCCAGTCAAATCTCATGTCTTAAGTTTGATGAATTCCTAGCTGAGAATATTCATTCTCAGTTAGTGAATTTCCACAGTACCAAACATTTCAAATTTCAATCCTACTTAATGAAAATGTTCTTGTTTTCAAGTGAGGGGAACTTGCATTTACCACAGGCAGTTTTTTCAACTACAGTAGAAAAAAACATGTTCAACTTTATGAATCTCATATTATTAGAGGTGTATAGGGTAATTTTTGAGGAAAATTTACCAAGAGTGTTACCAGAAATGAAGACCCTGATGCAGTTAAGTCTAGGAAAGGGAGTTGGTGACTGGTTTTTGTTGAAACAACACACAGTGATCAGGCTCTATGGTTTTATTAAAGAGCTATATATTTGACCAGCTTTCTTGACACTGTGGGTATTTTCCTTGGAGTTCATCAGGAATAAGTTAATTGTTGAATATTATCATTTTTTGGCATTCAAAAAGGCTTCAGCCATGAAATTCCCTTTAAAAATAGTCCCTTTCATCATTAAAAACATAAATGCTCTTTCATTTGTAGAATTTTTTTTGGAGATGATGAACTTTAAGAAGGCCATTGCTATCAATTATGACCCACGTCATATCATTTCCCAAAGGATGCAACATAACAAAAGCAGGGCATTTGATCATTAAGAAGTTGAAGGATTAGCTAGAAAGGTTAATATGTTGCAATATGAGTATGATGCAGAGGTTTTAGAATGTTCACAATCCAATCCTTCTGCATTAGCAAAATTTTCAATTGAGCTGGTTCCTACACCAAGTAAAGTTGAAATTGCCAGCAAGAGAAGTTTTCATGAAACTACTGAAATGGAAGTGGAAGAACAAGGAGGAATTAAAAAGGTTAAAATTGGGTCAACAAGATGAATTGATTATGTTAGATAGTGGAAAAGGAAAAGGAAAAGAAAAATATCAAGGTCTAGAATTTCAAGTGTATGATTATAAGTTTGAAGAGGCTAAGGCTACAGGTGATAGTGATAAGTTTCAGTAAAGAGATGAATTGTATGTTAAGTATGGTCAAGACAAAGCCTATACTCTAAATATGGTTGTATCATCGGATGAAAGAGTCACATAAATGAAACTAAATTTACAAAAGATACTAGTTCCAGACAAGATCCATTTGCATAGGCAAACTGGAGAAGTCATTTACACAGATTTGATGAAAGCCACTCTGAAAATTGCAAAATTGCAAAATATAGTGAATATGTTGGAAATCCAATTAAGACAAGAAAGGACAAAAAATAAAGCTCATCAACAACAAATTAGGAAGCTGCAAGTTGATTTGATGGAAACCAATGATGAGCCAAACAAAGGTGAAGCAAGCAAGAAACTTTTAATTGAAAAGGATAACACTATTAAGTTGCTTAAAAAGAAACTTAAAATTCCAGCGACTCAATTGATTCAAGCATATGAATTAACTATTTTGGAGCAAGAAAGAGAATCCCTGTCACAAGAATTTGATGACTATAAAGCAAAGTTGATTAAATCTGAAGAAAAAGAAGTAAGTTGGGAAAAAGACAGGTTGAGTCTCAAGACTCAGGTTGAGGATTTGAAGAAAAAAATAGCAAGTGTTGTGCATGAAAGGCAAGGAACATGTCAAAACAGTGAAGAAACAAACACATAAAGTCTAATTCAAGCCATGTCTCAAGTGAGCTTGAAAGAAGTAGAAATCAAAGAGTTAAAGGAAGAAAAGCAAAGGTTAGAAGAAGAAAATCAGAAGAAAGATGGAGAAAGAAAAGAGCTGGAAAATAAGAATAAGGAGTTGGTTGATAAAAATCAGAGATTGATATCTCAAGTAACATGACAGCTTCCTTTCCAAGGTGCAAAGCATCTTATTCTAGATTCAATAATAAATGAAGCTGCAAAATTCAGGCCTTATTTAAATTTTATGAAAACAAAAGAGACAATAGCAAATGACAACATACAGAGTTGTACAATAATGAGAGAGTCTTTGGATAAAAAGCCAAAGGAAACAACCCGGAATACCATTAATTTCCTAAACACCTTGACAGAGGATGATTTGAAGGCATTAGCCATTAAAAACACAATAGCAGTAATAACCTGGGCCAACAGAGTCCTTGGAAAACATTCTCATGTTGAGAATGTCCAAGCTAAAGCAAATCAGATGAAGAAATAGGTGGAATCTTTCAAAAGATCATTTGCAAATCTGATTCAGAAAGGGATTCCTTCCTTTTGGGATGAATATAATAAGTTGATCTCCCAAAATGATTATAAGAATTTGTTGTTTGAAATCAAGATGAACCATGAAAAGTTTGAAGATATGACCCATGTCTTGACAAGGAAAATTGTATTGGAAACTATTGCAGATGACTTTGAAATTCTAAACCAGTTGGTAATGATAGGTGCAAAGATACCTCCAATATCTATTGTAGATCATGTGGAGATGAAGGTTATAGTCAAATAAATGACCAGCTATGAAATACCTTCTACAGAGCAGTGGAAAAAAATGGAGAAGTATGGAAAAATGAAGTACAATCTGCACACCCGAAGATTCATGTCTGAGCAAGAGATTTTCGCCAGTAGCTGCAGCTGATAAAAAAACACCAAATGCTATATTTTGGAAAATTATAAATTATGTAAATTTTAACAGAAATAGAATGTAATAAGTAGTTCAAAGTTTACTATTTTTAGAAATAAGGAAGTTAGGTTTTGCCCCAAGAGGAATTCAATGTATAAAAGCAAATTTTGACAATGTAACTAGGGTTGGAACCTGTGAAAGGAACACTCATTTTGTACCGAGCTTTTCCGAGATTTAATAGAAATTGCCTGCAGAGTTGAACACATTTTCAGAAGCAAAGATTCATGTGTTATTTATTTACAGTCTGTGATTTTCTCCTTCTCATGTGATTTGTTATTCCAATAATCTCTCTTTTCCATTATGTTTTCTTTAATGCTTAGATGAGAGTTTTATTAAGTCAAAATTCATGTTATCATGCTCTCATTTATTGGATCTAAGTATTCATCCACAATTATTCCTCTAAAGTTGATGTTGGATTCATCCACAATTGATGCCCAATGTTGATGGATTGTCTCTCTTTCTTCTATTATCACCTGTAAACAAGAACTTGACTGTGAAGCAAATAATTATCTTGCCTTTGTAAAAACCAATATTGTTTAAGCTCTACTTACTCTTAAATTAATTTTTATTTGACTCCATGCCCAATGGTATCCATGTGTTTCAGCCTTTTACAATTTTAAAGCACAATCATTTTGATATATCTCTGGCCATTGTATTTATTTTTGAGAGAGCCCTTTCTGGTAGGAAAAAAACCAGTTTTCCTCCTAAAGATTGGTTTGAAATAGCTACCTTGGAACTATCCTCCCACAATGAGGGGATAAATTCTGAGTGCTAACGCATACCACCATTCATATCTTAACACCCAAGGGTGTCTACCTCTATGGATTTTCTAATAATATGACATGACCCATGACATAATTTTCTCATGCAAGGCAATTATTTCACCTTAGAGCACCATATCAGCATCCTCTTTTAGAATTGGGATCACCTTTGAATGTCCTATTTGAACTTTTTTCCCATGGTGCAGCTAGAACAAAACAGGTATTTGTCAGATCTTTCTTCCTCGAGGGGGGGGGGGATTTTAGTAAGACTAGATGAAAGTGAGACATCCAGTAGGTCTACAAGAGTTATATCAACTAGATGTCAAAAAACAGAAGAAAATTCCATAAACGCATGGAATTTTCTCATTGAAGGGGCGTCATGTTCCTATGATGATGAGACAATAGGCGACATTGAGGTGCCCTTGAGGTACAAACATCTAGTGAAACAATGGGTACCCAAGGATCTTCCTCAACTAAACATAGATTTTTGTGTGAACGAGAGGATATATCAAATTGCACCATCGTCATTACATGGTTTGGGGTTGTTTTGCATGGATGGCATAAACGTCGGTTACGACAAATGTATAGAATTTATGGAGTATGTTGGACCCTGTTACAACTACAAAGATTGGATGCGCCTGGTCCAATATACACGAAGTATGCGCAGATATGGATTGCCAACAAATTATTTACAGCTGAAAGACAAAGATCAAAATAAAGGAGCAATGTTGTACATTGACGGAAGGCCAAAAGCTAAAGGGAATATTGCGGGGTTTATAAACAGTACACAACCAGGGTTTACAATTAAGCAACCCAACTACATATTTGAGGGGTGTGAAGGAAACCGTGTTTTTGTATGTGCCATTAAATCAATAGCTGCAGGGGAAGAGTTTCTTATTAATTACAATTTGAATTGAATAGATACAAGCACGGTTACTATGGGAGTGGTACATCTAACAATTTACCCAACCTTTTAATAATGAATTTAACATCTTAAGATTTTTTCGTTAGTCTATTGCTATAATTTCATTTAAATTTTCTATATTTACTTCGCAGGGTAGTGACCGGGGCATCTCCCCAGCAGCTGGTCAGAGGATTACAATATCCTCAACGCAACATGTATACATCTTTGTAATGGTACAAATATAATATGAAAAAAGAGTTTTTTTTGCTATGTTTTTTCATGAGTATATTCGTTTGGTTTATATAATGTTATTTGTACATTTGTTGCAGAGTGTTGATTGGGGAAACTACCCGACTATTGATCAGACGACAACAACCTCGGGGCAACATGTATACCTGATTGTAATTGTACAATTTAAATACATCAAAATGTTTTCTTATTATGTTGTTTCCGTGAGTATTTTGGTTTCGTTTAGCTAATTTTTTCTATGTTTTTGTTGCAGGGTGTTGTAAGGGGCTCCTCCCTGTTAGTAGATTGGGGCAGGTCCCCTACCATTGATCATATGAGTATATGATCCTCGAGGCAACAAGTATAATTCATTGGAATTGTATAAATATAATATGGAGCATAATGTTTTTTTTGTTATGTCTTTTTCATGTGTATATTGGTTTCATTATGATAATGTTTTCTACATTTTTTTGGCAGGGGGTGATCGGGGCAAGTCCCTAGCTGTGGATCAGACAACACCAACATTGAGGCATCAGGTAAACCTAATTGTAATTTTAGGAATCTATCATGATCGATATGTTTTGTTAATATACTTTTTTCCTCAATCTATTGCTTTCACACCAGTAATGTTTTATATATTTTTGTTGCAGACCATTGATTCGGCGTATGATCTAGCGTCAGAGCAATCAATAGATTTTGATGTGGATGAGTTGATGTGCGATGCTGACATTGGTTCTTATCTAGACCCGATTAAGATGATACATAAGACCTTGAAAAAAAATTATGAGGATATCCTTCGTCTACTATTCATTCAGCCGCAGACATATGAGATTAGAGCAAAGGTTGATGTCTTAGTAAAGAGATCTCAGTCCTTGAAAGTAAGTTGCAGAATCTTGAATCATAATATAAATTCATTTAGTATTTTATAATTTTTACTTGTATATGATGGTGAACTAAAATATGGTTTGAACTGCCAGGATTTTTTTATGCCCACACACTAGTGGTCAAGGCGGGGTTAGCACTAGTGACGCTCGTGGAGAGTCGTCACATGAGAAAATGACTCCACGTGCATCTCATGTGCCATTGTTATCGACTAAACAATCGGAAACACATTCCGCAACACCCCATAGGCCAGCTATGAGTGAACCCACTAGTGACCGACGCACGCCAGATCGTGCAGAAGAAGGGGTAGATGCAGAGACTGCTAGTATTGATATTGCTGAAGCAACATTTCCTTAATCTTCCTGTGTCACTAGAATGGGCACACTACAAACCACATTTTTGGTGGACGAAGAGCTCGTTCCAATAAAGATAGAGAAGGTCCCAAGTATTTATACATTGTTCAAGTTAGTGTTTTTAATTTTATTGTAATATATCGATAAAACATTGTTTTTCAACAAATGATGGCATGATCATTTTGCAAGAAATGATGTTTTTTATAAACATCTTAATTATTTGTCATTGGAGATATTTGAGCCCACCATCCGCACACGGTGGGATAAACAAAGTAAAAATTTAAAAGATGAGCTCACTAATCGCTTGGTTGGCCTGTTCGGCAACAAGACCTTTAATCAACAACATATGAAGATTGTTCGGGACCAATATGGGGTTCATCTAGAAAGGAACCCTAGGTATGAGTGCCCTCCGATGATTCCAACAAGAGAGTGGAAAGCCCTAGTGGAAGATCGAAAGGAGAGGGCTCTGAGAAAAGAAGGAAAGCTACCACCACACACAGGGAGGTATGCAATACTTTCTGCAATGTAATTCTAAACCTTATTACTATTAATTTTTAGATAAAATTTGAAACATAACGTATTTCAACACTTTCATAGGCTATCAGACACATCAAAGGCCACAAAGTCAAGACAAGAAAAAATTGGTCAGCACAAGCTTGGGCCTGGTGGTTATTCAAATTTGGTGGCACAAATTGTAAGTATTGAAAAACCAATATTGCATCCAAATAATAAATTGCAAATTATTTCCGTTTTATTGCACTGCAAAAGGTAAATTCATGACGTTATGCAAGTATGCAGGCCGATCGATTCAAGGAAGTGCCCATTGAGGAAGACTTGAAGCTTGGATTCCAGCACGGCTTTGGAGCTATTGTTGAACGCCGAAAAAGCTTGTCTGGGAAAACACAGTCTTCTGGAGATCCACCTTGCGCACAGGTATATAAAATCAATATAGTTTAATGAAGATTTATTACTTGTGCAATCTATTCGTTATAAATATTTTCCATAAACTATTGACTCTGTTTTGAACAGGAAATCAATAATCCACTTAATGTCGAGGATGGAGAACAACCAATCGAAGACAATGCTTCGAATCCTGGTAATTAATTTAGTCATATGCTACAATTTTAAATATTGCATTGCATATGGTGAATATTAATTGTACTTTTCCATGTTTTAATTGCAGAGCATGTAGAGGGTCACACTGTACAGGATAAGCCTAGACAGGAATACGAAGTACATGATGTGGCCACAACAGGTGAAAAAACGCCTTTGTAATGTTTTTTTAAATGAAATACTTGTCATTATAGTAACATAAGATATCAATGTAACATTTTCACATTATTGCAGCAAATCCGGACCTCTTGCCGCAACATCCACGTCGCGAGTACTCTACTAGGCAGACAACACGACAAGTTGATGAAGCCCCAAGAACTGAACAACAAGTTCCAGAAGATGAGTTTCTTGCTAATTTTGTCAAGAGAAAAATACCTAAAAAGAAATGACTGAAGAAACACTATGTGCACTTATTGTTTATAATATAATGTCATGCATAATGTTTTGCCTACTAAATGAATGAATGGTTTATTAGAATGTTACCATTTTTTGAATGAATGGTAAATGTTTCTTTCATGATGAAATATGCATGTTTGCACATAATTTTTTTCTTTCGAGTACATGCATTGGGTGTGGGGAATTGAGAGTGATGTGAGGGGGGGGGAGGGGCCATAAGAGCTTCCACCTTCATGTGGTTGGCCATGTTCAGTAGAGAATATTAAATTATTCTTGAAACAAAGAGGAGCTCAATGAGACCACATAAGTGTCCAACATTAGAGATTTCCTACTGTATTATATCATGGATTTTCCTTGGATATATTTGATTGTTTCTTGATTAGTTACAGCACCCATGGGCTACTACACAAGTCTTTTTGGACCATCCATTTTTTCAAGGTTTTTCTAGTGTTGATTTATTGCTAATTTTTATTATCATTGATTCAAGTTTTTTGTTTAATAGATGTCACCATCAAAATGGTTCCCTAACATCATATCAACCTAGAACTTTGTATACCTTGCATATTTTTTTGCATTTTACAACAACTACATAAAATTCCATTTGGTTGTGGTCTAGATAGAACTAGGGCTATATAACTAGTGTTTCAAGGTTATTTTTGCATACTTATTTGTGCCATCCTTTAACATAATTGACTTGAAGTGGATGTTTTCCCAATTACATGACTACTTATACTATTTAGGTTGATTAACTAAAGAAGAATACTACATGTGTTTTTTGTCATAAGAAGGAGCATGCCTCCAAGTCTTGCATGGCTTGCCTTTAGATTGGTAAATTTTAATTGATGGCAATTTTAGGTTTTCCAAATGCACTTTGATGATGTTTATTCAAGTGAAGGATGTAGTGTAGGCATATTATTGTACTCACCCTTAGGCAAGTTGCATCGTTTTCTTATTGGTTGAATTTCCCTTGCACAAATATCCAAAATAGAGTACCTCATTCTCCATACTGTTGGTTTATCTGTGCATTTTGTAATTTGTTGTATAAGCTGTAATAAATTTTGTTTATGATGTATGATCTGCTAAACATTATTTCTTTCCATTTACATAGTTGCACCCTGTCACATCCAAATTCTTCAGGCTTATTTCAACTCTCAAGCACACTACCTGCTACAATCCCCTATTATCATAATGTTTGGTTCTATGCCAACCATAACTATGGACCATCCAACATTTTTTTGGTTTGAATTAAATTTTGAGTGGGATTTGTTTTCTTCTGTTATTGTCTTTTGTGCTAATGCATCTTTCTCCAATTATCCCCTGGATATCTCTAGCATTGTAACAACATCTGCCTTTCTCTGAAATCAACCCTATTTAGAAAAATCAGTCCCCCCTCACAACATTGAAAATGCCTCATTCAACATGCCAATGTTGATCCTAAACACTCCATTTCATGTCCAGCAAGTTAGCAACCATGGGTAGAAAATACCTATCTCTGCTAGATAAAAATGTTGCCTCATGACCTACAACATCACTATTTCAGACTCAGAGGTTTGTAATCCCACTCCTTCCTCTGGTTATTTCTTACCAGTGGAACCACTGCTAAAGCTTAAAAAATTTGGCATAAGGTGGTGAAGAAAAATTGACTCAACATCCACAAGAATGAAGGCTGACAATTGAAGAACTTGAACAACATTCAAAAATAGCAACTAAGGTGCATTGAAGAACTTGAACAAAACAATCTCACCTTTTATATTAGATAATAGAAGATTACAAATAGAGGCAATCTGTCACATACATCTGATTATCTAGGAGTATAGATAGAAAGATGATCTGTCAGGTATGGATCTTCCACACCGATACTTAAGTCGGGGATCTATTTGGGTCTTTAATTAAGCATGAAATATCTTGTGATTCCTCACTGATAGGTTTACATGTCATAAAGTATGAAACTATTCATTAATTGCTCTTATCTATGGATGTTGCATCATGTTTGTGTGATAAAATCCATGGTCAAACCATTCATTCAACAATGTATTCACTTCATCTAAATGAGTGAGAATGATAGTAGAAGGAACTTTGGAAATAATTTTTGAGAACAGGTACAACATTGAAAATTGTAGGTGAAGTCCGTTTGGAACTAATTTTTTTTTTTAAAAATTCCCCAAAGCCGTCGCATATCCGACGACGATCCCATACCTCTGATGACGGTGCTATACCTCAGACAACAAATGTCGTCGAAAATTTTCTTTTGTCTGTGGTTACTTCTGTCGGAATTTAGATGCCTCTTCGTCGGATATCCGATCCTTTCCTATGTAAGTTTGGTTGGATATGCGACGGAAAGTCCGACGTTTACTTGGTCGGATACCTGAATATTCCCTAAATAATATAGGTCGGATATGCGACGGTAAGTCCGATGTCTACTTAGTGGGATATCTGACCCTTCCCTATGTAATTTCGGTCGGATATACGACGAACAGATCGACATCTGTGTGGTCGAATATCCGACCCTTCCTTATGTAAGGTATGTCCTCGTGGAAATATAAGTAAGTATCATAAATGGTCCTCAATACATAAAAAGCACACCGGTAATGTTTTTAAAATGTATATTTTTCCATGTAAACAGTGTGTTAGTAAAAATCAAAAGCATCATTGTCAAGGCACTTAGGTATCTTAAGTGCATCATAATAGGGAAATTTAAATTTTATGACTTTATCGGTGCACAATGTAAGGAAGCACCACATCTTATTGGTGCATTTAGGAAATGTGCAAACATTATGTTATAAGTGTGTCTTTACTAATATGTGCACTAAGCACAATGTGTTTTGTTTTATAGTGAACACCACATGTAGTACAATTATTTATTTTTAAGCAAACCATCATGTTTAACACTATATTTTTGTAAAAAAATAATAATTTTAATAAATAGAAAATGATATTAGGTGTGTGTGTGTATATGTGCACGCGTGAGTGTGTTTTTTATAATTTCAATTTTCTATACGTGTGTGTGCATGCATGTGCCTAAGGAAAATTGTTTGTAAATCAAAGACAATGACGACAATAGTGGCAACAACATCAATAGGAGAAGGTCGACCCGTAAAACTTTGTACATGAGTGGGAGGATTGGGAGATTTGTGCCCTTTTAAGAAATGTTGGCCTCCTCAAATATTATGAGAGTGCATCCCTTAAGGGGAACATGTGCCTATTGATGTAGTTTATTTGTCACTTGGATCACGATAGACAACCATTCAGTGTTGGTCTTGATTTGTTTTACCTATCCATAAAGGAGGATATGTATTTTATCACCAAACTATTTAGGAGGGGGGAGGATTTGTTGTAGTTCCCTAATATACCACCTTATGTTACAGGGGAGAGTCAATTGGCATATGTTTATAGATATGTCAATGAAGAGATCGTTGACACTTATGACTTTCAGGTTGTTGGTGGCTAGCTTTATTTGCATGCATTCAAGGCAAAGGAGGTTCACGTTTGGTCACCCCATTGGCACATTGTACCTCTAATGGGAAAGCATTAGTTTCCATTTGATGTATTATGTCGATAGTTTATTTTAGAGGCCGAGATTGATTAGGCGGCTAGTCATTTTTTTGAGAATTTTGTTTTACTCTAGATCATTTTCTTGTTATGTTTGATGGGAGGTCATTCTTCGCGTTTGTGTCGGAGTTGTTTACTTTATTTTTTAAGAGGTTTTCGGTCACTCAACCGACATTATCTTGCCTCCCTTCAATACCAATGACTCATGTGCACATGCACATGTGGGGGTAGATGGTACCCAAGAGGGGCCAACTAGAGTGGTCGTGTAGGCATGTTTTATTAGGGATTTTGGATTTGCTGGCCATTAAGGTCAATCATGTCCTCAATCTTGTAGAGTGCCCATATGTAGGGATGGAGTAGAGAGGATGTGCAAACATCATAGTTACTAATATCAAGCTAGTAGATGTTAGATGTAAAAATATCATTATATTTTGATTAATCTAGTTGCATATTTGTTGTATTATGTAATGCACGTGTAATTTATTGTTTAAATTGTCTAATTATTGTTGTCTACTATTTTGCAGATATTGGCACATATGTGGGAGACGTGCCTCCCTCATAGGATGAGGAGATGGTGGAGGCCAAGGAGGGGAAATGGCTTTAGGTAGAGTCATAGCATGCCATGGAGGTTAGATGAGAGGTACTATATGGAGGTGAAAAATCACCATGTTCCCTAATGGTTAAGCATTGAGTGGTACTTGTACATGCCCAATAGATTATATTGGTACATGAGCTATCAAAGATATGGTCCTCCCTTCCTCATGACGTGACATTATCGGTGTGTCATGTTATTACTATTAGTGTCCTCGACCTAGTCGAGAGGTTGAGGGTTCACACTTGACCTACTTCATCTAGTTCATCTTTTGAGGACAATGATCCTCATCCACCACCATCCCCTCATCCTTCGGTAGATGTGCAACCATCCCCTTGTCCTCCACCATAAGCATCACCATCCCCTCATCCTCCTATATCTATGCCACCATCCCCTCGTCCTTCACTCGACCTTGAGAACTAGATCGACCACTATCTCCTCTAACGCTACTAGATCAACCACCATCCCCTATTCCTCCACCATACAAACTACCAACCCCCATCCTTGATTGGATTGTGCACGAGACCAAGTACCGTCTCCTCATCTACCACTTGACCAACCATCTGCATCCCCTCATCAACCTCCATTAGATATACCACAGTCCTCAACCAAGCACTAAGATGATATAGATGTTGGGGGAGATATATATGAGATGTTACTTTTTGCATGTACTCATGCTCCTAAAATGTAAAAAAATCATCTACCACACAAGTAGGTTAGTGACAAATTAATAGGAACAAGCTCCAACAACATGATAAAAGAAGCTGCACTCTAATGCGAAATAAACAAGAAGCTAATGGCCAAAAGCATATACAAGATGTCCAAATTAGTTAAATTAAGCACTAAAAATTTGGATTTTAAAAAAGGAACATTTAAATATGCAAGAGCATAATGAGCAAGATATGATACCATGTGAGAAGCATCATCATTATTAGAAGAGTGAGACCACGTTAGAATATTGAGCAAAAAAAAATGATCAAATAAAACAATGATATCACTTATAGATGTGAAAATATAGCCATCAAGCAACTAAGTCATAAGCATATGTTCATTTCTTGATGTCACCATTACCACACTAAAGATCCATGCTCCTGAAAATGTCAAAAACATATTCCACACAAGAAGGTTAGCGACAAGTAAAACATGAACAAGACAACCTTTGTAAACAAGATGAATAAGAAAAAAAACCCTAATGCAAAGAGATCAAGAAGCTCATGACAATTATTTCAAGATAAGAGATGAATAAAAAACTGAACTTTTTTACCAAAACCGAATCCCAACAGCCGCTAAAAGATGGATCTATAACTCTGCAGCAGAAAACCGAAAGCATAAAAAATGAAAAATTTACAATGACCATAAATCGGTCAATATTTTCCAAAAAAATTATTATAACATGTTTTCGGAACTGGAGAAGTTGTTCTGCATCCCCCTGCTCCAATAGAACAAAAATCGGGGTACTCTGTCAAATGATATGCACTCTATAGTCCGCGCGGCCGTCACCAAAAAATTGGAAAATAACTAATTTTAAAATAGCGATATCTCCACTACCTGGACTTCAAACAAGATTTTTTTTAAAAATCGAGTATTTTTGTGAGAGGAACTCAGATCTGCAATTTCTTTCTTCATAATCTGCACAGAAAGTGTAAAAATTGATTTCAAAGTCGCCACCCAATTTTACCTTAAACACATCTCCATAAGGGTTAGGGTTTGAAAGAAAAAATTCAAATATGTAATATAAAGCCCATATCTAAAAAAATACCACTTGGGTATTGTAGGTCGGGTCCCAAAAATACAAAATATGAAGAGCCAAAGTGAAATCATGACAAAATAATGCTTAAAAAAATCAAATCTAAGAGTTTTACTAAAGAAGGTAGAATACAACAACCTGCTTTGATACCATGTTAGAATATTGAGAATTTGATAAAGTCATACAACAATACAAAACATGCATAGCATGAGTTGATCTATAATTTTATCATAATAAACAACAAATCACATGAACATGAATAAAATAGAAATAAGAGAATAGACAAGAGAACACTAGATATACGTGGTAAACCCCAAATGGGGAAACATCCATAGGAAAGTTGAAATCTTCTTAATCATTAATAATCTCCAATCTTACAATAGAGCTCGCACACATGAGTATCACATCCCACTCCATAATCACATTACATGACACGTCCTTGAGTTCATATGTGAATTCTTGAAAATTTTACAATAACTCCTAACCTCATTATATACCAAGAGGAAATAGAGGAATTGCATCCCATAACACATGTGGGATAAATGTAATTTCATCTCTTTGTATAATAAAAGGTAATAAGAGTAAATTATTACAAATTACATGTGGATAACTCTTTTACATAAAATTGCACATCATTACTTCCAAATACATTAAGTCATCATTACATATTCCAACACTCTTCAGACATCAATCATCAATACAAATCCAATCTACACTAATATAATCAGATCTACAACAATATAACCATATCTACATTCAAAGATGCTCTCAATCAGAAGATAGGGTGCGTTCCTTTCAACACTGGAAAAACTACCAACCAAAGTAGTCATAACTTCGTCATATGGAAAGATTTTCCAGTCAAACAAAAGGTGTTCCTTACTAAAATCGTTGCTCCGGATGCAATGGGATAGGTCTCACAACCCATAAATGAGTAAAAATGGGCGGACTGGAACATATGGTTGCGCCCCTCTCATTACTGTGAAAGCCACAATGGTAAACCACAAAGGAGAAGAGAAAGAATAGATGGTAGAAGAAGCTCATAGAAAATCATACTTTCAATGTACGAAAGCCATCCATCCTACATAAAAATCCTATCACATAAACCATAAACATAACCAGGACACAATCCAGCCTCCATGGCACATAAATATGATAAAATAATATAAATAAACATATGAACAAATACTTATCTTCAATGGGAAACTGTCTTCAATGGGACAACTTTCCTCCCAGTCGTAGACATAGTCAAGTCTAGCTCATTTGAACAGGTCACCCCCGAGATGAGACCACAGATCCACGGGAAAATGCACACTTAGTCTAGCAACTCTCGAAACTACCTCTTATGAGAACCGCAATGCTTTCCACTACTACTTTCATGTCCGTCTCTGCTGCCTATGGGATGAGACTCCCTTCACCTAACTCGTCCCTAAGGATATCACCATCCCATTTCCTAGCTTTTTGTGCGAGAACCTGGACTAGTAGAGTGAACTCAAGGAAGCAAGGGAAACATCCAACTAGACTAACTCTCTAATAGGATCCTACCATAACGTCGGGTCTCAACACAATCTCAATACCGTCAACACTCACAACATAGTGAGATAGCATAAGTCAAGTGATCCAAAGCTCAGGATTAGCTTCGACAAGGAGAGGGCATATGGATTTATAGCACAAGGAGACCAACTCTAACCCAAGGGGATCAACTCGAATTAGAGAGAGGTAAGGTTGAGCTTCATCATGGAGACTTAACTTAAATTGGTGGAGTGGTGGCTTAATTTTGGAGATTCCCCTTCCCATATTAACACCATGAGGAGGAGGACTTACCAAAATCCAAGGAGTGGAGCCATGAATAGCACAAGGAGGAACAATAATGCATAAGGGGGTTACAAAACATGAAGTAGGGTGCATTAGGTGAGAGAGAGGATCCAATAGTAACTCCATAGTCCATACAAATAAAAAAAATAGGGTACGTTGTACAATGTTTGGGTGACCAACACTACTAATGTCACTAAGGCACATGATGAACTAGGATGGAGAAAATAAATCCAACAACAAGTTCTAAGGTGCCAGGGATGTCCCCTCACACTGTGGAATCCATGGTCTCCTATACTCTTTTAGTTGCCTTTGTTGAGCAAGTTGTTTATTTAATTAATAGCAACAACATTCAGTGATAACAACAACGACAATTACAACATTAACATTAATAATAATGTCAAAGTCCATAATCACATCATCAAACAAATGATCATAAGTCCATAGTCACATTAACAAACAGAACATAAGTCCATAGTCACATTAAGAAAAAGAACATAAGTCCATAGTCAAATAAAAGACCATAAATTCAGGGCCTAATAACCATGATATTACACTCCCCTCCCCCTTAAACAATGCATCGTCCTTGATGCATATTTATTACATACGTGCCACAAACACCAAACATTCAAAATAGATGAGGGTATGCTTCCCTCATGACATCTTCCAGCTCCCAAGTCACATCCTTAGGATTGTAATGGGTCCATTGGATCTTTACCTACCTGATTTCTCGATTCTGAAGCAGCTTGACCTTGCTACCCAAAATGGAAACAAGTTGTACCCGAAAATACCCTTCCGGTTCCACCTGGATCATAGTCCATCCGATTGCATGATTAATATCATGTAGATATATCAACAACGAAAAGTAAAATCTCTCTAATTACCTAGATCACATTACAATCAATTACATGGTTAGCATCAGGTATTTACTTTTTCAATAAAGAAACATGAAACACATTATGTACTTTAATGCAAGCGGGAAGAGCAAGCTCATAAGCAATGGGTCCTATCTTAGCTAATATTTCGAAAGGTACACAGTATCTAGCAGCTAAGTTGGAACAATTTCCTAGGTTCAAGGAGCTCTTCTTAGGTCTAAATTTCAAATAGACATGATCTCTGACTTGAAACTGTCTGGCAAAATTGTTCTGATCTGCATAAATTTTATGTCTGTCTTGATATGCCTTCATATTTTGCTTTATCTTAACCATCTGATCCTCCATATCCTTCAATAATTCTAGGACAATAAGTGAGATTTTGTGAGACTCTCACATAGATCTAGAGACAAAGATATAATTCACACCAAGTCTAACGGAGATCAACAGAATTGAGCAAGAAAAATAGAGAAGGAAAAACTGTGTTACAACACAAGAGAATGAAGAACAATTGGAAAAAATTCCATTACCATATTATTTAGTAAAATGTGTACATAAATAATACATCTCCAAAGGAGAAATTCACGAGCCTAAAGAGGGATTTGGAATCCACACAAGTGGCAAGCTTAGTTTGCATTAGAACCATCTCCCGATAAGGTCTAGTGGCCACCGATGATGAATGGCTAGTCAGCTGAGGTGGGTTGGCACATGACTGAGTCATTAGGGCTAAAAATTAGGGAAGGAGACTCCAAGGAGGTGCAATACTAACTTGTATTGGTCAAAATAGACGCTCCTACACTCAGTAGCAGTGAAACTAGGTGTAACAATCAGTTAACTGAGTAATCAAGGGGACAATGCACCCTAAATCATGGAACTGACTGTACTAATTCCTAAAATTATCCATGAGGGATCCTTTGGACTTTAGTGATGTAACCAAGGCACTCTGAGTGGATAAGAGGGATAATGATGACCAAAGTTAAGTTTTGGGGGGCCTAATTAAGGACTAGGTGCTAGGAGACTCAACTACCAATACGATGCATGAAGTGCTGCATGGAATGCATGCATGCATGCAAAACCAAGATGATATGGTTAAAATATTCCAACACCCCCCCTTGAGCCTGACTATGTGAGGAAAGATCATAAATAGGGCCCTGGTAATTGTGACCAAAGGTCACCCTTTACAAATTTATTAGTCCATTTAAGTGAGGAAAGAGGGCAAACCCTATGGGAACAAACCCACCCCTCAAGATGGACATGGATCACAACAAAAAATTAATTGCTCCAAACTCAAGTAGGTGTGATGATTGAATCAATGTATGGAGGTATCTTCCTCTTAGGAATAAGTGGATCATGCTCCAAAAACATGTGCTTGAATTCTCCTTCAGTGGTTGCAAGTGAATTCGGATGCTTTCTGAACTTGCTCTTCAGACCAAACATGGTGAGAACAAATCCAAATATATGAAGATAATCCCAGAACCTGTAATTCAAACCAAGCGAGGTAGGATCAACTCCAGGAATGTGTAGATGGTTCTTTGATATCTCCTTTGAACCAACAGGGGTGAGATCAAAACAAAAATCACCAAAATATGCTTGAGACTTGAACCCAAGCGAATGGTAGTGTCCTCCATCTTCAATGAAACTCTGAGAACATGTACCAATGATGAAATAGAAGTTCATACGAAGCATGTGATCAAGGAGGGTGAATGCATCACCTCCAAACTATGATTTAACCTCCAAAACATTTAGTAGATCATCATTCCGCACACCAGCAGACTCATGTGAAAGAGAGGATTTAAGAACCTTTTCAGATTCTAGAGCATGAATTGGATTATCTTGCTCATAATTCGAAATAGAAGATATTGACAACATGAGTGAGGAATGGATAATCTCTCCAAAAGGATCAACTTCATTAGTTATATCACTTTCATCTGCATCAACTACATGGGAAGGGGACAATTCGAAATTGTCTTTAACTTCTAGAGCAATAGAGGAAGGAATGTCTTCAACATGAACTCTCTGTGTTGAATCTGCATCTTTTTCTTCATCTTGAACAACTTCATCATGAGAGATGATTTAGGCCGAGACATAATCAGAGATAGCACTTGAGGAGGTATCACTGGGCTTGTTCTCCAAATGATTTGCACCAATCTCTTCATTCTGCTTGCCAAATGCTTTGTCCAGTTGGGCCCATAGATCACTTGGATATTCAACAGTTTCCATGAGGTAGCGCATACTTGGAGACATAGCAATACACATTGCTCCAAAGGATCAGTCACATTCATTTAGCCAATCATTCTCCTCTTCATATGAAGCAAAATCTCTCATAACACCAATACACATATCAAAAAGACCCTGTCTCTTCAGATATACTATCATCTTTGGTTTCCACTCATCATATTTGAATGGAGAGAGAGGAGGAACTACTTTCAAATTCATGGAAGCTGTTGTAGAATACCTGCACAAAAAATACCTGAAAAACTCTTCCGGAATATTAATTTGCTCATCAAAGCTCTGATACCAAGTGAGATTTTGTGAGACTCTCACAGATATCTAGAGACAAAGATAAAATTCACACTAAGTCTAACAAATATCAAAAGAATTAAGCAGGAAAAATAGAAAAGGAAAAACTGTGTTACAACACAAGAGAATGAAGAACAATTGGAAAAAATTCCATTACCATATTATTCAGTAAATGTGTACATAAATAATACATCTCCAAAGGAGAAATTCATGAGCCTAAAGAGGCATTTGGAATCCACACAAGTGGCAGGCTTAGTTTGCATTGGAACCATCTCCCGATAAGGTCTAGTGGCCACCGATGATGAATGGCTAGTCAATTGAGGTGGACTGGCGTATGACTGAGTCATTGGGGCTAGAAATTAGGGAAGGAGACTCCAAGGAGGCACAATACTAACTTGTAGTGGTCAAAATAGGCGGTCCTACACTTAGTAGCAGTGAAACTAGGTGTAACAATCAGTTAACTTAGTAATCAAGGGGACAATGTGCCTTAAATCATGCAACTGACCGTACTGACTCCTAAAATCATGCATGAGGGTGCATTTGGACCTTAGTGGTGTAACCAAAGCACTCTGAGTGGATAAGAGGGCTAATGATGACCAGAGATAAACTCTGGGGGGCCTAAATTAAGGACTAGGTGCTAGGAGACTCAACTACCAATGCATGGATGCATGGAGTGCTGCATGGAATGTATGCATGCATGCAAAATGCATGAAAAGTATGCAAAACCAAGATGAGTTGGTTATAATATTTCAACACAATAATGAATTTGTTAGTTGGATTATCCCAACTAATAGGAGTATTGCACTTTCTTCCATACATAGCCTTGAATGGGCTCATCTTCAGAGAGGCATGGATAGAGAGCTGCAAAATTAAAGTTTGAAATTTGTAAGCTAGGAGCAGGATTTTAATCATGCTTCCTATATTTTTCAAGAATTGTATAAGTTGCAGGCTCAAGATGCATTTAATAGCATCTGTTGTTGGTGCCACACTTACTGGAAAAGACACATTTCCAGAATGGTGGAGAAAGATCAAGGCTACGTATGTCTACAATGACTTGTAGGACGACATTTGCGATGGAAAGACTACTCTCAATGACGAAGGCACTGCCATTAGTTTAGCGCCAAAGCCCCCATCATCAGAGAAATAAATTGCTATTTGGCAGTCCAGAGACAAGAAAACATTGGCCATGATTTCTGCCACTGTCAGTGAAGAGGTGAGCCAGCATATTCTTTAATGTTAAAGTTATTCAATCTTGAAGTAAAAGATTATGACCCCATGCTGGTTGCATCTAAAATAGAATCCATCATGCACAAGATTCAAGCCTCTGGTACGAAACCAAACATTCCACTTGCAACATTTGTAAAATCTCTTTATCTCACTCACTCAAACTACCTTTAATCCTTGCAAGCAAGCGATGAGTTCAAAGACCTCACCTTTGAAGTTTTGGTAGAAAAGATTGCAGACAGAGAGACAGATTTTGGAAAGAAGACAAGTGAAAGTACTACAGAATCTTTTTTCTTTGCTAAAAAAACAAAGAACAAGCCTAAAGACCCTTTTCAAGGGAGATAGCATCAAAAGAGGCAGAGGAAGAGGAGGAAGAAACAACTCTAGCAAAAGATCAGATGTGAAGTGAACACGCTGCAGAAAGAATGGGCATGAAGCAGATCAGTGCTGGGAATATTGGAACTCCATCAAAGGTAGACAAAATCAAGAAGATAAGAATAAAAACCAAGACAGTGGTAAAACCCCTGATTTTGGTCATTGTATTGTTGCACATTGTAATCTTGTAATTAATGAAATGACTTCTCTTTCACCTTACAAAGATTGTTGGTTGCTTGATACTGGTGCAACATCTCATATGACTTTTAGAAAATATTGCTTTGTAGAACTGAATGACATTGCAAATGGCATAACATACTTTGCAGATAAATCTAGCCTCAAACCACAGGGAATTGACTCAATCAGGCTAAAGTTGCCTGGATTCCCTGATTTCATTTTAAAGAATGTTCTCTATATTCCTTATCTTCCCGAGTTGCAGAGAAGCTTGTTGTCCTTGGTGCATATTTGACAGGAAGGCCATTCCATCCACATGTTTGATGGGATTGTAGAGATAAGAAAATCCTCTAATAACAAGGTCGTCATGATTGGTTATGAAGATGGGCAGCTGTTAAAGTTGAAAGGCTCTTCAACAAGAGTTCAAAACTTTGCCTATATGTCTCAGCATGATGAAGGTAATATGTCATCCAGTTTACTATGGCATGCTATATTTGGTCATCTTAATTATAACAGTCTTAGATTGTTAAGAAAGAATGGTGTATTTGGTTTTCCCAGCATTCCTAAACAGAGGAACAAATGTGCTGCATGCATACTAGGAAAACATAGTAAGCATCCATTTCCAGAGTCTAAATTCAGGGCATGTAGAAAGTTAGAACTGGTTCATTCTGACTTATGTGGCCCCATGCCTATTCCTTCCACAAATGGTAATAGTTACATTATGACATTTGTTGATGATTATAGTAGAATGTGTTGGGTGTATTTGTTGAATACAAAATCTGAAGCATTTCAAACTTTCAATACGTTTCATGCATTGATAGAAAATCAGGCACAAGTACGTATTAGTACATTCATATCTGATAATGGTTAAAAATATACCTCTAAGGCATTTGAAGACTATCTTTGCAAACATGGAGTTACACATCAAACTACAGTTCCCTACAATCCTCAACAAAACGGTGTAGCAGAAAGGATGGATAGAACCTTAATGAATACAACACGCTCAATGATGTTTTTCAAGAATGTGAAGCTAATGTTTTGGGGTGATGTAGTCCTATGTGCAGCCTATTTGAGAAATAGAAGTCCTTCTCATGTTCTAGAAGATAAGACTCCACATGAAATGTGGTTTGGCCACCTTCCTTTGGTTGGGCATCTTAGAGTTTTTGGTTCAACCTGCTATGCCTTGATACCAAAGGAGCAAAGAAACAAGCTTGGTGCTAGAAGCAGAAGATGTATTTTCTTGGGGGTACTCAGAAACGTCCAAGGCATATCATCTTTATGATGAGGTCAAAAAAAGTTTGTTATTTCCAGAGATGTCATTTTTCTTGAAACTAATAAAAATGAAAAGTCTATTGAAAGACAACTTGATCATCTAGAGAGGTTTGCTCATCTAAAGAAATATTATGAATGCGATAATGAAATTCCACATATTGAAGGGGGGATCCCTATCTTGGATCAATCCATGGAATTTCCATTTGAAGCAGCACCAACAACCCCTCACGAAGAGAATGATGAAGAAGAAGTTCTTTCCACTTCAACTGAACAAGAGACTCAACTGGATGATGTAATTGAGAGGATTGGAAGATTGAACCTATAAGAGAATAATGCACCACCAACTGATCAACCTGGACCATCAAGGAAGATTCTGAAATGGGCCACAAAGACACTTGAAAGTGTCTGTGCAGATGAAGTAGGAAAGATGGGAACAAGAAGCTCAACTAGACAAGAAGATGGAAGAAATGCAAAGAACACAGGTGATGACATGGATGTCTCATTTGATTGTGAATTGAATTCTTCTGCTAACGTTGAACCAACTTCCTTTGAAGAGGCTACTACTCGTGATGAGTGGAAAGAAGCCATGCAAAATGAGTATGATGCACTCATAAAGAATGGAACTTGGAAGCTAGTCGATCCTCCATTCAAAACCAAACCAATTGGAAGCAAGTAAGTGTATACGAACAAATACAAATCAGATGGCTCACTTGACAGGCACAAAGAAAGGCTCATGGAAAAAGGCTATGCACATAAATAATGAATTGACTATGAAGAAACGTTCTCTCCCACAACAAAATGGGGCACCATCTGTACTATACTTAGCTGCACAAAATGGTTGGAAAGTTCATCAGATGGATGTAAATACAACATTCTTGAATGGATACTTGAAAGAAAATGCCTTCATGTCTCAACTCGAAGGCTTTGTTGTGAAGGGACAAGAACACAAGGTAAGCAAACTTGTCAAGTCCTTGTATGGCCTGAAACAAACACCTCGAACATGGTATGAAAAGCTAACCGAGCATCTTCTAAAGCTAAATTTCAAACATTACAATCTTGATGACGCAACACTATTTGTAAATAAAGTTGGAAGATCTATTGTGTTTCTTGTTGTATATGTCAATGATCTTTTGATGACTGGGAACAATGAAAGTTATATAGCATCCATAAAGAAAGACTTAAAGAAGGCTTTGAAATGACTGATCTGGGACATCTTCACTATTACTTAGGAATTTAAGTGACTCAACATCCTAAATACATTTTCATTCCTCATAAAAATTATGTTGGAGAACTGCTGAACAAATTTGGCATGGTAGATTGCAACCCACTCTCAACTCCAATGGAACAAAATCTAAAGCTCACATCAAGTGAAGGAAAATAATTCGAGGATGCAACCAATTACCGACAGCTTGTAGGAAGCCTTATCTACCTCACTACCACCAGACCAGATATTTCTTATGTTGTTAGCATTCTTTCATGGTTTATGCACAAACCTTGTGAAGGCCATTGGTCTGTAACAAAGAGAGTTCTAAGATACTTGCAAGGAACTAAATACTTTGGACTCAAGTATTCTAAGGTGGAAGACTTAAAACTTATTGGGTACTCTGATTTAGATTTTGATGGTGACAAAGAAACAAGAGTGTCCACTTTTGGATACACAATGAGTCTTGGATCAACAACTGTCTCCTGGAGATCACGCAAAAATCAGTTCCAACAGATTCAACAACAAAGGCAGAATATGTGGCTGCTGCAGAAGCAACCAAAGATATTATGTCGCTCAGGAAGATACTTGAAGATTTGCAGGAGAAACAAGAACATTCCACCCCACTTTTGATTGACAACACTTCTACAATCACATTGGCCAAGAATACTAGATTCCATGATCGAACCAAACATATCAACACAAAGTATCATCTGATTCGACTTCATGTAGAGGCCAAGACAATTCATTTACGTCATTGTTCCACTAATGATCAAACTGCAGATATCTTCACCAAAGCAATTGGACTAGAAAAGTTTGAAATATTTAGAACCATGCTCGGTCTTACAAACTCTCCTTCGGATTAAGGGGGGAAATGTTGGAAGCTTAATCCTAGGATTATAGCTCCACATACTTTGTAAACATGTAAATAAATAAAATGAAGTCGAATAGTTGTAGGAAGGCAAAGAGTCTTGAACGGACCATTTGGAATCTTAATACCAAAGGTCAGAAAACCTTGTATATATTCAATGCTTGGTGAATGAAATTGAGATCCGAGAGTTATTTCCTGTCACTTCCACATATCCATGATTTAGTGGAGGCATATCAACTGCATCAAAAAAATTGAGGATGAAGAAGGCCAGACCCTTACAACCCATGTCGATATCGAGAAAGAACTGGTCAATTATTATCAGAACCTTCTTGTAGAGTCGTGCCCAGACAAATCATATGCAATTGTGAACATAACACAACAAATTCCATCTATAATCTTTGTTGGTCAAAATGAAGCTTTGTTATGGCCGATTACAATGGATGAGGTAGATCAAACTGTCAAGGAAATGCCAATTAGAAAATCCCCAAATCCAGATGGCTTTATGATTGAATTTTTTCACCACTGCTTGCATATGATTATGGAAGAAGTTTGGCAGCTGGTTGATGACTCCCATCGATCAAAATTTTTTCTTCCATCCCTTAATGCAACCTTCCTCACTTTGATCTCGAAGGAGGAGTGGGTGTCTCATCCCAAGAAATTATGTCCCATAGTGCTTTGCAATGTTATTTATAAAATCATCAGCGAGGTAATTGATCTTCATTTTAAACCTCTCCTCCCTCATATTATCTCACATGAGCAATTTGGTTATGTTGGGGGTCGTAAAATTCTAGATAGTGTGATCTTGGCTCATAAAGTAATTCATTATCTAAAAACCTGAAGGACTCATGGGATGTTAATTAAACTTGAATTTTCTAAAGCCTTTAACAAGCTTAGTTTGTAATATACGATTTCCCTTCTCTCCGCCTTTGGTTTTAGTCCAGATTGGATTAACTAGATCTCGAGTCTCACATCTTCAACCTTCTTCTCAATATTATTTAATGGTGTCCCTTCGGAGACATTATCCCCTTCGAGAGGAATCTTCCAAGGCGACCCCTTGTCCCCATTCCTCTTGGTTATCATGGCTGAATGAATAAGTAGATACATTAAAGTTGCAATTGCAGATGGTTTACTTAAAGGCACCCCCTGCATGGACTAAACCCCCCTATATCCCATAGCCAATTTGTGGACTATACTTTGTTTATGGTATCCCAGATGGTCAGTGTGTCATGTCCCCTCCCGTCGATCCGATGCAAGGGAGGAAACATGATTGAGATTCCAGGGCTTATTTGGGTAAGTCAACCCCATTCATCACTCACAAATTCATAATAAATAAAAAATTATATGTGCAGATTCATACTCAATATAAACACAATAGAAATAAACATTATCCACACACAACTACATCATGCATCCAACATATCAATAACAGTCATCAAATTAAACATTGCAGAGCACGTAATTCATATAATTTAAACCACAGAGAATACTCATCTTTAAGATGAAGCTATCCAACAACTGGCTATGTGAGAGCAACGTTCCACCAAACCATAGGTCTCTGTCCAGCCTGTATTCTTTCAGCTGAGAGACCACCCCTGAGCTGGGATGTGTATCCACTAAGGAGGAATTAGACGGGCTCACTCACAGCCATGATCTCACACAACAATCATGCTAAGCAAGCACACGATTGGGTTTATCAAGCATGAAAGGGACAAATGAGGAGGATGCTAAGCCGGTGAGTTCAACCACACAGCTACAAACACCTCAACTAAACTCAAACAGTCATGGCACCCACAATACCTACCACACCCAACACAAGGAAGGTCCCCTTCTTTGCTGCACAGTCCCCCAGGAGTCCCTTCCCTCCAGTGATCTTCAGGGTGGTAATATAAAGGTCCAAGCTGCTAATGCCTTGAGATTTTAGTCTTCACTGGGTTTATCAAGCAATCTCAACCTCTGTTCTAGCATTCACGCTTGGATTTTCACAATTCGGTGACCAAATAACTCAGTCCCGTAATTGGATTTCTGGGCTATAAAAACTGGGTTTTCCAATGGATTTCGGGGTATCTAATACTCTCAATTTCGCCCCAAGGTTCATATCTATGGATCCCCCATTGGATTTCATTGTCAATACCAAATTCTGGGCATTTATGGCACTTCAAATTGTGGGTTAATTCACAGTTGCGATTTCTCATTTTTCTCACTGTTGTCGGCATTCGTAATCGATGAAAACTGATGCTGGGAAGTTCAACAATGGAATGGGAATGAGGAAGAACGAATTCCCATGATGTAGGGTGACTTGTGTTACAAGAAAAACAGAGCCCATACCTGCCATACGAATTTTTGGGCTGCCCATGCTCCATTAAAGCCATGGAATGATTTCTTCAACAACTTTCTTACACAGAATTAAATGTCGACAAGGAAAGTCAAATGGGTTCTTAAAATGACATTTGGAAGCCTATGGTTCAATCCCACAACCCCCTCACCACTCCCTAGTGGAATACACATGGCCCCTTCTCATTAGTTGTTTCCATAGCCAGTTTTGGTGTTTTATTGCAATATTAAATATTTACACCATTTCACAATGTTCCATAGCTTAATAGCACATGGATAGCAAAGTATCAAATACTTTTCCATTTTAAATAAAATTCGAGCATACACTAGCGGGGCCTTGGCTATGAGCTCCATGCTAGGAAAAGATATATCGCATGTACACAATATTTACATAAAAGCCAATATATCATAAGGGTCAAAATTGGGGTATTACATTCCCCTCCCCCTTAGAACGACACCGTCCTCAGTGTTCTCAAAACTGAACAAAGATGAGAATGCCTCTCTCATGGCATCCTCCAACTCCCATGTAGCCTCATCGGGACTAAGGTGCTCCCATTGGACCTTTACCTTCCTGATGGCTCTATTCCGGAGCAAAGTGACCTTCTTGTCAAGGATGCGCATAGGCTCTACTTGGAACTTTCCCTCGGGTTCCACTTGTATCACATTCCAATCAATCATATGATTAGGATTATGTACATACTTCTTAAGCAAAGATACATGGAAAACATTATGAGCTCTTATGTTAGCAGGCAATGAAACTCTATATGCAACTGGTCCTATCCTATCTAGGACTTCAAATGGCCCACAATACCTTGGTTCCAACTTGGCACAACTCCCCAAATTGAGAGAAATTTTCCTTTGTTTCACTCTCAAATAAACATGATGCCCAATCTGAAATTCCTTATGCACTCTTTTCAAATCTGCATAAATCTTTTGCCTGTCCTGAGCTGCCTTTAAATTCTGCCTGATCTTAATAACTTCCTGTTCCATTTCCTTGATCATCTCTGGCCCAAGCACTACCCTGTTCATCGGACTATCCCAATTCACCGGAGTCCTGCATCCTTTGCCATAGAATGCCTCAAATGGACTTATTCCCAATGATGCATGATGTCCATTATTGTATGCAAATTCTACCAAGTGTAGGTAATCCTCCCACTTGGATGGTTTATCCATCACATACATTCTCAGCATGTCTTCAAGAACCTGATTCACCCTCTCAGTTTGGCCATATGTTTGAGGATGATATGCTGTACTGAAATTCAATCTAGTTTCCAATTCCTGAAATAATCCCTTCCAGAAATTGGAAGTGAACTTTGTATCACAATCAGAAATTATTGCCTTGGGCAATCCATGCAATCTGAATATCTCTCTCATGAAGATATTTTCAATGTCATTATCCTTGTGAGTGGACTTGACTGGAATAAAGTGATCTACCTTTGATAACTTGTCCACCACAACCATGATTGAATCATGCTTCTTCACTGTCATGGGCAGACCTGTTATAAAATCCATAGAGATCACTTCCCACTTCCACTCTGGAATAGGTAAGGGCTGCAACAATCCTGCTGGATATTGGTGCTCTGCCTTGACTTGCTGATACTTTTGACATCTAGCAATGTACTAAGCTATGTCCTTCTTCATACCATGCCAAAAGTATTGCTTTCTTGCCACTGTTATAGTTTTCTGATATCCTAGGTGTCCAGAATATGGCATTTGATGTACTTCATCCATCACAAGCTTCTTCAAATCTGCACTATTTGGAATGTACAGTTTGGTACCATGATAAATGAGAACATCATCCTCACCCAACTGATATCTTGCACATGCTTCATCCACATTACCCTTTTGCAACTTCTCTTTAATTTGAAGGCATGTTTCATCACTGTTTTGGGCTTCAAGAGCTCTTGTCTTCAAATCTGATTTACACACACTTAATGTTGCAACATGAAATTTTCTACTAAGAGCATCTGCAACCTTATTCTCTTTTCCTTTTACATGCTTAATTTCAAAATCAAATTCATAAAGTAATTCCATCCACCTAGCTTGCCTAGCGTTCAAGTTTGGCTGATCAAACAAATACTTCAAGCTCATGTGGACTGTCCTAAGCTTGAATGTTCTTCCCAACAAATAATGTCTCCACATCTTGAGAGCATGTACTATGGCTGCTAATTCTAAATCATGTGTGGCATAATTATTTTCATGCTCTTTTAATTTTCTTGACTCATAGCAAATCACACATCCTTCTTGCATGAGCACTCCATCTAGCCCTTCAATGCAAGCATCTGTGCACACCACAAAATCCTTCTTTGGATCTGCTATCTTCAAAATAGGAGCACTGGTAAGTAACTCCTTTAACTGCTGAAAAGTTTTCTCACATTTTTCAGACCATACAAACTTGACATTCTTCATCTGCAATGAAGTGATTGGGTGCGCTATCTTGGAGAATCCTTCAATGAACCTTCTGTAGTAGCCAACAAGACCCATGAAAGATCTAACATCTGAAACATTCTTTGGAGTATGCCAATCCATGATGACATTAATATTCTCTGGATCAACTGCAATACCCTCCTCTGAAATGACATGACCCAAGTATTGCACCCTCTTTTGATAGAATTCACACTTGCTTAACTTGTCATACAACTGGTGTTCTCTAAGGACTTGTAACACCATTCTTAAATGATCATTATGTTCTTGATTCCTTGAATAGACAAGGATGTCATCCAAGAACACAATCACAAACTTATCCAAATATTTGCTGAAAACACTATTCATGAGACACATGAATGTAGTAGGTGCATTGGTAAGACCAAATGGCACCACAGTGAACTCATAATGACCATATCTAGTTCTGAAAGCTATCTTGTGAATGTCTTCTTCTTTTATCCTCACTTGATGGTAGCCAGACCTCAAGTCAATCTTGGAAAACACTTTAACTTCCTTCATTTGATCAAATAAGTCATCAATTCTTGGAAATGGGTATTTATTCTTGACTACCACTTTATTTAGCTGCCTATAATCAATACACAACCTTAAGGTCCCATCCTTCTTCTTGACAAATAACACCGGTGCTCCCCAAGGAGACACACTTGGCCTGATATACTTCTTGTCCATTAACTCTTGTAGCTGCATCTTTAAATCTACCAATTCCGCTGTGCTCATTTTACAAGGAGCTTTGGAATTTGGTGTTGCCCCTGGGACAAGATCGATGGTAAAATCAATATCTCTCTTTGGTGGTAGTCCCAACACTTCATCCAGAAACACATCTTGGAACTTTTGCAACAATGGGAAGTCTTCTATCCTTGGACCTTTGTCCTCTGATGAATCTGACATATGAACTACATATAATTGACAACCTTTCTTATAAAAATTTTTCAACTGTAAGGCTGAAATCAGTCTTACTGAAACTTGCTTGGGAATTCCTCTTACCAATCTTGGCCTTCCCTTTTCATCAATGCATTCAAGTGCTTTCTCATAACGGTCCAACTTGGATCGATGTATTTCCAACCAATCCATGCCAATCAAGGCATCATAAGATCCTAATGGTAGTACATTTAATTATGCATGTGTGTGGAGTCCATTCAATTCCATGGGGTACTCCACCACTACTTCTCTTACTTTTCTCTTGGTCCTTGTGGCTAATTGAACTAGCCAAGACTTATTATGCTTCACTTTTCTAAGAGAACAACCTTCAACCACTTTTGGAGAAACATAACTATGAGTAGATCTTGGATCAATCAAAACATAAATAGATTGCTTAGCAATCTTACCTTCAACTTCCACCACTAATGATTGATGGTCTGCCTGATGATTATCCAATGCTGCATAAATTCAAATCATTTCCCTTGCCATATCCTCCACTGTAGTTGCTCCCTTTAAGTTGTGCAATCTCTAGGGATTCTCCCTCTGATGTGGACAATCCTTTAGCATGTAGTTTTCTCCACATCCCCAATACTGAAGTGGTTCTTTTGATGTCTTTTCTACTGTTACTACTGGCTTGTTTCCACTCCTTGCTTGCTGGCCCTGTGGAAAGTTTCTTGGCTGATCTTTGAATGGTGGCTTGAATCTACTTTTCTTTTGATCAAACCTTCCTCTTGGATTCTCTTTCCATGCTGGGTGAACCTCTGATTTTCCTTTATTCTGCTCATAGCAATGCATTGCCATTCTAATGGCTTCATCCAGACTTGGGAGATTAACAAACTCAATTCTATCTTTGAAACCTTGAGGTAGGATTCCAAGGAAGCATTAGATCTTTATCCTCTCATCTTTGATATAGTCCACATACCTCAACAATTCCAAAAATTTGTGGACATGCTATTCCATAGATTTATGTCCCAACATGAGTTCATTGAACTATTTTCTCTTATTGTCATAATACTGGGCATAAAGGTATTTTTCCTTGAAATACTTCTTAAATATTTCCCAGCTGATCTTCCTTTCATTGATCCCTTTAACTTCCAAGAGGTTATCCCACCAAATTGAAGCTCTTCCATTTAGATTGTAAATGGAAATTTTGGCCTTCTCATTTCCTGAGTAATCATGAATCTTGAAGTATTTATTCATCCCAAGAATCCATTCCTCTACCTCTTGGCCCGGCTTACCCTCTCCATCAAATGTGGGAGGTCTTGCCTTCCTGAATTCTCCCTGTGGGATGCCTTTGAATTTCTTCCTTCCTTCAAATCTGTTAGACGTATGCCTTGGACTTCTTCGAGAACCTCTGGAGTCACATGACTTGCTAGAAGAAGATCTTGAGGAAGGTGTTCTATGCTTCTTGCTCACAGAACTCTTCCTTAGGATTGTAGTCCTCCTCCTAGAACGACCTCTAGAGCGACTCCCTGCATCTCTTCCTTCTTCACCTACATGAATTGGGTTGGAACCAAGGCTTATCCTTTGCTGCATATCAGTGAGGCTCTGCAAAATAGCAGCATTGAGCTGATTCTGTTCTTCCTGAGCCTTCATCAGCCTTTCATTAAAGCTTACCATGGTTTCAACCAAATTCCGAGTTATTTGCTCCCTTCTCCCATTGGATTCAGTCTCAGCATTCCCTTCTTGCACATTTTCTCCTAGCACATCATCTTCTTGCTCATAAGGATCCTGAGCATCATTTATGGTCACTATTTTCCTTTGGAGACCCTTTCCCTGTATGCTGCCCTCTGCTACAAGTATTCAAAATCTTATGAGTTGCAAGCACTGTGCATTATAAAAATATTTATTAGACATCTTAGGAATGCATATAGAAACATAAGACATCAATATTTTAACAGAATTAACTCATGGAAAAATTCTCAAAGATATCATGTATTCATTTCTTTTGCCCATTCATGCAATTCTGGAAATTGCCCATGTTGACAACAATTTGTCAAAACAGTCACTGGCACTCTCTCGCTCTACATATCTATGATGTATGATAACCTCATTCAAATTCTGGTTATGCACTATTGTTCCTTGTTGGATAAGCTTTCCAATGCCTATCCACATGCTTCAATCTGACTTCGGGTGTGGGAATTACATTACTTTAAAAATGTCATTTTTTTTTACCAAAATTCTGCACTTTTACACAATTGCAACATATCCTGAACTGCCAACTTCAGCCACCAGTAGAAGCAAATCTAGAAAGATTCAGCAAAACTTTTCTACCGGGCGAAGTTAGTCCATACAACAAGGGACACTCAGCAACTTGCAGATTTCAGTTCCAATGCACCATTCATCTTCTATAAAATTCCAGGTTTGACTACTTTTAACTTTTAACTTTTACAAAATTTCAAAATTTTGGGCCAAAAATGGCTATCTCCCAAACTGAGCATTTTTGGAAAATCTCTGTCTAACGTAAATTTTATGTTTTAATGAGAATATGAAATGTTGAGTTCAGTAAATTTCTTTAATCCTTCATCTAAGGTCCCTTTCATCCACTGCAAGCTTTTCAAAATCTCCAAAAAGTGGCCCAGAATAGTGCTTTTTGGCCTTCTCACTCACTTCGACTCCACATCCTTTGGATTTTGGCTCCAAAATTCCAAACTTAACACTGTGCCTGCTCCATATCAGTTTCAACTCGATTCGACCTTCTGTCAAGCGTCGAGACACCGATTTGTAAAAGCCATTAATTCCAAATTTATGCCAAATTGGAGCATAATGGGCTTGGGATCTTCACTGAACCTTTCATGCCCTTCGTTAATGGCTTCAGAACGCCACTGAACTCATCCAATTCTGATTCCGCATGCTCCTGCTATCCAAAAATCGAGTTTTGGGCTCGATAATTTTTTTTTTTATTTTTTTTGCTTCCGCAATCCGCAATCCGTACTGCGGGTGTGGAAATGCCAATTTTCCAACCCGGAAATACTCCTTTCCGCAATCCCGCAATCCGTACTGCCGGTGCGGAAATGCCAACTTTCCAACCCGGAAATACTCCTTTCCGCAATCCTGCAATCCCGCAATCCATACTGCGCGTGCAGAAAGACAAATCGAAAATACGAAACTTTCATGTTCCCGCAATCCGCAATTGCGGGAATCCAAAACGCAAAATTTGGAAATCCTCGTTTCCGCAATACACAATTGCGGAAACACCTATGTTCCGACAACTTGCGGGGCGCATATCTCCCTCGTCCCTCAACCAATTAAGGCGAGTCTGATACCGTTGGAAAGCTCTTGGAGAGATCTATGCAATAGTGTGATCCTATGCCACACTTGAGAACTCTGATTCTATCATTTTTCAATCAAAATGTCGCCAAAAACTTCATTTATACCACGCTAAAACACTCTAACATCTATATGTAACTCATAGTTTGGACAAAGCAATCCTAGTGCTGCAACATGGGCTCTGATACCACTCTGTCACGTCCCCTCCTGTCGATCAGATGCAAGGGAGGAAACCTGACTAAGATTTCAGGGCTTATTTGGGTAAGTCAACCCCGTTCATTACTCACAAATTCATAATAAATTAAAACTTATGTGTGCAGATTCATACTCAATATAAACACAATGGAAATAAACATTATCCACACACAACTACATCATGCATCCAACATATCAATAACAATCATCAAATTAAACATTGCAGAGCACATAATGCATATAATTCAAACCACAGAGAATACTTATCTTTAAGATGAAGTTGTCCAACAAATGGCTATGTGAGAGCAACGTTCCACCCAACCATAGGTCTCTATCCAGCTTGTATTCTTTCAGCTGAGAGACCACCCCTGAGCTGGGATGTGTATCGACTAAGGAGGAACTAGATGGGCTCACTCACAGCCGTGATCTCACACAACAGTCATGCTAAGCCAACACACGGTTGGATTTATCAAGCATGCAAGGGACAAATGAGGAGGATGCTAAGCCAATGCGCTCAACCACAAAGATATATACACCTCAACTAAACTCAAATAGTCATGGCACCCACAATACCTACCACACCCAACACAAGGAAGGTCCCCTTATTTGCTGCACAGTCGCTCAGTCGTCCCTTCCCTCCATTTCTCTTCAGGGTGAGCATAGAAAGGTCCAAGCTGCTAATTCCTTGAGATTTTAGTCTTCACTGGGTTTATCAAGCAATCCCAACCTCTGTTCTATCATTCACGCTTGGATTTTCATAATTCGGTGACCAAATAACTCAATCCCGTAATTGGATTTCTGGGCTATAAAAACTAGGTTTTGCAATGGATTTCGGGGTATCTAATACTCTCAATTTCGCCCCAAGGTTAATATCTATGGATCCCCCATTGGATTTCACTGTCAATACCAAATTCTGGGCGTTTATGGCACTTTAAAACGTGGGTTAATTCACAGTTGTGATTTCTGGTTTTTCTCACTGCTGGGCATTCGTAATCGATAAAAACTGATGCTGGGATGTTCAACAATGGAATGAGAATGAGGAAAAATGAATTCCCATGAGGTAGGGTGACTCGTGGTACAAGAAAAACAAAGCCCATACTTGCCATACGAAATTTTTGGATTGCCCATGCTCCATTGAAGCCATGCACTGATTTCTTCAACAACTTTCTTACACAGAATTAAATGTCAGCAAGGAAAGTCAAATGGGTTCTCAAAATGACATTTGGCAACCTATGGTTCAATCCCACAACCCCCTCACCACTCCCTAGTGGAATACACATGGATCCTTCTCATTAGTTGTTTCCATAGCCAGTTTTGGTGTTTTATTGCAATATTAAATATTTACATCATTTCACAATGTTCCATGGCTTAATAGCACATGGATAGAAAAATATCAAATACTTTTTCATTTTAAATAAAATCCGAGCATACACTAGCGGGGCCTTGGCCTTGAGCTCCATGGTAGGAAAACATATATCGCATGTACTCAATATTTATATAAAAGCCAATATATCATAAGGGTCAAAATTGGGGTATTGCACCATGAAGCTCGACGCATCCTTGAAATCCTCCAGAACTTAAGTGTTGCTTCGAGAACTTCCATCAACTCCAAAAAGTCCCAAATATTTTTCCTTAATACCCCTCGTGTTATCGAGTCCTTCATTTCTCGAATCCTTGGTTTCAGCCAGAGCTCCCTCCCTTCCAAATACTTAGGCATTCCTCGCATTGATAATGCATTCCACGACAACTCTTGGGAAGGTCTAATCGACGCCTTAGGAAAGCACCTCTCGTCTTGGACCTTTCAAGCTATCCCCATTTACATCTTCTTAGCGCTCACAGTGCCAAAATCGGCCCTCAAACCGATCATAAACATTCAAAGGCGCTTCTTATGGCAAGGGACTCATGAAGGAAGAAAGTGGGTCCTAGTCAAATGGGAAAAACTATGCTTACTCAAATTGGTTAGCGGATTAGGCCTACGAGACCCCCAAATGCTTAATCAGGTTCTAGGTGCCAAAATCTAATGGAGATGGATTAAAAACCTAAATGACATCTGGACCAAACTATGGAGGAACAAATACACACCAGTAGTGGCAGAGGATCAAATTATAAGATGGAATGAGCAGAAAGAGGGCTCCCTCATTTGGAATGATGCCTGGCAGAATCACGCTTTGGTCCAAGATTGTGCTTTATGGGAGCTCAAAGAAGGACACAACGCCGTATTTTGGGTGGACTCGTGGTAGAAATTGCCTCCCCTCATCCAATAGATTGACATCTTCATGTAATCCAACCCAACCTTCCTCAAACAGGATCTTCAATTGTAGCAACCTTCTGGAAATAATTTTATCCAAACTCTTTATGGAAAAGATGGAAGGACACCCATGTAGAATTGGGCATTCCTGATAAGATTGATCTAAATGCATGGCTTGAGGAGATGTCTCTTAGAACAATCCAAATAAAGCATGGTACAGATATTCTCTGCTGGGGTCATTCCTCCAAAGGAACCTTTTCCACAAAGGAAACCTATAGTTTGAAATCTTCCTTTCACTTGTTGCCTCAAGATGATGTCTAGAAGAATATATGGAAGAATAACATTTGGATTAAAGCAAGCACATTCCTTTGGTTAGTAGTGCACTAAGGTATATTGACTTCGAATATTGTCCGCAAAAGAAACTTCATTTGCTCCTCAATTTGCATCCTTTCTAGTCAACAAGAGGAAATTCTGGAGCATCTGCTCAACTAATTCCCTTATAGCTCTCATATATGGGATCAACTTGCTTAGCATATGCGAACAATAGACAGGTAGTGGAACAACATTCCCAACACACTTGCTAGCTGGCGCTCCTCGACCTTCAAGAATTCAATCCTTAATTGCATTTGGAAACTCTTGCCAAGCCTCACCCTTTGGAACATTTGGAAATAAAGGAATCATAGAATTTTCAAATCCCAGATGCTCAATTGGGAAGAAATCTAGTCTAAAATCAAAAGATCGGTTTTAGAAATTGTTGGAACATCTAAATGGTCAACAAAAGACACAACCTGCGCGCCAGAGGAGTAATCCGTTCTCTCCCAGTGGGACCTTCATCTTTCACCTGCTCATATTCCCCCCCATGGACCACCTCCAAGGATCAGTTCCAACAGATGGTGATGCCCCCCCTCTTGGTTTCATCAAAATGAACTTTGATGGAGCATCTAAGGGTAATCCAGGCCCTGTAAGCTATGGATTTGTTTTCAAAGATGATAAAGGAAACACACTTGATATTCTGACTGACAACATTGGTTTAGGCACCCAGACAACAATCCAATTGAATAGACATCAGTTGATTGTGGAAGGGTACTCTCAGATAATCTTAATTTTTTTCTCCAAATTAATTAACGATCCTCAACTAGAAAATATTTCTCCAAGTGGGCGATTGCTTGCACATTTGGAATTCATGCCTTCTATGCTTCAACCACATGTAGTTTTAATTCCTTCTCATGTTAAACAGGATGCTAACAAAGTGGCTGATAAGCTTTCCATTCTGGGCGTGAATAGAGGCATCTTTGATTTGGATTGCTTAACATCTTAGAATCCCGAACATCCAATTTTGGTAGAATGCATCACTTTAGCTGAGCAAGCAGACTCGACTCCGGATGGGGTGTTATCCAGTTAATTAATGGCAAGGTGGCGAAAGATTGGGGGGCAAGTGACGGCCCAAGTCTCTAGGCCGACATGGAGCTATTGTTTCCAAGGCCCCCCCTCATCGAACGAATCGACTATATCAATCAATATCACTTAATGCTGAGATTTATGTGCAGAACCTTGTACGAAAAGGATATGATAAATTTTAGTTTGCAATAGTGCTCATCAAGGTTGGAATTTCATTTCAAATCTGCTCTTCGAACTAATTTCTTTTGATGTTTTGAACTTTTAGCTTTCCCCTCACACAACGTTTTTTGTGAAAAAATAACCTTTTAACAATGAAGTTTGATTAAAAAAACACCCTTTAATAATAATGTTTTTATTAAAGAATTTAATTTTCAATTAAAAGATATGCTTTAATTTCCAGTTAAAAGATCATAACAACACACTCATTTAGCCATGTTTTCGTTGATCATGTGCTTTGAAAATTAAGGGTGGAAAAAAACAACTTACTGAGAGTGGGATAATTAAGTGATAAACTTAAGAAACAAAGAAAGTGTGGAACCTAGAATCCTTTTCGAAGGTTAATGTCAGGCCACATGTAATGCAACATATAAAATTTTGCAAGGTTAACATGTTGAATCAATGGTGTAATTGAAATTGTGAAATTTTAATTTTCAATTAAAAAATATGTTTTTATTAAGGACTTTAATTTCCAATTAAAAAATATGTTTTTATTAAGGACTTTAATTTCCAATTAAAAGATAACAATTGACCCATTTACCCATGTTTTTCATTGATCATGCACTCTGAAAATCAAGGGTGGAAGGGTGGAACAAAAAAACCTACTAATAGTGACACAGATAACTCAAATATAACATGTGTCGGCATTATGCATCTGAAGTACATTAACTGATAAAGTTAGGAAACAAACAAAAGGTGGAACCTAGAATCATTTCTAGAGGTTAATGTTAGGCCACATGTAATGCAACATACCAAAATTTTCAAGGTTAACATGTTGCATCAATGTTGTAATTGAAATTGTGACATTTTATTCCAAAGGACTTAAGTTAAAAGGTGATATAGATATAATATGCTCTTTCTAGAGGCAATTCATTAAAAAACACATCGAAATTGAGATTGTACTATGATGTGCTCCCCTTCCTTTGTCAGAATCATTTTAATAAGGCCATTTTTCCAAGGTATGGATTATTTTGGATTCCTCAACTATTATTGCACATGAACTTGTACATACCAAGCTACAACAAATATTTCAGGCAAGTGGATTTCTCTATGTATTATCCATGATGCAAATCTTATGGTAAAAACTATTTTTGGGCACAAGTTTTGCTAATATAGAGCTATTGTTGTGATACATTTTTTCCATTCAAATTGAAAACCATGGGATTGAATTTAATTTTCAATGTGTTTTTGTGGGGGTGGGGTCAAAATTTGTACCAACCAGTTCATGGTTCCTTCTTCCTTCTTTGGGCCATTCACTTTCCCTCGGCTATAAATGGATAAGAAGAAACCACTGTCAACTTCAAACTTGGTTAGAAGCTTTTTTACCCATGAGTAAAAGTAATTGTTTCAACCAATTACTAAGACTACAAGAATAATAAAATGTTATTAAGTTTTAACATATATCAAACAAATCATTTAAAAAAATGTGAATAGATAAGTGAAAATCTTTTAGCAGCAAGACCTATAAATTGTAACTTGGAAGTATTGAAAGTGTACAAAGTGGGATTGGGAGCCTCCTACAACAAAACCCTGTTTCCATGCCTTTGTTTAGTCACAAGTGTTAGCCCAACTGAATATCAAAATAAATAAAAAAACAATTTCATGTTCGAGAAAAAACACATAATAGTTTCATTAAAATTTGTTTTTAGATTATTATCAAATTTAAAAAAAATAAAAAATAACATCTTACCAAAATTAGTAGCTCCAAGTCCGTGGTAGCCAGAGGAGAGCACTTTCACACTCTCTAGAGAAATGGGTATCTAAATGGGTGTCTGAAATTCCGTAGGTGATGCTTGGTAGATTCGGTACTATGATAAATTGATGATGCTTGGTAAATTCAGTAGCTAATAAATTGTTGATGCTTGGTGGAAGGGCATGACCTCATATTGTGACAATGCTAAGACAATATAAGAAAGAACAAATGGAATGAAAGAAAATCCATCCCCATTGAAGACAAACTCACCCACCTACTCTTCAATAAAATGAGAAAGTTTCACTTAAGTGGGAAAGTTTCAATCTCCATTATTACATATATAATAACATGCCACATAATACAGGAAACTTATATAGTCATACACATATCATAACAAGCTTATTGATAAAAATTAATAATGGTTGGGAAAAATAATTAACCTTCAAAATACGTCCTCCCAAATTGTTTACCCATTGTTTGATACAGTTTGTTAAAACTTTTAACCGTATTTTGATGGGTAAAATGCCTCATGACAGGAATATGCCCGTCAAATTCCATCACTGGATTGGACTTCTCATCAATGGAGATCTGTACTCACTCTCTCTAGCATAGTATCAAGCATTCACTTCGGGTATGTGGAAACTGATTTATCAATGCAGAGCGGCTGGCGTGGGATAACTGGCACTCAAATCGCCTCGCTTTTCCGGCGATTTGTTCCCTAGATCCGGTTATAAAAACCAGCGGAATCGCAGTTCCACCCCATTTACTGCGGAACTATGCCATGGAACTGTGCCCCTAGGGGTTTTGGCCCATTTTAAGATGACCCAAATCGTCGAAATTCCAAAAAAATAACGAGAAGGGGTGGAACTGTGCCTCGTTGGAAAATTTTCCGTCGTCGACAGGGGGCGATTTGAGTGAAAGTTATCACACGCCGATCAGCCTTGCTCTCCTTTGTACGTTCGTCTCACTGGGCTCCACTGCACGGGCTCCTCCCCTTATAATTCCGTGTCTTAGTATATCCTTGATTTTAACATGCCTCGTTTGCACAACAGAGGTCTCTCTAGAAGAGCGGGCGAAGCTCGTCCCCTCTTGGATATCAATTCGGGCGAACGCATGATGATTGTTTGGTCTCCTTATCGAAATTCAAGGTCCCAGTTGGATAGCTCCGCAAAGAGACATGTCACCTCTATATTAAGGGCCAAGCCAGACACCTAGGGATGCAAGGTTGAATGGTTTGATGGGAGCGACACTTCTTTGGGTTTTGGCGACTGTCCTATCTCTGCCCATGTTAATTCGAAGGGGAATTTTTCCAGTGAAAAGTTAGAAAGCATCAAACACAACTGGGGTGAACACCTTCCCAATCCTAAGTGCAGTCAACCACACAATGCGAACTCTGAAGGTCTCTTTGGCGAGGCAGATTCAACAAAGGCTCTCCTCAATTTGGTATTTGAGAATCATCAAAATGTGAAAGATCTAAAGTACAGCTTGGAGTAGCTGAACCGACCCATTTCATTGCTCGTTTTGCGTTTGGACACCCTAAAATTCTTCGTCAGATGACAGTCGGCCCTATGATGAATGCACTCCTGAAATCAAGCTAATCATGGTTCTCTTCATGTCAACCACATTGTAGATGTGCACACATAGTCTCTTAGTCTGTTTTCTTTGACCTTCATAATTTTTAGATGCTATGCCTTGTTGTGGGGTTCACACCATATTAGATAATGCATATATACTTAATGGCATAATACTTATAAAGAGAGAAGAGATAAAAATGGGAGTTTATACTTGATTATTTGGACTTGTTACTTATGGGATGGTGTGTGTCTAAACACACCAAGTAGCATATATCAGGGAGAACCTGTTAGGCACATCTCTTAGGTTCAGGGATGGTATCCAGTAAAATCTAGATTCTTTAAGGCACAAAGGCCAAGTCAACAACTCATGAATGGATCATATATACCTCATCAACAATCGACTTATAAGAGAAAATATGCTACAACATGAGATTTGAACCCGAGTGGGGAGAGGGTAAGAACTCTTCCAAACCACTCAAGCTAAACCCAATTCACACACACATGAGATTATTTAGATGTATTTGTTATTGCGTCGAGAGGCGCTCTACAACCTAGTATGGGGGAGATCTTGTAATGTGATGTAACATGTCGGGAAAAAATAATATTGTCGATTATGATGAAGATGTTGTAACGTTTGTAATATTAAAGTAATAATGTAACGTTTGTAATATTCAAGTAAAAAGTAATAAATATTATGTCGTCCTAATAATGTAACGTTTGTAATGTTTCGTTTGAAATACACTCACTATATAATACACCAAAACAACAACAAAAATTAAATCACCGAAGAGGAATACACTCGCTATATAATACACCAAAAAATATTTTGGTCTAGAAACAATGAGGAGGAATCTGATCAGGTAAATCTCGCTACTATTAAATCTCGCAGCTCCAGGATTAAATCTCGTAGCTCCACTGCACCGCGTCCTCCTCCCACTGTGCATCTCTCCTCCCCCTGCATCACGTCCTCCCCACTGCGCAACCCTCCTTCCACTGCTCCAGCTCTCCTCCCACTACACTGCATCCTCCTCCCACTGTGCAACCCTCCTCCCACTGCACCGCGTCCTCCCCATTGCGCAGCCCTCCTCCCACTGCACCTCCTCCCCACTGCGCAACTCTCCCCTCCCTCCACTCCCCCCCTCCCACCGTCGCTTGCACCGCGTCGTCCCAATGCACCGTGTCCTCCCCACTGCGCAGCCCTCCCCTCCCGCTTCCGCCTGCACCTGCAAATGCCATACAATATAATATTAAAATGTAATAAAAATAATTTAAAATATTAAATTATATCCGCTATTCAAATTCGAAAAATTAGTGTGGATTAAAATCAATTTAAATATATGGATTATTAAATTAAAATCAATTTAAAATATTATTATTTTTTAATTTGTTTGTTAATTTAAAATATAGTTTATATTTAAAATTATATTTTAGTTTTTTTAATTTTAAATATAAATATTAAATTTAAATTAAATTTAATATTTATATTAACTTTAGGTAGGTCACAGGTATATATATAAGTTCTTTACCATGCATAATAGGAACTACCTATGTATAGTGGTAAGGGTTTTGGGATAATGGGCATGAGGTCCAAGGTTCAATCCTCCTTGATCACCTTTTTGTATTGAAACTATAGAGAATTTTGTAAATACATTGAATTTCATGTAAAGTGAGTTTTATACTTGCATAGATTTTAGTGTATGGGGTTTTTTAATTGCATAATTATCAATGTAGTTGTTTTTCCATAGATGCATTGATTTCAGTGTAGATTTCCTGGATGCATAACTTTTAGTGTGGATTTCATTGCTGCATAAATGTTAGTGTATATGTTAATGTTTGACATTTTTGATATAGAGTCTAAACTAGAAATGGAAGATGTGTATGCAGAAGATGTTGTGAGACAAACAGGCGAAGGAAGCAAATCTTACGAAATGACAACAAAAGAACGAGAAGAACGAAGAAAACAAAATGCAGATCAACAAAAAGAATTTCGAAAAAGATAGTTGGACGAAATGACAGCAGAAGAACGAAGAAAACAAAACGCCGATTGACAAAAAGAATATCTAAAAAGAAAGTTGGAATAATTGACATCACAACAACGAGAAGAACAAAGAAAACAAAACGTTGATCGACAAAGAGCGTATCGAGAGGGAAAGTTGAAGCAATTGGAAGAACAAAGAAATCATTCTGCAAAACAACAAATAAATGAAAATGTACGAAATGACGAAATGACAGCAGAAGAAGAAGAAGAACAAACAAATAATTTTGCAGAACAACAAATAAATCAAAATGTACGGAATGATGAAAGGACAACAGAAAAGACAGTAGCATAAGAAGAAGAATGAAAAAAACAACACACAGCTCGACAAAAAGAATATCGAAAAAGAAAGTTAGACGAATTGACAGCACAAGAATGAGAAGAACTAAGAAAACGAAACGTTGATCGACAAAGAGCGTATCGAGAGAGAAAGTTGAAGCAATTGGAAGAACAAAGAAATCAATTTGCAAAACAACAAATAAATCAAAATGTAGAATGACAAAGACAACAAATAAATCAAAATGCAGAATGACAAGCGGTTCCAAATACTAATATGGTCCGAGATAAGGAGATTGAAATTGACGATAATATAATGGTACCATTTGAAGAAATGTATACTAGACATCGCAAATTTCGTGAACGAATTGATCAATAAGAAAAGGTGCAAATGTGTCATGTTTGGCAAGAGTCATATGCTAGAGTACACATACGTAATACAAGTACAGGTCCAATGTGCTTGCGATGTCTTAGAGAGGGATCTAATCACAGATTCTCAACTAATAACCACATGGATCCAGGATCTCAACCGCATGTCCTTCAAGATCTCACACAAGTTGAAGAGATGTTGATAGCACGTGCAAGTCCAATTTTGCAGGTGATGCATTCAATAGGTGGACAATACAAATATCATGGGAAAACCATTAGTTTTCCACAAGAGATTAAATATGTTGCTAAGACATTGCCACGACATATTAACAACTTGGACTTAATGGCCGTTGTGCGAAAAAAAGGACGATAAGGATCCAATTATGATTTCACTGTTAGAAAACAAAGAGTTATGGATGCATTATTATATAAGATTCATAATGATCCATGTTATTGAGATGTTCAAGTTGATTATGACGCAGTAGAAGAGTTACCTAAAAATGCAACATATATATCACATATGCTTAATTCTATTACTCTTCCCGATATTGACGACGACATAGAATTTGCAATGTTGGAAGGGATACCAGGAGTTGATGACATGTTAGACGGTTTACAAACAACTTCTTTTGCATCGGGGCTTCCAAGTGCACCACGAGAGATAGAAATTATTAGAGCATGGGCAAATAATCCTAATTCGGATGAAAATAACGCAAATGATGAATCGACTGATGTGCTTAACTGGCTTGGCATTGGCTCATCTCCGATTAATGAGTATAACACTGTTGGATTATTTGATATGGCATTTCCAGCATTGTTCCCTAAAGGAGAGGCTGATTGGTTACAACCGCGAATGCGAAATGTCCATCTACATGAGTATGCAAAACATCTTCTCAAATATCATGATAATAGATTTGGAAGGCACCCGCGCTTCAGATATTTTTTACTAAATATCACAATGATACATCGTGCTCAAGCTTCCTCAACAGTTTTTGTCAAAAAAAATATTAGTGAACTACCCACAACAATGGAAGAGTTACGACAACATTTACAAAATCTTCTAGATTCAAGACTGGGAGAAAGATTAATGAGATTTGGAACGGTATTAAGAGGCACACGTGCATATTGGAGCAAGTGTCATCAAGAGTTATCTGACTTGATTCAACAGATTGGTTGTCCAGCAATATTCTTCACACCAAGTGCAACGGATATGCAGTGGCTTGATTTGCATAAATTAATGCCAAGCACAAGTCCTACAGATCCATGTGAAGCGAGAAAATAGCGACGTCAAAATGTAATTGATAATCCTCACATCGTGGCACAATATATGCACTTGAGACATACAATGTTTCGAGAAGAGGTTTTCGAACATTTTCATCAGGCTACAAATTATTGGAGTCGCTACGAATGTCAACATCGTGGATCTCCTCATGTCCATGGGTTTCTTTGGTTAAAAAATGCTCCTGACATGGACACTTTGAATTGGGATGATACTAGAGAAGTTATATCTGCAAAAAAATATATCGACAGATGTGTGCATGCAATAAATCCACGTGAGGGACATCAACGAAAGATTCAAATTGGAGTTAATGTAGATGACCATCCTTCTGTAAAAGACACAAAAGAAATATTTCAATCGGATCCAATGATTGATTACAAAGAACTTCTTAACTGTGTTGAGAGTCATATTACTTGCAATGAGAAAAGTTGTCTTCGAAAGAAGGGAGGAAAAATGGTATGTCGGTACCATGCCCCATGGGATCTATGTGACCAGTCAAAACTTTACATTGATGAACAAGGAGAAAAAAAGTATGAACCTAGACGAAATGATGACAGAGTGAATACACACAATCGTGAAACATTGATGATGTGGAGGGATAATATAGATTGGCAGCTTGTACTTTCCAAGCACGTGGTTATTAATTACATAGAAAAATACACTGCTAAATCAGAAAAGGGATCTGAAACTTTCCACAATATGTTGATGTGGGTCTCTTCTATCCATAATCCGAACGAACCAGCAGCACATGCATATAAAAGTTTGTTGTGTGAATCCATTGTTGATAGGGACATTGGTGCACAAGAGACATGCCATATGCTTCTAGAGCTTCCTCTTTCAGAATGTAGCCGTCATTTTGTGGTTCTAAATGTTGGTATGAAGGTTTTCAAACAAGTACAAGTTGATACATATAATGCCGACAATGATAATTCTCTGATTGATGCATATACTAAGCGACCAGAGAATATGGAGCAACTTGCATTGATAGATGTTGCAAAATATTAGTCATATGACAAATGTCGACGGGGGGAAAAATGGTTACCACGAAGGAATGCATCTATTGTACGTGTGTTTCCTAGATTTAACTCTATTCCTGATCGAAAAGATGAGAAGTTTGTTGAATTCTGTTGGTCCGAGTTGGTTTTGTACAAGACATTTCGTGACTTTCGAAGAGATATAGGCCACACATCTGATGAAATAGTACAGAATTGGCAAAATTTGCAATATATACCTTGGCATGTTGATCGTAAACCTGTGACTACAGATGCTTGAGTTGAATCCGACGAAGAAGAAGAACGTCCAAATCCACAAAGATATTCCAGGAAGCATGAATGAGAGATCATATGTGGATTATATAAAAATCAATTTATAAATTATAATGAGTTTGAGATGCTTGGACATAGGGATCTTGATCGTATGAATGATTGGAACACTGCTTTTGTAGATGAAGAGACCTCCAGTCGTGCAATTCATTTCATATCTGATATGCGAAAATTGAAAAACATTTCTACTAATCAACAAGCAAAGTCTTACTCAATTGATAGTTTGGGGGATAAGCAAAGAATAGCATACGATGTTATCCTTGAGCATTATAGAACGGGTGTTGATCCACTATGCATGATAATCCAAGGAACTGCAGGTATCGGAAAGTCATATTTGATTGGAGCCATTAAAAATACACTTGAAAATCTCTTGCACCTAGGGAAAAGTCCATTACTTCTTCTAGCTCCTACAAGGGTGGCAACTTTCAACATATCCGCAAGAACAGTTCATTTTGCACTTCATATACCTATCAAGGAAATTAATCATTTATGAGGACCGAGTTTAATTAACTTACAAGAAGAGTTGAGGAATGTTAAATATATTTTGATCGATGAAATGAGTTTTATTGGAAAAAATCTATTAATCAAAATAGATTCAAGACTTTGCCAAGCCTTCCCAGAAAATGCTAATATACCTTTTGGTGGAAGATCAATTATATTGGTCAAGGATTTGGGACAACTGCCACCTGTCATGGATAAGCCTGTATATGCATCGGAAGGTATTGCAAAATAATTGTGGAACACATTCACAACAGTTGTGACCCTCGATATTGTGTTTCGACAAAATGGACAAAGCAATGAACGAATATTTTTTTGTAATTTGTTAATGAATATTAGAGATGCAATTCCAACAATAGAGGATTGGAAATTACTGATGACTCGTACAGATACTTCCGTACATGCTACAATGAAAAAGTCCTTCGATGAGGCGATACATTTGTTTGCGACAAATGATGATGTAAACTGTCATAACAAGCGTTTATTAAGAAGCCTAAACTATCCCATTGCAACCAATATTGCTACATCTGTAAGAAGCAACTATTCTATGGAAGGAGATGAAGAAGGGTTGGAACTTGAATTACTTATAGCCATAGGAGCAAGGGTAATGCTCACATCAAACCAATGGACTGATGCACGACTCGTTAATGGTGCTCTTGGACTTATACAACAAATTGTATATAACCCAGGAAGTTCGCCTCCAGAACAACCCACGTATGTTTTAATTAAATTTGAAAATTATGTGGGGTACCATGGGATGAATCGTTTCCTCAAGTTGTTCCTATTACATCTATCGAAAGAGGTAATAAAAAACAACTTCCATTGAAACTCGCTTGGGGTTTAACAATCCATAAGTCACAAGGATTGACATTGGAGAGAGCTACTATTAATATTGGAAAGCAAGAGAGGCAGGGTGTGGATTTTACAACAATATCTTGAGTTAAAGATTTGGCAGGTCTACGATTTCAACCTCCATTCTCATATGATCGATATGAGAAGATGTCAAAACTACCAGGTGTGAAGATAAGAAAAGATGAAGAAGATAGATTGAGAATGATCATGATGTGAACCATATTCTCATTTATTTAATCCTTACCAAATTATTGTCTCTATTTTTCAGTTTAACAATTTACTCAATCCTTAATACTTATTACGTACGTTACGATAATCCTCATAATTCTATCTGTGTTTTCAAGTTAACTTATTCCTTACAATGTTGATCAAACTCCAGTTTTGTGTCACCTCCCACGACTGGAATCAGCTTAGATCCAAATTCTAGGCTCTATCAAGCGCCGAGAGGGATCAAATATCTCGAGGTGCAAACCTATTCTCAGGTATTGAAGGAGCTATTCGAGGAGAAGTTTGCACCTCGAGATATTTGATCCCTCTCGGCACTTGATAGAGCCTAGGATTTGGATCTAGGCTGGTAGACAATCAATCAAGTATATACCTAAACAATCATGTGTGTGTGTGTGCATGTTTTCCTTTATTTTTATTTTTTTTTACATGTAACCAAGCACCCTACCCTCCCACCCATAAGCAAGGGTCAGATATCCTCCACGGCTCATGAATATATAAATATGTCATGAGAAATACTTGAACTAGGGAGGGGAGGAAAACAATTATTCCTCTCAACCACTTGAGCTGGACCCACTTCACACCCATACATGTAACAACACACCCCATCCTCCAAACCGTAGGCAAGGGTGAGATGTTCCTCATGGTTCACAAAGAGTGAACATGTCATTAGTGGAATTTGAACTAGGGTGAGGAGGATAACATTCCTTTGAACCATCCAAGATAGACCCAATTGATTGTCTCTCTCTATATATCAAGTTATGAGTGCTAATGATGGTATGAGAAGACCTATTTGGTGGTAAAAAGCATTTGGAAGTTTAATTGTCGCTTAAAGCACACATATGTATGTGGTTAGCACTTTAAAATAAGGTTCTTACTTGGGATAACCTGAAAAAGACATGCAAACAAAGGGCCAACAAGTGTACACTTTGCAAGGCTATTGACTAAAATATTTATCACCTTCTATTATTTTGTACATTCATTGGTTAGATCTGGAAACAAGTGGAACCCAACTATAAAAAAGATAAGAGCATGTCTATTGATCTAACAAGTGGAACCCAACTATAAAAAATACAGGAGCATGTCTATTGATTGCATCTTAGGGAACATGATTAAGTCGCAATGCCAACTTATTTGAAGGTAATCCTATACTCCCTATTCAATGTGATGTTCAAGGTATTTCCATTCTTAAAGGTTTTAAGTATACTAGCAAGAAAATCCACAAAGGCAAATCACTATTGAGCAAATTGAGAAAAGTGGTGCTTGGGCATACTTTGATGAGGTTGGTCAAGGTGACCCTTTTGTGTTTTGTGTGTGGTGTAGATGGAATCATATATCAATGAAGATTGTGTGCTTCAGTTTAAAGGTAGATTATGCATGGGAACAAATAACTATGTTAAACTTTTCACTCTAAGAATGCTTCTAGTTATAGCCACCGAAATAAAGGTGCCTTAAGTTATACATGTTTGGTGACTCATTAGTGGTGGTCAATTGAACAAAAGGGACAAGTAATTTGGATAATTATTTGTTGAGATCAGTTTTTTGATATTCAAATTGCAAAATCAACATTTAATACAATATATTTTCATGATGTGTACATCGAACGAAATGCTAAAGTCGATGGGCTCTCTAAAGTTGGATTGCAAATGTTACCTAGTGTTCAACACACACAAGAGATGCTAGAAGAGTAATCCACTGAATATGACCATGCCTCCTTTTTTAATATAGCTTGTAAGAATTGGATGTCAGTTTGTTTATGCTCTTAATACAAGAACATGTCAATTGATGAGGAATTCTTAACTATTTTTGGTTAATCATTATGCGATTCTGCTAAAGACACTGTAGGATAAATATCAACTATCCTTTTGTGGAATTTCTTATGCAATTTGGGTAGATTAGATATTTTATGGGATCCTATTTGGATTTTTTTTAATACAATCACCCACTATAGGTATATGAAATGTGCTTTTGCATCTACAAAATGCAATTTTGTTATATATATATATATATTTGGTTGTGGTTATATAAGAAAATAGAAGCCATGATGCCCGGCTAGTATCACATATGTGTTCATGTATATGTAACTTCGGAATGTATTTCATATATTTATATTGTATTCCTATAGAGATGTTATTATTCCTCTATACGGAAGTGTCGTCATTTATATTGTAAGTGTCGTAACTTATACTTGATGGGTTATTAGACCACCTTGATGGGGTCGGCCCTGTATAAGTCATGTGGGTTAAAGGGTTATTAGACCACCCTATTGGGGGTCGGCCCTGTCAGCATTATGTTATGTGGTTAAGTTGAGGCCGACCTAGTAAAGGTTATTAGGCAAGTCAAGTAATGTATAAATAGAGTGCGGGAGGCACTCTATTTGATCATTCACTTTCTCACTCATACTCTCATTGGAGAGTGGCGCACTTGTGGAGGAGGAGAATCTATTGCTAGGAGAAGACTATCTCTTATGCTTGGGTTGTATCATTGCTCTATCTATCTCTGAGGAAGTTGTGGGGTTTTTCACCTTTATGGTTTTCCCCATTGAAACTCTGCGTGTCTATTGTCTCTTGTGTGCTTGCATTATTATGTCCATGATTGATATTTTGTAGACATGCTGTACATGTTGTTCTCTCAGTTAAGATCCTAGATCAGATTGAAGTAAATTATGAAAAACTAACATGGTATCAGAGCTAGCCTAAAAGAAGGCATGGTATGGCATTTATGACACTTGTTGCACTTGCGAAGCTAGGGCTTGATATAGAAAAATCCAGTCATCGTAGCACTTTCGCTATAAATACATTTTGGCGAAGGTTCAGGATCTGAAACTTTTACAGGTTGTAGATAAAATCCCCATGTACCTTTTGTCCGAAGCACAACTTCTAATTCGTTGTACTTTGTGATTTATGATAAATACAATCTAGGGTTTCTGCCTCTTCCAGATCTCAGTCACAAACAAGTGACCTAGGAAAAAAGGTCACAACTTGGGATAGGAAGCTCCAAATGAAATTTCATAAAAAGTGACAGGTAGGGAACAGACTGTACTTTCTTAGGTAAGTGTTTCAGAGGCCGAAACTGAACCAGTGACACATGGCACGCCGTACAAGTTTGCTCTCCTGTTTTATCCCATAAATAAGTCACGTTGCGACACTTGGAATAACTCTCTCTCAGAGAATCCAATTGAGGTCAGACCTGTGGGGTTGGAAAGGAAACATGTCAGGCTACCACAAGAAGAATTTTCAGACCCTGTAGATCTGAAATTTTGGAGTTACACCAGAAACAATCAGGTGCATATTTCTGTCAAAACAGAATTGGATTTTGAGCACCTTCATCCATGGCTCCGGGAATTTAGGGTTTCGGAGAATGTTGGAATCTTTTTTATTGAAGACCACGACTGGATTCTCCTCATCAAAATTGAAATTTAGAGACCAAGATCGAATTTTTTGGTTGGGCAGAAGGCCTGGCTTGATCAAACCCTAGTTCGAGATTTTGATCGGAAAGGTGGAAAATTAGGGCTTCTGCAAAAGTTGGAATTTCTGAAGTCTGTGACCACGACTGGAAGCTCCTCAGAAAAATCGAAGTTTAGAGCTTTGGATCAAACCTTTTGGTTGGGCAGAAAGGTGGGCTTTATCAAATCCTAGTTCGAGATCCTGTCGAGAAGATCCGGAAGTTTCAAAGGCAATTTTGAGGGGTGAAACTTTGTAGTTTTCAAACTCTGAGTATACCAGCTTGATCAGCTCATCAAGGTGCATATTTCTATCCTTTTAGAAGTTTGAAATTCAAAGTTTGAATTTTTAGGGTTTCTATGACAAACCCTAATCCAACTCCAGATCCAGTTTCTGCAAATCAAGTGGATTGGGTTAATCCGAGAAGAGAATGGATTGGTCACCTGCATAAGTGAAGAAGTTCATGTTTCAGAGGGAGATGAGGCTAAGGCCTTACATAAGAAGATTACAAGCAATCTCTACAGGTATGACTTATCCAGGTATGTTTCGAGATCTGCTCATAATCGGAAGGCATCTAGAAAGTTTCGGGATATGGATAAATGTTGTATTGAAGCATTGGCTAAAATAATTGCATGACTGTATGACATATTTCTTTATGTGTAAGAATTTGTTCTGAAAACTATGAGATGTTTCTAATCATGCAATTTAACTTGCTTTGTAGGAAAGATCGTATACCATCACCTACAAAAGGACTACAACATTTGTTCCAGCAACAAAGCTATTTATTGAAGATACTGAAGTTCCCAGGATCCGGGATGAAGTAATGGAAAAATACCATGATCCGTTGATCATGAAGAAAGATGTTTGGGATGTGGTCCCAAGACCAAATGGGAATTCTGTTGTGACTTCCAAATATCAAGCATGTTGCAGATGGCAGCATAGAGAAATACAAAGTGAGATTTGTAGCTCGTTGCTTCTCCCAGAAAGAGGGAATAGACTATGAAGAGACTTTTGCTTCTGTAGCCAGGTACACTTCCATCAGATCAGTACTTTCCTTGGCTACAGTGATGAAATGGAAGATACACCAGATGGATGTCAAGACAACTTTCTTGAATGGTGTAGTCGAAGAGGAAGTGTATGTGGGCACTCGGTTTTGAGACACATGACAGAGGGACTCATGTGTGCAAACTGAAGAAATCCCTGTATGGTTTGAAACAGGCACCCAGGACTTGGTATGGTAGGATAAACAACTTTCTATCCAGTTTGGGATTTACCAAGAGTAAAGCAGATTCCAACCTTTACTACAAGGTTGAGGAAGGCAATCTTGTGATACTCTTATTGTATGTGGATGACCTGTTTGTAACAGGAGAGGATAGATTGATTGCCGACACAAAGAGGAAGCTTATTGCCGAGTTCGAGATGAAGGACTTGGGGATGATGCACTATTTTCTAGGCATGGAGGTGTGGTAGAGTGCAGATGGAATCTTCCTTGGACAAGGGAAGTATGCAGTAGAGATCCTGAAGAGGTTCGGGATGATGGACCGCAAGGCCATGGCACACCTATGTCATCGAACCTGAAGTTTCTGTGTGATGCTTCATTTGAGCCGACTGATGTCACGGTGTATTGTCAGATGATTGGGTCCTTGATGTACCTGACGAACACAAGACCAAAAATTTGCTTTGCGGTGAACACATTGAGCTAGTTCCTGATGGATCCCAGAGGTGTTCACCTGGTTGCTGTAAAGCATATTCTGAAGTACCTGAAGGGTACAGTTGATTATGGGCTCAAGTATGATGCGAATCATAAGGTTAACCTGGAGGGTTATGTTGATTCAGATTGGGCGGGCAGTGCTGCAGATAGGAAGAGCACATCTGGGTGTTGCTTCAGTATGGGATTGGGTGTGATCTCTTGGTTTAGCAGGAAGCAGTCCTGCGTAGCACTGAGTACAGCCGAGGCAGAGTATGTTGCAGCTTGTTCGGCTAGTTGTGAGGCAGTATGGCTCTGGAAGCTACTGTCTGAGTTATTTGATCTCTCGTTGGATGCTACTGGTATCTTTTGTGACAACCAGAGTTGTGTGAAACTATTTGAGAACCCGGTGTTCCACGATACGTTGAAGCACATTGAGATCAAATATCACTATATCAGGGATATGGTGTAGAGAGGAGTAGTGAAGCTCCTGTATGTTGGGACAGATGAGCAGGTTGCAGATGTGTTGATGAAACCACTAGACAGAGTGAAGTTTGAGTACTTCAGAGAGAGGCTTGGTGTTCTTCAGATTGACAACACTTCGAGGAAGAAGTGATGGACACATTTGCAGGAGCCATTCGAAGCATGATGAGAGCAGGATCCTTCCCATGGCTGTGGATGTAAGCGCTGGATGATGAGCATCAGGACGATGCTCCAGTTACTGCTTTGTATATGCATCATGTTGGATGCTTTGATCAGTTTGATCATGTATATGTATATGCATCATGTTGGATGTTGGATATGATCAGTTGGATCATGTATATGTATATGCATCATGTTGGATGCTAGATATGATCAGGTGGATCATGTATTTGTATATGTATCAGGTGGATACATTGTATGATCAGGTGGATCATGTATGATGATATGTATCAGGTAGATACATTGTATGATCAGGTAGATCATGTATGATGATATGTATCAGGTGGATACATTGTATGATCAAGTAGATCATGTATGATGATATGCATCAGGTAGATACTTGGTATGCATCAGGTGGATGCAATGTATGATCAAGATGATTATGGATGATGAGCTTCAGGATGTTGCTCCAGATGATATGTATTAGGATGATGCTATGATGATCAGGATGATCATGTGATGATGTACATCAGGATGATGTATGGTGAGTATCAGGTTGATACTCTGTGGCCGTGGACAGGTTGTGCAGATGAGCATATAAGTAGACCTGGGAGATCCGATAGGTTGGGTTGTGTGCCCGTAATCAGTCCTGGGATTCTCTTTCGAGGCATTGCTCTGGGAGGACATATAAGTAGACATGGGAGATCCGATAGGTTGGGCTGTGTGCCCGTAATAAGTCCTGGGATTCTCTTTCAAGGCATTGTCCTATGGCATATAAGTAGACTTGGGAGATCCGATAGGTTGGGCTGTGTGCCCGTAATAAGTCCTGGTATTCTCTTTCGAGGCATTGCCATGACCACATGTAATACGTCCTGGAGATCTAGACAGGATGTGCTAGTCACGTAAAATGCCTCGGATGCTCTTTAGAGTTCTTGCTAGTCAAGACACTCTTTTACGGTTTTGTGGTGGGGGTCACATGTAATACGTCCTGGAGATTCGGACAGGTTGTGATAGTCACGTAAAAGGCCTCGGATGCTCTTTAGATTTCTTGCTAGTCAAGACACTCTTTTAAGGTTTTGTGACAGTCACATGTAAGTGGACCTGGAGATCTTTCCGGTCGTGCTTCAACACATAAATGGTCCTGGGATACTCTTTCGAGGCATTGTGACGCATGTAATAAATCCTGAGGATTCCACAGTATGGCCAGTGATGATGAAGACCTGCAGGTGGTGGGCCTACATCCAGCATGAAAAAGGGTTGGCTCTGTAGAACTTCCTATGACTAGTAGATTGGAGATTGATTGAGATAGCAGCTGCAGTGACGATGACGATGATCCAAAGAATAAGACTTGTGCTAGCAGATCTATGTCGAGAAATACCTTCCTAGTTAAGAGGGAGTGTTGATGTATATGTAACTTTGGAATGTATTTCATATATGTATATTGTATTCCTATAGAGATGTTATTATTCCTCTATACGAAAGTGTCGTTATTTATATTGTAAGTGTCGTAAATTATACTTGATGGGTTATTAGACCACCTTGATGGGGTTGGCCCTGTATAAGTCATGTGGGTTAAAAGGTTATTAGACCACCCTATTGGGGGTCGGCCCTGTCAGCATTATGTTATGTGGTTAAGTTGAGGCCGACCTAGTAAAGGTTATTAGGCAAGTTAAGTCATGTATAAATAGAGTGCGGGAGGCACTCTATTTGATCATTCACTTTCTCACTCATACTCTCATTGGAGAGTGGCGCACTTGTGGAGGAGGAGAATCTGCTGCTAGGAGAAGACTATCTCTTATGCTTGGGTTGTATCATTGCTCTATCTATCTCTGAGGAAGTTGTGGGGTTTTCACCTTTATGATTTTCCCCAGTGAAACTCTGTGTGTCTATTGTCTCTTGTGTGCTTGCATTATTATGTCCATGATCAATATGCTGTAGATATGTTGTACATGTTGTTCTCTCAGTTAAGATCCTAGATCAGATTGAAGTAAATTCTGAAAAACTAACAATATGGTTGTCTAGACGAGTCCTATCGCTTTATTTTTAAACCATTTCAACCCATCTTCTTGAATAGTCAATACTAGCAAATTATGATTTGGGAGGGAGATGTATTATGTTCATTCAAATCTTTTGTTATTTTCTAGCCTTGAGCCCACCTATCAGATATCCATTGAGAAGAAATATTTGAGAGCCTTGTCAACCCTTGAGCATGTAATTCCTCAATAAAACCTAGGGAAAGTCTATGATTACCAGTGCATCCATCAAGGGATTCTCTCCCAATCTCATCTTGGCTCATATACCAATTTTTTGAGCCACACATTTGCCTGTGATAGGAAAATATTTGACTTCACCTTTCCAAACAATATAAACTCCCTTAAAACTTTTTCTTTCTTTTCTATTCCAATCTTCAACTAAGTCATATCTTAGATATAAAATTGTTCTTTAGACCCCACCCCCCATGTATTTTGTATTAGTTATATTTGACCATTTGTTGGAGGGATTACTTATTAATCCTTATTGTCTATCCAAAGAAAGTTAAAACAATTCTTTCTTATCTTGTCTAAAACATTTTTGGGAATATGAACAATGGATGCCCAATAAATGGGTATACGTTTCTAGAACTGACTTTACTAACACCAACCTACCTCCTCTAGACAAACATATGTGACACTAGCAAAGCATCATGGCTTCTATTTTGTTATATAACCACAACCAATCTAGAACTTTGTAGTCGGTTATATATATATATATATATCCCTACCTTTTAAGTTACGAGCCAGGTCATATCACTTCAAAAATATTTTAGCATCTCAAACATTACAAAAAAACCCCACATTATGAAGGAAATGTGCTTGGACAGATCAAAGCCTTGGGCCTTCTTTGATGGTGCTTGTAGGACGTATGATTCAATTATGGGTTTGGGTTTCAACCTTTATCTCTTTGACTTACAGGTCATGTGTTTCAAAGAAATTTTTGATACAGGTACAAACAACTTGGGGGAGTTCCTTTCTCTTTTTTATATCCTGAAATTTGCCATGTTGGATAAGATTTTGGTTGTGAATCTCTCTTTATCTACTTTTAGTGGTTGAGTTAAAAGAATTAAAAAAGTTCTTTCAACATGTTGATTTTCAACATTTATTCCATGAACAAAATACAAAAGCGGGTGGACTATCTAAAGCACGATTCATCCTTGAAGAAAACACATTCATTTCAGAAGAGTTCATTAAAGATGCTTTACTTTCTAGCAAGACAAATCAATTATGATTTTTGTTGGGAAGGCTGTTATATCTTTTATGAAAGACTTTATGTTAGGAGCATGTAAGTAATAAGAAGGATTATAGATCATGTTGATGGTTGTCTTTTATGTTTATCTCGAATATAAAATATGTTTTCTTTTTATTGAACATATATATATATATATATATATATAACTCTTAACCAATGCTAATATAATTTTAACTAAAACAAAATACAATTATCAATAATTTGATCTTAACAAAATATATATATATATATATATATATATATATATATATATATAATTTGAATATTCATAAATTACTTGGTCTTGACCAAATTAAGGCCTTTGGCCATATTCATAAATTTCAGAAATTGTTTGAAATGAAAAGGAATTATTCCGTTGCAAATACAAATGAGAGGTGTCTTATTTCATTTACGGTTCAAGATATGTATCAAGGTATTAAGGTATCAAGGTTTAAGATACGTATGTGGCTGGGGTAGCTTGTTCTATTTGATCTTTGTCCACTTGACTCAGGAGTATGGGCGTCTTTTCTCTTGTAAGGAGGGATGGTTTTGTAAGTTTCTTCCTCGTGCTAAGGATTGTAATTCGATTCTATCTTTCATATACTTGTCAATAAAATATAACAATTTTTCTGATTGAAAAATAAAAAGTTGAAAAAAACATTTGTTGTTGAATTTGAAAACAAATAATATATTGAGAAAGCAAATTAATATAGACGCCATTACACCAGCATGCTCCACTCATTACCATCCACCCAGCTCTAATCCATGCTCTTGTTGCATCCCTTCTCCCACTCATTACCACACTAGCATGCTCCACTCATTACCATCCCCCCAGCTCTAATCCATGCTCTTGTTGCATCCCTTCTCCCACTCATTACCAATCCCCTAGCTCCAATCCATGCTCCTCTCATTCATTGTTGCATCCCTTCTCCCACTCATGCCTCACTCGCACTCATACCCACACTGCTATCCAAGCTGCTCCAGCACCCTCGCGTCGCGCATCCCACCATTTCCCTTCTTAACCCATGCCACTAGCTAGGTGCCTCCTCTCACCGTAACTGCCCCCCTTCTCCCGCGCTCTCATCTTAGTCACCGCTGCCATCTCTCGCAGTCATCCAGCCACAGTCACCCTGCATGCTCATTCACACACAACCATCCCACAATTGTGTCATGCAACCCCACATCCCTTCCCTCAGCTTCCACACATCCCTCTGTCGCTCCATTCCTTCATTTCCCATCAAAGCCTCCCTCCTTCCTCAGCACCGCAATCTCGTTGTCGTCCCTCCTCCCATCACCACTTTGCACCGCTCCCTCCAATCGCTTCTCCACTACTCCATCATCATCTCCCAAAGCTCTCTCGCCTGCCACTCATCTCCTCTTTGCTGCTCCCTCTCCTCCATACGTCGACCCCCATTCTCCCCCTCTCCTCCATATGTCGACCCCCATCCTCCACACGTTCAGCTTCCAAACCCCACAGCTTCCCTTAAAACCAAGTCCACACAACAGCCTGCATCCCACTAGTCCCTTCCTGCAATCCACTCCATTCCATCCATGCTTCAATTCTCCACCTACACTTCCTCTCTCCTACAGTTCCCTTCAATCCATACTTCCATTCTCACATCATTTCTCATACCTAGGGTTTAAACCCAAATTTTCATCATTTTCAAAAAAAAAAAATATTAGTATTATTATTATAAAAAATAGAGTATTAAAATAAATATCACATGGAGCTTACTCTTAAAAAAAATGTCTATTTACATTTGTTAAAGCATCGTGTAAAAGACATAAAGAATAAGTAAACTTGACATTGTGACTCATAATTACAACTCCTCATAATTAACTTATTCAGATTCTTAATATATTATTTCAGATAGGACACTGAAATTCCTCATAAACGTTTTATTTGGTTGGTATGTGTAAAGAAACAAGAAAGCACTATTTGACATAATACTTGATTTTCAATAATATATAGTAACATCTTAGAAGTGGCTCTTAATTAGTTGTAATAGCCAATATGAAGCAACTCTTAAATAAAGGACACAAATGTTTACAATAAATCATTAAAGATGCAAATTTGTTGCTGCAACTTGGCATAATATGTTGTTAAAATTGATGTAATATATGGTGTTAAATAACAAAATTTAATAATTTTCACAATACCTTGTATTCTACTTCGAGAGAGTATTCGATTCTAAATTATAATGTATTTCCATTCAATTGTGTCCATTATTAAATACACTACACAAATAAAATGGGGATAGTGTGAGGTGTTAGCATAAAAATGTCATAAACAATGCTCTATTGTTGTTGCTATTTACCTATGATGTTTGCACAAAAACGTCATAAACAATGACAAATTATTGTTGCTATTTACTCGTCTCCTATATAGAAATATATACAAATAATAATAAGAATTGACATTTTAAATCATATTTTGATTAAATTCAAATTAAATTAAATTATAGATTATGATTTTAAGAAGGGAGGTTCTATAGAAGAGGTGAGTTTCAATGGACATTAAAAAAACATAAATGCTCCTCCACATAAGAATTTTTTTGCAATGTGGATAAATTCAAATGCATTCAAGTTGTGGCTAGAAATATCATGCATAAGGATACCATTTTTTGAATGTAATACACCAAGACAATTAAAAACAAACACTTTAAGCTGTGGTCACTTTACTAATGATCATGCATTGCAATTTGGTGAAGTTTGTCTTGTAGATACTTTCAACACTCCAAATAATATATTAATGTAAGTTGACTAATATTTAATTTCTACTCTATTACATGCATGGAAACATTGAGAAATTCAAAATTGAATCTAATTACTCAAAATATAATTCATAACAAGTATAAACAAATACATATGTCATGAAATAGTTAACAACTAAAAACATATATGAATATATTTTTTAGAAAATAGAATTAACAAGAGAAACAATAACACAATAATGAGTGAGATATCTACCCCACCCCATCTCCATTGAATACAATGCACACACCTTATATGTATTTACTATGACTATTGTTAAATTACATTACATGAAACTCTGTCACTGCTTTATAAAAATGTTCCCAAAATATCTAATAAATGAAACTTTTTTAATGCTTTATAAGAATGTTCCCAAAATATCTAATAAATATTATATAAGAAACATTCCATTTCAAAGGTATTTTTATTCTTAACACTACATTCAAGGTAAGTGGGAAGCGTTGTGGTGTTCATGCAAGTGTTCTACACTACATTCAAGGTAAGTGGGAAGCGTTGTGGTGTTCATGCAAGTGTTCTACACTACATTCAAGGTAAGTGGGAAGCGTTGTGGTGTTCATGCAAGTGTTCTAGAGCCTTGTAAAAGAACATAAAGTTTTGAGAAAGAAAATAATGGTAATCCTAACTTTCAAGAGGACCAAGTAAAATAATTATTTGAATTCTTAAAGTATAGTACAATAAATTAGTTATATTTCCAAAATATTTTTGTTATGGTGATAGAATTATCTCAAATAAACCTTTGTAAAAGAATATACAATTTTGAGAAATAAAATCAAGGTAACCTTAATTTTGAAGGATAATAGAGAACCAAGTAAAATAATCATTTTTAATTCTTAAAGTATAACAGAATAAACTAATTGGTTTTTCAAAATATTTTTGTTATTTTTTTTTTCTTCTGTAAGTTAGATTAGGTCCTTATATTACTTCCAGAAAGTTGTACAAAAAGATATATAGAGTATCACCAGGCCTCCCAACATTGGGAAAACAGACTTGGGTCAAAAAAATAATAAGTCATCCCCGAAAGGAAACATTGAGGCATCATAGTATGAGAGAAACTGTCTTTCTACACATTAGGGTAGCTTAAAAACAAAAAACTACAGCAGGAATTAAATTGAAAAGTCTAAACTTAAAAAAGACATACGCTGACTGAAACCTAGCTAGATGTTCAAACCGGTTGTGGCTTCCTAAGCCTCAAGTTCTTTGACGAGCTCAATACCGAGCCTGCAAGCAATCTGGTTCTGGTCGTGGAGAATTTGCTTCAGATAACCCACCATTTCGTTTTGTTGGAGCAGGATTTCGACATGTGCTTCTCTGCGTTCTGCCAGGGTCTTTCCGAGGATGGCGTTTGGCAGCCAGTGAATGTCTAGGGTTCTCTGGTAGAGCGTAGTGTGCCCTATGGTACTGCCTGGGTCTGGAACCCACCCGGAACCAGTGCTTCAAACTCCTCCCGAATTTCGGAGTCTAAGAGACATCCCCTCGTCACCTGGGCGTCGTCTTCAACATCCTTGATCTCCTCTTAGACATACGACGAGGTATATTCCTTGAATCTGCAAGCTTTTCCCACTAAACTCTGCATGAAACGAATCGGCGGGCTTGGAGAGGGGTCAGTTGGCTTCTTCGTCCGCCTGATGCAGCCTCTCTTGGGAGACATTGTTGCTACCACCTCAAACGAACCAGGAGCCGAATTACCAACAGAGACAATGCAGCTGAGGGAGAAACTCAGGGCTGTAAACCTCAATGCTTTCACCTTTTTTCCCCTTCGCAGAGTTTACGGTGGCTCTTTCCCCTACCGTCACCTCTAACCATTATTGCAGGAGTACCTCCCCCATGGAGCACAACGTGGAATGGATGCGAACTCATAGAGTCGGACCAGGACGAGACTTAGCGCACGCAGGAGGACTGGAGCGCTCGGGAGGGGGTGTGATATATGATAACTGCTGGGACGCGTGGACAGACGAGGCCGACACGTGTCCTACCTCGTGATTGACACAGGTGGGCATGTGTCGGGCCTCTTGGTTGAGAGACTCTTTGTGGGGGTGGCCCCGCTCTAGCACCTACCGTGGGGGAAAAATATTTTTGTTATAGTAATAGAATTATCTCAAATAAATTAAAGTACATTTTCGAAATATTTTGATTAAAAAATTATTAAATAGTGAATATTTTTAACTATATTTAAGAAATAAAATATCAAATCATCTTTCACTTTTTCAACACAATAAGATAATGTTGACTCACTGTATTATAACTAGATATAATGTACATGCCACTGACCTTTAGAATAAGTAAAAATCCAATCTTAACCAATCAATAGTCCATGCAACAAATGCCATCAAAATCATATTGCTGCAAACATTTAGCATGATGTTTTCTCTTCATTTGCTGTGAAAATCTGGATTTCTATATGACATGGGTTTATGTTTTCCACCTCTCAGAAACCTACAAGTGTTCTCTACATATCATAATATCATAATATTAAATATAAAAAACCTGCAAGTTAAGTTTATTGTCTAAAAATTGGGTTAGGTCCATTTTCTGGAAATTGGGTATACACATTAACATAAAATTCAGTTGTGTTTAATAAGATTGTACTAACCAAGAGAGAAATGTTGGATTAGAAGTTCATCAAAACTAAGATGAAGATCGAAGAGAGAAATTTTGGATTAGAAGTTCATCAAAACTAAGATGAAGATCGAAGATTCACTAATATCTAAAAAAGTATAATATGTTAACTCTAGACAAGAAGTTATAAAGATGTAAATTTGGGAGGCCCTTTTTAATTTTATATGTATATAACAAGAAAATGAACAATAATAAAATATGACGTTTTTTTATCCGCATAATGGATCATTTTAATTGTTCATTCATTATAAGGGTCTCTTTATATTTAAATATATTCAATGAAAAAGTAAAAATTTAATCTTTAAATTTAAAAATATATTAAATATTATTAAGCAAAATATAAATGATTTATCATATCTAAACATTTGCACAAAAAATAAATTCAAAATATATGCTATAATATTAAATGATTGAAGCGAAATGTACTCCATGATTTAAAATGAGAGAGATTTCTATGTATCATGTCCCTATAAGTGACTAAAGGAGAAGTGTACTCTATAGTTTAAAGTGTGAGAGATTGATTTAAAATGTAAGAGATTTCTATGTATCATGTCCCTATAAGTGACTAAAGGAGAAGTGTACTCTATAGTTTAAAGTGTGAGAGATTGATGTGTATCACATCATTGTAACTTATCCATTTTTAAATAAAAGATAGATCTACCAATCTATGTTAATTTAAGATCATTTTTAAGCTATTAAGTTTATACCTATTTTTCCCTATTATTATTAACAAATAAATTGATAAAATTCAATTTAAATATATATTTAAAAAAATTCAAATATATTTTATGGCATGAAGTAAATTGCAAAGCCGGGGTTCTGTAGTGATTAATAATTGCTTAACTTTCAATATCTAATTGCAAATGTCTTTATTTTGTGAGGTTGAGCGCAGATTATTTTTCGGGAGTTTGAGATAGGTGTTTGCTCTTAAGATCAATTTATTCACCAGGTCATCTTCTCCAACACAATTAGTACATAATCTTTTGGTGAATTGTTTAGTGCAACCGGAAAAGCTTAAGGTATGTACATTTGCATAAAATAAGTAAGCTTGTTCTATGTCTTCCATGATGGTAATAGAAAGGGCATGAACAATGCAAAATAAAAAGAAAAACTTAAGTATGGAATGAACTCACAATGAAACATAGGTGATTTTGACATTTTAATATAAGAAAAGAAAATTGAGTGAAACCATAAGCCATTTTGACACTTCATTATAAAAAAAAGCAGAAAACAGAAGAAAACAAATTATGTATAGTCACTGATAATACTATATTTCTTTGTATTTCAACAAAAACATATTCAATCATATTTCTCTAATCTTCAGTAACTCATCATTGTTTGTGTCCAAAATATTCCCCTTAAAGCGGATATAACAACTTCAAAACAGAGCCGATATAATGTTCAAACAAATAAAAAATTGTTGCAGAGACATCATTTAGGGATTTTCACATGTACCCAAGTATCAACAGTTTTCAACATAATAGAAGCTTTAATGTATCCAATGTGATGCAGTGGCCAATATTTGCAAGGTGATGCATCCAATGTGATGCAGTGTTGCATTACAATGGCATCAATCTTGTGTCTGGATGTCTCTATTCAGGCGAACTTTCTCATTGAGAGGTTGCTTACTTAAGTGAACATTTAGAACTTCAAGATAGTTCATATATGTCAATGAATGAAAAAGATTGGAAACTGTAATTTTGTAAAAATATATATTGAAACCTATGTTGAAATTTATGATATCGATCCTTTCTGGAAATGCATAGAAGAGTTAAACAGGTGTTGGTTGAGTGTTTCCTGACAAACAAAGTAAGTCAACATAATTAAAAAATGAAATAAAAAAAGATATAGCACATTACTGCTGCCATAAAAGCACACATTCACATGATAACTAGAAAAATTTCAGTTGAAGTTGGTCATGTTAAAAGGGAACATTAGATAACAGTTTGGCTTTGGCTTTTTCCTGTCTTCATATCTTTTGGAATATCTCTTCATATTTTGTGATCGTTGTGAGAAGAGCCAACAAACACAGTATTATAGGGATTTTAACCTTGGTGCGAGGAGGGTATTTCATACCCTTGTTTCATTTGTTTAACCAACCTCCTTTTGACATTGTTGTACAAGATCTTGTGGCCTCTTCATTAGTTTTGTTTCATCTTTCTATAATTACTTGGCTCTCCTATTACTGTGTTCGGTTCGAGGGTTTTCCTCCATCGAAAAATCTGTTTCTGGTGGCAGGGCATTTCTGCATTGGTCGTAGTTGGTGCCCTTACGATATCTCACTCATTTTGGTTGGGGGCATGATAGAAAATAGGGTCAGAAGATGACATTGTTCTTAGTGTTCTTCCTACGTAACTCTCCACCCAGGGAGAGAAAAGGGTGGGTATGCTAGACGACTTGAAATGGATGAACCCACCCGACGTTTGTTCTGGTAGCGTAGAGATGAAAGAGAATGCGTCTGTTCTATGGAATAGTCTCTCTACTACATTAATCAAATCAAACTTCACTAACTCCCAAAATTTATGAAAGAACTCGGCTGGAGAGTCATCAAGGCCTGGAGTTTTATCTTATTTCATTGAAAACATTGCATTCCAAAATATTAACAACAAAATCTTCTTCCAAGTCTTCAACATCAAAATCAAATTCAGAACCATCATCACCATTCTTAGGTTGAGCAAGTTCCCCAACAACAGAGAAGGCCAATTTGATTGCTCTTATCATTTCTAGGTACAAAGGAATTGTCTTAAAACTCTCTTCAATGTGGCTTATCGTCTTACCCTGCTCACGCAGGTCCCACATAATTTTATCCTTCACCCACCAACCAACATAGCAACAAATACTCAGAGCAATTGCAATAACTAAACCTACAATACACAAAGATTATAAAACCAATAATAATTAGTTACCATGAAAGAATTCCAAGGAAGAGTGGGAAGCAAAGACTGGAAGAGTTGACTGGCTCTGAGATGTTCGATCACCTATGGATCACTATCACAGTCTATTATGGTGAGATCAAAAGCAAATGTTATTGATCTCCATGGCACAACCCAAAATTCAATGAAAACTGAAATTCAATGTAAAGCTACTGGGGATAGGGGTATTCTCGATGGGCTTAATATATAGGGGCTAGGAGTGAAATGGACATCAAAAACCTTTAGCTCGAAAATAGCTCAAAATAACTCTATTTTAAAAATGTAATTTGCCTAAATAATTGCAAATATTGACCAAAATGAATCTTGGAAAAGCTGTAAACCTTCACTTTTATTTATTTAAACCTTGGGAGAAATCCTTCACAAAATGGTCATTTTTCATGATTCGGAAAGGCCGTTGTTTCTGTCAGGCTGGTTGCCTCAATCGTCTACCCTTCCACTGCCAACACCTTTAAATGTTCTTTACATGCAATACTGTCCAGTCAGTGGCATGCACTGAGCCATAAATAAACAAAAAAAAAATCAGTTCCAGTCTAAAACAAAAGAGAAACCAAAAAATTGTATTCCGATGGGCTAGGAAATAACAATACAATATACAAAACACTAAAATTATTCGATTCAACATCTTTTAGAGTTCTCGGGATCATTTCTGGCGATTCCACAGTTTCCAGAATTCTCACCATTTTCTCCCACAACTCCACGTCTTCCAAAATTATGGTTGTTTTCTCCAACAATTCCATGGATTACAACATTCTTAGACTCTTTTCTCCAGTTGCATTCCACTTGAAACGACCACTTCCCGTACTTTAAATTGCCCTACTTTTCTCCCCTACTGCCATTAACACAGGGCGACTCTGGATGGGCCAAAATCGCCATTGAGTCCCCTGTTTCTATTTACATGCGATATCTTCAACAACCCACGCCCAACCCCTTGTCCTCTCGGTTGCCCCCTGTCACAGGATCGTTGGGAGGTTCACAACGCCCACCACTGATAAATAGTTTGAAAGGCATATCTGCAGGGAATAGAGCGAGCAGATACACGGTATTAGTGGTCTAGTAGGCAACTCAGTATGGAGGGAAGCAAGTGCTAATACCTGAGCGAGCGGATGTGAGAAAACCCAAAACCCTGCAACATGGAAAACAAAGCAGACGCGTGGGGAAGGATGGTGGACGCGTGTCGAATGTTGGTTGGGAGGGACAGAAGACCCGTGTCAAACATTGATTTGTCGTAGGGACGACGAAAAGGTACAGTTCTTTTCAAAACCCACTCCAGAAAAAAAATGCCTACCAAGGTAATTATAATATTTTTAAATCCCTAATCCTTAAACCATTTCCAATTTTTTTAATAATAATAATACTAGCATTTGCCCCTGTAGGGGCAAAAGAAATGCAGAAGGTATAATCGCGGGGTGTTAAACTGACGGCCATTATTTTGTAATTTTTTCCGGTCGACGATCGCTTGTCGGTGTTGATTTTTTTAAATTTGAAATAGCTTAGTCGTCGTGGGTCGACACTTTAAAAACAAATTGTTGTCAAGGTTTAATTTAACTTTATAAAATTATGCGACATGGTCGCCCGTTGCCGAGTATTTTTAATTGTTTAATTAAAGTTTTGAAAAATGATGAGACACGGCCGGCTGTCGCCCGTCGATCGTCGCGCGTCGCCGAAGATATTTAATTGTTTAATTTAACTTCTTAAAATTACGCGACTCGGTCTTTTGTCGCCTGTCGCTTATTATTTTTTATTGTTTTATTTGACTTTTTAAAATGACGTGACTGGGTCGTCTGTCGTCGTTCATCTCTTATTGTTTTTTTAGCATTTTGCAAATTATGCGAGAGGGTCTCCCGTCATCCGTCGCGTGTCGTCGATGAATTGTTAATTGTTTAATTTAACTTTTAAAAATTATGCGACTTGGTTGGCTTTCGCCGTCGCCCGTCGCCGGTGATTTGTTATTCTTTTATTTAACATTTTACAAATTATGCGACAGGGTCGGCTGTTGCCGGTTGCCCATCGCGCGTCGCCGAGTATGTTTTAACCTTTCTAAAATTTATGCGACTCAGTCGGCTGTCGCCGGTCACGCGTCGCCCTTCGTGGTTCAATTTTTAATTGACTTTTTTTAAAGTTAAATTAGGGTAGTGGTTTCGTTAAAGCGTTTTGCGGCAGGAAGCAATCGGCCTTTGGTTTCGTTAAGGCGTTTTATGGCAGGAGGCAATCGGTTGCTGATTTCATTAGGGCGTTTTACGGTAGGAAGCACTTGCGAAGATATTTTTTCAGCGAGGTATTCCATTACCTCCAAGTAAGTTTTTAAATTACTGGTATCATTGAAACATAAAACAAAATCACAATTTAAGTATGAATCTTCAACTAACTAATAAAAGCACATCCAAACATCATGTAAACACTTTCAAAGTAACCTTGAAAGATAACCTGGTGAAGCAACTTGGAATCAAATACAAATACAAGATATCTAACACTAGTTCAAAAAGAATAGGAGATATCCATATCTCCCTAAAGGCTCTATATCCCTCCTTAAGTCATCCTTCAAAATTCTAATTGTCGTATCGTAGGTTTTCAACAAATTATTTCAAGAATGAAATTGGATTACAACAAACTTCATCGAGTCTACATGGGCTTGAACTACCTAAATTGTGTCGCTCGACGGAAAATTGGAAGTTGCTCCATGCTGAGGTAAGCTGTGTACAAGTTGAAAGTAGTGCAATAACTAGAAAGGAAATAAAGAGTATTTTTCTCCATTCAATTGTATTTTTCACATAAAGTAAATGCACAGAATTAGCTAATTAACCTTTTTTGCCTAAAATAAAATTCACCTTATAAAATTCAATTATCAACCAATAAACCTATAAGTATTTTCCCAAACACTCTCAATAATCTTATGATAAATAATATAGAGCAACATCCTATCTCAACACCTTTATAGAGAAATTCACTAATGTGAACATTACAAGGTCATCATCATTTAACTCTTCCAAATGTCAAAAATCCATGCAGTTATTTAACGATTTGGAAAAGGAGGCTAGCAAGCTCTTTAAAATCTTCTAAAGAATAATGTGCTTGAGAGTCCTACCATAAACTTATATGGTACATATATGCAAGAGTTGCAAAATAGAAGCTAATATGTTAAGTGCACCACTACAGTTTAAGATTAGTAATATGTGCATCGTTTACTTGCAGTGAAAACAAGTACAGGGAATGGCAAAATGAACATGGAACTGAAGGCCCAACTTTTCTAGGAGACAAAAACTGTTGCAATGAAAATTAAATAAATCACCCTTTCATCTGAAACCAATACATAAATCGCATACATGATCAAATACTAAATTTAAAGATTGAACATACAAGTAATACTGGACGACTACACATTACGCTTTATTCGCGACAGAAACAACCATACAAATAATACTGGCGAACTCGCAGCCAGAAACAACCATCCACGGGGAAGCATTTCATTCACTCTATGAGCGAGGAATCTAGCCGACATGGACTGGAATGCTTCTCGTTGGTGAAACACCGACGACGTAAATATTCATTTCATTTCAAAATGTAGAAGAATTTTTTTGATAAATAATATTACTTGTACATAAAGTGCTTTTATGAACCACTTATAGTAGCTAATTTTTTCAAAAATGAAGTCAACCAACACCATTCCTATCTCCACTAATGATCACCCAGTTCCACTGCTCTCCCTAAATGATTCCAACTTCACACCACAAGTATCATAAAAAGGATTAAAAATACAAAACAAATTTAATTGACTACAAAAATAAAAAATAAAGGTTGGTTGGTATGTAGGTAACTATTTAAAACAAGAATACCATGGGTAAGCCAGTCTTCTACTTCTAGCAACGAACATACCTGCCTGAAAAGAAAGAAGTGGAAGCCAAAGGAACTATGGGGGAACAAGGATTGCCTTGAGAGTGTAGTTGTTACCAAAGAAAGGAGAGTTTATATTGGTTCGGATTCTGTCAGCGTTCACCTTGAGGTGTCTGGGTTGCACCCACATGTGAGAGCAGAGCAACCTAGGGCCGTGAATGGCGACCAATATTTAGCCTCCTTCTGGATCCTGCCATGCCAAGAACCACCAGTACGAGGAGAGAACCTGCTCCAAACCCTGACTCTTTTGAGCTGACCTGACATATAAACGTAAATCCAAAGAGTTCTCATCATTAGATTTGAATGTTGAAACTTATTGCTGGAATAAAGCATTCCATAGCTGACACTGTTTACAAGTTCCATATGGTAAATATCTTACATTCTATGAACTTCATCTTCGTAATATTAATTTGATGGCTAAATACATACAAAACTATGTGGCATTTTGGCAATTAATGTAATACGATGCTCACTACGTATACAAAAATTACTCTGGAGACTATCTAAGTGCCAGCCTCCTCTTTGAGATGCTTATAAATCTCCATTAAGCCTCCTATGTGAACCTAGCTACCAATGTCCACTCATTTTTCATCAAAATGAAAATCATATTACCTCTTTGATGAGTCCTCCTCTACAAGACTTCATTTCTTGCATGAATGTCATCGACTCACGACAACTCTAAACAAGACTCAATGGCATGCTACTACAAATAATGGCATGCAGCTAGAACCACAAACCAAGCAGAGGTTGATTTATGCATCGAGATAGATAGGTGGCACTGGGCACACAATAGAGAGAAACAATGAGCTAGAAAAAACATTTAGACCAAAGTACGACAATGGTTATTAATAAATAAATAAAAAAACACATTTACCAAAACTGTCAACTCAATTTTCTCATAGTCTTGCAATGGGTTGACCTGGTCAACCAACGACATGGAATTTTATTATAAGAAATTTTCATAAATTATAATGTTAAGATTAAAAGGACATTATATTAATTAATATAATATTAAGATTTAAGAGGACATTATATTGAAAAATATTAAATTAATATTAATGTAAATAAAGTTATTAATTATAATATTAAAATTTTAAATAAATATATTAATAAATATTAATTTTAAAATATTTTTAAATTATTTATATATTAAAAAATAAATATTATAAAATTGAATGTTAACTTTTAATAATTATACTAATAACAAGTTAATAACTTCCTCAAAGGATGTATTAAGACATGTTTGAGGTTAATGCATAAGAGGAAGATAGAGATACTAATGTATTTGAGTGGATCACATCTATTAATAAGTATTAGTGACAATGTTATTTTATTACCCTAACTTTCTAACTTCCTCATAGGGATGGACTAAGATGTGTTTGAGGTTAATGTATAAGAGGAAGATAGAGATATTAATGTATTTAAGTGTGTATCATATTTATGAGAGATTAATAAGTATGAGTAGTAATGTTATTTTACTACCCTTTCCTTAATGTAGGTTTTATTAATCATATTCATAAAAAAGTATAGGGAGCTGGTGAGTTTTCAATAACAATTGATAGCATTTGGAGTCTTTATCTTTATACGGTAAAAGGACTTTAGTTTTGGAATTGTTGTGTTAAAAAATATCACTTGAATGGTTTTATAAAGTAATGTTATTTATTTTTTTAATGTGGTTTTTTATTCTTTATTTATGAACTCAGAGTTGGTTAATAATATTAAGCTATGTCCATATGTCAAATGCAAGGCATTATTAATTTTTTTTTCATGTTATTTGAAAACAAATCACCTCTTTAATGATTGTTTTTATATATATTATACATTTTCCAAAGCTGGTTAATAATGTAGTGTTTTGTACTTTTTTTTCCAAATTTATGCCCAAAAATAGGTTTCGCATCACAAAAAGATTCATTATTCAACTTAATCAGAAATATGATAATTGCATAAAACAGTAATTAATACTTATAAAAAAATGCTAAAATTCAAAAGATATGGCAACTTTAACTTGATCAGAAATCAAGATTCTTCCAACTATTGACTTGTATTCCATTCCTTACTAAGGTCTGAGGTGAGCTTAACCTTCCCTTCAACGAGAAGAAGGCCTTAGGTAGTGTTTTGTACCTATGCCGTAATTTCCATATTATTTGGATGTAAATGCAATGCATACTAAACTATTTATTAGAATGAAAATTTCTCATATTATTTGGATGCAAATGCAATACATACTCAACTATTTATTAAAATGATAATTTTCATAATATTTAGAAAACAATAAGAATTACAATTTATTTTGTTTAAAAATAATTTAGAATAAAAAGATGACTAAATTATATTAATGTGAGGATCAATTAATAATAATTTTTCAATAAATCAATGGCAACAAACCCTAAATTGTATATATCTACTAAGCCCCCAAAAGTATGGAAATGCTTAAAATTTTACATTTAAAATTTTTCTATGTAAAAAAAATTAAAAGAATAATTTTGGCTTTCCAAATTTTACTATATTACTAAAAGAATATTATAAATTATAAAATTGAGTAAAATTCTTTTCTTTTTATTTGAGAAAAATTACTAAAAAACATACCATAAACTATAAAAATTAAGTAAAATTCTTTTCCTTTTATTTGAAAAAAGTTAATCTTTACCCAAGCTTTACAACCACATATTATAGACATTTTGTTTACTATATATTTTTGCATATAACATTTTACAATATAGGATACATCACTCAAGTTTAAACAATCCCCTTCTCCACTAAAATCCAATGTTTGAAATTTTAACTTCTTTCCACTGGCAAAGTATTTTGTTACTTTTTTTTTGTAATAAATGAATTATAATATATATGATTTTAAACATTTTAAACTAATATATATTAAAATAATAATAGATAAGAATATTTTTATAATTAAAAATGATAAATAAATTGTTATATAATTTTTTCTTTGAACTAAAAAAGAAGAGTTTGAAACCTATGATTATTTAAAGATATATAAAATATTTTTGTCCATATAAAATAGTATTTTTCCATAACAATCAATCTTCCTACCCATCTAATTTAAACATATATATATAAATAAATAAGTCTAAATACTCTTAATATAAAGATTATAATTAATAATAAAAAATATTTTGAATGTTATTGTACCTAAAGGAGCAACATGCTCTACAATCCAGTATGGAGGAGATGTTGTCACATAACAAAGTATAAAGTAATAAAAAATGAACCAAAAAATAAGAGTTTGAAACCTATGATTATTTAAAGATATATAAAATATTTTTGTCCATATAAAATAGTATTTTTCCATAACAATCAATCTTCCTACCCATCTAATTTAAACATATATATATAAATAAATAAGTCTAAATACTCTTAATATAAAGATTATAATTAATAATAAAAAATATTTTGAATGTTATTGTACCTAGAGGAGCAACATGCTCTACAATCCAGTATGGAGGAGATGTTGTCACATAAAAAAGTATAAAGTAATAAAAAATGAACCAAAAAAGAAGAGTTTGAAACCTATGATTATTTAAAGATATATAAAATATTTTTGTCCATATAAAATAGTATTTTTCCATAACAATCAATCTTCCTACCCATCTAATTTAAACATATATATATAAATAAATAAGTCTAAATACTCTTAATATAAAGATTATAATTAATAATAACAAATATTTTGAATGTTATTGTACCTAGAGGAGCAACATGCTCTACAATCCAGTATGGAGGAGATGTTGTCACATAACAAAGTATAAAGTAATAAAAAAATTAAAACCAATGAAAAGTAATTAAAAAAATCCATGTAAACTCATAAAATATAAAAATTAAAACCAACATAGATCAATATTAAATCCCAATCTATAAAGCACAAAGAGAGATCAAATTTGTAGAGGTGTTATTTTTTTTAAATGTATAAAAGATTTAAAATAAATAAAAAATTACATCACAATAAATTGGATCCGTGGTTCTAAAATAAATAAAAAATTACATCACAATAAATTGCATCCGTCACTGAAGAGTTGATCGGAAATGTTGGCCATTGCGGTAAAAATAGGCGAGTTCCTCCACTGTTTCAGAAAAAGAACATTAACTCTTCCGTCGGGCCAGACCTGTTCGTTAAAAAGGCCGTTGCGGTAGACTTACCCGAGTTTCTCCGCCATTTCGGAAAAAGAACCTTAACTCTTCCGTCGGTCCAGACCTCTTCGTCAAAAAGGCCGTTGCTGTAGACTTACGAGAGTTTCTCAGCCGTTTTGGAAAAAGAACCTTAACTCTTCCATCGGGCCAGACCTGTTCGTCAAAAAGGCCGTTGCGGTAGACTTACGCGAGTTTCTTTGCCGTTATGGAGGAATTTAATTAAAACCTTCTGCGATTGCCGAGGAATTTAATTAAAACCTTCCGTCTCTTCGTCCTGCTTCCACCTTAACCTTAACTCTTGCGGAAGAGTTGATCGGAAATGTCTGCCGTTGAAGTAAAAATAAGCGAGTTCCTCCGCTGTTTCGGAAAAAGAACCTTAACTCTTCTGTTGGGCCAGACTTGTTCATCAAAAAGGTAAATCAATCACTGTGGTAGTTTTATACTTTGTGCAATTTAGAAAAATATGAATCTACTTGAATGCGTGTATGGTGATGTTCTTCCCGATCTCTTTCGTCTAGTTTCCCCAGTTCTATATGTTGGATGCAGCGTATATCTCTGTTTATTTTTCTAGATCTAGTTGTGGGGCAGAATTCAGACTCAACCTAGTTAAATGCTTATATGGTATTCGATGAGGGGTTTCTGTTGATATCTAGTCTCCACCAGGAAATTGTTAGATTATGTACAGGTATAGCTACCACAAAACCATTTAAGGTCCTGTTAGATCTATAATACCTCAAACGCAACATTTCATTACTTTCGCTGCGAGCTTACTCTGTCGATTTAGATATACAGAATAAGACGGCTCGATCCTTGAATTCAGTTTATAATTTATGTATTGTAACAAAATCGCCGAACTACGCTCTCACGTTCTGTGTAAACAAAAGTTCGTATCCATAGAACTCTGATCTTTTCCTTATTCAACTAAATCGCAGATCTATGTTCATATGTATTCTACTTAGATTGTAATAGTGGGAATCTAGGTAATTATTATTGGCTAGAACGAAGAACATAGTAACCCTGTTATACTTATTTATGTAGGATTGAACTCTGTCAAATCATTAACTAAGTTGTCAAAGATGGCTACTTTTCCAGGTTTAGATCTCTTTTAGGAACTCCGCATTATATAGTATGCTGTATTGATCTATGTTTATCTTAGATTACCTTGATTTTAGCTTTGAATGTTTAAAAAGAATTATGTGGGGTTCTATTTAGATCCCTGGCATAGTTTCATTTTGTTTGTGTCGAATGCTTGAAGTGTAACTCCTCCCTATAAACAAAGATTGTGTATATTTTATATTTCATTCTGGGTACCAAATTACGATTGTCATTGATGGTAAATGGTCTGCTCATGAAATGCATCTTATTATTTCTCTGTTAATTTGTTAATTTGATTATTTTGATTATGGAGATTTTTACAGTTGTAAATCATGTTTTGGGAATTTCACTGTGTCCGAGTTAGAATTTCACAATTTATTCTATATCATACAGCTTCATTTTCATCTCATGATAAGTGGATTTTTTACTTATAAAAAGGCAATTTTAGTCTCATGAAAAGGCAATTTTAGTCTCATGGAATTCATAAGAAATTAGAATTTTATATAAAATTGGTCTGAACGACATCACGGATATTTTTTTAATAGTAATGAAATGGACTTTGGTAATTGTTGTGTGCATTGAATTCAGCAATAGCCCAAGGTATTTAATGGAAAATAAATTCTGATAGGCCCCTTTGTGGAGCTCCATATGTTGAATTATTTAGGAGAAGCTATTATCTTATCTGCCAAGAAATTCTTGAAGAGTTTAAATGAAACACAGAATTGTGCCTTGCTGATATTCCAGAATTTAGTGAATGTCAATTTTTTATTTAATTATTTTGACCCAGTGAAGCTCGGGAATTGGAACTCAAAGGTAAATCCATGCTTGTTAAGCACTTATATTCTCACTGTGGCTGGGAAGGTCTGCACTGAAAAAAAAATAAGGCAGTTTCACGTTACATCCTTGAAGGTTGTGTTAAGCATGGTTCGAATTATGCAAACTTTAAGGCACACCTTTCAATCCATTTTAAAAGAAGCTTTAATTGTATATACTCTGTAGTAACTGGTAGTAACTGGCAGGTTGGCAGGATTAGCTCTTTTATCCTTAATATATTCCACTGCAAAGCCAAGGAAAAGTAATGAATTGATTTCTTAATTTTCTCACCAATGTAATGTTGTCCATAGATATTGAGCATGCCGAGAATTTATAGAATCACGTCATGGTAATGAAGCATTTTCAGACTATTTGCAGGTAACGTTGGTCCAGGAAATTTATGTTTCCGGGAGCTCGCGCAGAGAGGAGTGCGAGCGGCGGCGGGAGGGGGCAACAGGCGGCGCGCGCGCGAGGAGGTCGGCGACGGGAGGAGCATAACCTCCACGTGGCAGGATTCCATTTGCTCCATGAGCGAGGAATCTAGCCGACGTGGAGGTTATGGACCTCCATGGTGAAACGCCTATGGCGTAATTATTATTATTATCCCAAAAAATTACAACAACCTTATTATCATTATTATTATTATTTTAGATAATAATTATATAGTTTATTTTCAGTTGAAAATAAAAATAAAAATGGGCATACAAAATTAAAGAAAAATAAGTCAAAGTCGTGAACATAAAATTCAAATGACATCAAAAGAAAATGCTAATTCTCACCAAAAAAATACTATGGAAGAGTTGTTCACAAATATTGATGAATTAAGGGATGTAAAGCAACTCAATCAGAAATTACAAAATCAAGATATCAAAAGGAAATTTGACAAGGGTAAAGTAGGAGAAATAGCACAATTGAACAAACTCCTTATCGACAAAGATAAAGTGATTATGCAGTCCCAAAAAAATTAGAATGCCAAGATTCAAAGTTGTACCAACTTCAACAAAAAATTAAAGATCTACAACAACAAAACGACCTTAAAAATGCTCACAAATTAGAGATTGCAAAAATCAATAAATCGTTATCGAACAATAATGATGAGATATTCTAGTTGAGAAACCATAGTAAAATTCTAGTCACAAAAATCAGGAGGTGAAAGAAAATTTGGAAGATGGAACAAGCTAATGAAGATATTGAAGGGACATTATTAGAAAAGGAAGAAGAGAATTGCCACCTTATAAATCATAATCAAGATCTGATGGAACAAGTTAAAAAGTTAAACGATGACGAGAAGTTGCAAGAAGAAACGTTCAAGAAGCTTAAGAATGATAACAAGTTGCTAAAAAACAAGTTAGAGCAAATCCAAAAAGAGGCATCAAAACCCTTAGGAGTAAGAATCCAAGTTGTGAAAAAATACACAAATACAGAGCCAATCCACATCACAACTCAAAAAGATGTCAAGTCAGTTGAAGAAGAATCATATAGAGATATTGAAATACAAACGATGGAAACTCCAAGTGTACATAGAAGTTCATCAAGTCACCAAACAACATATGGTCATGAAGAAAATCATATACTGAAATTAAACCAAGAAGACACTACAAGCATGATAAGGGAACATGACATTATATGAAACACTTATCGACATCCAAATCATAAAAGCATATACCTTAAATAATCATAGTATCAATATACCTTAGGCCGAGAACAAATAATGAAAAATAGTGATACCAACGCAAATAAACCTCATGATATCGGTTCATTGAGGAAGTGCAATGTTCCACAAAGAATTGAATTAGGATGGATCGATCATTTTACGTTTAAAAATTTTTGTTCAGCATTTAGAGGTTCATATCGTCTTGTATCGTCTACTATGACAGGATAAAGAATGGTACGACGACATATATGTATATAGAAGAGAAACACAAGACATAGGAAGAAGAATTGTAGTGTTAGGGAAGTAGAGGCATTCCAACACCGTTTGTTTAAAGTTTTAGTTTTCTTTATGCAGCCCTAGTGATAGTTACATGTATATTCATTTTTCAATATAATTTTTTTTCTTTTCTTTTGGAAAGATATGATGATGATTAACATCCATTGAGACCAACTTTGGTCTATCAAACCTAAAGAAATGAATTATTTTGTTTGCTTTAAAATTGTATTCCTATTCTCCAAATGCTTGGAGAGAAGAGTTCCAAGCTCACCATAATTTGGGCATGTTAGAAGGCTAGGAAGGTCAATATTGTGACAAAGATTAGGAAACTGAGATCTAATGTGGTTGTACACAGGGAATTCTAAGATAAAGTGATATTCATTCTCAACGCATATAGTCTCACTATGGAGCTCACGAGAGTTCATACTTATCTTGGCTATATTAATTGTCTTCTTTGAACTGGTTAAAACAAAGAGATACTTTTGATCTTCTAGAGTAGGGTTAATGACCTCCTTATAGCATGTTAATTTTCTGTTAACCTCTAAATCTGTCTCACACCAAATTTTCTCTTTCAACTTAGAAGCAATAATATTTTTAATGTTATTAATATTTTGCAATGTGACATTTTCGTCAATATCCCACTGGTTTAACCAAGCCATGGTGTCTTTATACCAACCTCGCTTGAGCCGTAGGTGGTTTTCAATAGAATTTAAAGCTAACTTAGGAAGTCTATGGTCTCCCATGTTATTTATTTTGTGCTTATACGTAAGGAACCTAGTCATAGCCATGCTCTTGATCGGGAAAAAACCACTTCTATAAGGACAATAGGAGAGGGCGTATTGCTGTTAATTTTGAGGTTATAGGTTGTAAAACACTTATGGATTTGCTCATTTTTTCTCCAAGGTTCTCTAGAGATGTTGTAGCCCCAAACCTCACACCCATATAAGATAACGAGAGTTAACGAAAGTTTTAAAGAAAAACTTATTTTTATCCCACTTCACAAGGTTAGTTCATTTACAATTGCTAACTGATTTACAATTAATCAAAAGATAAAATGAAACTTATAACATAATATATTCCCATATAATTAAATACACATAATTTCAATCTCTATCATTTTATATAATATCTCTCATATATATATTAAAAACATTAGCCAATAGGTATTCACAGATTGTAACATGGTATATTCTATATTATAATATAATTAAATATATATAATATATAACCTTAACATATGGAAAGTAAAAATTATAATATAGTATATTTTATTATTAAGTAAATCAAATGTCAATAAATATATAAAATACCAAAAATCACATATTGTAACATGATATATTCTATATTATAATATAATTAAATATATATAATATATAACCTTAACATATGGAAAGTAAAAATTATCATATAGTATATTTTATTATTAAATAAATCAAATGTCAATAACTAGCATTTGCCCCTAGAGGGGCAAAGGGAACGCCGGTAGGAAAAGAGGAAAGGTAGAAGAAACAAAGATAGGGGTAAATCTATGCTCAAGTATCATGCCAATCAAAGATCCGACATATGACCTGTGCGGCAATAGAATCAAGCTCATCAAAGAACAAGATACATGGTGTGGATTGTCGAGATTTGTCAAAAATCTCTTGTACATAAACCTAGGTTTCTCCAAACCACATTGTTAAGAATTTTAGGCCTTTACACTGATGAAATCAGCTTGACACTCATTAGCAATGGATTTTGCAAGTAGAGTCTTCCTACAACAAGGTGATCCATAAAACAATAGCCTACAAAACAACATTGAATCAGTGGTGATTTACCGTTTGAAGGTTCCTCTTGACAATTTCCAAACATTGGGAACCTCAACAAACTATCAAACAATTCTTAACATCGTGTTATTTATACACTATTTACTATAAATAAACAAATAAAGATAGAAAGACAACATTGCACCATAGTGTTTATATACACAACTTAAACCTTCCAAGCCTTCTAAGGGATGGGTCAATACTATTTGGTGGTTTATTGCTCCAATCACAATAAAATAGACCCAAGTTTTTAGCTCATCCAAAGTAATGATCTCATGTGCAACTTGTTGGTTCGCTAGATGAGCTGTGAATTTTGTTGCTTCCAATAATAGAGGCTGCATAATAGTTAAACAGAAAATAAGCATATCATGCAAAAGATAGTTTCAAAATAAAACAGGAATTGAGAAGGCCAAAAATTAGCTAATAAGATAAAGGCAAACCAACATTGTCATTGCGTTTGAATGCCCTTTTAAGCTAGAAAATAATCCTTCTCAAAAGTAGATTACTAACTTCTGGAAACTTTGTATTCACCACAACAACCAAGCAGTGAAAAGCATCAGTAAATCCATGTGATGCCATTTGGGATTTCATACATGACCTGCAACTCTCTTTTTTCAAGTTGAAACAATGGCGGGATTCGCTTTTGGAAATTCTACAGTAGTGTTTCCTTCTCTTGCCCCTACTGTTCCATTTCTAGGAGTTTCATCATCCCTCCTTTGTTCATGGTTATGTCTATTAACCCTCGCATCTGGCTCCATATGTGAAAGGCCTGATCTTGAGCTCTTGTAATTGTCTACGATCGGCGTGATTCACTCATTTGCAGCGAAACGGTTGGAAACCTTTGTTGTTTTATACCGACGTTGGTGTCAATTTACTTTTGCCGAAAAATTTCGTCATTAGCTGGTCTGCGTGTCTCGTTCAAATGATGCGACATTGTCGGCGCAACTTGCACGACCGATGCGAAACACTCGGCCCAGATTCGTCAAAATGATGCGAAAATTCACAAAACAACTGCGACATGTTTCGTTGTAAAAGCATGAGTTGTACTTAGTCGAAAACTCACCCTTTTCTTGAAACTCTTAGGCCAAAATCAAGATTACAATACATTTGAAGGAACCACAGAAGTTCTTAATCGTGTTACCTCCACCTAAGGGAATTGTCAAATTCAGATTGTCCCCATTTGTTTCTGCATAAGGTGTCTCACCAACAACCATAATAACCATGATAGACAATATCAGCAACAAGGTCATTGATCACGGTACACCCTCGCTTCAATTCATTTCATCTTGAAAGTTCCTTGATGAGATATTGCTCTGACAGTCCATTTGCTAATAATCACTCTTAGATATGTGATCTTCTGAATATGAGAGTGCAGGAAAATCTCTATATGGACATTAAAAAGAAAAGATATGTAATAAAATCTTCCTTGATGTTTTGAACTGCATACCTAACCCTTGAATTTATTGAAATACATTATATCCTTGTGCTCATCTATGAGTGAAACCATGCATTCCAACAATAGAATAGTCATTGGGAACAAATGCAACTACAAATCCAGAATACTTTATATCCTTGTGCTCATCTATGAGTGGAACCATGCATGCCAACACTAGAATATTCATTGGGAACAAATGCAACCACAAATCCAACCCTCTTGCATTATAATAAAGAGTCCAAATTAGTTGCGGTTCTTCTAGAAGATTGTTGTGATAAAGAACTTGAAGGGAAAAATCATTACAAAAGTGAGTATGAAAAAGATTTTCAAGAAGATAAAAAGCAACAAACAGTTGAGGAAGTTACTGTCCCATATTATCATGAAGAAACCTTTATCTAAGAAGAATACCAAGAGACTCAAATGCCTTATAAGACAACACTAAATTTCTCGTCAAACTACACCACGAAATCTAATCCGTGATCAAGCCAAGACTTCATATACGTTGTAGTGTCGGAAACGACTATGAACACCATAGCACACCATAATGAACACCATTCTACTCATAACAATATGAAATTGAAACAAATCACTAAGCATGCTATGCTTTTGAAAGGAATGGAAATGTTTTTTTAGGAATAAATAAAAAAAAAGTATAGGGAAAAAAGTTTATAATGAACACCATGTCACTCGTAACAATATGAAATTGAAACAAATCACTAAGCACGGTATTAGTCTGAAAGGAATGGAAATGTTTCTCTAGGAATTTTTAAATTCAAATTCTTGGAAAATGTATATTTGTCTTTTTCAATAATTTGAATTTTAAAAAATTGTCAATTAAATATATTTATATCTTTATATAAAAGGAAAAAAAAAAAAATTCAAAGGTGTTCCAAAAAAATAACAAGAGCTGCGTGCAGCTTAGTCCCTGCCTTATAACATAGAAACAAAAATTAATATTAAATAATAATAAAACAAAATAAATTTTTATTTCCAGATTTCCATATTCTCCCTAGTCCAAAGTACACTCTTATTCTCATTAGCTTTGCCGAGTCATTACCATGTATGAGTCATGTAGTTACTGCAGTAAATGAATCATATGTAGAATTTACTGGGGACAACTAGTTGCACAAATACTTCTTAAATCAATTGAAAATTTTTGCTTCCATGCAAATTATTCTTTTGCAGTGATTACCTACTACACTTAACAACATTAACTCTTGGTGATCCCATTTTCCGAGATAGTAGCAAATATATAACATGACCAACACTAGCTATTTCAGTATGCTTCATAGCGAAATTGCAAGGCTTTAAACAATTTTTTTTTTTGGTTTTTTTCGACTTCTGGCCACTAGGCCACACCACCGACATCTTCCACAGCAAAAGCACCACATAGGTTGAGTATTAAAACAATAATTTTCTGCAATGCGAACATTTAAACTACTTCCAGATTTTAATTTTAATGTGTTCAGTCACCCAGGGTCTGCGTGACTATTATACTGAGCAAATAACCAACCAGGCCAATAGAATGTTTGCTGCTATCAATATTTGACAACCCTTACAAGTAATTGCTCTAGGACAACTACAAAAATTTCTAGATTACTTGCTTAAAACAAAATCCCCAAGGCATGAATTCAATTCAAAAACTCCCATCATCAGTCTCCAAAATTCATGTACATCATAAGCCTAAGACAAAGTATCTAGTCTACTGATTTCCGACATATACAAAATTTACTTGCATTATCTCAGTTGTGAGCTTATACAAGATTTGTAGTGAGGTCACAATTAAAGGGATCCCTCACAGTACGAATATGAAAAGAAAAAGGAAAACACATGCAAGAGCTATACCAGAAAATCAAATGTTAATTCAATTTCTTACAGGAGCTTCAGTTTCGGCCTTGGCCCTCTTTGAAAGTTTCAAGTCAGATACATCAAATTTTGGTCTATTGAACTCCTCATGCAGAAAAGCACAGCTAGCTCCACAACGACAACCATTTGGTATGTTAAAGTACAAGCAGGGTTTGCGAAATTTTGATCTATTTGGATCTCCAAATGATCTTTCATTATTAACAAAATTACCACCTTGGCACTTTTGTTCTTCAAACTTATCTGCCCCACCATGTTGCTGAATAAGGTCTCTGTAGTACTGAATACCATGTTGATGTTTGATTTGATCATTGCCATTTTGTAAACCATGTTTTTGGATAAGATTCTTGTAGTATTGTTCATCTGGAAAACTTGATTGATTCACTGAGGCAGTTGTTGATGCAGTAGTTGAAGCTCCCATTCAAGGCTGACATACACCCATAGTGGTTGAATTAGAACTTGTCGTAGGCATTGACGAAATATGTGAATTTTCCTATCCATCCATTGGAGGCAATGGAGATGAGGAAGCCATAGATATAGAAGTCTGTGCCACTGCTACAGGTGCACCGAAGCTTTTCACTTTCGTATTACAGAGATGTGAAGCCCCTTGAAAATTGCCACATGCCATTTCACTTGTAACTAGACTGCTCCTATTATTTCCAATTACTCCCGAGGAAGCAACTTGGCATGCTCCCTGCAGTCTAGACATAGTTAATACACTCTGATCGTGGCCAACATTGCAAGGAGTATTAGGTGCATCGTGCTTGCTGTCAATTGCCTGCAAATTAGGCATCAAGTCCATTTGAATATTATTATTTCTTTTGAGCTGAGATGTCAATGTTTCAATTATTTGTGGATTACTGATTATTTTAAGCACCATATCATGATCGAACATGTTCCCCTTTTCATTATATTTTGATATTATTAAGAGCTGCATGCAGCTTAGTTCCTTCCTTCTAGGTGAAGAAATAAATAGATTGAAAAGAACAAATTATTGCATACCAAATCATTGTTAAAGAGTAAATTATTTAAAAGAAGAAATTCATTATTTAAGGACACATTTTCTATGTGTAGTACTTGGCTTCATCATGGTTCTTATGGACAAGAAATTAATTATAATAAATCTAGTAAGATTGTTTAAGAGACCGTATTTTAAGAACATTTCTATCATTAAAACCAATTTATTAAAAAGTTGGAAAGAATGAATGCATTAGCTATCATATGGAGTAGTTGTGGCTTTCTAGTTGTCGCTTGAATAAAACAATATATGTGAATTTTGATCTTCATTTGATCAGTAATGTTCAAATAAGATTAGATCACATCACAAACCAAGTTATACTCATTTTATGAAGATATCTCTACATATCTCCAATCTTTCAAATCAGTCAATAATGTCCATTAAATGTGTACTGGAACCAATATGCTTGATTATAGTTGCCATTGAGAAATCCAAAACCAAAAACTTCAACTTGCATATTGCCCAAGCATACCCTGCATATGACTAATAGCGATGTATGATTCAAAAAGTCCCCAGTGAAAGCACCTTGAGTCCCTTGTGTGACATACTCGACTCCATATCCACTTTGTGATGCCTATAAAATGTCAAAAAGTGAGGGTTTGCTTCCAAATATATCTTCACCAAGTTAGCAAACCACCAAATATTGTTAAACAAAAATAAATATTTACTTGAGTGGAATATTTTGCTACATTGTAAGCCACATGTGATCCTTGACTCTTGAAATCTTACCAAGAAAGCCCTACATAAGATTATTTCCTGTCAATTTTCTACAACCACTTTGTAAAATAACTTACAATTTTCAGATCATCTATCAGTCTAAGATATTAAAGTAATGGTATAGAAATCATACCTAAGACATTTCCTCGAGAGAAAAGCCATCCCTTAGGATTTGGCTTAGTCCTTGATTTAGAAACTATATGTAATAAAAAGTGACAATTTAAATCCTATATACAACTAAATAAGCCTTAATATACAACTAAATAAACCTGTTACAACATGACAAAATTTCAACATCTTATAAAAATTGCAATATGTTCCCCCCGCCTTTCAAAGGTAGCGTCTGCAACAGGTTCCTCCCTGCGACCTTATTTTGGAGAGTCATGGAAGTCAACAGAGGTGCCACTATCAACTGCCCGCTTCTTGGCCCGATCCAAACTGGAGGGGAAGGACTGCTTGCAGTTTTTTGAGAGGTGTCCATAGACATGGCACCGGTGGCAGCAAAAGGGTACTCCATCATAGTCGAGAATTTGGACGCGTTTTTCCTGTTCCCAAATGAAGTTTAGGCTTTCCCTCAGCTTGACGTGAATATTTAAGGAGACTAAAATTTGAGCAACCGTTAAACGCTTAGTTTGAAGGAAGGACATATCAACATCAATGAATACCTCCAGGGCATTTCCCATATCTCTGAAAGAGTTCCAATTCCAAAATTCCCAAGGGAGTCCCGGGAGTCTGACCCAGACAGGCACGGTGTCAAGTCGCTCGCACTCTGCGTCAAACAAAGGAGTCCAATTCTTCAACAAAAAAGGTGTATTGCTGAAGCTCCAATGCTTTTGAAGAATGGTGTCCGCATCCTCCTTGCTACGAAGTTTAAAAATGAACCAACCGCGAGAAAGAACCATAATTTCGGGCTTGTAGCTCAGAATAGTGTTCCAGTTCGATTCAACACAGCGTTCCAACTGTGCCATAGTAGGGTGTTTTCCACAAGCCCTTCCCACGACCGCCAACTCCGCCATTTCCACAGATTGAGCAACTGTGATGTTTTTCCCACAAACTAGACTGAGAGGTGTTTGCAAGGTTTTGAGACACTTGTCCTTTTTTTTACACCAGTAGCATGAGCCCCGCGCAGACAGGGCAGAATTTTAGAGCTTGAACCAGAGGACGAGGGTTTCCTAGTGCAAGGATTAGAAGGAAGCAAAATTGAGGCAATGAAACCCTCCGAGCTCAGAGGTGAGAGTGGAACAGGGTCCGAAGGAATTACCGGTTCAAAAGCAACGGAGAAAGATGAAGGCCATCCCATAGCCAGAAAATCAAAGCAGGGTCCGTAGTGAGAGTCCCCCCAATCCTCCTGAATGTGTTCTGAGATGGTGTGAGCCACGTCCGTGAGCACTGGGGCGCCCAGATCCGTCTAAGAAGGTAGATCGAAGAGGGTGTAAGGAGTCCCACCGAGAGAAGGATCTAGAGGACGCGCAGCGAAAGACGAGAAGTCGAGGTTGTCAGGGGGCACAACGAAATGTAGTGCAAGGTTTACCTCATCCCGCGCTAGTGAAGCCCTAATACAGGGGTGAAGACCGGGAGAGCAACTGCCAGAAGCCGAGCTCCCAAAATTCGCCATCTCCAACACAGTTATCGTAATATCCCTCGCGATGGACGATGGCCGGCAGGTGGGCGGTGAGGTAAAAATTGATTTACCCTCGAAAGGGTCGTTGGTGTAATCCACCGCATCCTCCCAGTGTTCCCAGTGAGTCACGTGTCAGCTGCTCAGACCTACATCAGCTGCAGTCGCCATTCCCAAGGGAGGCATTGCAGAAGCAGGTACGGTTGGGACTGCCGCCTGCAGCCCCCGAGTCAAGAAACCCTAGCAGTTTCAACAAACCACAGAGCCATCATCATCAATCCAATGATGGAATATAATTATCAAGCAGTGGGATATATGGATGGAGTTATTCATTTTGAGGAATTTGTTGATGACACTATCATCGACAAAGGAATGGTGTCTTTCTTTTAGTATATGCTAGTTGTTCCTATCTTTGGGAGTTAGCTAAATATCCATTCTGATCTGATACAATAGTATGAGAGTTGAGTCTTTTTGCTAGCTAGATGCACTGATATGTAGCAAGTCTATTAAGGTTTTGGCTGAGATATTCAAACTGTATTTTTTGGGAAATATGCACGAACTATCTGCTCAAAACGATGTAACTTTGATTTAATTTAGAATAACAAGTTACTTTTTTTTTATTTGAAAAGAAAAAGCTCCTAACATGGTATATAATATTGTAATATACAATGTCACAATATTTTGACTCCCACTAGTTGATGATGTTATATGGAGGGATATTGAAATCTAATGTATTTAAATATATTGAGATATACCATATTTCAATCTTTGACTATCCACTAACTATATATAGAGAGAGAGGGGTAATACTAGTTATTAGCCGTGCCGAGGAAGGGATATACTTTTCATTCATAAGTCAAAGCTTTTTTACTTGTATTAGTTTTATTTTGAAACAAAAAAAATTATAATTTTTTTTATAAAGTTTTGAGTAATTTTAATATTAAACATAATATTATGAAAAAAAATAATACAAGTCAGATGGGATGAGGACAACTCTGATGAGGCATAAATTACAAAATTTTGATTTTTTGATTGGATGAGGACAACCGATGAGACATAAATCTCTGCAGAAGTAATTTTTATTTTCATAATTTAAAAATAAATAAAAATAATTTTTAAAACAAAACAAAATGCCACTTATCTGTTCCGGACATTCTGTTTCATTTCCCGGACATTCACGCCATTGCAGTAAATTCACGTCGTCTGCAACTGTAGAGTGGAGTCAGAAACTCTATTGTCCGGGGCTCCCCTAGGAAGACCCTGTGAGACTACTTCTTCTTCGTTAGTGCGCAGAGCTCCCTCGCGGCCTCGCATTGCTGGGACTGGAAGTGGCCCGATAATTTGTCCAAGATGATGTTGAGGTATTCGAGATATTTATAAAATTTATGGGAATTTTTGGTGTATTTTTTAATTAGGTGAGAGAATCAAATGAGGTTCATAATATTTACATTAACAATTAACTTAAAGACTTACCTATAAATTCCTATTTGCACTTCACAACATGCAATCACTTGAGCTAAACCATGAAACTAAGCAGAGGAGAACTGTTATAATGACTAAAAGTTGTTTTTCAAAAATGGTTAAGATTTCTATGTAGTTATTAAATATAGTAATACAAACTGAAAGAGTTTTACAAGTATAAATCGTATAGCATTGGTTTAGAATCCAAATTGATATGGAATACATACTTTAGGGTTAACTCATATTGATTTGTAATACATAATATGCAATACAAAGATTTTAGGGTTAACTCGTGACCGAAGAAAATATTTGATTGTGCTACTATTTCTCTGTGATTCCTCAAAGATTTTCGTCTATTTCTTAGAGGAGAAAAGGTATGAGGGATTTTCCTTGGGGTTTCTAATAAAGATAGTGATTTAAGAAGTATTCGAAAACGAGCTTAGTAGGAGAGTCACATTCTCCCACTTCCTCCTATTGAGCCCTTTCATCATCTGCATCCTTCTTTGATTCCTTAGATTCATCTATTATTTCCTCTTCTTCCTTATTTTCCTCCTATGCTTCCTCCTCCTCTATCCTTGATCGTTACAAAGGAGTTTATGGAGTCCGTTGAATTTCTTGGCGTACTTCTTGAGTTGGATACCCTTTTGTAGCTTTTGATGCAATTTTCAATGGATCCAATAGAAACACGAATTCTATTTCTCCATCTTTGGCTTTGAAGGGATCATAGATAGTTAATATATTGTAATTTTTCTCACCTACTTTGTCATGAGCATCATCACCATTATACGTTATTTCCAAAAGTATTATCCCCATTTCCATCACTTCCATCAGTGCATGACCTTAGTAATATGATAAAAAACTGATGAAAAGTTAGAATTTGAGCATAAAAGTTCATTATGTGGATTTTCCTAAAATTCCATGCAACCTCATTGCACTTAAAACCATGAAAACTAGGATAGGGACCAAAAATTGGAATTGTTCTACTCTTTATTGCTATGCACTTTCCAAAAAGGTGTCTAAAATTGGACATTCACAAACTGTTATTGCCAAAATTAGCACTTTAATATAGTCTCCAATACCTATTCCTCTCTCTAAGTAATAAAATATAAGGGGATCGTTTACATTGGATCTGGATCTAGGAATTTTCCACATTCTATCCTTTAAATAAATCCCTCAAAGTCAATTCAAAACACATTCAATGCTCATAATAGCAAGGTTATTATGATGGATTGTCTTTAGAAAGAGAGAACAAGACTCCCATATCTTTTGTCCTTTCACCATTAGAGATCCTACACATACAACACTTAGATGGAAATTGATCACAAAAGGAGAAGAATAACCTTCATTTGGGTTGGTTGCAGAGGTACATATCAACTACAACCAACACCAAGGTGTATCTCTATCATATTCTTTTAGTTAATAGAAAAACCATTATTCTTTTTATGTTATGCTTTGTTCTCTTTTAGCTAATTTTTCTTATATTTATATTGCATGCATAATGAAAAATATGTTCTAATTATTTTAGTTTCCATCAACCTTCTTGATTTGGTACATAGGATTGCACAACTCTAAGTAGGTAATTTTAGTACATGTTGGTTATAAAACACCAACACTAGATTTGGTGACCATACTAGTGATAAATCCTAGCATTCATCATTAGTTACGTAAGTGGCATTGTCATCCCTTTCCTTAGGTTATTGCTATCATTCTCTTGTTGTTTATTATTTGATGTTTCATGTTATCTCCTAGTAGGTAGGTAACCTCATAGACAACCCTACATTTTTCCTTGATCATGAATAGGTTTCCATTTTTCCAATTATGGCTTCACATTGATTTTTTTGTAAAGAAAAGTGCGACATAACATTGTGGAATTTCCCATGAAACCCATGCATTCATGGAAAAAGTCCGTTTTTTCCACGAATCAACTAAATTGTCATTTTTCTTCTAGTTTCAACTTTGTGTCATAAAATATATTCGATTTTTAATTTATGTCTCGGCTTTGTGTCATAAAATATATTTGATTTTTAATTTATGTCCCTTTATTTACTGTTTTGGACATTTATTGTATTATCGTGGACAATGTAGGTAGATAAAAGATTGAGATACGTCCTAGTATTTGTTTCATTTAGGGTTTCAAATTCAAATCGATTTTAGCCTCTTTATTTTTTCAACATTCAAATCCTAGAATTGATAGTGACTTCATTTTTTATGTTTTCATAAAACCACTTCACTAAAGTTATTATCCCTACCAAGGCAAGGATATACTTTTCATTAAGAAGTCAACATTTCTTGACTTACATTAATTCATTTTTCATAAACAAATATTCACAAAGTTTTATAATGTTATGCAAAATTTTAATATTAAACTTAATATTCCAAAAATTTAAATAAATTCATTTTTTTTAAATTACAATAATCGAATTTAATGATTGGTCAAAGACTACTCCGATGGGACATAAATCCCTGCAGGAGTAGTTTTAATTATTAAAATTTAAAAATACATAAAGATAATTTATAAATCTAAAATTTTTAGTTTTTACACATGTTATATGTTATTAACATTTGTTATCTTGTATGTCACCAAGTACAAAACCATGCTGACCGTGGGACAAGTCAACAATCCATGTCAGATGTCGATTAAAGGAGTGCAATATTGGCTGCTAATGTGATGTCGTAAAAGATACTATCCCAATTCGGAAGGTACCTTAAAAAAGTCACCCCTTCTTAAGAGCTAGGGTTTCTGGTGTTTTTGCAGGCGGTTGGTTTGACGGAGGATATGGCAGACTCGATGGGGGGGAGTCCTACAGCCCCCCAACACTCTTCTCAATCAAATTTTCAGGTAGGGGGGATCCAGGTCTCGGTAGATGGATTGGGTGGTGTTGGAAAAAAGGTGCAGGAGATGGGATCTGGTTTTCCTCAAGTGGGTGGTAAGCTAGGTCAATGCATACCCAAGGCTGCGACCATCCCTTCGATGGTTATTAGATCCAGTACGTTGAGAGACAGGATTTAGAAGATGCAGGACCATGCCCTCATTGGGAAATTTGTTGGGGTTTTACCCTATGAAAAGTCCCTGATGTGGTGGATTAATTCCACATGGAAACCTAAAGGGCACTATGACCTTCAGCTTGGATCAAAGGTCTTCTTCACGATAACTTTCATAAACCTGGATGATCACAACAGGATTCTTGATGGCGGACCCTACTTCCTTTACTCTGCTAGTCTGTTTTTACGGCCATGGAAAGAAAAGTTCTGCCCCGAGAAGGAAGATATGAAGATAGCCCCGGTTTGGATCAGGCTATACTCCCTGCCTTCAGAATACTGGGAGACTAAGATCCTAGAAGATATAGGGAACAAATTAGGCACCTTTGTTAAAATATCTAAACAAACGAAGGCTTAGAGATACATGGCTTATGCCCAGATCTATGTCTATATGGATCTTTCAAGGGAACTTCCGGAGGCCATTAAACTGATGTGGGAGGATGAGGAATGGGTTCAAACCCTCGTTTATGAACAGATCCCTTTCAGATGTCACAGATGTCCTGATCATGGCCACTTATTCTGGGACTGCCCTTTGAACAACCCTAAACCAACCCCTAAGATGGCTGATGAGAATGTGAATCCAGAATTTACCATAGTGCAAACCAGAAAACGGGGTGGAAGAAAACAGGGAACCCTGGAAGGAGCCAAGAAGATTATGATGATTAACTCTTTCGAAGCTCTGAGTGAACAAATAGAGGATAACGGATTGGAGCATCTCACGACCCCTCAAGACAATCAATCCTTGATGAAGAAGGTCGTCTCCTCAGATCCTATTGGGTTGCCTATCAATGAAAAAATATTGGCGGTTATTGGTGATATTGCGGATGAAGAAACTGAAGAGATGGACATAGGGGAGCTGGATCTTGATGGGATTGAACAAGCATGTGATGACCCTAAAACTAGTTATGTCCCTCAAGATCAGATGATCTTGCTCAAGGAAGCCATCCATAAAGCCAGGGAACCTAAGAGACTTGGAATCAACCCTGGATCTTAGAAGGATTGCAAAAGGAAGCACGAGGAGAACTCCAAAAAGCTAGGTAGAAAATCTAATAGGCAAAGAATCGCTGCTATGGGACTAAAGTTGGTAGAATCGGGCCAATACCCTACTATTAGGGCGGCCCTAGGTCTGTAATTCTCTCCTCTTCCTTTTTTAATGAAGATTGTGTCCTGGAACATACGTGGGCTTAACTGCCAGCAAAAATCTAGAACACTGAGGAAGAAGATCAAGGAGTCTAATCCTGCAGTTGTGTTTCTCCAAGAGACAAAATGTTCTAGTGTTAGGTTGCAGGAAGAAAGTAACAAGATTTGGAGAAACTGTGAAGTAGTAGGGATCGATGCAAATGGCTTTGCGGGTGGGATAGGCATTCTGTGGGACCCTAATAAAGTAAGTCTTTTTGGCTTTTTTGGAAACCACAGCTTCCTTTCTGCTAAGCTCCAGGTTGTTGGGTTTAGGGTTCCAGGGTTTCTTTCTAATGTCTGTGGCCCCCATACCCTTGGATCTAAATCCTCCTTTCTGGATTCTCTCTGCTGGCTGAAGGAGTTGTCTAGGGGAGAGCATTGGATCGTTGGCAGAGATTTTAACCTTATATCCTCTCTCGATGAAAAGAAAGGGAGAAGGAGGCATTTGGATGACGAATGTATTCGGTTCAAGGATATCATAGAACAACTGAAACTAGTTGATATTGTCCCAGGGGATGGCAATTTACTTGGAACAACAAGAGGCAGGGAGATCGCCACATCGCCTCCTGTCTTGATCACTTTTTGGTCTCAGAATCGGTGATGGAATTTGGGAGTGAGATTGCTTCGTCCGTTCTCCTGGCCTCGGGTTCTGACCATTGGCCCATTTACCTATGGTGGAGTGGCTTGGGTTCTCAATTCAAAAAACCCTTTCATTTTGAACAATTTTGGTTAAGCCACCCTAATTTTAAGGAGAAGGTCTCTCAGTGGTGGGGGGAAATGGATCCGAGCGAAGGCCACAATATGTACAATGTTCAGCATAAACTGAAAGCCCTAAAATCCAAAATCAAGAAGTGGAATAAGGAGGAGTTCGGGAATATCTTCGAGGATAAGAGAGACCTTGAAGCACACAGGGAGGAGATCCTAAAGTTGGGAATGCTTGAGGGCTACACTCCTGAACTCCAGAAGGAGGAAATCTTGGTCCATAATAAAATCCTAGAGAGGGAGAAACAGGAAGAGATTCTATGGAGACAGAAGGCGAGAGTGAAGTGACTGCAGGATGGGGAATGTAATACAAAGTTCTTCCATCGCTCTGCTATTCAGCATCGTCAGCAGAATAGAATTCTCAAACTTAAGAACAGGGAAGGGATTAAATTGGAAACTAGGGAGGATATTGAAGGTGAACTGAGTCACTTGTTCCAAGATATCATGAATGAAAATGTGGTAGAGAGACAAAGAGATATAGAGTTAATTACCAACAATATTCCTACCCTCGTGAATCTGGAGCATAATGATCTCCTTCTTAGACCTGTCACCATGGAAGAGGTTGAGGAAGCAGTGTTTCAGATGGCTGATGGTAAAGCCCCAGGGCCTGATGGCTTTACTACAAATTTTTTTCATCATTTCTGGGATCTGGTGAAGTCGAAGGTTTGGAAAATTATTGAGTCTTCCCGTTGCTCTGGAAAGATCCTTCCAGCATTTAATGCTACTTTCCTCACCCTCATCCCTAATACTGAGGGAGCTGATTCCCCCGACAAGTTTAGACCCATCGCCCTGTGTAATGTCATATATAAGACTTTTACGAAGGTAATTGCTAATCGCTTAAAAGCAATCTTGCCATCCATCATTTTTCCTGAATAGTCAGCGTTTTTGGAGGGAAGGCAGATTATGGACGGCATAATCTTGGTCCACGAGGTCCTGCATTCTTTAAAAAGAGACAAAATATCGGGGATGATGTTAAAACTGGACATTGCCAAAGCCTATGATAAACTAAATTGGCAATTCATGAGAGCTATGCTGCAAGTCTTCGGCTTCTCTGAGCGATGGACTAGGTGGATCATGAATTTGGTTTCCTCGTCCTTCTCTTCCATTCTTCTCAACGGTGTTCCCACTGGCCTTTTAAAACCCTCAAGAGGGATTCGGCAAATGGATCCCCTTTCCCATTTTCTTTTCATTATTATGTCGGAGGGTCTTGGAAGAACCATTAAAGCTATGCAAGGAAGTCATGAGCTACAGGGTCTGGTCGTTCATCCCAGAGCAGATTGTCAGACCCATCACCAATTCGTTGATGACACCGTGCTTATGGGACATCCCTCTGTCCAAGAGGCTTGGGCTATTCGTCGGTGTCTAGATACCTTTGGCAGAGCCCCTGGTCTTGAGGTCAATGCTCAAAAATCTCAGGTGTTTTTCTTTAACACTCCCAAAATTACTAGAAGAAACATTTGCAGGATTCTGGGTTTTTTGGAAAGTTCCCTTCCGTCCAAATACCTGGGGGCTCCGTTGGTGAATTCTCGGGTTAAGCAGGGCTCGTGGAGAGAACTTGTGGATAGTATGCGGAAGCGTCTCTCTAACTAGACCTATCGCCCCTTGAATTTTGCTTGTCGCCTTGTTCTCCTGAAATCGGTTCTCCAGGCTATGCCCACTTATCTCTTCTTGGCTATGTTAGCCCCCAAAGTTACTCTTAAAGAGCTTCGAAAAATTCAGCAGAAATTTCTGTGGAGTGGGTCAGGAGATAATAGGAAGTGGGCTCTGGTCAAATGGGAAGAGATATGCTCACCGAAGTACCAAGGTGTCCTTAATCTCAGAGACCCGGAACAGGCTAATGTTGTTTCGGGAGCAAAAAACTGGTGGAGGTGGGTCTCCCATAAGGAGGAACCATGGGAAAGACTGTGGCACTCCAAGTATGCTGCTCAGTGGGAAAAAGAGGACCTAATTAGATTCTCCGAACTAGGCCTTGGGTCTCACATTTGTAATTCGGCTACCCAAGGGCGGAAACTGGTCCAAGACCATAGCTTCTGGGAGATTCGGGATGGCAGCCGAGCCTTAGCTTGGGACGATTCGTGGCATCAACTACCCTCACTTGGGGTCTTTGTCGATGCTCCTAGGGTAATTCAGAGTTGTGCTAATAGGAACATGGTCAGGGTTAGGGATCTTTGGAATGATGATCCTCAGGAACAAGACTTCAAAGTTTGGTGTATTTATGAGTGGTGGACTCCTCTAGGGCCGGAGGAGGAAGTTTTGCGGGTAGAGGAAGAGCTGAACAATCGTAGAGTCAAAAAGCAGAATGGGGAAGATCAGGTCCGATGGGGACACAAGCCTAAAGGATGCTTCAACATGAAAGAGGCTTATGACATTAAAATGGATTTCAACCAATTAGACCCCATTCCTAAATGGAAACAGTTATGGTCAGCTAAGATCTGGCAGAAAATAACCATCTTCATCTGGCTTACTCTGAAAAAACGTATCCTTACTGGGGAAATTTTTTAAAAAAAGGGGCATCTTGGGCCCTCACCTGTGTGTCATGTGCAACCAAGCTGAAGAAACCATTTCGCACCTCCTTGACTCGTGCCCTTTTGCTTCAGAGCTGTGGGACCGTGGCGCAACCAGCTTTCGACGCTTGAACAAAAAATAAAATGATCCGGTTTCTTCCATCTCGGAATGGTCTAAGGACTCGTTCCAGAGCCGAGTGGTGAATAGATTATGGCAAATTTTTTCGTTTTTCCTTCTGTGGGAGATATGGCTCGAACGGAACTCCCAGATATTTCAGGATAAAGCAAAAGACGTTGGTAGGACCTGGAAGGCGATTAAGAATAAGATTCTGGAAACTCTTAAGCTTCAACACTGGGAGAACTCGGACTGGGAAACCATTGATCCTGAATCAAGAATTCTGCGGGAATGGGGCATATTGGGTCCTCTCCCCTACTGTGGAAAATCCATTCGCTCGTCTCAGTCGTCGGTGAGCTCGACCACCTGGTCCCCTCCCCTTGATGGTTTTTACAAATTGAACTTTGATGGTGCCTCTAAGGGTAACCCTGGTCCTGTGGGTTACGGTTGTGTCTTCCGTGGTCCTGATGGTACTATGGTGGGTTTCATGGCGGACTTCTTGGGAACGGAGTCGAATAATGCTGCTGAGTTGGAAGGGTTGTTACAGGGTCTCGGAATGGCTTACCAGAACAGCTGGACCCCTCTAATTGTGGAGGGAGACTCAAGGATCATCCTCCAGATGGCTAGTAAAATCCAATGTGGCAGATCAAGTTCCTTGGTGGCCTCGTCTTGTCGCCTTGAGAGAAAATGATGGACATTCAAAGGGATATCTGATTGTATGAATTTCAATGGTGGATTAGGCTGAGCAAGGAGACTCTCTTGGGGGAACGTAAACAACTGGAAAATTGGATTATGGACCCTGGTAACACTGCGGGTCGGCTTAGCCTGTACGAACGGATGGTGGCCCTTTACTAGATGATGAAAAACCTTGTGGATTTTTCCATTCGTGATCATCGAGCTCTTAAAGATGATTCGGTTTCGCTTCTTCTGACGCAATGGCTTCTAGAGGAGTCTCGCTCGATGAATTGGAAGATGGACTTCCTTCTGCATGCGATGGAACTCCGACCTCCTCTGTGTCCCCCGTCTTTTGCTGATTCTGCCCATCCAGGGAATTCTCCTGAGGCTCCGTTCATCATTCACTGATGGTTGGTTTGGTGTCTATTTTTTCCTTTCTGGTCGATAGTTCAAGTCGTAAGTCTAGATCATTTTTGGTTAACTCAAGATTAGATGTTTTTCAAAGATATGCTGTGTCCGGGCCTGCGAGCCCATGTAAGGATGATTTTGGAACAGTTATCTCTTGGGTTCGCTATGGGTTTGTGGTATCTCAGAGTCTCTGTTTTAGACAGTTCAGGGGTAAAGAATATTTTCATGAGAACTGGGTGTTTTGGACTCAATCTTTCAAGGTCGATTTTGTAAGTTCGGTCCCACATGAAGTTTCTGGTTGTGTAAGCCTGTGTTATGAGCAGGTTGCACCAATTTTAATATCCTTTTGATATAATATAAAATTTATTACTTACCAAAAAAATAAAAATGTGATGTCGTAAAAGGGTAAATCCATGTTGATCAAAGCAGCACAAATTCGTGTCAGTCAAAGCTAATTTTTGCTTGAACATAAATGGATATTGGTACCTATATTGTTGGATTGAAGGCGAAATTGAAAATCAAGTCAAATGTACAATCTGCAAGCCCCCCTCTCCACCTCATCTGGGGACTCGAGAGATTGGTCTTCAACTTATAGATGGAATCCAATCACGGGAGGATTCTTCACCTTTTCTTTTGCATTCATGGCTAGAACAAACGATGTCCCTACAACGTTTGGCACATGAGTTGCTCTGATGCGTTGACATTGTCACAATCTATTTAATCTATCAATTGCTTATCTGAGCCTGTTCCTTCCATTCCACGTGACTACAAAATCAGATAGCAATTCAATTGAAGGCATATATGCCTTCCATTCCACCAAACTACAAATTCGCATCCCCATCGAATTGAAAGAAAAAACACCTTCAACGAGGATGCAAATTTGGATCTAATTAATTCAATTGAATGCTAAGCGGCCAGATGGAAAAAAATCAAGGCCTGTGCTCATTCTACATATGTTTTCTTTCACTCTATCTTCTCATCGTAGTTCTCATTGTAGTTGCAGGTGCTTCTCCAAATCTCAGTAGAAGAAACTTCCCAAAGGGTTTCAAATTCGGTGTCGAGTGATATGCTGACCGTGGGAAAAAGAGGACCTAATTAGATTCTCCGAACCAGGCCCTGGGTCTCACATTTGGAATTCGGCTACCCAAGGGCGAAACCTGGTCCAAGACCATAGCTTCTGGGAGATTCGGGCTAGCAGTCGAGCCTTAGCTTGGGACGATTCGTGGCATCAACTGCCCTCACTTGGGGTCTCTGTCGATGCTCCTAGGGTAATTCAGAGTTGTGCTAACAGGAACATGGTCAGGGTTAGGGATCTTTGGAATGATGATCCTCCGGAACAAGACTTCAAAGTTTGGCGTATTTATGAGTGGTGGACTCCTCTAGGGCCGGAGGAGGAAGTTCTGCGGGTAGAGGAAGAGCTGAACAATCGTAGAGTAAAAAAGCAGAATGGGGAAGATCAGGTCCGATGGGGACACAATCCTAAAGGATGCTTCAACATGAAAGAGTCTTATGACATTAAAATGGGTTTCAACCAATTAGACCCCATTCCTAAGTGGAAACAGTTATGGTCTGCTAAGATCTGGCCGAAAATAACCATCTTCATCTAGCTTACTCTGAAAAAAGGTATCCTTACTGGGGAAAATTTTAAAAAAAGGGGCATCCTAGGCCCTCACCTGTGTGTCATGTGCAACCAAGCTGAAGAAACCATTTCGCACCTCCTTGACTCGTGCCCTTTTGCTTCAGAGCTGTGAGATTGTGGCGCAACCAGCTTTTGACGCTCGGACAAAAAACAAAATGATCCGGTTTCTTCCATCTCGGAATGGTCTAAGGACCCGTTCCAGAGCCGAGTGGTGAATAGATTATGGAAAATTTTTCCGTTTTTCCTTATGTGGGAGATATGGCTCGAACGGAACTCCCAGATATTTCTGGATAAAGCAAAGATGTTGGCAGGACCTAGGAGGCGATTAAGAATAAGATTCTGGAAACTCTTAACCTTCAACACTGGGAGAACTCGGACTGGGAAACCATTGATCCTGAATCAAGAATTCTGTGGGAATGGGGCATATTGGGTCCTCTCCCCTACTGTGGAAAATCCATTTGCTCGTCTCAGTCGTCGGTGAGCTCGACCACCTGATCCCCTCCCCTTGATGGTTTTTACAAATTGAACTTTGATGGTGCCTCTAAGGGTAACCCTAGTCCTGCGGGTTATGGTTGTGTCTTCTGTGGCCCTAATGGTACTATGGTGGGTTTCATGGCAGACTTCTTGGGAACAAAGTTGAATAATGCTGCTGAGTTGGAAGGGTTGTTACAGGGTCTCGGGATGGCTTACCAGAATGGCTAGACCCCTCTAATTGTGGAGGGAGACTCAAGAATCATCCTCCAGATGGCTAGTAAAATCCAATGTGGCAGATCAAGTTCCTTGGTGGCCTCGTCCTGTCGCCTTGAGAGCAAATTAGCTGATCTTTCCTTAGTTCTATCGCAGGGTATGGCGCTAAAATTTTCACATGTCAAGCGCAGTGGTAACAAATTGGCAGATGTGCTGGCAAACTTTGGAATTGATATTCACATGAAGATCAGTGCTAACTCGTGGGAGGCTTTACCGGACTTAGCGGTTCGGGACAGCTGCAAGGCTACCCAAGACGCTGACATGACGACCTTTCATGCCACTCATGCGAGGTGACATCAGGCGGAGGGAATTTGGGACGCATAGCCATCATTCCCATATATGGATCGTCCCAACCTTTAGAAATTGGTGGTGAAAGTGTCTTTTCATCCTGCGAAATGGTTTGGGAGGCGTCCTCTCCAAAGCTCTGAGAAATAATTTGGGTAGGGGGATGATGGATCGAGATTTGAGAGAAGTTAGTGCTTTGCGGGGAGAGCATCACTTTGGTACTACCCCCATTTAATTGATTGTACCTAGTTAATTATGAGGGAAGGTGGCAAACGTGTCTATATGAAGGAGCAGGGTAGTGCAAGGGCTCGTCATTGCCTTCCCTCTGCATGCATGAAAGTGTTGTCTGTCTACTTGGTTATGGAACCAGACTCTGTTAAGAGGATTGAGGATCAGGGGATCTCCAATTTATGTCTAGATGTTGGGATGGATATTGGCCGCAATAAGAAACGGCAGCGGGGGGATCCTTCTAGTGAGCTGGGTGGTGGGGTTTCCCGGGCCTGCTTGAATGCTCGTCGTGAAGCCAACACTTCCTCTAGCCATGTCCTTGAGGACATTCAAAGGGATATCCGAGAGTATTAATTTCAATGGTGGATGAGGCTGAGCAAGGAGACTCCCTTGGGGGAATGTAAACAACTGGAAAATTGGATTATGGACCCTGGTAACACTGCGGGTCAGCTTAGCCTGTACGAACGGACGGTGGCCCTTTACTGGATGATGAAAAACCCTGTGGGTTTTTCCATTCGTGATCATTGAGCTCTTAAAGATGATTCGGTTTCACTTCTTTTGACGCAGCGGCTTCTGGAGGAGTCTCGCTCGATGAATTGGAAGATGGACTTCCTTCTGTATGCGATGGAACTCCAACCTCCTCCGTGTCCCCTGTCTTCTGCTCATTCCACCCATCCGAGGAATTCTCCTGAGGCTCCGTTCATCATTCACTGATGGTTGGTTTGGTGTCTGTTTTTTCCTTTTTGGCCGATAGTTCAAGTCGTAAGTCTAGATGGTTTTTGGTTAACTCAAGATTAGATGTTTATCAAAGATATGCTGTGTCCAGGCCTGAGAGCCCATGTAAGGATGATTTTGGAACAATTATCTCTTGGGTTCGCTGTGGGTTTGTGGTATCTCAAAGTCTCTGGTTTAGACAGTTCAGGGGTAAAGAAGATTTTCATGAGAACTGGGTGTTTTGGACTCAATCTTTCAAGGTCGATTTTGTAAGTTCGGTCCCGCGTGAAGTTTTTGGTTGTGTAAGCCTGTGTTATGAGCAGGTTGCACCAGTTGTAATATCCTTTTGATATAATATAAAATTTCTTAATTACAAAAAAAATAAAAATGTGATGTCGTAAAAGGGTAAAGCCATGTTGACCAGAGCAGCACAAACTCATGTCAATCAAAGCTAATTTTTGCTTGAACAGAAATGGATATCGGTAGCTATATTGTTGGATTGAAGGCGCAATTGAAAATCAAGTCAAATGTACAATCTGCAAGCCTCCCTCTCCACCTCATCTGGGGACTCGAGAGATTGGTCTTCAACTTATAGATGGATTCCAATCACGGGAGGATTCTTCACCTTTTCTTTTGCATTCATAGCTAGAACAAACGATGTCCCTACAACATTTGGCACATGAGTTGCTCTGATGCATTGACATTGTCACAATCTATTTAATCTATCAATTGCTTATTCGAGCCTGTTCCTTCCATTCCACGTGACTACAAAATCAGATAGCAATTCAATTGAAGGCATATATGCCTTCCATTCCACCAAACTACAAATTCGCATCTTGATCGAATTGAAAGAAAAAACACCTTCAACGAGGATGCAAATTTGGATCTAATTAATTCAATTGAATGATAAGCGGCCAGATGGAAAAAAATCAAGGCCTGTGCTCATTCTACATATGTTTTCTTTCACTCTATCTTCTCATCGCAGTTCTCATTGTAGTTGCAGGTGCTTCTCCAAATCTCGGTAGAAGCAACTTCCCAAAGTGTTTCAAATTCGGTGCCGAGTGATATGCTTATCAAGTTCTAGCTTCATCACTAGTCCCTGCCACTAGATTCACACATTGTATTCTATATCCCTTTGTTTGTTTGTCTTCCCAACCTTAACAATTTATGATTGTTTCTATTTACTGGTTGAGCATCTTTCCCAGTAAATTGAATTTGAATAACTCAACAATGTATTTTTGGTCATATCTCGCTCTATTATTTCCATTAAATGTTTTCAGAGGGATCACTAGACACGTAGGAGTCAATGAAGAGGGGTTCACTTATTGCAATAATATCATCAATGAGTTGCTCAAGAATGGTCATCCCCTCTTTGCTATGCTGAAAAAATTGTTTCAGTAAATGAATTCCCACAAGTTGGCGCCCAATGATTAAGAATTAACGTTGACCATGCCATAGCGAAGGTTTAATAATTACAGCATCGATAGCATGGCGCAAAGGCTTAAAACTTAATGCACCCGCGAAGGTTCAAGAATTAAAGCACCAATAGCATAGTGTGAAGGCTTAAAACTTAATGGGCTGATACCATAGCCAAGGTTTAACAATTAATGCCCATCACACCTTTATCATAGCAGAGGCTTAAGAATTAACGAGCTGATACACATAATGGAGGCACAGTGGTTAAAATCATAAGGTAGTTGTTATAGTTTTAATGATGTACGCACCTACCTTTAGTTCATGTTTAATAGGGGGCACACATTAATATTAAGGAAGCATTTGTTTTAAGTTAAAAAATAAATTTAATTAAGTTCATAGTGTTTACGGCTTATTTTTTTCTTCGATTTTCTTTTGGCAAGGATATGCTGCAACGCAGCTTTCTCTTGTTATTATAATTTTTAAGATAATTATTTTATAATTTAATATATATTATGGAAATTAAAAAAAATTGTAAGATGGTAAAATTTATCATAATTTAGTTGTTTTTTTTTTAAACAGAAACAGGGAAGAAGTTTTTATATTAACAAAGGCTGTGCACAGCCATTCAATACATTGGCAAAATTTCATATTCTGCATCTAACAAAGGAAAGTTGCAGAGGTTTTTAAAGTCTGTCCTCTGAAAGCTTTTACTATCAAAATTCATAAGAAAACTACTGTTGCTAGTGGGGTAAACCCTCACAAACTGGTTACATAATTTAAGGCAAAAAAACATTTAAAATAGACAGCTGGGAGGAACCTGCATCAGGTAAGTGCCATTATCCATAGTTCTGTTGATTAACTGAAGTCGCCTCTGCCATTTCCAGATTCGCCATTGGAGCCTCCTGTGCAAAGCTGAACTGCGTTTTGCAAACAAGAACAGAGAGGTCGTTTTTCACACTGTCAATCTTCCCCATGAGTTCAATTACATTTCTGTCAATGCCTTCCATTCGTGTTTCCAAGCTGGTGAGCCTGGAGTGAATATATTTGTCCTCCTCCACGAGTTCATCAATTTTGTTATCGGTATTATAGACTGCAGAATAGGTTCTGGACAGATAAACCTTGATGTCTGAGGTGAGACGGCTCAAGGTGACAATCGCCTGCCTGACACCGTCCATTTCGTGGTCAGCCGGGAGATTACCTGCAAACAGCTCTGCGAAATGCTGAAGAAAGGGATGCAGAGCAGAGCCGAGAGCGTCGAGAGGAAGAATGGCCATCGTGCGAATGAAATAAACCACCGTCTCCTGCGTTGTTAAATGCTCGGGCGTGGGAGTAGTACCCGGCACATGGTATGGGGTACGTGGAGATAGCTGTGAGTCTCGGGCCATGTGATGGCGGTGGGGAGGGTGGAGTCCAAGGCAAGGTGCGCCGTGGGAGCTTGAAGGAGAGTGATTAAACCAAGATCTAACATGACCATAGCAATTCCAAGGTTGAGGGGGGTTAAACCAAGGGCCATCGTGCCTATGAAAATGCCAAGGTGTATAAGAACTAAACCAAAAGTTCATTAAGGGATATAATGATAAGAAGAGACATTGTTTAGAGTTACATGCCCCAAATCTAACTTGGCTCCTTTGTTGGCGAGAGTGTCGGCATAGCCGTTGAGATCCCTTAGCACATGGAAGTAGAGTGTATCTTTTGGGAGGGTGAGGCGTTTTATTCTTTTCTGTATTCTCCGATTTTTGTCTGTCTTTAATGGGGCGCCATTGATCATTGCCTGTATAACATGCTTGGAGTCCCCAAAAACTTGAAGACGATTCATGTTGAAGGTGACTGCTAGTTCTAGGGAGTAGAACAAGGCAAGCCATTCAGCTTGGTTGTTGGTGCCGATTCCAAGACCCCAAGAGAAATCCACTAGTTTATTTCCTCCGGGATCATAGATGACCCCCCCCGCACCTGCCGCCCCCGGATTCCCCTTTGAAGCTCCATCAAAGAAGATTGTGAATCTTGTTTGTTCTTTCCACCATTTCCCAAAGCTTTTTTGATCTTTTCTGATTTCCCATTCATGCCAGACTGAAGGGGAATTGGACTGAAGTGAACTCACTGCTAAGAACCTTTGGCTCCATTGAAATTCATTCCAATTTAGAGCTTCCTTGGCACCAAGCACTACTCTTTTGGATTTTAAAGATTCAGAGATGAGAGTTATTGCTTTGTTGGCTAGCCTCTCCTCTGATCTTGTTTTGCCTTCGAATATTCTTCTATTTCTTTCCAGCCATATTTGCCAGCAGTTGTTCATGGGGGTTAGCTTCCAGATTCTGGAGAAGGTGGGTTTGTTTTTTGAGCCTCCCTGAATTTTGTGGTTCCAATTCTCCAACATCTGGTTTAGCTGCCTAGGACAAGAGGTTGGGTAGATCAGAGGATCGAGAACCGCATTCCAAACCTGTCTGGCGTAGGTGCAATCCAGGAAGAGGTGTTGAGCAGTCTCCTCCGCGTTTTGGCATAATGGACATCGAGAGGGACCTTCAATGCCTCGTTGTTTGAGATTGTCAGCTGTCAGTTGCTTGTTGTGGGCGAGGATCCAATAAAAGTAATTGATCTTTGGGATACTATCTCTGTTCCAGATTTTCTTCCATTTTGTTTGCAGAGGGTTATTGTTCCTAGTGAGCATTGCATAGCCATCTTTGACTGTGTATTTCCCAGCTTTCCCCCAGCCTCTGGTGTCCTTGGATCTGGCGCTTAAGGGGGATTTCCCATTTAGCAGATGCATGAAAGTCTGGTAGCTGTCTAGAAGGTGACCTGGTGGATTCATATTTTTCCAATCCTTCCATTTCCCTGTGGATGTCCATGTGGCCATGTCTGCCAACTTTTTAACTCCTGCGTCTTGAAGCCAGAGTTTGATGCTCTGAATTTCCTGGATCTCGCCTATGGGCTGTTCTCCATTTATGCTATCTGTCCATATATTAATTTTGTTTCCATTCCCTGGAACCCAGTACATATTATCTTTGATTATGTCAGCTGAGTCAAGCATGAGTTTCCAAATGGCAGTACCAGTGTTTTTCTTCATTTTGTTAAGGCATCTCTGTCTTGGCCCACTGGTATATTTATTTTTAATTGCCTCCTTCCACCATTCCTTTTGTCCAGAAACCAATCTCCAGACCATTTTGGCTCCCAAAGCTTTGCTCATCACTGATGGGTCCCGAATGCCTAGGCCCCCTCTTTTCCTGTTCTCCTTGACAGTGTTCCAGTTGACTAGATGGAACTTTTTGCCTTGCGATTTGCCTCCCTGCCAGAGAAATTTTCAAATTTCCAGGCATATATTGTTCATGACTATCTTAGGGGCCAGAAGGATAGCACCGGTGTAGATGGGGAGAGAGGAGAGGACAGCTTTAATCAAGGTAACTCTGCCAGCTAGATTAAGCCACCGAGAGCCCCAGGAGTTAATCTTATTCTTGATCTTTTCCAAAATCGGCTGCCAGGGAGCAGTGGTAGTTTTTTTGTGAGAGATTGGAATACCTAAGTACTTGAAAGATGACCAGTCAAAGCAGGGTTTGAAGCCAAGGATGAGAGCTATATTTCTAAGAAGGAGATTCCCACAATTCCAACTGTAAATGTTGCATTTTTGGCTATTAGTTTTCCCCCCAGATGCACGGAGGAAGAGGTCGAGGGTTGCTTTGAATCTGTGGGCAATGATGGACGAGGCACTTCCCAAAAAAATGGTGTCGTCGGCAAACTGTGCATGATTAATAGGAGGAGCATTTTTGGAAATTACTATGCCAGGGAGGGAGCCATTCAATTGCTGGATATTTAGTTTTCTACTCAAGGAGTCAACCATGATGACAAAAAGGCTTGGGGAGAGGGGGCAGCCTTGCCTTAATCCCCTTGTCAAACGGAAGAAGGGAGAGGGTCTACCATTAATTAGAGGGGCTATCCAAGGGGAGCCAATACAAGCTTTAATCCATCCTATGAAGTCTTCCCCAAAACCAAATTTTGCCATTACTTTGAAGAGGAATTCATGTCTTACTCTATCGAAAGCATTTGCCATATCCAATTTTATAGCCATACCTGGATCTTTTCTTTGACTGCTCGAGTGTATTGCCTCTTGAACCAATAGGATGTTGTCATAGATTTGCCTTTCCGCCATGAATCCTCCTTGGTTTGGGGATATGATTCTAGGAAGGAGCCTTTTTATTCTGTTTGCTATGATTTTCGTGAGAATTTTATAGGAGGAATTGCAGAGTGAGATGGGGCGGAATCTTCCAATGGAGAGGGGGTGTTTCTCCTTGGGAATGAGAGCTATGAATGTGGAATTAGTAGCCCCTCCAATTCTGGCTCTTCCCTTGGTCCAGTTGAGCATTCTGATCAAGTCTTTTTTAAGCCAGTTCCAGAGTTTCTTGTAAAAAAGGATGGGGAAACCATCCGGACCTGGGGCCTTTTCTGGGTGCAATGACCAGACAGCTTTCCTCACTTCCTCTTCTGTAATCTGATCCATTAAACTCTTGTTGTCAGAATCAGAGATGAGCGCAGGGATTTCCATGCTCATTTGATCTAGCTCCTCATTGGTGATTTCCTCATTTTCATTATATAGCCTTTCAAAGTGGGCTTTGGCTTCTTGAAGGATGTTGTCCTGTCCTTCAATCTTTTGGCCATCTTCTCTTGTGAGGCTCAGAATATTGTTTTTCCTGTATCTCTCTTTGCATTGGGCGTGGAAGAATTTGGTGTTTCTGTCTCCAGCCTTCAACCAGAGACATCTTGATTTAAGTCTCCATTCCTCTTCTTCTTTTCTAGCTATACTTTGGATTGCTTCATCCAGATTCTTTTCTTCTCTCAGCATCTCTACAGTAACTGTATTCTGCTCCATTTTGAGTTGATGTTGTTCCATTTCCTTTTGTAACTTATCTAGCTCTTCTCCTGGCTTTAAGCTGTTTTGCTTTGCCCATGTTTTTAAAGCTTTTTTGGTTAGCTTTATTTTGGTTTCCCATATATAGCCAGGGGAGCCGGGTATAAATTTCTTCCAGATTGAGACAACTTCGTTCATGCAGAGTTGGTTTTCAAGCCAGGTCGGGTTGAGCCTGAAGGGAAGGGGGCCCAGATTACCGGGGGAGGTGAAGAAAAGGGCGATAGGTCTGTGGTCAGAGGTGGCTGAGGCTAGGAGCTTGGATTCAGGGATTTTAGGTTTGAGGAGAAAGGAGGAGCTGATTAAAAAGCGGTCCAGGCGCGCAGCAATATGGTTTGGGCCTACCCTTTTGTTGTTCCAAGTGTAGACACCTTGCTTGGGCTTGATATCTACTAAATTCCATTCAGAAATCAGATCTTCCATCCTTTCTCCGAATGGATCTCTGATTTTGGATCCTCCTTTTCTTTCCAAGGCTGAAATGGTGACATTGAAGTCGCCTGCCAGGACGCACGGGGCATTTGCAAGGAGGGGTCGCATGTCTATTAATTGATTCTAAAACTGTTCCTTTTGACCATACAGGGTCGGCCCATAAATATTTCCAATCCAGACCCTGTCTTTGTTTGAGATATCTTCTAACTCAATAAATATCCAATTTCGATTTATTTCAGATGAGAGACAAGTATACTTACTTTCATCCCATAGGGATATGAGTCCTCCTAAAGCTCCTATTGCGTTTACTGCAATTCCTTTTCCTTTGGGCCATACCTTCTTCATGGTGCTGATACAGTCTTCCTTTTGCATTTTAGTCTCCTGGATTGTGAGGATTGAAATGTTCTCCATTTTTTTTAGTCTTTTTATTGCCTCTGCTTTTTGCTTCCCGCCTAATCCTCTACAGTTCCAAGAGACTATTTTCATTATTTTTTGATTTGGAGAGGACCTGCTCTGTCCTTTCTTTCCTCCTGAGTCTGTTTCGAGCTGGATAATATTCTGACATGCTGGTCCAAACTGGTTTGCTTGCCCGCCGCCCTTTCTCTGGCTGCTTCTTGTTCTCTGACAGTTTTGTTTAGTCTTCTTCCTCTTTTGGTTATGGGTTCCTGCTCTTCTTCCTTACTCTCCGAGGTTTCTTCCTGTATTTGTTTTGCTTTAGCTCTTGTTACTGAGCCTCCTGAGGTTAGTGAAGGTTCTGCTCCATCCCCTGCATGTTGAGGGGAAGATGGGGTTTGGTTCTTGTCCTCAGTTCCAATGTGGTCCTGGTCTCCCGGTTGTTCTTCAGTTTGCTTTTCCTGCTCTTGTTCTTCTTCGTTTTCTTCACTGCTCAGGGCCTGAAATTTGTTGGAGAGCTCTGTGGTTTTTTGAGGGGGTTTGTTCGCTGTAATTGCACTGTTCTTGTTCCCCTTTTTCCTTGAAACTTCATTCCATTCTCCCCCTTGAGTTTCTTCAACCTCTGGCATTTTCCTTTTGGGGCATAGCCTTGCAAAATGCCCGTATTCGTGACAGACCTTGCATTTAAAGGGGATTTGTTCATAGTCCACTGTTTGTCTGTGACTCCATCCTTCCATAGCTAAGTCTATTGCTTCTGGGAGGCCCTTTTCCAGGTCGACTTCAACGCATATTCTTGCACAAGAGAACATGGGGGGTTTTGGCTCTGACTTGTCAATGTATTTCCCCAGGGAGTTGCCAATGGCCCGTAGATCTTCATCATTCCAACAGTGAAGGGGGAGGTGTGGTAATTTTACCCAGACAGGGACTGCCTTTGGGATGTCTTTTTCTGGGTCGAAGGAGAGATCCCATTTGTTGAGGTACATTCCCCTTGGCCCCATAAAATATGGTCCGTTCCTGAAGATTAAATCCCGATCTTCTTTTTTCTCAAAGTAGAAAATGAAAAACCCTTTCCCACAGAAGATTTGCTGTACTTCACCTTGGATTAGAGGACGCCAGTTTTTATTAAGCCAAACTTCAGTAGAGCGGGGCGAGGGCCAAAGCCCCGTGAAGTGTCCGACCAGTCCTTTTTCTGCTAGCGCTATGGCTTTGCACTTCGAAGCAGTTGAAGTGAGCTTCACTTCAGGAACCTCTATTCTCTTGACAAACCTAGAGTCGGGTTGAGACGGGACACGCGAGGAGGCGGGTAGGGAAGCTACCAGATCTTTGAACAAGTCGAGGATGGGAGGGCGGCCGGCCTCCGAGCCGGGGCGACCAGGGTCTGGCGGCGGTTCCATTGAGAAGTTGCAGAAACCCTAGCTCAGTCGCTTCTACCAATTCAAACAAAGGATGCATCAACTTAATCTTAGAACAACTAGACCATATCAAAAAAATAAAAAAAAATAAAAAAAATTTAAAAAAAATAAAAAAAAATAAAAAAAAAATAAAAAAAATAAAAAAATAAAAAAAATATCATAATTTAGTTGTTACGAGGATAATTATTATTGTTTTTTTTAAATGGTGGTTCACCGTTGTCAAGACTACATCCACCACGAGTAATACCAACCTCTGCTATTCCAAAGAATAAAGGTATGGCCAAAATTAAATAATCCACTCTATCATTATATATTCAATACATAGGGGCTCAACAAGAGCATCATGTCACTTACAAGAATTGAACTTGGGTGGGGAGGGTAACAATCATTCCTCCCAACCACCCAAGCTACATCCAATGGAATTTATCTAATCTATATTGAATATTATTTACAAATTTGAAAGTGTGGTTCACTGTTGTAAAGGGCTACATCCATGGAAGAAACAAACACCTATTATTCATGAAGAATCAAGATATCCCCGTTGTCCAACATAACATGTCGCGAGCAAGATTTGAACCTAGGTGGAGAGCATCACAACCAAAGCTCCCAACCATCCAATCTATGCCTTGTTGCCAAACAAATTTGAACCTTATTTACAAATGTAAGTTGATTTATTATTTTTATTTAAAAAAAACCATACAGCCTAAAACAACTTTTGTGATCATTGTATTTATTTTTATGTTATAAATTATATTTTTCAATTTGTGTTTTATTTTTATTATTTATTTTTAATATTTGTTTTAAAAGTTGGTTAGTTTTTAGGATGTATGATAAATATTAATGCTTATGGTGATTTTGACATTATGTTTTATATGGATTGTTTTCGCTTGCGTATATTTAAATCTTTACATATAACAGGATTTCATACATCAATTTGACATCTTGCTAAGTTGTGATATTAAATTAAAAATTATTATTATTATAAATGTGATGTTGTAAACTATGTCACTATAACGACATATTCTTATGTGGAATATATTTACAAGGACATCAAGTTAGACACACAATACAGATAGTCAACCTAGGGGATCAAATCTTAAAGCACTCAACCACTTCAATTAGTCCGCCAAACTATGATTATTTTGTTATAGTGATATAATTAATATATTGATTTTTCATTTTCAAAATTAGTTATGCTTTTCACAAATTTCAAAATTATTTTTTAACATATTTTGATAAAATTCACTTTATGTACTTTTCTAAGGATTATCGTAAAATATGTTAGTAAGGGTCTTTCAAACTAAATGATTCTCACTTGAAAGAGTTTTAAATATACACATGTCTTGGATTATGAGAATATAGCTTTCTAGTGTAGGTTATGTTATCTTTTAGGACATTTATAAGTGATTTGTCCATGTTTTCAATCTCATCCATCTAAAAACAAATAACCAAATCAAAACCAAAGCGATGGAGTTTCCGTAGGAACCAAGTTTGGATACTAAACTTGCTTAGAGTGAGGTAAATCAAGATCTGCACATGCCGATTAGGGAATCCACACCCTTCTTGGGGGATAAAGTAGACAAAATGGATACTGGAGTTTCCACCTCGAAGGAGGTTGTGGTAGTTGATGCTCTCCTAGATGGAACCAAACAACATCATGAAGTTGATACCTCCGATTCAAATAAGGAACCAATTCCTTCAACGGATTCTGCTCTCCCACCATCCAATTCACAATTAGTTGCTATGGCTATTGTTTCAAAAGGATGGCAAGAAGTTAAAAAGAAGAAAGAGAAAGATCGAAGATTTTTTTATAAAGGGTGAGAATTGAATTGTACATCATTAACGTAATTTTATTCTTGTAAGCGTAGGCTACACCTGTAGTCATGTAAATACTATATATGTATATATGTAATTTTATATATATTGTGCTTTAAGCACCGAAGAATGTGATTTTCTTTTTATAATATTTTTATTTCTTAAAAAATGTGTATTATTTTATTAACACAATTAATGTTTAGTTTTTTGCTTTCTAATAGATTATGCAGGATTCATAGGTGTCTTCATTTTTAGGAGTTATTAGATGTTTTAATTAACATTAAATTTGATAAAAATTATGACTACAAGTTTCGCTATTAAAAGATCATCGATTGATTTAAAAGTTAAAGATCATCATTAATTTGTAACCACTTTTTTATTCCAATAACATGTACCTTCTAAATAATAATTGGATTGTCTTATGTTTAATATGAAAATTGAAATTTACACTACAAACAATTTTCATTTGACAAGTATGAGATGGGAATTTGAAACACTATCTGTCATATCAAATGTTCTACCATGTATTATATAATGATGCTCTAACATGACTTATAAGCCGACATGCTTCAATGGATTAGATAAATAAAAGTGCTCTAACATGTCCTAAAAGCATGGGCACTTTAATATAACGAGGATGCATTATTGCTATAATGTATAATGTGCAATACACATCAATAGATTAAAGCATGCGGTACAACAATGACATGGGAATATGTGGTATGGCATTTTAATATAAGGGGATGTATTAGTGTTATAATGTGGAATACACGTTGATAAATTAAAGTATGTGGTTCAATATTGAGAGGGGGAGATCATCTTGGAGCCTCTATCGGAAGAGGATATACAGATAATCAACGAAGACCAACTTATTTTAGGAACACAAGGTCCTCCATTAGACCCGTTAAGGGAAAAAGAGAGCATTTGGGAAGTTTTGGAGGAGTCAATGGAGGAAGAAGGAGAAGTCCCAAAAGAAAACCTTGGGATAAAAGGTAGAAAGCCAAATCAAGAAAAAAGGCAGGAAGAAGCCAAAAGGGAAAAAAACTTAGGGTCCCAACCCATGATCGAAAAGGTTATGGCTAGAAGTAACGTGAATGTAGGTAAAAGCAAGCCTCAAGATCGGGTGCCAAAAGGGGCCCACCTCACCTCCTCTTCCAAATCATGAATTTAGTCTCCTAGAACATCAAAGGGATGGGCAGTAGGCCTAAAGAAGAAGCCATAAGAGATCTCATTAGAACTTCAAATATGGACATCCTTCTGGTCTAGGAGACAAAACTAAGAGCCAAGGAATTCTTAAATACAAGTCATAAACTATGGAAGAGAAGTTTAGGAATAGCATGCAATTCAAGAGGAGCTTCCTGGGGAACTGGAATACTATGAGACTCTACCAAGTTTGTCCTTCTGCAATCCTTCATCTCCCATAATTGGATATATGTGTCCCTTCTACATATCTGATCCCAAAAATAGGTAAATCTTTTTAATCTTTATTCCCCGATTTTTCTATCCGAAAAAAAAAGAAGAAGAAGAAAAAAAAGAGAATGTTGGGATTCTCTGTAGGAATTCAAATGAAATATGGATCTTGACAATATCATCTTGGTCGGCAATCTGAATCTAACACTGCATTCTAGTGAAAGAAAAGGAGGCTCCAAGGTAAGAGATCTCCTGCAAGAGACAATAGATGACCTGATAATGGATTGGGACTTGCTGGATATAAATCCCTCTCATGGTACCTTCACGTGGTCTAACAAGAGGATAGGGCCCGGTCAAATTGATGCTCAGATAGATATATTCCATGTGCATAGATCCTATCTGTCGTAAGGAATCACAACATAATCTAGAATTGTTCCTTTTGGGATCTCTAAACACAAATCAATCTATTTATCCCTTATGGAGGAATCTAATCTTGAGCCCATTCCCTTTCATTTCTCCCCCCTATGGATTCAGGAGGAGGGATTTATGGATTTGGTTGCAGAAGTATGGATGATCCCAGTGATTATCCTTTTATGTCTGGGAAGAAAAGATCTGAAACACTAAGAAGGCCCTAAAATTTTGGGCGAAAGGGCTCCCTTCCCATAATCAAAGTAGGATGGAAGCATAACAGAGATTAGAAGCGCACCAATCTAAAATGGAGTGGGGGGAGGTTCGGGCAAAATATCTTCAGGAAGATTGTAAACTCCACTCAAATCTCTACAGAGCATGTAGATTTGAAGGGGAGTATTGGAGGTTAAAGTCTCGACACCTTTGGAACATGGCTAGAGATAAAAAAACACAAGTTATTTCCACAAGCAAGCCCAAGATCATAAAGCAAGGAACAAGATTGTTGAGCTTACTATGCAAGATGGACAACATCTGACAGAATTTGAAAGAATTAAAGAGGCGGCCTTCGAACACTTTAAATCATTGTACTCTAAGGAAGGGATATGGGACGCCGCACTGGGGGATGAATTTATCACCCCAATCCCTTCATCCATACATATGGAAGTCAATGAAAAACTCATGTTCCTAGTCTCCAAAAAATATATCAAGAAGGTCATTAGGGAGATGGAACCAAACAAGGCACCAGGTCCAGATGGGTTTATTGTTTGGTTCTTTCAAGAATGTTGGCAAATCATAAAAAAAGGACCTTCATACAATGGCATGTAAATCGCATCTTTGCCACAAAATAGGCGGGCCCACGAAGTCCTCATTTCTAGCTCTAATACCAAAAGAATCCGCCCCATCCTCTCTCTCCCATTTCAGGCCAATTTCCCTCTATAATTTGGTTTATAAAATAATTATGAATATTATAGCCAATCGGTTGAAAGGGATACTTCTGGATTTAATCTCGGAAAATCAAGGAGGATTAATTAAGGGAATACAACTGCTCAACAATGTAATCCTCATCCAAGAAGCAATTCACTCCAGTATCAGCTAAAAATAAAAAAGAATGGCGATTATAATAGATATGGCTAATTCCTTTAAAAGGGCCAGGCATGAATTCTTGTTTCAAGTTCTGATGAAAATGGGATTCTCTCAATCCTTCATCGATTGGATTAACACTTGTATTGGTTCCCCATGGATCACCCCCCTCATCAACGATCATGCGACCTCCTTATTTCAAGCAAGTAGGGAACTTAGACAAGGTGCCCCCTTTCCCCTATCCTTTACAATTTAATGGCAGATGCTCTTAACAAAAGGATTGAGGTTGAAATGTAGAGCGAAGAAATTCCCGGGATCCAAATAGTGAGAGGGGTTAAGAGCATTAACCATGCACAATTTTTCGATGACATGATATTGGTTGGGGGGGCTCCTATATAGTGGCAAGTAGATTTAAAAGAATCCTCTCAGGCATCTACGTGGCATTAAGAAGTAAAATAAACAATGAAAAGAGCTCTATCTATGGGTGGAATATTTCTCCATTAGAAATGAGAAATCTAGCATGAATCCTTGGTCTTACGGGGGGAACAGAATGGGATGAATTCAAGTAATTGATACTTCCCATAGTTCGCAAGCCCCTTCATAAGGGATCCTCACAATCTTTATTAGGAAATTTCAAATAAAAAATACAAGGCCAGGGAGAGATCTGGTTGAATCCTACAAGGTGTGAAATTCCAAATCACAGCAGATCTAAGAGTTGAGTATACCTCATAGAGAAAGAATGAGTAGAAAAGATGAATTAGAGAGAAAAGTGTAGCAAAAATGAGTAGATAATTAATCATGCATGAGAACTCAGATAGGAATAGAATAACATCACATGATCTAATAATCAGTATAGTCAACAATAATGTCACAATGGAGAGAATTCGAATCACACAGGAGAATTCGAGTCTTAGTTGGTCTAGCATAGGAACTGTCACCACTGAAGTGCTCTGGAAAACTCAAACTCAACTAAACTGATCCTAAACTCAGTTAAATGAAGACACAATCAATTAATTGACCAAGGAGGGCGCATCAGTGAGTTTCCATGCAAAACCGTTAGAAAAGGGCACATGAGGCCACAATCAGTGGCATTTAGAGCTCTAACCCCCCAGAAGAGTCAGCTATTAGGTGAACTGAACTGAAACACTAAGAAGGTTCCTAAAAAATAGGGAAATGACTAAAGTAGTCCTAAAATGATGCATGCAGGGCTTAGAAGGTGGTAGATGCATCATGGATGGCATTTGCACACCACTAGGGGGGAAATGACATCATCAACTACTAGGAAAATGAAATAACGCTAGGTAGGACAAGGATGGAGTATTCAAATATCCTAACACCCCCACTTAATCCATACTTTTGCATCATGGGACCTGGTTACTAAGACCAAAGGTCACCCATACAATCCAATAAATGATACAAAATAAAAGAATTGTCCATGAACCAAGGAAATGGGAAAAACCTCATGGGAAACCCCTCCCCCTCAAAATAGGACAGCAGGAAGCTCAGAGAGATTTCACACCAAGTAGAGATATGAGATAGACAAATATATTCTGAGTGAAAAACTTAGTGAATATGTCTGCAATCATCTCCTCTATAGGACAATAATGCAGTGAGATGGTCCTGTTGTTCGCTAGCTTCCTGATGTAGTGCATGTGAATCTCAATATGTTTGGTCCTCTGCTTCTGCACTGAGTCACTAGAGATTCAGATGGTACTTTGATTATCACAAAATAGGTCAACTGAAGGAGAAGTGCGAATGCCAAACTCAGTTAAGATCCCATGCAACCAAACTGCCTAGATGGTTGCATTCACAGCCCCTCTGTAGTCTACCTTTGCTGAAGAAAGTGCAAGTGTTGCTTGATTTTTGCTTGACCAACAGATTGGTCCTAATTCAATCATGAATACATACCCTGAAGTGGACTTCCTATCAGTACTGTCTCCATCCCAGTCTGAGTCAGTAAAACCAACCAGATCTAGTGGAGCACCAATAGAATAATGGATCCCAAACTCTCTTGTACCTTCGACATTGTGCAAGATCCTCTTAACTGCTTTCCAATGCAGCTCATGTGGCTCCTGCATGTACCTATCCACAACACCAACAACATATGATAGATATGGTCTTGAATGTGTCACATACAACAACTACCAATCAACTATCTGTAAAGAGTGCTATCAACCAAGGGTGTGAAGCCACCTTCTTCCAATCTAATGCCAGATAGGAAGGGAAAGGATGTGGCTTTGCAATCAGCCATATGAAAATTTTTCAGTAAATCGGATGCATACCTTTATTGTGAAGCCATGATCCCTGAATCATTTTGAGTCACTTCAAGACCAATGAATTGTCTCAACAGTCCCAAATTTGTCATAGCGAATGCTTTGTTTAAGGAAGACTTGATGTGCTTCAACCCAGTAGCAGATCCACTGGTGATAAGCAAGTCATCCACATACAAAAAAATCAAAAATAGACTTCCTCCCTTCTGTTGCATGTAAACATTGCAATCATATTTGCATATTTCAAACTTTAGTGATAGTAAGAAGGAATCCATCTTGGCATACCATGCCCTTGGGGCTTGATTGATCCCATATAGTGATATCCTCAGTCTGCATACCAAGGAAGGATCATCAGTGTACCCCTCAGGTTGTTTCATGTAGATTTCTTCTTCCAAGTCACCATGCAAGAAGGCACTCTTTACATCCATGTGATGTACCTCCCATGCATACGAAGCTGCAATGGCCAAAACAACCCTCACTGAATCCATTCTTGCAACATGAGAGAATGTCTCATTGTAGTCCAAACCTTGGACTTGTGTGTACCCTTTTTCAACCAACTAAGCCTTGTACTTGGTTGTAGATCCATCAGATGCAAGCTTATTTTTGTAGATCCATTTGCACTGAACTATTTTTCTCCATGGTTGAAGAGGGACAAGATCCCATGTTCCATTGTTTTGCAGTGACTCATGTTCTTCATCCATGGTTGCTTGCCATCCCGGATCATGGCAAGCCTCTCTGTAAGACTATGGATCATACCCCACCATCATGAAGTACCTCTTAGGGAGAAGTGGATATGTATGGAAAAGTTCAATGTTTGCATCTTGGTTTTGAGATCTTGTTCTTTTGTAGTCAGATGGATCTCCAACAATGACCCTAACTGCCTCAATAAGATTTTGAGCCCATTTAGGCTTTGGATTAGTAGTAGGTGTTGGATCTAGATATGGATCTACTAGATATTCATGCTCAATATCTAGATCTGAATCATATTAGTATTCTTCTTCTGAATTTGAATATGGATCACCTATAGAAACATCATTAGGAGTGAATGGAGGAGGTAGATCAATTATACCTTCTTCATCAGTTGGTTGTAGATCATGCAATGGATCCTCATTGAATTGCACACTTATTTCAATGAAGCATATCTTGGTTTCAATCTCCATCAGCTTGTAAGCCTTTGCATCTTCTGCATATCCAAGAAGGATGCATTCGCTACTTTGAGGTTGAAGTGCTTTCCTCTTGTCAGTGGGGATTCTGGCCCATGCCTTGGATCCAAAAACCCTCAGATGAAAGACATCAAGTTTGTGTCCCTTCATTCGAATGGAGTGACCCCATCAACAGATTTGTGGGGTACACTATTCTGAATGTATGTGGCACAGTTTACTGCTTCTGCCCAGATATTTGATGGGAGATCTCTTGCTTCAAGCAAGCAGGTAGCCATCTCTTTCAATGACCTATTCTTCCTCTCTGCTGCACCATTTTGTTGTGGTGTGTATGGAATAGAATGTTGCATCTGAATGCCTTCGGAAGCACATAGTTGTTGCAAATCCTTCTTGATGTACTCCCCTCCATTATTAGATCTGAGTGCTTTGATATTCCTTCCAGCAGTGTTCTCAACTAGGGATTTTAAAACTTTGAAGCATTCAAACACCTCCGATTTTTGTTTGAGAAAGTAAATCCAACAACACCTAGAGTAGTCATCAATGAAGGTCAGAAGATATCTGGATCCATTCATTGAAGCAGTGGGCATCGGTCCTGAAACATCACTATGAATCAGATCTAGGATGGAGGAAGCTCTCTTTTCCTTCCCAACTTCATACTTTCACTCTGGGTGCTTCCCTACCAAGAAACCTTTGCAGATCCCTTGAGGGAATTTTATGTTTGGTAGACCTTCAACCATCTCTTCCATGTGCAACTGCTATAGGTATTTGAAGTTTAGGTGTCTGAATATTTTGTGCTAGAGTCTACTTGTCTCATTTGCATGAGTCAAGAGAGCACTTTGATGGGAGTATGGAAAGAAGCAGGAGAACTCATAAGTCTTGGAGGCATGATTCGCAACTCCTTTGGCTATCATCTTCCCAAATGAGATCTCAGCAACCTCAACTGAATCAAGTCCAAATACTACTTTCTTTGGTGGACCTGTGTGTGTCATATGGTAAACAAACAATAGATTAGTTGCTATAGAGGGCACATATAGTACATTTTTTAACCTTCCATGCTCAAGTTGTATATTACCCTTCCTTCAACAAAGATTTGAGAGTCATCTCCCATTTGTATGCTTGGTCCATCGGTGAGAGCTAATGAATAGAATGGATCTCTAGAGGCAACCACGTGGTTGGAAGCTCCAGAATCAATAAGAAAAGCTTGGGATTGTGAGAATTCAACCTTCAATGCATGGCATATCTCATGATCTTATGGATTTCCACGTGGACCAGTCTTCCTTGCGCCTTCAGGGAGGGAAATGTTATGATGCTCAAGGAGTTTTGCCATTAGATCTATGGTATTCTTCATACAATAAATCTCAGGATCATTACCCTTCTTGCAGTATGTACACTTGGATTTCTTAAACTTCTTTTGTTTGTCCTTGTTGGAGCTGGAGGCTCCTTCTGATGGACTTGGTTTGGCATTCTGCTTGGGTTCAAATTACCTCTTATCCTTTCCCTTGTGCTTCCCCTTTCCATTTTCACTTTTTGCTTCTCCAACCATAAGAGCTTGATTTTTGGAGGCCTTCAAGGCGCCAATCTGGATCAATTTATCTTATTCTTGGATGAGAGATTCAATGAAAACATCTAGGGATGGAATCTTCCAACCAGGAATTGACATTCGCACTGAATGGAAGGTAGAGACAAAGCTAGAGAACTCAGGACCTAGCTTGCTCATAATGGATAGCACCAACTGCTCATCCTTCTTCTCAATGCCACACTGCTTGCATTGCAAAACCAAATATTTGAATTTGGAAAAGAATTGTTGGATGGTCTCGAAAATGCTCGGTTGAAACTTGAAGATCAATCAACTCATTCTCCAGAATATGGTCTCATAGATCATCTTATTTTCCGAAGAGGGTCTCTAACTTCACCCAAACCTATTTTGGAGTCTTCAATCCATCAAGGTGGAAGAGTAAATATCTGGAAATATGAATACACATGAAACCAAATGCTTCATCCAATCTATTCAGATACTTGGCCTTCTCCACAGTTGCTTGAGGCTCGACCTCCTTTCCCATTGTTACCTTGTATAGTGACTTGTTGCGCAAGACCATATTCATATCATCCCTCCAATCAAGGTAATTGAAGGGTGTCAGGATCATGGGAGAGAGAGGAGAGTTCAAATTGTCCATGAGAACTGCTGGAGCGAATACAAGGTGAAATTGATGCCACTGCTGCAACTCAAAAAAATTTCAATAACATGCAAAAAAAATCTCAATTTTTGGAGATATAGACTACTACTGAGCATTGCTTTAGGACAATACGTTGATTTTTCCGGATCCTTCACACCTGGCTAGACCTCAAAGGATTTCTCCAATGAATTCAATGCAATGGAACCAAGATTTGTTGTGGAAATCCATAGGATTTTGGTGCACTACTGAAAGAATTTTCTCAACCTACGCTCAAAGGCTCTGATACCATGTGAAATTCTAAATCAGGGCAAATCTAAGAGCTGATTATACCTCACAGAGAAAGAATGAGCAAAAAAGATGAATTAGAGAGAAAACTGCAGCAAAAATGAGCAAACAATTAATCATGCATGAGAACTCAGATAGGAACAGAATAATGTCACATGATCTAATAATCAGTATAGTCAACAATGATGCTACAATGGAGAGAATTCGAATGACACGGGATAATTTGAGTCTCAGTTGTTCTAGCATAGGAATTGTCATCATTGGAGTGATCCGGAAGACTCAAACTCAACCAAACTGATCCTAAACTTAGTTAACTGAAGACACAATCAATTAACTGACCAAGGAGGGCGCATCAGTGAGTTTCCATGCAAAACAGTCAAAAAAGGGCGCATAAGGCCACAATCAGTGGCATTTGGAGCTCTAACCCCCGACAAGAGTCAGGTAACTCAGATGAACTGAATTGAAACACTAAGTAGGTTCCTAAAAAATAGGGAACTGACTCAAGTGGTCCTAAAATGATGCATGCAGGGCTTAGAAGGTGGTAGATGGATCCTGGATGACATATGCACACCACTAGGGGGGAAATGACGTCATCAGCTACTAGGAAAATGAAATAATGTTAGGTAGGACAAGGATATTTTCTCCAATTTCTCTTAGTTGGAAATGTTTTATTAGTGTCTTATGTTGTTAAGAGTTTTTTCAGGTCTTATAGGTTATGTTTTGTCATTCTATTGCTATTTAATTTTTTTCTCAGGATATATAGTACTAGGGTATTTTTGTAGACCTGCTAAGCATCCTTGGAAAGGAGTTAATTTTGTAACTCGAACTTATCAGTCCTTAGAATTTGCATATGCTCTGGATTGTCTTCAGCATAGGCCTTTGGAACTCTGATGTACTTTTTATGCATGGCTTAGCCACTTTTTTTTAATATAAAATCTCTATATGTTCTGGTTATAAATAAATAAAAACCATCACAAAACTTTATTTTCTTAGTGATATCTGTGTGAAATAACTTATTTATATATTATGAATTAATTATCAAATTTTGGGTTGTAAGTGTTATGAATTAATGATCTAATTTTGGGTTGTAAGTGTTGATTATGGACGTAATTGGCGTGAAACATATTTTAGATTATTCTCACTATAATGTGTCATTATTTGATAAAGAGGCATAAGTTTACAATTTTAATTTTTTTTTTTCAAAAAAACATTGAATTTTTTATTCATAGGAAAAATAAAAAATACATTATTAAGGTACATTTAACAATTTTAAAAAGTTTCAACCAATGTGTTGCTATTTAATTCTAGATATCATATAGAGTATATTCAAATCATGCATGGTAGAGAAGTGAATAGTTCACAAAATATTGACAAATGAAAGTTATGAAGTCATCTACTTTCAATAAGTTAAGGTATGCATTTGAGAAATATAGGGTTTAAGAATGGCTAGGGTTTCGTCGTTATGGTGGTTTTTAGCGTTCTGGTGGCAGTTTCTGCAGAATGCCAGTGAGTAGTCCACGGGTCAGATAGGGAGTTAGTATTTCAGTTGGAGTTTGGCTGGGATGGAGGATGAATGGGCCAAGTTGAGTGATGAGGTGGAACAAATATTGGATCTGGAGGATTATGTGATATGGGCCCAAGAGGGAGTGTTTCTATCTGATGCCGAGTACACGCAATTACTCCATTTGGGTCGTAAATCTCAAGAAAAGGACTATTATCATGTAGATTCGTCAAATCTTGTTTGTATTGTGCTAGTTGGAATCTCAGTAGGTTGGTTTGGTGGGGTTGGTAAGCTCATTGATGAGACATTCGAATGGGATGCAATCAAGGGTTCTCTCCCAAGTGTGTAAGGACTAAATGCGAGTATCGTATCGTCATCCATCCTCGATGATAGTTTCCCTAGTCATACTTTAGCCTACTCAGAAGGGAATATGGTGGATGAAACTAGTGAAACTGTAAACCAAAATTCTGTGAGGATAACTAGAAATTCTTCGGCTCGACTAGGTGGGAGGAATCAAGTTATTTAGCGAGAGAATAGGGCTTGGACGTCTAGCTCCAGCAAGCAAAAGATGGTTCTTGGATGAGATGTGGGTCTACAGGAGGTCGCCAATCTTTCACTTACACTTTAGTTAGGAAGTTTGGTAATAGATCTATGAACATAAAGGACATTAGCTGTTGGGTAGTGGAGCATTGGGCACCATTTTTGGGGTAAAGTCCCATGATATCAATATTAATTAAGGGATGGTACAGTTTTGATTAAGGGATGGTACCATTTTTCCTTCTAGGGTGAGGAAGATGCAACAAAGATATCGGATGGTACTTGGGTTTGTGGCAAAGGGAGTCTGATGCTTAAGCATTGGTATCATACCTTTTATCCAGAAAAAATAAAGTCTTAAGTTAGACATATTTGGGTACTCCTCCCTGGATTTCCTCTTGAATTCTAGAACCATGATTATTTTATTGTATTCAGTAATGAATTGGGATGGTTTATTCATTTTCAAGACCAAATACTCAAGGGGGAAGATAAGTGTGTTGGTCAATTTTTGGTCTAAATAGATATTCAATAGGGACTTCTCGCAGAACTTGAGATAGTATGGAGAGATAGGAAATATGTGCAAAATCTGGATTATTAGGGTGTTCCTTCAAATGTTCTTTATGCAAGAAGGTTGATCATTTACAAAAAAAAATATTAGTGAAAAGGATGGGGGCATCTCTGAAGAAGATCTAGTGGAAGTTGTTTCTGAAGGAGTGGGTGGTCCGGTAGAGGAGCTGAAAGAAAATGACATAAATCTATGTAAGAGGATACTAAGTCACTCTTAAGAGGTGTCCATCCCTTCGATGTCGAATCATACTCTATTAGGTAAGTTCGTTCAACCGCTCCCTCCCTTTTTAATTCATTGAATGAATTGGAACTGGATTTTTTTTCCAAATTGGATCTCTTTGGGGTGGGGTAGTCTATTGATGGAGGTATTAGTGATATCCCTCATAATCCGGTGGTGGATTTGCATGCAATCTCTAAGAAATCCCCTTATTATTTTGAGGATTTGGGGCCTGCCAATTCCTCTTTTGAGGAAGAGTTTGCTTCAGTGTCAATTGACGAGTGGTTAGCGGGTAGTAAGTTGGGTAATTCAACCCTTTCTATTCATGTTGGTGGAGGGATCCTAAGATATTTTGATGGGGATTATGTGGCCATTGATACCTCTAGCGAGGGTTTGTTAGGAGGGATATCCACTGTGGGGGTGGGGGATATTGAACCTTATAAGTTTGATAATGGGGCGAAATTCTCTATAGATGGAACCGCTATGGTGCTTCATGAGGTAATTACATCATTAGTCCCATCCTATAAGAAGGTGCTAAAAAAGACTCCCCTACAGGTCTTCTCCAGAACTATTCTAAAAATTGATGTGGGTAGACAAGAAAACTATCTTGGTATTGAAGCTAATTGGAAGTGAGGCACCATGGTATCTAAGAAAGTTGAAATACCTGAGCATAAAGGAGTGGTTAAAGAGGATCTGGCGATTAATTTATCACCAGTGAATACTCAAAGTATAAAAAAGAAGATGGAGGTTGATTCTAGTTTGGAACTATCTGAAGGGATTATATCTAGAGGTATGAAGGAAATTAGAGTGCAGAAATCCCTAGTAAGGGCTAAGAAATTATTATACTATCATTGAAAGTTAGGTGAGTTGGAGGGCCTCCCAAACTATTGGACATTTGAATACATTTTGAAATGGTTCATCTAGATGTAGTTTCCATACATGAAACTATGGTGTGTGATTCAAAAGCCAAAGAGATATTTGCAAAGTTATTAGTGGATTGAGATATTTGCACAGTGGTTTTGAATGCGCAGTAGGGGGGATCCTCTCGGCGTGGAATCCTATGAAAGGTAATTTTTCTCCATTATTGTCTTTTGTAGGAATATTATTGGAAGGGGTTTCAAGGGATATGCCTCGGAACATAAAATTGGTTAACTGTTATGGGCCTTATTCAAACAGAAAGTATTTTTAGAGGAAAGTTGGGGAGGATGGGTTATCAAAATATTCAAACATGATCTTAGGGGGTGATATGAATCTAACCTTGTCAACTCGAGAGGTGTGGGGATCCCGGTTGAGACTTGATCCACTTGCTACTTTTTTGAACCAGGTTTTTCTTGAAGCGAATTTAATTAATATTACGCTTGTATCACTTATTTCGACCTAGAGGAATGGTAGTGTGGGCGCGATGAGGGGGTCGCCAAAAGGCTTGACATATTTTTCATTTTGGAAGAATTACTAGAGGATGTAGCTATATATAGATCCTAGGTAGTAAACATCTCCATATTATATAACATGTCGATAGTATTGCAGCTGGAAACTAATAGTGAGAAGATCAACTATCCTTTTAAATTTAACCATGTATGGATTAAGAAGATATAATTCTCATAACTGATAAACAAGTATTGGGGTACTATGGCTCAAAATGACGATGGATCTACAATGCATTCTATGGTTAACACACTTAAGGATTTAAAATATGTTGTGATCAATTGGGAAGGAGGAAAAAAGTTAAAATTGAAGGAGGAATAGCTTAACATAGAACAATAAATACAGGTATTCTTTTTAAATAGTGTAACATAATTATTAGGAGCGGGATAGGAACAAGGTTTCCTCCTTAAATGAGAGAAGATTGGAAATATTAAAAATTGAAGAGGAAACCCCGCACCTTAAAAGTATGGCTATTTTGTTGGCACAAGGTGATCATAATACAAGGTTTTCCCACATGTTTTCAGAAATGAAAGGATCACTAATTCTGCATGGGACATATATAAGGAAGATGGAAGTCTCTTAAATGATACTAAGCTTATAACAAGGGCTGCAATGAGACATTTTTAGAACATATTCAAGGATCCATGAAATCTCTCTATTGTTAGACAATTGAATGTTATTCAATGTTACCCTCGTTTCTTCTTAGAGGAGGAGGGTAAGAATATTGTTGATCCAATTTCCATGGAAGAAATCAAGAAGATTTTAATTGGTTTTGAAAAATCGAAAAGGCTAGGCCCTGATGGGTGAACTATTGAATTATTTTTGGAGTTCTTTGAAATTATGGGGCTAGATATATTAGCAGCTATGGAGGAATCCAGGGTTCAAGGAAAAGTGATTGGAGCATTAAATACAACCTTTATAGATTTGATCCCTAAAAACTCTAAGCTTGGATCGTTCAATGATTTTAGGTCCATATCCTTATGCAATATGGAGTAAAATCTTTCCAAGACTATTGCAAATAGGATGAAGCCTATATTATCAAAATTCATATCAAAAGAATAGTTTTTTTAAAACAATTGTCATATTCTAGATTCCATCGGTGTAGCTTAGGAGTTTCTCCATAGTATAAAAGTTAGAAAACAAAAGGATTTGGTATTAAAACTTGATATGGTAAAGGCTTATGACCAGGTCAGAAGGGTTTTTCTTAGGCTTGTCCTTCATATTGGGCTCAGTCTTGAAGCAACAAATTGGATAATGAGTTGTGTTTGTTTTGCAAACTTTGTTGTACTAGTGAATGGGGTGCCTAAAAATTTCTTTCAAATCTCAAGAGGCCATAGACAAGGATGTCCATGGTATCCTCTCCTTTTCCTTCTAATTGTTGAACGCTTAAGTAGATTGATTAAGAAGGCAAGGATGGAAGGAAGATTGCATGGGGTCAAAATTTCTTATATTATTAGAATCGCTCATTTACTTTTTGTAATTTGGAAAAGGAACTTTGGTTGAGTGGTAGGTTTATAAGGAAATACTGGACTTATTTTGTGATGCTACAGGTAGGGTTTCTAGTGAAGCGAAGTTTGTCTTTATGCAAAATGGTGTTGGTGAGGATATATTATCTCAAATTGAACAATTTTTTCCAAACTAGCTTGATGATCTTAATTCTAGAATGAAATATTTTGGGTATATACTAAAGCCTAATAATTATTTCTGGGGATTGGTTGTGGATATTGAAAAAGGTTGAAAAAAGAACTGGGAATTGGTGTTGTAGGTGGCTTCATTAGGTGGAAGATTAATACTTGTCAAGTATGTTCCGGAGAATATACCAGTATATTGGTTATCTTTGTCCAAATTCCAAAACTAATCTTGGATAAGATTAGGAAAAAAGTATTCAGTTTTTTGTGGACTAGGAAAAAGCATAAGGAAGCTGTACATTTGGTGAGTTGGGAAAGGCTCGCCAAGCCCAAGAAACTTGGGGGTTGGGGCATAAAAAATATCTTCCACTATGGACTAGGTTTAGTTGTAAAAATCTTATGGAGGAGCTTATTCTCTTTTTGTCTGTGGAATAGGGTGATCAAAGATAAATTTTTAAGACACAGATATGCAATTGAGTGGGTTAGATCATATGGTAAAAGATCAAAATGAGATTCAAATATTTGGAATTGTTTGTTGAGTTCATTTCATATTATGGGGGACTGGTTGGCTTGGAAACCAGGGTTGGTTAGTCCACTGGAGTTGGGGAGGATCCCTATGTTGGGGGTGTTGGATGTTATTTGGTCAGTACTCTTTGGTCCAGAGGCATACAAAATTTATCTCAAGTGAGTGTTACTAAAGACGTGATTGGGGGTTGTTAAAAATGGAAAATGGCTGATGATTCCGAGCTGCAGGGAGCTAATAAAGAGGATGGAATAGCTATATAACTTGTTTATAGAGAGGAGGAATCCATCTTTCGGATTTTGAGGGTACTTGTCTGGAATTGGAATGAGAAGAATGGAAAGGTAAGTGCAAAGCTTACATATGATGAGATTTCTTTTTTGGTCATAGAAGTTGATCATAAATGGTGGTTTTCATCTCCTTGGAAATGGCATGTACCATTAAAAAAAACTTTCTTGTTGGCTAGCTCTGGAAAACAAGATTCTAACATGAGATAATTTTATAAAGAGGGGTGGTAGCGGTCCTAACATATGCATTCTTTCTAAAATTGAATTTGAGTCTATTGACCATTTAATGATACATTGTAAATTTTCAAAGATGGTATGGATGGAGGTAAAGAGGGATCTCAAGATATCACACAATTGGTCTTATGAGTCTTTATCCCAATGTTTTCATAACTGGGTTTTTGTAGCATACTTATGGAGATATTTTTTTGTCTTATTTGTTGGGAGATTTGGAAGCATAAGAATGATGTTCTTTTTTAGGGTAAGGAAATGATTGCTTTGAAGGCCAGTCTTAAAATAGTGGGGGCATATAAGTAAATGTTTAAAGAGAAGGGAAGGAGTCAAGAGAGAGTAGTTAGGGTTCCTTATTTCTCAACTGGTGGGCCTACAGGTTTTTTTGATGGGGCATTTAAGGAAAATGGTGCAAAATGTGGTGCAGGTGTATACTTGAAATTGAGGGAGTCACATTTTTTAACCTTAAACTTAATTGTGGTAGGGATATTGATACTCGGGGTAAACTACTTGCACTTTGGGGTCTATTATTCTTTGCTCATTCTAAAAATATTGTTCAACTACAAGTGGCTGGAGACTCCAAAGTGATCATAGATTGGGCTCACAAGAAAGGTCAGTTACAGGTGGTTGTCCTTGAAGGCTGGAAAGAGAAAATCAGAAGGCTTCAGGAAGAACTTGAAGAGATTAAATTTCAACATGTTTTTAGAGAATTCAATAAGGAAGTTAATAATATGTCTAAGTGAGCTCTGGAAGTGTTTGAAGGCTTCATCTTTTTTTTTCCAGAGATATGTGATTCAAATATCATTTATGAAGGCTCAATTCCAATATTTGGTAGTTGATATGTAGATTTTTTTAAGATAGTTTCAGATAGGAAGATTATTGTTCTATACTTAAATTTGGTAGTTGATATGTAGATTTTTTTAAGATAGTTTCAGCTAGGAAGATTATTGTTCTATACTTAAATTTTCTTGGTTTTTATCAAGTATTAATGAGTGGTTCGGTAGAATATCCATATATACTATAATGATAGCTAAACTTAATGAAAGATACGTTTTTTGTTCGCTAACAAGAGTGATGACAGTTTTTTGGGAAAGGTCAAAGTTGGATTAGAAGTCTTTTTTCTAAAGGATAAAAGTATATAATAAACTAATAAGTTATATATACTTTGAACAAAAGTATTTTTTTTCATGAAAACATATATTATAAATAATTAATTAATCTAAAAATATTTAAACCATTTTTAAGTATTTTATAATACTCTTTTCTTTCTTTTTTTTTTTGACTCAAATGCACCCTCAAGTATGAGATTTATTTTGGTCTACACTTTTGGACGCATAAAGTCGAGTGAGGCATAAAGTCGAGTCATCTGCTTCTCATTTAATGTAAATTTGATGCCAACAATATTTTAGATATTTAATTAATTTAAATTAATTTAACGTTATTGTGTTCTCAATTATTAAAGATATTAATTGGACTCTTGGAGGACATTTGTTGGAATATTTTTTGTAAGTTGTTAAAAGTTCTAGTTGTTAGGAGGGTATAATATAGAAGTGTATATGGTTTTGATGGTATAAGGGACTAAATTAGGAAGATGAGGGTATAATATAGAAGTCTATTTGGCTTTGAATGTATAAGGGACTAAATTTGGAAAATGGGGTGTATGTAAAGGGTTGAATTAGGAATGTATGTAAGGGAAGATGGGGCGTATTGTTATTTTTTCATGATATTCTTTTAGATAGTTCTTTGTGGTATAGTGTTTTTTTTCAATAGGCAAAAAAACCATATTTCTTGATATTCATCAAATCAAAGAAAAAAAAATCTTACAACATTCACTACTTCTTACAAGCATATCAACCTTTCATAGGCTCAAACAAAACCATCTAGCTATCAAGCCATCCAATCAAATCTCCATTTGAAAAAAGTGAAAATAGACAAACTGAATTGGACACAACAAAACAAAGACATCACAAAAGATCCAACTAACATCTTAGATTTAACAACATTTCATAACATATATCTAGAGTTCAATTGTCACTACCAGCTAGAAAACTAGTAATTATGCCATCAAACAAACCGATCCTTCTGATATAGAAACACCTTCCATAAAATCCTCAAAGAAAAGGAAACCATCAGAAGAATCAACGACCTTCTTAGACAAAATATCAGCTTCATGATTAAAATCCTTGTAGATATGAGTGATAGAAATGCTAGAGAAATTCTATAGCAGATTAAGCACTCTTTGACCCCAACCATCTAGATCTAATACCTGCAGATTATATTGACCATTCACCCAATGGACAATCACCTGAGTGTCACCATAAACCTATAAAGAAGAGATACCATCCACTACTGCAAAGTGTAATAACCCCCATAGAGCAATCAATTTTTCTTTGGTGTTAGATCCAATGCCACTTCCCATCGAAAGATTGAACTGATGATCAACGTTGATTTTAAGGGCCATTCCACACCCAAAATATCCATATATGGCAGCACCATCGAAAAACCCAATAACAAAGAAAAAAGAGTATGAATGAGCAATCTTTTGCTTACTTCTTCTAGATTTACCTGCTACATGATAATCGTGGAATAAACATAGACACTTTCTACTCCAAGATAACACATTAGGAGCAATATCATAAAAAAATAGCTTTGTTTCTCATATTTTGGATTGACCAACATAAAAAAATAGGAAGCAAATTATGATTAGTACACTTCTAGAACCATAATGAAAAATTATCTTCAATATTGTTATTCAAAAATCAATCTAAAGAAATTCCTTAATGTCCTATGAGACCTATTTACCGATTTTGCAAAAAACAAAAAGATGATCAACGGTGTCCTCATCTTCCTTACATAAAATACACTGACTAGGTCCAACCCAACACATTTTGACTGAATTATCCCAATTAAGGATGCAGTTTTCCAATACTAGCCAGATAGACAGAGAAAAAAAAAACACTTAAGCTTCATTGGCATTTTCCACTTTCAAATCTTACCATATGACCATTTAGGAAAAGTGTTAAAGAGGGAAGAAATAATTGCTTTGTAAGAAGTCTTAGCAGTAATCTGACGTGTAGCTTCGTTCCAAATCCAAACCAACCTGTCCTATGTTTCCTTAAGTCTTATACCTGCCGTATTTAGAGAATAAATATAAGCATCCCATTATGAAGCCCAACTACCCTAAAGTCCCAAGTCTTCAGCCTTCAACCAATATAATTCTTAAGGTCTCAACCAAAGTAGCCTCTTAATGTGAGCAAGAGTAAAAAACCCAAATTCTGCCAAGTAATCCAACAGGAAATTCGATAACATATCATTTTCCTCGCCACCTATAAAAGGATCAATCCCAATAAGAACATTAGCTCCACTCTCTACTTTCCAAGTTAACCATCTATTCATCCAATGGAAAGTTGTCATAAATCCATTCCAAATGCAAGAAACACCAGCAATTGACTTCTCAGACTTTCGAATCCACTGAAGAACAAAGAATTTTTTTATCTATTTAACTTTTAAGACCATACTCCACAAGGCAACATCAAATAGCCACGCCAAAGACTTTTCAAACAAAGTGCCATATTGAACAACTTGAGATTTTTAATATCCCAGCCATCTAAATCTTTAGGAAGGGCGATCCTTTCCCACTTCATCAGATGATATTTGCTAACATTCCCAAATCCAAACCACAGAAATTGAAATTTTTTCCCCCTAATCAAATTTATAATGGAATGTGGCACATCAACTAAAGAAAACCAGTAAACTGGGATTCCCACCAAAACAGATCTAATCAAAGTTAGTCTTCCTCCCATTGATAGGAACCTGAAATTCCAATGACCAATCCTTTTATCTATCTTCTTTACCAACCAAAGCTAGTCATTAACCCTGTACTTATTAGGCTTCAAGAAATAACATAGATACTTAAGCCCATCATTAATTTGTTCAAGGGTATATGGGAAAAAATCTGAAAGTTGTTTAATAATTGCATTCTCAACACCATATTTGTAAAAATTGGATTTAGCTTAATTGATTTCCATACCTGTAGTCGTGTAGAAGACAAAAATAATCTCATATAAAGATGCCCATTCATCCATAGAACCTTTACCAACAAGGACCACATCATCTACAAATAGTAAGTGTGTAATATGAAGTACATAGGAAAATATAATACCATAAATTATGCCAACCTTTTTAGCCTCAATTATCATTCTACTTAATCATTCAATAATCAACATAAATAAAAGAGGAGATAGAGGGAATCCTTGCCTTAATCCTCTTGGGCTATTAAAGATGGATGTTGGAGATCCATTAATTAAAACAACAACACAAGCAGAAGACACGCATCCCATAATCCAATTAGTAACTTCATAAGGGAGACCGATTTGAAGAAGAGGAAGCCTTAAAAACCCCCAATTCACCTTATCATATGCTTTAGCAAGATCCATCTTCAAACCAAAGCATCTAAATTCTTGGATTGTGGTATAGTGCTTGAAAAGTGTAATTTTCATTCTTGTTTTTTTTTCTTAAAAAAATTACTAAAACTATAATTAGGTATGTACTTTTGAAAGAATTTAAGATTAATGCTTAACATATTAAATTTAAATTTTTCATTGATCAATGATAATAAATGTTTGTTTTATGGAACTATAATCATTTTTGGTGGAGGAAGAAGTAGAGTTCATGAAATATATTATGGATTGTCGAAGCTCTAAAGCCTTGCAGCTAGGGTTTCTACGCTAGTCGTCGTGAATCACTTCCATGGAACTGTTCAATCCCCCTTCTTTGTGTGTTGTCGATGTATTTAGGTTGCTCGGCCTATGTGGGCAATTGTTCTACATGGAGGGGCATCTTTCCCTCACTCTTCTCTACATTTAGTTGGTGGGGGGCTATTGTTGTGGGATGGTTGGATGGCTGACTTGGATATGCTCAAAGCATTTAAGGTTCTCGTTAAATCTTCCAAACCCCAGTCAAAAGTTTTGCCCTAAAAAAAAATTGTTAAGAAGATTAATGAAATACCTTCGTTGGATGTCTCTCTTGAAGATCCATACAGGAAATCCCTCGCCTTCTCTAAGAGAGAACCCATCGAAAAGTTTACAAGGCTATGGCCAATCCCAAAAGTAATGGATCACTAGATTGCATAGCATTGGGCCCCAAAGTTGCAGGGTAAGGTAACTCTCTTTATTGCTAGTAAGGATTGCTTTGTTTTCCTTTTCCTGAATAAAGAAGAAAGAGATCTTATTTTCTACTTAGGGCCTTTTTTGTGGGATCAAGAGGAATGTTCTTAGCTCCCCGGTCTTTCGATTTCAACCTAGAACTTGAGATTACAACTGCACTTGTATGGATAAGGTTGCCCCATCTCCCTCTTCATCTTTGGGGAGAAAGTTCTCTCAAAAGTATTGGTAATAAGGTGGGTAGTGTTTTGGATAGCACTAAACCAAAATGGGGCTAGTTCTCTTATGCTTGAATCTATGTGGAATTTAACCTAGGGAAAGGGTTTCCAGAGCCCCTAAAACTCAACATTGAAGACTGTACCACATTTAAGTACTAGATTATGAGCATATTATGTTCAAATGCAATGGCTATCATGTTTATGGAAATTTTTCCAAGAGTTGTCTCAAGATGAAAGAATACCATCAAGCAACAAAAGGCCCAAAAATAAAAAAAAAAATAAAAGATAGAGTTCGAGACAATCTCTAATCATAATTGAAACCCTATGCATAAGGATCCTAAGCAAAGAATGTCGGGCCCACAAACTCAATTGCTACTCATGCAGTTCCCCTGACAAGCAACAATATATATGAAATCCTTAGAGAATTAGAAGACACAGATTCAAAAATAGCAGGGGAAAAGCATATGATAATCCCCCTCTAACTAATCTAGAAAAGGAGGAAATGAGGGACTCTGACCCAATTCCGTCAGCTTCCAGGAAAGAGGCATGGCATGTACAAGATGCTCTGGACCCTGAAGGGCTGGCTGAAATAGTCTCCTACTTCATAGTCCCAAAGGGAAAGGAAAATCAAGAATTTCCTCCTCTCAAAAGGGTTCATTCTCCAAAAAGTTCAAATACCACTCGTCCTTCTCCTCCTCTCACAAGAGGAAGAAAGAAAAATAAAGAAAGGCGAGAAAATGAAGCATAAGGAAACATCATGTTGGGCTATCAAAGTCATTTGGATAACTTGTTTATGGGGCTTTCAGCATCTTAAAAATTAATGTATTGTTTCTGTATTTTGTTATGTTCTCAATTTGTGAAGATATACACATGTCAAATAGATTGGAACATAAAAAAAAATGTAATTGGAACAATTGGGATTTGTCTCTCAAGATCATAAGCAGGAAGCTGATAGCACTATTAGAGGTCATCAACTTTCTTCTTCTTTATATTTCTTGCTATTGGCCTACACAAAACTTATTTTAATACAAAACACCTTAACCGTTCTTGTTAAAAAAAAATTGTTTGTTTTATAATATTACAACTTTTAAGTGTAAAGAGACATTATGATATAACATTATTCAAAACTAGACACAAATGTATTACAAAATATTGATAGTATTAATGTAATCACTTTTCTTGTATAAAATTTCAACTCTATTTATGTTTTGAGTTAATGGACAATTTGGGTTTTCTTTTTTAAAGGGTGTTGTGATGGAGCTCTATTTTTGTTCCCACAACTTGGTTAGCATATCATTTTAGAAACCCTAGTCATTGTGACTCCCTCTCTTAATTATTGGATCGATGTATATTAGGATGCTTTTTTATTTAGGGGTTCCTTATGGTTTATCCAACTTGTAGATTCATGCGGTTGCTCTTCTCCTCTAACCCTCACAAAGACCATGTGGATATTGTTGATTGGTTTCATCAAACTCTATGGGTCAATGCCATTTTTTCTTGTATGTTTGTCTTTCTCTTCTTGCAACTTGACTAGATTTCACCGTAGAAATCCTACCTACATCAATTTCCACCTGGACACTTTTGCTTTTCCAAGGTGATTGACACTCTAAAAATGGTGGGATCTCTAAAGTTAGGTTGCAGATGGGACCTAGTGTTTGGCATATACACTAGATGTTGAAAGAGTAATCCACTAAATATTATCATGTCTCCCTTTTTTAATATATTTTTCGGGATTTGAATGTCAAAGTGTTTATGTTCCTAATATGAGAACATAACATATCAATTGATGAAAGAATATTAGATTGCTTTTTGTTGATCATACTCAGATTCTATTGAAAAAATTATAAAATTAATATCAATTATCCTTTTTTGGACTTTCTTTTATAATTTGGATGGATCAAATCTTTATATCTTATTTTTTACAATCACTTATTATATAGAGAGATGTCTAAAAATTCGTCGATTTGGGTTGGACGACTATTTTTTTCCCGAAATCCAACGTTTTTTATTTTGCATAATCAGAATTTTACTGTGTTTTTCGCGATTTTGATGATAAAAATGGATTCAACACCCTCATAAACTCCTGGGGCACCCAAAATCCAAAACTTGGCAGTTGTAACCTGGATCATGGATCACCTAATTACACTGAGGATCATTGCAGAGGAATGTCATAATAGTAAATCAAATCTCTCATGTTGCTTTGTGGACTTTAGAAAAGCTTTCGATGCTGTGCATAGAAATAGCTTGTGGAATAGATTTGAAGAGTTAAAGGTTCCTTTCGAGTTGAGAGCTACTACGATAAGGTTATATGAGACAATTATTGCCAAATTTAAGAGCACTAAGGGGTGGTCGGAAGATATTAATCGTAATATTGGATTTAAGCAAGGTTGCCCCCTCTCCCTTATCCTTTTTATCATATACATCAATAAGTTAGAAGGTTGTTTAGAAGAAGTAGGTTGTACTGGCACGACCTTAGCTGGGATAGTCGTCATCCTTTTTTTTTATGGTGATGATATTGTTCCTATGGAAAGGTGTCCCTTTGATCTTAATAAGCAACTAAGAATTCTCAAAGATTTATGCAATAATATGGTTTTGATTGTTAACATCGACAAGACAAAAGTTATGATTATCAAGTCCAAGAAGGTCACTTACGTTAATTTTGTGTATGACAATAACAACTTGGAGGAAGTGTCTTCCTACAAATATTTCGGAATTGATCAAAAGCTCAACTGGAACTATAGCATTGAAAAAATGATTAATGGAGGGTGGAAAGCTTATTTTGGTTTTGAAAACAACTATAAATCAACAAACATTGTCATGTGGGATAAAAAGATGTTCCTATTTGAAACTCTCGTCACTCTCGTTATCTTGTACAACTGTCAAGTTTGTGGTTGCAACATCTCTAGAAAATCTTGGAGAAATATTGAGCAAATCCATAAGTGTTTTATAACTTATAACCTCAAAATTAAAAGCAATACACCCTATCCTATTCTCCTTATAGAAGTGGCCTTCCCTCCATCAAGAGCATCTATATGATTAGGTACTTGATGTACAAGTACATGATAAACAACATGGGAGACCATAGGCTTCTTAAAATTACTTTAAAATCTAGTCAAGACCACATGTGGCTCAAGAGAGGGTGGTATAAAGATGCCATGGCTTGGTAAACCATTGGGGGATTGACGAAAATGTCAGTTTGCAAAATATAAATAACATTAAAAATATTATTAAATCTAAGTTTAAAGAGAAAATGTGGGGCGAGAGAGAAGTAGAGGTTAAAATAAAATTAAGATATTATAAGGAGGTCATTAACCGTAATATTGAAGATAAAAAATATCTCTTTGTTTTAACTAGCTTGAAGAAGAAGATTAATGTAGCCAGATAAGAATAAATTCTCATGAGCTTCACAGTGAAATAGGGTTTGGATAATTCCTAAAACACTGTGGGTGGAAAGAATTTGCCATCTCTGTGAGACTATGAACATTGAGGATGAAAGTCACTTTCTCTTAGAGTGCCCTACGTACACCTACATTCGATCACAATTTCATAATCTTTTCTATAATACAAACCTCTCTAACCTTCTAACATGTCAAAATTACGGTGACCTCGAAACGTTTTTTTCTAAGCTTTTTGAAATTAGGAATCAAATTTTACAGCAATCCAAATAGTTGCTTACTGCAATCCAAATAATTCCTCTTAGAGTTTGATATACCAAAGGTGATCTGAGTGGACGTTAACCACCATCATCAAAAAGATTTTATTTATATTGGTATATTTATTTCTATATTATAAATTATATTTTTTAATATGTGTTTTAATTTATTTTGTATTTATTTATTATTTAATTTTTAATATTTTTTGATGTTGGTAATTTTTTTTTATAACTAAAACAGTTATTTTATTGAATTTAAAGATCAGTTGGGGCTAACCCAAAGCAACCATTATTACAAATATCAGTAGCCATCAAAGCCAAGAGACTTTTCCTTTCTTTACAAATCTGAAACTCAAGGGATAGGGATCCAAGAAAGTTCTTCATTATTTATTATGTATGCTCCTTGGGACAAAAGACATCCCATATTAGCTTTGATATCTGCTTCCTTATTCGATCCACGCGGAATGTGGAAATAGAGGGAGGAGGAAAATTCAAGCAGCAAATACTGCAGCCTTTGTAGAGTGTTATTGAGAGAAAGATTGTTGAATTATTCATTTGAGTTTAGAATTTTTATTAGGATTTCAGAGTCTCCGAAAATTTGTATTTCTTTGTATCCATTATCCCGAGCTATTTGACCAGCTTTTAGCAACCCGAGAATTTCTGCCTGGTTATTGGTTCTCTGTCCTAGACCCCAGCTGAAGCTATCTTTTCTTGTGCCTTCTGGAGAATATATTACTCCTCTAGCTCCGGCAGTCCCAGGGTTTCCTTTAGATGTGCCATCAAAAAAAATGGAAGCTTTACCCTGCTTCCTCCACCATTCCTGAAAAGATGCCTCAGTATTTCGAAGTTTCCATCCTGGTGTGTCGAGGGGTCTGGTCATGATGGTATTTCTATCTCTGAAAGTATAAGTTCCTATCCATTTCAGGGAGAAGAATGTTATCTTTCTTGAAGGACTGTTGTGCCACGGTTTCGAGGAGAAGGGATTTGGCTTTGGTAGCTACCTTCGAAGGGAGACGCAGAGTGCTGTTGAAAATCCGGTCATTCCTAGCCAACCAAAGTTTCCAGCAAACATACTTTGGAATGGCCTGCCAAATTCGGGCCCATAAAGAATTGTTGAGGATCGCATCAGGATATCTCTCCTTCCAGGAAGAGTATAGAGCAACCAGAGAGACCTGAGAGAGCGCTGCTGCATTAAGGCCCTAAAGGAAAAGATTCCAGACATCTTGGGCGTAAGGGCAATCCACAAACAAATGATCCATAGTTTCATTAGCATTACAGCATAGAGCACAACGATGAGGACCAAGAATACCTTTTTTTATCAAGTTATCACCAGTCAGGATTTTTGTGTGCATTAAAGTCCAAAAAAAGAAATTGACTTTGGGTAAGCCGAGAGGGTCCCAAACCTGTTTCCAAAATGAAGGAGAAAGAGGGGACGCAGAGTGAGCTTAAACTTGTGTATAATGAAATATCTATATACAAAATAGTCTTATACATCAATTTGACATCTTACTTAGTTGTGATCTTATTCTTCCGTCCCAAGGCAAGGATATACTTTTCTATAGAAGGTCAAACTACATTGACTTCAATTAGTTGGTTTTTTGAAACAAATTTTTGACTTCATGAACTTAACATACTACTCCACACATTTTCAAAGTTGTATACTTTTGGAAATTATTCTCTTGTGGTTTCATACTTGGCTCCTTGCTTTTATTTGTATGCGAGTCCTTTTATATTGTTGTTTTTCTGCATGTATCAGAGGATATGGAATACTAACATTGAACAGACAAGGTGAGAAGACATACTTGGTGAAGGCATTCCCTGTCACACTCAGGTACACTGCACATGATTGTTATAGACTCTAGAGTTCCTTGCAAATTATATTCCTGATTGATGAACTCTAAGAAATGAATTTGGAAAAGAAATCAAGTTTTTATGGAATGATAGTGACATTGTAGATAAGATATGCAGACAGATAAGTAGCAAATGCATGGGACAGTGTCTTGCTACTATCTGAACAAAATTCAATACCTATTTGATGATATTTTTGTTGTTTTACTAGTCAAATTTAGCATATTATCTCGAAAAGAATTTTAATATTGAAAGAAACTGGTTTCAGTTCACTATACTATATACATTTGCTCTCTTGATCCTATAGAGCATCATTAGAAGTTCAATATCAAGTAGATCTTAATGCATTCCATCATAAAAGTGAGGCATAAGGCTCTTAAATGAAACTATAATTTTCAAATTTAATTATGGCACAACTTTATCAAGCACATTGCATACATTCTCAAAGCAAACACATTCTCAAAAAATCGAGCACTATTTAAAGCACACAATAAAAGTCCTCAATCTATGAAGATTGAATTTTAAGATACTAACCATTGAACTAGTCCAAACTATAACTATTTCACTATATTAAATATAATTATTTATTAATTTTTTCATTTAAATTAATTATTTATTTTTTTCACAAATTCCAAAATCAAAATTTTAACATATGTTTGGTAAAATTGACTATTTTAAAAGATTGATCCTAAAATATGTGAGTAGCATGTACTTCTTTTAATTAATATTAAAATATGTGAGTAACATGTACTTTTAATTATATTATTTTTTCCAAATTATACTTTTCAATATGTTATGCATGATTCATGGATGTCTCACTTTAATGAGGAATTATTATATGTTTTATTTAAAATTGGATTAAATAGAAGTTGTGATTACATGTTGTATTATTAAGAAATAATTAGATATATACATTAAACATAATTATTAATTTGGTGTGGCTTTTTATTCAAACAATTATTTTTAAATAATTAATTTCAATTAAATTGTTTTATATTTAAATTAAAAATAATTAAATTAATCTTTTATTTTAATAAGTTAAGCATGATTCACAAATATTTAAGAAAGTGATATATGTTTTATTTAATATTGAGTTAAATAAAAATTGCTACTATATTTTGCATTATCAAGAAATCATTGGATGTATAAGTTAAACATGGTTTATTATTATTATTTTTAATGGGTAATCACTTTTTCATTCAAACAAACAATATATAACTTCTAACTTCATTTCTAATTAAATTGTTTTATGTTTAAATATAAGAATTGAAGTTTACACTCAAGACAAATGTATTGTCTTAATTGAAATTTATACCGAAGACAAATTTATTAAAAATAGTTTTTTAATAAATATAACAATGTGTTTTTTAAATAAATATATTAATAAAGGTATATAGTTTTGAAATGAGTAAATAAATATTAAAAATATTTTTTAAATAAATATATTAATAAAGATATATAGTTTTAAAATGAGTAAATAAGTATTTAATCTTACTATGTAGGTTTATAAGGAAAAACAAATGAAAGCTGGTAAATACAAGGAAAGATTTAAGCCCGAGTGTGTAGTGTAATTAATATATCAACCATTTACATTTTTTAAATTAAATGTTAATATTTATTATTGTTGTATCTTTTTTAATTTTAGTGTAATTTTCATAACATAATTATATATATATATATATAATCCACATATTATAACTATTAACTAAAATTTATTTTATTTTGATATATGATAAAGCATAATGACAAAGGATTTTTTATATATATTTTTATACAATAATTAAATAATTAATTATTCATTAATAATTCATACGTGTGTTGAAAGTAAGTTTGTTTGTGTTTTTTTATATTTGATATATTTGAAATAGAAATCAAAATATACATACCATGTTCAATATGGACTAAAAACCTAGCAAGTGTGGTATGCATTGCTTACTTCCAAGGTTCATAACATAGAAAACAACATATTGCAGTCGTTCTATAGTGTCGTGGACATATTTAGTCATTGTGAGGAACAAATGCAACCTATAATAAATTCATATTTTATTAATTAAGTAATATTAGTTACTTTATTAATAATAATTTTACAAGGGGTGGTAGGTATGGGGTGGGATCGTCTATGACCCCGAAGGATAAGAAGAACAAAGTTTTGCTTGGGGACTCGATAAGGAAACTAACAACAAGGCATAAGCCCTTTCCCTCTACCTCGGTTTGCGACTTTTAAAAGACCAAGGAATCAAAATTGGAAAGGTTATGAGAGACTCTTCGATGATTATCCAGTCTCTACAATTAGGAGTTAAGGGGTACTCTTCACCTCTTGGAAATTTTTTGAGAAGAGTGAGCTATTTAACCCCAACATTTGATAACATCTCTTACCATCATGTTTTGAGAAGTAATAACGTTAGAGTGGATAGGTTAGAAAATAAGGGGTCTACCCTTATTCAAGGAGACCTCGAGCTCAACAAAGGGGGCCTCATCTCACTTCATTTTCCATGACGATAACGCACAAGGAACACGTCTTGCTAGTAGTATGGGGGTATAGAACAGTGGACAAGATCTTAATGACGGTGATGGGAATTGAAACATCTCGCAAAAGGGGGCATATGATATCTTGGATAGAGTTGACATTCAAGTATCAAAGCATTCATCGAAGGATTCACCTGCAATGAAGATGGGAAGAGGGGTTTTATGGAATGTCCTATTCGACTTCAACCTTGTCCATGAGCACCTACCAGCATTGGTGGGCACCGAAAAACAAGATTTTATAAAGTTGGAAGGAGAAGGGGGAAGTGGGAGTTGTTGGCTCGCAACTTTCTCGGCTTCAAATAACATACAATCTTGGGAAAGAAGGGGACATGGCCTGCAACCATTGTTTGTATTGTGATATTTCGGAATTGAGGCGTGAGGTGAGAGCTCTGTGAGAGGAAGTTGTTGGACTATAGAGGGTGGTTTCTAACATTTATGGGAACCAACATGATCTATTTCTAGAAAAACAACAGACGGTGGAGGAGATGAAAGGTACGATTGATGAGCATGGTGGTAAAATGGTGCATATGGAAGAGGACTTGAACGCCCACCTCCAGACCCTCGATGTAGACTCGACTCAAAGTCACTTGACCATGGCATCCTCTGGGCTCGTTGGAAGCAATCCGGTGCAACCAATAGACTCTAATATGGATGGGAACAACGACAATCAACATAGATCTGGCCATAACTAGTAGGGTTTTAAATAAATTTCCAAAGTTATATTATGTTTTTCAGTTGCATATATATTTTAGGTGCGTTTAAAAGAATTTTCAGAACTAGAAGGATCAATCATTTTTTGAAAAATGTAAGACGAAGTGATAATGAAAAAACCACTGTTATTTAGCTAAATTGTAAAATATTAATGTAGATTTTTTTGTTATTTAGCTCTCATCCTCAACCCTTTTAATATAAGCCAGCTACTCATTACTGTGAAAACAAAAAATACTAATAATAATTTTACACATTAAAATACGATTATTAAAGCCAACATGATGTGCTTGTGGTCTTAATAAAACAATGCTTTGATATCAAGTATTTCCATTGATGCTCTAATGTAGATTTTACATGAGTTCTCTTGAATAGCTTTTACGTTGGTACTATCCTTACATGGGTTTTGTATAAATGCTTTAGAGTATTTATCACCTCAATGCTTTACAATGGATTATATAATGATGCTCTAACATGGCATATAAGCATATATGCTTCAATGCATCAAATACATACAAGTGCTCTAACATGTTTTAACAGCATTGGAAATTTAATATAAGGGGATGGATGCATTGGTTCTATAACATGGAATACACATCGATAAATTAAAACATGCACTTCAACAATGACATGGGAGAATATGGTCTAATAATTGGAAGAGTGTTAGACATATGGTTGGTGTCATGGTAATACAACAGTACATGTTTTGGAGGTATATTTGAACTTGGCTGGGGAGGATCACAACCTAACCTCCCAACCATCCAATCTACACTTACTTGACAACTGCACTTCCACTTCATGTAAATATGGGAGCATCGATGCTATGTATTTAATTAAGAGCATCGATGCTTCATGTATACCATTTAACACTGTCACTTTGGAAGAGGGTGACACAAGGCCCATGTATATTCGTGGTGCACCTCTTTTAATGAAGCACAACCATATTCCATTACCATGTGGGTTGTGACCAATGGTGTTCCCATATCAACAACACAATGGTGCACCATATCTATTTAGGCACACCCATAATAGAACCTCCACAAAACCTCTACTTGATTAAGAATGGCATATTTACAACATTTGAAAAAATCATTCATATAATGGCATATTTACAACATTTGAAAAAATCATTCATATAAACGCACAATGATATTTTAGACATTGATCATTTTCATATAAAAGCTTCCTTTAATTATTAATCAAAAACCAATAATGTTCTAATATAAAAAAGTGGGTTGTAAACACATTGTAAATGTGACCTCCTTAAGCATTAGCAACGAGCATATTCGGCACAATTCCCCATAGAATCTTGTTAGAGTGTGTGGGGATCACACATTCACAAGGATACATCAAACATGTATTAAACCAATAGATACCATTTTGAATCAAACCCTAGCCACCATACCACACCAAGAGATCATAACCACCATGAGATGGGAACCAAAGTGTAAATTAGGTCACATATCACAAATCTAGCTACCATGAGGCACGATATCACCATCACAAGTCAACAATAGACCCCAAGAGCAACACCAACCCCACCAAGCCTACCAAGATGAGCCCAATACAAAAGCAAATGAATCCCTTTACAAAAATTAGCATGATCTAAAAGATCAACCATCCCCCATGTTGATTGCACAAATGACACTCACACAACCAACATCTCGAACTCTTTGTGAGGCTAAGTTAGGGAGAGGTCGGAATGATCAATCAAGTCTTTATAACCCTGGTTGGATCAAATGAGTCAACAATTAAGAATCATGCAAATTGAATCTACAAGCATGAGTATGAATCAAATCAACAGTAAACACTCATGAAACTTGATTATCTCACTTTAAATGTAGATCATGCATTGAATGAAGTGTGTCAGGAGCAATATGCATGAATGCATAAATGATAACCTTTTGTGTGTGAGTTGAAGTTAACTAAGTGCCTTTAATATACTTGTTGCATCTTCATAAATAGAGAAAGAAAAAATTAAATTATGTTGTTGTTGAATTAAAAACGTATGTGTGAGTGAGATTCGGAGTTTGCACTGCGATATAATCCATTTGGACAGTCAACATTTGGATCACGTTGCTGGTGCTCTTCGTCCGAGTTTGCACTGCAATTTAATCCATTTGGACAATCAACATTTCGAGCACATTGCTGTTGCTCTTCACCCTGACGAAGAACAATAGAAGCATGATCAAAACGTTGACTGTCCAAATGGATTATATCGCAGTGCAAACTCTGGATCTCAGTCACACAAACTCTACCTGCAAATTCTCAGCTACTAACTTTAAAAAAGTATGTTGATACTAAAAAAATCCTTCCAATTATGTAAACAACCATACAAAAATCCTAATGCACATTGATGATGTGAATGCATGAAATGCCCTACATATTGAATTGCCTTGCAAATTGGAATATTCATGCAACTAGATATAAGCAAACCAAATTGGATAAGTGCAACTCTAAATAGACTTGGAACTTCCACCAACTTAGAAACCCAAAGAATGAAATGAAACAATATTGGCAAAATGACAAGGCATTGTTTTTGTTTTATATGTCAATGCCTCCTATGAGAGTTGTTTAACTATTCGTTGATTTCAATCCATATATGATTAGAATTGGTTAAAATCAAGGCAAAAAGAGCCAACATATGATCAAAATGGGTCCAAATCATAGAATAGTTAGACAATTCCACTCCTATATGCATGCCTATATGTAACCATGTCTTAACAAGTCTCTCTTGAATTGAGCAAGTCTTTCTTGGATGTGCAACCTCACACTGGAAACAATGCTTAAAGGTCAGAGCCTTCTGTAATACTAGCAGTGTAGATCATTATTTATTTATGGAACTTCTGCGCAACAATGTAACTTCTAAAGTCTACAGAGGTGTACATACTTTATCCCCTCCATATTTGAACCTATAACCTCCTATGAGGAAACACATTTCTTAACCGCTGGGCCCACTCACGATGTATATATAAGTGAAAGACAGATATATCAAAAACCAAAATGCCTTATTCTGAGCTATTAACAAAAACTAGTAGACCAAACATTGTTGTATCGATGGAAAAACCCTCAAACTCACCATTGATCTATTAGACTCCAACATAATACCCCTAGAGGGATGAAGGAAATGATGCATTCACCTTAATGATGAAATGAATGGAAATGATGCAGAAGCTTGTTAATGTATCCATGTAATGTATCAGTCTTATTATTATTAGGAGTCGAGGTACAACATCCTCTCAACTGAGCCTTCTCAAACCTACAATGATGAGAAAATTTACTTGTATCAACTTTGCCAAGTTTACCTTGCAACCTCCCCAAGAATTTTGTTGGTATTTTGGCCTCTGTCATCATCGTAACAAGTGAGGCACTCCCAATATAGGACATAACAATTCTTAACTCAAAATATCTTATAGTCCTCAACATCTGTTACTTATGAAGTGTGCCTTAGATAGGAGTTTACTAACAACTGGAGATGGTCCATCATGCATGATCTCACTTAGTATTCGTTAACACCTCAGATCGCCAGGTTCAGTGGAAGCGTAAACGTATCCATTTACTCAATCTCTAGATCACGATTGGTCGACTACACAACTTCCCTTCCCAGATATCGTTTGGATATCATGGTGCATAACATGTCATTTGTGTATGTTGGCGTGGGATTATAGGCATATCCCACATTCAAACAAAGAGATTGGATCACTTCTTTATATTCATTGTTGTCTACTTTTAAACAATCTATGCATTGCATAAATTTCATTTTGGTTTGTATTTCAAATCTTAACTCGATTGTATGATGGAGTGAACTAGGGATAGGAGCCTCATCACCAATTAAGGGTAGGGTGACTTCCAATCAATCATAGTATGGGATCTAATATTTTCAAAAACCTTTTTGATGAGATGACTTGAAGCAAAATTATATCGTATATTTTGTAGGTGATACAAGGATATTGATAGTTTGCGATAGACAATTCGTTTAATTAGAAGAAGGTTGGTGATAATAAGTAGTTGAGGCATAGACAAAGGGTGATTACAACTACACATGGAGAACAAATAACATATAACTTATTTGTAGCACTTAACTTGAGGTTTATCGATATTCATCGACGACAAGTTGGTGCGTCCTAATTTGTCACACCGCGAATAGAAAACACCATTATCAAAACAAAATAATTTCCAAATAACCATAGCGGTGCGTTCCATCACATACAAGTGCACCGACGCATTTAGTAGAAACCACTCGCACTGAATACTCTTTTATTTAAAAAATAAAATATTTAGGTAAAAAATAAACTTAGTGTGTCCATTAATGATAACCGCCCCGGTGCGTCATATCAAACCTAACAGACCGAACATTATTTTATGAATCATAATAATCTATTTTCTTAAAAAATAAATCTCAAAAGTCTAACATTGATGTGTCTGTTGTTAAACGTCCCGGGTGAGTTCAGAAGACCATAACGCACCACCATTCCATTTATTGAAATTAAAAATAATAATCTTATAATCGAAAAAATATTTTAAAACCATTCTCGGTGCGCTAAAGGACTATAGAAGCCCCAGTGATGGATCATACACTGAACGCACTGGGAATTATTTTATTAAAAATAAAAATATTTTTCTATTTTATTAAAAAAAAATTATTTTGTTTTAACATCGGCTCATTCCGGTGCTCTCGACTGTGGACTGCACCGATGCGTCCTTATGTCAAGCGCACCGGTACAGGGTTTAATAAAAAAAAATCACCACGGCTGAAAACTCATTTTTACCCACTTCAGTGCATTTGAGCCCCTCTGCATCGGTGCTTCCCTTCACACACCTGGATGCCCTGACATCCGTGGTCCACGTCGACACATCGTTGTCTGATATTGGTTGTTGTGGTTCATTTGAATTTTTCCAGACCATTTTGAAAAAATTCAAATTTTCCACACATCGCCAATATGCCTCCCTGACATGTCGTTCAACAGGTAAAATGTTTCTTAGTTCACAATTTAATTTTTTAGTGGTTTATTTTTTAAAATTCAACTTTAAATGCATCTATTTAAAAAAAATATGCAGTGTCTTGGAGTCGTTCGGCTCGCACCGCTATACGGTGCGCCCTGTAAAATTTTACAGTGTGCACCGTATAGCGGTGCGAGCCGAACGACTCGAACACACCGCTCCACATGGAAAAATAATAATTAAAATCCACAAATGGCCACCGGTGCATTACACATTTACGAGCACCAGAATTCAGGTGCCCTTGAGTGTAATACACACACTGATAACCATATAATCTATAATAAAAAATCGTGTAAACGGTGCACTTAAGTCACTCATGCGCATCGAATATCGGTGCAATGACGTGGCATAAGCGCACCATTGATACACCACATAAAACATTAAATTCTCGTAAACACCGGTGCATTTAGTACAATCAAGGGCACTAGAATTTCGATGCTTGTTGTTGTCTAGTGCACCCGTATTCGTACATTAAAAAATCAAAATCATTTATATGGTGCGCTTATGTCATGTGAGAGTACCGTTTGTCAGTGCAACGACGTGCTTTAAGCACACCATTCTCACGTTTACAAAAAAAAAAATCATAAACATCAATGCTTTCTAAAAGGAATGAAATCCTTACCGATGCGTTATAAATTAATGAGCACCGTATTTCCAATGTCGTTAACTTCAGTAAATGCACTGGTATTTATAGATTAAATGTTAAAATAATTTATACGATATGCTTATGTCACGTCATTGCACCGGTGTCGGTGCAATTACGTAACATAGGTGCATCGTTGACACGTTTTATAAACCCATGAACACACAACTAATGGTGCTCCTATGTCACATCAAGGCACCGGTGTACGGTGCACTGATGTGGCATTGACGCACCGTGAATATATTTCAAATAAATGATTATTTTGAAATTCGGTGCATTTGAATAATGGTGAGCTAATAAAAATTAGGCACACCGTCCAATTCAAATTAAAAAAATTTATATGTAACCAATGGTGCATCATAAATATTTTAGCGCGCTGCTTTTCGGTGTCGTCATTATATAAGGACACCACGTGTAGTGCTTGTATAATATTTTTGGTGCACTAATTTTCAATTTTTGGAAAAATTTTAATATTTGATTTAGTATATATAATCTTGTTATAATTCTTTTATATGTATGCTTATGACACAAATTTATATTATATGTGAAACAAAGACATGATCGTTGTGAGGCACAGCAGCGGAGCGAGGCACAAGTAGATCAGTATAACTTCCACGACGAGTGGGAGGCCAGGGAGAGGGAGAGAGATTTATACCCTCCTCCCATTATGCCTCAGACGAGAAACCTCTTGAGATTTGTCGGCCTCCTCAAGTTCTATGAGGAGGCAACATCACTCAAGGGGAACATTACATTGCTGACCCAGTTGATTGGACGTTGGGATCATCATAGGCAAGCCTTTCGAGTTGGTCTCGATAAGTGGTTCCAGCCTACTAAGGAGGACATATACTTTATCACCCGCTCTCTAGGTGAGGTGAGGACCTTCTTCAATTCCTTGAGGTTCCAGTTGGAGCTATAGCAGCATCTGAATTGGTATATGTTCGGAGATATGTTGATCACAACATCCTTGAGCCTTCTTAGTTTCAGGTCAACTATGGGAAGCTTTCCATTGATGTTTTTGGTAGAGAATATTTGAGGTGCCTCTCTTTGTTGGTGACGACTATTGCGCATTACACCATCGATGGGAAGCACATTAGTTTCCCTTTATTATATTATGTTTATTCTTTAGTGCAGGCACCTAAATGCATTAGGTGGTCTACTATTTTTTTATGACACTTTTGTTATGCTCTCAGCCGATGTCGTGTGTGTATTGGAGGGAGGGGGAACTTCCCCTTTGGTTCAGAGTTTTTTTCTATATTTTTTGAGAGATTTCTGACGACTAGGCCATATTTTGACCGACGCCCTCCTAGCTTGATAATAGATGTGCGTATGCGCATGTGGGGGCAGATGATGCCCAAGAGGGGGCAACCAGAATTTCTTGTGAGGATTACTACAGATGTGCTTGACATGCTAGGCGGAGAGTACTAGCCTCAATTAGATATGGTTGCATATCCATATGTGGGGTTGGATTGGAGAGGGTGTACCAACATCTTCTTCACATAAGACGAGCCACCTGATGACAGAGATAAATTTAGCGTTATGTTTAATTTAATCTAATTTCATTTTATTCTCTTTATACTTAATGCAAATGAAATATGTTTTAAATTGATATATTAAATTCATGTTTAATGAAATTGTCTAATTATTATTGTGTACTATATATTTTACAGATATTGGCACATTTGATGGTGATCTGCGACCTCCTTCGCCGCAGGATGAGGACGGCGACATAGAGATGCATGATCAGCTGGAGGTGCCTCATCTAGCCAGACCTGGCCTACGACGGAGGCCAGAGAAGAGGTTCAGACAGGATATTGCAGATAGGTTGGCCAAATTATTAGCGGAATGAGGGGTTTGACCTGTTCCTGTCAGGGAGATTCAGAGGCAGGACCGGTACGTTGAGCTAAGGAGGATTCTTCCTCTTGATATGAGGATCTTGATGCATCACATTGTTGGTGCTTGCATTATTTTATATGCCATAACTCATGGTAGTTCATCATCATATGAGAGCAGAGATCCTTGGCCTCCTAGTACACCTCCTTCTCCACCGACTGCTTCGACTAGTGGGGCAGCCTCCACATCCACTGCACCTCCTCCTCCACCGTCCTCCACCTCCATCACCTCATTCATCATCTCCTCCACCTCCCCCTCCTTCAATGGATCCAACATCTAATCCATTATACCTATCTGAATGACCAGCCTCTATGGATCCACCATGTCCTCCACTTCCTTCATCATCTCCTCCACATCCCCCTCCTTCGACGGATCTAACATCTGATCCGTTATACCTATTTGACCGACTAGCCTCTATTGATCCATCAGCTACCCATAATCCTCATCCACTAGTCCCTTCAGCTTTGGAGTTGATGCTCATATCAGGTGGGATGATCCAGATTCCTAGAGATATCTTTCCTACTGATATACATGATAGATTATTTCCTAGTAGAGGTATTGATCATGCCTCTAGCTCTACCGTTGGAGGTGCTAATACATCCGGTGGGTCGACAAATAGTGACGATGATATGGTTTCGGGGGTGGACTAGACATGTATATCTGACATTTATCTTTTGCCATTTTGCAGATGTTGACATTGATGATTATGTTGATGTTTATTTATATGTTTATGGTCATGATGTGTATGTTAGGTCAAGTTCAATGATGTTCATTAGATGTTTGTGTTTTCCATTTTGCATACATTGATGTTGATGGTAATGTACTTGTGTATGTTAGGTCAGGTTCGATGATGTTCATTATGTTAGAAACTGGAACTTGTGTTTTGTTACATGTTATTGTTAGATCATATGTGTGTTAGATGATGTATATGTTAGATGAATATGCAGTAACATAATGTTTATGATGGTATGTTCATGCTTATTTTTATTAGTTTTATGTTAAGGATGGTATGATGGTGTTTATTTTCATGTTTGTTAGATGGTGACAATGATATTAATGATGATATGTTTATGTTTACATAATATAATTGATTCAAAAATATCATTGAATTAAATATTTTTATGAATTTTGTATTGATAATGGATGAAGTTGTGACAACTAGCTATATGATTTATGTGGGTTGTATAATTTGCCATGGTATCATGTTTATGAACATCACAAAAATAAATATAAATTATATGAACATGAATATGACTTATCACTATATCATTCAAGATTTTTAATTTGTTGACAACATCTCACTTTACAATGACAAATATCAAAAATTTAATAGGAATAAACACAAATAGTTAATTAAAAGAACACCATTTTTCTCTCAACTAATGTAAAGCTACAACTTGCGTTCTCCAAATATATTATTATTATTATTAATCATTAATTTGATTTGATGATCTTCAAGCCATTTTTTGTCTCTTATTCTCATTCAGAAAACATTTGCAAACATTTGCAATTATAATGCTTCGCATTATTTATGACAAAAACATCATGAAATACAAACATTCAAATATTGATCATGTAGAAATTAGAGGGCACATTAAATTTTGTTGTTATAAATTTAATTGTTATCAAGGTCATAAATTAAGTCATTGTAGAGGTCAAGTACAGTAGTAAAAAAATTGTTGGATTTACAATCTCCACCAAGGTTTCAAATGTGCCATTTTCTATGTTGGAGTTAACATTATAAATACAATAAAAAAAAATACATTATAACAAAAATTCAATTTAATCGAATCGTATAATTAAAAAACATTACATTCTAACAGAAATGTCATAAATTAATGCAATTATAATTCTTAGCATTATTTATAACAAAAAAATCAAGAAATACAAGCATTCAAATATTGATGGAGAAATCAGAGAGCACCTTAAAATTTGTTGTACATTTGATTGTGATCAAGGCCATAAATTAAGTCATTGTAGAGCTCAACACTAGTAAAAGAATTGTTGGATTTTCATTCTCCATCGAGGTTGCAAACATGTCATTTTCTACGTTGGAGTTAACATTATAAATACAATAAAAAAATCGAAAAACATTACATTATAACAAAAATTCAATTTAACCGAATCATATAATAAAAAACCATTACATTCTAACATAAATGTCATAAATTAATGCAATTATAATTCTTAGCAATATGTATAGCAAAAACATTATGAAATACAAACATTCAAATATTGATGGAGAAATTAGAGAGCACCTTAAATTTTGTTGTAAATTTCATGTTATCAAGGCCATAAATTAAGTCATTTTAGAGCTCATCACTACTAAAAAAATTGTTGAATTTTCAATCTCCATCAAGGTTACAAATATGTCATTTTCTATGTTGGAGTTAACATTATAAATACAATAAAAACATTGAAAAGCATTACATTATAACAAAAAATCAATTTAATCGAATCATACAATGAAAAAAAAAAACATTACATTTTAACAAACATGTCATAAATTAATGCAATTATAATTCTTAACGTTATTTATAACAAAAACATCATAAAATATAAGCACTGAAATATCAATATAGAAATTCCAAACCACCTTCAAGTCAGGAATTAATAAATATGTTAGCTTTTACATTCACAAAAATAAAATTGAATCATGTAAATTGTTTTTCATTGTGTATATATATGTATATAGAAAACAAAATATGAGTAATTTGGACAATGACATATAATCATTCTATACAGTCATAAATTACTTCATAGACATAAATTATATTTCGCATCATATAATTGGTTATTAACCAAATGAAATTGTTTAAACACTGTATCCAGTAATCAACTTTCCATTTCCACCCTCATAAAATGAAAAATAAACAATATAATTAGACAATCAAAGATAACAGTAACAAAATGATATCTCAATCTATAAATGACAAAATAAAACATGTACATATCACCCTCCGTTGTCATCACCCTCATTATCTTCATCGGTTGGCATGATAGCATTGTTGTTCTTAGAAACATGTTTAGATCTAGGGTCGTGTCTTAATATGAACCACCAATCTCTATCCAACACATCTGAGTGAAATAACACCTGGTTGCAGTGTTTTGGGAAAACATAAGGCTCCTTACTTTTATCCCACATCTTTCTAGAGTTGATACATATCAACCCACTATGATGATCTTCCTTTACATTATTCCTGTCGAATGTGTCCCACCACCTGCACCTAAAAATAACACAATGGAAAGATGAGAAGTCCACTTGAATCATCTCTTGTATCTTTCCGACATAACCCAACATACCTCCTACCAAGTTTCGATCTTGGTGTCTAGCACGACTAGATTGGTCAAACTCGACTTCCACTCCATAGTTTTGTGTAACACGCCCATTATCAGCATCCTCAGTGCGAAAATGATGTCCATAAGCCCACATAGATGGGAGCAAATGCAGTTGTAAGAAAAGTTAACAAATGATGATGCCATATGTCTATTAACCTAACCATTAATATATTAGACATAAATGTTATAATTCAAAGTTGCATTATAAAGTTAGAAATTATGTACATAAATATTTTATTATCGAGTTGTTGCACCCGATCCCAATCTTTAACGCATCCTCCTCTTCAGGAGGGTAACGACCGGATGCACCATATTTCTCTCTGACTTGGTATGCAACCCAACTTTTGGGACAGATCATTGGCATACTTTCTTTTAAATGATCTGGAAAAATGCATGCTTCTACCATGCAACCGCCTGAATTATTTTATGTCAATGTCCCATTTCCTCCTCTTCTCTTCATACAATGTGACCCACGACTATGTTTCCTCCATGTTGTAAAGAATGAATTTATTGATTGCATTAATTTCTGAATTTGTTGTTGTATTCATGGAAACAAAACCACATTCATTACATATGGGATCAAATATAGATTTTGACGTTTGTTGTGAATATAATTTACTATGTGGAAAATTGAAGATCGAAAGATAAGTGGCGTACTCTTTATCATGTGCATTTTTCCATTTGTTTCCAGTACCTCCCCTTCCCTTTTGTCCTCATCATGTTCATCATCCCAAATCACTGCGCCTAGTGTGCCATCGATTTGCTTGATGTACTCACTAGCATAATAGAACGTCTCATATACTATGTACCCCTCTGCCATAGACCTCTCGGGTTTTTCCCTTTGTCGAACAAATCCCTTCACTTTTTTCACGAACCTCTCTAAGAAGAACATCCAACAATATGAGATGACCCCGACTAATTCAACCTCATTGAATAGGTGAATTAGAAGATGAACCTGCAAGTCCATGAAACTCGACGGTAGTTCCTTCTCAAACATACAAACAATCTCAGCTATCTATTCACGCCACCATCGAATGCTAGTGATGTAAATCTCCTTTGATGTGATCCACCATACAAATGCAAATAGTCTAGATATGGCACGCCACAAGTCATAGGGAAAGTCAGGGTTCACACACCCACTCACGAATAACGAATAATGACACTACAAATTAAACACAAAAATTTAAGTGCATTTTAACTTTTGTGGAAAAAGATATAATAAATAGTAATAACAATTTTTTGGCATTATACGTACCCTTGGAAGGTTGAGATGGTCATGTGATTTCAAACCCGAAAAATTTTCGTCTAACGTATTCAAGCAGTGTCGTAGGGTAGACCCATAAAAGGAAGGTGCCTTCACACCCAATATAACTTCTTTTTCCAAATTAAGATCATCTTTCTGCAAAATTCATGGGACATCGCCTTTTTTAAATGAAAAAGAGGGGCCAGCCTCTCCTCTACTTTCTTGTCTTGGCTAATGCTTCTTTTTAGTATTTGAAGAATTAAGGTCTTTCCTAACTTTCATTTTGTCACTTTTCTTGGATGATATGTGATGCCACAAAGAACATGAAACATTTTTAAATATATGCATGGGATCTAGTAAGTGGGAAATCTTAAGATGCTCCCAATATGGGAGCTCATAAAATATCAATTTCCTTTTCGTCCTTGTGGACATTTTCTCAACATAGGTGTCGAAGAAATCAGGATCATCAATCACATGTTGCACATTTGAATCGAACATCTTTGTGTAGTCCTTCTCCTTCTCTTTGTCAGATGCCCTAAGCCAGTTAGTCGGTGTCATTATTTCAGGCCTTTGGGTTCTATCTCGTTTACCATTAAAATCAGATTTTGCTCTTCTATAAGAGTGGTTTTCTGGGAGGAATACCTTAGAGAAGTCGTACACTGACTTTCGTAGGTATTTGGACTACCTAGTGTTCGGGTACACAGGGTACTACCAAAGGACCGAACACCAAGAGCAACCACTTCACACAAACAAATCACAGATCAACACACCGATGTTTTGACGTGGTTTAAACCCTCTTGAGGGAAACACTCCACGGCCCCGGCCAAATAGCTTCTACGGGACAATTTATTATGCAAAGAAAGAAAGTTACAAATGAGCTTCTCATAATCGATCAACTAAACAATGACCCTCCATGCTCTTTAAATAGAGATCATGGACCAATCGGGTGTTAAGCCACGGATCAAGGTTAGGTTTGATCTAAGAGAAGTTGAGCCGTCGGATCACTCTATGTCGGAAACATATCATGACCGTCGGATTAAGTATTTACAAATGCATACTAATGCATACTAAAGAAACACACTATCCCTAACGGATATATTACACAAGTTGATCTTAACTAACTCCTAAGTGTCTAAATATCCTAACACCTAGCCTTCATATAAGGTCCACAACATTTACATCCATAATAAACTTTTGTTACAAGACCTGTGATGTTATAGTAAAGAGAGCATGTTAGTGTTGAGGATGAAGACAGTCACATTGAATTAAATATGTCAAGAATTATTGCTTTGAATATAAAAACAAATAAAACAACATATTTACCTGAACAAAATCCTAACCCTGGATAATCATGTGTGGTGTATGCACATATGCCATAAAGTGTAAAACTCTTATGTGATGGGATGGGTCTCGGCACATCATATACCTGTATCCATTCCCATAATTCCTTGAATTCATCGATCAATGGTTGTAGGTAAACATCCATATTCTTCACTTTCCTTTTACCAAGGACTATAAGAGCCAACATAAATGTTCATTCTTCACGGAAAACCATGGGGGGGTATTGTCTACTATAGGACAAACAGTATAGATGTTATTTGGTTGGGAATATGGGTTGACACCATCAATGGCCATGCTCAATCGGAGGCTATGTACTTCATCCTTGAATTTATCGGGCGATGTATCCTCTATATGCTTCATGGATATTGAATATGTTGGGATTGGCATAACGCCTTCCTCACTTTGGTTCGATGCATGCCATCTGTTGTAGTCTAGGGTATTGCATCAGTTACCAATAATACATTATATTAATAAACAGAAAGAGTCGCATGCATACACACATCATAGAACCATATATGAGAGTAAATGCGATAGCGGCAACAAGCTTTATATTAATGGGACCAAAGTAGAGTACAATGCAGAGATATCTTCTGATGTCGGCTCTATAGCCTATTTATACAAGTTACATATAGTTATTTAGTTACAATTATCGGTCGGTCGACTAACCGACAGATGGCTTCAGGCCGACCATAATCGGCGAAGGACTTAGTCAACTTGTCGACTAGGATCCTCGAACATCTCCCCCACCGACAAAGCGATTCTTCGTCCCGGAGAGATCAGAAAAATAACTTGAAGTTGGATCAAAATTTTGAGGGTCCGTACTGCTTATCTTTGTGAACTAGGCGTATATAATTTATGAATATGGACTGATGTGGACTACTACAATGGCTAGAATTGGATTGACAAGTTATGACTGAAAATGTACCCATGTATGTAGAACTAGCTGGCAGCATGATCTGGTACTGAAAAACATCTATGCATTGAGTCTGGTATTGAACAACATATGATGACTCTGCAATCATGTAAATGACCAAAAAAATAGTTGAATGTTCTTTCAGAGAAGAAAACTGTCCAAGAAATCATTTACTTGGTCTGCTAATCTTTCCACTTTCGTTCCAGCTTGCAAATCATCAGTTATGGGAAGGGGAGCGTTGGGAATGTGATTGGTGGTAAGGAAATATTAGGATTTAATGAGCATACATATAATTACTTGCAAGAGAAATTAATTAGACAAGAAACCAATCAAAGACAGACACATAGTTTACCCTGGAAAATCCCGTGAGGGGGAAAAAAACAGCCAATGAAGATCTTCATTACTTTGGCCAAAACTGGCAAACTGGGCCAAATTAGCTCACCTGCTCACCTCCAGGCCACTTTACAATGGAGCCTCCTCAAACCTTTTATAGGCTTCATTACATGCAATACCTTGGGCCAATACCATGGGCCACAAGAAACCATGTTCCCAAAATGATGTGTTGGACCTAACCACCTTTGACTCAATCTCGAGTCAAGTTTAACCCTAACAATCCCCCCTTTAAACTTGACTTGGAGTAATCACCAACTCCCCTCAAATTTTTAACCGAGGAATTTCACATACACCCCCCTATCACCTAGGTCTTTCTCCCGACTTTACCAGTGAGTTACCGGGGATATGCATGCCTTACTAGGTCTTACAGCCACATGCCCTTTTACATGCAAACTGCTCCATTAATTTTTTTCATGTGTCTTCGTGGTGACTACACCATCACCATCCATTGCTTCATCCTCTCGGTTTTCCATGCTCGCTTTCTTGTGCTTTGCCAATGCTCATTTTTACTATCCCAAAGATTACTTTTACAAGGTCAAATAATGCATTGTAGCCAGGCTTATCCATTTGCACCTCGAAACCTTTGATGTAAGCCTTTGTTTTCTCCTACTACATTCAACGCCACATGTTTTCATGCACTTTTCCATGCACCCATTCCTTGCATATCTACAATATTAAAGTGCTTCTTTCATAAGCCCAACATTCCCTTAAAATCTTCACACGCAAACTTCAATCCAAGGACACTTGTAGTCACTTCTCACTATAGTAGCCACAAAAATGCTTTCATTCCATTTTCTCTTATTAAATATATCTTCCATTTCCTTATTTCCTCACGAAACCACTCTCGCACTCTTTCCTTTTTCATTTATTTTCATTATTATCACCTTGACACCACTAGATCAAGAGCTCTGCAAAATGCGTGTCTTCTATAGTGGATCCATGTTCAATGGGAGGTTTTACCACATCACGCACATATACTATGAAGATATGACATAATTTTCTTCTCTTATCTCAGCTTCTTCTCACAATAAATATGACACAGTCATCGGATCTCTTCCGATTCGAGACCTTCACCACAACTGTTATGGCTCCTTTGACATAGTGGTGACCTCCCTCCACCACAATTCGATCTCTCAAGAAAATTATGGCTCCCTTCAGGTAACCCTCCTTCAGCAAAAATCCTCATGGATCTCATCCCTCACTTGGCCTTCCACCTTCCACTCAAGACACTTGATCTGCCACAAATCCACCAGCACATGGCTCTTCAAGTACAGAGCTGCCTTCTAAATGTTTCGGCTCTACCTTATCACACAATAGCGTACCTCTACACCTCTATGTTTCCGTGGGTCTCTCTTCACTAATCGTTAAGCCAAAGGATGATCTTCTCAAGATCTTCTCCTCTACAAGACAAAGAGGATCTTCTTAGGCTCAGAAAAACCACACATATGTGGCAGCTCAACGATAATGTGGTGGCTAAACTTTGAAGCTTCCACTACGCAGCCTCTGTCCTCAAGCACATACGATCTGGTTGTCAATCTCCTCCACGCATGCTCTCTCCTCTTGCTATGTCTTGCGTCATCCCATTAGCTCCACCATATCCTCTTGCTCTTGGCGGCTAGGGATTTCTCCTCTTAGATGAGTGTGCTCTCTTCTTTTCCACGGGAGCAATCTTCTATTGTCCCACGGCCTTCCATTCATGGGTTGGCTTCCACTTTGCTAGTGATCTAGGTCTTCAGCTTAACGCAAGAAACCACATCTTCTTTCCACAAATATCTGGATTTAAACATCATGCAGTAGCTAAGGTTTTTTTTTATGTGGCTAAATTCCAGCATCACATTCAACCAACAGATTTACTCCTTGTGGACAGAAACTGATCACCGCTTAGATTTATAAAAAAAAATGGGCCAAAAAAATAAAAATTATCGCGGGCTCTCGCCCCCAAACCCCCATAAACCTTCAGGCTGGGGGGTGTTCCACCCCTGGGTCCCCTATAGCTCAGTCGAGAATCCAAACACCATGGCTCTAATACCAACTCTTAGGATTTAATAGGCATATAGATAATTACTTGCAAGAGAAATTAATTAGACAAGCAACCAATCAAAGATAGACACATATTTTACCTTGGAAAACCCCATGAGGGGGAAAAACCAGCCAATGAAGATCCTCATTACTTTGGCCAAAATCGACCAACTGGGCCAAATGAGCTCACCCGCTCACCTCTGGGCCACTTTACAATGGAACCTCCTTAAGCCTTTTATAGGCTTCATTACATGCAATACCTTAGGCCAATGCCATGGGCCATAAGAAACCATGTGCCCAAAACCATGTGTTGGACCTAGCCACCTTTAACTCAATCCCGAGCTAACAGGAATATAATGGAAACTCCTGGTCTTGGAACATCGAGATTTCTTGAAATTATCATATATCATGGAGTGGAGGGTAGATTCCATTGGAGGGATGTTGAAATTCTCATATATCACGAGAAGTGATGGGGAACAATCATGAAACTCAAGCATCTCTGATAGAATAACAATGGAATTGAGACAGGGGTGGCGAAAAAGAATGCCATGGCTTCTCGAAGAGTTCATTGTGATACTATACGGGGTATGGACAAAATTTTATAGTGAATGTTGTAAGTAGGAAGCGAAGTCATGAAATGAACAGGATGGGACGGATGGGGAAACGACAAATGTCGAATTATTGTGGAATGTGTTGGTTATGGAGCCTGATATTCATTATTCAGAGGTCGTGTTTCAGCCGTGTATGGATCCTAGCCCATGCCGGGGGGGTTTATGGGGGCTTACCCCCAAAAAATAGTCACCATGGGGGGTCCAAGGGGGGGTGGTGACTAGTTTTAGGAACCCCCCCTGGCGAGGGTTTAGGGACAACGCCCCCGTAGCGAAAATTTCAGAAAAAAATCATTGTAAAATGTTGTAATTTCATAGTCATGATATGGTCGATAATGGGTGATTTACGAGCCCATGGTATTGGGTGTCCCATAGTATTTTCCCATGGTAATTCCTCTTTAAAAAGAAGGCATTGTAATACGGTTGTGTATTGTAGCATTGTAAATATCTCTATGATTGTGTAAGAGAGGTTGTGAGAGCGTGAAGAGGAAGTTGCAACATATGTGTTGCAGGTTGTATCCCTTCATTTGTTGGATGGTATAATAATAAGGACTAGCAATTTTTGTGTGGACGTATCCCATCTTGGGTGAACCACGTTATATTGGAGTCTCTCTTGTAATGTGTTTTATGTGATTTATATTTGCATCTTGTTTATTGTTATTGCGTTGCGATCTTGTTTTTCTAACAGAATGGTTGCCACAAATCTTGTATGTGGCAACTACAGATTTGCTGGAGGAATTGTAAGTGTAGCAATCATATCGATGCCTTGAAAGTGAGTTGTATGCTGACATGGCGGTAATTTAAATGATGATATATGAAGTGTAGATGACTCTGGAGGCATTGATAATGAGTGATAGCTTGTATAACTCATGCGAGACAAATATTCAAATCATGCTTGCGACGATAGTGTGCGTGTAATCTAGAACGATCAGTCGATCCAATAACTATTATGAACCGGTCGACATATTCCTGGAAGTCGGTGTTGGGTAGCTCCGCTTCATCGATTGATCAACTCATTTTGCAACTGGAACTTGTATTTCATGCTTTCTAGTCCAATCTATCGTTATTATGCAGTTTTTAGTTTCTGCAAACCATCTAGGATTTAGAACTCTTTTTATAGAAATATACTTAAGCTTAGAAAAGTTAATTAATTTTACAAATCTAGGGCACAACGATCGACCGAATGATGATACAACCATTCAGTCGGTGTCATACCAGTCCTAAGCTTTATAACGCTTCAAACTACAATAAGTGGTCCCTGCTGCTTGAAGTGTAGCGGAGCGACTACTTCTTTCCCATAGACTAGTTTAAATGGCGTCTCATCGGTTGATCGTTTATATGTCATCCTATATGCCCATAAAATAGTTGGTATCATATCATCCCAATCATATTTCTCAATACTACAGATCTTCGTTAAACCTTTAGTTAATGTCTTATTAAATGCTTCCATCACTCCATTCGACTGTGGATGATACGAAGAACTCTTCTAGTGATCAATCATGAATTCCTTTACTAATACCGATATCGTCTTATTAAGAAAGTGTGTCCCTCTATTGTCGATAAGGGTGAGGGGGGAAACAAACCTTGTGATGATATTCTCATATATAAACTTTGCAGCTACTTCATTGGAACATGCTTCGACAGCTTCGGCTTCCTCCCATTTAGTAACATATTCGACTTCGGTGATGATGTATCTAGCTCCCGTTTGTCGGCGAGGAACTAGAAATGGTCCAATGAAGTTGATTGCCCAAATTTCAAATGTTAGACTAGGATTGACAGGTATCAATGAAATTTCATTCTTTGGTAGCGGTCAACCTAGTCTTTGGCATTCGTCGCATTTATTTATTTGATTTCTGCAATATTTGTGCAATGTGGGCCACCATAAGCCAAACTAAAGGATTTTCCGCGCAGTCATGTCGGCGTGATAATTCCCTCCAGCAGGTCCACTATGAGCTTCATTAATAATATCTTGGCACTCATTCTCATGTACACATCGTCTCAGTACGTCGTTGGTTCCAAGTTTATATAATAATTCACTTATTGAAGTATAAGGTGCAGCTTTCATCACAAGCATCTTTCGTTTCTTTTCCGTCATTCCTATAGGGGCTTGACCTTGTTCAAGGAATTCTACTATCCCCTGCAATTCTATTGGGATGACTTCAACATGAAATAAATGGGCGTCGAGTAATTCATCGTCGATACCGTCAGGATCTTCTCTTGTTTTGACCCATGAGAGGTTGTTAGGTCCTACATTATTTTTCCCCGGTTGGACAATTATTTCACACTCAAACTCCTAAAACAAGAGTAACCATCTACATAGCCAACCATGGTGCAGAGGTTTGTTGACTAGATACTTGAGTGCTTGGTGGTCTATATAAATTTAGATGGAATAGCTAAAAGGTAATGTCAGTATTTCTAGAGTGCAAAAAACATGCCCAAAGCTTCTCATTTTGTCGTACAATAGTTTCTCCCAGCCTTGTTCAATTTCCGACTAGCATATGCATTCGGGTGCTCCATTTCGTGTTCTGCTAGTTGGGTAAGAATTGCACCAACTGCAATGCCTGATGCGTCGATATGAACATGGAATTGAACCGACCAATTCTGGAACCTTAAGATTGGTGCCTCAACGAGTTTCCTTTTAAGTTGGTCAAACGACTCTGCACATTCTTTCGACCATCTGAAGTCTTGATTTTATTTGAGTAATTCCTCCAAGGGATATGTCATATCAAAATAATGCTTGATGAATTTTCAGTAATAACCTGTGTGACCAAGAAGTATGCGAACTTGATTTGGATTCACTGGAGGTTTCAAGTCAAGAATGACTTTAATCTTGGCATAATCAACTTTAATCCCTTCTTTATATATAATATGACCAAGTAGAATACCAATTCGAGTGGCAAAGATGCACCTTTTAATGCTCAACGATAGATGAATATGACGACAACGTTATAGCATCAGTAGAAGATACTAGATATGGTCTTTAAAGAGTGAATATATTGTCCAGTCGTCAAAGTAAACTGCCATAGTTTTATATATATATTCTTGAAACGCTTTTACCACTATCCTGGAAAATAGCTTTGGTGCATTCTTGAGTCCAAAGGGCATAACTCTATAGGCGAAGGATCCAAATTCACAGACAAATGCCATTTTGTGCTGGTCTTATTTTGCAATAGGCACTTGATTATAGCCGAAAAATCCATCAGTGAAAGAATAGTATTCATGTCCTGTGACTTCATTAATAATTTCGTCAGCAAATGGTGTGGGGAATGGATCGGTTAACGTGACATTATTCAATCCTTTGAAGTCGACACATATTCTTATTTTTTAGGGTCATGCTTCTTTGGTTGGACGACCATGAGACTAGCCCATTCATATTGATCAACTGGATAGATAATTCCCGCAATGAGCATATTCTCAATCTCCTTTTTGACTATATCCTTATATTTGTGTGCCAACTTATACAGTCGTTTCTTGACCTGTTTGGCATCTAGATTTATGTCAATCTTCATCTCCCCCATTTCTTGGACAAGTCCTTTTAAATCTTTTTAGTCTTGTGCGAAAACATCTTTGTATTCTTTCAGTAGGTCGGTAATGTAGGCTATTTGCTGATTAGATCAATAATCTCCGATTTTTGCTAACTTTGGTCGGTCGTCATTCGATATGTCGACTTCTTTTAAGTTGATTTTTGTGTCCAGCCATCATGATGCTCTTTGTTCATTAATATTTCACTCCCCTTCTTTAAATTCTGTAAAATCCAGGGGAAAGTCACTTGTAGACAATCATTATGGTTCTTCTTTCCCTTCTATACTGATGTTCATCAAAGTCTTTACAACCTTTTGAATTTGAGGATGTCTTTTCCATTGAAAAATCTTGCTTAGCGTTTTATCATTTTCAAGCTCAAGCTGTGTCGATCGACATATTTCTCTTGTGGTAATATTATTGCAGGTTGGTTGAATTTGTCCAGTCGTAGTCGACGTAGTAGTCTCGTCCGTCGGTTGGATGAAATATTTAATTTGGTCAACTGCTTCTCGTATATTTTCTTCCTTTGGGATGAAAGAAAAATATTTGATGAAATTTTCTTTAATTTATTTCCAATTGAATGTGTCTCGTCGAGCTTCTTCCATCTTATACCATTTTTTGGGTAGATATTTGAGCGTAGTTGGAAAAATATGAGGGTATAGTCTTTTGTCCCGGTATCCCGCTCCTTTCCATTCACTTTTGCATAGATTGATATGACAACCTAGGTCTTGGCCTTGCATAAATTTAGGTATTATAATTTGTGATGTAAGTTTTTCCCTCCAAACCGTTCAATAAAATTTATACAAGCAGTGGTCCAAGTTTGTAGACGAGATTGATGTGTGTCCCACCATCTTGGGGCTTGTCCAGTGAATGTTCCATCCAAAGTCTGGAGTCGGCCTTGTTCACCGACATTTTTATATACTTATTCAATATGCACAAACAAAGATTCTCGTTCTTTATAGCATGGTGGTGGAATACTCGTCGGTTCCTTCTTCGTTGGATTCATAGTCGGATATTCTCGAATTTTATTTTCAAATATTTTTGGAACAACGGATACAGTAAGACATTGTTGTGTTGTTTTTCTAGGTATGACTTCAACATACCAACATTCACGAGCTTGTGCTTCATAGTTTTCAATTTTCCAATCATATAATTATGAGTCATAGTTATATCCAATAGACAAGGGAGTCCCCAATCGCAACTCTCCATGATTAATAAGTTCAACAAAATCTTCATTGTTGTGGACTATTTGATACAGACGTCGAATGTCTTCATCATGATTATCAGGTTCTTCCCAGGGTTTTCCTTCAGATGGGTTGATAAGTAAAAAAAAAAATTCCATCTCCTTTAAGCTTAATTCATTCTTTCTCCAATGAAATGGAAGCTTTCATTTTGTGTCCCCACGGTCGTTCGACTAATGCTAGAAAATATTTCGGCCCTTCTCTTATATCAATGATTTCGAAGTCAATATGGGTGTCGATACCCATGATTGAAGTTTTGACATTTTTCCATACGCCAATGGGTTCAATCAGTCCTTGGTCGGAAAATTTGAGATATATCATTGATTCTTCAATTCATGGTCGACCAATGTTTTCCCATGTCAATATGGTCATGATGTTTGCTTGTGATCCAAATTCGAGGACGACTTGTGAAGTTTGAAACCCGTCGACTTCCAGGTCAACAAGGGGGTCCATATCTACTTTGTCTTTATGGTTCATACTACATAAAATTTTGGTAATTTTCTCATTTTGGCCAATATTCTGATAAGATGCATTACGTCGATTAACTTTTCCAAAACTTCTTCTTTTGTTAATAGATGAAGTAAGTCATGAAGCATTTTACTTTTATTTTCTTCTTTACTTTCATCAAATGTTATTTGTGAGAATATTTCCGAGGCATTTTTTAATATATCTTTTTGCTTTGACGGGTTAGGATAATCTTCTTGTGTATTGTGCAATCGAGTGACATGAGGGTTATCCCCCCCAATATTTGTGCCTTGTTGTGTAATTACATGCAGATTTTTAGTGCTACACGCTTCATTTTTAGAGACACACGATAAAATATTAACATTTTTTATTTTATTCAGGGCGTCTAACATGATGGGGCACACTTCAATATTGTGCTCCCCGACTCCACACTTTGTACAAAATTTTAATTCGGTTTTGTCCTTCCATGGATAGTCGGGACTTAAATGTTCTTCACTAAAACATACATAACAGCGTGGTCGAGTCTGACTTGGTGGCCGGTACGCCTGATTATTGTAATTTTTTCCGTGACCATTGTATCCTCCTCGTCGGTTATTTCCATAATTGTGATGTTCAATATTTCGATTATCCCGTCCTTGTTGATCAGTTGCCTACGTCTGGTAGACGGTGTGGTGATTTGCTTTAGCTTTTAAATTCTTTATGGAATCTACAGTTGAGTGCTATGTCGTTCGACAAATTCCACACCATTTGGGCTTGACATTATCAACATTGTATGGGCAGTCTGTCATTGTGTGGGGCTCAAATATTTCACATATATCACAAAAATATGTTGTCTGCATCGTTTGGACATTTTCTGGCTTCTTTTCTTCAAGAAAGATATTCAGTCGTTCTTTTGCCATTCTCATTTCTCTTTGTTGAATGTTGTAATTATTCTGATAGGTTCTCCTATCATCATAAGGACAAGTGTCCTTTGTGTGCCATTCATTAGATAATTTACTACACCATAGATCTTTATGTCGTAAATTCAGATGCTGCATCGATTTATTTATACGCTCAATTTTGTCTTGCATTTCTCAGTCGATGGTGCGGCTAGAATGATTTGAGTTTGATTCAATTCTCAATGCTTTCTTCAGGGCATCTTCATAGGTTGTGTAGTCGTGCATCATCAACGGAGTTCTGATTCTTTTAGCTAGACCGTCGACAAAAAATTGAATGACTACAACAGGGTCGATTTTGGTGGGCATTTGGCTTAGGAGATCTTTAAATCGTCAATCATATTCTCGGACGGATTCTCCCACTCTCTGTTTTGTTTGATCTGCTTCAAGTGGTGTCCTTTCAAATGCTTTGAATCGTCAACCTTGAAGTGGTCTAGAAAGGTGTCTTTGATCTGGTTCTTTTTCTTTTGGCCTTCTTCCAAAAAATCCATGTACCATGTGAGTGCATGATTTATGAGTCCTCCTGCAAATTGTGCTATTTGATGATTTTCATCGTCAATTAGGTTAGCTTTCCATAGGCCCTCACACACAAACCAATGATTTTTAGGATTTCCATCTCCTTCAAAAATAAGGGTATTGATTGGAAGACGTACAACCATATTGCTACTTCTATGATATTTTATACTGACCGACTGATTATTGAAAGAGGTTAATATTAACTAACTGCTGGTGACTTCTGATGAATGCAATTGCTGCGAAGAAAAACGTATCTCTTCTACAGACTCTTCTTTATCCGATCGGGACTCCGACGAGTTAGCAAGTTTAATTAACAATGTTCCTGGAAAGGGGGGTACCTTGATGTGTTCTGAGTAAAATAAATTGAAAGAATGTCTCCCAAACTCAGGAGTGAAGGTAATCCAATCACCTCTCTATGGTCGCCGGATCATCAATCTATCTGCAATTCTACCACATTGGTCTAGCCGGTTCCAAATGGTAGTGTTTCCTGGTCGTAATCCCATGTCGCACTCTACAATCTGTCTAATAGTCGCTCCAGTCGTCATGATCATGGGGACAAAACTAACGGGAGTTGCGACATATGGAATTGTGATGAACATTTTTTGGGGAGTCAAAACCATTGCATTTGACCGATCTTCGGATGTCGACGCCTCACATTCTTCTTAAACTAGTCGACTTTCCCTCGACTCAGGTAGGACTTTTGGCCGCTCGACCATCTCTTATGACTTCTTCAAGCCTCTCTTATGATGTAACGGGCTAGCAATCTCACTAAATTGCTCGCGTTGTATGTATCTTTTTTCTCTTTCTAATCTTTGAATATTTGTTATTTGCTTATGGACGACTGGACATTTATTTCATCGCAGTGGAATGGACTTCTTATATGCCTTCATTCTTCCATCGACCAGCCTCCAGCTTCTATACTTAGAACACATCTTCAGCAACCCCCCCATTGGCGACCCGACTCTTATTGACCAATGGATGCGAGGTCAACAATGGTCGTCACTTGTTCAAAAAGTATTCCCACTGTCGTTCATTCACGAACCGTTCCGACTCTTTTTGTTTCTTCTCCCAATTCATCGCCGCATGCTCCTCTAAGGGTGTATGGGGTTCAACGATGTGTCCGACGTCGTTCTTGATCAAAAGCTTATATAGAAGGATGGGGACAAAGTGGGAAAAAATCTCATGGAGATCAATGTAAAAATTGCGTCAGATTGTATCAATGGACACTTTGTCTTCAATGGATTGTTCTTCACAATAGCCTTCACATATTTTCTTGAACCATTTGAACAAAAATTTTCTTCCACCGTTAAGAATCTTTAGCATCAGCAACTTTTCACTCTGGGTGTCCAATCTGGTCATGAATAACTATCAGGAATTTCTTTATTTCGCCAGGAACAAACTCTAAAAACTTCTCATGGGCCTCGGTGAAGAACTTCTACCTCGCTTGTGTTAACATCGGCTTGTTTCGTCATGCATAATTCTTGATATAGTTTGCTACTTTCTTGTCCCACCACTCTTGGATTTCTCTCTCTCTTAGCATTTGTGCATCTTTATCATTTCTTACCAGTATTACATTATACTAATATAGAGAAAGAGTCACATGCATACACACATCATAGAACCATATATGAGAGTAAATGGGACAATAACAACAAAATTTATATTAATGGGACCAAAGAAGAGTACAATATCAGTGCAGAGATATCTTCTGGTGTCGTCTCTATAGCCTATTTACACAAGTTACATACAATTATTCAGTTGCAACTACCATTCAGTTGACTAACCAACCGATGGCTTCGGGCCGACCATAGTCGGCAGAGGACCTATTCGACTTTTTGACTAGGTTCCTCCAACACCATCCTTGCAGCATAGATAATTATTTGCAACGAAAGAGCCTTTGAATCCTTGGGATTATAGGCATGTGCCTCAATATCTTATGAGGAGGACCATGTGCTTTCACCTTGTTATTCGATTCTTTGTATCTGTCATGCCCACATTTTGGACATATCGCTTTGTCTGCATATTTTCCTCTATATAGAATGCAATCATTTGGGCATGCATTATAAGATATGTACTCTACACCCAACATTTGTTTTTCCTTTGCGCAGGTGTCGAGAAAGACATTATCATTTGGAAGTACCTTATCTTTGAATAACCTATAGTGTCATAAGATTACTCAAAATATAATGCAGTTGATACTTAGTAACCTCAACATTGCCGAGAAACATGTGTCTGACATGCTATACTTTGCTTTCAATTTGTATAGTAACGTTGTTGTCCCCAGTTGTGTATACTTTGACCGACCAGATCCAAATAGAAGTGTGGTGGAAGCCGATTTAAGGCTTTCGAAGAAGGCTTCAGTAATATGAGCACCATCCCCCAACTCAATGTCCTGGAATGTATGGAACACCATTGCATCCATGGAACTCCTTTGTCGTCATAACTCGTCCATACCAACCTCTACTTCATTGCCTCCATCGTCAACATGTGAATAACTACTATTACTATAGGCATTCCTAGTTGGTGAGGATGGACGCAGTGGAAATTGAATAGGTGGTTGATTCAACCATGCTTGGTATGCTTCCTCTCCAAGTTGCGCTTGTTTTTCATGCTTCTCTCAATTTGACATTGTACTAGGGTGAAACAGAAGATGCTAGGCAGGTTGCTCGTCATCAGAATCTTAATTTCAAAAATATTGAACATTACATCAATGATGTTAGTAATCACAATGCAATTGGTTTTATTTCACATTATAGATAAAAATTAATACAAAAGCACAAGAATCACTTCCAGTAGAAAATGTTAAGCTGCAAACAATTTATAAAGAAGACGTTAAGATTGAGCGATAAACTAACATCAATTCCACATTAAATATGAAAATTTAAAATTGAGCAACACATTTTTAAATTGAATTTATAAATTAAATTAACAATTTATAAAACATAATTTCAAACTGAGCAATACATTAATATGAATCCATTGAAAATTAACAAATACAATTAATCAATGTTTTTTTGTCTTACGCCCCAAGGGAACGTCTAAAGATAATCCCAATGCAAGGCGTCTTTGACGAGCGGTTGGTGGTCTACGGAAGTTGTAGTTTATTAACAACTCATCATAAGGAGACAAACTATGTATTACATGTACAACAACAAATCTAGATGCTTTCCTTTTCATAAAGAACTCTTGGTCATTGAAGTGTTCCTCAAATGAACAATTTGGAGAAAATAAAGAGCACCTAGACCTATTTATGAACCCTGCAATGTTCCCATGAGTGTGAGGATGACCATCTATATACAATAGGTTCCTCCTGTTAAAGTTTCCAGAAACATAACCATTCATGCTTATACTATACATGAAAATGTTGTGCTTGTATTTAATAATATTCAAGTAATCAGATCGACAATAGATAGGACTACAAAAAGGCACAAGTGCTATTAACTGTTTGGGAGGAACAAGTACATGTGAAAGGATAAACAACCCAAGATATGCAACATCTATATTGGACTTGGTAATTGTTAACACCCCTATCAATGTTCCCGCCAAGGAAGGAAAAGGAATTCCCCTACCAGAACCCCAAGCATTCCCATCGACCTCCTACGCCACAGAAGAGTCAAAAAACCCAAAAATGGCTAAGGGTCAAGCAAATCCGAGCCAAATGATCAAGCCACAGTGAGAAAAATGGGAAAAACAAGGTAGTGGAATCCTTCCGCAATCTACAGAGGTTGAACGGTCAAGATTGATTAATAGACAAAGCGGTCGTAGAGGTCCGGATCCGACGTCCCAAAGCAGCTGTGGAAGACCCATTTGATCGACTGATTTTCCGCTTTCAAAGAGAAAATGGATGTTCATGATTGAAAAGCATGGCCAGATCAACCGTTAGGAGACGATCCGCAACACACCAGATCAAGGGATTTTCCGCTTTTCTACTTTCTCGCAGGTCTGACTTTACGACTTTCCCAACCCACATTGCGGATTGCGGAAGTTGGAGCGGTATTTATTCAAGAGCTTAAAGTGGGTTCCCGATTTCCGCAACCCACATTACGGAAGCATAATTTTCTGGGGGCGTAGATTTGGGTTTCCAATTTCCGCAACCCGCATTGCGGAAGCATAATTTTCTAGGGGGCACAAATTCAGGTTTCCGATATCCGCAACCCACATTGCAGAATGCGGATTACAAAAGTGGTTTTCGCAAGGTTGTGCAAGGGCTTTCCGATTTCCGCAACCCGCATTGCGGAATGCAGATTGCGAAAGTGATATTTTTCCAGAAGTGCAAAGTTGGATTTCCAATTTTCGAAACCCATACAGATTGCGGAGGTGAGTTTTGTTTGTTTGGAATCCCCGACTTCTGATATCCGCATTAAGGATTGCGGATTCAGGGAGGATAATTGCGGATCTGAGAGGTTTTATAGGGCAGATTTCAACTGCGGAAATGAATAATTTCACAGGGAAAATGGCACGATTGGGAGCTTATTTGGAAGCCAAAGAGAAGCACAGCATGGTTACCTATCCAAGTCAACCTAAAATGGCCTAATCCGAAGGACAAACGGGTGGTTTCCAAGGCCCAAATGCACACTGACAGCGCACAAAGTTTCCCACATGCGCGTCTAACAGACTAAAAGGAAATTGGTTCGAGCAATTCGGCATGAACAACCTCATCCTTTCCAGTTCAAGATTTTTTTCAATTAGTTATAAGTTGTTTGATATTTTGTAAGCCTATAAAGGAAGATTCTGAATTAAATCAAAGGGTTGGATTTTTATGGATTCTAAGAAATTAAAATCTCTGCGTATGTGTTGAACTCGGCCTTTCAATTCATGAGAAGACCCGATTCTGGAGCAGAGATTCATGTGATGAGTGTTCTAATGTATGTTATTTCCCGTGCATGTGTTCTTCATTTGTATTTCCATTGATTGTTTAATTCTGCAGTATTTAGATCGAGACTACATGGTCTAAAATTCATATTTTATGCTTTAGATGCATATGACTACGTATTCCACCCTTTCTTCTTGAAGTTGCAGGTTAGAATTCATTTGCAAATGCTCTATCTCTGTGATGGTATTTATTCCCTTTTCTGCCTTCATCTGCTGATATCTTTGACTTGAAAAAACCTCATCTACCTTGCCTCTGCCTCTTAAATTGTGGTCTAAATCAGACATTTGTGACTATAAATCCACTGAAGTTTGACTCCGTGCCCAATGGTGCTCTTGTCCTAAACCCCAACCACCTGAAAAATCCCTATAAGTCATTATCTAAAGGTCTAGCCACCACTTTTACCTACAACCTACTCGTGCAAATAATATCCTAAGTGTTGATTGAATTGTGAAAGAGAGAGCCCTCTCTGTGGTTGGAAAGGATAGTTTCCATCCACCAAAGCTTGGTTTGAAATAGTTACCTCATGATCCCTTCTGCTACAACCCAAGGGAATCTTGAGTGATAAAATTATGGCAACCATAGTAGGGACTTATTTCCCAGAATAGTAATTTCAAAGCATCAAATCAGATCTCTGAGGTCAAACAGAGGATAAGAAATTTCAAGTTTGTAACATTTTCCCTAGTGAATCCAACTTTCAGATTGGCGAAATTCTTAAAAGAATTCTGGCATCCAGAAGGATACCTACCAAAATTCAGCTACATCCTGAACTAGCAAGGTTTGTATCATATCCTGAGAATATCATCAGGGAGGCAAAGAAAGAACAAACATGTATTTCCCCATTAACTAGGTCTTTTTCTCTACCTAAAGAAGAGGCACAAGCTATAGAGATTGTCTCTTGGGATTTAAAAACTGAACAGTCCTCATTTAAGTCTAAATTTGAATCAAATCTAAATAAAACCCTGTTTGACCAAAGAAAATTCCAAACCCATTGTGTGAATGCTTTGTGGGAAAATTCACAAGCTATAGAAGAAAACGGTGATTTATTTCTCTTCAATAAAGCTGCTAGCAAAAATACCGGCTAAGTCTTGACTCCTCCTCCTGTTGTTCCAAGCCATACTTTTGTAATATGTACTATTATTCCTGTTCCTAGGAAAAACCTAAGAGTGATGGCTGCCAGATTTTCCCCTTTAGCTCTCCTTGCTAATCTCGATGACTTACTTGTGGGCTATGCCCAATGCCTCATGAGATTTGATGGGGAAGGAAATGGTTCTGCACAATAGCATGTAGACCACTTTACTGATTTTACAGACCTAGAAGAGGTGGATGAAGATGATGTCAAGATGAGGTTATTTTCCCAAAGTCTAACAAGAGAAGTGAAGAAGTGGTTCAAGGCCCTTCCAAATGGAGGAATGTTAGGAACCCATGTCTTTACTTTGTTAGTATATTGTCATTGGACGCATATGCTTTGTAAGTCGTCCCATAGTATTTGTTGATCCATAGTCTGTGTTGTTGTTGTTGGCGCATATGCTTTGTAAGTCGCCCATAGTTTGTATTGGCCCATGGTTTTGACTAATAGTATTGGCGCCTAGACTTAGCCCATGGTTTGTATTAGCACATGGTTTGTATTGACACATAGTATTGACCCATGGTATTGACGCCTAGACTTAGTATATAAGTGTGTGTTGAGGCTTATGAAATCACCGTGAAGTTATTTGTATTGAGCTTGCTCAAAGGAGGTTGCCCCCTCGAAGTGGCCTGTGATCAATATAAAAGTGATTCTGAGTTCTGTCATTTCTGTTATTTCTCATATTCTTATTAGTTAATTGTTGCAGGTTCTTCACATCTGGTATCAGAGCACTTTCTTGGGCTCGTTGGGTGGAATTTCTATCAATTTTTTTTTTCGCATCTGTTGCAGCTTTGGATTTGGGAATAATACCTCTCCGCTTAACTGTGGTAAGTACTTGGGCATAAACCCTAAAAATCATTGTGAAGAGTACCACATGAGTCCCAAAGTAGCTGACCCATTGAGAGGACCTGCCAGTGAAAAGGGCAACGACCCCTACCTGATTGACTAGTTCCCACCCGTGAGGTAAACCAAGAGTTGTCGTTTGTGGCAAAGCGGTTATCAATTTTACCTGATCCGTGGAGTGAGGGGTACTGCCCCAATACGCAAGCCGTCAGATAGCATTGGTGGCCGAGTGAAACACCTGAACTGTTAGGAAGCCGTACATACCTGGGGTCCATATCTATTTTCAGCTGAACTGTTGCCGATCACTTCCGCTCCAGATTCTGTTTTTCGGCCATATCTCCCTTGTTTCAACTCTGTTTTCCCTGAAACTTCACTGACATCCCTGCAATCCCATTCTGCATATTTCATTCCTAAAGACCCTATCTCAAATTCCACTTCCCAAGACCAGAAATCCCACATTTGTCTATTTTTAGGGTTTGCCATAACTTCTTCAATTTTCACCCGATTGCCTTCAAATTTTACCACAGAGTTCCCGCTTTTGAAATCCCCATTTTTTGCTTCTGTGTCCCTCAGAAAGTGCTGAAAACCTAGTCAAACCCTAACTACCCCTCCGAGTTTTTCCCAAATCCAAATTTCCCCTTACTAAATAAGCTTGTGTTTGTGTTTTTTATCCATTCCCCCCCCCACAAAATAAAAATAAAAATTCTTGGTTATGGTTGTCACTCGCACAAGAGCAAAAACCATGGAGGAATCACTTGCAGCCATCCAAACCAAACTCCAAGATCTGGATGAAAAATTTCTCAGCCTCCATCTTCAGCATTCAGCCATGAACAATAATCAACAACTAGAATCTTCTGCAGCCACTGGGTTCTCTTCTTCCAGCAATTTTCGTGGGTCGAAGCTTGATTTTCCTCGCTTCAATGGAACTAATCCGACTAGATGGATATACCGAGCAGAACAATATTTCAGTCTGCATAATACTTTTGATGTCCAGAAAGTTCCACTTGCATCCTTTCATTTGGAACAGGAAGCCCTTTAATGGTACCGTTGGTACATCAAAGATCATCCTGAGCCAAACTGGACAGACTTTTGCCACGATTTGGTCCTAGTGCTTTTGATGACTTCACAGGAGCACTCACTAAACTTCACCAAATTGGCACAGTGAGAGAGTATCAGACAGAATTTGAGAAACTGGTCAATCACACAGAAGGATTGTTTGATGAATTCTACAGGAGTTGTTTTATCAGTGGTCTCAAGGATGAAATCTGCTCAGAGGTCAAAATGTTCTGTCCCAACACAATGATGGAAGTCCTAGGGTTGGCTAAGTTGGCAGAGGACAAGATCGCAGCTCAACAACACTCCAAACCCACCTTTAATCCCTTCAGAAATATGGGTTCCCAACGAACTCCCATCAGGCTTGCTCCTCAACCAACTCCTATCAAGCATTTGTCTGAAACAGAGATGCAGGCACGCCGAGAAAAAGGGCTTTGTTATAATTGTGATGAGAAATTCACTCGGGGACATAGATGTGTTCAACAAAATCTCTATCTCTTGGATGTGGATTCTCCGCTTGCCTTAGAACTTGGTGAAGAAGCTCCAGATACAATAGATGTTCAGGTCAACATTCAGCACCCGCCTGTTGACACCCCATCTCAAGACGACCCACCTGAGATATCTCTCCATGCTGTAACTAGTGTCACCACCCCACAAACAATGCGGGTCAGGGGATACTTCAAGAAGCTCCCTCTTTCCATACTCATTGATTCTAGGAGCACTCATAACTTCATTGACCCTCGGATTGTAAAACAGGCTGATTGTTTTGTCCATCCTTGCTCCAACCTTGAAGTCATGGTTACCAATGGGGGCACCTTACCCTGCAAGGGGAAGTGTCACAATGTGCGTATCTCTATGGAAGATTACAACCTACGCTCTGACATGTTTTCCTTGTCCTTAAGCGGATGTGATGTGGTTTTTAGCGTTCAATGGTTACGCACACTTGGCCCCATTTTATGGGATTTTGCTGAACTTTGGATGCAGTTTTCAGCCAATGGGACACAACACAAAATTTTGGGCTTACAACCAGGGTCTCTCCGCATCATCAGTTCACATCGCCTGGAAACGATCCTTAAGAAGAATTCACATGGTGTCATTGCTCATCTCCATTCCCTTCAGATGCACCCACCAATGCTCTCCACTACTTCCTTGGATAGATATGCAGGTGTCTTTGTTGCACTAGTGGGCTTGCCACCTTCACGAGACCTTTCCGATAAGCATTTAGCCGCATCTACATCTCAGCAGGACATGATGGCTATTTTGCATACAGTACAGAAGTGGCATCCATCCCTATTGGGGAATTATTTTTGCATCAAGACTGATCTCTAGAGTTTGGAAACTTTCCTGGAACAACGGATCTCCTCCCCAGCACACTTGAAATGGGTTATCCAACTCATGTGTTATGAGTATGCAACCACTTACCAGAAGGGTAAGGACAATATGGTGGAAGATGCTCCTTATCGCACATTTGATGACCCGGTTTCTCTTACAACTATTTCTCTGCTTGTTCCAAATTGGTTGCAATCTATTCAACATGGCTATCTCTTCTATGAACTCCATGCTTCTTCATCAGCAGGGCACTCTGGGTTCCTCAAAACTTATGACCAAGAACAATGTAACTTCTTTTGGCAGGGATTGAAAATGACAATTCAATGGATGGTGGTTGACTGTGATACTTTCCAGGTCAACAAGGGTGAAACGAACCTCCTTTTGGGACTGCTCGAACCCTTGCCCATCCCTACACAGATTTGGACAACTATTTCTATGTATTTCCTGGAAGCGCTCCAATGGTATAGTACCACATCTAAAAGGACACCATATGAAGCAGTCTCTGTACAGGCACCACCAATTCTTCTTCCATACACCTTCAGCAGCTCCCCAGTTCAGGCAATTGACTCAATTCTTCGAAACCGCGATAAACTTCTTCTCATTCTGCAGGACAATCTTCACATGGAAAGAATTAGACTGAAACAACAAGACAATCAGCACCATTCTGCGCGCACTTTTCACATCACTGATATGGTTCTTCTTCGTCTACAGCCTTCCATGCAATCCTCCCTTCAACTCAAAAGGCGCCAGTGGCCCAGAATGCAACCCGAGGATGCTACAGGGGACCCACTCCTTCAGATTCTACATCAATTTCCACATCTAAAGCTTTGAGGACAAAGCTTTTTATAAGGGAGAGGGGATGTTAGGAACCCATGTCTTTACTTTGTTAGTATATTGTTGTTGGACGCATATGCTTTGTAAGTCGTCCCGTAGTATTTGTTGATCCATAGTATGTGTTATTGTTGTTGGCGCATATGCTTTGTAAGTCGCCCATAGTTTTGTTGATCCGTAATTTGTATTGGCCCATGGTTTTGACTCATAGTATTGGCGCCTAGACTTAGCCCATGGTTTGTATTGACACATAGTATTGACCCATGGTATTGGTGCCTAGACTTAGTATATAAGTGTGTGTTGAGGCCTATGAAGGCACCGTGAAGTTATTTGTATTGAGCTTGCTCAAAGAAGGTTGCCCCCTCGAAGTGGCCTGCGATCAATATAAAAGTGATTCTGAGTTCTTTCATTTCTGCTATTTCTCATATTCTTATTAATTAATTGTTGCAGGTTCTTCACAAGGATTTGCTACCTATGAGAGATTTGAACAAGATTTCCTAGCCAGATGGAAGGATAAACAAAATACTCTCCAAATTCTCACTCAAGTTGAAAATAAAAAGAAAACCAATGTTGAGACTGTCCACGAATTTTCAGCTATATTCATGAGAATGTATAATTCTATCCCTATGTACATCAAGCCTCCTGTAGGAGAAGCCAAGCTTCATTATGCTAATTGTTTTGACCGTGACTTTGCTCTCATGTTGAGAGAAAGGAGATCTTCCACTCTACCTGATATGTTAAAATATGTTGTAGAAGTAGAAGCTAATTTGATGGCCTCGGGTAAAATGAAGCACATAAATGAAGATGATAGAAAGATATCTAATGAGGTAGCCCAACCTTCCACATCCCAATCCATTGATACCAGATTTTAGCAGATAATGAGGACTACAGAAATGTTAGTGGATAGGATTTCCCTTGACAATAGGACTCCTGCCAGAGAAAACCTAGATCCTCAAGCTCGAAAAAACAATTACAGGAGACCTCTTGCCCCACAGGGAATACCAAGAGAGCCAAGGGATCCTAGAAATGCTGAGAATCAGCCAATCAGACCACCTTTTGCTGAGAACTTGACAGCAGAAAATGAAGAAGATGGACACCCTTATGAAAAAATCCACCTTTTTTATCAGATCCAACCCCAGTTCTATTTAACTAAAGAGTAACATGACCAATCATCCTTGCAGTTAGATAGTAACCTAGAAGAATCAGAATCTAATCAGTACCAAAGAGGCTTCCAAAATTCAATCTATGAATTTCAGTGGCAGCATAATTTGAGAGGCAGGAAGGTAACAGTGGACCAAGGAAAGGCTACTGCTGAGCCATCTTCTTCTCATCCACAAAGAAAATAAACTTCTAGGAAGGGTGACCCAAAAAATGTAACCTCTGAGAAGGCACCTGAGAAGGGGGAATAAGCTCCTAAAAAGGGTCTAGAAGGGAGAGATGAAGGTAATGTAAAGACAATAGAAAAGATCCATTCTACTTTTAGTTTAGAGAATTAAATATCCAAGATCAAAATCTCAATTCCTTAAATGAGTTGGTCAAAAAATCAGAGTACAAATATCAGATTTTGAAAGTAATGAATGGAGAAAAAGGAAAGCAGCCTGATACTCTCAATTTGCATGATGACAAACCCACTCTTTTGTTTGGTCCCCATGTTGAAAGTGCTCTAGAGGATGATGTTCCTCCCTTCTATATCAATCTAAACATACATGATCATATTTTACACAATGCTATGTTAGATTATGGAGCTTCACATAACATCATGCCAAGATCACTAGTGGAAAATCTAGCGTTAGAAATCACAAGGCCCTATAAAGATTTGTTCTCCTTTGATTCTAGAGGATTCCAATGCTTAGGGATGATTAAGGACATGGTCATCTCACTAAATAAAATACCTCATAAGAATGTAATCATGGATGTGGTAGTGGCTGATATTCCACCTAAATTTGGATGCTATTATCTAGGTCTTGGGCATCAAAATTAAAAGGAACTTTGCAGATGGACATGTCTTATGCTACCATCCTTGTTTTCAGGGAAAATAGAAGACTATACAGGGAGCATAAACTGTCCTATGTAGTAAGCAGTAAGAGTAATCATGATAATCATCCCAGTTTTGTTGTAGACACTGATATAGGCACATAAGTTTTCTGTTCTGATCCTGGTTTCGAAGAAAAAGGTGTAAAAATTACTAATTTTCCTGAAACAAATGATAAGTCTGGTAATGAGCAAGAGATACAATGCATTGACAGCTCAACAAACCTAGAAGGCAGTGGTCAGCAAATGGAGAAAGGCAGTGATGAAAAATCAGAGTTATAAATGGAAGCTACAGCCACAGTCCATAAAGAAGAACACTGGATTACAAGGTTTGAAGGAGCTGTGAATAAAGAAGGAGTTGGGGCAGGGGTATGGATTATCCATCCAGATGAAAGAAGTGAATGCACCAAATTGCATACCTTCAAACTAATGTTTGATTGTTCCAATAATGTGGCGGAATATGAAGCCCTACTATTGGTTCTAAATGCACTCAAATATCTAAGAGCTACAAAGATCAAAGTTTATGTAGATGCAGAGCTAATAATCCAACAGGTGAATGGAAATTATGAGACTAAACATCCCAAAATGAGGGCTTATAGAAATGTTGTTTGGGATATGTTTGACAATTTATTCACAGAGCATGATATCTCTTTCATCCCTAGAGAGTAAAATACAATAGCAGACATTTTGGCCAGCTCTGCTAGCATATTTCAACTCCCAGCCTATCCTTCCAAAGCTTGCATGATCAACATAAGGCATAGACCCTTTGTTCCAAACAATACCAAACATTGGAAAATATTTGAAGATGATCAACAGATCAAGAAATTCCTAGATATGACTGAAGAATTTGCCAACACCCAGATTGATCAAGAGAATTGTTCATGTGATGAATGGGAACCTGATCCACTAGAGCTCCTAACCACTTTTGGAGATAAAGAGATCTTGTAGCTGAAGAGAAATTATATACCCAAAGGATTGGTGCCATTGGAAATTTTTTTTGATGAAAATGATGTGGCCAAAAATCACAAGGTTTCTCCAAACCACAGTGAAGTGGAAGACTGTAACATTGGGAATGATAAAGAACCCAAAATTGTCAAACTGTCAAAGTCTTTAACCCAAGGCATTAAAGATGACTATGTGGATTTAATGAGAAAATTTTCTGATGTGTTTGCATGGTTCTATGAAGACTTGAAAGAATATGACACTACCATCATCCAACATACCATACCAATCAAAACAGGGGAGAAACCATTCAAGAAGAAACTGAGAAGGATGAATCCTATGCTGCTCCCACTAATAGAAAAAGAAGTGAAGAGGTTGTATGAAGCCAAAATCATAGTCTCCTTAAGTTTTTCAAAGTGGGTAACCAACATATTCCCAATGAGGAAGAAGAATGGTGAAATCAGACTGTGTATTGACTTTAGAAATATGAACGAAGTGTCCCTAAAGGACAACTACCTCATGCCCAAAATGGACCACATTTTACAGAATGTTGTAGGGGAAGCAAGGATGTCCATGTTGGATGGATTTTTAGGGTACATTTAGATTAAGGTGCAGCCAGAAGGCCAAGACAAGATAACCTTTACCACACCTTGGGGAACCTTCATGTATGCAAAAATGCCTTTTGGTTTGTTGAATGCAGGAGATACCTTCCAAATAGCTATGGACATAGCTTTTGCAGAAGAGAAAGACAAATTTGTAATCATATACATGGATCACATCACTGTGTATTATAAATCTAATACAGAGCATTTGAAACATTTGCATCAAGTGTTTTCCAAATGCAAAAAAAATAGAATCCCTTTGAACCCCAAGAAGTCAAACTTTGTCATGCAAGAAGGCAAGCTACTAGGTCACGTAATATCTAAAGATGGGATCAAAATTGACCCAGACAGAGTTGATACAATACAAAAAATTGAACTCCCCAGGAGTAAAAAAGAGGTTCAATCCTTTCTAGGCACAGCGAATTTTTTAAGAAGTTTCATTCCCAATTTTGCAGAGATCATGAGCTCAATCACAAAAATGCTTAAGAAGGACATTCATATCAGGTGGACTGTTGAAGCCAAACAAGCATTTGGAGACATAAAAAGGGAAATTGTTGAAGCACCTGTACTAATTAGCCCTGATTTTGACAAAGAGTTTCTTATGTTTTCTTTTGCATCTGAGCATTCCAAAGCTGGAGTGCTTTTATAGAAAAATCCGAAAAGAGATGAGTAGCCCATAGCCTTCTTTAATAGAGCTCTTAGAGATTTTGAGATCAAGTACAACATCATGGAGAAGCAAGCATATGCCATGGTCAAAACTTTGAAAGACTTCAGAGTCTATGTTCTGCATTCCCATGTTGTGGCTTATGTCCCTAATGTTGTTGTGAAAGATATATTGACACAACCTGATCAAGAGGGTAGAAGGGCTAAGTGGATAGTTGTTCTCTTGGAATATGACTTGGATATCAAACCTACAAAGCTCATCAAAGGACGAGGACTGGCCAGGCTCATGGCTGAATCAAATTGGGATTCACTTAGTGTGAGCTTGCTTTCACACATGCTGGAAGAAACTTCCCAAGACCCACTATCATAGGTATCAAACAAATTCTTGTCTTCTCCTTGGTATTATGATGTTATATATGTTTTACAGAACTTACAAGCACCCCCTGAGATGGGTAAAAGCAAAGCTAGTTTAACCAAGATGAAGGCTGCAAATTTTTGCATATTGAATGGCTGCCTTTATTGGAAAGACCTTGGAGGTGTTCTACTGAACTGTATAGTGGAAGATGAAGCCAAAGTGACCTTGAAATAATTTCACAAAGGTGTTTGTGGGGGGCATCATTACTGGAAGGCCACTGTCAACAAAATTCTCAGTGTGGGATTTTATTGGCCCACCATTTTCAAAGATGCATATAAGGAAATAGCTACTTGCCATGAATGCCAAATCTTTGAAGGGAAGAGAAATCTCTTATCCTTTCCTTTGGAACCAATCTTTGTAGAAGCCCCTTTCCAACAGTGGGGGATTGACTTGATTGGTGAAATTTTCCCCAACTCCTCTGGACAACATAGGTGGATATTGATTGCCACTGATTATTTCACTAAATGGATTGAGGCAATACCAACCAGGCAAGCCATAGACACAGTCATTATCAAATTTCTAGAAGAGAATATCATGTCCAAGTTTGGTTTCCCTGTTAAAATAATCACTGACAATGCTCAAGCCTTCAAATCCAAGAAAATGGTCAAATTCTGTGACAAATTCCACATAAAATTAGGCCATTCTACTGCTTCTTACCCCCATGGAAATAGACTGGTTGAATCATCCAACAAAATTCTAGTTAGGATCATCAAGAAGCTGCTGCAAGAAAACAAAAGGGCTTGGAACACCAAGCTGACATTTGCTCTATGGGCTGATAGGATCACTTCCAAGACGTCCATTGGAACTTCGCCTTTTAAATTGGTATATGGAACAGAGGTGATATTTCATGATTCCCTCAAAGGGCCTGCATTGAGGCTACTATATGAGCAAGAAGAAGAGACAAACCCTGAGATAAGGAGAACTAACCAACTGGTTGAGATACAGGAAGTCAGGGACAGAGTACATGCTGAAGCAATGCCAGCTCATGAGAGGGTTAAAAAGACTTTTGACAGAAAGTCCAAGGCTGATGATTTCCAAGTGGGAGATCTAGTGTTGAAATGGGATGCTAGAAGAGAAGACCAAGCCCAAAATTTTGATAACCTTTGGCAGGGGCCCTATACAGTCATTGCTCACCATGCACCATGGAAGCAACGCTTTCTTCTTACAGGACGAGGATGGTGAACCAGTGGGTCACAGACCCATCAATGGGCGGTTCTTGAAGCACTATATCCAGTGAAAAACAAGTCGGTCGACCCAACCGCACTGTACAATATCGTTTTTTGTTGAGTTTCAGTTAGCCATTTTTTAGTTTTGTTTGAAAAAATAAAAATAAAAAAAGGAAAAAGAGGCAGTTGGTATATTGTTCTTGCTACCTCATAAGGAGGATAGCATCCCCGGTTGGAGCCGCTATTAACACCCCTATCAATGTTCCCGCCAAGGAAGGAAAGGGAATCCCCCTATCGAAACCCAAAGCATGCCCGTCAACCTCCAACGCCATAGAAGAGTCATAAATCCCAAAAATCGCTAAGGGTCAAGCAAATCTGAGCCAAATGATCGACCCGCATTGAGAAAAATGGGAAAAACAAGGCAGTATAATCCTTCTGCAATCTACAAAGGTTGAAAGGTGAAGATTGCTTAATAGCCAAAGTGATTGTAGAAGTCCAGATCCGACGGCCCAAAACAGCTACGGAAGACCCATTTGATCGACTGATTTTCCGCTTTCAAAGAGAAAATGGATAGTCAGGATTAAAGAGCAGGGCCAGATCAACACCTGGGAGACGATCCACATCACACCAGATCAAGGGATTTTCTGCTTTTCCACAGGTCCGACTTTCCGCACCCGCATTGCGGATTGCGGAAGTCAGAGTGATATTTATTGAAGAGCTTAAAGTGGGTTCCTGATTTCCACAACCCGCATTGCGGAAACATAATTTTGCGGATTGCGGAAACATAATTTTCCAGGGGCGCGGATTTGGGTTTCTGATTTCCACAACCCGCATTGCGGAATGTGGATTGCGAAAGCATAATTTTCCAGGGGGCGCAAATTCAGGTTTCTGATATCCACAACCCGCATTGCGGAATGCAGATTGCGGAGGTGGTTTTTGCAAGGTTGTGCAAGGGCTTTCTAATTTCTGCAACCTGCATTGCGAAATGCAGATTGCGGAAGTGATATTTTTCCAGAAGTGCGAAGTTGGCTTTTTCATTTCTGAAACCGGCATTGCGGAATGCGGGTTGAGGAGGTGAATATTTTTTGTTTAGCAACCCCGACTTTCGATATCCGCATTGTGGATTCCGGGAGGATAATTGCGGATCTGAGAGGTTTTACGGGGCAGATTTCGTTTGCAGAAATGAAGAATTTCACAAGGAAAATGGCACGATTGGGAGCCGGTTTGGAAGCCAAAGAGAAGCACAGCATGGTTTCCTGTCCAATTCAACCTAAAACGGCCCAATCCCAAGGAAAAACAGGTGGTTTACAAGGCCCAAATGCACACTAGTGCACAAAGTTTCCAACCTGCGCGTCTAACATACTCAGAGGCAATTGGTTCGAGCAATTCGGCATGAAGGGCCTCATCCTTTCCAGTTCAAGACTGTTTTCAGTTAGTTATAAGTTGTTTGATATTTTGTAAGCCTGTAAAGTCAGATTCTGAATTAAACCAAAGGGTTGGATGTTTATGGATTCTAAGAGATTAAAAGATCTGCATATGTGTTGAACTCAACCTTTCAATTCATGAGAAGACCCGATTCTAGAGCAGAGATTCATGTGATGAGTGTTATGATGTATGTTATTTCCTGTGCATGTGTTCTTCATTTGTATTTCCATTGATTGTTCGCTTCTGCAGTATCTAGATAAAGACTATATGGTCTGAAATTCATATTTTATGCTTCAGATGCATATGACTACGTATTCCACCCTTTCTTCTTGAATTTGCAGGTTAGAATTCATTTGCAAATGCTCTAGCTCTGTGATGGAATTTGTTCCCTTTTCTACCTTCATCTGTTGATATCTTTGACGTGAAAAAACCTCATCTACCTTGTCTTTGCCTCTTAAATTGTGGTCTAAATCAGACATTTGTGACTATAAATCCACTGAAGTTTGACTCCATGCCCAATGGTGCTCTTGTCCTAAACCCCAACCAGCTAAAAAATCCCTATAAGTCATTATCTCAAGGTCTAGCCACCACTTTTACCTACAACCATCTTGTGCAAATAATATCCTAAGTGTTGATTGAATTGTGAAAGAGAGAGCCCTCTCTGTGGTTGGAAAGGCTAGTTTCCATCCACCAAAGCTTGGTTTGAAATAGTTACCTCATGATCCCTTCTGCTGCAACCCAGGGGAATCTTGAGTGATAACAGTAATCATAAAACAATTACCACAAAAGGAGAATTTGGTTACAACATCAGACGCAGGTAGAGAGGACGACCAAGTTCCAGATAAATCACGGCTATAAGAAGTTTGGTATTTACTTTGCAAATTCATAGGAAGGGAGAAATCATTGCTACCCTCCAACAATTGGATGGACCTCGGTGTGTACTTGGACAGTTTTTCTCTCAAATCATGCAACTTTTTGGATCTTCTAATAGATATGGGTTGGGTAGCATTCATATCATACTTTGGATCACTAGAAATTTTAGATGACTGAACATAAGCCGAGGGGTTCATCAATTTAGGATGAGAAATAGTTGTTTTGGCTTCAAACTTTTTTAAAAATGAGCATACAGAAGTGTTCTTGTGTGTCTTTTCTATATCACCTATTGAATTTTCTACTGCAGTAGGGGGTATTAGACCATAGACATTAGGTAATCTATCATTGGTGTAATGGGTGAGTGTGACACGCCGAGGGCTCTCCTTCAACCCTTGACATTGTGAACAACCACAAACTACTAGGGTGTCATAAAAGAGTTATAGCTCGCAACGAATTACCATCAATGAACCAGTATGGCAGCTTGAAGATGGCATGTTACAATTGTCGAGGTAAAGTGGCTTACCATTTTCATCCACAAACTGCTTGCGATATCTTGCTCCTGATAAGAGCTTATGACGTTTTGAAACTGGTGGAATGTCTTGTGCATTCAAACTCGAACCCAAATCATGATCCTGCAATATAGAATAAATTGATATTCATATTCACATGGATAAGTAACATAAATTCAAATAAGTAGTCAAAAAATAAATAAAACTTGAACTTACCGGGGATGGAATGGGAGAACTCGTCGAACTTTGAACAAGATGGTATGAGCTGGAAACTATAGAATTGGCCATTTTATACTACAAACTTTTCTTCCTGCATTTGAGCCAAATCAACAATCAACATATATATACTATGAAATATTGTAATTGGTGTGGTTAAATACTTAAAGAAAATTTGGTATGAATATAAAATTTCAAGTGGACACATAAAAACAAAGAATTTACAAAATAAACCAGTGCATTTATTCATATATAAACACATCGGTGCGCTAACATAAACCCAACGCACCAGTGCGTAATGAATATAAATGCACCGTTAAAGAATATTCGCAAAAGCCCCCGTGATGGAAAATATTCGCTACATTTGGTAGCGGATATTTCTACATGCATTTTAACAAAACAATTCATTGCGATGTGTTTCCTACAGATAAGCGCACCAGTGCGTCCTAACATTGCACGCACCGTCATATGGGTTTTTAAATTATTTTTTAAGACGGTGTGTTTTACTTAAGTATGCACCAATGCGACTTGACAACATGCACATTGAAAATGCCGAAAATCAAAATTTTAAAAATTGCACAAACCCTTTTTGCCCTAAATTAAAAGAAGGGCGACAAATTTAAGTTCGGAAAGTAAATCTAAATAGTGTTTAAAAGCCAAAAAACTAAACATTAACTGATTGTTTTGCCAAAATTTTGAGGGGATAGTTTTGGAAGAGAGACTTACGTGGAAGGAGTTTGGAGCAACTGGAAGGAGTTATGAGGATCGAAATTTGTTAGGTATGGTGAATCAAACAAAACCCTGCATAATAGAAATTTCAAGCAGGTAAATATTATTGTATATCTTATAACCTTATTTAGAGTTTAACTAGATTTAGAAAGAAAAAACTGCATGCTTACCTTCAATGTTGCAACCATTATTTTCTCACTGCTTCTTTTAGTTTTATGTGGCTGCAAAATTATTCATTAGGGTTTAAATCCCTCTATTGTTATACAGAATTATGATTTTACCTTTTAGGTATTTTGGATTTACTAAGATTGTGATTATATATACAAAGCGTAGGGTGATATGGGGCCACTTTCTTGGTTGAATCTGTAACCATGTCGGCCATGTTAAGTTTTTTTTGTTTTTTTATTTAATTAAAAAGACATGCATCAAAATTGGTGCGTTTGTATTACTGGAACGCACCGATGCATCCATCAACATAACGCACCGGATATGACCCACGTTGCATCATTTTTAATTATTTTATAAAAAAACAAAAGTCATTTCCGTGTCTCGGTTCTCTGTTCCCGGTGCATCGCATTTGCAATAACACACCGCATATGACATGCGTCGCGTCGTTTTTTATTATTTTACAAATACAAAAAGTTGATTTTTCGTATCTCGATTCTCTATTCCCGGTGCGACCTATTTAATTTAACGCACCGGTGTAGTTTTGTTACTGACGCACCGACGTGTGTCATGTATACAAGCACATTGAATTCAGAATTATTTTTTTTAATATTTTTTTGTCGTATTTTGAAGGTCTGTAATTTGTTTGTATAATATATTGATAGCTTCTGTATTTAATGGTACAGGTTTTTTATTGATAAAAAATGCATTCTATGACTTCAATGAGCAACAACTTTAATCAACATGATGGGAGCACATCAAGAATTACGAAGAATACAAATGCTTTTAATTATTTTTTGTATTTAAATTAATTTGTTTGAATTATTTGTAAAGTTAACTAATATGTATTGGTTAATGTGTGACATGCAGAGCCAAAAAATGAGGAAGCTCGATAAGATTCTTACCAAACTAAGTCTAGAAGAGCGTAAAACGTTGATGGAAAAGTTGCAGAAGGATGAATTAGGTGAATAAAAAATAAGTCAATATGAATTATTTATTGAAATTTGAGTAGTAATATACTTAATTAAGAATATTCACTAATATGTTTCAAATAACATAATTCACATATGATGAATGTTATGCAGGGACTGATAGCAACAGAAGTCAATGTCACCATAAGAAAAAAAATTATGGAAGATGTAAATGATGATCAATTGGTCCTTAGCTCATCTGGAGTGGTGTTGGAAGTTAATAGAAGGGGCAAATAATTTTATAATACTATGAGGATTTAGTGGAAAGAACGTACATACGTACTTTTCACTTACATTACAGAAACCAATCAAATGATTCAAAGAATCGGGTCATACGTAAACGACAAAAGGCGTTCCTAGAGGAATGGTCAATGAGACCTATCGGGTTTCCAATAACAAAAACATACAAAAACAAAAAAGAATCATTCAAAAGGTAATATTCCTAAACATGGCTATGTAGAATATGTATCTATAACTATTACAAAACGTCATTCATTCAATAATTTTAATTCTATCATATTTATTTTTCATATCAACAGAAAAATAGTTTAATGTCATTTTACATTTTCAGGAAGATTATGAGAATCCAGAAGGATGAACGAGGTGATATGAGAAATGTGCCAGTAGGGATGTCCAAGAAAGTGTACAAGGAGATGGTCAAGGAAATGGACACAATTGCATCGCAAGAAGAGCCATCTCAACAACAACGTGCTTCAAATGTATGAAATCATTGGTTTTTAGGCTTATGTTATACATTTCATTAATTAATTCGACATTAAATATTAATTTTCAATTGTTTTCTTACAGAAAAGAAAAGAAAATGGAACCCAGTCAGCACACAAGACATGACGACAAGGAAAAAGGGGTTGATAGAAAAGTTTGTGAGTATTCTTTATTTCGTTGTAAGAAATAAAGATTTAGTAGTGGTTGTGATTGGTATATTTAATTTTTTTAATTTGTTTTCACTGGAAATCCTTGCATGCCTTCAAACATGTATTATAGAAAGAGGAGACATCAGAAGAATTGATTGACATTAGGTTAAGCAAGGGTTGTGAGTATATGTTGGCGTATCAAAAATTAATTGTGGATTTTGTAAATCTCTATGTTGTTTTACTTCTCTCATTTTATACTTAATAAAATAACAAAAATATTTTATATTAAATCTATGATTTGTGACGGGCAATAACACTTGGAGTGGAGCTAACAAAAGACTCGTTGATAGAAGGCATGAGATTTGGTTTTGAGAGAATGTGTATCATTCATGAGTTGATTATTTATATGGTATGTCGCTTTTCAATTTCCATTAATGTATGTTAGCTATTTATTTTTCATTATTCCCGCTGGTAATGTAGATACACTCAATATACTTTATTTTTATGTTTGCAAATGGAAGTTGAAGAAGAGGAAAACAATATACCCAATCAATAAAACATTTGGCCAAATAACCCAATTGATGAAAGTGGCTCGAGCACCGATAACAGTTCCAGCGAAGAATGATGCTTCGTATTTAATTTTGATGTTAATGCATGCTGTTGTAGCTTCTTGTATATTTTGAAATAATTGTCTGTGAAAATAAAAAAAAAAAATTGTATAATAATGTATTGGACATAGTGTTCGAATTCAAAGACGAGTTACCAATAAGTGTAACAATAATTACATGCATGTTGACATTTTGATTATTGTTGTCTCTATGTTGTCGTATTTTGTATGACAAATGCAGTCTTATTGATATATAATAAAATAAACTTTACATCTGAAATGGTACATTGTTCAATATTACATGTGTAATGGAAAATATTATTGTCAAATGTTACATGTGAAATGCTACATTGGTAAAAAAAAATCTAAGAAAAAACATGCTTATTTTCATTCAAGATGGAGCAAAAATAAATCCTTCAGTGCTATACAACAGTCATAAATGGTATATTGGTAACTAAATTTGTGGATGATTAAATATTACAATACATTCTTGCATCTATAATATAAGAAATTAATCCAAACAAACAATTTCAATAATTAAAATTGAAATGAATTTTACTATAAACAAATATTTCATTTTAAGATGAATAATGGAATTAAAAAAATAAAAAATACAATATATATATATATTTGAATGAAGTATCAGTAGATATTCTTCAAATAATCATATCCTGTGTGTTTACTAATACATGTCGCATCGGGGCTCCTATACTACCATTGCACACTGGTGGGTATAAACTAAAATTGTGCACCGATGTGTTTATAACATTGAACACAGGTGTTTTTTATTTTATTAATCACATCAGTGCATGTATATTGCTTATGCGCACCAATAACGATCAAAGCTTATGCCCACCGGTTTTTAGTTTTTAAGCCTGACGATGCATTTGATGTGTTAAATTGCACCAAGGCATGTTGGTATTTTGTAAGCACCGATGCGTTCTAGTATTAAATGCACCGGTATATTTGTGTATGAAATGCACTGGTGTGACCTGATAAATGTACTGCACTGTTAAATTTGAAATAATGGGAAAATGTACAGTGTGTATGATATAAAATATCACATCGATGCGTTTATGTTGTACAGACACACCGGTGCGTATATTCTATACTCAAGCATTGGTGCGGCATTGAAATTTGATTATTTCTGGTACTTGTTCTAGTTGAGTGCACTGATGTGTCTGTTCTAATCATACAACACCGGTGCGTCATAGTAAGAAACGCACCGATGTGCATAAATTCAGTTGTACGCATCGATAAACTAACCTACGATAAAACCTCCGGTCACCGAGTATTTTTTAGTTATAAAATGTATCCATTATGACCTTCGTAAAAAAATATGCTACCATTGGAGGAGGTCATAGCGGAGGGTTTTTTACAATTTTTGCAATCTTGTAACACTAAAAACATCCGCTATGACCTCCACTACAGGACCTTTTCCTTGTAGTGAACGGATGGGATAAGGACTCCTTGTTAAGTTGTTTTCAATGTTGGTTCTAGGACCTTTCTTTTGTGAACCACAAGGCCTTGCCTTGTTTTGTCTTCTAGAGTTTATGGCTAGCAAGGAACAAAGCACTCTTTCAAGGAATAGAAACTCATCTAGGTCAAGTGGCTCATCAAACTAGAAATGTTTATGGGAGTAGTAAGAAATATCCAACTTCAAAAGTCCCAGTGGTTTTAAATGAACCTATGATCAAATTTATAATGGCTTGGGGCTTCTTTGATGGTCCTTGTCAGGGGAATCCAAGCAGCCATGGCCCATGATGCATTTTATTTTTTGTAAAAACTTATTTTATTGATATAAAATATGGGGTAGTGTTAGACCTCTTAATCTTATGTTCTAAGTTTTCTAAGATTATATTTGAGAATAAATTAGTTTATTTAGTATTTTTGGATGAGGATAGGGTTCGTTTTGTAAAGGACACCTAATCATACTCATGTGATTATGTGATTGGTTGTTCTCCTATTTTTTAGTGTAGGAATGATCTATATAAACAAGCTCCCTTCTCAAATAGAGGTTAAGTGTGTGCGAGTAATGTAAGACCTCACTTCTCTATGTAATTGCATGTTTCCTTATTAATACAATTGTGTGTCTAAGGACACTTCTTCATCACTGGTATCGGAGCCATGATGAATTGCTCGATGGAGAAACGCCGATAGGAGAATTGATGTAGGCTGGTTGAAGCAAGGCAGTCTTCGCGATCTCCTCAAATTTGAAGACAACAACATTGTGAGGTAATTTGATGTCAAAGTTAAAAAGGAAAGATTTATTCATAATTGTAAAATTGCATATCTAATCCTCATTATTGATTAGATTTTTAGAACTATCTCAGACTGAATATAGTTCTATTTCGACAATTTTTGTAAAACAACAGTTTGTTGAAATTTTTACTCATCATTTTGTAACAAATCTAATCAAATTCTGTTGTTGTTTTAAATTTTTACTGTTGTTTTTGAGCTAAAGTTTTCAAATGTAAAAAGAATGCTTCAGATTCATGTAAGTGGCAATTTTTTGATAATTAGTAGAAATATTTTTAGAATTGTATCAAATTTTAGTGTTGTATGAGATCTGTTTGTTGTGAGTAAATCAAACTTTTAGCGAAATTTCGATTCTGGTGATTCCAATTACAAATATGGTGCAATAGCTTGAGATCTAATTCTTCTCTCAGTTAATATGTATTCCTTAGCAACGATTGTCCACACATTGATTATCCATAGTTTTGTAATTTAGCCCACAACAATATTCTTCCTCCATGTGTGATACTCAGTTCATTTGTGACAACGACCTGCACATGAATTGTTTGTAATCTCTCCATACAATTTATAAATTGGCGCAACTAATTTGTCCACCGAATATCATAGTTATAAAGTGGTGTAGCGATCTCTTGCAATGATTTGTGACAAGATCTGAGCAATCTGCAACAGTGGTTCTGATAACACTTTGTATTTTCGGATGAAAGATAAACACTTCCTCATTATTGTACTCTATGTTGATGACTTAATCGTAACAAGAAATAATGAAGTTCACATCAAACAGGTTAAAGGAGAACTTCAAGTAGGTTTCAAGATGACAGATTTGGGAACACTTCATTACTATCTTGGAGTTGAAGTCACTCAACGTTCAAATCGTATCTTCCTTAGTCAAACTAAGTATGCCACTGATTTATTGAAGAAATTTGGCATGGAAGATTGTAAACCTTCTCTTACCCCTATGTAGCAGAATTTGAAACTTTCAAAATTTGAAGGGGGGGATTTGGTAGATGGTAAAAAGTACGGGAAATTGATTGGAAGCCTTATTTATTTGAAAAATATGCGGCCCGATTTGTCTTATTCATTCAGTATACTTCCAAGGTTTATGCAGGAACCAAGGGAGAGCCACTGGAATTCAGCCAAAAGAGTATTGAGATATATCCAAGGTACCAAGGACTTTCGTCTTCTCTACAAGAAGAATAAATAATTTACGCTTGTTGGATATTCAGATGTAGATTTTGCAGGTGACATTGATAATTGTGCATCAAATTCCAGTTACTTATTCAATTTGGGTTCAGCAGCAATACCTTGGAGTTGTAAAAAGCAGCCTACAGTTGCAAATTCTTCGGCAGAAGCAGAGTACATATCAGCTTAGGAAGCAACATGTGAAATTGTTTGTCTACGCAGGATATTACATGATATTGTTGTAACACAAAAATCAACAACTACTTTATTAATAAACAATCATTCAACAATCAAGATGGAAAAATTCAATATTTCATTCAAAGACAAAGCACGTCGACACCAAGTATCACTTCATCAGATCTCTCGTCCTTATGGACATCATCAAGCAAGATCAAACTTCAAATAATTTTACCAAACCACTTGGTAGAATAAAATTCACTAAGTTCAGTGATGAAATAGGTATTTGTAAATATGAACTTTTGGATTAAAGGGGGGAATGTTAGACCTCTTAATCCTAAGTTCTAAGTTTTCTAGGATTATAATTGAGAATAAATTAGTTTATTTAGTATTTTTGGATGAGGATAGGGTTTGGTTTGTAAATGGCACCTAATCATACTCATGTGATTATGTGATTGGTTGTCCTCCTATATTTTAATGTAGGACTGAGCTATATAAACAAGCTCCCTTGTCAAAGTGAGGTGAAGTGTGTGTGAGTAATTTAAGACCTCACTTCTCTATGTAATTGCTTTTTTTCTTAATTAATAAAATCGTGTGTCTGAGGACACTTCTTCATCAAGTAGGTCATGGCACTAGCAATGAGCTGGATGACATTTGTTGAAATTTGTTGTAGATAAGGAAATTATGAAGCTTCAAGTATTTGGAGAATCTAAATTATTGATAGATTGGCCAAATGGCAAGTGAATGATGACCAATATGTTATTAAGCATAATTATGAAAATAGTTGAGGGGATTAAAAGTAGGTTTGAGGACATCTCCTTCAATCGTATTTGTTGTGAATTTAGCATGAAGGTTGACAAACTATCAAAGGAATCCTTGGTGATGCAAGAAGGAGTAATGCCTATTCAAGAATATATGGATGGTATTTTGGTTTCTAACTCAGAAAGATACCTATTTCATTAATCAAGTTGAGGAAGTGTCTCGGTTTAGTGGTTTTTTTTAATATATAGCTTAGCAATAATTAGAAAAAAAGTCAACAAGACTTGTTGGTCAAAGCATGATATGTAATTTCTAGATGACTAGATGCATGCCATTGTTTGGAATATTGTATTAAGCAATTGTAGTTGTAGAGAACATCAATTTTCTTTTTGGATCGAAAGGCCAAGAACAATGTAATTTTGACTTCCTCTCAAAATTATCCAATATAAAGTTTTTTTCCACATGGAAAAAAATATATATGCCGACAGTCAGGTCTAGACTAAGCAGTTGAGAGAAATGAGTGATATCCTCTCCACATAGGATCAATTCCTGAAAGTGACATGATAAGTTTTGAGCCCTCAAGAATCTGGATTAACCTAGGTACCTCGAAATGAGGGGAAGTGCCTAGTGGGTTTTCCCAATATATGTATTTCATGTACACACAAAAGACTCAAATCATAATAAGCCTTGAAAATCATATAAGAAAAAAAATTGTAATGAGGCAACTCAAATAGTTGTAATGTTTAGGTCACACACACACACACATAGCATGTGCACACTCATGCGTGCATGTGAAAAGCTTTGGAAATCCCATAGAAATGAAACTAAATATGGGTTTGAAATACATATGATAACGAGGTTAGACATTGCAATAACATGGAGTTGTAATTGAAAACATTTTTTTATATTGATAACCAAGTTAATAAAAGACAAAGGACAATTAGGGTTATGGTTTGGTGTGGGCATAGGCATGTAGTAATAACATGTATGAATAAGGTTGAGCCCTTACTTTTTAATGGACATGTATGTGAAGTATCCAATGTTAATTTAACAAACATGAATGCAATAATGAAAGCATTGATTTGTATGGGGGCATCAGGTGGGGCATGTTATGTATTTATGGCAAATAAGCAATGAGAAGGTAAGAGACCATGGACAAGTGTTGAGTCATGAGCAATACAATGTGTTGAGGCAAGGGTAATATGAGATTGAGAGGTAAGCCAATGGAATGAAATTACCATGTCAAGTGATTGCATCAATCTCGCTAAGTGCATTATTTATAATGCCTTCACTCAGATTTTACTTGTCATATGTGTAACATCATGCACACTAAAACAACAATTTGTGATATTTCCATCATTAGTTATCCAACCATAATTTAGACAATATCTCATAAAAAATAGAGAATCTAAAAGTGATGGAATCCCTAAGATGACATCAACCTAGCTAGAGACCTCAAGTAAGGGCACCAAACAAAAGTACTTGGGGAGAGAACTCAACGAGGGCATTAAATCTATTGTGTAAAGAAATTCAAAATAACGAGGTAGCTTGGCAATACTTTACTCGCTTATATCCATTGACTAAAATGGTGGTAAACACTCCATATCCTAACATTAGAGTGTGCATGGAAGACAGACTCCTAGGGCCATACTAAGAGCACTCGACCAAAACCTTGGCTTGAAATAAAACCTAGCTACAAAGTTCACGAGTTGTATCTCAACAACTTGGAAAGCCAATAATCTTAATCCACACATAGATCTAACCCTTAAGCCGGAGCTAAACATTGACCACACCAAATCAATCAAAACCAAGTGCCACGGTACATGAGACAATCGACGAACAAGAATCATGGTTCCCATGGGTAGAAGCTAACAAACCTACCACTACCATAAGCATCACTAACAATCAGAAATAATGCAATGAAGATAATTATGGCTATCAACAAGACACATGAAGAAGGGAAAGTAGAACTAATACCCTTTCCATACATATACACCATTATTAGTCACTCAAAATCCTCTGTGAAGCAACAATGGACCATGCTATATTGATCATAGAGACATTAAATCCATACTTCTCCATCACACAATGACGTCCTCACTATGCCTAGACATTGTCACATATCCTCCTATGTTCCAAAGAAACCTTACTAGGGTTTGAGGTAAGTATTCGTGGGGGGGAAAGGGAGGCAACAAATTCCTCTCCTTCTTGACTCTCCATTGTCCACCTCGAAATTAATGTATGTCAAGAGATTTATTTAACTTTTTGCTTGTTTAGGCATACTCGTGGACATCAATGTGACCAAACACATACTCAAAATTCCCTTATCATCGTCCAAATAAAATTATATTACTAAAGGTGATGTCAGGTCACATTTGACAAGGCTAATACCAATGCCAATGTTGGCATTAAAAAGTGATACTTTTGAAACAAATGTATATTTTAGATGTTAATGAGGAAACTATTGTGGTTGTAGCTACTGATGCACAAATGTCCTTAAAAGTGACTAGTGGATGCAACGAAGCCAAACTTGACGAGCCATTGAGGGAATTTTTTGTTTGGAAATTTATTTTGTGGCAAAACACTTAAAATCTTACAATGAAATCCTTGTTCATGTATGTTGTAATTCAACTTCAATTGAGACAAGGTTTCAAAGTTCTACTTTAGTAGTTGTTCTCCCTAGTTATGTAAAACTCTAATAATGTATTCGGGGAATCAAATGATATTTAGAAAGATCACTACAAGTTAGAAAGGGCTATTGTGGAGGTTGTATAAAATGAATCTGTAACATCCCCGGTCCCCTCTGTGCCCTTTAGAGGTGATGAGGGAGCTCCTTAGAAATAAACTGATAATTGTTTTTCAAAAATTTCGCAACTCTTCACTTTTACACAGCTGCAACAACTTCATTCCGCAATCTGCAATCCGCAAGTGTAAAGTTAGAAGTCGAAAGGTGAAACACCAAATACACAACGTCGAATAAATACACCTCCGAATTCCCCAATCTGCAATCCGCCGTTCCGAAGTCGGAAGTTGGGAACACCAAATATACATCATTGAACGAATACACCTCTGACTTCCGCAATCAGCAATCCGCCTTCCTGGAGTCGGAAAGTCAGAACTCCAAATACACAACATCGAAGGAATACGCCTCCGAATTCCACAATCTGCCCTGTGGGAGTCAGAAAGTCGGAACTCCAACAGGCAACTCTGAAGAAATCACCTCTATGACTTCCGTAATCCACCTTGCGGGAGTCGAAACCACAACGTGCAAATCCGAATATTTACGCCTTTGAGTTCCGCAATCCACGATGTGGTTGTTGGAAGTCGGAACCCTCAAATTCTCAGCTTCGTAGAATCACGCCTCCGAATTTCACAATACACAATGTGGCAGTCAGAAGTCGGAACCCCAAATGCACAACTCTGGATAAATCACCCCTTCGACTTCTGCAATCCGCAATCTTCCATTCGGGAGTCGGAAAGTGGAAACTCCAACGTACCACACCGAGAAATCACATCTTCGACTTTCGCAATCCGCAATCCAGTCTGCGGGTTCGGAAAGTCAGAAGTCGGCCATATACCCCTCTTACTGCCAACACCTCAAGCCGATATCTTTCTCATCCTAAGTCCATTTTTGGCAAACTTGGTATCGTTGAAAATCTCTTGGCGATATCTATGTAACTGTGTGATCCTATGCCACACCTGAGGACTCTGATTTTTCCATTATTCCATTCAAAGTGTTTCCCAAACTTCATCCATGCCTCTTTACCACTCTGTAAAGAGCTATGATCCACTTTGTCATGGCCCCTCCCTTCATCTGACCCAAAGAGGGAACATGAACACAACAGGGGGTGTTTATTTCTCCCCCAAAGCCCTGACTGAACATTATGAGCATTCTGGGCCTTTACAACACTTAGCCCTATTCATCAATGAACATATTCATATAAGTACAATCACATGTGTGCATATGCATACTCAAATAAGCACAGAGGAATGAAACATTACACAGACACATATCTATCATGCATTCAACATATCAATAACAATCATCAATAATTAAATCATTGCAGAATTAAAACACATAGAATACTTATCTTTAAGGTGAAATCACCAAGCAACTGGCTATGGACTGCAACGTTCCAACCCAACCATAGGTCTCTGCCCAGGCTGTATTCTTTTAGCACTCAGAGACCACCCCCGAGTTGTGGTTGTGTATCCACTAAGGAGGAACTAACATGCTCACTCACAGCCTTAGGCACAGTCATTCAGGGTCATCCAGCACACAACTGATTGTGTCAAGCAAGTGAGGAGATAGGGAAGGAGGTTTCCTAATCCAATGAGCTCAACCACAGAGCTACAGGCATATCCAATTGGCTTCAGACAGTCCAGGAACCCCCATCATCTCCACTCTCAGCCTAAGTAAGGTATCCTTCTCTGCTACACAGTCCCTCAGGCGCCCCTTCCCTCAACGTTGACCTGGGAAGGTATGGATGGTCCCAACTTCTAAACCAAGGTTAAATGAGCCCTCATTGGCTCTACCGTGAAGTCTACCCCCCCCCCCCCCTGGTCTCTCTCCCACTACGATCTGCTCTTGGATCTTCCTCAAGGTTGTGGCTAAAAGGTTATGTCCCGCAATTGGGTTTTCAGCTATCAAATCTGGGTCTCCCAATAGATTTATGAGCATCCAAACCTCTCAATATCGCCCTAAGGCTTGGGTTTATGGATTCCCCAACATATTTCACTCCCCGCGTAGATCTCTAGGCATTTTTGGATCTACAAATCGTGGCTTCATTACAAGTCATGATTTCCAATTCTTCTCACTGTTGGACCTGCATCCTCTCTCCCAGTTGATGGTTACCCCCCACCATGGAATGGGGAATGAGGAAAATGTCTTCCCCAGAGGTGGAGTGACTTATGGGACAATTTAAACAGATCCCATACCCTGCCTCACGGATTTTCAGGGTTTCCCATACTCCATCAACCTCATGAGCATATTTCTGAAGTACTTCCTTACAGCAGCATTAAATGACAACTAGGACAGTCAAAGGTGGGTTCTCAAGGTGAAATTTGGTAGCCTAGGGTTCAATCCATAACCCCCTCACCTCTCCCTAGTGAATACACATAGCCCCCTCGTTTAGTTGCATCCATAGCCATCCCCTTGGTATTTTACTTACATTACAATTATTTACATCATTTTTACAATTTTCCCATGGCTTACTAGCACATGGATAGCATAACATAAAATACCAGCCCTTCAAGGCTGAGCATTCACTAGCGGGGCCTTGACCTTGAGCTCCACGCTAGGAATCATACATCACATATATACGACATTTACATTAAAATCCAATACATCTGAAGGGTCAAAATGGGGGTAATACAATCCTCTCCCCCTTAGAATAACACTGTCATCGGTGTTCCAATTCATAGGAATACTTACATAACTTACACATGTCCAAAATTCATAAAAATGTAGCAGGTATGTCCTGCATTTCATCTTTTACTTTGACATTACAAAACCAAGTCCTTTGGCTTCTATGGGTTGCTCCTGCTAGCTTTGAACTTCTAGCTCTACATGTGGGCATTGCTCCACAACAGTCCCTTCCTTTTCTTTACCTTCCAGATGATCTACAAGTCTAGAAACTTTATGGCTACAATTCTTCAGCATGTCCTTTGTTGGGAAGTTACGGAGGCAATGAATTCCTCCACATTCCAATGGATGCTTTCGTAGCTTGAGCATTTCCTCAATATTTTCTTGGGTCTTGGCAATTGTTTGAAGAAAATTTGCAGCAAATCAAATAGCTTTTGGTCTGCCGCCATTGTCAATGTGCACAGCTGCCCACACTTTGCTTATTATCAACACTTGCCTTGTAACAGCTACAACCAATTGGTTTAATTTTCGCCTGTGAAATTCATCATTGCAAATCTTGTTAGGCCAGGCATAACATACGCATTAAGATCAGTCAATTACTTGCCCAATTGACATGGAAAGTTCATGCTTTATCCATTAGACTTCCACACATTTCATGCTTGTCCAAAATACAGATGAACTCATTCATGTTCATCCTTTCACAGGGAATTAATTAATTCAACATTCACAATGTATTTCAAGCAAGATAAACATAATAAACTTTCAGCCATATCATGCATTCAACAATTTTATGTCTCTAAAATGCATCAATCAAAAATGAAAGAGAAGAGTAAGAGTTCCCCCTCTTAATCTTGTTCCAATCTGAAGCCCCACCACAACTGTGGTTCCATGATCCTTGGTCTCTTTCTCTTCAAATGTGAATGCTTGACTCCCCTTTTCCTTGTTTTGGAGATGACACTTGGTGTCTAAGTTCTGTCCAAGGATTCTCAACCAGGGAACCCCTCCCAGTGGTTTTCCTGCATAACCTTTGGCTGCTAGGACCCCCACACAAGTCCACCAACATTATTTTCCATTACTACTCATACTGAGCTTTCTAGTAAAATCACATGTCCAAATTAATCCTTAGGATTCCTTGAAGGTTCTTGCTTCCCGCAATTACCTGGGTTTCAACAAAGAAACAACAGTGTATCAACTTGGTTGTTATAAGACTTGTACATGAAATTTGTTATTATTCGGAATAAGAAATAGATGATAATTAAATACTTATATGTATTGGACATATTCACGTTATTCCACGGGCTCTTTATTTGATTTACATGCCTTGGATCACCTATGGATACAATGACGAATGTTTGGCCAACACGTAGGCTGCCCCACAACATTCAATGCCCAACCAGTGAACTGATTGGATTTACCAAGCGTTTAACGAATGTTTGGCCAGCATGCAGGCTTCTTACAACATTCAATGCTCAATCAGTGCACCGACTGGATTTACCAAGAATTTATGGTGCCAAACCAGTCCCATACCTGGTTTTCCCTCTCCATTGCCTTGCCAGCACTTCCGTATGGGTCAATAGGCCAATGGAAGGAAACTGCACTATAACCATTTCCAAGTCAAGGGCTCTACTACGGAGCAATGGGCATCTTAATGGGTTCCAGCCAGTCTCGGCACCCACCTCACTTCCACTGACAACCCAAGTAAGGTCCCCTTCTCTGCTACACAATCCCTCAGGTGCCCCTTCCCTCATCGTTGTCCTAGGTAGGTGCAAGAGGTCCTCACTGCTGAACCAATAGATATTTTATCCCTTCACAAATATTGCCACATTCCAAGTCACAATGCCCAACTAGCATACAGTTCATATTTATTAGGCAATGGAACAATCACTCACACACATAAGGATGGGACCCCTTCTTCACTTTGCTTCTTTAGTATGCATCACCAATTGCATGTATAATACCTGACAACACAAGATGGGTAGGAAAGCTCATCAGTATTGCTGATATAAAATTGTAAGCATATTTTATAAAAATTCACTGTCTAATATTGAAACACCAGGAATGTGTCCATTCCCTTAGGGTGTAGTCAATATTGACAACCATAACACAACACAACACCCGAGAGGTGTGCACTCATCTTTGATGTGAGCCATGTAGGCCATAATCACAACTCAAGCAGTCTAAAATCAAAACATGCTCTACATATCAATTTTAATAATTAGACATGCATATTTTCAGCAAGGGTTACAAAATACTTATTTGTTTTGCAGATGTATTTTCTCTTCCTTCTGCGAGGAATGGGGTTCCCTTCTCTAAGTTAACAGTCCCTTGGGATCCCTTCACTGACCTAACAGTACCTTGAGTTTGTTACCCCAATCCCTTTTATGTTTCATAAACAACATATGCCCTATTGGCATAATTTTACCATCTCACCCGCGTTGTTTACCAACATGTAGCTCAGATGAAACATTATCAAAATTTGCGATGGCATTTCAACCGAAACCCATTTCCAAAGCATGGGAACCTTCCCATGGAGTTTGGCTTCTGTAGGCCATAGCACATGGTCTTCCTACAATGTGTCTTCCTGACACACTTCTCAAATAGACAAACAGTTAGCAGCATTAGCAATCAAATTCAAATCTGATTTCCATAACCAGTCAATGGCATTAATAATCAAATTCAAATATGAATTTACAATTTTGTCTCCTACATAAATTTGATTTATTTAACCATGAGGCTATCCTCATATTGTTTGGCTCTTGTAAGTGGTAGAACTCTGTCCATTATGGTTTTACACTCGCTATCATAACATGAGCATCCACCTACAATACATCCTCTTGACACCATTATAGAGAAGCCAAACAATCATTAGTAATTATTAGCAAAATCTCAAATCTGAAATTTACAATTTGATACCGATCTGTTCTATACATAAATTAAATTTTACAACCATGAGACCCTTATCATAATTTTGGGCTTTTGTACATGGTAGATTCCAGTCTTTATTATGGACTTACCCACATTGCCATATCCAAGACATTTCTACCTGAAATCTAAAAATTTCAATCATCCAAACACTTGGTGAGTGTCCATGCATATAATTTTTTCATTGTTACAACAATCACTGAATTTATCTCATAATTATAATACTCAATAATTCAAACACTATCAGTTGTTATTTTCTCAAAGACAATGAGATACATCTACTTTATGTGCATCATTGTTGCAATAAAATTGCAAGATACAATCACATTATATATGAAGTCAAATAAAACTTTCAACATTCATGATTACAAAATATATCCATTCAGGCAACTCTGTCCTTGCAACAGAGCATTCTGGTAGCCCATCAAACATGACTACCTTCTTCATGTAATCATTTTCCTGCATCCCCGACAGCTCATGAAGTGATCTCATAATTGACGATAATTCCATCATTTCATCTATTATCTAATTGCAATGAAACATATATATTATAACCATGCATTCACACAATGCATCTCAACATGAGCACCTACACATATGCATGCACAAATATATTCACGTGCACTACCACAACAGGACTATAAGTCCTCGCTTGCTTTGGTTTTTAAACCCATAACCAGTACATATAAGTGGCATGATGTATTTTCATATGAATGCATTTACGATTCAAAACAAATAGATGGTATAAGGGTGCTTTCCCTTACTACCACATACCTCACCATACCCGGTGGAATAATATTTGCATGAATGCATTCATCATTACATACATACCAATTTATGATTACTAAATATGGTTCAAGGGATTCTTACCCAATCCCCTTTTTGTGTGCAATCAACATAAACAAACCATTACCTACATGGATCCCATTAGCATCTTTGATGTTACCTGATTAGTTGGTCTCCTGCAAAGGATTACACCATCCTTCCACCAACCTCATGATCACAGATTTGTTGCACCAACCTTTCTTCATAAGTTTGTTGGTCACATGCAACAACATCATCAACATCTTTAGCCATGCTTATGTAGTCTTTGGTCCTACAACCAATACCAACACCAATAGCGATTATCAACCATAATAATTATCTTAAGTGGCTCATTGCATATGTAAAACTTCACTAGTTTTACCAACATGTAACATCACATACATGCACAAGCATCTTCTCATGCACTGTGCAATGCCTAGCAATATGCCCACTAGTGCACATTCACTTTATCTCTCTAATCTCTTGCATTTTCAACATTCCTATGCCATAATTTTATGTATATAAAGCTCATAAAATATAAATACAAGAGCAATATAGGGGTTAAGGAATTCTCCCTTTCCAATCCCTCATCATAGCATGGAATTCCCCTTCCATGTCATAGCTGATCCACTTCCATGGCCTCTCTAGCAAGCACACAAGGAATCATTAGCTATGATTTTCTCACCAAGCTGCAATTCAATACATATACTCATGTATATCATTCTTACTTGCTACTTTCCAAGCAGGCAATTCTTATGCTATAAACATAAATAGTTTAAGGTGAGAAATTTTCCTCTTTATCAACATTGCCATTTGGAGATTATTCTCCAATTTTAAGCTTCAACCATTTTGTCAGCCCTATGTAGCTTTCCTTGATCACCACAATAGCTCTCATTGCACTAGTTTCACATGCCTTGCTGCTCACATTGCTTTCAGAAATTATGGTCAAGTCCCACTTGGCCTTTCTTGGACTTCCCTGCACTTATGAGCATTGCAATCTGTGCAATTCCAACTCCATATGGAGTCCTTCAAGGCACATTGTATGCCCTTGCACCTCATTCAAATTTTGGTTATCTACCTATAAGCTCATACTTTGGCCCAAGTATCCCCAGTATTGTAACCTTGGGCTCTGATACCACTCTGTAACATCCACAGTCCCCTCGGTTCCCTTTAGAGGTGATAGGGGAGCTCCTTAGAAACAACCTGCTATTTTTTTTCAAAGATTTCGCCACTCTGCACTTTTACACACCTGCAACAACTTCAGTCCACAATCTGCAATCCACAAGCTGCAATTCGCAAGTCAGAAGTCGAAAGTTGGAACACCAAATACATAGCGTCGAAGAAATATGCCTCCGACTTCTGCAATCCGCAGTGCGGGAGTCGGAAGTTGGAACACCAAATATACAACGTCGAAGGAATACGCCTCTGACTTCCGCAATCCACCTTGTGGGATTCGAAAATTCAGAACTCCAAATACACAGCGTCGAAGGAATACGCCTCCGACTTCCGCAATCCGCAATCCACCTTGCGGGATTTGGAAAGTCGGAACTCTAACGCGCAACTCCAACGAAATCACCTCTCCGACTTCCGCAATCCTCAATCCGCCTTGCAGAAGTCGGAAAGTCGGAACCACAACGTGCAAATCCGAAGATTTATGCCTCCAACTTTCGCAATCTGTGATGCGAGAGTAAGAAGTCGAAACCCCCAAATTCTCAGCTTCACAAAATCACGACTCTGACTTCCGCAATCCGTGATGCGAGAGTCGGAAGTTGAAACCCCAAATGCACAACTCCAGAGAAATCACCCCTCCAACTTTCACAATCTGCCATTCGGGAGTGGGAAAGTCGGAACTCCAACGTACCACACCGAGAAATCACGTCTTCGACTTCCATAATCTGCAATCCAGACTGCGGGATCGGAAAGTCGGAAGTCAGCCATATACCCCTCTTACTACCAACACCTCAGGCTAATATCTTTCTCATCCTAAGTACATTTTTGGCAAACTTGGTATCGTTGGAAATCTCTTGGCGATATCTATGCAACGGTGTGATCCTATGCCACACCTGAGGATTTTGATTTTTCCATTCTTCCATTCAAAGTGTTGCCCAAACTTCATCCATGCCTCTTTACCACTCTGTAAAGAGCTATGATCCACTTTGTCATGGCCCCTCCTTTCATCTGACCCAAAGAGGGAACATGAATACAACAAGGGGTGTTTATTTCTCCCCCAAATCCCTGACTGAACATTATGAGCATTCTGGGCCTTTACAACACTTAGCCCTATTCATCAATGAACATATTCATATAAGTACAATCACATGTGTGCATATGCATACTCAAATAAGCACAGTGGAATGAAACATTATCCACACACATATCTATCATGCATTCATCATATCAATAACAATCATCAATAATTAAATCATTGCAGAAGTAAAACACATAGAATACTTATCTTTAAGGTGAAATCACCAAGCAATTGGCTATGGACTGCAACATTCCAACCCAACCATAGGTCTCTTCCCAACCTGTATTCTTTCAACACTCAGATACCACCCTTGAGTTGGGGCTATGTATCCACTAAGGAGGAACTAACAGGCTCACTCATATCCTTAGGCACAGTCATTCAGGGTCATCCACCACACAACTGGCAATGACAAGCAAGTGGGGAGACAGGTAATGAGGTTTCCTAAGCCAATGAGCTCAACTACAGCGCTGCAGGCATATCCAATTGGCTTCAGACAGTTTAGGCACCCCCATCACCTCCACTCTTAGCCTAAGTAAGGTACACTTCTCTGCTACACAGTCCCTCGAGTGCCCCTTCCCTCAGCACTGACCTGGGCAGGTATGGCTGGTCCCGACTTCTAAACCAAGGTTAAATGAGCCCTCACTCTCTCTACGATGAAGTCTAACCCCCCGTTCTCTCTCCCACTGCGATCCGCTCTTGGATCTTCCACAAGGTTGCGACCGAAAGGTTTTGTCCCACAACTGGGTTTTCGACTATCAAATCCAGGTCTCCCAATAGATTTTTGGGCATCCAACCCTCTCAATATCGCCCCAAGGTTCGGTTCTATGGATTCCCCAATGGATTTCACTTCCCACACAGATTTCTGGGCATTTTTTACTTTGCAAATCATGGCTTCATTCCAAGTTGCGATTTCTGGTTCTTCTCACTACTGGTCCTGCATCCTCTCTCCCAATTGATGCTTACCCCCCCACCATGGAATGGGGAATGAGGAAAACTTCCTCCCTAGAGGTGCAGTGACTTATGGGACAAGAAAAATAGATCCCATACCCTGCCTCACGAATTTTCAGTGCTACCCATACTCCATCAACCTCATGAGCAGATTTATGAAGTACTTCCTTACAACAGCATTAAATGATAACTATGATAGTCAAAGGTGGGTTCTCAAGGTGACATTTGACAGCCTAGGGTTCAATCCAAAAACCCCCTCACCTCTCCCTAATGGATACACATAGCCCCCTCATTTAGTTGCATCCATAGTCATCCCCTTGGTATTTTATTTGCATTACAATTATTTACATCTTTTTACAATTTCCCCATGGCTTACTAGCACATGGATATCACAACATAAAATACCAACCCTTCAAGGTTGAGCATTCACTAGCGGGGCCTTGGCCTTGAGCTCCACTCTAGGAATCATACATCACATATATACGACATTTACATTAAAAGCCAATACATCTGAAGGGTCAAAATGGGGGTATTACAACATCTTTGATCTAGTAAACAGTTGTCCACTTTTTTTAATAAGTAAATATCCTGGGGCAAACCTCTAGGCACTTCCCCTCATCTTGAGGATGACACCCACAATAAATGCTAGATTCTTTATGGCGCAAGGCTAGTCACCAATAGGACTCAAATCCATTACAACTCTGTACTTATTATGAGCTCAACATTTCACTTACGAGAATAGAACCTAGGTCAAAAGGATAACGTTCCATTCCACAATCGCTCGGGCTAGACATAATTCGTGAAAAAGTTTGTCCCCTTCTAGATTCTAGCAATTTGTTTTTAATTCAATAGTTGGTGTAATGAGGGTGTAGTTTGTGAAGAGTGATAGATGAATTTCCTAAGGAAATTATCTTGAGTATAAATTGTGGTAGAAACATAGTAGTATTCCAACACAATGCTTAAATTGGACGTTCATCCCTGTCCATCCAACAAAAAATTCACAATGTTCCAATATTTTTACTGCCCTTCAATTTGTGTTCACATAAATCAATAACCCGTCAATTTTAGTTTCACAAAAAACTATACACTATGAAATTTTTAAATAAGATAGTGATAATTGTTTTCAACGATGCAAAGTAATAAAATTAAAATCTAAAAACATATTTTCAATAAAAATAAAAACTAAAACTAAAACAAAATACTATTAAAAATTTAATATAAATTGTATACTACATATACTTAAATAAAAAAATAAAAAATAAAATATCCAAATAAAATTACATGTATTGAAATTGCTTTATTTGCATTCATAATATAAAAACAAAAGAAATGAAGGCTAATCGGATATTATAGTTGATATCAAATTCTGGACTGCCTCCCCGCTCTGCAAATTCTGGGTGAACAAATCGAGCACATTGGGGACTCCGACCACACCAGTGGGAGCCACGACCAAGGCTCTGCACCCTTGTCGATCGCGATCTGGTCTCACTTGACGGATCCATAGCCCTAACCAACAGGAACTCGTTCATGGCCTCAGGTTGGGGCTCATCCCTCAAACTCTATCATGGCTTCTAATGGGGACCCTGGTCCCCCTTCCCCCCCACTCGAACTCAGCGAATTCATGAAGCTCATCTCTACGCAAGGAAAAAGGACTCTGTCGGCTTGTCAGAAAAAATCCATGAAAAAGCTCTCTGAAATACCCATGGTAGCACTCCCGATCGAGCAACCTTGCAAAACTCCTCTTAACCTCTCGGAACGAGGTTTAATAGGTCAATTCACAAGTCTGTGGCCCTCTCCAAAAGCTACTGATACATGGGTTCAAAAAAACTGGAGACCCCTAATCGCAAAAGAAGTTAACTCTTATCTCCTAGGAAAGGGCTTCTTCGCATTTGTCTTCGAAAGTAAGCATGATCGAGAATTAATCTTCAGGAATGGGTCGTACTTCATGGGACCGTGAGGGCTCTAACTAAACAAATGGAATCCATACTTTGATCCAACCCAAGATGTCCCCTCCGCAGTTCCGATCTGGGTGAGACTCCCATACCTCCCTCTCCATTGCTGGAATCCTGAATCATTAGAAGCCATTGGAAACGTCCTTGGAAAATACATAGACAAAGTTGGATCAATACTCATGTGCAAGGATCTGTGTTGTAGTTGATCTGGAACATGGACTCCTAGAAGCCATAAATCTCACCGTGGCAGGTTGGTCACAAATCCAGCAACTAGACTACGACAAAATCCAATTCAAATGCAGGTATTGCCATGAATACAAGCACTTCGCTCGATATTGCAAGAAGAAGCCATCAGATCTAGAGGCAGGAGGGAAAAAAGAACAATGGACAACTATTAAAAAAAATGCCAAAACAAGACCAAAAACCTCATCAAAAGGTCAAAGTTCAATGAAAGTAGATTCTCAAATTCAAAACCCTATGGCTAACAACAACGGGAACAAATTCAAAACTCTTGAAATACTAGAAATCCAGGAAACCCTCGAAGTCCTAAAAGAAGGATAAATCCCTGAGCAACAAGAATCTCAAGAAACACCCCAAGCCCCAAAAGAAATAAAGGCTCACCCTCCTATGCATAAGTTACAAAATCTAAACCTATAGCATCCCCTACATCTTCGGAAGATCTCATTGATAGATCATCCAAAAAACTAGGTTGGAAAACAAGCAAAGACCTAAGAGAATAAGAAGCAGAACACGAGAAAATCCAAGGATCTCAAGCAACAATAGACGTGGCTTTTAGCAGGAACACCAGAGCAAGATTAGCAGGAAAGAAAATGGGAGACTTAGAAGGAGAAGGACCCTCTACCCACAACAATAAATAATGAAGTTGATCTCTTGGAATTGCAGAGGACTGGGCAGTCCCAACAAATTAGAAGCAATCAAAGATCTCCAAATTATTGACATGCCAAACATCCTCCTACTCCAAGAGACAAAACTCGACGAAAAGGTCGTCCTTGCCATTGGAAGCGAAAAATGGAAGAAAAATAGAGGAATTATTGTCAGCGCTAGAGGGGCATCCGGCAACCTAGCAACCCTATGATCTTCAGACAATTTCCAAGTGCACAACTCCTTCGCCACTCAACACTGGATCTACACAGAGCTCACTCGCATCAAAAGCAACAATCAAATTGCACTCTTAAATCTGCATGTTCCTAACCTTTACACTGAAGAAAAAAAGATTGTTGGAAGCTCCTAGAAGATTTCCTAGAGGCATATACTCCACAAAATATTATTCTAGTTGGCGATATGAACATTACCCTCTCCACAACTGAAAAAAAAGGGAGGCCTCATTGGAAAGGATATACTCAGATCTCAACTAGAAGCCCTCATTCAGAAACGGGACCTACTTGACATCAAACCCAAGAAAGGAAAATACACCTGGTCCAACAAGCAAATAGGAAAAGGAAAGATAATGGACAGGTTAGATAGATTTCTCATTCAAAACAGTCTCATGAACGATAGACAAACAATCATCTCAAAATTTATGGTAAACTTGGATTCGGATCACAAGCCGATCCATCTTCAATTCCAATACAATGAAGACCTTGGCCCGATTCCCTTCAAATTTAATCCCCAATGGCTAGATCACACAAGTTTTTGGGATACACTAGACAAATCCTAGAAAATCCCCATTCATGGCTTCCCCATATTTGTTTGGGAACAAAAACTTATCGCCACCAAAAACGCTCTAAAGGAATGGGTCAAATCTAATTTCCCCCCTGCGTCTAATCTCAGAAAGAAAGTGGTTGATAATTTGGAATCCATCCAAATCCTACAGGATGACCAACCCATCGATAGCTCCATGCTCCGGGAAGAAGCCAGGCACCAGACTAAGGCCTACCAATCCTTCCGCAAGGAAGAAGAATTTTGGAGATTAAAATCTCGCAGCATATGGCTCAAGGATGGAGACATGAACACCTCATATTTCCACAAGAAAACCAAAATCAGACAATCAATTAATTATATCTTAGAAATTAAAACAAAAAATGGTTCGATTGTCAATGGAAATGAAAACATCAAAATCGTAGCTCACAACCATTTCTCAAGTCTATACACTGAGTACAGCAATATTGGAGAAGAAGGAGAGCAAATTCTCCTAGATCATATCTTGAACAACATCACGCCTGAAGACAATGATGTTCTCCTCAAGCCATTTTCAAAGCAAGAAGTTATCAGTACCATTTGGTCTTTTGATCCTGACAAAGCGCGAGGACCAGATGGATACTCTATACACTTCTACAAAGCCTGCTGGCAGTATATTAAAAAAGACTACATGAGAATGGTTCCATTCAAAAGCAAATATCGGTGGATGCACCAATTCCACATTCCTAGCTCTCATACCAAAAGAGACAAATCCTAACTCCTTTGGCAGATTTCGACCTATCTCATTGTGTAATTCATCATAGAAGATAATTGCCAAGATGCTAGCTAACATAATGAAGCCTCTGCTTAGCAAAATCATCCCAGATAATCAAGGAGGCTTCTTGAAGGGAAGACAGATCCTTGACAGCGTCATTCTAATTCAGGAAGCTATTCATTCTAGCAATATCCGCAAGGAAAAAGGTATGTTGATCAAACTCGATATGGCCAATGCATTCGATCGTGTCAAGCATTCATTCTTATTTAAAGCTATGAAAAAATTTGGATTTGGAGAAACCTTTATCAGTTGGATCTCAGCCTACATAAGAGGACCTTGGACTGACCCCCTGGTAAATGGTCGACCCAACAACTTCTTCCAAGCCACACACGGAATCCGACAAGGATGCCCCTTGTCCTCCTTTTTGTACATCCTTATGGCCAACTCCCTCAACAAAAAACTGAATTCTGATCTAAATTCAGGCTTCTTACCTGGTCTCAATCTAACCTCTGATTCCATGCCTCTCAATCACACATTCTTTGCCGACGATTCTCTCTTATTGGGAGGAGGTTCTTCCAATATTGCCCAAAACTTCAAACATAATTTAACCTGGTACTGCAATACCTCAGGAGGCAAGATCAATCTTCATAAAAGCACAGTGTATGGATGGAATATGAACAACGTTTTCGCAGCCAACATTGGCAAGATCCTTGGAATCAAAGTCCACAAGCAATGGGACAAATTTACATACTTAGGTCTCCCAATTACACAGGGACACACACACAAACTCCAGAATTTGGGATGATACGATAAGTATAATTAAATCCAAAATAAGAAGATGGGGAGGATAGTGGCTCAACACAACTGGAAAGCTGATTTTATTGAAAGTTGTCTTATCAGCTCTACCTATTTACCAATCGTCCATCTCGTTGGCACCCAAAAGAGTATCCGAACAAATCAGTAAGCTCTTAAGATATTTCCTATGGACAAGAGGCAAAAACAATGAAAATAAAATTCATTTAGTGAATTGGAACATTATAAAACATCCAAAACTCTCAGGCGGACTCCAAATTTGTGATCCTCTCCAGGAAAATTTGGAATTGGGAGGAAAACTGCTTTGGAAAATTCTGAATAATAGACAAAATCACGTAAGTCAGTTGTTAAGAAGAAAATATCTCAATTGCGATAATCTGAGATGCTTGGACAACATGCCAAAATCTAAAGGAACCTCGGCATGGTCCTTATGCAAAGTTGCATGGGGATTCTTCTCTCAAGAGCTCTGTTGGGTTCCTGGAGATGGGAGAAAAATTAACATATTCACTGATAAAATAATGGGAAAAAAACCATTACAGGATACCCAAGAGCTCAACGACATAGCCCAATGCAGCATGGAATCAAAACTTTGAATGACTTCAGTCTCTGGGATACTCTTGATGCATGGTGGAGTTGGAAAAACATATCACTTCCAGACAATCTCGAACCCTCCAGAAGTCTCCTCATTGAAAAATTAAATGGATGTGCTCCTACTCAACTTCAGGACAAGGATGAACGTGGATGGGGTCCAAAAGGAAATTACACTACTGTCCTAGGCTTCAATGTTATTCAAAACCATGAAGACTCAAGAAAAATCTTATGGAAATCAATCTGGAACCCATTTGGACTCCCCAAGATAAACTTCTTTATCTGGACTCTTATACACTAGAAGGTACTTACCGGAGACAACCTAATCAAAAGAGGAATTATCGGACCACACCGATGCCCCCTGTGTTGCAAGAACTCTGAAACTTTAGATCATCTTTTCCTGGATTGCAACTTCTCAAAAATTGTTTGGAACCTTATGCTGCATGAACTTAGGATCAACATGTCGTCGTTCAATACCATCACTTGCCTATTCAAAGAGTGGAAATCCATTTATACTCTTCCCCTTTCCCCAAAAAAGCTCTGGTCCCAAATCTGGATAACTCTCCCCAAATTCACTTTTTGGAAAATTTGGATAGCTAGAAATGAAGCCATTTTCCATGAAACCCATTACACCCCTCTGCAAGTCACTGGGCAAGCTACGGGCTTGCTAATAGAATGCTTGAATGCCTCCAATATCAAGATGGATACAAATACCAGCATAAATGAATTGAATTGGATCATAAACATTTCCCCATGCCCGGGAAAAAAAACCTTAATCTTTGATCTCGATATTCACTGCCATGGCAAATCAGACTTTCCAATTATGATTTTCAAGACTGGAGGAATAAGAAACCTATGGACAGTCTACATTTTGATGGGGCATTCCCGGAGTGGCAGGAGCAGGGGGGGTTCTGTTGTTCACCGGAGGCTCGCGGAGATTAAGATGGGGATTGGGAACTTGTTCTAACAACTTAGCAGAAGCCTTAGCTCTGCTAAAAGGCTTCCAGATCGCCAAATAACAGAGAATTAATAGGCTACAGGTGTTTGGAGATTCTATGGTAATTATCAAAGCCCTCAATTTAAACACATACTTCAATAATCTGGCATTAAAACGAATTGTCCATCGAATTCAGCGAATAGAAAACTCCTTCAGTCAATTCAAATCATATCATATCATGAGAAATCTAAATCATGATGCAGATTTGGAAGCAAACACCAGAACTAATCTTGAATCCATAAATATTGAATTCACCAATAAAGAATCTTGCCATCACCACATCCCCTAAGTTGTCCATTTTCGCAGATACCAATCAAAGATTCTGATTTCTCCAAGAAATGAAGTGAAGGATCTCGCTTGATCGGCATTACATAACCATGAGCAAATGGTTTAAATCCCGAGCCATCACGCAGCCGGCCCAAGGATTGCAATCAAATTAGATGGCATTGCAACAACGCCTTCACGCAGAGATCAGAGAGGCACCAAGCTATTATGAAGACTCAAAGAATGAGGATATGACCTAGGGAAATCGATCAGATTAGCTAGCAACGCATTCATGTAGAGAACAAAGAGGCATTGAGTTACTTTGCAGCTGTATCTTGGAATGAGATTATGAAGCATTCATAATCTAAATGCAAATGGCTATAAGGAAAACGCATTAGTTTATGAACTACATCAACTGACTGATTCAACTATAAGTCAAAATTCAAATAAAAGCCTTGAATATGGATCAATCCATATGATTTCAAAATCGACAGAAGATCAACATCATGGCCTACATAAATCAATTTTTTCAAAAGAAATTTTTTCATCTCATAGCAATTCACTACTGAATTTTTCAACTTTGTATTTGGCTGGATTTGGCTCCAACCAGGCTCATTCATTTTTTAATACCATCTATCTGTTTTAGTTTAAAAAAATTTAAAAAAAAAATCAAAAGAAATAATTATTTTTGTTCAACCAGTAATATTTGTAACATAAATTTAAAAAATTGTACAATTTGAGTGGGTCTAATGGTTAAGAACATGTGTTTTCTCTTTGGAGGTTATGTGCCCAATTCTAGAGCAGGGTAGGGTATATACATGTGAGAAAGGTACCAAAAAATCTAATTATGTCTTAGAGGACAAAGTAAAACTGAGACATAAGCCTAGAATAAATATCAATGATTATAGATACTAGTAATTGCCCTAAAAAGTGTAAGGGAACGTTAAAAGGAAAAAAACCATAAAATAAAGTAGATGTGATGAAGTGAAAAAGAAGCAGTAAAATAGATGGCATGAAGAGCTTCCTCGTCATCATTGAAATGTCCCTTTTCATTTGCTAAAGCATCATAGAAAATACAAAAGAACATGCTAAAAAGTGAAGTACAATAGCATATTTGCTCGATGTATGTGGTACATCTTATTTTGTTTAGTACTAAAAAATATTGATGGAAAGGTACGTCACAATTTAAATCGATGGAAACCGTTATGAACCAACAAATTTGCACCTTGTTGTAAAGAGTTATGTTGCTGATGTAAATACATGTGTGCCCCATGGGCAGATCTTATGATGTTAAAACGTAATCACTATGGTTGGTGATATTTTTGTTCCAAAAGAATTCAAATTTTCTGGAACTCTCTCTCTCTCTCTCTCAAATTTATTGGGTAAGTTGACACCGACAATATGCTATAATCTATTTCCTTTCACTTGGTTGTTTGGTAGTTGGAATATAGATGTTGTATTCACATAAGCGTTAGTCTACCAATGATGCAACTCTTTCATATCCAAGTGTTCATGTAAAGATGATGCTACTCCATTCCACAACTCGAAAAGGATAAAATCTTATCAATAGACTTGGAATTAAGGTTTAAAAGATTATAAGATTCAAAAGAAAGGATATACAATTGTGGGGCCATTCCCATGGGAAATAAGTTGGTAAAATTGAAAAACATTCGAAAATGATCAAAATCCCATGAGTTGACTTCAACAAAAACATATAAAATCGTAGGGGCCATTCCCATTCCAATTTGCATCTAATAATCTTATGAAATAACTGGGCAAATTGAAAAATCAAAGGGCGCATAGAGTAAATGAACAACATATTTGTTGACTGAAAATGTGTGGGAGAGTTGACAAAAAGATAATGGAGAAGGTGGAAACTTTTTTTCCCAAGAAGATGTTCATAGGTTCATGGACATGATGTCATATTAAGAAGTAGATTAAAATGAACTAAATACAGATGAAAACAAGTTTGTTTGGATTGATTGGTTTTTTAACTTGAAAGAAAAATCCCTGATCTACTAAAACTATAAATGGAGAGACTCGATAATAATAACGAGGAGGAGGAGACAACTGAAACATACCATGCTGCTCGATAATATAGCTATCTTTAAGGGGTCAAATTATATAAATTTTACTTAGTTCATATCTCTACTAGTAAGCAATATTCCAATTAACAAAAAGGGAGGATGTTGTGTTCAGTTTATTGAGTTTTCTCAACGTTTTGATCCCCACTAGGGATCATCATCATGAGACCAGCTCATTGGAATTCAAACCATAATCGACCTAAAATATGCCTTAATGCTTCTTTTAAGATGATTCATGTTAGATTGCCCACATATTCCGTCATTAATTTACGAGTGTTTGTAGTACAAGATTTCAAGTTTCATTGAGTTTAGCACCTTCATCTCTATTGCCATTCTTTGGGTGCATGTAACAAGCATAAATATAATGTAATACTAATGACAACAACAACAATAATGATAAATAAAATTAGTTATGCCTTAAAGAAAGATCAAAGGATGTAACCTTTTGTGAAAAGGTATCAACCAACACTATTTATACGGGGCCCTCATTTGTAATCATTTGTCATTTATCAAATATGCTTTTATATAGATTCATTCTCTATGATTTGAAGAATTTTTTGTTTATGCAGTGCCTCCGCTACATTTGTATCAGAGCCAAAATTTTGGCCAGGTGGATTAATCCCACAAACCGTACCAAGCATCAAGCTACCGTTAATTGCTAGCTCGTACAATTAATTGGTACATTAGTTTATTCAATGTACAATAACAATTTGGTGTTCTGTACAGGCACAAGTGCCATTGATCCACCAACACTACTATACGACTTTTGTACAAGCTACCACCACTCACATCCAACATTTTTTTGGTGTCAATTGTTTCACACATTAGTTCGGTATGTGATATTCATCGTTTCCCTGTCCCTTCGCACCCATACTCTTTTGTTTTTATTCAGTATCGTTCCATACTACCTCTACTATACCATCATTTGTACAATCATCTCATTAAATCACGTAAACCAAACCCTAGACCTTTTCCGTACAAGTCACAACCTCTTGGTGTTTTACTTTATTTATTTATTTTTAAAGCCAATAACATCTTGAAGTCGCATAAAGAGTTAGCGGAAGGTCAAAAAGAGTTAGGCAACAAAATCGATAGATTTATAGCTAACATGCATAAATTGTTCACAAACAAAGTTAACAAGGTAGTCGATGATTGTGAAGAATACTGGTTAGAGGAGACAAAAATGATAAACAAGGACAAAAACAAAGTCACGATGGCATACAACTTAAATGTTGATTATGATGAAACACTACAAAATGTATCACTATCATCAATTTCATGTACAATAGCGGATATTAACAATGACCTTTTGCTGTGAGGGGGAAATATTCAGAAAAATAAAACACGAGTAGCCACCAAATATATCCCCCCTCATTTTAGGAAGATTAATGAGGTCAAGGTTCCAAAAAAAGAGGCACAAAAAATGACAATTTCATTATAGTATGAATATGTTAGTGGAGAATGGCTGGTAACAATGAAGGTCTATGGGGGAATTGGTAAGTAAATAAGTGTGGATGTTTTATACAACCCCGCTAGCCCTTTTCCAACTCCCTCTTCAAGACTTCTCTAGATGTCGTACCTGCCGTCAGAAGCTTGAAAAGTGGCCAATGGGATTTGTTTTGATAGGTTCCTAGAAACTTACCTTTCTTACTTATGACGTATAGTTTAGGTGTATCTATCGTTAGTTTGAGGTACGTCGGAATTGAGACCGATGGTCAACAATAACCTCGGTCTAGCAGTTATCTTCTATGTCCCCCGAGGTTGCAGGTTAAGACAAAAAATTCACAGTCTAAAACATTGAAGCTCATGGGGATTGTAAAAAATAAGAAACCAACATTCCTTGTAGATTCTAGTAGTACTCATAACTGTGTAGACATCTATTTCACTAAATAATTAAATCTTTTTGTGTACCCCACAAGGGACCTCATTGTTAAGTTCGTTGATAGATATCACGTCAACGACAAAGGAAGATGTCAAAAAAATATCAATTCAAATACAATGACTAGAACTATGATCAAGATTTTATGTGCTACCGCTCGATGGGATGGATATGGTGCTAGATGCAATTTGGAAATTATGTCACAAACCTTAATGAACAATTCATGGAGTTTAATTTTTTTTCCCGCGAAAAAAAGCATACTACTGCTATTCAATTAAATCTGAATCAAGTAGTACAGATGTTCATCATAAGATTTTATAATATCTCTCAGAAAGACCAAGAAGGAAGGTACTTTCTATCACTTCAAAATACAAAAAACAAAATGGACTAATATCCATAGTTCAATAACTGTCATACATAGTCCCCAGAGTCACTTAATGGAGAAAGTACAAGGAACCAGATTCCAAGACCACGTCTTCACAGACATCTTCCCAAAATAAAATGCCTTCATCACCTTCAATCGCTAGCTTTGATAACTTATCAACTTGAGAGTTAAAATCTCAATAAATATGTTCCAGTGAGACAGAACTGAAAGATCTGAAATCATGTTGAATACAATTGCACCAATAGACAAGATTCAGAACTTGCAAATCAAATTCACCACGAGCCCACTTGATAGTGACTTTGGAATCACCAAATTTTTTGACCTTAGTCAATCCAAAACACACTGCAACCCTGACGACGCACCAAAGAGCTAGAAGCTCAGCTTTCATATTGGTCCCACAACCAGCATGTATACGAAATGTGAATAAATGATCAGAGTTAAGAAAAATAACTCCACCAATACCACATTTCCCCATATCTGCAGCCCCATCAAAAAAGAGCACAGGATCATCAACCATCAGGTGAAATCTTCCAATGTCCCTCACAGCAGGTTTAGTAACCTCCTTCTAAAATTTAAGATAATGGCTAAAAGCTTCACAATAAACAGTATCTATATTGGGATTGATTTTCTCAAAAATGGCTTTATTCCGAGCCCGCCAAATAGCCCAGTAGATCAAAACTGGCAGAGTAGAATGAATATTAGCATTTTTTACCCATGCATGCAAACTGTCCTCCACAGTGCTCCCATCCCATTTATGAGATAGAGCCAGATTTCTAGTAAACTTCTCCCAAACCCTGATAGTAAAAGTACATTCAATAAAAAGATGTAGAGCCGATTCAGACTCCAGTCTACAGAGAGGTCAACATTACAAATTATATGGTGCAAAGGGGTTCGATCTCAAGAAAGTTGAACTACCACTAGGTAACAAATGTATGAAGCACATACATGTATATAACAATGGAATCAAGTCAAGTATGCACCCAAGAAGCATCAAGGGTTTGTCTTCAATGAACATGTCCAAAGACTTCGGGATATGATGCACATTCTACAAAGGAACCTTGCTAGTGCTTAGAGCAAGACCAAGGTCAAACCCCTACAACTAGAAAAACAAGAAGATGACACCTTCAAGATAACATGCTTAGCTAGATAAAAACCAAATTTATTATGCTTTGAGGACAAAGCATTCCTTGAGAGGGTGGCAATGCAACAAACATAAATATAAATGTAATATCAACAACAACGACGACAGTAATAAAATCAATAATATTAGTTATACCTTAACGAATGATCAAAGGACGTAACCTTTCGTGAAAAGGTACCAACCAACCCTATTTATACGGGGCCCTCATTTGTAATCATTCGTGATTCATCTTTTATCAAGTATACTTTTATATACATTCATTCTCCATTGCAAAATCTTATGTTTATGCATCACTTCCGCTACAATGTAGTTTTATCTCAACCTTTTCCCTAATATTCCTCTTTGTGTGATGATCCATTTTTGCTATTATTGTTGTAACTTCAAGATAGACCTGGTAGTTGGTTTTATGAGCATGTTTCATTAATGCTAATTTCTTATATCTATCATGTCTAATGTTTGCACTATGCTCCTTTAGCATTACATCCAACGATCTTCCTATCTCCATGATGTACACCTTACCACAAGCATAAGGTGTTTAGAGGAGTGAATGCTACGCTAATGTACTTTCTCCTTAAAATTCTCTCCACTTTGTCAGTGGTCCCTTTGATGTATGTCATATATTTTTTTGTTTTGTCTTGTTCTTCATGTCTCCTTAGAGTAGGACTTCTTGCATTATGGACTATTTTATTAAATTGATCATTATTGTAACCATTTCTTTGGAAGACCTTCGATCAATATTCCAATTTTGTCTCAATGTGCTCATCATTGGAGATTCTTATTGCTCTAGTTACCAATGTGCTAATTACCAATTAGCTCAAGAACCTTGTGATGTACCACTATCTAATAGTAAGCACTAATCCAATTACCTGAATAACTGTGCGACATATAAAATTGCAAAACTTCTTTAAAATTATAAGATATAGGCTAGTCCACACTTGTTGATAGTTTTTAGGTAATTTCGGTTACATTTCAAGATAGTGTCACCATAGATCCTTATAGACTTTAGTCTATTCTCTTGAAATAACCTCCCTTAAACCACTATAATTTACTCAATAACTGATAGGAACTTAAAATATTCGTTGACCTAATTTCAACTCATTTTTTCAAAGCATCGCTGCTTTGTGCTACAAAAAGTTCACTTAATGGTGACTCAACATTTGGCTAAATAAGTTTTTATGAACTATTTATTTAAGCTAACACATCCTCTCATGAAATGATGAAAATATGTACCCAAATAATAATTCCCAAACCAAAAGATTAAGGGGCTCCTCTAGTTTCAAATTTGCAAGACCATTAACAAGTTCTTCCTCTCACCAACAAAGTTTGATAAAAGAGATTTATTAGCAACCATATAGATTAAGGCTATCATAAGTTTCAAAGTGCTCAAAGGTGCCCAAATGAAAATAGATATGTAACCACATTACAAACAATAACAAACAAAATACATGAATGCCTATATTTTTTATTTCAAAATTGGTTACATATAGAAAAAGAAGATATTGTCAAACACACTCATAAATTAACTAAAACAAGATAGATCTCTCATGCAAGATTAAGATTTGAGAAAACTGAGAACCGCACCTAAAACAACAACAACAATACCGCAATGGGTTCTCCACATGATAAATATCACTAGCATAGATCCATCTTAAACCTGTATCTATCAAGCATCGAGAGGGATCCAATTTCTTGAGGTGTATTTCTTTTTTTAAATTTAAACTCAAGAAATTTGATCTCTCTTGATTGATAGATCCGGGTTTAAGTTTTAAGTTTTTATTTTATAAAGGAACATCTATTTTTTAATTACTTTTCATAATATTCTATTTTATGAACCAATATGGATTTTTTTTAAGTACTTTCCATAATTTTTTATTTTATGAGCCAACATGAATTTTTTTAATTATTTTGTTACAAACGTTATATCACGTTACAACATCTCCCCCATATTGGGCTGTAGAGCACCTCGTTTCACTCGGTGCAATGACTCGAGGACAAATCACCTTCTTGATTTTTAATTCAAAATAAACTCACTGCACTTCATGTTTGTAACATGTTCCTATTAGGCATCTCTATTTAGATAACGAACACAAAGTTTAATTAATATCCATTTTTTCTCTAAGCAACCAATAAAGTAACTTTCCCCAAAAATCCATGCGAGCTATTTAATTATAGACTAAAGATAAAGTCTATAAATATATTTTAATATATAGCTGAACCTTTGTTAAGTCCCTTTGATGCTGGAAGAAAACCAACTTCGAGAGGTTAAACACCTTCCCTCACACCCACACCGCAATTGGGCTCTTTGAACAATGACACCTAACCCCAACCACTAAACCGATAACCACGATGATATATATAAGTTTTATGAACTCGAAAACAATTTTTAGCTAATGCAAAAGGAAAGTGGACTTACCCACTTGATTAGATTCACTAATAAGGTTATTGCATTAAGAGGATGCACTCTACCACTTAATATAAGGGTGATGTGTAAAAGTCATGTCCAAAGTTGATGTGATATGTGGCAGAAGCCGAGCAATGGAATAATTATAAAAAAATTAAAAAAATTATAGTATGGATGAGATGCGTAATATCGATTCATCGAGAGAGATATTTGTAATGAAAATAAGAAAAAATAAAATTATGATATCAAACATTAATATTTACACTCTTTAGTCTCACATGTTAGGTTGGTTAGTTCATCTCTTTCCATTAAAGTGTAATGCATAAGAAGGTTATGGGATCCATTCCCATTGACCATCCGAAACCAATCATCATAAGTGTATTTTCAAACCAAGTATAAATCTATATTTCCATGCAAAAGACCTTCTTTCTCATAAAATTTAGTCCCGGCCGTCTTCTATAAAGGATACACTTAATTAAAGATAAGCCAAGAACACCAATTAACCTAATGCAGGCGTAGAAGTAAAGCAAGCCTAGAAGCATTGAATAATAGATAGGTAGGTTGGATGATAAAAAAAGGTTGGATGATAAAAAATTCACGGAGAAAGAAGCATCGCGGAAGTATTCAATTTATTTATTCCCTCGTCCACAAATTGTGCTATCTCTATGTTCGCTTAAATCTTTCAATGGTCAACTCGGATCGAGGCTTTTCAGCGTTTTGTTTTGTGCGCACCAATACAGCATTAATTCTTAGGCGTAGGACAGATGCCCTCATATCATTGGGGGCAGCCCTCTAGCGATTAGTATGCATTTAGATCCTTCATACTACTACTCTTTACAACCCAATGCCACCCTGCAAACTTTAAGAACAAGAATTTTAGGCCAAACCCATGTCAATGGATCCTCAAATTTGAATACCCATTTCTTCATCTTCCTCCATTGATCGTCTTAGGGCTGGCTTCCAATGTACGAATTGGGTTCTCTAAAGTTTCGGATTCTGCAAGTCCCTGCTATTGTGAGCTCTATGGAATAGCAGGGGAGATACATTTTACATACACATTTATTTATTTACTGGCTTTGAAGGGCTCTCAGGTGCTGCTCCTCGTCATTGTCTCCTGGGTTCGAAACTGAAGACTTATCGGTCTGCATAATTGATCCATCTGATGGCACCATTCAGTGCTGAGGAAGTGAAGAAGTTGGCATCACCGTCGAACATGGACAGCGTAAACCGTATCCCACTTCTGGTTCTGTTTTTTTAAATTTCATCATGTTAGTTAATGTAGAGTTCAGCATCTTGTGTTAAAATTAAGGAATGCTAGTCAATTTTTTTGTTTAGATAAATTGCATTGTGCATGCATTAGAACTTGGGTTTCTTCTGCTTGCATTGTAAATTGCATGGTTAGAGTGTTAGATAGCGTTGAAATACACGATTGACCTTGTCTTGGTCGAAAACAAACCTTTTTCAATTTTAATGTATAGGAATTGAATGGGATTTCATTACTATTTTTTTACGAAAGGAGTTTTTTAGGGCTTATGGGTGAAATTCAGCAAGTGTGTGTGTTTCCATAGGCAGCCTCTCATCAAAGTTTCCGTTTCTGGATACTGTTGCAATGACCGTGAAATTCAGGTTTGCTGAGATTATTTGAGTTAAGTAGTTGCACCAAAAGAAGTAAGGTGCATTCTACAGTCCTGGGTGTGATCCATCAGCTCTTCCTGTGTGTGTATGTAACAGTACATCTCATCAAAGTTTCCGTTTCTGGATACTGTTGCAATGACCGTGAAATTCAGGTTTGCTGAGATGACTTGAGTTAAGTAGTTGCACCAAAAGAAGTAAGGTGCATTCTACAGTCCTGGGTGTGATCCATCAGCTCTTCCTGTGTGTGTATGTAACAGTACATTGAATCTAGATGTTGCATTGATTATGGACCCATCTAAGCCTGCATGTGCAGCTTGAGGTTGTGAAGCTTGGAAATGCATATCAAATATTGGAACACAAAATATGCAAACCTAGAGCTCGAAACCTTGAGGTGCACATCAGACCTGAAACCTTGAGGTGCACATCAGACCTGCGGTTAGATGGGTTTGTGCTAGTTTTAACATAGTAGCATGTTCGCAAAGGAACAGGCACATGGCTGCATTGGTTCAGTGGTAACTAACCACAAAGCCAAAGGGATCCCCTTAACACGTAAAACTGTTGAGTGATTTCTGTACTGGATGGATTTGGGAGGTTAACACATCAACCCTGGGGAGAGTGATAGGCAATAGGGATCTGCTTCAATTCTGCATCAGGTATTCTGGTGATTATAACTCATGGGTGATGCATAAGTGTGTGTAACAACAATGGCGACTCCACTGAAATTGAAATTGTTATCTAACGGCAGGCATGGATTTTGACAGTTGTCTCGACTGCTGCCACAAAAGTAGCACGTTGCCAACTTTTCACAAGGGGAACGCACCATGGAAAAATGGGACCCCCAACAGACATTGTAAATTTTTATGCGAATGTAATTTGATCTATAACATTGATACATTGAGAACAAAACATTAAGACCAAATCTCTTTCGTTTTGTTATCTCTCAGACCATTTTCTTTCATATGTATATGATGAAAAGATATGCATCTTGCATCTTCAAAAATCACGCTTATTCAAATGGGGATTATGGCTGTTAGTCATTGATTAAGAAAACACACATGACTTCACATCTGTGTGAGTATGTGCACGCATGCATATGTGTTTGATACACCTCCCATTCTTGATGAACCCAATTTTTAAAATGGCATCTTTGCATGTGCACCCAAACTTGCACTCTCAACCATCAACCTTGGCAATCTCGACTAGTCACTAAAGCTGAAAATTGAGAGTGAAAAATGAGTGCAGGGTTGGAATTTAGCAGTTGGTCCTTGGTTCATGCCTAAAATCCAGTCTCCTATAGCTCAATATTCACTGTCAAATGTGGCTCTTAAGTTAATGTTAACATGCTTGTGAGCAATTTTCATCCTTTTGACAGATTGGGTTTTATAAAAAGCAATTTTGATGCTAGTTGTGATAATTATATTGAAGATATAACTGGAATTATTATTCTTCTTGGTGAAAAGGGTAAAGAATGGGATTTGACTAATAAAGCATTTGGAAAGAGAGATTCCTCGCACTTATGTTAGTAACATAACACCTAAGATTGTTTTGCTAAATAATATGTCAATATTCTGGTCATTTCAAGAGAATTGTTTTAACTTGTACTCAGCACGCACTGGGCTAGATGGGAAGAGAAAGGAAGAATTGTGTGAAAAATCTCAGGATTTGACGAAGTTGCAAATCAGGGTTTACCATAACTTAAAATCAATCAGAACTTAGAAGTTCAAGGAGGCAACAAAGGGAGTAAAGTTAGACAAGATGAAGAGGTCAGAGGATATACGATGGAGAGAGGGCGATGCCGGGATAGGCATGATAATTGGGGTGGGGTTGGGGGTGCTTGGTAAAAGTCCTTAGCAAAAAACCATCAAAATCCCATGGAACTGATCTTTTCATTCTATAATTTGTTTTGGTCGCTTCCAAATTGCTTTCCAGAAGTTACAAGTGAATTTTCAGTCAAGGTACTTTTTCAGTGGTCTCAGGAGTAACATTTCCAACAGTCTATATTCGTAGGGCCCAGGGGTCTTTCACAGATGCTGTATGTGTTGTAGGCTTTTTTCTTTTTTCTCTTGATAAAATGCTTCAAATTTCTATCAAGATACACAAAATGTAAATTTTACAAAAAGTAGGCCGCATAGCATCCCGCACTACCTATATAGCCAATAGGCATAAAGACCTAGCCAATTAAATTAGCCATGCAGGGCCATTAAAAAACAAATTGTCATAAAGTATATCCTAATGCCCAAGGCAATTGTAGACTATTTGGAATTTTGGATTGCAGTTTGTTCCAAACTAAATATCACTTAGAGATTTTCTGATATGCAAGAACTGATACTGTTATCTGTTCGCTCGGAATTGAGTTTTATATTTTCTTTAACTGAGATTTAGAAATATGCGAGAAGGTGGAAGCACTGGAGATTGTTCCGAATCCCAGTTTAATGGCACAGGTACATATATGTTGGTAGTTGTTTTTCTTTTTGAATCCGCACTTGAGCATTTCTTTATTCTATGGAACTTTGAATTTTATGAATTATCAGCCGCATTCCTTCTCCAATGTTTTGCATTCTCAGACTTTTGAAAGATGTTTCTATCAGATGCTATATTCGAGTCAGTACCCTGAATCTCGCAAGCTTTGTCCAAGTTTTAGCTCTCACTTGGTTTTTATTTTAACTATGCTTGTTTTTTGCAAAAGAGAACTCTACAAAATATTTGCAATGCAATTTTACTGAAATTGCACATTCCTTACTCGGTAGGGCTAAACTGGATAAAAATGCTTTAGTTTTTCTTAAGAAGACGAAACCCACAAAATCATAAAAGAAACATGTAATCCCTTAAAGGAAAGATTGTAGGAGTGGATAATTACCTACGTATGAACTTAATTGTAGTTTGCATATTCAAAACATGCAGGACTTATGAGTTGCTGAATATTTTGATATATATTTGATAGGAGCAACTTTTAAAAGTAATTTTTTGTACTTGATTTTCAACTAATGATAGTTCAAGCATAACTGAAACTCTGCATTTATTAGATGCCCATTTCCATCATGAGGGAAATTTAGTAAACAAACTCTGATACAAAGTAATGACTTAAGCCACAATAAATCTTAACTGCAATAAAATCTTTTAAGCATGGCATTTGACTGCCTTAACAAAGACTAATGCCAAAATAAGACTGACCGGACTTAACCTTGCTTCGAAACTGAAAATAATAAAACTCCAACAGTGAACTAAATCAACAATTGGAGTTGGGAACACAAACCCCTGAATTAACCAGATTAGAGGGTGTTGCTTGAGAGAGTGTGAAGGAAGCAATGATAGGCAGGTGCTCCATGGGGAAGCTCTTAAAAGGTCTCCCAAAAACTTGCTGGCCCTGGAGCCTAACCTGATGCTGGAAGCCACCTAAGCTCCAATTTGTTCCCAATTTTATCTGGGTGAGTTACCCTATGCTAAAAAAAGGCTAGATTCTTAACCCTTCAGATTGAGTAGAGGAGCTCTTTGACTGAAATTTGAGCAATCCATCTAGCCTGATTATAGCTGCCAAACTGTTCTTTCATTTTCCACCAGAGCTGATTGCAGAGAATACTCCCATTGTGCTAGATGACTCAATTTTCTTGATGAAACCAAGAGTCCAAGTCAAATATCTCCAACCAATTTGCCTATTTACCGAAGTACACTTCTAGAAGATGGGAGGAACTTAGTCATCATTATGGCCACAGATTGGGCAACTTAGTAGGTTCTTATTAACTTCAGAGCAGACAAAGGCCTAGGCAAAGTACCAGTGGTTAACAGTCTACCTTGGCCTGGCATGCTTGCACCGTGCCCATTTCCACTGGATACCAAATTTTAGGTTTTGAACTGCTATGTTGCTATATATGTCCCCGGAAGATCCTTTTTGGAGACCCTTATTAGTACAAGACTACAATTCTTATCCACAATAATTCTTTCTTCTCTTGGGAAAGGAGAAGCTCTAAAGAGAGTTGAAAGAATTTTGGCTTTTTGTCTTAAAATATCTTCTTCAATTATTCCCACAGCCAAATAATTAAATAAAGAGGGATCTATCCAGCCTGTTATCCCTTCATTGTAAAAGTCTTTACTTCTGTCAAATCATAATCTTTAGGATTAAATTAAGCTGTTGAATGTGTGGTTCCTGTTCCAGGGGCATGTGACCTGGGCCTCCCCATTTATTCTTCCAGGCATTTACTTCATCACTTCATTGATGAAAATGTCTGGAACTAGTTTTGTCCATACAGATCACATTAGCCTCCAAAGACACTGGCCAGTTCTTGGAGGAGATTTAAGAAAGAAAGGATCTTGAAGGGATAATTATTCAAATATTTGAATTTTGGACAAGATGCCCTGCTTCCACAAATGATCTTCAGAAGCTAAGTCCCACAACCTTTTTTCTGCCCTTGAGTTCAGAAATCAACATGAATCCCTAATTCCCAGCCCACCTGACTGGATGGGTGCATGCACATACTGTGGATTAGCTTATTGGTTTAATGGTCCAACCACTAGATTGAAGAGAAGATCACAAGAAGTCTGACTGGATAGGTCTCAACTAACCTTTTTTCCCAACAGTTTTAGGGCCTTCAAGAATGGAACAGATGTAATTGGGCATTTGATTCAAGGTGGATTTTAGCGTGACTTCCCTCCTTGCAAGATTTAGACATTTAGCAATCCAACTCTCCAAGGACCACTAGATTTTATCTAAAATTGAAGCTGGTCCTGAACCTGAATTGGTTGGAAGCCCATATGAACACCCAAGTATTTGGTTATGCCAATTTTTGCAGAAGGAGAATGCCCAGAAGCTCCATGGTTTGTATGAAAGTAACCCCCCTTGTGATAGGGGACATGTTCGAAATTGCCTACCATCAGTGCAAAACTGCAGCTTATGGTGTTTCTCTTACAATTTTCATGCTTTTTTTAATAACAGATATATATATATATATATATATATATATATATATATATATATATTTGTATTAAAATAAAGCTACAGCTGAACCGTCCAGCAAGATAATACAAAATTTGGAGATCCAGTCTTTACTGTTCGAAAAAGAGACCAACAAAAGTTCTGCTATGCTAACTTCCTTGACTAGCTCGATAGTACTACATCTATTGCATTCTAGAGTCTAGACAACACGTGAAATGCCTGACAAACTGTCCTCCTAGCAAATATACTTACAGACCATGTACTGTAGTGCACAGAAATTTTAAAAAGGAGCTTGCCCATAATGGGTCTTTCCAGCAACCTTGGAAGTCTGAGTCTCCTCAGACTGGCTCAATTCACGATGCACTGCCTACTGTACTATTGCCTCCTCTGCTTCTCTCCACTGCTTTGGCCTATAGAATCCATCAGAATGTGACGGCAGAGAATACAATTGTGCCACTTCACTTGCCAATTTCCTTTCTGCTTCCAACTGCCCCACTCTCCCGAGTCTCCAGTAGCCCTTTCAACTTCTCTTCCATTTCTTTAAGCCGAACGGTGTTTTTGCCTCCTGTAATCTCAGTCCTCTGTTGCCTCGATTTCAGGCTTTCCAGTTGGGATTCTACATCCTCCAATTGTTGGTAACTTGGTTTTACGAGTATTTTGTATCCTTCTATCCTCTCTCCCAATTTTTCCTCCATTTATCTAATTTCCTGACTAGTAAACCATGACATTTTTGTATTTCTTCTGTATGTCACTCACAACGCAAGCAGGTCAGAGACTTGACACAGTGCACAGTAGTTTGGGTGGATATGGTTTTCCATGATGCCGGCCCTAAACAAGAATTCTTCACAATGGTTTCAGGATCCTTTGAAAAACACAAATTCTCCAGAGATATCCAATGCAAATTGAGAGCAGAGATGGTCCTCTGCATACAGCGGTTAATCCAGCATCAAAGATTAGAAAGGAAACACAAAATAGACAGTGAAGCATCTCAGCGGCATCGGATATACCCATAGTCATCAAGCAAAAATCCCAGCTATGCATCAGGCCAATGTCCATATTCACACCTGAATTAGTACCACATTCAGTGTAATGGCCCATCTCTGCTGCAGATAATTCAAAGCTGTGAGATGCCATGAGGTGAAAAGGTACCACGATGTGAAGGGCTGGCGTGAGTCTTAAAGAGCTTGACACCACAAACCTCCACCGCTGCCACTAGTCTCGAATTTGAGAGTGTATTTCAACCTTGGGTAATTTAAAATGTCTCATGGGAAGTGACTAAGGAATGCCCCCCCCATTTTCATTTAATTTTCCTCTTTCCAAACTAGATGCAAGGTTCGCTTGTAGATCTGCCTTGGTATTTTGCTTTATCAGGACCTGGTAATGGGCTATGGTTTCAAAGCCTTTTGCCAATAGTTGTGTTCGCTGGACTAACCTAAGAAGAGTAGGATCCTTCGGGCTAGAGTTGTGGAACATAAGACTAATAATTATGGCAGAGTCTCCTATAACTATCAATTTCTTGATCCCCAACTCTTTGGCAAGCAGTATGGCTTGGTATGGAGCTAGGATCTCTGTGTGGTTATTGGTTGCTTCACCTAAACCCTGGGCGAAGGCTATTTGTTGATTTCCCTCGGTATTAGTGGTCAAGTCATATGATGGTTTTGTAGGCTATGTAAAATCTCCAAGTTATATCTACAGGAAATTTCTGAGGTGTTTTTTTCCCTTGACTTCCCTATTAGTAAAAAAGAGAATGTGAGGCAGGAGCAGAGAAGCAACATGCCAACTAGATTTTGCCAATATTTTCTTTTGAGCACGAGGTGAGATGAGCTGTGGAATTTAAGTGTCCACCATCTAGTCTACAAGTCCAAGATTTATCAGGTATATTTGTAAGGAACGTGCTTTACTTTTCTTAAGGTCTCTGAATCGTCACATGGTGGCATATCTATAGTGGTATGTATTTTGCCGTATTACTGGATCCGTTTCCATGATGGATCCTAGGCAGACCCTAGCAAATCAGATCCATGTCCCCTGGAGAATGAAACAGATCCTGAGCCCATAAAACAGATCCTATGGAAACTTAAAGAGATCCTGAAATTTTGAAATGGATCTTGAAACTTCCAGTACTTTTGTGACCCATTGATCCCCCCCAAAATCTGAATCCTAAACACCTAAAGGCTAAAACTATAAACCCCATTCGTGGTCAAGGTCTGATCTATCCTTACTTCAAGATCTGCTCTTGAACTCTGAGAGTCTGATCTATCAAGGTCTGCTCTGAAGGTTTCTATTTGATCTATCTTTATGGTCAAGGTCTGATCTATCTTTATGTGTTATGTTGTAGCTCACTTCTCCCACACTTTTATTTAGTCCTGCCATAGCCTTCAATAAAACACTTTATTTACTGCTGATATGAACATGTCGATGTGGCTCACAAAAACGCGATTATGACTTGCTTCATCTTTATGCTGAAATGGTCTTCAAAATGATCAATTATCAATCATAGTTATAAACTTATAACTTATCGAATTATCAGTTATGGTACATGAATGGCTAAAAGTAATATGTGTGAAGACTCTCTTTCTTGGCTATAATTTATAGCCAAGAAAGAGACTCTCTTTCTTGCTGTATTCTTGTGTTTCCTGAATGGTTTTGATTTTCCACTCTATTTTATTTATTTATTTATTGTAAAAATATTTTTAAATTTTTTTGTCCTTGTTGTTTCGCCTCTGTATCCAGATCCTGGCTTTTCAAAAATCTGGCGAATCTGTAGCCGGATCCAGATCCATATCTGTATCCTGGTAACTTAGGTATTTTGTAATCCCCCCTGTGATTTTCAGTTGGGAACATAGAATAATGTAGCCTTTGAAAGTATTTGGTGACTCCAATTTATAGTCAGCTTCCCCTGCTTGTTCATGTTTTCGTATGCCCACCAACCACCGAGTATGAAGCTGCTCCTTTGACTTATCTCTTGATTGAAGGGTGACTGTATGACTTTAAACAGATAAAATCTAGGCTTTAAAGGAAAGCCTTTTTTATCTTTCTTTTCTGGGCTGCTCCCTGGAGATTGTGTTTATTCTTCCATTAATTTCTGTTGGGATTTCATAGTTTTTCAGCATTCCTGATTTTATTAGTTTGAAGATTTGTTCTTGTGAGGACTGGTTCTTCATATTGTAGTTTTGTTTTTTCAAACTTACATTGTAATAAGTACTGATTGCCATTATGGTGCTTGAAATGGCAACTTTGAATCATGCATGCAGATGTCTTACCAAAATTTGTCACAGGCAGCCATTTGTCCCAGATATTAGAGCAGTTACAAAGATGTGACAAGAAACATTTTGGTAGTGTTTGCAATCTTAGTTGTAGGTTGGACATTGTTTATTTTTCTTTAAGAACCTGTTCTCAGGTGTGAATCGTGACATAGAACAATCTATATCCTGCACAAGTTCCCAAAGATGCATGTTCATACTCATATTGAGAAATGCATATTCATCATCAGGGGTCCATTGTGTAGGTTTTTGCATTGTTACATCGGTATTTGAATTTTGTACACAACCTCTAGGTACCTGTTTCCTGCGGGTACTCCATATCGGGGAACCCATGTACATCCCGTATGTCACTGGTACATTGGATACACCAGTGGGTATGTCCCACTCCCAGAAATTTGTGTCCCCTGCAATTGGTGTATGTGCAGAGTATGTTGTGCCCTTGAGGGATGCAAATAAGGACCCGACCGTGGCGAGACTTCTTGTTGGAAAAGAAATATAAAAACCTAATTTTTTATTTCCCCACCTTTTTCTTCTGGTTCTGCAGACCCTCTTACACTCTATCACACTAAACAAACCCTAAAACAGATCACAATGAACTTTTACAAAATTATAAGTGTGATTGCTGCTGGTGCTGGGCAGTGGTTTGGTAGCTGAAATCTCATAACAGCAGTGGCTTTGTAGTGTGTTTCATCTGATTCAACAGTGAATACATTGGAGAGGCATTCTTGTGCCCAATGTTTTGTCACAACATTGGATTTTTGCAATTTCTCACAGGAACTGTGGTTGGAAACCTGTCATAGCAGCATTCTTTTGTTGATTTTACAAACAAATCCACCTGCAACTTGCTGCAGAGGCAATTTCTCAAGATTGGGTACCCATTTCTTTTATTACAGTTGAGAAATTCATATTTACAGTTGAGAAATTTTAGTCTGCGATATCTAATGACCTCTTTTACAGTTTACTTCTGAGTTTTGGTTATGATATGAGAAATACAATGATTTTGATTCATTAGATATTGAGATGTGTAGATGGCCCATGCGATGCTATTGCTTTCATGGTTTTCAATGTTTATTCTTAATGATCATTTATAAAAGTTTAAAACTTCATACATTAGTAATACTTTTATATATTTGGAGTAGGGTCTTCGATGTTGCAACTTCCAAAGTATCCAGTCATCCCTAAAATTTGGGAAGGTGTGGGGGTGGTCTTTAGACATACTGGATATGTATCCTCATGTACTGGAATCTTGGTCCAACATTGGGATTTTGTCTCGTCAGTCCAAGGATTTCTTTTCTTTTTGGTAAGCTAGATAAGTTTGTATCAATTTAAGAGCAAATATACAGAGTATCAAGTTTCTGGTTTGCCACTCGGGAAACCAGTCCAACTGCAAAATAAGAGATATTCATTTATGATATAATTGTACCATCTTAGCCTATCATCAAAAGTCCCTATTATATAGTTCAACCAGGTATGACTGGGAATTGTTGTATGGAAACCAATGTTATATAGCTAGAAAATGAATAGTGGAAGCAAAACACAATACACAGACGATTTACACCTTCAAATCAACCTTTCATTAATAGATCTACGCTTAGAAGGAAACCTCCACAGCTGCCAAAAACATGCAGCTGTACGATACACTCAAACAAACCAAATTCTACAACTTATTGAGGAAAACTGCCCACTAGAAACCAAGAAACAACCTGAAACTTGCTGCCCTGCTATACGGTTGTTTGTATGGCTGTACATAATTGTTCTGTACGATGGTACAGAATTCCGTATGCATCTGTACGAATGTACGTATCTGCTGTACAGATTTGCTGTACCTGCTGCTTGCTTGTTGAAATCTACTTGGTTGCTGATCCGAGCTCCTCTCTGGTGCTCTAACACTGCTCCATGGATGAATTACTTCACCTCCTGACCAAACTGGTTTTGAGTGAATAGTGAATGTGTCTTTTCCCTCTACCTTTACCTGCCTTTATACTTTAACTGAACCCTAATCTACCAAAACCCTAATTTCTCGGTGGGGTTGAGATTAGTCTAAATCACTAGTTTATTAAAATTACACTTTATTAGACTCAACAGCTATAATTCAAAGACTTCCATTTTATAAATAAAGTGAATTACAAAATAGATTTAACTTGGATGACTTCACGCATGTTTGACACAAAACCTATGCGGAAGTTCCTGTCCGAGCTACAAACATCAACACATAGAAGGGTATTAATACCACATTGGAAGGAGAAGGGTTTATGTTAATCTCTATCTCTTTCTAGGAGATTTCTGCTGTTAGTGTGACTGTACAACTGTACTGTATGTTGTACTTATTTTTGGGCACTGTTACCAAAGTTTGGCACAGGAATCAAGGCTGATTTCTGGTACAGCAGGCCGTACTGCTGCACAATGAGTTTGGCACACTTTCCAATATGGTAGCTGCTGATTGAGAGAAGTACTTGAGTTATATTGCTGACTGTACAAGGTGTAACCTCTTAAATTTCTGAGACTGCTCATAATAAAATTCTCCCTTGTGACTGGTTTTCCCCTTGTGGGTTTTTCCAGGGTCATTTGACCATATATCCTGTGTCAAAATGTGTTGAACGTGACTTCTGTTCACTGTCATTTTTTTTCGTTGCTATTTTCAGATTTCCTTAACATTTAGTATTTCTGCCTATAAAGTACAGTTGGATGTGTTTGAGATTAATGCATGACTGTTGAAGTTTATATGAAGTAGAAATCAGAGTTTGCTAAGTGTTTGACAAATTGCCTAGCTGAGTTTACTAGCTGAGCTGTTAGTGTTTGACAGAAATTTTTAACATGGAATCAGAGCTAGGGCTTTGAGCTTCAGTGGACAGTAGAGGAGAGCTGTTGGACAAGTGCTTTGCTGATTGGTACAGCTTGTGGCACTTGGGTTGCAAGTGATTTGCAAAAGGGTCTTTTGCTTGGAAGTAGAGGGGAAATAATGACTTCCAGTATCAGGTACGAGGATTGGTTGGAGGGGATCTCCAACTACCTGTAGTGGAAGGCTAGGATTGTCGTTGTTTTGAAGTGAACAAGCCGTGGTTATTCGTTAGTACCACAGTGGTACCACCTTCATCAAATCCCATTGCTTTGGGCATCCATGAGGTGAAGCAAGCTAGAACTCAAAGGATTCTCCTGGATGGAGTGAGGGACCACTTGATTCCAGATCTGTCCGAGAAGCAGACAACCAAGGAAATTTGGGATACAATGAAGAGCTTGGACGAGAACAAGAATGAGAACATGAAGATGGCCTTGAAGGACAAGCTCCACAACATGAGGATGGCCAATGGAGAGAATGTGGCCTCTTATCTCACCCGACTTAGGCAGGTGAAGGATGAGCTCAGTGCTGTGGGTGAGATCATTGCAGAGCCAGAGTTGGTGCGTATAGCCCTAAAGGGCTCCACCAAAGAATGGGACATGTTTGTGAAATGTGTGGTGGGCCGAGAAAAATTTCCATCTTGGGAAAGATTATGGGATGACTTCACATAGGAGGAGATCCGGGAAGGGTCTCAAGAGAAGGCGAAGGGTGGTGCAGATGAAGAAAATGTGGTTCTTGCTGTGAAGAGCAAAAGCAGAAAGAAGGGGAGTGGGGTATCCACATCTGAGAAGGACATGGGCAAAGTGAAATTCTTTGCATGTTAGAACTTTAGCCACTATGTAGGCCAATGTCCAAACAAGAAGAAAGGAAAGAAGAAAGAGGCAAAGGCAACGACTGTAGCATCAACTAAGATAGAAGAGTATTCTAAGAAGTTTGAGAAGGAGTTCTCACTGGTCTCAGTTCTTTCGAGTAGCAGTGTGGCAGAGTGTGCGGACACTGGTGCATGGTTTGTGGATAGCGGAGCATTGCACCACATAATTGCGATATGAGCTATGTTCCTATAATTGGCAGATATCGACAGAGGGATGCATGTAGAGAGTGGGTTTGACACCACACATGCAGTAGAGGGGGTTGGATGGGTCAGATTCCGGCTTGAGTCAGGGGGATATCTGGAAGTGGATAAAGTGTTGGTAGTACCAGAGATGAGGATGAACTTGCTCTCATTATCAACTCTGGAGGACGATAGATATGCGGTCCTATTCTGCAATGGACGTGTCATTATCAATCCGATGGGGGAGAGCTTGCATGCAAGACGAGTGTTGGGCATCATAGATGGCAAGATGTACAAGTTGTTGGAGCATTCTGTAGATGGTGAGTCCAGGTGGATATCGGGCTTAGTGGCAGTGTCAGAGACTCATGGGGGAGAGAGTTCTTTCAATTCAGTTAGGAGACCGAGCTGATATGAGATGACACTTGAGGATGTGCATGAGGGTGAGGTGAACTCTCAGTGCAGATGTGACTGGCACATGTCTTCATCGCATGAACTCGTGTAGGTGACAAAGAGGCCTTTTGGTTCAGAGGGAGCAACTTCAACAGCGGTGGGAGTGAGGGGGCTGGAGATGGATCCAGGTGGAGGTGCCAGAAGTACCTCCCTCGCTAAGAGGGTGTGTTAGATTTTGTAGCTCGGAGGTACTTTTGCATTTATTGTGCTTAGATGTAGCAGTCCGAGCAAATGTCTCACTTAAGCGACTTTATAAAATGTATGTATAAACTGACATTATAATGTCAAGTTGGGGTCTTTTATTATTTTGGGGTAAAGTAAAAGTGATTTTTATATAGCTGCATGACTTAAGTGATTTAAGTTATGTCATCTTGAGCATAAATCACATCCATCGATCTTGTGGGTCAAGATTCGATCTTGATTGTAGAAGATGAAGAGTTAGGGCATGCATTCCAAGAAGAGAGTCTTTGGAGAGTGGGAGGAGGCACACAAATTGAGAAGGTGACATTCAACAAGCATCCTGCACAACTCTGTTTTTGGAGGGTCGTACAACACATTAAATGCTGGTCGTACAACGAGAAGAGGCATATAAATCAATGCTGCAGATTGGCACAATTTTCTAGGAGATTTTTACTATTAGTGTGACTGTACAGCTGTACTGTACGTTGTACTTATTTCTGGGCACTGTTACCAAAGTTAGGCACAGAAATTGAGGTTGATTTCTGGTACAACAGGCCTTATTGCTGCACAGTGAGAGTTGGTACACTTTCCAAGGTGGTACCTGCTGGTTGACATAAGTTCCTGAGTTATATTGTTGACTATACAAGTTGTAACCTCTTAAATTTCTGAGACTGCTCAGATTAAAATTCCCCCTTGTGATTGGTTTTCCCCATGTGGGTTTTTCCAGGGTCATTTGACCATATATCCTGTGTCAAAATGTGTTGAATGTGACTGTTGTTCACTGTCATTTTTTTGCTGCTATTTTCAGGTTTACTTAGCATTTAGTATTTCTGCCTAAAAGTACAATTGGATGTGTTTGAGATTAATGCATGACTGTTGAAGTTTATATGGAGTAGAAATCAGAGTTTGCTAAGTGTTTGACAAATTGCCTAGCTGAGTTTGCTAGCTGAACTGTTAGTGTTTGACATAGATTTTTAACAAAGTGAGTCCATCATTAGGGGTTCACAATGCAATGATTGAGATGGTTTCAAATTACAACATGAGAGCATTTATAAATAATGATTATATGTGAGGGATGTCCACGTCGGCTGAGTCCTCAATATTATTATTTATTCTTTTAGTGATTGGCTTCCATGTATCACTTAATCTCAATCCGTCATTTCTATTCAATGTATTTGTCCGCTTTTCAATCTTATCTTTTACCCTTCATTTTAAATAATGCTCTTCTTTCACAATTAATTGTGTATTTTCTATGCATATATGATGGGAAGAGTTATGCGAGTACTCCACGAGGGCTGATTTAGAAGTTTTGTCTTTTAATATATTTGTAGCATGTTCTTTTAGTCGAATCTGTATCGACCTTCCAGTTTCACCAATATAAACCTTTCTGCATGAAGAGGAATATCATAAAAAGATGATGGATCACCTCACCACAAGCGAAAGCTAAAGAGTTATTAACAAGGACACCGGGAATAAGATTATGCAAGAGGTAGCAAGAACGATTAGATGTTCATCCCTTGACGAATCAATCAAAAAGAATATAACTCCTAACAATGCAATAATGTCAAGGATTTATGGTTCTCCTAAAATACGTAAGGAGGAGGGTGTCCCATTAAGGTCAATAGTCAATACCATAGGGTCTCCGACTTACCATCTGGTGAAATTCCTTGTGAAAAAACTTTGTCCCATGTCTAGAACCGAGGGAAGAAGACATTCTGGTTATCTTTTGATATTGTGTCACTCTACACCAAGATTCCGGTGGATGAGGCTATCAACGTGATCAAAGGCATCACGAATACAGAGATCACAGACTTGGTAAGATTATGCTTGAAGTGCACATATTTCAGCTATAAGAGCATAATATATGAGCATATTCATCGCGTTGCAATGATCTCACCATTATCCTCCATGGTGGCAAACATCTACCTAGATCACTTTGAAATAAGGACCCTCAACTCTTTCCCCCTAACCTTGGATGAATGGAAGAGATATGTAAATGGCGTCTTTGCGAAGTGGAGACATGGAAAAGAGAAGCTTAATGAATTTTTGTCACATCTCGTTAGCCTCTTAGAGCATATCAAGTTCACCATAGAAATGGAAAAATACAACCAGTTACCTTTCTTGGATGTACTTCTCACAAAAAAAGAAGGTGGGAGATTAGGGTATCAGGTATAAGGTGGGATATACCTACATGCGAACTCTCACCACCATCCATCCCAGAATGCTAGTGTCATTAAAACCCTCACAACAAGGGCATCGATAATATCAGATTTTGAGCACTTGAACAAGAGCTGGACCAACTCCGAAAGGTCTTTACGATGAATTGATACCATAAGAATCACATTAACAAAGCAATTCACCAAGCTCGAAACAGAAGACACGTTCATCATGTAGTGGACATTCGAAGATCTCGTTGCCATAAGGGTACCACTGAACGGATTGCCAAAATCCTTAAAAACAAAATATTTTGGTGGCCTTCACTCCCCCAAACACCATTAGGGAGATGGTTGACACAATGAAAGATGCCGTGGACCCAAGACATTAGAAAGGTGTGTATACAAGACCTAGTTTGTCACTAGTGTGTCACATTAAATGAAGGACTAGTTTGAAACCTCCATCATTTACTTGAGTACCTAAGGTTAAAAGACTTAGTTTGATGCTTGAAACCTTAAGACTTTTGCTAGAAATTAAATGCAGAATTTTACTCTTGGAGGGATAGATTTGCCATTCATCAAACTATATATAAAGGTACTGTTATATTATGTTGAATTATTAATCCATGTCAACAACTAAGTGTGTTAGAAGGAGGAAAATAAAACATAATCATAATAGCAAATAGATCAAGCAGGAGAACCTCATCACATTGACTATTCCAAAAATAAAATATATTTATTATTTGGCCTTTATATAAGTGTGATAACAAGAGAAATCCACAAATAATTAACAACAAAATTGAAAAGCATAAACATAACTAAACAACAAGCCAACAATATCTCCTTTCTTCATTAGTCTTCAAGCATTTAATATACAAGGGAGCATCATCCTCATCTCCAAGCTCCTATTCTTATTTTTCACTTTAAGTTAACTCACTTCTCAATCCTTAACACCCAACTCCTCAATCACAAAATAAAATGGAGAGAAAGCTCCTTTATATAGAAATGAGAAAGATCTAACTAACTCCATGACAAGTCCAACAATAATAAAATATTGGAGTTAGTTAGATCTAACCAATCATGGTTATCAACTGTCAAGTCAAATGAATGAAGTGGGTCTCTTCTTTCATTCAAAAATAGGATGAACCATTTTAAACTTCATAGTCACTTTAACTCCCAACAAGATGAAACAAGGTGCGAACAAGACCACTCAAAGATGCAAGTGGACCCCCTAGTGGATAAGGTTAGGTGAATGAATGAGTGTGAATGGATGCAAGTGGTCAAAAAACTAGAGTGCAAGCATAACTAACCTTTCAAAAGAAGTGCAAGCTCAACAACCTCCCCCACTTGTGTTCCCAACGAATTTATAAAGGGGGGCAACCATATATTTTACTCTTATTTTAGAATACACACACATTCGATTTTTTTTTTCAAGAACTACCTCAAATGTGTGCCAAAATGGAACAACTACCCTCAAGTGTTGTACCACATAAGGCTTAAGTTGTATTCCATAGTGAATGCACTTTATTTTTTTTGCCTCAACATGTGTGCCAAAGGGGTGCACTACCCTCTTGTGTTGTACCACATGTGACATAAAGTTGCATTCCCTAGTGAAATATTAAAACATTTTGAGATGAAACTTAGGGAATGAGGTCTCGATGAAGGTTTACAACATATGAAGATTAATAAGCCAATAATTTAGGCACTCAACCTAAGGTTTGGGTTGAATTAATAAATAATAAAAATATCCCAAACCACTTTGGCGTGTTCACACATGGAAAATATGATTTAATGAAATATGATAGATGAAAGGATAATTATGAAGGAAAACCTATATTAAAATAGATGGATGGCTTATACACCCTCTAGGAATGAGAATATGATGGAATATGAGTGTGACACTGTGATATGGGTTCAACTCGGAATCGGGAGTTGAACCAGTTGAGGGTCAACTCGGACCGGAACCTGAACCGACAATGAACCAGAGCGGTTTGATTTCAATGACTTAGACTATTCAAAAATACATAAACTTTTACAATTTTAATGAAAAGAATATATATTTAACATTCCAAGCTATGCTTTCAAACCATTAGAGACATAATATGCAAAGTCTACTCATGTATATACCATGTAAGGGTGAATATATCGAAATGGCACCAAGTGCGATACATATCTGAAGTTCTGAACCAAAATTGAAAATACATAATCATCAATCATTGCCTATATTGGAATCCTATTCATCAATAGCACCTTGTTCCCCCCTCCTCTAGGCTCTAGTCCTTGCCTCTACTTCAAATATCGAAGTTAATCTCCAAGGACATTAGTCAACTCCCTGCAATTTTGATGAAACTTCCTAATCCAAGCATTAAAATAAGGTAGAAAAAGCTTTCCATGCTTAATAAGTGATTTTGCTTGATTGAAGGGTACATTTTTATTAAGGTCATGACAAAGGAGTTCAATCAACTTCAACAATTAGGCATTGGCACCACCAACATCAAGGTACATAGAGAGTTTGATGTGCTGGATTAAATTCCAATTCCTTACTCTCATACATGATAGAATCCAGTGGAAACGTTGTAATCCTGAAATCCTGAAAACTATTAAGTTTGTTGAATTTTGAATGGGATCTAAAATTCTACTTTTTACATATGAAGTCCGATTAGGTTGGAACCACTCTCAAGCATCCTGAAACAATTACTGGTAATGTTAAAAATTTAAGTAAAAAGAAGGAGAACGAAAGGCAAAGAGAATGATTCTTAAACATTACCATTTAATATTACTTACTTCAATTTCACTGCAGCGGGAGTTGTATAGAGGCCAAACCGAACGATTTTTTACGGACTCAAGCAGTTCAGTCCGGTTCTGTACCAAATCAGTTGAGTCAGACATCGATTCGGCTGATTCTGTACCGAACCAGCCTCAGGGCTGAGTTTTCTACCAGTTCAATGCTGTTGAAGGTTAGACCAGTCAACTCTTCTGTTTCCGGTTCCGAGTCGACTGGTTTTTAAAACACTGGGTTATATGAAGGTAAAAAGTGGAAAACGATGAAAGATGAAAGTTACCTAGGTACAATGATGGAAAGGTGATGAAAGTGAGTGATATTAAGACAAAACACTAGGGAAGTACATCACCATGCTAGAGGACATAAACAACTAGGAAAAGACATGAACCCACCATGCAACAAGCAAGTGAAAGTAGTGACTAGAACATCATGATCAAGGGAAAAATAAGATGATCTCCCCAACAATGATCAAAGAAAAGTGCCTCCAACAACATGAAGATACATGATATGCAGCTGAGGCGATCTGCACCAAAAATCTCCATCAAGAATACCAAGAAGAGAAGAGGCTGCGTGAAGATGTAGATCCCCCAAGATGCTCCGAGGTAACAGCTGAAAACCCCAACATGAAACTTCATGACATAAACAACTAGGAAAATACATGAACCCACCATGCAACAAGCAAGTGAAAGTAGTGACTAGAACATCATGATCAAGGGAGAAATAAGATGATCTCCCCAACAATGATCAAAGAAAAGTGCCTCCAACAAGATGAAGATATACATGATATGCAGCTGAGGCGACCTTCACCAAAAATCTCCATCAAGAATACCAACAAGAGAAGAGGCTGCGTGAAGATGTAGATCCCCCAAGATGCTCCAAGGTAACAGCTGAAAACCCCAACATGAAACTTCATACGATATGAGGTGTAACACCTTCGGTTCACAATCTGCTCCCTTTCAATTGTAGCTGCCCAGTTCCTTTCTGTGACTTACACTAACAAGATTGCTGTCCAGTCAGTACCTGTCACTTTTCTAGTAGACTGAATTGTTTCTGGATAGTGTCTGGAGCATCGCAAGGTCAAATGTTCATTCTTATTGTCAATTCATTTAAAAAACCATAGGAGAAACCATTCTTCCAAACTTTTCCTGATGTTGTCCAAATATAACCAACATACTTTGACAATGATGATTGATTGACTAGCACTCCTAGCGCTATTATACTTTTGTTTGTATTGGAGTTAACCCTAGGGGTAGAGGACCCTGATCCAGTCTACTTCTCCACTGCTAAACAGATTTAAATTTTATAATATTACACAATCTGACTGTTTGTTGTCCAAGGTAGACTATTCACAGCATCTGAGTTTAAACAGGAACACTGGGACACTGGTTCCATCCCTTTGGACTGTTGAATCTTGATCCAGTTCAAATTGGACATGGGGGACTTGCTTAGGTTTTGACGATTTGTCTTCTGACTGGATCCTGCGTTGGAGCTAAACCTTGGGAAGGTACCCGAGGAATCTGGATAGTTATGTCAGGCCTAACTGTCTGACTATGACGTTTCACAATTTAGTGATTGTTGCCCACTCTTATATCTGGTTAATGTATATTTAAATTTTGAAAAAATGACATCTAGTTTCTACAGTTAACCCTAGGGGTAGAGGACCCTGATCCAGTCTACTTCTCCACTGCTAAACAGATTTAACTTTTATAATATTACACAATTTGACTGTTTGTTGACCAAGGTAGACTATTCAGAGCATCTGAGTTTAAGCAGGAACACCGGGACACTGTTTCCATCCCTTTGGACTGTTGAATCTTGATCCAGTTCAAATTGGACATGGGGGACTTGCTTAGGTTTTGATGATTTGTCTTTTGACTTGATCCTGCATTGGAGCTAAACCTTGGGAAGGTACCCGAGGAATCTGGATAGTTATGTCAGGCCTAACTGTCTGACTATGACATTTCACAATTTAGCGATTGTTGCCCACTCTTATATCTGGTTAATGTATATTTAAATTTTGAAAAAATGACATCTAGTTTCTACATTATCCATATATGTTTGGCATGTCAAAAATGTAAAAATATGATCTAAAATCAGACTATATATTTGTATATATTTTGAAACTCCTAATCCTGAGGAATCTCTGAATGTTGAACGTTGAAATCTGCCTTGCCCATTTTCAGCACTTCATTGGTGTGGCTGCAGGTGTGGAAACACCATTTCTGAAATCCAGGATTGTTGGAGTGCAGGGCTGCATCACATGTCACACATGATTATATAATATGTAAAGATATAAAAAGCAGAACCAAGAAAATGTAAAAGTGTAAAATGAACATAAAATAATTATGATTATTGAGATCATTGAATAGTCAATGCTATAAAGCAAGCAAATATAAAATGACAAAATATGGTTGAAACCCTTTCTTTCTCTTCAAAAACTGATACAAGGAAAAGAGTTCACAGAAGTATCTTCTGAGATGAGGTCTAATTCAGTGCTCATTTCATAAGAAATTATTTTGGGAGAAAAAGTTAGTAAGAACAAGCAATTTTTTCTTTTTCTTTTTAAGGGGAATGCCCCTGCGGGGAAGTCCTCTTTTTAGTTGTGGAGGATGCAGGGTTTATTCCCGGGATGCCTATGGGAGACTGTCCTGCACCCAGGTAGGTGCCCCTGGTGCTGAACGACAGATGAGCGATGCATTCCTGTCCTGGATTCACGCTCCTTATAGCAGGGGACACCAGTGCTGGAAACACTGCTGTCGTTTTAAGACTTGAAGCTCAGTCAAGGTGACTCCTGTCACCTATATAATACTCAGAATTCAAGACTAATTCTAGATTTCATACTAGGATTTTATGGAGTTCTAAGTTATAACGATGTTGAAAAACCCACACTAGGGATTTTCTAACTCATCAATCAGAATAATCTCAAAATTTAAACCACTGGAGTTAATCATCTGCCACTGACACATGGACTGCTTATGTGTTAAATTTCAAGGTTACTCTGAAAGTGTTTACAACTTTACACCATGTTTGGGGTGCTTCATGAGATTTGGAGTACCCAGGATGGATTGGCACATGAGAGATAGTCCATGATGGATTTGCATAGCTGAGATGGTTTGCTTAGTGGATGCTTGACCTCATATGGTTGCTGGCTTAGTGTACTTCCCCTTGGGCATTGGAGTTATTTTAAGAGTTTGGTGGATGCCCCACATTGGGCTCCCATGGAGGATCACATTGCTTGGAGAGTTCCTTACATGGGATTAGGAGTGTTGTGCATCTTGGAGGAGAGCATCAGGCCCTAGTTGGCATGTGGTAGCTTGGATTCTTGTTCTGAGGATTGAAGATGCTTGGGGCTTCAATAGTGTTTTTGTAGGGGAAAATGACCCATTGGAGTTCATTGTTTAGGATTGATGAAGTCTGTGGTGGCTTGTGATGGAGGGATGTGGACATGCCTTGTGTAGCTACATAACCTTGGAGCCATTATTGTGCACAGCATCACCTTGGAGCGTGACACATGTACTTTAGAGTGGAGCACCTTGCTTGTGTTGGCCTACAAGTGCTCATTGTAGGTTGCTTGTAAGGGCCAAGGCCTTGGAGGTTTAGTGTTAGGGTTTATCCCTTGGAGATTTAGTGTTAGGGTTTATCTCTTGGAGATTTGAGATTAGAGTTTTTTGATAAAACCATAGGGTGGAATTGTGAAGAAGAAGAGGAGAGGATATCTTGCCTTGGAGGATGTGTTGGTGTGATTCTTGCATATTGGATCTTCTTGGTTGGTGGGGTTTGTTGATTTTCCCTAGCTAGGGTTTGCATAGCTGGAAGGATTTCTACTAGCCAGTATGTACATGTGCTTCATCTTGAGCATATTAATCATTCAGCTGTCCAAAACTTTTGAAATTTCTAGGTTCGATTTTCAGCTATATATGTTCTTAATTTTATTATGCATTGTTATTTATAGCATATATGTCTTGCTAATTTGACATAAGTAAAGGGACAATTGTTAAAGTGATTTGACATCTAAGTGAAGAATATAACAGGCTTATTTTATTGCTGTCATACTGCTGTTATTACCGCTGTAAAAGAGTATTTTCTGATCTTGTTATTTGCTGATAAGTTGCCCTAAAAGGGCTGAAACTTATCATCTTTGATTGGTATCTTTTCTCCTTGAATTGTCGGGATGTTTGCGCTGTTTGGAAGTGAAACATTGTACTCTTTCTGCTGCTGTTTTGTACCTTGTTTTACAGCAGCACTAAGGCTGAAAATTCACAGGGCTAAGATCTGAGGAACCTTCTGGATTGAAGGTGAAATTTTTGTTTTGCATTGAATTTTGAATTCCAAGAAATTTCCATATTATGTTACATTTTGCATTGATACTCAAGTAGTAGAACCCGACATCCCTTCCTTTCTGCACTTGATTGAGCAGGTGCTGATTTATTTTGAATCAACAAATAATCTTACTTGTTATTGGGTTTTACAACTTACATGGCAATGCTATCGGTTTCATGGGATGCTGGTACAAAGAAGCAATGGGGAATATGAAAAACCTTAAATGTCTAAATTTGTAGAAAACAATATATTGCTGTTATATTTAGGCATGAGCAGTAAAGGGGCAGAACTTGGCATCAGATTCCCTCCACATTCTGGTGAAGGGAATTACAACAATCAACAAAATTAACTGCCATTATCATAGATTGCATGGTAATAGTAGAAGTGCCATGGATGTTTAAATGGAAAACCTTGAGAGCAATCACATCTGGAACATGTGTCGTCATAAAAAAATAAAAATAAATGGGATTTTAAATGTCTGTACTTTCAAGCCAGCTAAAATGGAATTCAATGCTGAATGCCAAGCAAGTAGAGATTCACATTTCATTGCAAATACAGAACCTGAAGTCAAAGTGTTTTCTTAGTAACACCAAGACAAACATTCTGAACTGAATCAGAAGCAGCTACTCGTGATAAGATCAATCTTCAAGTTAAGGTTGTCGATATCCCTTCTTTATGCTGAATGATGACTAGTTCTGATCCGTTCTATGTGTCTGTAACATATCAATACATTTTAATGAACACAATGCACTGTCTTTAACCATGGACCCAAATCATCTTCCATGGTCATGGATGATAGCTTGCAATTTAGCTTTTGAAGTAACAAGTCTGTCCAATGTAGTTTGCCTTAGGTTGATTTGTTGTTCTCTACCTTGAAGGTGGTTGGTGTTTGTTACTTCATAACAAATTGCATACAAAAATAATGATTTTGGTCCCATGTTTTAGTGGAAAGATTTCACAGTTAAAGTAAATGTTACCTAAATACAAGCCAATATTAAATACTTGGGGCATTTTTGTTTCAAGCATTTTTTGTGATTTTCTGGTACCGATTTTTTTTCTTGAGAAGTTGAATTGAAATTATCATCAGCCTAGAGAAATATCCAAATTCCTGAAGTCGCATTGTCAGTATTTTTCTACTGCTTTTTTGGTGAGGTAAGAGAGATCATATTAAAATTTCCAATTATTTGAATTATTGTGCTTCCTCAGTCTATTGGTATTCACTTCTACTCATTTGTGTGAGAGGTTGCAACCTCACATCAACACTAACACCTATATAAACTCTCTGAGAATTATTGCTTGATTTTTTAACTAATGTATGCTATGGAGATCCAGCATCAGTGTTTTGCATTTGATCTTTAGCAAGTTTTATTGTGTCGCAAGTGGGATAATTTTCAAGGGATTGTAATATTCCATGGTTTATCCATTTTTGTAGAAATTATTATCTTCTATGGCAATTTATATGAATTATGCATCTTTAAATCAGGATGGAAGAACAACACATAACACTTCAAGCCCTAGAGAAGGTGATAAAGAGTCAAGAATTAGTGAAGGAGATATAGAAACAAGGATTTCTGAATTGCCATCAACTTCCCATCTGCCAAGTACTGCAGGCACTGAATTGCCGTCAACTTCACAACATCTGGCAAGTACCACAGGCACTGGATTGCCATCAGCTTCACAACATCTGGAGGGTACTGCAGGCTCTGGATTGCCATCAGCTTCACAGCATCTGGCAAGTACAGCAGGCTCTGGATTGAGGTCAACTTCACAACATCTGGCTGGTACTACAGGCACTGGAGTTCCTTCTGCTAATATTGCTCCAAATGGTCTTCCTGCTCCACAAGTATATTTCTATGGAGGTAAGGTAACTTTAGAATTTAAAATTAGTATGGATGCATTCTGCCACGTTGCGACTGATATAATTTGTACCTGAATTTGAAGGAAACAATCCATATGTACCAGAAACTGATGGATATCAGCAATCTGCATACGTAACTGACGTTGGGTATCATTTACCAGTAAGAATCAGATTTTGGCTTTGGCTGTTAATTACAGATAATTTCTGCAGAAGTGGCATCTATGATATTAATAACATTTTAATACCTGATGTATATTGAATATTCTAATGGTATTACGGTTTTATAATTTCCTTGCAGGTTTTTCAACATGAGGTTTCTCCTTTGTTTTTTCCATCAATGGATGGCAGTTATCCTCCCCAGACCTTTTACAGCCCTGGATGGCAATCGATTCCAGCATTCAACACAGATAATATTATTTATGGTCATCAGTTTCAACATCCAGGCTCTCTTTATCAACAAGTGCCTTATCCAGAGAACCAATATTGGTCATTTCCTCCAGATGTTCCTCCAGCAGAAGCTATTATGCCGGGGTTAGAAGATTTTGGAATACATGGATCCTATTTCAATAGCATTCAGTTTGGAAACAACAATTTCTTTGGTAGCAGACCTGGATTTAATTCTTATTTAATGCCTCCAAATGGCTCTTACATCAGAGGCTTTATGCCTGCTGCTTTAAACAATTCTGTTCCTGTGGATGCTGCCATTCATTATGATAATATGAGGCCAGCTATGGCACAATGGATGGATGCAAGAAATGTAGGGGACCCTCAAAGCAATGGTGTTTCATCTGGGATCCATTCAACAATTGGGCAAAATTTCCCAGCTATTGCATTGCCACCTCCACAGGTATTCTACAATACAGCATATCTCCATTAGTCCTGTAGGTCAAATTATATGGTTTGCTTATATTACACTCTTTTGAATGCTAATCCATATCTAAATTAGACAATGGAGTTGATTTTGCTGACTGGGTTGTTTGAATTTTGTCTTGGTATTGTTTTGTTTCGCTGCAGCAAGCGGTTTATCTACCCCATATCACGGCCAATTTACAACCTCCGAGTGGTATTCCTTTTGTTATTCCTTCTCCTGCTACACAGTTGAGAACAAATGATGGTCTAACCCCTTATCAAGTAGAAATAGGAGGCAACAACTCAGGTTTGATGGTAGACAATAAGCGGTGGGTTGAAAATAGTGACTACTTTGACAATGGGCAATTGATCCATGGTGGCTCAAACGATGCAATGCAACATCCAACAATAAGGCCAGCAAATCAGCAAGCAATATCCAGTGGGCAGGCTGAGGGACAAAGTGTGTTTTCAGACAGGGTTAATGAAATTCTTGGAGTTCTTGGGGATGGTGACAGTTACAATCGTTTGGATTTTATTACCAAGTATGATGATGCAAAGTTCTTTGTTATCAAATCCTATAGTGAAGATGATATTCACAAAAGCATAAAGTACAGTGTTTGGGCAAGCACACCCAATGGAAACCAGAAGTTGAATCTAGCATTTGAGGATGCGCAGTTAAGAGCTGGTGACAATCCTGGAGGTTGTCCAATATTCCTTTTCTTCTCAGTAAGTTTCCTTTGAGTTGTCTGTTTAATATTTCTCCTTTTGTGCTAAGATTTTTCCTTCAATGAAGCCTATTATTATTTCTCTTATGTAGTTTGCACTTTTCTCATTTTTTACAATTATGGGTAAGCCTTTTCTTGCAAATGTTTCAGGTGAATGGAAGTGGACGATTTTGTGGTGTTGCAGAAATGGTGGGTCCCGTGGACTTCAGCAAAAGTATGGATTTCTGGCAGCAGGATAAATGGACTGGGAGCTTCTCAGTCAGATGGCATATCATAAAAGATATTCCCAACTCTCAGCTACGCCATATTATACTTGAAAACAATGACAACAAGCCTGTTACAAATAGCAGGGATACTCAGGATGTAAATCATCTTGCACTTTTGTCTTACTATGAACATTCTCCTTGAATTAGAATTAACAATATGGCAAATCTTGACCCTAAGAAAGCTTTTGCAAGTGGCTGAATGATTATATGATTTTTTCTGTCATATTCTCAATTCTAGCAAGGTTTTGGCTAGAGTATGAACTTCATAAATAACAGTGTTTTAAAATCTATATTCATACATTTTAGAAATATTTCTTGGTTTCCACTAACATGCATACTTTTCCTGGCAGATTAATCTTCAGGAGGGCCTTGAAATGCTGGAAATCTTCAAGAATTATCCTGCAAGGTCTTCCATTGTTGATGGCTTTTATCTTTATGAGAGCCGCCAAAGGGCACTGCAAGAAAAACGGGCTAGACAGAAAGCACAACCTCAGATTCATCAGGTTTGTGATGTGGACATCTGCATTGTTGTTTTGAGTGATCACGTGTTTAAATGTCTCTCACAATTGGTGTTTATGTAAAATATAGGTTGAGAATCTCAGGATAGAGCATTTTTCAGATGTGAACATTAAAGCAGATTCAAAGAGTGATCCACCACAGGCTAGTTCAATGCGTACTCCAGAATAGGGTTTTGTGATGGAGTTCAAAGGAGCAGAGGTTGGTAGACAAAAAGAATATTGTTGACCAAGCTTGACAAAGTCCGCATTGACAATCAATTGTCTGCCTTGTATCTAGGTCATAATTTTCTTGATGATTTGAGTGTACAGTATTCATCCATTTTGATTCCAGAGGTCAATGCTGGCTGGAGAAGGGATGAACTTGCGAAATGTATTTGATGTTTTGGGGTTCATCTGAATATTTTTGCTTAAGCTCATTCTGAGCTTAAGAGAGAATCTGGTTTAACAAGTTCATGTGCATGACAGGGATCCTTGAGGAAGTGATCTGTCTGATGCACACGATAGGGGTGCAGAAACCATTGTCTAGATTACCTTGCAATTTATATAAAATCATTAACATGTTTTGAGCGTTAGATGTATCTCAAGATTAGGGCACCTTGATGTAAAACAAGGTGTAAATTTGATGTGATCGTCTACAAGCAAGTCTTCATAGTCTTGTGCCATATGCATTGATAACATGATTATGTTGTTGTCTTTCAGATTCCATAATATTTGAATTGAATGATTCTGTGGATTAGGGATGTGATTGGAACAATAAAATCACACAAATATATCTACAAAAACATAATGCTAAAACTTTAATGTTTTCATAAAAATTATTGCATTCAATGGTCTTGATGATTTTGAGCATTTTCAGTTTTAAAGGTTCGTATAATGCTCTTGATGATTTTGAGCATTTTCAGTTTTAAAGGTTAGTATACGAAGAGAGTCCAACACAAGCATTATATTGTCAAGCATATGAGGTTTTTTAAAATGTAAATTGTATATGTGATTGAGGTCATCAAGCCATCTTGCCCGACAGGAAAAGAGCTTTATTTTTGTTCCATCTGTAGGGACTCTGAATTTGAACCTTTACATCAACAGTAGTTATTGACTGATTTTGTCTTGTTCCTACACCTCTAGCCATGCTATCCTGTGGTATGCTGAAGTATGATTGCAGATCTCATATGCTCCTATTTTATTGGCTTCAATTCAAAGTAGAATTACTAATATTGAACAACTGGATAGGAAGGGCAGATTAATGCTGAATGGAAAGAGGGAACACTTTAAACTTCCCTTGTAAGAACATTTTCAAGAGAAGCTGGAAGATGTAGGGTCAAGTAACAAATAGAGTAAAGCTTTGCATATAGGGTTAACTAAGCATGCAGTGAGAAAAGTTAGGAAAGTGCTAATTACCTTTATGCACAACAGTAATAACAATGATAGTTAACCCTATAAATGTTAGATCGGCACTGTTGTGATAGAAGACCCAGATCATGATGTTGGAGTAGAAGAGGTGAAGGTACATAAGTTCTAGATTTGCAACCTTAGAAGCTAATAAAGAGAAAAGAGTGCCCCTTGGTTTACGAGAGGCATGCATACTGCAACATAACCTACACTCCAATAAAATACACTATATATTCAGGCGGAACTAATAAATTTGAATAAGTTGGCTTTCACCAAGAATTATTGTACAAATAGGTCAATGAGAGCTGAGTGGTAAAAATTTGGATTTATTGCTTTTAATTTTGGTTTTTAAGGTTTTTTACATATTGCATATCATCTACATTTGAAATTTGAAACTTTTATCAGGATTCTGAAATGAAATCTTAATTATATTTGAATCAGATAACTCAAACAAAGGAAAGTGAAATCCTTCTTTTCTTTGAGTGCAAGTGTTTAAAGAAATGTACTGTACATCTAAATATATGCAAATCCAGTGCAATATTATCATGCTGAGTCTAAATTTAGATATGAAATCATATTTTACACCCTAACTATGCCGGTGTAATATAATTGAATCTGTCATAAAATTGTTGAAATTGTAGGTCGGACATGAACTTCTGCACAGGTTTAGTATCAAACATGCGGGAAGTCGTTTGAGTAATTTCTATTACATTAGTGACTTAGACTAATCTCAACTGTACATCTTACTGAGGGATTAGGGTTTTGGTAGATTAGAGTTTTAGTTCAAGTATAAAGGCAATTCAAGGTAGAGGGTTAAGACACATTCATTATTAACTCAAAGATAATTTGGTTGAGAGGTGATTGATTTCATTAGAGGAGAAGATTAAGAGCATCGTATATGAGCCAATTCAATAACCAAGCAAAGGGTAGTGTGCAAGCCCCTACATGACATATCTGTACAGTTGTACAGACATGTATCTACAGTCGTATGGACAGGTTGTGCAATGTGCAGCAACCTACAAGCTGTTTTCTCGGTTTTAGAAGGGAGTTTTCCTTGGTGTGTAGATTTGTTCCATTTTGAGTGTATTGTACAATTGTTAGTTTGACAGTCCATGGAGGTTTCCTTGTAAGCTTTGGATTATTAATGAAATGATGATTTGAAGGAGTAAATTATCTGTGTAGTATGTTTTGCTTACGTTGTCTACTTTTCAACTATATGTGTGACCATTGCTATGTGAAAGAATTTAATTTTTGCAATTAAATAACAAGTTTGTGTTTAGTTGAGAACATAAGGACAATAGTTACTTAGGGTTTGGAAATTTAACATGGTATTATAGCTTCTAAGATTGAGAGGATTTGAAGAGTTTACAATGGTAGATCAATTGCTAGGGGTCATGACCAGCAATAAGAGGGTTTTAGAGGTAGTATTCAACAGAGTTGGGAGTTTGTGTGCAAATTAGAGATGGCATCGACTAGCCTCAGGGTTTAGGATAGATTGGATGGTGCCTCAAATTTCCTACCATGGAAAGTAAGGGCAACTCTTTTATCAAAAGAGAATGAACTTTGGGATATCGTGAAGGATGTAGTGAGTTTGTCGACAAATCCACAACTTTTGGCGGATCACAAGAAGAAAGAAGTGAAGACCAAGCGAATGATAATGGGTGTTATAAAGGATCATTTGATCTTTCATATATCCAAGAAGAAGACGTTAAAGAAGATGATGAAGGTAACGCAAATTCATGATCAACTTGCAGCGGTTGGGGAGAAGGTTGAAGATAAAGAGCTAGTGAATTGAGCATTGAATGGGTTCCCATCTTAGTGGAAAACATTTTTCTAAGGTGTTTTTGCTCACGAGAATCTTCTCTCCCAGGAAAGACTGTGGGATGACCATTTCTGCATTCTTTGGTTGTCCAATTTATATCTATATATCGGTTGAGAAGAGGACCAAGTTGGAGCCCTCTAGTAGGAAGGGCTTGTTTGTCGTTACAATGAGACCTCAAAGGCCTACAAGATCTTTATTTCAAGGGAGAGAAAGGCAATTGTAAGTAGGGATGTAAAGTTTGAGGAAGAATTTGCATCCAACGAGTCTCATTACAGAGGCTGAGGAGAAGGAAGCTCCATATGTTGAGCCAGGGCCACCAACGATTTCTAGTTTGGGGCAACAACCTTCAGGTGCAAAGTAGGAGCCGCCAGCTCTTACGAGTTCTGCAGGAGACCTTGATGGTTCACACAGACATTGAAGGATGCTTAGGAGCATGTTGAGGCTCCTAAGAATTCATTCAGGGAGAACAGGCCTCCGAAGAACTTTCCAAACTGCATGGCATTGATGAGTAACATTAAATTTCAAGCCTTCTAGTTTTCACGAGGCAATAGACTAACAAGTTTGGAGGGATGCCATGGTGGAGTTCATCTCCATCATGAAGAATGATGTATGGGACATTGTGCATAGACTGGAGGGGAAATCAATAGTGACTTCTAGGTGGCTCTACAAGATCAAGCATGCGACAAATGGCAACATAGAGAAGTACAAAGTGAGGTTTGTGGTGAGAGGGTTCTCTAAAAAAGAGGGAGTGGACTACGATGAGACTTTTTCTCCAGTCGACAAGTACACTTCCATTAGAGCAATAATGTATTTAGTCTCCATTATGGAATGGAGGATACATTAGATGGATGTGAAGACAACATTCCTCAATGGGATAATTGAGGAAGAAGTGTACATAGAGCAATGCCAGGGCTTTGAGATAAGTGCGAAGGATCCCCATGTATGCAAGTTAAACAAGGCCTTGTGTGGACTCAAGCAAACATTGTGAGCATGGTATTCTAGGATTGATGGATACTTGCAGAGTATGGCTTCACCAAAAGTGAAGCAGATCCCAATTTATATTTCATATTTGTTGGGGAAAATCTGTTTATTTTTGGTGATATATGTAGATGACATGTTTCTTAAAGGATCATAGAAGCTCATCGCAAGGTGCAAGGCAGATATGAAAACTAAGTTCGAGATGATGGACATTGGCATGATGCATTACTTCTTAGGGTTGGAGGTTTGGCAAAGACCAGAGGAGACTTTCCTTAGGCAAGGTAAATGTGTAGTCTTCCATCTGAAGAGATTTCAGATGGAAGATTGCAAACCTATGGCCATGCATACAATCACTAATTTGAAGAAGGTAACATCTTTGAGTCCAAATTTGGTGGATCGCATGTTGTACAAGTAATTGATATGTTCATTGATGTATTTGGTTAACACAAAGGCCAAATATATGTTTTGCAATGAACACCATGAGTCGGTTCATGGTGGAGGCAAGGCAAGAGCATTGGGTAGTAGCAAAACATGTGCTCAAATATTTGAGGGGCACAATGGAGTATGGGATGAGATATTTGGGAGATAGGGAAGTGAAGTTGTAGGGGTATACAAACTCAATAAAATTGGGCAGGCAGGGCATCAAACATGAAAAGCACCTCATGGTGTTGCTTTAGCTTGGAATTAATGATGATATATTGGTTTAGTCGAAAGAAGAATTATGTGGCACTCATTTCAACAGAGACATAGTATATGACATCTAGTATTGCGAGTTGTGAGGCTATTTGGCTTCGCAAGTTTCTTGCAGGTTTGCTTGATAAGGAGTTGGATCCCATGATGATTTATTATGATAATCAAAGTTGTATCAAACTCTTTGAGTCTCAAGTTTTTCATGATAGGTCCAAGCACATTGAGATTAGATATCACTTCAGTGGAGACAAGATTGAAAAGGGAGCAGTGAAGCTTCAATATGTACCCACAGATCAACAAGTTGTTGATATTCTAACCAAGCCCTTAGCAAAAGGGAAGTTTGAAGTATTCATAGACAAACTTGGATTGGTGCAAAATTCCTTTCTCACTAAGAGGGAGTGTTGAAAATTGTAACTTGGATGACAACTTCCGCACAGGTTTAATGTCAAACATGTTGGAAGTCACTTAGTCATTTCTATTTTTTAGTTCACTTTAGTAATAAAGTGATAGTCTTATGTTTAGTTGTTGAGTCTAATAAAGTGTATTTTTAATTCATTAGTGATTTAACGAATCTCGACTATACATCTCACCAATAGATTAGGGTTTTAACTCAAGTATAAAGGCAAGTCAAGGTAGAGTGTTAAGACACATTCATTAATCACTCAAAGACAATTTGGTTGGGAGGTGATTGATTTAATCAAAGGAGCATATTTAGAGCGTTGGAGAGGAGCCATTTCAATAACCAGGAAAATGGTAGTGTGCAGTTCCCTACAGACATATCGATACAATTGTATGGATAGGTTCATACAATCATATGGAACAAGTTTGTAGAGTTGTACATACAAGTTGTAAAACATGCAACAATCTGCAAGCAATTTTCTCGATTTTGACATGCAGTTTTCCTCAGTGTGCAGATTTGCTCAGTTTTGAGTGTATCATATAACTATTAGTTTGATAGTCTGTGGAGGTTTCCTTGTAAGCTTTGAATTATTAATGAAAAACTGATTTGAAGGAGTAAGTTATCTGTGTATTGTGTTTTGCTTTCGTTATTTACTTTCCAACTACATGTGTGACCATTCCTATGTGAAAGAATTTAATTTACGCAATTAACTAACAAGTTTGTGTTTAGTTGAGAACATAAAAACAATAGTCATATAGGGTTTGGAAATTTAACAAAAATGTCCAATTTCAACACTGAGAAACAACTCTAATTATGATGAAATGACTAATTCATACAATTCTATCAAAATTATGTATAAGAAAATAAAAGAGACCTTGCAATTAGAGCATAGATGTCTAAAAGAATATTAATAAGATGAAAGTTAAAATTCACATTTTGCCTTTAGATTCATGTGGGTCTTTAGAACCATTAAAAGTTTGCTTTATTCAGTATCGTAAAAGATCTCTTTAATATTCTTTTCTTGATGAGGATTTTGGGATGAACCATGTGTTTGCATATTTACCTCGGTTTTGTTGCTAAGTGTAGAGTTGAAAGAGTTTGCATTCAAGCCATAGAGTTGCTTTGCAATATACCTTGAAGAGGAAGATGTAGGACAAACTCAATAAATTCAACCTATATAGCGGACAATGGTTAAGTCCATTTTACAACCATCTACAAGTATATTGTATTTTATACCACACCAAAAAAATCTCAACATTACCTCATAAGGGTATTGGACCAGTGCATATGCATATGAATGCAATTTTTAAAGCGCTAATAAAAGATTACATACATTAATTAATGATGATTATTTTATTAATCATTGGATATTACATTTGCATGTATAAAACACAAGTTCACCTTTAAGTGTAATTTTTGTACCTTATAACACTGAGGTCACAAGCAAGAAATGAGATGAATTTGAAATAATTTTAAAGCATTAATAAAGAGCTTACATTATTATAATGACATTGTTGACATTCAATTAATAGGAAAAGTATTGTAAGATAATATACTTACTAAACATTAATGTGTAAGAGTATAATCATTTCCTTTTATTTTTTTGTGAATGTGTAATTGGATATTCATCATTTCTTCTTTTTCTTCGTCCCATATATTTTTGGGAATGTGATTGGATTTTTTTTAATCAATATTGTCCCATATATTTTTGCAAACGTGTAATTGGATTTCTTTTTAATCAATATTGTCCCATATATGTTTGCAAATATGTAATTGGATAATTTTTAATCAATCTTGACACATTTCAACTTTCTTCACATGAATTACAAAATATGAAAAAAAGGTGTGAGTCATAGATGGTGACCATCTTCATTTTTTTGGATTCACTATAGTTTATTAACATGAAGACTTTCCTGGGTTGGCAGGTGCGGGAGTCCTCCTTGATTCCTATGGAAACAAAAAGAAAGATTATGCCTGGGGAATCGGTAGGAGGACTAACAATGAGGTTGAATGGCTCGCTCTGATCAAAGGAATGGAAATTGCCAGGAATGACGATGTCAGGGACTTAGTGTCCTTTGGCAACTCCATGCTAGTTATCAGGGAGGTCAGATATTTGGCTATCAATCGTAAAAAACCAGTCTCCAAACTACAACACCTCTTCACATATGCGGCCAAAGAATTTCACTCCATTTCCTTTCTCCACATCTTGAGAAGCAACAACAAGGAAGCAGACAGCATGGCAAACATTGGTGCTGCTCTGGATTGTGGTTTGGTGACCATAAATGGTCTCAACATTGGCATTAACTAGGTCCCTTAGTCCCCTCTCTCGTTGGCTCATGATTCCTAAGACCCCTCATGGATTGGAAACATATTCCACACCCCTTAAACTATAGAGTTGAGAATTTTTGCATTTGGAGTAAAGGAAAGTTTGCCTTGGGATCTCCTTCCTCGCATCGGTCCTCTCCCACGTACTCCTAGAACAATTGGCGCTCCCACCAGACTCATCCCACCTGTCTCGCATGCAGGCATTTAATATCACCACCCTCTGCCCTGCTTTATATCACGTCTCAGGGTGGTATGCTCGACACTCTGCAAATTCAAATTGCTGTGACTTAGGTATGGAGGATAAGGGTCTGAACCTTTTTTCGTTGTAGTGCCTCCGCTGCAGGAATAATATTCAAGACAATGCAGGGGGGTTGGAACGAAGCATTACATGTCATCTTTCGATGTGGTTCAGGGGCAGGGGAATGGGCAAGTTCGTGGTGGTTCGACTCAGAATTTTCTCCGTGGTCTCACCAGGGTTGACGAGTCTAGCAATGGTAGGAATTGGGCTCCTATTGAGCTTGGTTCCGGACAGAGCAATGGTGGTATAGTGCAGCCAACTGCTCGTGGAATCTTCAACGAGCCGAGAAATGGAAAGAGCTGGACCCCTCTTGAATTGAGTACTAGCCAGAACCTGGGAGGGGTAATGCAACACTCTGCTCGCGGGCACTCCAACGAGCCTGGAAACAACAACAATTGGGCCTCCCCGCATGGTTTGCATAGTGGGTTTGTCAATTTGGAGTCTCCTCATGGGAAGGATGGTTCGTCTTCAGAAGTCCTTCCTCACTTGCTGGAGCTAGTGAGTCAGGTTCAATGGCTCAGTGGTGAATACACCGATCATAAAAAATCTCTCGCACACCTGGCCACCTTCATCCAGATCTCAACTATGGAAATCCATAATGGTTGCAACAAAATGAAGGAGTACTTTGACGTGATTGTTAGAAAAATGGATAATGGTTGTCCTTGCTCAGGGGATATTAGCACTCAGATTAACACTCTGCACAATTTTCTGAAAGTGGTCGAAGCAAAGCTCGATAACATGAGGTCTGAATCTAGAAACAATACTACAGTCTTCCATGGTAACAATGAGGAGAACGTCGGAACGATGCATGGCAACAAGGATAAAATCGGTCACCAATGTTCTGCCTGATATTCCGTGGTTGTTTCAGAACTGCCTGGTTTAAGTCTTTTTGTAATGGCTCTAAGAAGCTAGTTAATTGTCTACCCTCTCAATATGTATTTCTTTTGCTATCGTCTGTTAGGGAAGTTTGTAAGGATCTATAGTTGTAGTAGAATTAAGTGTGTGTATGAACTGCAAAGACGAGAAATGGATGAGCCTGCTATGACAACTCTCCAATTTTGGAAACAGTCTTCCAACCTTTATTTTGTAACTTTGCATCTTCTTTTTTAATACAAAAGCTCGTCACTCTTTCTTGTAAAAAAAAAAAACATGAAGACTTCCAATCATCAAATTCGTTTGGCTTTCTCTCTTTTCACCTCCTCTTCTCCTATTTAGGAAATAGGGAAAGAAATATAAAGATTGTGGTATTCCTTAACAAATATTGAAGCTTACAATTTGTACCTCTTAGCTCTAACCAAGTGACACGTTTAAACACAATGTATTGCCTCCAATAACTAGTTTGGGTTCTTAAATGCTTGAACTCCATAGACAACTTTTTACAAAGTATTTAAGTAACAAGAAGTTTACAACAATATCAATATCATAGTTATAATATGTTTTATTAATTAATGAAGCATAGTCACCACATTTTATTTATTCTTTGAAATAATAAATTAAACTTTCATTTATGATAGGGATTTTTAGTGATATATTTTAATTTATGGTTTGTTTGATATGAGATATTAATCTCATAATCTTATTTTTATGGTGCGTTTATTATTGTATTATGGCTTTGTTGTTTTAGTTTCTTATTCTTATGGAGTGGTTGAGAAGTTTTCTATTCTTGCGAAGTAGTTGGGATCTTATCCTTAACAACTAGATCTAGTATTGTATGTTTAGTAGCTATTCTTTAGGATCTTGCCTCCTAATTTGTTGAGGTAGTTTTCCTCTTGTAAACTATACAAACTTGTTTTCTCTTAATAAAATTCAGTCAGAGATGGAGAGGAGCAATTATGCTTTTCAAAATATGGCATCAGAAACAAGATGGAATAATTGTTAAATGAAACAAGCATCCAGAGGCATTTATAAGTGATAAGGAAATTAGTTTGAACTCCTACATCTCGCATTTGTAAGTCATAACCAACATTTATCTATTGCTTGATTTTTATAAATTAATCTTTAACATTCCTAATTAAATACTCTCGTCTATTTTTTTTTAAAATAAAGAAAAGGAGATATCACAAACCCAACTCCATCTACTCTTTCTTCTTTGCAAGTATTGTCTAAATAAAGTGCAAATAGGTTTATATCTTAGATGATGCAATTACACATTCACATGATAATGTGGTTTATCTATTATTTGGTTTTAGAATCTAATCTTTTAACTGACATAATGAATTACTCTTGCAATAAATCTTTTAACTAAATAGAAAAGGAAATTCACAAAACCCGACTCCATGTATCTCTCTAAGCTATCTTCTTTGTAGGTATTATTTGAAGATCATGCAAATAGGTTTTATATCTTAAATGATGCACTCACACATTCACATGATAATGCCATTTAAAATTAGTGATGTAATTACATAACGAGGAAATGATATTATGAATTAATATATTTTTATTTTAAAAACTTAAATTTATTTATTTATATAAATAATTAGAAAGATATCATTTTTTCAATGCATATAAGTTTTTTACTTGGCATTAGAAAAACAACAATCATACACAAATAATATTTTGTTTTTTCTTTGTAAGTTAGTACCCATGGAGTTAGGTGCCAGTGGGGGGAGGGGTCATCTTTGATCCCAATGGAAATATAATCTCTTCTTATGCTTGGGGCCTTGGGAAAAAACAAATAACCAGGCTGAATGGGCAACCTTACTATTAGGTATCGAAACTCTGACCAAGCTAGGACTAAAATCCTATCAAGTTTTTGGCGATTCAAAGATCGTCATTCAGAAGATGCAAAGTATTCAAACTATGAAAGATCATGGTTCGAGCAGAGTTTAGAAAGGAATTCTTGCCTTCATCTCTAAAATATATAATATATAACTATACCACATCAAGCGACATAATAACTGTGAAGCAGATGCTATGGCCAACAAGGGATCTAGGTTGCGTCAAGGGGAAATAATAGAAAACAACACCACTACATCTTTTAAATGGTTAGCTTGTTAAAGGTGGAAAGAGGCCACCCCTCCTTAGCTCAGCCCCTTGGGAGAGAGGGTGGCGCATTTAGAACAACTTCACCCCCACTCAAAGGATGTCCCGACGACACGTTTGAATTTGCAGTGAGGATGACATCTAGTAAGCAAGAGCTGACCACCTTAATTGGGCCTTTAATGGATGATCCTCTCAAGCCGTTAAGGGAATGTTTTGCTCGAGCCAACGCCTTAATTTCTTGGAAAGGAAAAGACCGAGACTTTACCCCTCACCCTCCCCTGTCACACGGGCTCGATAATATGGAGAATTCCTAGGTTATCTCGCACATTCCAGAGTGCAATCTTTCATGTTTGGAGTTGAGCATTTGTGAAGGCAGCTAGCATATAATGCAGAGGAGTTCTTCAACCAAGAGCAAGGATATGGAAAGGGATCTAGGCAAGGTCCGGGACATTAAGAACATCCTGACGGATATAAGAAAGATGGTGCACTGCACCTACGAGGTTGCTCGAGTTGCTCTAGAGGAAGGTCGATGAACTGCCTAAGATTTGATTTGTTTTGACACTCATGTGGAGGACGTTAAGACACATGTCCAGGTTCAGTGAATTGGAGGAGGTCAAGAATACTGTAAGCGAGACGGGTAAAGTCCATAAGGAACAACTGGAGGTGTTAATGCATGCACTTGTGGGCCTGAACTTTCAGCTCCAGGAGGTCTCCATGCATGGAAACAAGTAGAATGAGGACCACTTTGTTCAACTCAAGGAAATCTTGCTTGAAGTGCAGAAGGGTGTGGAAGGTCGTGAGGAAAATCACTAGCTACAGAAGCGACAAGTTGGAATGGCGGTTATGGAAGAGGACGTAGCTCCGCATCAAGAAGCAGAAAGGATCTCGACTCAAGAATGATGTGTCTCTCCCAGTTCTCTCCTTTTTGAAGTAGGTTCTACGTTTTTTTTTTAAAAATATATATGTAATCAATTTGTTAGAGTTTATACTGTAAAAGGCAGAAACGTAAGACTGTCAAGAAACTATGAATGCCTTGCTATGACTATGGTGTTTTCCTTCTCCTGGATGATCTATTTCCAGGATTTTGACATGCCCTTTTTTGGAAGGCCTGATGTTCTTTGTACTCTTTGTTTATACATATAAATATATATCTTGTTTCTTTTAAAAAAACTTACCCATGGAGTTTCGAACCAATGACCGAACACAAGGAGTGCCTTAACATTACACCCATTCACCGTCTATTCTTCACCCCGTGGTACACAAATAATAATGTGTTATAAACATAATAATAGTAAAAATAAAATAATAATAACGTCCCTAAATAATAAAATAATAATAATAATAATAAAAGGGCAAAAGACATACATCTTCACAATGCAGGTATATAAATATGCGAGCCCTCATTCTCATTTTATTCATCTTATCTATTTCATTCATTCAATATATATATATATATTACATTTTATTAAGAAACAAAACGATTTTTACCATTCATTGGTAGTAAAGCAAAGTTAATTATTTTACCAACCCGGTAAAAAAAAATTGCCAACCTAGTAATTTGTTTTTACAAACTTGGTAAAAAAATTGTTTACCAACCTAGTGAATTTTTTTTACCAACTCATTAATTTTTTTTACTAACTCATTAATTTTTTTTTACCAACTCGATAAAATTTCTTTTACCTACCCAGTATTCTCACTTATAGACCAAAATAACGAAACTATATATACAAACTCACACCCGAAACATGACAGATCTAAAGAACCAACTCAAACATTTGGGAAAAGAAGTCAACATTCTCAAAGACATCGTCACCAAAAACCAAGAGGACCTAATAGAAGAAAGGAAGAACAATATTGGGACACTCGAAAAATAAATCAAAGGTGAAATCATCACAATAATGGAGAACAAGATGGACATGATCATGAACCTTTTACAAAATTAAGGTCCTAGAAATTGCAACAAATGATAGAATAGTTCAAGCATGTCTACCTCCTCATCTCATTCCTCCACATCACCACCACCTCCATCACTGCCTCCACCACCACCACCTCTCTATAATTCATCGGGAGGCACCCAATATCAGACCCTTATGATATGCCCACCCAGGGCCAAAATATATCTATCAAAATACAACAGGAGCGAAGATCAATGTATGGCATGGTTTAACAAGGCCGAATAATATTTTAGTATATATAGCATTACAACAGATGAAGAAACGGTAAAATATATGCTCATGCATCTAGAAGGTAATGCATACAACTGGTATATTTGGTGGAAATGATAAAATTACTCGTACACCTGACACTTGTTTAAAAATGAATTTTTCAAAAGATTATGGGGAATTACCAAAAACGAATTCTTTTCAAAGCTTACTAGACTATATTAAAAATGGAGTGTCGAGGAATTCATGCATGAAATGAAAGTTCTCGCCACACGAATATTTGGGTTATCTAGCAAGCAATTGCTTGAAACTTACCTCGGAGGCCTTAAAATGCATTAAAAATGCATGACATTCCTACCGTTGAAGTAGCAAGGCGCAACGCAAAGGCAACACAAGACAAACTAGAACAGATATCCATATCAAGATTTGACAAATTTTATTTACAACAAAAAGAGACACAATGCAGATATTGCAGGGACAAGTGGTCACTAGGACATAAGTGTAACAATTCCCAATCATATGGATATCAAGCCGAAAAAAGAATCAGACACATCCATTAGTCGTTCCAACAATGATAGAAAAAAGAAGAAAAACACTTTTCGTCAACGGTGGTGAAAACTGGGTCCCAGGTCATAAATGTATATCCAATTATACACCTCACTACAAAATTATCAATGGGAGGGAAGCACAATTTTCTGCCAAAGAGGATACATTTGATTCTAATTTGGATATAAACTCACCCAAGGTGTCAATAACAACAATCACATGCATCGAACAAACATGTAAAGAAAAAGGGTTATCGATACATAATAAATTTATCACCTAAAAGGAAGAAACTTATTACTCATATGGTGATATATTCCACCCAATTTGAGAAATAATGATAACATTAAGGATACAAAACTCTTATCCCATGTGATAAAATTGAAAAAGATAGAACAAAAGAGGTTACACCTTAAAGGAACTATTAAGAATAAAGACATGACAATTTTAGTCGATTATGGAAGTACACACAATTTGGTAGATATCAAAAGGGAAAAATAACTTAATCTTTTTGTTTACGTTGTAAAGAATCACATAGTATCAACTATTGATGATCGACATGTGGAAGGAGTAGGGAAATGCATAAGCTTTCCTTATAGATTCAAGACTTGAATCTACCAATCAAATTTTATGCCCTGCTACTCAAAGGTGTAAATATGGTGTTAGGAGAAGAATAACTAATGCAATTATGTACCTATGCCACCAACCTACAAGAGCAATATATGGAGTTCAGATGGAAAGTGCATACTTACAAGTTGTATGGATTGAGAAGCTTACAAGCATCACAACTCATATAGAAGGAATTCCAAAAGAAAAAAGGCCCATGTACATATCGAGATAAAAGAAGCAATTGTCGTAGTCATGATCACATATCTCAAATTGCCGCTTAAAAAACAATTCCAGAATCAAGATGATATCATCCAACATAGCTTTGAGGACAAAGCACCTTTCAAGACGACGACAATGTTATACGCATAATAATAATAAAAACAAAATAATAATGTCGCTAATAATAATGATGATGATGATGATACTTAAATAAGTTAAATTAAATGAAAGATAAAAAAGACATACACCTTCATTAAAGTGCACCCCAGCATGGGTATAAATATACAGGTCCTCATTCTCATTGTATTCATCTTATATATTTCATTCATTCAATAAATATATAAATTTTACATTTTATTAAGAACCAGAACGATTTTTTTCCTTCATAATGTAAATAACTCTTTGTAATTCATACTTGTGAATATATACAATATACTTGAAGAGGTGAGAAGATGAGATGTCGTTGCATATTTTAAAAATATAATTTTTTATTTGTTCAGTAATGAATGAGAAAGATAGTCTCTTTGTTAAATGGACATAACCTTTTTACACGACAATGTAACAAATAACTAGATGAGTGCAAATAATCATAATTCATTAAAGAACTTGCAGTTCCAAAACAATTTAAGTTATTTTCAACGAGATAGTTGTAAATGGTTGTTAACTTTTCATATCCAACATAATAAAATGAAGAAAAAATACATAATTGACAAATTGTAGATAACCATAATAAAATAGCACATCTACAATATAAACATTGAAACGAAATGTGTACACATCACTCTTTGTTTCCATTGCCTTGATTATATTCCTCCTCAGCATTATAACATTGTTGTTCTCATAATGATTGACCTAGGATCATGTCTTAGTATGAATCACTAATCCCCATCCAACACATCCGGGTAAAAAACACTTGGTTACAGTGTTTTGGAAAAACATAAGGCTTCTTATTTTTCATCCCACATATTTTTAGATTTGATACATATTATCCCACTACTAGGATCTCCCTTTACATTACTTCTGTCGAATGTATCCCACCACTTGCACCTAAAAATAATACATGGGAATGATGATAAGTCCACTTGCATGATTTCTTGTATCTTTTCGCCATAACCTAACTTCACCTCTATTAGGTTATGATCACAATGGCTAGCACAAATATATTGGTCAAACTTGACCTCCACTCCACAATCCAATATTGTGACAAGTCCATCATCAACATGCTCGGTGTGAAAATTATGTATGGGAACAAATTCAACTGTAAAAAAGTGAACAATGGATGGTGTTATATCTCTAATAATCCCACCATTAATAAAAAAATAATGCATGTTGTAATTTAAACATGCATTATAAAGTGAATAATGTACACAGAGAGATTACTATAGACTTACTACACCCAATCTCTATGTTTAGTGCATCCTCTTCACCTTACGGGTACTGATCATATGCACCACATTTCTCTCCAATATGGTCAGCCATCCAACTATCAGGAAATACCATTCACATATTTTATTTTAAATGTCAAGATAAGGCATGCTTCTATCTTTCAACCATTTGAATGCTTTCATGTCACTGCCTCTTTTTTTCTCTTCTTTTCATACAACACAACCCATGGTTGCATTGCCTCTACGTTGTAAGGATTGAATTTAATGATGGCATCCATTTCTGAATTTGTTGATGTATTCATGAAATCAAAGTGAACAGTATGATATCATATAATATCAAGTTTAGTATAAACCATTACTCTATATAAATTTGGCAAAAATATATGTAACTTATTCTTTATCATGTGCATTTTTCCATTCGTGTGGAGTAGCTCCCCTTCCCTTTTATTGTCACGTCCCTCCTTTTCAGAACTCATCCCCATTCATCAAATTCATACAAACATAATTTATATGTGTGTAGATGCATACTCAAATAAACACAACAAAATGAAACATTATCCACACACATATCTATCATGCATTCAACATATCAATAAAATTCATCAAATAATTAAAACATTGCAGAAGTAAAACACATAGAGAATACTTATATGGATTGTGAAGTTTCCCCAAGCAACTAGCTATGCAACTGCAACGTTCCACCCAGCCATAGGCCAACTATGCTCATTAATCTCTCAACATTGTTTCCACCCCCGAGCTGGGCATGATTTCCACAAGGAATGGGAACATTCAAGCTCATGCACAACCAAATAAACATTGCATCAAACCATATGCATCGATTTTTAACACTAAATTGATGGAGGGGCCTTGGCCTTGAGCTCCTCACCACGATTTTATAACAATATTACATCATTTACATTTTAATGCAATGAGGTCAAAAATCGAGATATTACAATCCCCTCCCCCTTGGAATAACACCATCCTCGATGTTCTCTTTATTTTTAGCAAGGTTTCATGTCCTTCCTTTTCAGCTGCAAGGGATTTCTTTATCTTCATCAACATCCATTGGATCTCTTTCCAATCTTTAGTTTCTCATACTAAGCCTTTTAGGACAACCACATGTCCATTGCATCCTTAAAATTCCTTCAGGGTCCTTGCATCTAGCAATACCTATACTCAAACATTCAGTCAATTCACATGTCAAATCCATTTTCATAGGATTCATCTCTTAACAAGAGTTTCAAAACCATATTCGAATCATATACACACGTATATTCACATTAAATAAGTAAGAATATGCAAGATAAACCAAATACTTATCTGCATGAGCATCTTCCTTTAGCTCCACAGGTATCCTGCATTGGCTTCAGACAACTATGGCACCCACAAGACCTACCCCACCCAACACAAGGATGGTACATTTTCTCTACTACACAGTCCCTCGAGCGTACCCACCCCTTCTAGTGCTCTTCAGGCAGTGCAAAGAAAGGTAACCAAGTTTCTGCAAGACTCGGATCACCTATCCATATGTATAAAACAAATGTTACACTAGTACACTGGTTGCACCACATAATTCAAATCACTAATTCCAAGCCAGTACGTCGACTGGGTTTATCAAGCATTCCATTAACTAGTATGCTAAGCTAGTTCTCTGACTAGGTTTATCAAGCATACAAAAACCAGTATGCTAAGCTGGTTCTCCGACTGGGTTTATCAAGCATACAAAAACCAGTATGCTAAGCTAGTTCTCCGACTGGGTTTATCAAGCATACAAAAACTAGTATGCTAAGCCAGTTCTCCGACTGGGTTTATCAAGCATACAAAAACCAGTATGTTAAGCCAGTTCTTCAACTGGGTTTATCAAGCATACAAAAACCATTGCCAAGCCAACATATCTACTGGGTTTATTAGGAAATAAGAACAACATAATACAATCACATGGCTCCTTCTCCTATGCAAACCAGTGGTTCCCTCCAGGAACTCCATAGGTGACTCACTTGATTGCAGGATAGCATGGCCCCACAATACCCACTCACACAACACAAGGATGTTACCCCTTCTCTGCTATACAGTCCCTTGGGCGTACCCATCCCTCTAATGCTCTTTAGTGTGAGCGTAGAAAGGCTACCAATGCCCATGCAATCCTCCTGAGTATGCATGCTCTTACTGGGTTTAATAACACTGCGTAGAGACAAACACATGTAAGGAATTTTGCAGGGTTTCTCAAACCCAAGCCACTCTTGGCATTTCCTTTTCATTTTCAGCTTTAGAAGCCAACATCAACCCCAATGGCATATTTTCACCATCTCACCTGCATTACATACAATCATGCAGTTCACATGAGATGTCATCATAATAATTTCAATTAAAGTTTCTCAAATATGTTTCATACGGAAACTAGATTTTCAAAACATGAGGTCCTTCTCATGATGTTTAGCTCTTGCAGGCCATAACACATGGTCTTCCTTCATTGTGTCCTTTTGACACAATTCACAAACAATCAACCAATCAATGACATTAATAATCAAATTCAAATCCGAATTACAATTCTGTCTCCTACAGAAATTATTGCGCCGAGAGGCGCTCTACAGCCCAGTATGAGGGAGATCTTGTAACATGTGTTGAGTGTTTGTTGAGTTTGTCGAGTAACAAAATAATACAAAGTAAACAAAACAGAATAATACAAAGTAAAAAGTAATAAATATTATGTCGGCCATAAACAAAAAAGAATAATACAAAGTAAAAAGTAAATATGAGACTTAAATTAGAGAATTTAGAGCTTAGGATTAGGTGATAACTATTATGTCGGTCATAAACAAAAAAGAATAATACAAAGTAAAAAGTAAATATGAGACTTAAACTAGAGACTTTACTTTTAACTTTTAATACAAAGTAAAAAGTAAATATGAGATTTTAGAGGGTTTGTTGAGTAACAAAATAATACAAAGTAAACAAAAAAGAATAATACAAAGTAAAAAGTAATATTATGTCGACCATAAACAAAAAAGAATAATACAAAAAAAATTAAATATGAGACTTAAACTAGAGACTTTGGAGCTTAGGATTAGGTGGCTCAGGTATTGTACTCAAGGAGAGGTTTGCACCTCGGGAGATTTGATCCCTCTCGACGCTTGATAGAGCCTAGGATTTGGATCTATGCTGGTATTTGTTTAACCATGAGACCATCCTCATATTGTTTGGCTCTTGTAAGTGGTATCACTCTGTCCATTATGGTTTTACATTTTCTACCATAACATGAACATCCACATACAACAGGTCCTCTTGACACAATTCTAAACAAACCAGACAATCATTAGTAATTATTAGCAAAATCTCAATTTTGAAATTTACAGTATGTTCCCTACATAAATTAAATTTCACAACCATGAGACCCTTCTCATAATTTTTGGTTTTTGAACATGGTAGATTCTAGTCTTTATTATGGACTTAACCCCATTTCCATATCTAAGACAATTCTACCTGTAATATGAAAGTTCCAATCAGTCAAACACTTTGTGAGTGTCCATGCATATAGCATTTTCATTGTAAATGTTACAACAGTCATTGAAGTGATCTCAAAATTATAATACTCAATAATTCAAACACTATCAACTATTATTATCTCAAAGACAATGAAATACATTTACTTGTATATGCATCATTATCACCATAAGGAACGACCACATTAACTATGCAATCAAGTAGAAATTTCAATGTACATGATTACGTCATCATATCCATTCATGCAACTCTATCCTTCTAATAGAGTATTCTTGGTATCCTATCAAACATGACTACCTTCATGCAATCATTTTCCTTCATCCATGGCAGCTCATGAAATGATCTCATAATTTCCAATGATTCATCATTTCATCTATTATCTAATTGCAATGAAACATATATATCACAACCATGCATTCACACAATGCCTCTCAACATATGTACCCACACATATGCAAAAACAATCACAAAGTTTACATAGTCTTTTAATGTGTATTTACTCAGGGCAACCTCACATTGATTCATGATTACCATAATTCTATGTCATGCATTCCACCATGATGTGTTGGAAGGTCTATCTAATGCCTTGACACATCACCCAACCATCTCCCCGGTCACTTGGTTAACTTATTTGAGTTCCTTCCTTCTCCACCCAAACAACACGTTGGGAGTTTACTCACTCCTTGGTTGTCGGCAAAGAGGTTTCATCCCAAATTAACACTAATAGGGGGGTTCATGGGATACTTGTGTAGCACTATAGCATTACCATTCCAACCACATTATGGCCTTAACCATGAATATCTCCTATGACATGCACCATCACAACAGGACCATAAGTACTCACTTGATTTGGTTATTAAACTCATAACAAACGTACACAAATGGCATACTATATTTTCATATGAATGCATTTACAATTCAAAACAACTAGATGGGTATAAGGATCCTTTCACTTATTACCACATACCTCACCATACTCGGTGGGATAACGTTCGCATAAATGCATTCAACATCACATATATACCAATTTACGATTATTAAATATGGCTCAAGGGATTCTTACCCAATCCCCTTTTTGTACGCAATCATAAATAAACCATTACCAGCACGGCTTCCATTAATATCTTTGATGTTACCTGATCAATTGGTCTCCTGCAAAGGATTACACCATCCTTCCACCAACCTCGTGATCATAGATTCGTTGCCCCAACCTGTTTTCATAAGGTTGTTGGTCACATGCGACAACATCATCAACATATTTATTCGATTGTCTTTGGTCCTACAACCAATGCTAACACCACTAATTGTAAACAACCACAATAATTATCTTAAGTGGCTCATTGCATATGTAAAACCTCACTATTTTACGAACATGCAATATCATATATATGCACAAACACCTTCACATGCACTATGCAGTATCCATTAATGTGCCCACTAGTGCATATTCATTTCATCTATATGATCTCTTTCATTTTCAGCATTCCTATGCCATAATTTTCTATATATAAAACTCATAAAATATAAATACAATAGCAAGAGAGGAGTTAAGGAATTCTCCCTTTCCAATCCCTCATCATAGCATGGAATTTCCTCTTCCACATCATAGCTGATCCAATTTCATGGCCTCTCTACCAAGCACACAAGCAATTATTAGCTATGATCTTCTCACCAAGTAGCAATTCAATATATATACATGTGTATAACATTCATACTTGCTACTTTCCAAGCATGCAATTATTATGTTCTAAACATAAATAGTTTAAGGTGAGAAATTTCCTTCTTTATCAACATGCCTTACTGCTCCAATTGTTTTCAGAAATTATGGCCAAGTTCAACTTGACCTTTCTTAACTTCCTAGCACTAATCATCACTGCAATTGATTCAATATCAACTCCATAAGGAGTCTTTTCCAAGGTCCATTACATGCCCTTGCACCTTATTCAACTATGATACTTCCTTTCCATTCTCATGGAAATATTTTCCACAATTCTGAACCACATACTTGATTCACACATGGGAATGCCTCATTCCCCAATTAGCAGTCTTTGCATGGCCACCATGTCACTATCATGAGCCACATGCCAATTCCACATACTGGGATGTCTTACCCATGCGTGACAAATTTTGGGAGAATGATATTGCCTTAGCCATTCTCATTACTTACTCATATGTTACTGACTCATATCTTGTAACTTCCATGATCATGCATGCACTTTCCCACAAGGATGATTTACCCATCATCTTTACAAGTTACATGTACCTGAATCGATAACCTATTCCATTACTTGTTGAGAATTATTTCATGGAATACAATATCCATCTTTGATAATCAAGAGCTCCCATGGCTCTTCCTTGCAATTCAAATTGCATATATTACTAACAATAGTACATTGGATGCATTCTTATCCAAGGCACCAATGTCCATTATTGGTCCCTTTCATCCTCCAACGATTAGACACAACTATCACTCGTCCGTAATTCATATTACAACTAATTACTCTTAATAAGGATTCCACAACCCGTCTATGCAATTCATATTGCACATTATGAGCATAGAGAATGCATTTCATACATTTTGGCTAAGGAACCATAACTTCCTCTTAGTTCCCTTCTTTCATCATGAGTTTTTGTGAAATTCAATCTACAAGAGTGTATTCTTATCCATTCAACATGTTTTCCCACATGCTAACATGAATTACGATGATACTCTCAATTGAGTATCCCTTCTCATTAATGATATTGCCTTGTTATCAAGCATCCAACCATACTTGGTTCAATTCGTTTACATTTCTAGCTAACAATCATTTTTACCATGATTGCTTTACGAAACAGTTAGAAACATTTTTTAAGAATAATATCATTCTATCTTATCCTCCTATGGATAAGCTTTGAACAGAGTAGGAGCATGCCTGTTTCTGATTATTGAGCAAAAACTGCAGCCCTTCAAAATTGCCAACTTTTGTCAAATTACATAAACATATGAATCACCCTTTTATAATCCACAACTTGCCAAATTGTCCCATGGACCATTATCATGATGCGACATTTTCATTTCTATGATTCTTGTCATCACCATAGAAATTTCTCAAAATTGATAATGTCTTAGGGGGACGACGAGGGTCAAGGGGGCTTGCCCCCTTGTTTTTTTTTTTGTAAATCTCTCAATTTCGCACAATCTGGCGCATAAGTTCAATTCCCTTTTCCTACTTCTGGCACCTGAAAATATCCTTGGAAAACTGCTGAAATTATCTGTTTCGGTAGACTTTTCAATTTTCCTCTGATCGACACACTTATCACTTTGTCACCGACCCATTTCGGCGGACTTATCGTTTTGCCTCCGATCGGCACACTTTCCATTTTGCTCCGAAAGCATTTTCGGCGAATTTTTTTTTTTACCGTCGATCGGTGCACTTTTAGTTTCTCACTGATCGACGCAACTTCAATTTTATGCCGACTTGTTTCAAGAACCTTTTGAATTTGTCGCTGATCAGCGCAGATTTCATTTTCGCACCGAAACGCCCCTCTCAGAAACCTTTCTGATTTTCGCCAACAGTTTCGGCGGACTTTTCTCTTTTTCCCAGAAATACTTTCGACGAAATTTTCTCTTTTGCGCCGAAACGCCTTTTTGGCAATTTTCAGCTCAATTCTTCGTTGAACTCTTTCGACGTTTTTTTTCAATTTTGCGTCGATAGTTTCAACGACTTTCTCACTTTGTCACTGAAACACATCGACATGCTTTACCATTTTTCACCAAAATCTTATCGACGCACTTTCCACTTTTTCGTTGGCCTATTTCAGCGACATTTCCAATTTCTTGCCTATCTGTTTCGACACACCTTTTACTTGGTCGTCGATCGACGCAATTTCCAATGTTTTCGACGACCTGTTTCGGCACATTTTCCATTTTCGCGTAGAAACACCTTCTCGACATTTTTTTTTATTTCTTGCCGAAACGTATCGACGACTCTTTTGATTTATCGCCGATAGTTTCAGCGCTCCTTCCATTTTTGCGCCGACACATACTTAGGCAGAAAACTCAAAAACATAGAAAAGTTAAAAAAAATTCTTTATTTTTCTAATGGCCAGTGGTGATCAGGAAGGGGTCTTACCTCTACAATTGTGAAATGTAGCCCATGCAGGCCCAATGTTGCAAACCTTGCTCTGATACCAATCTGTCACGTTCCCTACCATCGATCCAACGCAAGGAAGGGAACATGACTAACATTTATGGGCTTTTTCAGAACGCAGCCCCATTCATAAAATTCATACAGACAAATTTTATATGTGTGTAGATGGATAATCAAATAAACACAGCGGAATGAAACATTGTCCACACACATATCTATCATGCATTCAACATATCAATAATATTCATCAAATAATTAAAACATTGCAAAAGTAAAACACATAGAGAATACTTATTTGGATTGTGAAGTTGCCCCAAGCAACTAGCTACACAACTGCAACGTTCCACCCAGCCATAGGCAAACTATGCTCATTAATCTCTCAGCATAGTTGCCACCCCCAAGGTGGACATGAGTTCCACAAGGAATGGGAACACTCAAGCTCATGCACAACCAAATAAACATTGCATCTAAGCCAATCCAGTCTATAACTGGGTTTATCAAGCCAAGTGTGGGCCCTCTTCTATTTTTGGATGCTTGCACTCAAGCTCAAGCCAAAAAAGGGACACCCACAACTCATGCTAAATCTATCTTGAAAACACATACATATTTACACAAGTGTTGGGCATGAAGAAAAACGTTTTAGCTATGGGTTGCCCAAAATGAGATTGCCATGGGTTTTCCCAAATTGTGGCACAGCAAAATCGAGTTTTGGGATGGGGAAATAACCACAGAGAGGAAAACGATTTCTCCCATGGCTATATAAGCATTCAGATGGACAAAAACGACCTCTATGGACCCCCCCCAAAATCAATTTCCCCTCTTCCCCACCGTTATACAATACAAAAACGCCCTTCCCAGCTAGAAAAATGAAGGAAACCACACCAAAATCATGGAGGAAAACGCCTAGGGAGCTCAGATTGCGTGAGAGAGAAAAGACCATACATGAATAATGGCTTGGGGATCAAATTCGTGGCTCTTTTCTTTCCCAAGAAGCCAAACATGTTTTTCAAAACTGATGGCTTTCCCATACAGGGAATTGGGGCACCCATACTCTCCATTTCCCAAAACATTAACTTCCTCAACCAACTCTTGGAAGAAATAAATGATTGGGTGCATAAGTCAAAATGGGTAGTTGAGGGTTTATGGGTTCTGTCATTGACACTTGGCTTGACTTGATGGGTTCAAGGGTTTGAATATTTCCCTCCCAATTCCTTGTAAAAGTCATGCCCCCATACTCTTGTTGCATTGCATTGCATAGCTAGTTGAGGGTATTTTATTAAAATGCATATTTACATGATATTTACAATTTCCATTGTGCCTGGCTAGCATGCAAACCATATGCATCAATTTTTAACACTAAATCGATGGAGAGGCCCATACACTAACTCGAAAGGAGATTTTCTTGTAGTCCTCTATACTGTTGTTCGATCAGCCCATAAAGCATATTTTAACTTCGTGTCCCAACTTATCCTGTTTTCACCAACCATTCTCTTTAACAATCTAATCATATTTTTGTTACTGGATTCTACAAGACCGTTTCCTTGAGGGTAATATTTTAAAGAATGGGGGAGCGTGATTCCGTGATTCATGAAAAAAGTTGTCATTTCGATTTTGCTAAATGCTGGGGAATTATTTGTTGTTAACTTTAAAGGACACCTATACCTGGATACAATATTTTCTTCCAAAAATTTTACAACTACTTCAGTCGTGGCCTTCTTAGTTGGTATGGCTTCTACCCAACGAGTAAAATAATCAGTACAAGTTAACATGTATTTATATCCATTACTCGAGTTCTCATTAAAGGCCCCACAAAATCCATGCCCCATTGTTGAAAAGGAGCTTCACCTACTACTGGAGTTAAGGGTAAAGCGGGAAATCTTGGTTTCCCTGAAAAGAATTGACATTCTTGGAAAATCCGGACATAGGAATGCACGTCTTTGAAAAGTGTTGGCCAATAATAACCTGCTCTCATGATTTTTGCAGGAGTTGTTCTTGGAGCATAGTGTCCACCACATAATCCTAAATGCATTCCTTTATGATAGTTTTTTATTCCTTCGGATTAACACATTTCAAAAATATCCCATCAAGGTTCCTCCATCCTAAACCATCTTGAGTCAACACATACTTTTCAGCTTTTAACCTTAACGCTCTCCTTTGATGATCCACCAGATAATCCAAGCAAGACAAATTTCTCAGGAAATGCACAATGTCTTTATACCACTCATTCTCGTCATCAATATTTAAAACACAAGGGATTTTTTCACTTATAACATTAACCATACTATTACCTCCTTTTTTAGTTAAGAGTTGAGCCAATCCTTGTCCTTTCACAATCTTGACGGGCTTGATTTCCAAATCATATTCTTGTATTCGTGAAATCCAATTTCCTCTAGCACCTATACCATCTGCTTGTGACAGGACATCTTTCACTACTTGGTACGGTACATATGCTTTGATTTTGGAATATCCCACATATGCTCTAAAATGTTTTAAAGCTTTGACTAAGGCATAGGCTTGTTTTTCAGTTGTGGTATATTTTAACTCGACATCTCGCAAATTTTTACTCATAAAGGCTATAGGTTGCTCATGGTTCTCATTGTTCTTTTGCAACAAGACTCCAGTGATGGTATCTTCAGAGGCATATGAGTAAATCATAAATTCCTTACTATAGTCAGGACAGGCTAAAACAGGAGCAGTTGATATGGCTTTCTTTAGCTTGGTGAAAGATGACTCGCAGGTTTTATCCCATACAAACTTCACATCCTTTTTTAGGAGAGCATTTAATGGCTTAGCCAATTCTACTAGATTTGGAATAAACCTTCGAACACAATTTATTTTACCAAAGAAATATTGAAGAGAAGAAACATTGTGGGGTGCAACAATAGCATTGATGGCTTGGACACGTTCAGGATCAATTCTGATGCCTTCCTTTGACACAATATGTCCCAACAACTTACCCTCATCAATTCCAAAAGTAGACTTCTTTGGATTCAGAGATATACCAAACTTCCTACACCGATCAAAAACTTTCCTTAAATGTTTTACATGATCCTCACGCTCCTTGGAGAAAACTGTCAGGTCATCCTGATAAATGGCAATAATCTTTCCAATTAGATCATTAAATCCTTGATCCATAGCTCTTTGGAACGTCGAACCAACATTTAGTAATCCAAAAGGCATCCTTATGTATTCAAAAGTTCCCCATGGAGTTGTTAAAGTTGTTTTTTCTCTAACCTCCTTTTTAATACGCACTTGATTATACCTCGAGAAACCATCCAACATTGACAACATCCCTGCCCCAGTAACAGTATGCAACAGATTTTCCATATTTGGAAAAGGGTAATTGTCTTTAAGAGATTCTTGGTTTAGATTTCTGAAATCAATACATACCCTAATTTCACCACTCTTTTTTCTTACAATTACCGGATTAGACACCCAAGTAGTGTGTCGGACTGGTCGGATGATTCCAGCAGGCAATATCTTTTCAAGCTCTTTCTTAATCAAAGAGGCTAGTTTGGGATTAACATTTCTTAACTTTTGCCTATAAGGTTTAGCTCCTTTATGCAAAGGGATAGTGTGCTCAATGATTTCAGGGTCAAAAGTTTTGAGATCATCATAGGTCCAGGCAAAAACATCGTTGTACTCCCTAATTAGATTTTCAATTGCTTTTCTTTCTTTTGGGGAAGCATTCTTTCCTATCTTGACCATTTTGGGAGAAACTGGGGTTCCAATATTAATCTCTATGACCTCATCTACTGGTTCAACTCTTTTACCTTTATACTCATCATGCATGTTGAAGTTTTTCTCGAGAGGGATAGCCAATTGCATGACCTCAACATCTTGCAAAGACAAATTGTTTACCCTATCCTCTAGATCAATATTGCAATTTTGAAAATTGTCTATGCACTGTAAAAATGTAATGATTTGAGCATCATCATCAAAAACTTGCCAGTGATCTTGATTGTCAGGCACCGAAGGTCTGAATAATACTTCAACTTTACAATTCTTCTCCTTAAGGTGATCTGGGATTTCAAATGTGCATGCTATTACTTACAATGCATCAACTAAAGTGTTTTCCTCTCTAGGAACTGCTCGAATTGAAAATGCATCAAACTCTTCAATATTGTCCCACACAACATTTCTATAGTCTCTAAGTCTATTGTTTTGGTTGCAAATTGATTCTTGACTTGAGAAACAATTAAGTCCGAATCACCTATAACACTCAAGCATTTAATCCTTAGATCCTTGGAAACCTCTAATCCCAAAAAGCAAAGCCTCATACTCAGCTACATTATTTGTGGCATCAAACGCAAGACGGAAATAAAAATACTTTTCTTCTCCAGAGGGGGAAGTAAGGACAATTCCAACTCCGGCACCATGTCTAGACTTAGCTCCATCAAAATGCATTTTCCACACTTGGCTAGGAGGAAAAGGATGTTGTCTGGGCTCTTCCCAATAGTTAGCCAAAATCATATAATTTCCAACTTCCTCTGTAGGACGCATAACTTCTTCAAAAAGATAATCAGGGGTCTCTACATGCTCTGTCATAGGTTTTTCATTCATTAACTTATAAAAATATTTCCCCCCAATAGGGATGGTTGCATAAGATAAATCCATTTGGATGCTTCCCCCTAATTTAGCAGCCCACTCTCTCGATAGCAACATTCCCCATGCATCAGGTATGTCCAAAACCAAAACATTCATGCTTATTTCAATCTTAGGATAGGCATCCAACCTCATTTTCAATTCTCAATCACACCCTTCGATTGAACAGGCCTAGAGTCCATCCCACACACATTTTTAAATTGTCGAGATGGATTTAGCTCTAGCTGTTCCATTACCTTAAGAGGCATAATATTTACTTCCTCCCCTGAGTCTAACATGCAGTTATGTAAGATTAACTGGTTGATTTCTAAAGCGATGTAGAAAAGGGGACGACCTCTACCACTATCAGTTACACTTTGAATCATTACAGGGGGGTCCTCCTCACTTGCCAATGTTTTAGGAACTTTAGCTTTAGGATTTATTCCCAGGAATTTGGTAGCTTGGTCAAAGTATGAAGGGATCTTTAATATTTAATCTAAAGGCACAGGGACATTTGGTTTGGACAAGAAATTGCTTAGATAAACCTTTACATTACAAGACTTCTCTTGATTACTAACATTCGCCTTTAACCCTAAAAGATGCATTATCTGCGCTTTAACAGAAGGGATAGCTATTAACTCCTTCAAAGACACCATAACTGAAGACCACGAAAGTTTCCCTAGTTTGTTTGTATTCAAACTTTCTTGTTTTACAGGAGAAACTTCCTTACCAGGAAGATCAATTTGTTTTCTATGCATGGGTTCCTTAATCTGTGGTTTAGCAGGACTTGAACTTGTTACCTTCTTGAGTGCTTGAGGAGACAATCTTCAAGGTTGGTCACTGTTCTTTAAAATACCCTTAGGAGGAGTGCTTGGAGATTGGGTAGGAACCTTGTGGATAGTATTCCTTTGGTCAGGGGAATTCTCTTTCACAACAGACTTATTATTATCCCAACTCTTTAAATTATTCTTTGTTTGAGATCTGGTTACTACCCGACTGTCAGAAGATTTACTCATAGACCTATTTGGAGGTATTCATTGGTATACACATTTTCAGACAATTTGTGAAGATGTTCGTCTTGTCTCATATTTTCTTTTTTTTGTTTAAGAACCAAGACATACAGGTTTTGTATCAGCTTACCCATCTGTATCATCATTTTCATGACGATGTCATTTTCTGAATCACTTTCTCTAATGCAAGGCATGACTCTAGAAATTAGGATTTATACGTTGGGTTCAGTCCTCAGTAGAGTCGTAGGGTGGAGTCACCAGGTGAACCACACAAGTAATTCACCGAAATGAAAGTATGTTGTAGGAGAGGTGAGATGAGTGAATTAAGTTTGGTGATTGAAATAGTTATGGAATTAGAAATGCAATCACCAAGGAAAAATACCGGATGCGATAAGATAAGAGTTAATGCACGGACACTCGCAGACACCGAAGGTAAGCCTCTACCTCTCTGGCAATGGCGCCAAAATGTTGGCAAAGAGAGCGGGAGTAGAGCTTGGAAATATATGTCGAACTAGGGTAGGCCTCTACCTTCCCCGACAACGACGCGAAAATGTTATCACCAAATTTGTAGTTGCCCCTAGAGATGGATCCAAGATGGATGGAAAAGGGGATGGGAAACCAAAGAGGTGCAACCAAGATAGCCTCGACTCCCAATGGATGGTTGTCACGCTAATCAAGGAAATCTTCACTTTATGTTATCTATCCCAAGACAACAAAGGGGGAGACCCAGATCTACTCCCGATAGGAGAGATCAGACCAAGACGCCAGATCAAATCAAGTATGGATGAAGTATGTAAGGTGTATGATAAACCCTATATCTATGGATGAAGTCACAAGATGAGTAATGGGTTGGATCAAAAGGTTTAAGCAATGTCGATTTGGTCCAACTTGGTTATGTGAGTGACTTATGAGATTTAAAACAAGATCTAAGATCAGGGTACTAGTCAAAGATGAGAAAATCCACTGCCTTGGGAACCGTGTCCAACGCAGGGTAGTTAAGGACCAAATTGGGGCTAACCAGTACCAAAGATAGGCTTGATGAGTGGATATGACAATGTCTAGGTATTCAAGCAGTAAGACAAAGACCAAACCACAAGCAAACTCAACAAACCAGAAAAGATGTGAGGGCTCGGAGAAGGATCAGTGCCTTGGAAAATGGGCCAAATGGAGTTGGATGTCCACCAAACTGTATATCAGGTATGTTGAGGTGTAAAGCTAGGTGGTTCTTGAAAATTAGGATCATCCAATGGCTAGATCTCAGTAGATCTCAGATTGAAATGCATCACCAAGTGACCCAAGTGGGGCTCAACCCTCAAAATGAGGAATGGGGCCCACAAGGCAAAAATCACCAAGGTGAAGCACTTGGGGTAGGTTATCAACTGTGGAGAATAAGGATCAAGTGGGATCTCACCTACCCAGGTGCTAGATCTAGCAAAACTCACCCATCCAAGAAGTGCGACCTCACTTGGAGAGGCTAATTTGCCTTGGGAAATGGGTCAGATGAGGGCTAATCCACACCAAACTATAGATTTGAATCGCCGTGGATGCTATAGAGGTGGGTTTTAAATGTTTTACCCAAAATCCAAGTAGATCTAAGTAGATATGAGAAATTGTAAAATGAGGGTTTTAACTTATGAAGGTTTTCAGTTATTTAGACAAATGGATAGATCATGGAATGAGAAATTTACCTTGAGATCATACCTGAGTTATGGATGAGGTTTCCTTGTTGTTGAGGAAAGTTCTCACAGAGATCAAATAGGAGATCTTTGATTTGCCTTGCTTGAATTGATGCCCTAGTTCCACATGTGTGCCCTCCTCTACCTGTCAAACCAAGGAAAGTCGATTCAATCAGAATGATCAAGCATGGAGGAAATACAAGTATAAGAAAATGATAACATGCAATAGAAGGTCCTAAGACATTAATACTCCCTGTTACCGATGAAGAAACCCAAAGAAGAAGCAGGGAGATTCTTCCTCTACCAATGCGTCCTCCTTGAACCAATTCGGCCTCCACCTGTAGATGACAAAATCATGGAACAAAATCGATAGCAAGATAAATCTCCAATAACCCAGTGCAAAGGAAGAACCAACGAATGAACTCCAAAATCATTCACCACAACACAACAGATAGATGCAATAGTATTTTTCTATTCCAATAATCTAGAGCCAAAAGTCCCCTTTTACAATGAGAAGCTCTCTCCTTTAAATAGGAAGGAGAGGCACCAAAACCCTAACCACTTTTTGAATGAGTGGCTAAGATTAAAAGATAAAAGTGATCTAATCAATGGTTGAGATGAGCTCAACATAAAAGTACATGGATCAATATAACAATATAATATAACAATGGACCAAATCGCCCTAGGAGAGGGGGTCCCACCAAAAGTGAATGATAAAACATAAGATCTAGCTCATGGTGGGTCCAAGGGGTAATTTCTAAAACCCTTGGTCAATCCCCATGGCACAATATCCAAAAATAAATAAGTTAGACACCAAATCGTGCCTCTCTGGGAAAGTCGTGAGCCTTAGGAGGCTCCAGAAATCAATATAAAATGCCATAAGTGATGGGTGTGGGTCCCATTGGAAGCTGAAACTGCTGGAGAAGGTGTGGAAGACATCCCACTCATTATCACAAATGATCCCATGCCATAAATTTGCCTCAGTATCCCAAATCAAATCATTCAGTAGCCATTTTCACCATTTCTAGACTGCCTCGGGAAATGTGAACATGCCCAGACTGCCTCCTGGAGTGCCTGCACTGTCAAGGTGAGGCCACCACACTCTCTGGGAGGGGGGTAATATGTCAATAAAAATTGGCTGGACCACCCCCTCCATGCACAACGCCCTAGGTGAACTCATCAACTCTCTGCTCTGCTCTGAAAGGGCCTCTGATAGGCCAAAACTGCACTAGGATAGCCAACTGAGGCTAAAAATCACTGTAACTTCCCGGAACTGAAAACAGACTATCGCATTGGACTTAGAAGGTCCAAATCCATCTCATATGTGTACTCATATACCATATAGATCTCTGCTTGGTCAAAAATAAATGGCCATCATATCCGACAAACCAAATAATAATAATCTGTAAAAGTGCTGAAAAGCACAAATCATCATCATAAGCCTGAAACCACTGCATAGAACCACCATGGTGACTTGTACTAGACCATATATCATATCTATGTATCATCTAAGGTCTTCCACCTCATGTCCTATGGTTGACTTCTGGTCAAACTGGGTTTGACCAAGTCAACATGACCAAAATATAACTCAAACTGTCATCAAACTACTGCAAGGTGTCCAAGGTTAAAACATGCTTTACAATCCATTCAAATAGAAATAATAACAAAAATTAATCATTACTGGCGATCTAAATCCAAATATATAAGGTCATTAATTATTATTTATAACTCAGACCAGACTTTCAAGACCATACTCACTTCATAGTTGTGATCAATTTGCTAGTGAAGGGTGAAGGCTAAAATAAACATGGCTAGGCCAAGGGATGACTTACTGACTTAACACTGTGACACTTTGGATATGGAAAAGGGAATACACACCATAGCATATACCGGACAAGCAATAACACAGGGAATGGCGGTGTCTCACAAATGGGAAGTTGTTCAAAGAGTGTTTATTCACCTTGGCAGATGCTCACAATCCATAATACAAATGAGGCCAGCAATCTTTTTGATATAGAGTTTATGTTCCATTGATTTTTGGGCCTTTGGTTTCCATAGCCTTTGATCTATGTGTGTTTATAAACACATTGCATAGATTTACATTTTATTAAGGCTTCTTGTTGCAGGTGTGTTTTTAAGGCACTTGTTTACTTGAGCACTTCCAGGTGTGTTTTTTAGACATCTTGTTTACTTGGGTATTTACATTTCACAATAGATATAACATTTTATATTTCTTTGCTAGTTTCATTTGGCTTTTCACAATAGATATAACATTTCCTTTTTCATACTTTGTATTCATGGCAGCACTATCTGTTTCAGGTTTAGCCAACAACATCTTTAGTGACTAAGGGGACTTCGTGCAAGTGCCAAACATCAGGACAACTGACCATAATGATTTAGGCCTACAATCCAACTCACCAAAGATAAGTTTTGTCACCAACTCAAAGCCGAGACACAATAAACAAGGAAGCTCATCCAATATAGAGGCTACAGCGGGGAAAGGTCCTCCATGCCACTAGTCGAGTAGTAAGTCAAGGTAAATAACAAACTGGGTAGGTAATGGATGGACGAAGACAATGAATAATGAGACCAACACTAACAAGCCAAAGTATGGTGGGAATGATCACCTCTAATCTCCCTAAGGAGGGTAAAACCGATGAGTATAGGTCAGGAACTTCTAAGTCTGAGTAGGGACAATATGATATATATAAAAGTACAACCAGGTCCACATATCTATATGATCGCCAGATCATGATACTAAATGCTAAGACATGCTACAAGAATGAATATAAAAGCAATACAACCATAACACCAAAATATACATGTTGAGTCATATACCTGAATGCTCATCATCTAAACCAACATCTATCATCTGGAACTACTGCTGTAACTCTGGGCAATACTAACTGCTCTGTATAAATGGCTAAATGGCTACATCGGTCATCTCTCTGAGTGTCTTGAGACTCAATCATGGCATGGGGAACAAAATTGTTGTCCATAATCTGATAGTGATCCATAATATATGCTCATCTCAACATCTCAATGCAAGGGAACTGGCTGAGTAGTGTACTGGAATCAGAAAAATAAAGTATGGTAGCCCGGCTACTATATATGTGATAACAGGTCTCTTATTTTGTATATAATAAAATGGATTTCTTATTCTATTGCACTGCCCAATGTCGTAAAATGTTACGTTGTTGATTGAATATGTGGATGATTTACATTGTTACAATGAGCAAAGACATATAATTAATTGGTATATTTGTTTAAATGATACAACACATTAATGCAATTATTATATCTAAACACAATAATAAAAATATAAAAATCAATATTCTTATAAAAAATAATTTCTAATGATTAACTGAAATTTTGTAAAAAAACAAGAAGTTGCATTTGCATACCCACAATGTGGAAAATTTAGTACTAAAACATGGCATTATATTGTATTCATTTTAACACAATGATGTGGATCATACCTACTTATGCACTAGTGCATTTAAATGAGTAATGATGTGGATCATACCTACTTATGCACTAGTGCATTTAAATGAGTATTATGCACGTGAGCGGATAAAGATATAAAATAATTGATGCTCCTAAAGACAATGAAAGCATTGCTTGCTTTAATGATAGTATTACCGTTGTTGTTACTATTATCCTTAATGTTACAAGAACTTACAGTGATCAAGTTGATATACGCACTAGTGCTTTTCTTATATAAACTAAGCATAATGGATTCATAATATATATCATATGCACCAATGCATAATATATATTTTTAAAGCTCCAATTTGTAATAAGTTGCATTGCATCGGTGCCTATTGATAGAAGCGCTTGGATGCATATCAAGTTGTGGTGCACTGGTCCCTATTGTTGGAAAAATGCCCCGAAGGATTCAATATCTAAAGTACGCTCTAGGTCTTCAAAAATATGTTGTACGCACCAATGCTTAATATAGATATTTCGAAGCTATGGTGCATATCAATACGTAGTGTATTGCTATATAGTATCTATAATTATTGCACTAGTGTGCACTATCAAAATAAGTGCATTGACAAAAAAACCTTCATGGAACCTCCAATTGTTTATAATTTTAGTTATAGTGAAAATACATTAAGACCTTCGCTACTCAATGTTTAATATAGATATTTGGAAGCTCTGGTGCATATAAATACATAGTGTATTGGTGCATAGTATCTATAATGAATGCACTAGTGTGCACTACCAAAATAAGCGCATTGAAAAAAAAAAACTTCATAGAACCTCCAACTGCCTAGAAGTTTAGTTATAGTGAAAATCCATTAATACATTTGCTACCAATAGTGGAGGATTTAGCATATTTTTTTTTATCATTTTTCCCAACCTTGTAAAAATAAAAACCTTCACAAAAAATTTACCTAGAAGGAGTTTTCCTTATAGTGTAGATTGTGAAAATCCTCACAGTGGATCCAAAGAGATGATGTAAACCTCACAATGAAAGAATTTAGGAAAATAGAAGAAGAATAGTGCAACAAAACATAGATCCAATGGAACTCAGATAGAAGCAGAATATTCACACATGTTTCATTAATCTGAATAGTAAAACAATAATGATACAATGCATAGGATTCAAATACCAAGGGTGTAATTCGAATTAGCCTGCATGGAGAGATCAAAAGATCACTGGAGTGTCATCGGAGCACAACTAGAAGTCTTCATCATCATTAGTGGAGTCATCAATGCACAAGTAACTGTCAACCATCAGTTAAACTGAGTCTAACTGAGTGTGGTAGGTGTAACTGAGTGTAACTGGCACTAACTGAATGAAGGAGGCTCAGTGGAGGGCGCATGAGGAGTTAACTGGAGTCAGAATGGGCAGTCTAGTCTCACTGGAGGTCTATCGGAGTGATACAGTCAGTTGAGAGTCAGTCTAGCCTTAAATCGAGGAAAGAACTGAAGATAATTGAAGTACAACTGAATGGTAGGTGAGAGAGGACACGTGAGATGCATATAACTGCATGCAGGGTGTACTTAGCACTAGGAGGGCTGAAACGGATAAGTGAGAAGCTCCCGGGGCTATCTAACTGAGGGCTAGGTGCTGGGACTGATGACTGGGATGCATGCAAGACTGGAAATGCAAATGATGAAAATGCTGGTAGGACTAGGATGGAGTATAGGAATATCCTAACACCCCCCTTAATCCATCTTGGGCCTTGGTAACTAGGACCAAAGGTCACCAATACAATCAAATAAAAGGACTATCCATAAACCGAGGAAATGGGGAAAACCTCATGGGAAAAATACCCCCCCCTCAAAAGAACAGTAAAATAACTCATAGAACCATCATACTAAGCAGAAAAGGAAGAAGCTTTCCTTAGTGAAATATTTTGCAAAAAACTTGGAAAGCTGATCCTTTGTAGGATGCCAATGCAAATGCTAGATCTGGATCTGGTCTTCTGATGTGCCTCCCATTGTGTAGAGAATGTATTGGACAAACCAAGTATTTCAGGAAACCTTTCTGCCACTGGAACGAATGGATCATGATAAGTCTTCCCAAGGGATGGAAGAGTGAACCCCACCATCATGCTGCATCTGTCATGGAGAGGTAGATGGCATAATGCAAGGTTGGCATGGTGCTGAAATATGGTAGTTCTGTGAGCATATGAATCCTCAACTGTGTTCTCAGTAGCTGCAAGGGTTGTGTGAGCCCATGTTGGCCTTGTCTTTGGATTGGGAACATGTGTTGGTTCTGGATCTGAATTTGAATGTTCTTGAACTTTGATCTCAACATCAAGATCTTCATCTTCATCTTCATTTGAAGAAGAGTCACTCGGATCTTCATCAAATTTCGAAGGAGTAGGAAGAGAGAAGGGAAGAAAATGACAGAACTCATATGCCTTGGAGGCATGATTTGCAAACCCTTTCGCTATAGTCTTCCCAGTAGAGATCTCTGTAATATAAACTGTGTTGCGACCAAAAGTCACCTTCTTTGGTGATTCAGTGTGAGTCATATGATATATAGACAACAAATTTGTTGTCAAGGAGGGAATGAATAGAACATTCTTGAACTTGCCATGCTCCATATGTACTGTGCCCAACCCTTTGGTAGAGATCTGAGAGTTGTCTCCCATGTGAATAGTAGGCCCATCTTTGATATCTAAAGAAGAAAATGATTCTTCAGAGGCAACCATGTGGTTGGAGGCTCCAGAATCTATGAGGAGGGCCTTTGATTTTGAAAAAACAACCATCAATGCATGGCAATCCTCATGACCATCAGATCCACTTCCAGAATCAGACATCTTTGTATATTTTGGAATAGAAATTTTGTTCTGTTCAAGAAGCTTGGTTAGTTGATCTATTTTCTTGTGCATGCAAGATCTCTCTGGGTGGTATCCTCTCTTGCAGTAGGGACACTCAAATCTTTTATGTTTGTCCTTCTTGGAGGTGGAGGCTCCTTTTGATGGACTTGAAATGTCATTCAGCTTGGATTTACATGGCTTCTTGTCCTTGCCTTTTTTCCTCCCTTTCACATTCGTCCCACTTGCTTCTCCAACTAGAAGAGCTAGATCTTTAGAGGCCTTGATGGCACCCATTTGGATCAATTTGTCTTCTGCTTGAATGAGAGCTGCAGTAAAAACTTCTAAGGTTGGAATTTTCCATCCAGGGATTGACATTCGTCCAGAGTGGAAGGTAGGTACAAAGATAGAAAATGGAGATCCTAGCTTACTTAGAATGGAGAGCACCAATTGCTCATCCTTTTTCTCAATGCCACACTACTTGCATTGCATAACCAAGTTTTTAAATTTCAAGAAGAATTGCTTAATGCTCTCAAAATCACTTGGTTGTAGGGCAATCAATTCATTTTCCAGAGCATGGCCTCCTAGCTCATCTTGTTTTCCAAAAAGACCCTCTAATTTCTGCCATACCTCTCTTGGAGTCTTCAACCCTTCGAGATGAAACAGTAGATCTCTAGAAATATAAATGCACATGTAACCAAAAGCTGCATCTAATTGATTTAGATACTTGGCTTTCTCCACAGCTGCATGTGGTTCGACTTTTCTCCCCATTGTTACCCTGTGTAGACATTTTGATCTCAGCAACACTTCCATGTCAGCCTTCCAATCAAAATAATTGAAAGGGGTGAGGATTCTGGGAGAGAGAGGAGCATCCGAATTGCTTATCTTATCTGATGGAGCGAATGCAAAAGTGAAAACTGCTGGAACTTCAAATTACCTGCAAAAAAATCTCAAAAATGGAGGTAGAATATACTCTCAAATGGCTCTGATACCATGTGAAAATCCTCATAGTGGATCCAAAGAGATGATGTAAACCTCACAATGAAAGAATTTAGGAAAATAGAAGAAGAATAGTGCAGCAGAACATAGATCCAATGGAACTCAGATAGGAGCAGAATATTCACACATGTTTCATTAATCTTAATAGTAAAACAATAATGATACAATGCAGAGGATTCGAATACCAAGGGTGTAATTCGAATTAGCCTGCATGGAGAGATCAAAAGATCACTGGAGTGTCATCGAAGCACAACTAGAAGTCTTCATCATCATCAGTGGAGTCATCAATGCACAAGTAACTGTCAACCATCAGTCAAATTGAGTCTAACTGAGTGTGGTAGGTGTAACTGAATGTAACTAGCACTAAGTGAATGAAGGAGGCTCAGTGGAGGGCGCATGAGGATCTAACAGGAGTCAGAATGGGCAGTCTAGTCTCACTGGAGGTCTATCGGAGTGATATAGTTAGTTGAGAGTCAGTCTAGCCTTAAATCAAGGAAAGAACTTAAGATAACTGAAGTACAACTGAATGGTAGGTGAGAGAGGGGGCATGAGATGCATGTAACTGCATGCAGGGCGCACTAAGCACTAGGAGGGCTGAAACTGATCAGTGAGAAGCTCCTGGGGGTAGCTAACTGAGGGCTAGGTGCTAGGACTAATGACTGGGATGCATGCAAGACTGAAAATGCAAATGATGAAAATGTCGGTAGGACTAGGATGGAGTATAGGAATATCCTAACACCCCCCCTTAATCCATCCTGAGCCCTAGTAACTAGGACCAAAGGTCACCCATACAATCAAATAAAAGGACTGTCCGTAAACTGAGGAAATGGGGAAAACATCATGGGAAAAATACCCCCCTCAAAAGAACAGTAAAATAACTCATAGAACCATCATACTAAGCAGAAAAGGAAGAAGCTTTCCTTAGTGAAAGATTTTGCAAAAAACTTGGCAAGCTGATCCTCTGTAGGATGCCAATGCAGGTGCTAGATCTGGATCTGGTCTTCTGATGTGCCTCCCACTGTGTAGAGAATGTATTGGACGAACCAAGTCTTTCACGAAACCTTTCTGCCACTGGAACGAATGGATCATGATGAGTCTTCCCAAGGGATGGAAGAGTGAACCCCACCATCATGCTGCATCTGTCATGGAGAGGTAGATGGCATAATGCAAGGTTGGCATGGTGTTGAAATCTGGTAGTTCTGTGAGCAGATGAATCCTCAATTGTGTTCTCAATAGCTGCAAGGACTGTGTGAGCCCATGTTGGCCTTGTCTCTAGATTGAGAACATGTGTTGGTTCTGGATCTGAATTTGAATGTTCTTGAAATTTGATCTCAAAATCAAGATCTTCATATTCATCTTCATTAGAAGAAGAGTCACTCGTATCTTCATCAGATTCCAAAGGAGTAGGAAGAGTGAAGGGCAGAAAATGAGAGAACTCATATGCCTGGGAGGCATGATTTGCAAACCCTTTCGCTATAGTCTTCCTAGTAGAGATCTCTGTAATCTCAACTGTGTCGGGACCAAAAGTCACCTTCTTTGGTGATCCGGTGTGAGTCATCTGATATACAAACAACAAATTTGGTGTCAAGGAGGGAACAAATAGAACATTCTTGAACTTGCCATGCTCCATATGTACTGTACCCAACCGTTTGGCAGAGATCTGAGAGTTATCTCCCATGTGAATAGTAGGCCCATCTTTGAGATCTAAAGAAGAAAATGATTCTTCAGAGGCAACCATGTGGTTGGAGGCTCCATAATCTATGAGGAGGGCCTTTGATTTTGAAAAACCAGCCATCAATGCATGGCAATCCTCATGACCATCAGATCCACTTCCAGAATCATACATCATTGCATATTTTGGAATAACAATTTTGTTTTGCTCAAGAAGCTTGGTTAGTTGATCTATTTTCTTGTGCATGCAAGATCTCTCTGGGTGGTATCCTCCCTTGCAGTAGGGACACTCAGATCTTTTCTGTTTGCCTTCTTGGAGATGGAGGCTCCTTTTGATGGACTCGAAATGTCATTCAGCTTGGATTTAGATGGCTTCTTGTCCTTGTCTTTTTGCCTCCCTTTCACATTCGTCCCACTTGCTTCTCCAGCTAGAAGAGCTAGATCTTTGGAGGCCTTGATGGCACCCATTTGGATCAATTTGTCTTCTTCTTGAATGAGGGCTGCAGTAAAAACTTCTAAGGTTGGCATCTTCCATCTAGGGATTGACATTCGTCTAGAGTGGAAAGTAGATACAAAGACAAAAAATGGAGATACTAGCTTACTCAGAATGGAGAGCACCAATTTCTCATCCTTTTTCTCAATGCCACACTACTTGCACTGCATAACCAGGTTTTTAAATTTCGAGAAGAATTGTTGAATGCTCTCAAAATCACTTGGTTGTAGGGAAATCAATTCATTTTCTAGAGCATGGCCTCTTAGCTCATCTTGTTTGTCAAAAAGACCCTCTAATTTCTACCATACCTCTCTTGGAGTCTTCAACCCTTCGAGATGAAACAATAGATCTCTAGAAATATAAATGCACATGTAACCAAAAGATGCATCTAATTGATTTACATACTTGGCTTTCTCCATAGCTGCATGTGGTTCGACTTCTCTCCCCATTGTTACCCTGTGTAGACATTTTGATCTCAGCAACACTTCCATGTCAACCTTCCAATCAAAATAATTGAAAGGGGTGAGGATTCTGGGAGAGAGAGGAGCATCCGGATTGCTTATCTTATCTGATGGAGTGAATGCAAAAGTGAAAACTGTTGCTATTGCTGGAACTTCGAATTACCTGCAAAAAACTCTCAAGAATGGAGGTAGAATATACTCTCAAATGGCTCCGATACCATGTGAAAATCCTCACAGTGGATCCAAAGAGATGATGTAAACCTCACAATGAAATAATTTAGGAAAATAGAAGAAGAATAGTGCAGAAGAACATAGATCCAATGGAACTCAGATAGGAGCAGAATATTCACACATGTTTCATTAATCTAAATAGTAAAACAATAATGATACAATGCATAGATTCAAATACTATGAAAATCCTCACAGCATATCTAAGAGATTATGTGTATCTCACAAGAGTAATTATGATTAAGCAGGAAAATAGAAGAAGAGTGAACAATACACTATAATGAGCAACATAATAATATGGTACAGTAGAACTCAGATAGAAGCAATAATGCTTCACACACACTAGTTAATTAATCACAGTATGGACAAATAAATAGTACAATGGTAGAGAGGATTCGAATGCCTAAGGTGGCAATTCGAATTAGCCTCTCAGAGTGATCATAAGATCAATAGAGTGTCATCGGATCACAACTAGGTGTCCTCATGATCATCGTAGCACAACTAGAAGTGTTCATCATCATCAGTGGAGTCATCAATGCTCAAGTAACTGTCAACCATCAGTCAAACTAAGTCTAACTGAGTGTAGTAGGTGTAACTGAATGTAACTAGCACATGGAGACACTAACTGGATGAAGGAGGCTCAGTGGAGGATGTAGTAGGAGCTTACTAGAGTCAGAACAAGCAATTTAGTCTCACTAGAGGTCCATCTGAGTGATAAGGTCAGTAAAGAGTCAGTTAATCCTTAAATCAAGGAAGTAACTGAAGATAACTGAATATAACTGGATTGGTAGGTGAAGAAGGCACCTTTTTCATGCAGTGGAGCAAAGGAGGGCGCATTAGTCACAGGGAGGGCTGAAACTGCAAGGAAAGAAGCTCTCGGGGCTAGCTCACTGAGGGCTAGGTGCTGGTGCTTATGACTGGAATGCATGCATGACTGAAAATGCAAACAATGGAAATGCTACTAGGACTAGGATGGAGTATAGGAATATCCTAACAAATACCAAGGGTGTAATTCGAATTAGCCTGCATGGAGAGATCAAAAGATCACTGGAGTGTCATCAGAGCACAAGTAGAAGTCTTCATCATCATCAGTGGAGTCATCAATGCACAAGTAACTGTCAACCATCAATCAAACTGAGTCTAACTGAGTGTGGTAGGTGTAACTGAGTGTAACTGGCACTAACTGAATGAAAGAGGCTCAGTGGAGGGAGCATGAGGAGATAATTGGAGTCAGAATGGGCAGTCTAGTCTCACTGGAGGTCTATTGGAGTGATACAGTCAGCTGAGAGTCAGTCTAGCTTTAAATCAAGGAAAGAACTGAAGATAACTAAAGTACAACTGAATGGTAGGTGAGAGAGGGCGCATGAGATGCATGTAACTGCATGCAGGGCGCACTAAGCACTAGGAGGGCTGCAACTGATCAGTGAGAAACTCCCAACGCTAGCTAACTGAGGGCTAGGTGTTGGGACTGATGATTGGGATGCATGCAAGACTGAAAATGCAAATGATGAAAATGTTGGTAGGACTAGGATAGAGTATAGGAATATCCTAACATAGATTTACTAAATACCATTATTGACATTCAAAAGGATATCACGGTTGAAGAGTAGTGATATGTATCAAAATATGGATTTGATCCATGAATGTGAGACTTATAGTCCACTCACTTCACCGACATGGATCCTTTGTGGAAATGAAATATGTTCTTCACAATATCTACTCAGGATTATATGGCTCCTTTATTTGTGTATCATGTACACAAGAAACCAGATGACAATGTAAGGAAAACCATGCCTTGGAGTTTAATATCCTTTGTTGATAATCACCAATAGTTATACAAGAAATGTCTTTGCCTCCATCCACCAACAAGTAGAAAAGAATGACTTTGTTGTAGAGTGGTTCCTTTCTTTTAATGTTAAGGTCAATTACCAATCAGCTATTCTGCATGAATGGCTATAGCCAACCCTGATTGATTGTCACAAATGTCAAAAGACAATGAAATGTTACTCCATTTGACACATTAATGTATATACGTAAATGCACATTTAGAATAACTATAATTGGAAATTTGCTTCCACTTATCCACAAAAAATTGGTTGGGTTTGCACAACACCTACATCCCATTCACTATTCCTTAAGTCAACCCAATGTTTTTACTTGGCCATTGTTATGAACCCGTCACTTTACCCAGTAAAGTATGAACTAATATCGTTTTGACTAGAGTTCAATTGAAAAATAACTAGCATTTGCCCCTTGAGGGGTAAAAATGAACGACGGTAGGAAAAGAGGAAAGTTAGAAGGAACAAAAACATAGGCACAAGCAACGAATGATACTGGTAGGAAAAGAGCAAAGTTTTTAACAATATCGGATTACAAAGACATAGGCACTCAACCCATAACAAAAAATAATGTTAAGTTCATCAACACAGTGAGCTAGCTACAATTTCTTTTCTCGCAATCTCTGTAGTAGTAATCTCAACATTATAGATTACTACTATATTTGGAATATATAAGCAATTTGAAAAAATATTTCTACAATAATATCAATGAAAACAATGATTATAATAGCTCCTAAACTGCACAAACTACTTGTGAACAAAAGTTTGCTTTCATGCCATGTGCTGTAACAATAAATTTAGGAATCTCCATATACAAGTATAGGTATAGAACTCTTTCATGGACCAGCTCTTGATAGTGCCACAATCTAAGTTGTAAATGAATTTTCGTTATGCTTGCTTCAAGAATGGAAGATACAATGGGAAACCCAAATATGTTTCTTTCTTCTCATTGAGGATTTCAAGTCCACAATAAAAACTTTGCATCCTTCTCAACCATGTAAAGGCGAACAGACCTTTCACTACATGAACTAATCTTCTGAAAATTACTAATAAACCAAGGAAAGTTATTGGTTATCAATGACTCTCATTGCATCAAGGATTCACACGTCTTCTGACAATATAGATAGTTCACAACAAAGCACAATAAAAATGCAGACTTACAACACAATAGGAGTGGTGGATCTTCATTATGCTTGCTTCAAGAATGGAAGATACAGTGGGAAACCTAGATATGTTTCTTTCTTCTCATTGAGGATTTCAAGTCCACAATAAAAAATTTACATGCTTCTCAACCATGTAAAGGCGAACAAACCTGTCACTATATGAATTAATCTTCTGAAAATCACTAATAAACCAATGAAAGTAACTGGTTATCAATGACTCTCACCGCATCGAGGATTCACACATCTTTTGACAATATAGATAGTTCACAACAAAGCACAATAAAAATGCAGACTTACAACACATTGTGGGAAACCTAGATATGTTTCTTTCTTCTCATTGAGGATTTCAAGTCCACAATAAAAACTTTACATGCTTCTCAACCATGTAAAGGCGAACAGACCTGTCACTATATGAATTAATCTTCTGAAAATCACTAATAAACCAAGGAAAGTAACTGATTATCAATGACTCTCACCGCATCAAGGATTCACACGTCTTCTGACAATATAGATAGTTCACAACAAAGCACAATAAAATGCAGACTTACAGCACAATAGGAGTGGTCGTAGCTCTCAATATAAAGGTTGTATTTATTCAACGTGGAGGTAGATGAGGAGAGGTCGCTTTGCTTGGATGCTTTGTTTTTATGAATGTAAAAGAGAGTACACAATTTACAAATCAGCTAAGATTAATATATATATCACTACTGCTTGGGATAATCCATTATGAGCTTAGCTTGAAAAGCCATTGCCAACAAGGAAACTAAAGAACATTGAACTAAAAAAGTAGTAAAATATAGCACTGTTACAAAAATATGAATAAGCATTTAGGTTTTTTAGAGAAAAGGAATCCCAATAATATCCATTGAAAAGTACACATTACATATAAACATTTCTACAATAGTTTCTCAAGAAGGAAAATTTGTTTTCATTGACAAAGAAGAATAGATGAACAACAAAAGGGTTGGTTCACCACTATATAGCCTTGGAAGAGTTTGTTATTTGGTGAAATTGCAAAAATGAGAATAGTAGGCAAAGTTTTCATTTTAGTGTTGTACATATGAGAAGATACAAATGATATTTACAATTAAAATTAGATCGACGCTTCTAAATTTTGGCATTTAGTCGATTAGTGGCTTTCCTGCAAAATTCAAGGAGTGCAATATCCAGCTTCAGGGTCGCTAGTGTTTTTTGAGGGAGGTGAGGAGGAAATGCTGGGTTATTTTCTCTCCAAGTTAACTGTTTGTTAAGCTTGTTTCCAGTAGTAATCAAATGTTGATGCATTGATATTGAGCTTCCATCAATTTCCTGCATCCTTGCCATGAATTTTTTGATATTGTAGATTTGTTGAAAGAGTGTTTTTTGACAGTTTGAAACTTGCTCTTGAAGCTTGCATGCTTGTGCCCAGAACGGTTCCATGAGTGATTCCTTATCTCTCAACAACTTATCTACTTGAGTCTCATTGGCCTTGTCGTTCGCCACTGATGCACATGTTTCAAAGTCTGTAAGCTTTGCTTGAAAATTATTTGTCTCCCATTCCATTATCATTAACTGAATAGTCAATGCTTCCTTTTCTATGTTAAGGTTGTTGTACGCAGCCAGTAAATTGTCTTTCTCAAATAACGTGGCCTGTAATTTGTGTTTAACTCAATGGTCTCTCCACGTTCCTTTACCAAGGTGGCCTTGAGTTTCAACATTTTTTCTTTGTTTCGCTCAATAGTGGTAAGCAACTTGTCGACATTGTCAGCACTTGCTTATGCAGCTGCGACATTCATGGAGGCTGTGAATTTGGGGTCCTTTTTGGTGCCTTCTACAAGTGTGTTTTCTGTGATGGTGACAATATCTGGTTCAGTGGTCATTTTCATTCTTTTTTTTGACCGTCGTGTTATGGTCTTTCTCTTTGAATAAAAAAAAATCGTGTCCAATCGGGCCACTGTATGTTCTTTGGATGGGGTAAACGGCATAAGATGAAGCTCTGGAGATGGCAAGTGGCCTCCAGTTAGTAGGCTTAGCACGTTTGTGTCCATGGGTTCTGGACTATTGACTTGTGGACTTGTTGGCTCCTTGTGCATAGCTAGTTGGATCTTTTCTTGCGCTTCTTTGTTGATCTGTTCTTCCAGAGCTTCATTTTCTTTAGTTTCTCTTGCACGACGGGCTTCTTCGTTTTGCAATTTTTCCATTTCCTCTCGTTGATGTTGTTCGATTGATAATCTTTCTGCTTCCTCTTTATCTTGTTTTTCTTGTACCCTTTTGGCCTGTTCACTTTGGCTATGTATTTATGCTTCCTCTTTCTTTTGTTGCTCTATTGATTCTTCCCTTTGTATATGTATTTTTGCTTCCTTTTCTTGGGTTGTAATTTTGATAGAAGTAGGTGCATGGTTGCCCTTTATTTTTTTGTGTAGCTCTTTCACATTGTTGACCCTTTTATATATTTCCTCATCTGCCAGAAAATGATCTGAGTATTCAAAAGTGATTTTGCAAGAAGCACAATGTTTAGCCACTTTACCTTTGTTGTTGTTTCTTACAAAAAGTATAGTCCTGAAGTGAAAAGATTCTAAGTCGGAAATGAGGCTTCAACAGATCTAATTTTTTGGAACTTGTATACACTAATGTTGAATGGTAGAGGTGGGTAAGATGCTTTTTTTTTTAGATGGATAAAGTCACCAATTCCATTGATGAAGACTTGTCTTATGGCTTCTTTATGCACAATGAAATCTGAAGCATACTTGGGTAGTAGATAAGGAGGTTTAGTGCCCCCATACATCCTTATGTATGTGCCTTCCAATGAGAAGTAGTAGTCACTGTACTCACCTATTACATCCAAGGCATTGTCTGACAAACAATTTGGTTCTTTATTAAAGAGCAACCAATAAAGGGGCACGATTAGTTCTTCGCATAGTAGTTTGTAATACCCTTGATATCGATGAGCCCAAGTTATTTGGTATGCTACATGAAGGGGACTCCTTAGTCTGTTTCCAAGTACATCCCAACTTAGGGAAATGATTCTTGACTAATATACAATCAATGAGGTAAGAAGACATGAAAAATTCTGCTTTCTGTTGTGAAAGGCCAGTTTGAGCTGTAGCAATGTTGAACGCCATACTATTTGATATTATATCTGCCCAATTGAATACTGTACCATGTGTGGAAACGTGGTTGATCAATGGAACCCAATTGAGTTTATAGTTTTTTTCTGTTTGGTAGGCCGAAGATCCTGTTCAACATTAGGACTATGATTCGATAGGGGGTCCTTAAGTGTTGGCTATCATATTCCCAGCCACCTTTGGGTCTTAGTTGCTTGTCTGGTACCATCATCTTCTTTGCACATTAAAAATTATCTATATTGGCATGCCTTACCCAATCATCGGTAAGCATAAATTTGGAGGAAGGCAGCTTGTATGCGGCTGAAAGGTGTCCTGGTTGAAAGGAGGCGAGTCCTTCTCCATTGGCGTTTGAAATGATCGAGGTGGTTGTATCTACATGGGGCAGAATCCACCCAATAACCTCTGAGCAAGGAAACAATTATGGCAAGGTTGCTGCCTTGTGAAGGGAAGACCTCTTGATGTTTTTGTAAACCATTGATTCCTCGAGGTTTGCATTTGGTATTTTTCCATCTCTGATAGCTGTGTACAGGTCACCCCATTTAAATTCTGGAGTGTCCCTTGTGATGGGTTTGGTGTCTTCAAACATTGTTTCAATTGGTGTAATTGGAGTTGTGTCTACGTTAGTCTCAATCTGCTTGCCCTTCTTCTTATTGGCTTCTTTAATCATACTTGATGTGAAAACATAAAGGGTGAATAGTGAGGAACTTGACATGTGCATAAGGGATATAATATTGAAGATTGAGCAACTAAGAAGTGGTTAAACAACAATTGAAAGTTGATGTTGTTCGGCATAGGTATGGAATGCAAGGAAAGGAACATGTCCCTTGGTAGGTTCTATTAGTGTTATATAAATGTCTATGCTAGAATCTTCTTTACATAACATAGAAAAATCAAGTTGAGAAGATTGAATGACAAATACAATTTTGCCTACACTTAAGTGTTTGCATTGTTGAATTGCGTAAACTTTTGTTGTTGTTCTAACTATTTTTTGCTTGCACTCCTAATCACTCTTATTTATTCAATTGGAATTAATTCAGGTTGTATTGGACAACATGAATCACTGTATCGGCACAAAGTTTCCAGAGTGCCGACACGTCGCTGCGTTTTGGCGGGTTTGTGTTGATCATGATTGGCACAAACGAGAATCATGAACTCGTAAAGCTTAAATCATTGATCATTAGGATTTGTTTTCATTTACTGCAGAGAGGAATTAATAGCATATACTCAGCTCGAATTCCGTGGCCTCTTATGGGTTTGGAGTAGCTGGTTGTAGTTATATCCCTAGATAGCTACCTATAAATATCGCAAAATGTCTTCGTTCTGGTTCACTGCAAATTGACACTTAGGTTCACTTAGAATGCTTGCAATGTGTTTTTTTTTGCAGGAAACTGCCCTTAACCATGTTTGGCTTTTTGGGCTAGTTGGGGATGGATTCGGTGCTACATGTGTCATGCTCGAAGGCAATGTCATAAGATTTGGCATTCAATGTTATGGGTTGTGGCTTGCACTCTTATTTATTCAATGTCTATTAATTCAGGTTGTATTGGAGAGAAATGCAATGGCACAACAATTTGCTTGGAAGACATGTATAAAGTGTGTGTTATGTTAAGCAGTTTAAAGTTGAATTTATGCGTGTTATGTTACAGCTTACAGCAAAATTGTGTGTTATGCTTCTAGAACTAAAATGCATCTCTACGCATATTAAGTATATGAAAGTGGAGAATTTGATAACTGCTGCATCTTTTTGGTGAGTTGCAAAATGAGCATGCATCAAGCATGCTTGATATATGTAGCATATTTTTGGCAAGAATGTGATATGTCTCCTATATTAAATCCAACTCGCGAATATTAAATATATGTGTGTGTTCTATTGCACACTAACATTATTTTCTTCACATGAGATGAGAATCTCATGTGCAGTTAGCTAACTTAGGCTGATGGTGAAGTTACTTAACTTACCCTCTGGTTTAGTGAAGCGTGTAAAAGAGATGGACAGTTGGAGTACTCTGTTACTCATGGGAGCTAAAAAAGATACCGAACCAGCATCAAATAAATGTGACAATGCATCATGACCATGGATGATGAACATAAATAGTTGCGGTGAAAATGATCTACCTAAGTCAGCAGGGAGAATCGATTGGTAAACAGAAGGAAATGAATATATGAAAATGCTTGTTTCGTAGTATACTAAACATAAATATTCTTTCACAGCAAAGCCATTTAATATCTGAGGAAAAGTACAAAGTTCTATGAAAACACAAGCATTACAAAATAAAAAAGTAATACTATGGGTATACCAAGATGCTATTGAAACACAAACATTATACAGGCAGAGGAGCAACATGGGCCCATGCATATAAATAAGATCTCCCCATAACCTACCACATAATGTTTTTGAAACACCATCATTACAAAGAAAAGTAAGAACATGGGCCTTTAGCATTTAAATGGATTACACATCCCATACACTACGAACAATGAATATTTTTTTTCCAATTATAGCTTCTAAAATATTTGAGAATCTGTTTTATGAAAGAAAAAAATTCTAAAGAGAATGCAATGGGCCATTAGTTTCTCTAAAATATAGGTAAGTGATAAAATTTCTATTAGTAAGTTACTGTGTATTGTTTTTACTTTGGATAAGTGATGTGGACAGACTAAGTTACTGTGTATTGTTCCTACCTTTTGTGTGCTATGGCAGAGAGCTATCTATTCAACATGTAATTGTTTGAAATATTTTATGGGTATATGGCAGAGGAGTGGGCCACTTGATTTATTTGAAACGTAGGTAAATGATCATCGCCAATGATGGTCAGCGGTTGGAGGTTGACGAACGGGAAATAATGTCTAAAACATCGCGATCGGCGATCGACGATTGGCGGCCGAAAAATATTTTTGAAATCATAATTGAATTAGAGAGTTGTTGTTTTTTTAAAGGAGGAGGAAGTTTGTTTGTAGGTCCTCTTTTCTTATATGTAGTTACTTGTGTTTAATGAAACTTGTGGTATATATACATTGGGTAATTTGAACTTAGCAACTATAAAACATATATAAAAAGGAAAAACCTTGTTACTACAACATGCTTTCAAAACATGAGAAAGAAAAAGGATAATGATGGGTTTTTCTGCATTGTATTGATGAACATTCATGTTGTTGAACAAACGATATGTATAACTGTTTTGTAATTTAATACTCCTTACATGTCTAGCCTCCCTTTCTTATAAAAGTATAAACTTCAAGTAGATATATTGCAATACAACCCATATATTTACACCAACCAACATATGAACATCAACGTATATATATATATATATATAACAATTCAGGGAGATGAAAAATCTATAAGGATTGTGACATCCATATCAACATTTATCTCTATAAATGATTTTAAATATATTCTCTACCTTTCTGTGCGAATGAGATGGCCATATTATTTTTTCTAAGTGAACATGGTAAGACATGAGTGTTAAAGTGAGTGAAACGTACATAAATTCATTATTAAAATGGTCAAGATTCACAATGGTTTGCACCACACACTGGGCAATGACTTGATTGAGTTAGACCACACACTAGAATGATCAATATTCTTTGCCACAATTTGTTTAACAAACTTCTCCTTCTTCATATGAGGAAAACTATTTAAAAGACCAATGCATCTGGAACACATTTGGATCAAATGAATAAATGTATCATAAATAAAAATGGCTCACTAAAAGCAATAGGTAAGATCGAGTCTTTTCCAATTACAGCGTTACACTACAGCATAGTTGTTGAACGCAATAAAAGTAAAGATTACATAATGAAACAATGAATGGTAGCATATTGAACTATATATATTGGGACATTTTATATTTGTTGGAATGGCCTTCAAGAGGGTATATATAAGCAAACCTGTCATGGTCAAATTACAACATTTGGTGGCTACCAAAGTGAAGAGCAGACCACAAAAAACTCGATTCCCTAAGATTCACGCTCAGAAGGAAATATGATACTTACAAATTACATATCATGGAAGAACTTGTATGTGTTTGTATCTATTACAATGAATCTAATTGCTCCAATAGAGCCCAATAGTGCCACTACTGAATACCACACAATAATGACAATATTCGGGAAGAATAAGAGGAAGAAGAGCAACTTATTCTTAGGCCTTCTTCCAACCTTCAAGAAAGCCATGGCAGGCAATACAAAATCAAGAGGAGTAAATCCAATTGCCCCACAAAGTGCAACAAAATCTCCAAAAAATGAATAGCAACAGCAATCAAAGTAATCAATATCAAGTATATTAATATCAAAATGAAGCGTGTGATGTAGTGGCTTAGAGAAAATGTTCCTTCATGTTTTGGTATCAAATTTTCATCAAAATAGGCATATGTTGGCCTGTAATATATCTGCGAAGTAGTTTCATCCAAATACATACTAGGCTATTAATTAAATAATAACCAGATTGGAATTCATTCTCGCCCACTATATGATTACATCTAAACACATATAGCTAGGTATTTACCTGAAAACAACTTGAAATCTGAATCACAACAAACATGTTTTCCATAACGATGGCTCATCATGGGGTTGTCAAGGAACTCCGAATAATAAATATATGATTCAACATCTGAACCAAATTCCCAATAGCCAACAAACACAATTATCCAACAGCTTAAAATGACAACAGTGTATGATGCTGAAACACCTTTGTACACATTTTCCTTTGGAGGATCTCTAAGAGTTGACTGCAGAAGACAGAAGTTGATATCAAATTTGATTTCTTTGATTTGGAATAAGAGGAACTTCTGAGAAAACAATACATTGGTTGTACAATGCGAGTTCATATAACAAACATAGACACGAAACTAAATGCTTATAATGGACATAGGTTGTGACCTTCAAAGGAGTATTAGAGGACCTTATCTTTGAAATCAAGTTAAGCAAATATGACTTCCCCATAAAAGTATTCTAAGTTAACTTACCTCAGTCTAGTGATGATTATATTATAGTTTTATGTATTATGTAAATGTGTAAAGACCACTCCATACTAAAATCGCTATACAATCTGAGAATAATTTATAACTATTATTCCCCTTCATAAAGGAAATAAAGATTAATAGGTACCTGTATTTCAGGTAGTGTTTCATCACCAAAAGAAAAATTTATTGTCCCTAAAGCATTGAATGCTTTAAATACCTTTGCATATGAAGTCCCATTTAGCTGATAATCGACTGATTTTCGATTCATCTGCGTTCCTACTTGGCAAATATTTTTGTTAATCATTGAGACAGACCCTGGTGAATATTATGTTATTTCTCTAGGCAATGATTTTTTTTGTGAGGGAGAGCAAATAAAATGAGAAGATGAAGACACATTGGAGATTATCCTCTCAGTATTGACTGCTTAATTCTAGGGTTTTATTGCATCCAACATATTTTAGATCATTAAGAAAATGCATAATCCTTGGAGTTACTGTGCATAGCCACCCAGTTTTGTTCATAGTCAAAAGCTATGGTTTGTCTATTAACTAAGAGACTAAACCCACTCTATCTAATAGCTGGATTCTATTTATTTTTGTGTGTTTAGCAATCGAGCCATTAGATTTAGACAGGTCAACCAAATTTCAGTGGAAAGCCATTGGGTTAGCGACTTTGGGAAAATGGTGAAAAGCATGATGAAGGGAAACCCCAAAAATCTGAAACCGAAAATGAAAATGTGGTAAGGCCGTAGATGGTCCATTCTAAATGCATGAGAAATAAGTATGGAAACATTGGGATATTTGAAGGCGTTGAGTGCAAATTGATGTGTGAAGCTGAAGAGCATATGAGGGTTGATGCAGCTTACAAAGCTTCAACATATACAAGTTAAAAGCTTCAACATATATCAATCTATCACTATATCTATCCATTGCTTCTTCTAGAGAAAATCATATCGATCACAGAGCGATAGAAAACAGAGCATTCTAGATTTGGGTGAGTTCTAAAAGCAACGCAGGGCTATATTTCAAATTAAATTTGAAGGGAGCAAGTTCCACCATGGAGAATATGATTGGGTTGTAAGTAGAATTCCTGGATGGAAGCTAGGATCACACCATCAGGATTCAATCATTTCTTGAAGGCCAAGGATGAGAACCAGAGACTCGAACCTAGTTGACCTCAACCTTCTGCATGCCTTCCGCGAGGTCATCCATGGAGCATGAGATCGAGAAGATGATCCTCCAGGTCTCGTGTTCAATCCTTGTCGGCAACGGCTTCAGATTCTGAGTTCTCTCCTGCAGCAAGGCGAATAAGCTCTATGTACTGGTGCTAGACCGCATCGTGCTTAAGGATAAGTCCTCTTTCTGTCGGTTCATTAGCGTTTCTAATGTTTGTAAGACTTCCATTACCACAAGGATTCTCCATCTCGTCCTATAGTAGATCCATGTCACGAAGCGTGACCTTTTCTACACCGACGAAGCGTGATGACACCATCCACGTGGCAGCATTCCATTCACTCTATGAGCGAGGAATCTAACCGATGCGGATGGTTATGCTTCTTGTTGGTAAAACGCCTACGACGTAACTATAAGGAATGACAACACTGCAACCATGAAATATAATATATCGCTTTGGTAAAAATAAGGAACATAATGCTCTATTCCAATTTAGTAGCCTCTCTGCAACGTGCCATTAATATATACTTATAGTTGTGAAAATAACACATGTGTATATTAGTGGTGGCTTGTAAATTCAACACAATGCCTTATTATGCCCCTTACATGGGATATATATATATATAATTTTGTCCTTAGAGTCTATAAATTTTTCGTCTGGTCTATAGTTTGCTAATGTGTTGTATTAGCTGAAATTATTAAAAAAATATTTGTTTAAATTTTGAATGGTGCGGGTAGATGATTTCGCCCTCATTTTTCCCTTCCCAGGAAAGGGCGGCGGGCCGACATCACGACTCACTTGCAATGCATTAAAGAGCATAGGGGATTTTGCATGTATGAATTACTATCATATTAAATGCAAGGAGCATAATTCCCTCCTCTTAGAGCATATACGGATCTTACACATGCACTTGTCAACAAATTAAAATAGTAGGTGAGATGTTTCCCTACGATATTTAATAGACTGTCATACAATATTACATTTTTATATTTCCATCAATCCATCTGACATTTGGTACATTGGGTAGCTGAGAGACTCGGGACAAGAGCCGAGCCTTAAAGGTTTAACTGCTCAGTTCATTCATTCAGACACTTTTTCTTTCCACCCTAGAGTTGTTCTATGGAGATGTAGGGAAGGGTTATGCTCTAATGGAGGTTACAAGGCTTGAATCCACCGCTCAAAACAACGATTGTAAACTCCTTCTAGCTAAACACATGTTTTCTTTTATGCATGTGCATCGTTTTCATTTAGATTTGACTACCATATTGTGAGTCCCGAGTTATTGATTTTTGACTTGTTTTGATAGTGTTCGATCTCTGAGTTAATGAGCGATGGAGCTGCTCGACTTTGATTTGCATCATACGAAATATGTAATATTTCCACTTGCAATTTCCAGGTACATAATATTACAGTCCCCCTTTGGATTTCTCTAGGGACTCACACATAAATTCGACCCTAATCGATTATCTCTTCCTTGATAACATATTAATTGCACAACGATTATAGGGTTGCAAATGATTGTTTTGGGTGCAAAATCCAAGTAATGTGCCATTGTTCAATTTAGGCACGAGTTACTTTTGATGGATAATACACATACTAATCGTGATCTATAAATCCCCTGTTGGGAAGTTTACTCATAAAACTTTTACCTAGGTCTATATAAGGAATGAATATCGGGTATTCGATTTTGTAACAAATGAATACGGATTGTGATTATTAAATTATTTTCGTCCTCTCTTAATAGAATAGGTTTATTTTTCATGGCACGGTAAAATCTATGTTATTACACAGAGTACCCTTTGAGGGTTTTTCTTTTGTTTATATTTAATATGAGTTTATTTTCAATATTGACATTATATAAAATCATGATCATCATATGATTATTCGATGAATAAAGAAATAGTATGTTTAAGTGGACTCTAGGTATTTGAACTGGTTCTATTATCTACTTGAAGTTTATATTCTTCAATGTCTACATATATATTAGTAATATTCATTTAATTTTTAAATATTTTTTCTTATACATATAACAATAACAATAATAGACACCATTTTACAATAATATTTCGGTTGAAAAAAAACAATAATAGACACCATTTTACAATAATATTTCTAAATAAAATTAAATATAGCAAAACTTTGATTTTGAAATTTTCTTAGTTTCTTAAATTATGAAAAAGATTTTCTTCAGAATACAATCTATTTTAATAAATATATACTTTACATAAACTGAATTTCTTAAAGCTCTAAAACCTCTGTTTTAGATGATTAATCTTTTTATATTTTCTTATTTTAATAATAAAAATATCATAACAACATTCCAAATTATAGTCAAACGACAATCCTCTAAAGAAAAATTAAGTTTTAATGACCATCAATGAAAAAAGGCTCTTTGGATGAAACAATGAAGAAAGTTTATTTGGATGATGGAGGATTTAGTTCCTTGCACATTGTCATTCCTTTAAACCCTTGCACATATGTTTTCTCATCCTTTGCGTAACTTTGCATTAAGTCCCGTGCATTAGTATATTTATATCCATGTTACCCTAGCTACTCGCAATTCCTAAATAAATATAATCACAATATCTCTAGCATAATGGATCATGTATTCATGGGATAAAGAAAGAATGAATATATATAATTGATGCATAATTGCGTTGCGTATGATAAGAATATATATATATATATATATATATATATATATATATAATTGAGGCATAATTGTATAATTCAACTCGGAAACGGTTAGATAGGGAGAGTGGACTGGTTTTAGGTTTAGCGGTTTTTTTTTTTTTTTATGTGGTTCACTTTAATCGACTTAGCCGACCTCTACATCCACGAAATAATTTCCGACAGACCCGCCCCGAAGGGGTTTCCGCCCTGCGGCCGCTGCGTGCCTAACCCCAAGAGGGTCTATGAGGATGGATCCTGTGACCTCGCATGCTGGGAGGCCTAACTGCTGAGAACTCAACCGATCGAGCTAACTCTTGGGGCTTTTTAGGTTTAGCGTTATTGTTTAAGATTGTTTTAAATGTTTTTGATGGAGACGAAGGAGTATTAATGATGAAATCTACGTTAGAGCGAAAAAAAAGATAGAAGAACTTATTTTTTATCTCATGGAGCTTTGATAGTTGGATTTTAACCTCTAAACTATTATTATTTGGTTTTATAACACGTGCAAAAAAACAACTCCTTCAACAATTATTTTCATTGCAAAATACTCCTACTCATAGCTAGTCAGCATTGCTACCATGTGGTTCTTGTTAACAATGAAGACATTCACTATAACACATAAAAACAAGAATGCTCATATTGCTCCAACATTAATATGAATTTAAACATTCAATTAATAAATATTTTATAAAGGAATTGGTTGTATGTGAGTGTTCCACACAATTTTTTGTGTAGGAGGGACCTATAACACATAAAAACAAGAGCTGGATGCAGCTTAGGTCATGCTTTGTAAAATTTTAATTTTAATTAATTGATATTTTCAATATGAAATAATAAGAATGTCAATAAAAACCCACACAAAGTAGAGCAATCGGTAATAGCAATTGATAATGAATCAATAAAATGAGAAGTTGTAAATAGGTCACAAGTTCAAATCCCAGTGAGTATTTAAAAAATAATAATCTTAATGAAATAATAAAATTAATATTAATTGAAAAAAGCAAATAACATAATTGTTAAACAATATTATATATATATATATTAGCTAATATATTTAACAATTATTTAGATCTACTTATTTTAATTAAATTATATATGACTTTGTTTTTAATTAAAAAAATAAATAATTGAACTCAAACTTTTATTAAAGAATTACTTATAATCAAGTCTTTTTAATAAAGAGTAGGTATATTTTCCATGTTAAAATTTAATTTAAGATAATTACTTATAATTAAGTCTTTTTAATAAAGAGTAGGTATATTTTCCATGTTAAAATTTAATTTAAGATTGATGAGATTAAAGATCATTGAAATATTTATACTTAGTTTTTTTTTTAATTTTAATATGTACATATATTTATCTAAATGAATTTTAACATTTCCAATTTTTTATTATTATAAAAAGTAATTTTATTTTAATTCTTACCACAAAAATATAAGTACTCCTCATCAAGCTTAAATTATATTTAACTTTATATCCAACACTTTATACTATTAGATACACTTGAACTTTAATACCAAAATTTACTATTTAGTCAATCTAAAACCTAAGTTTTATTATAAAAACTAATCATCAAATGCTTGAATTACATTTATTTATATTTAACTTTTATCCAACACTTTATACCATTAGGTACATTGAAGTTTAATATCAAAATTTATTATTTAATCACTCTAAAACCTAAATTTTATTATAAAAACTAATACAAGAATGTCACTTTATATCATCAATCCAAAACCTAAATTTTATTATAACCAACGTAGATCCATCTCAAACCTGGATCTATCAAGCACCGAGAGGGATCCAATTTCTTGAGGTGTAATTTTTTTTGTTTTATCTTAAATTTTTTACACATTAAGAAAAAAAATACCCCTCAAGAAATTGGATCCCTCTCTTTTAATTTTTAAATTATTTTATTTTTTTATTTTTGATAAGTTATGAGCGAACATGAAATTTTTAATTAATTTTGATTTTTTATAAGTTATGAGCCGACATGGAAACGTAACGTGACAAACGTTACAACATCTCCCCCATACTGGGTTATAACGTAACGTGACAAACGTGACAAATGTGACAAACTTTACAACATCTCCCCCGTACTGGGTTGTAACGGGTTGTAACGTAACGTGACAAACGTGACAAATGTGACAAACGTTACAATATCTCCCCCATACTGGGTTGTAACGTAATGTGACAAACGTTACATGTGACATCTGTTACATGTGACATGTGACATCCATTACAGGATCTCCCCCATACTATTACTTTTTACATTTTGTTACTTTTGAAAATGTTACATGTGACATGTGACATCCGTTACAAGATCTCCCCCATACTGGGTTGTAAACACCTCGTTTACACTCGATGCAATAATCAATATAAATCTTACTACAAGAATATCATTTCATATAATACTTGAATTACTTTTAATCTCATACTTTATATTATTGAAATAAGCATAAACATGGAAAATATGCTTTTTTTAGTGTAGGTCTTTAACCCATTAAAGTATTTTCATCGCTACTCTAAAAGCATTTAATGTAAAAACATATCATTATAATAAAAATATGAAAATGTTTTGTTATAAAAAAAAATTATAAAAATGATTACTGAACTTATGTACAATGTACAAATATTAAACATATTATATAAATAAAATATTAAAATGTCCAGTCATGTCTTAGCTAAAAGAAAATGTTGTGGTTGGCTTCTTTGATGGTGCTGAAAAAAATGGCTTGTGTGGCACTGGTATGCTGTTAAAAATCAAGGATCTTCATTGTATTAGATTATGGATGAAAGCAGGTAAATGCACAAATACTCAAGCATAACTAATAGCGCTTTGGGGTTTGTTATGGTTTGCGAAGAAGAGAGGTTTTTTGGAGATTCAGATTATGGGGGATTCAAAAGCTATTGTGGACTAGATCAATGGTTTTTCTTCTTTACATAATATGATGTTGGATCAATGGATGAAAAAGGTTGCGGAGCTTACAATTGTTTTTGCTTATATTTCTTTCAGCCATATGTACTGATGTTTAATTCGGGAAGCTGACTGGCTTCGAAAGCGTGATCTTGGATATATGGATGGTTGATGTTTTTTTAGGAATTATATGAGGATAGGCTCATTAATTCTGGAACATGTTTTGTTTTCTGAACTTTCAGTTTTTAGGATGATGGTGATGGTAATCCTTAGTTTTGTCCTTTGTATATGGACCATTCTTGGGGATTTGTTGTCCATATTTTGTGGTTTTTGATCTGAAGTTTCAGTAGATTTTGTGATAGCAAATAGCTTGTGAACCTTTGAGTTGATGGAATACTCTCTTTTTGGAGGATATACAGATATATAACTTTGATTCATGGAATAACAAGTTACATATTTTTTTCGGTTCAAAAAGACTAAACTTATAGCTTGAATCTCTGGCTATAGAAAAATAAATTGAAATCATATTTATAAATTGTCACATTAATCATTTTAGGATCCAATAATCTTTTTCTATTTCAACACCATTATATGATAAAATTAATTATTTGTAAATATCATTATTTATTTAGAAAATAATACCTTATAAACATTATTTCTAAAATATAATAAGTATTTCTTTTAATTGTTTGTTTTAATATTTCTTATTTAGTTAATAAATAATAATAATTATATGAAAGTAATAAAAATCATTTTATTACTTCTTTAAAAATGTAGTTTATTGTATATTATTTTCTAAAATCTTATAAAAAATATAGCTAATTATATAATATTAATAATAAAAATTCATTCAGGGTTGGCAGGTGTGGGGGGAGTCCTTCTAGACTCCGAAGGAAACAAAATGACTGACTTTGCTTGGGGGCTCGGCGGGAAAACGAATAACGACGTTGAATGGCTTGCCTTGATTAAAGGCATGGACATGGTCAAGGAGAATAACATTCAGAATGTCTTGGTGATTGGAGACTCCTTGATGGTAATCAAGGAAGCTCGAGCATTAGCCAAGAAGTATCACTCTCCCTCATCTAAACTTCACCTTCACTTCATCAATTTGGCTAAAGATCTAGTTTCCATTTCCTTCTTTCACATTTTAAGAAACAACAACCATGCTGCGGACACCTTGGCAAACGTTGGAGCGAGGTTAAACTGTGGGAATTTCACTAGCAACGGTACCCAAATCTATAATGTCTGGGTACCTTAGTTACCTTAGATTTTCTAGCCATTTAATGGCCTTATCAATCCATTGGGAGAATCTGCACTAGGTCTTTCTCAAAATCCCCTATAGATTTTATCCCCCATCTCAAAGGCTAAAACGACGGCACTCCCAGGTGATCTACATCTGTCTCGCATGCGAGACATTAATGCGAACTGATGTTATGGAAGCCCGCATCTATATGTTGCAACAGGGTGACGGCTTAGCCCATTCTTTCTCTTTCATCCTTTTCTGGAGCAGTGGTTCATTCTGGTTCAGGCTCAGTAGGTTTTGGTTCAGCATGGAGTGCGGCAATAATGGCAAGAACACGGGATTCTTCCTTCCGGGGTTGAAATGTAATCGTTGCAAGACTGACATCCAGGTCAACAATGGTGGTATCGACCTAAAGCGCTACCTCTCCGCTCTTGAGGTGGTGCATGGTAATGGGAATGGTGATAAAGAAGCTTATAGTTCTCTCGGTAACCAAAGGAAGCATGTTCGTCGTGGATCCATCATTGATGAGAATGGTAGAGTCTGTCCTCAGCAGGACGTGGGGCATGGGAGGAACACTGCCAACCTGGTTGAGAAGGGTTTTTTGTTCGATGGCGAAAGAAACTGGCGACCCCTTGAGGTTGGAAACAACCAGACTCCTGGTGGCCCTCTGCATCTTAGCTCTCTGCAAGAAGGTTTGCGACAGCATGGGCCTCTGCGTGGCAGCCCTGGCGAGATTGGTAAAATGTGGAACATGGTGGGGGATCGCTCGGGTGTTGTGAATCTGGACTCCCTGGGTGGACCGGAAAGCCCCTCTCCTGGGGTGCTCTCGCACCTCCAAGACATCGAATCTCAGGTCAACTGGTTAAGAGGTGAAAACCAAGAGCTTAAGAAGGCGCTCTCTCATCTGGCCACCTTTGTTGAAATTTCGATTTCTGAAGTGAGAAACAACAGCAGCAAATTGAAGGAGTACTTCAAAAAAATGGTAGGCAAAATGGACTCTATGCAAAGCTGCCTGAGAATTGTAGAGGCCAAGGTGGATTGCATTCGCACCAACAAGGATAACAGTCCTTCTGCGATTCTGGGCATGAAGAACAACAAGGAAATGGAAGCAGGCAGCATGAAGAAGACTTGCCGCCTTGATGACATCTAAGCACGGGTTATTGTTCAACTTTTTTTGTATTATCTATGTAATGACTGATATAGCAGTCCGTTTCTATTTCTTTCTGGAATTTCTGAAGTTTAGTTGTTTTAGAAATTTAGAGACTGGGTCTGAGGTGCATACTCCCCTCATTTTGTTGGGTACAGTCTCCCCATCTTGCTGTAATTTTTCCTCTTTTTAATATAAAGATCCTACAACCGTTATTGTAAAAAAAAAAAATAATAAAAATTCATTAATATGATAACTCTTTCAGTAATAATATAACTTCATATTAAGTGATTCATTAATTAAAAACTATTTATATAATCCACTCCTAATATAATTGTCAGTTAGAAAATTAATAATCAAAATTCTCTCAAAAAATATTTATATATAACAATACACATATTATATTAAATATTTAATATTAAATTTATATAAAATTCCTTTAAAAATGATAATATTAATATAACTAAATTAATTTTATTAAAATTCAAACTAACTTTTACAATCATTAAGTTGAATTGTGTAGTAGGTACCAATACTAAGGCGGAATTACTTGGTCTATGGAGTGTGCTTACTGTCTCTTTTGTTATGGGATTGCATGACGTGATTGTATTTGGAGATTCTAGAGTGACGATAAAATGGGCCCAAGGGGAACACAATTTAAATGTGATTTCGTTATATGAATGATGTTGTAGAACAAAGGAGAAGATTCAGCTCTTCAGGAACATTACTTTTGAACATATATTTCGGGAGCACAATTGAATGGTTGATACTCTTTCTAAAGAGGCGCACACAAGAGTCGAAGGCATTATCAAATGGGAAGAATTTCAAGATACACAATGCATTGATTTTGGCTGTGTGAACATATTTGAAATTTAACAGATATATGTTGAATGTAGATGTCTTTTTTGTGTAGGGTTTACAGTTTATTTTTTATGAAATATCTGTCATAGAAAGAATAAAGGATACTTTTTTGAACATAAGTCTCAGCTATATAACTTATGTATGATTGTACTATTTGATTCATCTTATGAAACCAATAAACCATATATCATGAAGACAAGCTCTTTCTTGTATTTTAGGTATCATAGATTTTTAAAAAAAACATGTTCTTTTAACAAATAAACTATATATAAGGAAGACATGAGCTATTCCTTATGTTTTAGGTTTTATATTGGTAAAAAATAAGCATTTTTTAAACTTAAATAACTATATCGAAATAAATAATAAATAATATATTATGTTTAGATATTTAAAAATAAATTAGGTAATAAAAAATATATATAATATGTATCCATTAAATCATTTGTAGGTATTTAAAATAAAAGAGGCTCGTGTTTCCATTAATTATATTATTTTAAAAGCTACCAAGTTTCATGTTTCCATTAATTGTATTATTTTAAAAGCTACCAAGTTGCTTGCGGTGTTGTTTTAACCTAACGTTTGCGTCTCCATCAATTAGTTGTTTTCAAGACCCTACCACAACATTATGCAGGTTTTCCTATATCTACGATAATAGCCTTTCTATTTAGGATCTGCACATAAGAAATGACAATATCTTACAAATTTGTACCTTGCCATTATTTCTTTCAGAGCTATACTTGCTTCTTCTTCAGTAAAATATTCAACAAAGCCAATGTTTAATTTTTTAATATAACAATTCATTATTATTTTAACCAATAACCATATATTTCCTTTTTAATATAAGAATCTGTTTTTTTTTTTATAACTGAAACGGTTATTTGTATTGAATTGAAAGTGGTTGGGCCGAAGCCAAAGCAACCGGGGCTACAAAGTGACTAAAATCAGCTTCATCGGAGTACATATTTCAATTCCAAACACAACTTTATTTCAGGGAATAGGGACCTTTGAGGGAGCTTTATCATTTTTACTGAAGACTCCTTGAGGTAGGAGACACCCCAGATTTGCTTTGAGATCTGCTTCCGAATTTGAACCGCGAAGAATGTGGAAAAAATGAGAGGAGACGAAGTAGTGCAGCAAATATCGTAGCCTTTGCAGAATCTTATTGAGAGTAGGATTGTTGAAATGATCCTCCGTATTTAGAATTTTTATAAAAATTTCTGAGTCTCCAAAAACTTGAATTTATCGCATGCCATTTTCTCGAGCTATCTGGCAAGTTTTTAGCAGCCCAAGGATTTCATCCTGATTATTAGTTCTCTGACCAAGTCCCCAGCTGAAACTATCCTTTCTAGAACCGTCCGAGGAGTATAAAACTCCACTTGCTTCAGCAGTCCCTGGGTTTCCCTTAGAGGCTATATCAAAGAAGATAGAAACTTTGCCCTGCTTCCTCCACCAGGCTTGGAATATTGGATCCGGATCTCTTAATCGCCGTCCTGTAGTGTTATAAGGACAAACAGTAGGTTTATTTCTATCCCTGAACATAAAAGTTCCCAGCCATTTCTTTTCTTCTGGACGAAGAGAACTGTCTTTCTTATAGGTTAGGTGAGCCAATGTTTCAAGAAGGGAAGCTTTAGCGTTGACGGCCAGCTTTGAAGGAGAGCATGTAGAGTTATTAAAGATCTTATCATTTCTGCCAGCAATAATTTCGAACACACATATTTGGGAATAGCCTGCCAAATTTGGTTCCAAAGAGACTTGACAGGTATCACAAGGGAATAGCGCAACTTCTAGGCTAAGAATACGGAAACCACTGTAATCTGAGTTGGGACAATGGCGTTGAGACCATGGAGAAAGATTTTCCAAACTTCCTGGTCGAATGGACAGTCCACAAACAGATGTTCCATTGTTTCGAGATCATTGCTGCACATTGCACATCTATGGGGACCAATAATGCCTTTTTTTAGCAGGCTTTCTCCGGTTAGAACTTTCTTATGCATTAATACCCAAAAGAAGAAATTTACCTTGGGAAGGCCAAGAGGATCCCAGACCTGCTTCCAGAAGGACGCAAGATGATTCGTAGCTTTCTGATTTTGAAGAGTTGAATATCCCTGCGCTGCAGTATAAATCCCGGTCTTCCCCCATCCCCATTTGTCCGAAGCATGCAGATGACTGGAGCCAAATCTGTCAGGGTTGCTAAGAGAAGATTCAGGTGGGCGTGAAGGTGTTCAGGAATGCTAGGAAAGGCCCATGACTGCCAGTTCCCTAAGTCATCCCATACAGAAATGTCAGCCAATTTATGAATTGATTGGAGAGAAAGCCAATCCCGAATTCCATTCAGCTCTTCAGCGTTTGCGATGGGGGAATGTCCCATGATACAATCATGCCATAGCAGGGTATTATTCCCATTTCCAGGTATTCTGTACAAGTGTTTTTGGAAGGAGTCCAATCCCCGGCGACATAAATTCCAAAGCAACGTACCTTTTGGAGTATTTCCTACCTGGAGATTTCTCAAGGAGACTCCGCTGAGATTTTTTCCCTTAAAAGTTGGCTAACAGGATGTTTGCCATTTGAATAGAGTTTCCACAGTATTTTGCTGCCCAACGCTAAGTTAGCTAGACCAGGATCGTGGATCTGTAAGCCTCCTTCAGAAATTGGACGTTTAACAATTTCCCAGTTTACACGATGAAACTTCTTCTGATTACCTTTTCCTCCTCGCCATAGAAAATCTCGAATCAACATTGAAACCTTATCCATGAATGCCTTAGGAGCCAAGAGGAAGGATGCTTGATAGATGGGTAAGGCTGAAAGCACTGATTTTATAAAAATAAGTTTGCCAGCGGTAGTGAGTCAATGCCCTCCCCAAGCTACAATTTTCCTCTTCAATTTGCAGAGTACTTCATTCCACAACGCAGATTTATTGGATCCCAGGGTTAAGGGCAACCCGAGATAGTTTATTTTTTCCCATGTGGCATAGCCCGAGAAGCCCAAAAAATTAGCAATTCTCTGAATAAGCTGTATTTTAACATTCCATCCATAAATTGCACTTTTCCTTTTATTGATGAGGGCACCAGAAATAATGCAGAAGATTTGGACGATTTCATTGAAAACCTTAGCTATCTTTATGGAGGCTCCACCCAGCAGAAGAGAGTCATCAGCGAATAAGGCATGGTTTAAAGGATCGAGGCCTTTCATCACCCTGATTCCTGGAGTTGTCCCTACTCTCTTTGATTCTATCAGCTTTCTACTTAAAGATTCTGCCATCAAAATATACAGGAAGGGGGAGAGAGGGAAGCCTTGCCTTATTCCCCTCGTTGCTTGAAAATAATTAGAAGGTCTTCCATTTACTAACGGGGCTATCCAAGGCTTTTCAATACAAGCCTTTATCAATTGACAAAATCAGTGCTAAAACCAAAGGAATGAAGAACTTTGTAAAGAAAAGAGAGTTTTACCCGGTCAAATGCATTTGTCATGTCGAGCTTAATGAGCATCCCTTGCTCCTTCCGTTGATGACTGGAGTGCATGGATTCTTGAACCTGAATAACATTATCCAAGATATGTCTTCCTTTTATAAATCCACCTTGCATCGGAGAGATGAGTTTCTCTAGAAGCAGTTTTACTCTATTTGCTATTAACTTGGCAAGAATTTTATACGACGCATTACACAAAGAAATTGGCCTGAATCTCTCAAAGGATCCTGGGCTCACATCTTTAGGAATTAAAGCTAAAAAGGTGGAGTTGATACTACCTCCCACTTTAGCTTTTGTTGGAAATACTTGATCATTGTCAGCAAATCTTTCTTAATTATTACCCAGCAAGCTTTATAAAAATGAATTGAGAAACCATCCGGTCCTTGCGCTTTGTTGGGCTCCATAGACCAGATAACTTTGCATATTTATTCTTCAGAAAATGGCTTCATGAGGACAGAATTTTCTTCCCTGTTGACAAGAGAAGGGATGTGTGAGATGAAATTGGTAGTGGCCTCCTCATAGCCAACTCCATCTTCATGATAAAGATTCTGGAAATGGTGTTCTACTGCAATTTTAAGTTGGTCATGACCTTTGTAGACCGTCCCATCTAGAGATGTAATTTCTGAAATGTGATTTCGAGAAAGGCGAGCTCGGTATTGCTAATGGAAGAATGAGGAGTTTTGGTCTCCAGCTTTAAGCCACAAGCTACGGGACTTAAGCCTCCAATACTCTTCTTCTTGGCAAAAGGAACAAAAAGATTTGAATTGGGCAGCATGTTCCTTTTCTATTTCAGAGGTGGTGATTACTTCGTTTTCCAATTCCATTTGCAGATCTGCAAGAAGCTGGACAATCTCTCCTTTGTGGCTGGAGGGGGTATTCTAAGGCTTTTTGATCCAACTTTTCAGAGCATACTTTTTTGTCTTAAGTTTTTGTTCCCACACATAGCTTGGTGACCCTGTGACTGGAGTGGACCAAGCTGTTTGAACAAATTCCATGAACCCATCTTTCTCTATCCAAAGAGGGCTGAAACGAAAAGGTAATGGGCCCAAATTTTCTTCATCTTCCAAAATTAGGAGAATAGGCTTATGGTCTGAGGTAAGCTTTGCGTGAATTTTGGAGGAGATTAATCTTTTCCCATCAGAAGAGTACTCTTAACAAGAAACCTGTCCAGGCGTGCTGAAATGTGGTCAACTCCTGCTCTATTGTTTGTCCATGTATACAGACCTTTCGAAGGCTTGAAATCAAGGAGATCCCAGTTCTAAATTAGTTCCTCCACTAAGGGAAGCATATGATCCCTGCTGCTATTTCCTCCTCTCTTTTCATTCTGGTCAAACACTATGTTAAGGTCTCCAACTAATATGATATTTGTAGGGATATGTAAGTCTAAAAATTCTGAAAGAGAATGCCAACAATCTTTATTTTCAGAGAATAGAACGGGAACATAGAGATTGAAAAGAGAAAAGGTTAATTTACTTGGAATGTGCCGAAGCTTGGTGAAATCCAATGTTGAGTCTCAAAGGATCTCTCTAGTTGAAACATATCCTCCGACCACAAAGTTGCAAGACCGCCTAAAGAGCCTCTTGCACTAATGGCCTTCCCTGCTTTTTTCTTCCATTTTGTTTTGTTGATTTCAAGAAGTGTGTCCCCTGCAAATTTTGTCTCTTGGAGTAGAAGGATCTCGGGAGATTCAATTTTCATAAGATATTTAACTGCGTCGGCTTTCAATGGATTCCCCAAGCCTCTACAATTCCAAGAGACTACTCGCATTATTTACCGGAGGTAGTGTAGGCAGCGCCTCCCTTGGGAGGCCTATTTCTGGTACTTCTCCCAATGGACATTTCAATGGTGGATTGGCTTCCTTGTGTTTTTTGCCTTTCCGCTTCTTCTTCTCTAGCTTCCTTATGAGATTTCCTCTTTGCTCTCTTCGTGGACCTCCCGAAGGTCTCATCCTCCGAGGAACTAGAGTTTTCAGGAGGCTTCTTTCTTGTCATTTCAACATAGGAAGGGGAGGAAGAGGTTTCTAAAGGAGAACCGGGATGGGCTGTTTCTACCATGTCTTTCTCCACTGCTGGAATTTGTTTCTGTTGCTCTACCTCCTCCATTGATAATTCAGTAGCAGGAGTGCTAAGAGTTTCGAAAGGATTTTTAGAAGCATCTGCAGTTAAAGGAGCTGAACTCCCTTCTCCATGAACCTGCCCTGGAGTGGAAATTTTGTTTCCCATTGGCGCCCCTTTCCCTTTAGATCTGCTGGTTTGTTTTAATGGAACGTCTTTGGAAACCTGAGTCCACTGTTCTCCTTTCAATTTCTCTTCATCTTCCTCAGCCTTCTTTTTGTAGTACCTTGCAAAATGACCGTAACCATGACAATGCCGACATTTGAATGGTAGCTGTTCATAATCCAGTTCTTGGATGTGTGACCAGTCAGCCACCGTAATTTTTATGGCTTCCGTTAGCCCTACTTCCAAATCTACCTCGACGCAAATTCTTGCACAAGAATACTGATCTTTTCTCTTAGCTCGGTCAATGTAGTTTCCAAGGGTATTGCCAATGGCTTCTAGAGACTTCGGGTTCCAGCAATGCAAAGGCAGGTGTGGGAGGCACACCCATACACGGACAGCCGATGGCACATCTTGAGACGGGTCAAAATCAGGAGTCCATTTATTTAAATACAAACCCTGAAGACCCATAAAATATGGACCATTCCTGAATATAAGATTTCTGTCTTCAACCAGATCAAAAACGAACACAAAAAATCCTTTTCCTCTGCACCCGTGCTTCCACAGCTTTAGGGGAGGGCCATAGGCCTGTAAACTGTCCGATAAGCCCTCTTTCAGCAAGATTCATAGCAGACCGGCAAGATTCCTCTTCAGGAAAGGCAACCGTAGGTATACTATTTAGTTTCTTGACAAATTTCTGCTGTGAATCAGTGACTAGGTGCTTACTGCTGGCCGCTATCAGTTTCCTGAATGCCATAATCTCAAAGGATGGAGGACGGAGGACCTCGGTACCCCCTTCTGGGGCCATGGAGGCGATCAAGATCTCAAACAAACACTCAGACGCTCGCGCAGCTCGGGGATCTCACCTGCCTGCGTGAGGATAGTTGTTTTAACATTCTCAATACTTCAGAATTTGTTATTATATCAACCGATAACCATATATTTCCTTTTTAATATAACAATCCATTATTATTTTAACCGATAACCATATATTTCAATGAATTTATAGATACCAGATTTTGACAACTAGTTTTTAGAGAATTGTTAGCAATACATTCTTAAGCTCATATGTTCAAATTTATTTTTTGTTTTAAAAGCAACATTACATACCAAAATATTTGAAAGTAAGAATGACAAGTTACTGCGATTAGGCGAAAACCTTTCGTTTGTAGGAGGTATAATTATTTTTGAAGATATTCTGGTCTCTTTTTCTTAAATCCAACCAAAATCTGATCGAACTCTACAATTTCAGCAAACGTAAATTACGTTCTTAATTTGCTCAGTTTTACTTTTTCCATTTCCATGTGGTAAATACAAAAATACATTGTTAAAAATACTTCACAGGTAACTACTTTAATTTAACAATATAATCATACTTACAAGTATTTTATGTAATTTTATGATTATTTGTTAAGTTTTATTTTTTCCAATTATGTTAGGATAAACATTAGAAAAACATCATTAATCGTGTTTTAGAATTAATATTTTAATGTGATTATTAAAATAAGTTATGATAAAAAAAATTCACACATAATAAAAGCTATACTTTAAATTACAAAGGCATAAATATATGTCCCAGTACAAGCATAATTTCCAGCAAAAACTAACAAATCCCGTAGCCAAAGAGAAGACTACATGAACCAAAGACCCAGACATAGATCTGAAAGCATGATAGCAATATTACAATGCAAGCAGTGCACACCTTACCTTACCTTACTCTTTCGGTTAAGAACATTCACCTATCTGCAGGTTACATAACTTTCATAAAGTTGCACTATATTCCAAAAACTACAAATTTTGCATTGGAATCAAATCACAGGGTTCCTGAGCTCAAGGCAGACAAAGCATTCTTCTGCAAAGTTATAAACAAAAGTGGTTACTGTATATTTGAATATTATATCCACAATCCAGAAAACTAAAGCGAGGAGCAAGGAGGTTAAAACCCATTCACCTATCTGCAGGTTACATAACTTTCATAAAGTTGCACTATATTCCAAAGACTACAAATTTTGCATTGGAATCAAATCACAGGGTTCCTGAGCTCAAGGCAGACAAAGCATTCTTCTGCAAAGGAATAAACAAAAGTGGTTACTGTATATTTGAATATTATATCCACAATCCAGAAAACTAAAGCGAGGAGCAAGGAGGTTAAAACCCATTCACCTATCTGCAGGTTACATAACTTTCATAAAGTTGCACTATATTCCAAAAACTACAAATTTTACATTGGAATCAAATCACAGGGTTCCTGAGCTCAAGGCAGACAAAGCATTCTTCTGCAAAGGAATAAACAAAAGTGATTACTGTATATTTGAATATTATATCCACAATCCAGAACACTAAAGCGAGGAGCAAGGAGGTTAAAACCCTTACCTGGCAAAATTAAAGAGTACGGAAACTCTATAAAAAACCTGCCACTGATTGTGTTATGGATTCCTAGTGTTTCAAAATACAATCATAAGCTGATACAAGCATAAGCTTATTTGAGAAATCCAAAAAGAGTCTATAAGACGGAGTCAAAGCATAAAAATGTTCCAAATATGCACCCAATCCTAATAAATCACCTAGAAATTTGTTCAAAAAGCATAAAAATGTTCCAAATATACATGCAATCCTAATAAATCACCTAGAAATTTGTTCAAAATCAATCTAATGAATTTGTTTGCTCTTCTTTATATAAATGTATATCGAAGTAGCAACTTCCAAAGAGGAAGGAGGCCATATAAATTAATTAGAGTTTTGATTAATTTGGAATTGTAATCACCAAACTATAGTCAATAACGATCATTTAAAATTCTATAAAATGTCTTTATATTATACATGTAGCTCTTACAGGATTCATTTGTGACAGAAAGGATACACGATGAACCTACTCCGTTGTTTGTTCGCTTCCTTGCTGGCGCCTAATTGTTGACTGCCTGATCTGAATTAAGTTTTCCGGAGCGGATGAATGGGATAAAAGTATGCCATGATCAATCATTTCTATCGATCGATTCATTTCCACGATAGATAAATGAAAGCAGGGAGGGAATGCGTACCGACCAGAACGACTGCATTCCTTACTGTTATGATGATGATGTCCACGTGATACAATTGATCAAACCCCCGGCCCTGTAAGGAAATTCTCCTCCGAGTCACCGCGAATGGAAATAAGAGATTGTTAAGCATTGTGAGTGTTTTGAAGTAAGACTCACCACCCGAATAGCCGAAAAATTATTCACAGGGCCAAGCCCTAGATCTGTAAGACCACAATGTAGAGATTCGTAAACAATGTACAGAGTAAATAATAATCACATAGAGTTACCTCTCAATCCAAAACCAAAACTGCAGCTGGAAAAAGTCTGGCGGTACCTTCTCATTCAATACACCCGGCAACTTAGAGGATGCACAAGTGTTGCATGGTATTAATGTGGCAATATGCCAACCTGCCTCGCCCACCCAGGTTACCGCGATCACTATACTATGTCTATCGGTGAACACCGATAGACATAGCCAACTACTTAGTTTTGTGGAGATAGTTGATTCTTAAACAAAAGCTAAACATTAAACTAATTAATATAAACATAAAACAAATACTATTTAATAAATATACATTTTTTCTTAACCACGGTCTAATTTAGTTTATTTAAATCTTAATCAAGATGCATTTGAGCAGAACAAGATACGATGACCATGAAATGAATCCCCGTTGTACACTTGTTACACTCAGATTAATCTTGTTGATCCACTCAAGGAAGTCCAAAATCTCAGATAATATCTAAACACCTATGAGTGTAATTCAATACAAACCTGTGTATAATAATGCTCATCTGACAACATCCGCAGGTAAGGTTAAATACAAACTTGTGTATAATAATGTTCATCTAACAAGTTTGCGGGAGGTTAAGGTAAATATAAGCTTAAGGTAAAGGTAAGTATTTTTTTTTCTTATTTTTTTAATACGTGACAATGATAAAAATTGTCAATTCAAGTTCTCTCATCCAATAAAAATTGAGAATCATTTTTCAAAAAATAATTTATAAATATGTATTTTAACCTAATTTTGATGTGTATTTAGAAAAAATGAAATATCTATATCAACTAATACACAAACATGGAGCATATAGTCTTTGCCTACTGCAGGGACTAACAAGAATGCTCTATGAAATGCCATATTGATAACATTAATATGAATTTAAAAATTCAATTAATAAATAGGTTATTAAGAAAGTTGGCATTAATATGAATTTAAAAATTCAATTAATAAATAGGTTATTAAGAAAGTTGGTTGTAGGTGACTGTTCCACACAAATTTTTGGGTAGGAGGGGCCAATTATCTTTGAATAATGCACCAACAACTAAAATAAAGAGACAAAACTAATAGGTATTTGGTATTCCCAATGGAATGCGTACGACCTATGTTGTTTAGTGATATTGGGAGATTGGGAAACAACTAAATACAAGGAACCATACTATAAGCAATCAGTTGGATATAGAATATAGGAATATATCAATTCTTAATCAACAACCTTGATTTCTTGTAGTTTCATAATGGATAGTGGAAATACTTGTCGACATCCATAAACTGCTAAGAAAAATTGGTTTTTGAGCCATAATTATTCAATTTACAACAAAAATTCATTATTATAACCATTAACAAAGTTAAGAACAACCCTTAAACAAAGTTAAGAAGTAACAATTTCCTCATACATCAATTACACAACAATCACAGAAAAATTCATCATGCATTGAATACAAATATATTACCTTGGAAACCCAAATATGTAAACTAGCTACACATTCTTCATTTGGACAATCTTAGGTAATAATGCAACTCAAGGCTCTATATCTATTCAATAATTTACATAGTTAGGCTCTTATGCATCCTCACCTATTGGCTATCAAAAATCCCTTTGTGACTCTAATTATAATAAGATGTAAGCAGAGTTGGGGGTAATGAGAAGGCTAAGCATCATTGCGCTTTCATTTCCAATTCCCAGGTCTCTTCCCTCCTTTTTTTTGCATTTAATTCTTTTTTTCTCATTATATTTTATTGCATTTAATTTCATAACGTTGCATTTCCTTTTCTTTTATTTAAACTCCATTGATTGTCACATTGTTTTTGTGCACTGAGCTTTATTAACCATGCATCTTGTTCGGATCCATTTTGGACCACACCTCCCTGTTGAGAGCCTTTTTGCTTTCCATAAGGTTTAAAGGAATCCAATCTCTAGATCAATGTGCCTTATGTTTGCTTCAATGGAACATGGCTCTCAACTCTAGCTCCTATCTACATCTTTGACTTCGGCTTCGGCTTTGGTTTTGGCAATGGCTCTTGCTTTGGTTGTTGGATCCACTTGTTCCCGTAGTGCAAAAGCTTGCTCACTGACTCTTTGCTCAAAGAAATATCCATATCCAAACTCTTCAATCATAATTTATTCTCATTTTCAATACGCAAGCCTCTTTTAGTCTTAGAATTGGAGACAGTACATATTGGTAGAAAATGAAAGGCAAGTAGAATTCTAGTCAGCTTGTTCAGTGAAATCTTAGCAACATATGCCATCACACAACTATTCCACAAGAGGAAGTTTTAATTTCCCTCTTCCACTAAGATCATTTGCTTCCCAAATGGAAACAACCCTTTGTTGCTTGCACATGATCACAAGCACTCTATCTCTACAACAATGTCATTTGGATGACAACCTTCCAATGCAATGATAACACCTTCTTCTACCCACAATAGTTTACAAATCACACAATACATGGATATAGGTTGTTAAGCCGTAAATGTGGGCACATTCCCCCTATATAGTGGTGCATTACATTAGTTTTGATGTCGGATTTGGTTTATTATTTGTAAGTTTCATTAGTATCGTTATATTAGTTATGTCTGCTTGGGTCAGTGAGTTGTAATTGTACCTCTTAATCTCCTATATATAGGAAGGAGATCTTTTCATTTGACTATCTTGTCTTGTATTGTATTGTGTACTTAGTACATTGTATAAGGCGGTTTCCCCCTCGAAGAGGCTTTCTATTCATCTATTTTATTCATTAAATACATGTAGTACTCTTTTTGGTCTATTTTTGTTCTTTTCATGCTCTTTTTGGAAATTTGTTGCTTAACATTTGGTATTAGAGCTTGGACACTTCCAAAACAACTCATCTTGGAATTTTCGCTATATAATTTTTTCTACAGTGTTTCAGATAGAGAAACTTGGAACCCATCTAGAAAATAGGCCAAAGTAACTATGATAATATTTTCAGATCCTAAATCATTACATGTTCAGATTTATACCCTCGGTAAGTTAGGGTTTCTGACTAGCTCAAATGCTAGTCTGAAATAGGTGTTCTAGGGAAAATTGTTATATCTGGAGCATGTAAGATCAAAATTGAGTGATACCAGTTGCATCCAAAAGAAGACAGACCAGTTGGTCTATTAAAAAATTGGACAGGTGGCAAGACGTACACTCTTGCTCTTCTGAAAAGGCCAAAAATAGCAAGTGTTGGGAAAACTTTCACAACGTTTTTTTGGAACATCCAAATTCAACGATATTTGTGGCATTGGAAAGAGGACATATCAGGATACCACGGGACGAGGTTTTAGAATCAGAGGGGCCAAAATTTTAGGAATTTCTCAGCCTTCAAATCAGGGTTGGAAAAAGGTACGCCATTTTTAATTTTGAAATAGCTTTTAGTAGCAAGATCTATTTGAGGTAAACATAAGGTGTGATATATATATATATATATTGTTCAAAATGCCACCAAAAGGTAGTGGAAAAATCATACTCCACTCAATCCACCTGAGGATTCATCCTTGACCTATCTTTCCAAGTGTCCAAGTTGGAAGATATGATTAAAGGGTCCATGAAAATGATTGATTTTTTTAATTTAGAGGAGAAGATTATGGGACATATTGATAAGAAGATGGATGAGAATATGAAAAGTATTGTTAATCTCCTTCAAAATTCAAAGGAAAATATATCTACATGTGATGATAAAGATAGTGTCTGTGTTGAACAACCTTCCATTAATAAGAGTATTCCAAGAGGAATCGATTCTAATAATGGAAGTAACTTGGGATGGTACCCAAGGGGTATCCAACTCCCCAAGATTGACATGAGGAAGTTTGATGGAAAGGACCCCATGCCGTGGATATTCCAGATGGAGCAATTCTTTGATATACACCAGGTGACAAACCTCCAACAAGTACCTATTGCATCTTTATATTTAGAACCTGATCAATTTGTGTGGTACTAATGGATTTCTGAACGCAAAAGGAACTCCATTATCTCTTGGTCCTTTTTACAGAAGAGTTGATATCATACCCTGATGATGTTAAGAGAAATCCTTCTTTTCACAATTGATAAATCTAAGGCAAAAAGGTCTAGTAAGCAAGCACATTCAACAATTTCAAAAGTTGAGTCTCAAAGTGGATGACATACCAAATGATAAATTGTTGGATCTCTTTATTGGAACCTTGAAGGATAACATCCAACATGTGGTGTGCCTCTTCGAACCAACATCCTTAGATAAGGATTTCATGGTGGCAAGGAAGGTTGAAAGTAAAAATATGGCGATGGCTACAAAAAGGATCATGTAATGCCTCCATTGGCATTATAAATTTTAATCTAATTAAACATAGATTTTGTGACTAAGCAGCATATAATCAACGTGTAACCATAACAACATATAAACAACATATAAGCATTTTTCAATTGCATCAAATAACTTAGAATTTTTTAAAACTTTATTGGTGATTCACACAACATAAATTATCATAAATCATGTACCAATAGCATCATGTACAACAACATATAAACAATTTTAAATCACTAGAAAAATACCTCGTTATAAGAATGGTGACGGAGTCCAAACTGAGCAAGCTTCCCTCTTCCCTATTGGCTATCAAAAATCCCTTTGTGACTCTAATTATAATAAGATGTCAGCAAAGTTGGGGGTAATGAGAAGGCTAAGCATCCTTGCGCTTTCATTTCCAATTCCCAGGTCTCTTCCCTCTCTTTTTTTGCATTTAATTCTTTTTTTTCCCATTATATTTTATTGCATTTAATTTCATAATGTTGCATTTCCTTTTCTTTTATTTAAACTCCATTGATTGTCACATTGTTTTTGTGCACTGAGCTTTATTAACCATGCATCTTGTTCGGATCCATTTTGGACACCTCCCTGTTGAGAGCCTTTTTGCTTTCCATAAGGTTTAAAGGAATCCAATCTCTAGATCAATGTGCCTTATGTTTGCTTCAATGGAACATGGCTCTCAACTCTAGCTCCTATCTACATCTTTGACTTCGGCTTCGGCTTTGGTTTTGGAAATGGCTCTTGCTTTGGTTGTTGGCTCTACTTGTTCCCGTAGTGCAAAAGCTTGCTCACTGACTCTTTACTCTAAACAATATCCATATCCAAACTCTTCAATCATAATTCATTCCCATTTTCAATACGCAAGCCTCTTTCAGTCTTATAATTGGAGACAGTACATATTGGTAGAAAATGAAAGGCAAGTAGAATTTTGGTTAGCTTGTTCAATGAAATCTCAGCAACATATGCCATCACACAACTATTCCACAAGAGGAAGTATTAATTTCCCTCTTCCACTAAGATCATTTGCTTCCCAAATGGAAACAACCCTTTGTTGCTTGCACATGCTCACAAGCACTCTATCTCTACAACAATGTCATTTGAATGACAACCTTCCAATGCAATGATAACACCTTCTTCTACCCACAATAGTTTACAAATCACACAATATATGGATATAGGTTGTTAAGCCGTAAATGTGGGCACATTCCCCCTATATAGTGGTGCATTACATTAGTTTTGATGTCGGATTTGGTTTATTATTTGTAATTGTCATTAGTATGGTTATATTAGTTATGTCCGCTTGGGTCAGTGAGTTGTAATTATACCTCTTAATCTCCTATATATAGGAAGGAGATCTTTTCATTTGAGTATCTTGTCTTGTATTGTCTTGTGTACTTAGTACATTGTATAAGGATTTTTCCTCCTCAAAGAGGCTTTCTATTCATCTATTTTATTCCTTAAATGCTTGGAGTACTCTTTTGGTCTATTTTTACTCTTTTCATGCTCTTTTTGGAAATTTGTTGCTTAACAGTTGGTATCAGAGCTTGGACGCTTCCAAAACAACTCATCTTGGAATTTTCGCTATATATATTTTTCTACGGTGTTTCAGATAGAGAAACTTGGAACCCATCTAGAAAATAGGCCAAAGTAACTGTGATAATATTTTTAGACCCTAAATCATTACATGTTCAGATTTATACCCTCGGTAAGTTAGGGTTTCTGACTAGCTCAAATGCTAGTCTGAAATAGGTGTTCTAGGGAAAATTGTTATATCTGGAGCATGTAAGATCAAAATTGAATGAGACCAGTTGCATCCAAAAGAATACAGACCAGTTGGTCTATTAAAAAAATTAGACACATGGCAGGGCGTACACTCTCGCTCTTCTGAAAAGGCCAAAAATAACAAGTGTTGGGAAAATTGTCACAACGTTTTTTTGGCACATCCAAATTCAACGAGATTTGTGGAATTGGAAAGAGGACATATCAGGATACCACAGGACGAGGTTTTAGAATCAGATGGGCCAAAATTTTAGGAATTTCTCAGTATTCAAATCAGGGTTGGAAAAATGTACGCCATTTTAAATTTTGAAATAGCTTTTAGTAGAAGGATCTATTTGAGGTAAACATAAGGTGTGATATATATTTATATTGTTCAAAATGCCACCAAAAGGTAGTGGAAAAATTCATACTCCACTCAATCCACCTGAGGATTCATCATTTCCCTATGATGTAAGTGAAGACCTATCTTTCCAAGTGTCCAAGTTGGAAGATATGATTAAAGGGTCCGTGAAAACGATTGATTTATTTAATTTAGATGAGAAGATTATGGGGCATATTGATAATATGATGGATGAGAATATGAAAATTATTGTTAATATCCTTCAAAATTCAAAGAAAAATATATCTACATGTGATGATAAATATAGAGTTCGTGTTGACAAACCTTCCATTAATAGAGTATTCCAAGAGGAAGTGATTCTAATAATGGAAGTAACTTGGGATGGCACCCAAGGTGTATCCAACTTCCCAAGATTGACATGAGGAAGTTTGATGGAAACGACCCCATGCCGTGGATATTCCAGATGGAGCAATTATTTGATATACACCAGGTGACAAAATGTCGTCACCCTTGTGCAAGTGTCGCAAGTGTTACAAGTGTTGCAAGTGTCACAATTGTCGCAAGTGTTACAAGTGTTGCAAGTGTCACAAGTGTTGCAAGTGTCGTCATCATGACCTACTGTCGTCACCATGACCGTTGCAAGTATCGTCATTATGACCAAGTGTCGTCATCATGAACATTGTGATAATGTTTTCATCTTGACCATTGTGTAAACTCTTTGCTCTCACCCCTAAACTCATTCTGGGCTAAAACACATCCAACTGAGATATTTTTTCTTGCCTAGTTGACCTCTTTGAGTAGGTTGTCACACTTCTTCTTCATTTAGGGTGCGACGTCACAGTTTCTGGTCAGCTAGAGTGAGACACTGTCGCACTTTGTCTTCCTACAGAGTGCGATGACCCCCCTTTGTCGCTCTGTGTCCTCTACCAGGATGCGATGAGGTTGGTTAAAGGTTATTTTAGGGAGTCTTGAGGTCTCTCTAGAAGCTTGTTGAGGTGGAGGCCTATCCCTAGGCTCCAGGTGAGGTGGCATTTTGGTTCCTAACCTTATGGGAAGATCCCTTAACCATCTCCCCCTAATCCTCAACCTACACTATATCTTTATCCCTATATAAACACCCACTCTCTCCATGGGAGGGAGGAAGGTCTATGGTATCCTTATGCTGATAGAATCCATATTGGTGATTGGGAAGCTTGTACCACCTTGGAGGCTTGGCTTGGACATGTTGGATGGATGATGCGACGTTGAGGCTTTGGTTGTAGCTTCATCCTTTCTATGTATTCCCACCTTTTAATACAGTTAATATAATCTCTTTCCATGAATGTTGTCTCATTGATGATGTTTAGAACTTTCTTCCTCAACTGTTAGTTTAGATCATTTATTGTTTAGATATCTTGTACTGCTTGTGTCGTTTCCATTTTGTCTTAACAGGTCTTGCAGCTGGAGATCTGATGACCACGAGACTTGGAGCAACAACAAGGAGAAGGATCTGCGATCTGAAAGGTATGATATCTAAGTACTCGATCTGTAACTAGATCTAGGAAATGAGTTTTGTATTCTGTTTTATTTGTTCTAGATTCACTTGAACTATGGAGATCCGGCTCGCGTTCACTCGAGTGGATTGTTCATTAACAAATCTGGCAACCATATTGGGGAATGAACATAGTTTTAGTTTTCAATTTGAATTCCATTTGCAGTTGATTTCTTTTGCCATCCATCTAAATTGCCTCCTAAGTCTCTTTCACCATCAGATCTTCACTTTGAAGAGTCTGATTACCTTCCTTTGAGTTTGTACTCCTCATTTTCATACCATTTCATTACTCATTGTCTGGAGAATTGGTTCATTTTTTAACTTAGATCTCTCTTGTTGCACCTAGTCAGTGTACTTAGAGCAACACTGTGTCTTGTTTTATCTCTATTCTTTGTCTGTTGACTTCTCGTCGCAGCCCTTCCATTGGCATACTACGACATCGTCGCACTTCTTGCATTGGTGAACTGCGACGTCACACTGTGCACAAGCACACAATGCATCGATCTGCCAAAAGTACCTTACAAGCACACCTTCTCCATTTCTGATTTGAGTTTTGGTTTGTGTGCAGACTCCTCTGCACTGTACCTTCTAGGCAGAGACCCTTTTTATCTAGCATTTTTTTTTGGCTTGTTTGTATTGGTTTTTGGGTCTTTTGAGATTTGGATTCATGTTTGGCCCTGTGATTCAAAACTAGTGTTTTGCTTGCATTTTTAAGCGAAATGGATTCGTGCATCCATTAGTCGTTTTGACCCATCTCAAGGTTTTGAGATCATTTTGGGTTTGGTGTGATTGGCTTGTTTTAAAGACTTGAAGAGTGTGGGATATCCATGTCTTTTTGAGCCTCTATTTCTTGGGTTGTGCATTTTGTTTCCTTTACATGCTAAGTTATCTAGTGATTATTGGAAAAGTTTGATTCTTTGTCTCCACTTTAGTTCAAAGAAAAGCTTGATTTTGTCACTCTTTTGCTATATTCATGAAATTAGAAAACATAAGTATTCTTCTTACTTTATTGTGATCATTTGATATTATTGGTCTTACCATCATAAGAAGAAGAAAGGCTTGTTTCAGATTTGTGTGCATTTGAGTTAGATAAGATTGTTAAGTGCTTATCTTTGTCTTGAATTTGATTGGAAACGTTTGTGGAATCCCTCTTTCCGTAGCTTAGATGTGTCTTTTTCAAGTGTAAAAAGATAGGAAATGAGTTATAATTATTGCATTTGGTAGATTTTGAGCCTTTCTTGAGCGTCTTTGAGTTGTTTGGGTGCTTGCCATTTTTTTGGGGGAATTTATGAATGATTAGAGTGTTGTAGATATTCTCTCACTTTCTGTATATAGATATGAAAATCATTTAGTTATCAAGTTCCATTTTTGATACATGCATCTGAAAATTGAAAGTGCTTCATTATTTTATCTTATACATTGTTAAGATTCGTCGCATCTTTCATTTTCTTTACTCTTTTTAGTCGATTACTGCAGAAAGTTAGAGTTATTGCATTCTAGGAAGGAATTCTTCTTTTCGTTACTACTTAGGTACTTTTGGTTTGAAAGAAAGAAAAATCTCTCATTACCTTAAGTAGTTTTCATTGAAAAGGAAAGAAAAATTTTCATTATCATGTAGTTGAGGATTGCATTATGTTTACATTTATGTACTCACCTCATGCATCCACCTAATCGTACAAGATAAAATTAACGCTAGCTTAGGTTAAAATCATTTAATAATTGTGTGTAAGTTAGAGACGTGTTCCAACGTCTTTAAGCGTGGCAGCTGTCATTATTTGCCAGCACTATATCCCGGGGGTATTGTAGTCTTCCACGTACTTATCGGTATATCGAGTTCCTTCATGTACCCACCAAGTACCATAATCCGTACTTGGCATATATCGAAGGGTGTATCACATACTCGGTAGTATATCGGAAGGTCTCTTGTCGAACGGTTGTGCATTAGACAGCACCACTACAGATTTGAGCTCCCACGTACCTTGCGTATATCGGGAGACACCCATAGGAATCCCGAAACCATCTGAGTTAACCATTTGGTCATCTTGGCAAAGCAATACACCGAGAACAGCACTCGGGGAGATTAGCACGCACGTACTGTCCAGGTAATCGGGTATGCAGGCAAGGGTACGGTCCAAATCCTCCTTGTCGCATCATATTGTTGGACCCTGTAGTATATAGCGGTTTGCGATGCCTTGATAATCCTGTGAGGTTACAGACTTTGAATCCACTCCTATTCACACAGCTTGCTTGTTGCTTTTAGACTTGAGTAGTGTTTGACTTGTGTGGTACTCTAGAAAGTTTAGATATGGAGGACTCTTCCAGGACTACCAACCAAGAAGCCCCTTTCCAGGGTATGCCTTTTGTTATTCCCCCTTGTGGAACTGTTGGTCCTCCCTTTATGCCTACATTGAGTCATCCTAGATTGACGATAGGATTACCAATATGGTTATTCTCCAATTCGGTTACACCAAGTGCATCAATTGCGTCAAACCTAGGTCCTTCACCACATGAGCATCAATCTCATGGTGACCCTTCTCCTTCTCCGTCAAAAGTTGAATCAGCTTCCGTCTCTTCTTCTTCTCCTACTGAAAACTCTGATGTTAGTAAGAAGGCGGGTTAGAAGAAGAAGAAGAAAATGAAGATTAAGAAGAAGAAGGATAAGAAAGAGACCAAGCGTCAACCATCTGCCTCTGATGGCACTCATTCTATGAGAACACCTCGTAAGCCCAAGTTCCCTTGCAAACTTTGCAAGGGTGATCACCTTCTCAAGGATTGTCTCGGTCTTTCCCGTGTTTCAAAAGTGTGGTATAAAAACCCCAAACTGCTTGTATCATCAACCTCTAACCATCATGTTGATGATACTCCCTCGACCAGTGACCCATTGGTGAAGGGTCGGAAGGGTAGAACTGCAGACCCTTGCTGGCTATGCAAGGGCATGCACCGTACTTACCTTTGTCCTCGTATGGATGAAGCTTCACAATTGTTGGAAGACATGGACACATCCCATAAACATCTTCCAATGAAGTATTGTAGGTTGCCCCCTGATCCTTCACTGGTTGATAGGGCGATCAATCCGACCCCACCCTCGGTTGACCCCACTCTTTCATCAGAGAGTGAAAACGAAGTGGTCGATTCAACAACATCGTCGATCGACCCCATTCCTCCCTTGAGAGATGATACCCAAGCGGTTAATCAAGTCTCATTCTCGGTTGACCCCACTCCTCTAGTTGAAGGTGAAATAGAAACTACTGATATTTTTCTGGTCAGTTCAGATTGTTCTGGGCGAGGGGAAACCACGTTTATTTCCACAAGACCCCCTCCAAGTACTGAGGTTATTTCATTTGATTGGAATAGTCTAACAGAATCTCGTCTTCCTTCGAGTATTCCTTTTCAAATATCTGTAGGAGTTTCCGATAAAGAAATCTTTCGTACGATAGTTGATGAGGGAGCTTCTGTTAGTATTTTATCCTCAATTGCTTGGAAAGCTATAGGTTGCCCTCAGCTTGTGCCAGTAACTGACCAGATTTTGGCTTTTAATAGAAAGCCCACTGAACCTTTAGGGATTCTCCTGCAGTTACCTATCACGTTGAGAGATAAAACTGTTTATGTTGATGTCATGGTTGTCCAAGGTCCTTTAGATTTCAATCTGCTCCTTAGACATGATTATGTCTATGCTATGAAAGTTGTAGTGTCCACGCTCTTTCGAGTGATGTATTTTCCTCATCATGGGAATATTGTGACCATTGATAAGCTTTCCTTCGTGACACCCACTCATCGTATGACTCCGAGTCATCAGACTTCCCTGAATGTTCTGCATGTTTTAGTGGTTTCTTCCCCCTGAGGATGCGGGGTACGAGCACGGTTTATGTTATGTTTCAAGCTCGTTAAAAAATGAAACCAACCACCCTAGCATAGTTTCCCTTTGGTTTCAAGCTTGCATAAAAATGAAACCAATCCATTAGAGCACAGTTTTATTCTATTTCAAGCTCGTTAAAAAAATGAGATAGACCTCTCTAAGCATAGTTTACCTTTGGTTTCAAGCTTGCATAAAAATAAAACCATCCACTCGAGCATAGTTTTATTCCATTTCAAGCTCGTTAAAAAATAAGATGGGCCCCCTCAAGCATAGTTATTATCTATTTCAAGCTTGTGTAAAAATTAAATAGATCTCCCTCCCATCGGTTCGAGTCTCTCGCTAGAGTTAGAACTTGAACCTTCTTTTCATCTGATTCTCGTTTCCCCCCCTTGGTGAACATTTTATTAGTAGCCAAGTTGGTAGTTGGGTTAGCAAGCAGCATTTTCAGACGAAATGAAGCATGGGGGGCATACCACATGTTGTACCGTCAGTAATCATGTTGAGGGAACACCACCATGATAAGCCGCTAGCAATCATGTTGGGGACATTTACCAACCTCTGGGCATCATGTTGGGAAGGAACCCGTCAATGGGCCTTAACCTATGAGCATAGTTCCCTTTCTATGTCAAGCTCGTTAAAAAATGAAATAGGTTCCCGCAAGCATAGTTCTAATCTTGTGTCAAACTCGTTAAAAAATGAAACATATCCTTTCCCTTTGAGTCGAGTCTCGTCATAGACTTAGTACTTGAACCTTCTTTTCACCGCCTATGCCTTAGGCGGATGAAATGAAGCTTGGGGGCATGTCTTCAACCTCTGGAAGTTACGTTGAAGTCAACTCGATCACCTCTCCACACCACATTAGAGCTAAGTCACTTACTTCCAGCAATCATGCTGGGGGCACACACCAACCTCTGGATTCCATGTTGGGGAAAAGTTCACCACTGGGAACATTTTCGAGCATACTTTCCTTTTTTAGGTTTCAAGCTCATTAAACCATGAAAATTATCCCGAGCATAGTTCATTTTCTGTTACAAGCTCGTTAAAAAATGAAGCAGACATCATGAGCATTCTTCCAACCTATCTTCGAGTTCGTTAAAAACAGTAAGATGGCATTCGAGCTTACTTTTCACTTTTTTCGTGCTCTGGTTGAAACATGAAAAGTGGTTTGAGCTTACTTTTCACTTTTTTCGTGCTTTGGTTGAAACATGAAAAGTGGTTTGAGCTTAGTTTTTACTTTTTCGTGCTCTTTTTCAAATATGAAAAAGATTCCGAGTGCTTTTGATACCATTCTCATGCTCGTTAAAAATTTGAGTTAAAAAGGTGTGTCTAACGAGTATAGGTTTATCACTTTATTCGGCCTCACTAGACTATTTACGGAAAAGGAACTGTGCCGAGTTTACTTTTTCCTTTGTCGTACTCAGTTATCAACCATGACAAAGTTGTTCATGGAGTCCTTTTTAAGCTCTTTTCAGACTCCCTAAATAGGAAAAGATTGCCAAGCGAACTTGATGCTTTCACGCTTGTAAAAGAATTTGAATGATCGTCTTTCTGGTGATAGTTTACCCCTTTTTCGGACCAGGAAGCACTATTCTTGAAAAAGGAATACTCCAACCAACCATGGCTGGAAGAGTCCTCTCCCGCGTTGTTTTACCCTTTTTCGGGCAATGAGGCTAACTTTACGAAAAAGGACCATTGGAGTCTCCTTTAGTTCTTTTTAGACTCTCTAAACATGAAATGACGTCAAGTTTTCCTTCTTTGGACTCGTTAAATTTTAAACATTGAAGGGCCCATTATGGGATGAACCCCTCCTTTCCTGAGTTCGTAAAACGTTTGGGATTGGACTCATCTATGAGATGATCTATACCAATCATTTGGTTACCCTCATCAAGCTCATCAAAAAAACATGAGGCACTCATCAATCATGATGGGGAAAAATGAAATATTTTATGTTACATCTTAATTACGGTAGTACATAGTCACTCTTGAACACGTCACTCATTTGCATTAGCATTCAGTACTTGGGTAATCTATTTGTCCTCGAGTCTTGTCAATTCCATGAGTCACATCACTCCTTTGGTTCAGCCAAAGAATGCTTCCACCCTTAATTGCATTGGTAGTTAGTATTATGGGACGAACCCCTCCTTTCCCGGGTTCGTAAAACATTTGGGATTGGACTCATCTATGAGATGAGCTAAACCGATCATCTGGTTACCCTCATCAAGCTCGTCAAAAACACATGAGGCACTCATCAATCATGATGGGGAAAAATGAAAGATTTTATGTTACATATTATTTACGGCAGTACATAGTCACTCTTGAACATGTCACTCGTTTGCATTCGCATTCGGTACTTGGGTAATCTGTTTGTCCTCAAGTCTTGTCAATTCCATGAATCACGTCGCTCCTTTGGGTCAGCCAAAGAATGCTTCCACCATCAGTTGCATTGGTAGTTAGTATCATTCTCGTCATCCCAATACTGCCAAGTCATGCCATGCCCATGTTCAAGAGATGTTTCATTACTCATCATCTACAGTCAGTATACCTTCAATCATGTTGGTCTACCTTGAGTCAGTCTTGCACATTACTCTACCGTCCGATCTACACCAAACATTTGTTATCAAGTTTCATGTCGATGATGGGGGATTCATCATGGCCCTCCTTCGATGGGTTCATCCTGGTCGACTTCAAATCATCATCCAAGGATTGAACTTAGAAACCAACCAAGTACCTTGGGCCTTCATGCCTCAATGGTAGGTTACCTCGCTTTCAACATGAGTTCACCTCATTGAATCTTGATTGAAAGATTCCATTAGGCATTCAACTTCAACTCATTGATTTAGGCTTGATGGTATGTACTGAGATACCTTGGGGATCATTGACATTAATGGTGATTCCCCTCGCGCTTGCTAACGGTATACATGAATGACTGGTAATCAAGTGGTTTCTACCATGTTTGACTCCAAAACATTGTAATCACATGGATAGATTCATATCATTGCGGTTTCAGCTTGAAGACCCTGGGGAAGTTCTTACCTACCCAGGTTGCGATGGAGATTGTTTGGGACGTACAGATCCACTTTGTATTGGTCGTGGCTGTGTTGTCAGTTGAGAGTTACACGGATCCACTTTTGTATTGGTCGTGGCTATGTTATCATCTCATCATGGATCTACGATTGTGTCTAGTAGCCATGATTGTGTTCATTCGGTCTTTACTATCATGGATCTGCAGTGTATTGGTCAGCAGCATGTTTTGTGTTGTATGAGAGTTGTGGATCTCAGGTCATTTCTGCAGCAACCCCTTCCAACCAGCAAGTCCTTGCCATTTTTCTTACTACAAAGCATTTCACCTGTCTCATTCCGCCAGCTTCATGCTTTGGGGGGCATTTTGTTACACCAAAATGTCGTCACCCTTGTGCAAGTGTTGCAAGTGTCGTCATCATGACCTAGTGTCGTCACCATGACCGTTGCAAGTATCGTCATTATGACCAAGTGTCGTCGTCATGACCACTGTGATAATGTCGTCATCTTGACCATTGTTTAAACTCTTTGCTCTCACCCCTAAACTCATTTTGGGATAAAACACATCCAATTGAGAGATATTTTCCTGCCCAGTTGACCTCTTTGAGTAGGCTGTCGCACTTCTTCTGCATCTAGGGTGCGACGTCGCAGTTTCTGGTCATCTAGAGTGAGACACTGTCACACTTTGTCTTCCTATAGAGTGAGATGACCCCCCTCTGTCGCTCTGTGTCCTCTACGAGGGTGCGACGAGGTTGGTTAAAGGCTATTTTTGGGAGTCTCGAGGTCTCTCTAGAAGCTTGTTGAGGTGGAGGCCTATCCCTAGGCTCTATGTGAGGTGGCATTTCAGTTCCTAACCTTATGGGAAGATCCCTTAACCATCTCCCCCTAATCCTCAACCTACCTTATCTCTTTAGCCCTATATAAAAACCCACTCTCTCCATGGGAGGGAGGAAGGTCTATGGTATCCTTATGCTGATAGAATCCATATTGGTGATTGGGAAGCTTGTACCACCTTGGAGGCTTGGCTTGGACATGTTGGATGGAACATGTGACGTTGAGGCTTTGGTTGTAGCTTCATCCTTTCTATGTATTCCCACCTTTTAATACAGTTAATATAATCTCTTTCCATGAATGTTGTCTCATTGATGATGTTTAGAACTTTCTTCCTCAACTGTTAGTTTAGATCAGTTATTATTTAGATATCTTGTACTGCTTGTGTCATTTCCATATTGTCTTGACAGGTCTTGCAGCTGGAGATCTGATGACCACGAGACTTGGAGCAACAACAAGGAGAAGGATCCGTGATCTGAAAGGTATGATATCTAAGTACTCGATCTATAACTAGATCTAGGAAATGAGTTTTGTATTATGTTTTATTTGTTCTAGATTCACTTGAACTAGGGAGATCCGGCTCACGTCCGCTCGAGTGGATTGTCCGTTAACACCATACCATGGATATTCTAGATGGAGCAATTCTTTGATATACACCAGGTGCCAAACCTCCAACAGGTACCTATTGCATCTTTATATTTAGAACCTGATCAATTTGTGTGGTACCAGTGGCTTTGTGAATGCAAAAAGAACTCCATTGTCTCTTGGTCCTTTTTTACAAAAGAGTTGATATCATACCCTGATGATGTTAAGAGCAATTCCTTCTTTTCACAATTGATAAATCTAAGGCAAAAAGGTCTAGTAAGCAAGCATATTCAACAATTTCAAAAGTTGAGTCTCAAAGTGGATGACATACCAAATGATAAATTGTTGGATCTCTTTATTGGAACCTTGAAGGATAACAACCAACATGTGGTGTGGCTCTTCGAACCAATATCCTTAGAGAAGGATTTCATGGTGGCAAGGAAGGTTGAAAGTAAAAATATGGCGATGGATACAAAAAGGATCACTTCCAACACATATAGAGAAAATAATGTTCATTCTTCTAACGCACCTCAAATGTTGACACCTCAACAACTGGATGAAAGAAGAGCAAAAGGTTTATGCTTTAATTGTGACAAGTATAGTAAGGGACATAAGTGTGGTTAGAATAAATTATTCTACATAGATTGTGAAGAGGAAGAAGCAAAAGAACAAAAACCTTCTCAAGATAAACAGATAGAAGAGATTACTTTCACCATATCCTGTCATGCATTGGTTGGAATTAGCACTCCTCAAACTCTCAAGATTGAAGGATATATCAAAAAGAGAAAGGTAAAAATGTTGATTGAGTCCAGTAGTACTCATAATTTCATTCACTGTAAATTAGCCAAAGTTCTCAATTGCTTTGTATATCTTGCACCAAAGTTTCAAGAAATGATTGCAGATGGAAGAACTATCAATTACTCGGGGAAATGCCATAATATCAATATTACTATGGGGGAATATGTATTGAATAGTCCAATGATTTCTATTCTAATGGGTGGTGCTGATGTTGTCTTAGGAGTTCAATGGTTACAATCATTGGGAACTATGGCTTTTAATTTTCAGAAGCTTTTCATGAAATTTGTGTGGGAAGGAAAGGAATATGAGTTAAATTGTATCACATGGAGACCATGCAAGGTGATAAGCTCTAATGGTATGACAAAATTGATGAAAAAGGGACATCAAGGTGTAATTGCACAATTATGCTCATTATATGTTCAAACATCTAGTCCTCCTATTTCCCCAGATCTCCAAAGGGTCATTAATAATCATTCCAAGGTATTTGAAGATATTCAAAAAGGTCTTCCCCCTGTTCGAGATTTTGATCATGCTATTCATTTAATTCCAAGAAGTGTTCCTCCTAACATCGGACCTTATAGATACCCCAATGACTAGAAGAGTGAAATTGAGTGTATGGTTGAAGAAATGTTAGAGGTTGGCACAATTAGGCCTTGCCAAAGTTCTTACTCTACACCAATGGTAATAGTACACAATCCTAATGGATCATGGTGTATGTGTCCAGATTATAGAGATCTCAACAAGATCACCATTAAAGATAAGTTTCTCGTTCCTGTCATCGATGAATTTTTAGATGAATTACATGGAGCAGTTTTCTTCACAAAGTTGGATCTCCATTCCGGGTATCATTAAATTAGAATGAAGGATGAAGACATCCCAAAAACAACATTAAGAACTTATGAAGGTCATTATGAATTTTTGGCCATGTCATTTGGTCTCACGGATGCACCTTCCACATTTATAGGTTTAATGAATTCCATTTTCAAGCCTTTCCTTAGAAAATTTGTGCTAGTATTATTTGATAATATACTAATCTATAGCAAGTCTTGGGAAGAACATGTTGACATGGTACTACACCTACTAAAGGAGCAACAACTATATGCAAAACCTTCCAATTTTTTCTTTGGGGTAAAGGAGGTAGAGTATTTGGGTCATATTGTATCTTATGAAGGTGTCAAGGTAGACACTAACATAATTAAATCCATGATAGACTGGATGATTCCCAAAACCTTGAAGAATATTCAAGGATTCTTAGGTCTGACAGGGTACTACCGTAAGTTTTTTCGGAACTATGGAAGAATAGCAACGCCTCTAACAGCATTATTGAAGAATGATGCATTTTCTTGGACTCCATAGGCAACTCAAGCTTTTGAACAACTTAAAGAGACAATGTGCAAAGCTCCTATTTTGGTCGCACCATACTTCACAAAAACCTTTGTTGTGGAATGTGATGCTTCATGAAATGGCGTTGGTATTGTTATAATGCAAGGAAACCTGCTTGCTTTCACTAGTCATCCAATCAAGGGAAAAAACTTACAAAATCCCATTTATGAGAAGGAAATGTTGGCAATACTACATGCTCTTAAGAACTGGTGTCCTTACCTAATAGGTAGGCACTTCAAGGTCAAAACAGATCATGATAGTCTTAAATACTTCCTAGAATAGAGACTATCCTCAGAAGAGCAACAAAAATGGGTAACAAAGATGTTGGGATATGACTTTCTAATCATGTACCGAAAAGAGAAATAAAATGTGGTGGCCGATGCACTCTCCAGAAAAGATGAATATGTTGGGGCATTACTTTGTGCAATTTCCATTCTACAACCAGATTAGGTAGTAGTAGCAAGCGAAGAATGGAAAAATGACCTATATGTGTGGACGCTCATTCAAAATCTATAGAATGATCCCAATGTATCAGATAATTTTGTGTGGAAAAATGATTCACTATGGTATAAGGATCGCTTATATTTATGTAAAAACTCCCAACTCAAACAAAAGGTCCTCTTCGAATTACATACCTCTCTTATAGGTGGGAATTTTGGATTCCAGAAAACTTAGCATAAGGTCAAGAAGGAATTTTTTGGGGAAGGTATTAAATATGATGTTCAAAGGTTTATGGCCGAATGTTTGGTTTGCCAACAAAATAAGGGTGAAATAGTTAAGACCCCAGGATTTCTACAACCATTAGACATACCTTTCCAATGGTGGGAGGAAGTTTCAATGAATTTTATCATCACAAGTCTATCCAAGTCAGAAGGAAAGAATGTTATTATGGTGGTTGTTGATAGACTCACGAAGTATGCACATTTTTGTGCATTCTCTCACCCTTTTAATGCAAGTACAATAGTTGCAGCCTTTATGGAAATTGTTCAGAAGTTACATGAAAATACGAAGATTATTGTAAGTGATAGAGATCCAATTTTCATTGGAAAATTTTGGACTGAATTATTTTCTTGTTTGGGTACCCAATTGGCTCATAGTTCATCTTGTCATCCTCAATCTGATGGAAAAACTGAGACAACGAACAAAAATTTGGAAGGTTGTCTTCGTTGCTTTGCATAGGATAAACAAACACAGTGGGTGAAATGGTTGTCTTGGCAGAATGGTGGTACAATACTTCCTTCCATACATCATCAAAAATATCTTCTTTTATGGCACTTTGTGGGTACCAGCCTCCATCTATCACATCTCCCTTAAAAGGAAAATCTAAATTTCGAGTCGTGGAAGATCACATAGAGCACCAACAAGAAGTTCTCCAGATACTTAAAGACAACTTGGCTATGTCAAAAAAAATATGAAACAACAAGGTGATTAACATCACAATGAAAGGAGTTTTGAATAAGGGGATTTGTTATTTTTGAGGCTACAACCTTACAAGTAGATGTCCCTCAAGCAACTAAAGAAGCACAATAAATTAACACGTAAGTATTATGGTCCTTATAAAGTCTTGCAAACTCCCTTCATCTTCAAGAGTACATCCAATTTTCCATGTTTCTTGCTTAAAGAAGGTAATAGGAGACAAGATCCCAATTCAAACAATCTTGTCGGATCTTGATGAAGAAGGAAAATTCATATTGGGACGTGAACAAATCATTGAAACAAGGACCAAACACCTACAAAATCAGGCTATTACTAAGTACCTCATCAAGTGGAAGAAATTACTAGTTGAAGATTCAACATGGGAAGATGAGTCCTTCATACAGAAGCATCCGCAACTAATCAAGTGTTGAGGACAACACTTGTATGAAGGGGAGGGGCATATTAAGCCCTAAATGTGGGCACATTCCCCCCTATATAGTGGTGCATTACATTAGTTTTGATGTCGACTTTGGTCCATTAATTGTAATTGTCATTAGTATGGTTATATTAGTTATGTCGGCTTAGGTCAGTGAGTTGTAATTGTATCTCTTAATCTCCTATATATATGAAGTATATATTTTCATCTGGGTATCTTGTCTTGTCTTGTCTTATGTACTTAGTACATTTTATAAGGAGGTTCCTCCTCAAAGAGGATTTTTATTCATCCATTTTCTTCATTAAAGGCCTGGAGTACTCTTTCTGGTCTATTTATGCTCTTTTCATGCTCTTTTTGGAAGTTTGGATTTTCCTCTTCCACTAAGATCATTTGCTTCCCAAATGGAAACAACCCTTTGTTGCTTGCACATGCTCACAAGCACTCTATCTCTACAACAATGTCATTTGGATGACAACCTTCCAATGCAATGATAACACCTTCTTCTACCCACAATAATTTACAAATCACGCAACATATGGATATAAGTGAAATCAATGCCTGCAGTCTTGAGGATAAGGGGATGATTTGGATAGTTCAAGGAATGGCTAGAAAACAACTTGGTGAAACATGATTTATCTAGCATTATGTTTGTTTCATTAGTTGCCATGGAGTTCCAAGGAACCCCTAAGGTCATTGACCTCCATGCACCAATCTTTGACACATCTCCAATAAGGGAACCTTATGATGAAAGATTGAAGGCAAAAACTATATTGGGGTTTCCTTTTGTTGTTGGCATCAACTTGTTGTCCAATTCATTTGTGATGTTGATCACCAATGTTGTTGTAACTCCCTATACAACTTCCACTCCTTGGACTGGATATACAATAAGCTCTTCATCTCTTTTTGTCTTCACACTCCACATCTCTTCTCTTGACTGTGAGTTTTATAGGGAAAAGCGCTGGATGAAGCCTCCAACACTTTGCTTCCTAATGTCTACTCAACTTGTAGTAGTAACAACAATTCTTGGCACTAAGTGGATTGCTTAACATGCTCTTCTTCTCCATGTGCCTTTGAGTTTGATGTTTCCTTGGGGAATTCTTCTTGCCATTCTTCCTCTAAAAATATTTAGGCTTATGGCATGTGGCTAGCTTCTCCCAACAAGAGGACTCAACATGGTCTTTCTTCCTACACAATGAACATACCATTGAATACCCACAACGAGTAGCTTTGTGGCCTTCCTTTTTGCACTAGTGACAAACAGGGGGTGTCTTACCTAAATCATACCTCTTGTTGTTCTTCTTCTTGTTACAACTAAGTTGCGTGCTACTTATCCTAAATGTTAGTGCAAACTGAGTCTTTGCACCTTCCTCATCATTTACCTTTTGCAATTATCCACAGGATAAGGATGGAGTGGTAGTGTGTTGACATCTTCATTTGTTATTGCTCTTTCTTTTGATGAGAAAGCTAAATATGTCATGTCCTTTTGCCTTTACAAGCATGATGTTGGTGTTCATGACCTTTCCTTTGTACCATTGGAATCCAAGCCTTTAGGCTTGGCCTTCAATTATGCTATAATGGGGCTTATGATGCATTGACTTCTTCTATCCTAGCGCTTGACCATCATACTCCATCTATCTTAAGAGATTGGAAACTAGTGTGCTTTTCAAATTCACTAAAATGCTCTTGAGAAAGGTTTGAAGGAGGTGAACCTCCATTCTTGTCTCGATCATGGTGTTAACTTTTGTAGCAGAAATGGAAGGATGCCTTGTTTCCCTATTCTCTTAGAAATCTACCTCTAGCTTGGCCAATGCCTTCTACTTGGTTGGGGAAATTGATCCATCATTCCCAATATTCCATAATAACAATAAGGGAGTCTTGATGTTCAACAAAATGATCCTTCAACAAGGGAAACACTATGAAAAGGTTCTCAATTTTATTTTCCATTTCTACTATACTCTGATCAAACATTTGTACCTATTCATTCAAGTGCTTGTTCTCCTCTTGGAGTTGCACATTGATATCTCGCAAGTCTTCCAACCTTTCATTCTTCTAATTTTTAGACATGTTGGGTGTGCTTATGTAAAATGTTATGGAAATTGTGTCATGGTTAATGATTCGTCTTAGCTTTGATATTATAAATCTAGGACTTATAGCCCACTAGCTTCACAAACATGGATCCTCTATGAAAATTAGATCTATTCTTTACAATTCTTGCTTGGGATTGATTATGTGGCTCCTTTCTTTATGTAACCTACACACAAGCCATTAGAGTAAATTTGGGGTCTAAAATGGGCCTCATAAGAAAAAGAGTCATTGATGAGTTGCAATTCAAGAACCAATAGAATTTCAAGAAAAAAGAGTTAACCATAATGGTTGACTTGGCATATTTGTCATCGAAAAACTACTTTTTAAAATTCCTATATTAAACTTATCTCCCTGTGGTTTTACTCAAATTTTGAGTGGGAGCAGTCGTTGGATGCATAACTCAATTCCACATCTAACAAGTACGCACAATGCATACTTTTGATTGTCCCCACCCCACAAAAAATGAGAAATACATAATAAATAAATAAAAGTGTTACTTTGAGTAAAATCACAGGGAGATATGTTGAAAATACGAAGAAAAAAATGTATTTTTTTCTCTCTTCCTCCAAAATTCATAAATATTATTTTATTATTTTCCTTAGGAGGCCCATTTTAGACCCCAAATTTGCTCTAATGAATCGAATGACAATGCAATGACAATTAAGTCTTTGAGTTTAAGATCCTCTGTTGATAATCATCGATAGTCATGCAAGAAATGGCTTTGCCTTCATCCACCAACAAACAAAAAAGAATGACTTTTTTTCAATTGGTTCATTACTTGGGTTCATTGCTTGTAATTTCAAGGTCAATTACGAATCAAATACTATGCATGAATGGATATATCCATCCCTATTCAATTGTCGCCAATGTCCAACCATAATAACTCTATGTTGCATGAACTCAGTCAGATTTCAATCAACTGTTATTAACAATTGTCCTCATTGGTCTCTTCCCTAGAACTATATATATATATATATATCCAGTTTGATTCAAGGACAAGGATGCTAATGCTCCAAGGCAATATTCTCCAATAATAATTAAGAGCATAATTAATGTGGACGAGAGGCTTTTCCTTGAATTACAACATTACCCAATTTGACACATGGATGTATTTATGTAGATGCATAGGTAGAGAATCTATCAATTGAAAATTTTGGTCCCATTTATCTACAACAGTTTGGTTGGCTTTTCCAAAATGCCTCCATCCCTTTCAATACTCCTTAAGTCAACCCACCATTCTGATTGGACATTGTTATGAACCTATCACTTTACCCAATACAATTCTCAACTAATATTGTTTTGATAGGAGTTCAATTGTAAAATAGTTATATGGAATGATAACAATACCTCTAGGAAATGTAATATATAAATAAGGAATAGAATGCTCATTGCAATTCAATAACTTCTCTACAACATTCCATTAATATATACCTGTGGTTGTGGGAATAATATATTAATGTATATTTACAGTGGCTTACAGATTATGGATGTATGGATTCAACACAATGTTTTACTAGCAATGAATTCAATTGCTTCAACACATACACAGACAAGAATTCACTATGAAATGTGATGCTACTCCAACATTAATATGAATTCAAACATTGAATTGATGAAGATTTTATCAAGGAAGTTGGTCGTAGTAGAGCATTTTACACAAATCATTAGGTATGAGGGGTGCTTTTGGACAATGCACCAACAACCGAAATAAAATGTTTAGACCAACATGTATATTATGGTATTCCCAATGGAATGTGTATGTCTTGTGGTTGCTCAACGATATTGAGAGATAGAGAAAATTAGTAAATATAAGGAATCATAATAGAAATCAATTGGATATAGAATGTGGGGATATAACAACTCTTAATCCATACCCTCGATTTCCCCTAGGCTTAGATGGATCTCAACTCCAGCTCCTAACTACAACTCTGACTCTGGGTCTTAGCTCCACTTGTTCTCGTAGTGCATAAGTCTACTCACTACCTCTCTACTCTGAGTAATATTTAGATCCAAACTCTTTAATCACAACTCAGTCCCATCTTCAATATGCAAGTATATTTATTTTTTATACTTGGAGATTATCCATGTTGGCAACAAATGAAAGCCAAGTTGAATTATGAACAACTTGGTCAGTGAGGTCTCAAAAAGTAATGTCATCAAAAATCAATTCCATAAGGAGTGTGGATTTCCCTTTTTCATTGAGATCAATTGCTTCTTTGGATGATATGTATAGTATAGTTGTTGTCATCTACAAACTGCTAAGATAAATTGGTTTGTAAGCCATAACTATACGATTACAGTGGAAATTCATCATTGTAACCATTGGCAAAGCTAATAGCATCACATCAAACAAAGATAAGAAGAAACAATTTCAGCATACAACAATTACAAAATAATCACGGAAAATTCATCACACATTGAACACAAAAAATTGACCCTAGAAACCAAAACAAGAAAACCAACTCAATGGTCACCCAATCTTCATTTTGACAATCTTTGGTTACCGTGCATCTCATGGCTCTATGACCATTCAACAATTTACATAGCTATGATCTTGTGCATCCTCACCTCTTGGCCAACAAAAAACCTTTATGAGTCTAATTATAATAATATATAGGCTAGGATAGTGGTAATGGGCAGGCCAAGTGTCCTTGTCGTTCCATTTCCCATTGCTAACTCTCTTCATTTTTATTTTTATTTTTCTTTGCCATTTAATTATTTTTTCATTTTATTTTCTTGCATTTAATTTCATAATGTTGCATCATATTTTCTTTCTATTTAACCTTCATTAATTGTTGCAATGCTTTTGCACGTTGATTTCTAGTAACCATTCATCTTGTTTGGATCCATTTCAAATCACACCTCCCCATTGAGAGACATTTTGGTCTCCAAAACCTTTAAAGGAAACAAAGATCTGGATCAATGTCACTTCAATATGCTTCTTTGGAACATGGATCTCAACTCTAGCTCCTAGCTACAACTTTGACTCTGGATCCTAACTCCACTTGCTCGCATAGTGAAAAAGTCTGCTCACTGACTCTCTGCTTTGATTATAATTTAGAATCTTAGATCCAAACTATTTAATCATAACTCATCCCCATCTTCAATATACAAGTCTCTTTCATTCTTAGACTTGGAGACTATCCATCTTGGAAACAAATGAAAGCTGAGTGGGAAACTTGGTCAGTGAGGTCTCAAAAATTTATGCCATCAAACAATAATTCTATAAGAAGGGTTTGGATTTCCCTCTTTCATTGAGAGCAATCGCTTTCCACATGGAAACAACCCTCTGCTTCTTGCATATGCTTACATACACTTTGGATATGCAACATTGTCATATGTATGCCAACCTTTGTGTGCAACCATATCACCTTCTTTATCCCACAACAATTGTTAGGTCAAATAAGGTATGGTTGTAGTTGACATCAATGTCTATCCTCTCGAGAATGAGGGAATGCCTTAAGACTTGGACAATGCAAGGGATGGCTAGCAAACAACTTGTAGAAACAAGAGTTATCTAGCATTTTGTTTGTTTTGTTTTCCATGGAGTTCCAGGGAACTCCTAAGGTTATTAACATCCATGCACCAATATTCAACACATCTCCAATAAGGGAACCTTCTATTGGAATATTGAAGGTAACAATTGGATTGGGGTTTCCTTTAATGCCAACATCAATTGGCTATCCAATTCATTGGTGATGTTGATATATGGTGCTATTATAACTCCCTGGATAACTTCTACTCCTTAGACTAGAGATACAATGAGCTCTTCACCTCCTTTGGGTTTCACTCTCCACACTTTGCTCTTAATTGTGCAGTTTCTAGGGTGAAGCTCTCCATAAAGCATCCAACACTTTCCTTCCTAATGTCCACTCAACTTGTAGTGGTGGAAAAAATTCTTGGCAATACATGGATTGTTTGAGATGCTCTTTTTCTCCACATGCCTCTGAGTTTGATATTGAATTGGGAAATTCTTCTTGTCATTCTTCCTTTGAAAATGTTCAATATTTTGACATGTGGCTTGCTTCGCCCAGCAAGACACCTCAACATGGCCTTTATTCCCACAAAATGAACATACCTCATAATACCAATAGCGTTCAACTTTGTTGCCTTTCTTCTTACAATAGTGTTAATCAATAAATGTTTTGCCTAAATCATACCTTTTTTGTTCTTCTTCTTATTCCTACTGAGTTGTGTGCTAATTCTCTTAGGTGTTGGTGCAGATGGAATCTTTGCACTTCCCTTTTGCAATTTGCCACAAGAAGGATGGAGTGGCAGTGTGCTATCATATTCATTTGTCATTGCTCTTTCTTATGAGACTAGATCAAATCTGCCATGTCTTTTTCCTTCACAAATGCTATCTTGGTGTTTGTGGCCATTTTCCTTATGCCATCGAAACCTATACCTCCATGATTGACCCTCAGTTTAGCTACAATGGGATTTACAATACATTTTCTTCTCTTGCCTAGACTTTGACTATCACAGTTCTTCTATCTTAAGAGCTTGGAACTAATGCCTTTAGTATGCTTTTCAAAATCACCACGATGCTCTTGAGAAAGGTTAGAAGGAGGTGAACTTACCATGCTTGTCTTGGTCATGGTGCTGGATTTTGCAATAGCAATGGAAGGATCCCTTATTATCCATGCTCTTAGAAAAATACCTGCGACTTTGTGAATTCCTTCTCCTTCTCTACCATTGAACTTTGGGTGTAGACAAGCCATCATTTGACTGAACCTCTCCTCTTGCCAATTATCCATCTCAATGACCTTCTCCCCCAATTGCACAAGATGAACTCTACACTTGTCCCAATATTCCATAAAAATGGTTAGGGATTATTGAAATTCAACAACATGATACTTTAACAAGGACAATAATTTGGCAGAGGTCTTGAGTTTCTTTTCCAGTTCTATTATGCTCAAATGCTTGTACCTATTCCTTCAAGTACATGTTCTCCTCTCAAGCTGCACATTGCTGGTTTGCAGGTGTTCTAACCTTTCTCTCTTATGAGCTTGATCTGTGATGGGTTTTCTTCTCTTCAAAGTTCTCAAAGTGTGTTACGGTAAAGGATTGAACCTAACTCTCATACCAATATGATCCCTAAACATAGGACTTATATCAAAAAAGTTTTTTTGGCGAATGATGGTTTTCAAAAGAAAATTCGCTCCAAGATTCGAGTAAACCCTGAGCGTGAACCAGCTGCACCGTTACCCCTTCATTCTTGAGTCTTTCCTTTGAAGCGGCCGTCGTGTGACTCTATGGGCTCTGGAGGGGGCCCTGAGGCCTCTTCCTCTCCCCCACCGGTGATTACTGCCTTCCTAAAGCTCATTGCTGCAGGAACCAAACGACGAGCATCAGAAGTTTAGCAGAAATTCATCAAGAAGCTCGCCAGCATACCCATGGTTGCTCTTCCTCCTGAAGAATCCTGTCGGGATGCTCTGAATCTTGCCGAACGAGGGCTTATCGGACAATTCATTGGCCTTTGGCCATCTCCCAGAGCCGTGGAATCTTGGGTGTAGAGGAACTGACGCCCTCTGGCCACTGCAGATTTCAGAAGTTATCTTGTTGGTAAGGGCTTTTTTGTATTTGTATTTGATAATGTAGAAGACTGAAGCCTCATTTTCAGAAATGGTCAGTATTTGATGGGCCCCCAGGGACTATACTTAAACAATTGGACAGCAGACTTTGACCCGACACAGGACGTGCCCTCGACTGTTCCAGTATGGGTCCACCTCCCCCATTTACCTCTGCACTGTTGGAATCCGAAGTCCTTAGAATCCATCGGTAATGCCCTCGGGAGATATATCGAACGAGTCGAGATAAAGGACCAGTACTCCTACGCTAGAATATGCGTTGAAGTGGAACTGGAAGTGGGTCTACCTAAAGCCATTAAGCTTACCGTGGCTGATTGGGTCCATATTCAAGAATTGGACTACGAGCAACTCCCTTTTAAATGTCGACACTGCCGCGGCTATGGTCACTTTGCACGAAATTGCAAGAAGAAGGTGGAGGAAGATGCAGAGAACTCCACTGAAGAACAATGGACTCAGGTGAAGAAAGCAGCCCAGCCTAAACAAAATATCATAATCAAAGGTAAAGGAGTGGTATCAGCGACTAATGCACATAATCCCAGGTTGACACAGGGAGAAGGGAGTACTAAACCTTCAACGACAGCAACAGTTTAATAATCAGTTTGAATCTCTCAACACTGTTCCAGAATCTATTCTTGTGGAGGTCGAACAACAATCTGCCTCTCAATCAATGGAGAAGGGAAGAGCAGAGGTCGCTTCCATGGTCATCCCCCCTCCCCCTTCCTATGCTGAAATGATAAGGAAAAAACAACTTGAAATCTCTGGATCCTCAGAGGATGAGTCTTTTGACAGACCATCAAAAAAAGCAGGGAGGAAATCCCATAAGGAAGTTCGAGAAGAGGAAGTAGAGACGCAAAAAATGCAAGAAAATCAACCTACATTGAAATTTCTATTGGGAGAAACACCAGAAACAGAAATACCAAGGGCGGTTCTACTCTCTCTAACCCCGGTAAATAATGCGTCTAGTCTCTTGGAATTGCAGAGGTTTAGGGAACCCTATGAAAGCCGAAGCAATCAAAGACCTATTGAAAATCGAAACTCCCGAAATCCTTATGCTCCAAGAGACTAAAATCAAAGGGGATACCCTTCTCGACATCAGCAAATCCAAATGGAATAAGAATGCCGGAAAGGCCATCAGTGCTCGAGGTACCTCTGGCGGCCTGGCCACCCTATGGACGGATGATATGTTTCATCTTGAAATTCATTTTGAAACTCAACACTGGATTTTCACTGAACTTCGACATTCTTCCAGTAAGATCATCTTCTCCCTTTTTAATTTTTATGTCCCTGTTCTCTCTTATGAAAAGAAAGAGTGCTAGCTTTCTCTTATTTAATTTTTGGAAACCTCTTCTCCTACGAATATCATCTTTGCCAGAGACTTCAACATTGTCCTTGATCCGAAGGAAAAGCAAGGAGGTAACCGTGGAAGAGACCAAATGCTCCCTATAGTGGAAGAACTTATTCAATAGCGGGATCTTCTTGACATTAAACCTCTGAAAGGTTTGTATACCTAGACCAACAATATAATAGGTCTGGATCACATTTCTACCCACCTTGACAGATTTCTGGTTCAAAGCACTTTATTGCTGGATAAAAGGATTATCTCTTCCAAAATTCTTCCAAAACTCACCTCTGATCACAAGCCCATTCTTTTTCTTTTGGAAGATGAAGAAAATCTAGGACCCATTCCCTTTCGATACAGTCCACTCTGGCCCAAAAAATATGGCTTCATGGATGTTGTGAATAAGGCATGGTCTATCTCTATTTTCGGTTCCCCCAGCTTCGTGTGGGAGCAGAAGATTAAGGTGACCAAGATGGCTCTGAAAGCCTGGATAAAAAAACCCAACAACAATCCTACTAGCCAGCGAATTCAGGTTGTTCATCATTTAGCATAGGTGCAGGCTGATATGGAATGTAAAGTTATAAATTCAACTGATTTAGATAAGGAAATTTCTGCTCAGATAAAAACCTTTCATTCCTTCAGATGCGAAGAAGAATACTCGAGACTAAAATCTCGCAGCCTGTGGCTTCAAGTTGGAGATAGAAATACATCATACTTTCATAGGTATTACAGGGCTCGACTCTCCCGAAATCACCTCTCTGAAATCACTTCTACTGATGGGAAGATTCACAAAGGCTTTGACCAGCTTAAATTGGCTGCTACAACTCACTTTCAAAATCTTTATACTGAAGATGGAGTTGAATGCGAGGGGATCACTTCATATTTTCTCTCCAATAGCCCTCCTTTAGTCAGTATGGATGACAATTCAACTCTCATGAAGCCTATCACTGAAGCTGAAATCAGTGACGTAATTTGGTCTATGGAGCCGGATAACGCCCCTGGGCCTGATGGATTCTCAATTCAATTTTACAGAACTTGTTGGGGAATTATAAAAACTGATCTGCTGAGAATGGTCAAAGCCTTCCAACGCAGAGCTAAAGTAGGAGGTAGCATCAATTCCACTTTCTTGGCCTTAATCCCTAAAGAAACTAGTCTGAGCTCCTTTGATAGATTCAGACCAATATCCTTGTGTAATGTTTCGTATAAAATTATATCCAAGATATTGGCTAATAGAATCAAACCACTGCTTGGGAAGCTCATGTCTTCCTCCCAAGGTGGTTTTGTTAAAGGGAGATACATCTTGGATAATGTCATCCAAGTGCAAGAAGTCATGCATTCTAGTTATCACCGGAAGGAGCAGGGGGTGCTCATAAAACTTGACATGACCAATGCCTTCGATAGGGTCAATCTCTCCTTCCTCTATAGAGTTATTCACTCTTTTGGCTTCAGCACTAAATTTGTCAATTTGATTAGAGCCTGTACGAGCAAGCCTTGGATAGCCCCTCTTGTGAATGGAAGACTTGCAAATTACTTTAAAGCTTCACAGGGTCTAAGGCAAGGCTGCCCTCTCTCCCCCTTTTTGTACATTCTGATGGCTGATTCTCTGAGTCAGAAGTTGTCTTTAGAGCAGCAGGCTAGATCAATCCCAGGTATAAGGCCACTGAAAGGTATTGTGCCCATTAACCATGCCTTATTTGCCGACGATTCTCTATTGATGGGTGGAGCCTCTTTAAAGATTGCGAAGGAATTCAAAGTTATTCTTCAAAACTATTGCTCTATCTTAGGAGCCCTCATAAACAAAAGGAAACGTACTATTTATGGATGGAACTCAGACCATCAAACCATTCAGAGAATTGCTCACTTCATGGGATTTCCGGGACATGATAGCTGGGACAAGATTAAATATCTTGGCCTCCCCCTAACTCTGGGAGCTAATAAACTGTTGCTGTGGTTGGAAGTGCTGAGTAAAATCAAGTCTAAAATTGTTTCCTGGGGTGGTCGATTGCTCACTACTGCAGGGAAAGTCACCCTCATTAAATCAGTGCTCTCTTCCTTGACCATCTATCAGGCCTCTTTTTTGTTGGCTCCAAGCTCGATTACGAAGCATGTCTCTAAGCTGTTAAGAGATTTTATGTGGTAGGGTGGAAAAGGAAATGAAAATAAATATCATTTAGTTAACTGGGACACCATTAAACGCCCCATGGATGAAGGAGGTTTAAATATCCGTGATCCAGAGCTAGCTAATCTAGCCTTGGGTGGTAAAATCCTGTGGAAGCTATACACCAACAGAAAGCATCCAATTAGCCAAATTTTCAAGAAAAAATATCTTAGTGGAGTCTCTCTGCGAAATATTCAGATGAATAACACCCCTACAGGATCAAAGACCTGGAATCTCTGCAGAAGATGTATCGACTTCTTTCAGAATCAATTTATACAGAATACCTGGGAATGGCAATAAAATATCACTGTGGCATGATAGCATTATGGGCCGTGTTCCCCTTATCAACTCTGATGAAATTCATGACATCCGTCATTGGCTAATGCAGAATAATATTCACATGCTCACTAATATCTCTTCATGGGATAAATTTGGAAATTGGATTTCGTGGTCTCTCCCTCGTGCTCCTGCTCATCTTCTTCATCAATAGCCCTCCCTCTTAGCAGGGTTGACGGGCCTAGCTCCAGTGCATCTTCAGATTAAAGATTTGTGGGGTTGGGGAAGGATCGGATTTTATTCCCCTGCACAAGGATTTTCAACTCTTCAATGTCATGCTGCGTCCTCTCATAATTCCTCATTCCGGAAATCAGTTTGGGATCCTCTTGGTTTTCCCAAAGTAAATTTTTTCTTTTGGACTTTAATACACAGGAAAATTCTGACTGGTGACAACCTGATAAAAAAGGCATCCTTGGCCCTCATCGCTGTGCACTTTGCTGTAATGCTGCTGATAACTTGGACCATCTATTTGTGGATTGCCCCTACGCCCATGATGTCTGGGATCATTGTCTTCAGGGGCTTAATGTCGTCGTGCCATCTCAAGCCTCTATGGCTGCTCTTTTTTCATCTTGGAAGGAGAGATACCCTCATGCGCTTCTCAGCAACTCTCTCTGGGCTCGGATCTGGCAGGCCATCCCAAAGTATGTCTGCTGGAAACTTTGGCTGGCTAGGAATGATAGGATTTTTAACAACACTCTCAATCTCCCTTCGAAGGTCGCTTTAAAAGCCAAATCTCTTCTCCTTGAAACAGTGGCTCAGCAACCCTTTAAGAAAGAGATCATTCTTCTTCCTGCTAAAAAGAAATGGATGGGAACTTATACCTTTAGAGATAGAAGCACGGCAATGACCAGACCCACTGACACTCCAGGTTGGAAACTTCGGATTACTGAGGCATCTTTTCAGGATTGGTGGAGGAAGCAGGGTAAAGCTTCCATATTTTTTGATGGCGCTTCTAAAGGGAATCCTGGGACGTCCGGAGTTGGTGGAATAATATTTTCCCCGGATGGCACAAGGAAAGATAGCTTTAGCTGTGGTCTAGGACAGAGAACCAATAATCAGGCTGAAATTCTTGGGTTGTTAAAAGCTGGTCAGATAGCTCGGGACAATGGTTACAAAGATATACAAATATTCAGAGACTCTAAAATACTGATAAAAATTCTAAATTCAAATGAACAATTCAGCACTCCTCCTCTCAACAACACTTTGCAAAGGCTGCGGTATCTACTTCTCGGATTCTCCTCTTCCCTCTACTTCCACATTCTGCGTGGATTGAATAAAGAAGCTGACCTCCAAGCTAATATGGGATGTCTTATGTCCCAAGGGACCTACAGAATAAATAATGAAGATCCCTTTTGGATTCCTATCCCCTGAGGTTCAGATTTGTAATGATTGGGAAAGCTTGCTAGATCTTACCGGTTTTTGAATCTTTTGTATTATTGGTAGCTTTGGGTTAACCCCATCCGCTCCTCATATTCAATAAAATAACCGTTCTAGTTAAAAAAAAAAACACAGGACTTATATCCCACTTGCTTCACCAACATGGATACTTTGCATAAATGAAATGTGTTCTTCACATTCTTTGCTCATGATTACATGAATCATTTCTATGTATAACCTACATATTGACAATCAAGTCTTTGATTTTAAGATCCTTTATTGATAATCACCAACAATCATGCAAGAAATGGCTCTACCTTTGTCCACCAACTAGTGTAAAAGAATGAGTTGTTGTCGATTAGTTCACTGCTTGGTTCCATGTTTGTAATGTCAAGGTCGATTACCAATAAATTATTGTGCGTGAATGGATATAGCCACTCTAATATGATTCAAGGACATGGATGTGAATGCTCCAAGGCAATATTCCCCATTAATGATTAAGAGTAGAAATACCTTAATAGCATATATCTTTGGAATTAAAGTGGAAGAGAGGCGTTTCCTTCAATTGCAATGTTACCCAATGTGACACATGAATGTATATATGTAGATGTACAATTAAACCATCTATCCATTGAAAATTTGCTCCCATTAGTTTGGTTGGATTTACCACAACACCTCTACCCCTTTCAATATTCCTTATGTTAACGCAACGTTTTGATTGCCCATTGCTATGAATCCATTACTTTACCCAATACAAATCTCATTTAATATAGTTTTGACGAGAGTTCAATTGCAAAATAATTATATGGAATGATAGCAATACCACTAGGAAATATAATATATTTCTCTAGTAAGAATAAGGAACATAATGCTCTATTGCAATTTAGTAACTTCTCTACAATGTGCCATTAAAATATACTTGTGGTTGTAGGAAAGATATGTTAGTGTATATTTTGTGTGGCTTATAAATGGTTATAGGAAGTAACCACAATGCTTTACTAACAATGAAGTGAATCCTTGCATCACATATAAAGGCAAGAATGCTCTCTGAAATGTTATGCTGCTCCAACATTAATATGAATTCAAAGGTTCAATTGATACATATTTTATTAAGGAAGTTGGTTGTAGAAGAGCATTCCACACAAATTGCTGGGTATGAGGGACCCAATTATCTTTTGGAGAATGCGTTGTTAACAACTGAAATACAATGCCTAGACCAATGGGTATTCGATAATCGCAATGGAATGCATACAACCACATAAGGGATGTGTATCAAATTGATATAGAACATGGGGATATAATATTTCATTAATCCACATATTTGATTTCCTCAAGGTTTAGAATGGACAATGAGTATCTATAATTGTTTTCATCTACAAATTACTAAGATAAATAACTTATGACTCATAATTGTTTGAGTTATAGTGGAAATTCATCATTATAATCTTTAATAAAGCTAAGAGTAGCCCATCAAATCAAGCTAAGAAGCAACGGTTTCCTCATACAACAATTAAACAACAATCACAAAAAATTCATCATATAGTGAACACAAAGGTTTTACCCTAGAAATCTCTGAGGATTAGCTCAAGTGGTCATGAGCGAGACGTGAGATCTCTCCCCCCAAAGTTGAGGAGGTCATGGGTTTGACTCTCTTGGTCCCCTTTGTTGTTAGGTTCTGTAATCTAATAGTGTGCCTATTTTGCCTTGGAAAAAATAGGTTTTGTATTAACCTTTGCACTTTACTTTCCTCAACTATTGTACAACATGGGGATGGGTACACCATGTTTAAATCTTAATATTGCAGTACTCTAAAGATTATTTTATAACATTTTTGTTTGAAATTTAAAAATACAATTCCAATAATGAAAAATTACAATTTGATCAAATATTGTATAGTTGGATTCCCATGGTGATAGATGGAAAAAGTCCAATGGTATAGTGTATAGACTACTCCCTTGCTATTTCCTCATGAAATTTGAGCAATGCTTATATGAAATGGTATTAATGATCGTACCACCTCTTTATTTTTTAATTTTTTTTAACAAAATAAAAATATTATATAAAAATTTCCCAACATTAACTTTTTATTGAAAATTTTGAAAAGAAAAAAAGCTATAACTTATATTCAAAATTGAATCAAAGTTATAATAACTATTATATAGGATTTTCAACAGAAATCAAAATGATTCCTTCATCAATTTCAACAACTGATATGAAAGTGTGACGAGTACAATGCTTAAGTCCAAAAATAGACTTACTTTGATCACTCCTATCATTCTAATTACCATCTCAAAAAAGTACCTAGCACTAATAAAAAAAATTAGTACACATATCATGTATGGAAATTACACAAGGAAAACATAGTTCTAGACAATTGGTATGCCTTCAAAGAGCCTTCATATATCTTGATAAAGTCCTGGAATTCTTCAAAATATAGAATGGCTTCAGGAGCTCCCACCGCCCTTTTTGACAGGGAATCAACCATAGAATTGTATTCCCTGTAGATGCGGGAAAAGGACAATGAAGAAAAAGAAGTATGAAGCTAATTAATCCTATCACACCACTGATCTAAGATGGAAACCTAAAGAGATGCATCACCTATTTCCTAGTCCACAACTGATTTTGGATCTTCGAAAACTTGTAGAGCTAAAATACCCCTAGAATGTGCAAAAAGAAGTAGTCCCCAAAGACCCAATAACTCTGCCCTTGTATTGGTTCTTGTACCACGTCCAAGCCATAACATAAAATGGGACCTGTGTGACAATCCGATCATCACACCTCCTCCACATTGACTAGAAGGAGCAACACCATAAAAAACCAATAATCTCATCATCTGGAAATATAGGTTCTTTGTGTAATCTTTGTTTTCTATGTATCTGATTCATGTGGAAGTCTCTATATAAACCTAGAATTCTAAAGCTAACCAACTGAGAGGATTGATGCAAGTCATCAAATATACAACTGTTTCTAGCTTTCCAGATTCCCCAACCAACAAAGGCCGGAAGTTCTTTGTATTGAGTGAATTTTTTAGTCCAGAACTTCAGATTTTCATCAAATGAAGACTGATCCCAGTCCCCAGAAATGTGCAGACCTGCAAGAACCTCACTCCAAATAGTTCTAGTAAAGTGCAGTTCACAAATAAATGGTAAACACATTCATAATCATTTTTGCACATAATACAAATGTTTGGACCCTCAAACCCTCTCTTCATCAAATTGTCCCATGTCAGAATCTTGTTTTCTAAATAGAGACAAATGAGACATTTTATTTTTAATGGAATATGTCATTTCCATAATTTTTTGTGCCACCATTTATCAACATTATCACAAGATAATGTAGTGATAGCCTCATATGATAACTTTGCATTAAATTTTACAATTAGTTTTGTTCCAAGCCCATACCAATCTGTCATCCTCTTTAGATAATCTTATGCCAAGATGGTTTAGACTTGAAATAAAACAGTTCCATTCTTCAACAAGGTAACCTGTAAGACCCAAATCACTTGCAGATGACCAGTATGAAGACGATCCATCCATCATATTATGAACATGGGCTAATCTATAAATACCTTGATTTACAAGCTGATTGATAAGAGCTTCTGACAGCTTATACATATAGTCCCCATCAATAAATGGATCAATACAAAGATGAATAAATTTTCCATTCCCAATTTTCCACGATATCCATGAACCCAACCAAGGATAGGACTTCAGAAAACCATTCCAGAAATTTGAAGCTTGGCCTATATTTTTTTTTGAATTCCTAATCCATTCTACAACAGGTTTTTTTTAAAGTATTTTGCAGATACGGTTTCTTTCCATAAGCCATAGCTAAATAAACCCCTCCATAAACTCTTGAGACTCAGGTTTGTACTGAACCAAATGATATTTTTTAATCCCCACCCTGTAGAGACTTTAGCATTGATATTCTTTCCCAACAAACTAGATGAAATTTATTTTTATCATCATTACTTGATCATAAGAAATGCACCATTTTTTTTCTTTTACTATGAAGTATGGACATTGGTATCTTTGCAAGGGAAAGCCAATAATCCAAAATGCTTTCTGGTACAAAATTCATTAGAGTGAGCCTGCCTCCAATGAAAAGCCACTTGTAACACCAACATCCAATCTTTTTTTCAATTTTTTTAAAAAACCATATCCAATTTGCCTTAACATAATTATTTGGTTTCAAAAAATATTATAGATATTTGAAACCATTCTCTAACTACAAACTCAAAGAGAAAAAAACCTATATCTAAATCATTACATAGTCCTAAACATCATTCTAAATAAAATAAGTTTTTTAGAAAAATAATAAAGTATAACTTAAAATAGCGGTGTTCTAAACTAATATATATGCCTTATATACATGCTTAAAAAACAACAAAAGAATTATGAAAAGTTTACACCAAAACAATTATCAAAAGTCTTAAAAGTTTACAGCAAAACATATTTTTAACATAAACGAGAAACAAACTATATTAATAAAAGAGTGTACAGACAACAAAATTCCCTTCAATGAAGGGATATAAACAAAATCCTGGGCAAAGAGCCTCCAGGTGAAGAAAACTTAAGCAGTTCAAACTTCTTAGCACAGTCTCCTATCTTCCCTAAGTCCTTTCCTTTAACAGTATAGAGTCTTACAAATTGATTACATAGCCGAAATTATACAAAAAAAACATTTAAACTATGAGCGAAATATTAAAGAAGAACTTCATTCCTAGTTCTAGGTCTGTGAAACTTCGGCTTGCAGAGTTGCATCTTCGTCCATGGAGGAGCTCCCTTCCTACTGCTCCGTATTGTCTTGGTTCTCGTCCTTCCTCTCAACATCCCTCTGTAGCTCAAGCAGAACATCTTCCAGTTGGACAAGATGTTCTTCGATGCGTTCATTCCCGACCGTGAGCTATTCTTGCAGTTGGTTCTTCATCGCATGCAGAAAATGCTTCAGCCCTTCGAAATTGACAGTCTGAAAATCCTTAATGCTCTTGATTTCTTTTTTCAGGGCTTCTAATTCACTAGACTGTACTCACGAATTCGTCTCTACATCCTCCAAACGAGAGTCCATACGAGAGATATCTAGACCAATCTGCCTGCTCTCCTCCAACGCCGCCTGAGCGACCTCAAACCTGCCCCGGACATTCTTCTTGATATCCTACTGCACAATCCTTACTTCCCTCAATTCTCCCAATAATTTCTCCATAAATTCGCTTCTGAGGCATGTAGAAATCGACCAAGGAAGGAGGATTCTACAACTTTCACATTGAAGAGGCACGATGAGAATAACGTCAAAATCCAGACTGATCCAACTTAACTGAAACCTTCCCATTGCATTAATGCAATTTGACTGCAGCTCATGCGAGTGGAGGTTTCGAGAGCTCCATTGTCCTTCCATTACCACCATCCTCAGATCGAAAATGCAATCCAAACTGGCCAAGAGGACGACCATTAAATGGCCATCAAGAGCACCGCCAACAACCATACCAGTTGAAGGACGAAGGGGGGAGATCCCTTGCATGTTCATCCTCCTATGGAGAGAAATAGGGTCTAAGATAGATACGCCCAAGACCAAAGGCACTTCATTGTTTAACGTGGAGACCATTTGATAGGGGGGGGGGTTATTCAAAACAATATTCCCTTGTTTGAGCCTAGATCCTTCATTAGCCAAAGAATCGACTTCCCTATTGTTGTGTCGCAATATGTGGAAGAATTGGATTCTTGAGATGTTTGGGATATAGGCGAGGATTCTTTTTTGGATCCGATTCAGGTCCTTGACCTTCCCATTTTAAATATTACACATTTTTTGCAGAACAATTTTGGAATCCCCGAACACTTGATAAGTGTCGAGTTGGAGAGAGGCCATCGACTCCACTCCTTGCATCAAGGCCGCCCATTCAGCTTGGTTATTTGTTTTTCTTCCAAGACCCCACGTAAACTGAAAAATCTTATTTCCTTGAAGATTGTAAACGACCCCTCCCACACCTTCCACCCCTTACAATAAAACAATTATCAAAAGTTTTAAAAAAATATATTCACTTGTTGATCATTAAGTTAAAAAAAAATATATTCACATGTTGATCATTATATGGAGCGTTTATTGTTAAATCTCTACACTTAAATATGTTTTTGGTTTTGGTACAGTGAGTTTCATTGAATTAATAAAAATGTTTTTTAATGTAGTTGAATTGAATAAATTTATAAATAAATAAATTAGATATATATATATTTATATATATAGTTTTAAGAGTTAATTTAAGTAGTAATTATATATACATCAATGAAGATCATTATTTTACTCTTAAGATGAATGCGGGTAATGGCACCAACACTAAAGCAAAGTTACTTGCGCTTTGGTGTGTGCTCACTGTTTCTTATGCATTTGGCATTCAGGATTTGATAGTTTATGGAGATTCCAAGGTGATTATTAAATGGGCACAAGGGGAATTTGAATTAAATGTGATCTCCTTACATCAGTGGTGTTGTAGGACTAAAGAAAAACTCAAGCTATTTAGAGACATATCCTTTGATCATATTTATCGGCAACACAACAATTTGGCGGACACTCTTTCCAAGTGTGCTCATGAAGGTGAAGAAGGAGTTATCGAATGGGAAGAATTTCAGGAGTCCAAATCCATGGATTTGGGAGTTGTGAACTGTTTTGAGTATTAAATCTTCCTATGGATTTATTAGTTACAGCATTGCATGGCAACTGTTTATTTTTGCCTTTTTTGTCTTAGATGATAATGCATCCACTGAACAGTTAGCGGTATTTTGTTATTATGCTATAGAGGTCTATAACATGCTATGCACATTAGTCTTTGATGACTAATCTATTTTGTACTATTTGATTCTCTTATTTGAATACCAGTAGTACAGTTTTTTTTTTCGCTAAAAAAAATAGTAATTATATTGTTTATTGAATTTAATTTAGGTGATTAAAATAAAAAGTGTTAACCTTTTTATCCAAAATCAACACCTATAAATAATAGTTAAATTTTTCATGAGCATATTGTTTTCTTCTGGAAAAAAATTTGTATAATATATATATTTTTAGAGTTTTATTTAGTTTTTTTTTTTATAAATAAAATACTTTACAAATTTCACATTGTTAATTAAAAAATAAGAATAGATGAATTATACAATAATACAAATTAATAATAAAAATTGAGTTATTTATAATTATTTGTGGAAAAAATTTAATTTAATTCATTTTAATTAGCATAGCCACTTAATTTGTGGTCGATGAATATCAATGTGCCAAAAGATAAGTGCGACAAATAAGTTATTTGTTACTTGTTCTCAATAGCATAGTTGTAGTCACTCTTGTTTATGCTTCTTCTAGCTACTAGCTAAATGTGTTGTCTTCCATGAAGTGCCTGTCATCCATACATCAACTAAGAGTTATTCATGCATTGACTACCAATTATCTTTGATATGAGTTATTTTTGATATTCTTTTTTTCTTTTATAAATATTTATTTCGAATTTGGAATGACTACATAAAATCAATTATTTCATTCTAGTAGAATCTAGAAAAAACATAAATGCTAATCTACCCCAAATTCTAAAATACAAACATATCAATGTAAATATAGTATATCTTTATTTATATATAATAAAAAAATTTGTAAAATTAAAGAATCTTTAACTTATTAATTTTTATATTAATATCTTTATTTATATATAATAAAAAAATTGTAAAATTAAAAAATCTTTAACTTATCATTTTTTATTTTTTATATTAATAACTTGTAAATTACTGTTTATCTTCTTTTTAACACATCATTTTTTATATTAATAACTTGTAGATTACTGTTTATCTTCCTTTTTAACACATCATTTTTTATATTAATAACTTGTAGATTACTGTTTATCTTCCTTTTTTCTTCAAAGATTATTATTTTCATTATTCTAAAATCTCCTCCCTCCTACCACATAACATTTTTAAATTCGTTGAATACTCTCACTTCTTCTGCCAACTCAGTGAATGTTTAAACATGCTCAATACTCCTCATGAGAGAGTGATTGATTGCCTTACACTACAACATAGCCTATAACTACAGAAAATAGTAATGTTTAGTTAAAAAAATAGGAACTCCACTCCAAATGTAAGCCATTAATCCTCAAAATCAGGCTACAGGCCATAAACAAGAAGACCATTTGATACCTCAACAACCACACATTTGGAATTTGATGACTTGTCCCTTCCACAAACACAAAAATCCAACCAGATGTTCTTTTAAAACCAATGCATTTCCCATCTTCCTGGAGCAAAATTCCAACTCCTCTGTCCACGAACGTAACTCCAGTCCATCGCCCTCTACTCTGGAAATGATCTCTTCCTATACTATATATCTCTTGCAATCAATGCCTACATAGTAACACACAACACACCCAAATCCATACAATGTCATCAGGGGGAAGTTTACCGGTATTCTGCAACACATTATCAGCACACATTCCAGTTTTAGCACAGGCAAACAGAAATCAAAGCATCTTCCCCTCGATCATCCTTCCCTCTGATAGCAAAACCAAAAAACAGCCAAGAACATCATTTTGGAAGATTTTACAAAAGGACAAGGAATTTATACAGAAGGGAATTCATTGGGCCAGGGATGTTGGCTTTTCAGGATTGGCTAAGAAGGCTGAAGATGTGATTATGTTTAGGAATTTGGAAGACCCATCTGCAGCTCCAGATGCTTCTCCTCTGCCATGGCCTAAACCCCGTTACCCAGGTACTTATATTGCCGGTACTTGAGACTTGCTTTGATTTATCTGGAGCTTTGTGTGTGGGGTTTGTTAATTCTTATTTTATCTTGATTAGGTCGAGGGGCAATAAAGGAAGTTTTAGCTCTCACAGACTTGCTTTGAACAAACCGAAATAGCGAACTGTTTCACACTGATTGCTTTTATCATGAACTGAATTACAAAGACATTTTTTGATTTTTTTTTTATATTTTTGTATTTTTATAAGTGCCTTGTTTAAACTTCAGAAGTATTACAATTGGCCCAAATACATCAAGCACGCCCGAATACATCAAGCACCGCAGGCGAGTGTATTCGTTTGGCCCATACTCGTTCACGAGTGAGGGCCAGGCCAACCATTGATCACAACCAGGCCAGGCCAACCATTGATCACAACCACATTCGGATGGCTAAGGTTCCCACATAGGGGTAGTCATCTGGCAAAATCACCCAGTACACCTGGTGCTAACTGATTATTTGTACCCCTAGGAAATTGAACCCTGCTAGATGGCTTAACAAGCCGTTGCCTTTCCGCTTAATCACAAAGGCTAAGCTTCACACATAGGAGTAGACTTCTGTCAAAATCACCGAGGACTTGCACCTGGTGCTAACTGATTATTCGTACCTCTAGAAAATTGAACCCTGCTAGATGGTTTAACAAGCCATTGCATTTACCGCTTAGTCACAAACCTATTGGCTTTTTTTTTTGGTATTTACAAGTTAGCCCACAACTGAACAGGGGAAAGTATTCACTGAGAAAAATGATATAAATCAGGAAAACTTCAAATGGGTTTATCCTCAAAGCTATCATCTGCTGATAACTAGCCTTTTAGGGCATCGAGAAAGTTGAAATATTCAGTGTAATTTCCTCTGTAATTTCCTGGGGGTTTTCAACTCTCTCTGTAATTTCCTCAAAAGCATGCCGCCATACCTGTTTAGAGAAGGGGCACTCAAAGAGTAAGTGTTTATGGTTTTCTTCTGCCTTTTTGCACAATGCACATCTCGAGGGTCCTTGAATTCCATGTTTTTGTAAGATCTTTGCTGTCAATAGTCTCCCATGTATTATTATCCAGCTGAAGATATTCACTTTTGGTATTCCATCACTGTTCCAGACGTGCTTCCACATTCTAGATGTGGTAGTAAGGGGAGCTCTAACAGTTGCACTCTATACCTCGATTTGACCTGGTATTCTTTCTTCAAAAAGATCCCCAACTCTTGCAATCTACAGAGAATATGTCCACTGGAGCTAGACCATGTAGACATGATGAAAATTCAGCTAGTTAATGATCAAGTTGATGAGGAGGGGTTAAGGATTTCCGGCCTAGCCAATGCCCATTGTCCCAAAGGGAGAGATCGAACAATGTTTTGTATCCCTGACCAGTCATCCAATTTCTTAACTCTGATAGAGTTGAGTGAGTTATTTGTAGAGGTCTTCCCATGATGCCATCGTCCCAAATTTTGATTTGCTTCCCATTCCCTAGGATCCAAGTTAATTTGTCTTTGATTAAGGGGGTTGCAGGCTTGCATAATTTCCAGATCGAGGAGCCATGAACCTCTGGGATGGGTTTTTCTAGACATTGAGTCCTTTTGGAGTGAAAATATTTCTTTACCATAACTTCTTTCCACCATTAGATTTCCTAAAAATAAGACGCCGTATAATTTTTGCTCCTAGAGCTAAATTCATGAGATCTGTTTTTTCTTTTCTTTTCCAGGCCTTCATTCTCTTCAGGAGCTTTGACAATGTTCCGATGTAATAAATTGAATTTTTTTGGTATAAGTCTGACCCCCCCTGCCACAAAAATTTCCTAATCTCTCTTCCTACCTGTTACATTACCCCTGATGGTGCTAGCAAGGCTGAGCATTGATAATCTGGAAAAGATGATAGAATCGACTTGATCAAAGCTGTTCTACCTGCTGGATTCAACTATTGTGATCCCCTAGAATACATTTTGGATTCGATTTTGCTCAAAATGTTTTGTAAAATTTTTGAGGTTGGGCTTCCCATAGAAATGGAGATCCCCCAAAATTTAAAAGTGGTCCATTTTGTAGAAAATGAGAACTCTAAAATTTTGGTAATTAGCTAAAGATGCACTGTACTTGTCTTCCAGCCATATATATGGCTTTTTCTTTTATTTATTCGACCTCTAGTGGTCGCCAGAACTGATCCAAAAAGAAATGAATCTTTCAGCAATAATGGTTGAAGCTCTCCCAATTAGAGGAATGTTGTCGGCAAACTGAGTGATTTATCTCTCTTACTCCTCCTTTTTGCATATTCCTTGTAATCTGCCTGATGCTCTTTCTCATTCCAGCCTTCGACTTAAAGAATCTGCCATGATTATGTATCAAAGGGGTGATATGGGGCACCCCTGCCTGAGCTCTCTTTCACCTTTGAAAACGGTAGTAGGCCTTCCATTAACCAAAAGTGCTATCCTAGGAGTTTTGATGCAACTCTAATCCATGAGATAAATGCTTCTATGAAGCCAAATTTGCGGAGAACATGAAATAAAAAGCAGTGGCGAACATGATCAAATGCATTGGCCATATCTATTTTAATGATTATCCCCTTGTTTTGTTTTGTTTGTTGGAGTGAATTTCTTCTTGTACCGATATAATATTGTCTACGATTTGTCTTTTCTGCACTAATCCACCCTGATTTGGGGAAAGTATTTTTCAATCTATTTGCCATAAGTTTGGTCAGAATTTTATTGAATGAATTACATAAAGAAATAGGTTAAAATCTTGTAAAAGAGGAGGGGTTATCCCCTTGTTTTGTTTTGTTTGTTGGAGTGAATTTCTTCTTGTACCGATATAATATTGTCTACGATTTGTCTTTTCTGCACTAATCCACCCTGATTTGGGGAAAGTATTTTTCAATCTATTTGCCATAAGTATGGTCAGAATTTTATTGAATGAATTACATAAAGAAATAGGTTAAAATCTTGTAAAAGAGGAGGGGTTAACTTTTTTAGGGATTAGGGCTAAGAAAGAGGAGTTTGTACTTCCTCCAATTTTTGGCTTCCTTTTAGAGTGTTTTAAAATACGCCTCAAATCAGCCTTGATGACATGCTAACATGCATGGTAGAAGTGAATAGAGAAGTCATCTGGGCTTGGCGCCTTGTTAGGTTCAAGACCTCAAATTGCGTTTATAATCTCCTCATCGTCTATATCCTTTACCAGCTTTGAGTTCTCTTCTAAGCTTACTAGGGACATGATATTTTAAAAGGGGGTTAGTGTGGCAGAAATCTTCAAGTCACTGGGTGCGTCCTTGGGGGCAAGCAAAGAGTTGAGATACTGTCACTCAACACTCAACTCCTCCGTCTAGGTCAACTCCTAGCGAAGCCAAGGGGGGTGGTACTTATGAAAAACAAACTAAGGCTTTTAAGCTAAGTTAGAGAATGAAGTTAATCAATGTGTTAGATGGATGTATTGTTATTCATGCTGTTGTTTTAATTCATAATTGCATTTCCCTGGTTCAGTATTACGCAAAGTTACACGAACTGTGGGTGCAATCGGAATCGGCCGAAGAATCCGATACGGGATTCGACACTCGTCCAAAATTAGGAATCGGGGATTCGGAACCCTAACCCTAATTTTTTTATAATATATATATATTTAAAAATTAAAAATATAAATCTATAATTTTTTTAAAAAATCACAAATTTAAAATCATATACAGGGCCCAGGCTTACAGCCTAGGCCCTACAGGTCACAATTAACATCAAATTTCAATGCATCATAGATTCAAGAATCATCAATGATCAGTGATATTGATCATACATGTAACATTTACATCATACATTCAAAGTTGTAACATGGTCATACATCGTAATCAAACATCATAGATTCATAGAATCATACCTGTAATTTTCAGATTTGAAATCAAATTTAATTTCATACAATAATAGTAAGTCAGTGACAATAACATTATGATCATACATCAATGAGCAATAGCATCATAGATTCATTCTTGTAATTTTCAGATTTGAAATCAAATTCATAAGTTCATAACATAAACTAAAGTCACAAATGTTATACTGATTATATCATATAATGTATTGCAGTTTGGAAGAATATTTTACAGGGACTGCTTGTGGAACTGCCAATCTTACCAACAAACTGCTCCAGCAGCTGCTTGTCTTGAGGATTTGATACTTTTCCTTTTTGGCTTAAAAATGAATGTAGAAAAACTATGACAAGGATAAAAAGAGTGGTTAATGGCATGGTCTTTTTTAAGATTAAACTGAAAATCACTCGTTAATATATTGGTATTTGTTTTTCATTTACATGATTTAAAAAGACCAGTAAGTTTCTTTGTTGGTAAGATTGGGAATCTACGGCCAAGTTGCTCAATGATGAGGAGAAACCCGTGCTGGAAGAGAAGAAACCCGTTCTGAAGGAGAAACTTGTGGCTATGGTAGAAGAAACTCGTCTCTGTTCGCTGCTGTCCGTCGACTCAAGCTCAAAGTTGATGAAATGGAAAAGGTGAGGCTCGAGTGTTAGGTTGCCGCTTTAGAAGACTCGGTAGGCCCTAAAAACTCCCACGTTCAACATAATCGACATTTTTATAATGTGAAATGAGTGTTTTTTAATGGATGCAGGGGAATCGGTTCCCATTGGAGGATCCGTATCTCGAAGGTAGGGATACGATTCCTCCAATGGGAACCGATTCCATGCAAACCGGATACCGAATCTCCTTGGAGGAATCGAATCCTTAGTTAGCCGAAATGAATCCCAAATCGGATCCATATCCCCACAAAAAAACCATCGAATCTTACAGAATCCGAATTAGATCTCCGAATCCGCAATTCCTAGCGATTCAGAAATTGATTCAGATCCTGTCTGGCCGAATCCGGTAACGTAGGTATTAAGGTATTCAAAAAAGGAAGCATGGACCTTAAGACCTTGGGATATCTTTGCATGGAAAAGGAGCATGAAATGCTTTTATATGATCAGTTAGAGCCATGCCTGAGCATCAACAAGGAAGACCAGAAGAATCAGTACAATGAAGACTCAGATCATATACAGCTAATTGAAGAGCAATTTCAGCCATTGTCTCCGCATACAGAGGTTCCTTATGATTTGGAGCAGTTTGGGGCTTATGCCTTCACAGAAAGTTACTATCAGAAGAGCCTTTCAGATCAATATGATGAGGTAGTCGGTTTTCCTTATCATTCAAAGTTCTTTCTCAGTCCTATCCAGTCATGGATAGGAGAAGCCTGCAGGAGGACTTACCATTTGGGAAAGCACTTCAAGGATCTATTCCATGTTTATGATCTCCCATCCAACCCTCCTATCTAGAATATCCATGCAAGTTTGCACTTTCTAATAAACATGTCCTTGCTTTGGCTGGTAACCAAAGATAAGGCGAAAAACTGTTAGATTGATGAAATGCTTAGATGGTTACATTGGATTTCTGATTACACTTAGCATTTTAATTTATATCATGCTCAGAGTAGGAAAATAAGCTCCTCAAAGTGAGCATTTACTTTACGCATTTCTTTCTAGTACTTAGGAATAATATTTTTTTTCCTTAGTTAGTTTTAGTTTTTATGAATAAATGCAATTTGTGATTCATTGGTTTCTTCATAAAACTTGTGCTGCTAAAGGTTTTTCTTGTCAAGTTGAGATGTTTTTACAGGTTCTGAAACCAAATATTCTGGTGTTCTCGCATCCTCTCCTTGCCTGAAGGCCAGATCAAGCACACGTCCCACAGTTGGAGCCAGATGTTATCCACTAAATTTGCACTTAGTGGATTCGTAGTGAACCGTCGAAGACTTGAACAGTCCAATTATTCATCATCAGTGTTTCGAGATCCATCAGGCCAAATTTTGGCCCTTTTTTCAAAACATTGCATGTCCATACCCCCACAGGGAATTGTAATAAGTTGGTCTAAGCATGGTCTTTTTGTAACAGGCTTGGCTTGCCTTAGGTTTATCTACCAAGGGGATACTCTAGAGTGTTTTTTCCTTAGGAATTATGCGTTGCGCTTCAGTGACGTATAATTCTAGAGTTTTTCACTCACACCTCCAAAGCTGGAGTATTTACCTTGGTGGTCAAACCTTGGGAGGTTATTAAAGTCTAAGGGTCTATGTATTTTTACATGCTAGCCATCAATAATGAGTCATATGGACATGCACTGGGCCCCCTAGGATTTTCAAACAATTATGAAAAAATAAATTTTTCTCGTTTTACGGGCTTTTTAAATATTTTAATTAAAAAATCCAAAAAGATGATAAAAGTGTGGTTAGGTGGAATTTGCCACGGGGGTGCTCGTTTTCTAACCTAGAGCACCCGTTAAACCCCTAAACCCACTTTCCTAAGTTCTAAGTGAATATTATTCACTTAAATAAAAATTCTCTTGAAATTAATTAAGGAGAATTATTTAATTCAAAAAATAAAGATTTGGAGAAAATCAAATTTCCTAAATCAGAGGAAATTTGTCCAACTGAAGGCCCAGTTGTGATTGAGGTTGGTATCGGAGATGATCCCAATGAATTTTGGGAGATTTAAATGAGGATCTTGAGGAGGGTGAGTTGTCCTCTCTTGAAAAGTGTGCCCTCATCCATCTTGGGCGACTTCCTCTTATGTGGTAAAGCATGGTTTGTGGTTGGAGTTTCCAAGGTAGAGAGGGGTGCCCCTCTTATGAGGTGGCTTCCACCTCTTCCAATCACACGAATCAAGGCATAAATCATGGATTTGATCACTCTTTCAAGGGAATGCTCGCCCCTCTTATGAGGTGTCTGCCACCTCTTCCAATCACACAAATCAAGGCATAAATCATGGATTTGATCACTCCTCTTTCAAGGGAATGTGCCCCCTCAAGCTCCCTCTTCTCAAGTGCACCTGCCTCTCTCCATTTTTTCTATTTAAGTGAGGCATTGGGCTTTCATTTGGGGATGGTCAGAGAGGACTGAAAGGCTAGTGAAGTTTGTACTCTTTCTATTGTAATATTTTGATGGAATAAAGAAGGCTTTGTAGGAAAATCTCTTGTGTCAGGCATCATTGTGTGTGGATGAAGTTATGAACATTGCATATTTTTATGAGGTAACCTGTATTGCTTTAGTTTCCTACATCTTATGGTTGAATGTTGGCCTTTGAAGGGGACTTATGTCCTGTTAGGTAGCTGAATTTCTAGTTTGATTATTCTCTTTGTTAGTTTACTTTAGATCTCTTAGACCGGCATGTGCATTCTAGTTTGATTTCCATGCTTTCTAAGTTTCCATTGTAGGCGGCACCAATATTCGATTTAACCATTTGTATGTAAGAATTTATGAGTTGATGCAGGTATCTAGCTGGAATGTTTGGGTGGATCTAGTTTGACTCCTCCAATTTTTGAACATTTTTCGCATAGTCCCTCCGCTTTCCACTTGCAGGCTCCATGGCTTAGATATTCCCAAGCTTCTGGCTTTTCTACAATCTCTCTCTCCTTCACTTTCATTAAATTTCTTTTGGTTACGGTTTCTTGCATACTTAGTTAAATTAGTTTCCTTTCAAAAGAACATTTTAAGAAGCTAATTTATTTAAGTATATTGCTAGATCTGAATTTAAAAGCTTCATTCTAAGTAGATCTAGTTTATTGTTAAGTACTTGCATTTATTTCCTATCCTTTAGTACTTAATTTTTTTTTTTGCTTTTAACGTTTATTTGGGCACATTTGGTGCATTGCAGGTGGCTGGTTTCACAGTTTTATCGCCATAACAAGAGGAAGTGCTGCCGGAAAATCGAAGATCTAAAGACATCCAAGGCTTCCCAGAGCAATATACTTCCATCTTGTATCATTTTTGAAACTTGTAAGGCCTTTGGATCCAGATCTATAAGGACCAAAGGCATCCACCTTCTTATTTGTAAAATATTAATAAAGGCAAGTGGGCTTCTCAACGCTCACACCCCATCCCCCTTGGTGGGACTCACAGGCTCGTTTTGTGGTTTGCATTTTTTCTAACTTTTCTTTATTTTATTTTTTCATCACATGCACACAATCCACCCTTACAAGGCTGTACAGTTAGTTTTGCTTTTTACTTTTACAATCTTTCACAATCTTGTACTTCACTTTACAATTAACAAACATAAAAAACTAAATTCGGCTGTGAATTCCCAAAGTACCGAAAGGGAAAAGAGATTCTCAACCGTCAATAATTTTGTTTGTTACAATTTTTGTACATTATTAACAAATAAAATTAGCACCCTTGCTTTCTCGAATTACTGCACCAATCATTGGTGTGTGGAAAAGTTACTCTTGGGTTTTAGTTTAGCTAAGCAACTTCACATCCCCTTTAATAAAATTTACCAAGGCTTAAATTCTAAGTATGCTCTTGATCGCTGCAACTCAGTCTGATCACTTGGTCAATCAGAAAGGGACTTGAGTGACTAGTTTAATGGGGCAATCCAACGAAAACTTGATCTCTAGAACGCGGGAGGTTGCGTGAAACTAACTACAGAGTCAGTGGGCTGCTTTAAGTAGGTTATGCCTCGCCCAGTTGTGTTAGTTTTTCAACATTTAATTCAATATGATCTAGGATCTTATTTGAGAGAATAACAAGCACAACAAATCAATCACAAGAGACAATAGACACAACGCATTTCACCGGGGAAACCATAAAGGAGAAAACCCCACAACTTCATCAGAGATAGAATGAGCAATAGTACAAAACCCCAAAACAAAGAGATAGACTCTAGCAGCTCCTCCTCGACTTGTGCGAACTTGTCTCTCTCACTTATGCGAATGAGTGAGTGAGTGAGTGAGTGAACAAATGAGAGAGTCACACTCTCTATTTATACTTTACTTCACTTGCTTTTTTCCCTAACTGGGTCGACTTCTCCTAGGAGAGTCTAATAACCCATTAAACCCTAACTCTGGGCCGACCCCACTAGGGGAGTCTAATAACCCACTCAAGTACAATAATAACTTCCCGATCGGAGGAATGAAACCTCTCCGTTGGAAGTACAATGAGACATGAGTACAATATAAAATATACAAGTGAAATACATTCCGAAGTTACAAATACATCAACACTCCCTCTTAACTAGGAAGGTATTCTCTTGACATAGTTCATCGACACAAGTCTTCATCATTGGATCATCATCAAAGCTGGATCATCATCGTCACTGCTGCTGCTATCTCGATCATCAATCTCCAATTTTCTCGTCATAGGAAGTTCTACAGAGCCAACCCTTTTTCATGCTGGATGTAGGCTTAGCCTCCATGTAGGTCTTCATCATCTTTGCGAGCAAGCCATCCAATAGGTACATCTCAGGACTGATTACACTGCCTCTGGAAAACCTATAAGATCTCCCGGGACTGATTATATGCCATTGCAAAACCTGTGTACCTCATCATCTTCAAATCATCTCGTCGTCAACGGAGCACAGCCTAGATGCACACAACACAGCACTTACAATCACCGGCATGGAAGGACTTTCCTATCACCATCCGGGAAAGGCTTAGCAATTACATCAACGACCATGGAAGGACTAACCTTTGACCATGTCGGAAAAGCTTCAGCAATTACATCAACGACCATGGAAGGACTTTCCTCTGACCATGTCGGAAAAGCTCGGCAATTACATCAACGACCATGGAAGGACTTTCCTCTAACCATGTCTGAAAAGCCTCGACCATTACATCAACGACCATGGAAGGACTAACCTTTGACCATGTCGGGAAAGCCTCGTCCAACCCTTACATTTGCACCATGGGAGGACTTTCCTACCACCATGTGAGAATGGCCCAGCCCTTACATCTACACCATAGGAGGAATTTCCTACCACTATGTGAGAATGGCTCGTGTGCATCTGCGTCTTCCGGACTCATCACTTCCCCTTGGAAGGAACCTCGATCTGAAGTACACCAAGCCTCTCTATGAAGTATTCAAACTTCACTTTGGCCAGCGGCTTGGTCAATACATCGACTATCTGCTCTTCCGTCGCAACGTACTGGAGCTTCACTGCTCCTCTCTGTACCATATCTCTGATATAGTGATACTTGATCTCAATGTGCTTCGACTTGTCATGGAACACTGGGTTCTTAGACAACTTCACACAACTCTGGTTGTCACAATGTATACAAGTCGCGCCCAACTGGAGATCAAACAAATCAGACAGTAGCTTCCTCATCCATACTGCCTCACAACTAGCCGAACAAGCTGCGGCATACTCTGCTTCGGCTGTACTTAGTGCCACCAAGAGATCACACCTGATCCCACACTGAAGCAGCACCCCGAAGTGCTCTTCCTATCAATGGCATTGCCTGCCCAATCCGAATCAACATAACCCTCCAGGTTAATCTTCTGATTCGCATCATACTTGAGCCCATAATCAACCGTACCCCTTAGGTACCTCAGAATATGCTTTGCAGCAATCAAGTGAACATGTCTCGGATCCGTCAGGAACTGGCTCAATGTGTCCACAGCAAAGCAAATATTTGGTCTCGTATTCGTCAGGTACATCAAGGACCCAATCATCTGACGATACATCGTGGCATTATCGAATCTGGTGAAGCATCACTCAATAGCTTTAGGTTCGATGCCATAGGTGAGGCCATGGCCTTGTAGTCCATCATCCCGAACTGCTTCAGGATCTCTACTGCATATTTCCCTTGTCCAAGGAAGATCCCATCCGCACTCTGCCACACCTTCATGCCTAGAAAATAGTGCATCATACCCAAGTCCTTCATCTCGAACTCGGCAGCAAGCTTCCTCTTCGTGTCAGCAATCAACCCATCCTTACCTTTCACAAACATGTCATCTACATATAGTAGAAGTATCACTGGGTTCCCTTCCTCAACCTTGTAGTAAAGGTTCGAATCCGCTTTACTCTTGGTAAAGCCCAAACTAGTCAGGAAGCTGTCTATCCTGCCGTACCACGTCTTGGGTGCTTGTTTCGATCCATACAAGGCTTTCTTCAATTTGCACACATGAGTCTCCCTGTCATGTGTCTCAAACGCGAGTGGCTGCTTCACATACACTTCCTCTTCCACTACACCATTCAAGAACGTTGTCTTGACATCCATCTGGTGTATCTTCCATTTCATTACTACAGCCAAAGCAAGTATTGATCTGATGGAAGTGTATCTGGCTACATGTGCAAATGTCTCTTCATAATCTTCCCTTCCTTCGGGGAGAAGCCATGTGCCACAAATCTTTCCTTGTGTTTCTCTGTGCTGTCATCTGCAGCATGCTTGATCTTGTAGATCCACTTAGAAGTCACAGCAGACTTCTCTTCTGGTCTTGGGACCACATCCCAGACATCATTCTTCATGATCGACTGGTACTCCTTGATCATGGCATCTTTCCATTCTTTCTTTTCTGTCGCTTCTTCATAGTTGGAAGGTTCTTTTTTAATGATGTCGCACAACAGGGCTACATAATTGGAGTATGGCCTCGGTCTCTGTGTCTTCCTTCTGGAGTGCCATATCTCTCTGTATCTTGAATTGCTTCTCGTACCCATGCTGGTTTCCTCTTGTGAGAATTCTTCTCACAGGGTGGATCTACAGGTTCCTATGGGTCTTCCATCTTGCGTTCTTCATATATTTCTTGAATCGCTTCTTCCATTTACTGTATTTATGATCCCGGGAACTTTAGTTTCTTCAATATCTTCAATAGGTAGCTTTCTGGATTTGTTGTATGCTGAGTCTTCGTCGCTTGTTCTTTGAAACAAGTCTCTCTTGTAGGTGATGGTACACGATATTTCCTTCAAGTCAAATTCAATTGCATGATTAGAAACATCTCATAGTTTTCAAAACAAAATCTTACGCATAAAGACATGTCATACAGTCATGCAATTATATTAGCCAATGCTTCAATACAACATTCAGCCATATTCCATATTCATACGGTAACTTTCTAGATGCCTTCCATCTCTACCAGAACATTGTTAAGAGTGTGCACTACTCCCAACATGTCAGCAAAGAGGTTTCATTCTAGATAAGTAGCAATGGAATGTTGTACAATACCATTAACCACTTACCCATCACATGCATATTAGTAGTATACTGTTCTTTAATGCAAATATCCACAACCTAAATCTAGGAACATAAGTATGTACACCACTGAACAATATTATTTAAATAAAATAACAATTCAAATACTTATCTTTGTTTGTTTGTTGGGTGGACTCCCTCTTGATCTTTGCTTCCTTGCAGGAACGACTAGAGTCTCTAACAATGTGCTCTCTCTTGATCTTTGCTTCCGCTACTTGGAAATGCCTTCTTCACGTCTTTTCCCTTCGCACATCCTTTGCAAACGCCTTCATGCTTTGCCTGGATATCTGGAAGACCTTCAACAACTTTGCTTGCAAGAGGTAGTGCTCTATAGTGCACATGTGCAAGCCTTCTATGCCATAGTTCACTTGGCTCCATAGATTCATGGACCAAGGCTTGTTTTGGTTGGCCCTTCAATTTGTATAATCCTCCCTCTTGCTCTCCAATCACTACTGTATCATCTATAGTCTTTCCTTTAGGCCACATAAGAACTTGGCCATCTACAAATGCAACCCTCATACCTTTTGCATCCAATCCAGAGATGGAGAGAAGGTTCTTCTTTAGTCCTGGTACAAATAGAACATCTTTCATCTTCATAGACTTTCCAGAGTCTACCTTATAAGAGGCTTCACCACTTCCTTTTATAGGATACTGGTAGTCATCCCCAAGTTTCACTTTGTGAGGTGACTCATGTTCAGATAGATTCATAAAGGATTCCTTGAATCCAGTCATATGCTTGGAAGCCCCATTATCTATAAGCCAATCATTGCTTCCATGTGTAATAGTTCTTGCGAGGGCAGAAATCAGAACATACTCTTCATCACTTGAAGAATCTTCTCTTTCTTCTCTGGCCCTTTTCCTGGGAGGTTCATCATCACCTGCAGTGTGAGCATGATGTCTTTTCTTAGTGTTCTTCTTCTTGTGGGAGCTGATTTTGTTCCTAGGACAATCTCTGCAATAGTGTCCTCTCTCATCACAAGTATACCATCGAATGTGAGAGAGATCTTTCATAGATCCTCCAAAGTTCTCCCTTCGGTTTTGGTGGTGGTGTTTACCCTTCTTGTGATGAGGATGCTTCCTCTTGTTGTAATTCTTCCTGGTGTGTGCTGTGAGAGCTTGGTCTTCACTACCCATCTTCTCTTCTCGAGCTACAATATGAGTTTCTTCTTGTGAGCATTCCTCCCACAGCCTACTGAATGAGATGAGCTTCTTTCTAGCACAAATTCCTTGAATGAAGGAATCCCATGACCTAGGTAGACCATTCAAGGTGGTCATCACTACTTCTCCATTCTCTATATCTTCTCCCACAGCTTCAAGTTGTTCTTTTATCTGGGAGACCCTTGAGAAGTAGGACTGCATGGTCTCGGCATGTTGTATCTTGACATTCTTCAATTGGTTCCGCAAAGTCATCTTTCGATTTATGTTCTTCCCTTCAAATAGCTTGGTTAAGGAATCAAACATCTCCTTGGGTGTCTTTAGAGATGACACATGTGGTATGAGATTGTCCTTGATAGAATCTGCAATGATCCTCTTGGCCTTGACCAAGTTCTTCTTGTGTAAGGCCTTAGCCTCATCTCCCTCTGGGACTGGAACCTCTTCACTTATGTAAGTGTCCAATTCATTCTCTTCTAGGTTTAACCCAATCCTATACTTCCATGCTCGGAAGTTATTAGCCCCTTCAAGCTTATCCTCAAGCTTGGTGTGGTGAGACATCTTAATGAGAAACTCAAATGGAAATAAAAGATTTAGATCTTACCACTTGATTTGTTGAAACTGGATTTGAAGCTGGTTAGGGTTTGACAGAGAAACCCTAAAAATCCAAACTTGGAATTTCAAACTTTTGTTTGGACAGGGAGATGCAATTGACTGAGGCGAGCAAGCTGGTGTGCTCAGATTTTGAAAACTTCAAAAATTTACCCTTCAAAAGTGACTTGCGAATTTCGGATCTGCAATTTCTGTCAAATTCTGATTTTCTTGTCCAAAAGTCAAATTAGGGTTTGACTTTCCCAGAGATTCACCCAACCAAAAAGTTCGATCTTGGTCTCTAAATTTCGATTTTGTTGAGGATAACAATCCTATGCTGAGAGCACTCCAAAATTCCACTTATGTCAAAAGCCCTAATTTCCCGCAGTAGTGACAGGCCAAAAACTGAAAATGCTCGGAATCAAATTCTGTCTCAACAGAAAGATGCGCCTTCCTTAGGAGAGTCAGCCTAGCCTCCTGCGGCCCTGCCTTTGATGATCTGTGGAAAGAGACCAAAAAATTAAGAAGCCCTAGCTTCCGCAGCTGCATAGTGTCTTCTTCTTAGGTTAGCTCTGATACCATGTTAGTTTTTCAACATTTAATTCAATATGATCTAGGATCTTATCTGAGAGAATAACAAGCACAACAAATCAATCATAAGAGACAATAGACACAAAGCATTTCACCGGGGAAACCATAAAGGAGAAGACCCCGCAACTACCTCAGAGATAGAATGAGCAATAGTACAAAACCCCAAAACAAAGAGATAGACTCCAGCAGCTCCTCCTTCTCCACTTGTGCGAACTTGTCTCTCTCTCACTTATGCGAATGAGTGAGTGAGTGAGTAAGTGAACAAATGAGAGAGTCACACTCTCTATTTATACTTTACTTCACTTGCCTTTTTCGTTAACTGGGCCGACTTCTCCTAGGAGAGTCTAATAACCCATTAAACCCTAACTGTGGGCCGACTCCACTAGGGGAGTCTAATAACCCACGCAAGTACAATAATAACCTTCCTGATCAAAGGAATGAAACCTCTCCGTTGGAAGTACAATGACACATGAGTACAATATAAAATATACAAGTGAAATACATTCCGAAGTTACAAATACATCAACAAGTTGGACCCTTGGTTTAGTTGTCACTACGTTCAGTTCGAAGGACTAAGTTGGAGTTGGGCCAAACCAAGAACTAACCCATTCCTTAATCCACACATCATAATAAATTAATTAAAACTGACCAACAAGACTTGCAGCACTTTCACGACACAACACACCAACTTATGTGACTCCATTTTGGCACTGGTACAATCTGCAACAATCAAATATTAAGTGAATCATCGTGTTAGATGGATGTATTGTTATTCATGTTGTTGTTTTAATTCATAGTTGCATTTCCTTGGTTCAGTATTAATTCATATTCAAACTCCTAGATTAATTTTATTCTTTAACTTAGCTTAAAAGCTTTAGTTTGTTTTTCATAGGGACCAGCCCCCTTGGCTTCGTTAGGAGTTGGACTAGATGGAGGAGTTGAGTTTTGAGTGATAGTATCTCAACTCTTTGCTTGCCCCTAAGGATGCACCCATTGGCTTGAATATTTCTGCCACGCAAACCCCCTTTTCCCCGAGGTGCGTATCCAGTGGCAACAGGGTCCAATTGTTAAGATACATTCTTTTGGATCCCATAAAGTATGGGCCATTCAGGAGATGAGATCACGATCCTCTCTAATTTCAAATAACAATGCATAGAACCCTTTTCCTATGAAGTAGTACATGAGTTTTCCTTTGATCACGATCATCCAGTTTTTTTGCATCCACAGATCGATAGACCCGGGTGATGGCTAGATTCTAATAAATTGTTTGGTTAGACCTCTTGTAGCCATAGCCAAGGTCATATGCTTGGAGGTTGCTATAGGAAGCTTGATTTTAGGGATTGAATCCATTTTCTTAATGAATTTGGAATGCATGACTTTTTGAGAAGATCTTCCCGATGAGGCGCGAGGGCCTGAAAAGTGACTCCTTTGAGGTCAATAGGGGGCAGGGAGCCCCATCTTGGAGCGACTCCATGGGCGATTGGCCTGAAGACGCAGCAACAGCATCTGGATTAGGGTTTCAACAGTGGTAGTGGATTCTTCTAGCATCTAGGTCAAATTGTTGATGTTATGATAGATTTATTGATAGTAATGACAGATTTCTATGACACATTATGATGCATTTATGATGAGTGTTATACATACTAAGTAGGGTGTATCCCTTGATGAGGGATTCCTGTTACATGTGGCCGATGATTCCTTGCATGATGAATATTGATAACCATTACATTTGTAACTGCTCTTTCCTCTCTTTTCAAGTTTGACTTAGTAAGGGAAGGCACAATAATTAGGCTTATATAAAGTCAGCTTGAGTAGAGTGATTCTTTCAAGAGAGTGCCTAAGGCTTGTGAGAAGCCACTGCAGCCCCTTGATGATAGTAATGTAACTTTTCTATTCTGTGAATGAGAAGATGGTAAATGTTGATCTAGAATTCTATTTGCTGTCCACAATTTTCATGTTGCTGATTTATTAGATCCAGTCTCTATCTGTTTGCAGGGCTGATCTCATCTTCTAATATGTGGTGTCTATACTCTTGAGTTCAACATTCAGTGGTTGTGTCTATGCAGATATGAATTTTGATTGGTGTTTGTAGTCTTTCTATTTTAGCTGTAGGTTAATTATATGAGTATATATTTGTGTATCATGTTGATGTAAAATCACAACAAGATGACCTTTTTGTTCGATCTTCATACACATGTAGACATTGGATGCATGCACTCAAGATTTCCCTTGGTCAGTTTCACGAGGGCTCCCACACTTTGATTGAGGCATATCACCACCGCTCATGGCTAGATAGGGTTTGCAAGTTATGCCATCTATAGGAGCCAGAGATGGAGGAGCATCTCATTTTTTGATGCCTCGTTCAATATGAGATTAGAGGGAGATACTACTACCTATTTTGGGACTCAGGGAGTTCCCTCTTCACCCTTTTCCATTATCCGGACTAAAGATGTCTTTCCCTCTTCATGATGGAAGTATTTGGACATAGCTCGGTCTATACATGTCTCATCCTAGCCAAAGGCCTTCAGGAGGATCATTTCATACCATAGTGGAAAAAATCGACATCAACAAGAAATCAACAAGGGTCCTGAATACAACTTCTCGGCAACATCGGCGAAAAAATCGGCAAACCGGGAAAAACATTAAAAAATACAAAATATATTCATTTTTTTTCTTCAGAATTTTAAACATATAAAGCAACAACAACATTAGATAAACACATTGGCACATAAATATGGAGAAAGTACTGATATATATGATGTGGTGGATGCCAAATAAAAATTGATACATCAAAGTTTCAAAGATTGGAAATTTAGAAGTTTCAACACTGGTTGGAACATTGGTCATTCCCCCCTCCTCTAGGCTCTAGCCCTTACCTCTACCTCGAATCTTGAAGTTAATCCTTTAAGGACATTAGTCAAAACCCTACAATTTTGTTGAAACTTCCAAATCCAAGCGTTAAGATAAGGTAGAAAAAGCTTCCGATGCTTAATAAGTGATTTTGCTTAATTGAAGGGTATATTTTAATTAAGGTCATAACAAAGGAGTTCAATCAACTTCAACAATCAGGCATCATCACCACCAATATCAAGGTACATACCTAGTTTGATGTGCTTAATTAAATTCCAATCCCTTACCCTCATACATGTTAGAATCTAGCGGAAACGTTGTAATCCTGAAAACTATTAAGTCTGTTGAATTCTGAATGGGATCTAAAATTCTACTTTCTGCATATGAAGTCTAATGAGGTTGGAACCACTCTCAAACATCCTGAGACAATTAATGGTAATGTTAAAAATTTAAGTAAAAGGATGGAAAATAAAAGATAAGGAGAATGTCACTTTTACTTTAAGAATTTAACATTACCATTTATTGTTACTAGCTTCAATGTCTTATGAAAAAACTTGGTCTAATTTTTAAAACTCCATGGCGATTTTTTGAGTCTTCTCGCCATTTTTAGGAGAAATCGCCGATTTTTTCAAAAAATCGCGCGGTCTGATTTTTCCAAAAAATCGCGATTTTTTCGACAGGAAAAATTAGGAGGCTGAAAAATCGCGATTTCTCCAGAAATTGGCGATTTTTCGGCAATGTTTTCCACTATGTTTCATACATCATTGGGCACCCTATACATATTATATATTAGTGTTTTTTTCTATTTATGTGGCAATGTGATTATTAGATGTTGCTGTTGGTTGATATCTAAATTGAAAAGAAATGAATATTTTGTATTTTTTTAAGGCTTCCCAATTTTCCCTTATTATTTATGATTATTTCCTATGTTACATTGGTCTCGGGGATGGGGGGTACGTGGGGACGAGTTTCCAGGACGGCTAGAGCGCACCCCCAATTTTTCAGGGGACGACAATTATAATATATATATATATATATATATATATATATATATATATATATATATATATATATATATATATATATATATATATAATTAAAAAGTATACACATCGACTTAAAAATCAGAACACCCTTTGATTGAGAGAAATCATAGAAATCCGAACATGTTTCCAGCAAAATATTAAAATAGCTTCATTGTAAACTTTATTAGAAAACATCAAAACATGTTTGCAGCCTTTAATTGAGATAAATTATAGAAATCAAAACATGTTTAGAGTGAGCCACCAGAGTATGGTAGAGTGGATAGCTACCGAAGGGGGCCGCCGGTTAGGGAAATAGGGGCAATGTTAGGTTAGAATTTACTTTTAGGTTTTTAATTTTTTAATTTTTGTTTTTTTTTGCATGTGGTCGGGTACGTTTAGGGGATGTCCAAAAAGTCCCCAAGTCCCCGATGGAGTCCCCAACGATTTGGGAACGTTTCCGAGGAGTTCCAAAGCCCTCAGAACGTGGAAACACAGGGAACAGGTGAAATTTGAAGGGGGGGGTGGGTCCCCGTGCAACATAGATTATTTCCTATTAATGCCGATTTAAATTTTTTGGGACCCTTGCTGATTAATTGCTGATCATGATTATTTCATCTTATGCTGAGAAGTTGGAACAAATAATGGCAATGAATATGTAAACGACAATATTTAACACTTACTGCACTACATAGGGCACTCAAATGCAACACATTGTTCCATATACACCACAACAAGATGTTGTTGTAGAGAGAAAAAAAATAGCTTAAAGGAAATAGCTATGTTGCATGGGGACTCGTCCCCCCAAAAATTCCACCCATTCCCTGCGTTTCTGCATTCCTGGGACTTTGGAACTCCTCGAAAACGTCCTCAAATTGTCGAGGACTCCATTGAGGACTTTTTGGACGTCCCCTAAACGTACCCGGCCAAATCGGGGACTTTTTAGGGACGTCTTCTAAGTCCCTCGACAAATAGGGGACTCCTAGCCGTCCGTCGATCTGCACATGAAAAAAAACAAAAATTAAAAAATGAATTAAAAATTAAAAATTAAAAACCTAAAAGTAAATTCTAACCTAATGCTGCCCCTATTTCCCTAATCGACGGCCCCCTTCGCTAGCTATCCACTCTACCATACTCCGGTGGCTCACTCTAAACATGTTTTGATTTCTATGATTTATCTCAATTAAAGGCTGCAAACATGTTTTGATGTTTTCTGATAAATTTTACAAGGAAGCTATTTTAATATTTTGCTGGAAACATGTTTTGATTTTTATGACTTCTCTCAATCAAAGGGTGTTCTGATTTTTAAGTCAATGTGTTTACTTTTTAATTATATATATATATATATAAAATTGTCGTCCCCAACCTGTCGTCCCCTGAAAAATTGGGGGTGCGCTCTAGCCGTCCCAGAAACTCGTCCCCCCGTCCCCCCCGTCCCCGAGACCAGTGCAACATAGGGAAATAGCTATTTGCATGTTCCATTTTAAGGAACTAAGCCCTCATTTTTGGGTAGAAGCTTTCAGTTGTGCCAACGACATAGTTAACCACACTCACACTAAGCTTCAAAAAATATAACATCCGAAGATGCATGGATTGACATCAAACCGGATGTAAGCTACTTTCGTGTGTTTGGTAGTGAAGCTTGGGTGCATATTCCTTATGAGAAAAAGAAAACCTTACAACTTGAAAGTGAGAAGTGCATTTTTGTTGGTAATTTAAAGGATGTAAAAGGTTATCAACTTCTTGTACCCCATACTACTTAAATCATTATCAACTTCTTGTACCCAGTACTACCTTCTTGATGAAGGTCTCTTGACTTGTGTGCTTGATTCAATGTCTGTGCCATTTTTGGCTTGTGAGCCATCTTCGACATGTGTCATTTCCTTTTACTTCATCTTATTAGTGTTCTTCTTCAAATGATGACAGTGAGAATGAAAATTCGGCTCTGCTTACTCCACCTCCTCCTTGAGATGAGTTTATTGAACTTGAACATGCAACATCTCCATAACTTCTTCAACGGGTTCGTACAACAAGGGAAGTAGCTGTTGATCTAGTTAATGATCCTTGTAATCGATGCTAAACATGTTTATAGTTTCAATGAGCCTCATCTCTTCTGTCTCAAGTTACAGAGACTTAAGATTGAGACACATTTACAAAAGCTTTTGGCTAACTGGAATGGGAAGAAACAATGAAAAAAGAATTTTGTTCCTTAATGGAAAATGATTCTTGGGATCTAGTCCCTCTTCCAAAAGGAAGAAAAATTGTGATATGCAAATGAGTCTATATGACTAAGTATGCAACAGATGCTAGTGTTGACAAAACACAAGTCCCTGTTAGTCTCCAAAAGATTTTCACAAGGTAAGTAGCTATTGATCTGGTCAATGATCATTGTAATTGACGCTGAACACGTTTATAGTTTCAATGAGCCTCTTCTCTTCTGTCTCAAGTTACAGAGACTTAAGATTGAGACACATGTACAGAAGATTTTGGCTAACTAGAATGGGAAGAAACAATGAAGGAAGAATTTTGTTCCTTACTAGAAAATGATACTTGGGATCTAGTCCCTCTTCCAAAAGGAAGAAAAATTGTGATATGCAAATGAGTTTATATGACTAAGTATGCAGTAGATGCTAGTGTTGACGAAACACAAGTCCCTGTTAGTTTCCAAAAGATTTACACAATTAGAAGGCATCGAGTACATTGAAAGCTTTGCCCCCATTGCTAAAATGAATTCCATTTGCCTTGTTCTTTCCATCGCAACATCATATTCATGGGAGGTCCATCAAATAGATCTAAAATCCACCTTCTTGCATGGGGATCTTCAAGAAGGAATTTATATGGATCAAGCTTTTGAATTTGTTTAGAGTTAGTCTAGCCTTGTCTATTGCCTCAAGAAATCCCTCAATGGCTCCAGGCAAACTTCTCAGCCTTGGTATGAAAAAAACGGACTGATTCCTTCTTGAATCCGAATTTTATAGATGCCACTATAACCCTAATGTCTATGCTAAGGGAGTACGTGACCTTATTCTCATACTTGTACTTTATGTTGATTGCCTAATACTCATTGATAACGAGTCCAAACTTCAAAACCATTTGAAATCTAGCCTTAAGAGGAAATTTGACATGTCAGACATATGACACCTACATTATTTTCTTGGCTTCCAAGTTTTGGAAACCAAGGAAGGCAATATGTTTCCTAGCCTAAGTATGCATGTGACCTTTGCCATTTTGACATGGACGATGGTAAACCAACTCCATCTCTCTTCTAGTGTATAGTTAAACTTGCTGCCACCTGCACCTCATCCTTAGTGGATGCTACATTGTACCGATAGGTAGTTGGCAACATTTTGTATTTAACACATACATGCCTTGACATTTCCTTTGTTGTTAGTCTCATTGCTCAATACATTAAAGAACCCCTCAAAAGCCATTGGAAAGCAACAAAGAAGATACTTTAGTATATCCACGATACAATTTAGTTTGACATACAATATAGTCCATGGGGATCTCCTATGTTGGTTGGTTTTAGAAATTCTGATTAGGCTGACAACGCTGATGATCGGATGTCCACTATAGATGTTGGTTAGTTTTATAGATTTTGACTAGGCTGACAACCTTGATGATTGGAAGTTCACTGTAGGCTATGTTTTCATCCTTGGTTTTGGACCTATCACTTGGGATTGCAAGAAACATAATGCCCTTTCTCTTTCTTCAACAAAAGCAAAGTATCGAGCAACAGTTTGCACAAGTCAAGGAGCTTTATGGTTTATATAGATCCTTTCAAAGTTTGGATTCTAGCAACAACATTTGACCATTATGTGGTGTGACAATTGGAGTGCCATTCAACTTGCCAAGGAGTCAGTTCTACATCAATGCTATAACCACATTGAGTTACACATGCACTTAATTCATAAGCTTCTTCAAGATCACATCCTTAAAATGCTCCATTTTTGTGTAGATGATCAGGTTGTTGACATTTTCATGAAGCCTCTCATAGAAGCCAAGTTCTTGAAGTTTTGGTCTAGGAGTTCAAGAAGATGCCATTAAGCGGGGATAAGCTCTAATGCCTCCTTGTGTAAATCCTTTAATCCAATCCCAAGTTGTTCTTAAAGGGCGAAGTTAAGATATTTCAACACTAGGAGTTAGTTTAAGTGTAATATCCCCAAACTATATTAGGCAAGAAATGTTGCTATTGCTTTGTGATATTTTAGGATTAGGATCACTCAACAGTAGCAGACCTCACTAAAACTCACTCAAGAAGTGCAGAAAGAAGAAGAAGAAATGGAGATTCAATAATCACTCATACACAAGAAATGACAAAAACTGTTGTATCATACATCAGCTGTAAGATGGCACTCTGTAAAGTGAATAATAACTGAATACAATCAAATGAATTCGAATGCCACTAAGATCATTCGAATTCTCCTCAATGTGTGGCTTGGATAGCATTGGAGACATCATCCAAACTAGTGGCAGTAGTCACAATAGTCAAATAGTCAGTCAAATGAGTCTAACTGAGTGCATGGGCACTAATCTAGGGAAGGAGACTCCAATGTGGGCGCATGAGGAGCTGTCAGTAGTCAGTATAACTGATCTAGTCTCTTTGGAGGTCTATCTAAGTGGTTCAGTCAGTTAAACTAGTAATCATTCCTCAAAACAAGGAGCAAATCCACTAATCATGGAACTAACTGAAGAATCTCCTAAATAGGTGGAAGAGGGCACACTTGTACTCTAGTGATGAAAACAAGGGCGCATCTGTGGCTAGGAGGGCTAGAACTGAGCAGAAACAGGCACTTGGGGTTGAAATACTGAGGATTAGGTGCTAGGAGACTACCATACTGATGACTAGATGCATGCATTTGCATGCAAAATGACTGGAAGCATGCAGAATGCATGCAGGCATGCAAAATACAAAAATGATGGTGAAAATATTCCGACAGTTTGTGTGTTGATAGTGTACTTTCATCAAATGGTTTGTGTTACATTGATTTATAACTTTCTTAGTTAATATGCATTTTCATAGTTATTTTGTCAAGCCCTTTGTAATCAAACACAATTGAGAGAGAACATTGGCTTTATTTATGAAAATAGGTGGCAATACAAAGGTAGCTATTGGTTGTTGTAGCAGCTAATCATGAGTGAAACACAAACATAAAGAAACCTGGAAAAATGATGATGCCAATGTCCATAGCAGCTGCAAATCAAATCCGACTTTCTCTCCAACAATCTTTCTTCAGCGAGAATGTATTGTTATCATCCCTCCAAGAAATGATGATGCCCTCAACTGGTGGATTCGATCTCCTCTGGTAATTGACCCCCACAGATGGTGACAGCCCCTCAAGCAGATTCAACCCTCCAAGAGGAAGATTTGACCAGTCTCCACGGCTAGGGTAAAATTTGGCCTCCACCATAGTGAAAGACACCCCCTCTTCTTTAACAGTTCATTCTCCCTCAACAACTCGACCTCTTCTAACTCAGTTTGACACCTTGTCAAACAACTCTTGGGCCCTCTTCTCAAGCTCATGGGTTTTCCTTGTGCTCGTTTTCTTCTACAAACACCCCACGACCTCTCCCAAATGGGTCTTGGTCTCCTCTTATGCTCATGGCCTCCTCTTATGCTCACGGCCCAGACGTCCCTCTAATACCAGCTTGCAACCTCCTTCTAAGAGTTCTTGGCCCCTTACAGCGACCTAGTTTTAAGTTGCGTCCTTCTCCCTGATGTGCTTGATCGTCATCTAGAGGTCTCATGACCTACCAACCATCTCTTTGACACTCCCCAAGAGACATCACGTCTCTCTCCCTCCTAGATTGCGGCCCTAAGAGAGGGATCGGTCCTCAAGATGCCCCCATGTCCTCCCTAGCTTCATGGTTCTGCAGAAAAGGGGACGACCCTTCCACCAAAAGCCCTCACGGCCTCTCTAAGTGCTATGATCCACATGTCCACAAAACAATAAGATAGTGACTCGACCTTAGTTAAGGAGGTGATTTAGTCCTTGACCAATTTCCACATCATAAACAAAAATAAATTGCAGAATAAAGCTCAAATGGAAATTTTGATTGAATTCCCCTCTTCGTTTAGCTAGGGTGGTATCTTTCATTATCGAAACCAAACCAACAATGGAAGGGTTTTTCCAGACCCTAACGAAAACCCTGGCACACCAGACTACTCCACAAGAGGTCAAATCCAAAATACATGATCCTCAGGTGAGGCGTTGCCCCTCTCATCTTCCTCTGAAGCTCCATACCATGGTCAATACCATGGAACACTCAATACCATTTAAAATGTCACTTTTAAAAAAATAGGCGATTTTATGCCTAAGTGACATCAAATAACCTCCTAGACCGATCAACTGGAAAGGGACATCATAGTTCCCCCTTCCTGAGATTGCTTGTCCTCAAGCAATGCCACTACAACTCGATACTCCCTCGACTGAATCAGACTGAAACTGGAAATGATACCAAGGTCCCAAACTACTCAGAAAGATGTGAAAAACTCTCCCAAATACCATCGATAAGTAGAGCACCCTGATGTTGCAACTCGCTCAACCTCTTAGAGGATTACTCTACTAGGGAACCAATCTCATGAAAGCAGAAGCTAGCTCCCACCTTTGTGTCAACTGTTGGACTGTCTAATATGGAAATCCTAGGGTCCCAAGCTAGTCTCAGAAAGAGACCACCATGTTGACGTTGTGCCACTCTGCTCATAACCATCCAACTGTCCTGCTGCATTTGCATCCTCAGTAAACCTGTGATGTATTCTAACAACATGCTCTCCCACTCCTTCCCAGAAGTGGTCGATGACTGCATCAACCTTGCTGAACGAGTGTGTCTTGGCTTGCTCTACTGACAAATTGTACACTCCCCCATATGTCTTTGCACAACGTTCGCAAAGTCCCTCCATGCGAACCTATCTCTAATCTGCTCGTAAATGGTAAAGTCACCAGGGTCCCACACTATCCTGTAAGGTGTGAGGCACCCACTACCTATTGCGTCGGTCTGCCAAGTGATAACACAAGACTCCATTTGTTTTTCCCTGAAGAGCCAAGCAATCATAAGATGCACAAACACCTGATAACACAAGACTCCATTTGTTTTCCCCTGAAGAGCCAAGCAATCATAAGATGCACAAACACCTCATAAGATGGGTCCTCTATGCATCCAAGTCTAAGCAACTCAAGAACAAACTCTGAAAAATGAAGACTAGCCCTCTCATTTGTATCGGCTCAACTGTCAGATTTGATCCTGAATGCCAGAAAAGATAGCCTGCCCTGCCATAAAGAAGAAGTCTCAACCTCTTCTTCACTAACATCCCAAAAATATAACAGACCAATCATCGTCACAACTCTATCGTCCCTCTCTACCATTTGAAGCAATCCATTACTCGGATGAATGCCTGGATCCCACCACTAAATAGGAAGTCCATCAAAACCAACTCCTACTTACTGCTGCTATGCCATGCTGATAATCATCAGAGTCCCAATGAAAGCCTTTGGTGGAAACCAAGTATTAGGAATTGAATTTGAGCCTGCTAATCTGTTCGACACCTACCAAACTTCATCAAGAAATCTGCTATCCCAATCACGATCAATGTGCTCAAGTAACCCATGGGGTCTAAGCTCCTCCCTGGAGTATAGTTCTGGCACTTGTGGGACCTCATACTTGTGCAAGTACCGAGAATGCCTTGCCAAATGTGAGCCACGCATAAACCTCATGATCCTCTCCCTAAGTGAGGACTTGGGGACTAAGCATGCATGGAATCTGTAGTGGATAATGCCATCCCCTACTCTATCACTTGCAGTCTCTGTGAGCCGATCCAATACACCCCGGAACTCCTCTTGTGCACCCTGTGCACCAATCTCATGGTCCAAATGAAGGACCTCTATCGTGGCCAAAATGCCATCAGTCTCATCCAACTGACTTAGGTAAACCTCCCAAGTCTTGCTATATAACAACAATAGGTATCTCTGCTAATTCATGTGACTGGTAAGTGGCTAGTGTGTTAGTCAACCCTCCGGGCATGACCAAGAAATCATAATGAAATCTGGAAGTAGACCCGTGAGTATCTTGGTCCCTATCACTCTAGTGATATCTCAGATGAAGATCAATCATCGAGGGATATGCTGCATCCTGAGGATCACCCATCGACTCTCTGATCCTTGGTAACCTCATATCAACTATATGCTCAATGACTTTGCCATGAAGTCTCCTTGGAGGAAACGCTTCGAAACTCCATTGTACACTCCTGTGTGTCCGTGTACCCTCCTGTATACTGTTGCATGCAACTGGAACATCCTGTGCCATCGGGTATCCTATATGTGCTGCCATAGCCAACTCTCTACTAATGTCAACTGAGCATGCATCCTAGTGTGTTTCCATATCTATCATATACCTGTCCACCCAATCCATGGATTCATATACTCATGTTGACTGGTCCACACAGGATTTGCTCAACTACCTCCTCTGTGGCTAAGCCTCTCTCCCACATAGGTGGCTCATGATCCACATAATGCAAAACATGTGCCTGGTCCAAATCCTCCCCAAGCATCTGTAACTTTGTATGCTCCTCATGCACAATCGTCATGTGAGGCTCATCCCTCAAACCATGAATGCCACTCATGCCCCCATGTTTCTCGACTGCTAAAGATGATGGAGTCTTTGCTGCTGTCATGGTGAAGAGTGTGCCAAACTTAGCTGGTAACCAAGCTCCTGAACTTTCCTTGCCTTGTCTTCAGCAAACTTAAGAGCAAGGTCCCTGTCCATGAACAACTACAAGTAATCTGACTTCATCTATTCTAAAGCTTCTTTGATGATGCGCAATTAGGTACTTGTGATCCCTTCTGCAACTCCCTTGTGCCTCTCCTCCAACTGGGTCTTCCACATAAGGTCTTCAATAAACTTATGAGCACCATTTGTTCTCGTCAATACCTGCACAATCTGCTCCTTTGTGACCAATAGTTGGCTCTCCAAATCATGCAATGTCATCTCATCAGCATGGTGTGGGTTGTCACATAAGGGATCAACTATCTCACTAGCCAACACCGTGCAGTGTTGGGACTCATGTGGACTATCATCCTCATTCAAGTTTTCATCCACCACTTTAGTCCCTTCATTGTCTTTCTCTCGAGAAATGAAATCATCCTCAAAAGGTAACTCATCTTGCGCTAAGTTCTCATCATGCTCAGGTGCACCCACTCCCAACTCATCATATCCAGGTACAATCATGTCTTCATCATCGTACATGTCATAAATAGGATGAGGTGTGGAATCCATGTCATCATTAGCATCATACATAGGGAAAGAAGTTGGCTCCTCCATATCCCTATAGTTATCATAAGTAGGAAAAGCTGCTGCATCTTCATCTTCTGCTGATTTGGACCTTGCATCATAGGTATGCCCACCCACTATACTGTTGTCATTGTCCTCATATGCTACTGTTTGGTCTTCCTTTTTGCACAAATCCTCAATATGGCTAGATGCTTGCTTCTTCTCTAGTTCTTCATGCTCATCTTTCTTCAATTTCTGCCCTATGCTTTTAAGCTAATCCTCATCCCGCTTTGGCTAGCTTTTGTACTTGGCTGTGTGATATTCTCGAAAAGGTATGACTGCACATGGCTCCCCAACAATTGCTAAATATTCTTGATATCGAAGCATGTATAGATCTACCCAAATATCAACAAGCATTTCCTCCTGTTTCCGATTTGCCTGCTCCTGTCCTTTGACTAGTTGATTTAGTACCCTGAAGATATTCTTCTTTGTAGGATCTCGCCCGTCACCCATATATACCTCTTTCTTCATCTTTCCTGACACCATTGTAATAGCTCCTTACTGATTTTCCCTTCAGGCTGGCAGGAAAACTAGCTCTAATACCACTGTAATATCCCCAAATTGTATTAGGCAAGAAATGTTGCTATTGCTGGTTTGTGTGTTGATAGTGTACTTTCATCAAATGGTTTGTGTTACATTGATTTATATCTTTCTTAGTCAATATGCATTGTCATAGTTATTTCGTCAATCCCTTTGTAATCAAACACAATTGAGAGAGAACATTGGCTTTATTTATGAAAATAGGTGGTAGTACAAAGGTAGCTTTTGGCTGCTGTAGTAGTTAATCATGAGTGAAACACAAACACAAAGAAACTTGGAAAAATGATGATGCCAATGTCCATAGCAGCTGCAAATCAGATCCGATCTTCTCTCCAACACTCTTCTTCGACGAAAATGTATTGCTATGGGCCCTCCAAGAAATGATGCTACCCTTAGTTGGTGGATTCGATCTCCTTTGGTAATTTGACCCCCACAAATGGTGATGACCCCTCTCAAGCAGATTCGACCCTCCAAGAGGAAGATTCGGCCTATCTCCACGGCTAGGGTAAATTCGGCCTACACCACAATGAAAGATGCCCCCCCCCTTCTTTAACTATTTTGTCTCCCTCAGCAACTCGACCTCTGCAAACTCGGTTCGACACCCTATCAAACAGCTCTCGAACCCTCTCCTTAAGCTCACGAGTTCTCCTTGTGCCCGATTTCTTCTGCAAACGCCCCACGACCTCTCCCAAATGGCTTCTGGTCTCCTTTTATGCTCACAGCCTGTATGTTCCTCTAATACCATCCCATGGCCTCCTTCTAAGAGTTCTTGGCCCCTTATAAGGACGTCATGACCGAGTTCTAAGTTGCCTCCTCCTTGATGCCCTTGATCACCGTCTCGAGGTCTCACGACCTGCCAACCTTCTCTTCGACTTTCCCCAAGAGACCTCACGTCTCTCTCCCTCCTAGCTCGCGGCCCCAAAGAGAGGGATCGGTCCTCAAGATGCCCCCACGTCCTCCCTAGCTTCACGGTTCAAAAGGGGATGACCCTTCCACCAAAAAGCTTCACGGCTTGTCTAAGTGCTACGATCCACATATCCACAGAACAATAAGATAGTGACTCGACCTTAGTTAAGGAAGCGATTTAGTCGTTAACCAACTTCCAGATCATAAATTAAGATAAATTGTAGAATAAAGCTCAAATGGAAATTCCGATTGAATTCCCCTCTTCGTCTAGCTAGGGTGGAATCTTTCACCACTGAAACCAAACCAACAATGGAAGGGTTTTTCCAAACCCTAATGAAAACTCTGGCACACCAGGCTACTCCACAAGAGGTCAAATCCAAAATTCCAAAATACATGATCCTCAGTTGAGACATTGCCCTTCCTCTTATCTTCCTCTGAAGTTCCTGACCATGGTCAATACCATCTAAAATGTCACTTTTAAAAAAATAGACGATTTTATGCCTAAGTGACATCAAATAACCTCCTGGACTGATCAACTGGAAAGGGACATCACATTAAGGAAAACTTGGTCTAATGTGTTTTTAGGCATAGTTTACTTTTGTACTTTATTAATCTGATAGTCACAATCATGTCTTACACATGGGTGATCTGAAGGTTCAACATCTCCTCAATATTAAAGACACTTGATGTGTGGCTTAATACCTAATTGGTCCATGATATCTATTTTAAAGAACACGGAAGACCATTTGTTGATTGTCAATGTCAGAGATGTTCATGTAAATTATGGACTAATGTTCACAGAGGACCATCGATTAAGACATGACTGGAACACTGCAGTTTGTAAGCTGCTCACTCATGATTTACCTTGATAATCCTTTTCATTATAGGGCATAGTGATGTAATGTTGTATTTGTTAGAAAATTTCAGGAAGCTTTATTTATGTATCCAATCAGCTTTGTTTAATGCAACTTGACACAATGCTAGCAACTTCTTTTTTCCTAGAGAAAAAAATAATATTTGATAATTCAAAGATTGAAATCAAAATATCCATTTTCAGGCCTTTTTGGGCCAAAATAGAAACATAAAGTTTCGGACATGTACTATTGTTACTTGTTACAGTCATCCCAGGCTTTATAAAGCTTCCATTAGTGCTTCATAGCATAAAAAATATACAGACCAAAAATGTCTTTTCGGGCCATAGGCCAATCTTCCAAATCCCTATACCAGTGAGCCTATCAAAAACATGACTATTCAGCAAATCAATATAAAGACTGAACAAATTCCAAATTGGGTTCATCTCCTATGAATTCCTGTTCACAAAGTGTCTCTACCTGCAAGGAAATAGCTACTTTAGAGAGATGGTCAGCTTGAGTGTTGAATTCTTGATAAATACGAGGGAAAGTAATTACTAATTTCAGAAAACTTTCTCTTTACCTCCAAAACGCTGTTCATGACTGTATCAAGAACAAGATTTGCAACCTGACATTTACTATTTGTCCACGCCATTAACAATTTGGAATCTCCCAGAACCTACAACTTGTCGATTCCTCTATCTACAGCAGATTTCATGAGAATCCAAAGAGCATAACATTCGGCCCTATTATTTGTTCCCTGCCCTACTGCATATTTCAGAGAAATAAAATGTTTTTTTTCTAAGAAAGTAATTCCCCCCTGCACCACACATACCTGGAGTTTCTTGTCAGGCTCTGTCAAATAACCCCCAAGCCTTTGAGTAATTGATTTCAGGCTCTTTTACGTTTCTTTGGGCTTTGACCTTTGCTGGCTTCTGGTATCCCACATAAGAAAATGTCATCTGATGTGCTATCTGCTAAGGATGTAACAATATCAACAGGTTTGCCCAATTTGCTCTAAATCAAGTTCTTACTTTTCTTTCTTATCTAGTTCTATACATTCTTTCCTGTGCCAAGAGGAGAGATAATGCCATGTCTGAAGTGTGAATTATCCATTGCAATCTTTCTTTACAGAACTATCAGGCACAGACTTGCTTGCAGCTGACATAAAATCTTTGAACGAATATGCTACTTTTATAAGAGGCTTGGTCAAAGTCTGGCGCATTCCACTGCAGGAGTCCTATGACCCAGATCAGATAGCAGTCTATTTCAACTGCAGACCCCATGTCCTAGCTTTCCGGATTCTTGAGGTACTCTTCATTATTAATTGTTGTAATCGTTGTATTTAGATGCAAAATTAGAAGATTGATCTATTTATTTACTTCAATCTTATTTTTGGTAACTCAGATTCAACTTCTGCTTAGATGGGAACTATAATGATATCCTCATCTTTAATACTTGTTTATTCTTCAAAACTTCGAAACAATAGCAGTAGGTCAAATTGCTGAATGTGCATCAGAAGCCAAAAATGAACCTTTGTATCTTTTTTCATCTTTATGCTAACTGAAGAACCTTTCAGGCTATCCCCATTTATTCAATAACTTTTTGACCTTGCCTCCATCTCCATTTACAATTTCTTTTTCTCTACTCTCTGATGTATCGCTATAAATTTGCCCATCCTTTAACACTTTTTAATGTTTGCTGGTCATTGCGTCTATAAAACCAGGGCTAAACTAGTTTCTACCTTTCTGATTGTCAGATTGGTTGTTTTTGAACTCTTCATTTGATTCAGTTTTCCTTGTCAGTCTCTATGTTCTCTTAAAACAATTTTCTTTATGACTTCTTCCATGCTGTCAAAAGAAGTCTTCCAAGGTGTCTCCCACTTATCCCACCAAGAGATATTTACACGTTGTCAACACAACTTTTAATTTCTTCTTCTCAGAAATGCAGATTAGATTTCAACGACCTACTGCTTGGAGCATATGTATGTTTTATTCCCATGATATACCGCTCCCATGATACACTTAGTATGTGCATTTTGATGAGGTTTTTGTCAGCCGATTCATTTGGACCTACTGCTTGGAGCATATGTATGTTTTATTCCCATGATATACTACACGTTTTCCGCTCCCATGATACACTTAGTATGTGCATTTTGACGAGGTTTTTGTCAGCCGATTCATTTGGTGCTTTAGGCTGCTGTCTTCTACACTATTGATTTCTCATCGTTTTAATCTACTTGTTGGAAATAGGGTTGTATCAGTTTCTACTTATTTTGTTCTATTTTCTGGATAACTTGACATTCTGATCTTCTTGGTGCTATCAATAACATAGAAAACCTTCAACATATCATCTTTGCTTGATAGCATCATTACTTTGTTTTTCTGTTGTGATTCTTCTCACCAGAGGTGTTTTTTTTTGTAAATAAACATTATATATTACTGCTTGAAAAGATACATCGCTGGTCTCACATAGTCTTCATAATCCCAGGCATTCCTGGCTGAGAACAGCCAAACAGGAATCCAGACATAAACTTTACAGAACTATCATAATCAGAGACATTCCCGGCGTGAAAGAGCCAAACAGGAGCCTTGACACAGACATAAAGTTTAAACGACAGAAACTCAAAATTCCCCAACATTGAAAACAGAAAGAGCATTCACTGTAACTAGAAATGAAATCGACAACATGCCCATGGAAAAAGCCCACAGGGGTGCAAAAAGAGGCATCTGAATCCAAAGCTTAGATATGGATCACAGGCTCAGTCTCCTTACTGCTGCTTTCCCAAAATGGCTGTATCCCCAGGGACTGAAACTTTTCCTTGTCCGCGTCTGTAGCAGCCTCAGATGAACTCCTGGTGCACCGATGACTGCTACCCGCTGGCTCCCCTTCGCCTAAACCCTTGACTACAAAGGTAATCCCCAATTTCTTGGCTATTGCATCAATTTTCATATGCATAACCCGACTGTCCGTGTTATGAGCCTTCCACGACCTGACGGGCTCCTAATCACCCTTGCTTTTGTTGATAGAGTCCATTAACACATGCGCCAACAGATTCTTAGTAACCCAGTAGGTCATAATAATCCGTTCATAGGCTGAAGCACGTCCTGCTGTTGAGCCAGGGTCAGCCACCCAGTCTTCGACCTCGCGGCGGACATCCTCCTTAGGAAGAGCCTGAACAGTTTCCCAGAGCTCCTTCTCCACCACCTCAATATTGTCCCGAATTACAGGGGGAATACATCCGCGAAAGAAGGAAGCGGATTCCTGAGCCTGAGACTTAGCAGACGCTCGAGTCACCCGACCCATGCGAGAATTACGCTGCTCAGAAAAAACACCTTCAGCTTGTGCACCACCACCCATAGAACCCTTCATCTCCCCAGGATTATAACTGCGTTTGGGAGCCATTGCACTATCCCACAGAAGATCAGGAGGTCGACCCCAGAAGAACCACCCACACATACACCTGTAACCACTATTGACACCTTCTCTGAAACTGCACTCTGTCGAGAAATGAAATTTGATGGAGATGCAGGTGAAATCATCCAAATTTAAAACCCTAAGCGTCATTATAGGAATGACTGCGGAATTATGAGCTTTCGTCACATCGATCAAGGGATTGAGCATCCCACGAAGCAGAATGAGAAAAATGCTTATGGAAGTATGAAGAGACCTGAACAAATCCTCTCTGCCAGATTTTCTACGCTTCGGTTTGTACCTTCTTATACCTGCAACAGAGCTCGAGGGGGCAACATGTGTCATTCCACTCATGATTGACCTTGGACACGCAGCCCCCTCATAACTACCTCCAACCGCTTGCTGTCATCAGCGCTGTTTGTGGGCCCCGCCACCGCCACCTGTCTGCTACTTGCCAGATCAGCTTCCGCCAGGTGACTGCAATTCTCGATCCAAGGTTCATGCCTAAAGTCTGCCACCGTGCCACACATGAGGGCCCTACCCGCTTGAATCCCACGGTTCACAAGAAGATCTGCCACTTTGTTGGCATCTCTCTTGACGTGGAAAAAAGATAAAGCTGACTGATTGGCGAGAATCATCTGCAGGTATTCCAAACGATCCAATAGGCGCCAACTGGAAGACACTTTCTCCGGGGTTTGGCCACATAACAATTTCTTGGCCATTTGGACAATAATCTAGGAATCTCCTTCCAAAATCGCTGGATACCAAGCTTCGATGATCACCAGCTTAATTCCCTGTATGAGACCTTCCAACTCGGCTGAATTGTTAGAATCATAGCCAATGGAACCAAAGAAGACCTTCAGGATGAGACCCGAAGAGTTCCTGCAGACCCATCCAAAGCCTGCAGAACCGGGATTTCCACGAGAGGCGCCTGTTATCACATATATAGTAGTAGGGCTACCATACACTATTTTTCAGATTCGAGTACACTTTTCATCCAGTTCCCTTACATTGAGATGCTGAGATGAGCATCTATTATGGATCATGTTTATTATATGGACACCAGTTTTGTTCCCCATGCCATGACTAAGTTTTAGGACACTCAGAGAGATGACCGATGTAGCCATTTAGCCATTTATATAGAGCAGTCAGTATTTCCCAGAGTTACAGCAGCAGTTTCAGAGGACAGATGATGGTTCAGATATTGTGCATTCATGTATATGACTCAGCAGGTATATTATGGTGTTATGGTTATATTGCTTTTATATTCATTCTTGTAGCATGTCTTAGCATTTAGTATCATGATCTGGCGATCATATAGATATGTGGACCTGGTTGTACTTTTATATATATTACATTGTCCCAACTTAGACTTAGAAGTTCATTACCCATACTCATTGGTTTTATCCTCCCTAGGGAGAATAGAGGTGATCATTCCCACCATACTTTGGCTTGCTAATGTTGGTCTCATTATTCATTGTCTTCATCCATCCATTACCTGCCAGTTTGTTTATTACTCTGACTTACTACTAGACTAGTGGCATGGAGGACCTTCCCCCACTTTAGCCTTTGTGTTGGATAAGCTTCCCTGTTTATTGTGTCTCGGCTCTGAGTTGGTGACAAAACTTACCTATGGTGAGTTGGATTGTAGTCCTAAATCATTCTGGTCGGTTGTCCTGATGTTTGGCACTGGTACGAAGTACCCTTAGTCACTTAAGATGTTTTGGCTAAAACTGAAAGCTCATGTACTACTTATGGAAACTTATGTAAATTCGCCCAGGAAACTGTAACTCTAGAATGTGTTTATCAACACACGTGAGTAAAGGGCAAGAGCAATGAAAAGCTATAAATACTCCTTGAAGAGTATAAGAAAGGTCCAAAAAAGCAATGGTTCTTGAACTCTATATCTAAACGATTGCTGACCTTATATATATATGTACAAACATGCCCTGGATGCAAGCTGCAATTAGTTGTGCTTCTTAGCACACCTGAGATCCGAAGGGTTATGTAGGCCAAAAAGGCCATGAAATGAAATCAATGGATCGTAATGAACTTGGATTATCTTTTATAAAAGTAGACATGAAGCCTAAGTTGAATAAGCACTCTTTGAACAACTTACCCATCTGTGAGACACTGCCATTCCCCGTGTTACTGCTTGTCCAACATATGTTAGAGTGTGTATTCCCTTTCCATTTCCAAAGTCTCACAATGTCAAGTCAGTAGTCATCCCTTAGCCTAGCCTTTTGATTTTTAGTCCTCACCCTTCACTAGCAAATTGATCACAACTATGAAGTGAGTATGGTCTTGAAAGTCTAGTCCGAGTCATAATAATAATTAAAGACCTTATATGTTTGGTTTTAGATTGCCAATAATGATTACTTCTTGTTATAATTGTTACTTGAATGAATTGTAGAGCATGCATTAACCTTTGACACTTGCAGCAGTTTTGATGATAGCTTGAGTTATATTTTGGGTCATGTTGACTTGGTCAAACCTAGTTTGACCAAAAATCAACCAGAGGATGAGGTGGCAGACCTTAGATGGTATAGAGATATGATATATGGTCTGGTACAGGTCACCAGTTGGTTCTATGCACTAGTTTCAGGCTTATGATGATGATTTGTGCTTTTCAGCACTTTTACAAATTATTATTATTTGGTCTGCGGGAGATGATGAGTATTTATTTTGGACCATGCAGAGGATTATATGGTGTATGAGTACACATTTTAGATGTATTTGGACCTTCTGAGTCCAATGAGACAGTTTGTGTTCAGTTCCAGGCAGTTACAGTGATGTTTGAGCCTCAGTTGGCTATCCTAGTGCAGATTTGGTCTATCAAAGGCCTTGTCGGAGCAGAGCAGAGATTGGGTGAGATCACTTAGGGCGTTGTGCATGGAGGGGGTGGTCCAGCCACTTGTTATTACCATATTACCCCCCTCCCAGAGAGCCTGGTGGCCTCACCTTGACAGCGCAGGCACTCCAGGCGGCAGTTTGGGTAGTGTCACACTTCCCAAGGCAGATACAAAATGGTAAAAATGGCTACTGTTGGATTCGATTTGGGTTACTGAGGCAAGGGATTGGCATGGGATGATGTTTGATGATTAGTGGGATGTCTTCCACACCTTCTCTAGCAATTTCAGCTTCCAGTGGGACCCACACCCATCACTTCGGCATTTTATATGGTTTTCTGGAGCCTCCTAAGGCTCACGACTTTCCCAGAGGGGCACAATTTGGTGCTTAGAGTAGTATTTTATTGATATTGTGCCATGGGGATTGACCAAGGGTGTTAGGATTTACCCCTTGGACCCACCATGAGCTAGATCTTATATTTTATCATTGAGATTTGGTGGGATCCCCTTTCCTAGGGCGATTTGGTCCATTGATCTATTATGTTGTTATATTGATCCATGTATTTTTATGTTGAGCTCATCTCAACCATTGATTAGATCACTTTGATATTTTAATCTTAGCCATCCATTCAAAAGGTGGTTAGGGTTTTGGTATCTCTCCATCCTATTTAAAGGAGAGAGCTTCTCATTGTAAAGGGTCTTTGGTTCTTGGAATCTTGATAATATAAAAAGTTCTTGTGGAAATTCTTGGATCTCCTTTGCATCTGGTGTTCTTAGATGGTGATTGGAAAGTCTATTGCATCCTAGCATTTGGAAATTTGTGGTAAGATCTATCTTTTTGGAAACTTTGTCTTGTCTACAGGAGAGCGACTTCAACTTGGGCGTTTTTGCAAGGCTTTTTCAACTCGCTCACTTGGCATTCGCTTGTATCAGGGGGTTATCATTAGTATCATTGTGATCTATGCTATATTTCTGTTATTTCTCTTGTGGCATTAGTCTTATCTCTTGATTGCATCAAATCTGATATTGTTGACGTTTTTTGTGCAGGAGAGAGGGCGCATTGGCTTCCTTGGACAAAATCGATCTCATAGAAAACTACCTGAAAGCTTCTCAAATTGATCGGGTTTGCATAGATCATCATCATCAAGGCATCTACAAGGTTATCCAGGTAAGATCCACAGGTTTGTTTACTATTTCTTGATCCCAATCCATTGGCACAAGCATATAACTGTTAAAACCCTCATTTTACAATTTTTCAGATCTACTTGGATCTAGTAGGCTTTTGGGTAAGATATTGAAAACCCACCTCTATAGCATCCACGACAATTCAGATCTATAGTTTGGTGTGGATTGGCTTCCATTTGATCCCTTTTCCAAGGCACATTAGCCTCTCCAAGTGAGGTTGCACTCCTTGGTTGGGTGAGTTTGCTAGGTTCCAAGATCTGGGTAGGTGAGATCCCACTTGATTTGAACTCTGCTCACTTGATAACCTACCCCTGGTGCTTCACCTTGTGGGCCCCATTCCTCATTTTGAGGGTTGTGCCCCACTTGGGTCACTTGGTGATGCATTTTGAATCTCAGATCTACTGAGATCTAGCCATTGGATGACCTTGATCTTCAAAACCCACCTTGCTTTACACCTTCACATCCCTGATCTACAGTTTGGTGGACATCCGAATCCATTTGGCCCATTTTCCAAGGCACTAATCCTTCTCCAAGCCCTCACGACTTTTTTGGGTTGTTAGATCTCCTTGGGGTTTGATCTTTGTCTGGTTGCTTGCACAATTAGATACTATCATATCCATCTATCAAGCAAAGCTAGAAAGCCCTAACTGTGAGATCTTTGATTTGGGACACTTTCCCTGTTTTAAGGGTCATGTTTCCCAAGGCAATTGATTTTGATCATTTGAAACTAGCTTTGAATCCTGGAATCATACTTAATCCTAGAATCACTGTGTGTCATCTTTCCTAATCATATCACACCTTTCCTAAGCCTCCACAGTGGTCCTACTTCCTTAATTCTAGGGTTCCATACTTGTCACCCTATGTACTTCATTAGATTGATTTGATTTGGTGATTTGGTTGATCTCACCTATCGGGAGTAGATCTGGGTATCCCCCTTGCTATCTTGGCTTTGATAGCTAAAGCGAAGAGTGCCTTGGTTGGCGTGACAACCATCCATTTGGGAACTAGGTCTCTCTTGGTTCACCACTTTAGTTGCCTGTCCCCTCTACCATCCACCTTGGATCCATCTGTAAGGGGCAACTACAATATTGGTGATAACAACGCCATCGAAATTGATTTTGTAACCAGAAGGAGGGGGAGGGGACCAAAGGATCGGGATAACGGGTCGACACAATTTCTCTTTCCTCCTGAGCCCCTCCAAGTCAGATTAGCCTAAACCCCAACTGGCTGCAATACACAATTCTCCAACTGATAAATCTTTATCCTTGTCATCCCATTGCGCACTTTTGATAGTTTCCTTCATATTATTGACCAACTTCATCCAAACCTCCTCTTCCTTGTGATATTTATCCCAGAAGATGCGACCATTCCTCTCTTTCCAGATTGTCCAAATAAGCATCCTTGGAAACATCATCCATAGAGTTCCAATGATGGGATTCGAAAATGCTTTAGATTCCCACAACTTTAAGGTTTGATCAGGTTGCCCTTTGGTCTGATTAGTTCGCCTAAAAATCAAAGCACCCCTGCCCCACAGAGAAGAAGAGAAAGAGCAAGAAACCAGAAGATGGCCGATAGTCTCCTCCGAATTGAGATAGAGAATACATCGCGATGGTCCTAGGATCCCTCGCTTCCTTAAGTTTTCATTGGTCAAGATTCTTTTCCACATCACTAACCAACAGAAGACCCCAATTTTAGGCCAACTATTCATCCCCCATATTTTTCCCCAAGTTCTATCCTCCTCTTCCTCATCCTCAATACGATAAGAATATGCTTCTTTAATACTGAAAGTGCCTCTCTGAGAGGACCCCCACCGAAGCTTGTCAGGGGTATTGTTGATCCTGATAAATCTTTCTTGTAAAGTTGTCTCAAAGTTGTGAAGGGTCTCGGCCGACGTGAGGCCTTCCCAATCACCGCAGTTCAACCATTTCCTATATCCTTCCTGATCAAGAAGCTCCCAATAGTGGCAAACTTTGGTTTTACCCTTAGCCATCCCTCTATCCCTGATTGTCTGCCACCGTGGATCATCCCCAGATTTGGGAAGCTGGTTCCATGAATCATCCTAGAAATTTGCCCTTTCCCCATCCTGAACCTCCCAAAAGCAATAGTTTTGGACTAGTTTTCGACCAGAGAAAGCCTTTAGCCAGATGTGAGACCCATTCTTTACCTCATTGTATCTGATTAGCTGCCCCTGCTCTTTGTCCCTGGCATATTTAATATACTACAAACGAGCCCACGGCTCAGTATTGTGATTACACCACCTCCACCAAATTTTGGAACCATAAACTTCACTTAGAACCTTAGGATTCCTGATGCCCAGACACCCTTTTTCCTTGGGTTTGCAAATGTTATCCCATCCCACCAGCGCAAATTTTGCCTTAGTTTCCTTGCCTCCCAAAAGAAAATTTCTCTTAAGGCCCCCAATCTCCTTAAGAATAGATTTGGGTGCAGAGAGCATCGAGAACAGATAGACCGGCATGGCTTGGAGAACAATTTTGACTAAAATCAGATGGCTTGGAAGGTTTAAGGGACGAAGAGTCCAGCTAGCCAATTTTCTCCTCATTTTGTCCAGTAAATCCTGCGATGAAATCTTGCGAATCGTTCCTGTTGTCACCTAAACTGTAGTTACCCCTATGGATGTATCCACTCATGGATGGCAATAGGGAAGGGCAACTCAAAAGGTGCAACCAAGATCACCTCGACCTCCAAAATATGGTTGTCACGCCAGTCGAGGCAACCTTCGCTTTATGTTATCTAGCCTAGAAAAACAAAGGAGGAGACCCAATCTACTCCCGACAGGAGAGATCAAACCAAGACACCAAATCAAGTTATTTCTAAGTGAAGTAAGGTGTATGGTTTATCCTAGACCTTAGGATGAAGTCACAAGACAAGTGAGGGGTTCAATGAGTATAGCTTTGGTTCATTATTGATGTGAGAGTGACTTATGATTTGTGAAATAGGATATAGGATTAAAGTACTAGTTCAATGTGAGAAAATCCACTGCCTTGGGAACTGTGTCCAATGCAGGGTAGTTTAGGGTTGAATTGGGGCTAACTAGTACAAGTGACAAGCTTGATCTTGAAGTATGATGGCATCAAAGGGTTTAGTTTATCGCACAAGGGTCAAACCACAAGTTAATCCAACAATCTAGGAAATCGAATTGACTTGGAGAGAGACCAGTGCCTTGGGAATTGGGATAATGGAGTCAAAGTAAAGTTAACTTGTGGTTAAGGACTCCTATTGCATGAGACAAGTGGGCAATTAAAGTCTTGATGGATGAATAGGTCTAGATCTAGGTTTGACCTAAGTGGACCACAATCCCTTAAAACAAGTAATGCTATCCCCAAGGCAAGATTTGACAAAGTGACCTACTAGACCTAGGTTTTGAATTATTCTCATTCCAAATCCACTGAAATCTCAAGTACCCATGTCCTAGAAGTGGGACAACTCCCTTCTCCAAGGTGGTGCCACTTTACCCAAGGAGGCTAAAATGTGGGATAAGTGGGTCAAGACAAGTCCGATGACATCCAAACTTTAGATCCGGATAGGTTAATCAAGTAGGAGTGTGGATCTACAATTTCAAGGCAATCTGATGGCTAGATCTTACTAGATCTGGGTTTAAAGATACCAAGTGGTCCAAAATGGGGATTAAATTCCTTAAAATGTGGAATAGGGCCCACAAGGTAGCAATCAGAAAACTGACAATCTGGGGTAGGTTATTGGATGTGTAGATCATGAATCAAGCGGGATCTCACCTACCCACATACTAGATCTAGGTCAACTCACCAAACTAGGAAGTGGGCCCTTGCTTGGAGAGGCTAAATGCCTTGGGAAGAGGGTCAAATGGAGGCCAATCCTCACCAAACTATAGATCCGGGATGCCGTGGATACTATAGAGGTGGGTTTTCAATATCTTACCCAAGAAGCCACTAGATCTTAGTAGATCTGAAAAAATGTAAAATGAGGGTTTTGAAGAAATTAGGGTTTTATCAAATTATGAGCTATGTCAATGGATTGGATCAAGATAAGAGAAACAAACCTGTGGATCTTACCTGGGTAACCTTGTAGGTGCCTTGATGATGATGATCTATGCAAACCCGATCAATTTGAGAAGCTTTGAGGTAGTTTTCTATGCAATCGATTTAGTCCAAGAAGCCAATGCGCCCTCTCTCCTACACAACAAACGTCAAAAATATCAGATTTGATGTAATCAAGAGATAAGACTAATGCCACAAGAGAAGTAACAGAAAGATAGCATAGATCACAATGATGCTAATGATAACCCCCTGATACAAGCAAATGCCAAGAAAGTCGATTTGAAGAAGCCTTGCAAAATCGCCCTTGTTGAAGTCGCCCTCCTGTAGACAAGACAATGATTTCCAAAATAGATAGATCTTACCACAAATTCCAAATGCTAGGTTGCAATAGACTTTCCAATCACCATCTAAGAACACCAGATGCAAAGGAGACCACAAGAATTTCCACAAGAAAGTTTTTCTATACCAATAATCCAAGAGCCAAAGACCCCTTACAATGAGAAGCTCTCTCCTTTAAATAGGAAGGAGAGCCATCAAAATCCTAACCACTTTTTGAATGAGTGGCTAAGATTAAAAGATACAAATGTCTAATCAATGGTTGAGATGAACTCAACAATAAAATACATGGATCACTAATAAAATATAATATGAGTGGACAAAATCGCCCTAGAAGAGGGGAATCCCACCAAATCATGATGAAAAAATATAATAGGAAGCTTATGGTGGGTCCAAGGGGTAATTTTAGCCACCCTTGGTCAATCCCCATAGCACAATAATCATAAAATAATCATCAATATACCAAATCGTGCCTCCATGGTCAAATCGTAGGCCTCAAAAGACCTGAGAAATCATCAGAAAGTGCCATAAGTGATGGATGCGGGCCTCGATGAAGCTGAAACCAATGTTATCAGAACCGGACCGGTCATCGAACCGGCAAAGCCCAAAATGTGAACCGGACCGGAAATCGGACCGGAACCGGGAAAAAACCGGGAAAAAAACCGGTCGACTAAAAAATACATAAAATATTCATATTTTGTAAAAAACATATATATTCATGTGCATACATATGAATCCAAACCATTAATACACAAATATGCAAAGTTTCTCATATATATATAGCAAGTATGGGTGCAAATAACCAAAACAGCACCCAGTGCAATACATCTTTGAGGTTCTGAACCAAAGTACATCAATAAAGAGGCTCAAAATGGCAACCATAGTACTAATGAATAACAATAAACTAATCATAGAAGCATAGAAAACTTTTTTTTGTGGTTAAAAAAAATAAAAATCAGTTTCATGGGTCCACTGTATGGACCGGCCGGTTCAGGCCGGTTTTGACCGGTTCTGGCCGGTTCGGCCGGTTTTGACCGGTTCCGGCCGGTTCTGGCCGGTTCAGTACCCGGTTCAGACAAAATTCCGGTTCAACCGGTTTTTGTCCCTGACCGGACCGGTTACCTCTGTAAACCGGTCAGACCGGCCGGTTTTTCCGGTTCCGGTCCGGTTCCGATAACACTGGCTGAAACTGCTGGAGGAGGTGTGGAAGACATCGATCTATCATCACTGATCATCCCATGCCATAACATTGCCTCAGTAGCCCAAATCGATTTCCTCAATAGCCATTTCTACCAATCCTGAAATGCCTCGAGAAGCGTGAAACTGCCCCAAACTGCCTCCTGGAGTGCCTGCGCTGTCAAGGTGAGGGCACCAGTGTGTCCGAGAGGGGGGTAATATGGTAAAAACAAGTGGCTAGACCATGCCCTCCAAGCACAGCGCCCTAGGTCAACCGGATAAAACTCACATCTGCTCTGACAGGGCCTCCGACAGACCAAAACTGCACTAGGATAGCCTACTGAGGCTCAATCATCACTGTAAGTGCCCGGAACTGAAAACAAACTGTCTCAATGGACTCAGAAGGTCCAAATCCATCCAAGATGTGTACTCATACACCATATGAGTCTCTGCATGATCAAAATATATATCCAATATACCGGAACAGGGCAAATAATAATAATCTGTAAATGATCAAATACTGCTGTAAACCATGAATCATCATCATAACCCTGTAGCTGCTGCATAGAATTATCATGTATATGTACATAGACCATATATCATCTATCCATATCATCATAATGTCCAACCATCTCATGTCCTATGGTTGACCTTGGTCAAACTAGGTCTAACCAGGTCAACATGACCAAATATAACTCAGACCATCATCGAAAGCTGCTGCAAAGTGTCAAAGATTAATGCATGCTCTACAACTTATTCAAATAACAATTATAACACAAAGTAATCATTACTGGCGATCTAAATCCAAATATATAATGTCATTAATTATTATTATTACTCAGACTCGACTTTCAAGATCATACTCACTTCATAGCTGTGATCAATTTGCTAGTGAAGTGTGAAGGCTAAAATAATTGGCTAGGCTAAGGGATGACTTGACTGACTTAACTTTGTGACACTTTGGCAAAGGGAAAAGGGAATACACACCATAGTATATACTGAATGAGCAACAACACAGGGAATGGCGGTGTCTCACAAATGGATGAGATGTTCAAAGAGGGTTTATTCACCTTTAACAGATGCGCACAATCCATAATACAAATAAGACCAACAATTATTTTGATATAGCATTTAAGTTCCATTGCGTTTTGGGCCTGAAGTTTCCATAGCCTTGGTCAATGTGTGTTTATAAACACATTGCATAGATTTACATTTATTTTAGGCTTTTTGTTGCAGGTGTGTTTTTAAGGCACTTGTTTACCTGAGCACTTCTAGGTGTGTCATGGACAACTTGTTTACCTAGGTATTTACATTTCCAAAAGATATAACATTTTATTTTCATGGCCATTTTCATTTGGCATGCCTTTCATTCATGTGTGTTTAGAAACACATTGCATGAATGGGTTTTTCATACAAGATATAGCATTTCATTTTCCAGATTTTGTATTCATGGTAGCACTAAAAGTTTCAGGTTTAGCTAACACAACTTTAGTGACTAGGGGGAATTCCAAGGAACTCCAACTCACCATAGGTAAGTTTTGTCATCAACTCAGAGCTGAGACACAATAAACAGGGAAGCTCATCCAATACAGAGGCTACAGTGGGGAAAAGTCCTCCATGCCACTAGTCAAGTAGTAAGTCAAGGTGATAAACTAAAAGGTAGGCAATGGATGGATGAAGACAATGAATAATGGAGCCAACCCTAGGAAGCCAAGGTATGGTGGAATGATCACCTCTATTCTCCCTAAGGAGGGTAAAACCAATGAGTATGAATAGTGAACTTCTAAGTCTGAGTAGGGACAATATAATATATATAATAAGATCAACCAGGTCCACATATCTATATGATCGCCAGATCATGACACTAAGTGCTAAGACATGCTATAAGAATAAGTATAAAAACAATATAACTATAACACAATGATATACCTGCTGAGTCATATACCTGAATGCTCATCAACCTGTACCATCATCTGTCCTCTGAAACTGCTGCTGTAACTCTGGTCACTATTGATTGCTCTGTACCAATGGTATAATGGCTACATCGGTCATCTCTCTGAGTGTCCTGAGACTCAGTCATGGCATGGGGAATATATACTGCTGTCCACAATCTGATAGTGATCCAATATAGATGCTCATCTCAGCATCTCAAATGTAAGGGAACTGGCTGAATAGTGTACTGGCATCAGAAAAATAATGTATGGTAGCCCGACTAGTAAATATGTGATAACATCTGGCTCCGGCTGGGCAAGTGCTCTCCTGCAATGAGCGCTTGAGAACCTCAGAATCTCTGGTCCTTGAACTCTGCTACTCGAATCCACGATCCAATAACATTTTGCTTCCAGCTTTTATTTTTGCAACCTATTTCTGCATTCACAAACATCAAAAATACCTCATGCCGCATGTGTGGGAAAAATATAAAACCAACTAAAATAAAATCTATTCTATGTCAGAAATATAAATACAGCAAGAAAATTAAATTACTAACATAATTTGCAAAATTTGAAATTTATTGTGCAGAAAAAAAAAGTGACAGGTACTCAATTAAACTAGGAGCTTACAAAGGAGCTTAGAAATAAACAAGGTGCCAGACTCAATGGCTGAAAAGACTAACTACTGCCTAAGTAGGCTTATTTGGTTTCCTACCTACTCTAATCTACCAGGCAATGCAATGCACAGTTTACTCGATAGGTGGGAAATAATGCTTTAACAAAAGCCCATTTACAGGGAGTTCGAGTTCATCCCAATCTAGAGTTTCTAGAAACACTGATCCTTTTCCAGCTATCCTTGATACTCGATATGGGCCCATCCAGATTTTTTCAAATTTTCCATGGTTTCCAGGTTTTGCCTTGTTTTTGTCCCATAACAAAACTATGTCTCCTACTCCGAATCTCACATTCCTGGTTCTTTGGTCAAAAGTTCCTTTAACTCTTTCCTGTTCAATAATGGTTTTGTCAAATGCCATCCTTCTCATTTCATCAAGTTCTACTAATTTATCAATTCTTACCTGGAAGGCTTCTTCATCTGAAGTGCATTGTTGTAATAGCTCATATACAGGAATTTGTAAATTTATTGGGAGTCTGCAATCTTGCCCATATACCAACTCAAAAGGGGATTTTCCGGTAATCGTTTTAACAGTTGTACTGTCAGCCCACAAGGCATATTTCAGCTTTGTGTCCCAACTTCTCTTGTTGGTGCCAACCATTCTCTTTAGCAGTCTTATCAAATTCTTATTGCTAGATTTAGCGAGACTGTTTCCTTGAGGATAATAGTTTGACGAATGTGAGAGAGTGATTCCATGATTCATGCGAAAGGTTGACATTTCTATTTTACTGAAAGCGGAAGCGTTATCAGTCGTTATTTTTAAAGGACAACCATATCTGGATACAATATTTTCTTCCAAAAATTTCACAACTACCTCGGCTGTAGCCTTCTTGGTTGGGATGGCTTCTACCCATCGAGTAAAGTAATCAGTACAGGTCAACATATACTTATGTCCATTGCTTGAGTTTTCACTAAAAGGTCCAACAAAATCCATACCCCACTGCTGAAAAGGAGCTTCTACTATTACAGGATTTAAAGGTAAGGTAGGCAATCTTGGTTTTTCTGAAAATAGTTGACATTTTTGACAAACTCTAACATAAGAATGCACATCCTTGAAAAGTGTTGGGCAATAATAACCAACCCTCATGATTTTCGTAGCGGTTGTTCTTGGGGCATAATGCCCACCACATAATCCAGAATGCATTTCTTTCATAATAGTTTGTGATTCCTCAGGACCAACACATTTCAGAATTATTCCATCAGGATTTCTCCCTCCTAACCCGTCTTGAGTTATAACATACTTCTCAGCTTTTAATCTCAATGCTCTTCTTTGATGATCTATAAGGTGATCAGGGCATGACAAGTTTCTCAAGAAATACATAATATCTTTGTACCATTCATGCTCGTCATCAATGTTTAGAATACCAAGGTTTCTTTCACTTACCAGATTTACCATGTTACCTCCCTTTTTAGTCAAAAGTTGAGCTAACCCTTGTCCTTTAACAATCTTGATAGGCTTAATTTCTAGATCGTACTCTTGTATGCGTGAAATCCAATTTTCTCTTACACCTATACCATCTGCTTGTGACAGAACATCGTTTACCGCTTGATACGGTACATATGCCTTGATTTTGGAATATCCCACATATGTTCTAAAATGTTTCAAGGCTTTGACTAAAGCGTAGGCTTGTTTTTCAGTTGTGGTATACTTTAGTTCAGCATCTCTCAAATTTTTACTCATAAAGGCTATAGGTTGTTCATGGTTTTCATCATTCTTTTGTAATAACACACCAGCAATAGTATCTTCCGAAGCATACGAGTAAATCATGAACTCTTTATTGTAATTAGGACAAGCTAACATAGGGGAGGTTGAAATGGCCTTTTAAGCTTGGTGAAAGACAATTCACATTCTTTATCCCATACAAACTTCACATCCTTTTTAAGAAGGGCATTTAATGGTTTGGCCAATTTTGCTAAGTTTGGAATGAATCTTCGGACAAAATTTATTTTACCAAAGAAAGATTGCAAGGTGGCTACATTATGGGGTGCTGCAATAGCATTGATGGCCTGGACACGTTCTAGGTCAATTCTGATACCTTCTTTTGACACAATATGTCCTAATAACTTACCCTCATCTACTCCAAAAGTTGACTTTTTGGGGTTCAAAGATACACCAAACTTTCTGCAACGCTCAAAAACTCTTCTCAAATGTTCTATATGGTCTCCTTGTTTCTTTGAAAACACTGTCAAGTCATCCTGATAAATGGCAATGATTTTCCCAATCAGATCACTAAATACCTAATCCATAGTTCTTTGAAAAGTAGAACCGGCATTTAATAGTCCGAAAGGCATTCTTATATATTGGAAAGTTCCCCATGGAGTAGTAAAGGTTGTTTTATCTCTGTCTTCCTTTCTAATACGCACCTGATTATACCTCGAGAACCCATCCAACATTGACAACATACCTGACCAAGTGACACTCTGCAACAAATTTTCTATGTTTGGCAAAGGGTAATTGTCCTTAAGGGATGCTTGGTTTAGGTTTCTGAAATCAATTTATACCCTGATTTCACCACTTTTCTTTCTTACAATCACCGGGTTAGAAACCCAAGTAGTGCGTCGAACAGGCTGGATAATTCCGGCAACCAACATTTTTGCAAGTTCTTTTTTGATCAATGGTGCAAGTTTGGGATTGACATTTCTTAACTTTTGCCTATAAGGTTTAGCTCCTTCATGCAAAGGGATAGTATGCTCAATAATTTCAGTATCAAAAGTTTTGAGTTCATCATACGCCCAGGCAAAAATATCTCTATATTTCCTAATCAGATTTACAATCGCCTTTCTTTCTTCTAGGGAGGCATTCTTTCCTATCCTAATCATTCTGGGATAAATTGAGGTTCCAATATTTATCTCTATAACCTCATCTACCGGTTCAGCTCTTTTACCTTTGTATTCATCATGCCTATTGAAATTTTTCTCCAGAGGTATTGCTAATTTCATAACATCAAGATCTTGAATGGAAGAACCGTTTGATTTATCTTCTAAATTCACATTGCAATTCTGAAAATTTTCATTGTTTTGTAAGAATGCAATGATTTGTGCATCATTATCAAAGATTTGCCAATGATCTTGATTATCAGGAACGGATGGTCTAAATATTACTTCAACCTTACATTCTTTATTCTTAAGATGTTCTGGAGTTTCAAAGGTGCATGCTATTACTGATAATGCATCGGCCAGGGTATTTTCTTCTCTTGGGACTGCTCGTATTGCAAAGGCATCAAACATTTCTATGGTATCCCAAACCGCATTTCGATAATCCCTAAGCCTATTATTTTTGGCTGCAAACTGGTTCTTCACTTGGGACACAATCAAATCAGAGTCTCCTATTACATTTAGACATTTAATCTTTTGTTCGTGGCAAATCTCTAACCCTAAAAGCAATGCCTCATACTCAGCTACATTGTTTGTGCACTCAAAGTCAAGACGATATGCAAACAATTTTTCTTCACCAGAAGGAGATGTAAGGACAATTCCAGCTCCAGCACCATGCCTAGATTTTGCCCCATCAAAATGCATTTTCCAAACTTGACTAGGAGTAAAAGGATGTTGCCGGGGCTCTTCCCAAAAGTTAGCCATCACCATATAATTTCCAACTTCCTCAGTGGGGCGCATAGCCTCTTCAAACAAATAGTCGGGTTTTTCTACATGCTTTGTCATAGGTTTTTCATTCATCAATCTATAAGAAGCTTTTTCCCCAATGGGAATGGTTGCGTAAGATAAATCCATTTGGATACTTCCTCCTAATTTGGTAGCCCACTCCCTTGATAACAACATCCCCCATGCGTCGGGAATATCTAAAACCAAAACATTCATACTTATTTCAATTGCGGGATAAGCAGCCAGCTTCATCTTGAGATTCTCAATCATACCTTCTGACTTAACAGGCCTAGAATCCATCCCACACACATTTCTATACTCTCTAGATGGTTTTAGCTCCAATTGTTCCATGACCTTAAGAGGCATAATATTTACTTCTGCTCCTGAATCTAACATACAATTATGCAATATCAATTGATTGATCTCCAAAGCAATATAAAAAGGGGGGTGACCCCTACCTTTATCAATTACACTTTGAATCATAATGGGGGGGTCATCCTCAGTTGTTAATTTCACAGGATTCTTGACTTTAGGCTCGATTCCTAAGAATTTAGTTGCCTGATTAAAGTATGAAGGGATTTTCAAAAGTTCCTCCAAGGGCACATGGATATTGGGTTTGGATAAGAAGTTACTCAAGTCAATCTTTAAGTTGCAAGCCTTTTCTTGATCCTTGGTATTTAGTTTTAGACCCAATAAATGCATTACCTGTGCTCTAACAGAAGGGTAACTACCAAGTCTTTCAAAGACACCATGATAGAGGATCCCGAGAGTCTTCCCAATATATTTGAATTTAGCTTCTCCTGTGTTATAGGAGAAATTTCTTTGCTAGGAGTATTCACTTGCTTTCTTTGCACTGGCTCCCTAGCCCGAGGTTTAGTGGTGCTTAGACTTGTTACCTTCTTGGTGACTTGAGGAGACAACCTCCTGGGTTGATCATTTTTCTTTAAAATTCCGTTAGGAAGAATGTTTGGAGCTTGAGTGGGGACTCTACGAATGATATTCCTTTGGTCAAGGGAATTTTCTTTCACAGTAGTTTTGCTCTTATCTATATCTTTCGAGTTATTCTTTACTTGAGACCTAGTTACTACTCGACCATCCGAGGCTTTGCTTGTAGACCTAGTTTGAAGATATTCATTGGTATACACACCCTCAAAGGTTTTATAGAAAGGTTCATAGCGTTTGATATTCTCACTTTGTTTTTTGAGAACTACCTCATTCAGGTTTCGAATTAGACCACTCATTTCAGTCATCATTTTCAAAATCATATCGTTCTCTGAATAAGTGACGCAAGGCATAGTTCTAGGTGTTGTAAGAATGTAAATGAGCTTGCTCCTCAGTGGAGTCACGATTGGGAGTCGCCAAGTAGATTTAAACTCTGCTACCAAGATATGTGTCGTTGTATATGCAGGAGAGAGTGAATAATGACTACTAGTTTGTCCAAGGTAAGCCCTATGCCTTTAAATACCAAAATGTTAGGCAAAGAGAACAGGAGGGCTTTAAGAAAGGTATGTCGAACCAAGGTAAGCTATTGCCTCCCCAGCAACGGCGCCAAAATGTTGTCACCTAAACTGTAGTTACCCCTATGGATGTATCCACTGATGGATGGAAATAGGGAAGGGCAACTCAAAAGGTGCAACCACTATCACCTCAACCTCCAAAATATGGTTGTCACACCAGTCGAGGCAACCTTCACTTTATGTTATCTAGTCCAGACAACAAAGGGGGAGACCCGATCTACTCTCGACAGGAGAGATCAAAACCAAGACACCAAATCAAGTTATTTCTAAGTGAAGTAAGGTGTATGGTTTATCCTAGACCTTAGGATAAAGTCACAAGACAAGTGAGGGGTTCAATGAGTATAGCTTTGGTTCATTATTGATGTGAGAGTGACTTATGATTTGTGAAATAGGATCTAGGATTAAAGTACTAGTTCAATGTGAGAAAATCCACTACCTTGGGAACCGTGTCCAATGCAGGGTAGTTTAGGGTTGAATTGGGGCTAACTAGTACAAGTGACAAGCTTGATCTTGAAGTATGATGGCATCAAAGGGTTTAGTTTACCGCACAAGGGTCAAACCACAAGTTAATCCAACAATCTAGGAAAGTCGAATTGACTTGGAGAGAGACCAGTGCCTTGGAATTGGGATAATGGAGTCAAAGTAAAGTTAACTTGTGGTTAAGGACTCCTATTGCATGAGACAAGTGGGCAATTAAAGTCTTGATGGATGAATAGGTCTAGATCTAGGTTTGACCTAAGTGGACCACAATCCCTTAAAACAAGGAATGCAATCCCCAAGGCAAGATTTGACAAAGTGACCTACTAGACCTAGGTTTTGAATTATTCCCGTTCCAAATCCACTGAAATCTCAAGTACCCACGTCCTAGAAGTGGGACAACTCCCTTCTCCAAGGTGGTGCCACTTTACCCAAGGAGGCTAAAATGTGGGATAAGTGGGTCAAGACAAGTCCGATGACATCCAAACTTTAGATCCGGATAGGTTAATCAAGTAGGAGTGTGGATCTACAATTTCAAGGCAATCCGATGGCTAGATCTTACTAGATCTGAGTTTAAAGATACCAAGTGGTCCAAAATGGGGATTAAATCCCTTAAAATGTGGAATAGGACCCACAAGGTAGCAATCAGAAAAGTGACAATCTGGGGGTAGGTTATTGGATGTGTAGATCATGAATCAAGCGGGATCTCACCTACCCACATACTAGATCTAGGTCAACTCACCAAACTAGGAAGTGCGCCCTTGCTTGGAGAGGCTAAATGCCTTGGGAAGAGGGTCAAATGAAGGCCAATCCTCACCAAACTATAGATACGGGATGCTGTGGATACTATAGAGGTGGGTTTTCAATATCTTACCCAAGAAGCCACTAGATCTTAGTAGATCTGAAAAAATGTAAAATGAGGGTTTTGAAGAAATTAGGGTTTTATCAATTTATGAGCTATGTCAATGGATTGGATCAAGATAAGAGAAACAAACCTGTGGATCTTACCTGGGTAACCTTGTAGGTGCCTTGATGATGATGATCTATGCAAACCTGATCAATTTGAGAAGCTTTGAGGTGATTTTCTATGCAATCGATTTAGTCCAAGAAGCCAATGCGCCCTCTCTCCTGCACAACAAACGTCAACAATATCAGATTTGATGTAATCAGGAGATAAGACTATTGCCACAAGAGAAGTAACAGAAAGATAGCATAGATCACAATGATGCTAATGATAACCCCCTGATACAAGCAAATGCCAAGAAAGTCGATTTGAAGAGGCCTTGCAAAATCGCCCTTGTTGAAGTCGCCCTCCTGTAGACAAGACAATGATTTCCAATATAGATAGATCTTACCACAAATTCCAAATGCTAGGTTGCAATAGACTTTCCAATCACCATTTAAGAACACCAGATGCAAAGGAGACCACAAGAATTTCCACAAGAAAGTTTTTCTATACCAATAATCCAAGAGCCAAAGACCCCTTACAATGAGAAGCTCTCTCCTTTAAATAGGAAGGAGAGGCATCAAAATCCTAACCACTTTTTGAATGAGTGGCTAAGATTAAAAGATACAAATGTCTAATCAATGGTTGAGATGAGCTCAACAATAAAATACATGGATCACTAATAAAATATAATATGAGTGGACAAAATCGCCCTAGAAGAGGGGAATCCAACCAAATCATGATGACAAAATATAATAGGAAGCTTATGGTGGGTCCAAGGAGTAATTTTAGCCACCCTTGGTCAATCCCCATAGCACAATAATCATAAAATAATCATCAATATACCAAATCGTGCCTCCATGGTCAAATCGTAGGCCTCAAAAGACCTCAGAAATCATCAGAAAGTGCCATAAGTGATGGATGCGGGTCCCGATGAAGCTGAAACTGCTGGAGGAGGTGTGGAAGACATCGATCTATCATCACTGATCATCCCATGCCATAACATTGCCTCAGTAGCCCAAATCGATTTCCTCAATAGCCATTTCTACTAATCCTGAAATGCCTCGGGAAGCGTGAAACTGCCCCAAACTGCCTCCTGGAGTGCCTGCGCTATCAAGGTGAGGGCACCAGTGTGTCCGGGAGGGGGGTAATTTGGTAAAAACAAGTGGCTGGACCACGCTCTCCAAGCACAACGCCCTAGGTCAACCGGATAAAACTCACGTCTGCTCTGACAGGGCCTCTGACAGACCAAAACTGCACTAGGATAGCCTACTGAGGCTCAATCATCACTGTAAGTGCCTGGAACTGAAAACAAACTGTCTCATTGGACTAAGAAGGTCCAAATCCATCCAAGATGTGTACTCATACACCATATGAGTCTCTGCATGATCAAAATATATATCCAATATACCGGAACAGGGCAAATAATAATAATCTGTAAATGATCAAATACTGCTGTAAACCATGAATCATCATCATAACCCTGTAGCTGCTGCATAGAATCATCATGTATATGTACATAGACCATATATCATCTATCCATATCATCATAAGGTCCAACCATCTCATGTCCTATGGTTGACCTTGGTCAAACTAGGTCTAACCAGGTCAACATGACCAAATATAACTCAGACCATCATCGGAAGCTACTGCAAAGTGTCAAAGGTTAATGCATGCTCTACAACTTATTCAAATAACAATTATAACACAAAGTAATCATTACTGACGATCTAAATCCAAATATATAATGTCATTAATTATTATTATTACTCAAACTAGACTTTCAAGATCATACTCACTTCATAGCTGTGATCAATTTGCTAGTGAAGGGATGACTTGACTGACTAAGGGATGACTTGACTGACTTAACTTTGTGACACTTTGGCAAAGGGAAAAGGGAATACACACCATAGTATATACTGAATGAGCAACAACGCAGGGAATGGCGGTGTCTCACAAATGGATGAGTTGTTCAAAGAGGGTTTATTCACCTTTAACAGATGCGCACAATCCATAATACAAATAAGGCCAACAATTATTTTGATATAGCATTTAAGTTCCATTGCTTTTTGGGCCTGAAGTTTCCATAACCTTGGTCTATGTGTGTTTATAAACACATTGCATAGATTTACATTTATTTTAGGCTTTCTGTTGCAGGTGTGTTTTTAAGGCACTTGTTTACCTGAGCACTTCTAGGTGTGTCATGGACAACTTGTTTACCTAGGTATTTACATTTCCAAAAGATATAAAATTTTATTTTCATGGCCATTTTCATTTGGCATGCCTTTCATTCATGTGTGTTTAGAAACACATTGCATGAATGGGCTTTTCATACAAGATATAGCATTTCATTTTCTAGATTTTGTATTCATGGCAACACTAAAAGTTTCAGGTTTAGCCAACACAACTTTAGTGACTAGGGGGAATTCCAAGGAACTCCAACTCACCATAGGTAAGTTTTGTCACCAACTCAGAGCCGAGACACAATAAACAGGGAAGCTCATCCAATACAGAGGCTACATTGGGGAAAAGTCCTCCATGCCACTAGTCAAGTAGTAAGTCAAGGTGATAAACTAAAAGGTAGGCAATGGATGGATGAAGACAATGAATAATGGAGCTAACAATAGCAAGCCCAGGTATGGTGGAATGATCACCTCTATTCTCCCTAAGGAGGGTAAAACCAATGAGTATGAATAGTGAACTTCTAAGTTTGAGTAGGGACAATATAATATATATAATAAGATCAACCAGATCCACATATCTATATGATCGCTAGATCATGACACTAAGTGCTAAGACATGCTATAAGAATAAGTATAAAAGCAATATAACCATAACACAATGATATACCTACTGAGTCATATACCTGAATGCTCATCAACCTGTACCATCATTTGTCCTCTGAAACTGCTGCTGTAACTCTGGGCACTACTGACTGATTTGTACCAATGGTATAATGGCTACATCGATCATCTCTCTGAGTGTCCTAAGACTCAGTCATGGCATGGGGAATATATACTGCTGTCCACAATCTGATAGTGATCCAATATAGATGCTCATCTCAGCATCTCAAATGTAAGGGAACTGGCTGAATAGTGTACTGGCATCAGAAAAATAATGTATGGTAGCCCGGCTACTATATATGTGATAATAGTTCCTTCAGCCAGCGGAACCCCTAGGTATTTAGAGGGGAAAGATCCACGGGAAAAGCCAAGAATTCTAATAATATTTCGCTGAGTGGGGCCATGAGTGTTAAAGAAGAAAACCTGAGACTTTCCTAGGTTAACTTCCAGCCCAGACGCCTTAGCAAAAAGCAGAAGGCTCTTTTTGAAGGCGCGAGCCTCTTGGACTGAAGGGTGCCCCATTAGCATAGTATCATCCACAAATTGCTGGTGTGTCTGCTTCTCCATATCTACATGGAATTGAAGCCCACGGATCCTTCCTTCAGCAGCTTGGGACTGCAGAAGCTTGCTTAGGCCTTCAACCATTAAGATAAAGAGAAAAGGGGACAAAGGATCACTTTGACGAATACCCCGAGAAGCATGCAGAAGTTTGGAGGGAGCTCCATTAAGGGGAATAGAATAAAAAGGAGTAGAGACCAGATTCATGATCCAAGCCACCTAGTCTTTGTCAAAACCAAAAGCTTTCAAGATACTCCTCATATACTGCCAGCTAATTTTGTCGTAAGCTTTAGCTATGTCTAATTTTACTAACATGCCCGGTTTCTTAGTAACTTTTAAGGAATGCATGGTCTCCTGATCCAGGATAATTCCATCAACAATTTGTCTTCCTTCCACAAAACCCGATTGCTCAGGGCTGATGAGAAAGGGGAGAAGAGGCTTAAGCTGGTTGGCTATAACCTTAGAGATGATTTTATAGATCACATTGCATAAGGCTATCGGTCGGAATTTACCTGGAGATTCAGCACCTTCTTCCTTCGGGATAAGAGATAAGAAAGTGGCATTAAAAGCTTTTAAAACCCCTTGACTGCAACGCGATTCCTCCACAATTTGATGCACATCAACCTTGATGAGATCCCATAAATGATGGAAAAATTTAGTAGTAAACCCATTCGGGCTAGGGGCTTTCCCCAGAGCCATCTGATTCATGGCTTCCTCAACCTCCTGCATAGACACAGGTTTTCCCAACAACTCATTGTGCTCCCTGGTCACTAGACAAGGGATGAGGCTAGAGATTTTGGCTATGTCGTGGCTACGATCCACCCAATCTTCTTTTAGAACAGCCTCGAAGTGGTTAATTAATTCCTCTTCAATTTCTCCTCTGGTCTCTGCCTGCTCCCCATTGGATTTACGCAGCTTAAGGATTTTTAACCTGTGACGGTTTTGGACCACCGTATTGTGGAAGAACTTAGTGTTCCTCTCCCCTTCTTGCAGCGATTGGTTGTGGGATTTTTGTTTCCAGTAAATCTCCTCTTGCCTTTCACGAGCTTCCAGGCGTTCCAAAAGATTTTGTTCCTATTCCCGGAGATTCTCATCCCATCCGTCCTCCATGCCTTTCCGGTGAATGAATTCCAAGTCCTCACTCAATTTCCTTTTATCCTGGAAAATGTTGCCAAAATCCTCCCTATTCCAAGTACAAATCCTAGACTTCAGGTCCTTCAGTTTTTGCTGGAATTGATACATGCCAGAACTCTCCAGGGGAACCAACTCCTGGCACCACTGTCCCACTAGGTCTTTGAAATCTTTATGTTCCAGCCATAATTGCTCAAATCGAAAAGGCCTAAAGAGTAGAGTATTCGAGAGATCCCAGTTCAGACAAACAGGCCAGTGGTCAGAGCCTGCTGAGGGAAGGACACTGGTATTGACTTCTCCCAGCCCACGTGCTATATCTTCGGTGGTTAGAAATCTATCAAGCCTTGATGCAACCAAATGATTGCCACCCCGTCTATTATTCCATGTATACCAACCATTCCTAGTTTCCATATCAATGAAAGGGCTACAACAGAGAACATCCCAAAAGATTTCTTGGAATTTGTCCATAGTCCTTCTACCTCCCTTTTTCTCATTAAGGAAGGTGATAAGGTTGAAGCCCCCACCAACAATCCACGACCCTTCCTCAGCCTGCGTAGATAACCAAGAGAAGAAATGAAGGAAGGCATCCTTATGAGGAGCAACACTCGGTCCATAGACATTCACTAGAGTACCAGACACCCCCGAATCAATCACAGAAAAATTGGACATCAACGAAAACCTGTTGGCCCTCTAGTTGAAAAGCGAGATGGAGATAGGACGCCAGAGAATGGCCAGGCCCCTGGCCATGCCATTGGCATCAATTGCCATAACCTCACATCCTTTCCAAATTTTTTGCCCTACTTTTTCCATTGTGACAAAGGAGCATTTAGTTTCCTGCAAAAAAAGAACATCAGGTTTTTCCCGCTTCACCTTTCTAGCTAAAGTTTTTAGTTTCCAGGGGTGATTGCACCCTCTAATATTCCAAGAAACAATCTTCATTGGGTAACTTTGTTAACTTCAGAAAAGGCCGCCCTGATCGTCGGATACTGATCGGACTCAATTAGTTTAACGCCAATTTCTGCTATTCTCTGTATGTTAGATTTCCTTCCACGTTTCAGGTCCTCAACTGGAGATTTCCGTTTGTTCCCCGACTGAGAATCGACCATGACACCCAGTTTCTGGCTAGCCTTAGATTTGATGGTCGCATCCTGGAGGAGCTCCAACTGTCGTCTGGTTACATAGCCCTTCCCCCTTTTTTCACATTCCTTCTCGATCTCATCCAGATCTAATTCTTCCTCGCCGTCCTCTTCCATCGCTGCTGGAAGGTTTTCCGGGATCTGCTCCTGGATTTGATTTTCCATAGCTTCATCCTCTACCGTCTTCACTAGTTCTTTTTCGCATTTTCGGACCTCGCCATCTTCGCTAACCTCCGCCAAGATCTGAAACGGATTTTTGCTGGTAGACCCATTATCTACCTTTTCCTTTCCTTTCCGGGATTGATCACCAGATCTGTTCTTTTTGCGACTTCGAACCTGGGTGAACCCTTCCTTATCCTTATTACCTTCAGTCTCAGATCGAGATGAGTATTTCGCCAGAGTTGACAGTGGGCAATTTCTGCCAAAATGGCCATATTCATGGCAAAGTCTGCATCTGAACGGTAGTTGCTCATAATCAATTGGCTAGATCCATTCTTCATCCTCCCAGTTTAAACTGATAGCTTTTGGGAGGTCCTTTGAGAGATCCATGTAAACACAGATCCAGGCACAGGCAGTGTACCTTTGCTGTTTTGTTTGTTCCGCAACTTTGACGAATTCCCCAAGGGTATTGCCTATGTCTTGCAGAATTTCTAGATCCCAAAATTCGCACGGAAGAGACAAAAGCCTGATCCAGACTGGGGCAACTTTCATATCCTCCGTTCCTGGGTTGAATCGCTCTTTCCAAGGTCTGAGATAAAGCTTAGCAGAAAAAAAGAAATAGGGGCCTCCCTCTAGTACTCTGTCTCTATCTTCCACATTGAAGAAAATAATGGTAAAGAAACCCTTGGCCCCCCAGATGCAAATCAGAATTCCCTTTTGGGTTCCAGGTGCTTTTGATCCACCTGACCAAATCCTTTTCCCGGGGCCAGATACCGACGAACTTGCCAGTTAAGGCCTTCTCCTTCCACAGCTCCACTTTTTCTCTCACCTTTTCCGCACGGATCTAGATTGCCGAAATAGCCGAGGATTTTGGGAGGCATCCCCCCGTGCCCATCCGGCGCTTGTCTCCTTTTTCCCGATTGCTTGCTTCCCCCATCCTTACATCATCTCCCCCTCCCGCCGGCGTCACTCTCGCAGACATCATGGCCTGAGGCATCAGCCGGAACAATTGCAGGGGATGCGGCCCCTACTACGATGAGCACTGACAGCCGCAGGCCTCGAAACCCCAACAAAACCCTAGCTTGTGCTCCCTCCGATTGTTCAACCCTTTCGACTCCCAAATTCAACGAGTATATTAATTCCTTCTCACTAGAGGTGTTGCTTTGCTTTATCTTTTTTTATTTTGAAACACTGTAAATTTCTTTCACCTCTTTCTTTCAACCCGTCTTGGACATTGGGGGCACTAAATGCCCATTACAGGCTCTCATTTCACACATAGATAGGGACAAGTCAGTTAGACAATGTATTTCCCAGCGTGCCACTACTAGAGTACCACAGTATCCATCCATGTGTCATGGATCCACTTCTATTTGACAATGAGGACCTTCTCATTCCCTTTGCCTGCTTCTTGGGACAGGGGTACAACCGTACAAGCGCTCCTTAGCAGATTTCTTTCTACTGCTAGAGGTTTGTTGGCCTTGGATGTTAGGGGAGTTTCTTGGGGAGGCAGCCTGCCTCCTTTGAGGACTGCTTAACCTGCCCCTCTTAGCCATGAGCATTCTTCCATGGATATGATCAGATCTTGTATTGGTCCTTCCACATTGGTGGATGATGACATAGTGGGTCCCTCTACATCCATTCCAATCATTGATATAGATGTGACAACACCAATCTCTTGTCTTAAGTTCCAGTTATGGTCTTCATTTTTCCGTGAAGGCATTGTACATGTACTTGGGTCTTATAGTGTAGGTTACCCCATCTCACTATGTTGACAATGCTCATTTGATACACATTGTTTTAACACCTTAGGGTTTAGCTATTTTTTTTTCAGTCTGTAAGGTTTCTTACCCTAATTCGTCTCTATTTTGCTGGATGTAATTTTGAGTCCCATTGACCTACTTTGGTCATCTATGGATGCTAATATAATATCCTCTATGCAATCATATCTAGCTCATATGCATGCAATAGTATTCACGAATCACAATATTCTTGTTCTTGATGCTTCAACATATCTGTTATCACACAACTTGTAGTTGCCCCTAGAGGTATCCCATCCGGGACGGTAGAGGAGTTAGGCAACTAAAGAGGTGACCTAAGAGATGCCACGGTTCCCAATGCAATGTGGGAGTCACGTCAACCGAGGCACTCTTCGCTTTAGGTCAAAGTATAATTAGACCAAGGGGGAGACCCTATACCCCAATCACAGTTAATTGGACCCAAGCAAAGGTTTTAAAGGGTGAATGAGTGATAAGTTACGGAAACCAATGCAAGTCTAAGTGGACCTAATGTTTAGGGCATGGTTGAAGGTGGTATCAAGGATAGTTAGGGTTTCCACCTATGTATGGTTTAGGCCACTTGATGGGGTATGATTATTAAGTATAGTACCATGTGTTTACACAGGTGGGTCTTATTGCCTTGGAAAGTGTGAAATGGTTTTAGATGGGCCCACAAGGTGAAGCTAAGTGTGAAGATGGTACTATAGGCTAGATCTAGGTTGGATCTACAAGTTAGAGTTGGTTCTAGGGTTACCCATGTGTTAGATCTAGGGTTTGACACTAATCCCAAGAAGTGCGCCTTGCTTGGAGAAGGACTAGTGCCTTGTTGGATGGGCTAATGGAGTCAATAAGGATGTCAAAGTGTAGATCGGGACACCTAGAAGCCAAGTCAAGTGGTTTGGATGAGATCCAATGGTTGGATCTTGCTAGATCTAGGTTTTTAGGTGATAACCAAAAGTGGACCACAATTCCTTAAAACAAGGAATGCAATCCCCAAGGTGGATCGGGACAAAAGAATAGTCTAGACCTAGGTTTCAAGACATGGGCATTCCAAATCCACCAAAATATCCAACACCCACTTCCTAGAAGTGGTCCAACTCAAAACTCCCAAGGGGTGCGACTTTCTCAAGGAGAGGCAAAAGAGGGGTTTGGTGGACCAAACCAAGTCCAATGGCCACCAAAAGGTAGATCCGGGATGCTAGTACCCCGATCTATGCATGTTCAAAGTTTCAAGTGAATCCAATGGGTAGATCTTAGTAGATCTAAGTTTTAAGTTACCAATGAGATCAAAAGGGGGTTTCAACCCCTCAAAACATGGAGAGATGTCCACAAGGTAGTTTTCACCAAAGTAAGGATATGGGTATGTGTAATCGAGTGTCTAGTTGTCAAATCAAGCGGGATCTCACATACCCATGTGCTAGATCTAGCCCAACAAGCCTCCCTCAAGGAAGTGCGCTTTAGGTCAAGGAGAGCTTTTTGTCTTAGAAAATGGGTCAATTCTTAGCCAATCACCACCAAACTATAGATCCAACTAGGGGTGGATGCTATAGAGGTGGGTTTTCAATATCTTTTTAAAATGAGGGCTAGATCTAAGTAGATCTAAGAAATACCAAAATTTGGGGTTTTGATTTAATTAGGGTTTTATGACCAATGGAGATAGAATGGATGAAAGAGGCACATACCTTGTAGATCTTACCTCAATTTGCTTATGGCCACCTTGCAAGTTGATAGCATTCTCCTATGTTTATATTCAAGAGTGAGATCCAAGTGCTCCAACCAAATCTCCCTTCTCCAAGATAGCCAAATCGTCCTCCTCCTACAAGACAAGATCAATGAAACAAGTCATGCAAGATGATTATGAAAATGGTAGAAAGATGTAATAGAAAGCATCAACTATGTCACGAAGATACAATAATGATACTCCCTGTCACAAGATCAACCCAAGAGAGAATATGTGGATCCCTCCAACAATAACCCTCCAAAAGTCGCCCTCCTCTCTCCAATTCGACTTTCCTGTCAAAAGGTTAGCAAAAACACATAGATCCACAATGATACATAGAAGAGATACTTTATATTCAATATGCAAGAGAATCCACAAGCCAAGAGAGATGTGCTCCACAAAAAATCTTCTATTCCAATATTCCAGAGCTCCAAAGGTGAGCTTTACAATGGGGGGTCTCCTCCTTATATAGGATAATAAAGACCAAAACCCTATACCACTTCATAATACTACATCAAATGAGTGGTTGAGATTATAAGATCTCATCATACAATCAATGGCTAGGATGAATCCATAACAATATAACACATGGATCACTCAACATAACAATAGCGCCCTCACTAAGTGGTACAATGGAGGGTGACGTCATCCCTCAAGAGGGGTATAAAGTACAATAATCCACCTCATGATGACTAGGACATGATAAAATAAGCACATGGTGGGGCTAGGAGGTATAAATCCTTGCTAGCTCACCCCAAGGCACAATAAAATAATAAAATATGTCCAATGTAATAATAATGACCAAAACTGTCCTCAGAATCCATGACAGTCAAGCAGTAAATGTCCTCCTGTGATCAATCTGGAGATACCCACATGGTGAAAACTGACTGGAAGATAGTGAGATCACCCTGGAAGACCTCTGTGAAAACCAAATGCCAAAACCTTGCCTCAATTGCCCAAATCGATTTCCTCAGTGACCACTTTATCCCATTTTTTAACTGCCTCGGGAACTGTGAAAGTGCCAAAACTGCCTCCTAGGGTGCTAGCGCTGTCAAACTGAGCCCACCAGGCTCTCCGGGAGGGGGGATGAATGGTAATAACAAGTGGCTGGACCACCCCCTCCATCATCAGCGCCCTAGGTGAACCGGCCTCTCGGGGCCCCTGCTGCTCAGGCTGGGAAATCAGCCCCAAATCTGGTCAACAAGTGTAAAACTGCATCAATCACTGTCAGAAGTGCCCGGAACTGAAAGATAAGTGTCTCAATGGATCCAGAAGAGCCAAATCCACTAGGAATGAGTACTCATACACCCTGGGTTGCCCTAATGGGCCAGCTGTAGGGTCCACCATATATGGACAATGTATAATCCGCTGATCTGAAATAATAATAAACAATGCTGAACTGGATCAAACATCATCTGCATCATATGTCCATCATATGATATCATCATCAAACATGTGGGACCATAAATCATCATCAATAATCATCATACATGGTCTACATCATCACGGATCCCAAGAATATATATAATCAAGGATAAATCACATCAGTAGACTAAGACAATGTTTCTTTAATCATTCCATAGCTAAGCTCAAAGTACAAATTCCATTCAGTGGCATAAATTATATTAACATATTCCGTTGTTATGATAAATTACTTGCACCATAGTTCAAATGACAAACTCACCCATTGGACATGGTCAAACTGCTAGTGAAGGATGAAGGCTAGGAGCAAGGTTGGGCCAAGGGTTTGACTTGTCTAACTCAACTCAAAAATACTTTGGACTGGGAGAGGGGGAAGCTACAAACTCTGTGTTGGACAAAAGAACACGGGGGATGGCTGTGCCTCACAAATGGATAAGTTGTTTAGAGAGTGCTTATTCAACTTAGGCATCATGTCTACATCAAGTTGATCCAAGTTCATTAGGATCATTCAATTTATTTCCATGGCCTTTTTGGCCTACATAACCCTTCGGATTTCAGATGTGCTGAGAAGCACAACTAGTTGCAGCTTGCATCCAGGGCATGTTTTTTATATTTTCACAAGGTCAGCAATTGTTTAGATATAGCTTTTAAAAACTATTGCTTTTTGGACCTTTCTTATACTCTTCGAGGAGTATTTTTTAGCTTTTCATTGCTCTTGCCCTTTTTTTTTTTGTTTCCATGGGCGAATTTATTTAGTTTCCACAGGTAGAACATGAGCTTTCAGTTTTAGCCAACAACATCTCAAATGACTAGGGGGAGTTCGAGCCAAGGCCTACAATCCAACTCACCAAAGGCAAGTTCTGTCACCAATTCAGAGCCGAGACACTGAATAAACAGGGATGCGGTCCAAACACAGAGGTAGAAAAATGGGGAAGTCCTCAGTATCAGAAAGTCAAATGAGACATGTCAGGGTTTAAAGTCAAACAGGAAGGTCATGTATGGATGGAGACAAGTGAATATGGAGCCTACACTAGCAAACAACTGGTGTCGGGGAAAGACCATGTCTATGTAAGGTGAAATACCAGTAAGTTTTGTTAAATGATCTAAAAGTGCAAGCAATTGTCCATTTTATAATTTACAGTTCATTTTAAATAGTTTGCCACATCAAGAATAATATACCAAGCACATGCCATGATCATGACTAAATCAACAAGATAATAATCCACAGTCAGTGAGAACATATCCACAGATCATATAATATCATCATAATAATCATCATCATGCATCATCTGAAACACTGCTGTAATATATCTCTAGGCACTGAACTGAAACTGTAATGGGATAAGTGGTCACATCAGTCATCAAATCTGAACTCTCAAGGCTCAGCCTTGACACAAGGTCATAAAATCTGAATAATGTACTGCTCTGATCATGAGTGATCCAAAATATATAGCCATGCTCTGGAATAAAGGAAGCTCTGGAATGTGCAGATATCTGCTGTACAAGAATAGTAGCCCTGCTACTATGGTGTGATAACAATATCATCATTAACAACCACAAGAAGAATTGTGTCAAGCACAAGCTTACTGATGTAGTTAATATTTAGTAATGGTCATATCAGATTGTAATGCACTTAGCATCAATGTTATATATAGTGTTTCATGGGGGAGCACTCCCCTTGCTCCTTGCACCCCCTAGCAAGGAAACCCATCTGAAATGTTTTCCCTTGCTCCCTTTTCGAGGGGACACTAGGAGATGCCAAGGAAAATGTTTAACCAAAAATGGGGACATTCGCATTTTTACGTTGTGCTTCTAGGACTTTAGGATGCTTCCCTTGTAAATGGGGATGCTTGGGTGCTTCATCGGAAAATATACCAATTGGCCTTTAAATAGGTAGATAAGATAAGATAAGATAAGTTTATTAATGTCCAACAAATGACCACAAAAGTAGGTCAATGGGATTGTATGGTACCATGACGTCAATACAAAACATTAAAAAAAATCCACAAAAACGACTAACCTTAAGTCATCTACTAATCAATATCTTTTGAATATTATAAAGAAATTGAGAAAATTCAAGCGCGATTGATGAATCATGATTGTTACAAGTTACATGTCAATGTGAATTTTTTATTACATGGTTTCATTGTTCATGTTTGTGATCGATTCAAATCATAAATTTCATTCCTTTTCATATGTTAACACTTAACAATTAGATTGAGGGAATAACTCATACTTGTGAATATAAATGTCTAAAGTAATGTTACAAATATCATGTCGATGAATATATCACGGAGGGTTCGAAAATAAACTTATTGACAACATTGGGGAAAATATTGGCAAACTTTAAAAAATACAAAAATTTTCAGTTTTTTTTTTCCAAAGTTTTAAACATTTAAAGCAATCCCATCCCTCTATCCCTTTTATGGGCAAATTTAATTGTGATTAACTCCTCTGTTTTCAATCTTTTGTGTTACCCTCATTTGGTATGAGGATCACACATGTGATTTTCATCACATCACTTGTGAATTTTTTCACAAGGATTGAGCTTGCAGTTCTTCATGGCTAGATATTTGGATGAGCAAGGGATACCCTTGTGTTCTTGACTTAGAGATGGTGTTCTTGTGATGAAGTTCATGGATGGTGGATGCTAGTGCTATGATGTGGACATTTTGCTAATGCTTTTGTTTACTCTTGGATCAACAATTGCGGCTATTTCTGGGTGATTCGCAAGTAAGCCCTTTACTTTGTAAGGTTAAATAGTTTGATTGTGGATGAATAGGTGGTATGTTTTCAGCTCATGATTGTATGCCCTAGGAGTCCATTCTCGAAGAATATTATGCCCAAAGTAGTATTGAAGATACCGCATAGGTTATTCCCTTGTAGATCCTTGGGTGAATTCTAGCCATTCTTGAATTTGATAAGGATTGGCACTGAAACCCTAGCTATTCTTGGATGCTAGCAAACTCTCCTTCACTAGCCTTGGTTGACCACATGAGCCCAACTTCAAACCCTGGGCACTAGTCAATTTGTTTCTAGCCACGCAAAAGTCAAAATTTAAGGTATTTTTCCTTTTGTTTTGTGTTCTAGAATTAATTCATCCTAGGCATATAAAAAATCTCTGCAACATCCTAAAACATGGCATCTTTAGGAAACCCTCTCAGGACTGCATTAAATTCTCATCTAGGCTGTACCCTTAGGGCTGTTTTATGCATCAATAGATCTGATTTTTAAAGCAGTTTTAGGACTGTTTTGCTTGCTGATTTTACCCAGGAATATAGGTGAATTTTATTGTAGATTTGCATTAGAAATTTAGCCCTAATTGCATTCTTTTTCCTTATCAATAGGTGGGTTAAATTTCTGGGCTGTTTAACAATGTTTTGGTGGGCTAAAATACATCTAATAATCATTGTTCACATAACCATTTGAAGAGGTTCAGATCTAGTGCAAATTTCTGGGTTGATTGCAAGTAGTTTTAAGCATTGAAGTTCTACTATTGCACTTGCCTAATTGACTGCTCATTTAGATCTGCAATCTATCTTCATTGCCAACCTATTAAATATTAGAAAACATGTCATGTTGATGGTTAAAACAAGGAACTAATTGATCCTAAAGGTACTCAGAATTAAATGCATAGCTGCTTGTCCTTTTTAGCCTAGTTTACTTGTAATTTCACTTTTCAAGGCTGGAATCTTTTGCTGTTGAGTACTTTCACTACTGGTTTAATTTCTGTGTTTTATAACAGCAAACTCACATTTCATTAATATGAAACATTGGGTAGTCTGTAATAATCAATAATCTAAGACATTATTAAAACCCTAGGTCAACATTATCTAATCCATTATCTAGATTTTAAGTCTCAACTTAGTTTCATGATAAGATCATCCATTGAAACTTAGTTGCCCTAGGGAAATCCCTCTTGTGATTGGATCATCCGTTGAAACTTAGTTGCCTTGAGCTATGCTCTTGTGAAAACCTTGCACTTTAGGGGTGCTAGTTTGTGTAATAACAGAAACCATGTTTTGGTTCAAACAAGGAAATGAAAAAAAAATGCACAGGGAGTGTTGCGGGAGTGAAATTTTTGCTCCCGGGAGCGACCTGAGAGTGATGAGGAAGCGTCCAGGGAGCGATGCTTCCTCATCACTCCTGAAAATGGTAGGGAATAATTTTTTTGAGAGGGAGCACACTTCCTAAAATCGCTCCCTTCAGCGCACTTTCTAAAATTGCTCCTAGAAGGGAGCATCTATGAAGTGTGCTCCCAAGAGTGCTTCTTGATCACCCTCTGGGAGCGTACTTTAGAAGTAAAGTGATTGGGGGAGGGGCAATGCTCCCCCACAACTTAGGAACTTTTGATGTAGGTTTTTCCAACCATTTGGAGCAAATTTTTGGTTCAAAAACTACAGAAATTTTCCAGCCATCTTTTGTCTCGGATTTTGGTGTTCACTGTTTTCAAGTCTGTATCTTCAACTATAAATACTGTTTTAGGGCCTGGAAATTTTCGGGTTCAGCAGGTTTTTTATGACAAATTTCCAGCCACCTAATTCATCAATTTATCTTCATTTGGGGTGCGTGTTTAAAGTTGGGAAATGTGATTTTAATACAAAAATTTGTTTGGGGCAGCAAACCATTCATTTGAAGGTTAATTGTAGAAATTTCTAGCAAGCTAAACGGTGTTTTCAAGCCCTAAATTTGGGGCTGAACTTTTTTTCTAATTCTAGAAATTTATCTCATACCTCGTGTTTATCTAATGTGAAGAATTGCTCTGAATTTTTCTATTTTGAAGAGCCCTCTAAGCCCTTGTTGCTTAAAGGTGTGAATGATGATGATTGTGGGTTGATCTATGATGACCATGCTTACATTAGTCCTATGACTCCTATCCAAGCTTGGATAGAGGACTCTTGTGATGCTGCATGCTTTTCTTGGCATGATTTTGATGATCTTGGTTTTTTTCATGAGCATACTTCAGATTTTGGCTTACATCTCATCGAGGTTCTGACCTGTATTTATTGGGCATTTGATATATCCTTGTTTTGGTTGGCGACCAAACACTAGGGAAGATGCCATGGTATTGAAAAGATGAACACATGGTTACATTGGCTTTATGATTTCACCTAATATTTGCTTTATCTCATGCTTAGAGTAGGGTACGAAGAATAAGCACATGAGAGCATTAGAGTAGAGTAGATTTGATTTTGGTATTGATGGCTTCTTTTGTTGTAAAGCCAAAATTCGCATGTAATAAACTCTTGGATGTGATATGGTGTCTACAGATGTTGATGTTATCCATCTTGCCACATGGCTTTTGGTTTTCTATTTTTGGTGATCATTAACCGGTACATGCCGAGATTTTGGGGTTTTCATGCACTCTCAAGATGAGCACATGTCCCACAGTTAGCGCCAGATGTTACCCCCCATTATACATGGGTGTCCACATGTGATTTCTTTCACACGTTCAATAGGGGTTACATGTTGATGGAGATTTGGTTGGCCTAGTATTGATCCTTTCCTTTGTGATGATATATTAGGTTTTTCATGCTAGATTATTGCTTCATATTATGATGATGCCCTAGCATGTGGTTTTCATAATATTTTGGGATGGTAGCTATGGGATGTGGCCTTTTCATGGTGTTTGGCTATTGATGCACGTTCATTTGGGTGGTTATGGATGTGTTTATGAGGGTTTGGTGGTGCACTTCATTTACATGTGTCACATGGATCTTCATCTTGAGGAGTGCCCTAGTGCTCTTACTTTGATTTGCCATCTACATCTCTTACTCGCAACTTATTGATGGAGCACTCTAGCTCAAAGCCTCAAACACATATGCTAATCTAGCATGCACTTCGTATGGAGCGCTTGGCATATTTTCAAAATGAATTGGCATGATTTGACATATGGATCAGTTCTCCTTGAAGCACCCTTGTCCCTTGTCATTTGGATTGGTTCATGTTGAGGGTATGATTTCCTTTGGAGGCTTCTCCTTGTGGAGTGTTGTTATTGATATGGTATGTTTCATGGATGGGGATGATTGGTTGTCATTTTCCTAGGGAGTGCCCCTTTGGAGCATGTGTTTGATGGATCAAAATTTTCATTTTATTGGAGTGCCATTGATTTCTATCACTTGGATGACACCTTGGTTCTATGGGCTATCACTCTGGTTGAGCGCTCCCCTTGATTGTCTCCCTTGGCACGTGTGGAGGCATTCTTGTGGCTGTCCCCTTCTTTATGGTGTCAATTAGCTATTGTGGACACGCCCTCCTTGGTTTTGACGCTTCTATCATGGCTAAATGGTCTCCTTGCTGCATGGATTGATGAGTTGGAATGGAGGTTGAGTAAGTTAATATGTGGACATCCATTTCCACATGTATGTGTTCATTCCTACTTTGATGAAACACTACACATGGGGGGTTTGCACTTGATGGATGACTTGCTCTACGCTCACACATGCTATCATTTGTCGGTCTTCCTTGATGAGTTCCCACCCTTTGGATGGTTGTTTACACATCTTCCCCTGCATATTTGGAGGAGCGTTCACTATGGAGAGGTTTCTTGGCCCATTGTTTGTCTCATTTGATGGAACACTCTCCATGTTTATTATCCCACATTCATATCAATGCCATGCATGATGGGGCATCCATCTTTGAGGGTTTGTTGAACACCTTTTGATGGATTATGGCTGAATGTTTTTGTTGGGGGGCTCTTATGGCACTTCATTGTACACTTATCTATTGGAGTGCCCACCCTTTTTGATCTTGTTTTATGAAGGGTGTCCACCTATGGAGATGTCTTTTGCATATTTTAATGTAGTGTACCATCATTGGAGGGCCTATTGCGCACTCATTTATGATTATTTCGAGTGTGTTGATCTTGGGAGCACTCTACATGCCATTATGTGGTTGTTTTGAGAAGGGCGTTCACCCATTTGGGGTTGGCATTTCCACATTTGAGGGGTTTTGGCTTGGAGCGTCCACTTTGGAAACACTTTGCACTCCATGGCATAATTTGTTGGAGCGTCCACCTTGGAGACGCTTTGCACTCCATGGCATTACTTGTTGGACTACTCCACTTTTAGAATGTTGCCATCACTCTATCATACTTTTAGTGATGAAGAATTCCACTTTGGAGGGGTTTTATTGCCCTTTATGGAGGTTTTTTGGACTTTGGAGGATATCTATGGGTAAAGACACAAAACCCTAGGTTTAGGGTTCACTCATTGCTTGGACCACTTTATTGTTGGAGCGCTAGCTTTTGGAGGCTAGGGTTTGACTTCTACTTGTCATCATTCACTCTCATTTGATGGATGCACCCCCTTCTTGGCCCTTTCCTTTCTTGGAGCTTGTATATGTGGCTTTGACCACCATATTTCATGTATGTTATTGGAGCTTGTATATGGTGGCTTTGACCACCATATTTTGTATTTGTCTACTCCACCCTAGGCTAGATCTAGGATTTTGTCATTATTTTATTGTAGTAGGAGGATGAATTGAAAGCTATCTAAGGCTTTGCTCTCTCCCTCATTCTTCATGGTTGGATTTTGAGAGTTCTTTCTCTTTTGGAGCTTATTGGATATATCTTTCATGGTGCAACTTGAAGTGTAGGGGTTTCTTCTCTTCTCAATGTGTGGCTTATGTCCTAATGTTCTTTAATTGTTGCTTGTGATTGTAGAGTTTCCCGTGCATGCTATTGATTGGCTTGTACCATTGGGAGTGTTTTATGTGAGAAGTTTTTCCCCTATCTCCCTTTGTTGTTTTGCTTGTGATTTATTAATTCGCATCTTTCATCTTTAGAGTTGTTACTTACCTAATATCTCATTTAGTGTGGCACACCCTCAATAGCATGCTTTGATGTAGTATTGATTGGGCTTTCCTAGTATTCTCTACTTTCATTTTTAGGAATGTTAAGTGCCTTTGTGTGTGCATGCATATTGTAGCCTAGGTCTTAACGCTTGAGCTTGCCCTCTTGGGTTGATCCTTGGATCTATTTGCACTTGTTGGATTACCCTCAAAGAATATGAGGGGTAACATGACCTATGGCCTCCTCGTCGACCACATGCCTTGGACGGGTGGTTAAACTAATTGAGCTAACCCTCGGGGCATATATATATATATATATATATATAGAGAGAGAGAGAGAGAGAGAGAGAGAGAGAGAGATACACACACAGAGACACACCTTGGGTGGGTGGTTCAACTAATTGAGCTAACCCTTGGGGCTTATATATCTATTATTATATACCCACACACTACTTGTCGCGTTTCAGGGGTCTACATGTGTCATGTCAGATATCCTTACTTGCATGTTCATGTGTTTTTGTTGTATATTGTGTGTAACACTGTAAACTAAGTCACACACAATGTGAAGCACCTTGGAAATGAAGAGGTCCAATGGAGTTGACATCACCTAACAATGTTTATATTCAAGAAATCTTATGGAAGAAAAGATGGTGCCAAGTGTTCCATACAAAACCCCAACAATCTTGAACATATTTGCGGCTCCAAAATAAGTGACAGATTGTCTCAGCCTCACCACAATATGGACACTTGTCATTTGTGAAACTTGTTATGATATTTGTTCCTTGAGTGGTAAACCTTAGTAGATGAACAACCAAGTAAACATTTGCATTTTGAAAGAGAGATTGAATGTCCAATTTGTTTGTAGATGATGACTCACTTCTTTCCCACATATGAAAGACCCCAATGCCTACTTAGTTTTTCCTACAAGGAAAGAGGTGTGCATAGAAATTGATACAATTCTCTGGCTTGGTACACCCAAACGTTTTTCCATAAGACCACAGTCAATCCTGCCGAATAGGCCCCAAAGTGTGCATATAAATCCTATAAGACTTATCAAGCAGAGTCAACTACTGAAGCTCCTAAATATGAAATCTATTTGAGCACATCAAACCAGACTCATGTGCAAGATTAATCGAGGTCTTCCATGCTTGATGACCCATATGCTAAAGATCTTGCCACTACAAAAGCCCTTTTTGAGCTAGCTGTATAGGAATATACTTGTCCACATGGGCTATGGAGGAGGCACATTCTCTTCCTGACCAAATTGAATGTAAAGCAAGATCAAATCCTGTTCCAAAACCCTCCCAATACCAAGTAGGCACCAAGTAAGTGCATGAACTAGTCTTTTCGATGCTGCTTGAATTTGTTATAAGATAGGGGAGAGGGATGCCATCAAAACAGGCACAAATGGGACTAACCTTACCAAGAGAGAGGGGTGATTTGTGCATAATACCTTGGGGCTCAGTTAGGGCTGAATCATAAATGAGGAAAGTCTGCTGGCACATGCAGCATGAGTGTTGATGGAGTTGGAGGGGCTTAGGCTAATTGGCTTCAAATATGTCAACAGGGTTAGACGAATAGGGTTCACAGTGGTCTACAATTCTTAGATAGTCTTGCGCTATTGTGGCTAAGATGGCTTAGGTAGATGAGCTTGAACTAGTTCGTGTTTAGAAATGACTACCAACCATACTAAGTGTGAATTGGTGATTTGGCATACCTTGCGACAACCATGCTGATTACATGTCATGCAGTCAATGTTACTTCTCATCTTGTCGAAGCTTCAAAATCTGATTTTTTGAGTGCACTTGAGAGGGGCATGTGATGTATACGGGAGGCATTGAGGTATAATGTTGTGGATAGGAGAACCTTTGGCAAATAGACTTCCATTATTATCCTTGGCAAATAATAGGTGGTTGGATATTGTCTCTCACACGAGACATCTCTATGTATTGACTTTCACACATGTTTGAATAATCTCTCTCTCTCTCTCTCTCTTCAAGTATTTTGTGTAAGTGTAAATGTGCAACGTAAATAATTATTTCTCACCAAGTAGCTTTTTTTGCTTTAATGAGAAGGTTTCCAAGAGATAGTTGCTTGTACCACAATATTTACTATTATGGTCATCATAATTATTAAATTGAGCACTATATGAATATTGAACAAAGTATATATGCATCTTCTTTAACCACTTAATGATTTGTGTGTAATATGCCTTCATATTGATAATAGTCTTTGTTCACCCCCCATTTTGCATATGCGTCCACATGTGATTTTTATTACAATATTCAATTGGGGGTGACATGTTTATGGAGATTTGATGCCTTGGGTTCTTGATGGTAGAGATTTTCTTCATGGATGATGATGCTTTGGATGATTTGCTTGATAGATCTTATGGTGCTATTAGATAGGACATGTGTTTTCTCCATGGTGATTGGATGCTTTTGTGTTCTCATACTGGTTATTGGCATGCTTGTTCGTCATCTATCTAACATTTGTGCATTCATGGAAATGGGATCCCATCAACTTAGGGTTTCTGAAAGTTGTGAGAAGTGTTAGATGAAGCATTGCCTATGGTTGGTTATCGAAGTATGAGGCCTCTTAGCTTTGGCATAATGGTATACTTCACTCTTGCATTGATGGTTCATGACACATGGTTCACGTATGGATGGAGTGCCCTATCACTTTGGGGTTACCTTGTATCTCTACATGGCATAGATCTTCATTTTTTGAGAGTGACCTTGCTCCTTGGTTCATGGATCTATCTTCCATGCATTGATGAGATAGTGGAGGTTGATAATTTGGTTGCTATGTGGAATAAAATTGGTTGAGAGAGTGGTTTGACCCTTGGCATGGTCAATAAAGATAGCATCCACTTATGGTGAGTTAGTTGAGTAAGTTGGAGGCTAAGACGTGGTCCTTATTTTGGTCTCTTATGGAGGTGCCCTCTATCTTGGGCTTTTTGCATCTTGGATATTGTACTTGTCGCTTCGACCATTTCATATCATGGATATTGTTAGAGTTGGTTAGGGTTTGTTGGAGGATTTTTTGATTTGTTTACTCCTCCGATCTAGGGTTTTGGTAGATCTATTACTTTTTTAATTAAAGGAAGTTGAGCTCATCTCCTATATAAGAGTGCCTCCTCCTCATTTATAATTATGTTTGCATTGGGGGATAAATCCCTTTAGATTAATGAATTTTCTCTTGGTTCTTATGGATGTTTAAGGCTAGCACTCCATTAAAGGCTTCTCATATTTTTATGCTTGATTGGTTGATGGATCTACAAAATGTCAATGACATCGAGGTAATGAAGAATAGGCTGTCTATCCTCTATGTGGTTGTTATATGTTAGAAGTGTAGTTTAGTTGCACCTTTTCTTCTCTTAGATCATGTGTTTTCCGATGCATTCCAAGATAGTTTTCCTTCATAATGTTTGTTTGAAATTTCTGCCCTACAACTTTTCCTTTGTTGATCTTGAAATCAGCCCAGCCATTAGAGAGCAGCTAGGTTTGTGCAGTGCAACCCTATCCTTTTCTAATTATTCCTAGAAACCCTCATTCGATCTTTCGTTGACCCCATTTGCCCATTGGATAAGACACTAGCCTCCAATCCCTTTATCACCCTTATATTTTCCTTTACATAAAAACACTTTGTTTTGCTAGAGTTACTCCTTAATATCACTTTGTGCTCCATTGTTAAACTCTAGTAATCCTATCTAGGGACTCCTCCTTTGAGCTAGAGAAGAGCTAGCCTAAAGAGCAGAAGAGGGTTAGGTGTGGTGACATTGGCCTCTCTCTTGCTTATCCGGAAGCTACCATTGACTTTAGGGCTTTGATCTACAGATGCTAGTTTGTATGATAACAGTCTCTATAGTACACAAACTTCTTTCCCATGCCCATGATTCAATATTTGAAAAGAGAAATTCAGAAAAATGATTTGTTTCTAATAATATCAAGGGCAAGTGGTAGTTTTAATATTCTAGGCATTACTTCTTAGCTTTCTTGTAAAGCTTGTACATTATATATGTTTTTATTAGATTGACAATTCAAAGTCTACACATTAAGGTATGCAAAATTCAACTCATTATGGTTTCTAACCTTCTGCTGTCTTATAAAGGTGTCTGCAGCATTTGCATCTGTGATTATGAAAACCAAATTTGACAACATTGTCAAATCAAAAAGACATATCTTAAGAAGGAAAACTGATGAAATTGAGTCTGAGGACGTCACGGGAGAAATTCTTAAAGAAACAATGCTAAAGCTTGGTCCAACTTTTGTAAAAGGTAGGTGATTTTCATTTTTTCCTTTCAAGAACATATACTGTAGAATAAAAGTTGTTTTTTGGAATGTCTGCTGTTATTTCAACTATCTTGTTTTTAACTCCCAGTTAAAATTATCTCATTTTTTACAATAATGTGGCATTACTTGACGTTGGGAGCAGTATCATTTACCTAAGTTTCATAGATTATTTTTTGAATCTATAGGATCTATAATAAAATAACTAAAAGTTTATATTTGACCTGTTAATGCAGTTGGCCAGTCGATTTCTACAAGGCCAGATTTAGTAGGCCAGGAAATTTGTAAGGTATGTTATTCAGTTTATGTTGGGTAGGAATCAGTCCTTTAATTAGTTATGTTTTGTAATTTATTTGAGAGACACAGCTATGGACATTCTCTGCAGGAAACAATTTGTTTTTGGTGTGCATGTCTTATATGCTTTTGATGGGATAATTTAAGACTGAAAGAACACTCTAAACTTTAAAGGATATGCATGCTAAATTCAATCTAGAAGCATGCTTTCTAGCCCTGGTGCTTGTTTTATTATTAATCTTGAAACTTCTTTTACAATCATTTTCATTGTTACTGTACTTATCATCAATTTTTTTCACTTGAAAATATGTTCTCATTAGTATCAAATATTTATGAAATGTACAAGGCTATTTTACAAAAAAAAAGAAGGCCGTGCAAAGATGTGTCGCCAATCATCAAAGACTTAACTTGATTCAACGATAAATGTATACTAACAAAACATAGAAAACACCATAAAAAGAAAGCATGATGCTATAAGCATCTTTGGGGTTCCACACATTTTCCATAAATATCAAAAATACGAAAAATACAGGTTTTCTGAAGGCAGGGACATCAAAAGCATAGAAGCAAATGCATGAAGGGGCACAACCACCCAATTCTCCATGTCTACATGTTGGCAATTTCTTGATTGTGGTCATCTCAACTCCATGGCTCTTTTGTAGGTGCCTCAGGGAGTGGAGATCCCAACTGTCAATCTCCATCTTTTGCTTAGGTTGGTCTTGATATGTGTAGAGGTGGAGAAAGGCAGTGAAAGAATCAAGCAAATCCTTTATCAAATAAGAGAATCAGGAACCTATCCAAGATTACACACCTGAGTATGCAAATTCGGCACATAAATCCTAGGCTGAGCAAGTTATGAGGAACTGACATGATAGACACACAAAGTCAATAACTTGCTCTAAATGAAAATGAAAACGAAAACTAGTAGAATATGATATTACTCGGGACAAGAAAAGTTGAAATTACAAGGGGTTTGGATGTGGGGCTTCATAGAGGAGGAATGTCCTCCTTTTCACACATTATGTAACTCCCATGGACACTAATCCTCCTACCTAATGGGAGTTACAGTACACAAAAGAGAAAACATGATGAGAGTTACATGGAAGTTACATGATATGTAAATATGTGTTAGGTTTTCACATGGACACTTAAGGAAATAAATCCACATGAGATGGGAGCCGTGTGGGAGCAAGGTGAGAAGCCTAAATAAGCCTTCACAGCACTCCATTTGCTTGAAATTTAAGAGTAGAAGGTAGATACAAGAAATTCTTAAACTTCAAAGAAAGTCAAATTTGTATATTATGAAAACAAAAATTGTGCATGTTAATGAAAAAAGTGGTTGTTATTCCAACATACAATTTTTTGATGGAAAGCTATCTTGCCACTCTCCCTAAGATTGATGGTTGGAGTTAGAATGTGGATGTAGCTGCTATTTGTTGCTAGAATTATTGAAGGTCGTGTTATCCTCTAGATACTTTGCAGTGTGCCATATCATATGTGCCAAATGAGCAATACCCACATGTGAGATCTAGCAAAAGACCACTAACCCAAGGAGTGCGACTTGCCTCAAGGAGGACTAGTGCCTTAGATGAAGGGGTAAATGGAGTTGGATGTCCACGAAATTATAGATTGGGATAGTTAAGATTATTACTAAGGTGGGTTTTAATTATTAAGCCCAAGTGATTGCTAGATCTCCATAGATATGAAAAATAAAAAATGCAAGGGTTTTGATTTTACGGTTTATATGACCAATGGAGAAAAGATGGATGGAATTAGATACATACCTTGTAGAACATACCTCAAAAGCGTGTGGCCTCTTAGCAAATTGATAGCCTTCCCCCTGTGTGTATATTCAAGAGTGAGATCCAAAGGCCCAAGTGAAATCATCCTCCTCCTAAGGTGACCAATTCGCCCTCCTCTTGCAAGACAAGATCAATGAGAAACAAGCCAAGCAAAAGAATGATGATAATGATGAAAAGATGAAAGAGAAAGCATCAAGTATGTCACTAAGATACAATAATGATACTCCCTGAGACAAAAGGCCAATCCAATGCAAGCTATGGGGTTTCACCACAATAGCCTCCCTCCAAATCGGCCTCCCTATAGAAAAACGTCTTGGAACCCCAAGATCCACAATGATACACAGAAAAATGATTTTATATTCAACTTGCAAAAGAATCCATCAAGACAAGAGAAGTAGATCCACAAAATAGTATTTTTATTCCAAGTTTGAAGAGCTCCAGAGGTGCCTTTACAATAGGGGGGTCTCCTCCTTTTATTCCATTTTTTTATCCTCCTGAAAAACCCTGAAATTGCCCATAAATGACTGTTAGGTGCCTGCACTATCAAACTGCCTGTTCCATCATGTTTGGAAGGGGGGTAATATGGTAATAACAAGTGGCTGGACCACCCCCTTCCCCTTTAGCACTCTAGGCAACGACTAGCCTCCAATGATCTAGCTGGACAAGCCACAACAGCATGGCCAAACTGGTCAACAGGTGGAAAACTGCTCATAACATGCCTAGGAGTGCCTGAAACTGATAGATAAGTGTCGCAATAGGTCCAAAAGACTCAAATCCACTAGAGATGAGTACTCATACACCCCCTGATAACCTGTAGGATCATCTGTAGGGTCCACCATACCCGAACAAGTAAAAATATGATGATCTGGTAATAATAATAATCATGAAAAACTGCATCAATCATCATCTAAAGCCCGTTCCCATCATATAGAATCATCAAAAGGGTATATAGAAGATCATAGATCAACATCATACATAAAGTGGTCCATCTCATCACAGATCCCAAGGTTGACCTTGGTCAAACTAGGTTTGATCGGTCAAACTGATCAAAATATGACCCTGGCTATAGAAGCCATGCTGCTGCAAGTGCAAATGGTTAAGACATGCTCTCTAAATCATTTTCATAGCGAGACTCTAGAGTATTAAGCATCATTTCACTGGCAGTTAGTAAATAGTAATAGGTTAGTTAAATAATTTACTTCCAATAAGAATCTCAAGAATATACTTGTTTGTAAACATTATCAAATTGTTAGCAAAGGGTGAAGGCTAAAGACTCAAGGCTAGGTTGAAGGGATGACTTGACTGACTTGACATTGCGATACTTTGGATGAGGGACATGGTGTTATACACTTAAGCATGTGTTGGACAAGGAGTACACAAGGAATGGCGCTGTCTCACAAATGGATAAGTTGTTCAGAGAAGTGCTTATTCAACCTTGGCAAAAGTTGTCTACTACTAGAACCGTCGTGAACTAGGTGCCCAACTAACCGTAACTTGAGGTTCTGGGGGACACTTAGAATTAGCTATCCCTTGCTCCATCTCATATCATAACCCGTAGGCTCAATGAGGAAAGTTTCACATAAGGTCAACAGTCTTTAGATTTAGCATACATTTAGCCACTGCTTTTTAGGATCTTTCATTTCATTTAATTTCATGGCCAACAATCTTTAGATTTAGCATACATTTATCTAATTCTTTTTAGGCCTAATATGACCCCTCTGGGATTTCACATGTGTTGATAAGCACAACTAATCGCAGCTTACATCCAGGGTGCATTTACATTTCATAACATTTGAATTTCACTTCAATTTCATAGCCCTATTCATTGGGCTGTACAAGATATACAATAATTTCCATATGTATTACAACTTTGCTTCAGGTTTTAGCCAACACAACTCAAGCAACTAGGGGGACTTCCACAAATCTAAACCACACATTGGGGCAACCGACTAGAATGATAAAGGCATAAAATCCAACTCACCAAGGGCAAGTTTTGTTGCCAACTCAGAGCCGAGACACAAAATAAACATGGATGTAAGTCCAACATAGAGGCAGAAGCGGGAAATATCCTCCATATCACAAGTCAAGGTGTAAGTCAGGGTGAAGATCAATATATAGGGAAATGACAAATGGATGGATGGAGACAAGTGAACAAATGGATGGATGGAGACAAGTGAAGATGGTGCCTAAGCTAGCAGGTCAGGCAGGCACTAAATGATCATGTTCACATTCATATGAAGGTAAAGACCAACAAGTATAATACAAGGGTTTCCAAATGTCAATAATACAACCAATACATATAATCCATAACCAATTTCATTTCAATTTTAATACACTACCAGATCATAATTACTTTATACCAAGTCAGTGCTATCAAAATGACCTAAACAACAAGGTAATAACATCAATGCACATCATATATACTGGGTCATCAATCAACATCTGTAATCTGAACCAACTATAACCACTGAGAACACTGTATCTGAAATACTGAAAACTGCACTTCAACTATATGGAATAAAAGGCCATATCGGTCATCAAATCTGAGGTTTCAAGGCTCAACCTTGGCATAAGGTCTACTAAATGTCTGATACAAAGATGCTTTGATGTGTGAGTGATCATAAATAATGCTGCTCATCATAGCTGATCTCACTGAAAAAGTGTAAAGGCAAAGCTCTGAAAAGTGTAGATGTCTGCTCTGCTCACATGGTAGCCCAGCTACTATGTGTGTGATAACAAACACCACACCCGAAATCCATCTTGATTTGCAGAGGATTTTGGACAAACATCAATAGGTCTTTGAGACACCAAAGGGTTTACCCCCATCTAGAGGAGAGTATGATCATGGTATTCCCTTGATTCTAAGCAATCATACACCAAATGTACGACCATATAGGAATCCATTTGCACAAAATAATGAAATTGAAAAGATAATTCGAGAGCTACTAGAGGCAGGAGTCATACGTCCTAGCACTAGCCCATATTCATCCCCAATTGTCATGGTTTTAAAGAAATAAGATGATTGGCGCATGTGTCCTGATTTTCGTGCCCTCAATAAGTTGACCATGAAATATAAATTTCCCATCCCAGTCATTGATGATCTTTTGGATGAGCTCCATGGGGCAAAATTTTTCACCAAACTTGACTTTCGTTTAGGATACCACCAAATCAGGATGAAAGAGGCCGACATTCCAAAGACAAATTTCTAGACACATGGAGACCATTATGAGTTCTTGGTAATGCCCTTTGGACTTTGTAATGCCCCCTCTACCTTTCAAAGCCTCATGAATAAAATTTTGAAGCCATATCTTCGTCATTTTGTGCTGGTTTTCTTTGATGACATTTTGATTTATAGTAAAACTTGGGATGCCCATGTACAACATGTTGATAAAGCCTTGCAACTCCTTCGAGAGCATCAGTTATTCATCAAACACTCCAAATGTGCTTTTGGGGTCTCAAAGGTTGAATACTTGGGTCACATTGTTGGACAAGATGGGGTGAAAGTGGACACCAAGAAGTTGCTTCAATGCAAGAATGGCCCTGTTGCCGCCTAATACACACCTGGGGGGAACGCGGCAGGAAACCTTCAAGCCGCTTGGTGTGTCCTTGGGGGCAAATGAGAGTCAAGTGTTACTTGATTACTCGATTCCTCTGTCTAGGCTTACTCCTAGCGAAGCCAAGGGGGGTGGTCCCTATGAAAAATATCTAAGGTTTTTGATCTATGAAGACAGAATAAAAACTATTCTAGGAGTTAATGTGATGATAAAAAATGATACAACAAGACATCATTTGCAATTTGTAGTTTTAAATAATACAACACATAAGATAAAGATGCATTCACGACATTTTGTAGATTAACTTAACCATAAAAATAGATGACTAGTGCCGAGAAATAAATGCGAGTGCTTGATGTGTAGTGTTGTGAAAGTATTGCAAGAGGCTTGTTGATTTATTTTAGATTTATTAAATGCGTATTAAAGAAATGGGTTAATTCTTGGTTTGGCCCAAAGTAAACCTAGCCTTTCGAATTGAGTGCTCTAGCCTGCCGACTCTATAGTTTCCGCCCATGCAACCTCCCAAGTTCTTAGAATTTGGTTCGATTGGATTTCCCTATTAAAGCTAAGTGCCTTGCACCCGTTTCTGATTGAGCCAAACTGCTCAGACTATGTTGCAATGGTCAAGAGCATACTTTGGGCTTGTAGCGTTGGTTCGTTTTATTAAGTATTGAAAGTGGATGATTAAACTAAACTAAACCCTAAGAGTATATTTTCTTCACACCAAAATGGTGGAGTACTTCGGTAGAGCAAGGGGGGTAAATTTTGTTGTATTTTAGGAACAATTGTAATTGTAGCACCAAAAATGAAAGATGGATAAATCAATTGTAATGAGTCCTTTGAGGACGTTTTTGTGTGCTTTGTGATGTTGTTTAATTACTAAAACATAAGGAAAACTAATCTAGAACAAAAATGAAAAAATAAAAAAGTAAAAAAAATGTGAATCCCCCCTGGGGGGATTGGAGCCGGGCACTGGAATTGCCTGCTGAGCTCTTTTTATTTATGATTTACAATGAAGTTGGAAGAAAGAAATGCTTTGGATCTTTACAGATCTAGATCCAAAAGCTTACAAAAATACAAGTGTAAATTACCCAATGAAATTAGGAAGCTCTGGGAAGCTTTTGTTTGGCCTCAAACTCAATTTTTTACCACTAAAGTCCAAAAACCTGCTAAAAAAAAATTAGGACAGCGAACAAATTAGTGTTAGAAAATGCCCAAAATCACTTTTAAAAGTGATTTGGGCAACTAGAAAAATTATGGAAAAATCTAGGCTAATGTACTTGAAAAAGTTGAATGAAAATGACTCAAAAGGACAAGTCCTTTTGAGGATTTTGGCTTGCTTTTGAGGGCAGCCAATGAAGCACTTTAACTTTGCTAGAATTATCTATCAAACCCAAAAGAATCTATTTAACATGCAAGATAAAAATTGTACTTTGAAAAAATTTGCAAAATGAAATAGCTTCCTAGCTAGATCTACTTTTTATGATAAAACTTCGAAAGGACTTTAGATCTAAGCATAAACTGAACTCATAAATCAGATCTACTTAGTAATTGAAATTTGAAGCATAGATCTATAAGTCTAGCAAGTAACCAAGGAGAAAATATTGCTTTAAGAGGAGAAAGAGAAGGAGAAGCGATCTTGATGCCGGATAGAGTTCTTGTAGAAACATTTTGGTGGAATGCAATTGGATTAAGCCACATGAAATCTTGGAGAGAGGGAGAACAAGCTTGTTCAATCTCCAATCCACGGTTACCTGCAACTATTTCGAAAGGTACTTGCAACAAAGTTTGTGAGATCTAGTTACACATGTATGAGAAAAACTAGAAGCATAATAATTAACTTATTAAGATGCTAGATCTATATTCTTCAACATATATGAGCAAAATGAACCAAGAAATAAACTTATTAAATGATTCCTTTCTATCGATTGAGAACAATCCTACCAAAGCTAGATTCACCATACAAAGTTGCAAGAAGAATTTAATTAAATACAAGTTACCTCAAACATGCATGGCCATGATCATCCAACACAAAGACACTACACCAATGAGCCTACAAAGCTTGAACTCTTTATTCCAACAATGCAAATCATAAGACAATTACAAATAGCAAGACTACTCTTCTCCACAACTCCCAACTCTTTTAAATGAGAGAATAAAGCCTAATTATATAGCAAAACCAAGAGAAATCCTCTTTGACACTTGTAGAAATGAGTTGATACACTTGGAAAAGGCTTGTTGACACATGTGAGAGGTTTGGGGAGGTTAATGACTCCTTTCTCCAACCATTTGACACTTTTCAACTTCCTCTTGACACCTCTCCAACCACAAATTCGCCCCCCACCTTGGTGGATCTCCAATATTCAATCTTCAATCTTCAATCAAATCATCATTTATTTGCTCAATATTCTCCCTGATTTGATTGCCAATCAAAGGAGATTTGATTCCAACACATTTCTTTGATTCGTGGGATTGAGATTTTGCCTTTATTATGTTTTTTTTGCCAATTAAATTGGTCTTTTTGGGTTTTTTGAGTAAATATTATTTTCTGAGATAAATACTTACTCAAAACTTAGGATAAGTGGGTTTATGGGTTTAGTGGATGCTTTGGCTTAAAAAACAAGCATCCACTTGACAAATTACGCCCACAAACCATACTTTTATTACATTTTTAATTTTTTCCAATTAAACTATTAAAAAATAGTTTAATTTCACGGGAAAAATTATTTTTCTCAGAATTTAAAAAAAACTTAAGGGGACCTAGCACATGTCCACGACTCAATTTTAATATCTAGCATGGTAATATACATTGACACTTGAACTTTAATAACCTCCTAAGACTGAGAAATCATGCCGACCACCCCAACTTTGGAGGTATGAGTGAAAAACTCAAAAATTATGTCATTTATGTTAAAATTTAGGAATTTGATAGCAATGATAGACTGTGAATAAAAAATGTAGAAATGGCTATCAGTAATTACACATCCACAAAAATTGAACACAGTAATTTTTCATGGGGAAACCTTTTAAGGACAAAAACCCAAAGCAATTTAATAATTTATTTCCAAAATGAGATTACTGAGTTTGTACAATAGCAGGCAGAGAACAAGCTTTTACAACAAATTAGAATTTGTTTTACTGAACAAGAAGAACCCTTTACAATGACTACTGCCCCTAAACTCAAGGCTTCTACTGCTGCCCAAAATTCAGGGCTTTTGCTGCTGCCCGAAATTCAGGGCTTTTATTGCTGCCCGAAATTTAGGGCTTTTGCTGCTGCCCGAAATTCACTGAATTGATGCTGAGGGTGGCCGAGCTGTAAGAGAGACTGCTTGAGTTTTATCTGAAGCTGATGTGAACTTTCTGAGGCTGACATGGAGTTAGAAAAGACTTGAAATCAAACCCTGGCTGAACTTGATAGCAGCAGAATGAAGAGAGACAAACCCTAGCTGTTAGGGTACTTTGAACCAGCAGTAGAAAGAGTGATTCTTCAAGGAGTAAGAACTAGCAATTATGAAAAGAGAACCCAGCAGAAAAGTCACCCTTGACCTGATCTTAAAAGTAGAGAAAACACTGAGCAAATCCACGAGCTGAGCCTTAGATCAGTCAAACCCACGAGCTGAGCAGAAGATTCCACGAATTGTATTCTTCAAATGTTGAGTTTCCTTTTGTTTATTTATAGTGGAATAATTCCACTTTATTGAGGCCGACCTATCTTCACATAAATTAATATATATTTTATTATTATTTATTTTGTCCTCCAAAAAAAAAAAAGAAATAAGTATGAGGCTGACCTGTCCACCTGTCCTTCACATAAATTAATTTTTTTTTTCTTTTCTCCAATAATGAGCCAACCCAAAATAAATAAATAAATAAATAAATATTTATTTTTCTTCTTCTAAATGGTGGGTTCATGGACCAAGCCAAGCTATGCTTGGGTTTCATTTTATCTTCAATAAATCATGCAGGTGTTCTTCAAGGTCTTCATGTCCACTCCAAGTACATCATCATAGGGAGATAAATTAATTGCTTTACTTCACCCTCCTGTTGTCACCAAGACCAAGTGAAGGAGTACACCACTTGCCCAGACCTGGTCTAGGGCTTACAGTGAAATCTTGGTAACTGACCAGGTACCTCCATTCTCCCAGAGAATGGCTCTCAGCCCCAGGCTAAGCTTCCAGTCCTAGACTGGATCAATATCCTGGTAACTGACCAGGTGCCTCCATTCTCCCAGAGAATGGCTCTCAACCGCAGGCTGAGTTCCCAGTCCCAGACTGGGTCAATATCCTGGTAACTGACCAGGTGCCTCCATTCTCCCAGAGAATGGCACTCGATGCTGCTCAGAAAATCAACACTCCCTCTCAGCGAGAGGGTCATTCTCTGCAATACCAAGCTTGTCTCGAAAGTGCACAAGCTTTGTCAACGACAAGGGCTTGGTCAATATGTCAGCAATCTGCTCATCTGTACGGATGTACTGGAGCTTCATGGCACCTCGTTGTACCATATCTCTGATGAAGTGGTACTTCATCTCAATGTGCTTTGACCTGTCGTGAAATACAGGGTTCTCTGAAAGCTTAATGCAACTCTGATTATCGCAATGGATAATAGTTGGTTCAAGCTTTCCACCAAACAGGTCAGAGAGAGCTTTCTAAGCCAAACTGCTTCTCTGCAGGCATCACTGGCAGCAATATACTCAGCTTCAGCTGTGTTTTGAGCTATGGAACCCTGTTTTCTGCTGGACCATGAGATCATGGCTGATCCCAAACTGAAACAGTACCCTGATGTGCTTTTCCGGTCCACTGCACTGCCAACCCAATCGGAGTCAGCATATCCAAGTAGCATTACCCCACTGTTGGAGGTATATCTAAGCCCATATGTAATAGTACCTCGCAAATATCTGAGCACATGTTTGGCAGCTATCCAGTGTATGTGCTTCAACTCGGACATGAACTGACTCAATGCATTCACTGTATAACAGATATTTGGTCTCGTATGCACTAGATACATCAAAGATCCAATAAGTTGGCGATACTGAGTAGGATCCACTGCTTGTGAAGAAGTAGCTGAGTCACGTAACTTCTTCAGATTTGATGTCATGGGTACACTCATGGGTTTGCAGTCATGTATCCCAAACCTCTGCAAGATATCAACTGTATACTTTCCTTGAGACAGAAAGATCTCATCTGGCTTTTGCCAGACCTCTAAACCAAGAAAATAGTGCGTGAGTCCCAGATCCTTCATTTCAAATTCTGAAGTAAGCTCCCTCTTGCACTGAGCTATCAGTTGCTCCTCTCCAGTGAGGAACAGATCATCCACATATAGGACTAGGATCAAGACATGGTTCTGAACAACCTTAAAGTGAAGGTTGGGATCGGCAGTGCTCTTGGAGAATCCCAAACTGTGAAGGTAACCATCAATCCTGGCATACCAGACCCTTGGGGCCTATTTGAGTCCATACAAAGCTTTCTTTAGTTTGCACAAATGAGACTGCATTTCATGTGTCACAAAACCTTCAGGTTGCTCAATGTAAACCTCTTCTTCAACTTCTCCATTAAGAAAAGTTGTCTTTACATCCACTTGATGGAGTTTCCATCCAAAGACAGCAGCGAGGGAGATAATAGTTCTGATGGTGGTATACCTGGCAACAGGAGCAAATGTTTCATCATAGTCTATGCCTTCCTTTTGTGAGAAACCACGTGCCACAAATCTTGCTTTATATTTCTCAATGCTGCCATCAGCAACATGCTTGATTTTATAGAGCCATTTGGAAGTTACCATAGAATTCCCTTTTGGTCGAGGAATAATTTCCCACACATCATTTTTCATAATGGAATTATATTCTTCTGTCATGGCATCAATCCATACCTGATGAGTTTCAGCTTCTTTGAATGTAGAAGGCTCTGCATCAATGAGCTTACTCATAAGACCTGAGTATTTCTGGTGCTTCTTGCTTTCTTTGAATGTCCTAGAAGGAGCTTTATGCTTCTCTGCTTCTTGCAATATTTCTCTCGCCCAAGTAGGTCTTCTCTTGGAAGGAGGAGCTTCAAGTAGTTCTCCAGCTGGTCTTTCTGGTTCTGAGTAAGCATGAGGTTCATCTTCTTCCTCCCTCTGATTCTTTGAATGAGGAGAGTCTGGAATGTCAGAAAGAGATCCTTCTGGATCTTTTGGAAGCTCTTTGGAGTGGCGGAAAACAGCTTCCTCATGAAATATCACATTTCTGCTGATTTCAATGTATCTTTGACCAGGAACATAGATACGGTAGGCTTTTGAATTTTCATTGTACCCAACAAATGTGCCTTTCTTTCTGGAAGGCTCCAGCTTTAATCTCTTTTCTTTTGGCACATGGATGTAGACTGGAGTGCCAAAGATCCTCATGTGGTCAACTGCAGGTTTCTTTCCTGTAAAGACTTCTTCTGGAGTCTTTTCTCCTAAAATGGCATGAAGACTTCTGTTTTGAATATAGACAACTATACTAGCAGCCTCAACCCATAGAGACAAAGGAAGATCTAGATCACACAACATGGCTTTAGCAACCTCACAGACTGTTCTGTTCTTCCTTTCTGCAACCCCGTTTTATTGAGGGTTGTAAGGTACAATCAACTCCCTCTGGATCCCTGCTTCTTGGCAAAAATCATCAAAATCATTTGATTCAAACTCACCTCCATTGTCTGACCTCAAGATGCGAATGTGTCTTCCTGTCTGATTTTCAATCAGCGCCTTGAACTCCTTGAACTTATCAAAAGTTTCACTCTTAGCCTTTAGAAAGTAAATCCAAGATTTACGAGAGTAATCATCAATGAACAATACATAGTATAAACAACCACTTAAGGAAGGTGAAGACATGGGTTCACAAATGTCAGAGTGAATCAAATCCAAAATCCCTTTTGATTTGCTGTGGCTTTTGGAAAAAGACTTCTTGGTATTTTTACCAAGGGCACAACCTTTGCAAATACCACTATGTTCATTAGAAAACTCAGGCATACCTGTAACCATCTTTTGAAGACCAGGGAGAGCTGCATAATGAAGGTGCCCAAACCTACGGTGCCATAGCTCACAAGGGTTGATAGTATTGTGAACCAATGCTTGAGTAGAGTGCCCAAATGCCTTGTAAAGGCCTCCCTCTCGAACCCCAATCAATTCTGCTGCACTCAACCTTTCATTCTTTGACCACAACAAAACCTTTTTATCCATGAATATAACTCTGTAGCCTTTGTCTTCTAAGCCAGCTACAGAAAGAAGATTTTTCTTCAAACCTGGGACATATAGTATGTCTTCAATGTGCAACATGGTCCCTGAATCAAGTTGAAATGAGACTGAACCCACTCCCTCAATTTTGTAGGTGGAGTCATCTCCAAGTTCTACTTGAGTGGCAAACTTCTTCTTTCTGTAGCTTGTAAGGGCTTCACGGGAACCTGTCATATGTTTTGAGGCTCCACTGTCCACCAACCAAGAATTTTTGTTGGTGATGGACCCAGCTAGGGTAGAAATCAAATAGTATTCTTTTCTTTATTCTTCTTGCTTGGAGGAATTTGTATTTTTCTTATTCTTTGGTTCTTCTTCTTCAGCTGTAGATGCTTGGAATTTTCTTTTGGGCCTTCTCTGTGGCTACCTACAGTCCCTAGCATAATGTCCCATCTTGAAACAATTGAAACATTTAACTTGTGACATATCAATTTGCTTACCTTGTGGCTTGTTCTCTTTCTTCTTGGGATGGAAGGGCTTCTTGAATTGTTTCTTGGTTTTAGCTGCTAGTGCAAGGTTCCCTTCTTTAGGACCCTTAGTTCTGCTTTGTACTCTGCCTTCTTCTTCTAAACAGTCATGCCAAAGTCTCTCAAAATCTGGCTAAGTCTCACGTCCAGTAACAGAAGCTAAGAAGGTTTCCCAAGAACTTGGAAGACCATCAAAAACAGTTTGTACAAGGTCATCATCATCTACTGTAACCCCAATAGCAGAGAGTTGATCTCTTACCTGAGCAATCTTTGTGAAGAAGGAGGCCACTCCTTCATCTTTTTCCATCTTCAATGTACGAAGTCTATTTTTCAAGACTCTCTTTTGACTGGGTGCTTTCTTCTCGTACAAATTTGTCAAGGTGTCAAAACACTCCTTGGCTGTCTTCAGTTTGACTGAGTCATAGATAATCCTCCTAGCCTTGGCTTGCTTCTTTTTGAATGCTGCCCTTCCTGTGTTTGACGTGGGTTATTCTACAACATTGATGACCAAGTCATCAAGGTCATTTTCTTTCAAGGTGGCCATAAGCCTTGCTTTCCATGAATTAAAGTTTGCTGAACCCTCAAGCCTGTCCTCTGGTCTGAAAGAGGTAGAAGAAGCCATCTCTGGTCTGTCTGTACTGTCCCAAGGTCTATGTAAGACACAGCCAATTGCTCAAACACTGTGTGCTTTACAAGCAGAGCTCTGATACCATGTTAAAATATAGGAATTTGATAGCAATGACAGACTGTGAATAAAAAATGCAGAAATGGCTATCAGTAATTACACATCCACAAAAATTGAACACAGTAATTTTTCACGAGGAAACCTTTTAAGGACAAAAACCCCAAAGCAATTTAATAATTTATTTCCAAAATGAGATTACTGAGTTTGTATAGTAGCAGGCAGAGAACAAGCCTTTACAACAAATTAGAATTTGTTTTACTGAACAAGAACCCTTTACAATGACTACTGCCCCTAAACTCAGGGCTTCTACTACTGCCCGAAATTCAGGTCTTTTACTGCTGCCCGAAATTCAGGGGTTTTGCTGCTGCCCCGAAATTCAGGGCTTTTACTGCTGCCCGAAATTCAGGGCTTTTGCTGCTGCCCGAAATTCACTGAACTGATGCTGAGGGTGGCCAAGCTGTAAGAGAGAATGCCTGAGTTTTATCTGAAGCTGATGTGAACTTTCTGAGGCTGCCATGGAGTTAGAAAAGACTTGAAATCAAACCCTGGCTGAACTTGATAGCAACAGAATGAAGAGAGACAAACCCTAGCTGTTAGGGTACTTTGAACCAGCAGTAGAAAGAGTGATTCTTCAAGGAGTAAGAACTAGCAATTATGAAAAGAGAACCCAGCAGAAAAGTCACCCTCGACCTGATCTTAGGAGTAGAGAAAACACTAAGCAAATCCACGAGCTGAGCCTTAGATCAGTCAAACCCACGAGCTGAGCAGAAGATTCCACGAATTGTATTTTTCAAATGTTGAGTTTCCTTTTGTTTATTTATAGTGGAATAATTCCACTTTATTGAGGCCGACCTGTCCTCACATAAATTAATATATATTTTATTATTATTTATTTTGTCCTCCAAAAAAAAAGAAATAAGTATGAGGCCGACCTGTCCACCTATCCTTCACATAATTTTTTTTTTTTTTTTTTCTCCAATAATGAGCCAACCCAAAATAAATAAATAAATAAATATATATTTATTTTTCTTCTTCTAAATGGTGGGTTCATGGACCATGCCAAGCTATGCTTGGGTTTCATTTTATCTTCAATAAATCATGCAGGTGTTCTTCAAGGTCTTCATGTCAACTCCAAGTACATCATCATAGGGAGATAAATTAATTGCTTTACTTCACCCTCCTGTTGTCACCAAGACCAAGTGAAGGAGTACACCACTTGCCCAGACCCGGTCTAGGGCTTACAGTGAAATCCTAGTAACTGACCAAGTACCTCCATTCTCCCAGAGAATGGCTCTCAGCCCCAGGATGAGCTTCCAGTTCCAGACTGGATCAATATCCTGGTAACTGACCAGGTGCCTCCATTCTCCTAGAGAATGGCTCTCAGCCCCAGGCTGAGTTCCCAGTCCCAGACTGGGTCAATATCCTGGTAACTGACCAGGTGCCTCCATTCTCCCAGAGAATGGCACTCGATGCTGCTCAGAAAATCAACAATTTATTCAACAACATATAATTAAGTAGGGAAAAAACACTCTGGGCTAGTCAGACTAATAACTAAGTCCTAGGAAAGTCGAGTCCTTTACAAAACCATCATGTTATGACATTTTTTACAATTTCCCCGTAGGGCATGGACATATGATTTTATTAAAAAAAAGGGCCAAGGTGGCCTGCTAGGACTTCTGATCTTCTGATTATTGTTAGATTATGGTAACTTTGGGATGTCCTCCATGACTTAGATGCCTTGCATGGAGGGACATTAGTACCATAGGCATCAAGATGGAGTAGAGAGTGAGATACACTGTACTCAGTGGCATGAGCCCAGCAGGGGCTGCTTACGGAGCTTCAGGGGAGATTGACCTATGCATGCATGAGTATTGCATGACCTGCCAGCATTCAGTGATTGCATGCAAAAGAGACCTTTTGCATGCATGCATGCAAAAGTGACTTTTTGCATGCACCGAGAATTAGGGTTTTGGCAAACCTAATTCATCGGTGAGATTATTTATAGAGGCAGGGGGTCCCCAGATGGGGTTACTCAGTTGCATTATCAGAGAGAGATACTGCCAAAGTGAGGAGGACGAATCTGTCCATGTGGTGCGACTTTTTGAGATAGGGAGGAGTTGCTGCAGGAGCTAGGAAGGTCAGATCTAAGCTAGATCAGTGACCTTCAGTTCCAGAGAGACCAGATCTCCAGTACTGTGAGCTGAGAGAGCTCCACAGTGTGATTATTGATTAGATTGGAGGAGGCCGAGTTTGCTTGGAGGAGGACGTTTTTCTTGAGGAGGAGAAGCTCGTTGTGAGCTGGATTGACCGAGTTGGAGTCAGAGACTTTCAGGATAGCCTTGCCTCGAGATTTGAGGAAGGTTAGAGACGATCGGAGCTCAGATCTGTTGAGATCCGGAGCAGTACGAGCATTTGACATCCAGAGGAGGAGGGCGCACTTATGCATGCAGAGAGGGCCAATTTCATCAGTGGGCAGTCTTCAGAGCGAGCAGATTAGAGCAGAGTGATCTAGAGAGGGCAGATCAATCAGAGACTGCATCAGAGCACTCAGATCCAAATTGGGAGTTAGGGCATTCTTCTTCAGTGCATGCATCAGCTGGATGCATGCAAGTCAGAGGGTTTGTCCCATTCAGAGGGATTGAGTTACCGGTTGAGGTAATTCTGTTTTGTATCTTCTTTTATACATATATATGCTCTGGGCTTGAGATTGAGAAGATAGCCCCATAGTTAGCTAGTTTCTCCCGAAAGGGTTCCAGGGTACATCTGTTGTCTATATGATTGCATTATGTGTTAGTTGGTAGATGCAGACCTAGTTATTTGAATCTATGTTTTATGAGTATGTACTGACATAGAGATTCATATCACTTGAGGTATCAGACTGATACAGAGGGAGTAGTGATCTCTGTATCAAATATTTACATGGTATCAAAGCCCTGGTAAGGGTCAAGGTGGCAGTCATTTATAGATCTGCAGTGGTGGTGGCTAGATCTGAGATAGATCTAGTAGATCTATGGAGATAGAGACTGGATCTACCAGATATGAACATTCGCGTTCAGATCTGTGGTTGTAGACGTCAGATCTAGCAGTTCAGTTGGTGAGTAGTCAGATCTGAGACAGATCTACCAGGTTTGTGATCAGGAGAGACTCTTGTTCACTGTGGGTTACAATTTACCTCAGTTGGGTGAGTATGGCTATTGGTTTGAGAGTGGAGGACTAGTTGGATGGTGCCTCCAACTACAGTGCATGGAGGGCACGTATTACTCTCTTGTTGAAAGAGAGTGAGTTATGGGATGTTGTGTACAACATGATAGCAAATCCCGTTACTGTTTCGTCTGATGCCACTGCCAAAGCAGTGTATGAAAAGAAGAATATAAAGGCCCAGAGGATCCTGCTTGATGCGATCAAGGATCACCTTATTCCACATGTCTCTACCAAAGACAATGTTTATGAGATGTGGGATGTATTGACTAGTCTGTACCAGAGCTCAAATGAAAACAGGAAGATGGTTCTCAAAGAGAAGCTGAGAAGCATCAAGATGGGGAAGGATGATAGCATGGTTACCTATCTCACCAAGATCTCTCAAGTGAGAGATGAGTTGGGAGCAGTCGGTGAGAAGGTAGAGGACAGTGAGCTAGTTCGACAGGCCTTGAATGGCGTGTCTGTAGCATGGGCAGTGTTTGTTCAGTCCATCATAGGTCGTGAGAACCTTCCCAAGTGGGATCGACTGTGGGATGATTTCACACAGGAGGAGACCCGGAGAGGGTACATTCAGAGTTCAGCTTCTGCCATTCCTGAGGAGGAGGATGTGGCTCTCGCAGCATGAGGGAAGCAGAGGGGCAGACCAAAGAAGGATCTGAGCAAGATCAAGTGTTTCGCCTGCAATGAGTATGGACATTATGCAGGACAGTGTCCGCATAAGAAGAAGGGGAAGCAGGCGAAGGATGAGCAGGTGGTAGCAGTAGAGGAGGTTGATGAACTCTCTTCTCAGTTTGAGAAGGAGTTCTCACTAGCCACAGTTCAATCAGGACATGATAGTAGCCCACTAGAGATTCAGGATGATCAGAGATGGAGAGTGGAAATTACTCTCATTAGTCATATGACAGGAGTGCGAAATGCATTCCTGATCCTAGAGCATACGGTAGTACAGTTGACTCGGGATGGTTAGGGGGTTGACCATTTAGCTGCTGGTGTGGGCAGAGTGAGATTTCTGCTTGACCATGGGGAGCTCCTGGAGGTATCAGGAGTGTTCTTTGTTCCAGGACTGAGAGGGAGTGTTCTCTCAGTGGCAGCATTGGTAGCTGCAGGATTCCTTGTAGTGTTTCACAGGGATCAGTTCTTCACCTATCCCAGAGGAGTAGACCCATTGTTGTTTGGTCACAGGATTGATGGTGAGTACTTGGTTCATGGACAACCTACTTCAGGCACATTAGGATGGCTGAATGCATCCTCTTTAGATGCAGAGGGGGATGATAGGCGAGATGCTCACTGCAGAGATGAGGCCAGGAGGAGTGGGCCTGTTCAGCAGATGGGTGAGAGAGAGGCTCACCATGATGATGATTAGGGCAGTGATTGTGGAGTTTCGATGGATGAGCGAGATGCTTATGACAGTGATGAGTCACAGGAGGTTGAGCCTTTGGGCTCATATTAGATGGATGAGCATGCTGCTCATGTAGGCACCAGTCAGAGAGTGAGCTGGTATGACATGGTTGAGATGGACTTGGCTCAGGAGAGAGCTCAGTCAGTTCAGTCAGTTCAGAGACAGAGGGAGTTGACTTACAGAGATGAGTCAACTCAGGGTCATAGGCAGATGATTTATAGAGTAGTAGATCCACTTGACAGAGGTCTTCAGAGTTGGTTACAGCAGCAAAGACTCAGAGGGAGTCTGAGTCAGAGTGCAGTGACAGAGTCAGCAGTGGTTGACAGAGGGGCTTATTCCGAAGCCACACAAATGGAGATTGATCAAGGTGGTTCAGGTCAGAGTGCAGCAGTGACAGGAAAATCTGTTAGATCAGTGTCAGCTACAGAGGACTTGTTGGATCCAGGTATCCATGGTAGGACTTCCCTCGTTAAGAGGGAGTGTTAGATTATGGTAACTTCGGGATGTCGTCCATGACTCAGATGTCTTGCATGGAGGGACATTAGTACCATAGGCATCGGGATGGAGTAGAGAGTGAGATACACTCTACTCAGTGGCATGAGCCCAGCAGGGGATGCTTGCGGAGCTTCAGGGGAGATTGACCTATGCATGCATGAGTATTGCATGACCTGCCAGCATTCACTGATTGCATGCAAAAGAGACCTTTTGCATGCACTAGAAATTAGGGTTTTGGCAAACCTAATTCATTGGTGAGATTATTTATAGAGGCAGGGGGTCCCCAGATGGGGTTACTCAGTTGCATTATCAGAGAGAGATACTGCCAGAGTGAGGAGGACGAATCTGTCCATGTGGGGCGACTTTTTGAGATAGGGAGGAGTTGTTGCAGGAGCTAGGAAGGTCAGATCTGAGCTAGATCAGTGATCTTCAGTTCCAGAGAGACCAGATCTCCAGTACTGTGAGCTGAGAGAGCTCCACAGTGTGATTATTGATTAGATTGGAGGAGGCCGAGTTTGCTTGGAGGAGGACGTTTTTCCGGAGGAGGAGAAGCTCGTTGTGAGCTGGATTGACCGAGTTGGAGTCCGAGATTTTCAGGATAGCTTAACCTCGAGATTTGAGGAAGGTTAGAGATGATCGGAGCTCAGATCTGTTGAGATCTCTGGAGCAGTACGAGCATTTGACATCCAGAGGAGGAGGGCACACTTATGCATGCAAAGAGGGCCGATTTCATCAGTGGGTAGTCTTCAGAGCGAGCAGATCAGAGCAGAGTGATCTAGAGAGGGAAGATCAATCAGAGGCTTCATCAGAGTTCTCAGATCCAGATTGGCAGTTAGGGCATTCTTCTTCAGTGCATGGATCAGCTGGATGCATGCAAGTTAGAGGGTTTGTCCCAGTCAGAGGGATTGAGTTACCGGTTGAGGTAATTCTGTATTTTATCTTCTTTTATACATCTATATGCTCTGGGCTCGAGATTGAGAAGATAGCCCCATAGTTAGTTGGTTTCTCCCGAAAGGGTTCCAAGGTACATCTGTTGTCTATATGATTGCATTATGTGTTAGTTGGTAGATGCAAACCTAGTTATTTGAATCTATGTTTTATGAGTATGTATTGACATAGAGATTCATATCACTTGAGGTCTCAGACTGATACAGAGGGAGTAGTGATCTCTGTATCAAATATTTACAATTATGAACTAATACACTTGTTCTTTCTTCACAGGCTCACTTGAAATCACCTAAGTACAACTTAGCTGATAACAGGCCCCACCCTAAAAACCTAGAGAGCTTACGTGTGTTTTTATGCCTTATGGGCTACTATAGGAAGTTTGTGATGGTAAAATTGCAGCCCCATTGACAACCCTGCTAAAACAAAATGCCTTTTCATGGAACTAGTGGCAGAACAAGCATTCTATTGGAAATTAGGCTTTGGAAATATTATATTGTTATCAACCCTAATGCACAAGGAACCTCAGACATATATTGTAGATGCCTTTTTCATGGTGTTTTTTGCCATTTTTTCTTTTTATTAGGAACTGTAGGAAGTTCAGAATATAAGAGGAAACCTTTTGGATGAATGTTGTGTTGATTACTCTTTTGAATTAGACTAGCAGGATATAGCTTAAGATGCCTCTTTCTTGGAGGCCTTTCTACTCTGTGGGCTTCTAGGCATCAGTTTGATATAGCTTAAGATGCCTCTTTCTTGGAGGCCTGTCTACTCTATGGGCTTCTACGCATCAGTTTTGGTGAAATTCACAGAGCAATCTTTGCCTCAGACTTAATTTTCTCACTGTTGATTGTTAAAAAGGCAGTTTCATATAGAATTTCCAAGGGTTTTTAGATTTGGTGATTCCTATTTTTCGATATTTTTAGCTGAGTTTGAGAAATCTAGATAAATCTAGAAAAAAGTTTAGTTATAATTTGTATCTTTCTAGGGTTTCTTGTTAACTATTGTTACCTTTTTTTCCAATGACTTTCCTGTAAGCTTCAAATATGAAACTGCCGAGCATATTAAGTGAGCTGGAAAAGTTTTCCCACTTGATTTTGTGAAGAAACGTTGGAATTCTGTTGGTGCTGCCATTTCGCAGGAGAAGACACACTTCACTCAAAACAAAAATTTCTTATGTTTTCTGTGAAGTCTCTTTCCATTTAAGAGTATAGTTTCTGTACATTGTTTAAAGATTAATGTTCTATGTGGATGGAAGCAGTTTGCTCATAAAATTTATTGTTTCAAATATGCCATTTGGTTTCCTTGCATATTTATTTTATATGTAAAATTTCTAGGAGGCTTAATGTTCTATTTCAAATACCATTGTATCTCTATAATGCTCCAAACTTTGTTAATTCTTGGTCTGGTCCTCTACTTCTGTTATCAATTATGGCATGTTTGAGGCAAGATACATAATCAGGAACAAATGGGAAATCTTTAGTATTGTTTTTTCATGTCACTCATAGGAACATCCACGTAAATCACAAGTGTAGTGAGGCATTTATTTTCCAAAGGGTTTTGAATTTTATGTCAGCAAATTTCCTTTATACACCTTAGTTTTGAGTGCTGATTTGATATACTCTGTATGGGCATTTCCACTTCAGGCCCTAGCAGAGTTGCAGGATCAATTGCCTCCATTTCCAACGTCGGAAGCTATGCAGATTATTGAGGAAGAATTGGGTTGCCCAGTCAATGAAGCTTTTAGTTCACTTTCTGAGGAACCTGTAGCAGCTGCATCATTTGGACAGGTAAACCTGCTTACTGAGTGATGATTCTATGAATTAAATGAATCAAAGTCACATGCATCATGAGAAACCTTTCAAAAATAATCTTTGTCTGTTATGATTCAAAAAACTAGTTGGTTCTTTGAAGAGCATATAAATCTTTTATGTTAGGATATTAGACATTAGGGGATTGCATAAGACCAGCTTGCTCGATTGTACTAGTCATGTGTGCTTTTAGTGTGTTTCTTTAGTGTGCTTTTGTACTTTAATTATCCAAGGGCCACCATTCTATCTCATGTATTGGTGATTCGACGGTCTTGCTATTCCCAATTATATTGATACATAATCTAGATCCTTTTACCTTGTTGCTCCATGATCTTTATTTAAAGATCATGGATCTTCACTTGTCCAAGTGGTAGACAGTGATGCACTCGATGTAAGCTTTCTTAAAGATCAAGGAGGGTCACTTGTCCATGTGGTAGATAGTGATGCACTAGATGTAAGCTTTCTTTGGTCAGTAATTTAACTTTTTTGTTGCTCTATGGATGTTTCCCTCTTTAAGGGTTTTACGGTTTACCACATAAATCTTGGTGTCTTGATATTTGAACTCTGTGAGTTATTCCTCTTTGGTGTTTGACACTGATTTGCCCACCTATGATTGGCAACATGGTATTGGAGCACTTGTGAGGTAAATTTATGTTTTGATCGAGATTGTGGTAGCTTGCGACAAGATTTTGATTCATTTTGAAGATTTGTTTGTTATTTACAATAGCAATCATGGCCCCTGCCTTCTTTGCTTGAAGAGGTTCGGATCCATTCTTCTGAATCTTAAATCACACCACGGAACTCTTTGTAAGTTTTCTCAGATTTTCAACCACCCTGTTTCAATGTCAATTTTTCATAGTTTAATGCCCAACCCAGAATTTATTTGAGGCTGGAAATTTCACAAAATTTCAGACAAGTAAAACACTGCTGAAAATCAAATTTACAGGCAGAAAATTAAATATTCATGCACGCCATAAAATATTTCAGGCTCAGAAAATTTTAGCCAATGGCCCTGGAAAAACCCACAAGGGGAAAACCAGTCTGAGAGAGTGAGATTCTTTATTTCTTCAGAGAAATTTCAGTTCAGAAATTTTACAGTCAAAATTGTACTTATCTCAACCAAAAATTTCACCCACAGGAGCTGCCTCGAAATCTGTGCAATCACTGCCTTGATTTCTGTGCTGAAACAGTGCCTCGAAATTTGTGCCAGGAAGTACAGTACAGTCAGCCTGTACCTTCCTCAAAATCTGTGCAGCAATAAATGCTGCCTTGGGAAATGTGCCCACTGTACAGTCTCGAAAACTGTGCCTGCAAACTTGGGAAGTGTGCCCAGCAATAAACGCCTGGAAACCCGTGATACTGCCTCGGGAAATGTGCCCAGCAGTCACGGTCTAGAAACTCATGCCCTTCTTGGGATTTGTGCCCAGATCTTCCTTGAAACTCGTGCCCAGAATCAAGCTGTACGGTGCTGCTCTTTCTCCTCGAAATCTGTGCCTCTCATTAATGCTGAACTAGTGCCTCGATTTCAGTGCCCTATGAAAACTTCCAGAAATGGCTTCCTCGAAATGTGTGCCCACTCAAGCTCTCTCTCTTCTCTTCACTCTCCTCTCAAAAGTGCATGCAAAATGCCGCCTATTGCCATTTTGGTGAAAACCCTAGGGTAAGTGAGTGGTTTCTAATCCAACGGTGGAGAATGAGTTGGATGAGTGGATGAGATTAATTGCTCATTAAATCTCATAAAAATTAATTTTTACTCACTTCACTTAAATTTTTCCAAAAAGTGACTTTATGTCCCAAAGTCTAATTAAATGCTCATCTCAAGTCATTTAATGCAAGGGTCTTTATTCCCCCCTTTAAGTGGCTTAGGCAAAAAGTCACTAGGGGAACACTTTCCTAGGTACAAAAATCAACACTCTTGTTATCAGCTCTTGACAATCAAGGATTCTTGTTCTGTTTTGGCAAATCCCATACGTTTTGAGGAAAATCAGACAGTTCCGTTCCATTTAGAATGCTTGTTTCAGCAGGGTTTACCTTTTGTTTCTCTCAAAAAGGCCTATGTTTGCTTGAAATCTGAAGATTTTCCTCCACTTAGTTGTGGCCATCCATTGTTAGAAAGAGGTAAAAACTTTGTTTCAGAATGTTTTGATTTAATTTATTTTCCAGCAAGATCTTGGTTTTCAGACAACATTTTTGTAGTTTTGGCGTGGTTGTTTTGGGTCTTCTGACTCATAGGCCATCATTAGTGGTTTTAGGCTCTGGAAGCCCTTTTTCATAGCCCAAACCACCCTCAACCTCTCTGTGTCATACTTATGGAGGGGTTCTTGCTCCTCAGGGTTTGGGCCACCAATGAATGTTGTTGTTGCCATTGTGAGGATCGGGATTTCATCCTTTTAGATGCTCCCATGATTTTTTGACAGGCCCTTTAGTCAACGGGGCTCCCGCTTGGTCCGTGGTTCCAGTTGTCATGTCCTTCTTTCATGTGGGTGGTGCTTGTCTTGGGTCCTTTGCCTTGGTAATGACCCCGTCCTTGGGTCCTTTTCCACTATCACCTCTCATACCTGTTATACCACATACAGTGGGGATTTTTGCACCCATTTTTGCTTCAATTGTGATATGAGTCCCAGAATTCTCTGGCCACAGAGGAAGATCAGTGATAAAAATTCCAAGAGATGATGCCATTTTATGCTTGAGGATTCATTATGGTCATGCTTTGTATTGCTGTTGTCCTTCACCATGTCTCATGTTATACTACAATGATTTGTTTTCATGAGTATAGTTAGTAGTATTGATCGTAGGCTAAGAAGGATAAGTGGGAGCCGTTTTCGATGCAGTGAAATACCACTACTTTTAAGTTTTTAATGTTATTTTACTTATTCCGTGGGGCAGAGGCGGGGCATTGCCCCTATTTTTGGCCTTAAGGCATGCATCGGAGAGCCGATCCAGGTGGAAGACATTGTCAAGTGGGGAGTTTGGCTGGGGCAACACATTTGTTAAAAGATAAGAGATTTTGTTTTGTTTACACATCAATAACCAAAACAACTCTTGGTATTTACAAGGATTACCCCTCTTCCTTGGCTCCATATTTGACCTTTCCATTTTATTCATACCACTCTAGCTTGTGTTCTAATCCCATTGGCTTAAGGCTGATAGAGTGACTTTTGATCTCCCCCTTTGTGTCCCCTTCACCATGAATGCCTCCATGTTTTCCCTGTGTCTTGGGTCCACTTGTGTTGTAGTGAATCCTGCGATGATTTAGAAGGTTCCCAGGTATGCTCCTTAATTGACTGCTATTAAACAAGAAGAAATACCATTGAGCAATGTTCCCCTTAAATCTGAAACAAGAAGGCTGTTCCCCTATAATGTCTCAAAAAGGGCATTTGAAGACAAGCTCCTAGTCTAAGACTACTTGTACCAAAAGCTGGTGTAAAAGAAAATCTGCACTAGATCCCCAAAATAAATCAATTATGACCAAGAAAATTGCAAAATCAAGCAATCAAAAGAAAATAAAAAGAAAAATTGCAAGTTTTACTTGCATATGCCTTCAATAAAAATCAAGCCTAACGTCTCCTCATCCAAAAGTACAAGAAGGAAAGTCCAAGAAGAAGAGGGAGCAGATAAAGCCTAAAGAAAAGAATAAAGGGGAGTCTGATTGCTGAGGTCAAAGGGGGATTACCTCATAACACAAATCCTTGTTAAGGCACCCCCCTATTGTTCGCACATGTGGTGATGATCAAAGAGGATCCCTGTCTCCCACATCTTAACCCATTCAATCAACCTAGGCCAATTCACTTAACCAATCTTAGGACTATCCATCCACTCCATCCAAGGAATAACTAGTCCTTGTAAATCTTTTGATGGTGATATGGTTTTGATGTGTTCCTAAAACATTAACCACTATAATCTTTGTGAAACTTTTGTATCATGATCTATGGGTTAGGTTATATGATGACTCATGTAAACCCTCAATTGTATGTAATTTTGATTTCAATACTTCATCACCTAAAAGCATTAAAGATATCAAAATCCTCCTTCCAAAGATATTCAGAGGTCTAGAGCTTCATTGGTCAAGTTTGACCAACTCACTTTTTTAGCAGTTTGACTTGGTCAACAAGGCAATTTGACTTAATCCACCAAACCGGACAACAGAGCATACACTTATGTTATCATTATTTAGCTACTATATGACTTTGGAAGCTAATTTGATCCTTCCATCCTTGGTTTCATGCATATTTGGACTAATTGTTGTTGTAAATGTAACTTCGGAAGATATTCATTTGTATTTTATATTTATATTATTATTGTATTTTTCTTGTACCTCCGATGAAGATGTTTTTCCTCCGTTCGGGGATGTTATTATTATGTTTAGTCATACAAGGTCATGGAGGTAAAACCTCCATTGTAAGTAGGGGCATTAGATCCCCTAAAGTCAAATGTAAAATGTATTATTAAGTCTCCCTAGGACAAGTCGGCCCAGTCAGGTTAGTGAGGCCGACCTAATTAGGATTTAGGTCACCCCTAACATAAAGTATAAATAGAGAGCTTTGCTCTCTCATTTGGACACACCACTCACTCACTCACTCAAGTTCGCATAAGCAAGAGAGAGAAGACAAGTTCGCTGAGGAGAAAGAGAGAAGCTGCAAAAGACATATATATTTGGGTTTTCCATTTTGCTTGATATTGTATTAGTGATGAATCTATCTTTGAGGAAGTTGCAAGGTTTTCTCCTTTATGGTTTCCCCGAGGAAAACTATTGTGTCTGTTGGGTTTTTGCTGTGCTTGTTTTTCTTTCAGTTAAAGATCCTAGTTAACATTGAATTAAAGTGCAAACTCAAACATGGTTTCAGAGCTAATTTGAAAAGAAGGCATTGTGCAGCAATGGGAAACTAAAGCTTCCTAGTTCAAGGTATTCTCTCCACAGATCATCTGAAAAAGAGGGCTAGGCTAACTCGCCCTAGGAGGGCGCATCTTTTGGAGGAAGCATAATAGAATTTAGAGAATTTTCATTTTTGATCCAGACACTGGTGTCGGGAGAAAACTAGGGCATCAAGCTTTTGAGGTTTCCCTCCATCAATTTGGAAAAAGGAGTACATTAGACAAATCGCCTTGAGGAAGCACATCTTCCTGTCCAATCGGAAGTTCAAAATTCCAACTTTGGAAAATTAGGGTTTCTCTATCAAACCGTAGGCCAGCCAACTCCAGAACCAGGTTGGGCATCTCAAATTGGTAAGACCTAAATCTCTGCTATTTCCATTTGAGGTTCTCATTTCAAAATGACTCACCACACCAAGCTTGAGGATAAGCTTGAGGGAGCTGATAACTTCCGAGCATGGAAGTATAGGATTGCTCTTGTCCTTGAAGAAAATGATTTGGAAAAATATGTTAGTGAAGAGGTTCCAGCACCAAAGGGAGATGAAGCAAATGATATCTACAAGAAGAACTTGGTCAATGCCAAGAGAATTATTGTAGACTCCATTAAAGATCATCTCATCCTCCATGTGTCATCCTTGAAGACACCCAAGGAGATGTTCGATGCTTTGACGAAATTATTTGAAGGGAAGAACATCAATCGGAAGATGACATTAAGGAACCAACTCAAGAATGTGAAGATCCTAAACTCAAAGACCATGCAATCGTACTTCACAAGGGTCTATCAAATCAAGGAAGAACTTGAAGTAATTGAAGAAAAGGTAGGAGGGATCGTTATGACCACCTTGAATGGTCTCCCAAGAACATGGGGCTCATTTATTCAAGGAATATGTGCCAGGAAGTAGTTGATCACCTTTAGCAGACTATGGGAAGGATGTACACAAGAAGAAGCTCGACTTGTGGCATGAGAAGCGAAGATGGGAGCAAATGATGATCAAACTCTTACAACTCACACTAGAAGAAATCATAACAAAAGGGAGGACCACCATCACAAAATAAACAGAAAATCCAGAAGAGATCTATCCAATATTAGATGCTACACATGTGATGAGAAAGGACACTACTCAAGAAATTGTCCCAAAAACAAAGGTTCCTCAAAGAAGACTAACAAGAAGAGACATCATGCACACACCGTTGAAGATGATGAACCAGAGAAGAAGAAAGAGACGATTCTTCAAGTGATGAAGAATATGTCGTAATCTCAGCACTCACGGGCAATATCACACACTGATTGTTTTGTAGACAGTGGAGCTTCCAAGCACATGACAGGATACAAAGAATCATTCGTCAATCTATCTGAGCATGAGTCACCTCACAAGGTGAAACTTGGGGATGATTATCAATACCCCATAAAAGGAAGTGGAGAAGCTTCCTACAAGCTACACTCCGACAAATCTTTAAAGATGAAAGATGTACTATATGTCCTAGGATTAAAGAAGAATCTTCTCTCCATATCAACACTAGATGTTAAGGGAATGAGGGTTGCATTTGTCGATGGCCAAGTCCTAATGTGGCCAAAAGGAAAGACAATAGATGATGCAACAATGATTGGAGAGCAAGAGGGAGGCTTGTACAAATTGAAGGGACAACCTGAACAAGCATTGGTTCATGATTCAATAGAACCAAGTGAACTATGGCACATAAGGCTTGCACATGTGCACTATAGAGCACTACCTATTGCAAGCAAAGCAGTTTCAGGACTTCCAGAAATCCAGAAAAAACATGAAGGAATTTGCAAGGCATGTGCGCAAGGAAAGAATGTAAAGAAGCCGTTTCCCAGAAATGAAAGCAAGGCAAAAGGAATATTGGAGATAATCCATTCCGATGTATGCGATCCCATGTCATCCAGCTCACTAAGCGGGTATGTATACTATGTTTCCTTTATAAATGACTTTTCTCGTAAGAGTTGGATTTACTTCTTGAAAAATAAAGATGAGGTATTTAGCAAGTTCAAGGAATTCAAAGCTTTGGTTGAGAGTCACATTGAGAAAAAGATCACGACTCTACGATCAGATAATGGCGGAGAATTCAAGAATCTATGCAAAGAATCTGGGATTAAGAGGGAGTTGAGCACTCCCTACAATCCTCAACAAAATGGCGTTGCAGAACGAAAGAACATAACGATAAAGGAAGCAACAAAAGCAATGCTACATGACTGGGATCTTCCGATGCACTTTATGGGCAGAAGCAACAAGGACAACCGTGTATGTACAAAACTGTACTCCTCACCGAATACTAAGCAATAAGACTCCTGAGGAAGCTTTCTCTGGTGAGAAACCGGAAGTCAGCCATCTCAGGATATTTGGTTTCCCAGTGTACATACACATCTCGAAGGAAAAGAGAACCAAGCTAGATCCTTTAGGAAAGAAGGGAATATTCGTGGGATACAACGACACTTCAAAAGCCTACCGAATATACTTCCCAGGATTTAAGAAGATCAAGATCAACAGAGACATAACCTTCGACGAAGACTTAGCATACACCAAATCAAGAAAACTACCTATTGAAGAGATCGAAGAACCTGAAGTAACCAGAGTCAAAGACACAACGATGGAAGAAGCGGTTCGAGAAGATCATGAAGAAGTCTTCAAAAGCATCTACTCTTCTCTCCTAAGAGACTCGACTTTCTCTCTCTACTCATGCAAACTTGTTGAGTGAGTGAGGTGACCAAATGAGGAGGGCGAGCCTCCTATTTATACTAATTAAGTGACTTGACCTTTTTCCTAACAACAAGGCTGACTTGTCCACAATACAATAAAATATTATTTCTGGATTCTTCTAGGTTGACACAACTAATAGGGTTTACATTGACTCTTTCAATGACTTTTATATGATCAAATATAACATAAATAACTCCCGAAGGAAGCACGATACAAATAATACAAATAAACCAAATAAGAATATCTTCTGAAGTTACATTCTTCAATAGTTAGTTGAAATCTAAGTTGAATATGCCAAGGACCTTGAAGTCTATTCCATAATCAATGACCTTGGCCGAAATCCAAAATTTAAATGGAGTAATGACATTCTTTGGTACAAGGGAAGAATTTATCTAACTCCATCATGAATATTCAAAACAAAAGTTTTAAAAGACTCCCACGATTCATTAGTTGTAGGACATGTAGGCTTTTTCAAAACCTACAATGATGCATGACAATTGTTTTGTTGCAAGGGGATGAATAAAGACATTCAGGAATATCTAGTAGAGTGTGCCAGATGCCAAAGGAATAAATTTGAAAATGTTTATCATTTGGGTTATTTGTTACAACCTATCTGGTTGTACTCGAGACTATCCAAATGGATAAGTCAACCAATTGACGATAACTCCATAATAAAAATATAATTGAGAAATGATTGATAAAATATATAAAGATGATCTTTACAATGAATGGTGTAGCCTGTATAAATAGGCTCACATGGTGACTATTCACCAAAGGGATGTGTCCCTTAAATATAATTAATATTATGTTATTTTATTATTATATGATTATTACTATTTATTAATGTTTATTTATATATTTTGTTTATTACATTGCCTCTCTCGTAGAGATGCTTTGTCCTCAAAGCATAATTATGGATGACTTTGTTCCCATGTTCTTGCTCGTAACGTTTTTTTGTGATCTTCTGAACTTGTAACTTTGATACTTGACAAAACAAGACGATATAATTTCCGAATGCCTGAACTGAGATGTTGCATTTAGTGGGAAGTGATCATCCGAGATTTACCTTCATCGGAGCTGTTTTCTGGTTGATCATTGGAATAGAACTTTTCGTTTTCTGCTCCCAAATAATTTGGTGATTTTGTCTTTTCTTTGCTTCAAGGTAGTTAGTTTGTCTGTAGGAGTAGTTTTATTTATTTTCCTCTTGATTTTGTCGTCGGACATAACGTCTCTTATGATTAGGATGGCGATAAGGTACTCAAATTACTTGTGGAGTGTTTGCAGAGACTTCAGCTTTTTGTGTTTCTGGCGATTTATCGTCCGATAATAATTCAATTGAGCATGTTTTTGTTTCTGTTCCTCAACTTGAATTTGTTTTCCTGAGAGTCTGGAAGCTTCCTTCTGGATTTGCTCTAATTTGTTCTCTAATAGAGTGTTATTACTCGTAATCTTTTCAAACCTTTCTTCTTGCGACTTTTTGTCCTCTTTTAACTTTTTGATTTTCTCTTCTAGTTCATGATTAGGATTTTTCAAGCTATGATTTTCTTCTTGCTTTTCTAGTATTTTTCCTTCAAGGTCTTCATTAGCATGTTTTGTCTTCCGATTATTTTTCAATTTCTTGATCTTTGTAACTAATGTCTTGTTATGATTTTTTAGTCGAAATATCTCTTCTGTATTGCTTGAAAACGTGTTATTGATTTTTGAAATTTCCAACTTGTGCGTCTTCTTAGTGTCGTCATCTTTCTGCTGGATTTCGTTCTTCTGTTGTTGATGTCGACATATATCTGATTCTAGACTTTCTAACTTTCTTTGGACTTGCTCAAATTCATTATCTTTGTTCATGATGATCTTGTTTAAACGTTTCATTTCTTCTTCTAAATCGTTATCGCTTCGATAAGGTGATTCTTCGATATTTTTGACTTTCTGATTTTGTCTTCAAGGTTTTGATTGTGACTTTTTAGATGTGATATTTTCTCATCCTTATCTAATAACATTTTCTTGAGCTCTTGCTTTTGAACTTTTAAGCTACGATTCTCCTGTTTCGATAAATGATTACGCAATTTTTGCTTCATAATCTCGAATTGAAGATCATTATTAGTTGCTTTATATTGCTCTAACTCGTCTAATGCTGCTTGTAACCGCGACTTTATTACTGCATATGTGTTTGCCATTGTTTACGATTACGATTTCTCTTAATTTCGTCTTCTCTTCTTTGACAATGGTAGATACAAAAGCTGTACTAATTTACATTGTGGTTCTCTTTTGAAAAAATCTTCCTTGACTTTGACTTTTTGGTGTAAATGTTCTTCAACCTCTTCGGCGATAAATGGTCTTCCTTGACTACTGTCTTCTTTCCCCCTTTTTTTATAATAATTGTAATTATTACAATTATTAAATATTAATTATTAATTATAATGATAATAATTTTTTTTTGAAAATTTTAAAATATAACGACAATATAATTATTAATGAATAATATATATATATATATATATATATTTTGGATGGGCTAATCAAGGTTAAAAATTATAATAATATTACCCTAATTTTTTTTTATTTGGATGAAAGTTAGGTTTTTAAGCCCTAATAGTGGAGGGAATTGGAACGTGGAAATGGAGGGAGATGGTCGATGGTGGTGCAACTGCGATGGAGGTGAGTGAAGGGGGATGGTAAGGAGGTCATAGCGGTGTGTGAAGAGGAGGGACGCCAGGCTCATCACAGAGGGAGGGATGAGTGTTGTAGACGAAAGTTATGGAGTACTGGGCGTAAGAGGAGGGCGCGGGTGTGAGGGCACATGGAGGAGAGTGTTAGGTGTCGGTGGGAAGTGAGCCTGCATGGTAAGGAGTGGTGCGTATGGAGAGCATCGGTCTAGTTGCAGATGTGGAGCGTTAAGCTGGTAGCGTAGGGAGCCAAGGAGGGAGAGAGGAGCGAATTGGTGGGTAGGAGAGGTGCGCGTTAGATAGAAGGGAAGTGAATTGTTGGGCGTGGGATGACGTGGGGAGTAGCGACGCGGGAGTGTAGTGAGGGAGCACATGAGGGAGAGGAGCACGGGAAGGATGTGTGCACAGGGGGTAGAAAAAATGTTCGACAGAGAAGAAAAGGGCACGGGGGTAGAGAGATGTGCGTAGGTGGAAGTGTGGGGGTTAGAGGACACAGAAGTGTAGAAGGAGATGGGAGCTAGGGCTGGCGCTTGGGGAGAGCTGCGAGGAGGGCACCGAGCTACAGGAGGGGGGTTTTGCTTTTCTTCAATCTTGCTCTTCAATTTTGCAACCTTGTTTTACCATAGAAGGTTAAAAACCTGTCAGATGCTAGTAGAAATATTTGAAATGGCCAAAGGCATCTTTTAGGGTCAAAAATCCCAAAATTTGAGAAACTCTGAGATGACGGTTAAAAGCCAGATCAGATTCGGCTCTGATAGCAATGTAGTAAACGGAATTAGGTTTACACTAGTAAAGCTATCCAAATGAATAATCAACCAATAGAAAATAACTCCATTTGGAAAGAATAAAAAATATTGAATATATATTGATGATAGATTATTACATTACAATTTGATGGACCGTTTAAATATGGTCTTATGTGCCTTTTCAATGGAAAGGTACGTCTCTATCTATTCGATTAATTACATAACAATTTTATTTAATATTTGTTTAATTACTTTTATTTTATTATTTAATTATTTGTTTATTTATATGTTTATATATTATTTTATTTGTTACATGGCCTTCTTCAAAATGCTTTGTTCTCAAAGAATTAGTGATGAAGGTCACATCTTTCTTTGTATATACCTTATAAAATTCGTTTATGATTTTAATATACTAAGTAAAACCATGTGTGGTTTCATAAAACCATGTGCGGTTTATGAATGCTATTATTATTTTTTTCTTTATCTTGCGGATAATTCTTTTTTCCCACTTCTTCTTTGTAATATTTTTTTCTTACTTCTTGTTCTCTTCTTCTTATTTGCAATGGAAATAATTACTTCTTTTCTCTTTTTTTATTTCCCTTCTCATATTCTTGGATTCCTTGATTTACGGTTGTCTTTGAATTTTGTAGTAGAATACTATTTTTTTTTATTAACTTGATTTGCTTCAACGTTGTGATTGAATCTTCTTTGGTCCAAAAGCCTACTTTTGGAGAAGGTCCTAGATTTTTGGAAAACCAAAAAATGATGGCCAAAAGCCAATGTGGATCAAAGATCCTTAATCAGATAAGCTCTGAGAATGGTTTGTGGCCAAAGGCCGGAATCAAGCCCAAGAAGGGGCTCTGATACCATTGTTACAACCTATCTGGTTGTACTCGAGACTATCTAAATGGATAAGTCAACCAGTTGACGATAACTCCATAATAAAAATATAATTGAGGAATGATTGATAAAATATATAAAGATGATCTTTACAATGAATGGTCTAGCCTGTATAAATAGGCTCACATGGTGACTATTCACCAAAGGGATGTGTCCCTTAAATATAATTAATATTATGTTATTTTATTATTATATGATTATTATTATTTATTAATTTTTATTTATATATTTTGTTTATTACATTATTCCACCCCCTACATGTTCCAAACCAAATATGGGAAGAAATCTCCATGGACTTCATTGAAGGGTTACCCATGTCAAATGGGAAGGACAAAATCTTCATTGTGGTTGATTGGTTAACTAAGTATGCACATTTGATAAGTGTAATGAAATCATAGTCATCAAGGCAAAAAGCAAGTGTTTTGCAAAAATATCCATAAATTGCATGGGTTTTGAAGATCATTGTCAATGATAGGGACTCCAAGTTAGGGGTAATGTTTGAGAAGAGTTTTGCAAACAAATTGGAGTACCTCTTAATATGAATTCAACTTACCATCCTCGAACATGAGGCCAAACAGAAGTTGTAAACGAATGCTTTAAAGCCTACCTTTGTTGTTTCATGACTAGTAAGTAGAACAAATGGTTACATCTTGCTGAATGGTGGCATAACTCTACTTACCACACGTTGGCCAAAATGACTCCTTTTCAAGCTCTATATGGTTATGAACCCCCAAAATGGAAGGAGTTAGCATTGAACAACACCAAGGTTCCGACAATAAGAAACCAACTAGCTGAAAGTCGGGTCATCAAAATACTTGGGGAATTTGACAACTGCACATCACTGCATGAAGCAACAAGTGGATCAATATAGGTTGGAAAGAGAATTTGAAGTAGGAGATTGGGTGTTCCTAAGACTTCAACCGTACAAACAACTATCACTTAAACAAGGAATTAACAAGTTGGCTTCCAAGTTTTATGGAACATATAAAATTAACAAAAAGATCAGCCAAGTAGCATATGGCTTGGAATCGCTAGAAAATAGCTGTATCCATAATGTTTTTCATGTCTCGTGTCTCAATAAAATATTAGGACAACATTGATCACTACAAACAGAACTTCCTATTATGGATGATGAAGGAAGAGTCGTTTTAAAGCCAGAAGCTCTCCTTACCACCTAAGAGAAAAAGCTTTGCTCCAGAACAATTAAAGAGTACCTCATTAAATTGAAAAACCTCCCAGAAGAAGATTTGTCATGGGAGACAAATTTTTCACCATCAATATCCGTCATTACCCTTGCTTTGAGGACACAGCACTTCTAAAGGGGAAGGCAATGCTATATATATAAAATAAGCTAGGAAAAAAAAATATAATAATGAAAAATAACAAAATTAATAAAAGATAATAAAATTATAAAAGAACATAATAAATAAATGAATAAATAAAGAGACATAACCTTTCATAAAAAGGTACCATGGCAGCTCCTTAGGGTATATGTATTCAGGGCCCTCTCATTATAAAATCCGTTATATTACTCATCATTTATATATAATTTATACTTCATGTTACTTCTCATTCCTTTTGAGTAAAGTCAAACAAAGAGCGTATCTGCTCCATCATCTGGATTGGCTTTAATATAAGTGATATGTCAAAATTGATGAGTTCTGCAATACAAGACCCTTTTTCCACTGTATAAATAAAACATATGCTCTAATCATGTTTGAAACGATCATAAATTGTTCATTATAAACCCAAATCAAGCATATAACATATTGATTCAAAGCCAGGAATATGTATTTTCTAATGGGTAAGTCAAACTTATGAAATTCCTTCAAGAAGCTGCTGAGAAACCCAAAGTTGTGGCCATGACTGTAGCAGAAACATACCAAAAATAGTACTCTTTTCAAACTTAGATTTCTTGGTTGTCTCAGCTCTGATTTGAGTGATTTTCCTTTCAAAACCATTTAATATTTTGAGGCTGTTTCTGATTTGTAATTATTTTCTGAAAAGTCTGATGGTAAAATTTCCAAAAATCTGTTAAAAGCTGCAGCCATTCTATATGCCAAAAACACTGCTCTGATACCACTCGTAATGTCCATGTAACTGAAATGAACTCTTAGGCTTTAGCAGTCCCATCAATCTATTTGTGGTCATCTGTTGGACTGATAAAATTATCTTATGTTATCTTACTGCACCAAACACTGATAATAACAAATATAAAGTGAAATACAGATTCAAGACCACACTATCCAAAAATTAGGAGAAAACTAATTGTAATATGTACAAAGCCTTGGTGTCACCTTCATGCCCAAGCTGTAATGCACCTACAATTTCTAAAAGATGGAGGGAGACATCTGTGAAATAGTACTCAAATGATGATTGTAAGAGAGAAGGAAGACCTTTATTTATACAAAAGAGTCAATAAAACCCTCACGTGTGGCCCAGGTTATGTTTACTAGGTAATTAAGTTTTTTTGGCTAATTAATCGTAATCACACTAATTATCCATTTGAAGCCTTATTTAGCATCAATGGCTTTGCACAAAATATCAAAGGTTTAATGACTATAACATTATTAAAAATCTATGAGCTTACATGCATAACTCATATTCATAGTGTTATATCTTGAACTAGCTTGTATAGTTAAAGCCCCAAAGAACATGGCTAGCCCAACTGCAACCTAGAGGTGTTATCCATTGTCACCTCGATAACCACCTCTCTACACTTCCGGTTGGCTCTTCTCCAACTCAAGGGGGGCTTCCCTGCCTTGAAGTGTATGTGCTTGGGTGGAACCTCTACAACAAAAAGCAAGACGAACTCCTACCCCAAGCTATTGAGATTTCATACTAATTCCCTCCAAAAAATGGTGGCATCTATAGCACACTCCTCCAACCTATGTCCTAGCTTGTACCCTAGCTTATGCTACTTGATTTGCAGCTCCTCCTAAGATTGTCAAACCACAAGACAAGCAACAAAACTAACATATAAAATATTAAATTCCACTTGAGCAAGACTACCCCTCGAAGTGAACTGGGAATATAAATTTTAAAATGGCAAAAACATAATAAGTGACCTCAACATTTAACCATCAAGTAAAAACCCAAGAGAAGAAAATCCTTTCACTTCAAAATGCTCAATAAGATATAACAATTAGGCTTCAAAGAGGGAAATATCTCATAATCCAACCATGCCAATGGTTGAGAAGTCCAACTCTTATATAGGTTGTAGCCACATGTTACTCTTACAATAAAATATTCTTAAATCCTTAGAACTAGCCTATGGTGGAGTGAATAATAACTAACCTCCACTGGTGCTAACAAACTCCTAATAAAAGCATAAGGTAAAAGTGGTCAAAGCCACAAGTACAGTTTTCAAGACACATAATGTCCATAAGAGGGGGAACCTCCATAAAACAAACTCCAAGGAAAAGGGCCCCATGTGTTTAGCCTCCAAGATGAATAAAATATGAATATGACCAAGTCTAATCCTTGGACAACTCCACCATCACACCACATGCTAGGTTCATGGAAACTTTTGTGCTAGGATACCACCAAGACCATAGAAGCAAGGGCAACGACCCATCCCATGATTGATGGCATATCCCAGCTCACTTGATATGCCAAATGGGACTGGCCCACCCATGTGATTTACCAAGGCTTGCTTCATACAGCTCCATAAACCACAGCTACATGCCATAAAACAATCTTGGCGACCACCTCCACAAAGGAAATATGGTCCGTCAGACAGAAACGTGGTCCCTTCAAAATCAACTGTCCAGTGATACCCGCTATTACACTAACTGTGATGTGATTATACTTTGCCATCTGATTGATGAAACACTACAGACCAGACTACTCACAGCTATGCTGAGTAAACCACACATGTTTCTGTTTCTAGCGGCTTCTTTTAGCAGCATTTCCACAAGAGACAATCCAAAAGATGCGTCCAGGTATCTCCATATATGACTGCACAAAGTGCCTCCAATACTGATCTGATCTCCACGGGCCGAGTATTTGCATAGGGTATGGCTCTAGTGATGAAAAGAAGCTTCTCTCAGCTGGACGACACCCTCAAATTAACTCCAAAACATGAGTAAATACACAGCAAGTGTGACATCTCTCCATAAATTCCTATACAGCTGACTGGAAGTGCTCAGAATAGTTTAGGATTAACCATGATGATGCTGACGGTTGCCTTCATTTTTTACTATTTTTAGATCAATCTCTGAGATGAAGACTGTTAGGGCGCTGTTTGAACTTTGAACTTTGAGGACTGCAATCTCAAGAAACAACTTCAAATTCGTACCCAAAATTGAAGTAAACCCTCTTACTGCTGATGCTGGGTGAGACAAATGCCCATAAACACAGTTTCATTGCCATTTTAACCTTCAGGTGATGTCTTACCCAGAATTGGTTTAGGATGATTGTCTTGACTGTTTGCTACTGTCTTGGCAGTCGGAATGTGCCCAGAACTGAAATTCGGTCTGCTGGAAGGTAAGGCATGCCCAGAAATCTCTGCTCTGCTGTTTGAGGAAAACATATGTCCACCTAGAATCAGCCCAGGACAGATATGATGTTTCCTCACTGCTGTTGGAAGGTGAAAAGTATTTGTCCAACAAATCTGCAAAGTCCCCATTGTGTGCGCAAACTAATGCTGTTTCAGTACTGCTGTAAGTGGCATAGAAATTGCAGACCTGGACAGTCTGTACAGCCATAGATTACATGCATCATTCTGGGTATCATCAACATGAACCAAATCTCCTCCATCAGGGACCCAAGGCATCAAATCTCCATTAACCTGTCACCCCATTAAACACAAGTGAACACCCTATACAAATAGGGGGGTAACACATAGATTTACTTGCATACATAAAATTGCTGTTTTAACTTTTAGGTACAGAACACTATGATTAGAAGTGATTATCCTTTTATGTCATTTCTATCATAGTTGTATACATTTGTTTTAATCAACATGTAAGTAAAATTGGAATTTTTAAAATCATATTATAAAAAAAACAACCAAAACTGCTGAAGATTTCATTTTATTGAAAGTATTGCAATTGGTTTATTTTCATATTTGTTAGACTTTGGAACTTGACTGTAATAGAGTCAGAAACAGTGATAGGTGTGGTTATATTGTGGTGAATTGTGGGAATCCTGCTAATTGACTTGAAAGAAATAAGTTGTAAACTGAGTGCAGGCTGTGCTTTATTGGATCCTGAGTATGACTATTCTATAGTATGATGAATGACTAAGTTTATCCTGTTAGGTTCGTGTCTTAAAGCTAGGCACGAATGCAATATTTTCCAATGTACTGTTCACCCTTTTTGTAATCCATTCAAAAAATGGTAAAGAACATTTAAGCATGCGATTCTATTTAATTCCTTAGCACAACTAATGGTTGCTTTTTAGTTAAGTTGGAGATACTTGTTATTTGGGTAGTGTTGCAAATATCGGTGATTCATGACATTTATTGCACTAAATACGATATTTTCCAGGCAAATGATAAATCAGGGGTGAAATATTGTGATATGGTGATAAATTTGAATTTATTGCAATATTTTTAAAAATATTGCCTATGCATGCAAAAATAACCTACAAAAGGTGAAAAGCCCGATTTTATTTCTTATTTTATATTTTTAAAGCTTGCTGATATTTTCCCAATATTTCTGATTCCCTGAGTTTATGACTACCAATATTTTTCCAATACTGATATTTGCAACACTGATTTTGATTTTAATTAGTTGAAGATGGTCCCTTAATTTTGTTAAAAAGTCCAGGGTATAAATGGTCAGCTAACCAAATCAATGCTTCCCAAGAAGAGTAGGGCACCTTATTATACAGTAATAGTCTGTGTAATGCTTCAATAAATTATTTGAAACATGTGCTTTTGTGCATTGCAAAAATATATAACTAGAGAAAGCATTTGCTTGAAAATTCATTATTGTAATTTATTAATAACTAGAATTTCTTTGCTTCCTTTTGCAATTTGGTATGTCTTGGAATTCTATGTTTTTCTATGAGAGGATTCTGAGTTAAACCATATTGATTGCAGCTTTTATCTAACAAAAGATATGTTTAGATGCTCTTCAGAGTTTCTTGAAAGTTTAACTTGTGAAGGCCCTAGTAAAATGAAGGTGCTAGTGTACAGTATATATTATGACATGGGTGCACTGAAGGTCCAAAATTATTGTAACCGTATCAGAGAATGGTAGATATGCTATGATTTGGTGGTCTTTATCACTGTGAGACAAAGCTATGGCTCATAACTGGGTACATTATATGCTTGTACAATGCAGTTCAAGCCTTCATCAATACACTAATAATTTTCAGATGTTTCTTTAGGTTTGATATTATGACAATGCCCATTTTTGAATTTCACTATTATGTTGTTACTTTCTAGCCTTGCAGGTATACCGAGGGTGTACTATAGAAGGCCAGGATGTTGCAGTTAAAGTTCAGCGGCCTGATGCATTGTATTATGTTGCACGTGATATCTACATTCTTCGACTTGGAGTAAGTTGGATATATTAGAATATTTAGAATTTATAAATTTATGTTCTCTAGTATTGTAGTGCTAGCTGGTCTTGTGAACAAATTGGTTTGCAGTGACTGTTACATAGTCTTGAATAAGGATGAGCTCTTGTGCAAGAAATCCTTTGTGAGATCAAATTAGAGAATTAAAATTTAAGACACAAGAATTAATATTTATATTTTCATTGTCATTTATTATACAGGCCAGGTCCTGTTCTCTATAATAAACATTATATTGGCACATGATATCTACATCCTTCAACTTGGTCTAACTTGGATGCCTTCTAAAGCTTTACAATTTTATTTAACTCGTGTTTACTTTTAAATCAAATTGCTGCTTTTCTTGGTGAAATGGTTTGAAACTTTGAACTGATTGTAATTTACTAATATAGTTCTCAACAAGGATGACATCCTTTGCAAGAAGTCTAGTATAACATTATATAATTAATTCATAAGTACTAAATTTTCTGCTTTTCACTGTTCAGTATTTAATTTGATTTTAATTTAAGTATTAACGGCCATTAGTGGTTGAAGATGGCCAATGTGCCAATTTTAATTCAAGTCCTCCAAATACTTGCAACGATGGGCCAGGCCATCTTCTGAGTGGATAACGACATCTCCAACAGTCCCATGTTGTTATCCCAACAACATGGGATAATTTGTTTGGAGTTGTTGCCACAAAAACTAACAACCTAAGGCAAAGTCTCTTAAAAAGTTATAGCCTAAGTGCTCCTATGGAAATAGGGTAGCTGTGACTTCTACTCCCCTTCACTTTAAGTGGCTTAGACAAACCACTAAGGGGGATTCCCTAAGACAACTAAGTCAAATGATCTACTCACTCATCTTTTGATTGGTTGAAGACCCAAAAGGTTTACTTGGAATCTGTTATCCACTAAGTTGCACTTAGGTGGATTTCCAATTAGCAGTCAAAGACTTGAACAATTCAATTGTTCATCACATGTGTTCAGAAGTTCACCTGGCCATTTTTAGGCCCTTTTGTAAAATTTGCATGTCCAGACCCCCTTGGGGGAATTGAAATAAGTTGGTCTAAGCATGGTATTTTTGTAACAGGCTTGGATTACCTTAGGTTTATCTATCAGGGTGATACTCTGGAGTGTTTTTTCCTTAGGAATTATGCATTGCGCTTCAGTGGCGTATAATTCTTGAGTTTTTCACTCACACCTCCAAAGTTGGAGTATTTACCATGGTGGTCGAACTTTAGGAGGTTATTAAAGCCTATATGTCTATGTATTTTTTACATGCTAGCCATCAATAATAAGTCGTATGGACATGTACTAGGTCCCCTAGGAGTTTGAGTCCGTTCCAACAAAAATAATTTTTCCCGTAAACTTAGGCTATTTTTTAATAGTTTAATTGGAAAAGTTTAAATTGTTATAAAAGTGTGGTTAGGATGAAGAATTAGACATGGGGGTGCTTGTTTTCTAACTCAGAGCACCCACTTAACCCCTAAATCCACTTTCTCAAGTTTTCGAGTAATTATTTATCTAAAAAATTGAATATTACTCAAAAATAGTAAAAAAGACCAAAAAAATGGAGAAAATAAAGAAACCGGCAATTTCCGAAACTCAAAAAACATGCCGAAAATGAAATTTCTGAGTTGGCGAAGCAAAGTAGAAGCATTCCTAACATTTCTAAAACACGTTGGAGTGTTTTTCTCGGCAATAAAGGAAAGAGGATGTTTCTCTTTCAACTAGGGCGCATTTCCTCATGAAGAGGGTGCGACTCCCAAGAAAGAAATAGCAAGTGTAAGATAAAGCATAGAGATGGAGTTAGGAAGTGGAAAGTAGCTAACAAATAACCTTTTCCCTAAGGCTAGTTGAGCAAACCCCTCCTTTAGCCAAATATGTGGACAAAAGTATGAAACATATGATGCCCTAGATTTCCCGAGTAGTAGTGACAGGTTCAAAATTCAAAATTCTCGGATCTGAAATCTTCCTCCACAGAAAAATGTGCCCTTCTAGGGCGAATTGCTTTGTCCTCCTTTTCATGCCAATCTATGGTGAAAACCCTTCAGAACAAGAAACTCTAGTTTTCACTTCCGACAGTTTCTGTTGCACAAGGTCTTCTTTCAGTCTAGCTCTGAAATCATGTTAGATTTTTAATACTGTAAAGATGGTTATGTTAGATCTTCAATCAATTTGCATTATAACACAATAACCATAAACAATAGGATCACTGAAAGATAGACAAGCACAGCATAAACAAGAGTACACAACGATTTATCCTGGGAAACCCTCTTGAGGCAGAAAACCCAACAAAACTTCTTCTGTATAGATTCGTCAGTAAGTATAATGTCAATCTAGTACAATAACTTGAGAACAAAGAAACCTAAGAATAAGTTTTCTTCAATGCAGCTACTCTTTCTCCCAAGCAAACTTGTCTTTCTCTCTCTACTCATGTGAACTTGCTTGAGTGAGTGATGTGCAAATGACTTAGGCACCTCCCTTATTTATACTAATCACAAGGTGACTTTTTTACCTAATTGGGATGACCTGTCTTCCCTAACTGGGTTGACTTGACTAGGATACAATATAAATGCTTTTTTCTGGATTCTTCTAGGGCGACTCAACTAGTAGGGTTTACATTGATTCTTTCAAGAATCTTAGAAGAGTAAATACAACATAAATATTCCCCGAAGGAATTACAATAAAAGTACAATAAGAATATCTTCCAAAGTTACATTCTTCAACAATTTGAGCATCACAACTGTCTTGAACATCTCTGTATCATAAGAAAGGTCTTTCAACACAACTCAATCCATCGAGAAGTGTCAACAATGCAACCCAGTCCAACGAGGAGTCAACATGCATCAACTCAATGGAGTCCATCGAGGGAGTCTACATGTAACGACTTAACTCAGTCCATCGAGGAGTTAACGTGTGTAACGACTTAACTCAGTCCATCGAGGAGTCCACATGTATAACGACTCAACCACAACATATTTGTCCATCATTATGTCCACAACAAAGATGTCTCCCTTAGAGAATATATCACTGACGCTGCAAACTCCCTCTCAACGAGGGAGACATTCTCCACCTTGGGAAGATTCTGGGTAGAATGTCTTCAATCAGATTATTTGTAGGAATATACAGGAGCTGGACTCTTTACCTCTGTACCATTGCAAGTTGCACTACTGGACACTGATGCTCATCCATCAATGAGTTTATTGAAGTGAGCCTATTTCTCTCTCTCTATGTCACTGGATAGCTTTCCAGACTCCCTCTGGAACTGTGCTGCAGAATTCCTCTTCTACTTTGCATCATACTCTCCCTTTGGAGCTTCCCACTAGCTAGTCCATCAACCTATATGAGGTGTCATCCTAGATGCCAATCTGAACTGCATCTTGAACACTGGCTCTGCATAGCTTCTCACGAGAGTGCAATGCAAATATATGGTCTGTTGTTATCCAAATACAGTCCATCATTCCAAATCTCCTCAGGACATCAATAGTATACTTCCCTGACTCAGGAAGATCTCATCATGTCTCTGCCACATCTCTAATCCCAAGTAATAATGTATCAGGTTAAGGTCCTGTTATCACACAACTTGTAGTTGTCCCAAAAGGTGATCCTATTCAGGATGGTAGAGGCGTTGGACAACTAAAGAGGTGACCCAAGAGATGTCACGGTTCCCAATGCAATTGGGTGTCACGCTAACCGAGGAACTCTTCACTTTAGATCTAGCCTAAGCAAGACCAAGGGGGAGACCTTAGCCAACCAATGAAGGCTAGCGAACCTACTCAAGACCTCCTAGGGAAATGCTAAAGTGGAATAGAAGAAGATCAAGAGTGGATAGATCTAGATCTAGGATTGATAAGTGGACCCAAGGAGTTAGGGCTTGGTTGAAGAGAGTCCCCCTAGTTACCTGAGTTGTGTTGGCTAAAACCTGAAGCAAATTATACTACCATCATTTATGGAAACTTAAATGAATAAACACCCTGGATGAAAGCTTGAGTAGTTGTGTTGCTAAACACATGCAAATCCCCAAGAGGGTTGTGAAATTGATTGAATTGGAAACTAAAAGCACCCTGGATGAAAGCTTTAGTAGTTGTGCTTCTAAGCACATGCAAAATCCCCAAAAGGGTTGCCAAATGAAATGATTTGGAAACTAAAAGCACCTTGGATGAAAGCTTTAATAGTTGTGCTTCTAAGCACATGCAAAATCCCCAAAAGGGTTGTCAAATGAAATGATTTGGAAACTAAAAGCACCCTGGATGAAAGCTTTAGTAGTTGTGCTTCTAAGCACATGCAAAATCCCCAAAAGGGTTATATAGGCCTAATGAAAGCAGTGGTTAAATATATGCTAAATCCAAAGACTGCTGGCCAAGGAAATGAAATGAAATGATGTGATTTGTAGACATTTGCCAAGGTTGAATAAGCACTCCTCTAAACAACTTATTCCATTTGTGAGACACTGCCATTCCCTGTGTATTTATTATCCGACACAAGCTTAAGTGTGTATTCCCTTTCCCTTATCCAAAGTATCACAATGTTGAGTCAGTTGAGTCATCCCCTTGTCCTAGCCTTGTATTTTTCACCTTCACCCTTTGCTAGCAAATTGATCATGTCTACATAATGAGTATATCCTTGATGTTCTTTTGTAAAGTAAATAATTATTTGAACTTATGCTTTATGCTATCATTAATTAACTGCCACTGAAATGATGCTTAATACTTTAAGTTTTGCTATGAAAATGATTAAAAGAGCATGTCTTAACCATTTGCACTTGCGGCAGTAGGATTTTTCAGCCTAGGTCATATTTTGATTAGGCTTGACTTGGTCAAACCCATTTTGACCTGGTCAACCTTGGGATCCGTGATGATGTATGATGGTGATTTATGGTCCTTTGATACACCTTTGATGGCTCCATACAGTGGACACAGGTTTCAGATGATGGTTGATGCACTTTTTTATTGGTTATTATTTTTCCAAACCATTATATTATTATTGTCCGGTTATGGCTGAGGCTACAGATGATCTTACAGGTTGCCACAGTGTGTATGGGTACTCATCTCTAGTAGATTTGGACCTTCTGAGTCTATTGAGACACTTAGTTATCAGTTTTAGGCACTCTCAGAGATGATATTGGCATATTTCCACTTTTGGCCAGTTTTGCCATGCAGAAATGGCTTGTCCAGCAGTTGCCTTGAGCTTGCTTGTTTTCCTATGGCGCTACAGAGGAGAGGGGTGGTCCAGCCACTTGTTATTACCATATTACCCCCTCCCGACATGATGGTGCCGTCAGATTTTGTGCCCGGGCATTCGACAATGGGTTTCATGCATTTTGATGGTTTTTCAGGTGGAATAAACATGGAATAAAAAGGTCATTAAGGAAATCAATTTGGGCTATTGAGGCAAGGTTTTGGCATGAGGTCTGTTCAGAGGTCACCTATGATGTATCCCACTCCTTCCAGATCAGCTTGCAGCATTCAGTGGGGTCCACACAGTCTCCGGGTTGTCATTTTATGCATTCTTCTCTCAGTTGAGGGGGCCAGGATTTGATCATTTATTTATTTGGACATGTTATTGAGTCATATGTTATATTATTGTGCTATGGGGTGACGCTAGTGAAGGATAATAAAGCCTCCTAGCCCCACCGTGTGCTCCTAGTCACTTGTCCTTGTCATCTTATGTGGCACACTTATGTTTTAGTCACTTTTATGTGGTGCGCACCCCCCTGTTCACCCCCCTCACTGTTGACTATCAGACTCAAGTATTCTTGACATCATCGGTCTCTTGTTCGGCTTAGTTCTCTCTTTTTATACATCGCAATGCCGTTGTTATGGTTTTATACATGTTTACGAAGCAGCCCTGCTGATTGTATCTTTCTTGATTTTGATTTTATTTTATCTTAGTTTTGATTATGGAATTATCTAGGAGTTACATTTGCACTCCCACATTTGTACTCATACTGGTTGTACTCGTTCCATTGACCTACTTTTGTGGTCATTCGTCGGACATTAATAAAATTATCCTATCTTATTTTATTAGCAGCTAACTCATCTGTAAAGAACATGTACGATGAACTGTACGAAAAACAACTTGAAGAGATTGTACAGCTGACTATATGACTGAATCTGTATGGTATGTCTGACTGTACGGCTTGAATCTGTACTGTACAACTCAGTAAAAATACTGTATGGTAGCAGAATTCAGAAATTGTACGATGTTTTAAAAATTCAGAAATTGTACGATGGCTTAAAAAATTCGTACAATAGCTGCATCCAGAAAATTTGTTTGACAAAATTAAGAAATTTTATGGCTTCTTCATGAAAAATTCTTATGGTGGATTCAGGAAAAAACTGTATGGCGACTATTTCAAAGCTGTACGGAAATCAATAGAATAATGCAGTTGAACAATTTGTACAGTGGCTGCAGAAAATTAAATCTGTATGGCAGTTGCATTAGACTTGTTTGTGAATCATACGATGGTTGGAACTTGGATCAGACTATTATGGAAATCGTATGATGGCAGTTGGATCAAGCTTGTACAGAAATCATATGATGGCCGTTGGATCAAGCTTGTACAGAAATCATATGATTTTGGCTTTGTAAAGTTGTACATCTATTCATATTTCATGGTGCGGCTCTCACTATTTCTGCCCTACAGACCCATGTGCTTTAACTCAGACTACATCAATCGTCATGCCTTTTTGATTCGCCATAGCATCATGCGATGCAAGAGAAGAGCATAATTAGCTTTTCAAGGAAAACAAGATCTCTAGCCTAAATGACTAGACATAGGCTCCTTCCCGCTCTGATACCATATTACAAAACCTCGAAACCCTAACACATTTTAGAGATATACAAAATAACCCAATATTATATTATGAGTAACTGGTGCACATATTACAATGGAGTTGACCTCGGACCTTATATACTTATGTTCATTGAGCAAGTTATTTCCACTCATAAATGTGGGATAAACTGCTTTACACATAAAGTGAACATTAGCCTAACCTAAAGTTAAAATGATTTTATTACATAATAAGCCTTATATTCTAACAATATGAACATGTGATAGAGCCTGAGGCAAAACGTAACCGGCAAAAAAAAGCATGCACTTCAACCAGATAACACTAATTTGGAGAGAATAACCGGTACAAATATCTCATTAACAGTAGGTCTAATTTTCCCTGCAGCTGTGAAGCAGTTTCAAAGAATAAATCTGCCTACAAATGGCCTCCAGTCTCTCCCATTCTCCCAATTAATACTATGTATTATCTTCCTTGTATAAATTATATGTGCCTCAATTACAATATGAAAACTTTTCAGTTACCCTACAAGAAACTTTCTGTATTCGTCACTAACATTACATAAATCTATCCATTACAAACATTCCTAAAAATGTAGCAGCATGTTACAAATCTGCAGATTTAATTATATTACTATGTTCAACAGTACACATAAAAAACATAATGCACATCAATAAGGCTATCAACCAACTCTTCCTCCCACCACTGAAGAGATAAAGGAATTCTCTGATGAGATGTTAGCATTGAATTCAAGATGATTAAAGTAACAAACGATGATCTAGCAATATGAGTTGTGTGGCACTCTTCTTCAACTTGTGACAATTATATGAGCATTGGCAATGTGGCATCATGCATTGTAGACTATATGCATAGAAAAGAAAGAGTTTATAAATATTCAGGTCAAAATCATAGTTGTGAGATGAACTGATTAGATCTTGATGTTGTGATTTGCAGTTGGGAATCTTGGGAAAGTTGGCAGGAAGAAAAAGTGACCTTCGCCTTTATGTTGACGAGTTAGGACATGGCTTGTTTGGGGAGCTCAACTACAAATGTGAAGCTGCACGGGCATCTGAATTTCAAGTATGGAATTATTGAAAGTCTAGAATCTAGATCATGTTATCTTTTTGCGTTCTACATAGAATGAGTTTCTAGCTCAGAGATTTATTAGCAAAGTTCATTTCTGCTTTTCAGATCACATTAATTGAATGTTTTCCTCTTTTGATATTTTCACTATTTCTCACAGTTTTTATCCCATTTTAGTGCATCTGCTAGACTCATGTGTGACTGATGTATCCTTGTTTTTTCAGTGCTTTTGATGGTACCCCTTGGTCCTAGTATGAATTTATTATTTAGAATTTAAAACCTTGCCACAATTCTAAGTAAGACATCAACTCTATGTCTGTCTATGAGCTTGGAACAGAAAATAAAGTCTGCATAAAGATTTTCAGGCCGACATTTTGGCTGTGGAAGACAGAAGGGAAGTTGGACAACTAAGTTGCAAGTAATTGCAGGGAAAGTGTAAGTATTGAGAGTTAACATTCTATATGTTCATGCCATTGAAAAAAAGGCCCAATACGAATGGGCCAGAAAAAAAACAAAGTTCGAGCATAAGAAATTGTAGTGAATGTCAAAGGCCATAGACATGCATACATAAGTGGATTTGAATCGTTAAAGATTTAACTCTACTTTATGTCCAGTTAGAGAAATGGATGTTGATATTAATATTGATTCAGTTTCTAATAATATGTAAGGAGGTTTATTTGGAAAGCAATACAAGGAACCAATTGTGCAAAAGTTTTTAATAGTTAGTGTTGCACTGCAATAGATACATATTAATTTAAAATGTACAAATTGTCAAAGGTGATCCACATGAGTTTGCGCTGAGTATCTAATAGTTGCAGTCTAGCAACAAGCCTTTATAGGCTCTATTAAAAATTGCAGAACTTAAGGATGCGATTAAACATAGACTTTTATACAACGGGTGTGTCTTATGAACAAATTGTACATGTGCATTTCAAAGCATTTGGATGCTAGAATTGCATCAGATTGTGTTTTGCTGATGATGCATGTGAATTTTTTATGCAAGGATGAACAAATTCCGGATTAAATAGCCAAACCATATTATACGGATAAAACAAGACTATAAAATGCATATTCATGCCTTGTTAGGATGTGTAATATTGCTTAGTGGCAACTTATGTGATGTAAATCTTAATGGCACCTTTGGGGAGTTTTTTGAGTCATTATTGTCCCATATTGGTCCACTTATGTGGTCTCATAGGAGTATCTTAGGAAGTTAGTTATGTTAAATCACTAAAAATACAAAAATAATAGGTGCACAGTTGAGCATAGGCTTACTGTAGTCATTGTAAGTTAAGATGTGCTTTGGTGAGTCAACCATTGGAATATCCAATGCGGTTTACAAATCATATTGGCTTTAGAGCGATTTTATTTGGGTATTGGTGTGGTTTGAGTGGGGTATATGCTTACTTGGTTTGGAGAGTCTAAATTTGAGGGAGAATTGCATCGTATGGTTCCTAAGACTGGCATGGGAAGGGTTAAGAAGAAGTCACAAGCCTAAAAAATGGCGGAAGAGTGTAGGAAAGGACTTGCTGATGAATGAGAGTTAAGATTTCCGAGGTTGGAATCTTAAGTAATTGACATCTCCAAGAGTATGGCTCTCCTTATGGCCACCCTTAAGAAAAATATCAACCCCTTTTCAAAGCGGCCTGACTCTCATGAGAAACTAGAAGATTATAAGGATTTGAGGGAAGAGAATGAAGAACGAAAGATTGGGAAGGGAACTGTTATCACACAAACATTAGTTGCTACTGAGGGTATCCTATCCGAGACGATAGAGGTAGGCAGCTAGGCGGGGTGACAGCTGCAAACACTAGGTCCACTACTCGGTAGGGTAGTTGTCACTCCAGACAGGGTGTTTGTCACTTTGGATAGGGCACTCCTGTTCAACCAGTTATAGTTGAAAGACAAAATCAGACACTCCCAAAACCAAAATAAACAATGGAAATAGAGAGGAGGTGTCTAGAGTATCTAAGACTCTTATCCAACCTATTGTCCGCCAAACTACACACCAGCAGCGGAAATCTTTCGAAAGCTGTCTCCCTCACTGGAAGTGGGGAGAGGTGTGGCCTTGGGGGCAAGCAATGAGCCAGGTACTGTCACCTGAATCCCAACTCCTCCGTTTAGGCTAACTCCTAATGAAGCCAAGGGGGGTAGTCCCTAAAAAGAGTTTCACTAAGGCTCTTGTGTTTTTTAAGTGTTTTTGGTGAAATGATGTGGATGGGTGTTGTTTAGGAGTTTATTATGATGAGACCAATTAAAAGATAAGACAAGCACAAGATAACAAAGCAATCCACGTTGCTAAAATGAAATAACAAAACTAACAGTATATTTCAAGACTTGTGATCAAATAAAGCATCCACAACATGAAAACTAACACAAGGACAAATGGTCCTGATTAAGATATAAATTGTAAATACCAATGCCTTATGGAGTCACAGAAAAGATGATTGTGATGCTGAATGTGTGGGTCTTGAAAAGATGTTGTTTGTGAGATCGTTATGAAGCTTATCTTGGTAAATTAAATATTTTAGTGGTCTTGATTATTAGGCTAAAACCAAGGATATCAAAGAGTGTCCGGAAAGACATTCTAAGCGTCTCCTTTAAGAGACATGTCGGACCTGTCTGGATCACAGTGAGGCACGCAATGCTAACCAGCCACTCTGTCACAGATTGGGCAACTCGACGCCTCCCCTGAGAACTGCCTTGAATACCTTTTGAACAATGCCGGTTCGTTGGTTATGGGGGTGAAAGTTTTAATTAATTATCACTTATGAGCTTATCAAGTCCTTCACCTTTCTGAGTACTAGTCCAACTGTTTTCGGTTGGCAGAGCATATGGGTGTCAGACACACGACCAAAGTAAATTAATTAGGGGGAATTTGGATTGAAATATTGTAGTTATTAAGAGCACTTGTTCAACCCTTCGACAGAGAGCGCTCTTGACTTAGTCTTAAGACCACAGTTCAAGAGACCTTCTACTCTAAAATGCCTAATGCAAGGGAAAAATGCAGATCTACAATGCTCTTCGACAGAGAGTGCTCTTGACTTGGATTTGGCCAAGTTCAAGAGGCTTTGTTTATTTTATGAAAAAGTAAAGCAGTTGTGATACTTGAAGAAACAAATGAAGGTTAAAGTGACTGGAAGTAGAAGATGATAACAACAAGATATTACAAGACGCTTGAAAAAAAACTGAAAGCAAGACTTAGTGTTCTACCCAAACAAGTGCTAACCTAAGGTGGGATCAACCTCCGAACAAGGTTGATCACTCAGAACCGCTATTCCTTGAGACTTTCCGGCTAGCTGAAACTTCGGCAAGGAGGCTAACGGGGGAACGAGAGGCTACCACAAAACTATGTGGCCTTTGGGATACAATCCCAAAGTTAGCTTGCTTTGGTCAAAACTTGGAAGAGAGCTATAGAAATGAAATGCCAAGCTAAGATGCAGATTGTAAGCAAAACCACTACGACAAAAAAGTAAAGTGCAAGTAAACAGTTGATTAATTTAACAATGTAAATGATTGATGTACTTGCAATGCATGAGAGATACTGAAAACAAGAAAAACTAAACTAAGTACGGAAAGAAGACAAACAACCAACAAACTTCCCCAAATGGGGAAGTCGGGAATGGGGGCTTAAAAACCCCACTCAAAATGATATTTTATTAATGAATTACAAACGCCTTGAGATTTTGACCCTTTGAAGGACTTAGCAGAAAATAAAGACTTAGATTACAATCACTCTTATGAATATACAAAAGGGAGAGTGATTTAAACTTTGTCTTCTTGGTTCAAATGTCAAAGTGTTTGGATCTTCTTTACAATTCTTTATTTGGATTTGAAGTCCTCCTCTTCTTCACTCCTTCTTCAAAGTGGATCTTATCCTCTTTTTCTCTTCAATACCTACACCTAAGAAAACTCAACTCATGCATCCATTAGACATTAGCAAATCATAAATAAATTTGAAAATAGCACACCCTAAAAGTTTGATGAGATCTAAAGCCTAAAGCAAACTATAAATAATGAAAGTAGCTTTTAACATGGAAAAATGACTAAACACTTTTGAAAGACAAAATGCAAATTTTTGGTTTTTTATGAGATCTATCAATGCCAAACTACTAATTGTCCAAAGCATAAAATGATTACAAACTAAACAAAACTTAATAAATCCAATCGCTTTTTGTATTTTTAAGAGCATGTACCTACTAACGAAAAGCAAAGAATTGAAATCTACTCACTAGGAGTAAATGATATAAAGTAAAATGTAATAAACAATGCCTAACTACCTAACTTTTAAAGAGAAACAAACTGGTTACTAACAGAAATAAAGCTTGTGTTCTTTTTGTTTTATGTGTTTAGGGCAGGCTTAGAGGTGGATGAGAGGGCTGCAAAATGAAGTGGTAAGTGGCTGCCAATGGGAAATGGGGACAGCAGTGAAAAGAGGATGAAGGAGCAGCCAATAAAATGACTGTGGAAAGAATGGGACAGTCAAAAAAAAATGAGGAAAAGAGGCTGCCAATAGGGGATAAAGACAGCTAGTAGGGATGGACGAAGAGGGCAGCCAAGAGAGAAAAAGACAGTCAAGTGAATGGACAGTCAATGAAGTGGATAATGGGAAGCATACAGTCCAATAGGATGGACAGTCCAGCAGTGGACAATAGGCAATGTTTGAAGGTGGATGGAGGAGAAAAAGGCAAGGGACCAATGGCAAGCCAAAAAGAAGAAAGCAAGCCTTGGGGGAAGGCCAAGCTTGGGAAAAAATAGATCTTTAGAAGCTCCACAACTTGAAAAAATCCCAAGTAACAAGTAACCAAAAGTTTGTTTTTTATGTTTGACGGAGAGAAGAGATCAAAGCTCCCTAGAAATGTTTCTTTCCTTGAAGTGAAGAAAAGACCATGAAGACCTGCAAGACAGATTGATTAGATGCCAATAACCACTGTTGAGTGAAGAGTGACTTAGTCTTTAATAAGCCTTTCTCCACCTTGGGAAACCCCTGCAAAAATCTTGTTATGAAACATGCAAGAACCGAAAGATATATTTTTAATCAAAGCTAAAACATACATCTAATATTGAAATTGCATGATCAATTGACAAAATGAAAGAGATATCACCAATAGTGTGAAGTGCATCCCAATTGCTCTAGCATGGACCTCCAAAGTCTAAACTTTATTCAATATTAAACAGATATTGCAACAATATTTTGGTAGAGTGTTCATGCTCAAAATCTCCATGAGAAGAGAGCCAAAATGGCTTCTCTTTATAGCAAACAAAACAAACTACCTGTTACCACCTAAAGTTGCACTTTAGTTGGACTTCAGTGAGCCGCCAGTGTTGCACAATCTCTTGTGCTTTTCAGTGTTCAGAAGTTCCAAGCTTGGCCTGTTCAAGGCCCCTTTTTTTAATGTTTTGTAGTACATGACCGTGCCCCACGGGGTTTGTAATAAGCGTACTAGCATGGTGGTTTTTGAGTGACTCGGTTCCCTAGGACTTAACAATCAAAGAAGGTATTCCAAGGAGTTTTTTGCCCTTGTCGATTATGCCTTGCCTTTAGCCGAGTATAATCGATGAGGTTTTCTCCTGCTCCTCCAAAGCTGGAATGCCCAAAGTGGGGGTTAGGCCTTAGGGGATTATTAGAGCCCATTTTATAATATGTATGAACATGCTAGACGCTAGAATTTCATCGTTTTGTCATGTACTAGGTTCCCCTGAAGTTTCAGTCGATTCCGAGAAAAAATATTTTTCCGCATTTTTAAGCCATTTTTTAATGGTTTAATTAAAAAATTTCAAAAGGTGATAAAAGTCTTATCCGGAGTCGGAATTTGACGCAGGGATGCTCGTTTTCAAGCTCAGAGCATCCTCTTTACCCCGGTACCCAGCTTTCCTACATTTTGGGCGACCAGGACGCCCCGTGGAGCAGTTTGCCTATCAGAGCTACAAAGTGGCACTTTAATGCCAGAAATGCAACAAAATGCACTTTGGCCAAAGATTAAAAAATTAAAAAATTGAATTGGTCACATGCCAAAATGACATAGCATTAATCAATTTGGATGGGCGACTAAGTGAAAGTAACAAAGCATATGTTAAATTGTTAAGTAAAAGTCAAAATTGGATTATTATTATTCCATGCTCCACATCATAACCTTCACGTGGGCAGCCGTACGACCGTACGAATTGAGCAATGGAGAGTGAGTATGAGGGATTGGGCCACCCACAAGTGACGTGGCATATTCCAATGTTCAAAACATATGCATTAAATCAATTTGCAATGGTTATGAGCATCAAAACAAATCCGTACGGACCCTCACGTGGGCAGTCCTTCATCCATTGCGTGAACCATTTTGACGTGGCATGTGATGTCATAATGTTGGTCGTATTAATGTTCAAAGGTATCAAGCATATGTTATAAGTGATATGATAAGGGGTAGCGAATCAAGAGTTGACCGAATTCATGCCAAGATCCACTTTCACGTGGGCCATTCCTCACGGCCGTACAAGTTGCATATGAGTTGGTTTGTGGAAAGTTTAAGTGGTGGGCTCTCCCATCTTATGAGGTGGCACAGTCCACATGCTTTAGTTTCTAATAAATACATCCAACGCAGCAGCTAATCGATTTATGGAAACATCACTCAACCACTTACCATTCTTTGCCTCACGCGTGAGCAGCTTTCACAAGAGGGCAGCTTCTATTTTAAAGTGTTTTTGTCCATTTGAAATGGTGTTTCTCCATTGGGTGAGAGCTTTGCTTGCTCTACAAACTAGGAGCTTTGTCTCCTTAGGGTTTTGCGCCCTAGCTCACTCTCCTTTTGCTATAAATTGAGGAGCTTGGCTCCATTGTAATGATCAGAAAGTGTGGAACCTCTGCTTATATTTGTATTGTAATATTTTTCTGAGTTTAATAAAGAAGGCTTTGGAGGCTAGTCTGGTGATTGTCTTTGGTTGGATCTTCATGCTTGTACATCTGAGGTATACTGTATTATGTTTCATAGCTAGTATTGTTGGGATTATATGTCTTTAAAGGGAAGCTATCTTCTATAAGATCTGTAAGTAATACTTTATAGTTTGCTTATTCATGTTGATAATATTAGGAGGCTAAGAGTAATGTAATTTCTTGTTTGAATTCATTGCATCGCTGCTTTCTTTTAATTATCTACACATATGCTCTTATCCCCTTGCTAGTTGTTTGCAGCTGTCTACAGGTAGCCTAAGCTGGAGAAGTCCATGAACATGTTAGATCGTGCCTTCTTTCAGTAAATACGAACCAAGTCTCGATCTTACCGGTGCATCAGGGAGCTTGACTCCATTGCCCATTCTTCACTTGCTCAAACCCCCATGGGTTCACTTTTCTAGATCCATTTTTTTTATTCTATCTCGGTTACTGTCCTATTTAAATCTAAATCTTGCTTCAAAGTTCATTTGATTAATAGATCTAAGCAAGTAGCAATCTAAAGAGTCTAATAGCTTCATTGTTATTTAGTTCTAGGTTGCTAGCTAAGTTAGAAATTTTTGCATTTTTTTTGTAGCAACGTCAAAGACACTTTTTAAGTGTTTCTTGGCATTTTTAAGACTAATTCAGTTCGCTGGTTTTTTTTGTCTTTTAGCAGGTCCGAACTTTTTAAAGCTCAAAGTCTGAGATTCGGAGGTATCCGTAGCCATCCGGGGAGCTAGTTTTACCTCCCTTACATCATTCTAACATTTGTAAACTGTACTGGTGCCTAGTTAAAGGACCAGCAGTGTTTCTTGAGCTTCATGTGTAAATCATAAAAATAAAAAGAGCACAGCAGGCAATTCCAGCGCCTGAACCCAATCCCCCCAGGGGGGATTCGCACCCTTGTTTATTTTTTTTTATTTTTTCGTTTTAGATTAGTTTTCTTTCAAGCAGTAGTAATTAGATAACTCACTCAAGCACACAACGTCCTCCGAGGACCTGTTTATCTTTTTTATATGCTTTTGTGTTTATTTCAAATTATTATCCTGTGCTTAAAATTTAATCCTAAAATTAACCCCCCTTGCTTTATGCTTGGGGTTTAGTGTAGATTAATCATCCACTCATACCTATTTAATAAAACGAACAACGCCCCAAACTCGGAGTATGCTCTTGACCACTGCAGCTTAGTCGGAACAGTTGGCTCAATCAGAAACGGGTGCAAGGTAATTAGTGTTAATAGGATAATCCATCAGAATCCAATCCTAAGAACTCGGGAGGTTGCATGGACTGAATCCACAGAGTCAGCAGGTTCTTAAGCGGGTTCATCCTCGCCTGGTTGGACACTTGGTAAGGTTGCTAGAGCACTCAGTTCGAAGTTTAGGTTTTCTTTTGGGCCAAACCAAGAATCAACCCACTCCTTAACTACTCATTTAATAACTATAAAATTTACCAACCGAGCCACTGCAATACTTTCACTGAGACTACACAAGCAACCCCACACAACAGTACTTACAAGCATTTTTACATTCTCGGCACTGGTCTTTAATTTTCTGTGTTTAAGTCAATCATAAATGTCGTGAATGCTTATTTATCTTATGTTGGGTTAGCTATTTGATTTAATTCACAAGCAGTGCTTTGTTGTTATAATTTTATCATCTCGTCATCTTTAACTCCTAGAATAGACTTTTATCTTTTGTTATAGATTAAAAGCCTTAGATTATTTTTCATAGGGACCACCCCCCTTGGCTTCACTAGGAGTAAGCCTAGACGGAGGAGTCGAGTAATCAGGTGACAGCACTTGACTCTCACTTGCCCCCAAGGACACACCGAGCGGCTTGAAGGTTTCCTGCCGCGTCCCCCCCAGGTGTGTATTAGGCGGCAACACTACCTACAACCTAAATCGAAATGGCTTCAAGGATAGCCAATGGCATTTGACAATCAATTGAAATTCCATCTAAATCTCCATGATTCGTAGCTTGGAGTGATAACTCCATCCAACCACTCGATTTCAATTAAGGAGATGGGGAGGTGGCCTCCACCTTGGCAAGGCACCCCCCATCTTTCATTGTTTATATCACCCAACGAACAAAGGTTGCCACATAGCAACTCGAGCCCATACCCTAGATTGACATGAGGGATATGAGGGAACACGTGTGGATGCTTGGAGTGCAATGGGTGAAGGTAACTCGAAACTTGGAAGGAGCCAATGCTTTGCGCCTACCACAGTCTTCAATGCAACTCAACCAACGACCAAATTGATGCCAAATGACAAATTCATGAATCCGTGCGTGAAGGCCCACGTGAAAAGAAACCACGGTTTAGCTGCTTACGTAATCACTTTGTTTTACTCACATGTCCAAAGCATTAACATGGCATATGTTATTTTAATATTATACATGGCCACCCTTATTGATTTATTCGGCCACTAAGACCCCACGTGAATTTATGCCCACGCTCACCTTGTCCATGTCATGCTTCCTCAAAACATTTCGAACATCATATTCAGGCCAATGACATATGCTTTGTCATTTAAAGGTAGTCGTATACCATATTAAAATCCTCTTCAACCTTTAAAAACTCATTTTTTAATGCTTTTGGACTTATTTGATTTTTGTCACTTAGTGAATTTTATCATTTTTTAGCCAAAATGATGCATTTTTAGCCAAAACTGTTCCTGGGGTGACATAACTGCCCGGAAACTAAAGGATGAAGGTTCCAAGGTGAAGAGGATGCTCTGAGCGTCAAAACAAGCCTCGCCACGCCCAATTCCACCTCTGGATGAGGTTTTTATCACTTTTTAAATTTTTTTTAATTAAACCATTAAAAAATGGTCTAATTTTATGAAAAAAATATTTTTGCCGGATTCAAGCGAAACTCCTAGGGGACCTAGTGCATGTTCATACGACTCAATCGAGACGGCTAACACGTAAAAAATCCTAGACACAAGACTCTAATAACCACCTTAGGTTTTGACCACCATGGAAAATACTCTAGCTTTGGAGGGTTGAGTGAAAAACTCAGGGATTATACGCCACTGATGAGTAGCGTATAATTTCCAAGGAAAAAACACTCTAGAGTATCCCCCAAATGGCTAAACCTACGGATAGCCGAGTCTTTTATAAAAGGACCCCATTTAGACCAACTTTTTACATTTTCCTCATGGGGATATGAACATGCAATTATTACAAATGGGGCAAAATTGCCCTGAAATTAACTTCTGAACTTCTGAATGTTGATGATGAACATGAATCATGTTCATGAAATTGGCGGCTCATGAGAAATTCAGCTATTTGTACAAAATAGGTGATAACACAACCGATGGACTGAAATTGGGTGATGGATATAAGAAATTATTGGAGCAATTTCAAATCTGATATGAAGATCTAAACAGTTAAATTCAAATGATATACGGCTGGAAATTAAATCAGAATTGAAAATTGTACTAGGAATGCCAATTGGTTTTTTGCCTATGGGGGATTTTAACTCAATCAAATAGGGCATACATGGCAGAATTAAAATATCGATTTTTAGGGCGCTTCTAGTGATTTTTATTTGATAATAGATGTTACCTAGCCAATACAAAGTGAAAACAAAAGTACCCACAAACCCAAAATGCCCCAACCAAGCAGAAGAGCAAAAAAAATCCCCAAGGAGGGCGAAATTAGTGAATGGACCAGTGCTGGTTTAATGGGCAAATGGAGTCGGAACAAACTGAAATTTAGGATTTAGGCATTTAATCATATTTCAGAAGTGGGTTTAAAAGAAAACAAAGTTTTAACGGTGAAATTTTAAGATTTTATTTTTTTAGGGTTTTCAAGTAAGTTTTAGCTCAGCAAACACAACATAAATTTAAATAGAGAAATAAACAGGAGAGAAATACCTGAAACAATGATGAATGGATGATTTTTGCATGAAGACTACTTCCAAAGTCCAAGTGGTGAGCAACTAGCCTTCTCTCCTAAGCGCTTGAGCCAGTTAGATGACCACGTGCGCCTTTGCTACCTGCCACACAAGAGGAAAAATCAGAAATCTGAAGCAAAATAGCAAACTTGCACAGCAAATGAAAGACAAATGGTGAGAAAATTGAAAAAAAAAGAAGTAAATTCAACTCCCTTGTTAAATCTTTGGAGAGAAAGAGCAAGTGTGGAGTTCCCACTCCAAGATTTGCGCCCTTCTCCAAATGGTCTCTCAACCTCCAAATCGAATCAGCTATATATGGTGGAGAAACACATTAGATCACTCAACAATGCATTAGTAAGTAGCTAATAGTCATAGCAATACACATCCAAACACAATGTCTCAAGAATTCTCCAAGAATCTTCTCTATTCAGTCCAAGTGCTCACAAAAATGTCCAAGAGATTCTACAAGTGAGAGAGATCCTCTCTTAAGTAGAGAGCTCACAATCAAAACCTATTCCCACCAAAACGAATGGCTGGGATTCAATCCCCAAAGAGCCAAACAAATGCCTGAGATGAAGTGGAGGAGGGGGGGCGAATTGCCCTCATGCGCCCAAGGAGACAGAGGGACCACTTGTGGGGTCCATACAACATGCAGTAGGGTGTCTTAGGGGTGGCTTTAGGCTATTTTAGCCCCTTAGACCCCTTGCCCAAAGTTTCCACATGTAATTTTTACAAAAAAATGATTTTTCAATGGTCCAAAACGCCCAAGTATGGGCAAATTCGCCCCACAAGTGGAGCTGGGCAGAAATGAGGGCCCCACATTAGATAATACATGTCCATACAATGCCAAAATGATATTAGGAGACCCTTTTACCTTTGCCAACCATTGCATTTACCATTTCCAAAGTTAACTTAGCCAAATTTGATTTTTTTCCATTAATTAACTGCTGGTTTTTATTGCTGAAGATGTGATTTTCACTTTTGACCCACTTATATTGCTCGGATTGACGAACCGTTTATTGCACTGTGATCGTAGACCCAAAATCTACTAGAAATGGTCACTGGAACAACCAAGATCCATCAATTGAGCACTGTTTGCCCAAATTCAAGGACTTTTAATTAAAACAGGCCCCTACTGGCCAGTAATAATTAAAAATCTCACCGATGCTTCAACATTTTTGCAATCTGATACTTGAAGGCATTTTTGGGACCCCAACACATAATAAATAACCAAAATCAAAGTTTTGTTTGCAACTTTTTTCGGGACCCATTTTTGGCTTGGTCAAATTAGTTTGACCAAGTCAACTCTGGTCAAAATGGCAATGGCTGAAACTTGCATGCAACATGGAATGCCAAGGCTTTCTTATTTATGTTAGTACATAACTAAAAACATATAATGATGACATGGTGATCATAATAAATAATATCTCAAGAAAAACAGGCCCCAGGTGAGGTGGGCCCACCACCTCCAACAAAGACTCAAAAATGCTATGCACACTTCTAGATTTGGTCACTTAGCTAACTTTGGGTGAGGTGGACAAACAAGGTGAAAGGATAGGGGGATGACAAATACCATGACCATGTGACCCTTTGGATAAATGGGGAAAGCGGGACCCAACGACATAAGCATACCACGATAACACAAGGGAAGGGCGGTGCCTCACAAATGGGTATAGTGCAGGGAAACCACCACTAATCATCTAACACACACCTTGCAACTCACATCTATGCCTTCAACAGACTCCGTGAGGATCTTTTCTAGAGCTGCCATGACTGGGTGTCCGACAAACCGTAATTTGAGACTCTAGGGGACACTTAGAATTAGATGTTCCTTTCTCCATCCCACCTCCTTGCCCCGCAGGACTAGGTAAGGAAATAACCAATACAATGCTCTGATACATATGGCTAACCTTTGTCCGTGTGTGTTGACAAACATATTCTTGGACTTTACATTTCACATTGATACTTAGCCTTTTTGGCTTGATTTACATTCAGATAGCCTTTTTGGCTTCATTTACATTTCATGACATTTCATAGCACTTCCGACTTCATACATATCTCATAAGATATAACAATGGTGCTCATACTGCAAAGTAATGGTGGCAAGCTTGCATGCTCTGAGGACTAATGGGGAACACCCGGTGAGTCTACACAATCCTATAATGCATTACAACATCGGGGGCAACCGACAGGAGTAAATCCTAGGTTTGAGAATGCATCTCACACCCTAAAGAGCCGAGGCACAAGAAACAGGGAGTCATGGCATACTCAGGGTCACTGGGGGAAGGGGTCCTGAAGGCCACATATCAAGGTCTAAGTCGGGAAAGAACAAAAAATGGATGAGTCGGATGGGTGGAAGGAAGTGACAGGTGGAACCAATGTTAGCTTCCTACAAGGATGAATGACCAAGTCTATACCAACAATGGGGATAGGAACCAGTGTGCATATATAAGAGTCTATTGAAAAAGGTGGACTGACCTCACCAAGGGCCATAAGTATCACAATAAAACACGAGATCAACACATCAGACATCATACATTTGGTCCATGTACTATCATAAATAAACAAGTCTCAAAGCAAAAACATGAGCAATAACCATAGAATGATATACCTGCCATACCATATACCTGCTGGTGAAGGTGGATCTGGAACTCAATCTCTGCTGTATCCGGGCAAGAAGTGGCAAACCAGCTGTAAATCTGTACTGCTCTCATTATAATATGGATAAGTTACCCCTCTCAATGGGGTCATGCAAAGCTAGGTAAGGAAGAGGGACCCTGTAATCAGTGCTTTGTAGTAGCTCTAAACCATGAAGACATATACTGTCCCCTCTACAATCTCTGCTCCGGGTAATCTCAATACAAAAGATGCCCACTCTAATGCCATCTGATCTCTGATCTGGAAAAAAAATGTGGTATGGTCCTTGACCAGACAATCTGCAGCATGGTAGCTCCAGCTAACATGGATGTGATCACCGGAACTTTAGTAACGAATCTTCTCAATGCTTGCTTAAAGTGGAAGCGAATGTTGAGATCAAGCCCTATGAAGGTGAGGTAGATGCAATTAAGTTAAATCATTGGTTGTAGAAGTTGGAAAAGAGAAGGAAGAACCAAAGATTGAGAAGGGAACTGTTATCACCAGACTTATAGTTGCCCCTAAAGGTGAATCCAAAATGGATGGCAGAAGGGATGGGCAACCAAAGAGGTGCAACCATGATAGCCTCGACTCCCAATGGATGGTTGTCACGCCAATCGAGGCAACCTTCACTTTATGTTATCTAGCCCAAGACAACAAGGGGGGAGACCCAGATTTACTCTCGATAGGAGAGATCAAACCAATACACCAGATCAAATAAAAAATAGGTGAAATATGTAAGGTGTATGGTGAATCCTAGATCTATGGATGAAGTCACCACCTGAGTAGTAGGTTGGATCAAGGGGTTTAGACAATGTAGCTTTGGTCCATTATGAGTATGAGAGTGACTTATGGTATTTGAAATAAGATCCAGGATTTGGGTATTAGTCAATTGTGAGAAAATCCACTGCCTTGGGAATCGTGTCCCATGTAGGGTAGTTAAGGACCAAATTGGGGCTAACCAGTACCAAAGGTGAGCTTGATTGATATGACAATGTCAAGGGGTTCAAGCAACCAAGACAAGGATCAAACCACAAGCAAACTCAACAGTCCAAGAAAGTCGAATTAGCTTGGAGAAAGATCAGTGCCTTGGGAAGTGGGCCAAATGGAGTCGGATGTCCACCAAATTGTAGATCAGGAATGTTGAGGTGTTGAGGTAGGTGGATCTTGAAAATTAGGCTGATCTGAGATTTAAGTGTATCACAAAGTGACCCAAGTGGGGCTCAACCCTCAAAATGAGGAATGGGTCCCACAAGGTCAAAATCACTGAAGTGACACACTAGGGATAGGTTATTGAATGTGTAGATGAAGGATCAAGTGGGATCTCACCTACCTAGGTGCTAGATCCTAGCAAACTCACCTCTCCCAAGAAGTGCGACCTCCCTTGGAGAAGCTTCTTTGCCTTGGGAAATGGGTCAAATGAGGGCCAATCCACACCAAACTATAGATCCGAATCGCCGTGGATACTATAGAGGTGGGTTTTAAATTTTATACCCAAAAGCCAAGTGGATCTTGCTAGATCTGAGAAAATGTAAAATGAGGGTTTTGAAATTATGAGGGTTTGAAGCATTTAGACAAATGGATAGATCATGGAAAGAGAAATTACCTTGAGATCATACCTGAGTGTTGGAATGAGATGCGTTGTTGAGGAAGACTCCCGTAGAGATCAAATGAGAAATTGTTGAATTTGCTTACCGAAATGATGCCCTAGCCCACAAGTGCGACCTCCTCTACCTGTCAAACCAAGGAAAATCGATTGAACCAGTTAGATCAAGTATGGAGGAAATACAAGCGAAATGCAATGATAACATGAAATAGAAGGTCAAAGACAGTAATGCTCCCTGTTACCAACGAACAAACCCAAAGAAGAAGTAGGGAAGGTCCTCCCCTACCAATACGTCCTCCTCAAATGAATTCGGCCTACACCTGTAGATGCAAAAACGTGGTACAAAAATATAGCAAGACAAAATCTCCAAGAGCCAATGCAAAGGAAGAATCAACGAACGAACTCCAAAAGCATTCACCACAACACAACAGATAGATGCAATAATAATTCTCTATTCCAATAATCCAGAGCTAAAACTCCCCTTTACAATGAGAAGCTCTCTCCTTTAAATAGAATGGAGAGAGGCCACAATCCTAACCACTTTTTGAATGAGTGGCTAAGATTAAAAGATCAAAAGATCCAATCAATGGTTGAGATGAGCTCAACAATACAATACATAGATTAATAATAAAATATAGCAATATGTGGACAAACTCACCCCAGGAGAGGGGATCCCACCAAATCATAATGATAAAACATAAAAAATAGCTCATGGTAGGTCCAAAGGGTAATTTCTAACACCCTTGGTCAATCCCCATGGCACAATATCCAAGAATGAAAGATCAAGACACCAAATTGTGCCTCTCTAGGAAAGTCGTGAGCCTTAGGAGGCTCCAGAAATCATAAAAAAATGCCATAAGTGATGGATGTGGGTCCCAATGAAGCTGAAACTGCTGGAGAAGGTGTGGAATACATCCCACTCATCATCACTGATCATCCCATGCCATAACCTTGCTTCAGTAGCCCAAATCGAATTCTTCTGTAGCCATTTTTACCATTTCTGGAGTGCCTCGAGAAGTGTGAAACTGCTCAAACTCCCTCCTGGGGTGCCTGCGCTGTCAAGGTGATCTCACCAACGAGTTTGGGAGGGGGGTAATTTGGTAATAACATGTGGCTGGACCACCCCTTCCATGCATAGCCCCCTAGGTGAACCAAATAAATCTCATCACTGCTTTGACAGGACCTCTGACAGGCTAAAACTGCACTAGGATAGCCAACTGAGGCTCAAACATCATTGTAACTACCTGGAACTGAAAACAGACTGTCTCATTGGACTCGGAAGGCCCAAATCCATCTAAAGTGTGTACGCATACACCATATAGTCCTCTACATGGTCCAAAATAAATACTCATCATATCCGGCAGGCCAAATAATAATAATCTGTAAAAGTGCTGAAAAGCACAAATTATCATCATAAGCCTGAAACCATTGCAGAAGCTCACCATGGTGACCTGTACCAGACCATATATCATCTATCTGTAACATCTGAGGTCTGCCACCTCATGTCCTGTGGTTGACTTTTGGTCAAACTGGGTTTGACCAAGTCAACATGACCAAAATATAACTCAAACTGTCATCAAGCTGCTGCAAGGTGTCCAAACTTAAAACATGCTTTACAATCCATTTAATTAGCAATTATAACAAGAAGTAATCATTACTGGCGATCTGAATCCAAATATAATAAGTCATAATTATTATTTATTACTCAGACAAGACTTTCAAGGTCATACTCACTTCATAGTTGTGATCAATTTGCTAGTGAAGGGTGAAAGCTAAGAAATAAGTGGCTAGGTCAAATGATGACTTACTGACTTAACACTGTGACACTTTGGAAATGGAAAAGGGAATACACACCATAGCATATAGTGGACAAGCAATAACACACGGAATGGTGGTGTCTCACAAATGGATAAGTTGTTCAAAGAGTGTTTATTCACCTTTCACAGATGCGCACAATCCATAATACAAATGAGGCCATCAATCTTTTTGATATAGAGTTTTAAGTTCCATTGCTTTTTGGGCCTAAATTTTCCATAGCCTTTGATCTATGTGTGTTTATAAACACATTGCATAGATTTACATTTATTTAGGTTTCTTGCCGCAGGTGTGTTTTTAAGGCACTTGTTTACCTGATCACCTATAGGTGTGTCACAGACAGCTTGTTTACCTAGGTATTTACATTTCATAATAGATATAGTATTTGATATTTTACAACCATTTTCATTTGGCTTGCCTTTCATTCATGTGTGTTGAGAAACACATTGCATGAATAGGCTTTTCATACAAGATACAACATTTCATTTCCATACTTTGCATTAATGGTAGCACTAAAAGTTTCAAGTTTAGCCAACAACATCTTTAGTGACTAGGGGGACTTCTCAAGGAAATCCAACTGCCCAAAGGTAAGTTTTGTCATCAACTCAGAGCCGAGACACAATAAACAAGGAAGCTCATCCAATACAGAGGCTACAGTGGGGAAAGGTCCTCCATGCCACTAGTCAAGTAGTAAGTCAAGGTAATGAAAAAATTGGGTAAGTCATGGATGGATGAAGAAAGTGAATAATGAAATCGACACTAGCCAGCCAAAGTATGGCGGGAATGATTACATCTATTCTCCCTAGGGAGAGTAAAACCAATGAGTATAGGCCAAGAACTTCTAAGTCTGAGTAGGGACAAGTAAGATATATATAAGTTCAACCAGGTCCACATATCTATATGATCGCCAGATCATGATACTAAATGCTAAGACATGCTACGAGAATGGATACAAAAGCAATATAACCACAACACCATAATATACCTGCTGAGTCATATACCTGAAAGATCATCATCTGAAACATCATCTGTCCTCTGAAACTGCTGCTGCAACTCTGGGAACTACTGACTGCTCTGTATAAATGGCTAAATAGTTACATTGGTCATCTCTCTGAGTGTCCTGAGACTCAGTCATGGCATAGGGAATAAAACTGTTGTCCAAAATCTTATAGTGATCCATAATAGATGCTCATCTCAGCATCTCAATCCAAGGGAACTGGCTGAATAGTGTACTGGAATCAGAAAAATAATGTATGGTAGCCCGGCTACCATATATGTGATAACAAGAACTTTAGTAATGAATCCTCTCAATGCTTGAAGCGAAGGTCGAGATCAAGCCCTATGAAGGTGAGGTAGATGCAATTAAGTTAAATCATTGGTTGTAGCAGTTAGAAGTCTATTTCAATGTGCATAATGTATGGAGGAGCTGAGAAAAAAACTATCTACACTCAAGCTATAAGGTTATGTTGATGAACAATTTAGGAGCTTGAATAGTGCAAGGAAAACTAGCTACCAAACTTGCACAACCTCAAGATTTTCCTCCATTGTGTCACTACCAAGGAAAATCCTCTCTGTTTAGGTCCTGTTATCACACCATAATAGCAGGGCTACTATTTTTGCTTAGCAGATATTTGCACATTCCAGAGCTTCCATTATTCAGAGCTTGGCTATGATGATTGTGTAGTTTGAGATCACTCATGATCAGAGCAGTGTATTATTGAGACTTATGTTAGACCTTATGTCAAGGCTGAGCCTTGAGAGTTCAGATTTGATGTCCGATGTGACCCTTTATTCTATACAGTTTCAGTTCAGTGCCTAGAGATGTATTGCAGCAGTGTTTCAGATGATATATCATGATTATTCTTGTGATGATGTTGTATGACCTATGGATGTTTTATCATTGACTGTGGATTATTATCTTGTTGCTTTAATCTTGTTCATAGCATTGGCTTGGTATATAATTCAGGATGTGGCAAAATGTGTAACTTAAAATGAACTATAAAATGGACATTTACTTGCACATTTAGGTTGTTTGACAAAACTCACTGGTTTACCACCTTACATAGATATGATCTTTCTTGACACCAGTTGTCTGCTAGCTTAGGCTCCACCTTCACTTGACTCCATCCATACATGACTTTTCTTATGTGACTTTAAACCTTGACCTGTCTTACTTAACTTTCTGGTACTAAGGACTTCCCCTTTTTCTACCTCTGTGCTTGGACCGCATCCCTGTTTGTTTAGTGTCTCAGCTCTGAGTTGGTGACAGAACTTGCCTTTGGTAAGTTGGATTGTAGGCCTAAATCAATCTGGTCGGTTGTCTCGATGTTTGGCACTGGTCCGAACTCCCCTTAGTCACTTGAGATGTTGTTGGTTAAAACTGAAAGCTCATGTACTACTTATGGAAACTTATATAAATTCGTCCATGGAAACTAAAAAAAAGGGCAAGAATGATGAACTGCTAAAAATACTCCTCGAAGAGTATAAGAAAGTTCCAAAAAGCAATGGTTCTTAAATGCTATATCTAAACAATTGCTGACCTTATATGTATATATAAACATGCCCTGTATGCAAGCTGCAATTAGTTGTGCTTATCAGCACACCTGAGATTCGAAGGGTTATGTAGGCCAAAAAGGCCATGAAATGAAATTGAATGATCCTAATGAACTTGGATCAACTTGATGTAGACATGATGTCTAAAGTTGAATAAGCACTCTCTAAACAACTTACCCATTTGTGAGGCACAACCATCCCCCGTGTTATTTTGTCCAGCACAGAGTTTGTAGTTTCCCCTTTCTTCCAGTCCAAAGTATCTTTCAGTTGAGTTTAGACAAGTCATTCCTTTACCCAACCTTGTTCCTAGCCTTCATCCTTAGCTAGCAGTTAGACCATGTCCAATGGGTGAGTTTGTCATTTAAGCTATCGTGCAAGTAATTATAAAATAACATTGGAATAGATTAATGCCACTGAATGATGTTATACTTTAAGTTAAGCTGTGAGTATGATTAGAGGAACATGTCTTAGTCTACTGATATGATTTATCCTTGGTTGTATATGGACCTAGTCAAACCTAGTTTGATTATGGTCACTTCTTGGGATCCGTGATGATGTGGGCCATGAAGGCTTATTTATGATGATGTATGGGTCTGCATACTCCTATTGATGATACTATATGATGGACATATGATTCAGATGGTGATTGATACAGTTCAGCAGGTTTTATTATTAATTCAGATCATCAGATTATGCACTGTTCATATATGGTGAACCCTATAGTTAATCCATCAGGGCAACCCATGGTGTATGAGTACACATTCTTATTAGATTTGGGTCTTCTGGATCCAATGAGACACTTATATTTCAGTTCCGGGCACTTCTGACAGTGATAGATGCAGTTTTACACTTGTTGACCAGATTTGGGGCTAATTTCCCATTCTGAGCAGTAGGGGCCATGAGAGGCCAGTTCACCTAGGGCGCTGTATGAGGAGGGGGCGGTCCAGCCACTTGTTATTACCATTTATCCCCCCTTCTAGAGAGCCTGGTGGGCTCAGTTTGACAGCGCAGGTGCCCTAGGAGGCAGTTTCAACACTTTCACAGTTACCAAGGCAGTCCAGATATGGGATAAAAGGGTCAATGGGGAGTTCGATTTGGGAAATTGAGGCAAGGTTTTGGCACTTGGTTTTCACAGAGGTCTTCCGGGGTGAACCCCCTATCTTCCACCCAGTTTTCACCACTTGGGTTGGTCCACAGAGGCTACAGGAGGCCTTTTACTGTTTGTCTGTCACAAATTTTGAGGACAGATTTGATCATTTATATTTATTTTGGACATATTTTATTATTTTATTGTGCCATGGGGATGAACTAGTAAGGATTGATGCCTCCTAGCCCCACCATGAGCTCCATATGTCATGTCCTAGTCATATGAGGTGGGGCTTTTGTACTTTTACCCCCTCTAGTGGATGACGTCACCCTCCATGAGTATCTTTTAGCTATGACGTCATCATTATTTGAGTGATCCATGTGATATATTGTTATGATTCATTATTAGCCATTGATCATGTATTGAGATCTTTTAATCTCAACCATTCATTTCATAAAGTGGTTTTGAGTTCTAGGGTTTTGGTCTTTATTATCCTATATAAGGAGGAGACCCCCTCATTGTAAAATCATCTAGAGATTTTGGCTCTTGGCTCTTGGAATAAAATTTCTATCTTTTGGAGTACATGCTTGGGTTTGGAGTGGATGTTGGTTGCTTTGATTGTAAATGCTTTTGTCCATTGCACTGGAGGATCTCTTGTAGCTATCTTGCATATGTTGCCATACGTTTTTACAGGTTAAGAGGACGTTTTTGACAAGTGTGAATTGGTGGGGAGGTTTGCCCTTCAAGCTTGGAGGAAGAAGTTTTGGTTAAACAGGGAGTGGTTTTGTCTTGGTGCCAACTATTCTTTGCTTATCTCTCTCTTGCTTGTATCTACCTTCAACATGTTAAATTGATTGATGCTTTGCTCCTTGGTTTTGACAGGTTAGAGAGACACACATGTGGCTTGTAAAAATCGATTTGGCAAGAGGGCTTCAAAAATTCTTCATTTGATCTTTGGCAAAAGTAATTCTCATCTCAACTAGCATTCATCTCTTCATCCAGGTATGCTCCAAAGGTATGGTCTTCTTCTTCCTTGGCTTATCCATAACTTCTAGATCATAAAAACCCTAATTGATTAAAACCCTCATTTTTACTTTTTCTTAGATCTACTTGGATCTGGCCTTGCATTTGGAAAGATATTGAAAACCACCTCTATAGTATCCACGGCAATTCGGATCTATACATTGGTGGTGATTGGGTTCCATTTGACACACTTTCCAAGGCACTTAACCCTCCTTGAGCAAAATCGCACCACTTGGGAGAAGCTAATTAGGTTGGTTCCAAGACATGGGTAGGTGAGATCCCACTTGATTCATGATCCTCATACGTGATAACCTACCCCTAGTGCTTCACCTTGTTGATTTTTGCCTTGTGGGCCCCATTCCTCATTTTGAGGGTTGTGCCCCACTTGGGTCAATTTGGTGATGCATTTTCAATCTCAGATCTATGGAGATCTAGCCAGTGGATGCCCTTGATTTTCAAGATCCACATTGATACTTGCTTAAACTACTTGGATCTACAATTTGGTGGCCATTGGACTTGATTTGACACACTTTACCATGCTTTTAGCCCTCCTTGGGCAAAGTCGCACTCCTTGGGTGATTTAGTTTGCCCACTTCTAGAACCTGGGTAGTTGAGATTCCATTGGATTTGGAAAGAGCATACCTTGAAACCTATATCTAGTGTTTCATTTTGTGAAGATCTACCTTGGGGGTTGCATTCCTTGTTTTAGGGGATTGTTGTCCACTTGGGTCACAACATGAAACATTGGATCTAGTAAGATCCAACCATCACATCTTAATTAGCCCACTTGATTTGCATCCTAGGTGTCCCGATCTACAAGTTGACATCTCTTTTGACTCCATTAACCCATCCATCAAGGCACTAGTCCACCTAGGGCAATTCGCACTCCTTGGGAGTTGTGTCAAGTCTTAGATCCCATATGTGGGTATCTCTAATTTCACCTTAGATCCTTAGATCTACTCTTTGCATACCCCTTAGTACCATTTACACCCCTAACTTCACCTAGTGGGTCCCATTTGAGCCATTTCCATATCCCAAGGAAGTGGGTCCTGTTGGACACACCGAGCACACTGAGAGGGGGGGGGTGAACAGTGTTTATAGCTTTTTATTACTTTTTCAACTTTAACAATCATCAACTGCTTCTTCAATACATCATTCATTAATGTATTACCACATTATCATTATATCATCAACATTATTAACAATTACAACTCATCATCACATATCATCATATCATCATCACATAGGAAGCATAGCAAAATACAATACACAAGATTTTTACGTGGAAACCCAAGTCCTGGGGGAAAAACCACGGAAGCCTTTATAATAATAATTTACCAGCAACAACTGGAAGGAGGCAACAACCTCCTTTGTTACAAAGACTTCAATTCTCCAGCTACAACTGGAAGGAGGCTACAACCTGAAGGAAGCCTTAGCTCCCTATATTTCCTTGCCCCGTCCTACCACCCTGATATGAAGATAGATACTTAACTACTGCACTGATCCTGCGGACCGGCTATCCAACACCTGTACCACACTGCACAATCTGTACCACACTGCACAATCTGTATCACACTGCACAACCACTATCATTGCTGACCACTGCACATTAACTGTATCACACTGCTCAATCTGTATCACACTGCACAACCACTGTCACTGCTGACTACTGCACATCAATTGTATCACACTGCTCAATATGTACTATATTGCACAACCACATCAACTGACCACTGCTCATCACAACTGTGCCACACTGTTCATCAACTGAGTAATCAATTTGTCTGTACCAATCAATCTGTTGTTCACGTCATTCGAATTAGTAAATCTCAGTTTAACCAACGGTATACTAGACTTAGTCCACCTGAGTCAAACCAACTATTCATACAACTCAGCCAATCTGAGTTAAGGAATCTGCTCATGTAGCCTGAATCAATGTACTCACTGCTCAATACCACCGTTCATCATTTCATCAATGTCATCATTGTATCATTGTTTCTATATATCACTACATACACCACTGAGCATACATAATCCTGTGTACCATCGCACTTTATTGAGCATACAGCAGTGTAAACATCACTAGCACATCAACATACACTGAGCATGTCACTGTGTAAACATCACTAATCATATCATATGTAAGTTGAGCATATCTAGAACATGACTGTGTAAACTTCTTTAGCACATCAACATACACTAAGCATGTCACTGTGTAAACATCACTGATCATATCATATATAAGCTGAGCATATCTAGAACATGACTGTGTAAACTTCTTTAGCACATCAACATACACTGAGCATGTCACTGTGTAAACATCACTGATCATATCATATGTAAGTTGAGCATATCTAGAACATGATTGTGTAAACTTCTTTAGCACATCAACATCAAGTATACATCATAATGCATAGGAGAGCATCATCACACTATGGTATGCATGTACATCATATTGTATAGGAGTGCATCAACTTCATAGAGTGTACATCATTATCACATGCATTATCATCATAAAGTGTATAATATCATAGCATAAAGGTATGCAACATCATCATCATATCCTCCATAATGACTTCAAATATATATACCAATATATAGGCTCACATACTAATATCAAAGATGAACTCTATCCATGAGAGACATGTGCCATTACAAGAGAAACCTAGAAGCAAGAGCCATACCTTTTTGAAGATCATAAGGTCAAGAAACAATAGACAAACCAAAATAAACTCTAGATCATGTCATCACATAGCCCTCGTAACAAGCTTTCCAACGAGCCAAGAATTTTGTAATTCCGATTCCGTATGAGAAAGTTATGCCAATTTGAGTAAAGATGCCCAAAAATTTCTCCTCCACCAAATTTCGCACTTTTCTCCAAGAGTTGCGAAATTCCAATTGATGATCAAATGAAATGTTTGATATTCTATTTATATAGGTCGTGGAGGAAAGTTATTACCTCAAACAGGGCCGACATGCAATTCAAAATTACAAATAATTAAATTTTCTTTTGTTTGGTCGGCTCACCCAAAAAGGTGGGGTACACCAACTTCAAAAATTCATATCTCTTCAACCATAAGGAGTTAGAAGATGCTCCACATATCAATGGAAATGGCTTGACGAGGACTATCTCCCTATGATGGGTTTATTTGCAAATTCTTGGTCTAATACCCTTAAATTATTCAATGTGTCCAGGACGTCAAAGACCCCACACATGAGGGTGCCAAAGACCATACCACTAACTAAAAGAGTTTCAAAGTCTTCTTCAACATATCAAGGCACGTCCGTGGGATCTACCTCCATCTACATCCCAATAGCCATATAACCACAAATAGGACCATACATCACCATGGTTCAAAACCCAAGGCACCGCATGCAAGGGTTTCAAGGATATCATATAATATTTAAACAAGATACTTTCCATGGACTTCAAGCCCATCACATAGGACTCCATTGCCAAGTGATGAGGGAATCATGACCAAGGATTCTATCATATCAAAGGCTCCAACAATCATGGGTTTACAAACCACCATATATATGGATTCCAAGACCCAAATCATTTCCAAATGCACCATCAATGATCATATAGTGTCCAAGGGTCATCATGCCGACATTTATGTGGGTGCCAGACCTTCTCATGCATAATGACCATCTCCAAGGGTTCCATGACCCCAACAAGGGATACACGGGCATCAAGATCTTCATCAAGTCATTAATGACCACATCATCACCTTTAAGGGGACAAGGACCATTAAGCCATCAAATGTGGGTCCAAGGACTTCTTCATCAAGCAAGGGGCTTCATAGGCTTCTTCAACCACCTCAACCACACCAGGAGACCTACAAGGGTCAAGATCCATCATGACATCACCTATGGGGTTGCTAGACCTTCTCTTGGGGTACCATGACCTCAATAAACACAAATGACCACTGAAAGGTTCATTTGGACTCTTGCAACTTCTTCAACACTTTTGTAGCGTACTGGGGCATAAGTTGTGGTACTGGGGAAACAAAGAAACAATTGGGGAAATGCAAAACATCTTTGGGGTACTTAAACACTCTACAGGATGTTCAGGGCTTTTGTCATTGTCCCAAGGGCTCCAAGGGCTTCAAACTTGGGCTTGGACAAGATCAAAAGGTCTCCTTAGACACTGACAATTACTTAACCCTCAGGGGCTCCTCAAGGGGCACTTAAACACTCTACAAGATGTTCAGGGCTTTTGTCATTGTCCCAAGGGCTCCAAGGGATTCAAACTTGGGCTTGGACAAGATCAAAAGGTCTCCTTAGACACTGACATTTACTTAACCCTTAGGGGCTCCTCAAGGGGCACCAAGACATGTTGGCATCAATGACTATACACTGTTGGCATCAATGACAACTTAATCAACAATCTTCCCCTTTGTCATTGATGACAACATCATAAATCCTCTTCAGAACAAGCTCCCCTTGTCAACAACTTCTCTCCCCCTTTGGCATCAATGGCAAAGGGAACTTCCTTTGACAACATTGCTCCCCCTCAGGGCATGCTCCCTTTGTCAACAATTTCTCTTTGTTTTTCGACTCTTGAAAAACCTTTTCTTCCTTTTTACATCAATGGCAACAAGAATTTCCTTTGGTAATACTGCTCCCCCTATCATTGGGCATTGCTATTGATTGATAGTCTACAAAATGGTATTGGGTTTTTCCCAATATTTTCATCATTTCTGTTTTGATCATTGGTGCAATCTACTGACTTTATTTTCCATACTTTGGTAGGCTGATCACTGTTCATGACATTCGGTTGAACTTGCTTTCTTCTCCAAACTTTAACTTCTCCCTGCATCCTGCAATGTTTCGCAAAATGACCATAATGATAACAATTATAACATTGAATGGAAAACATACCTTGATTTCTTTCTGGAGTGATTTTGTCATGAGCTCTGCAATGGATGGCTCTGTGACCATAGTTGTTACACTTGTAGTAGTGACCACTGAACATCATGGGATATCTTTGAGCAAAGGATCTTCTTTGTGATGCAAGTTCTCTGTTTCTATTCTTCCTTGAATTTTGCTGATCATGGGATCTACTGAAAATATCTGTATAACTATTATCCTTTTCTTCTTTTTCCCTGGAACTTCCACTTTCTTCAATGTTCTTTTCAATCTTTGAATTTGTCTTCAACTGAGCAACTGTCTTGTTCAGATCTTCCTTTAGAGAGAGGATCTTCAATTCTTGCTTTTGACAAATTTCTATCTTTTCTTGGAGTTGTCTTGTTAGGTCTTCTTCAATTTTCTTGACTTCTTCTATCTGTTCTTTCAGATCAATGACAATAATGTCTTCCATCTGTCCTTTTATTTCTTGATTTTCTTTTCTGAGTTCTGAGAGTTCCTTTTCAAAGTCAAAATTCGTCAAACATACCTTTCGTAATTCTATCTTCAAGGATTTGATTTCATCTTCTTGTTTTCTTCTTAGTTTCTCTTCAATCTTATGACTGAAATGAATTCCCCTTTTATCACTTGGATCTTCTTTTTGACTGGCAGATCTTTCCTTCTGCATTTTTTCAAGTAAGATACTGATCTCTTTATCTTTGTCTTGAAGCTTGCGAGTCAATTCTTTCTCCTTATCTTCTAGCTGTCTTCTAAGCTTGTCAATTTCTTCTGATTGTCTTTTATTTTCAGTAGCATACTTCTCAAGTTGATCTTTCAGAGAGTTGGATATGGCTTCTTTGATTTTGGTAGCTTCTTCAACTTGGAGATTTAGATTGATTATAGTTTGTGTGGCCTTCTCACATTCTTCTTGATTCCTCTTCTCAGATTTGTCCAATTGCTCTTTCAATACCTGGTTCTGTTCACAAAGTTTCTCAACCTTTTGCAAAGCATTAGTAATATCATTGTTTAAACAGTCATTTCCATCATTTATCAAAAAACAATGAGATTCATCACATTTTGATGTATTACAATCTATGAATTTAGAATAGTGCTTATCTTCTATACCTGATAAACATATTTCTTCAAGAACATTACAAGCAGGGTGTTCAAGAGACTTACCTTCAAACTTACCTGGATCTTGTACTGACCTTTCTATGGAGTTGTCTTCTGCTTTCTGTTCTTCAATGGAGTAGAGTTGATCTATCTTTAGAGACAATTCTTCAATTGAGTTGCACTTTCCTATTTTCTCCTTTTGGAGATCTGTCAGATCTGCAGTCATGAGTTTCATAACTTCTTCTTCATGTTCCTTAGAGGAGTAGAGATGTTCTATTTTGAGCCATAGTTCCTTAGCAGTGTTGCACTTTCCAATTTTCTCTTTTATGGAATCTGATAAGCCTTCAAGAATGGATTCCATAGCCATTGAATTATTTTTCCTTGCTTCCTTCAGAGCTGTTGTTTTCACTTTCTTCGGATGATCGTAACCAGTAAGCACTGACTGCCATACTCCACTGCCTTCTGCTTCAAGATAACCTTGCATTCTTCTTTTCCAGATCAAGTAATTTGTCCCACAAAACAATGGTGCTCCATTCACTGAAAACCCCATGGTGTGTCAAGGATCTACTTCAAGCTGGTAAGGCTTTCTGTGAAGGACCCGCTCTGATACCGATTGTTGGAAAAACCGAGCACACTGAGAGGGGGGGGTGAACAGTGTGTATAGCTTTTTATTACTTTTTCAACTTTAACAATCATCAACTGCTTCTTCAATACATCATTCATTAATGTATTACCACATTATCATTATATCATCAGCATTATTAACAATTACAACTCATCATCACATATCATCATATCATCATCACATAGGAAGTCGGTAGTAAGTGGATAAGAGTTGTAAGGCAGAAGCCTATATATAGATAAGAATTGTAAGTGTTGAAGAGATAGTTTTGGAGAATTGGCATACAATAGAATCCACAGGAGAGGAATGCGAAGCTTTGATGTTATATGTTTCTCGGGTATGTTTTGATGTCAAGAGTCATTATGGAGATCTAGTTTTTGCAGAGGCATTGTATTTGGGTTGACAATGATAATATGATGAAGCTATTTTTGTGCAATCCCTGTGTTTGATTTATTCAGTTATGTGATATTGTAGTATACGAATAATGTTATGTTTCTTTGATGCGATACTTGATTTACATGATGAATGTATCGATTGAATGTCGCTTTAATACTATGTTGAATGCTTAAAGATCTCTGTTGCCATGTTACAATAAGTTTAAGTATCATTAGCCGCAACCATCCTCCTTCATTCGGCGGAAACATGGTTTTGTCTGCTCTTCCTGGATGCCTCGGGTGAGACCTCATCTGCTCTGCAGGTGTTGCTGGGCGGGATAAAACCTGTCCGGGCCGGTGCTCAAGAAGACTGTGGTATGTGTTGACAGTGAGTGGAACCCCTGTCGATTGGCGTCGCGCTAACAGCAAGTGGGCTTGATTTTGATTTCTGGTCTTCTAAGCTTTAATTTGTCCCCACTTGGTTCTTGTCCTATCATTAATCCCAGGGAGAACAAGATTGAGTATACGAGTTTAATAAAGGGGGAAAGCATTGTGTGTAAAGAGGAATTGAATCACGTGCCATGTATTTTCCCTCCATCCATTTTAAACAATAATTTGCATAATTTCTATGATCCTATCGGTATTTTGATGGAGGGTGTTTGCATCAGTCAATTGCTCCTTGGCATGATTTCATTTTGCACCATTCCAATCATTTTTCAAATTTTGAACAAGTTAGGAAGATTGTGCTATCAAATTCGTATCTTTAATCCAATCCCGACTTGTTTTATTAAAGAGCATAAAGGAAGAATCAATAATCTATTTGATAAATGGTTGCACTTTTTTACCAACTGAGTTGCACATAGTTGGACTTCCAGAGAGCTGCCAAAGTTTGCACAAATACTTGTGCATGTCAGGGTTCAGAAGTTCAAATCAAGCCTTTTTAGCCCCGCCCCCCCCTTTTTTTTATCGCATGTTCATGCCCCACGGGGTTTGTAATTAAGTGTGCTAGCATGGTGGTCTTGTGAAGAACTTGGCTCCCTAAGACTTGGCAACCAATCTGGGTATTCCGAGGATTTTTTTCCCTTGTTAATTATGCTTTGCATTTTAGCCGAGTATAATTTTCGAGTTTTTCTCCTACACCTCCAAAGCTAGAATGCTCAAGTTGATGGTTAGGGCTTGGGGGGTTATTAAAGTTCATGTGTCAATGTATATAAACATGCTGGACACTATAATAAAGTCATATGGACATGTGTTAGGTCCCTAGGTGTTTTTTTTAATGTTTTGACTAGAAAAAAATTTCCCGTAAATTGGGCCATTTTTTAATGGTTTAATTGGAAAAATTCAAAATGTAATAATTAAGTGGTTTGTGGGCAAAATTTGACAATGGGATGCTCGTTTTCTAAGCTAGAGCACCCATTTAACTCATAAATCCATTTTTCCTAAGTTTTGGGTAAGTATTTATCTCAAAAAAGAATATTTACTCGAAAAAGCCAAGAAAGACAAAATAAATGTCAAATTAAGACATAATAAAGGAAAGGACAAATTCCTAAATCAGTGGAAAGTGTCCAGAGTTGATCTAAGGTTGAACTAAAGTGATTGTACAGTCAAAGTTAAGTTATCTAAACTCCAAAATAGACAAATCCTGACAAAGCGTTGAAGATCTAGTTAACTTCATCTTGGGAATTGCGCCCTCCATGAGCTTGGGCGACTTTATGATGTGGCATATCTCCATTAGATGAGATTTCTACGAGGTTGGGGCTGCCTACCTATTCTAGAGGTGGTGCAACCTCCTTCCTTTGGAATTCAATCTTGTTTCAATCAAGATCTATCACAACCCGTTTAACTCCCTCATCAACTCAGGCGCCCTCCTTGGGATTAGCGCCCCCTCTTGCATGCTTCTTCTTATTTAAAGAAGGCATTTCTTCATTTATGAGGCATCAGAAGGTGGAACCTATGCTTGCACTCTATTGTAACTGTTATCACACAACTTGTATTTGTCCCTAGTGGTATCCCATCCGAAATGGTAGAGGAGACAGACAACTAAAGAGGTGACCCAAGAAATGCCACGGTTCCCAATGCAAGCTGGGAGTAACGTCAACCGAGGCACTCTTCACTTTAGATCAGGATGAATCAAGACCTAGGGGGAGACCCTATAACCAATCAAAGACGATTGGGCCCAAACAAAGGTTCCTAGCGATATGTAAAAGACAAGTTACGGAAACCAATGCAAGGTTAGGTGGACCTAGAAGTTTAAATGTGGTTGAAAGAGGCTTAGGGAATGACTTATGTTTCAACCAATGAATGATTTAGGCCACATAATGAGATAAGATGACAAGATCTAGTACCATAAAAATACACACGTGGGACCACTTCCTTGGGATATGGAAATGGCTCAAATGGGACCCACAAGGTGGAATTAAGGGGTGCAAATGGTACCAAGGGGTATATAAGAGATAGATCTAAGGATCTAAGATGAAATTAGAGATACCCACTTATGGGATCTAGGACTTGACACAATTCCCAAGGAGTGCGAATTGCCCAAGGTGGACTAGTTCCTTGATGGATGGGTTTAATGGAGTCAAAAGATATGTCAATTTGTAGATCGGGACACCTAGGACACAAATCAAGTGGGCTATTTGAGAAATAATGGGTGGATCTTACTAAATCTAATATTTCACTAAGTGACCCAAGTGGACAACTTTCCCCAAAACAGGAAATGCTACCCCCAAGGCAGAACTTCACTAAGTGAGACACTAGATGTAGGTTTCAAGGTATGCTCTTTTGAAATCCAATGGAATCTCAACTACCCAGGTTCTAGAAGTGGACAAACTCAAACACCCAAGGAGTGCGACTTTGCCCAAAGAGGGCTAAAAACATGGTAAGGTGTGTCAAATCAAGTCCAATGGCTACCAAAATGTAGATCCAAGTAGTTTAGGCAAGTATTAGTGTGGATCTTGAAAATCATGGACATCCAATGGTTAGATCTCTATAGATCTGAGATTGAAAGTGCATTACCAAATTGACCCAAGTGGGGCACAACCTTCAAAATGAGGAATGGGGCCCACTGTTAAGATTTAATATGCTAAGATAGAAAATAGCAGCATTACATTCCATTTCACAATAATAGCATATATAGGATCACTGAAGAAACAACAAGCATAGCATAAACACAAGAGACACAGATTTATTCTGGGAAACCCTCATGGGGTAGAAAACCCAGTAAAGCTTCCTCAATATAGATGACCAGCAATATACAAAGATGCAAACCAAATACATGATCTCCTCCTCCATCATAGCAGACCTCTCCTCCACAAGTGCACTACTCTCAAGTGAGTGAGTGTGTGGAATGAGGAATCACCTCCTCTATTTATACACTACTCCGACTTGTCTTTTACACAAGACATGTAGGCTCGTATTTAACCAATGGGTTAAATACCCCACTACAACTGACTGGGTCGACCCCTCTAGGGTGGTCTAATAACCCTTTGACCCACATAACACACATAAGGCCGACCCCCACTAGGGAAGTCTAATAACCTAAGTTACCACATTCCGACGGAGGAATAAACATCTCCGGATATACAATAATATCTTCACGGAGGAATGAAACATCTCCGGAATAATAAAGTACAAATATAATATTCTTTGAAGTTACAATATCTCAACACTCCCCCTTAACGAGAAGGATATTATAACAGCATCTGCACGAGCAAGGAGTCATCAACATCATACATGATACATCTATAAATCATTGGAAGCTTTCTCAACATCATCAGTAACTCAAGCAGTTACTGGAACATCTTCAATACTGGAACATCAACATCTTCAGTACTGAGTCTTTATCTTCTGCAGCACTCGAACAACTACAGCAACATCAACATCTGGATCCTCACGATCATCAGCACATCATCTCACGATCATCATCATCATCATCACACGATCATCAACATCATCATCAACATCACGATCATCAGCATCGTCATCACACGATCATCAGCATCGTCATCACATGATCATCAGCATCATCATCACACGATCAGCAACATCTTCATCTAGATCATCACGATCAGCAACATCGTCATCTAGATCATCACGATCAACAACATCGTAATCTAGATCATCACGATCAACAACATCGTCATCTAGATCATCACGATCAACAACATCATCAATACAAGTATAAATATCATTAATACAAGTATCCTCATCAATACAAGTATACACATCATCAATACAAGTATCCTCATCAATACAAGTATACACATCATCAATACAAGTATCCTCATCAATACAAGTATACACAATAGCAGCATACCCTGCAACACACAAGATCCAATTACGGGATGATCGATCCCTCTCACTTTAGGACATAGGTCCAAGGATGATACAATCCTGATCCGCTTACGGGATGATCAGTCTCTCTCGGTTTAAGACAACTCTCATGTCTATGGATGATGCAATCCAGATCAACTTACAGGATGATCAATCCTTATCACTTTAAGACACCTCACCATGTCTAGGGACGAGGCAATCCCAATCTATTTACAGGATGATTAGTCCTTATCACTTTAAGACATCTCACCATGTCTAGGGATGAGGCAATCCCAATCTATTTACAGCATGATTAGTCCTTATCACTTTAAGACATCTCACCATGTCTAAGGACGAGGCAATCCTAATCTATTTACAGGATGATTAGTCCTTATCACTTTAAGACATCTCACCATGTCTAGGGACGAGGTAATCCCAATCTATTTACAGGATGATTAGTCCTTATCACTTTAAGACATCTCACCATGTCTAGGGACGAGGCAATCCCAATCTATTTACAGGATGATTAGTCCTTATCACTTTAAGACATCTCACCATGTCTAGGGACGAGGAAATCCCAATCTATTTACAGGATGATTAGTCCACTCAATCTCATTTAGGACTATCCTTCCTTTCGGAATTACTGGATTTACTGTCCAAGGATGATTTAATCCATTCAATTCATTTAGGACTATCCTTCCTTTCGGAATTACTGGATTTACTGTCCAAGGATGATTTAATCCACTCAATTCATTTAGGACTATCCTTCCTTTCGGAATTACTGGATTTACTATCCAAGGATGATTTAATCCACTCAATTCATTTAGGACTATCCTTCCTTTCGGAATTACTGGATTTACTGTCCAAGGATGATTTAATCCACTCAATTCATTTAGGACTATCCTTCCTTTCGGAATTACTGGATTTACTGTCCAAGGATGATTTAATCCACAACCGTACATTTAGGACCACGTCCAAGGATGACTCAATCCTCAACCGTACATTTAGGACCACGTCCAAGGATGACTCAATCCTCAACCGTACATTTAGGACCACGTCCAAGGATGACTCAATCCTCAACCGTACATTTAGGACCACGTCCAAGGATGACTTAATCCTCAACCGTACATTTAGGACCATGTCCAAGGATGACTCAATCCTCAACCGTCCTAGCCCAAGTTATGACCTTTTTGCCAAGGTTACCTGATTTTGACTGAGATCTGGAAGAGGCAAAAACCCTAACTTGTACTGATCATAACTCATAAAGTACAATGAATCTGAGGGTGCCCTTTTGCCACAAGGTACCTGGGGATGTTATCTTCGACCTGTAAACTTTTCAGAACCTGAAACTTCGCAGAAATGGATTTATAGCGAAAGTTCCACGATGACTGGTTTTTGCTATATAAAACCCTAACCTTCAAATTGTCGTAAGTAAAGCAAGTGTCGTAAGTGTCATACATTGCCTTCCTTCAGGTTAGCTCCGATACCATGTTAAGATTTAATATGCTAAGACAGAAAATAGCAGCATTACATTCCATTTCACAATAATAGCATATATAGGATCACTGAAGAAACAACAAGCATAGCATAAACACAAGAGACACAGATTTATCCTGGGAAACCCTCATGGGGTAGAAAACCCAGTAAAGCTTCCTCAATATAGATGACCAGCAATATACAAAGATGCAAACCAAATACATGATCTCCTCCTCCATCATAGCAGACCTCTCCTTCACAAGTGCGCTACTCTCAAGTGAGTGAGTGTGTGGAATGAGGAGTACACCTCCTCTATTTATACACTACTCCGACTTGTTTTTTACACAAGACATGTAGGCTCGTATTTAACCAATGGGTTAAATACCCCACTACAACTGACTGGGCCGACCCCTCTAGGGTGGTCTAATAACCCTTTGACCCACATAACACACATAGGGCCGACCCCCACTAGGGAAGTCTAATAACCCAAGTTACCACATTCCGACTGAGGAATAAACATCTCCGGATATACAATAATATCTTCACGGAGGAATGAAACATCTCCGGAATAATAAAGTACAAATATAATATTCTTTGAAGTTACAATATCTCAACACCCACAAGGCAAAAACCAACAAGGTAAAGCACTAGGTGTAGGTTATCAAGTGAGGAGAGTGTGAATCAAGTGGGATCTCACCTACCCATGTCTTGGAACCAACCAAACTAGCTTCTCCCAAGTGGTGCGATTTTGTTCAAGGAGGGCTAAGTGCCTTGGAAAGTGTGTCAAATGGAACCCAATCACCACCAAACTATAGATCAGAATTGCCGTGGATACTATAGAGGTGGGTTTTCAATATCTTTCCAAAAGCTAGGCTAGATCCAAGTAGATCTAAGAAAAACAAAATGAGGGTTTTAACTTTTAAGGGTTTGTGACCAATGAAGAAGAATGGATGGACATAGACACATACCTTGTAGATCTTACCTAAATTGCTTATGGCCACCTTGCAAATTGATAACCTTCTTCTATGTGTATATTCAAGAGTGAGATCCAAGAGCTCCAAGCCAAAACGTCCTCCTCCAAGATTCCAAAATCGTCGTCCTCCTACAAGACAAGATCAAGTGAAACAAGCCAAGTAAGATGATTATGAAAATGATGGAAAGATGTAATAGAAAGTATCAACTATGTCCCAAAGATATAATAATGATACTCCCTTTCACCAAGATCAACCCAAGAGAGAATATGTGGATCCCTCCAACAATAACCCTCAAGAAATCGCCCTCCGCTCCACCAATTTGACTTTCCTGCAAGAAGACAAGATGTAGCTCCAAGATCCACAATGATACATAGAAGAGATACTGTATACTCAAGATGCAAGAGAATCCACAAGACAAGAGAAATATGCTCCACAAAGAAGTGTTCTATTCCAATATTCCAGAGCTCCAAAGGTGCTTTTACAATGAGAAGCTCTCTCCTTAAATAAGATGGAGAGAGGCCATAATCCTAACCACTTTTTGATCCTAACCACTTTTTGAATGAGTGGCTAAGATTAAAAGATCAAAAGATCTAATCAATGGTTGATATGAGTTCAACAATACAATACATGGATCAATAATAAAATATAACAATAAGTGGACAAATTCACCCTAGGAGAGGGGATCCCACCAAATCATGATGACAAAATATAAGAAATAGCTCATGGTGGGTCGAAGGGGTAATTTCTAACACCCTCGATCGATACCGATGGCACAATATCCAAGAATAAGTGGTCTAGACACTAAATTGTGCTTCTATGGGAAAGTTGTGAGCCTTAGGAGGCTCCAGAAATCATCAAAAAGTGCCATAAGTGATGGATGTGGGTCCCGATGAACTGAAACTACTGGAGAAGGTGTGGAAGACATCCCACTCATCATCACTGTTCATCCCATGCCATAACCTTGCCTCAGTAGCCCATATCGAATTCCTTTGTAGCCATTTTTACCATTTCTGGACTACCTAGAGAAATGTGAAACTGCCCAAACTGCCTCCTGGAGTGCCTGCGCTGTCAAGGTGAGCTCACCAATGAGTCTGGGAGGGGGGTAATATGGTAATAACAAGTGGTTGGACCACCCCCTACATGCACAACGCACTAGGTGATCTCACCCAATCTCTGCTCTGCTCCGACAAGGCCTTTGATAGACCAAATCTGCACTAGGATAGCCAACTGAGGCTCAAACATCACTGTAACTGCCTGGAACTGAACACAAACTGTCTCATTGGACTCAGAAGGTCCAAATACATCTAAAATGTGTACTCATACACCATATAAACCTCTGCATGGTCCAAAATAAATACTCATCATCTCCCGTAGACCAAATAATAATAATTTGTAAAAGTGCTGAAAAGCACAAATCATCATCATAAGCCTCAAAACCACTGCATAATCCCACCATGGTGACCTGTACCAGACCATATATCATCTTTTTGTATCATATGAGGTCTGCCACCTCATGTCCTGTGGTTGACTTTTGGTTGAACTGGGTTTGACGAAGTCAACATGACCAAAATATAACTCAAACTGTCATCAAGCTACTGCAAGGTGTCAGAGGTTAAAGCATGCTTTACAATCCATTCAAATAGCAATTATAACAAGAAGTAATCGTAACTGACGATCTACATCCCAAATATATAAGGTTATTAATTATTATTATTACTCAGACTAGACTTTCAAGACCATACTCACTTCATAGTTGTGATCAATTTGCTAGTGAAGGGTGAAGGCTTGGAAATAAAGTGGCTAGGCCAAGGGATGACTCACTGATTCAACACTTTGACACTTTGGATATGGAAAGGGAAAACACACCATAGCATATAATGGACAAGCAATAACATAGGAAATGGCGGTGTCTCGCAAATGGGTAAGTTGTTCAAAGAGTGTTTATTCACCTTAGCAGATGCGCACAATCCATAATACAAAGAAGGCCAGCAATCCTTTTGATATAGAATTTAAGTTCCATTGCTTTTTGGGCCTTTAGTTTTCCATAGCCTTTGATCTATGATCTATGTGTGTTTATAAACACATTGCATAGATTTACATTTATTTAGGCTTCTTGCTGCAGGTGTGTTTTTAAGGCACTTGTTTACCTGAGCACTTCTAGGTGTGTCTTTAGACAACTTGTTTACCTAGGTATTACATTTCACAATAGATATAACATTTGATATTTCTTTGCCAGATTCATTTGGATTTTTCACAATAGATATAACATTTGATATTTCTTTGCCAGGTTCATTTGGCTTTTCAAAATATTTCATTTGCATTCATGGCAGTACTATCCGTTTCAGGTTTAGCCCACAACATCTTTAGTGACTAGGGGGACTAAGCCAACTCACCAATGGTAAGTTCTGTCACCAACTCAGAGACAAGACACAAAAAACAGGGAAGCTTATCCAATACAGAGGCTACAGTGGGGGAAGGTCCTCCATGCCACTAGTCAAATAGTAAGTCAAGGTAATGAACAAACTGGGTAGGTAATGGATGGATGAAGACAATGAATAATGAGACCAACACTAGCAAGCCAAAGTATGGTGGGAATGATCACCTCTAATCTCCCTAGGGAGGGTAAAACCGATGAGTATAGGTCAAGAAGTTCTAAATCTGAGTAGGGACAATATGATATATATAAAGTACAACCAGTTCCACATATCTATATGATCGCTAAATCATGATACTAAATGCTAAGACATGCTATAAGAATGGATATAAAAGCAATATAACCATAACACCAAAGTATACCTGCTGAGTCATATACCTGAATGCTCAATCATCCGAACCAACATCTGTCCTCTGAAACTGTTGTTGTAACTCTGGGAAGTACTGACTGCTCTGTAAAAATGGCTAGATGGCTACATCAATCCTCTCTCTGAGTGTCGTGAAACTCTGTCATGGCATGGGAAATATATCTGCTGTCCACACTTTGATAGTGATCCATAATAGATGTTCATCTCCGCATCTCAAATGCAAAGGAACTGGCTGAATAGGTGCTCTGGAATCTGAAAAAGAATGTATGGTAGCCCGGCTACTATATGTGTGATAACATTTGGCTCCAGCTAGGACAAGTGCTCTAAGGGAGAGAGCGCTTGAGAACCTCAGAATCTCTGGTCTTGAACTGCTCTGCATCAATCTCCAATCCAACACTGCAACATCCTTGCTTTCAACTTTTATATTGCACCTGTATCTGTGCTCATAAACACTAGAATACCTCATGGAGCATGTATGGGAAATAGAAAATAAAACTGAAACTGAAATCTATTTTGAAACATAAACTGATATGCATAAAAGAAATTTTTAATCTAACATGGCATATATCATTACTCATCATTCATTATTTTTATTACTGTGTAGGACGAAAGGCAAACTTTTTCAGGAAAATACACTTCACTCAACTTGCACATGCAACCAAAAATAAAACAGTAAACTAATGCATGCAGGAGGTCAGACCAGCTCAGGAAGGAGCAAGGCTCAACTCAATCAATCAACTCAACAAGCAATCAATCAGGCAGACAACTGGAAAAAGAGAAGAAAAATGGCAGTACTCAGCTCACAGGAAAAGAAAAAGGCACACAAATCCTACTGCTCAAGTGAGCTTATTCAAGACCTACCTACCCTACTCTAACCAGTCAGCACAAATGTTAGGTAAAATCATAAATCCAGTGCAACCATTCATCAAACAGATTAGTGATTCTTCTTTGATTTTTGTTAATGAAACAAGTCATGATTGGATTAAAGATTAGAGAATTTGATAACACAATCTTTCTGGCTTGTTCAAAAATTGAAGAGGGGTTTGAATGGTGCAAAGTGAAATCATGCCAAGGGAAAGACTGACTGATGCAAATATCCTCCATCCAAGAATTGAAAGGATCATAAAATTCATGCAGGTTATTGGTTAAGATTGATGGAGGAAAACTAGAAGGCATGTAGCTCAATTCTTTTTCACAAAAAGTAACTTCCTCATTTACTTCTCTTATATATTCAATTTGATTCTCCTTGGGACTAATGATCAAATAAAAACCAAGTGGGGATAAAATAAAGCTTTGAAGTTGAAAAATCAAAATCAAACCCACTTGATGCTCAAAAATGGAGAAAAGATGAAATTGATCTTTAAGTTTAAACACCTTTTCTAGCCACCAAGAATGTTTGATAACTTGACAATAAGCATTACGGTTCCAAAGTGACTGAAAAGGGAAATGAAGTGCTTTTTCTCCAAACATGCAATCATGCTTATACTTCCTATTGAAAATTTCCAAGGCAAAAGATTTACTAGAGCACCAACCCAAAGATGATTGAAAAAGTTGGGAAGGGAGGGTGGATTGCAAATATGAAAATGATAGGCTGCTCCCCATATGACTAATGATAGCAGATCCTGAAATTTTAAAAGATTTAGAGGCATTAACAAAACTCCTGATTTCAGGAAGAGTTCCCAAGTCCGAAAAATTTATTATATGAGGACAGACTTTAGTGGAACTCTCCACCCCAAAATATTTAATTAACTTGCCCTGATTAATGATGGAATCGGATGGCACAGTTGCACTTAAAGATTTATTTGGACAATGATTTGAAAATCTGATTTGATTTTCTAACTCGTCCTGACCCTAAGATTGTTCTTTTGCTGAAGGATCCTCAACAAACACAAAATCAGAAATTTCTTCAAGATCAAAAGTAGGGCTACTCGAGGACTGATTTGAAGTGTCATTATTATCATCATGGTCCTTATCAAACTGATCCTCAACAACACACTTATTACTTGATGGCTCTTTCAAGAAATCTTCAATATTACTACCCCATTTATTTTTTAATAACCCAACAAACATATCATATCCAGTGATGGATCCCACGGCTAAATTATCGAACCATAATCCGACATTTCCACCTAATGTCTCACCCAAGGCCTGTATATAAACATTTTCATCATCAACACCACTAACTTCCATATAATCCCAAAATATTTGTAAGTGATTTTCAATTGACTCAAAATAATTTCCATAGAAACGAGGCAACCTTTCAGAGTAATTATATGACATAAGATGAGGTGCCCCATGGATTTCAGAGAAGTCAAAAGGAGATGGCTTAGCTGGATTTCTAATAACTTTGTCCATTCTACTAGGGATTATTTTTGGGTGTCTAACTGGAATGCTAGAGTCATTTGACCAAATGCTTTGGTTGCAAGGCCTTGGTTGAGATTGACTTTTGTTTGAATTAATTGTGTTAATATTTTTACTTGAAGGATGAGAAGAATGATGGGAGTCATAAGAATTATGTACATAATCACTCCCATATTGATATGTTGACTGATTTTCATTTCTTTCTTCCAACTGCCCTTTATAGCGAGATAGATTTTCATATATTTCATTCATACACCTTGTCATTTGGAAGAAAACGTCTGAATTCATTTATGATTTAAAATTGAAAGATGGGAATGGGGTCGATCCTCAGCGGAGTCACGAATTGGAGTCACCAGGTAGATTTTTAAACTCTTCTACCAAGATGTATGTCTTTTAAAAGAGCGGGGAGAGAGTGAGACAAATAGATAGATATGTCGAACCAAGGTAGGCCTCTACCTTCCCGGCAACGGCGCCAAAAATGTTATCACACAACTTGTAGTTGTCCCTAGTGGTATCCCATCCGGGATGGTAGAGGAGACAGACAACTAAAGAGGTGACCCAAGAAATGCCACGGTTTCCAATGCAAGCTGGGAGTCACGTCAATCGAGGCACTCTTCACTTTAGATCAAGATGAATCAAGACCTAGGGGTGACTCTATAACCAATCAAAGATGATTGGGCCCAAACAAAGGTTCCTAGGGATATGTAAAAGATAGGTTATGGAAACCAATGCAAAGTTAGGTGGACCTAGAAGTTTAAATGTGGTTGAAAGAGGCTTAGGGAATGACTTATGTTTCAACCAATGAATGATTTAGGCCACATGATGAGATAAGATGACAAGATCTAGTACCATAAAAATATACATGTGGGACCACTTCCTTGGGATATGGAAATGGCTCAAATGGGACCCACAAGGTGGAATTAAGGGGTGCAAATGGTACCAAGGGGTATATAAGAGATAGATATAAAGATCTACGATGAAATTAGAGATACCCACTTATGGGATCTAGGACTTGACACAATTCCCAAGGAGTGCGAATTACCTAAGGTGGACTAGCGCCTTGATGGATGGGTTTAATGGAGTCAAAAGATATGTCAATTTGTAGATCGGGACACCTAGGACACAAATCATGTGGGCTATTTGAGAAATAATGGGTGGATCTTACTAAATCTAATATTTCACTAAGTGACCCAAGGGACAACGTTCCCCAAAACAGGGAATGCTACCCCCAAGGCAGAACTTCACTAAGTGAGACACTAGATATAGGTTTCAAGGTATGCTCTTTCCAAATCCAATGGAATCTCAACTACCCAGGTTCTAGAAGTGGACAAACTCAAACACCCAAGGAGTGCGACTTTGCCCAAGGAGGGCTAAAAGCATGGTAAGGTGTGTCATATCAAGTCCAATGGCTACCAAAATGTAGATCCAAGTAGTTTAGGCAAGTATTAGTGTGGATCTTAAAAATCATGGACATCCAATGGTTAGATCTCCATAGATCTGAGATTGAAAGTGCATTACCAAATTGACCCAAGTGGGGCACAACCCTCAAAATGAGGAATGGGGCCCACAAGGCAAAAATCAACAAGGTAAAGCACTAGGGTAGGTTATCAAGCGAGGAGAGTGTGAATCAAGTGGGATCTCAACTACCCATGTCTTGGAACCAACCAAACTAGCTTCTCCCAAGTGGTGCGATTTTGTTCAAGGAGGGCTAAGTGCCTTGGAAAGTGTGTCAAATGGAACCCAATCACCACCAAACTATAGATCCGAATTGCCGTGGATACTATAGAGGTGGGTTTTCAATATCTTTCCAAAAGCTAGGCTAGATCCAAGTAGATCTAAGAAAAACAGAATGAGGGTTTTAACTTTTAAGGGTTTGTGACCAATGAAGAAGAATGGATGGACATAGATACATACCTTGTAGATCTTACCTCAATTGCTTATTGCCACCTTGCAAATTGATAGCATTATTCTATGTGTATATTCAAGAGTGAGATCCAAGAGCTCCAAGCCAAAACGTCCTCCTCCAAGATTGCCAAATCGTCCTCCTCCTAGAAGACAAGATCAAGTGAAACAAGCCAAGTAAGATGATTATGAAAATGATGGAAAGATGTCATAGAAAGCATCAACTATGTCTCAAAAATATAATAATGATACTCCCTTTCACCAAGATCAACCCAAGAGAGAATATGTGGATCCCTCCAACAATAACCCTCAAGAAATCGCCCTCCTCTCCACCAATTTGACTTTCCTTTAAGAAGACAAGATGTAGCTCCAAGATCCCCAATGATACATAGAAGAGATACTATATACTCAAGATGCAAGAGAATCAACAAGTCAAGAGAAATATGATTCACAAAGAAGTGTTCTATTCCAATATTCCAGAGGTCCAAAGGTGCTTTTACAATGAGAAGCTCTCTCCTTAAATAGGATGGAGAGAGGCCATAATCCTAACCACTTTTTGAATGAGTGGCTAAGATTAAAAGATCAAAAGATCTAATCAATGGTTGATATGAGTTCAACAATACAATACATGGATCAATAATAAAATATAACAATAAGTGGACAAATTCACCCTAGGATAGAGATCCCACCAAATCATGATGACAAAATATAAGAAACAGCTCATGGTGGGTCGAAGGGGTAATTTCTAACACCCTTGGTCAATCCCGATGGCACAATATCCAAGAATAAGTGGTCTAGACACTAAATTGTGCCTCTCTGGGAAAGTTGTGAGCCTTAAGAGGCTCCAAAAATCATCAAAAAGTGCCATAAGTGATGGATGTGGGTCCCGATGAAGCTGAAACTACTGGAGAAGGTGTGGAAGACATCCCACTTATCATCATTGATCATCCCATGCCATAACCTTGCCTCAATAGCCCAAATCAAATTCCTTTGTAGCCATTTTTACCATTTCTGGACTGCCTCGGGAAATGTGAAACTGCCCAAACTGCCTCCTGGAGTGCTTGCGCTGTCAAGGTGAGCTCACCAATGAGTCTGGGAGGGGGGTAATATGGTAATAACAAGTGGCTGGACCACCCCCTCGATGCACAACGCCCTAGGTGATCTCACCCAATCTCTGCTCTGCTCCGACAAGGCCTCTGATAGACCAAATCTGCACTAGGATAGCCAACTGAGGCTCAAACATCACTGTAACTGCCCGGAACTGAACACAGATTGTCTCATTGGACTCAGAAGGTCCAAATACATCTAAAATGTGTACTCATACACCATATAATCCTCTGCATGGTCCAAAATAAATACTCATCATCTCCCGCAAACCAAATAATAATAATTTGTAAAAGTGCTGAAAAGCACAAATCATCATCATAAGCCTGAAACCACTGCATAAGCCCACCATGGTGACCTGTACCAGACCATATATCATCTCTCTGTATCATCTGAGGTCTGCCACCTCATGTCCTGTGGTTGACTTTTGGTCAAACTGGGTTTGACCAAGTCAACATGACCAAAATATAACTCAAACTGTCATCAAGCTGCTACAAGGTGTCAGAGGTTAAAGCATGCTTTACAATCCATTCAAATAGCAATTATAACAAGAAGTAATCGTAACTGGCGATCCACATCCAAATATATAAGGTCATTAATTATTATTATTACTCAGACTAGACTCTCAAGACCATACTCTCTTCATAGTTGTGATCAATTTGCTAGTGAAGGGTGAAGGCTTAGAAATAAAGTGGCTAGACCAAGGGATGACTCAATGATTCAACACTGTGACACTTTGGATATGGAAAGGGAAAACACACCATAGCATATAATGGACAAGCAATAACACAGGGAATGGCGGTGTCTCGCAAATGGGTAAGTTGTTCAAAGAGTGTTTATTCACCTTAGCAGATGCGCACAATCCATAATACAAAGAAGGCCAGCAATCTTTTTGATATAGAATTTAAGTTCCATTGCTTTTTGGGACTTTAGTTTTCCACATCCTTTGATCTATGATCTATGTGTGTTTATAAACACATTGCATAGATTTACATTTATTTAGGCTTCTTGCTGTAGGTGTGTTTTTAAGGCACTTGTTTACCTGAGCACTTCTAGGTGTGTCTTTAGACAACTTGTTTACCTAGGTATTACATTTCACAATAGATATAACATTTGATATTTCTTTACCAGATTCATTTGGCTTTTTCACAATAGATATAACATTTGATATTTCTTTGTCAAGTTCATTTGGTTGTTCACAATATTTCATTTGAATTCATGGCAGTACTATCGTTCAGGTTTAGCCCACAACATCTTTAGTGACTAGGGGGACTAAGCCAACTCACCAATGGTAAGTTCTGTCACCAACTCAGAGCCGAGACACAAAAAACAGGGAAGCTTATCCAATACAGAGGCTACAGTTGGGGAAGGTCCTCCATGCCACTAGTCAAATAGTAAGTCAAGGTAATGAAAAAACCTGGTAGGTAATGGATGGATGAAGACAATGAATAATGAGACCAACACTAGCAAGCCAAAGTATGGTGGGAATGATCACCTCTAATCTCCCTAGGGAGGGTAAAACCGATGAGTATAGGTCAAGAAGTTCTAAATCTGAGTAGGGACAATATGATATATATAAAGTACAACCAGGTCCACATATCTATATGATCGCCAAATCATGATACTAAATGCTAAGACATGCTATACGAATGGATATAAAAGCAATATAACCATAACACCAAAGTATACCTGCTGAGTCATATACCTGAATGCTCAATCATCCGAACCAACATCTGTCCTCTGAATTTGCTTCTGTAACTCTGGGCTGTACTGACTGCTCTGTAAAAATGGCTAGATGGCTACATCAGTCCTCTCTCTGAGTGCCCTGAAACTCAGTCATGGCATGGGAAATATATCTGCTGTCCACACTTTGATAGTGATCCATAATAGATGCTCATCTCGGCATCTCAAATGCAAAGGAACTAGCTGAATAGGTGCTTTGGATTCTGAAAAAGAATGTATGGTAGCCCGGCTACTATATGTGTGATAACATCTGGCTCCAACTAGGACAAGTGCTCCAAGGGAGAGAGCGCTTGAGAACCTCAGAATTTCTGGTCTCGAACTACTCTGCATCAATCTCCAATCCAACACTGCAACATCCTTGCTTTCAACTTTTATATTGCACTTGTACCTGTGCTCATAAACACTAGAATACCTCATGGAGCATGTATGGGAAATATAAAATAAAACTGAAACTTAAATATATTCTGAAACATAAACTGATATGCATAAAAGAAATTTTTAATCTAACATGGCATATATCAATACTCATCATTCATTATTTTTATTACTGTGTAGGACGAAAGGCAAACTTTTTCAGGAAAATACACTTCACTCAACTTGCACACGTAGCGAAAAATAAAACAGTAAACTAATGCATGCAGGAGGTCAGACCAGCTCAGGAAGGAGCAAGGCTCAACTCAATCAATCAACTCAACAAGCAATCAATCAGGCAGACAACTGGAAAAAGAGAAGAAAAATGGCAGTACTCAGCACACAGGAAAAGAAAAAGGCACACAAATCCTACTGCTCAAGTGAGCTTATTCAAGACCTACCTACCCTACTCTAGCCAGTTAGCACAAATGTTAGGTAAAATCATAAATCCAGTGCAACCATTCATCAAACAGATTAGTGATTCTTCTTTGATTTTTGTTAGGTAAAATCATAAATCCAGTGCACCATTTTCACTTGTCTCCATCCATCTATTTGTCCTTCCCCATTTATTGATCTTCACCCTGACTTACACCTTGACTTGTGATATGGAGGATCTCCCCGCTTTTGCCTCTGTGTTGGACTTGCATCCATGTTTATGTTGTGTCCCGGCTCTGAGTTGGCAACACAACTTGCCCTTGGTGAGTTGGATTTTATGCCTTGATCACTCTAGTTGGTGAGTTGGCGAGTTGGTGAGTTGGATTTTATGCCTTTATAACAAGTCCCCCTAGTTGCTTGAGTTGTGTTGTCTAAAACCTGAAGCAAAATTGTACTACATTTGGAAATTATTGTTATATCTTGTACTACCCAATGAAAAGGGCTATGGAATTGAAATGAAAGTCAATGCTGTGAAATGTAAATGCACCCCGGATGAAAGTTGCGATTAGTTGTGCATGTAAGCACATGCAAAATCCTTGAGGGGTCATATTAGGCCTAAAAAACAATGGATAAATGTATGCTAACTCTAATGATTGCTGGCCATGAAATTCAATGAAATGAAAGGTCCTAAAAAGCAGTGGTTAAATGTATGCCAAATCTAAAGACTGCTGACCTTATGTGAAACTTTCATCATTAAGCCCGTGGGTTATGATATGAGATGGAGTAAGAGACAGCTAATTCTAAGTGTCCCCTAGAACCTCAAGTTACAGTTATCCTGACACCTAGTTCATGGCGGTTCTAGTAGTAGACATTTTTTCCAAGGTTGAATAAGCACTTCCTTGAACAACTCATCCATTTGTGAGACGTCGCCATTCCTTGTGTACTCCTTGTCCAACACATGCTTAAGTGTGTAACACCATGTCCCTCATCCAAAGTATCACAGTGTCAAGTCAGTCAAGTCATCCCTTTCAGCCTAGCCTTGTGTCTTTAGCCTTCACCCTTTGCTAGCAATTTGATCATGTTTACAAACAACTATATTCTTGAGATTCTTCTTGGAAGTAAGTTATTTAACTAACCTATTATTATTTATTAACTGCCAATGAAATGATGCTTAATACTTTAGAGTCTCGCTATGAAAATGAACTAGAGAGCATGTCTTAACTATTTGCACTTGCAGTAGCATGGCTTCTATAGCCAGGGTCATATTTTGATCAACTTGACTGGTCAAACCTAGTTTGACCAAGGTCAACTTGGGGATCCGTGATGAGATGGACCACTTTCTATATGATGTTGATCTATGGTCCTCTATATACCTTTTGATGATTCCATATGATGAGCACAAGCTTCAGATGATGATTGATGCAATTTTTTCATGATTACAATTATTTCCAGATCATCATATTTTTACTTGTCCGGGTATGGTGGACCCTATAGATGATCCTACAGGTTATCATGAGGTGTATGAGTACTCATCTCTAGTGGATTCAAGTCTTCTGGATCCATTGAGGTACTTATCTTTCAGTTTCAGGCACTCCCAGGCATGTTTTGAGCAGTTGTTCACCTGTTGACCAGTTTGGCCATGCTGATGTGGCCTGTCCAGCTAGAGCGTTGGAGGCTAGTCGTTTCCTAGGGTGCTATAGAGGAAGGGGGTGGTCCAACCACTTGTTTTTACCATATTACCCGCCTTCTGGACATGATAGCACAATCAATTTCCTAACGCAGGTACTAGACAATCAATTATGGGCAGTTTCATGGTTTTCCAGGAAGATAAAAAATGGAATAGAAAGGTCATAAAGGAATTCTATTTGGGCAATTGAGGAAAGGTTTTGGCATGAGGTCTGCTCTGAGGTCATATATGGTGTATCCCACTCCTTCCAAATCAGTTTGCAACAGTAAGTGGGGTCCACACAGTCATCAGGATGTCATTTGATGTATTTTTCTCTGAGTAGAGGGGGACAGGATTTGATCATTTGTGTACTTGGACATGTCATTGAGTCTCATGTTAGATTATTGTGCCATGGGGTGATGTTAGTGAAGGGGAATAATACCTTCTAGCCCCACCATGTGCTCCTAGTCACTTGTCCTAGTCATCTTATGTGGCACACTTGTATTCTAGCCACTCTTATCTTGTGTGCCATCCCCCCTAGGGTGTTTTTAGTCATGACGTCATCCCTTTAGTGAGTGGTCCATGTCATATTATGTACCGGCTCATCTTAGCCATTAATTATATTGTTGTATCTTTTGATCTCAACCACTCACTTCAAAAGTGGTTTAGGGTTTTGGTCTCCCTCATCCTATTTAAGCAAGAGACCCCCCCTATTAGAAAGGTACCTTTGGAGCTCTTCAAACTTGGAATAAAAATATTATTTTGTAGATCTTCTTCTCTTGTCTTGCTGGATTCTTTTGCAAGTTGAATATACAATTTTTCTTCTATGTATCATTTGTGGATCTTGGGGCTCTAATCGTTTTCTTATAGGGAGGCCGATTTGGTGAAGAGGAGGACGATTTTGAGGGAGGCTATTGTGGGGAAACCCCATATCTTGCCTTGGATTGGCCTTTTGTCTCAGGGAGTATCATTATTGTATCTTAGTGACATAGTTGATGCTTTCTCTTTCATCTTTTCATCATTATCACCATTCTTTTGCTAGATTTGTTTCTCATCTTGATCTTGTCTTGCAGGAAGAGGGCGAATTGGTCAACTTGGAAGGAGGACGATTTCTCTTGGAGCTTTGGATCTCACTCTTGAATATACACACAGGGGGAAAATTATCAATTTGCAAAGTGGCCACAAGCTTTTGAGGTATGTTCTACAAGGTATGTATGTAGATCCATCCATCTTTTCTCAAATCCATAGATCCATGTCATATCATACCGCCTAGTGCCATTTCACTTTGATTTTGACCTTGTTGGCCCGATTTGGACGATTTTCCACTTTTTAAGGGTGGGCCCCACTTGGGTGCTTTTTTTGGCATTAGATCTATCTAGATCTACTATTCCTAATCCATAAGTGACCTTATCTTACACTTGGTTGAACATTTGTCCTTGCCTTAAGCCTCTTCAACCAAGCCCTTACCAACTTGGGTCCACTTATCATCCTAGATCTAGATCGTGTTTCATCCTGGTCTCCTGCTCTTTCATCATCACATTTCCCTAGGAGGTCTAGATTGAATTCGCTAGCCTTCATTGGGTAAGCTAGGGTCTCCCCCTTGGTCTTACTTAGGCTTGATCTAAAGTGAAGAGTGCCTCGGTTAACGTGACACCCAACTTGCATTGGGAACCGTGGCATCTCTTGTGTCACCTCTTTAGTTGTCTATACATCTACTGTCCTGGATAGGATACTGTTGTCACCTAAACTGTAGTTACCCCTATAGATGTATCCACTCATGGATGGCAATAGGGAAGGGCAACTCAAAAGGTGCAACCACGATCACCTCGACCTCCAATAGATGGTTGTCACGCCAGTCGAGGCAACCTTCGCTTTATGTTATCTAGCCGAGACAACAAAGGGGGAGACCCGATCTACTCCCAACAGGAGAGATCAAAACCAAGACACCAAATCAAGTTAATTCTAAGTGAAGTAAGGTGTATGGTTTATCCTAGACCTTAGGATGAAGTCACAAGATAAGTGAGGGGTTCAATGAGTATAGCTTTGGTTTATTATTGATGTGAGAGTGACTTATGTTTTTTGAAATAGGATCCAGGATTAAAGTACTAGTTCAATGTGAGAAAATCCACTGTCTCGGGAACCGTGTCCAATGCAGGGTAGTTTAAGGGTTGAATTGGGGCTAACTAGTACAAGTGACAAGCTTGATCATGATACATGATGACATCAAAGGGTTTAGTTCACCACACAAAGGTCAAACCACAAGTTAGTCCAACAATCTAGGAAAGTCGAATTGACTTGGAGAGAAACCAGTGCCTTGGGAATTGGGATAATGGAGTCAAAGTAAGGTTAACTTGTGGTTAAGGACTCCTATTGCATGAGACAAGTGGGCAATTAAAGTCTTGATGGATGAATAGGTCTAGATCTAGAGATTTGATGTTTTGACCTAAGTGGACCACAATCCCTTAAAACAAGGAATGCTATCCCCAAGGCAAGATTTGACAAGGTGACCAACTAGACCTAGGTTTTGAATTATGCCCGTTCCAAATCCACTAAAATCTCAAGTACCCATGTCCTAGAAGTGGGCCAACTCACTTCTCCAAGGTGGTGCGACTTTGCCCAAGGAGGGTAAAAATGGGGATAAACGGATCAAGACAAGTCCAATAGCATCCAAACTTTAGATCCAAGTGGTTTAAGAAAGTAAGAGTGTGGATCTATAATTTCATGGCAATCCAATGACTAGATCTTACTATATCTGAGTTTAAAGATACCAAGTGGTCCAAAATGGGAATTAAATCCCTTAAAATGTGGAATAGGGCCCACAAGGTAGAAATCAGAAAAGTGACAATCTGGGGGTAGGTTATTGGATGTGTAGATTACGAATCAGTGGAATCTCAACTACCCACGTACTAGATCTAGGTCAACCCACCAAACTAGGAAGTGCGCCCTTGCTTGGAGAGGCTAAATGCCTTGGGAAGAGGGTCAAATGGAGGCCAATCCTCACCAAACTATAGATCCGGGATGCCATGGATACTATAGGGGTGGGTTTTAAATATCTTACCCAAGAAGCCACTAGATCTTAGTAGATCTGAAAAAATGTAAAAATGAGGGTTTGAAGAAATAAGGGTTTTATCAATTTATGAGTTATGTCAATGGATTGGATCAAGATAAGAGAAACAAACCTGTGGATCTTACCTGGGTAACCTTGTAGATGCCTTGATGATGATAATCTATGCAAACCCGATCAATTTGAGAAGCTTTGAGGTAGTTTTCTATGCAATCGATTTAGTCCAAGAAGCCAATGCGCCCTCCCTCCTGTACAACAAACGTCAACAATATCAGATTTGGTGTAATCAAGAGATAAGACTAATGCCACAAGAGAAGTAACAGAAAGATAGCACAGATCACAATGATACTAATGATAACCCCTTGATACAAGCAAATGCCAAGAAAGTCAATTTGAAGGAGCCTTGCAAAATCGCCCTTGTTGAAGTCGCCCTCCTGTAGACAAGACAATGATTTCCAAAATAGATAGATCTTACCACAAATTCCAAATGCTAGGTTGCAATAGACTTTCCAATCACCATCTAAGAACACCAGATGCAAAGGAGACCACAAGAATTTCCACAAGAAAGTTTTTCTATACCAATAATCCAAGAGCCAAAGACCCCTTACAATGAGAAGCTCTCTCCTTTAAATAGGAAGGAGAGGCATCAAAATCCTAACCACTTTTTGAATGAGTGGCTAAAATTAAAAGATACAAATGTCTAATCAATGGTTGAGATGAGCTCAACAATAAAATACATGGATCACTAATAAAATATAATATAAGTGGACAAAATCGCCCTAGAAGAGGGGAATCCCACCAAATCATGATGACAAAATATAATAGGAAGCTTATGGTGGGTCCAAGGGGTAATTTTAGCCACCCTTAGTCAATCCCCATAGCACAATAATAATAAAATAGTCATCAATATACCAAATCGTGCCTCCATGGTCAAATCGTAGGCCTCAAAAGACCTTAGAAATCATCAGAAAGTGCCATAAGTGATGGATGCAGCCCTGATGAAGCTGAAACTGCTGGAGGAGGTGTGGAAGACATCAATCCATCATCACTGATTATCGCATGCCAAGACATTGCCTCAGTAGCCCAAATCGAATTCCTCAATAGCCATTTCTACCAATCCTGAAATGCCTCGGGAAACGTGAAACTGCCCCAAACTGCATCCTGGAGTGCCTGCGCTGTCAAGGTGAGGGCACCAGCGTGTCCGTGAGGGGGGTAATATGGTAAAAACAAGTGGCTAGACCACCCCCTCCAAGCACAGCGCCCTAGGTCAACTGGATAAAAATCACATCTGCTCTGACAGGGTCTCCGACAGACCAAAACTGCACTGGGATAGCCTATTGAGGCTCAATCATCACTGTAAGTGCCCGGAACTGAAAACAAACTGTCTTAGCAGACTCAAAAGGTCCAAATCCTTCCAAGATGTGTACTCATATACCATATGGGTCTTTACATGATCAAAATATATATCCAATATATCGGAACAGGTCAAATAATAATAATCTGTAAATGATCAAACACTGCTGTAAACCATGAATCATCATCATAGCCCTGTAGCTGCTGCATAGAATCATCACGTACATGTACATAGACCATGTATTATCTATCCATATCATCACAAGGTCCAACCATCTCATGTCCTATGGTTGACCTTGGTCAAACTAGGTTTGACCAAGTCAACATAACCAAATATAACTCAGACCATCATCGGAAGCTACTGCAAAGTGTCAAAGGTTAATGCATGCTCTACAACTTATTCAAATAACAATTATAACACAAAGTAATCATTACTGGCAATCTAAATCCAAATATATAATGTCATTAATTATTATTATTACTCAGACTAGACTTTCAAGATCATACTCACTTCATAGTTGTGATCAATTTGCTAGTGAAGGGTGAAGGCTAAAATAACTGGCTAGGGTAAGGGATGACTTGACCGACTTAACTTTGTGACACTTTGGCAATGGGAAAGGGAATACACACCATAGTATATACTGAATGAGCAACAACATAGGGAATGGCGGTGTCTCACAAATGGATAAGTTGTTTAGAGAGTGCTTATTCAACTTAGGCATCATGTCTACATCAAGTTGATCCAGGTTCATTAGGATCATTCAATTTCATTTCATGGCCTTTTTGGCCTACATAACCCTTCGGATCTCAGGTGTGCTGATAAGCACAACTAGTTGCAGCTTGCATCCAGGGCATGTTTTTTATACATATATAAGGTCAGCAATTTTTAGATATAGCTTTTAAGAATCATTGCTTTTTTGGACCTTTCTTATATTCTTCGAGGAGTATTTTTCAGCAGTTCATCGCCCTTGCCCTTTTTAGTTTCCATGGGCGAATTTATCAGTTTCCATAAGTAGTTCATGAGCTTTCAGTTTTAGCCAACAACATCTCAAGTGACTAGGGGGAGTTCGAGCCAATGCCAAACATCGGGACAACCGACCAGAATGATTTAGGTCTACAATCCAACTCACCAAAGGTAAGTTTTGTCACCAACTCAGAGCCGAGACACAATAAACAGGGAAGCTCACCCAATACAGAGGCTATAGTGGGGAAAAGATCCTCCATGTCACTAGTCAAGTAGTAAGTCAGGGTGATAAACTAAAAGGTAGGCAATGGATGGATGAAGACAATGAATAATGGAGCCAACACTAGCAAGCCAAGGTATGGTGGAATGATCACCTCTATTCTCCCTAAGGAGGGTAAAACCAATGAGTATGAATAGTGAACTTCTAAGTCTGAGTAGGGACAATATAATATATATAATAAGCTAAACCAGGTCCATATATCTATATGATCGCCAGATCATGACACTAGGTGCTAAGACATGCTATGAGAATAAGTATAAAAGCAATATAACCATAACACAATGATATACCTGCTGAGTCATATACCTGAATGCTCATCAACCTGTACCATCATCTGTCCTCTTAAACCGCTACTGTAACTCTGGGCACTATTGACTGCTCTGTACCAATGGTGTAATGGCTACATCGGTCATCTCTTTGAGTGTCCTGAGACTCAGTCATGGCATGGGGAATACAACTACTGTCCAAAATCTGATAGTGATCCAATATAGATGCTCATCTCAGCATCTCAAATGTAAGGGAACTAACTGAATAGTGTACTGGAATCTGACAAAAAATGTATGGTAGCCCGGCTACTATATATGTGATAACAGATACCTTTAGAGACAACTACAAGTTGTGTGATAACATTTTTGGCGCCGTTGCCAGGGAGGTAGAGGCTTACCTCAGGTGTCTGCGAATATCCATGTGTAACTTATATCTTATCGCATCCAGTCTTGTAAACTAGATGGTTATCATTTGTTTTCCTAAATCTTTCATAACCATCTATTTTCACTCATATCTCCCTGCTTATTCACGACATATATTTTGGTAGAAAAGAACCTAAGTCTACCCGGCGACTCCTAATCGTGACTCCGCTGAGGAACGACCTCATAGACATCCTTATGATCTCAGAAGTATGGCTAACTTAAATCAATCAAAAGGAACCCCACTTGTTTATCATAGAAGAGATCCCAAAGCTCAATCATCTAATTTCTTTTGGAAAATATTTAATTCCGATTCTCCAAATTGTTTCTTGGGATCCCCTTCAACCAATTCAGTTCCTCCTTCATCTCCTAATCACAACTTAAGTGCAGCAAATCAAATGGTTGGAACAACTCAAACTCCTCCAGGAAACCCTCCTCAAACCAATCCGCTTGTTGTTCGTAGATTTCGGAACAAGGCTAAAGCTTCTCCTTTAAACTTTTCCCAAATCCCTGGTTCACCCCATGATATGCCAGACTAGTATTTTGAAAAGATCCCTAAGTTCAATGGAAACTGTGCAGCCTCCATTGAGGACCACATTGAAAATGTCTGGGCACCCATGGAGGCTTATGGGGCCAAAGAAGAAGACATTTACATGAGGGGTCTGAAAAACTTAAGTATGAGTGGTCAGTCAAGTTGGATGGGCGTTTTCTTTTGAATCAACTTTTCAAAGTTAATAAGAAAGAAAATGAATCTGTCCATGAATTCAACATCCGTTTTTACAAGATAGTGGCCAACATCCCTGATGATATTAGGCCTAAAGAACAAGCTGTGTTAGTTCATTACCGCAATTCATTTGAAGGTTACCTAGGCTACCATATCGAAGACAAAGACCCTAAAGACTTAAAAGCTGCTCAAGAGAATGCTAGAAGGGCTGAAGCAAATGCTGCCTCTATGGGGAAGCAAAACTTCTTTGATTCAATTAGTGCTTCGTCCTCTAGATATGAGCCCAAAGCTAAGAAGGGAAAAGAACTGGTGAAAGATCCCAGTGATATGATGGAGAGTATGCAAGAGATGATGAAAAACTTGACTCTACTGACTAGGGATCTAGCTAAAAACAAAAAGGAGGAAAGGTATAGGCAACCTTATGGCCCAAAACCTTATTGGAACCCACAAAAGAGGCCTAATAATGAGAATGATAGAAGAAACCTTGTGAGCCAAACGTCTCTTGAACCTCCTGGAATTAACTGGTCAGAAGAACAGAAAGGGGAAGATCCTGATCATCCCACTCATAGTGAGGATGGTCAAGATTCTCCTAAGAACATTAACTGGGTTGATAACTTGGATTTTGATAAAGACTTTGGAAGAATTTTGTTCAACCAAGAAGAAGAGTCTGAAGAGAATTCTAGTTCTAGTTGTCCTGTTTATGCCACTGAACAACCTGAAAGTAGTGGCCAAGCTCTTGTTAGAGTTTATCAAAGAATAAAGGATGGCGAAAAGCCTACCCCTTTCATTGAAAGAAAGAATATTGAGCTTCCTAGCCTAGTGAGTGAGCCAATTCCTCTCCTGCAGTATGATTTAGATATTAACGTTGAGAAGGAATTGGATAAAGTTATGCACAACATCCCACTCACTGAACTTATGAAAATCCCATCCATTAAAGAACAAGTGGTAGAATTTTTCGAGAGTATCCCTAAACCTACCACTAGTCATGGTGAGGATCAACCTCTTCCAGACTTGACACCTAGTGTTAATGTTGAAGAAGAAGAAGATCCTCCCATCAATATCCAGACAACACAGTATGGGAGGAAGAATGGTGGTCATCAACCCTTTTATCTTACGCCTCATTTAGGTGACACACTTCTTCATAATTGTATGCTTGATTTTGGAGCTTCCATGAATGTCATGCCTTTGTAAGTCATGGAAGCCATGGGGTTAAAAATAACTAGGCCTTACGGGAATGTGTGTGGAATTGACTCAAGACCAGTTCAAGTCTTTGGATTAATCAAGAACTTGAGAGCTGACCTGTTTTCATGCCCTGATATATTCATGCTAATGGACATAGTAGTCATAGATCTACCCCCAGTCTACGGAATGCATTTGTATAGAAAGTGGTTTGCTGGATTAGGGGGACATCTTCAAATGGACTTATCATACGCTACTATTCCTAACTTGGATGGGTCTTTAGTTAGGATACGTCACTTTCCCCATCCATTGTTGACTAGATCCCGACTTACACCTTAACTAGTGATATTGGGGACTTCTCCACTTATGCCTCCATGTTGGATAGACTCCACGTTTACCTTGTGTCTCGGCTCTGGAGTGAGTGATTCTAGTCACAATGATTGTGCCCCTTAGTCCTCGAAACCAACTATACCTAACAAAAAGTGTCCTTAGACACTAAAGCATTGGAACCTAAGCATGTCGTATTCTAAACGAATGCTAAGTCAGCAAAAACAGTGTTGCTAAACACTGCAACAAGTAAATTAAATATCTATAGTAGCTAGTCAGTGGCCAAGGCATGAGCACTCATCCTTTGTTCGATGTAAGGCCGTTTTTCCCTATAGGGAAACGGGGTGGTCACTCCATCATAGGTAAGGCCGTTTTCCCCTACAGGGCAACGGGGTGGTCACTCCATCACACCTATGGACTGTGGCAGGAAATGGAGGTCATACCGAGTCATTATCTGAGGCCCGCAAGGCTATTCAGTGCACCTACTCTTGGAGGCTAGCTAGTAAAAATTAAAGTAAATGTTGTATCTCAAAGTGCATAAATATGACTATGAACTAAATTGCAATAAAGGTTGCTTGTCTAGATTCTGCTGGAAGTAGTCTCATCACTCTACCCATTTGTGAGACACCTCCATCCCCTAGTGTTTCTCTATCCAACATATGTATAGGTGGTTTCCCTTTTGTCCTTTATCTGAGATGTCACAGTGTTGAGGTTGTCAAATCAAGCCCATTAACCTATCCTGGTTTCTTCCATCTTCACCCGTAACCGAAAAAATGTCCAAGTCTGTAAATGAGTATACACTTGAGGTTCTTGTTTATAGTGGTTGATTACTTTGATCTAGACTTATTATTTATGTTTTATATGTGTAATCGCCAGTTAAACGCCATTTTATGCTTTAGTCTTACTGCCAATATAAGCAAGGGAGCATACCTTATCCATTTGTACTTGTAGTACCTACTATTTTTAGTTTGGGTCACTATTTTGATCATTCTTGACATGGTCAACCCAGTTTGACCAAGTCAACAGCAGGTTCCAGGATGAGTTTGGTCGATAAGGTTCAATATTGGTTATTCATGGTCCCTTGGTGCCCATTAGATGGTTCCATGCTTCAGACAGTGGTTTCATGTGATGGTTTGTGGTATTTTTATTATTATCAACATTTACACACCATTATTTTTATTTATCCGGGCATGGATGAGCTTACTGATGATTGTCTTGATGGTCGCTTGGTGTCTGAGTATTCATTATTAATGCTTTTGGAAACTCGAAGTCCATTGGCACACTCAGTTATCAGTTCTGGGCAGTTACAGTTGATGATATGGTCAAATTACCACTTTGCAATAGATTGCCATATAAAAATGGCCTGTACAGGACTTACATAGATCATTTATTTTCTCCTAGGGCGCTACAAAGAGGATATTGTGTCCAACCACTTGTTATTACCATATTCCCATATCCCTAGACATTTTGGTGTAGACAGTTTGGTGCCCGGATCACTTGGCAGAGAGTTACAAGCATTTCTATCTTCCAGAGGTGGTTTTTCGATAGTAAAATAATGAAGAAATAGCTAGCAAGGGAATCGATTTGGCTCACTGAGGAAAGGAATTGGCATTAGATTGGTCCGAGACTTCATATTGATGCTTCCTACATCCTTCGGCATAGTCTCCATCATTAGTGGGGTCCACACATCATCCTAGTCATCATGAGGGGGCGTCTTCTTGTATTATTGGGGAACACGTCCTAGTGTCTTTTCAATTTTGACACTTTATGTCATGTTATATTGTTATGATGTATTGCGGGTTGGTTAGTGAAGATGTTCATACCTCCTAGCCCCCACCATGATGTTATGCCATGCCCCTAGTGACATGTTATGCCTTACACCCCCTAGGGCGTCATTGAGGGAGTGCATCACCCCCTATCGTGAGTGATCCATGTTCTATCTTGTCCTGCTCATCTTAGCCGTTGATCTTATTGTTGTATATTTTGATCCTAGCCCTTCATTCTTTTGGGTTTTAGGGTTTTGGATTGTGAGATCCTATTTATATCTTCTCTCACCATTTGTAAAAGGACTTTTGGCTCTGGAACATTGGAATAAAAATATTATTATGCAGATCTACTTTGTCTTGCTTTGATGAATGGTCTTGTACATGATTCGAATGCCTCTCTTTTGTCATCTGACTAGATTTAACATGATTTCACATGTTTTCTAGTGGAGGCTGAATTGATCTTTGCTACAGGGGTGCGATTTGCTTGGGAGAAGATTGTGAGGGTTTCTCTATCCATTCGCTTGGGCAAATCTCTTTTTCTTTCAGGGAGTAACCAATTGTGAATTTTTCCATTGATGTTACTGTCATTTAGATACTTTGCATGGTTTCTTTTTATTTGTAAACAAATCTAACTTGTGTTGTTTGATTTTGCAGCTAGAGAGGGTGCATTCCTCCTTGAACCCACACGCACTAGTTGGAAGAATGAAGGATCTTGCTTGGAATTGTAACCAATTGTTAGGATCATCAATGTACTTGGTGACCGCAAGCAGTTGAGGTAAGATCTACAAGATAAGTTTGATGTCAATCACTTCTATCCAAATTGTCATTAAATTTCCTAAAGTTAAAACCCTAGAATTTTAGATATGATAGATCTGGCGATTATTCGAGCTGAATAATTGAAACCCAAGTTTAATTTCCTTATAAAACCTTAGAGACCAAGTTTGGTAAAAATCCGACTCCATTTCCCCTAGATCAAAGCACTGGTCATCTCTAGGGCAAGTCACACTCCTTGGTTTTTTAGTTTTTTTCCAGATCTGTCAGTTGGGTGTTGCCAGTTTTGCTTCAAATCTCCAGATCCATCATCTAGCCACCAACCTAGTGCCTTTCCATCCTTAAATCTCATCAAGTGGGCCCACCTCACTCTTATTTGCCTAAACCTTAGGTGAATCTCATTTGGGTCTTTTAGATCGACTCTAGATCTATCTAGATCTATTTGTTTAATTTCATCAGGGGTACATTTTCTCTTCGATTGTGTCTGTTGTTGCTGCAACTTGTGGCTTACTCTTTCCCTTCTTCTTGTTCAGACGTTGACCTGCATAATGGCCAAATTTGTGACATGCAAAGCACTTGACTTTGCTCATGTCCTTCTTCTTCCCGTCATGAGTCGAAGCCTTTCCACCTACATTCTTCTTGGCCTTCGCTTTTCCCTTGCTTACATGACTTGCAAGAGCAACATTCTCCTCATCATCACCCTTCCGTTGGTCCCCATACATCGACTCCTCTTGAGTCTCCTCCTGGATGAAGTCATCCCATAACCTCTCCCAGCTAGGAATTTTTTCTCATACAACAATTCCTTTAACAAAGGGATACCATGGCTTGGTGAAGCCATTCAAGGCTACTCTTACCAACTCTGGATCTATTGCTGTCTCCCCAATCACTGCCAACTTGTATCGAACCTGTGTGATCCTGGTGAGATAAGAAGCCACTGTGTCTAATATGGATATCTTGGTGCTCTTGAGTTCCTCTTTTAGCACCACCTTCCTACAGTGGTTATCACTCTGGTATAGCTTCGTCAGAGCTTCCCACATCTCCATGGCTATCTTCTTTCTGAACAAATGAGGTATCACATGATCCTTCACTACATCTAGAATAATCCTCTTGGCTTTCACATCCGTCTTGTTATGTTCAACCAATTGAGTAGCATCTGTAGGAATGGTGAGAGTTTTCTCTGCAAACTCCCAAATCCCATTTTCCATCAACACTAATGCTATCCTCCCCTTCCAGATTGAAGTTGGATGCACTCTCCAACCGGTCCTCATTTCAGTCAAGTTGCTGCCATTTTGTCCAATTAAATAATTTGACCAAAGGGTATATTTTTTTGTTTTCTGCTATAAACCCTTGTCAAGTGTGATTTCCTTCTTAGAGGCAACCTTGCTCTGATACTATGTTAAATTTTACACAATACCAAATTCCGACTTCTGCTCTCAATAAGTTTTATACTCAAAAATTATAAACAAAAATACTTGATATTTTTAACCAATAGTGCAACGGAATAAACAAGAAATCATTCACACATTTGACACAGTTATTTACCTTGGAAAACCTCAAAGGGGAAAAACCAACATTCAATGTTCTTCTTTATTAGCTAACAAAGAAAATCAGAAATTACAACAAGGAACCTGTAACTCAGTCCCAGAGGAAATCGACACACTGGAGAAATCGTCCCACAAGGAAAATCTGCCCTGCATCACGGTTTTGGCTTGTGTCAGCCTTTATGGTGCCTACGCTAGTCATACGAACCACTTGCATCACCCTTGTCACACATGTGGCCTTGCATTAGCTGTATGGATTGGTTTCGACTATCTGCATCAGTTGTACGACCCTCCTCCGTCACTGTATGGATTGACTCTTTAGTGATTTGGTCCTCTCTCTAGAATTTCAATCTTGCTGCAAAATCCCTTCACTCTTCTCTTCAGCCATTGAGTCTCCCACTCTTCTCCTCAGAAAATTCCTCTCTGAAATGATCTCGTGACCTTGTGTGCCTTTCTCCTCTCCTTAGGGTTTCTTTTATAGCATCTCAATGACCAAAACCCTAACCCCTAATCTCCAAATTAATAGATGGCTAAGATTAGATCTTGAGCCTCACTTAAGATCAATGGCTGTAACTTAATCTTAAGTTCACTTTTAGTCATTAGCCAACATTAAATTAATTAATGTTCTTTTCCTAAGTTAAACTTAGTAAAGAGATATAAAGTCACTCAATAATTAAGCAAGTACCTAGAGAGTAAATGGACAATTTCTGCATGCTTGACACCTAGCCTATGTAGAAGCTCCTGTCCGAGGTATAATCATCAACATCAAAACCCTAGCAAAAGGAAGGAAAAGGGTTCACTTTCGTTGGTTTCCATGTTAATACATAGTATGAGCAGTGAGTGTGGAGGAGATACTAAGATAGTAGAGAGAGAAACAATCTATAGAGAACTATAGCAATCCATAGTGTCTCATAGCTTCACAGCAGAGTCGACCTCTTTGTAATCTACAACGTAATCTCCATTGCATAAAAAGTTGAAGGGCACATTCCATCATTTCTTGTTGGGTTTTACCACATGGGTTTCCAATGGTAAGTTTTGTATTCGATTGTGTGTCTTTGCTATTTTTGTTTCGTTTTCATGTCTTATTAGTTAAAGAATCTGTTTGGTGTGTATTGCTTCCTATTAAACTGATAAAAATATAAAAGGAATAGTCAAGCATAGGTTCATTGTTGTAGCATAGGCTCATTGTCATAGCTGTAAGTTAAGAGCATGCCAAGTGTGTCATTGTTGGTAAGCATGATTCCACAAATCCTTCCAAAAAAGAGACCTTTCCTAACCAGTCTTTTTCCAACAAACCTAGACAAGAGGCAACCAAACCACTAAGTGAGGGGAACATCCAAATTGATCATGACACCATTTTCCTAGGGATATCAAGGCTCCTCAAATTGCCAAGCATTCCACACCCTCTTGAGTAGCACAGTATCTGAAATCGCGAAAGCCTGAGCATTCCCAAATATGTCACAGCTGAAAGGGACCTTTAATATCCTGAATGTCTTGAGCTTTTTCAATCGAGTGCTAGACTAAAAATTGCCAAGGAGCATTCCTTGCCGTTGTGTGGACTATTTCATTTGTTTTCTAACTCCCTATCTCTAATGACGACTATAAAAGATGTGTGGAAGATAAAGGAGATAGCCCATGTTTCTATTGTAATTCCATCCCTTTCTTTAGCTTATATAGAGATGGTCCTCTACATGTGAATTCTTCTCAGAATACAGTATAGTAGTATACATATCATTTAAGCAAAGTTTGGTGCCCAGCCTTTGCGCGTCAAGACTATTGTTATATTGGTCACCTTGTCCACCAGATTCAGAATTTACGAGGCTTTTCCTTAGGGAGGGGGAGTTAACTCTTTTTGGCCCTTTCTTCATCAGATGAGATTGCTTTTACAAGTCTCCCCATTGGGCAGACTCGCAGAGGCAATGTTGATTCTCCAAAGCCTCTTTGTTTCTTCAATCTATTAGCATCTCCATTGATTGCCTCCCACCTTTCAAGTACTCTTTGGATTCTCCTAGTCACCTTCTATCCTCCAAGCAGGATTTGAACAAGGTGTTTAGAGATAATATTTCTTGACAAAGCATCTAGGTCAGTTGGATGTGTGGACATTTCTACACTTAAAGGTTTCTTGGATCTTAACCCTGTGAATTTTTCAACCTTAGGCTATTATGAAATATAGAACAAAAATAGCAGTGGAAAGAAAACAATATATCTATTCTTAACAGCCCAGTCTTGTAGGCAATCCAAGGAGAGAAGATACCAAGGTGACTTGATAAGTTTCAGCCCTATAGGGAAAACTTATCATACATAAACCACATCTGAAAACTTACTTTTACAACATTTGTAACAGCAGTAAAACAGCCCTTAGCTTCTTCAATTATGATGTGAAATTACTCAACAAAATTGTCCTTTACTTAGGTGAAATCGACAAGACATATATAGCTGTAAATAACAAATCATGAAGAACATAGATGGCTGGAAATTAAATTTGCAATTTACACATTTGTTGGACAGCTGGAAACTTCATTAATATGTATAAGATGAAGTTGTTGTACATACCATAGCCTTATGACGCTAGTATAATCCACTAGCTCTCCAAAAACTGAAATAGGGAAAGTTAAGAAAAACCCAAGCTCAACCAAGAAGCTTTAACATGCATCAATCACTCAAATAAATCCTCAAGGCAAGATGCCTTATCTTCTTTGTCTACACAAAATATGCCTAGGGTTTCATGTCAAATTCCCGAATCAAGTCTCTAAGGGATGAAACCCTAACCCTAGAGTTCAAGATGCTCCAAGAAGATCATGACATCTTGGATACTGAGAGAGAGAGAGAGAGAGAGTACAAATGAAGATCTAAGGAGAGAAGATGACTTGTGTTCTACTCCTCTTACATAAATCTCTACATGAGTGAAATAAGAATGAACACAATGATGTATGATGATCATCTCCAATGTCTTCTTCTTCACAAGAACAAATCTTAGTCACAAGCAATCGTCAACTAAAAGACATCCTCCTTCCATGTATAACTTCCCCTAGGTTTTCCTCATGAACCCTAGTGAATCACTTCAAGAATACAAGTACTAAGAGAAGAGTATGATGATAATGTTAAATGAAAGGACTCTCTCCTTCCTCTATATATGTGTGAGGTAAGGGAGGCCACCCATACAATTTGGCTTTAAGCCCTTACAAATTGGCCCTAAGCCCATGTGTTTCCTCGTGAACCCTTGCAAATCGCTCCAAGAAAACAGGTACAAAGAGAAGAGTATGATGATGATGATGAACGAAAGGACTCTATCCTTACTCTATATATATGGGATGTTAGGGAGGCCACCAATACAATTTAGGCGTAACCCTTACAAGCAACCTACAATAAACACATAAGGGCTCCAAAATGATGTAGCTACAGAATGTGTGTCCACACTTTTCCGTCGCAAGCTCACACAAACTCCATTGCTCCCCCTAAGCCATGTACTCCACTAGGTCCACTCCCCCTACATTAACACTATAGCAACCCAAGCATTCTCGACCCAACTCGAAGCCTCCATACAAGGATCCTAGATACCCCATGTCTTCTAGGGCTTGATGCCCTCCTCAAAGATGCACAATGCCTCTCCTCCTAGGTAAAGCATTCTCCAAGCAAGTGAATGTCTCCATGTGGCTGTCATGGAGGATATCCCCCAAGCTATTAAGTTATTAACTACCTAGGGAAGAATGCCAAGTGAGCACCTAGTTGAGGTCAAGCAACCATTGAACAAGTTATCTCCAATTTGCAAATCCATCTGGAACATCTCACACGTGTCAATCCATCTCAAACTACCCAAAGGTTGATCATACACCATGAACCGAGAATCTTATGAAGCACCCCCACACATGGTGTTAACACTTTTGGAGTAACCTGAAAGCTAATAGGATGCCCCTGGCCCCCAAGGGCCTGGATTCTAAAACATATCCTACTTCGAGCACTTCATGCAACTAAGGGACACCCTTATTTTTAAAACTGAATATACTCAAATACATTGGATGCATATCCTCATGATTCCTCTGGGTCAGTTCAGGGTTTTATTTGACCAGCTCTAGGTTGAGACAGATCGTCATATTTCATGGTTAGATAAGATTTGTTAGTTGTGTAACCTACAAGAGATGAAGCCAAAGGAGGGCCTCATCTTCTGGTGTTCCATTTATTATGAGATCAAAGGGGGGTTCCATTGCCTCTACTAAGACTTGTGAGGTTCCCTTCTTCTGTAATCTAGACTGGAGATGCCTAGTCCTTTCTATGAAGGAAGTGTTGGGATATGAGGTAAATCTTAGAGGGACCTTCTAGGACATATCCTGTCAAGTTGATCACTTCTTTTCTTCCCTCTATCTAGATGGTTGGTGGCAATAGAGATCCAAGAAATGTCGAACATCAGATTAGTGAGATTCTGTGTTGGAAATTTTGTGCTTTCCAAACTTCAGTGCAAAACAAAAATTTCACCTCTTTGACCAGAGGTTTCATGGATCTTAACCTTGTGGATTTTCAGCCTTAGGGATGTTATGAAATATAGTATAAAATGACAGCTGAAAGAGAACAATATTTCACTTCCTAATAGCCCAATCTTCTAGACAATCCAAGGAGAAAAGATACCGAACTATCTTGATAAGTTTCAGCCCTCTAGGGCAACTTATCCCAACTGAACCAAATCTGAAAATTCACTTTTACAGCAGTTATAACAGCAGTAAAACAATAGATATAGCAGGAGCAAAACAACCCTTAGATTCTTCGATGAAGATGTCAAATCACTCAACAAATTGTCTTTTTACTTATGTCAAATCTGATTCAAGACATATATAGCTATAAATAATAATTCTTGAAGAACAAATATGTCTGGAAATCTGAAATTTGCATAAGTTTTGGACAACTGAAAAGTTCATTTATATGTTCAAGATGAAGTTCAAGTACATACAATAGCCCTCTCTCAAGGCTCGTACAAACCCACTAGCTTCCCAAAACCCTAGGTAGGGAAAACAATAAAACCCAATCTCAACCAAGGACCTACAACAAGCAAGAATCACTCCAACAAATCCTCCAAGGCAAGATATCTTCTTCTCTTCTTCTCCCCAAGTATACCCTAGGGTTTTGTCCCAAAACCATAATCCCAAACCTCCAAGGGAAACTCTAACCCTATACCTCCAAGATGCTCCAACATACTCCAAGAAGGCTAAGAAACTTAAGCGATTCTAATAGAGAGAGAGATCAAGTACAAATGAAGACCAAGAGAGAGAGAGAGAAGACTAGTGCACACTCTTCTCCAAAGTCACATCTTTACACAAGAGTGAATATGAGAATGAGTGTGTGATATCATCTCCAAGAGTAAACCCTAGTCGCAAGAGGAAACTCCAAACCAAGACCTCATCTTTCCCTTCCATAACTTCTCCTAGGGTTTCCTCATGAACTCATGAACCCTAGTGAATTAATCCAAGAAGACAAGCACAAAGAGGAGTGAATGATGAGATGAATGAGGACTCTCTCCTTTCTCTATATATGAGAGGTAAGGGAGGCCCTTACAAGCAAACTACTGCGAACACTTGTAGGTCAACACAAGTGAAGCATACCATTCCAAGGTACACATGTCATGCTCCAAGGTGATGTCGTACACAATAAAGGTCCCAAGATGATCTAGCTACACAAGGTATGCTCACATCCCTCTATCACAACTACAAGCCTTCATGGATTCCATTGATCCTCCTAAACAATGTACTCCATTAGGTCAGCTGCCCCCTTCAAAAAAATTGTCATAGCCCAGGCATCCCCAAGCCAACTTCAAGCCTCCAAATAGGAATCCTAGCTATCCAATGCTATCTACTCAAGATGCACAATGCTCCTCCCAAGTAGGGTGTTCTCCAAGCAAGTGAACTCTCCATTTGGCCACAATGAAGGGCATCCACCAAACTATTGAAAGAACTCCAATGCCTAAGAGAAGAATACAAAGCCATCACATAATTGAGGTCAAGCAATTTCTAAACAAGCTATCCTTGCTGTGCAAATCCATCACAAACCATCTCGCATGCACTCGATCCATCTCGAACCATCGAGGGGCTGAACATACGCCATGTACCTCAAATCTTATGAAGCACTCTAAGTCATGGTGTAAACACTTTCAGAGTAACCTGAAAAGCTAACACTACATACCTCCTCTCAACCTTCGGCTGGAACTTGGAAGACTTGCTGGCACTAGCTATTGAGGAGTTATCATTTTCAACACAACTCAGTTATCATTTTCCCTTCTGTTAACTAGCCTTCCATCCCTAGTTTTTTTCAATGGTCACAGATATTAGAAGATTCTCGATGGATCAGTCTTGACTTTCGCCTAGGGTTACACAATCAGGTCCTTTTAGACTTGAGCTCTCCTTCAAGGACATTATCGGGTAGTTGTTAGCTCCCTCTCTATTGTTGGTGGTTTGGCAGGGATGTCTTTATCTTCCTCCTCTACTTCAAGTATTTTCTATGGTGTGAGTCGTGACATTGGGAGATCCATCATCTAATGAAGATGGATTTCCCTTTATCATGTTGTATATGCTTATGGCTTTGGCTATTTCTTATATTCTGTGGTTTAGTTTATTTGGGTTTATATTTCAGCTACTAGGAGTTGCTTCCACACCCATAGCGTGTCATCAATTGATTTTTTTGGATTCATTGACCTATATTTGTGATCATTTGTGGACACTAATAAAGTTATTTTTAACTTATCTAATTATGTATATCTATTGTTGAATACGAGGCTGTAAACCTGTTTATAATTTCCAAAATGCTTTTGGATCCCAGAAACTGCTCTGGAAAGCCAGAAACTGTTCAGTAGCTTTCAGCATTTCCATAAATATTCTGGGCAGTTTCCCAACTGTATCTGGATACTGACAGAAATTGCTGGCAGTTTTCAACACTTATTTCTTTACTTCAAAAGAAAATTTTAGAACCAAAAAAACCTACTTTTCTAAACTATTTTGTTTTTTGTCTAGCAGTTACTGCAGAAGTCTGATTCTGTTTTGCATTATAGAGGATTGATTTCGAGTTATCGTGTCAGGTCTTAAGTTACACCAGTATGATATTGTATAAAAGAAGTCTGATTGGGTTTTGAGTTGTTTTCTATTGGACTGTTTAATGTTTACACAAGGCTGATTTGCATACACAAAAACTGTTAAAAAACCATTACAATGTGTATTAAAAACTCTTATAGAGTTTTGATTTTTGCACAGCTGTCTGATTCTGTGTTTCAGGAGTCTGATTTTGCATTGCAAACAGTTGATTTTGAGTTACTTCTGCTCTTAATGAAGTTATGAATTTGATAGACAGATGATACTGGAATCTAGATAGATTTCGCTTGAAATATTTTCTTCCCATTTCCAGAAACCATTTCTTGTGGTTTCCTAAGTAGACTTCCCCAAAGTTTCTGATACGTTTGAATCTCCGCTAATCCCATTTTCTGCCATTTTCTGTTTCTGGTTTTCTATACCTGGGGACAAATAGATGTATATGTTTATTCGTATTCTGCTCATTTTTTCTATCTTATCTAAATGTTACTTTAGCTGTACAAATCAGGATACCCAATCTGGGATCTTTGTTTTGTACTATGGCAATTAGTATGAGACTGGAGCATGTGAACAGTTCATCAATCATAATACTTTGCCAGGTTATTTACATATACCTTGGTTTTTTGGAGGTACTAAGCCATAGAAAACATGGCTACAAAATGTATGCAAGTTATTTGTGCATTAGTAAGAAAGTTGCAAATTATGTGTGCATTAGTAATCTTTCTTTTGCTTCCCTGTGAAATATTTGCCCTTTTGGCCCTGTTATGGCTTTTTTGTTAAAAGAAACAGTTATCTTTTTTTTTTCATTTTTTGGCTCTCTTGAGGCTTTGGTCAACAGTCTTGGTTTGATTAATGTTATAGAACTCTTACTGTCTCTTTTGGCAGGCATCACTTTCAAATTTGCCTTTCATTTCAGTGCCAAAAGCATTTACGCACTTGACTGGAAAGAAGGTACTAACAATGGAATGGATAACTGGTGATAAGCCAAAAGAATTACTTTTCATATCCAGTGGCTTGAATTTGGGTGGCCGCATTTACTCAGACCAGCAGCGGTTGGAGGCAAGAAATCGACTTTTGAGTCTGGTTTGTAATCTGATTCTTAGGCTCTAGACTTTCATTAATGCCAATTTGTTATTATTTTGCTTTATCTTTTTGTCTACATTTTGACATAAAGCTGTGAAGAAGCTTCTGTACAAAGCATCTGATCATGATGTAATATATGCATTGTTTTGAAGGCAGACCATAAAATTAGCCTAAAAAATTCTTGTCTTTATACATACAAAAGTCTTTTCTTCATCTCCTAAGGTTTGGATTTAAAAGAAGTTTTGAAACAGGAAAACATGGCTAAATGAATTAAATATATGTTCCACCTAATTAATATCTTATGAGAAACTCCTGATTTAATAATGTGTATTTGTAGAGAGTGAATGTTCACGTAAGTAGATTCTTGTTACCTGGATAGATGTGTGTCAGTGTTGCAAGAGCCAAATATCCATTTCAATAAAAGCAGTACAAGGAAATCTAATATAGAAAACCAGATAAGCTTTATCGTCTGCATCCAAAATTTTCAATCATTAAATGGAAAGGAAAAATATTAATTCAATGGCAGGCTTAAAATTACACAATCATGAAATGAAAATGCGCATTAAATTACATTGCAGTTTGTACGAGTCTAATAGTGGGCAGCCCTAATGTTCTTTTGCGGTATCTAGTCTTTAACTAAATTTGGAAGCATTCAAGTTTTTTGAAATTAATCCAACATTTAAACAGCTTGACATGGCAATGGTTTCTTCGGCCAGTTAATATTGATCCTTTCAAAATGTTATCCCTTCATGGCTTAAAGATTGTTGTTAACTTGTTACAGAGGACTGATAGGTTGAAGTATATAGTGCACACATACCTCCATTATGGCTAAGAATTGAGTTTTAAAGCTCTCATCCAGTATTCATTTAGTTACCAAAGTTAAGGATCTCAAACTTTCTAGCAATTTAACAACGTGATTGTTATTAATTCATTTTAAGATTTCACCCTTGAATGACTTGAAAATCATTGCTGTAATGAATTGTATACTTCAACAGACAAAGAACATGAAATTCATCATTTATGATATACAGTGCTCTTTAGTGAGCATAGATAAGTTAATAACTCATATTGGATCACGTAAGCATATTCAAAACAAAGACAATAGACGATAGGTAAAAGCAGACCTTCTGTGAACATACTTATACTGGATTGAAACTCTTGATGATAGCTTTTGGGATTACTCCGAAAGTGTTTACACCATGCTTGGGGTTGCTCCATGTGATGTGGGGTGCATGGTGTGTTAACTACTCTTGGTTGTATTGTAATGGACATACATGTTGGAGATGTCTTTGTATTTACTATGGGAGATGTTTAATGTGTATCTCACATCCTAATCAAGATTTAGCTACCATATAATATTTCCCTTTTGGCAAATACACCTTCACATATATTTTGAGTTTCTCCATAATTAGGATCTTTCACAAAAGTAATTTATGATTTTAATGGGAAGAAACATAAGATTGTATTTCTCCTTGATTTTGGATTACACAATCACATAAGAGAATACCCTCTCATTGTTATCCTTGATTCCTTGCCCATTGGAGTCGGCACTAAGCTTTGTCCACCCATCACTTTGTTATTTTCCTATTCTACAACTTGTGTTTTGCTAAAGCTACTCTTCAGTTTCACCTTGAGCCTAAATAAATACCTAAGCTTTAGAAATACTATGTAAGGGAAGCCCCCCTTGTGCTAGAGTACAACCAGCCTAAAAATAACAGTTCTCTTGGACCCCGCTGACACTAGAAGGAACTTATATCAATGTGCAGCCATGGCTACCTACCCCTGCAATGGGTCCAGCCTGATAGAATCTTGGACTTAACCGTCCAGTAGTTAACAGAATGCAAGGGTCCTTTCTTGTTGAATGTGAGGCTTATGTTTCATCTTCACTGGTCGAATATTGATTCTAGAAATCACTTGCAAAATTTGCTTCAAGGGCTATTTGTGAAGGGTAACTATACTCCAATAGAAGGATTTAGGTGTGGGCTTTGTTAGTTTTTGAACATTTAATTCAATATGATCTAGGATCTTGTCTGAGAGAATAACAAGCACAACAAATCAATCACAAGAGACAATAGACACAAAGCATTTCACCGGGGAAACCATAAAGGAGAAAACCCCGCAACTTCCTCAGAGATAGAATGAGCAATAGTACAAAACCCCAAAACAATAAGATAGACTCCAACAGCTCCTCCTCCTCCACTTGTGCGAACTTGTCTCTCTCTCACTTATGCGAATGAGTGAGTGAGTGAGTGAACAAATGAGAGAGTCACACTCTCTATTTATACTTTACTTCACTTTCCTTTTTCCCTAACTGGGCCGACTTCTCCTAGGAGAGTCTAATAACCCATTAAATCCTAACTTTGGGCTGATCCCACTAGGGGAGTCTAATAACCCACTCTAGTACAATGATAACCTTCCCGATCAGAGGAATGAGACCTCTCCGTCGGAAGTATAATGACAATATAAAATATACAAGTGAAATACATTCCGAAGTTACAAATACATCAACACTCCCTCTTAACTAGGAAGGTATTCTCTTGACACAGTTCATCGGCACAAGTCTTCATCACTGGATCATCAAAGCTGGATCATCATCGTCACTACTGCTGCTATCTCAATCATCAATCTCTAATCTACTCATCATAGGAAGTTCTACAGAGCCAACCCTTTTTCATGCTGGATGTAGGCCTAGTCTCCATGTAGGTCTTCATCATCTCTGCGAGCAAGCCATTAAGTAGGTACATCTAAGGACCGATTACACAGCCTCTGCAAAACCTGTAAAATCACTCAGGACTGATTATATGCCACTGCAAAACCTAAAGGAGCATCCCAGTACTGATTATATGCCTCTGCAAAACCTGTGTACCCTACTGTCACCTCATCATCTTCAGATCATCTCGTTGCCAATGGAGCACAACCCAGATGCACACAACACAACACTTACAATCACCAGCATGGAAGGAATTTCATCTGACCATCCGGGAAAGGTTCAACAATTACATCAATGACCATGGAAGGACTTTCCTCCGACCATGTCGGAAAAGCTCAACAATTACATCAACGACCGTGGAAGGACTTTCCTCTGACCATGTAGGAAAAGCCACAACAATTACATCAACGACCATGGAAGGACTAACCACTGGCCATGTTGGAAAAGCTACGCCCAACCCTTACATCCGCACCATGGGTGGACTTTCTTACCACCATGTGAGAATGGCCCCAGCCCTTACAACTACACCATAGGTGGACTTTCCTACCACTATGTGAGAATGGCTCGTGTGCATCTACGTCTTCCGGACTCATCACTTCCCCGTGGATGGAACCTCGATCTAAAGTACACCAAGGTTCTCTCTGAAGTATTCAAACTTCACTCTAGCCAACGACTTGGTCAATACATCGGCTATCTGCTCGTCCGTCGCAATATACTAGAGCTTCACTGCTCCTCTCTGCATCATATCCCTGATATAGTGGAACTTGATCTCAATGTGCTTCGACTTGTCATGGAACACTGGGTTCTCCGACAGCTTCACACAACTTTGGTTGTCGCAATATATACAAGTAGCATCCAACTGGAGATCATATAAATCAGACATAGCTTTCTCAGTGATACTGCCTCACAACTAGCCGAACAAGCTCCGACATACTCTGCTTCGGCTGTACTCAGTGCCACGCAAGACTGCTTCCCGCTAAACCAAGAGATCACACCTGATCCCATACTGAAGCAACACCCTGAAGTGCTCTTCCTATCAATGGCACTGCCTGCCCAATCCGAATAAACATAACCCTCCATGTTAATTTTCTGATTCGCATCATACTTGAGCCCATAATCAACCATACCCCTCAGGTACCTTAGAACATGCTTTGCAGCAATCAGGTAAACATTTCTCGGATCCGTCAGGAACTAGCTCAATGCGTTCACAGCAAAGCAAATATCTGGTCTCGTATTCGTCAGGTACATCAATGACCCAATCATCTGACGATACATCGTGACATCAACCGACTCTGATGAAGCATCACTCAATAGCTTCAGGTTCGATGCCATAGGTGTGGCCAGGGCCTTGCAGTCCATCATCTCGAACCGCTTCAGGATCTCTACTGCATACTTCCCTTGTCCAAGGAAGATTCCATCTGCTCTCTGCCACACCTCCATGCCTAGAAAATAGTGCATCATATCCAAGTCCTTCATCTCAAACTCGGCAACAAGCTTCCTCTTCGTATCAGCAATCAATCCATCCTCACCTGTCACAAACAGGTCATCTACATACAGTAGGAGTATCACTGGATTTCCTTCCTCAACCTTGTAGTAAAGGTTGGAATCCGCTTTACTCTTGGTAAAGCCCAAACTAGTCAGGAAGCTATCAATCCTGCCGTACCATGTCCTGGGTGCTTGTTTCAATCTGTACAAGGCTTTCTTCAGTTTGCACACATGAGTCTCCTTGTCATGTTGTCTCAAACCCGAGTGGCTACTCCACATATACTTCCTCTTCCACTACACTATTCAAGAACACTGTCTTGACATCCATCTTGTGTATCTTCCACTTCATCACTGCAGCCAGAGCAAGTACTGATCTAATGGAAGTGTATCTGGATACAGGTGCAAATATCTCCTCATAGTCTATCCCTTGTTTCTAGGAGAAGCCACGTGCCACAAACTTGCCTTGTATTTCTCTATGCTGCCATCTGCAGCATGGTTGATCTTGTAGATCCACTTGGAAGTCACCACAGACTTCCCTTCTGGTCTCGGGACCACATCCCAAACATCATTCTTCATGATCGACTGATACTCCTCGATCATGGCATCCTTCCATTCCTTCCTTTCTACCGCTTCTTCATAGTTGGCAGGTTCCTTGTCAATGATGTCACGCAGCAAGGCTACATGATTGGAGAATAGTCTCGACCTCTTGCTTTCTCTATGCATTCCTTCTAGAGCACCATATCTCTCTGCATCTTGAATTGCTTCTCGTACCCATGTTGGTTTCCTCTTATGAGAATTCTTCTCACGTGGTGGAGCTACAGGTTCTTGTGGATCTTCTATCTCACGATCTTCTTCTGGATTTACTTCATTCCTTGTTGTATCTCGATTCCTGAGTGCTTCTGGTTCTTCAATGTCTTCAACTGGTATCTTCCTGGATCTGTGATATGCTGAGTCTTCGTCGAAATTTACATCTCTGTTGATGTCGATCTTCTTGAAGCCTGGGAAATATATCCTGTAAGCCTTCGAGCTTTCACTATATCTCACAAATATACCCTTCTTTCCTGAAGGATCTAACTTTATCCTCTTTTCTTTCGGAATGTGTATATACATAGGGCAACCAAATATTCTAAGATGGCTGACCTCTGGTTTCTTGCCGGAGAAAACTTCTTCTGGTGTTTTGTTGTCAAGTACTCTATGTGGAGTACGATTTTGTACATACACAGCTGTCCTTGCAGCTTCTACCCATAGATGCATAGGAAGATCCTGGTCATGAAGCATTGCCCTTGTTGCTTCCATAATTGTTCTATTCTTCCTTTCTGCAACTCCATTCTGTTGTGGATTATATGGAGTGGTCAAATCCCTTTTAATCCCTGAATCTCTGTATAATTTCTTGAAGTCTTCTGATGTGAACTCTCCACCATTGTCAGATCGAAAGGTCTTGATTCTCTTCTCTGTGTGGTTCTCGATCAAGGCTTTGAAATCCTTGAACTTACTAAATACTTCATCTTTGTTCTTCAAGAAATATGCCCATGTCTTCCTAGAAAAATCATCAATTAAAGAAACATAATATACATACCCACTCAAAGAACTGGATGACATTGGACCGCATACATCAAAGTGGATGGTTTCCAAGATTCCTTTTGCCTTGCTCTCGCTACTTGGAAATATCTTCTTTGTGTTCTTTCCTTTTGCACATCCTTTGCAAACGCCTTCATCCTTTGCCTGGATATCTAGAAGACCTTCAACAGCCTTGCTTGCAAGAGATAGTGCTCTATAGTGCACATGTGCAAACCTTCTATGCCAAAGTTCACTTGGCTCTACTGAGTCATGGACCAAGGCTTGTTCTGGTTGGCCCTTCATTTTGTATAAGCCTCCCTCTTGCTCTCCAATCACTACTGCATCATCTATGGTCTTTCCCTTTGGCCACATTAGAACATGGCCATCTACAAATGCAACCCTCGTACCTTTTGCATCCAATGCAGATATGGAGAGAAGGTTCTTCTTAAGTCTTGGTACAAACAAGACATCCTTCATCTTCGTAGACATTCCAAAGTCTAGCTTATAAGAGGCTTCACCACTTCCTTTTATAGGATATTGGTTGTCATCCCCAAGTTTCATTTTGTGGGGTGATTCATGTTCGGATAGGTTCATAAAGGATTCTTTGAATCCCATCATATGCTTGGCAGCCCCACTATCTATAAGCCAATCATTGCTACTATGAGTAATAGTTCCCGTGAGGGCAGAAATTAAAACATACTCTTCATCACTTGAAGAATCTTCACTTTCTTCTCTGGCTCTCTTCCTGGGAGGTTCATCATCCTCTGCAGTGTGAGCATGATGCCTTCTTTTGTTGTTCTTCTTCTTGTGAGAGCCACCTTTATTATTTCTGGGAGAATCCCTGGAGTATTGTCCCCTCTCATCACATGTATAGCATCGAATGGTGGACATATCTCTTTGGGGTTTAAAGTTACCCCTCTGATTCTGGTGGTGGTGCTTTTCTTTCTTACTATGGTGGTGCACCCTGTTGTCACCCAAAACTGACATGCGTATGCTGAAGCCCAAAAAGTGAGCACACTAGCTCGATGACAACTCTCTCTCGAGAAAAGCCAATGTCACCACACTTCTCTCTCCTCACTTCAGGTTGGCTCTTCTCCAACTCAAGGGGGGTATCCCTAAGGTAGGATCGCTAAGGCAGGTGCAACGAAGGGCGAGGTGAATCGAAGAGGTTGCCTTAGAGAAACAATTGTAACAGAAAAATGTGTTTTGAATAAGTGATGGGAAAGTTGGGAGGATTAGTCCTCGAAGAAAGGCTAGTGCCAGTATACCAAAGGGGCGAATGGAGTCAAAAGAGAGCTCAAAGGGGCCTTGTGTCATATGTGATTGAGGGGGAAATATCGCATGATTGAGCAAGCCCTACTCAGTTTAGTGTTTGACAGTCAAAAAGAGTACTTCTCTAGCTGCGGGAGGTGCGCTATGCAAACCAAAGATCAATATTACACAATCAAACTACATTAAATGCAAAGATCAATACCTGTGTATGCATGTTCACAAAGGGAAAAAGAAAGCAGATGCTAAGAGTTCTTCGCCAAAGGGAAAAAGAAAGCAGCTGCTAAGAATTCTTCACCTTCCAATGTGGTGGATTGTCACCCTTCAATGGCCTCTTACACGAAGAAAAGAAAAAGTATAATCTAGAAATGATCACACTCATCTAAAATATCACAAAAAGCTGCCACACAAAGAGAGTGCTCATTTTTTCCAAAGAGGCCCATAGTATTTTTTCTATTATGCAAGGGAGAGAAAAGCTCCCAGAATTTTTTTTCCATCTTTTCAAAGGAGGCTGGCCTTTTTATAGGCCCAAATAGCCTTTTACCTTTTCAAAAAAAATAAATAATAGTAAAATAATGGAAAAAAGGTAGAAAAGGCTAGATCCACCTTTTTCTCCTCATCGAAACATGATTAACTCTACTTTATTAATGGAACTCACACCTTTGGGTACCAATGAAACCACCAACACCCCCAACAAAAGCCGACTTCTATTGATAGTGAACTCCAAACACCCAGCTGTCACTCAAAACGCGGGTCACAAAAATAAATAAATGCTGCTCCAAACTCCACGTATCAAATGAAAATACCCACGAGCAACTACCTAACAACAGATACGATGCGAGATGGTGGACAGGGACAGCCACGATGATTGAGGCGCTCCAAAAAAGCTCCACGTAACTGACCACTGTCAGACATTGAGACCACCAGTGCAAACTGTTGCTTTCTTATCGCGTGACCTCTAGTTTTTAACCTCGGTTGTTTGCTAAGAACCTGTTGAAACCCGAGTTCTAAATCCGATGTAACCTTGTAATCGGCTGCGGATGAAGGAGGGATGCTAAATACGGATCCACGTGACCAAAAAAAATCCGTCGTGTGTTGATCATCCTGTGCGTGGGTATGATCTCAAGATCAAACGTGGACTGGATCCGAAAATCACTGTCGTGGTAGTGAGCTGCTGCGTCAAACTCCCTTTTTTAACTGGAGATGGGGTTTATCTTATGTATAGACTCCCAAACTGCAACGGCGAATTGGTCGCAAGCATCCTCTTTTTTGTTGAACAGGCTCTTTCACAGAAAAGGCAGTTGTTCCATGGAAATTAAAATCACATTCTCTACATCAAATCTTTGGCTGCCGATGAAGTACAAATCCGAGCTCCACGCTTCATATCTGAGTGGATCGGTGATTGCCAATAGTTTTTTGTAATGAATGAAGTGGCGGTCATACCCACAGCTGCCCACAATAAGATTCATAACTCGCACCGGCTGTCAATGGTATGACCCCCACCGTGTTGGCTTCCTTTTGTTCAATAACGAGTTCCTTGAATTCAAACTCGACATTACTCAATTGGCTGCCAATACCAACAGGGTCGGGCTGAAGATAAATGCTTCTTTTCTGTATATAGAATATTTAAACTTGGAAAAAGGGAATGCATTATGAATGGCGTTTTGATTTCTTTAGCACTTCCTTAAGGACTTGAGCGATTCTCTCTGTCATATGGTGTTCCATGAAGCGCTCTTTTACTCTTTCATAGCCTCTTCTCTACCCACAGTCTGGAAGTTGTTAGGGCCTGATAATGTAAGGATTTTCACTCTTCATCGGATATATGAACCTGACGCTGCAACCTTCTAGCTCCGGGCTTTTATTGTAGTATTTGTCTGACAAACCAACATGGGACTGCTTGGTTCTAAAGGAGAATCACAGGAATTGTCGGCTGAATCACTTTTTATATACCTGTCAAATTCAAATGCCCTGCTTCATTCAATCTCCGTAGTGCATCCAAAGCTTATCTGTCCTCCTCGAGCCATAAAAAACTTGTACTGAAATGTTGATCTGTTTGTAGTACCGGGAGTTGTCCGCTGCAAATCTTTTAATGGAGTGATATGGTGAATAGGATCAAATCCGAGACTCTGTAGGACAAGCATCTCGTAACCTGATAGTCTTGTTCAGACCTTTCTTCCCCATAATGCTAATGAAATACGACCCCCATCAAGCTCTCCAGCAGGAATACAGTTTATGGCATTGATAAGAAGTCCAGACCATGCCCAAATGATAAGTGGATTAACAACCACTTTTAGGATATCTCTTAGAACGAGTTTGGCAATGCCACCAACAAGGAATGACTCATGGTAGACTGATGCATCAATTATGAACCCCTTCCCATCACTAGGAGGTAAGATGAATCCTACTAGTAGGATGAAAAAAGACAAGGAAAACCTAGTCAATGGCACTGCAGCTGCAAATTGGAGCATATCTTTTCGACTGGACAACACATTTGTTACTCTTGATTCTGCACCTTGTCTTCAAATGACCACCTATGCAAAAACGAGAGGTAACATCTGGCTCCATATGGGGACGTGTGCTCTCCTAAAGAGCATACAAGAACCCCAACTTTTCTTGGTTGTCGCAGAGCAAACCAACAAACAAAAAACACAGCGTGGTGGGGATGGCTCAATTCACATCCCCAAAACCACAGATTTATTACAAAACAAAAAGGCAAGCTGGAAAATATTTAAATGCTCATGCAAGAGCTTTATTCGTCTACCTACCCTAACTTAACATGAGAGTAGAAGAATGCTAAGTATAATGGTACAGCCAATGAAGCCATTTTAGCTTCTCATCCATAGCAAAACGTCTTTCCTTGTGTTTGTTCATTAACCAGAACACGGTTTAATTAGATAGAATGTGAATATGAAATGGACATGCCATCAAAGTATAAGAGACAACTCCCTATGGAGATGGGAGACATACCTCAAATGTGCAGATAGGTAATGTGATTGATCACAAGCTATGTCAACACAATGCTGCAGAGGGCTTAAATAATAAGTGGGCAGCCCCTCTTCAAGTTGAATTCTGTCATCCCAAAACTTCTCATGAAACAAACCTGTGAAATAAGAGTTATTATCTTTGATGAAATGAAACTCAAGCAGATCCAGACCTTCATCATAAATCTGCTCAAGCTAGTTTGCAAAACAAGCACTGTTATCTTTAATAAAATGAACTTGAGACAGTTCTGGATCTTCATCAGGGATCTGCTCAGGTATATATTCAAACAAAGAACCTTCTGATGCTTCTTCAAGCTGTTGTTCTTTTGTTTCAAGATGGGCCCTAGGGAGGAGGGCATCATACTCTTCAGCAAGTTGCTCAATTTCATCCACTATTCCATCATACCAGCGAAGGAGAAACCTCTCGAAAAACTTTGCCAACGAATCTATGGATTCATCCAAAAGGCCATAGAACCAATTTAATGCATCCCCTTCCAAAGTTAAAGCAAAAATGACCATAAGTTCATCCTCATGATAAACATTAAAGTCAACCACCAATTTGCAGTAATAGGCAATGTGATGGATGGCTAAAACATCATCATTCCCATGGAATTCTGGAAGAATGTCATGCACCTTCTTACGGTCGTAGCACAAAGAGCACGCTGTCTTTCTTTATTATTGTCCATAAATGAAACAATTAGGTACTAAATCTGAAAAACGTATATAGTCATACCTCATACCAAACCGTGGAGTCGCCAAGGCGAGCTTGAAAGCCTTCCAATGAATGTGCTCACCTCTACACCCAATAGGATCTTCAAATCTGCAAAAGGACATGGGCTCTGTCCCTTCCTGGAGTCGCCATGTGAGAAGAAGAATCTGCAATATAATCTCCCACAAATGTCGTCAAGGAAGCATAGTCTTCAAATCTACGGGAACTAGACTTTGTCCCCGGCAACGACGCCAAATTGTTGTCACCCAAAACTGACATGCGTGTGCTGAAGCCCAAAAAGTGAGCACATCAACTCGATGACAACTCTCTCTCGAGAAGCCAATGTCACCACACTCCTCTCTCCTCACTTCAGGTTCGCTCTTCTCCAACTCAAGGGGGGTATCCCTAAGGTAGGATCGCTAAGGCAGGTGCAACAGAGGGCGAGGTGAATCAAGGAGGCTGCCTTAGAGAAACAATTGTAACAGAAAAATGTGTTTTGAATAAGTGATGGGAAAGTTGGGAGGATCAGTCCTCGAGGAAAGGCCAGTGCCAGTATACCAAAGGGGTGAATGGAGTCAAAAGAGAGCTCAAAGGGGCCTTGTGTCATATGTGTCTGAGGGGGAAAGATCGCATGATTGAACAAGCCCTGCTCAGTCTAGTGTTTGACAATCAGAAAGAGTACTTCTTCTCTAGCTGCGGGAGGTGCGCTATGCAAACCAAAGATCAATATTACACAATCAAACTAGATTAAATGCAAAGATCAATACCTGTGTATGCACGCTCACAAAGGGAAAAAGAAAGCAGATGCTAAGAGTTCTTCGCCAAAGGGAAAAAGAAAGCAGCTGCTAAGAATTCTTCACCTTCCAATGTGGTGGATTGTCACCCTTCTATGGCCTCTTACACGAAGAAAAGAAAAAGCAGAATCTAGAAATGCTCGCACTCATCTAAAATATCACAAGAAGCTACCACACAAAGAGAGTGCTAAGTTTTTCCAAAGAGGCCCATAGTATTTTTTCTATTATGCTCAAGGGAAAGAAAAGCTCCCGGAAATTTTTTCCATCTTTACAAAGGAGGATGGCCTTTTTATAGGCCCAAAACGCCTTTTACCTTTTCAAAAAAAATAAATAATAGTAAAATAATGGAAAAAAGGTAGAAAAGGCTAGATCAACCTTTTTCTCCTCATCGAAACATGACTAACTCTACTTTATTTATGGAACTCACACCTTTGGCTACCAATGAAACCACCAACACCCTCAACAAAAGATGACTTCTATTGATAGTGAACTCCAAACACCCAACTGTCACTCAAAACACGGGTCACAAAAATAAATAAATGCTACTCCAAACTCCACGTATCAAATGAAAATACCCCCGAGCAGCTACCTAACAACAGATACGGTGCTAGATGGTGGACAGGGACAACCACGATGATTGAGGCGGTCCAAAAAAGCTCCACAAAACTGACCACTATCAGACGTTGAGACCACAAGTGCAAATGGCTACTTGCTTATCGTGTGACCTCTAGTTTTTAACCTCGGCTGTTTGCTAAGAACCTGTTGAAACCCGAGTTCTGAATCTGATGTAACCTTGTAATCGGCTGCGGATGAAGGAGGGATGCTAAATACGGATCCACATGACCAAAAGAAATCCGTCGTGTGTTGATCATCCTGTGCACAGGTACGATCTCAAGATCAAACGTGGATCGGATTTGAAAATCACTGTCGTGGTAGTGAGCTGCTGCGTCAAACTCCCTTTTTTTACTGGAGATGGGGTTTATCTTATGTATAGACTCCCGAACTGCAACGGCGAATTGGTCGCAAGCATCCTCTTTTTTGTCGAACAGGCTCTTTCACAGAAAAGGCAGTTGTTCCATGGAAATTAAAATCACATTCTCTGCATCAAATCTTTGGCTGCCAATGAAGTACGGATCCGAGCTCCACGCTTCATATCTGAGTGGATCGGTGATTGCCGACCTTTTTAGTAATGAATGAAGTGGCGGTCATACCCACAGCTTCCCACAATAAGATTCATAACTCGCACCAGCTGTCAATGGTATGACCCCCACCGTGCTGGCTTCTTTTTGTTCAATAATGAGTTCCTTGAATTCAAACTTGACATTACTCAATTGGCTACCAGTACCGACAAAACCAAGCTGAAGATAAATGCTTCTTTTCTGTATATAGAATATTTAAACTTGGGAAAAGGGAATGCATTATGAATGGCGTTTTGATTTCCTTAGCACTTCCTTAAGGACATGAGCGATTCTCTCTGTCATATGGTGTTCCATGAAGCGCTCTTTTACTCTTTCATAACCTCTTCTCTACCCACAGTCTGGAAGTTGTTAGGGCCTGATAATGTAAATATTTTCACTCTTCATCGGATATATGAACCTAGCGCTGCAACCTTCTAGCTTTGGGCTTTTATTGCAGTATTTGTCTGACAAACCAACGTGGCACTGCTTGGTTCTAAAGGAGAATCACAGGAATTGTTGGTCGAATCACTTTTTATATATCTGTCAAATTCAAATGCCCTGTTTCATTAAATCTCCGTAGTGCATCCAAAGCTTAGCTGTCCTCCTCGAGCTATAAAAAACCTGTACTGAAATGTTGATCCGTTTGTAGTACCGGGAGTTGTCCGCTGCAAATCTTTTAATGGAGTGATATGGTGAATAGGATCAAATCCAAGACTCTGTAGAACAAGCATCTCGTAACCTGATAGTCTTGTTCAAACCTTTCTTCCGCATAATGTTAATGAAATACGACTCCCATCAAGCTCTCCAGCAGGAATACAGTTTATGGCATTGATAAGAAGTCCAGACCATGCCCAAATGATTAGTGGATTAACAGCCACTTTTAGGATATCTCCTAGAACGAGTTTGGCAATGCCACCAACAAGGAATGACTCATGGAAGACTGATGCATCAATTATGAACCCCTGTCCATCACTAGGAGGTAAGATGAATCCTGCTAGTAGGATGAAAAAAGACAAGGAAAACCCAGTCAATGGCACTGCAGCTGCAAATTGGAGCAAATCTTTTCGACTGGACAACACATTTGTTACTCTTGATTCTGCACCTTTTCTTCAAATGACCACCTATGCAAAAACGAGAGGTAACCCACCCTTTTGGCATCATGCCTTTTGGAGTGTGTTGTGAGAGCTTGGTCTTCATTACCCATCTTCTCTTCTCAAGCCACAAGTCAAGCTTCTTCTTGTGAGCATTCCTCCCACAACCTACTGAATGAGATGAGCTTCCTCCTAGCACAAATTCCTTGAATGAAAGGAATCCCATGACCTAGGGAGACCATTCAAGGTGGTCATCACAATTTCACCATTCTCTATATCTTCTCCCACAACTTCAAGATGTTCTTTTATTTGAGAGACCCTTGTGAAGTAGGATTGCATGGTCTTTGCATTTTGTACCTTGAGATTCTTCAATTGGTTCTGCAAAGCCATCTTCCGATTTATGTTCTTCCCTTCAAATAGCTTGGTCAAGGAATCAAACATCTCCTTAGGTGTCTTTAGAGAAGACACATGAGGTATGAGATGGTCTTTGATAGAATCTGCAATAATCCTCTTGGCCTTGACCAAGTTCTTCTTATGTAAGGCCTTAGCCTCATCTCCCTCTGGGACTGGAACCTCTTCACTTATGTAGGTGTCCAATTCATTCTCTTCTAGGATTAACCCAATCCTATACTTCCATGCTCGGAAGTTATCAACCCCTTCAAGCTTATCCTCAAGCTTGTTGTGGTGAGACATCTTAATGAGAAACTCAAATGGAAATAAAAGATTTAGATCTTACCACTTGAATTGCTAAAACTGGATCTGGAGCTGGCTAGGGTTTGATAGAGAAACCCTAAAAATCCAAACTTGGAATTTCAAACTTCTGTCTGGACAGGGAGATGCAATTGACTGAGGCGAGCAAGCTGGTGTGCTCAGATTTTGAAAACTCCAAAAAATTTACCCCTCAAAAGTTACCTGCGAATTTCGGATCTGCAAATTTCTGTCAAATTCTGGTTTTCTGGTCCAAAACCCGAACTAGGGTTTGATAGATCTAGGGGTTCTACCGAACCAAAAAATTTGATCTTGGTCTCTAAACTTTGATTTTGCTGAGGAGATTAATCCTAGGCTGAGAGAACTCCAAAATTCATCTTTTGTCAAAAGCCCTAATTTCCCGCAGTAGTGACGGGCCAAAAACTGAAAATGCCCGAAATCAAATTCTGTCTTGACAGAAAGATGCGCCTTCCTTAGGAGAGTCAGCCTAGCCTCCTTACTTTGATGATCTGTGGAAAGAGACCCAAAATTTAAGAAGCCCTAGCTTCCGCAGCTGCACAATGTCTTCTTCTCAGGTTAGCTCTGATACCATGTTAGTTTTTCAACATTTAATTCAATATGATCTAGGATCTTATCTGAGAGAATAACAAGCACAACAAATCAATCACAAGAGACAATAGACACAAAGCATTTCACCGGGGAAACCATAAAGGAGAAAGCCCCGCAACTTCCTCAGAGATAAAATGAGCAATTGTACAATACCCCAAAACAATAAGATAGACTCCAGCAGCTCCTCCTCCTCCACTTGTGGGAACTTGTCTCTCTCTCACTTATGCGAATGAGTGAGTGAGTGTGAACAAATGAGAGAGTCACACTCTCTATTTATACTTTACTTCACTTGCCTTTTTCCCTAACTGGGCCGACTTCTCCTAGGAGAGTCTAATAACCCATTAAACCCTAACTCTAAGCCGACCCCACTAGGGGAGTCTAATAACCCACTCTAGTACAATGATCATTGATAACCTTCCCGATCGGAGGAGTGAAACCTCTCCGTCGGAAGTATAATGACAATATAAAATATACAAGTGAAATACATTCCGAAGTTACAAACACATGAACAGGCTTTACCCTCTTACTCCCTTTTGTTTATTCCTGAATGTGCCAATCTCGCATCTATTATCTTAGTAAGAGTTGTTGTAGAATTTATGCTTCATTGCAAGACACCCTAGTAAGCAAGTTTAAGGGTTCACCTTCGGAAAGGTGCTCCAAGAAAATTTCTGCATTAATTAACAACAAATTAGGTCTGGCTATAGCATGCATTTGCATCCCTCTTTTTCCCTAATCAGTCATAAAACAATAGCCCTTTGAGTTTGGTTTCTTGACTCCATATACCCTAGATTGGATAGGTGCTTGTTTCAGTCCACCCATCCACCTATTTCTAAAGTTTATCATTCAAATTCCTAGGGAAAGCCCCCTTGTTGCAGAGAAGAGCCAGCCTAAAGTGAGAGAGGCTGTTATTGTGATGACAATGTGTCGACAACCCCTTTTAGTTCCTCTAAAGGTGCACTTGTGTTTTAGGGTTTTAACACTCGAAGTACAGGTTTGGGAGGTAACAGTATCTACTTTCTACTATACAATTATTCTGATCACGAGGTGAAATTGGATTTTGGTTTGGTCCAAGTAAGCCAAAATTTATTTGGGATTATGGTTTTATGTTGGAACTTGGAAGCAAGAAATTTTATAATATATTGCAAAAATTACCTTAGAAATTTTCCCTAGAACTATTAACAAGAGGATGAACATAAGAGTGTGTAGTCTTTTTTTATTTATTAATGGACACCTGTATTTTACTATTTCCTACTTGAAATATTTTCTATCTTTCTCATTAATTAGCTTAAATTCCTCTCTGATGACAGTTGTTTTTGGCTTTGGTATTGTGTGCTCAAGGTTAACAGGGGAGTAGAAGCATTTTTAGTCCAACTCTTAGACACAGGATTGCTGCATGCTGATCCACATCCTGGGAACCTTGTTTACACATCATCAGGCCAAATAGGGTAATGGTGATAATAAATATGCTCTAGTAAAATGCCAGGTGGTTTCTTTGTTGAAGCATTAGATAAGATAAGATAATTGTATTAATGTCTACTGAATGACCACAAAAGTAGGTCAATGGGACTAGAGAATAATCTGTTGAAAATTTGTTTTGATACTTGTTATATTTTAAGTGAAATAAGTTTATAAATAAGCCTTGGATTTGTTATAATAATTTTGGTGTTATAGGTTTTTGACCTAGTTTAGATGTGCCCTCTGCACTCTCTCATGCTGGTCTTACTCATTGTGGACTTCGCAGTACCATTATGTGGTTTTGGTTTTAATGTACCTGTGTACAATAATATTTCCTTTTTCCGGTCCAACATAATATGTTTTTTTAACAAGAGGAAATAAACTTATTTTTTATGTTTTTCTCCTGCACATATTCTTGGCAAAGATCCAGAACTATCCTTTGTAATTGTCAAACCTGAACATATGTACTCTCTCTAGTGGAATATTTTGGAGTCTAGATGTCCAGTTAACTTTTAATGCATCTGCAGGTTCCTTGATTTTGGTTTGCTCTGTCGGATGGAGAAGAAACATAAGTTTGCCATGCTTTCATCTATAGTACATATTGCCAATGCTGATTGGCCTTCTCTTGTAATCGACTTGGTTGACATGGATATTATAAGACCAGAAACTGATCTCAGACAAGTCCAAATGGTATTCTCTTTACACCTATACAGGATGCAAATTACATTAAAAAAGAATCCTCCCAAAGAGCTAATGCTTAGATCCCTTTCTTTTACTTCTGCTGTAAGGTCGATTCATTTGTAGATGTACATTTTGTCATCTTTGAGAGGAAATGATTTAAAATCCATCAGTAATAATAAATTAGTGTATTGTTATCTGAACAAGTAATATCCAAGCATGCCAATTTCTCATACATCTATCTTGATGCTAGGATTTGCAAGTTGCTTTAAGCGATGCAACAATGAAGGATGGCATTCCTGACATAAAGTTCAGTAAGGTGATTTCTGAAACTTTGGTGTTAATAGTAAGGAAATATTAGTTTGTTATTTTCAAATGATGGTTTACGGCGGTATACTTTTATATTTCCTCAAGCCCTTAGTGTTGAACCCCTGTTAATAAGATATCTTTATGGTACTCAGACTGGTGACATTTTTAAATATCCAAAGTCAGAATTTTGAAAACAATTTTGGCCTAATCCTATTCTACTCCCTTTGAACTATGTCTATGCTATTCCGTTTATTAAGATAGCTTTATCATTTTCAAACTGGTGACGTTATCTAAAATTTTAAATGTATCCAGTCTCTGAATTTTGAAAACAATTTCAGGCCAGCTCTATTCTATTTCCTTTGAACTATGTCCATGCTATTCCACAAAGGATGTATGTTATATTTCATGTTGTAGATTTGAATGTACAATACTAAGTATTATTGGTGGAAATGTTCATAATATACAAAACACAATACATAATAATTTTCATGCTCGGTGTTCAATAAAAGAAAGCAAAGCAAGGCGGCTCATTTCATTTTAATTTTCATTTGAAGAAATAAAATTTAGGGTGTAGGGTCTTGTGTCATGAGGATTAGATTGTTAGCTGCCTGGTCAATACCCTTTGACCAATCTCATCATATCGAATAAATGTGTTGTTGAGAACAATGTGTTATGATAGTGTTTTGGATTGTATCTAGTTCTCTTGTTCTCCTCTTCTCATGTTGTTTACAACTAACTATGTAGGAATACTTGTTCATTTGTTCCCATTGTACCTACTAAATTCTAATCATAAAAAAATGTCAGCTAAACTAATGAAACTTTTGAAGGGGGTAATGTGTTTTCACTTCTAAGGTTGGTAGCCTCTCAGAATTATAATGCCTTAGGAACATTTCTAGGACATTAAATTTATGGTTTTTAAAAGGAATTTTTTGCTGAAAATTATTCTAGAAAACGAAGAATTAAAACTTTTTATCTTTTTTGTCCTTTCTACTTTTATGGAGTTTCAGTCGGCCACATGGTCAGAAAATTCTATCTACAGCCTGGGCTGCTAAGCATAAAATGAATTTAATAATTGATGTAGGGGGGCGGGGCAACTTATGTGGTGTTTATAACAATAATCTAATTTATGGCACACCCTAGCCAAATGCCAAATTGACATATGAGACCTCATTGTTTATGGGACAAGGGATCCCTTCTATGCAGTAAATTGAGTGCTTAGTCTACGGAGATGTACATACCCTACCCCCTTGGATTCAAACTCGTGACCTCCAAGGAGGAAACACATGTTAATACTCATCAAGTTTGGGTCTAACCCACAAGTACTCGTGGGTGTAATGGCTTAATTAGGCCAGGGAGAAAGATTTAACTTGGAAAGTCCAGGTCAAGCCTGGCGAGTCTCATAACTATGGATAAAGTCATAAAAATTGAAGATATATCTTTATCTTCAATGCCCTAGTTTGGAACAATAAGTCCTGGTTTAACCCATGAGTACTCTTGAGTCTGATGGCTCAATTAGGTCAGCAAGCAAGATTTGACTTAGAAAGTTTGACCAAAGTTGGCAAGTCTCATAACTATGGTTAAAGTCATAGAAGTTGAAGATATATCTTTATCTTCAATGTCCTAGTTTGGAGCAATTTTGTATTATGAATATGTACTATTGAATAATGCAAAGACACAATCTTTCATGGAGTAATTCTATCCAGTGGAAGAGATCGGCAATATATTGCAGACATCACAATATATCGCGATCCTAAGTTGAAAACGATAAATCGCAGAGGAAAAATTGTGATTTTTGTCGTTTTTTGAGATTGCAAAAAATCATCGAGGCTGTAGACAGTTCGGCTTATAACCTGATTTTTTACTTTTATTTGGTCATTTTGCTTGCTAGTTGAGGGGTTTGGAGAGCAAGGGAGCTTGCTATCATTTTTCTTGGAGCCAAGGAGTAGATTCATTGTGTTTCCATCTACCATCACTTCGTTATTGTGGATTGAGGATTGATTCCAATCAATGGTTTCCCAATTTGCAAGTGTGTATCATTGTGTAACCATTTGTTCATCATTTTTTGTTTTTTTGGTAAATGTTTTATAGGTTTAGGGTTCTTATCAATGTTCCCTCTTCTTGCCAAATTTTGAGAGATCTACGACCATTTATGCAAAATCTAGGTCTGTTTTGTTATTTGCAGCATTATATTTTTTGAGGGCGAATTTCAATGTATTTTACTATCTACTATCTTCATTGTTCAAGCTTGAATCTGAATTTTATCTTCCATTTTTCTTTGCCCCGGGTTCAATCATTGTTGTGTGAAAAATCAAAATGACGAAAGCTTTGGACTCTGTGTGGGTGGTGAGCCCTTGGAGGGGTTTAATCAGCAAAAAATGAATTGCACACTGAGTGGGAAGGAAATATCAGGGGGAATCATTCGGTTGAAATACCACCTTGCACAAATTCCAGGGCATGAAGTAGGAATTTGTGAACAAGCAACCCCAGAAGTTGTTCAAATTGCCAATAAATCATGTCATCATATGGATATGACTAGAGATGTGAGGGCATCAGTGAGAACTCAGATGGGAAGAAGTAGAACTAGAAGTGAGAGCTTTAACTCAGTTGCACCTTCCAGCTCCACAGTGTCCTCAACGGCCTCAACTTTCTTTGTTCCAAGAACTGCAGTTGGTGCACAACCTTCTATCAGGTCAATGGTTAAAATAAAGGAGAAGCAAGAAGCAGACAAGCTTGTCGGTAGGTGTTTTTTTATGGAGTGACATTCCATTAGAGTTAATTTGGGGTCTAAAATGGGCCTCATAAGAAAAAAGAGCCATTGATGAGTTGGAATTCAAGAACCAATAGAATTTCAAGAAAATGAGTCAATGATAATCGTTGAGTTGGCATATTTGCAATTAAAAAAACTATTTTTTAATTCGTATATTCAACTTATCTCCTTGTGGTTTTACTCAAATTTCGAGCGGGGCACTCATTGGATGCTGAAATCAATTTTGCATCCAACAAGTACCCACACTAGATACTTTTGATGAACCCCACTCCACGAAAAATGAGAAATACATTTAAAAAAATCATTTTACATTAAAGTAACACGTTTTATATGTATTTCTCGTTTTTCGTGGGGTAACATTTTTTTATGTATTTCTCGTTTTTCATAGGATGGTGTCTGTTGATTTTTGTACCTTGGAGGTGTTCCCATAGTGACTTTGTGCCTAATTCATTAAATGGGTCAAAGTGACATGAAACTTAGCATTAATTTCATGAGATGTGGAATTAATTTCACTTTAGAGTTATAAAGTGACTTTTTGATGTATTTAATGAGAGTTGAGTGGAACTAAATATTTATGGAGAGAAAAGTGAATTTATCTCATCCATTGATTTTCCATCACAAGATTCAATGTGGGCCCTTGGATCTTGTGACCATTCAGCTACCCTCATTGAGAAAGCAAAAAGGCTAGGGGCAAAGAAAAGGGCACATTCATTCCATGAGATTTGGAGAGAACTCAACCTCTTGAGAAAGAGAGAGCTGGGAGAGAGAAAGAGCATTAGCACGAATTCTAAGACAATGTGAGCAACAACAGTGGCACGATTTTTTGAGAGACTGACACGAAAATCGAGGCACTTACAGTTGTATACCAGCAGCACGAAAATTGAGAAGTTGCACGTAGTTCAAGGAGGGAACAACTGCACGATTTTTGAGAGAGATTCAGCATATATGGTGTTCGTACTATTAATTTCTGAGCAAGTCGTACAGTGAGTAAACAGTACAGTGGCACAAATTTCAAGGCATCAGTTACACAAAAACCGAGGGCAGAATTTAGCAGAGGGGCACGAATTTCCTGGCTATCATTTGATCGAAAATCGAGGCAAACAATAACCAGCTTTGCACAAAGTTCAAGAAGGTCGTACTATACTTGAACAGGTAGATTGGCACGGATTTCTAGGCTAAATGTTGGCACGGGTTACGAGATAAGTTTGTCATTAAATGCTAAATAAGAATGCTATACATTTGTTTTGAAGAAAAATACAAGACATACTCTCTCTCACAGGTTTTCCCCTTTGGGGTATTTTCCTGGGGCATTTGCCCAAAATTTTCTGAGTCTGATTTTTATGTGTGTGTGCATTTATTCTGCTCAGTATTTGGTAAAATTCTCCATTTGTTTATAGTTTTGTTTTGTTTATGAGAATTAATCAAAGTTGCACGAAACAGGGAAACGGGGACAAAACGGGGCCGAAAGGGGGGAAACGCGACCCCCCAAAATTTTGGAAACGGGGAAATGCAATATATATATATATATATATATATATATATGATTGTGAAACATAAATGATAATTGTAGTGGAAGAAGGAAGGCCAATTCCACATCTAGGTTCCTCATTGACATTCAGGGAAGCAAGAGAGAGCTCCAAGTGAAGACATTCTGGATCCACATCCCATTCTTTAGAAGGCCCACTGTTGTATTTTGGTCCCTTACAAGATGCAAGGCGAAGGTTGGAGTGCACAAAAACAAGATCCTCGACTTTTTGTGAACTCAACCTTTTGCGCTTCACAGAATGAATGAAGCCATAGGTACTCCAGTTTCTCTCTGCTGATGAAGAGCTTGCCACTTGAGAAAGAATGCGAATGGCAATGTTTTGCAAATGTACACCATTTTCTCCATGACAAATCCACCACCTAACTGGACTCATGGTGCTTCTCTCTTCCAAAGCTATGACATCTAAATATTCATTGAATCCTCCAGCAAAATTGGCAAATTCTTCCTTCACCTCCCTTTGTAGATCAGCTGGAAACATTCTCATAAGGGTTGCTTTAGCTCCATTGACCACCTCTCTATCCCTATGTGGTTCCTTCCTCTTGCCATTGCTTTGAGCAATGAGCTCTTCATCATAGAATTTTGGGTTTATGGCATGTGCTAAAGTATGCACTGGGGTGTTGAAACTGTTCCACCTGTCAACCATAATTTGTTGCACCAAATCAGCAAATTCAACATCAACAAATAACAGCTAGGGAGACTCCTGTGAAGTGATTTCCATATTTTTCTCAACCATGGTATCCATGCCATCATAAACCTTTCCCAAGAAAGCCCCACAAATAGTTGTTTTTCCCCGTTTGGGGTTTCTAGGGTACATCCTAGGTTGTGTGATTGTTGTGCTTTATCATTGAAGTGTTAAGAGAACTGTTGTGTTTGTATCTTAAGTCATTATTGCATTTTTTATTTATAGAGACTCAAACCGCTTGAGTTCTCAAGGCATCCAAAGGGAGTAGTGATCTCTGGATAAATTAACATGGTATCAGAGTACTGGTAAGGGTCAGGGGAGAACAATCACACTCAAATCTGTGGAGAGGGTGACCATATCTGTTGTTATAGAGGTCAGATCTATTAGATCTGTGACCTAGGTGGATAAATCTGAGATAGATCTATCAAATTTGTGCAAGTGGAGGCCAGATCTCTGATGAAGAGAGGTTCTTGTATCATTTTGTGTATTTTCGGTTCAGAGGTTATGGCCACTAGCTCAAGAGTAGAGGACAGGTTGGATGGGGCCTCCAACTTCAGTGCATGGAGGGCACAGATTGTGCTCTTGTTGAAAGAGAGCGAACTGCAGGATGTTGTGGAGAGCACAACCACAAATCCAGTCACAGTTCCATCATATGCAACAACCAGAGAAGCTTACGAGAAAAGAACATAAGAGCCCAGAGGATCCTCCTTGATGCAATTAAGGACCATGTTATCCGACATGTTTCAGCAAAGGTCAATGTATATGAGATGTGGGATGCCTTAAGCAATTTGTACCAGAGTTCTAATGCAAACAAAAATATGGTACTTAGAGAGTAACTGAGAAGCATAAAGATGGGAAAGGATGAGAGCATGTCCATATATCTTACCAAGATCACTCTGGTAAGAGATGAGTTGGGAGCTGTGGGTGAGAAGGTTGAGGATAGTGAGATGGTTCGACAAGCCCTGAATGGTGTGACCACGCCATGGGCAGTATTTATCCAATCCATCATTGCCAAAGAGAACCTTCCCTAGTGGGATCGTCTGTGGAACGATTTCACCCAAGAAGAGATCTAGAGGGGTTATATTCAGGGATCAACTTCTGCCATTCCTGAGGAGGAGGATGCGGCACTTGCAGCAAAAGGGAAACAACGGTTCAAACAAAAAAAGGATCTAAGCAAGATCAAGTGTTTTTCTTGCAATGAGTATGGGCACTATGTGGGACAGTTCCTGCTTAAGAAGAAGAATAGAAGGCAAAGGATGAGCAGTTGACAGCAGCGGAGGAGGTGGATGAGTTTATCTCTAGGTTTGAGAAGGAGTTTTCACTTGCCTCATTTGTGTCAAGGCATGATAGTAATCAGCGAGAGATCCAGGTTGATGAGAGATGGAGGGTTGACTACATGGAGTGCAGTCACATGACCGGGATGTGAGATGTATTCCTCGTTCTTGAGCACACACCTATGCAGATGATTCAAGATATGCAGGGGACTGATCACTTGGTCACAGGAGTGGGTAGAGTTCATTTTCTACTTGACCTTGGAGAACTCCTGGAGGTATCAGGAATATTGTTCATTTCAAGACTAAGAGGGAGTATACTCTCAGTGGTAGCATTGGGTGTTGTCGGTTATTCAGTGGTTTTCCAAAGAGATCTGATATTCACTTATTTAGAGGGAGTTGATCCAGTCTTGATGGGTCACAGGATTGACGGTGAGTACTTGGTTCAGGGACAGCCCACATCTGGCACATCAGGTTGGTTGAGTGCATCCTCTTCAGTGTCTGAGGAGGATAGAGAGCGAGAAGCTCACAGTAGGGATGATGCTAGGAGGAGTGAGTCCCTTCAGCAGATGGGTGAGCGAGATGCTCACCGTGATGATGAGTATCAGAGGAGTGATTCCTTTTATCTGATGGATGAGCGAGATGCTCATGGTGTTGATGAGACACAGGGAAGTGAGTCTTTGGACTCAGATCAGATGGATGAACATGATGCTCATACAGGTACCAGTCAGAGACTGAGTTAGTATGAGATGACTGAGATGGACCTAGCTTAGGAGAGAGCTGAGTCAACTCAAAGACAGAGGGAGATCACCTACATGACAATAGACCCACTTGATGGCAGATTGGGTGATTGGTTACAACAAAGATTCAGAGGGAGTGTGAATCAGAGTTCAGTGATAGAGTCAGTGGTTGATCAGGGGGCTTCTTCTGGAGATACATTGATGGAGTTAGATTAGAGTACTACAGGTCAGAGGGAAACATTGACAGGCAAGACAGTTGGGCCAGTGTCAGCAGTAGGGGACTTGTTGGATCCAGGCATCAGTGATTGGACTTCCCTCGATAAGAGGGAGTGTTAGAGATATAGGTATCTCGGGATGTCCTCCATGATTTAGATGCCTTGCATGGAGGTACATCAGCAATATAGGAATCAGGATCTAGAAGTGGGTGAGATGCACTCTAATCAGTGGCATGAATCCATTGGCGGATGCTTGCGGGATTTCCAGGGTGTTTTGCCTCATGCATGCATGGTTTTTGCATGTACAACTGTTAATTAAAAGGTGCATGCAAAAGTGACTTTTTCCATGCAATGATATTAGGTTTTTTGGTAAACGTAATTGATCAGTGAGATGATATAAGGAGGCAAGAAGTCCCCGGAAGAGGTTACTCAGTTGGCTTATCAGAGAGAGATCAGTTAGAGTGAGGAGAGCGCATTGTGCATGCAGAGTGTGGCTTTCTAAGAGAGAGAGGAGCTTCTACAGTAGGGAGAGTTAGGTGATCTGAGCCGGATTAGACCTCACTTGATCAGAGGAACTTGGTTCCCAATTACTGAGGACAGTAAGAGCTCTTCAATGTGGTTTCTACAGAGATTGAGGAGGGTGAATTTTATAGGAGAGAGGGGCGCATTACCAGAGGAGAGAGGAGCTCGTTATGGATCTGATTAACCGATTGAGCAGCTGAGACCTTTGGAGTATCCTTGCTTCAGTGTTTGAAGAAGGACTGTGACGATCAGAGCTCATAACTGTTGAGATCTGATTCCGTACGAGCATCTGACATCTTGAGTGAGGGCACACTTTTCCATGCAGAGGAGGGGCACATTCATCAGATCTAACAGTTGGCCTTCTTCTTTGGTTGAGCAGATCAAAGCAGTGCTATGAGAGAAACAGTGCCGACAGATAGTTACCTGCAGACAGATCCAGATCCAGTTGACAGTTAAGGCACATTTCCTCTGTGCATGCATTAGTTGTTGCATGCAGATCTAGGGTTTTGACCCTGTCAGGTTCGGTTGTTCCTTCTGAGGTATCTTGTATGTACTTGTATTCTACTTACTTTGCTCTGGGATCGAGATAGAAGAAAGACCCACAGATAGCTGGTTTTCCCCATTTGGGGTTTCCAAGGTACATCCTGAGTTGTGTGATTGTTGTGCTTTATTGTTGAAGTGTTGAGAGAACTGTTGTGTTTGTATCTCAAGTCATTATTGCATTTTTTATTTATTGAGTTCTTAGGGCATCCAGAGGGAGTAGTGATCTCTAGATAAATTAACATCCTTCACAGAGGAGAGTTGTTTTGAGGAGGGGGGTGAGATTTGAGGAGGAGGTGGCCTTCTGAAAGTCTTGTGAGTCAGAGCAGGGAAGGCAGCCGACTTCCACACCTCAGGTGTGCAGTTCACAAAGTGTAGTCACAGGTATCTAGGGTGACTAGTCCACAGATTTCAGGTGCTTCAGGTTCAGGGACAAAGTCTACAGGTTCATCGGGTACAGGTTCAGGTTCTCAGGTTACAGGTTCACGAGTTCCCATTTCACATGGTTCTCCAACTACTAGTTCACTGATTTCTAGTTCACCGGCCACAAGGTCACTGAGCACTGGGTCTACTTCTTCAGGACAATCAGCAGATGTGGATGAGTAGGACTAGTCCCCCCCACCAGAGACTACTTTAGGGAAGAGGAAGCCAAAATGGCTTCAAGACACCTTGAGGAAAGCTCATGAGTCATTGGTGAATCCCAATAGACAGGTCTGTGAGAGCAGAGTTCTAGAGAGATTTTGTAGTTTCATGGCTATGGTGACTAGTCCACAGATTTCAGGTGCTTCAGGTTCAGGGACACAGTCTACAGGTTCATCGGGTACAGGTTCAAGTTCTTGGGTTACAGGTTCACGAGTTCCCATTTCACATGGTTCACCAGCTACTAGTTCACAGATTTCTAGTTCACCAGCCACAGGGTCATTGACCACTGGGTCTACTTCTTCAAGACAATCAGCAGATGTGGATGAGTAGGACTAGTCCCCCCCACCAGAGACTACTTTAGGGAAGAGGAAGCCAAAATGGCTTCAAGACACCTTGAGGGAAGGTCATGAGTCAGTGGGGAATCCCAATAGACAGGTTCGTGAGAGTAGAGGTCTAGAAAGATTTTGTAGTTTCATGGCTACGGTGACTAGTCTTCATGAGTCTGAGCCTTCCACTTTTGAGGAGGCTACAGAGCATTAGTTAGGAGAGATGCCATGGGGAAAAAGTACCATTCCATCATGAAGAATAATGTGTGGGAGGTGGTTCCAAGACCATTGGGGAAGTCAGTTGTGACTTCTCAGTGGATCTACAAGATCAAGCATCCTATGGATGGCAGCATCGAGAAGTACAAACCTCAATTTTTGGCGTGGGGGTTGTCACAAATAGAGGGACTTGACTATGACGAGACCTTTGCACCAGTTGCTCGACACTCTTCGATCAGAGAAGTGATCTCCATTACAGCAGAGATGGGTTGGAAGATCCACCAAATGGTTGTGAAGACCACATTTCTCAATGGAGTGATACAGGAGGAGGTGTATGTTGAGCACCCACAGGGTTTTGAGATACATGGGAGAGATTCTCATGTCTGCAGGTTCATTAAAGCTTTGTATGGACTGAAGCAAGCTCTCAGAGCATGGTACTCAAGGATAGATTCTTACTTATTGTAGATGGGATTTCAAAAGAGTGAGGAAGATCTGAACCTATACTTCATTGTGGTGGGTGATGATCTGCTCATTCTTCTGCTCTATGCTAATGATTTGTTCATTACATGTACAGAGAGACTCAGTGAAGGGTGCAAGCAACATCTTGCTTCAGAATATGAGATGAAGGATATTGCGCTGATGCATTATGTTTTGGGATTGGAGGTTTGGCAGGAGCCTAGTCATATTTTCCTGGGGCAATGAAAGTATGCAGTAAACATCTTGAGAAGATTTCAGATGGAGGACTGTAGGCCTTTGTCTACACCGATGATCACCAACTAGAAGAAGCTTAATGCTTCTAATAGTGAGTTGGTGGATCCTACTTTGTATCGTCAACTCATTGGCTTATTGATGTATTTGGTCAACACTAGGCCATATTTGTGTTTTGCAGTGAACACTCTCAGTCAGTACATGGTTGAGCCAAGGAGAGTGCATTGGGTAGCTGTAAAACACATCCTCAAGTACTTGTGTGGTACGGTGGATTATGGTTTGGAGTCTTGGACTACAGGAGAGGGGATGGAGTCAGTTTGGTTGGCTACACAGACTCAGATTAGGAAGGATGTGTGACAAATCGAAAGAGCACTTCCAGGTGTTGTTTTAATTTGGGCTCAACAACAGTGTTGTGGTTCAGTCGAAAGCAAAAGTCAATTGCACTAAGTTCTACTGAGGCAGGGTACATGGCAGCCAGTTAGGCTAGTTGTGAGTTCTTGTGGCTTCTCAAGTTATTTGTGGGATTGTTTGGTCAGGAGATGAGGCCTACGGTGATTTACTGTGACAATCAAAGTTGCATCAAACTCTAAGAATCTAGTTTTTCATGACAATTCGAAGCAACTTGAGATTAGATACCATTTCATTGGAGACTATGTCCAGAGAGGAGTTGTTGAGTTGCAATACATATCCACTGATGAGCAGGTTGTAGATCTCCGTACGAAATCTTTGGGGAGGGGCAAGTTTGTCTTCTTCAGAGACAAGTTGGGAGGTGGTGAAGAACACCTTCCTCGGTAAGAGGGAGTGGTGATTTTTGTACCTTGGAGGTGTTCCCCTAGTGACTTTGTGCCTAAGTCATTAAATGGGGAAAAGTGACATGAAACTTAGAATTAATTTCATGAGATGTGGAATTAATTTCACTTTAGAGTTCTAAAGTGACTTTTTGATGTATTTAATGAGAGTTGAGTGAAATTAAATATTTATGGAGAAAAAAGTGAATTTATCTTGTCCATTGATTTTCCATCACAAGATTCAATGTGGGTCCTTGGATCTTGTGACCATTCATCTACCCTCATTGAGAAAGCAAAAAGGCATTCATTCATTCCATGAGATTTGGAGAGAACTTGACCTCTTGAAGAAAGAGAGAGCTGGGAAAGAGAAAGAGCATTGGCATGAATTCTGAGGCAGTTCGAGCAGTAGCATTGACACGATTTTCTGAGTTTGGCACAAAAATCGAGGCACTTACAGCAGTATACTAGCAGCACAAAAATCGAGAAGTTGGACTCAACTTGAGGAGGGAATAGCTGCACGATTTTTTAGGAGAGAGATTCAACATTTATGGTGGTCGTACTGTTAATTTCTAAGCAGGTCGTACAGTGGCATAAATTTCAAGGCATCAGTTGCACAGAAATTGAGGGCAGAATTCAATAGAGGAGGGGCACGAATTTCCTGGCTGTCATTTGCACAAAAATCGAGGCAAATAGTAGCCAACTTTGCACAAAATTCGAGAAGGTCGTACTGTACTTGCACAGGCAGATTGGCACAAATTTCTAGACTGAATGTTGGCACAGGTTACGAGATAAGTTTGTCATCAAATGTTGAATAAGATTGTTGTATATTTATTTTGAAGAAAGATAAAAGACATACTCTCTCTCACAAGCTTCCCCTTCGGGGGGTTTTCCTAGGGCATTTGCCCAAAAAATTCTACATTTGATTTTTATGTGTGCATTTATTCTACTTAGTATTTGGTAAAATTCTCCATGTGTTTCTAGTTATGTTTTGTTTATGAGAATTAATTAATTTGCAGCAGTCACACGTTGAAATGGGTGGCCATTAAACAATGATCAGTGAGACTTGAAACCGGGTTGGGGATAAGCACAATAATTTTACAGTGTACAAGGCCACAATAATTTTATAATCTACTACCACAACAAAGTCTGCAAACAAGGCTAGATGTAATAGCTAAAGCAAGACAAACAAAATAAATGAGATGAAGGAAGTAAACAGTAGTATATTCATTAATCTATAATGATTATCTAGTGGGAAGCTACAGCAGTCCCTACTATGTATTTACTCTAGCAATAATAGTAATATAACAAAGATATTACCTAAGCTTGGAAGCAAGGATAACATCCATTCACCATGAGGAATATGAAAACTCAGCAATGCACCTTCCATAGAGACATAAGATAGGAAAATGAAGAAAATAATTTGTATTAAACAAAATCTCTCAACTCTTCGGCCCCTTACAATGGAGAGGTCTCTTCCTTTTGTAAAACAAGGAGAGCCTCAAAACCATGGCTAAATACCATGGGCAACAAAATACCAGCTGTTGTTTTTACAAAACCATGGTCTCAGCTCAGTTGGTGTGCCCCACTTGGCTGAGTTGGGGCTCTAGAACTCGCCCCTCTAAAGTGTGGGCCTAAAAAATGTTGAAATGGCTGCCTAATGTGCCGAAGATGAAGGGCCCACAAGGCTGAATGGATGAAATGGACTGCTATGGGTGATGTGGAACAAGAGTGCGCCCCACTTGGACAAGTACGCCCCCTTCAATTTCCATAATTTTTTTTGTTAAGAAAAATTCCAAAAGTGGAGTCTAAATGCCATGTAGATGTTGATTAAATCTCCCACAACTTCAAGGTGCTCCTTGATTTGAGAGATCCTTGTAAAATAGGACTGCATGGTCTCTACATTTTGTATCTTCACATTCTTCAACTGGTTTCGCAAGGTCATCTTCTGATTTATTTTTTTTCCTTCAAATAGCTTGGTCAAGGAATCAAACATTTCTTTAGATGTCTTTAAGGAAGACACATGTGGGATGAGGTGATCCTTAATAGAATCAACAATAATCCTCTTGGCCTTAACCAAGTTCTTCTTGTGTAAGGCTTTAGCCTCATATCCCTCTGGAACTGGAACTTCTTCATTTACATATGTGTCTAGTTCATTCTCTTCAAGGATTAGTGTAATCCTATACTTCCATGCTCGGAAATTATCAGCCCCTTCAAGCTTATCCTCAAGCTTGGTGTGGTGAGACATCTTTAATGAGAACCTGAAATGGAAATACAAAAGATTTAGATCTTACCAATTTGAGACCCTCGGGCTGGATCTGGAGTTGGTTGGCCTAGGGTTTGTTAGAGAAACCCTAATTTTCCAAAGTTGGAATTTGGAACTTTTGATTGGACAGATAGATGTGCCTCCTCAAGACGAGTTGTCCATTGTACTCACTTCCCTAAATCTATGAACATAAACCCAAAATATCGGATGCCCTAGTTTTCCTCTGGCAATAGTGACGGGCCAAAAATTGAAAATTCTCGAAATTGAATTTTGTTTTCACGGGAAGATGCGCCTGGATGAGGCGAGTATGCTGGTACACTTGGTTTCTGAAGATTCCAAAAATAAACCCTTGAAAATTGATTTGCAAATTTCGGATTTGCAGTTTCTGGCTTTTTCTAGTTTTCTGTTTTTCTGGTCCAAAGTCAAACTAGGGGTTGACTTTCCCAGAGTTTCACCCACTCAAAAACTTCGATCTTGGTCTCTAAATTTTGATTTTGAGGAAAAGCACTTCCTTATGTTGATTGCACTCCAAAATTCCACTTCTGTGAAAAGCCCTAGTTTCCGGCAGTAGTGACAGGCCAAAAAATGGAAATGCTCAGAATCAACTTCTTCTTGGACAGAAAGATGCGCCTTCCTAAGGTGAGTTAGCCTAGCCTCTTTTTGTTGATGATCTGTGGAGAGAAGTCCAAAAATTAAGAAGCCCTAGCTTCTGCAGCTGCACAGTGTCTTCTTCTCAGGTTAGCTCTGATACCATGTTAGTTTTTCACAATTTTAATCAATAGTTTTCTAGGATCTTACTCAGAGAATAAAAAGCATAGCATAAACACAAGAGACACAAGAGACAAATATTTTCCTCAAGGAAACCATAAAGGAGAAAACCCCGCAATTTCTTCAGAGATAGAATGATCACCAATACAATGTCACAAAAGTAAAATCCAAAAATAGAAATGGTCTTCAGCAACTTCTCTCTTCTCCTCTTGTGCGAACTTGTCCTCCTTCTCACTAGTACGAACTTGTGTGAGTGAGTGAGTATCTAAACGAGAGAGCCTAGCTCTCTATTTATACACTCACCTCCACTTTAACTTTATCACTTAACATGTCGGCCCCTAACTAAACATGACTGGGCCGACTCCTCTAGCGGACTTAAAAACCCCTTTACAAATTGACTGTGGGGGAACTAATGCCCTGAATTACAAGGGAGGATTTACCTCAATGACTTTACATGTCCAATGTAATAATTACATCCCCGACCGGAGGAATAAACATCTCCGTCAGAGGTACAAATAAAATACATTAATAATTACAATATAAAATACAAGTGAATATCTTCCACAGTTACAATAACATTAACAATTGAGTGTACTAAAGGTATGTGAAATTTTGCCTATCGAAGCAGGGATGTGATTTTCAAGAACTATCATGTATTGGCTTAGATGGACGATAGCATGGTCTCACATTGGGCAGTCGGTTGTTCAAGTATTACTGGCTCGAGGGATGCAATGGTGCAACGTTGTCTATGGTTGGGTGGCAATGGTGTACCATTTCTTATAGTGAAACAAGCACTTCAACATTCTGCACACTCTAAGGTACCTAGCAAGGGTTCAGTTAGTACATACAAGTGATTGATGGTCATATCCAACTAGTAAGGTCACTCTAGTGCTGCATGACAAGTAGGCTTCTTGAGTGGTATGGGATTTCCAAGCAAAACAAAAAGTCTAGCCCCATGACAAATGGTATTAAAGCCATTTTCAAATGTGGAAAGTACAAAAGTGTCTCTTCACCATCAACACCCCTTTCATTGGAGGCGTTGATAGGGTTGCATTGACAAGGACATCAACAATTCTTTTGGGGGAGAATGTAAGGACCCTACTTGAGGTGCCAATGGCAATGGCATGATAGATGGCATGTGAGACAAACTTGGTTAAGGTTGTGTGGTGAGTCTATACATTTGGTAACCTTTGTGATCAACCTACGAGTGGCATCCATGAGACGATTAGGACAATGTACTAGCGTGCATGCTAGGAGGATCAAGGATGTCTAGCTAAGTAGGGCGTACGACTAATGAGGTGCTACATAGCATGCTTTGGTGAAGGACGGTGCTATTTGGCAATGTGATGGATTTTGTGCTATCCATGGGAAGGCAACATCATTGATGAGTGTTTTGAAGGTATGTGAGTCCCTGGTGAAGTAGGGACATGATCTTCAAGGAATATCATGTGTTGGCCTAGATGGACGACATTATGCTCTCATGTTGGGTTGTCAGTTGTTCAAGTATTGTTGGCTCCTAGGAGGCAATGGTGCAACATTGTTTATGGTTGGGTGGCAATGGTGTAGCATCACCTATGGTGAAACGAGCATTTCGACATTCTGCACACTCTAAGGTGTTTGGCTTGGGTTTGGCCAGGAATGTCGGTTAAGCATACTCCAGGTGACACAAACAGTTGATGGTCATGCCCAACTAGCAAGGTCACAATGGTGCCATGTGGTGACTAGGCTTCTTGAGTGGTATGGGACACCCAAGCAAAACCAAAAGTGTAGCCCCATGATAGTTGGCCTCCATAAGAAATGTTCTTACTTCATCAATTTAATAATTTTCTCCTTTCCTTACGTAGATATTTATCCCATTCTCTGTTGAAACACTATCTTTTAAAATTTTATAAACAATTTTTTTTATCTTACCGCCTATTTTATCATTTTTATGAAAGGCCATAATGTATAGGATGCATCTTCACATGAGAGGTATGTCCAACGTAACTATAGCTTCAATTTTCTTCATTACATGTATTACACCTTCAATAAGAGGTTTTATAATCTCTTTAGCTTTTTTATACTATGGTAGACAAAGTTCAATGAAGGAATTGGCAAGAAATTGGAGATTATCGGTGCTCAAGTAATCTAGATGCAGAAAGACTACTACTTTAAAGTGTCATGGTTGGATTATATATAAAACATGGTGAACTTGCTATGTTGGCAGATAATGATTCTAGACTCATGACATTCTAAAGTCTTGATGTTACTGCGATAATAGATGGTTTATAAAATAGTTAGATGAATATCATCCTCCTCTCTATAAGATATTGATGCCATTATTATTTGTAGTGGAGCACACATGATTTAAATACATAGAAGTTTCTAACTTCTGGTGTATTCAGTTCGATACTATTCATTTTAACCTGAATGTTGGTGATTGTCAATCTTATTTATGTAGGTTCTTGGGAAAATCTGGTCAGTGGCCCTCAACTACCAATTTAAGATGCCTCCATACTTTACTTTGGTATTGCGTTCTGTGGCTTCTTTAGAAGGTAAGATGGTTTAGACATTGATGCCTTGGAATGGATTCTTGGTATTATTTTTCCCTTAATGGATTACAAATAGGCTTACATGTTTAACTAGACACTAGTAATAATATGCAAAAAAAGGATTTCCAAAATACTTCTTGTTAGTGCATTGAATTATTTTATTTTACTAATTTGGTGACAAGTCTCCCTTGGTTTACATTTCGTTAGACTTTTGATGCTCTTTTACCATTTATGTATTGTTAAGGACTTGTTCGGTTGTTCCCCATTCATGAAACAAGGAAAACAAGAAGAGAGAAATCTAGTGTTTGTAACTTTGTATGTCTGCGTGTTTATTCAATCAATGATGTCTTTGTCATGACAAAATATAGCAGTGCTTAATATAATGAACATAAATTACATTACATTTAATGTGTTAAATTTGTCTACATTGGAGAATATCATCACTACCAAGTCATTGGCAGGAGTCTACAAAATTAAATAAATTTCATGCTATGCTGCAGAAAACCCATCACTACCCATATTCATATTTGAAGTTTGGAAATAAAACACTGTTTTAGCAAGACTTCAGGCCTGCCTAACATAGTACTCATGTTCGATAGAATAAAGCCATCGAAATTTCAGATACCATGGAAAGGAATCTGCATTTGAACTGCCACTGATCCATCCAAACTCTTGCACTGCAGTGTTGTGGCCCTTATAATACCTTTTAACTAAAATAAGCCATGACTACTATAGCAAGGGAAAATATTATAATATAAGTGATATATCATTATATCATATTATATTATAACTTTAAACTTATTATAGTCCCAAGGGTTAACTCAATCGGTTGAACCATCCGCCCAAGATGTTCTGTTCACAGGAAGGCCATAGGTTACAAGTTCAAATCCAGTCAACTCCCTTGGACTTACCAGTCCCTATTGCGGTTGGTGGTTTAGCTACCCTTCATCCAGATATTCTAGGGGAGAGGGGGGATTGCACGAGGTTTTCCTAGAAAAGAAAAAAATAATTATGCTTACTATGTTATAATCTTATTATAAACAATATAGAATACAAAATTTAGGTTTAAAAGTTTATATAAAAAATTACCAGTCTCAATTTCATTTCAAAAATAAGGAGACCTGTAAAAAATTGCAAAGAACCTTTACTTTGTGGGATCAACCATGGCCCACTAGACAAATAATTATGGAAGAGTGTCGTCAATTAAAATATGAATTGGCAGAACTCAGTGAACTTGCTTAAGCAATTACTTGAAACGGAGTGAAAACAACAGGTTCCTCGCTAGAAAAGTTGATTGCTTAATATGTGAAGTGGCAAATTATCAAAAGATATATGAAAATGATCAGGGATCACAATAGAAGAAGCAAGATCTCCAAAAAAAGCTGCAAAATTTTGACAAGGTTTTATCAGACAAAGATGAAGAAAATGTCCATCTAAGAAATCAAAATCAAACCTTGCTTATTGAAGTCAAACAATTAAAACCATAGTTTTTAGGAGACATGGGTACCAGTATGGGTATCGGTATGCCATATTTGAAGTCAATTTGCTACAGGTACACCCAAGGAGATGTGAATTAATTTGAAAAAAAAAAACAAATTGAAAATTTTAAATTTAGATTTATAAATCACAAAATGATGAACAATGAATATTGAACCACTAATATATCGTAATATCTTGCATCAATCAAAGATAGGTATGTCCAATAAAAATCTAGAGTATAGTCTATTATAAAGATAATATCCAATTTGCAAACCTTAAAAGTCTAAACATTTCATTGTTTCAAACTATCCAAGAAAAAAATCATGTCTCCATTGTAATATATGCTTCCTTTGGTTCAGATTCCCACTCTGCATCTTCTAAGTCCTCTATCAACATACTCTCGGATAACTCATTGCTCTCCAACACTGCCTAAGGGTCATTTGTAACAGGAAGTGATATCACATTTATAGTAGCTGGGGCTACCATATCTTCAGATCAAATTGCAGTCCTTTTTTCAGCCAGTCCTTTACATTGAGATGCTTGAGATCAACATCAGATGAGCATTCATTCCAGGATCACTTATGATTTCAGAGCATGTTAAATTAATGTAACTTCGAAGTATATTCTACTTGTATTTTACTATTGTAACTCCGTCGGGGATGTTTTACCTCCGTCGGGGATGTCACTATTACATTTGGTCATGTAAAGGTCATGAGGTTAACCCTCCATTGTAAGTCGGATCGTTAGTACCCAAGTAAATGTAATATAAGTGGTAATTGAGTCTCTCTAAAGAAGTCAGCCCTGTTAGGATTACTAGGGCCGACCTAGCTGAGTTAAAGGTTAGGTCAAAAGTAATGTATAAATAGAAGGAGAGACTCCTTCATTTTTTCATTCACTCACTTGTGCAATTCACATTAGTGGAGAGAGAGAGAGAGAGAGATCTGCGAAGGAGAAGGAGGAGTGGCTTGAGTCCAAAGTTTGGTCTTTTGTCTCTCTTATTTTGAGACATATTTTTGGGGCATTGTACTTGATCATCTATATTGAGGAATTTCTTGTTGGGTTTTCTTCCCCTTGAGGGTTTCCCAGGGTATATTGTTTTGTGCTTTGTGATTGTGTATCTTTCAGAGATTCTAATTATGCTGCTATTCTGAATAATGTATTGAATGCTAATGAATTTGCAATCTATTCTATGGTAGCATATAATCTTAACAGAGCAGCCCATGAGCAGTTTGTTCAGTCTTATGCCATGACTGAGTTTCAGGAACTTAGATTTGATGACCGATGTAGCCATTTCTACCATACAGAGCAGTATGTAGTACCCAGATGTGTAGCAACAGGTTTCCAGTTGACAGATGATGGTCCAGGTGGTTGGTACAGGTATATGACCCAGGAGGTATATGGATGTGTATTGGTTTGTATCTCTTTTGGTCATTTTGGTAGCTTGATTTAGCATTTAGTGGTCATGATCTAGCGGTATACTTATATATATTGGACATGGTTGTTAAAGTATATCTATATGGTCTAGCTTGCTCATAACTATGAAGTTCTTGTTTATACTCATTGGTGTCACCCTCCTTAGGAGAATGGAGGTGATCATTCCCACCATTATATGGCCTGCTAATGTTGGCACCACCTCTCACTTTCCTCATTCATTCGTCACCATCCAGTTTCATTTTTATCTTGACTTACACCTTAGCCTATGATATGGAGGACTCCCCCCACTCTAGCCTCTTTGTTGGATAGCATCCCTGTTTAGTTGTGTCTCGACTCTGAGTTGTGTAAGTTGTGTTGGCTAAAACCTGAAGCAGTTAAGACTACCATCATTACATGTATGTGGAAATTATTGTATATCTATTGTGAAAGCCCATTGAAATGAAATTCAAAACTGTGTTTCTAAGCACAATGAAAGAAAGGCTATGAAATGAATGGAATGTAAAATCCCCAATGAAGGGACATGAAAGGCCTAATAAAGGCAATGGTTATATGTATGCCAAATCTAAAGATTGTTGGCCAATGAAATGAAATGAAATAAAAGGCCCAAAGAAAGCAGTGGTTAAATATATGCTATATACAATGACTGTTGGCCTTAGAAATTGAATGTTATGATTAATTCCTCACGGAGCCTACGGGTTGTGATGTGAGATGGAGTAAGCGACAACTAATTCTAAATGTCCCCTAGAGTCTCGAGTTACGGTTTGTCGGGAACCTAGTCATGGCGGCTCTAAAAAAGATCCTCATGGAGCTGAGTCAGCTTGGATGTGAGTTGTAGACTTCTGCCAAGGTTGAATAAGCACTTCCCAAACAACTTATCCCATTTGTGAGACACTGCCATCCCCTGTGTTATCTTTATCCAACATATGTTTGAGTGTGTATTCCCTTTCCTACTTCCAAAGTATCATGGTGTTAAGTTAGTACAATCATCCCTTAGCCTTGCATCTCATCCATCCACCTTCACCCATTACTAGCAAATTGATCACAGCAATGAAGTGAGTATATTCTTGAGGTTCTGTCCTGAGCTAATATTATTATTATCTATAAGTTTATGTTGAATATCTATTGTGTTTAAACCGCCAGTGAAATGCTACTTTATGATTAAAGTCTTATTATTCGAATGACTAACAAAGCATGTCTTATCCAATTACCCTTGCAATATTTTGATGTTTTAGCCTGGGTCATATTTTGGTCAACTTTGACTTGGTCAAACATAGTTTGACCAAGTCAACCATGGGACATGAGATGAGTTAGACCAATGATGCTATAGATGGATTATAAATGGTCTTTCGTTGCCCATCAGGTGGTTACGTGCAGCAGTTACAGGTTTCAGATGGTGATTTGTGATATTTTTATGATTTTGATCATTTACAGATTATTATTTTTTATCTGTCAGAGCATGGTTATGGTTATAGATGATGATACAGTTATCCACATGGTGTATTGATACTCATTCCTAGTGCATTTGGATCTTCTTAGTCCATTGGGATACTCAGTTTGCAGTTTCCGGCACTTTCAGTTGAGATTTTGTTCAGTTTATCACTTCAGTGCAGATTTGCCATTAAAAATGGCCTGGCAGAGCAATTTGACTTTCTATTTGGTTCACCTAGGGCGCTATAGAGGGAGTATGGGGTCCAACCACTTGTTTTTACTATATTGCCATATTCCCAGACATTTTGGTGTAGTCAGATTTGGCGCTGGGTGACCAGGCAGTGAGCTATAGGCATTTTTATCTTTTATAGGTGATTTACAGAGAAATAAAAAATGGTAAAATGGCTACAGAGGAATTCGATTTGGGCTACTGAGGCAAGGAATTGGCATGAGGTTGACTTTGATGATGTGTGTGATGCTTCCCACACCTTCTAGAGCAGGTTACAACATCTAGTGGGGCCCACACACTCTCTGGGCTTATTTTTCATGATTTTATGGTGTCTCTGAGGGGGCACAATTTGGCCATGTGGTCACAATATTGTACTTTGATGATGTTATATTTTGTTATTGTGCCATGGGGACACAATAGGAGGAGTTTTTCACATCCTAGACCCACCATGAGCTTATGTTGTGACTTAAAGTCACTTTTGATGTGGTACATCCCCCTAGGGCGATTTAGCTAGTGTGCCCTCTTATATTTTTGAGTTGATCCATGTACTTTATGTTGAGCTCATCTCAACCGTTGATAACCACTCATAAAAAAGGTAGTTAGGGTTTTGGTCTCTCCCATTGCTATTTATATGAGAGACCCCCCTCATTGTAAAGGGACTTTGGCTCTTGGAATTTGATAATAGAAGAATTATTTGCAGAGACTCTTGGATCTTCTTTGATGTGATGTTTTTAGATGTTGATTGTATAGTCTATTGTCACCTAGCATTTGAGATTTTGTGATGAATCCAAATATATTGTGGAAACAGTGTTTGTCTACAGGAGGGCAATTTCACTTGGGACGTTATTGCAAGGGGATCCTCAACTCGCCTTTCTTGAAGTTGCTTATATTAGGGGGTTTTCAATAGTATCATTGTGATCTTTGATTTCAATTTGATATGTCTCTTGTTGCTATAGTCATTTTTTCTTGATGCATCAAATCTAACTTACGTAGTTTGTTGTGCAGGAGAGGAGGGCGCATTGGCTTCTCTAGGAAAATCGATTTCACTTGGACACTCACTCAAATCACCTCAAATTGATCGGGAAGGCATAGATCATCATCAATAAGGCATCTGCAAGATTATCCGGGTAACATCTACTCTTAATTCATTTGTTTTGGGTTCTAATCCATTGGCCATTTCATTTTTTGTTCAAACCCTAAGCTACTTTTCCTTAGAAAAATTCCCTAGCTCAAACAACTTAAAATCTTGGCGAAATATTGATGGGTTTTCCACCTTAAGCCTAACCCAAGGTGGGTTCTCAAGGGCGTCACCCTTGAGGGACTCCTTGTGGCCCATTTCCCTAGGAACTGATCTCTCTACCCACGCGCATTCCCTGATTTGGCCTATTTCTGAGTTGTTTGACGTTGGTTTTGTGACTTGTGTGCTATGATACTATCATACCTTTAATCAAGTCTAACTAAAGGTACTAGATAGCCCCAATCCTAATCTTAACCCTTCTATCTTGGACATGTTTCCCAAGGAAGGAGAAATTCTCATCATTTGCTAGTGCCTTGATCCTGGATCTTTCATTTAAACCTATAAGTCACTTGTATTATCACATTGGATTGAATCTATACTTTCTAAGCCTCTTGATCCAACCTTGTGACTTCATCCATAGATTTAGGGTTTATCATACCTAACACCTTACGTACTTCATTCATTTGATTTGATCTAGTGTCTTGGTTAGAACTCTCATGTCAAGAGTTGATCTGGGTCTCCCCCATTGTTATCCAGGGCTTGGATAACATAAAGCAAAGAGTGCCTCAATTGGCATGACAACCAATCCATCTTGGGAATCGAGGCCCTCTGGGTTCACCACTTTGGTTTCCTGTCCCCTCTACCATCCTGTATAGGATCCACTATTTGGGGCAACTACTAGTTGGGTGATAAGTTGATAACATTTTGGCGTCGTTGCCAGGGAGGTAAAGGCTTACCTTCTGTGTCTGCGAGTGTCTATGCGTTATCCTATATCTTATCATATCCGGTATTTTTGTTTGGTGATTGCATTTTGCATTTCTTAATTATTTCAATCACCATCTTAATTCGCTCATCTCACCTCTCCTATGACATTTATCTTATTGGTAAATTACCTGTGTGGTTCACTTGGCGACTCCACCCCGTGACTCTACTGAGGAACGAACCAAACATATAAATCTTAAATGTATAATTCATAATGAACCCATATTTTCTTCATGATTTTGAACATACCGTAAAATATTTAAAAGAGTATAATGAAAGAAATTCAAGATTTAAGTATGAGGATAATTATCAACATAAATATGGGTATTGTTATCACTTAAGCTGTAGTTACCCCTATGGATGTATCCACTCATGGATGGCAATAGGGAAGGGAAACTCAAAGGTGCAACCACGATCACCTCGACCTCCAATGGATTGGTTGTCACGCCAATCGAGGCAACCTTCACTTTATGTTGTATAGCCCAGACAACAAAGGGGGAGACTCGATCTACTTCCGACAGGAGAGATCAAAACCAAGACACCAAATCAAGTTAATTCTAAGTGAAGTAAGGTGTATGGTTTATCCTAGACCTTAGGGTGAAGTCACAAGACAAGTGAGGGATTCAAAGAGTATAGCTTTGGTTCATTGTTGATGTGAGAGTGACTTATAATATCTAAAATGGGATCTAGGATTAGGGTACTAGTTCAATGTTAGAAAATCCACTGCCTTGGGAACCGTGTCCAATGCAAGGTAGTTTAGGGGTTGAATTGGGGCTAACTAGTACAAGTGACAAGCTTGATCATGACACATGATGGCATCAAGGGTTTAGTTCACCACACAAAGGTCAAACCACAAGTTAATCCAACAATCTAGGAAAGTCGAATTGACTTGGAGAGAAACCAGTGCCTTGGGAATTGGGATAATGGAGTCAAAGTAGGGTTGACTTGTGGTTAAGGACTCCTATTGCATGGGACATGTGGGCAATTAAAGTCTTGATGGATGAATAGGTCTAGATCTAGGTTTGACCTAAGTGGACCACAATCCCTTAAAACAAGGAATGCTATCCCCAAGGCAAGATTTGACAAAGTGACCTACTAGACCTAGGTTTTGAATTATTCCCGTTCCAAATCCCTAAAAATCTCAAGTACCCACGTCCTAGAAGTGAGTCAACTCACTTCTCCAAGGTGGTGCGACTTTACCCAAGGAGGCCTAAAAGTGGGGTAAGTGGGGTCAAGACAAGTCCGATGACATCCAAACTTTAGATCCAGGTAGGTTAGTCAAGTAGGAGTGTGGATCTATAATTTCAAGGCAATCTGACGGCTAGATCTTACTAGATCTGAGTTTGAAGATACCAAGTGGTCCAAAATGGGGATTAAATCCCTTAAAGTGTGGGATAGGGCCCACAAGGTAGAAATCAGAAAAGTGACAATCTGGGGGTAGGTTATTTGATGTATAGATTATGAATCAAGCGGGATCTCAACTACCCACCACCTAGATCTAGGTCAACTCACCCTCACCAAGAAGTGCGCCCTTGCTTGGAGGAGCTAGTTTGGCATGGGAAGAGGGTCAAATGGAAGTCAATCCTCACTAAACTATAGATCCAGGATGCCGTGGATACTATAGAGGTGGGTTTTCAATATTATACACAACAACCCACTAGATCTAAGTAGATTTGAAAAAATGTAAAATGAGGGTTTTGAAGTAATTAGGGTTTTATCAATTTATGAGCTATGTCAATGGATTGGATCAAGATAAGAGAAACAAACCTGTGGATCTTACCTGGGTAACCTTGTAGATGCCTTGATGATGATGATCTATGCAAACCCGATCAATTTGAGAAGCTTTGAGGTAGTTTTCTATGCAATCGATTTAGTCTAAGAAGCCAATGCGCCCTCTCTCCTACACAACAAACGTCAACAATATCAGATTTGATGTAATCAAGAGATAAGACTAATGCCACAAGAGAAGTAACAGAAAGATAGCATAGATCATAATGATGCTAATGATAACCCCCTGATACAAGCAAATGCCAAGAAAGTCGATTTGAAGAAGCCTTGCAAAATCGCCCTTGTTGAAGTCGCCCTCCTGTAGACAAGACAATGATTTCCAAAATAGATAGATCTTACCACAAATTCCAAATGCTAGGTTGCAATAGACTTTCCAATCACCATCTAAGAACACCAGATGCAAAGGAGACCACAAGAAAGTTTTTCTATACCAATAATCCAAGAGCCAAAGACCCCTTACAATGAGAAGTTCTCTCCTTTAAATAGGAAGGAGAGGCATCAATATCCTAACCACTTTTTGAATGGGTGGCTAAGATTAAAAGATACAAATGTCTAATCAATGGTTGAGATGAGCTCAACAATAAAATACATGGATCACTAATAAAATATAATATGAGTGGACAAAATCGCCCTAGAAGAGGGGAATCCCACCAAATCATGATGACAAAATATAATAAGAGGTTTATGGTGTGTCCAAGGGGTAATTTTATCCACCCTTGGTCAATCCCCATAGCACAATAATCATAAAATAATCATCAATGTACCAAATCGTGCCTCCATGATCAAATCGCAGACCTCAAAAGACCTCAGAAATCCTCAGAAAGTGCCATAAGTGATGGATGCGGGCCTCGATGAAGCTGAAACTGCTGGAGGAGGTGTGGAAGACCCCGATCTATCATCACTGATCATCCCATGCCATAACCTTGCCTTAGTAGCCCAAATCGATTTCCTCAATAGCCATTTCTACCAATCCTGAAATGCCTCGGGAAGCGTGAAACTGCCCCAAACTGCCTCCTGGAGTGCCTGCGCTGTCAAGGTGAGGGCACCAGTGTGTCCAGGAGGGGGGTAATATGGTAAAAACAAGTGGCTGGACCACCCCCTCCAAGCACAGCGCCCTAGGTCAACCGGATAAAAATCACATCTGCTCTGACAGGGCCTCCGACAGACCAAAACTGCACTGGGATAGCCTACTGAGGCTCAATCATCACTGTAAGTGCCCAGAACTGAAAACAAACTGTCTCATTGGACTCAGAAGGTCCAAATCCATCCAAGATGTGTACTCATACACCATATGAGTCTCTGCATGATCAATATATATATCCAATATACCGGAACAGGGCAAATAATAATGGCTGCCAAGCAATTCACTTTTTCTTCTTTTATTACTCCTTTTTGAACTTTGCATGCCACGTGCAACTTTAATTGCACATGCATGCAATTTTAATTGCGCATGCCAACTTTAATTACGTATGCTTTCCAACTTAGTCACGCATGTCACTTAAGTGACCCCCTTTTTCATTGATGACTTAGTATCACTACTAAAAGTATGTTTTTTATCCCAAAGTGACATCAATCATTGACTAATTCCCTGTTTGTCATAAACGGGACATTACATTGGTAGAGGACTTTGGCATCCTCCATTGGATAAAACAAAACTTCAAACTCCATTGATACTTGGTGCATATTCATCAACGATATATTTGCAATTGAGGAGTTCATTTAGTTAGATTTTAAGAGATATCATTGCTTGGAGAATACCATGGAAATCAAGTCTCATTCTAGACTTGAAGTCGCCTTATTGTAACAAGCATCAAAGACATCATTTTTGTCACCCAACACAAATGAGTTATAGTGATTTTGATCATTTGCCATTGTGTCTTTGGGATTAAACTCTTCTCACTTTGGCTAGTTCCTTTTGTGTACTTGTGGGGACTAGTTGTCTTTTGTCTTGGGGTGGCTTTAGAGTGACTTGGTCACTCACTCTATTGGTACAATTTTATTTGTGTTATGGTGTGGATGTTCCTTTTGAATGATTAATAATAAAATAACATTTAACACTAATACAATTAAAGTAGTATTCCCCACAAGAAAAATTTAATATCTAGTAGCTAAAGTGACAAATGATGGCATTTTGAAGTTAATGTTACAAGTACTTTCTCTTATATGGAAATTGATGGAGATTCATGGTTGGATGATGCTATTTTAAATTTCAGCATTTATATTATATTGTTCATTTCATTTATGGTAATTTGGATGTCATCACATTATAGTACTTTGATTCAATGTATATGAATGATATGGTACTTTAAATATTTGGATACATTGTCAAGAGCATCATTATTTGGGTAGAAGACATGTTCCGACGTCTCTAAAGAAGTTTGCAAAGATTTGTCATTGGCATTTAAGCTTGCGGCTGGGGAGCATACCCGTTTGAAAATAGTTGGTTCGATAGCTTTGTGTTGAAAGTGCAGACGGTTGTTTTTGGCTAGCTAGATGCCGTGTTGCCCACCACTGTTACTCACTTTGATACCCCATCCGAGTAGTAGTGCACTAGACGGACTTTGAAACCTGCCCATATCCAAGCCTTGGTTTTGGGGGAATATGAAATATTGAGTTTATATTGCTATATCATTTCTTTTCTTGGATGGATGACTGTTTAAATGCTAGGATATCATGTTCATCGTTGACATATTTTTTAATGATTGTACTTACTACAAATAATGTCATCTTGAATGGTATGGTGAATGGTGCATATACTTGTGATTGAATATTAATAATCACCTTTAACTTAGAGACTGTCTTGTCATCATATTCCTCTATCCGTTAGAAAAATTAGTGCTAGGTGTATACTTAGGATTGTCTTTAGATAATCTTAAGCAAAAGCTTGGCTAGGGTCTCCCCCTTGGATAGTCTAGGTTCATTCATTGTTGGACGATTCCCGTTTCGTAGCGACACGTTGGGTTGGGGTTCATAGTTGTGTCGGATTAGCAGCCGGTCAGCTTGTCCATCATCTTGGGCTGCTAGTTTGTGCATCAACAAGAACTGTTACAAAGGGAAATGGCTGAGGAATGAGAGTGAAGTAAAGACCAAATGAAGGATCTTAAACACTTGTGTCTTGCTGCCCACAAATGCAAACATTTACTTGTTGCAATTCTTGATTAGGAAAAACCAATGGCATGCATGAACATGTGTCTACACATTGATAACAATAATAGCAACAAATTTGAATTAAGATAAATTATACAAATTAACACTATCAAGCATAGACACAAGGAAAATAAGAGGGGAATGAGCCACAACTAAAATCAGCAGAATAAGGGAACTATTTTTTTATTAAGAATAGAAAGTTATCCATATTATTTCAGCCAACCACACATACCTGATGGAGTAGTGTGCAGTAATATCAACCCAAAAGAACATTCAACATAATAGCAAAAAAGCTCCTAGTCTTCCATTGTCTTCAAAGTATTCAACACAGGCTCTAATAGGGGAGAGCTCCCCAAATCCAAACATGAGCAAATGGAGAGAGCAAACCCTTATATAGGTTTCAGCTCAACTTCCTTGTACAATAAACATGTAATTGTTTTGCTAAATCCATTAGTTCTCCAAGGAATACAATAAAATATTACATTCTTAACCTTCTCAACAAAGTCCTTACTAAGAGTAGCAATAAGATGTTGAGATCTACTTCCTTTTTTAGAAGAAACAATAAAATAATCATCTGCATCTCTGAGGAATACAATATAATAATGCTCTCATGTTACTAACTCCATGAGAAAATTCAACATTAATAAAATGAGTTAGTAACAACCTCCACAAATGAACAACAACTAACTCCCAATGGCATGCGTGCTCATCTAACAAAAGCGGATCTCCAACTGGCACATGTGGCCAAAATGTAGCATGGGTTTTTAACAGCAGTTTTAAAATCACCAACTCATACAATACTTATCAAATTTTCTATTATAACCACTTTTTAGAAATCCCACAGCCACTATACATCTAATGGCATTGATCTAGCAACAATCAAAGCACTTTGTCAAAAGACATTTGTTGATAAGCTAGCACGCATCACCAAAAGTACCATAGTCCTCCAAAACACCATTGAATGATTAAATCAAAATGAACATGTGAGATAATGAAGGGGCGTGCTCCATAAAGTGCTGTACCATGTATAGAAGATGCATCTCCCAACAAAGCCCCACTATGGTACCAAGATAAGAATAAACTATTAGGCACACCACCACCAAGGGACTAACATTAAAGAAAATTTGGGTAAAAAATGGGCCTCCTAAGGAAAATAATAAAATAATAGTAGAGCGAGAATAAAAAAACTACTTTTTTGGATTGTATTTTCAACTTATCTCCTTGTCAGTTTACTCAAATTTCAAGCAGGAGGACTCATTGGATGCATAATTAAATTATGCATCCAACGAGTACTCATGTTGCATACTTTTAACAACATCCACAATATGAAAAATTGAAAATACATTAAAAAATGTGTTTCTAGTGAGAAAAAACACATTTTTTAATGTATTTTCAATTTTTCATGGTGTGGATGTTGTTTTAAGTATGCAACATGGGTAGGCGTTGGATGCATAATTTAATTATGCATCCAACGAGTCCTCCCGCTTGAAATTTGAGTAAACCTACAAGGAGATAAGTTGAAAATACGATCCAAAAAAGTAGTTTTTATTTTCTCCCTCCAATTTTTTTACATGCACCTTGTTTGAATTTTAAAGCATTTTGATTGGCTAATATGTGATGACAAGAAATTGTACTGTAGGGTTAAAAGGCTCATTTTTCATCCATATTTCCTCTAATGTGTATCACGAACATCATAGGAAAGGAACATATAAAGGTGCTAACTCCTAGTGATACTTCATGTCCCCACCATACATACAACAAAAGGGGACTATGTGGAACTCCCCCTCCTAGTGACAAATCAATATCATAACATCATCGTGCACAATCACTAAGGTGTTTCAAGAATAATATGAAGCCATGTCACTACCTCATATCACCAATATCCAACCCCTTGGGATCTAGAACCAAGGTTTAGTAGTCTCTGGACAAGATGAACAAGTATACCAATACAACACCATGATGAGATAGACGTGCTCCATAATCATCAAATATATGCCAAGAGGGTGATCCATCAATCAAAAGCTTGCAACATGAAGAATACCAATATAAGAGCCGTGATCATGACAATCTATCCCCCAATCCATCAAAAACTTCATGGGTACCATGCTGCAAATCATATCTTGTGATGAAAATCACAAGAGTTGACCACATGCAATATGAGAGGTAACAATTCCTCTGAGATATTATATCTTAAATCCTTAATATCCTCTCTCATCTTCATGCTGAAACAAGATGCCACTTTCTTTCATCAATATACCTCTTCATATATTTCCAATGTTGCTTTGAGGTGGTATGGCTCATGTCATTCATGGAAATATCAGGAGGCCCATAATAGCAATCAGATTTTCTGGTAATTATACAAGATTTGAAATGTGTTTTCTATTCTTGTGATTGCCACCTGAAGAGTAAGTTAAGTTACTATGGATATCTTTTGCCACTAATTAATATTCCTATTTTTCTGGTTGTTCCACAGGTTTGGCACTAACAGTAGATCCTAATTTCAAAACATTTCAAGCAGCCTATCCTTATGTTGTGCGCAGACTCCTTATTGATAATTCAACTCCAATGAGGAAGATACTTCACTCGGTATGTTCTTGCAGGCCTTGAATCAGTTGTCCCTTTTAATTACTTTGATGTTCTATCATATTTTACTTGCACCTAATTTGGAAGTTGGAGAAAGAACCATTCTATGAGTTGACAGTCGTGTCTAAAAATTTTGACAAAATGATTTTTGGAGTCATTGTATTGGCTCTGCTTATGGTCTTCCTATAATTATGCATTATGCACACCCTCTCAATATCATTTTTTGTTTTAAGATTTAATGTGTTTCCATATTAATGAGAGGCATTATAAAATCATTTTACGAGTTTTCACATTATGACATGCACCTACATATTTGACATCTGCTAATTATGTTCATTTAACATAGCTTCTGTTCTTGTGACTGCAGCTGGTATTTAATGAAATGAAGGAATTCCAATGGTCTAAGCTTGCTTTGTTTATAAAGCTAGGAGAACAACATTTTAAGTAAGTCTATAGCTACAGTTACAATATTTGTGCATAGTTCTTTTTAATTGCCATGTTCGACCTTCTAGAAATGCAAAGTTTTCCATTCTTCTTAACCACATTAATATCCAGTATTAGGTTTCACATTTGACAGCTTCGAGTAAGTAGTCATCAACTTATATTATCATTTCCTCTCACATGCATCCTGGGTTGAAAGGCTATATTATTTGTTCAACCTAGTTCAAAAATTACAAAATCATGTTATATATCTATAATTTGTAAATATTGTGTCTATTCATAAAGAGAGCAAGTCTATGTTATAGCCCAAGAACTTGGATTTATTGCCTCACCATTTCATGTAGAAGCTCATGCGTACATGCAGAAGTAATAGACCGCAAGTGTATATGTTGGTCCAACAGTAGATATTCACTCATTGCTAAAAATTACAATCAGTCATTAGCTGAGGTGTAAAGTTGATTAAAGATGGTTTGACTTGAATTATGGTGTAGAATAGTTGGTCACGAAGTATATGTGTTACACACAATGTTATCAGAACTGAACTGGTCATCGAACTGGTAGAGACCAAAAATCTGAACCGGAAAAATACGGGAAAAAAACTAGACCAAACACCAGTTGACCAAACAATACATAAAATATTCAAATTTTGAAAATATATATATATTCATGTGCATCCATAAAAATCCAAACAATTATACACAAATATGCAAACTTTCTCATGTATATAGAAAGTAAGGGTGCATATAACTAAAATCACATTGAGTGCAATCCATATCTGACCCAAAATCCATAAACAAAGAGGCTCTAAACGGCCTCTAGAGTCCAAAAAACTTCAAAACTTCATGCTACAACAAATAACTACATATCATTGCCAATATTGGGATCCTATTCATCAATAGCACCTTGTGCCCCCCACCTCTAGGCTCTAACCCTTGCCACTATCTCGAATCTTGAAGTTGATCCTCCAATGACATTAGTCAACACCCTACAATTTTGATGAAACCTCATAATCCAAGCATTAAAAAAAGGTAGAAAGAACTCCGCATGCCTAATAAGTAATTTTGCTTGAGTGAAGGGTACATTTTTACTAAGGTCGTGACAAAGGAATTAAATAGTCAGCACCACCAACATCGAGGTACATAGAGAGGTTGATGTGCTTGATTAAATGTCAATTCCCTACCCTCATACATGATAGAATCCAGTGGAAACGTTGCAATCCTGAATCCCGAACACTGATGTCTGTTAAATTTTTGAATGGGATCTAAAATTCTACTTTTTGCATATGAAGTCTAATGAGGTTGGAACCACTTTCAAACATCCTAAAACAATTAACGGTAATGTTAAAAATCACTAGATCAGCTTTGTTACCGTCTCTATGGTGTATTCAACCTTTTGGCTAATGCAAAGCAGATTTTGACTATGATATTCCTCTAGCTCTTTGATTCGTTGATGCATTGATGTATGTGTATGGATTTTAGAACTAATAGGCCCTTATTTTGATAATCAATTGTCATTGAGAGTACTTTTCTCCCATTCATTTACCATTTTAAATTGTTGCAAGCGAGAATTTCCACCATTAAAAATCAAAAAACTATTTTTTTCCATCTCTTTGGTAGCTTAATTGCAAGCCAGAGATCTTTCTTTACTGTTGTTATATGAGTTTTTATTGCAGATTTATAGGATGGACAACAGTATACAAATATTAGGGACACCCCCCTGAGGTTGGCATGCACCAACCCAAACGGAGAGGTTCATCGGTGACAAAGTGGGTGAATTTTCCCATAAATTGTACTAATTTCTATTTCTGATTTTCAGAGGTCTAGATCGTCATTACAAGTGTGGAAATTAATGCTAACATGACATCAAAAAAGGATGATGTATACCAGTTTTATTACCATTCTATTAAAAGTAAAATGGGCTATTGAAGGAAAAACATTATCATTGCTATTTGCCTAGAAGAAAGCGATAATTACATTAATGGAGCCCAATGGATTAGCTCAATCGGTTGTTTCCAATGTCGTTGGGTATTTAGCTAGTTCCATGTTAGTAGGTGCCCAATTTGAAACCCCCTAGGTTAGGTGTGTTACCAACTATATTGTACAATAGTTGAACCTCCATTGAGCCGCCAGTGTTTGAACATGATCAGTGTTCACTTCCAGAGTATCAGGGGTTCAATTTGCAAGAATTAGCCAATTTTATTTTTCTGCTAAAATGACCATGGCCCCATGGGGTTTGTAATAAGTGTACTAGTAGGGTTTTTGAGTGGCTTGGTTCCCCATGACTTGACTATCAACTAAGGCATTACAGGGAGTTTTTTTCCCTTGTCAATTATGCTTTGCCTATAGCCGAGTAATAATCGACGAGGTTTTCTCTCGCTTCCTCCAAAGCTGGAATGCCCGATTTTGAAAGTTTGAGCCTTGGGGGGTTATTAGAGTCCAACTGATGTATATGAACGTACTAGACACCATGTATGTGTTAGATGGTCATTTCCTAGGTCCCTTGTCCATTTAAAACAATGTCCGAAAAAAAATTACCGAACACATTGGACAAGGTTTTTTTTTTTTAATTATTTTTCCAAATATTTAATTGGAAAAAATTCAATTTGTAATAATTAAGTGATTTGAGGGTGGATTTAAAAGATTGGAGGCTCAATTCCTAAGCCAAAAATCTCATTTAAACCCCAAACCCACTTATCCTAAGTTTCAGACATTTATTTGGCCTCATAATTAATATTTTCTAAAAAAATCAAAAAATGAGAAATATTAATTAAAATATTCAAAAAATATTAAATTGGAGATAATCCAATTTGCTCCAAAAAAGGCCAAATTGAATAAAATAAAAGTCAAAATGACATGGCAGAGAGCATTCATGATGATTACAATCATCACCCACCTCATTCAGTCAAAGCTCGGAGCACTGTAGATGATTCTCCTTTAGGATTTTCGCCCTCCTCATGCAAGCTCACGACTTTGTTAAGGTGGCACTCCTTTGTTGGTTGGGTGATAAGAACTATGAGCTAGGGTGGGCGCCCTGCCTAGGTGGAGGCCACCTCACCCTAGGCTCACCTTCCAAGAGCTAGTTAACTCCAATCACAAGCTCATGTGCTCTCATTCTATTGGCTCATGCGAATTACATTGGCTCTCTTCTATGCCAATTCGTTTTAGGGTTTTAGCTTATAGTTTTTGTATAAAGAGAGGCCCTTTGGGCTCTCTTAGTGGTGGATTATTTGTGCAAGAAAACTCTGGCCATTTACTGTGTAATAATTTTGCCTTTTGTGCAACATTGAATAAGATTGAGACTTTGGAGATCAAATTGGTGCATGCATGGTTCATGGTGTCTTGTTGAGGTAATATTTTTCAAATTTTATGCATACTTGTCTATTTGAAGTTTGGATTTAGCTTAGAAGGTTTGTTATCTCAAGCACATAAGGAAAATATTTGTAGATCAATTTATTTGTCTATGTTGGGTATTTAAACATTTTTGAAGTAGCATACTTTAGTTGGACTCAATACATGCTCTTTGGATTTATTTTTATACTAACATACTAAGATCCAACTTTTTTGTTTAAGTGTGTTTTTAACAAGTTTCAGGTACATCTTGGAGTAAGGGATGAGCTAGTTTGCATCTCCCCCTTCTTCAAGACCTCAAAGGCATCCTCATCCTTGAATGCTCAATGGCTTCCACTTGATCTCTTCTTCATCCAATGATCGAAAAAAGTGCTTAGTTTCTTCTCTTTTCCACCATCAAAAGCTAAATCAAACTTTCCTTGGTTACCACAAAGCGGATCTATGAATCTAAGGTTCTTATCTCTTTGTTTCGCTTTTCAAATAGTGCATTTCTTTTTAAAGTTCATATTTCTAAATCTTGCAATTTATTTGGCTAAGTAGATCAAAGCTTCACACTTTGATCTATCTTTGGGTCTAGATCTCCTTTTACAAAATCTTAAATTTATAGATATAAGACCTCTTTTTCACTCTCAACTTGTAGATCCATCACTTGCTCTTAAAGAAGTTTTCTATTTTTCTAGATCTAAGGTGTTCCAAGTTCATTTTTCAAAGATCTAGTTTTTTCTTGTTTTGAGTTTTAGATCTTTTTAGTCTGATTTTCAATCTTTTCCCATGATTAGAGTGCCAAAATACATCCAAAAACGTGCCCCAAACCCTTCAAAATTTTACCAAAAAATTTGCCTTGAAAAGGTACATTGGGATTTGTGCCCATTTTTGCCTCGTTTTGCATGCTACTTCGCTGCCCACTGTTTTCTGTGTATTTCCAGCATTCTGGAAATTTCTTAGACAGTCCCAAAAAGTCACTTTTTTGCCTTCTTTTTGCCTTGAAAAACGTGCACAAATTTTTTTTGAAAAGCGTGCATTTTTTCCACCTTTTTGCTTGCTGATTTTTCTGAGTTTTATGTTATTTTTCAATTCTGGAAATTAATATAAAATAGTAAAAATTTTCCAAAAAATTATTTTTTCAAATTTCATTTTTTCTCAAAAAACGTGCATTTTCTAGTCTTTTTCAGCTTGCTGGTTTTTTGCTGATTTTTTTCAATTTTCTGCTATTTTTCAACTCTGGAAATTAGCCTAAAATTTAAAAAAAAATTCCAAGTTTTTCCTTGAAAAACATGTCTTTTTCACCCTAAAAAGTGAACATTTTCAAGGTCTGATTTTTGGCATTATTTTTCTGTTTTGGGTCATTTATTCATTCTATTTGGCATTTCTCATTTCATTCACTTTCACCTTTTTCAAATCATAAGTCAAAGTTAGTTTTCCAAACACTCTAATTAGCTGTTATTAAGAGCTCTTATCTACAGGTTAACAAAAAGACGAGCAAGCAAGAAAAGAGCCCAAAGGCTAAGCGAACCAAACCAAGCAAAGAAAACCATTATTTGACAAACTCTAAAATCCAAAAAAGATTGTAAAAATTAAATAAAAAGCAAGTGAGATAACGGCTCCCACAACCCCACTTCCCCCATTTGGGGGAAGCCTATATCGCATACTATCTGATTGCCTCATCTTTATTTGCTTTATACCTGCACAATAAACTGCTAGAATAAGTTAGAATAGTTTCCATTTTGATATACTACTAGATTAGTCAAAGCTTGCTTTAGCCATTTTGATAGTGTATTCGTGTTTCAATACTTGTCTTTTTTCATTGATAAACTATAAAAAATATTAGAAATATCTTGAATCTCACTTAATGGTGGATCAAGAGTGTTCTCTGTCGGAGAGTTGCTTTGCTTTTGTTTTACTTACCCCATGCTCTCCCGAGTACGGTCTTTGACCTGAAAGAGATTCTTGGGTAGATTAGACTTTACTTTCAGTACTTTAATTCCGTGCATCCTAAGACTCTTGAATCTCACCATAAGGTGGATCAAGAGCACTCTCTGTCGGAGAGCTTTCTTTTGTTTTAATAAAATCATTCACAACTCACGCCCCCTTTAAAATTTGAATTTATTCGTTTCTCCGTACCATGTATGCTCTGCCCAACCCTAAAAAAGTTGGAATACTCAGAAACGGTATTGGTTGCCTAATCGCTCAAATTCAAACCATAAAAAAATCTTTACCCCCATAACCAACGAACCGGCGTTATTCGATAAAAACTCAGGTATGTGGGCAAATTCCAAGTGGGGGCGCCGGGTAGCCATGATCTGACTCTAGATTGCTGGTTAAGTTCCTTGAACACCTAGCCTAGATACCGCGTGGTCCGTCATGTCTTCGAACGGATCCACTGAAGGTATTTCCGGTTAGATTTCCAGTACCTTGCGTATCGGTTGGAAATTCCCTAGCCATAATAATCAAGATCATTATAAAATTACAATAAAATTTACCAAGAACAATTGCAAAATGATCTCACTCACATCTGAACTCTTGTATCAAGCAACCCAAGCACTCAAGACTTTTGACTCCATAAGGCACTGGTCCTTGACACCACTTTTATTTGCTTAATATCTGTCTGGAGGCACTTGTCTTTTAATTTTCATATTATATCGGGAGTGTCTTGTGTTTACATTATCAAGTGCTTGTGCATCTCGATATCTTGCAATTCGTTATTTCTGATTATATAAATTGATATTGTAAATCTGTGATCATCAACAAAACTCCTAAACAACACCCATCCGCATCACCTCACCTCAAAACACTTAAAAAACACAAGAGCCTTAGAAACTCTTTGTTAGGGACAACCCCCCTTGGATTCGTTAGGAGTTAATCTAAACGGAGGAGCTGGGATTCAGGTGACAGTACCTAGCTCATTGCTTGCCCCCAAGGCCACACCCTCCCCACTTGCAGTGAGGGAACAGCTTTCGAAAGATTTCTGTTGCTGGTGTGCATCTCGGCGGACAACAAGGTGCACTAGCCTATGCTGACAAGCTTACTAGCGATGCCATACACAATGTGGGGAAGCATCACTTGGGATTTTCCATAAGGTTTTCTGTGGAAAAAAATAAATTAATATCGAATTGGTCAAAAATTGCAAATTTTCGAGCCATACATAATAGAGAAGCTATTTTCTAACAAAAAACGATATGAAGTAAAAGATCTACAATTGTCAATTGGTGACTGTGTTCAAATCCCAATTTGATATATATTTTGTGTGCAAAAAACATTGACAACGTTTTAGGTTGGGACATGGATGGAAGCATTGGGCACTTCCACCTTGAATTTGTAAAATAAATATTTAACATTCTCCCATAATAAAAAGAAGATAACATTGCAAGACTTTACATTGAATTTGTGCACAAAAGTTCCCTCACCAGAGGAAATAAAAGATGTACTAGATTTGATCCTTAAAAGTTATTAGAATTCATGATAAAAGATGCAAGAATTATAAGAAAAAATTTACAAGGTTTTAGCTAATAAAGATGATGAAAGTTCTCACCATAGGAATCATAATGAAAGCTTGCTCACACAATTCAAGAAATTAAAGAATGAGAAGAAGATGCGACAAAAAATCAAGAAACAATTCATTGACAAAGAATTGTTAATAGATCCAATGGAATCAACAACACTTGTAGACGTCAAAGTACAAAACTTAGACAAAGAAACCCTCACAAACGAAATTGGATTGGAAAAGCTAAGTCTTGCTATCAACAAAAGCTTGTCCATAGTCAAAAAATCCAATATTACTTTAATTGACAAGGCGAGACCTACTAATCCTATTAATTGGAAGGCTCAATTGTCACCACTAACAAAGTCGTATCTCAACTCGAGATTATTAACACAGTAGTGAAGAATGAAGCATTAGTTTTTTATTCCAATATAACAATTTGAAGCTGAATTGTTAGATCTTATCATCATCCAAATCACAAATGCCATTCCTAAATGTCGAGATGTCAATTCAACTCATTTCCAAATCTATACATAGAATCACAAACAAATAAGTTGTGATAAAGATCTCACCATATAGTTCTAGAAGAATCAATTGAGGGTGGATTGAACCCTCCACAATGCGACAATGTTTTTCCAAACTAGAAAGACCTTACTATCTTGTTTCCTTAGCAAACACAACATCGAAAGTGGCAGTACAAGTGGGAACAAAGACGTAACTTCTACTAACTATGCATTGAAGACAAAGCATCCTTTAAGTGGTGTTGGAATACACAGTGATATTGAGAGGGGGGTGAATCAGTATCACACATTTTTATCAATTTTCACTTCATTAATTATACACCATTATCAATCATAAATATTCATCAACATAAAAACACAGTACACAGAATCTTTATATGGAAACTCAATTTATTGAATTTATAAAACCATAATTACAAAGAATTGTAGGAGACACCAATCTCCAATGATGGTGTGAGAACCCACTCACAGATTCTACAAACACCAATCTAACAGGAACACCAATCCCTTGTGCAAGCACAAACTTGCAAAGTACAAGCACCAACCTGTTCAAGGAATGAGGACACTAATCCTCTTGAGCACCAACTCAAATCTGTAAAGTAGAGGAGGACACCAATCCTCTGTAAGCACCAACTTACAGTGCAAGCACCAGCACAACTCCTAGATCATCATGAAATTACCAATCTCTTCAAGATCTCATCATCATGAAATTACTAATCTCTTCAAGATCTGATCATCATGAAATTACTTTCACATATTTGTCTTTATTATTCAAATTGTGCTTCTCTGTTGGTACCCCCTTTTCTTCTACTCTACACAACTCCTTAAGCCCTGTTAAACAGTCCTTCTGGATGGAGTCAAGTGAAAATGGTGCCTAAGCTAGCAGACAAGGATGTCAGGAAAGGCCATATCTATGCTCATAGGAGGGTAATGAAACCGATATGTTTTGTTAGAAAACCTAAGTGTGCAAGTAATAGGTCCATTTTATAATTTATAACATCATTAAAGATATTTCATTTTAAATAGTTTTGCCACATCATGAATCATATACCAAGTCAAAGCTATGAAAATGACTACAACAACGAGATAAATAATCCAAAGTCAGCAATCAGAAGTCCATAGGTCACATCACATCATAATAATCATCAATAATCATCTAAAATACTACTGCAATATAATCACTAGGCACTGAACTGAAACTGTATGGAACAAAGGGTCACATCGGTCGTCAAATCTAAGCTCTCAAGGCTCAGCCTTGGCACAAGGTCTAACAAAATCTGATACAATATACTGCTCTGATCCATGAGTGATCACAAAAAACAAGCTCATCATAGCCAATCTCTGAAAAATCCAAGCTCTGAAAAGTGCAGATATCTGCTAAGCAAGAATAGTAGCCCAGCTACTATGGTGTGATAACAGGTCTCACTAGACCTTAGGACTCTTTTATCCAAACAATGTGTGCAAGGAAGGAAAGTCTACTATTTGAAGTAGTATGGGAAGAATGCGTTCAAGAGGAAGCTAGAGTGGCAAATCGAGAAGCACTACTTAGAGAAGATGATCAAGCCCTAGCTACTCATACTAAAAGAGGAAAGGGAAAATCCCATTTCAAGAAGGAAACTCATAAGGAATTTCATCCACCTAAGAAGTTTCAAAAGTATAAGAAAGGAAACCACAAGCGAAGAGACTTCTCCTCTTATCAATGTTATTATTGTGATAAGCTGGGACATATTGCCAAAGATTGTCCAGTGAGAAAAGAAGAATACAATAAGAAGAGTAACAAAAGACATCATGCTCATTTTTCCGAAGATGAAGAAGAAGAAGAAGGAGAAGGACCTCCCAGGAACTTACCAAAGGAAGAAATTGAAGAATATGGCCATAAATTGAAGAAGAAGAAGGAGAAGGACCTCCCAGGAACTTACCAAAGGAAGAAATTGAAGAATATGTCCTATAATGGTGGTGTTTCAAAACACTCTCTCAATTTTGAAGAAAAGGACTCCCCTCAAAAAGTTTCACTAGGAGAATAGGAGAGACCACCTACAAGCTTGATTCAGGAACCCCGATGAAGATGAAGGATGTACTATATGTACTAGGCCTAAAGAAGAACCTACTTTCTCTCTCAACTTTAGATAAGAAAGGGTTTAGGGTTGCCTTTATAGATGGAGAAGTTCTCATGTGGCCCAAAGGAAAATCTATAAAAGATGCAGTGGTTATTGGAATAGAAGAAGGAGGTCTATATAAACTAAAAGGACATTCAGAAGCAGCCTTAATTCATGATACTACAAGTCTATGTGATCTATGATCAACATTATAGATCATAAGCAAGAAAGGCACAGGACCTCAGAATCAGATGATGGAGTAGAGCTCACCATCAGACGTTCCAGTAATCCCTGCAAGGAGACTAGGATCAAAAGAGATCCTACCAAACAAACAAAGATAAGTATTTGAATTGTCATTTTATCAAATTGTTTAAATGATATTGTTCAGTTGTGTACATATTTATATTCCTACATTTAGGAAGTATAGTATGCATGTTAGAATAGTTGCATTAATGAGCAGTTTACTACTAATATAGATGTGATGGGTACGCCCCACTGACTGATGCAACTGCTATGGAAGGTGTGGGATACGTCACACATGTCTTCAAAATCATCCCTGTGCCATTTCCTTGCCTCAGTAGCCCAAATCGATTTCCTCTATAGCCAATTTTACCATTTTTATGCCTCTGTAAATCACTTTTGAAAGATAGAAATGCCCATAATTCACTGCCTGGTCACCTGGGGCCAAAACTGATTGCACCAACATGTCCGGGAGTATGGCAATATAGTAAAAGCAAGTGGCTACACCCCATACTCCCTCTGTAGTGCCATAGGTGAACCAAATAAATCATGAAACTGCTCTGACAGGCCATTTTTAATGGCAATTATGCACTGAAGTGATAAACTGAGAGAAATCCCAACTGAAACTGCCCAAAACTGAAAACTGACTATCCCAATGGACTCAAAGAGGTCAAATGCTCTAGAGATGCTTACTCATATACCATATGGATGACTGCATAGTCATATAATATCAATACCATGCCTGGACATATAAAAATAGTAATAATTTGTAAATGATCAAAATCATTAAAATACCACATATCACTACTATAAACCTGTAACTAATACATAAAACCTGTTGTCCGCCGAGATGCACACCAACAGCAGAAATATTTCGAAAGTTGTTTCCTCACTACAAGTGGGAAAGGTGTGGCCTTGGGGGCAAGCAATGAGCCAGGTATTGTCACCTGAATCCCAGCTCCTCCGTTTAGGCAAACTCCTAACAAAGCCAAGGGGGGTTGCCCCTAACAAATAGTTGTCTAATGGGGGTTGTCCCTAACTAAGAGAACAACATGTACAGCATATCAAACACAAGAGACAAGAGACACAAAGCATTTCACCGGGGAAAACCATAAAGGTGAAAAAACCCGCAACTTCCTCACAGATAGAATAAGCACCAATACAAAGATCACAAAGATGAAACCCCAAAAGATAGATGTATCCAACAGCTACTCCTCCACTTGTGCACACTCCTTTCTCTCAACTATGCGAGTTGGATGTGTGAGTGAATGAGCAAATAGAGTGGTGCAACCACTCTATTTATACTTTAACTTAACCTGCCTTTTACCCTAACTGGGCCGACTTCCTAAGGGAGTCTAATAACCCTTCCACTTAACTCATACAGGGCCGACCCCTCTAAGGTGGTCTAATAACCCATCAAATATAAGTTACGACACTTACAATATAACTTGCGACACTTGCAAATACAAATGACGACACTTCCGATCGGAGGAATAAGACATCTCCGTCGGGGATACAATAAAGTACAAATATAATATACAAGTGAATATCTTCTGAAGTTACAAATACATCAACATCTAGGAGGGGTCTGCCCAGTCAATTAAAGTGAGGCCGACTTAGTAAGGTTATTTGTCAAGTGAAAAATAAAGTATAAATAGAGAGTGACTTCCTCTCATTTGTACCATTCACTCATTCATGCATTGCGCATTAGAGGAGAGAGAGAAGTCTGCGAAGGAGGAGGAGGATTGGCTTGGCTCTAGAGTTTGGGTTTGTCTCTCTTATTTGTGATACCTTATTTTGGGCGTTGTACTTTGGTTATCTATAATGAGGAAGTTCGTGCTGGGTTTTCTTCCCCTTAAGGGTTTCCTAGAATATATTGTTGTGTACCTTGTGATTGTGTATCTTTCATAGATCCTAGTTATGCTGCTATTGTGAAAATGTATTAAATGCTCATGAAGTTAGAATTTAGTCTTTAGTAGCATATAATCTTAACAACAGAATCTCTCACAGTGCTCTTGGAAACAAGACTCCAGAAGAGATGTTTACTGGTGAGAAGCTCGAAGTCAGTCACCTAAAAATATTTGGTTGTCCAGTATTCATACGTATTCCCAAGGAGAAGAGATCAAAGTTGGACCCTTAAAGAAAGAAGGGGATATTTGTGGGTTACAGTGAGCAATCAAAGGCTTACCGAATCTACATCCCAGGATATCGTCAGATTGAACTCAGCAGAGACGTTACATTTTATGAGGATGCAGTTTTTAGAAAGTATAGAAAGAATCATGACAATGAGGAGGAGCACGAAGCTCCTAGAGTTACAGAAACTAACAGCATGAGATGATTTCACGAAAAAGAAGACCAGCTTGGGAATGAGAAATAATTCAAGATGCAGAAAAGTATGGTGCTCCAAAAGGTACATGCAAAGGAAGCAAGAAAGCAAGGCCATACTCCAATTATGTAGACTTGATGTGTAACCTTGTTGATGAAGAACCTACATGTTTTGAACAAGCAGCAAAGAAGGAGGAATGGTTGGATGCCATGATTTAAGAATACCATTCCATCATAAGGAATGATGTTTTAGATGTGGTACCAAGACCGAAAGACAAGTCAGTAGCATCTTCAAAGTGGATTTTCAAAACAAAGCATTCAGCAGATGGGAGTATTGAAAAATACAAGGCAAGATTCGTAGCCTGGGGGTTCTCTCAAAAAGAAGAATTTGATTATGAGGAGACTTTTGCTGTTGTGTCTAGATACACTTCAATCAGAACCGTCCTTGCTTTGGCAACTAAGATGAAATGGAAGTTACATCATATGGACGTAAAGACAGCTTTTCTGAATGGTAAGATAGAAGAGGAAGTGTACATCAAGAAACCAGAAGGTTTTGAAACAGATGACAGGAAGACACATGCGTGTAGATTGAAGAAGGCATTATATGGGTTGAAACAATCATCCAGAGGGTGGTATGGAAGAATTGATGGTTTCCTGATGAGCGTGGGATTTACCAAGAGTAAAGCAGATTCCGACCTTTATTATAAGGTTGTAGATGATGAACCCGTGATATTATTATTGTATGTGGATGATCTATTCTTGACAGGTGAAGATAAGCCCATCAGTGAATGTAAGAAGAAGCTTGCTTCAAAATTTGAGATGAAAGACCTTGGTATGATGCATTACTTTTTAGATCTTGGGGTGTGGCAGTATCCAGACGAGATTTTCCTGAATCAAGGAAAGTATACTGTTGAGATCCTAAAGAGATTTGGGATGATGGATTGTAAGGCTATGACTACGTCGATGACGACAAACTTGAAGCTCTCAAATGATGCTTCATCAAAGACAGTGGATGTTACATTGTACAGACAGATCATTGGCTCGTTGACGTATTTAACAAATAGAAGACCAGATATATGTTTTGTTGTGAACACCTTGAGTCAGTATGTGGTACAGCCTAGACATGTTCACTTGGTTCCAGCAAAACATGTGATGAGGTACCTGTTATCACCTAAGATGTAGTTGCCCCTATGGATGGATCCAGTCATGGATGGCAATAGGAAAGGGCAACTCAAAAGATGCAACCACGATCACCTCGACCTCCAAATATGTATGGTTGTCACGCCAGTCGAGGCAACCTTCGCTTTATGTTATCTATCCCAGACAACAAAGGGGGAGACCCGATCTACTCCCGACAGGAGAGATCAAAACCAAGACACCAAATCTAGGTATTTCTAAGTGATGTTAGGTGTATGGTTTATCCTAGACCTAAGGGTAAAGTCACAAGCCAAGTGAGGGGTTCAATAGGTATAGCTTTGATTCATTGTTGATGTAAGAGTGACTTATAATGTTTGTAATGAGATCTAGGGCTAGTGTACTAGGTCAATGTCAAAAGATCTACTGCCTTGGGAACTGTGTCCAATGCAGGATAGTTTTGAGGGATGTATTGGGGCTAACTAGTACATAAGACAAGCTTGACCATGATTCATGATAGCTTTAAGGGTATAGTTCACCATGCAAAAGTCAAACCACAAGTCAATCCAACAATCTAGGAAAGTTGGGTTGTCTTGGAGATAAACCAGTGCCTTGGGAATTGGGAAGTGGAGTCAAAGTGGGGTTGACTTATGGTTTAGGACTCCTACAACATGAGATAAGTGGACAGTATAGGTCTTGATGGTTGAATGTATCTAGATCTAGGTTTAACCCAAGTGGACCACAATCCCTTAAAACAAGGAATGCAGTCCCCAAGGCAAGATTTGACAAAGTGATAGTCTAGACCTAGGTTTTGAATTATTCCGGTTTCAGATCTGCAATAATCTCAAGTACCCAGTTCCTAGAAGTGAGTGAACTCACTTCTCCAAGGTGATGCGACTTTACCCAAGGAGGCTTCAATTGGGGTTTAGGTGGGTCAAATCATGTCGGATGGCATCCAAACTTTAGATCCTAGTAGATCGGTCAGGTAGGAGTATGGATCTATAATTTCGTGGCAATCCACCGGTTAGATCTTAGTAGATCTGAGTTTAAGTGTTCCAAGTGGTCCAAAATGGGGATTAAATCCCTTAAAATGTGGAATGGGGCCCACAAGGTCAATTTCAGAAAAGTGACAACCTGGGTGTATGTTATTTGATGTGTAGATGTCAAATCAAGTGGAATCTCAAACACCCATGTACTAGATCTAGGTCAACTTGCTCAAATGGTGAAGTGCGCCTTCCTTGGGAGAAGCTAAGTTGGCTTGGGAGAGGGGTCAAACGGAAGCCAATCCTCACCAAACTATAGATCCGGGATGCCGTGGATGCTATAGAGGTGGGTTTTCAGTATCATGCCCAACAACCCACTAGATCTCAGTAGATCTAAGAAAATGCAAAATTGGGGTTTTAATTAATTAGGGTTTTAAGTGTTTTTGACAATTGGATAGATCATGGAGATAGAACTTACCTTGAGATCATACCTGAATGATGTGGATGAGATGCCTTGATGTTGAGGAAGATTCCCGCAGAGATCAAATGAGAGATTGTTGATTTGCTTGCCAATTTGATGCCCAAGTCCACAAGTGCGCCTTCCTCTACCTGTCAAACCAAGGAATAAAGATTCAATCAGTAAGAGCAAGTATGGAAGAAATACAAGAGAAATGCAAATAGTAACATGAAATAGAAGGTCCTGGGAAAGTAATACTCCCTGTTACCAACGAAGAGCTCCAAAGAAGAAGTAGGGAGAGTCTTCCCCTACCAATACCTCCTCCTCCAAGCAAATCGGCCTCCACCTGTAGATGCAAAATCGTGGTACAATAGATATGGCAAACAAGATCTCCAATAACTCAGTGCAAAGGAAGAACCAACGAACGAACACCAAAAACATTCACCACAACATTGGAGATAGATGCAATAATAATTTTCTATTCCAATAATCCAGAGCCAAAAGTCCCTTTACAATGAGAGGCTCTCTCCTTTAAATAGGAAGGAGAGGCACCAAAACCCTAACCACTTTTTGAATGAGTGGCTAAGATTATAAGATACAAAAGTCTAATCAATGGTTGAGATGAGCTCAACAATATAATACATGGATCACACATAAAATATAACATAAGTGGACAAAGTCGCCCTAGGAGAGGGGAATCCCACCAAATCATGATGACAAAATATCATAAGAGGCTCATGGTGGGTCCAAGGGGTAATTTTATCCCTCCTTGGTCAATCCCCATGGCACAATAACCAATAAATAATCATGAAAGTACCAAATCGTGCCTCCCTAGTGAAGTCGTGGTCCTCAAAAGACCTCAAAAATCCACAGAAAATGCCATAAGTGATGGATGCGGGCCCCGATGAAGCTGAAACTGCTGGAGGTGTGGAAGACCCCGATCTATCATCACTGATCATCCCATGCCATAACTTTGCCTCAGTAGCCCAAATCGATTTCCTCAATAGCCATTTCTACCAATCCTGAAATGCCTCGGGAAGCGTGAAACTGCCCAAACAGCCTCCTGGAGTGATGGCGCTGTCAAGGTGAGGGCACCAATGTGTCCGGGAGGGGGGTAATATGGTAAAAACAAGTGGCTAGACCACCCCCTCCATCATCAGCGCCCTAGGTCAACCAGATAAAAGTCATCTCTGCTCCGACAGGGCCTCCAACAGACCAAAACTGCACTAGGACAGCCTACTGAGGCCAAATCATCACTGTAAGTGCCTGGAACTGAAAACAAACTGTCCCATTGGACTCAGAAGGTCCAAATCCATCCAAGATGTGTACTCATACACCATATGAATCTCTGCATGATCAAAATAAATATCCAATGTACCGGAACAAGGCCAATAATAATGATCTGTAAATGACCAAACACTGCTGTATCCCTAGAATCATCATCATAACCCTGTAGCTACTGCATAGAATCATCATGTATGTGTACATAGACCATATATCATCTATCCATATCATCATAAGGTCTAACATCTCATGTCCCATGGTCCTCCATGGTCAAACTAGGTCTAACCAAGACCAAATACAACTCAGACCATCATCCATAGCTGCTGCAAGGTGTCAAGGTTAATACATGCTCTACAACTTATTCGAATAACAATTATAACACAGAGTAATCATGACTGGCGATCTAAATCCAAATACATAGTGTCGTTAATTATTATTATTACTCAGACTAGACTTTCAGGACCATACTCACTTCATAGTTGTGATCAATTTGCTAGTGAAGGGTGAAGGCTGAAATAACTGGCTAGGCTAAGGGATGACTTGACTGACTTGACTTTGTGACACTTTGGCAAGGGAAAGGGAATACACACCATAGTATGTACTGAATGAGCAATAACACAGGGAATGGCGGTGTCTCACAAATGGATGAGTTGTTTAAAGAGGTTTTATTCACCTTCACAGATGCGCACAATCCATAATACAAATAAGGCCAGCAATTGTTTAGATATAACATTTAAGTTCCATTGCTTTTTGGGCCTGAAGTTTCCATAGCCTTGATCTATGTGTGTTTACAAACACATTGCATAGATTTACATTTATTTTTAGGCTTTCTGCTGCAGGTGTGTTTTTAAGGCACTTGTTTACCTGAGCACTTCTAGGTGTGTCATGGACAACTTGTTTACCTAGGTATTTATTTTTCCAAGAGATATAACATTTTATTTTTCATGGCCATTTTCAATTGGCATTTCTTTCACATACAAGATATAGCATTTCATTTTTCAGATTTTGTATTCATGGCAGCACTAAAAGTTTCAGGTTTAGCCAACACAACTTTAGTGACTAGGGGGAATTCTCAAGGAACTCCAACTCACCATAGGTAAGTTTTGTCACCAACTCAGAGCCGAGACACAATAAACAGGGAGGCTCATCCAATACAGAGGCTACAGTGGGGAAAGGTCCTCCATGTCACTAGTCAAGTAGCAAATCAGGGTAATAATCTAAAAGGTAGGCCACGGATGGATGAAGACAATGAAATGATGGAGCCAACACTAGCAAGCCAGAGTATGGTGTAATGATCACCTCTATTCTCCCTAAGGAGGGTATGTACCAATGAGTATGAATAGCGAACTTCTAAGTCTGAGTAGGGACAGTATAATATATATAATAGGTCAACCAGGTCCACATATCTATATGATCGCCAGATCATGACACTAAGTGCTAAGACATGCTATAAGAATAAGTATAAAAGCAATCTACCATAACACCATGATATGCCTGCTGAGTCATATACCTGAAAGCTCATAAACCTGTACCATCATCTGTCCTCTGAGACTGCTGCTGTAACTCTGGGCACTACTGTCTGCTCTGTACCAATGATATAATGGCTACATCGGTCATCTCTCTGAGTGTCCTGAAACTCAGTCATGGCATGGGGAATACAACTGCTGTCCATAATCTGATAGTGATCCAATGTAGATGCTCATCTCGGCATCTCAAATGTAAGGGAACTGGCTGAATAGTGTACTGGAATGAGAAAAATAATGTATGGTAGCCCGGCTACTATATATGTGATAACAGTACCTTAAGGGTACATTGGATTGTGGTCTCAGATATGTATCAGATAGTGAGATCAGATTGCACGGTTATACAAATTCAGATTGGGCAGGAAGTGCCAAAGACAGAAAAAGCACTTCGGGATGTTGTTTCAGTTTGGGATCAGGTATGAGCTCATGGCTCAGTAGAAAGCAGACCAATGTTGCTCTCAGTACGGCAGAAGCTTAATACATTGCAGCATGTTTAGCTTATAGCGAAGTAGTTTGGCTTCGCAAGATGTTGGCAGGATTGTTTGATACCAAGATAGATGTGACAGATATCCTTTTCTGATAATCAGAGTTGTATCAAGATGTCAGAAAACATAGTGTTCCATGATAAATCGAAGCATATCAAAATCAAGTATCACTACATCCGAGATATGGTGTTGAAGGGAGCTATATGGCTCAAGTATGTTTCTACAGAGGAACAAGTTGTTGATGTGTTGACTAAGCCTCTCTCTCGAATAAAGTTTGAATACTTTCGAGACAAACTTGGTGTGGTCCAAAAGGATCTCCCTCGAAAGAGGGAGTGATGATGATGATGTGGTTTCCTGGAGCTATGGTGTGGCAACTCACTCTAGGATTGGTATGGCAGTCCGACAAGGCCTGTTTGATCCCGAAAGGGATTGGTATGCTAGCCTAGAAAGGCCTATTTGATCCTAGGGGGATTGGTATGTCTGATTAGGCTTGTTTGGTCCAAAAGGATTAGCAAGTCAAACAAGGCCTGTTTGGTCCCCAGGTAGATTAGTATGTCTAACTAGGCTTGTTTGGTCTGAAAGGATTAGCAAGTCAGACAAGGCCTATTTGATCTACCAGAGTGCCCACTATAGAGCAATTCCAGATGTACATTGTTGTTGTTTCAACATTCATATGTTGTTGATGATGTTGTTCTAGCATTCACGTGCTGATGATGACGATGATGATGATGATGCCCCATCAGTTCCTTGTTGATGATGACGATGATGTTGATGATGTCCCAGCAGTTATGTGTTGATGATGATGTTCTAGCAGTTCCATATTGATGATGATGATGATGCTCCAGATATATGAGGTTGTTTCAAAACTTCCAATGACATACAAAAATTCACCAGTCAGTTGTACAGTTGTTGATGCTGATGTTTGTAGAATACCTTCCCAGTTAAGAGGGAGTGTTAAAGAAATGTAACTTCGGAAGATATTCTAATTGTATTTGTTTATTATATTATTATTCCTCCTTTGGGAGATGTCATTGATGTAGTTGGTCATGTAAGAGTCATTGAAAGAGTCAATGTAAACCCTCCTTTGTAAGTCGAGTCAATAGTACCCTTAAGAAACATATTAAATACATTATTGAGTCTCCTTAAGTGAAGTCGGCCCAATAGTTAGGTGAAGTTGGCCCAGTTAGGGTAAAATGTCACCCAATAGAAGAATATAAATAGAGAGGTCGAATTCCTCATTTGTACCATTCGCTCACTCAAGCAAGTGCGCAAAAGAGAGAAAGAAAAAGCTCCCTGGTGAAGAGAAGTTGTTGTTTTGTCTTGGGGGTTTTACACGGTCTTGGTGAATTCTATATTGAGGAAGTTTTGCGGGGTTTTCTCCCTTGTGGTTTCCCCGAGGAAAATAGTGTTCTTTGTGTTGTTGTGCTTGTCTTTCTTTCAGTGATCCTATTGTTGCAAATTATTTAAAGTTATTGTTATCACACAACTTGTAGTTGTCCCTAGTGGTATCCCATCTAGGATGGTAGAGGAGACAGACAACTAAAGAGGTGACCCAAGAAATGCCACGGTTCCCAATGCAAGCAGGGAGTCACGTCAACCGAGGCACTCGTCACTTTAGATCAGGATGAATCAAGACCTAGGGGGAGACCCTATAACCAATCAAAGATGATTGGGCCCAAACAAAGGTTCCTAGGGATATGTGAAAGACAAGTTACGGAAACCAATGCAAGGTTAGGTGGACCTAGAAGTTTAAATGTGGTTGAAAGAGGCTTAGGGAATGACTAATGTTTCAACCAATGAATGATTTAGGCCACATGATGAGATAAGATGACAAGATCTAATACCATAAAAATACACATGTGGGACCACTTCCTTGGGATATGGAAATGGCTCAAATGGAACCCACAAGGTGGAATTAAGGGGTGCAAATGGTACCAAGGGGTATATAAGAGATAGATCTAAGGATCTAAGATGAAATTAGAGATACCCACATATGGGATCTAGGACTTGACACAATTCCCAAGGAGTGCGAATTGCCCAAGGTGGACTAGTGCCTTGATGGATGGGTTAATGGAGTCAAAAGATATGTCAATTTGTAGATCGGGACACCTAGGACACAAATCAAGTGGGCTATTTGAGAAATAATGGGTGGATCTTACTAGATCTAATATTTCACTAAGTGACCCAAGTGGACAACTTTCCCCAAAACAGGGAATGCTACCCCCAAGGCAGAACTTCACTAAGTGAGACACTAGATGTAGGTTTCAAGGTATGCTCTTTCCAAATCCAATGGAATCTCAACTACCCAGGTTCTAGAAGTGGACAAACTCAAACACCCAAGGAGTGGGACTTTGCCCAAGGAGGGCTAAAAGCATGGTAAGGTGTGTCAAATCAAGTCCAATGGCTACCAAAATGTAGATCCAAGTAGTTTAGGCAAGTATTAGTGTGGATCTTGAAAATCATGGGTATCCAATGGATAGATCTCCAGAGATCTGAGATTGAAAGTGCATTACCAAATTGACCCAAGTGGGGCACAACCCTCAAAATGAGGAATGGGGCACACAAGGCAAAAATCAACAAGGTAAAGCACTAGGGGTAGGTTATCAAGTGAGGAGAGTGTGAATCAAGTGGGATCTCACCTACCCATGTCTTGGAACCAACCAAACCAGCTTCTCCCAAGTGGTGCGATTTTGTTCAAGGAGGGCTAAGTGCCTTGGAAAGTGTGTCAAATGGAACCCAATCACCACCAAACTATAGATCCAAATTGTCGTGGATACTATAGAGGTGGGTTTTCAATATCTTTCCAAAAGCTAGGCTAGATCCAAGTAGATCTAAGAAAAACAAAATGAGGGTTTTAACTTTTAAGGGTTTGTGACCAATGAAGAAGAATGGATGGATATAGACACATACCTTGTAGATCTTACCTCAATTGCTTATGGCCACCTTGCAAATTGATAGCATTCTTCTATGTGTATATTCAAGAGTGAGATCCAAGAGCTCCAAGCCAAAACATCCTCCTCCAAGATTGCCAAATCATCTTCCTCCTACAAGACAAGATCAAGTGAAACAAGCCAAGTAAGATGATTATGAAAATGATGGAAAGATGTAATAGAAAGCATCAACTATGTCACAAAGATACAATAATGATACTCCCTTTCACCAAGATCAACCCAAGAGAGAATATGTGGATCCCTCCAACAATAACCCTCAAGAAATCGCCCTCCTCTCCACCGATTCGACTTTTCTGCAAGAAGACAAGATGTAGCTCCAAGATCCACAATGATACATAGAAGAGATACTGTATACTCAAGATGCAAGAGAATTCACAAGACAAGAGAAATATGCTCCACAAAGAAGTGTTCTATTCCAATATTCCAGAGTTCCAAAGGTGAGCTATACAATAGGGGGTCTCCTCCTTATATAGGATAATAAAGACCAAAACCCTATACCACTTTACAATACAATATAAAATGAGTGGTTGAGATTAAAAGATCTCAATACAAAATCAATGGCTAAGATGAACCATAATAACATAACACATGGATCACTCAAAAAGGTGATGACGTCATAGCTAAAGATACTCAAGGAGGGTGACGTCATCCACTAGAGGGGGTAAAAGTACAAAATCCCACCTCATATCACTAGGACATGACACATGGAGCTCATGGTGGGGCTAGGAGGCATCAATCCTTACTAGCTCATCCCCATGGCACAATAAAATAATATAATATGTCCAAAATAAATATAAATGATCAAATCTGTCCTCAAAATCTGTGACAGACAAGCAGTAAAAGGCCTCCTGTGGTCTCTGTCGACCCACCCAAATGATGAAAACTGGTTGGAAGATAGGGGGTTCACCCTGGAAGACCTCTGTGAAAACCAAGTGCCAAAACCTTGCCTCAATTGCCCAAATCGAATTCCTCAGTGACCCTTTTATCCCATTTCTGGACTGCCTCGGTAACTGTGAAAGTGCTGAAAGTGCCTCCTAGGGCACTTGCGTTGTCAAACTGAGCCTACCAGGCTCTCCAGAAGGGGTGATAAATGGTAATAACAAGTGGTTGGACCACCCCCTCCTCATACAGCACCCTAGGTGAACTGGCCTCTCATGGCCCCTGCTGCTCAGGCTGGGAAATCAGCCCCAAATATGGTCAACAAGTGTAAAACTGCATCTATCACTGTCAGAAGTGCCTGGAACTGAAAGATAAGTGTCTCATTGGATCCAGAAGACCCAAATCTACTAAGAATGTGTACTCATACACCATGGGTTTCCCTAATGGGCTAACTGTAGGGTCCACCATATATGGACAGTGCATAATCTAATGATCTAAAGTAATAATAAAACTTGCTAAACTGCATCAATCACCATCTGAATCATGTGTCCATCATATAGTTCCATAAATAGGAGTATGCAGGCCCATACATCATCATCAATAAGCCTTCATGGCCCACATTATCATGGATCCCAAGAAATGACCATAGTCAAACTAGGTTTGATTAGGTCCATATACAACCAAGGATAGATCATATCAGTAGACTAAGACATGTTCCTCTAATCATACTCACAGCTTAACTTAAAGTATAACATCCATTCAGTGACATTAATCATGTTAGCATATTCCTTTGTTATTTGTAATTACTTGCACAATAGTTTAAATGACAAACTCACCCATTGGACATGGTCAAACTGCTAGCGAAGGATGAAGGCTAGGAACAAGATTGGGCAAAGGGGGTGACTTGTCTGAACTCAACCAAAAGATACCTTGGACTGGGAGAAGGGGGAAACTACAAACTCTGTGCTGGACAAAATAACACGGGGATGGTTGTGCCTCACAAATGGGTAAGTTGTTTAGAGAGTGCTTATTCAACTTAGGCATCATGTCTACATCAAGTTGATCCAGGTTCATTAGGATCATTCAATTTCATTTCATGGCCTTTTTGGCCTATATAACCCTTCGGATCTCAGGTGTGTTGATAAGCACAACTAATTGCAGCTTGCATCCAGGGCATGTTTACATATCAACATAAGGTCAGCAATTGTTTAGATATAGCATTTAAGAACCATTGCTTTTTGGACCTTTCTTATACTCTTCGAGGAGTATTTTTAGCAGTTCATCGCTCTTGCCCTTTTTTAGTTTCCATGGGCGAATTTACATAAGTTTCCATAAGTAGTACATGAGCTTTGAGTTTTAGCCAACAACATCTCAAGTGACTAGGGGGAGTTCAAGCCAATGCCAAACATCGGGACAACCGACCAGAATGATTTAGGCCTACAATCCAACTTACCAAAGGCAAGTTTTGTCACCAACTCAGAGCCGAGACACTAAACATACAGGGATGTGGTCCAAACACAGAGGTAGAAAAAGGGGAAGTCCTCAGTATTATAAAGTCAAGAAAGACAAGTCAAGGTTTAAAGCCAAATAAGGAAAGTCATGTATGGATGGAGTCAAGTGAAGGTGGAGCCTACACTAGCAGACAAATGGTGTCAAGAAAAACCATATCTATGCAAGGCAGTGAACCAGTGAGTTTTGTCAAACAACCTAAATGTGCAAGTAAATGTCCATTTTATAGTTCATTTTAAGTTTTAGACATTTTGCCACATTATGAATTATATACCAAGCCAATGCTATGAACAAGACTAAAGCAACAAGATAATAATCCACAGTCAATGATAAAACATCCATAGGTCATACAACATCATCACAAGAATAATCATCATACATCATCTGAAACATTGCTGCAATACATCTCTAGGCACTGAACTGAAACTGTATGGGATAAAGGGTCACATCAGTCATCAAATCTAAACTCTTAAGGCTTAGCCTTGACACAAGGTCTGACATAAGTCATAATAATACACTACTCTGATCATGAGTGATCTCAAAATATACAATCATCATAGCCAAGCTCTGAATAATGGAAGCTTTGGAATGTGCAAATATCTGCTAAGCAAGAATAGTAGCCCTGCTACTATGGTGTGATAACAGTTATCATGCTAAACAAGTAAAAACTTAACAGGCCATGAGACTTGGCTAGGGGTGGGTCAAGTGGGGAAGTGCCTTCTCTCGGACATCCTGTGATGGGGTGGAGAGATTAGTCCCTAAGGAAATTTGGAACAGGGCAGTGCCTTCTCTCGGGCATCCTGTGATGGGGTGGAGAGATTACTTCCTAAATTCTTAGAGCGGAGCAATACCTTCTCTTGGACACCCTGTGACGAGGTGGGGAGATTATTCCCTAGATGCTCACTCATGTACTCATGCAAGTGCATGAATTTAGCAATGAGACTTGGCTAAGAGACCTTGAAACCATCAACCCAAAGCAAGCTCATGATCAACCTTTCCTTTATATAATTCGTTGAAGACAAGTCATGGTGTGAAGCCTTTGAAGAAACCCAAGATGTGTTCGAGCAATATGAGCAAGAAGAATACCTCCCTTATTGAGTGGGAGTGTTGATGATTACAACATCGATGAGACCTTCTCCCTGAGACATGGAAAATGGTGTGACTCTCCCTTGAGAGGGAGAGCGAGGGAGCTGACTATTCTTTATGATCCTCCTCGACGGACTGAGTTGAGTTGATCTATTGTGCTCCTCGATGGATTGAGTTGAGCATGACACTTCTCGATGGATTGAGTTGTGTTGAATACCTTTCTTATGATGACAAGATGTTCAAAACAAGTCAGGATCCTCAAATGTAATCTAGATTTGTTCTAGCATGATGATACCTCCCTAGCGAAGAGGGAGTTTTGGTGTTTGCAATGTTGGAAGGTCTCATCCTCAAGTCGTCCCAATGAATAATAAACGATTATTATTATATATATTAAATGTGCGAGTCGGCCCCAACAAATGTGGAAAAGTCAATCACCAATCAAGTATAAATAGAGAGGATGCCAATCTCATTTGGACATCAAGCAATTCGCTCAAGTCTACTCTACAAGTGCGCAAGAGAGAGAAAGATAGGCTAGAAGAAGATTATTATGTTGGGCTTGCTATCTTTGGATTATTCTTATATCCGATGTACTTGTATCTTGAATTATATCTCTAAATAAGAAGGTTGATTGGGTTTTTTTCGAGAGTGGGTTTTCCCAGCATAAAATCTTTGTGTCTCTTTGTTTCTGTGCGTGGTTATTCTTTCAGTGATCTTTATTTGTTTCCGCTACATATAATTAAAATTATACTGCTATATCAAAAACTCTAACAAAGATGTGGGCGCGGATTGCCCGAAACATGAGCTCGATCAAGGGTTTATTTAAGCCCTCGATCAAGCTTTTGAAAGCTCAATTGAGGGCTTAAATAAACCCTCAATCGAGCTTTTTCAAATAGCTCGATCAAAAGATTAAATAACCCTCGATTAAGCTTTGGAGCTCAATGGAAGGTTAGTTAAACCCTCGATCAAGCTATTAACTCGATTGAGGGTTTGATATAAATTATAGTAAAAGTTATTTTTTAAATAGTTTTAGCTAATCTCTCAATCAAGCTATTAGCTCGATCGACAGATTTGTCATCATAAAAATATATGTTATAGTAAAAAACTTATTTTTTTAATAATGTTTTTATAAATTTTTGTCAACATAAAAAATTATAAGTCATGGTAAAAAAAATAATTTTGCTAATTACTATGCTTTTTCTAATAGTATAATGCACAACATCAAATACCACGAGCAAATTCACCATGGTATACCAAAACCATGGGCCATAAATCACTAACAACAAACATTAGCATTAATTAATGTTTTTTGTTAGTGATTTATGGCCCACGGTTTTGAAATCCCATGGTAAATTTGCCCATGGTATTTTGATGTTGTGCATTATATTTGTAATTTTATTTCTATGTCCCAAATGATTTTCTTTATTATCTTTTTTGCTCTTAATAAATTATATCTATATTGTGATATAAGTAAAAATAATTTTTTTTAGGTAAGTTAATTTTTATAACAAAAAAATTATTAATTCAAATACCTCGATAGAGCTAAAAGCTCGATCGAGATATTTAGCTCGATCAAGATATTTGAATTAATAATTTTTTTCCCGTATTTGAATTAATATAGTTTTTTATGGTCAAAAACTCGATCGAGCTAATATCTCAATCAAGAGGTTTTCTCGATCGAGCTTTTGTTTAACCACGCTTTCCCTTGATTGAGATGTTTCGAAAACATGCACAAACACTCGATTGAGCTATTTAAAACCCTCATTTGAGCTAATAACTCAATCAAGGGCTTTAAAACAGGCTTTCAGCCCCCTTTTTAAAACTTTTTTTCTGCTCTGTTTTCCAAACCTACACCTTTGCCTAGGATGCACCTTAGATGGTGGACTTCATACCAATGGATCCATCAACGAATCATCTATCCATTGACATATAATTTACAAGTTTCTGAGTTCATATGATATTTTTTTCTTTTGAAACTTACACTTACAAAACCATGTCAACAACTTCGAATCAACGCAAAGATAAATCAACATAAAAAGTACAAAACAAAAAAACTTCAAAAAATACATACGCCCCAGACCAACGTGCTCTCTTCGAAAGGGTGTTTTTTATTTTTCAATTTTTGTAACCAGTAAAGAAAAAGTTTACGTGCACACACCTGTACGAAATGCAATTAAAATTTCCAACAATCAATTTCAAAAATTAGAAAAATAATATAATTTTTCATCATAAATTAAAAGAAAAGTATGTGCACTCCAATGCATTTTGTGTAGATTATGTTCATATATATTTTTTTTCAAAAATTATGCATTTATCACTAAATTATTTTACGTGCACACAAGCCACTTGTAAACTTTTGCTGAATTTACAAGAACGCACCTATCATTAAATGCAATTTTGGCATATTAAATACTAAAAAATTTAAATATATGTAGAAAGACAACATAATTCTCTACAATTTGTTTTTTAGTTGCATGTCGGAATTCACAAGGCATATATGAATTTTGAGGGCTTCAATTTAATGAATGTGTAACAAATTAAATTTTCATCGTCACTTTTGACCAAAAAGTGTTACTCATCTTCATGGATTCACCCAGAAGCAGAAGCTATGTATCAAATTATTTCCAAGCAACACATTGAAAGACTATACTGGCAACATATAATTATATGAAGCATAATTATCTTGAGAATAGAAAGCTCTTTTCATACCAATGGATCCGTCAACGAATCATCTATCCATTGACATATAATTTACGAGTTTCTGAGTTCATATGATATTTTTTTCTTTTGAAACTTACACTTACAAAACCCTAAGTTGCCAGGGTACTTGGGTACTGGGACGGGTACTGGTACGGGTACGGGTACGCCACTTTTTGAAATAGGGTACTTGGGTACGTCGGGGTACTGTAGACATATATATATATATATATATATATAATTTTATAAATTTATAATTAATAATTATATTAATATATTAATAATTTTATTATTAAGTTAATAAGTTTTCAACCAGTAACACACATTTGACATTGGTATTGCTTCTTGCACATTAATTCAAATTACATATATGATATTGTCATTGATATTGATATGAAATTTGAATCATTAGCATAATAGCATGATAATTTAGCATAATAGAATGATAATATGATATATGCCCATGACTCCATGAGTCCATTGTCATACTACATCCAAAATTTGGCAAATGGTATGCCTCACTTGCCATAGTTCTGAACATGAAATACAAAATAGCAAAATGAAAATAGTTGATTTGGCTTCCTCAAGCCATCTCTGCTAGGTCAACATCACTGTCATCTGCATCAGCATCTGGTTGATTTGGTCCCAAGGATGAGCACAAAATCTGGTGGAAGTAATACTTGTACACGTGGACCAAATTCAGTACTTCAATTTCAAATTTTCACCTATAACGAGCTTGTGCAGTTGTTCTCTTCACTACCATAGGTCCCATGGATGAGTATAAAATTTGGCAGAAGGAATACTTAAGAGTCATTTTAGATTCTGGAATACTGTAAAAGAAATGGCCACCTAAATAATTTATTCAGTAATCATATAAATTTTGCGCATCATATCATCCATAAAAAATTATTAGTCTACTGAACTGCACATTGTACACCTGAAATGGGCCCTAAAAACAAAGTGAATTTACCAAGCTGCAACAGATAACCTGGGTCTCTTCTCTCAATGAGGGAGATAAATAACTATTATTATGAACGAATAAGCTATAGCAAAGCTTTTTATTTGAGTTTGATTATTATTATGGTCATATGTTCATTATAGTTAAGTTGTGCTTTACATTAATAGAGTGACTTATGTTAATAAAGTCACATGTCATATTTAGCTTAGCTGAAACATTTAAGTAGTTTCTGATTATGGGAATACCAACAGGCATTCACTCGATGTATCCACATACAGATGTATTTTGAAATATGAAGTTACCAATTTAAATAGCTCTCTTTCATTGCTGGCATACTTGTTTTCCACAATTGTTGTATGCATTTAATAACAAAGTATCAAAACCAAGTTAGATATTGGCCTCTGGAAGACAGTCAAGGTTAGCGAAGCGAGACCAGAGGACTGTTGTAGCATACCAACATGGAATCGTGGTCAAGGGATTAATTGGCATACGAAGTGCAGAAGAGAGATTCCCTCATCTATAGGCAGTAGTGTGTTAGTAACTAGTAATTAGTAACTAGTAATTCCCTGTATAATTAGTAACTAGTAATTACTAATTAGTAATAAAATAATTAGTAACTAGTAATTCCCTGTATAGTGTATTAGTAACTAGTAATTAGTAATAAAATAAGTTAATAAGTAATAAGCAATACTAATAACTGTGAAATTTCCAGTCTGCGTTTCAATTTCATGCCCGGAAGTACCCTAAAATCCGTGACCAAGTACCCGGTACTTGGGTGAAGTACCCGGTACTTACGCGGTACTCCCAGAGGTACCAGTCCCGGTACCCGGTACGGCGGTACGGGTGCCCAACCCCCCGGTACGGGTACCCTGGCAACTTAGACAAAACCATGTCAACAACTTCGAATCAGCGCAAAGATAAATCAACAACATAAAAAGTACAAAACAAAAAAACTTCAAAAAATACATACGCCCCAGACCAACGTGCTCTCTTCGAAAGGGTGTTTTTTATTTTTCAATTTTTGTAACCAGTAAAGAAAAAGTTTGCGTGCACACACGTGTACGAAATGCAATTAAAATTTCCAACAATCAATTTCAAAAATTAGAAAAATAATATAATTTTTCATCATAAATTAAAAAAAAAAATATGTGCACCCCAGTGCATTTTGTGTAGATTATGTTCATATATATTTTTTTTCAAAAATTATGCATTTATCACTAAATTATTTTACGTGCACACAAGCCACTTGTAAACTTTTGTTGAATTTACAAGAACGCACCTATCATTAAATGCAATTTTGGCATATTAAATACTAAAAAATTTAAATATATGTAGAAAGACAACATAATTCTCTACAATTTGTTTTTTAGTTGCGTGTCGGAATTCACAAGGCATATATGAATTCTGAGGGCTTCAATTTAATGAATGTGTAACAAACTGAATTTTCACTGTCACTTTTGACCAAAAAGTGTTACCCATCTTCATGGATTCACCCAGAAGCAGAAGCTATGTATCAAATTATTTCCAAGCAACACATTGAAAGACTATACTGGCAACATATAATTATATGAAGCATAATTATCTTGAGAATAGAGAGCTCTTTTCATACCAATGGATCCGTCAATGAATCATCTATCCATTGACATATAATTTACGAGTTTCTGAGTTCATATGATATTTTTTTCTTTTGAAACTTACACTTACAAAACCATGTCAACAATTTCGAATCAGCGCAAAGATAAATCAACAACATAAAAAGTACAAAACAAAAAAACTTCAAAAAATACATACGCCCTAGATCAACGTGCTCTCTTCGAAAGGGTGTTTTTTATTTTTCAATTTTTGTAACTACTAAAAAAAAATTTTACGTGCACACACGTGTACAAAATGCAATTAAAATTTCCAATAATCAATTTCAAAAATTAGAAAAATAATATAATTTTTCATCATAAATTAAAAGAAAAATGTGTGCGCTCCAGTGCATTTTGTGTAGATTATGTTCATATTTTTTTTTTTCAAAAATTATGCATTTATCACTAAATTATTTTACGTGCACACAAACCACTTGTAAACTTTTGCTGAATTTACAAGAACGCACCTATCATTAAATGCAATTTTGGCATATTAAATAATAAAAAATTTAAATATATGTAGAAAGACAACATAATTCTCTACAATTTGTTTTTTAGTTGTGTGTCGGAATTCACAAGGCATATATGAATTTTGAGGGCTTCAATTTAATGAATGTGTAACAAATTGAATTTTCACCGTCACTTTTGACCAAAAAGTGTTACCCATCTTCATGGATTCACCCAGAAGCAGAAGCTATGTATCAAATTATTTCCAAGCAACACATTGAAAGACTATACTGGCAACATATAATTATATGAAGCATAATTATCTTGAGAATAGAGAGCTCTTTTCATGTTTTCAAAAGTTTTTTTTCTGTTCTGCCTCATTGAAATGTTTCCATATGTTTCTCAAGATGAACTAATATATCTAATCCTTTTGGCAAAGGGTTTTAACTCTCCTGATTACCTATCTATCTTCTCTGCCTCCATGTCATACAAAAGAGGGTTTTCCATTTCCTGTTGTATCACTTCTTTACTTTCCTGACCAATGTAACTCTAAAATCTAGTCCTACATGGAAATATATATGATAGGCATTGTGATCAAAATCTTTGGGTCAGTTCTTTTCTACTGAAAGCAATTTTTGAAGATGTAAATGATCATCCTAGCTAGATCGGTACAGGAAGAAGCTTTTGACATTCCACTATTATTTATATTCTTGTTACAGGAAAAGTGCTGCTCTAAGTAGTAGTCATGGAGATCATGCCATTACTGATTCAGCTGAAAATGCAAATGGTTTAAATGCTGGTCTGGCAAATACAGTTATAAAGCGTTTGTCAGCTAAAGATGGTGCTGTTCTTCGAAGGCTATTAGTAACTGCTGTATGGAATATTTTTCTCTTTTCTCTAGATGCATTCTCATGCATGTTTGTTCATTCTCACATCCAAGCATTCATCTGAAATATTCCTTTCAAGTAATAAAGAATATTCCAATAATAAACTAATCTGTGTTGTTGATCTTGACAGTAGCATAACAACAAATAAATAGGCTCTCATTATCCTATTTTTTACTTTTGGTTAAGATAAATTTGTGTATAAAAGATCTTTCAACGTACATTGTCTTTTAGTTTTAATTTGATCATTGCAACAAGTCAATTAAAATAGTTCACTGGGGTCAAGTTTTAATTTTTTGTGATTTCTTAGTATTGTAATTTTGAAATAAAGTACCAGTTTGCTTATCTTATTTACTTGTGCATTTTCGACATCTTCAACGTTTACAATTTATGTATAGGCTCATTATATCTACTAGAATATTGAGAATATGAGAAAATCATTCAACAATACAAAACATGCAAAGCCTGAACGACACTAGCCTTCTATCTAATCAAGCAACAAAGAACATGAACAAAAATGGAGATAAGAGAATAGACAAAAGAACACCAGATGTACATGGCAAAACCCCAAATGAGGAAACATCCATGGAAGGCTTGGTCTTCTATATGCTTCATAAATCTCCATCTAACAATACAAGGCATCTCCACATATGCATCACTCTCCATCTTCACACCATGTCATAATCATGTGTATACAAATGACATACACAACATGTGATGTGTGATTTCACAATATATCACAACATACCCAAAAGGGTCTCCTTCACCTCTATTATATAGCTTGAGGTATGGAACATTTACATCTCTATGTGATGTGTGATTTCACAATATATCACAACATACCCAAAAGGGTCTCTTTCACCTCTATTATATAGCTAGAGGTATGGAACATTTACATCCCATAACACAAGTGGGATAAATAGCTTTCCACCTCTCTTATATAAAGAATGGTTATAAGAGATTTTAATTATGTGATGCATGTGGGATACTATTTTATAATATTAGAGTTATTTTATGCGTTTTAATGATATTTTACCAACACTACCACACAAGTCATCATTACATATTCTAACACTCCCCCTTAATAATGACTAGGAGAAAGAATACAAATCGAGGAAGGTGTCATCACACTAACATCCCCCTTGATGACAACTTTCAGAATACCCCATAAGATGCGAAGAAGAACAGACTTCGCCTCATGGACTTGATGAAGATAACAATTGTTTCTGACTGAATCATGAAATTGCATCCAAACCAAGTTGTACAATGAACTCTTGCAGAACACCACAATAGTGTATAGAAACCTCTGAAGGCCAATACAAAGAACTGTGGCAAGCAAACAGTCATCACGACCTGTAACCCAACTGATAGCTAAAAGAACTATGTAATAGATGTCATCACGAATGCAAGAACCCCAAATCTATACATTGAAATGTTTCCGGCAGATAGTCTTCAAAGAACCCTTGTGAAGATTGCATGGTGAATACAAGACTCGAATGGCCTATCCATCGAAATATGTGCCAAGTAGACAGCCTTCACAACCAAGTTGAAAGATGCAAGAACAATAGACCTCATCACAAATACAAAAACCACGGATCTATCCATTAAAATGTTTCCAACAGACAGTCTTCATAACCAAAGAACTCTATTGAATATTGCATTACAAATACAAGACCCCAAGGGTCTATCCATCAAAAAGTTTGGTCCACAAATAATCATCATAACTTTATAGTAGAAGATGGAAGTTCATTTCATACATTGTTACTGGAATATGGTGATATAATATGGATTTGATTAAATTACATTTCTGCTTAACATCAACCATCCCGGATAACAAAAGGTTTCAACTTTACTGTTGTCTAGGATAAGCTGAAAATAGAAACAATGTTGAAGAACCATAGATTGCAATCATCAATATGTTTAATAGAGGAAGGGATGACAGAATCAAGCTATCCCACAACTCTTCACAAAAATCCTAATGGAGAAAGTGAGGTAGATACAGAACTAATCTGCACAAAAGAACCTCTAAGAGTAAAGCATATAATAAACATTATAAGCCTATAATTAAACAGGAAAAAATACATAGCATAACATGTGAAAGATAGATGAGCATATGAAATTGGTTTTACACAACAAGGGTTGGCAACAACATATAATGAGTGAGCATAATATGATACCAAGATAGAATAATAATAAAAATATGATCACATTAAATGATATCACTTAAATATATGAAAATATAGCCATCAAGTAACTAAGTCTTGTTGTTGTCGTAACACGCACCCAGGGGTTATCACAACGGAAATCATCAAGTTGCTTAGGTGTGTTCTTTGGGGGCAAGTTTCGAGTTGAGATACTGTCGATCAACACTCAACTCCTCCGTTTAGGCAAAACTCCTAACGAAGCCAAGGGGGGTAGTCCCTATTGCCGCCTAATACACACCTAGGGGGGAACGTGGCAAGAAACCTTCTAGCCGCTCGGTGTGTCTTTGGGGGCAAGTCAGAGTCAAGTGCTGCCACCTAATTACTCGACTCCTCTGTCTAGGCTTACTCTTAGCGAATCCAAGGGGGGTGGTCCCTATGAAATTAATCTAAGGCTTTTAACTATAAAAACAAATTAAAAGTCTAATCTAGGAGTTAATGAGATAAAATGGAAAAATATAACAACCAAGCATAGTTTGCAAATTAAAACAATTAATTAACACCACACATTATAGATAAGCATTCACGACATTTTATAATTGAAACTTAAAACATGGAAAATTAAAGACCAGTGCCGAGAATGTGTAATGTGATTGTTGTTGTGTAGTGTCGTGAAAGTATTGCAAGAGGCTTATTGTATATTTTAGAATTATTAATTGGTATTATGGGAGTGGGTAAATTCTTGATTTGGCCCAAAGAAATCTAACCTCTTGAACTGAGTGCTATAGCGGCTTAACCAAGTGTCCAACAAGGCGAGGATGAACTTGCTTAAAGTAGCCTTCTGACTCTATGGTGTACACCCTCGCAACCTCCTGAGTTCATAAAGTTATATTTGATTGGATTTTTCTATTTAAAACTAGTTTCTCTATTCATTTTTCTAATTGACCCAACTGTTCAGAGTCTTCAGACTAGGCTACATCAGTCAAGAGCATACTTCAGGCTTTGAGCATTGGTAAATTTTATTAAAATGTGAAGTGGATTGTTAGAACTATACTAGGCCCCAAGAGTCTCTTTTCCACACCACAAAATGGTGCAATACTTCGGGAGAGCAAGGGGAAAATTTTAAGTAAATTTTAGGAACAATTGTATTGTTGAAATACATAAGCATATAAAAGATAAATCGATTAAAATGGTCCTCTGAGGATGTTTGTGTGCTTTAGTGTTGTTGTTTAATTACTACAAACTTAAATGAAACTAATCTAAACAAAAAAAAATAAAAAAATCCAAAAAACGACTCGAATCCCCCATGGGGGGATGAGGGCAGGCATTGGAATAGCATGCAGAGCTCTTTTTAATTTTGATTACAATCAAGATTTTTTGAAGAACTACGGCTTGCCCTTTATCATTAGGGAACAAGACAGTTTACAATAAAGATAGAAAGTGAAGGTGCTTGAAGGGGGTTCTCCAAGTGGTCCTGGAAGCTCCAAATCCAATTTTTTTAGACTTTTATTATTCAAACCTGCTAAGCATGCAAAACAGACTAGCGAGCTTAGTTTATCAAAAAAGATAACCAAAAACACTTTAAGAGTGCTTTTGGCAATACTACAAATTGCCTGAAAAATATCCAAATGAACTAGTATGCAAAGACAGCTTTTTGGATGATCTCGGAAGCTTCTAAATCAATTTAATATTAATTTTAAATTGCAAACCTGCTAAGCATGCAAAAACTTCCAGCGAGCTCTTTTTGTCATGAAATGGCCAAAAACACTCAGAAAGTGATTTGGCCACACTTGCAAAATATGCCCAAACGTTTCTATGAAAAACTAGTTATGAAAAGCAATTAAAAATGAACCAAGAACACAAACTAGAAAGTTCGTTTCTTGCGATCTTGGCTTTCTCTTTTAGAGCAGCCAATATAAAGCTCTTAAATTATCCAAATATACTCTTCAACCATAAACAAATTTATCCTATCAAGATCTTTAGATTTTATGATGAAAAATAAGCTTGAAAAAGAATATTTGTGTAATTAGATCTAGATTCAAAATTTATGCTTTAAAAGAACTAAGATCTAATAGAATAACTTAGATCTACTTTAGATTTGCTTGATAATATGTAAATCTTAAAACAAGTAACCAGTAACCAAAGATGAAGAAGAAAGTGGATTTAAAAAATGAAACCAGTGGGGGTTGAGTGTTTGAAGAAGAGGAAATGGAGTCATCTCCCTGATGCACCGGTGAGATCTATTGCTTTGTTCGGATCTACTGAATGAAGGGATGAACTAACATGTTCATCGACTCCTCCAGCTTAGGCTACCTGTAAAACAGCTACAACACTAGCAAGGTGATAAGAGCATATGTGTAAATAATGAAGACAAAGCGATAAAGCAATGGTTTCAAACAAGAGATCACACTACTATAAGCATCCTATTATTATTGACAAGAGATTGTAAATTTCCTTAAAATCCACTCTAGAGTTAGAGTATGCCAAATTAATTAATTAAACCCAATTGCTACTGATAACCACACATTGATTTCATCACAAATAAATGCAGCGGAAAATAAACACCGAGAGAAAATACCAATGACACCAATAGAGACAACACAAATATTTTTGGGTATAAACCCCCGGACAAAACCCAAGATGGGAAAACCGGTGCAGCAATCTGAGATGAAATTTTATTATGAAGATATGAAACAAGTCCAATCAAAAAATCGATTTAGCCAACCTGGCAAAATCAGACCTCTATAATTCACTGAGAAGAACCCATAGACCTGTACGGCCTGCCCACGCAGTTTTACGGCCCCACTGCAGTTCCTACGGAATTCGTACGGCTGCCACGCCAACTATATGGACTGATTCTGTACGGCCTCAACTCACACATGCAGCCCCTCTGCGATCTGTTGTATGGCCTTGCTCGATCTGTACGACCTCCCTCTCTCTACAAATCGTACGGCCCTCTCTCTCTCTACCTGAGTGCTCTGTCGATCTCTGAAAGATTGCTCCTTTGTCTTCTTATCCGCAAACTTCCCTCTCCGTCTCTGTCGGAATGTGTGTCCTCTCCACCAATCAATCCTCCTTTTAACTCAATGGCCAAGCAAAAACCCTGACATCTCACTATAGATCTATGGATGAGATCCTCCGGTGAGATCAATGGCCAAGATTAGATTAACCATCACTTAAATATTTTTCACCTGCACTTTATAAAAAGTGTTCCATTAAGTCAATTAATAATTAGATCACTTTAAAGTTTAATATATTTTCCAAAGTTAGACTTAGGAAAAATACATTAAATATATTTCGCTTCCTTATTTAAGTCTTCTGCATGCAAGGACACATGCAATGCAGGAAGACCTTCCTTGTTGTCACTTTCTAACAACTATAGAGTATTACTCACGGATCTTAATGAAGATAGCTTCCCTTTGAAAGACATACAATCCCGACAATAACTAGTATGAAACCATGATACGATTTACCTCATATGTAACAAGCATGAAGATCTGACACCACAGACAATCACTAGACTAGCCTCCAAAACCTTCTTTATTAAACTCGGAATAGAAAATATTACAATACAGTATGAGCAGAGGTTCCACCTTTTGATCCTGAACGATGGACCATAGCCCTGCTTAAATAGCACAAACCATGCAGAGGGGGCACAAATCCCAAGAGAGGCACATTCTTGATTGATGAGTTAACTGGTGCTTGGAGTAGTGAGCTCTGAGTGAATAGGAGTTAACTTAATGAGGGATGCGCCACCTCTCAAGAGGTAGGCGCACCCTCTTCCTTGGTTATATCACCCCCAATCACCAACTGCCACATGCCAAAGTCGCCCATGCAGAGAGGAGGGCGAATTCCTTCATCTCATGTCAACTAGATCTTAACTGAATAGATTGGATCAATCTGTTTCGGAGCTCAAATAACTTAGTGTTGACTATCCAGTCACTTTAGTTTAACTCCGGACCAATCCCATTGTTTTAGGAACTTGTCCTTTTTTTATTATGTCTTTTTTGACATTTATTTTGTCTTTTTTGGAGAATTTGAGTAAATATCAATTTTTGAGATAAATACTTACTAAAAACTTAGGAAAAGTGGGTTTATGGGTTAAACGGGCGCTCTGGCTTAGAAAACGAGCATCCATTTATCAAATTCCACCCACAAACCACTTAATTATTACATTTTGAATTTTTTCAATTAAACCATAGGAAAAATGGTTTAATTAATTGAAAAAAATATTTTTTTAATAAAACCAAAAAAATGGTCCATGGCCGTGAAAATAAAAAAATTTAAAAGTTGAAAATAACCACCTAGGGACCTATTACATGACCATATGACTTTATTTTAGTGTCTAACATGTTTATATATGTTATAAAATGGACTCTAATAACACCCCAAGGCTTAACCACCAATTTGGGCATTCCAGCTTTGGAGGTGTAGGAGAAAAACTCATCGATTATACTCAGCTAAAGGCAAAGCATAATTGACAAGGGAAAAAACTCGTTGGAATACCTTCTTTGGTTGTCAAGTCCTAGGGAACCGAGTCACTCAAAGACCACCATGCTAGCACACTTTATTACAAACCCCATGGGGCATGGTCATGTATTACAAAAAATTAAAAGGAGGCCCTAAAAGGCCTGATTTGGAACTTCTGAACACTGATATGCACAACTATTTGTGCAACACTGGCGGCTCTCTGGAAGTCCAACTGAAGTGCAACTCAGTTGGTAACATATGGCTCCAATTGTGGGACGTGTGATTGATCTTTCTATGAAAGGAGATCATTTGAGAACTCCGGGATCTCATTTTCCTACATGGAAACATAAGTGCATCAGTCACATGTATATAAAAAAAAATAACCTAATGAAACTTATAAGTTGCAACATTTATTCATGAAAATGAAACTAATATACATAAAAATTAAACTAGTGTACAAAGAAATAAAGTTAGTATAATATGCATAAAATAAATCTAACTAGGAAACGAAATGCAGGATTAGGGTTTAGAAATCATGATACAAAGATGCCCCCATGGGAATCAGATATTTTCACTATAGAACAATATGAGAAGCCCTCCGTTGACTAGGAGGGTACACTTCTCCTCGTCCAGATTGCTCAGGAAGAAAGCGTTCGTGCCTGCTACTTCATGAATGAGATAAGGGCCTGTCCATAAGCTATCAAACTTTTCGTGTTTCCCAAGCTTTTCCCATCTTTTGTCCCAAAGTAGAATTGTGTCACCAATCTGAAATACCCTTTGCTTTGATGACTTATCAAAAATTTTCTTAACTTTCTCTTGATTCTTAATACTCTGATCAACCGCCTTCCTTCTGATTTCATCCAACTCAACCAATTGATCTATCCTGTACTGAGATGCATCCTAATCTGTGCTACACTCTTCAAGTAACTGATACACTGGCAACTTCAGGTGAATAGGTAAAGTAACATCAAGTCCATAAACTAGTTCAAATGGGGATTTTCCAGTTGAACTTTTCTTAGTGATCCTATCTGCCCATAATGCAAATCTGATCTTACTATCCCAGGCTTTCTTATTATCTCCAACAATCTTTTTAACAATGGTCATTAAATTCTTATTACCAGATTTTGCTAGACCATTTCCTTGGGGATAGTAATTTGATGAATGTGATAGGATGATCATGTTATCACACAACTTGTAGTTGTCTCTAAAGGTATCCCATCCAGGACGGTAGAGGTGTAGACAACTAAAGAGGTGACCCAGGAAATGCCACGGTTCCCAATGCAAGATGGGTGTCACATTAACCGAGGCACTCTTCACTTTAGATCAATCCTAAGCAAGATCAGGGGGGAGACCCTAGCTTAGCCAATGAAGGATAGCAAATGCAATCAAGGCCTCCTAGGGAAATGTGATGATGAAGGATAAGGAGACCAAGATGAAATAAGATCTAGATCTATAGTGGATAAGTGGACCCAAAGTGGTTAGGGCTTGGTTGAAGAGGCTTAGGAAGTGACAAGTGTTCAACCAAGTGTAAGATAGGGTCACTTATGGATTAAGGATAGTAGATCTAGATAGATCTAATGCCAAAGAAAAGTACCCAAGTGGGGCCCACCGTTAAAAAAGTGGAAAAGTGGTCCAAATGGGGCCCACAAGGTCAAGATCAAGATGAGATGGCACTAGAAGGGGTGCAAATGATTAGATCTAATGGATCAATGAAGAATAGGCAAGTAGATCTAAGAAAAAGCTAATGCATCACCTAATGACCCAAGTGGGGCTCAACCCTCAAAATGAGGAATGGGGCCCACAAGGTGAAAATCAATAGGGTGAAGCACTAGGGGTAGGTTTTAGGAGTTGATCTATCCAATGAAGCAAAATCTCACATACCCACATACTAGAACTAACGAAGAGGCCACTCTCCTAGGGATGCGACTTCCCTTGGACAGACCTAGTGCCTTGGGAAATGGGCCAAATGGAGTCCAAACCTCGCCAAATTATAGATCGGGATTGTCGTGAAGATTATTAAGGTGGGTTTTAATTTATATCCCCAAAAGCATGCTAGAGCCAAGTACATCTAAAAAAAGTAAAAATGAGGGTTTTAATTATGAGGGTTTTGGTGACCAATAGGATAGAAAACAAGCGAAATGGATACATACCTTGTAGATTTTACCTCAAAAGCTTGCGGCTACCTTGCGCATAGATGATCCTTGCATTTAGTTACAATTCCAAGCTAGATCCAAGTGATTCCAAGCATGAACGTCCAAGCCCTAGGAGGAAAAACGTCCCATTCAACCTGTCAATCAAACTACCATAAGTTAGATTTGATCCACAAACAAATGAGATCTAAGCATGTCATATCAAAAGAGCAATCAATGGACAAAGCACAATTGAAAAACTCCCTCAAAATGAAGACATCTTTCCCAAAGGGGGATGCGAGCAACCCCAACAATCTTCCCTTCAAAGCAATTCGCACTCCTAGCTTCAATCAATTCGGCCTCCCTTAGTAGCTATCAAATTCACCTGTAAAAGCAAAGATGTCTAAAAGCAAACGATGTATAATCATGTACAAGAGCAACCCAATCAAAGCCATGAAGAAGGTCTCCAAAAATAGTATTTTATTCCAAGTTTTCCAGAGCCCAAAGGTGCCTTTACAATAGGGGGGTCTCCTCCTTAAATAGGATGAGGAAGACCAAAACCCTAAACCACTTTTGAAATGAGTGGTTGAGATCAAAAAATACAACAATATAATCAATGGCTAAGATGAGCCAATACAACATAAGACAAGGATCACTCACTAAGTGATGACGTCATGGTCTAAAAGACACTAAGAGGGGTGACGTCATGGCTAGGGAAGACTAATACAAGTGTCTCTCACACAAGATGACTAGGACAAGTGACTAGAAGCACATGGTGGGGCTAGGAGGTATTATTCCCCTTCACTAGCATCACCCCATGGCACAATAATATAACATAAGACTCAATGACATGTCCAAGTACACAAATGATCAAATCCTATCCCCCCAAAGCTGAGAGAAATATACATCAAAAGACATCCTGCTGACTGTGTGGACTCCACTAACTGTTGCAAAATAATCTAGGAGTGGGATACACCATGGATGACCTCAGAGAAGATATCATGCCAAAACTTTGCCTAAAATTTCCAAATCGAATTCCTAAGTGACCTTTTTATTCCATTTTTTAATCCTCCTTAAAACCATGATATTGCCCATAACTGACCACCAAGTGCCTGCGTTGTCAAACTGAGTGTGCCATCATGTCCAGAAGGGGGTTAATACGTTAAAAACAAGTGGTTGGACCACCCCCTTCCTCTGTAGCTCCCTAGGCAACGACTAGCCTCCAAGGCTATGGCTGGACAGGCCACATCAGCATGGCCAATCTGGTCAACAGGTGGAAAACTGCTTATAACATGCTCGAGAGTGCCGGAAACTGATAGATAAGTGTCTCAATGGTTCCAAAAGACCCAAATCCACTAGAGGTGAGTACTCATACACCTCATGATAACCTGTAGGATTATCTGTAGGGTCCACCATACCGGGATAGTGTAAAAATATGATGATCTGGAAATAATAATAAACATGATAAACTGCATCAATCATCATCTGAAGCCTGTGTCCATCATATGGAATCATCAATAAGGTATATAGAAGACCATATATTATCATCATACATAAAGTGGTCCATCTCATCACAGATCCCAAGGTTGACCTTGGTCAAACTATGTTTGACCGATCAAACTGATCAAAATATGACCCTGGCTAAGAAGCCAAGCTGCTGCAAGTGCAAATAGTTAAGACATGCTCTCTAGATCATTTTCATAGCTAGACTCTAAAGTATTAAGCATTATTTCACTGGCAGTTAATAAATAGTAAATAGGTTAGTTAAATAATCCACTTCCAAAAAGAATTCCAAGCATATACTTGTTTGTAAACATGATCAAATTGCTAGCAAAGGGTGAAGGCTGAAGACATAAGGCTAAGCTCGAAGGGATGACTTGACATAGTGATACTTTGGATGAAGGACGTGGTGTTACACACTTAAGCATGTGTTGGACAAGAGATACACAAAGAATGGCGGTGTCTCACAAATGGGTGAGTTGTTCAGAGAACTGCTTATTCAACCTTGGCAAAAATTGTCTACTACTAGAACCGTCATAAACTAGGTGCTCGGCTAACCATAACTTGAGGTTCTAGGGGACACTTAGATTAGTTGTCCCTTGTTCCATTTCACATCATCACCCGTAGGCTCAATGAGGAAAGTTTCACATATAAGGTCAGCAATCTTTAGATTTCGCATACATTTAGCCACTGCTTTTTGGGACCTTTCATTTCATTTCATGGCTAGCAATCTTTAGATTTAGCATACATTTATCCATTGCTTTTTAGGCCTAATATGACCCCTCTGGGATTTCACATGCGCTGATAAGCACAACTAATTGCAATTTACATCCGAGGTGCATTTACATTTCACATTTGAATTTCACTTCAATTTCATAGCCCTTTTCATTGGGCTGTACAAGATATAACAATAGTTTCCATATGTAGTACAATTTTGCTTCAGGTTTTAGCCAACACAACTCAAGCAACTAGGGGGACTTCTACAATCTAAACAAAACATCGGGGCAACTGACTAGAATGATAAAGGCATAAAATCCAACTCACCAAGGGCAAGTTTTGTTGCCAACTTAGAGCCGAGACACAATATAAACATGGATGCAAGTCCAACACAAAGGCAGAAGTAGGGAGATCCTCAATATCACAAGTCAAGGTGTAAGTCAGGGTGAAACCAATATATGGGGCGATGACAAATGGATGGGTGGAGACAAGTGAAGATGGTGCCTAATCTAGCAAGTCAGAAAGACACTAAATCATCATGTTTACATTCATAGGAAGATAAGGACCTGTTGATGCCTCGAAATTCGTAGCACCAATCAGCAAGGGATTCTCCCCGATAAGCAAGCCCAATTAGATCGCTCACCGATTGGTGTGGGGAATCCGTCCGGTTAACGGCCCGACTACCGTATAAGATTTAAAGATTTGTTTCCTTTCACCAGTTACGGCCTGATCCACCGTTTATGTATTTTATGTTTAAAAATTATATGCAAGTGCTCTATCTGAATGCATGCAATTAAAACAAATCTGATCTAAAATTATCTAAGCTAATTAATCTATCCCTGCAGGGAGCAAAACTGAAATATGAGTAATACACTGGAAATACACCCAAGAATCTCCTAGGTAATTGTTTAATAACATAGATGCATTTGGGCCCACACGGGTGTGGCTCATTGGCGGTTCACTTGATATGAAGTCACATGTTGTAAATTGGAGGTCACGAGTTCAAATCACACCCGGCTTTACCCGTGTCCCATGCTTGCAGGGTGTGTGGGGCACCTAGCGGTATAGTGGTAGTGGGATTGGATCCCTGAACCTCGTGTCACGTGAGTACCAGCCTAGTCTCCAATTGCCGATTCCCCTAGCACAAAAAAAAAAAACATAGATGCATTTGCTGCAGAAAGTAAAAGATATCAAAGATAGCTTTGACATAATTAAAACATTCCATTACTCATTTAACACAGAATATTTGCACAAGAAATGAGAGCATTCATAACAGAGAATTAATTCAGAATAGTTAGGAACAATCTCACAGTATATGTATGAAAGATGAAGAAATAATTCAGCAGATATCCAACATATTCCCAAGCAAAACTCAGTGTTAGCTTTTCCCAGGCAAAACAGGTCCTTTATTAATGCAGCAAAGTAATTCACGGACAGAACAAGTCAGTCCTTTCACCTACCAAAAAGTCCCTTCTCTTCTCTTCTACTCTTCTATTTATAACTTTTACAAAATTTGTCTCTTCTCATTCCCTAACCCTAGGGAAACAGAAAAGTTTGTCTTCTAGTGCCTAAATGAGACAAAAGTAATTTCTAGCTGTTTTTAAAAACATTTATACTAGAAAACAGCCTCCAGCTGCCTTTCCTAATTTTACAATAAAACAAAATTAATTCCCAGCTGGGCCTACTGCCTCAGGTGGTCTTTCAACTTCAGCCGACCCATCCAATTCAGTAGGTTTGTCCACTACAGCAGGTTTGTCTACTTCAGCAATGTAGCTGGTCCACTGGGCGATTTCTCGTATGATAAAATTGCTTCGCGCAGAAATCATCATCTTCAGTGATATTTCATGCTTACGCCAATCTGATTTAATGTTTGTTGCTCCTGCTATTGTCGCCTAGGCGATGTCTTCCATAAAATAAGCATGGATAGAAGTCTGCCCAATAAACCGGTGGAGGTCTTTTGGTGTCAGGACATCTATCTTCCTTAGGTACGCTATTTCTGAATTCAGTTCGCCCTGCAGGTTTGACAAACATTGCTCTCTGTCGGGAAAATCATTTATGGTCTGAGGTAAAACCATATGACATTTCTCATGGGTATCTCGGACCTTTGAGTAGAAGTCGGTACATTTTCCGATAGTTTTCTGTATTCCGATAATTATTTTCGTACCACAGTCTCTACAAAATTCAAGGAGTCCTATATCCAGATTTGAACCATCTGCGGACTTGACAGGTAGGTGCCCTGGGAATCCTAATTTCCCTTTTCTCCATTCAAGTTGTCTATTGATTTCCTCTAAGTTGCGTACATACTTCCTCTTGAGTCTCGACGCATCAACTTCAATTACCTTCATCCTTGCAATCATTCCTTTTTCCTCACACACCTCCTCCGTGATCAGCTCTAGCGACTGATAAACTTTCCTCAGCGTATCGCCTGCCTGCTCATGGAACGTGGTTAGGTCTTGCTTCTTCTCGTTTGCATCCTTTAACTGCTCTTTTTCAACCGTCAGCCTTTCGAACTGAGGTTTATAGAACTCAATCCGTTGCATATTGTTGGCTTCATGCTGCTCTAACTCTTGTATGCGTGCTTCTAACTCTTTCTTTTCACCTTCTGTGATTACTAGATGCACACTTAGAGCGTTCTTTTCGTCTCCGAGCTTCTGGGCCTGCAAAGCTGTTTCTTTCTGGTCATCTTGAAGCTCGATATATTTCCTCTTCAGCTCGTTTCCCTGGTGTACCTCCTTCATAAGATTATCTTTAACCTTGAAGCACTTCTCCTTGTATTTATTTACTTTATCCATCAGAAGATCTACATTATCGGCACTTGCCTGAGCCAAGGCCACAGTGCATGCTGTCGTGAACTGAGGATCGTTGTTGGTCCTGTTATCACATATATAGTATCCGGGCTACCATACACTATTTTGTTGATTCCAATACACTTTTCAGCCAGTTCCCTTGCATTGAGATGCTGAGATGAGCATCTATTATGGATCATGATTATTATATGGACAACAGTTGTGTTCCCCATGCCATGACTGAGTTTCAGGACACTCAGAGAGATGACCGATGTAGCCATTTAGCCATTTATACAGAGCAGTCAGTATTGCCCAGAGTTACAACAGCAGTTTCAGAGGACAGATGTTGGTTCAGATTATGTGCATTCAGGTATATGACTCAGCAGGTATATTCTTGTGTTATGGTTATATTGCTTTTATATTCATTCTTGTAGCATGTCTTAGCATTTAGTATCATGATCTGGTGATCATATAGATATGTGGACCTGGTTGTATCTTTATATATATTATATTTGTCCCCACTCAGACTTAGAAGTTCATTATCCATACTCATTGGTTTTACCCTCCCTAGGGAGAATGGAGGTGATCATTCCCACCATACTTTGGCTTGCTAGTGTTGGTCTCATTATTCACTGTCTTCACCCATCCATTACCTACCTATTTGTTTATTACCCTGACTTACTACTTGACTAGTGGCATGGAGGACCTTCCCCCCGCTCTAGCCTCTGTGTTGGATAAGCTTCCCTATTTCTTGTGTCTCGGCTCTGAGTTGGTGACAGAACCTACCTTTGGTGAGTTGGATTGTAGTCCTAAATCATTATGGTCGATTGTCCCAATGTTTGGCACTGGTACGAGGTCCCCCTAGTCACTTAAGATGTGTTGGCTAAAATTGAAAGCTCATGTACTACTTATGGAAACTTATGTAAATTCGCCCAGGAAACTGTAAACTCTAGAATGTGTTTATCAACACACATGAGTAAAGGGCAAGAGCAATGAAAAGCTATAAATACTCCTTGAAGAGTATAAGAAAGGTCTAAAAAGCAATGGTTCTTAAACTCTATATCTAAACGATTGTTGACCTTATATGTATAAACATGCCCTGGATGCAAGCTGCAATTAGTTGTGCTTCTTAGCACACCTGAGATCCGAAGGGTTATGCAAGCCAAAAAGGCCATGAAGTGAAATCAATGGATCCTAATGAACTTGGATCATCTTTTATAAAAGTAGACATGAAGCCTAAGTTGAATAAGCACTCTTTGAACAACTTACCCATCTGTGAGACACTGCCATCCCCTGTGTTATTTGCTTGTCCAACATATGTTAGAGTGTGTATTCCTTTTCCATTTCCAAAGTGTCACAATGTCAAGTCAGTAGTCATCCCTTAGCCTAGCCTTTTAACTTTTAGCCCTCACCCTTCACTAGCAAATTGGTCACAACTATGAAGTGAGTATGGTTTGGGAAGTCTGGTCTGAGTAATAATAATAATTAATGACTTTATATATTTGGTTTTAGATCGCCAGTAATGATTACTTCTTGTTATAATTGTTACTTGAATGAATTGTAGAGCATGCATTAACCTTTGGCACTTGCAGCAGTTTGATGATAGCCTGAGTTATATTTTGGGTCATGTTGACTTGGTCAAACCTAGTTTGACCAAAAGTCAACCATAGGACAGGAGGTGGCAGACCTCAGATGATGCAGAGATATGATAAATGGTCTGGTACAGGTCACCAGTTGGTTCTATGCAGTGGTTTCAGGCTTATGATGATGATTTGTGCTTTTCAGCACTTTTACAGATTATTATTATTTGGTCTGTCGGATATGATGGATATTTATTTTGATCATGCAGAGATCTATATGGTGTATGAGTACACATCTTGGATAGATTTGGGCTCTCTGAATCCAATGAGACAATTTGTTTTAAGTTCCGGGCAGTTACAGTGATTTTTAGCCTCAGTTGGCTATCCTAGTGCAGTTTTGGCCCTATCAGATGGCCTGTCAGAGCAGTGATGAGATTTGATTGGTTCACCTAGGGAGCTGTGCATGGAGAGGGTGGTCCAGTCACTTGTTATTACCATATTAACCCCCTCCCAGAGAGCCTAGTGGCCTCACCTTGACAGCGCAGGCACTCAAGGAGGCAGTTTGGGCAGTTTCACACTTCCCAAGGCAGATCAGAAATGGTAAAAATGGCTACTGAAGGATTCGATTTGGGCTACTGAGGCAAGGGATTGGCATGGGATGACTTGTGATGATGAGTGGGATGTCTTCACACCTTCTCCAGCAGTTTCAGCTTCCAGAGGAATCCACACTCATTTCTCCGACACATTTTATGGTTTTCTGGAGCCTCCTAAGGCTCACGACTTTTCCAGAGAGGCATGATTTGGTGTCTAGCTTGATTATTTTACATTATTGTGCCATGGGGATTGACCAAGGGTGTTAGAAATTATCCCTTGGACCCACCATGAGCTAGATCTTATATTTTATCATTGAGATTTGGTGGGACCCCCTCTCCTAGGGCGATTTGGTCCATTGATGTATTATTTTATTATTGATCCATGTACTTTTATGTTGAACTCATCTCAACCATTGATTAGATCACTTTGATCTTTTAATCTTAACCATCCATTTAAAAGGTGGTTAGGATTTTGGTAGCTCTCCATCCTATTTAAAGGAGAGAGCTTCTCATTGTAATGGGTCTTTGGCTCTTGGAATCTTGATAATAGAAAAACTTCTTGTGGAAATTCTTGGGTCTCCTTTGCATTTGGTGTTCTTAAATGGTGATTGGAAAGTCTATTGCATCCTATCATTTGGAAATTTGTGGTAAGATCTATCTTTTTGGGAAAACTTTGTCTTGTCTACTGGAGGGTGACTTAAACTTGGGCGTTTTTGCAAGGCTTCTAACTCACTCACTTGGCATTCGCTTGTATCAGGGGGTTATCATTAGTATCATTGTGATCTATGCTATCTTTCTGTTATTTCTCTTGTGGCATTAGTCTTATCTCTTGATTGCATCAAATCTGATATTGTTGACGTTTGTTGTGCAGGAGAGGGGGCGCATTGGCTTCCTTGGGAAAAATCGATCTCATAGAAAACTACCTCAAATCTTCTCAAATTGGTCGGGTTTGCATAGATCATCATCATCAAGGCATCTACAAGGTTATCTAGGTAAGATCCGTAGGTTTGTTTACTATTTCCTGATCCCAATCCATTGGCATAAACATTTAACTATTAAAACCCTCATTTTGCATTTTCTTAGATCTACTTGGATCTAGTAAGCTTTTGGGTAAGATATTGAAAACCCACCTCTATAGCATCCACGGCAATTTGGATCTATAGTTTGGTGTGGATTGGCTTCCATTTGACCCCTTTCCCAAGGCACATTAGCCTCTCCAAGGGAGGTAGCACTTCCTGATAGAGGGTGTTTGCTAGGTTCCAAGGTCTAGGTAGGTGAGATCCCACTTGATTTGAACTCCTCTCACTTGATAACCTACCCTTAGTCTTCACCTTGTTGATTTTCACCTTGTGGGCCCTGTTGTCCGCCAATCTGCACACCAGCAGCAGAAATCTTTCGAAAGTTGTCTCTTCACTACAAGTGAGAGAGGTGTGGCCTTGGGGGCAAGCAATGAGCCAGGTACTGTCACCTGAATCCCAGCTCCTATGTTTAGGCTAACTCCTAACGAATCCAAGGGGGGTAGTCCCTACAAAGAGTTTTACTAAGGCTCTTATGTGTTTTAAGTGTTTTTTGTATGGGGTGATGCGGATGAGTGTTGTTTAGGAGTTTTTAGATGATAGATCACAATTTACGAAATAAACACAAGATAAGCAATCCACGTTGCGATATGAGACAAGAGATTCGAGATATGACCACTTTGATAAAATTAAGGCAAGACAACCATGAAAATATAAATGCTCCAGATAGATAATAAGCAAAATAGAAAGATGCCAAGGACCACTGCCTTATGGAGTCAAAAAAGTCTTGAGTGCTTGGGTTGCTTGATACAAGAGTTCAAAGTGGTAATGTTCGTGAGATCGTCCTGCGATTAATCTTGGTTTATTGAATATTTTAATGGTCTTGATTATTAGGGCTAAAACCAAGGATATCAAAAGAGTGGAACCTTAACCATGAACAAATATTGGCAACCTCTTAGATGGTATGTCGGGAGCACCCAGATTGCAAAGAGGACAAGTGTACTTACGGCTTGACCGCCCTCGAGTCTGACAGTGGATTCCCGGCACCACCTGTTTCAAGAAGCACCTCAGTGATTTGATACTGGTTTTGGTTATGGGTAAAATTTTAATTATGTTATCACTTGTAAGTTTAGCAAGTCCTTCACCTTTCTGAGTACTAACCCAACCATTTCCGGTTGGCAGAGCATACGGGTGTTGGACAAACGACCAAAGTAAATTAATTAGGGGAAATGTGAATTGAAGTGTTTTATTAAATTAAGAGCATTTGTTCAACCCTCCGACAGAGAGCACTCTTGACTTAGTCTTAAGACCACAGTTCAAGAGACTTCCTACTTTAAAATGCCTAATGCAAGGGGAAAGTGCAAATCTACAATGCTCTCCGACAGAGAGTGCTCTTGACTTGGATTTGGCCAAGTTCAAGAGACTTTGTTTATTTTAAGAAACAAGAAGCAGTTGTGAAAACAGGATATTGAAACTTTGTAATATTTAAATCATGTGGTATCTCAATAGATATGAAACACAGCTAGCATGCTACTTGCAAAATAAAATGAAATAAATGAAGGATTTAGTGTTCTACCAAGCAATTTTACACTAAAGGTGGGATCAATCTCCGAACAAGGTCAACCTCTAAGAACCGCCCGCATTTGAGAACTTCCAGCTAGCTGAAAGCTCTATCAAGGAAACTGACGGGGAAGGAAGAGTAACCACAAATTATGTGGTCCTCCCCTGGGATGGGATCCCAAGGATACAACTTCTGGTCGAAGGCTTGGAAGAGAAATACAAGATGAAATAAAAACTAATCTAAAGCAAAAATTGAAAGATCTAACCCAATCACAACACTCTTCCCCAAATGGGGAAGAAAACCAAAAAAGTGGAGGCCCCTCCACTTGAACTTTTTATTAATCGTGTACAATTGCCTTGGGTTTGAAAACCTTGAAGGACTTTTCTAAGAAACTTAAGAGAAAGAAAAATTTACAATTAAAACCTGGAAGCCTCTGAAGGCTAGTACAAAAAGGAGATTGTGTTTTTGTTGGTTTATTGCTTGATTTTGATCTTTTCCTTGAAAGTGCTCACTCCTCTTTGAATATGCTTCAACAAATTTATCCCTTCTTTCAAGGAACCTACAAAGAACTCAAGAAATACACTCAACATGCACCGCTTCAACAAATTTATCCCTTCTTTCAAGGAACCTACAAAGAACTCAAGAAATACACTCAACATGCACCCATTAAGTGTCAGAAATCCAAAAAAATTTAAAACTACCAAGTCTAATCTAAAAGATTTAAGCCCAAAATGAGATCTAAACTATAAAATTTTAAAAGATTTTTGTGTAAAATTTCTATCTTTTCAAATGGGAAATAAAATGCAACAAACTTAAGCTATGCTAAATACAAGAATGATGAAATCTAACCACTTAAAGAGAAATAAATCTAACAAATATTAACCATACTCTTTGAAGAACCAATCGTTTTTGGAAATTTAGATGTTTTAGGCTCTTTTTTTTTAAATGAGGACGAGAGGAGCAAATGAGGAGAAAACGAAATGGATGGAGGGAGGAAAGATGGTTGGAAGGTAAATGGAAGAGGAGTTTGGAGGGAAAAACAAAATGGGTGAAGGAAGAGGATGGATCTAGGGCAAACGAATGGAAGATAGGGCTTTTGGAATAGAAAACGATAGCAAGAGGATGGATGGAGATCAAGGCAAGGAGAGCTACAAGGAGCAAAATGGAAGCTTGAAGATTTAAGCTTAGGGTAACCAAAAAGTTTGTTTTGAAAGTTGTTGATGGTGAAGCAAAAGACTCATTTTTTGCTAGTGCTTAATAAGTGGAGAGATCTTTGGCCAAAAGTTTGGAGTGAAGGAGAACCTGCAAAAGCTCACAAAACCATTAGCAATACCTGCAAATAACATATGATTTACGCGAATAGAGAAGATATACATGCATGTACTAGATTGTTAGCCTTCTAAGCATATAAATCAAAACTAAATAATCATAAACACATGAAGAAAAGATACAATATCACCTCAAGAGTGTGATGAAGCATGGCCACCAAGAGCCCCCAAGAATTTGACCTCCAAAGTCACAACTTTATTAAATATAATTCACAATACAATTGCTCAGAGTTTCTTTGCATAAAAGACCATGAGAGAATGGCCAAAATGCCATCTCTTAAATAGCAAAACCATCTACCAAAACCCTAAGTTGAATTGGCCATAAGAGAGCCAAATGCCACCTAACTAAAGTCGAGTTCCAATCAGTAACTAGTCTTCAACCAATCCAATTTGCAAGATCTTGGAGTTGCATCCAATCACAAAGTCGAGCTGAGTTAATGGGATGAGGAGGTGGCCTCCACCTAGGCAAGGCACCCCTCATCTCAACATTGGTAACATCTCCATCAAATCATATCATGCCATGTGGTAAACTCGAGTTCTCAAAGAGGTATGACGTGAACACATGGAGCTAGCGTGAGATTTGAGGTAGGTACATGGAGTTCCAACTTATATATGATTGCAATCACGGTAGTTGGGAGTGGGAGGTGGCCTCCACCTAGGCAAGGCGCCCCCACTCCATTCAATGCAACTCCATACCAACCAAAAACTCAATTAATTCCTTACTCCACATCACCAATTCGACTTTGCATGCATGGAGGGTGAATTCACTTGAAGAGACTTGACTTGTGTTGACTGTACGGTTGACTGAAGCTCAGTGAAGTTGATTGGAATCATCTTTAATGCCAGGTGCCATGTCAACTAGCCCTTTATTTTATTCTTTTTGGATTATTTTAGAGAGATTTGGATTATCTCAAAAATAATCAATTTTATTATTTTAATTAATAATTTCTCCGTAACTGTTTTTTTTGAGAAATTATTAATTATGAGGCCTAGCTAACATCCGAAACTTAGGATAAATTGGACCGGGGATCATGAATGATTTTTGGCTTAAGGTTAGAGCCTTCAATCATCAAATTCGGATCCCGGATGATTGACATATTACAAATTATTATTTCTCTATTTAAACTATAGAGAAATTTATTAAATTTTAAAAAATAATTAAAAACCCAAATTTGACGGACCCGGCAAAAAATTTTCGAAATTTTTTCTGAGGGTTTTATGGACCTAGCACATGACCGACACCTATTCTAACAGTGTCTAGTAGGCTTATATACATCAGTTGGACTCTAATAACCCCATGGCTAAAATTTTCAAAATCAGGCATTCCAGCTTTGGAGGAGCGGGAGAAAACCTCATCGATTATAGCTCGGCTATAAGCAAAGTATAATCGACAAGGGAAAAAACTCCTTGAAATACCTTAGTTGCTTAATCAAGTCATGGGGAACCGAGACCCTCAGATCCTACTAGCACACTTTATTACAAACCCCATGGGGCCATGGTCATGTCGACTCAAAAAACAAAACAGGCTAGCCAAAACCGGCTAGTCACAAATGCTGGATCATCTGATACATTGGAGTGAAACACTTATCATGTTTGTCAAATGGCGGCTCTTCAGATAATCCAACTATGGTACAAATAAGTTGGTAACAGGCCCCATTCCTCATTTTGAGGGTTGTGCCCCACTTGGGTCACTTGGTGATGCATTTTGAATCTCAGATCTACTGAGATCTATCCATTGGATGACACTGATCTTCAAAACCCACCTTGCTTTGCATCTTGATAACCCCAATCTACAATTTGGTGGACATCCGACTCCATTTGGCCCAATTGCCAAGACACTGATCTTCTCCAAGCCCTCACAACTTTCCTAGGTTGTCAAATCTCTCTGTGGGTTGATCTCTGTCTGGTCGCTTGCACACTTAGATACTATCCTATCCCTTCATCAAGCATAGCTAGAAAGCCCTAACTATCAGATCTACGTTTCGGGACACTTTCCCTATTATAAGGGTCATGTTTCCCAAGGCAGTTGATTTTGACCATTTGAAACTAGCTTTAAATCCTGGAATCATACTTAATCCTAGAATCACTGTGTGCCATCTTTCCTTATCACATCACACCTTTCCTAAGTCTCCGCAGTGGTCCTATTCCTCAATTCTAGGGTTCCATATTTGTCACCCTACGTACTTCATTAGATTGATTTGATCTTGTGATTGGGTTGATCTCTCCTATCGGGAGTAGATCTGGGTCTCCCCCTTGCTAACTTGGCTTTGATAGCTAAAGCGAAGAGTGCCTTGGTTGGCGTGACAACCATCCTTTTGGGAACTAGGGATTTCTTTGTTCACCACTTTAGTTGCCTGCCCCCTCTACCGTCCACCTTGGATCCATTTGTAGGGGCAACTACAAGATTGGTGATAACAGGTCCCTTGAAAAAGCGGAACTTGCGTTATTCTGACTTCTTCTCGATCATCTCCAATTTTCATCCCCTTTTCCGATCTACTCATGATAGCTTTCCTCCTTGAATCGAAAAAGACAGAATCCATCTTTGACACTAGGCGTTGCTTCGAGGGGGTGTATGGGGTGAGAGGGAGTTCTTGAGCTGAGACAAGTCCTTTAAAGGTTGTCGTTAATGCATCTAAGTCTACATCTTGTGTGCTTGAGCCCCCTTGATCCACATCTTCTTTGGGCTTCTCTACCTCTTCTTTCTGTCTCTGTAGTTCTGCTGCTTCTGCTTCCGCTTTCTCCTTCATTCTCTCAGCTTCTTCTTGTATTTTTGCAGCTTGCTCTTGCTGAATCTTAGCAGCTTTTGCTTCTTGCTGCTGCTTTTCTTCTTCTTCTTTCTGAAGACTTTTTGCTTCTTCCCTCTGCTTCTATGCTAGCTCCCTTTGAAGCCTCTCATTTTCTTCTTCTTGGAGTCTATCTGCCTCCTCTTTCTTCTCGGCCTCCTCTAGTTGCACTGCAATTGCCTCTTGGTGCCGCTTCTCCTCCTGTTCCTTTTGCATTAACCCAACAGGTTTGGAACTGGAGCTGGCTCCACCTTTAGGGCGGTAGCGTTTTCCCAACTCAGTCATATTTTTGGCACTTCGAAATAACTCTTTGTCCTTGTCGAAATTTTGCACGTAATCAAAAGTGACCTAGAGGTTACTACAGTGAGCAACGGCTTTGCCTTGGGGTCATGCCTCCTAAAGCTTTTTGTCCCAAAATGGAAGACCTCTAAGTCCTTAGCAAATTCTATACCATCTTTTGCCTTGGGGAGCTGGTATGCTCCAATGATAAATGGCATTGGCGGGTATGCAGCCTTCTTCTTGTCACTGAGCACTCGACTGACCCCATCCATAAAGAGTTTCCTTACAGCTTCTTTATGCACAATGTAATCTGTGGCATATCGGGGCAACAGGGACGGGGCACGACTTCCTCCATACATTTTGAAGTACGTCCCTTCCATAGAGTAGTAATCTCCGAATGTTTCTATGATTGGCATAGCATTCTCGGATAGTCAATTTGGTTTTGTCTTAAAGAGTAGTTGATATAGGGGCATGATGAACTTTTCACAGATTTGAGTATAGTAGCTTGCATACTTGTGTGCCCACGTTATCTGATAAGCTACATGGAGGGGAGATTCTTTGCTCTTCTAGACGCATCCCAGATCAGGGAAAGGGTGCTTAACGAGTAAGCAGTCCACGAGATAAGAGGACATGAAGAAATCGGCCTTGTTTTGAGTCAGTCCTCCCTGGGCAGCGGTTATATGTGAAGCCATGTAATCTGAGATGATGTCTGCCCAATTGAAAATTGCTCCATGTACGGCCACGTGGAACATCACAGGCACCCAGACGAGTTTGTATACGTTTCCATTTGGCATGCCGAACACCCGACTCAACATCAGGGCGATGAGTCTGTACGGGGTCCTTAGAAGATGGCTCTCATACTCTCCACTGTTTCTTTGCCTTATTTGCGTCTCGGCAATTGTCATCTTTCTAGCACATTCCAAAGGGTCCATCTTTAGCTCGGATAACCATTCATCATTCAGGAAGGTCTTAGGGTATGGCAGTTTGTATGCTGCCATGATATGTTCTGGTGCAAAGGATGCAAGACTCATCCCGATGACATTTTTGATGAATCTGGAATCAGTATTCACCTAGGGTAGGATCCAACCGATGACCTCAGAGCATGGGAACAACTCAGGGCGGGTTGCTGCTTTGTGGAGACCATACTTTTTTATGTTCTTATAAACCATTAGTTCTTCCAAGGAGGCTTCAGGGAAGTTTTGGTCTTCTTTGGCTCTGTATAGTTCACCCCATTGATATTCTGGGGCAGCCTCTGTGATAGCCTTAGTCGTCGAACATCGTCTCGAGCGAGGTGTCTAAGAGGATTTCCACGTCTGAGTCTGACTCGACTAACTTGGCTTTCTTTCTGGCGGACCGCCTATGCATATCAGACCTGTGATGATAGTGAAAGAATAAATGAGGGATTTCATTGTTTGTGAGCAACATAGTGTTCAAATTCATGATGTTTAAAAGAACTTGAGTAGACATGAATGTTAGCTTTCAATTAAAACTGGCCATTTAAGACTGTAAATAATGAGGACAAACATTTATACAAGAATGCGGCAGATCAAATAAAAGAGAACAAGCGCTGCTGATGATCGTTGGATAATATTTTATCACCATAATTAATAAGCAAGCAAGGGCCATCGGCATTATTCTAGGAAATCAAAACGCAACATTTAAGCCATGGAAGAAGCAAAATTCCAAGCAAAACAAAGCATTTGATGTTCGTGCAAGTCTTATCCTTTTGAGCAATCATTTAAAAGTGAGTATGGAGCCTTCTTAAGAAAACAGCAACAACCATACAAGCAGCTAAAACTTAATCAAAACTAATAGGAGCAAAAGTGTGCATGTGAGAGGAGATAAAACATAGTGACTACACGAGACTTGTCCAACGTAAGACAACTTCGGTACTTGAAGACAGAGTAACCTCTGTTCAGCTGAAAAGGCATACTGGGATAAATTATTAGCGGCCCATCGAGGCTTTGATTTTGGCAGAACTTAGGGATGGCGGGCCTATGGATTGAAAACAGTCTGCGGCGCAACTTAGGACGAAAGGTTTAGCGCAAGTGGGAGGACAGGTCCCAGACTCTGATAGACTTCAGAGCAAACAACCATGGCAGGATTTTTTTAGCCATGCGTCTAGCGGCAACCGGAAAACCAGGTTGGGAAGGAACAACTGTTGGTCAAGAAGCTGGGGCTCAACTGCCTCTCGGCATCACTTACAGGTAAAGGGGAAGGTCTGGTCTTAAAAGTTTACGTTCGAAATTCTCCAAAAACCAGCTTTAAAAGACCCAAACACCAAGATGGAAAAAAACAAACGGGTGGGTTCGAAAACCTACTTGTCAGTACTGGAGAGGCCCACTGGTGGGAGTAAGCTTGCTTCAATTGGCGACCAACTGATGCTTCCAATGGCGTTCGAAGGTCACTCGCTATTCGCAAACGGTGGGATGGAAAACCCAAAAACCCCGTTGCAAATATATATTAAATGTAGCATTTAAGATTTGCGGGGTTGGCAGCTGGGACCTGTTATCACACTATCTCTAGTTGTTTGTGGTAGATATCCCAATAGGGACAGTAGAGGGGACAACTAGGAAGGTGTAACCAGCAGCAGCCAAGTCCTCCGCTCAGATGAACGGAAGTCACACTGGACAAGGCTACTGTCACTTTAGACAAGGCACTTGGCCTAATCAAGGGGGAGACCCTGCTCAACCAGTGATGGTTGAGAGACAACAAATACACCCAAACCCAAAGAATAAGAGACAAAGAAAGCGAGGAATGAGTGTAGATGAGCTCCTATGTATGATCTCAGTCGATTGATGGACACAAGCAGTGAAATGATAGTAATGTGATAAGTGACCAGCAATAACTTATGATAAATGTAATAGATTTATATGGCTGAAAATCAACTAGGGCAGTGAATGATGCAAGAAGTGATTGATGGAAGAAGATCTGCCCAAGGGAAAGGTTGATTCTGATACTGGTGGACCTAGGGCAGCATGAAATCGGTGTTTATATTCACTTCCAGCTATTGACACTTGATTTCCTAAGGTAGAATGATGTTTTAAGCAAGAATCAAGAGTACCCAGAACCACAAAACATACCCAAACAAGCTGAAAGAGAAAAATGCCCCTAGGGGGCGTTTTTGCCAGGTGGACTAGTGCCTAATCTATGGGTAAATTGAGTCAGAATTAAATGAAACTTGAGATGTAGAGGTTTAAGCATATATCATTACTGGGTTTTAAAGAAAAAAGATTTTGGGACGGTCAAATTTTTAGATTTTAAATTTTGGGGTTTATATGTGAGTTCTCTTAGCAAACACACCAGAAATCTAACTAGAGAGTTGAGCATGAGAGGAATACCTTAAACAAAGATGAATGGCTGAATATTTGTGTGAAGACCACTTGTCGAATCCAAATGATGAGGAACCGGCGTTTTTCCTAGGGGTTTGAGTCAGCCGAAGAGCAAGTGCGCCCCAGCTACCTACCACAAGAGATGAAAGTTAGAAATCTGCAGCAAATAGGTAGTTAACACAGCAAATTGAAAGACAAATAATTTAGAAATTGAATGATAAACAGTAAATTCAACTTCCTCTTTGAAATCCTTGAGGAAAAACCCAAGAGTGGAGCTCCCACTCCCAAAATTGCGCCCCTCCTCAAGTGGCTTTCCAACCTGCAAATCGATTCAGCTGTAGAAGATGGATAAATACACTAAAATGCTCATCAATACATCAGCAAATGGCATCAATCATCACAACATTCATCCAAGCAAAGATGTCTCAAGAGCTCTCAAGAATCTCTTCTCTATTTCAGTCTAAGTGTTTTCAAAAAAATGCCAAGAGGAATACAAATGAGGTGAGTGTCTTCTCTTATAGAGAAGACCAATCTCAAACCTAATTCCCCCCAAAACTAAGGGCTGAGATTAACTCTCTCTCAAGCCCAACGAATGGTAGGGATCATCTCTAGAGGGGGGGCGAATTACCCTCAAAAACGCCCAAGTGGAGAGTGGGGCCCATAAAATCAATACAATAGTGGTTGGGGGGTGCGTATGGGTTGTTTTAGCCCCCCATACCAATACACTATGGTCCAAATACAATAAAACACCAAAATTTTGATTTTTGCTAAGTGGAAAAACGCCCCCCATGGGCAAATTCGTCCCACATGGTGAGCTGGGCAAGAGAGGGCCCTGTTGTCCGCCAAACTGCACACCAGCAGCAGAAACCTTTCGAAAGCTGTCTCCCTCACTGGAAAGTGGGGAGAGGTGTGGCCTTGGGGGCAAGCAATGAGCCAGGTGCTGTCACCTGAATCCCAGCTCCTCCGTTTAGGCAAACTCCTAACGAAGCCAAGGGGGGTAGTCCCTAAAAGAGAGTTTCACTAAGGCTCTTTGTGTATTTAAATGTTTTTGATGTAGTGATGCGGATGGGTGTTGTTTAGGAGTTTTTTGAATGATGACTAGAACAAAATTAAACACGCAATCCACGTTGCAAAATTCACAAGATACAGATTCAGAAGATAACAAAATACTTTGACTTATAATTTAATTTAAGGCATCCACAAGATTGAAATTTAAACAAGTGACAAGGACATATGGTCCTGATTTCAAAGATATATAAATATTAAAGACCAGTGCCAAATGGAGTCAAATAAAACTTATGATGCTGAGAGAATAAGTCGAAAGTAGCTGTTTGTGAGATCGTTTTGAAATTGTTCTTGGTAAATTTTAAGTGTTTTAGATGTTCTTGATTATTAGGGCTAAAACCAAGGATGTTCAAAGAAAGTCCGGAAAAGACAATATCAAGTGCCTCCGTTCAAGGACATGTCGGGCCACCCAGTGCTCTAGCCAGGCCGCGTAATGCAAGCCAGCAAACTAGAGGCTGAACATGGAATCCCGGCGCCCTCACTAAGAGATTACCCACTGAAATTATCTTATCGATCAACTCCAGATTGGTTGGTTATGGGGTGAAAGTTTTAATTAGATTTTCACTTGTAAATTATCAAGTCTTCCACCTTTCTGAGTACTAGCCCAACCGTTTCCGGTTGGCAGAGCATACGGGTGTAGGACAGAAACCAAGGTAAATTAATTAAAGGGGTGTATGAGTGGAAATTTTTATTATTAGAAAAACCTTGTTCAACTCTCCGACAGAGAGCGCTCTTGACTCGGTCTTATGACCACAGTTCAAGAGACTTGCTATTTTAACAATGCCTAATGCAGGGAAATGCAAAAACTAAAATGCCCTCCGATAGAGGGTGCTCTTGACTTGGATTTGGCCAAGTTCAAGAGACTTTGGTTTATTTTAAGAAGCAGATAAATTGTAAAAGCAGTATATCTCAAAATGAAAAGATTTAAACAGTGAGACTGATCAGCAGGATATGAATTACTACTAACAATATTACTTGCAAGATAAAATGAAATTGAGTAAATCTAGTGTTCTACCATACAAACTTTAATCTACTAGGTGGGATTGATCTCCGAACAAGATCAACCACTAGAACCGCCTGCACTTGAGAACCTCCAGCTAGCTGAAAGCTCTGCCAAGGAAACCGACGGGGAAGGAAGAGTAACCACAAATTATGTGGTCCTGCCCTTGGGATGGGATCCCAAGGATACAACTTCCGGTCGAAGGCTTGGAAGAGAATTTATCTAAGTACAGAAAGCAGATTTTAATCTAAGAACTGAAAGTAAGACTAATCTAATCATGCATGAACAAACTTCCCCAAATGGGGAAGGATAAACTAAGTGTGGGAGGCACTATCCCACCTAGCCTTTTTATTACTTGGGTTACAATTGCCTTAGGAAAAATCCTTAAAAGGTCTTTTGAGAGAAAAATAGAACTTGGAGAACAAATTGAAACAAGCCTTTAGTTGCTTTTACAAAGGATAACAAATGATGTTTTCATGTTTTCGATTGTCCTTATGGTGTATTGCTCTTCTTGATGATTTCTTCAACTTTTGGATGTCTCCAAATGGTTTTAAGTTCAAGTTTCTTCTTGCTTCACCTTTGCAATTTTTCTCTTCTCAACACCTACAACAAAAAGTCCAACACTCATGCACCCATTAGCATTAGTGCAAGATCAAAACCAACTTGAAACTAATTCGATCTAAGCTTGCAAAATGAAATTAAATCTAAGACTAAGATTGAGATCTAAAACAGAAAAGAAACTAACAATGAAATGCAAACTACAAGATGAGGTCTAAAAAACTAAATGCAAGCAAAGAGAAGTAAGTTGAATGCAAGTTCTACTTATTTGAAATGAGATGCAACTAACAATAAAAATGGACTAGATCCTAAAAAAAAAAATGCAAAACTAATGAGATCTAAATTTAAACCTTCCAAAAGAAACTAAACACCAAACACTAACTCTAGCAAACTTAAAGTAACTAACTAATACTAACTTTTAACAAAAATTTTAAAGTTTTTATGTTTGTACTTTTTAGGGCCTTTTGAGGATGAACGAAAGGAAGACTTGGAGCAAGACAATGGACAACGAAAGGAGAGGAGCTGGAGCAGAATGAAGGGAAGGGTGATTTAGGACAGTCAAAGGGTAAAAGGACAGTCAAGTGAAAAAGGGAGAGAGGCTGCAAAAATGGATGAAAGGGCAGTTTTAGAACAGTTGGGACAGTCAACGAAAAGGGGGATAAAAAGGAAGCGAAGGGGCAGCCAACAGTGGCTCAAGAGAGCAGCCAGCAGTGAGCTGCAAAAAGGAAAGGAAAAGAGAGCTGAAAAAGTAGGCAAGGGAAGGAAACTAGGGCAAGGAAGATGGCTAGAAAAGAAAAGGTTTAGCAAGTCGAGGGCAAAAGGATTTCAAGGAGAAAAAGAGAGCTAGAAGAGGGAAGCTTTAGATCCAAGTAACCAGTAACCAATGAATTTGTTTTTTGAAATGTGTTGATGGATGAAAGGCAGCCCCTGATAGCTTATGTTTCTCTCTTGGAATGAGAAGCCACTTGAAGATCCTGCAAGATGAATACGTTAAATGGTAAAAGCTCTTGACTAATGAAGGCAAGCTTGATCCCAAGCTACTCTTCACCTTCGATGATCTCTGCAAAACAATACTCTCAAGCAAACAAACTAGATCAAATGCCTATTGTACTAGATTGTTAGTCTTCTCAAGGCATAAACTGAATAATAATTTGAAACAAGAAAGTAGAGTGAGAGAATATCACCAAATACAAGATGAAACCACAATGCAAAGAGCTCTCGCATGGACCTCCAAAGTCTCTTCTTTATTCCAAACTTAAACAAATATTACAATACGATTTTCGCAGAGTGTTCTTGCCCAAAAATCTCTATCCATGGAGAGCCAAAATGGCTTCCTTATATAACATAACAATCTACCCAACCCTCAAATTCGAATTGGCTTGATGAGGCTCCAATGGCACTTGACAAGAATCGAATCTCCAAGTTCAAACCCCAATCACCATTAGCTTGAGAGCCAAGCTTTACCAAACAACTCCACCATACCACATATCTATTGCCATGTGGCAAACTCGACCTCCTACCAAGAAATTGACGTGAGGAGAAGGAAAGCGTGAGCTTGTGGAGGCATGCGAGCTAGTATAATGGATTGACGTGAGCCATGTGAGTTGGTAAGGGGATGGCAAGTGGCAAATGGTAGGTGCTAATTCGCATGGATGGAGCATGGGATGTATCACAACCAACCACCATACTCCAACAAGGCTAGAACTCGTGTTTGAAGAAGATTGACGTGAGCATGAAGGAGATCTCACTTGAATCGTAGTAATGGTAATATGAGTTTAGAAAGGAGCCGAGCATGGTGAGGTGGCCTCCATTTGAGGGAGGTGCCTACCATACAATTAATACCATATCACCAATCCATTAAAACACTGCCACATCAACCAAATCGTGGATGCTCGTGAAGAACCGTACGTGAAGGAGATACCCACGCTATAGTTTACTTCAATCTTTTAATTTTGACTTTTTATTACATATGCTTTATCACTTGAGTGGGGTCGTACACTTCATGAAACCATGCCCCACCTTTTCCAAAGTTCAAAATTTGATTTTTTGACTTATTTTAATTTTTTGGTCAAAGTGCATTTTCACCATTTTTAGCAATTAAGTGCCAAAATGATGCATTATTAGCCAAAACTACTCCTGGGGTGATGTAACTGCCCGGAAACTGAAAAATGAAGGTGCCAAGGTGAAGAGGATGCTCTGAGCGTCAAAACAAGCCTCCCCACGCCCAATTTCGCCTCCAGATGAGGTTTTTATCATTTTTTGAAATTTTTTAATTAAACCATTAAAAAATGGTCTAATTTTATGAAAAAATTATTTTTGTCGGAATGGAACGAAACTCCTAGGGGACCTAGTGCATGTTCATACGACTCAATCGATGTGGCTAACACATAAAAAATCGTAGACACAAGACTCTAATAACCACCTTAGGTTTTGACCACCATGGGAAATACTCCAGCTTTGGAGGGTTGAGTGAAAAACTCAGGGATTATACGCCACTGATGAGTAGCGCATAATTCCTAAGGAAAAAACACTCTAGAGTATCCCCCAAATGGCTAAACCTACGGATAGCCGAGTCTTTTATAAAAGGACCCCGTTTAGACCAACATTTTACAAAATCCCCATGGGGGTATGAACATGCAGTTATTACAAAAGGGGCAAAATTGCCCTGAAATTGACTTCTGAACTTCTGAATGCTGATAATGAACATGAATCATGTTCAATAAACTGGCGGCTCATCAAAAGTTCAACTATTTGTACAAAATAGGTGATAACAGGCCCCACAACCAAAAATACAATGTCCAAACATTACCATATTACCTTAGAAAACACCCTTGTATTAGCCAACCATTGATTTTTTCCCATTGCTATAGTTGCCTTTGTCAATTTTGATTTTCCATGTATTTTATTGTTGGTTTATACTGCTAAAGATGTAATTTGGGCTTTTGACCCATCTAAAGTGCCCGGATTGCCGAACTGTCTGCTGCAATGTGATCGTGGACCCCAAAAATAGTAGGAATGACCACTCGAACGACCCCGATCCATCACTTAAGCATTATTTGCCCAAAATCCATGATTTTTAATTAAAACAAGTCATTAATGACCAATAATAATTAAAAATCTCACAAACGCCTCGATCTTTTTGCATTTTGTTACTTGGAAGCTCATATGGGTCCCTTGTAGATAATAATTGACCAAAATTGAAATTCCGATCGCAACATTTTTTCGGGCCCATTTTGGCCTGGTCAACCTAGTTTGACCAAGTCAAATCTGGTCAACAATGGTGCTAGCTGAATACCTGTATGCAATCATGGAGTGAAAAGCTTCCTTATACAAGTTAGTACATTACTAAACATCATGATAATAATATGGTGATCAAAAACTGCATTAAATCTCGGAAAATACAAGGCCCCAAGTGAGGTTGGCCCACCACATCCAAAAAGACTCAACTGCTATGCACAACCTATAGACTTGACCGCCTAGCTGACTTTGGGTGATGTGGAATACATGGCGAAGGATAAGGGATGACAAGGATGAGGATCATGTGACCTTTTGGATAACTCGGGAAAAGCGAGGTCCACTGAGATAAGTATACCATGACAAAACACGAGGAAGGGCGGTGCCTCACAAATGGGTATAGTGCAGGGAAACCGCCACTGGTCATCTAACAAGTATCTCACAACTCACATCCGTGCTCGAAGACTCTGTGAGGTTATTTTCTAGAGCCACCAAACTAGGTGTCCGGCAAACCGTAACTTGAGACTCTAGGGGACAATCTTGAGCTTGTCCCTTGCTCCCTCTCACCTCCTTGCCCCGCAGGACTAGGTGAGGAATAACCACTACAAATGCTGACATGTATGGCTGACCTATGTCCATGTGTGTTTATAAACACATTGCATGGATTTTACAATGAGCTTCATACTTAGCCCTTTTTTGGCTAGATTTACATTTACATTAGCCTTTTTGGCTTGCTTTACATTTCTTCATTTCTTCAATTTACATCAAGGCCCTTTTGGGGCTACATACATATCTCAATAGATATAATCATGGTGCTCATACTGCAAAGTAATGGGGGTGAGCAATACATGTTTCAATGACCAATGGGGAACACCTGGTGAGGCTACACAATCCTAACTGCATTGCAACATCGAGGGCAACCGACAGGAGCAAATCCCAGGTTTGAGAATGCATCTCACACACTAAAGAGCCGAGGCACAATAGACAGGGAGTCATGGCATACTAAGAGATCAGTGGGGAAAGGGATCTTCAAGGTCACAAATCAGAATCCAAGTCAGGAAAGTATATCATGTATGAGTCGGATGGATGGAGAAGGTGAAGGTGGATCCAAAGTCAGCTACCTAGGGGGACTAAATGACCAAGTCTTTACCAAGAGTAGGGGTGTAACCCGGTGTGCATATACAGGGGCCTACTAGGAAGGGGTGGACTAACATTACCAAGGGCCCAATCACATATCATAAAAACTAGATCACCACATCAATCATCATATGTAGAGTTAGTGTAATATCATGTATAAACAAGTCTAAGCAATAATCATGAGCAATATATATAAAAGGCAATACCTGCCGCACCATATACCTGTTGCTGAGGCTGTCTCTGAACTAGATCTCTGCTGAATCCGGGCATAAATAGTAAACCAGCAATACTCTGTGATAGTCTCAATCAAAACAAGACTAGGCAACTGTCTCAATGGGCTCATATCAAAGCCTGGCATGGAAGGGTGACCTTGTGGTAAATGCTAAGTAACATGTCTGTACCACTGTACAACCAACTGTCCCCTCTGATATATCTGCTAGGGGCAATCTGAACAAAACTGTGTGCCTCCTCTGAAGGCATCGGATCTTTGATCTGGAAAAAAAGTATTGTGCGGTACTCGGCCGCACAGTCTGCAGTATGGTAGCTCCAGCTAACATAGATGTGATAACAGGACCATAACTGTGCGCAGGGCTCGATGAAACAACCAATAAATTCGCACGGAGGACAATTAAAAAAAAATCCGTACTCGCACTTTCCCAAGGAAACGACGCCGATGGCAAGGACGGCCCGGGCGGGGCGATCAGTCGACGATTAAAACCTGACTCTCGCGCAACGGTCGGCAATTAAAACCTAACCATCGCGCAACAGTCAACGGAAACAGGCTTAAAAAATGACGATGAGGGCAGGAACAAGACTCTCAACAAAGCAACGGTCGGCGATGATAAGTTTACTTTTGGCGCAAAGGTTGACGAGGGTACGCTCACCTCTGGCACAACAGTCGGCAAGGTCAAAACTACAACCTGCACCCGGGCAATGCGACACGACTCGACAAAGGGATACAAAAAACAAAACTTCGTCCAGTCGGCCAAGTTAGCGTTGAGCAATGCAACCCATCGATGGAGATGAGCTCACTTCCGGCGCAACAGTCGGCGAGGGTAAAGATAAAAGTTGCGACTGGTCGGCGAAAAAAGGCATAAAAGTTGCGACTAGTCTTGTGAGAAAAACTTGAAGTTTTGCCTTAGTCACAAAAACAACTTCTTTTGGAGAAAAGAAAAAGGGACAACTTAAAGGGTTACAAAGACCAACTTTTCAAGAGACCACAAAACTTTCTAAAAATAAAAGGAGGGGCCCTATAATTTTCAGAAAATTATGGGGATCAGGTTGCAGCAGCGATAGGACCAACAAGTATAAACAAGAGTTTCCAAATGTCAGTAGTACAACCAATACATATAATCCATAACCAATTTCATTTTAATTTTAATACACTGCCAGATCATAATTACTTTATACCTAAGTTGCACGAAACGGCGAAACGTCTGGAAGTTTCCGAAACGAGTATGGCAGGAAACGTGACCTTCCAAAAATGGAAACGCCGGGGGAAACATCGGGGGAAACACCATATATAAAATATTAATATATATATATATTATTTATATTAAAAAAACATATTGTCTTGCAAGAAAAACATAATGACACTCACAAAAAACATTTAAGAAGGAAAACCATGTTGATAATCATTGATTACTTGATGCAAGTGACAAAATCCAAAATTAGCCTTTATAGATGAGGCTATACATCCAAAATTAGCCTTTATAGATGAGGCTATACATACAAAACATGAGCTAAAGAGAACTGCAATTACATAGTGATAGATTCCTAATACATGTCATACTCATCCTCATCCTCATCCTCATCATTAAAAATAGAACAAAATGCTTGTTCAGCAGAACTAGATAAAGGACAGGAAGAAGAGGCAGCTCCACTTCCACTGGTTGTCGCATCATCACCAACATCAAGAGCAGCAAGGGAGAGCCCCAAGTCTGGGCATTCTGCATCCACATCCCATTCTTTATGAGGCCCATTTGCATATTCTGCACCCCTACAAAACACAAGGCGGAGGTTTGAATGCACATATACAAGATCTTCAGCCTTCTGCGATCCCAACCTGTTGCGCTTCACGGAATGAATGAAGCCATAGGTGCTCCAATTCCTTTTTGTTGATGAAGAGCTTGCCACTTGTGATAGAATACGACTAGCAAGGCTTTGCAAATATACACCATTTGCCCCATGATAAGTCCACCATTTAATCGGGTTCATGGTCCTCCTCTCATCCAAAGATGATATGTCTGAAAAATCCTCTAATCCAGCAGCAAAACAAGCAAATTCCTCCTTCGCATTTGTCTGTTGAAAAGTTGGAAACAACCTCTGGAAGGCTTTTTTCACGCCATTGGCCACCTCCTTGTCCATATGCAGGGCCTTCTTCTTCCCATTGCTTTGAGCAATCAAATCTTCATCATAAAATCCTGGATTTAGAGCATGTGCCAAAGTGTGCAAAGGAGTGTTAAAGGCATTCCACCTTGTAACAATGATGGATCTCACATGCTCGGCATAATCAAGATCAACAAAAAGCAGAGTGGGGGCCTCCTGTGTAATAATTTCTACAGTTTTCTCAACCGTGGTATCCATGCCATCATAAATCTCCCCCAAGAAAAGTTTGTCTGTGTTTGCATCTCAAAGAAGCTCAAATGCAGGCGTGGTGAACTTGAGCAAGAAATCTATCTTGCTCCACCAATCCTCATTAATCAACATCCTCCTTACCATGCTTCCCTTCTCTGAATCTGCCTGCCTCCACTCAACCCAAGTGGCACCCACCACCATACTCATTAATGCAGGCTTGACCTCAACAAGGCGGCGCAGCATGATGAAGTTTGAGGCATATCTTGTCTCAGCAACTCCAATTTGGAGTATTCTCAATATATTGCTTGAGACTAGTGGTGGCTGGTGATGAATTTTATGATCTCCCTAGCTTTCTCTGTGACCTCCTTAATCCATGTAGTTTTTGCCTCAATCTCCTCTAAAATCAAGTTTAGATTATGGACAATACAGGGAGTCCAAAAGATATGATTGTATCTACTCTCAATAATCAGGCCTGCAGCTTTGCAAACAGGTGCATTATCTGTGATAACTTGCACCACATTTGCTGGCCCTACTTGTTCAATAACAGAAATTAAATTTGAGCAATGAAATTACTATCTTTTACCTCGCCTGAACAATCTTCTGCTTTTAAGAACATTGCTCATTTTGGTGATGATGCAGTGATAATGATCAATGGCCTCCGCCTTGTATTAGTCCATCCATCTGAGATAATGGAAACCCCTGTGCTGCTCCATGAGTTACGAACTAGTTTTAGAACATCCTCAAGTAGGGGCCTCTCTTTCTTGAGCAAAATTGTTCTGAGTTTTTCATAGTTTGGCCCCTTGAAACCTTGATGAGTTGTGTTAATTGCCCTCACCAAATCCTGCCAATAGGGGGACCGAACCACATTAAATGAGATACCACAAGCATATATGGCCCTTGCCACTCTTGTCTTGGCTTCTTCTCTCCCTTGATTGTTGAGCATTTTCAACAATCTGCTATCTTTAACTGCACTTGCAGGCTTGGATATCTCTTCTTCTAGTTGGACTGCCCTCCTCTTCCTTGCTTCATGAACAATCCTTGGCTCAATGCTAGTAACCAAGGTTGATGGTGGTAGCTTGCTAGTGCCACCCATCCCAATCTTGGCTCTTTGGTCCTTCAATCTTTGAGCATCTTCATGCTCTATCTTGAATGAAGCCCTCAACTCTGGATTTTTGGTATATGCACAAGCTTCAACACCCTTCACTCCTTCATGCAAAATGTGAGCCTTGACTCTTGTGTAAGAGCCCTTGAATGTCTTCTCACTCTTGTATAAATTGCACTTCCATTCCCATGAACCCCCACCACCACCCATTTGCTTGATCTTGGTAACATGCCTCCAAAGAGGATAGTATTCTTGCTGCCTTGTTGGTTGAGGAGCTGCAGGGGCAGAGGTAACTCCAGTTTGAGAAGCCATGGATGTTGCTGCCTACAAATGCCAAAAACAGTAAAAAAATTCTGCCCACACATAGAGAAGGCATGAGTGGTGAATTAAAACAAAAAAAAAAAAAAATATATATATATATATATATATATATATATTCTTCAAAAATAAACTACGAAATTAGAATGCATACCAAATAAAAGAATGCGGCCGCACTCTCCTTCTTCTTGCTGCCCACAACGCTGGAAATCGACCAAAGCTTGCTACCAATGCTCCAAACCTCAACTAAAACGCTCACTACTGTTGTAGGAAGCTCCTCTTGCAAATGATTGTGTGAAGAATGAGTGAGCTAATGGCATTCTTATAGGAATTTTCCAGCTGTCAGGTTTTCTACATCTTCTAGATGTTTCATTTGTCTATTAAAAAAAAAATCAAACAATATCTAATTTAACAGCGCCCTCATAATTAAAAAAATTTAAAAAATGAATTTTCGACCTATTTTCCGACTGTACGGACCCACACGAGCCAACTAATTTCACGAAACGCGGGCCGTATAGGCTAAAACTCGCCTGAAACGCCTCCGGTCGTACCGTACGGCGTTTCGTACTCACGAAACGCCATACGGTACAACTGACGGCGTTTCGGGCGAGTTTCGTACTGGTTTCGGCGTTTCGTCTCGTTTCCGGTACCGGTACTGCAGTATGGAAGTCGTTTCCTGCAACTTAGCTTTATACCAAGTCAATGCTAATAAAAATGACCTAAACAACAAGGTAATAACATCAATGCACATCATATATATACTGGGTCATCAATCAATATATGTAATCTGAACCAACTATAACCACTGAGAACACTGAATCTGGAAATACTAAAGAGATGCACTGCAACTGTATGGAATAAAAGGCCACATTGGTCATCAAATCTGAGGTCTCAAGGCTCAACCTTGGCATAAAGTCTACTAATTGCTTGATACAAAGATGCTCTAATGTGTGAGTGATCATAATGCTGCTCATCATAGTTGATCTCACTGAATAAGTGTAAAGGCAAAGCTTAAAAATGTGCAGATATCTTCTCTGACAACATGGTAGCCCAGCTACTATGTATGTGATAACAGATACCATACTTGAAACAAAAAGAGGACATCTCTGCTGAGCTGAATGCTTTAGCATTAGTTGTGGTGATCCTAGCGAGCACACCGAACCTAGTGATAATCTTATCATCTATTCCATAATGACCTTATCAGTAGCTACTTTTGTGGGGACTGCTTCCACCCACTTGGTAAAATAATCAGTGGCAGTTAGGATCCAAGTATAATCGTTGCTAGAGTTATCCTTAAATTGGCCAATGAAATCAAAACCCCATTGTTAAAAAGGGGCTTGGACAACTAAAGGTTTTAGAGGCAAGGCTGCTAACTTCTATTTCCCTGTGAAAAGTTGACAATGCTGGCAACTTCTGACGTGTTTATGAACATCCGAGAAAAGAGTGGGACAATAGTAGCATGCTCTAAGAAAGGTCCAAAAAGCAATGGTTCCTAAATTCTATATCTAAACAATTGCTGACCTTATATATATAAACATGCCCTAGATGCAAGCTGCAATTAGTTGTGCTTATCAGCACACCTGAGATCCGAAGGGTTATGTAGGCCAAAAAGGCCATGAAATGAAATTGAATGATCCTAATGAACTTGGATCAACTTGATGTAGACATGATGCCTAAGTTGAATAAGCACTCTCTAAACAACTTACCCATTTGTGAGGCACAACCATTCCCCGTGTTTATTTTGTCCAGCACAGAGTTTGTAGCTTCCCCTTTCTCCTAGTCCAAAGTGTCTTTTAGTTGAGTTTAGACAAGTCACCCCCTTTGCCTAACCTTATTCCTAGCCTTCATCCTTAGCTAGCAGTTAGACCATGTCCAATGGGTGAATTTGTCATTTAAGCTATTGTGCAAATAAATATAAATAACAACAGAATGAACGAATATGATTAATGCCACTAAATGATGTTATGCTTTAAGTTAAGCTGTGAGTATGATTAGAGGAACATGTCTTAGTCTATTGATATGATTTATGCTTGGTTGTATAATGACCTAGTCAAACTCGGTTTGACTATGGTCATTTCTTGGGATCCGTGATGATGTGGGCCATGTATGCTTATGGATGATGATTGATGGTCCCACATACTCTTGATGATGATGTTATATGATGGACATATGATTTAGATGATGATTGATGCAGTTCAGTAGGTTTTATTATTACTTCAGATCATCAGATTATACACTGTCCATATATGGTGGACCCTACAGCTAGCCCATCTGGGTAACCCATGGTGTATGAGTACACATTCTTAGTAGATTTGGGTCTTCTGTATACAATGAGACACTTATCATTCAATTCCGGGCACTTCTGACAGTGATAGATGCAGTTTTCCACTTGTTGACTAGATTTGGGGCTGATTTCTCAGCCTGAGCAGCAAGGGCCATGAGAGGCCAGTTCACCTAGGGCGTTGAATGAGGAGGGGGTGGTCCAACCACTTGATATTACCATTTACCCCCCCTTCTGGAGAGCCTGGTGGGCTCAATTTGACATCGCAGGTGCCCTAGGTGGCAGTTTCAGCACTTTCACAGTTACCAAGGCAGTCCAGAAATGGGATAAAAGGCTCACTAAGGAATTCGATTTGGGAAATTGAGGCAAGGTTTTGACACTTGGTTTTCACAGAGGTCTTCCAGGGTGAACCCCCTATCTTCCAGCCAGTTTTCATCAGTCAGGGGGGTCCACAGAGGCCACAGGAGGCCATTTACTGCATGTCTCTCACAGATTTTGAGGACAGATTTGATCATTTGTATTTATTTTGGACATATTATATTATTTTATTGTGCCATGGGGATGAGCTAGCAAGGATTGATGCCTCCTAGCCCCACCATGAGCTCCATGTGTCATGTCCTAGTCATATGAGGTGGGCCCATGTACTTTTGCCCCCTCTAGTGGATGACATCACCTTCCATGAATATCTTTTAGCTATGACATCATCATTACTTGAGTGATCCATGTGTTATATTGTTATGTTTCATGTTAGCCATTGATCATGTATTGAGATCTTTTAATCTCAACCACTCATTTCAAAAAGTGGTTTTGAGATCTAGGGGTTTGGTCTTTATTATCCTATATAAGGAGGAGACCCCCTCATTGTAAAATCATCTAGACAATTTGGCTCTTGGCTCTTGGAATAAAATTTCTATCTTTTGGAGTACATGCTTGGATCTTGGAGTGGATGTTGGTTGCTTTGATTGTAAATGCTTTTGTCCATTGCACTGGAGGATCTCTTGTAGCTATCTTGCATACTTTGCCATACTTTTTTTATAGGTTGAGAAGGCGTTTTTGGACAAGTGTGAATTGGTGGGGAGGCCTACCCTTTAAGCTTGGAGGAGGACGTTTTGGTTAAACGGGGAGTGGTTTTGTCTTTGTACCAACTATTCTTTGCTTATCTCTTTCTTGCTTGTATCTACCTTCAACATGTTAAATTGATTGATGCTTTGCTCCTTGGTTTTGACAGGTTAGAGGGACACACATGTGGCTTGGAGAAAATCGATTTGGCAAGAGGGCTTCAAAATTCTTCATTTGATCTTTGGCAAAAGTAATCCTCATCTCAACTAGCATTCGGATCTTTAGTTTGGTGTGGATTGGGCTACATTTGACACACTTTTCAAAGCATTTAACCTTCCTTGGGTAAAGTCGCCCTCCTTGGGTGGTTGAGTTAAGCTAGATCTAGTACATGGGTAGGTGAGATCCCACTTGATTCATGATCCTCACATTTGATAACCTACCCCTAGTGCTTCACTTCATTGATTTTCACCTTGTGGGCCCCATTCCTCATTTTAAGGGTTGTGCCCCACTTGGGTCAATTTGGTGATGCATGTTAAATCTCAGATCTATGGAGATCTAGCCATTGGATGCCCTTGATTTTCAAGATCCACATTAACAATTGCTTAAACTACCTGGACCTAAACTTTGGTGGCTTTTGGACTTGATTTGACACATTTTTCCATGCATTTAGCCCTCCTTGGGCAAAGTCGCACTTCTTGGGGGTTTGAGTTGACCCACTTTGAGAAACTGGGTGTTTGAGATCCCACTTGTTTTGGAGAGAGCACACCTTGAAACCTACATCTAGTGTATCACTTTGTGAAGTTCTGCCTTGGGAGTATCATTCCTCATCTTGGGGATTGTTGTCCACTTGGGTCACTTAGTGAAACATTAGATCTAGTAAGATCTAACCATCACACCCACTTGATCTTGAAGAATCTCTTTGGTTTGCACTTTAGGTGTCCCGATCTACATTTTGATACCCTTTTGACTCCATTTGCCCATCCATTTCAAGGCACTAGTCCACCTAAGGCAAATCGCACTTCTTGGGATTTGTGTCAATTGCTAGATCCCATATGTGGGTATCTCTAATTTCGTCATAGATCCATAGATCTATCCTTTGCATACCCCTTGGTACCATTTGCATCCTTAACTTCACCTTGTGGGCCCCATTTGAACCATCTCCATATCCCAAGGCAATGGGCCCCACTTGTGTATTTCATGGTACTAGATCTTGTTATTTGATCTCATCTTGTGGCCTAAATCATTCAATGGTTGAAACATAAGTCATCCCTTAAAGCCTCTTTCAACCATACTTAAACTTCTAGGTCCACCTAACCTTGCATTGGTTTCCGTAACTCATCTTTCACACTTCCCTAGAAACCATTGTTTGGGTCCAATCTCCTTTGATTGGCTATAGGGTCTCCCCCTTGGTCTTGATTCATCTTGATCTAAAGTGAAGAGTGCCTCGGTTGACGTGACTCCCAGCTTACATTGAGAACCGTGGCATCTCTTGGGTCACCTCTTTAGTTGTCCGTCTCCTCTACCATCCCGGATGGGATATCTTTAGGGACAACTACAAGTTGTGTGATAACAAGACCAAAACCCTAACCACTTTATGAATGAGTGGTTGAGATCAAAAGATACAACAATCTAATCAATGGTTAAGATGAGCCAATACAATATAAGACATGGATCATTCACTAAAGGGATGACATCATGGCTAAAAAGACTCTAGGGGGGATGACGTCATGACTAAGGGAGGCTAATACATGTGTGTGCCACATAAGATGGCTAGGACAAGTGACTAGGAGCATATGGTAGGGCTAGGAGGTATTATTTCCCTTCACTAGCATCACCCCATGGCACAATAATATAACATGAGACTCAATGACATGTCCAAATACACAAATGATCAAATCCTGTCCCCCAAATCTAAGAGAAAAATACATCAAAAGACATCTTGCTGACTGTGTGGACCCCACTGACTGCTGCAAACTGATCTGGAAGGAGTGGGATACACCATAGATGACCTCAAAGCAGACCTCATGCCAAAACCTTGCCTCAGTTGCCCAAATCGAATTCCTATATGGCCTTTTTATTCCATTTTTTTATCCTCCTAAAAACCCTGAAACTGCCCATAATTGTCTGTCTGGTGCCTGCGCTGTCAATCTGACTGTTCCATCATGTCCGGAAGGGGGATAATATGGTAATATAGAAATCATCAGAAATTGTATGACCCTATTATCTGTCCACAATGCCAGATTCTTTTGATTGTTAGTAGGGTTGTATAGAAGCTTTTGGATCTCTCAAAAAATTGCACTCCTCATTGGCCTTCTTGAAAAGTCAAGAAGATTTGAATGGATTGGGAAACAACAAGAATTCTCTGATATCCTAAAGGAAAAGCTAGAGTGGCAGCCATGGATTCTGAAGCTCTTAGATCCTTCTAAGAATGTTAGTGGCAAAGCAATTTGTGGGGTATTAACTGAAGATATCATGTTGATTGCAAGTGAAAATAGAAAGAAGATAAAAGTATGACAAATATATCCAATTTTCATCCAATAACTATGGAAACAATACGTGCTATCTATGTCTAGAAGTATTACCTGAAGAACGTGATTTCGAACTAATGAGAGCCTACAAACCACTATCATATTTTCCTTCCATAGGAGAACCAACCAACAGCAAATAGTACAAATGTTTCTTGATTTTTGAAGATTACAAACCTAAAATACATATGAACCTGGAAAAAAATTATTGTAACAGGTGGCCTCTCTTGTGATTATTCATTATCAATTGCTCTTGGCAGTCTCAAGGAAGAAATTGTTAAAGGACAACTAGAAGACGAGGATTGCCAGGAAATTATATCATGGCTAAAACAAGACAATCATACACCAAATTACATATGGAAGAATATTATTCTATGGTACAATGACACCATTGCTGTCCTCAATATTGATCCTTTGAAGCATAAGATTATATGTGAGTTCTATGTCAATCCCATGGCAAGTCACATTGGTATAAACAAAGCTAATTATACAGTTAGATAACATGTTCATTGGAAAAATTAAAATATGAGGAAATATATTGAGATATATGAAATACATAACTACTTCTCAGAAGTGCCAAGTGACTAAATTAATAGAGATCAGGAAACCTGTATATTTACCTACACCGCACTATAAATCAGAGAATATATTCATGGACTTTGTTACTTCCTTACCTATGACACAAAATAGAAACATCAAATCCTGGTTGTCATGGGTAGACTCCTTAAATTAGCAAGATTCATTCCATAAAAGCAAAAGACCACCAATTGTACTTCCTGTTCCCATTGACCTACTTTTGTGACAAAGATTATGAATGTAAGTACCATTGTAATTGATGCAAATGTATCTGACGGATATAAATATGATTGAAGATAGACTGAGGCTATATATGCACATACTTTATCCTTAATAAAATCATATACTTTTCATGTCATCATCTGCTGATTGTCTGATCTGTGTGAATGTTACAAATAATTCTCTCGTAGTTGTATTTGCTTTTGCTGAGAAGACAGGACCTATGTATTCATTTGTGTCTTGATTGAGAGAGACTTTATATTTTATAGCCAAGTGGAATATTACAGGGATTTTACAAAAGTGTACTATCATTGTAGAGGAATATGTAGTGCATTCAAATAAAAGGACTAATATGACAAAATAAAACCATAAAACCTAGTCTAGAGTCAAACAATTTCTTTATACGTTTGGTCTGTATATATCACCATATTGTAGTGCACTTACAAAAATGGAATAGAGTATTAAATACAGGAGTTTTCTTTTTACTTTTCAAAGAAGGAACAATAACACAGAGAAACATCAGGTTTAAATACAATATTACTAATAATCATTTTGATGTACTAGCCAGAACTTTTGCAGAACACAATTTCTACCATTGGATTTAGCTTATTTTACAGAGAACTCATATCACCTTTGATTTTCAGGACACTTCATCATTAGCACGCACTTTTGTCTCCACAGATGCAACTACATTTCACAGGCATCTTGTAGGCATCTTCAGAGATGTACTATATGAATGGGGCACAAGAATTCTTGGGGAACAGAAAGATACCTTCTCTCACCAAACAGCTGAAGGCACTGGTCAAACAGACAGAATGGAGAGCACTGAAGCTAAGTCCTTGCAAATCTACAAAGAATTATGGAGAGATCGCCGCGTTAAGATAGTTTTTTACACAGCTCTTAAAAGGTTAACGAGAACTCCTTTCTTGATGCTTAGAGTCTGTTGGACCTTCAGTTTAATATTCTTCTGTGCTGCAGCATTAGCTTCTCACCAGCTGCTTGTAGAATTTTGCAAGATTTTTGTACAACCCATTTCAGTTGTGAAACAAAGAAAGCTTTCTTATCAAAGTGTGGCTTAGAAGGTAACAATATATCCTGCTTTTCAATGGCATTAGCTAAAATTATATATCACAGCAAATTGTGCAAAGACAACATTGGTTCCATTGCCAATCATACAAAGACCAATAATAATATCTGGAGGACATATCTTAGGATTTGATGCCTTTTAGTATGCAGGCTATTTCTGAAGAATGGATCTTTTGCATGACACATGAACAGAGTATAATGTTGAATTTGGGAATGTGATTGACATGACTTCCCATTGTAAAATTTCCTGATAGTGTTAAATGACATCTCCAACATCTCCAATTCCGTATCCCAAATAGCATTGTTTGATGCATGCTTTTGGACAGAGGCAAGCAAACAAAAAATAACAACGACAATCACAGGTAGACGATTGGATTTTGACAAGATTATTTTGTTAAACGAAAGGTTTTTGGGATGGTTTATTTTATAATTGTATATGAAACATCAAAAATATTATGGAAAAAAAGGTTTCAAAATCGTTTCAAAGATGAAAATATTGAAGTTATGGATTAGCTTGTGTGGATTTTTGGGTTGAACCAAAACAAGTGTATGATATGCAATTGTTCCTTTTTCCTAAAAATTATAACTAGGCCTTGATTTCAAGGGAAACTCTTTAGATATTGGAGATAAGCTATGACATGATCCATTTACGGTCCAAAGGAAAATGCCATTGATGTACTATTGATTTGCTAAATTTTATGGATTATGTAACTTAATTCTTCAGGGAACTCGTCAATATTTACCACTTTGGATTAAAATTGGAAACAAAATGAGGGACACAATGTCTTTGTTTGCCTTCTTAATTCTTAATAACAGCCTCTAGCAAAGAGAGATACTTGGATTAACATGCTGAATACGTTCATAGAAAGGACAATAACCAAACAAATGTCTTTGTTTGCACCTTAATTCTTAAAATTTTGAATTACCATTGCTTTGCCAAGCTAATCTCTTATATTTCATATGCACTGCCTCCTCCTCGTGGAAGTTATGACTTGTTTATCACCTGACACCTCTTGGTGCAATTACAACAAATTGAGAAGATAAGTGGCTAAGTAGTGGAGTAGAAGAACCAGAAACAAAATTCCAATGTTAATCAACCTAGTTTCTATTATAATCCTCAAGCAAGTTTATGCAAACTGGAAATGGAATTTGCATTATGCATCCAAGACTTTCAATCATCATTACTCTGTCCTTTGACTACAGGATTATGCCCTTCTGTCCCTCATATATAATCACTTCTATATATTTAGGCTTGTATAGTTCTCCACATTCACTTTAAAAATTACACGAACATAATGACTACACTTATGAATATCATAGCATCTCTATTCTAGGTCATCATATATTTTAAGCTACATTTTTTCAATGTTTCCCCAAGTTTCGGGGACACGGGGGCGGGGAAACGCAGAAATGCCATATGCAGAAGTACCCCCCCAAAATTTTAGGAAACGTCGACAGGTACGTTGGGGTCTTCAACATAGGGGACCCCACCAGGAATACTACAATTTTTTTATTATAATACATAAAAATTGAAAGTTGGAGCATAAATAATTAAAGTCTTTAATTTTATAATCTAAAGATTAATACAAGTTTACAGCATACATCAAATGAAATAAAATGAACTACAACCGTACATAAACTATAACTGATAAAACAAATTCAGAAATACAACCATATTGAACAACAAAAGGAAATCAAGGCTACTGAGAAGGAAAATAGTGGACGGCGTAGCCTTTTATCATTTAATTTTTTTATTTTTTGGTAAAAAAATGTCAAAGGAAACGTGGGGACGCCATTTTTAGGAGGGAAACGTTTCCCCTCTGTGTTTCCTTCAAATGGGAACGTGGGGGGGAAGTTTCCAATGGAGTTTCCAAGTTTCTGAAACGTGCGGGGGCGTGGAAGCACGTTTCCTACCCTTGGGGACGGGTACCCGAATAACACTGCATTTTTTGTTGAATTAATGTTGCATATGAATCCCATCAAATTCAACCAAATTATAATTCAAGGCTCTATGCCCATCAGGGATTGAACCTAGGTCATTAACATGGTGATGCCCCATCTCAACTACTAGAGCACAGTGGGAAGGAAGTCGTATACTACATTTTATGTTATCATAATTTATCATGACCTATACTTTTCCAAAGGCCAACATAAGTCCATAGTAAACCTAGCCCTATATCTATTTGCAATTAGGTGGAACTAAATAAGATATTTGCATCCACATTGTTTAATACATAGTGGAGTAACATTAAAGTTTATGTTCACAATCTCTTTATGACCTAGCTGGCATTCTAATCTTCTTTTACGGTGAATCCAAAGCATGCAGATCTATCTTAAATGGTGTTGGCTGGATTTTCTGTTAGGTGGCCAACTAAGGAAAAACAACCCACACCAAAAGCTTAAAGCAACCTTGTGTGTGTTTGGAATAGTTGTCTTTTACAAGGTTATGGCCCGATTACCTTTGTTGTTTGCTCTCCAAGCAGAGAGTATGTTTTGTTTGTTATATGTGCCTATTTCCCTACTACTAAAACTAATCATTAAAAGATTGATCTAACCAGAATTTGATCCATTAACTATCCTAGCTATGAATAAAGAATTAGTAGCTGCTAAATATTAACTTAAAATGATCTAACTCTATCATCCTAACACACACACTCTCTATCCTGGCCAAGAGCACAAGTAAATAAAATATAACTCTGAGTCTGAATAATACTTTAAGGCATGAATTTAGCTTGTAGACATCATCCAAAACCAAAAAACATAACCTGTTAAGAAGTAATATGTTGCATTTCAAGGATAATATTTTTCATTACTAAGACATGAAATACATTATATATAAAATTTCAGACACAAAATCAACTTCTATTAAAGTTCATGTAATCTCAGACTTGCATTGAGGGATAAACAACACCCTATCGTATATTTTCCAAAATAAACATACAGTCAGGATGGTGATGTTGATAATTTGAACAAATCATATGATAATAGAAAAGGGAAAACCTATTAAAATATGATTTGAAGAATTTACACAAGAATCCAAAAGATCACATAAGCTCGATTTCCTAAAAGATTAATCCACACATGATAACTTAGTATGTATATGCAGACAATAAAATAAGTATAGAGAAAGTTTAGAAGGATATAGTATATATGTATATGAAAATAAAACTTCAAGATGATACCAGTATCAAACTGTGTGTTAAAACTGTCTTCAGATTAATCTAGAAAAACATGTTTAAATAGAATGATAACTATAATTGTTCCAAACTTTTCTCCCATACAAAGGACTTGAACCCCTCTTCTTATGATTAGACTTCCCTTATATATCCATCCCCAAACTAACTATGATTAAATGCCATTAAAGCCACTATGACCACGTAAAGTAAGCATAAAATGCTTGAATAAACTCATTACAGTCTGGAGTGTTGACACTTGATAGTTGTCAACCCTCATTATGAGCAGCGTCTTCGAACTCAGTTATTCCAGGGACAACTTCAGATTGACAATGAAGGATGGAACAATAAACTTACAAAGCATGCAATTATTGCACCAACGTTGACAGACATCATGCAAAGCAGTTATGAGAGTCTTCATTAGATCCAAAAATAAAGGAATTTTCTTGAGTGAATGTAGGGATCGCGAACTCGATCATGAATGGGATTGACCGAACAACATCCACTAGATCCAGCACCAATCTTTGCACTAACGTCCTCACCGTCAAAAAAGGATCAGGGTATATGCCGAATTCTCCTGGAAACGACGAGCACTCCATAATAGTGGCCAAAACAAAAGATAAAACCTGTAATGATTGAAGGATCAAAGTAATCAATAATCAAGTTGTTGTGAGAAGAAAAATAAAATAATCTAAGGATGCCTACATAATCAAATAGGTATCCTCATAACAACATGCTTAACCAAAGATAAATGAATAAAATGACAGGTTTTACCTGTATTAGCCGATGCTTATAATCCTGGAGATATTCAAAAATAATCAAAATTGATCAAAACCCAACATTAACGATTTGCAAAAATCAAGCCCTACGCAGTGGCTCGAATAACACTTGGACTGGAGCAGTTCTCCTAGCTTCAGTTAATTTGGCTTTAAACTTAAGGACACTTTTTCTGCTAATCCTATTTTGTTTGAGCAGCTTTTGGTTCTTTAGGAACAAAGTATTCCTAAGGGCCTTATACTTGTCCTTTTTACCCTTCATAGTTGTCCATTTATCAACCTGGGCAAGTAATTTGGTCTTAAGATTTGCAATTTCTTCGCTCGTGATTGTACCAATCAATTCGGCTTCTTTGAGCTCGATTTCAAGCAATGAAATTCGTTGGGCTTGAGTTTCTTTAATGGATTGCTCCAGGATTTTGTTGCTTTGTTCCTAGGCTATATCATTGGCTTTAGAAGGAATTTGATCCACTTCTTGGTTCGATTGAATTTGAGTGAGCCACACCCTGAGCATTTTTGGATCTAGTTTCAGAGGTAGAATCATATAAAAATTTAGGGTCAACCTGATCAATCAATTTTTTATCTCCCTGATTGTCAGTGGAATCACTGAGTTCAACATCGGGGGCATTGTCATCCTATAGGTTTCTTCTAGCCAAGAGAGTGGCAATCATGCTCCTAGTTGTCCTTCGAGTCGCCCTATCACTCATGGCTTTACTGGTTTGGCCTTCATGCTCAAACCAACTAATAGTCTCTATGGAAAAATGATAATCTAAGTCTTGGTTTATGATAGAGGGTAACGGGTTTTCTATTTCTGCTTAGATAACCTCATTTTAAATCTGGGAGCCGGATTCATTAGAGGGTTTGGTTGAGGCAAGTCCTACAGTCCTACATTTTCATCACTTACTTCTTGGCTAGGCTCTTCCATAGCAGATCCTCTATGCCGGTGTCTAGTTTTAGGTCTGCTTTGGGGGCATTCTTGATTAACCCTATAGTTATTGCGAATGAGGAATGAATCCCAGTCATTACCGAGCTAAGACAACCTATACAAAACAAATATCTTAACTAGATCGTGATGAAATAAGCTTCTCTCCCTGTCAGTTGTGTTATTTTAGACTGAGTAAGCCATTTTTTGAAGACTATTAAGGAGATAGAAAGGCATATTGAGAGCTTGGCCCTTAAAAACAAGTAATAACCTGAGATGAGAATAATGGGTCTGAGAGTAAAGCCCCTCACAGGTGACATACCTCATTATTTTCGAGAGAGCCCGCCACTGCTTCTTAACCATGTGCGTAGGGAATCCATACTTAGATTTAGCTTGCTAGTTAGATTTGACCAAGAATTGCCTCCACGCTAGACCTTTCATGTGTTTTCCCTTGAACCACTTCTCACCGTCCATAGGTAATTGGGTTGCCTGGGAAATAAATTCCTCATTCAAGTGAAGATCGACGTCACCAATGCGGGTGTTTGTGCCATCAAAGGATAGAGTGAATGCCATGGTGACTGCAACATTAAACCCTGAAAACTTTTGCAAAAAGGGAAACCAATCCACGTGTGTCACAGGCTTAACACATTCCTCACAAATGTCCAAGTATTCAGTCCCACACAACTCAAATCGCGTGACAGGGGCCATCAGATAAGGACGAACTTCACAGGGTGCATAAAGGATCGAGGGCTTGGTGAGGTAGCGAAATGAATTTTTCCCCAAACCCTGAGCACCTATCAAATTGAAAACTGCCTCCATATCGTGCAAGTACATTGAATACTCGAAACTTCTCCAAGCACTTAGGTTAATGAACTTCACGATCCAAATGAGATTTTTCGATTCACAAGTGTTAAAGAAATGTAACTACAGAAGATATTCTAAATGTATTTGTCTATTTTATTATTTTATTCCTCCTTCAGGAGATGTCATTGATGTAATTGATAATGTAACAGTCATTGAAAGAGTCAACGTAGACCCTAACTGTTAGGTCGTCCTGGAAATAACTAGAAAAGAATATTTTATTGTAAAGTGTACAGGTCGACCTAGTTAGGTGAGTTAAAGCCGGCTTAATTAGTAAAAAGGTCAAGTCACTTGTTAAGTATAAATAGGGGATTGAGTTACTCATTTGCAACACTCATTTCACTCACTCAAGTTCGCATAGGAGAGAGAGAATTCCCACAAGAGAAGCGGAGGAGCTGATTTTGTCTTGGGGTTTTATCTTGTACTTGTGAATTCTATATTGAGGAAGTTTTGTCGAGGGTTTTTCCCTTGTGGTTTCCCCGAGAGAAATATCGTGTTCTTTGTGTTTGGTGTGCTTGTATTTTTTTTAGTGATTAGATTGTTTAATGTCATTATGCTAAACAAGTGAAAAACTAACATGGTTTCAGAGCAAGCCTTAAAGAAAACATTGTACAGCCTCTGCAACTTCAGAAACTAGGGTTTCTTATTCCGTGAGCTCTCTCCACATATCAGCTGAAAAAGAGGGTGCATCTAACTCTCCTCACTAGGGTGCATCTTTCTGTCGAAGAATAATTCAATTCCGAGAATTTTCATTTTTGGGTCCTCCACTATAGCCTAGAGAACCAGGGCATCAATTTTTTGGAACTTCTGCTCACAGAATCGGAAGAAGGAGTACTTTTCTCAACTCTCCTTGAGGAGGCCCATCTTTTCATCCAATTGGTTTTCCAAAATCCCGAAGTTGGAAAATTAGGGTTTCTCTGTCAAACCCTAGGTCAAGGAAGAAGCAGTTTTCAGAAGGACAACTTTACTGGTAATCCCTACATCTATTCTATTTCCATTGAGGTTCTCATTTTATCAAAATGACAAACAATACCAAGCTTGATGAGAAGCTTGGAGGAGCTAAGAACTTTAGGGCATGGAAATATAGAGTCATGCTCATTCTTGAAGAACATAACCTAGAAGGTTTTATAAAAGAGGGACTTACAAAACCTAAAGGAGATGAGGCCAAAGCAAGACACAAGAAGAATATGATCAAGGCTAAGAGGATCATAGCTGACTCTATCAAAGATCACTTGATTCCTGAAGTGTCCTCTAAGAAGACTCCAAATGAGATGTTCGATGCCTTGACCAACCTGTTTGAAGGAAAGAATATCAATAAGAAGATGACCTTGAGAAATCAACTCAAGGGTGTGAAGATCCTGAAGTCTAATACTATGCACTCATACTTCTTCAGAGTATCTCAGATCAAAGAACAATTAGAAGATATTGGAGACATGGTAGAAGATGTTGAAGTTGTGATGACCACTCTGAATGGTCTTCGTAGAGATTGGGAACCCTTTGTTCGTGGCATATGTGCTAGGAAGAAATTAATCCAGTTCAGACAACTATGGGAAGAGTGTGTGTGGGAGGAAGAAATAATAGCAGTAAGAGAGGAGAAATTAAATGGCAATGAATATCAAGCTTTGGCAACTCATGCCAAAGGTGGAAGGAAAAGAAAAAGTGATGTACGTACCCGTGACCACTCTCCTAGAAGATCTCAAAGATCTCAAAGGAACAAGAGGTTCAAGAAAGACCTATCCTCAATTGAATGTTACTCGTGTCACAAGACAGGGCACATTGCAAGAAATCGTCCATTCAAATCTGGAGAACCTAAGAAGCAAAAGAAAAGATTTCATGCTCATGCAGCCGAAGATAGTGAATATGATGATGAAGTCAAAACCAAAGAAGATGAAGATTCCAGTGAAGAATATGTACTAATCTCAGCACTCACTAGATCAGTATCTCATGGAAGTGATACTTGGCTAGTGGACAATGGAGCCTCAAAACACATGACAGGATACAAGGACTCTCTTTCACATCTCATGCAGAAAGATTATCAACACAAAGTAAAGCTTGGAGATGACTACCAATATCCTATCAAGGGAATGGGAGAGGCTACTTACAAAATGGACTCTGGAAAGTCCATGAACATGAAGTAAGTACTATATGTCCCAGGTTTGAAAAAGAACCTTCTTTCTATTTCAACATTAGATAAGAAAGGTATTAGAATTACATTCATAGATGGTGAAGTTCTTATGTGGCCAAAGGGGAAGACTATCAATGATGCAATCGTCATTGGGATAGAATAATGAGGACTCTATAAACGTAAGGGTCATGCAGATTCAACACTAATGACTAATACCATGAGCCCCTGTGAACTATGGCATAGAATACTAGCTCATGTACATTACAAAGCCTTCCCAATAGTGAGTAAGGTGGTGACTAGACTACCAGAAATCCAAGTTGATCATGAAGGAGTATGCAAAGGATGTGCACAAGGAAAAAGTAAGAAGAATCCATTTCCAAGCAATGATAGCAAAGCTAAAGGCATATTGGACATTATTCATTCCGACATTTGTGGACCTACGTCTACCACTTCACTAAGCGGGTATGTTTATTATGCTTCTTTTATTGATGATTACCCCCGCAAAACATGAATTTATTTTCTAAGGAATAAGAATGAATTTTTTTTTAAGTTTAAAGAGTTTAAGGTTCTTGTAGAAAACCTCTCTAAAAAGAAGATCAAGATACTAAGGACAGATAATGGAGGGGAATACACTTCAGGTGATTTCAAATATTTCTATAAACAAACAGGGATTAAGAGGGATCTTACCATTCCCTATAATCCACAACATAATGGCATAGCTGAAAGGAAGAACAGAACTATCATGGAAGCAGTGAAGGCCATGATTCATGACCAAGACCATGCATCTATGGGCTGAAGCTGCTATAACCACAATCTATGTACATAATAGAATCTCTCACAGTGCTCTTGGCAACAAGACCCCGGAAGAGATGTTTACAGGTATGAAGCCTGAAGTCATTCATCTAAAGATATTTGGATGTCCATTATTTATTCACATTCCAAAAGAGAAGAGATCGAAGTTGGAGCCTTCATGAAATAAGGGAATATTTGTGGGTTATAATGAGCAATCAAAGGCTTACCATATCTACATCCCAAGATTCCTCCAAATTGAGCTTAGCAGGGATGTTACATTTGATGAAGACATAGCTTTCAACAAGTCTAAGAAGACTCATGAGGATTAAGAGCATGAAAAACCTAGAGTTACAAAAACTAATAATGAACCAGACAGAAATATTGAAGAGGAACCTATTCCAAAGCATCATGACATGATAGAACCTCGGAGACCTAAGGAGACACCTCATGAGGAAAATCCAAGGAAGAGAAGATATTCCTATACTCCATCCTAGTCCTACTAACATTTTCATCCTTTGCATTTTCAGTCATGCATGCATTTTTGGGGTTTGCATGCATTATTTAGGGTTTGCATGCATTTGCATGCATCCCAATCATCAGTCCCAGCACCTAGCCCTCAGTTAGCTAGCCCCCGGAGCTTCTTTCCACTCAGTTTTAGCCCTCCAAGAGCTTAGTGCGCCCTCCTTTCATCTACCAGTTGAGAAAGGCGCCCTTCCTTACCTACCATTCAGCTATACTTCAGTTATCTTCAGTTCTCTCCTTGATTTAAGGATAGACTAACTCTTCACTGACCTTATCACTCCGATGGACCTCCAGTGAGACTTGATTGCCTGTTTTGACTTCAGTTAGCTCCTCATGCACCCTCCACTGAACCTCCTTCATTCAGTTAGTGTCTCCATGTGCCAATTACACCTACCACACTCAAACTCAGTTTGACTGACGGTTGACAGTTACTTGTGCATTGATGACTCCATCGATGATGAGATAGACTTCTAGTTGTGCTCAAATGACAGTCCAGTGATATTTTGATCACTCCATGAAGGCTAATTCGAATTTCCACCTTGGCATTCGAATCCTCATGCATTGTACTACTTATTTGTCCATATTGTGATTAATTAATTAGTGTGTGTGAAGTATTTTTGCTTCTATCCGAGTTCTACTGTATTATTATTATGTTGCTCATTATACTGCATTGACCACTCTTCTTCTATTTTCCTGCTTAATCATAATTATTCTCTTGTGAGGTATACATCATCTCTTAAATCTGCTATGAGGATTTTAACATCGTATCAGAGCATGTTGAGAGTATTGTTTATCTCCATTCCTGAGAGTTTTTTGCAGATTATTATCAAGATTTTGAGTGCAGCAGTTGCAGTAGTTTCTGCATTTTTGTAGTAGTAGCAGTTGCAGATATTTTCTATTGTTTTTGTAGGTCTTGTACAACTTCCATGTATTCAGAATAAATCCCTCCTCTTTCTCCATTCAACTATGATCTTCTTTCTCCATTCAACTATGATGAATGGAAACCGAAAATGATAGCACATTTGAAGAGAAATGGTCTCTTTGATTATTGTTTTGAAAGAGAGTTCGAATCCTCTGAAGAAGAGTATGACTGGTTAAATGAAGGTGAAAGAGTCAGTGCATCCATGTTGTTTGCTATGTCTCAATGCATGGTAAACCACTTCCTTGATTTTGATGATTATTATTATCCAAAAGAGCTATGGGCCCATCTGGATGAAAGGTTCGGCAAGCAAAATGAAGGAATTGGTCCAAACCCTTTCGAGAGCAAGCAAAGTGATGCATTCGCCCTCCTTGAAGATCTCATTGATCATGAATCAATATCAAACATATCTCATATTGAAGTTGTCCACAAAGAAGAAGAACTTGCAGATTCTACACTCATGCTCCAAATTTCTTCTATTTCAAATTTTGTCCCAGCTCACACTCTAGATATTGTAGAAGGTCCTAAATCCTCTCTTGCACCAGAGTCTGTTGGTCTGCATCATGATCTATTGAATGTTTCGGAGGTCAAATCAGCCATTGGAGGTAATGCATTCACTCTCCTCAAGCAATCACCTCTTATTTACTACTATATAATCATCATTCCATGCTTTCAGAAGGTTATTGAAGACTATGGCCATTGCCATTTGCTTGGGATAATTTCTCATGCATATCATGGTTTTAATCTCACCCCTGCTGGTTCAAAGGAGATCTCAAGAAACCATTGCCATTCGCTTGGGATAATTTCTCAGGCATTTACTAGTTTTGATCTTACCTCTAATGGTTCAAAGGAGATCTCAAGAAACCATGATTCAAGTCTTGGATCTAATTTGGATTCTAAGCAATCACCACTTGGGATAATTTCTCATGCATATGATGGTTTTGATCTCACCCCTGTTGGTTCAAAGGAGATCTCAAGAAACCATTTATCAAGTCTTGGAGCTAATTTGGATTCCAAGCAATCATTATTATTTGATGGTTCTTTTTGGCATAATCTCACCCATGATGGTTCGAAGGAGAAGACAAAAGACTATCTGCACATTCATAGATTTGATCCTACCTCAGTTGATTCGAATCACAGGTTCAAGGATCATCCTCATACCTTTGGATTTGTTCTCATCACATTCGATCTGAAGAGCAAGTACAAACACATGCTTTCTGAGCATGATCCACTTCTTCCCAAGAAGAAGATACCTCCAAACATATGACCAAGCATCGCACCTGCTTGAGTTTGGAGCATTTATTTTTGTGTGTGTGCCTTACAGTCTATTTTGAGGGGGGGGTATTTTTCCCATGAGGTTTTCCCCATTTCCTCGGTTTATTGACTGTTATTATTCATTGTATTGGGTGACCTTTGGTCTTAGTTACCAGGGCCTAGGATGGATTAAGGGGGGGGTGTTAGGATATTCCTATACTCCATCCTAGTCCTACTAGAATTTTTATCCTTTGCATTTTCAGTCATACATACACTTTTAGGGTTTGCATGCATTATTTAGGGTTTGCATGCATCCCAGTCATCAGTCCCAGCACCTAGCCCTTAGTTAGCTAGTCGCCGGAGCTTCTTTCCACTCAGTTTTAGCCCTCCAAGAGCTTAGTGCGCCCTCCTTTCATCTACCAATTGAGAAAGGCGCCCTTCCTTACCTACCATTCATTTATACTTCAGTTATCTTCAGTTCTGTCCTTGATTTAAGGATAGACTGACTCTTAATTGACCTTATCACTCCGATGGACCTTCAGTGAGACTTGACTTCCTGTTTTAACTTCAGTTAGCTCCTCATGCGTCCTCCACTGAGCCTCCTTCATTCAGTTAGTGTCTCCATGTGCCAGTTACACCTACCACACTCAGTTAGACTCAGTTTGACTGACAGTTGATAGTTACTTGTGCATTGATGACTCCACCGATGATGAGATAGACTTCTAGTTGTGCTCCGATGACACTCCAGTGATCTTTTGATCACTCCATGAAGGCTAATTCGAATTGCCACCTTGGCATTCGAATCCTCATGCATTGTACTACTTATTTGTCCATATTGTGATTAATTAATTTGTGTGTGTGAAGTATTTTTGCTTCTATCCGAGTTCTACTGTATTATTATTATGTTGCTCATTATACTGCATTGACCACTCTTCTTCTATTTTCCTGCTTAATCATAATTATTCTCTTGTGAGGTATACATCATCTCTTAGATCTGCTGTGAGGATTTTAACAGACCATGCATCTATGGGTTGAAGCTGCTATAACCGCAATCTATGTACATAATAGAATCTCTCACAGTGCTCTTGGCAACAAGACCTCGGAAGATATGTTCACAGATATGAACCCTGAAGTCATTCATCTAAAGATATTTGGATGTCTAGTATTTATTCACATTCCAAAAGAGAATAGATCGAAGTTGGAGCCTTCATGAAAGAAGGAAATATTTGTGGGTTATAATGAGAAATCAAAGGCTTACCATATCGACATCCCAAGATTCCTCTAAATTGAGCTTAGCAGGGATGTTACATTTGATGAAGACGTAGCTTTCAACAAGTCTAAGAAGACTCATGAGGATTAAGAGGAGCATGAAGCTCCTAGAGTTACAGAAACTAATAATGAACCAGACAGAAATATTGAAGAGGAACCTATTCCAAAGGATCATGACATGATAGAACCTCGGAGACCTGAGGAGACACCTCATGAGGAAAATCCAAGGAAGAGAAGATCAGCTTGGGCACGAGAAATAATACAAGATGCAGGAAGATATGGTTCCCCAGAAGGAACCTAGAGACCAAGGCCATATTCCAACTATGTAGCTTTGATGTGTAACCTTGTTGAAGAAGAACCTACTTGTTTTGAAGATGCAGTAAAGAAGAAGGATTGGTTTGATTCCATGAATGAATAATACCAATCCATTATTAAGAATGATGTTTTGGATGTGGTACCAAAGACCAAAGGACAAGTCAGTTGTTTTGTCAAAATGGATCTTCAAAACAAAACACTCAGCAAATGGAAGCATTGAAAAGTACAAGGCAAGGTTTGTAGCCTGGGGGTTCTCTCAGAAGGAAGGAATTGATTATGAGGAGACCTTTGTTCCTGTGGCCATATACACCTCAATTAGAACCATCCTTGCCTTGGAAGCTAAGATGAAATGGAAGTTACATCAGATGGATGTAAAGACAGCTTTCCTGAATGGAAAAATAGAAGAAGAGGTATACTTTGAGCAACCAGAAGGATTTGAAATAGATGACAGAAAAACACATGTATGTAAACTGAAGAAAGCATTATATGGGTTGAAGCAAGCACCCAAAGCATGGTATGGAAGAATTGATGGATTCCTGATGATCTTGGGCTTTACCAAGAGTAAAGCAGATTCTAACCTTTATTATAAGGTCATAGATGATGAACCTATGATATTACTATTGTATGTGGATGATTTGTTCCTAACAGAAGAAGACAAGCCCATTGTTGAAGGTAAGAAGAAGATTGCTACAGAATTTGAGATAAAATACCTTGGGATGATGCACTATTTTCTAGGTCTTGAAGTATGGCAGTTCCCATATGAGATTTTCCTGAGTCAAGGAAAATATATTGTTGAGATAGTGACAAACTTGCAGCTCCTTAATGATGCTTCATCAGAGATAGTAGATGTCACAATGTATAGACAGATTATTGGGTCATTGATGCATTTGACCAATACTAGACCAGACATGTTTTGATGTGAACACCTTGAGCCAGTATATGGTGGAGCCCAGACATGTTCACCTGATTGCAGCAAAACATGTGATGACTAGGTACCTAAAAGGTACGTTGGACTATGGAATCATATATGCTTAAGATAGTGAGTTCAGACTATATGGATATACAGACTCAGATTGGGATGGAAGCGTCGAAGATAGAAAAAGCACTTCAGGATGTTGCTTTAGCTTGGGATCAGGTATGATCTCACGGCTCAGTAGAAAGCAGCCATGTGTTGCTCTCAGTACAACAGAAGTTGAATATGTAGCAGCATGTTCAACTTGTAGCGAAGTAGTGTGGCTTCGCAAGATGTTGACAGGATTGTTCGATGCAGAGATAGATGTGACTGATATTCTCTGTGACAATTAGAGTTGTATCAAGATGACAGAGAATCCAGTGTTCCATGATAGATCGAAGCATATCCAGATCAAGTTTCACTATATTCGGGATATGGTGCAGAAGGGAGCTATAAATCTCAAGTATGTTCCTACAGAGGAACAAGTTGTTGATGTGTTGACTAAGCCTATGTCTCGCATTAAGTTTGAATACTTTCGAGACAAGCTTAGTGTGGTCCGAAAGGATCTCCCTTGAAAGAGGGAGTGATAGAGGTGTCAGTCCTTGCTGACTGAAAATCAGTACTTGCCGACTGATAGAGATGTCAGTCCTTTCCGACTTAAGATCAGTACTTGCCAACTGATAGAGATGCCAGTTCTTGTTGACTGAAGATCAGTACTTTTCGACTCATAGAGATGCCAGTCATTGCTGACTGAAGATCAATACTTGCCGACTAATAGAGATGCCAGTCCTTGTCGACTGATAGAGATGCCAATCCTTGCTGAATGAAGATCAGTACTTTTTGACTGATAAGATTCCAATCGTTTCTGACTGAATATCAGTACTTTCCGACTAATAGAGATTCCAATCTTTGCCGACTGAAGATCAGTACTTGCCGACTAATAGAGATGTCAGTCCTTGTCGACTGAAGATCAGTACTTGCCGACTGATAGAGATGCCATTCCTTGCTGACTGATAAAGATGCCAGTCCTTTCCGACTGAAGATCAATACTTGCCGACTGATAGAGATTCTAGTCCTTGTTGATTGAAGCTCAGTACTTTTTGACTGATAGATATTCCAGTCCTTGCCGATTGAATATCAGTACCTTTCGACTGATAGAGATTCCAGTACTTTCCGACTAAAGATCAGTACTTGCCGATTGATAGTGATCCCAGTACTTGTCGACTGATGATGTTATCTCAGTACTGACCAACTGATGATGTTATTATTCCAGTATTTATTTGTTGATGATTGTTGTTGTTGTTCCAGTATTTACTTATTGATGATTGTTGTTCCAGTACTTGTCGATTGATGATTGATGTTGTTCCAATGTTCATACAATGATGATGATGTTGATGGTGATATTCCAGCAGACGATGATGATGATGTTGATGGTGATATTCCAGCAGATGATGATGTTGATGTTGATATTCCAGCAGACGATGATGATGATACTGATGATGATATTCCAACAGATGATGATGTTGATGGTGATATTCCAGGAGACGATGATAATGATTTTGATGATGATATTCCAGTAGACGATGATGATGATTCTGATGGTGATGTTCCAGCAGATGATGTCGATGATACCCCAGACATATGATGATGTTCCAAAAACTTCCTACGACATATAGAGATTCACAAGTCAGTTGGACAGTTGTTGATGTCATTAATGTTGTCGGCAGAATCCCTTCCTGGTTAAGAGGGAGTGTTAAATAAATGTAACTGCAGAACATATTCTAAATTTATTTATCTATTGTATTATTGTATTCCTCCTTCGGTAGATGTCATTGATGTAATTGATAATGTAAGAGTCATTGAAAGATTCAATGTAAACCCTAATTTTTAGGTCGGCCTGGAAATAACTAGAAAATAATATTTTATTGTAAAGTGTACAGGTCATCCCAATTAGGTGAGTTGAAGCCGACCTAATTAGTACAAAGGTCAAGTCACTTTTTAAGTATAAATAGGGGATTGAGTTGATCATTTGCAATACTCATCTCACTCACTCAAGTTCGCATAGGAGAGAGAGAAGTTCACACAAGAGGAGAGGAGCTGATTTTGTCTTGGGGTTTTATCTTGTACTTGTGAATTCTATATTGAGGAAGTTTTGTCGAGGTTTTCTCCCTTGGGGTTTCTCTAAGAGAAATATTGTGTTCTTTGTGGTTTTTGTGCTTGTATTTCTTTTAGTGATTAGATTGTTTAATTTTATTATGCTAAACAAGTGAAAAACTAACAACAAGAACCATAAATGTCATGATTTATTTGAAGATCGTGGGATACAGAGCAAGGATTATACGTGACACTTGTGATCCTACAGAGGTTAAGTGGCAGTAGTAATCGTAGCCATGCAAAAACATAGTGGTTTAATAATTCAATTGATTTAGCATGCCAGATCCAATAACCAAAGTTTGAGTAAATTCTAGGATCGAAAATATATCACCGTGAGAATTCTTGACCATAATACTTAAGCTTGGGTATTGAAGGTATAATATGATTTTGCGATGGTTATCTACCTTAACAAAAAAATGAATGATGAATCATAATTCAAAGCGATCATAAGTAAAATCAATAAAGTAGGATAAATGTTCCAAATCAAAACAACGGGAATATTATAAGAATGATATTACATTAATATCCACACAAGGCATTATCGTAACCAAATTCCTCATACCTTAGCTTCGAATACCCTCACCAAAATGACTGTGTTAAAGATGTAAGAATTTTAAGAGTTGCTAAATATTACAAAGGGTGATTAGCTAAATGAATTACAACAAATGATCAATTCCACACTTTGTGTGACTAAGATTGGTATCTTAATTCAAGCCAATGTTTTTAGGAGCTGCAAAATTCCAACATAAATCGCCAATCTTTTGATCATGATTAATTCATGCATGAGTAATAATTAGTAAAATGGTCGAGCAAAGTTGATGTTCTTGGTGACCTGTTTCAGTTGTTCTGCTCAGAATACTGCCTTATTTGGAGTACCTTTAGAATCAAAGATTTTGAAGGCACTCCTTAAATATATCCTTTATAAATTGCAGTTCAATATTAAGATTGTGAGGCTATCTTTTGGGAGAAAATAATTGAATTGAACTAAGACTAGTCCAGGGGGTTGTTGGCTGCCAACAAATGGAGACATACCTGGGTGAACCAGTGATATCTGTAGAAAATATCTACAAACTAAGGAGGATCAAAAAATGTATCTCGAAGTATTAGATGTCCCATCATGCGACTCATTTTACTACCCATTTTTTAGATAAAATCAGACTATACCATTTTGATAGGATACACCACCTTGGCCATTACCTTGAAACTCCTTGATCAAAATTTCACTTCTAACAAATGTACAATGAAACAACCAATCCAGTAGAAGTCCTTGGATTTCAAGATGATTAGATAACACCAGTGAAAGATATGACCAATATTTTTTTAGAGGATATCAGATAACCTATCCCATCCATAAAACAAGGCATTTATTTATATTTCCTTATTTGTTTATTTTGTCTTTTTTTTACAAAGATATAATATTTATAAAAGATTTAGAGAAGAGGAGATCAATTAGAAGCCACTGACTTAGTTTGGTAACTAAATAATGACAATGTCACTCACAAGTACCATTAGAAGTGAATGAATTAGCTTGTGATGAGACCCTCCATCCCAAAATTTATTCAATCAAGGGCCACTACCCCGGCTTGATGACCAAATCGTGGTAATGTCAGACTAATGATACTCATGATCGTGAGCAGGCTGAATCATTTCTGAGACCTCCTGTCCTCAATCGACTCTCTTATCCCTTAAAAAAGAAAATTATTTACAAAAAGTATGAGTAAGAACTATGGATAGAGACTACTGCCATGGCTTGGTAACCATATATAGACAGCCGAGAACCATTGGAAGTGAACAGGTCAGCTCATAATGAGACCTCCTGTCTCTGGATCTTTCAACCAAGAGCCATCACCCTGGATTGGTAACCACATTGGGGATGTCAGTCCAATGGGGTTGATGATCATGACCAGGTCGACTCTTATTCAGAGACCTCTTGTCTTTAACTAGAGCCTTTAAATAGTTAATTTTATTTACACTATAATCAACGGATGGGGTAGAATCAGATAAAAATCCTTGTATTGTATGAATGGATTAATGATAATCAAGTGTCTCCAATTAGCACAGATTCCTCAGAAACCACTGTGATTGGTGAATTTGTCACCTTAGAAGCATGTTTACAGGATAGAAGTATGGAGGTAATGACCAAGGGTTATTGAACTAATTCAGCAAGTCTGTAGCAGTCATTGGAATATTGAGTTGAGATCAAGCGAAGATGAGGGCATCTGATACTACCAGATACTACTAATTTACCTCAATATCAGTGTGTGTACTTCAAACATCAAGTTTGTAGATACATCTCAACCAACGGGCATGTCAAACAGCGTTATTTATTTACATCACTCATCCTAAGAAAAGAAACAAAAAAAACAAATATGAGAAAACTAACAGTAAGGTTAAACATGCAGACCATGTACAGGGGGAAAGTGAACCGTATTAAAATATTTACATTTTTTGAAATCAAACTACAGACCATGACCCAATAATTAGAATTTGGAAATGATGATTCCGTGCTGATTTAAAACAGGAAACCAGAAAATGTATAGGTTTCGCAACTGGATTAATATGGTTTCACATTATATCAGTAAACAACTGCTAAGTTAATCCAGATTGTAATGATACAGACAGGGTAAGTGTCATAAGAAATCAGTCTTTTAAATTTTATGAAAGAAATAATATGATGGCTGAATTAAGATTCACCTATTCTGAATGTGTAAAATGTTAGGATCATGACTAAAATAAATAACCTAAAAACTATACAGTCAACCAAAAGAAAGTTAATATGTACAAAATATACATAATGGGTATACAATGAGAATTGGTTCTATTTGTGAGATCACTGGACGTATTTTTTCAGGATCTTCCCATTCACCGGAAAGATATCGAGTTGTCCTTCCAATGTCTGTAGACGAAAAGTACTTGGACATAATTTCTCTGCGATTACATAGGGACCTAACCATAAGCACTGAAACTTCGTGTGATATCCCCTATCCTCATGAGCTTTGTCCCATTTTAACACCAAATCACCCACTTGGAATTCCCCATTGGAAGTTGAACTCTGATCAAACCATGATTTAACAGTCTACTGATGCTTCGCAAAATGTCGTTTGGCGGTCTCCCTGTCTTCTTCAAGTTTTAATAACATGTTGATTCTCTTCTCAATAGATGGACAATCTATGTCTTGCACAGACTGTGCTAGCTGCAAAGATGGTAAAAATAGATTAGGCGGAAGAATAGCCTCCGTGCCATATACTAAAAAGAATGGAGAGTTTCCAATCGATGCTTTTGGAGTGACCTTATCAACCCAAAGTGCCTTATAGAAGGTGGTATGCCAATTCTTGTGGTGCTCAGCTATTGATCTTTTTAGAATTTTTAGCAGATTCTTATTAGTTGATTCAGCCAAGCCATTACCTTGTGGATAGTAACTTGCTGAATATTTTATCCTAATTCCCCTTTCTAAGGAAAACTCAGTCAATTCAACAAAGGAGAAGTAGGATGCATTTTCAAAGACCAATGACTCTAGTACACCAAATCCGGTAATTATGTGGGTCTCTAAGAAATTGATTACCTGATTCGTCTTCACCACCCGTAAAGGAGAAGCTTCAGACCATCGAGTAAAGTAATCGGTAACAGTAATAACATATTTGTGTTGCAAGGATGAGGGGGGGGTTAATTGGTCCGACTATGTCCAGACCCCATTGTTGAAATGATCTATCAATAGTAACGGGATCTAAATGGAAAGCGGGCCTTTTGATTCTATTAGAGGCCATATGACAGTCCTGACACTTGCATGCATGAGAGCGAGCATCTTTGAACAATGTAGGCCAAAAATAACCTACTCTCAAGATCTTATGTGCAGCGGTATCACCTCCAAAATTTCTACCATCGGGACCATCATGAAGTTGATTTAAGACCGATTCAGCCTCATCTTTCTCGAGACAATGAAGAATAACACCATCTACTTTTTTCCTAAACAGGATATTATTCACCAGCTGATATTGTGTTGATTTTAATATGACAGCTCTCCTTTTCTTCGGTTCTAAGTATGCTGGAGCACTTGTTGTTTCAATATAAGTCCTAATATCATTGTACCAAGAACCCAGGGGGTTAGGGATGAAATAGACTTCCTTTTGTAACAATGAATCGTCCACCAATAAGCCAAGATGATAAACATGCAAGTGTGTTGATTCTGCAGCCAACTTACATAAACCTGGTCCTATTACAACCTTTGAAGGTTTAATTTCCAGATCATATTCCTGAAGGGAAGCCATCCAGTGGGCCCTTTTCTCCCCTAATTCTTTATGAATTAACAGGTTTCTAACAAGGGAGTAAGGAACAACATTTTGGTCTGGGATTTGAAAAGGTAGGGACAGAAATGTTTCATTGCTTTGAAAATAGCGAACGCATGTTTGTCAACTTCGTGATAATTCCGTTCAGACCCTTTGAAATTTGAGCTCATACACAAAATGGGGACTTCATGGTATTGATGATTGCACTGAGTAAGAACAGTTGCGTAAGATAAGTTAAAGGCAAAAGTATAGAGGATGAAATCTTTTGTGAAATCGGGGCTTAAGAGTGCAGGGGCCTCTATTATCGCTTCTCTGATATTGATAAATGATTCCTTTTCTTTATTTCCCCAAGTGAAATTTGCATCCTTTTTTATCATGTTTTGAAGGGGACGGACAGTCTCAGAAAATCTTGGAACAAACCTTCTCACAAAGCTAATTTTTCCCAAGAAGGATTGCATTTCCTTCTTAGTGGGGGGATAGGTAATTTTGGATATGGCTTCAGTCCATTCCGGGTCAATCGTGATTCCTTCTTTTGACACTATGAAACCTAAAATAATCCCCTCAGTAACCGTGAAGATTGTTTTCTTGGGATTAAGGGAAACACTGAATTTTCTGCAATGTTCAAAAACCTTGCGGAGGTGTAAAATGTGATCAAATCTGTGTTTTGAGAAGACATTCACGTCATCTAAATAGAAAACAACTACATGGTTAATGAGACCTATAAAGGAAACATCCATTTCCCTTTGGAATGTAGTCCCAGCATTTATCAATCCAAACGGCATTTTTATGTATGCATAAGTTCCTCACAGTTCCTAAAGGTCATTTTCAATTGATCTTCCTGTGAGACCAGGACCTGATTGGAACCAGAGAAACCATCAAGCAACGGAAGCATCTCAGATCCAGATACCTTTTGCAAGGTCTGTTCCATGGGAGGGAACGGGTAGTTATCTTTTTTTGATGATCGGTTAAGGTTTCGGAAATCCACACAGAGCCTACTATCTATGTTTTTCTTTCTAATCGGGACAAGGTTAGCCACCCATTGAGTGTGACATACAGGGAATATGATCTTGGAATCTAAAAGATTGTTCAATTCTTTTTTAACTACGGGTTCTAGGGTAGGGTGCATTTTCCTAAGTTTCTACTGAAAAGGTTTTGATTGAGGATTCATAGGAATAATGTGTTGCATTACCTGAGGATCAAAATTATTCAAGTCATCATATGTCCATGCAAAAACGTCTTTGTACTCTTTAAATAATTTTACAAAGGCTGATTTTTCTACTTGAGTGCAATGTGTCCCTAAATTTACATTCTGTGGATTGGCCTCAGTACCTAGATTTATGGTTTCGTAGCCCATGCAAGAACTATTTGTTTTGCAATTAGGAACCCCTTTAAACTTGCCTTGTCGGTCATAAAACTTTTATAATCTAAGTATTGATGCAGGGATAGAATTTACAACTCGAAATACTTTTAGACCGAATGGTGAGGATGAATAGTCGAAAAGTTTTGTAAGTCTTCATCATGTGTAATCTCATCTATCGTTGATTCTTTGAAGGTGTCGTCCCCTGTCAAGAAATTTATGACCTGTGAATCGTCATCGAAAACACGCTAATTAGTAATGTTATCTGGAATCGATGGCCTAAATATTAATTCAACTAAAAATGCATTAGCGGAGAAATTTTTTTACGGGATAATCCTAGAGGCAACATTTGCCAATAGATCAGCTTCTTGATTTTGCATACAAGGAATCAACCAAATATTGTTACACCTAAATCTCGTCATCATGAGTCCTTGTCATCATGAGTCCTATGTTAACTCAGTTCCTTGATCCCTAAAGTTTCCCTGACCAGGAGTCATCTAGAGCAAGTTGTTGATCCTTTTTCCACCTTTTCTAGTTAGGTCGGCGCAGCTTGTCTTCCAGCAAGAAGCGCCTGACTAGGCTCGACGCAGAGTGTCATCTGGAAGACTGCGTCGGTGGCTCAGGTTGCCTTCATTCAGACTGCGCTTGCCCCTTACTGGCGCAATTTGTCCTCATATAGCATGCATTGGAGTTGGTTGAAATGGATAAATGGAACCTTCGAGCGACTTATCGAAGCCTGATGAGGTGGATGTCTATCCCTAACTAAGGGCTTTGAGGCACCAAAAATTGCGCCCAAAAAATTTTGCACCCTCCTTATGTCGAGAGGCGCGAAAATTCCCGAAATTTCGCGCTATGGGCAGTGTTAGGGGCGCGAAAAATTATCAGTTTTTGCGCTCCCTGCAATGCCCAGGGCGCGAAAATACGCAGTCTTGGAAAATAAAATGCTTTCCCTCATCTCTTGGCATGAAAATTGGTTTTCATCTTCTAACTGGAGGCTCCCTTGATGATTTGCAGGAGATTCCAAGTGATAAAAGTAAAGATGGTTGACTGGAAGGAAAGAGAATGCGAAGGAGAGGATTGGGCTGCCCTAAATTATGATAACACTCTATCCGCAATAAGAGAGTGTGGTTTACTGAATTTTTTCAAAACTAGAGGCATCCGGAAGCAAGGAAAGTTACTAAACCACATCATCCAAATGTGGGACGTTGATATACAAGCTTTCCACATAGGAGAGCACATCCTCGAGATAGAGCTCGAAGACATATGCTTTTTGACTGGTCTCTCCAAGAGAGGGGCACGAGTCAATTTATCAGGGCACCGAGCTACTGAAGAAACCACAGATACCTACATTGCCCAGTATTGTAGGCAAGAATCCAGCAAGAAAAGCGGGAAAGTGCTCACCGTTGATGTGTTAAATCTTCCCTTGAGGATGATCATGTACACTATTGCTCGAGTGGAGGGAAGTGTGGGGGATCACCATGCAACCAAAGCTCAGATGATTTATGTCGTGGAGTGCATGGACCCCAATCTATTCAACTAGTGTGAAGGGGTTGATCAATATCAAAGATCAGGTAACTAAATGTATCAACGGGAGTATCATCCAGTTTGGGTATGGGAGTATCTTGGTCACCTTCTTTTTAGAGAGGGTGCCTATACCGCGTCCGCAGATATAGAGGCCTCATCGTCTCGTATCTAAGCCACGGATGGGGAGGTGGAGTGACTATGTTGGGTGGCTCGGTGGGCCACAAGTCCTAGTATTTGATGAGGAATTATTATCTTGGCTCGAGGAGCAGATCATGATGATAGAGGACTATCCCTATCTGGGGTAGACTTTCGTGGTGATATTGATCTGGAATTACCTAAGGACGATGATTGGGATGAGTCAGGTATATGATCTTCAAACTTGTTTTTTAATTTTTTAAGTTTACGTTATTTTTATTTTGTTTTGATAATGTGTATAAAATCTAATGTATGTGTATAATGTTGCAGATTGAGGAGTGGTGAGGCCAGCAGGATCCTATCCACTGCGACGACGAGGGGCGGAGTACCAATATGAGGAGGATGAGGCAGGAGGGTTCCGCGATGTGGAGCGGAACTTAGAAGGACTGACCATGGGAATTCGTCCGATGAGGATGCCCGAGGTCCCATATCACCTCCAGAGGCATATTGTGGGTGTGCCAGAGCAGATTGGTCGATTGCTCCATCGTGTTGCTAGGGCAGTGGTGTGTTATCATGAACATCGTGCACCTTGTGACTAGTTTTTTAGCAGTAGTTTTGTTAGCAGCATTTGTACGATATGTAGGCCAAAGAGCCAATTTTTTTTTGGGCTAGATCCCAATTTTTTACTTCAATGCATTATACCATTATATGTGGCAAAAACACTTTTTACATGATATACATATGGATCTATATCTACTATTTACCTATGATGACTTGTATGTTACATTTTTGCATGTGCTCTTTTATGATGTATTGATTATGCATGGGCTAGATGCCAATCCAACATATAGTTAGCTAACGAATCAGCCACTGTGTTGAATTCCCTTGGTACATGTTGATATAAAATATAATCAAATGATCGTTCAAGGAGGCATACCCTTCTGTATAAACAAAGTAATTTAGGATCACGGATGGTGTGAACGCAGTTTAGTTGGGATACCACAAGCTAAGAGTCCAGGTAGACTATAAAGTAATGGATTCCAAGAGAAGAAACTTCAGTCAGAAGTCCAATGACTGCATGGTACTCTGCAATGTTATTTGTTGCGGGGCCTAAGCAGATGCCACCCGAGGATATCAACTCATCGGCAAGGGAATACAGTACCCATGCTACAGAAGCAAGGTTCTGGGTATGTCAACTAGCACCATCCGCGAATCCAAAGTACACCGACATCTACCCATAAAAGCACAAGTCGAGATAAATGATTGTGTACAAGATAGAGTCCTAACAGACAAAAAACTGAACCAAAATCACACTAGATACATTATATACAAAGTGTTTCACGCGGGATGATCCTACAGATAAAATCTCTTTAGGTAAATCCCGTTACGGGGCTCTCCCAAAGATATACCATCATAGTCCACAAGCTCGTAAGCTCCCTTCTCTAACACTCGTTTAATAACGTAGGGACCGTACCACATGGATTCTAATTTTCCTTTACCTAGCTTATCGTGCATTTGGTTGTAGGTTAATACTAAGTCACCTTCGTTGAAAACGTGAGGTTGAACGGATTTTTCATAGTGAGCCTTAACGCACTTTTTATGAGCCTCGTTGGTGAGCACAGCGTCACGGAAAGTTTCATCAAGCTTGGCTAGGTATAGAAACCGTTCTTCTTCAATGGTCGTGTTAGGTAATAGTTCTATAGCTATCTTGAGGGATGGTATCTCACATTCAATCGGAAGGATTGCTTCCAGGCCATAGACCAATTGAAATGGTGTAAACCCGGTCGCATTTTTTACCGAAGTCCTATAGGCCCAAAGGGAGGAGAATAGAGCTAAGTGCCATTTTGACTTTTGAGTACCCACCATGCGTTGGATCATCCATTTCAAGACTTTAATGATTTCCTCTACTTGTCTGTTTTCCTGGGGGTAGTAAGGAGTTGAGTTTTCATGAGGAAAACCCAGTTTGGAACTTAGTTTATCCATCATATGATTCCTAAAGTAGGAACCATGGTCAGTTATGATGGCCTGTGGGACTCCGAACCTGGCGATGATATGATTGAATATGAATAATGTTGATGCATTGTCGTCTTCTGCATATGTAGGCATGGCTTCATCCCATTTGGTAAAGTAGTCAATAGCGACGATGACATAACTATGCCCCCCGGCTAAATTGGGCTTACACTGCATGAAATCAATACCCCATTTTGCAAAGGGTCCGACGGCAATAATAGCATGAAGTGGAGTTGGGTGTGAACGCTTCTTGGAATGGAATAATTGACATGGAGGACACTTCTTGACCGCTTAAATACAAACTTTGAAAATGGAAGGCCAGAAGTAGCCTGCGTGTAAAATTTTCTAGGATGTAGCCATTCCAGAAAGATGACCACCACATGCTCTAGAGTGGCAGTCATTAAGGATGTGTTCAGCTTCATCAAGAGTTAGACAACGACGCAACACAGAATCAATACCATGATGATACAAAGTATCACTAATGATAATATAATATTTGGTGTGGTGTCTTATGCGACGGCATTCATCACGGTTGAGATTGGGCCGAAAACGTTGGGTTTGGAGATATAAGATAATGTCTCCATACCAGGGATCAGTCGTTCCAATGAGGAACAAAGATTCATCTGGAAGAGAATCAATGGGCTTAGATTGGTCATTGACACGGGGCAATGCACAAATAAGCTCAGCAAAGACCAAGGATTTTTTGGATTTCACTTTGGCAAACTCCAAATCGAATACCTAGATAACTACAATCCAACGGGAGTATTTTCCCCCTAGCACCTAACGTGTTAGGATATAGTACATTGGATTGAAGTTAGCAATAACAGTGGTTTTGCAGAGTAAAATGTAGTGTCGAAATCTCTGGACTGGGGAAATTGTGGCCAAAGCCAGCTTCTCCACATGTGAGTAGAGCGTCTCAAAGTCAATGAGACTCATGCTGAGATAGTAGACCACATGTTCTTGACTATTGTTGTCTTCCTGTACGAGCACCATACTAATGGTGGTGGTAGAGGCAACGAGATATAAAATGTAGTCTCGTGTGTAATTGGGGGGTTATAACACAGGAGCATAGGTAAGGGCCTTTTTCAAATTATCAAAATATTTTTGGGCTTCATCATCCCAAATGAAAGGAACGTCTTTCTTAAGAAGCAGCATGTAGCCCCGAGTGATCTTGGGAAAATTGCAGACAAAGCGGCGTAAAAAGTTCGCATGCCCTTGCAAACTTTGGAGTTCTGGAATGTTGGTTGGAGAAGGTAAGGCTAAAATAGCCTCCACCTTCAATGGGTCAAGGAGAATGCCATCCTTGTAGATTATGAATCTTAACAATCTATCGGCTTCAACACAAAATACACATTTGTGAGGATTCAAGCGAATGTTGCAGTGGCGGCATCGTGAGAATATGGTACTCAAATGAGATGGATTGTCCTCTCGTGTATCAAAGTGAGCGAGTAGGTCATCTAGATAAGGTTCCACAACATGCTTGATATCGTGAAATGCGTACGACATGGCCCGTTGAAAAGTGGGCCCAGCGTTCTTGAGACCAAAGGGAAATTTGTGGTATGCAAAGGTCCCCCATAGGAATATGAAAGTAGTCTTGTGATGGTCTGATGGGAGTATCTCAATCTGATTGTAGCTAGAGAAGCCATCCATAAATGAAAAGATGATGCTCCTAACACAGTTATCGATAATTTGGTTAATAAAGGGATTTGGATAGTTGTCTTTGGGACAAGCTTTGTTCAAATCTCTATAATCAACGCAAACTCTAATCGTACCTTGTTTCTTAGCTACAGGAACAATATTGGACACCCAATCTATTAATGGGACAGGATAAATGAAACCAGCACGAAGAAGTTTTTCAACTTCTGCTTTAATGGCTGCAGTTTTGCGGGGATGGACGGGTCGGAGTTTCTATCGAATGGGTCAGGCACTAGGATAAACTTGAATTTCATGAACCACTATAGAGGGGTCTAGCCCTGGCATTTCTTCATAACTCAAGGCAAAAACATCGTGGAACTCCTTAAATAAAGTGGTATAAAATTCCACCTTAGTAGGTGTACAGGTTTTGCCTAAATGGATCTGTTCCACGATACTAGGTTTCACGGAGATGTCAATTGGAATGGTTTCCATGATGTTTGCTATATTTCCTTCAGAAAACACATTGTGTGTAGGGATGGGAATATTAGTTTGGACAATATCTGGTGAAACGATGAGTTTTGTATCAGGTTCTACCGCATGGATCGTAGGGAAGGATGACCGATGATGGTGACCTTCCCATGGTGGTTCATCAATGATCATGATCTCCATAATAGACTCATCGAAAGGAAAATTCTATCAATGGGATTCAGTAGAGGGAAAGGATGAATGGATCCGAGACGAGAGAGGTGCCACCGTATGGTGGTCGATAGTGTCGATCTAATCGGAAGCGGATTGAACTGTGTGGTATGTTGCTTGGTTGCGTTTCAGAGGCATGCAATCACCGATGGATTCACACTCAGCAGGACTCGATATAACCCAAGAATCATTAGATTTGTGAGGTTGAAAAGTACTCGAAGAGATCATGTTGATCAAAAATATTGGGGGTGGAAACTCCAGGAATACTCAAATGATGGAGGAATATTTTAGCAGACCAGCACCAATGTCTTCATAGTGATGTTGATATTGTGTCAACAGCGGGACATTGTTAGTGGTGTTGTAGTGAATATCTGGATTACAAAAGTCTAACTGATCGTTGGTGACAATTTTCCCTTGATGAGGAAATTGGACCAAACGGAAAACGGAAGATGCTACGGCAGTCATGGCATAAAACCAATTGCGGTCAAGTAGGATGTTGTGATCCAATGGAGCATCTACGATTTCAACATGGATAGAGACAGTTTTTCCCCCTAGTTATATGGCGAGTGATGGGATGAGTCCGTAAGGTTGAAAACCATGGCCGTCAAAAGATTTTAAAGTAGTAGAAGACTAATTTACTTCTAGAGAGTCGATAGCTCTCCAACAAGACAAAGACATGATAGAGGTGGAAGCACCTTCGTCCAAAACGGTATGATGGATGTTGTTTCCACAAATATTAGTATGAATTAGAAAAGCCAATTGATGAGAGAATCTCGGCTTAGAATATTCCAAGTTGAACGTAATCGTGTTGGAAGAGTCTAGGTCAACAGCTTCGAGTGCTAACAATAAGGTTCTATGCTAAGTAGGACAATGTTGTAGAACTTTGAGAGTGGACATTGCACAAGGTGCTTCAGCTAAGTCTTCAACAATATTGTAATTTGGGCAGCTCACGTGTTTGGATTGAATGTCGCTTTTCGAATGGTGGCCTTTGGTGGGCACAACACAGTGTCAGTAAGAGGTCTCTCGATATGAAGAGAGCTTGTAGAAGGAGGAGTAGAAGGAATATCTTCCAAGGGAGTTTTATATTTGGAATTCTCATTATTTTTTGAAGTGGGAATAGAGTCATATGTCTTTGATCGAGTGGATATATGGACAGTCTCATTACTCATCATAAGGATGTCGCGATTTGAGGCTGTCTCTAGTTGGGTTTTATCATTTTGGTTTCCCCCTTGCGGGGGGTTGTGTGAGACCATTTGTTGTTGGTGGTGTGGGAAAGGGTCAGTTAATGCTGTCGGGCGAGAATATCCTTTGACAAATTTATTGACTTCCTCTTTATAAGGACACTCTTTTGTATAGTGATCTTCCTAGCATATAAGGCAGGGGACCTTAGCTTTCTATTTGGGTTTGTTATCAGCATTGGTTTGTTGTGGTTTGGGATTTTCCTAATGAGTAGAATATTTTTAGGTTTCCCTTTATTATTCTTCCTTTTCCCTCTGGATTTTTGTGGGGAGGATTGAACCACGTTCACCTCAAAGGTATGAGCTGGAGAAGTAGTGTTTTTGGATGCAACCTGGGTTTGAGGTGGAGTAGCAGTTTTTTGTTGTCCACTAGATTTGGTTGCAGGTTGGGTGTTCACAGAACCAACTACACCATCGATAGGAGGTTCAATGATGGGCCTGTAAGGATCTCCAATGGGGAGAGGGGCGTGAGGAATTAGTTCGTATAGAGTTCCAGATTGGGAATAAACCAAATCCAGGTAATGAGAACGAGCGATTGCCTGCTCTTCTATAACAACCCCACCCATTGCAACATCCATAGCAATAGGTGGCATTAATGAATTTGTGAACCAATCATCCAATAATTGGTTGGAAATAGGAGCCTTGATTAATCTTCGGCATCTCCTCCACTCATGAATATGATCGGAGATGTGAGTGGCAGTAGATTTCCGCAACAAATTTAAGAGGTCTGTGTCAGTCTCATATCGAATGGGAAGCTGGAAATGTGTCAAAAATTGCATGGCAAGGGTGTTGAAATCTCTGAAAGAGTGTTGTGGCAACTCGATATACCATTTTGTTGTCGTTCCGATGAGTGTTCGTTGGAAGAGCCTCAATCGTATAGAGTCATCCATCAATGAGTTCGAAGAACACCAAAGATGAAATGTCATGACGTGATTTTTCAGGTCTTCCCCGGGTTTAACATCGAATTTTGGGATATCCAATGGTAGTTTGGTAGGAATAGGTGGCCAATGTGGTTCACACCAAATGGGATCGTTTATTAATCTCGACAAATCAGGTAGGTCCAATGTTTCCAGGAAGGGAAGTTGTCTATTAGGTTGCGGGAATGAAAAATATTGATGGGGCACTAGGACACCTATCGGGCCCTATACTGCATATTGTTGCATATTATACCCATACATGTTACCCACAGGGTACCATTGGAACTTCTGTGATCTTGGGGACCATCTGGTTAACCGGTTGTTGGTTGGGAATCATAGGATTCACCAATTGATTCGGAATTGAATTGTAAATTGGTTGTTGAGAATATTGCTAGGTGGGATTGAACGGTGTAGATACCTGGGGTTGTGGGACCCATGTAGAGTTCCCAAATCCTTGATTGGGTCGATTTCCCAAACCTTGAGTAGGGGGAGGTGTCTAAAAGGGTGGATCCCATGGGTTGTTCGTTCCGCCCTGATTAAGAGACAAGGTTTGAGGGGGTGGGATCCATTGATTTTTTTAGACACAGGGATAAGGTACTCCAGAATTCAGATTGGGGGGTAAAAAGATTGATGTTGATTTGTGTGTCCCCCGGAAGGATTCTAGTTTCCAAATGTATGTTTCCCTCCAGTAGGTGGGATTTGTGTCCCCTAAGAAGGAAGTGGGACTAACGAAGGAAATTGGTTGTTGGTCCCACTTGGGGTACTAACAAAAGGTTGTCCTCCAATAGGTTGGATTTTTGGTCCCCATGGAGAAGATGATGCTGATGGAGGAGGTTGGTTACTGGTTCCACTTTGTTGGAATATTCTCAACAACATTTTTTATATTTGCATGCATCCAGTCATCTTGCATGCATATGCATGCATACAGTCATCAGCATGGCAGTCTCCCCAGCACCTGGAGCCTATGTGCAGCCCCCTAGAGCCTGTTTTTAGCCCTCGGGAGCACTCCTACCTACCTAGTGCGCCTTGTTTTCCTCACCAGGAATACTAATGCACCCTACCACACTACTTGGATCACTCACAGTCAGTTGCAACATTTATTGACTAGTTTATTCATTTATTGCTCAGTTTAACTTCCTGTAGCTTCCAGTTGTCTGTATCAGAGTGCCACTTGACCTACTGACAGCCTCATCGGCCTCATGCGCCCTCCTTGGAGTCTCCATCCCTTGATTTGTGCTCACGTGACTCAATTAGACTCATTTGGCTAACCTTTGACCATTTGTGACTACTGCCACTGATTGGATGATGTCTCTAATGCTATCCAAGCCACACATTGAGTCTAACTGAGGTGTACTCCTTATGTACTCCTTATGTTTATGTCTCCAATGCTATCAATTTTCCTGATGTACTCCTTAGAATAATAGAATGATTGTATACTACACACACTTCCACCATAGACCCATTGGGTTTTTCCCTTTGTTGAACAAATCCTTTCATCATCTAGGTGAATTAGAACATGGAGTTGCAAATATGAAATTCATGCGCATTGCCTTCTCAAATGTATAAACAATCGCAGTTATCTCTTAACGCGTTGTGGAATGCTAGCCATGTGAATCTCCCTTGATATAATATAATGTGCACATGTAGATAATGTAGATATGGTGCATCGCAACTCCTAAAGGAAGTCACGGTTCACACGACCATCCTTGAGCAAAGGATAACTGCACTAAAAATATATATACATACAAAATTAATTGGCATAAAAATATGAGTGCATGGCATATTATAACCTACATTGCAAAAACAAAACAAAAAACCATGTAATCTATATGCATACCCTTAGAAGGTTCAAATGGTCATTTGATTTCAACCATGATAAATGTTCTTCTATGGTGAAGCAATGTCATAGAACCAACCTATATAAACAAGGTGCCTTCAGACCTGATATAAAATCCTTCGCAAAATAAATATCATATTTCTTCAAAATCCATGGGATGTCACTTTCTTTAAAAGACCAAGACGGATTGGCCTCTCCTCTACTTTAATCACTTGGCCAATGTTTTCTCTTAGCATTTGAAGAAATAACATATCTCCTAACAAAAACCTTTTTTATATCATATGTGCCTCCATAAAGAAGATGGAAAAAAAATATATGCATGAGATCTAGTAAGTGGGAAATGTTAAGATACCTCCATCAAGGAAGCTCATGAAATATAGATTTCATTTTAATCCCAATGGACATGTTCTCAACATAAGTGTTGGAAATTTAGGATCATCAAACATAGGTTCCCATTTCAGTTAACCGAATAATTATGCAAATTCCTTCTCCTTCTTTGTGTCATATGCCATAATCTAGTTTTTCAATGACAATATTTTAGGAGTTCAAGTTCTCTCTATTTTACCACTAAATACCCTCAAGCTATCATAAATTGTATTTCCTATGTGGTTGGACCACCTAACCTTTATAAAAGGTCCACAGCATTTACATCCATGATGCCCTTTTATTACAAGACCTACGGTGTTATTGTATACGAAAAACATTAGTTCCAAAGAAGAAAATTGCAATGAATTAAGTATATCAAATAACATAATAGATGTAAACAAATCAATCAACATGCTTACCATAACAAACTCCTAGTCATGGATAATCGTGCATGGTCTATGCAAATATGCCATACAATGTAAAAGACCTTTATGTTGGTATGGGCCTTGATACACCATATACATGTATCCCTTCCCATAATTTCTACAATTCAATGATCAACATTTGGAGGTAGGCATCCATTGTCTTCTACTAGGGACTAAAGGAGCCAACATAAGATGTCCATTCTTCACGAACAACCACATAGGGATATTATTATTGATCACTACCACTAGCCAAACACAATAATTTGTGCTGTGGAGGGAATAGGGTTAACTCCATCCATGGCTATGCTCAATTGGAGTCTTTATACTTCATTCTTGAATTTATTGGGCCAGTATCCTCTCTATGCTTCATGATTATTGAATTCATTAGGATCTGCACAACTCTTGGCTCACTTTTGTGGGATGTATGCCACCCCTACAACATGGATAATTATTTGCAATAAAAGAGTCTTTGAATCCTTGGAACTATAGCATGTGCCTCAACATCTTATGAGGAGAACCATGTGCCTTGCCCTTGGTTTTTTATTTTTGGTACCTAACATGACCATATTTTGGACATATCTCTTTATCCGTGTATATTATATAGAATGAAAACATTTGGACAAGTGTGATAGTATATGTACTCAACACCCATTTTTTTCAATAGTTAGTGTGCTTCTTCACAACTACTAAGGAGAGCATTATCACTTGGAAGAACCTTATATTTGAGAAACAAGCAATTATTGAGCAATAGAACTGCACATTGTCATCAAGCATGCATGAACTCCCTTTTCGTTATTGATTGTGTGGCGAGATTCATTCAAATATAGGGAACTTAATAGTTAATTACCTCAATAGTGTCGATAAACACGTGTCCGGCATACCATACATTGCTTTCAATTCTTACAACAAAATTGGTGTCCCTAGTTGGTTACACCTTAACCGATGTCTAAAGAGAGGGGTGGTGGAAGCAGATTTTAGCATTCTAAAAATTATTTTCAGAATATGAGAATTATTCCCTGGCTCACTTGTTTGAGTGCATGTAACAACATTGCCTCTGTGGCATGGGTGTCCCGTAAGAAAGCATCCATACCCACCTCCGTGTTATATCTTCATCTCCAACATGTGAAGAACCCGTGTTAATTAGACATTCTAAATCTATGACGTAAGATGAAGTGGGAATTGATTAGGTAGTTGATTCAACCATGCTTGATATGCATCCCCTCTAAGTTGTGCATGTTTAACAACCTTCTCTTGAAATGACATCGTAGTGGGGCGCAATGTTAAATGGTAAATGGGTCGCTCATCCTCTGAATCATGATTGCAAAATACATTAAATCGTTGATGCTAGTAAACACAATGCATTTGGTATGTTGAAACATTAGACCAAACATTTATTAGATGTATGAAATTTTTTTTACCAATAGTACAAATGCAACCAACCACTTTATAAAATGATTGTCAAATTAATCAATACATTTACATTAATTCCAATGAAAATCTAAAAATACAATTACTCGATGATCTTTTTTTATGCCCCAGGGGGACTTCTAAGAGTAATCCCAATGCAAGTTGTCTTGGATGACTGATTGGAGGTTTACAAAAGTTATAATTTACTAACAACTCGTCACAAGGAGAAAAACTACATATTGCATTCACAACAACAAATACGGATGCTTCATTTCATAAAGAACTCTTTATCATTGGAGTGTTCCTCAAATTAACAATTTGCACTAAATAATGAGAGCCTAAAGCTATTTATGAACCCTACAATATTCCCATGAGTGTTTGGATGGAAATCAATATATAACAAGTTCTTCCCATTAATGTTTTTATAAGCATAATGACTCATGCACATACTATACATGGAAACGTTATGTTTGTATTTAACAATATTCAACCAAGCAAACCAACTATAAACATAACCACAAAATGGAATAAGTGCTACTGATTGTTTGGGTGGAACGAATACATGTGAAAGGATAAACAACCCTGTATTTGCAACATTTACAACAAACTTGGCAATCATGTAATTATTACCACAAAAGGAGAATTTAATCCCAACATTGAGCATAGGTAGGGAAGATGGCCTAGTGCCATACAAATCACGGTTGTAATAGGTTTGGTATTTACTTTGCAGATGGACATGAAGAGAGAAGTCATCGCTACCCTCCAACAATTGAACCAACCTTGGTGAGTACTTGGACATTTTGCTCTCAACTCGTATAACTTTTTTGATCTCCTAGTAGAGATGTTTTGGGTAGCATCAATATCGTATTTCGTCTCACTAGAGTTCTCGATGGACTCAATAGAAGGAAACGAGTTGGTTAATTTAAAATGAAATGTAGTTAGTTTGGCTTTGCACTTTTCAAAAAAGGAGCATATGGAAATGTTCCTAGGTATCTTTTCTATATCACCTATTGGATCATTAACCGTAGTGGGAGGTATTATATTGTCATCTTTAGGTAGTTGATTGTTAATCTAGGGACAATGTGACACACCAAGTGTTCACCTTGAACCCTTTACGTTTTGAATAGCTACATACTACTAGGGTGTCACAAAGTGACTTAGTTCATAGTGAGGTACCATGGGCCCAAGATGGTCATTGGAATATGGCATATTAGAATTGGTGAGGTAAAGAGGTTCTCCATTTTTTGTCTACCATATACCTATGGTAACTTGCTCTTGATAAGAGATAGTGACATTTTTAGAATGGTGGAATATCTTGCACATCCAAACTCAAACCATGAATCAAGATCCTGCAAAATTCAATGCATAATTATCCAAATGCACTTGCAGAGGAATCATAAATTCAATCAAATAATCAAAATATAAACAAAATATGGACTTACTACAAATGGCAAGGGAGAACTTGATGAACTTTAAATGAGCTGGAATTAGAAGAATTTGCCATAATTTGATATTATCACTTTTTTTTCTTTGCAGTTGAGCCAAAACCATAATAAATACATGTTGACATTCTTAAATGAAAGTTTGGGAAGCATGTAACATTATAACTTCACGTATAAGGTATTTTTTAACTAACCAGTGTGCCTAATTTAGATCTAATGCATGGGTGCATATATATAGACTAAATGCACTAGTGCACTAAATTATGATATTCACCAATAATAAACATCCAGAATAACCTTCACAAAGTTGTAATTACATATATTTTCACATTTATTTTCATTGTAAATTATTTATTCGATGTGCTTAAGTCTGTAAGTCACACCACGAGTTGAATTTTAAAAAATAACAATAAAAAAACCACCAACAACAACAGCTAATTGTTTATCATCGATGTGTTGAAATATCAAGTGGAAATATAAAAGAAATTTCATTTTGTAAAAGTATGTTTATAAAATAAAACCCTACTCCCTATTCCATTCTCTTGCCAAAAGCTAGTGAGGAAACTTGTGCAAGAGAGATTTACCATGCAAGACTTTTGAGTGGATAATTTTTTTGAAGAGTTGAGTTTGCAAGGGATCTTTGTAGGTCACATACAAATCTATAGGGGAGAAATTTAAGGTATGTAACTTCTTTCTATTGATCTCAAATTTACTCTCAAAAAATATGATAAATATTTTATTTATTCCTATTAGTATTTACATTTCTTTTTATGAAAATATAAGGGTTTCAAAAATACCCTCAACACTGCAAACCCTAGTTTTCATGTTGCTTCTCTTTTAATTTCTATTGTTGCAAACTCTGGCATTGGAGGTTTATTCTCTCTATTATTTGACAATGATATTTTTTTAGGTAATGAATATTTATTGGCTTTGTGTATTTGTATATGGGGATTTAGGAATTTGTTGGATTGGGACCACTTATTTCATTGGATTCCAAACCCTATCATTGTCAATTAAAAAATAAAAGAACACTTTTTTGTGGTTTGGGTGAACACTTTACAAAAACAACACACCGATGTGTTTTTTTCCTTTCAAAAAATTTATCAACTTTAACAATGTGCATTTTATAGTAACTACATATTGGTGCATACATATGTACTAAGCACATTGGTGTGTGTTACTCGATTGTACACACCACCTAACCTGGAATCGATTTTAACTTGAAATTATTTACTTAGCTTGTAAAACATATTTGATAATTTGTGTATTTCATTATGCAGGGCTTTTATTCATAGAATATGGTTGATAGAAGATTAGGGGAAAAGTATTATAGCAATGAAACTAAGAGAAGTGCATCCCGAGAGAGAACATGGCAAGTTATTTTAAATGTTAATATAAAAGTAATATTTTTTCCACGAGAAAAATAGTAATCTCATTATGATGTTAACAATATACTAGATACCCTTCGACATTCAAAAAGGAGCCTTCTCCAAGTACATTGTAGTAGCTTCATAAAGCCTTTGATTAATAAACAAGTCTACTTATATCTGCCTATTCAAGTTCTCATACAAAAACAATTAAAAAAGGTTCTCGCATTTCATCTATCAACAAAAAATGTGCAAAAAGAAAACTAGAAGAAAGGAGCATGTATATGCTCCACTTCTTTTCCATTGTTACATTCCAAAATGGAACAAGTTCCCCATGGAAACTGTAACACCTATTTCGATAAAGTATCATCTTCTTGATTATTTTCTCTATAGATATGGTTGATCGAGGCATCTTGGAGAAAATTGAACAAAGTAATGGCTTCGTCCAGAAAATCGTATAATATTAAATATCCACATTTAGTATTTCCCATTGATCTAGTTCACAACCACCTATGAGTCACCATAAACATGAACAAAATTCAAGCCATTTTCTATTACCAAATTTAAGACAATTTTTAGAGCCCAAAGCTGCGCAAAATTGTTAGTGCCTTGGCCTAAACCTACCTTGTACCTAAGAGAGAGAGAGAATATGAGAAGTGAAGAATGCCTCCCTCCCCCACAATTTGAGTCTCTTTGAGATGCCCCATCAAAACAGTTCATGGGTTGCTTTTGTTGATGTTCGTATTGATGAAAGGTCAATGGAATTTGATGAGGTTAGGAGTTTCATTCTTTGACAATGTTGACACCATGTATTGCAACAACAAGAAAGGGTTCAAAATTTGTGGAGTTATGAGCTAGGCATATCCCCCGAGTTGTAATCAAGGGGAGAGAATGATATGGCTTTGTTCCTCCATATTCACACCATCATTTAAGACTAGCTTTGATAGAATCCCCAATCCAAATCCCATTCCAATCGATGAGCCCTAAATTATCCTCCCACACTTTTTGAGCAAAGGGACAAACAATTACCAAATGATAATTTGATTCCTCGTCTAATTGACAGAGACTAATTCGTCCAAGTCTGACAAAGGACCTTCTTTCCATAATATCCCATTTAGACACTCAGCTGTTAAGGAGTAGTCGCAAGAAGATGTGTTATTTGGAGGGACAACGAAACCTCCAAATCTTCTTCCACCGCTAGTTTTCCATCAACTACTCGAAAGAGGTACTCAAAACCTTATAACCAAATTTTGGGGTGTATACACCTTAAGGATACTTTGTCTAGACAAGTATGTCTACTACATTGTTTATTCGAACATGACACATCTTCAAGTTGGATGTATAACTATCCCAAACTTAATATAAAAGTAATATGGTGTCTACTCCATCCTTTATTCAAACATGACATGTCTTAAAGTTGGATGTATTATTGTCGCAAACTTAATATAAAATTAATATATTGAATCATATGTAGGCTTAAAGGATGTGTATTGGATAATGTGTGTCATGTAGAGAAAACACTTGAAGAAACTCCAAAAAATTGTTCAGAATCTTAGTGAAAAAAGAGCATAAAATATTTATGGAAATGTTGCAAAGAAAGGAATTAGGTGAATCAAATGGTGATCAATATGAAGTTTTTCTTTGGCTTTTTACAATAAATGTACTTCTTAACAATAATCGCTATCATGTTACAAACATTCAATTTTGCATTTTTCAAATGTTGTACAGGGATTGACAGGGAGCAAACAAAAGGTCATCCTAAGGAGATAAAAATCATGAAGGATGTAAATGATGATGATTTGGTCCTTAGTTCATTTGAGTGGTGTTAGAAATGAATGAAAGGGGGGGGGATTTTATAGTGTAAATAATGTATAGATGTTATTTTCACTTACAATGCAAAAATCAATCCAATGACTCCAATAATTAGGTTATACATAAACTACAATAAGTGTTTCTCGAGCAATTGTGAATGAGACCTGTGAGACTAGCAATAGGAAAAACTTATAATAACAAAATAGAATCATTTAAAAAGTATTATTGCTAAACAAGTATTTTTGTAATATGCATACACTAGTCCAACAAATTACCAAATTCATATTTTTGTTATATTTATTTTCATAAAAAATTTAATCAATTTTTTGTGTATTTTTCATTTTTTTAGGAAGATTGATAATATTCCAAAGGATGGTCAATCTAATATCTGAAACATGCAAGTAAGGATGTTGAAAAAAGCGTACAAGGAGATGGTCAAAGAAACGATCATATTTGCATCATAGGAGGAACCATGCCAATAATAATGTGCATCAAGCGTATGCATTCATTGATTCTTTTTCTATGTACAAAGACTATAATTATCCCATGGAATATTGATTTTCAATTGTTTTGTCATTGCATAAAAGAAAAGAAAATGGAACACATTAAGCACATAAGACAAGACAACAAGGCGTAAAATGGTTGATGGCAAAGTTTGTGAGTACTTATGTGTTTTCCTTTCTTGATTAACAATCATCCATGGATCATTTTCGAATGTGCGCTAACATACAAAGAAGAGTCATCTAAACATTTGGTTGACATTGAATTAAGTATAGGATGTGAGCACATGTTGAGTTCAAGGTTTAATTGAACAATTCATAAGTAGGTCTGTTGTTTTACTTCCTTTTATAATTAATGGAACAACAAAAAACTTTTACTGATATATATGCTTTATTATGGCATATAAAACTTGCATGAACAAAGTATAAAATGGAGCCATTAAGGGACAACATGAACCATTGTTTCGAAAGAATGTGTATTGTTTATGAAGCACCTATTTCCATGGTACACTTGTCGATTTACGCAATCATGTATATTATATTATAAATGTAGATATACTCATTAAACTTTATTTCTATGTTTATACATGGAACATGAAGAGGCACAATTTCAAAATCAAGAAAATTAACAAAACATTCCAAATAACCCAAGTACAATATCTCATGAAGTGATGAAAAAAGAGACATACAAGTAGCTCAAGAAATAATAGTAGTTCGAGCAGTGAATGATGATCATTGAAATTGAATATTACAAGTTGTATATTTGTGAAAATCAACCATGTTGTTTGTGGACATATTGTGCTAATTGGATGATGACATGTTACCGATAATTTTAACAATTATTTATTGATTTATTAACATTTGAATATTGTGGACCTTTATGTTGTCCCATTTTGTATAACTAATGGTCATTTGTATACAATAATATGAATTTCTTATTATATTGCATTATCCAATGTCGTAAAATGTTACATTGTTACGATGAACGGATGTGTAATTAGTTTGTATATTTGTTTAATTGACACAACATATTAATGCAATGATTATATCCAAACATAATAATTAAATTATAAAAAATAATATTACTATTTTAAAAAAATGGTGATTAACTGAAATTTTATTAAAAAATAAATAAATAAATTGCATTTGCAGACTTGCATTGGAAAAAATTAGCATTCAAACATGTCATTGGATTGTACTCGTTTAACTCAGTGATGCAATTCATACCTACTTACGCATTGGTGCACTTAAATGAGTACAATGCATCAATGCAAATAAATGTAATAAAAGCATTAATGCTCCTAGTGACAACACTGTGAAAATCCTCATAGCAAATCTAAGAGATGATGTATACCTCACAAGAAAGAATTTAAGAATAAGATTAAGAGTGGTCAATGCAGTAAAATGAGCAACAGAATAATAATACAGTAGAACTGGGATAGAAGAAAAAATACTTCACACACACTAATTCATTAATCACAAATGGACGAATAAATAATACAATGCATGAGGAATTCGAATGCCAAGGTGGCAATTCGAATTGGCCTTCATGGAGTGATCAAAATATCACTGGAGTGTCATCGAAGCACAACTAGAAGTCTATCTCATCATCGGTGGAGTCATCAATGCACAAGTAACTGTCAACCATCAGTCAAACTGAGTCTAACTGAGTGTGGTAGGTGTAACTGAGTGTAACTGGCACATGGAGACACTAACTGAATGAAGGAGGCTCAGTGGAGGGCGCATGAGGAGCTAACTGAAGTCAGAATGAGCAGTCTAGTCACACTGGAGGTCCATCGGAGTGGTAAGGTCAGTTAAGAGTGAGTCAAGCCTAAAATCTAGGAGAGAACTCAGTTAACTGAAGACAACTGGACTGGTAGGTGAAGAAGGGCGCCTTTGTCAAGTGGATGGTGATATGTGGGTGCATCACTAGCTAGGAGGGCTCAATCTGAGTGGAAATAAGCTCCCGAGTGCTGGAAGACTAGGGACTAGGTGCTGGAGGTATCAACCTGATGACTGGGCAGCATGCGGATGCATGCAATGCATGCAAGACTGAAAATGCTGGTAGGACTAGGATGGAGTATAGGAATATCCTAAAAACGCAAGCACCACTTCATTCAATGACACCCTTATTGTTTCCATTGCTATTATCATTACCATTACAAGAACTTAGGGCATGCAAGATGATACATACATAGGTGTTTTCATTATATAAAGTAGGCATTAGGGATTCATAATATATAGCATTCACACTAGGGCATGATATATAGTTTTAAAGCCTTAGTGTGCATCAAGATCAAGTGTACTAGTGCCTATTGTTGATAGAAGCATATAGATGTGTATCAAGTTGTGGCTCATCAATGTCTATTATTAATAGAAGCACCCCAATGCTTTCAATATCTAAATTAGACATGATATTCAAAAATATGTCGTACTCACTAGTGCTTAGTATAGATATTTGGAAGCCCTGGTGTGAACTATCACTATAAGTGGAGAGAAAAAAAAACCTGTAATAGAGCCTTCGACCACCTAGAATTTTTAGTTATAGTGAAAATCCAAAACCTCCGCTACTAATAGTATAGGTTTAGTGAAAAAAAATTATAATTTTGTTTAATCTTGTAATACTAAAAACTTCCACAAAAACCTCCATTGTAAGGTGTTTCCTTGTAGTGTGCATCTCCGTCAACTACTTATGTGTGTTTCCACGGTACTTTATCAAAATATCTCTAATAACATTTACAAACCAAATATGGAGTTTGATTGAGTGATTAGTTGTCAAATGTGACACTTGCCAACACAAAAGGGTCAAAATTATGTTCCTTATATGGGTCTTCTCTAGCCTATTCCCATCCTCGTTGAAAAGTGAGAAGATGTATCCATGGTCTTCATCTCTATCATACCACTCTATGAAGGTAAGCTTGTTATCTTTGTGATGATTGATTGTTTAACCATGTATGCTTATTTCACTCCCTTGACTACCAAGTTTACAACATTTAAGGATGTTGGTTTATTATTTAGAAAGTTTATAAGTTCCATGGAGTCCCCCTCATATCTAATGTGAGAAAGATCCCAAATTTGTTGATAACTTTTGGAAATAACATTTTAAACTAGTGGGGGTCACCTTTAATACGAATACTACATATCACCCTCAAATATATGGGTGGATTGAGATGGTTAACAAGTTCCTAGAAGGATACATTCAACTATATAGAAGGTATAAATGGTCACAAATTGTAGAATAATGGTATAATACTACCTACCACTCTTCTACAAAAATGACCTCCTTCAAGGCATTGTATTGCTATGAGCCCCAATCACCCAAACATTGGATCATTCAAACAATTAAAGTCCATATAGTTGTTGACACTTTACATGAGATATAAGCCATACTTAGCATCCGCAAGAATAACTTGTTCATGGAAACAAATCGCACGAAGTAACATGTAGATCAACACTACTTAAAATGTTAATTTAAAATTGGTAATATGATATTTGTTATAATCATACAAGCATACCACTCTATGACAGCAAGGCAAGAACAGTCTCTAGCTTCAATTCTATGGAACATGTCAAATGTGTGTGTGTGAAGGTTAGGGGAGTAGCGTATGCATTAGATATTCCCAATAAGGGCATACTTCATTATGTTTTTCATGTATATTGCTAAAAGAAGAAGATCGATGATGAAGTGGTTCCTTAAACATAGATTTTGTTCACATATAAGGAAGGTAAACTTATATTAAAGCCTGAAGGTATTTTGGAAGAAAAAAGATGAAACCTACCATAATGACAAATTTCAAAGTATAAGGTCACGTGGAAGGGCCTTGCAGAAGAGGAAACAACATGGGAGTCATAAGCATTTATTTATCATGCAGTTGAATTTGTCCTTTTCGCATGAAGCATGTTTCACAAGACGCAATCAACTAAAGAGACCCTTGTTGTTTTCTTACTTTATATATTTATATGCGTATTTGTTTAGCTCAGGGTTAAAATAGTACTTTTAAGAGTAAATGGCATTGGGTTGAAATCTTTCTCTCTATTCTTTATGTGACAAAGTCATAAAATGGACCTTTTTTACAAGCACGCATTCTTCAAAAATCACTCTATAGGACAAAAGATGAGTTTCATCACCAAAGTTCAATAATTTGATCTAGGACAAAAGATGAGTTTCATCGCCAAAGTTCAAAAGTTCAATAATTTGATGTTGCATATGAGTCCAAAGACAAGTTTTTGTTTTATTTTTTGAGCTACTATATCACCCCCTTTTAACTCATGTTGTGGCCATAATGTCTCTTTTTAATTTTTCTAACACTTTTTCCACATCGATCCTTAATACTTAATTTTCCCACTTTGAAGGCAAATCCTTTTTAAGGGTAAGGGTGTGTTGTGTACCTAACCACGACATGCATATTAGGTATTAGGTTTTGTGTATATTAGCCATTTTGTTTATAAGTTTATGATCTTGTAATAGTGTTATATTTTTTAAAATGTCACTTTAGTATAATAAGGGTATAATGAGGGATTTATTGGGGTTTTTTTGTCTATGTAGGAATATAGATAAGGTTTCCCCATCTCTTATGTATCTCTACCATTTTATTAATACAAATCAACAACTCATTTGTGCTTATTGGCAACTTATTCATACATTACTCAAATTTGTGAGTGCAATCCACCCTTGGGTGTGCAGGTGGCCCCATTGTTTCTTCCTTAGTTTTATGTTATTATTGTTTAGTAACTAGTTTTCCATTTTTATTGCAATATTGGCCCTTTTGGTCATAGGTCCACTACACAATATCTCTTTTAATCCAAAATATATTACAATTTTTCACCCTAAACATTACACTTGGATCTTTAAGGTTCCTACTAATGAAGGAAATTTTCAAAGTTGAGAGATCCACCAAAGGAAGGCATCGAATCAAGACAAGCTATGCTAAGGAGAAAAGTAAGGAGGTAGCAAGTAAAAATCCTTTGTTATTTACCAAAGGGTAGTTAAACAATGACAATTTTTCAATTTGTATTCTAAGGCCATTGCAACAACCAAGAATGTCCAAACCAACCGATTAAGTCCCTACAACTTGCCTCTAGCTTATATTTATATGTTCTTCTTGGAAATATTGGAATATAAGTCATAACGCCTTAACTAGAGAATAGGATTATTGATCAAATCAATCATATATCCAGTATCCAAGGTTGTAGAAAGAGTGTGTTGAATGTAAATTCATGCATGCAATGTTAAAGGTGCAATGCGTCGAGGTTCAAGAAAATAATCAAGAGTTGCATGCTTACATCAATAACCTTTGGATATATACAATGCACATGATCAATTCCACGGGACACAAATTATAATTGAACCTCATCAATGACCTTTGGATATATGCAATGTGTATAATCAATTCCATGAGGCATGAATTATGACTGAACTTGAACAATGTACAAATAACTTGAGTGAATCTAAGTAGTTCTAAAGCATGTCATTGAAAAACAAAAGAATTTGCAAGCTGGGGTACAAAACTTACACTTGGCAAAGAATAAGAAAGTCTTTAAGTAATTAAACGAATTAAAGGAAATGTTGACTAAGGTTGGGACTCTCCATCTGATGTGTCAGTACAGAATTTAGTTATTTTACCTGCAAGGACTTCTTCATGAGCCCCTTTGGGCCCGTAGTGTAATTTTATTTTTCTCGTACCAAAGCTTCAAAAATTTCTTTTGCACAACAACATTAATTGTACCAATTGAGTCCATCCAAGGATATCCCAAAACAATATACATAGCATCCATATCTATAACATAAAAGTCTAAATGTGCAACATATTTATCCATGGTAATATTCAAATATTTAAAAATTTAAACGTTTTCACCCTCAACATGTGTGCTTTAGATGTGCTTTACTGGGACTTGCAACCTTTTAGCCAAATTGACATTGGTGAGATTATGCTTGCTATCAAGGTTTATAGAAATAATAGCATTTTCCTGTTGAATATATCCATAAAGCCATAATGGGAATTTTGTACATGAAAATAAACCCTTGTGGATCTCATTATCCTTCTTTACAACTTTAGAACACCAATCTAAAAATACATTTTCATATTCTTCGTTTAAAAGTGTATTCATCATGTTTCGGTCAAGTGACTTCCACTTAAAGTGATCCTTCTTAAAAGAACATTTTTATATTCTATGTCAAAAAGTCTCAATATTTCCTAAGGGCCAATTGTCCTCCGCCATATCAAAGTGTCCCCCTCTAGATTAAATATAATTTGTGTCTCCAAGTAGAGGGACATTTGGTCTCCCAATAATATACGTACACTTCAATGCTAGGACCACTATATTTTCTTGTAAAAAACATCTTTCTTGCTATAACTCCAAAAATAGAGCTAGGGTTTTGAAGAAAATCACTTACTTTCGAGAAGACAAATTTAAAATGAGTATAACTCCCTCAATATTTCTTGGAATCTCTTTTATGAACACGATTAGGAAATGTCACAGTCATTCTACATCTATTGGATTTGATTTAATGGAAATATGATCACTCCATAAAAATATATCAGCTCTGCAATCCTTGCAGTCGTCACAAAAAAAACAATCCCTAAAAAATAGTTGACTTTAAATGAGTGATAACTTCACTTCCTAGACTCTAGTTTGGATGAATTTTTTATTAAATTGGGGATCTTGGAGAGAGGAACTTAAATGTGTAACCAAATTCTTTAGATTTTGTACATGGAGTTTTAAAAATAGAGCTAAATTCTGCCATCGTATTTTTTCCTTCACAAATTTGCAAAAAAAAGAATAAAAAATATTCCAATTTTTTCAACCCAAGAAAGTTCTCTAATACCACTTGTAGTGATCCATAACCCATAAATTGAATCATAACAATGATATAAAACCCTTATGCTTCAGAAATACCAAGATACATTCACACCATGAATAACACAAGAATGTAGAGAAGAACCCTCAAGGTAGGGTAACACCATCAATTATTCCTTAATAAATGAATCACTCCATAAGACATGATTGCTATAATACAATTCATCCAATATCCAACATATCTCAATATAATGATACTCATGTATATTTATACTTTCTCGTGAGTATTCCTAGGGAGTTTATGCCAACTATCATTTATTATTATATTATTTCTTTTGACTACCTAGTGGGTCTATTTATTACCCACCAACTACCAGGTGGGCATATGGCCACATTACATACATTATCACCTTGGGTACCTCCCTAGGTACCCCATATTATCCTCCCTAGGTACATCACATAAAGCCAAATCCAATCATCATGTAATCATTTAGTTTTAACATGAATCCTAAATAGTTTACCCCTTTGTCCAATTCCCCACTATCCATTGGAAAAATAAATTAAGCTTGTGCCTTACCATCATCTACTAATTCATTGCTCAACATTAAAATATTTTCTTATGTTGATTAGCATTCCAATAGCATTACGGTAAATATCTAGTAGCTCTTTGATTTTCTCCATCTCCTTAACCAATCCATGACCAAATATCATGATGTCATATACGAATAATATACGTGAAATATAGACTGAGTTTGAGATTTTTATCCCCTTCAAATCACCATTCCTTCTTGCTTCCTTGATCAACATTCCTTTGCACTAAAAGAAAAATAAAAGAGTATAGAGAGTATCCTTGTCTAAGTCCCCACGATGTAGTGAAAAACCTAGAAGGAAAGTCATTAATCAACACAATAAAAGAAATTGAGTTCAAACAACCCATGATCTAATTTATAGTCTGCAAATTTATACCCAATTGAATAAGCAATTATATGAGAAACAACCAATGTACCCTATCATGGGCCTTTTCCATATTAATCTTCAACATAACAACTTTTTATTATTATTGAGTACATTCCTTCTTATGTAAAGGCCACTACATCATGGATTTGGTGCTTATTAAGGATATGAAATTGTGCATTAAATACGATACCTAACAAATTACCCTTCATTTTGTTAGCAATGGTTTTGGAGATAATATTATAAATCAAATTGCATAAATAAATTGTCCTGAAAAATTTAAAGGTAACAACATCTTGTTTCTAGGAGATGAGGTCTACAATGGTAGAATTGAATGCCCCCAATAATTTCCCTAGAATTTTGGGATTCTTCGACAACTTGAATAAAATATTGTTCCAAAATATCAGAGAACACCAAATAAAATTCAACAAAAAAATCATCGAGACTTGGGTTTTTCTCTTTTTTAAAGGTAGATAAGACATATTTCAATTATGTGTTAGATATTCCCTCCTTTGGAGTCTTATTCATACCCTCATATGTGAGACAAGGAAAGATTATTATAATTTTCAAGAGTTCACCTATGTTGGCCTCTTTAGGATCCTTAAATAAGGATTTGAAATTCAACCTTCCAACCTCTACAATTTCTTTGAAAGTGTTAACCTTGTAGCCATTTGGATGCATGATATCCCAGATAGTGTTTATGTGCTTTCTATGATTAGCATAATTGTGGAAAAAATAGTATTGTCTCCTTCCTTTATCCAAAGTGATATGTTTTTAAGTCTCCACAAGGCCTCCTCCTTATCTAATAGGTTATTTTTTACATTCCATCATCTTCATCGATTATGCTTCTTCACTGGGAAAAATGCCAACATCATTGTTCTAAAAAATAGCATTAATTTCTTCTTCCACCTCCTTTAGGTCTTTTTGAGACTTAGTAGCTATGGTTTTTGTCCATATTTCCATCTAGCCTTTGATTCTTTTAATATTATCGGCAAATTGCATCTTAGGAACCTCTCACTTGATTGTTAAATGTTTTTCAATTCTTGGTTACTGAATATCTGAAATCATCATCCAACAACAAAGTATGATTAAATTTCAAAGGACTGAGAGGCTTCCAATCTTCTAGGTCAATAATTATAAATATTTGAAGATGATCACATGTCCCCTTGTACATACCCATGACTTAATTTTTATAATCTCACTGAAAAGGGTTTTTCCAACATGAACCTATCAAGTATTTTGGAGATCCCCTCTTAACCTCTTATGGCATTTCTCCAAGTCAAGACAATTTTAATAGGTTCCACATCTACTAAATGAAGATTCTCAAACAACTGAGAAAAATAATCACCAAGGTGATCCCTTTTTGCAACCTCCCCCTAAATTTCTCTCAAATTTAAGGTTAGGTGCATATCTCATCCCAAAAACACATTACCCCCACTTAGGTAACCAATATCAACAAGATCTTCCTATAAAGGTCTCCTCTCTCTATAGGGTTCATATGCATTTATCAACCTTAGACCTTTCCCTAACTCCTTTGCAGGTAATTCCACTACTATCCCTTATTTTAGAACAATAGAAGAGATGGAAACATACTTACTAGTCCAACTAATAATTAAATCTTCAAACAAACCTACTGTGTAAAATGTACAAAAATTCCAATCCTTTATGACAAAAGACAAAAAAATATAGGGATTTTTGTCCAAAACTCATAGTTTCTTAGAGCATAACTTTGTTGGGATTATATATAGAAAAAATTCATTGGGATAGCTATTTGTGGGCACCCCCAAGCCCTCTTACAATAAAGGATAAGATGATCACTAGGGGACCAAGGTCTGTCCTTCCTTGCTCTAAAGGCCCTATTAATGGTGAGTTGCTTTCCTTCTCTAATCTCCTTCTTCGTATGGGACTTGGATAATGATATGTGGGATTTCCTTCCAACAGTAGAAGGAATTCCTTTATCCATATCCAAACCTCCCTCCAACCCTCCTACATCCTTCTCCTACTCTTTTTTAGATCTCAAGAGGTAGGTCGATTTCATATGGGGTCTAAGACACCTCTTCTTGGAGACCTTAATAGGAAAAGTGCACAAGTCTTCTACCCCCTCAATCAAATATTTCTTCAACCCTAATCACAAGTCTCCTTTACTATTATCTATAGAGTACTCAGTTTCAAAGATAAATGAATCATCCAAACCAAGAATAACCCCAGTGACTTCTATAAGTTCCCCCCCCCACCCAATCTACAACCCTAAAACTCCCATTAGGTTTAGTTATGTGTTACCACTCAAACCCTCACTTCTCAAGGTAAAGTGTTGAAGCTGGCCTTGGAGGAACTAAGAAGGTTTTCCAATGTCAACAAGCCCTCTTCACTCTTTAGATCAATTCTCCTCCAACTCGAGGGGGGATTTCCTAGAATAAGATTGCTAAAATTTTAGGCAATGAATTGCAATGTGAAATGAAGAGTTAATCCCAATAAAATAAATTTTGTGTTTGAGAAATAAAATGGATGAGTTGACTAGAGACTCGTGTATTTTCATTGGGAAAATGGGATCAAATTAATGCTTAATGGGAGGATACCCTGATGAATAAAAATTGCCATTGAGGCTAAGAAGTGCAAGCTACAACAATCCATTTACTTATTGTCCTACACTACAAAAATATAACTAAGGATATTACTAGAGAAAATAAACACCTACACTTATGAAGCTTGTGGTTATCAAGAACAAGTATATATGCATCCATCCAAGAGTAGATAAGTCACACAATCGTAAACAACTCTCCATTGGTAACATAAAAGAAGAAAGAAGGGCATACTCCATAGGCATGTGTCAACTTAAATTAGTAAGAAGGTTAGCATTAGGGTTTAGAAGATCTTCTCATCCATGAAGCACTACATTGATCTTCAAAATAAATCTAACACGTGTTCTAATAAGCTCCAAAGAATCTAACCCCAAATCCAACCAATGGAGAGAGCAAGCTCTTATTTAGGTTTGAACTCTATCTCCTAAATCAAAACCTTCCCACAAAAAATAGTAATGAGTTGTTTTAATCCACTTTCTTACAAGATGGAATAATAAAATATACTAGATGCATCCTTATCTTAAAGGAGAACAATATAATAATATAACCAACTTCTATGACACATTGACAATAAATAAAATAATGAATTTATTATCTTAAAGAACTCTTCCCAAGGTGGTTAATTGTGTCACCAATCTCTTATGTGTGTCTTCACACTCCTCCAAGGTAGGTCGCTCCTCTAACAACACTTACAAAATGTGTGAACCACAAATGGTACATGTGGTCATCAAAAGTGGAACATCCCATCAAATATATCATAAAAAATGTGTAATGAAGGCTCTATGAGGTGGATCAACCCATATAGAAAATGAAGTGATGGCCCACATAGGCATCTCCAAGTCTCAAAGAATCATCAATTAATTAAACAACGTGCCACTCACATAACAACACCTCACTTTGGTTCAAAGGAAAAAGGTACCAATTCATGGACAACCTTATCCAAAACTCAGCTCCATGCTACAAGAAGGGAATGACATAACCAAAGATATGAACATGTATGAATATGTGTGCACAACCAAAACATGTCACAACAAACAATATGCATCCCACGGTAAAGTAATAAATGTTATATAAGTTGGGATAAAGATCATTAGATTTGAAGTATTTAAGATCCAACGGTGTATATCCCAACCTATACAACATTTATTATACTATTGCAAGATGCATATTGTTTTCCATCGTATCACATGCTATGAGAATAGCCCCATCCACATGGTTAGTCAACATCTATATTGAAAGGTGGCTTCATGCTCCATATAACAAGACATATGCACCCAAGTGATATTACCTCCTTGAATTAAATTGTGGATCGATTTGCCAAAATGCTTTATGGCCACATCCAATAAAAAAATTAGAGACAATTGTGGTATATATGACTTTCATAAATAAATAAGGTGATGGCAAATAATATACACCTATCAACATAATCTAATAGTGTATATCCCAACCTATACCATATTTATTATACTATTATAAAATGTATATTATTTGTGAAAATAATGTGGATTGTCCATACATGGTAAGATAACAAGATGGCTACTAATCAATACATTCAACTCGATGGCAAAATGGCTTCTCATATAATAGTTATGTCCATGCCACAAGATATGGTACGATTCTTTCCATGCTACAATGAGGACCCATGACTCCATAATAAAAGGCAAATTTATAAGGTATCTCCAAAGTTTGATACGAAGGTAAGGGATGGCCTCGTCATCATTTAAATAATACTAAACATGCTCCACACATGTCCCATCATATGAATCAAATGTGGGCTAACACGTAATAATACAAAGGTAGCTCCATGTTATGAAAAAAATGAGAACCTCCACCGTGACATCATCTTCCAATGGTGCAAAAAACAAACACATGATGTGTCTAAACTCTTGATATTGACCAAGGAATCAACCCACCAAACAATGCTCTTGATATTGACCAAAGAATCAACCCACCAAACAATGCTCAACTCTTGATATTAACCAAGAAATCAACCCACCACACAATGTAATAATATAACAATATAACTTGGCTGTGTGTCATAGTACGGGTTTATGTAAGGCTCCATTGAAGGTTGATATATTTCATGAGAAAGAGGAGATGAACCCATTCACATATAGTAATATACCTCGTTGTATAAATATAGGTGTAAATTACTCCACAAAATAATTAAGCGAATGATCAAAGGGTTATGTATCAAGTGTCGTCATCAAAGGGTAAGGGTAATGTATCAAGTGCTTTCCTCGAAACCATAGGAAATACATCAATAAGTGTTAACGAGTTAAACAAACATGCTTAAATATAATCTCGTTAAGGTTTAACTATGTCTCAAGTGATGATCAACCACTCACAAAGCCATGTCTCGTCTTACTTCTTAATCATTCGACTCCTAGGGATAAAACCTCATTCATAAGCAAAGGTGTAGTATTCTAAACATGAGGAGTAGTATACCAAGGACAACACCACAATTCTTAAATGAATCACATGAGATAGCGAGCCTCACCCAGTTGATCCATCAACCAAGATATGCAACCACGAGGAAAGAACCAATAAGTAAAACCATAACAATCCATCACAAAGGAGATATGAGTCTCCTCCAATCCAAAGTAGTCGAACAATCGAATGGAGACCTGCCACATAACATCTTCTCAGCATCTCTTAATATTTTTTAATCCATTGCTTCTTGTGCCTATTCAGAGCCTACAATGCTGAAGAGCAAGCATCCTTGACCCACTGCATGGAAAAAACCACACTTGAAAGGAAACTTCCAATAATCGACTTTTTGTTTAAAATCTTGATTCCCCTACTCTATGTCCAGATCCGCCAAGAGTCCCTTCTTGAGATCAATTTCCACTAGTATTCACACCATTCTCATATCAAAATTTCAAACCAAACTCCTTCAAAATCAATTAAAAGACCGATGGTATTCCTCACATATGTTTTACTATACCACAACTCCAAAGGAATACCAAACAATAAAACCCATACTTTCTAAATATAGTTTGTTTTCCTCTTAGGATCAAAACCCTAGCTCCACCACTTAAGACATAATATCGATGCTCCACATATCTAGTCTTTAGCCAATATCAAATTTACATCCTCCTCACATTTCATAGCAAAACTTATCCATCCTTGAATTAGCAAATGGAACTTTGACATATATACCAAGACAAGTTTCTAGTGCTTAGTCAACCAATATTTGAGAGATTCTCCCTTTACAAATTTACCCATTAACCTACTAACTATGGCCATTACCATCAATGCCTCCACCTTCGAGATTTGAACTCAATGCCTACCACCATCTTAACCCTTTTTATGGTCACATGCAAATACACTTGTGTTTACATTTGGGAAAGTTCATTGTACTATCCCCAAGTCAAAACATTAGTTGTTTCACCTTCAACAACCCCCATATCTCCAACTTGCTCCTCTACCCCTTACTATTCTTTTGAACTCCTACCATACCATCACCATGAACATTGTGTCCTTCTCTCCACCCCAAGACTTCAAACAATCTTGAGATTGTCCAATTAATAACACATTCAATGTCAACCTATGTGGATCCATCATGGCTATCAATGTATGTGCCTTAGACACTCGATCTCGTCCATCATGTTGACACTTGCTTGATTTGTCAGTCCAACAACCTTTACTATCAAAGACACATTCATAGCCTTGGAACACACCCAAATTTCCACAAGCTCAAAATATGTATGGAATATTGACTTAGGGATTTGCACTTCAACCTCTTTATAGTTAGCTAAGTCCAAACCCACCTCCATGGTGAGTCATATGTGATTGTAACTATAGAACTTGCTATAACCATTGCAGAAAACCCTCCCCCGAGGTAATAAACTTACCAAAATCATTATTGATGTTTTAAAGATATTTATAACTCCAATAATTTACATGTAACATAAATCGAGCTTTTGGATTTGTGTTTAAAGGGGAAATATAACAAAAAAAATATTTGTTTTGTGTTCAAAGAGAAGATAACCCTCAAACAATTCAAGGGTGTCACCCACATAATGGAAGAAGCATGTCGGTGGATAAGGAGATTGAGGGGATGGATAAGTTGGGAAAGGGAATGGCGCCATGATGCCTCTAGAAAATTGCTTGGCTTCTTGCATGGTCATTGTGGTTTGGGTCAATGGTTTCTAGTTCATGGTTTGCCCTAACATTTTTATACTCTATGTTATTAGCGACGATTTGGTTTCATAGATCAATATTGAAGGCACTCTCTCCCACCTAACCTTCCAACTTTTTATTGATGGTAGCATGCCTTTTTGATGGGCTTACATTTTCTTTAGCGTGTGGCAATTTTTTTGTTGCTCTTATAGTCTTCACCTCTACTAGTGAGTGCTATAAAAAAATAATTGATACATTTTAAATGGTAACCCTAATGGTTCGAGTGTCGACAAATTTTCTACCCAACTTGTCAAGTAGCTACTATGGTATTTCATCGTGGTTCGGGGACTATGTATTTTGGTTGTTTATGTTTGATATGGCATTGGGGGTGTTTCTTCCCTGCACACCCTTTTGACAACTCATGGGGGATGTTTATCTAATTTAGAAGCCCGAGATCATGTTGCTACGTTGCATGAGTTGTTGAGTTTTTATTAAAGAGTTGTGTCTTTGCAACAACTTGATGTTCTCCCAATCTAGTGTTATGTTTTTCGATGGGCAATTTTGAAGCCCACTTTTTTAGTATTACTTATATTTTGTTGGTACTTGTGGAATTTGTGTGGCATAGCCCGCCCATTTTACATGAGGTGTTGTTTGCGGACAATCCGTTAGTGTGGACACAAACCGATCTCCCTAGTTCGAATGGTTCGGATCTAGAAAAAAGTACACAATACAAATTATTTTCCTAGATTGATCGAATTGCAAAGCATGATAGAAGATAACTTACCTTATGAATGCAGTACTATCTCCTTGCTTGATAAACTCTTGGTCTTCAGATCTCTAGCTGCAAAACCATGTACAACGAGTGGAAACAAGCAAGTAATAATAGCATATAAACATAGATAAATCTAAACTAGCAGTCAAAGAAGCCAATTCTAAATATCTCACAATAACAAGATGTTTATGGAAAGAATCTGCATTAATGTAATCAAAAGAAGTACATAGAGAGAGGTTACAACCGAGCTTTGACGTCGTAACACCTTCCAAATGATCCTAACCTCAAATATCCAAGCTCTTGCCTCTTGATGGATGAAAGGGAAACAACTCTAGCATAATTTCACCAGCATTTAAGTGATCTATCTTCCTTCGCCTTAACCATGGAGAGGGTGTTTATATTTGTAGGCCGAAAGGGATAGGAGAGGTTGAGGATTTGTGGGAGAAGCTCAAGGGATCATCCCAAAAGATAAGGGAACTGAATGCCACATTTCCTAGTTCATAGGGATAAGCTCTCACGTAACCAAAGATTCTAGAAGTCGCTCGAAGCTTCTCTTTCTCCTTTTAAACTACCAGCGTCGCACCTTGCACACAGACAACCTACGTCTTTGAGGGATGACGCACCTTGTGCAAAGGCAACCAGCATCACCGACGCGCTCTGTTAATGTGCAGAGCATGTCACCTATGGTCTGACACATCTTGTCAACGAACAGGGCGTGTCGGGGTGACAACAAAAGTTATAAGGAACAACAACTACTCTTCTTTCAATCATTTGTCCCAAGTGCTTTAGGAATTAGGGAAAATAGAGGACACATAAGTCATGATGACGAGATTTTGGTGTAACAAAATGCCCCCAAAAGCATGAATCTAGCAAAATAGGGTAGGTGAGATGCTTTCAAATATGAGAGTTTCGAGGCAAGGATAATTGGTTGGAGTGACGAACAAAGACCCCTGCAGCACAACAAACTATGAATGAGATATATGTCTCAAATGACTCATAACATGGTTGCTAACCAATACATTGCAAATCCATGGTAGTATCAACTGATTGAACACATAGATCCATGATGAGATAATTACATAGCCACGACCAATACAAGAGTGGATCTGTGTGACATGACTCAAAAAATATCCATTGCAGCCTGGGTAAGATACATAAGTTAACCCAGGGTCTTCAAGCCGAATCCGCAATGATACGAATCTAACCATGTGATTACAATGTTCTGAAGTCGAACATGGTAGAAACCACTTGATTACCGGTCATTGATGTAAACCGTTAACAAGTACGAGGGAAATCATCATTGATTTCAATGATTCCCAGGGTATCATAGTACATACCACCGAATGTGAATCAAATGAGTTGAGGTCAAACACTCGGTGGAATATTTCAATCAGAAGTCAATGATGTAAACTTACTATTGAAAGCGAGGTAACCTGCCATTAAGGCATGCAGGCCCAAGGTACTTGATTGGTTTCTAGGTTCAATCCTTGGATGATGTATTGAAGTCGACAAGGATAAACCTATCGAAGGAGGGCCACGATGTTTCCTCCATCATTGACACGAAACGAGATCAAAGATGTTTTGGAGTAGATCGTACTGTAGAGCAATGTTTGAGACTGACTCAGGAGTGACCGACACAATGGAATGTACAATGATTGCAAAGATTAACTCGATCAACAAACTTCTCTTGAACATGGAATGGCATGACTTTGCAGCATTGACATAACAATATTGACACCGATACCTAATGCAACTAATGATCGATGCATTCTTTGGACGAATCAAAGGAGTAGAATGACTCAAGAAATTGGTGAGACTCGAGGACAAGCAGATTATCCAAGCAATTCGAATGAAATGCAAATGAGTGCCATGTTCAAGAGCAACCACATACTTCCATTACTACAAGCGAATGCAAACTCTTTCCTTATTCCCCATCATGATTGACAAGTACCTCTTTGTTTATTAATGAGCTTGAGGAGGGTAACAAATGCTCAGTACAACTCATCCTTAGGACGAGTCCAATCTCATATCTTTTAGGAACCTGAGATAGGAGGGGTTTGTCCCTAAAAGTGCCCTTCAATGTCAGATTTTAACGAGTCCAAAGAAGGTAAACTCGACGCTATTTCATATTTAGAGAGTCTGAAAGGACTAAAGAAGACTCCAAATGGTTCTTTTTCGTAAAATTTAGTCTCCTCACCTGAAAAAGGATAAAACAATATGAGAGAGAACTCTTCTAGTCATGATTAACTAGCTTGTGTTCCTTTTTCATAAATAGTTTCACTGGTCCAAAAAAGGGGTAAACTATCACTAGAAAGACAATCTTTCAAATACTTTTACAAGTGTGAAAGAATCAAGTTCGCTTGGCGATCTTTTTTTATTTAGGGAGTCTGAAAAAGAGATTAAAGAAGAACTCCAGGGGGTTCCTTTTTTGTGGGAGTTTTACGAGCACAAAAAAGAGATAAAAGATAACTCAATGCCTTATTCTCATGTATTTACAAGCACGAGAAGGAACAAATACTCAACTCGATACCTTTAATGTGTAGTTTTAACGAGCGTGATAATGGTAAAAAAAGCGCTCAAAGACCTTTTCACACTTGATAAGGAGTATGAAAAGTCAACGATGGTTACCAACATAGTCAAAACACCACTTTCCTCTATCTGCAAGCTTCAGGAACCAAGTTAGGATCCATTATAAGATTTTAAAACATTAAAAAAAAAGATGAACTATAGTAAATAACACATGAAATAAAAATTAAAAAAGGAATATTCTGTTTTTTATATAAAAAGGGTGAATAGTAAAAATTATTTACCAATTAATTTTACCAAGTTGAATAGTGAAGAAAAAAAACCTCTTTGGAGCTCGATCTCTCGGCGACGATTACGGGAGCCTCGGACAATCATTCAACCTCCAGTTAGTGCTAGGTAATCCTAAATCTAATCCTCTTACTTTCTGATGGTTTAATTTTTGTTTTTAATGCATTTTTTTGGGTTTTTAAGCTCATTTTGGAGGGAAATTGCGCACCCTAGGTGACGCGCTTTCCCCTCTCGGGAAGTGCGTCACTAAGGGTCTGGTGCACCTTCCCTATGGGAAAAGCGCGTCGTTGATGCCCTGACTGCAAAGGCGGGGTGCATCGGCACAATTCGACCCACTTGAGGATGGGGCCCAAAAAACAAGTTTTGAAGCATTGGAAAGTACCTAATACTCATTATATTGATGTTTAAGTAGGTCTTAACCACCAAAATGGTACAGTGGAAAGAGCGTGAGCACAAGTTAGAATATTCACAAGCTGCAAATGATCCCCACTTCGTCAATGCTTCGAGGGGGTGTGAACTGCTCAAATTCTTCCATGTCAAAGGAATGAGGGCCCATATACAATTACTAGACTATTTGATTCGGTTATGGGACCCAGATCAACAATATTTCATGGTAGGGGATCACATCCTTACTTTGGATGTCAAGGACATATATTTCTTGACTGGATTATTGATGCATGGGGACCCTGTATCACTATCTGGACCCAGGGGCAATGACCAGTCCATTGAGGACCTTATTGCATAGTTCTGTACACCGGACGGGAAAATGTTAGGTGGGGAAATTCCCATAAAAAATGTATGGGACCGTCTTTTGAGGACCGTGCTCTTTACCATCGAGTGAGTAGAAGGCAGCAGGGATACACATCAGGCCACCAAGGCCCATATGTTATATTTCATAGAGTGTATGGCACCTAATGTGTTCACAATGTGTTCAACTGGTGCGAGGGGATCCTCGTGAACCTAAAAGATCAACTGACAAAGTGTCATACAAGTGAGTAGAAACAGTTTGGGTAGGGTTGCATCGTGGTCTCTTTATTCCTGGAAAGGGATCCATTGCTTCGTCCACGGGTTGAGATTGATCATCTCGATCCGCGAGATCCGCGTATGCAGAGGTGGTCGGAAGTGATGGCCCGCCATGGTGGCGGTGGACCTATGATCACATACGGGCCGACCTTCTTCAGGTGGTTGTGCGGACAACTCCTCATGGTTGAAGACTATGCTTATGTCGGTGCAGATTTCAGAGGAGATCATTATATAGCTCTTCATGATGGAGAGCAATGGGGATATATTGGTAAGAAAGATACTCTTTTTTTTTATATGTTTTATGATTTTTTGTTGCTTTTGTGTAGTACTGATATGTCATATCTTGTTTATGCGGATATTGGCCCATCTAGACCAACGGGTTCTTCACCGATCGAGAGGAGAGGAGTTGTTCAGGAAATGGCAGCAGTCCATCAGGAGGAAGTAGAGGAGCTTGATGATCTGGAGGAGAACCTCCAGTGGTTGACTGATGATATCCCGGACATTTCCATAGATGATCTTCCTCAACATTACAACGTAGGACAACTGGAGTCTCTGGACGATTTGGCCAGTTACTCCGTCGGGTAGCTAGGGCCATTATATGTTATCGTGAGCATCCTCGGGGATAGGATGCATAGATGATGATGTACTAAAATCCATAGGATTCAAATTTTGTAGATGTGACCTACTGAAATCCTATGAGCTTCAAATTTTTTTTATTATACCCTTTTTGTACAACATTTTTGCTAGACATGATATATATATGATGCTATCTAGTGGTTTATACATTGTGTTTTCTATGATGGATTTTGGATCTTATGCGTGCTTTCCTATACACTATGAATAGTTTACATGTTATGTCGATTTATGCATCTTTGATCAAAATGTTTATGAATGTGTAATATACCAATCTAATACAAAATTAGCCAAAGAATCAACAACCGTGTTCATACTTCTTGGAATATGTAGGTATTGAATGGACTCAAAATACCTTTCCAAGAGACGTACCCACCGAAACAAGCAGAGTAATATAGGGTCACCGATAGCGTAGGCTCGGTTTAAATGAGAGACCATTAGTTGAGAATTGAGGTAGATAACAACGTGTTCCACACCAAGGGAAAAAGTGTCAGTCAATAATCCAATCACTGTGTGATATTCAACGACGTTATTGGTTGCAGGACCTAGGCAAGTTCCACTTGAGCTTATCAGTTCATCGGCAGGGGAATAGAGTACCCATGCTGCCAAGGCTAGGTTTCGGGTGTGTCGGCTAGTGCCGTCTGCGAATCCATAGCAGGTTTACATCTGCACATCCAGGTAGAACCTGGTATAAGCGAAAATCGAGATAATATCCTAAAACACTAAAAGAAAGTGTCACACCAAACAGAAACACGCGTCATGTACAATATATACAAAGTACTAATGAAAAATTAATTAAGAATAGTATCGCTTTAGGTAGAGCCCATTGCGAGGCTCTTCTAAGGATATTCCGTCATAAACGACTAATTCATAGGCTCCCTTTTCCAAAACACGTTTTGCTACATATGGGCCATGCCACATGGACTCAAGTTTTCCTACCCCCATCTTATCTTGATTTTGGTCATAAGTAAGGACCAAATCACCCTTGTTGAAGATACGGGGTTTTACGGATTTATTGTACTAGGACTTGATGTGTTTCTTATGCGTTTCGTTGGCTAGAGCTGCATCACGGTGGGTTTCGTCGAGTTTTTCTAAGTGTAAGAATAGTTCTTCCTTAGCAGTTGTGTTCGGTAAAAGTTCAACAGCTAGTCTTAAAGACAGAATCTCACACTCAATAGGAAATACTGCCTCTAGTCCATACACCAACTGGAAAGGTGTGAAACCAGTGGCGGTTTTAACGGAAGTCCTGTATGCCCAAATGGATGAAAAAAGCATCACATGCCAATTTGACTTATGTGTGCCCACCATGCATTGAATCATGGTTTTCAAGACCTTGTTAATGGCCTCTACTTGTCCATTTGATTGAGGATGGTAGGGGGTTGAGTTTTCATGCCGAAAACCCAACTTGGCGCTTAGTTCATCCACCATCTTGTTTTTGAAATGTGATCTGTGATCGATGACGATGGCTTGAGGGACTCTGAAGATAGCAATGATGTGATTAAACATAAAGAGTGCAGCAGATTCGTCGTCTTCTTTGTATGTAGACATATCCTCGACCCATTTGGTAAAATAGTATACTGCAACAATGATATAACCATGCCCCTCGGCCGAGGTAGGCTTACAATGCATGAATTCAATGCCCCATTTTGCAAGGGAGCCAACGGCTATAATGGGATGTAGTGGGGTTGGATGCGAGCGCTTTTTATAATGAAAAAGCTAGCAAGGAGGAAACTTCTTGACCACTTCCATACAATCTTTGAAAATGGATGGCCAGTAGTATCCAGTGCGTGATATTTTTTGGTTTGTAGCCATCCCAAAAAGATGATCGCCACATGCCCCCGAATGGAAATCATTTAGGACATGCTCAGCCTCCTCGTGAGTTAAGCATCCTTGTAGGATGGAATCAATACCACAGCGGGATAGTGTATCACCAATGATCAGGTAATATTTTGCGTTGTGACGAGTACTACGACGTTCATCGTGGGATAAGTGAGGACCGAAGCATTGGGTTTGGAGATACAATGTGATATCTCTGTACCAAGGGTCAGAAGTACTAATAAAAAAAAATGATTCATCTGGAGAGAGTCAATGGGCTTAGATTCTTGATCAGTATGGGGAAGATCGCAAATGAGATCCACAAATACCAAGGACTTTTTGGATTTGGCCTTTTCAAATTGGAGTTCGAATTCTTGAAGAATCACGATCCAACGCGAATATTATCCCCCTAATACTTGACGCATGAGAACGTGGTACATAGGGTTAGAATCAACAATAATGGTAGTAGTGCGAAGTATCATATAGTGACAGAACTTCTGAACATCAATGATTGTTGCCTGAGCTAACTTCTCTACATGCGAATAATGGGTTTCGGAGTCAATAAGACCCTTACTAAGGTAGTATATCACATGTTCCTGCGCGTTAGTATTTTCTTGTACTAAAACCATAGCGATAGTTGAAGTAGAGGCAGCAAGATAAAGGATGTAATCCTTGGTGTAATCTGGTGGTTGTAACACGAATGCATGAGTAATAGCATACTTGAGATTGTTAAAGGCCTTTTGGGCGTAGTCATCCCATTGGGCGTAGTCATCCCAAATAAACGGGACATCCTTCTTTAACAAGTGCATGTAACCCTGTGTTTTCTCTGCAAAATTACACATGAAACAACATAGGTAGTTTTCCTTCCCCTGCAAACTTTGAAGTTCAATAATATATGTGGGTGGGAGTAGGGAAACAATGGCTGCTACCTTGAGGGGATGACTACGGATCCTGTCTTTGGAAATGATGAAACCAAGGAGGTGTCCGGACTCGACACAGAATATGCACTTATGGGATTTAAATGGATATTGTACCGTCGACATCTACTAAACACAGTCGTCAGATGATCGATGTGGAAGTCACGACGATTTGAATGAGCAGGAAGATCGTTGAGATAAGGTTCCACAAAATCCTTTATATCGTGAAAGGAATATGACATGGCCCGCTGGAACATGGCACTAGCATTTTGAAGACCAAAAGGTAATTTGCGATATGCAAACGTACCCCATGGGAAAATGAAATCAGTTTTATGTTGATCAGTCGGGTGGATCTCAATCTGATTATAGCCAAAAAATCCATCCATGAATGAAAAGATGACACTTCTGGTGCAGTTGTCAATAATTTGGTCAATAAACGAGGTAGGGTAATTATCCTTAGGACAAGCCTTATTCAAATCCCTGTAATCAACACAAACTCTGATGGTTCCATGTTTCTTCGTAACCAAGATGACATTGGAGACCCAATCTGTTTAGGGAACAAGATAAATGAACCCAACTTTCAATAGCTTTTCAATCTTTGCTTTGATAGCTGCAGTCTTTCTAGGGTTCACTGGATAGAGTTTTTACTAGATAGGTTTTGCATAGTGATATGTTTGGATTTCATGCATAACAATAACAAGATCAATCCCGAGCATTTCCCCGTAGCTCCATGCAAATACATCGCAGAACTGCTTAAACAAGGCCGTAAACGTCGTGATTTCATCGGGAGAACAAGTTTGGCCTATGTGAATATGTTCCACGATTCCTGGTTTGAACGAGATGTCTAAAGTAATGGTAGGCGTGATGTTTTCCAAGTTCCCCTCGGTTACCGTATCCTGGGTAAGAATAGGAGATTCAGGGTGAGAAAAGACATCTGGTGAAATAATAGTATGAATTGCGTTCTCAACTGTGTTTAGAGGCGAAAGGAAGGACGATCGATGATGAAGTTCTTCCCATGGGGGCTTGTCACCTACCCAATTTTTCAGAATAATTATTTTCTACTATTATCCTTTTTGCAAAAGTACTTTGTGATAAATTATAATTACAAGTTTTGTAATTATGACCAATTAGGTCAAAGATGAATGTAATGACTCATTATTATTATTTAATAAATAAAAATGGGAGACAAACACTCAAGAAAGCTGTTACAAGAGTGTCCACTGGCCCACTAGGAGGGATGGAAGCTGCTGGAAGGACTGGGACAGATGGCAGCATTTGCACTCTACCATTAGTTGTTGTTATGGGACAACTCCCCCTAATTTTGTGGCATTTCCCCCTCTAGGTGGAGGGAGGTGAGTAGGTAGCTCACTAATGACCAGTTAATTACAAAAATACCTAGGCAGCCTATAAAAGGCAATTCGAATTGAGCAGACGGCTCTTACAATGTTTTCTGCAGAAACATTTCCTCAGGGCATCAGGTGATGGCTGAGAGATTCGAATAGGGAGGCTGGGGAGAGTGCAAGTGTAAGACTGCAAATGTTATGAGAAGGACAGACCAGAGGTGCTGGTGTTGGTCCAATTGCTTACTAAGCCTGTAAAGTTGGATAAAATTTCTTGTTGCTGCAAGTAGAGGTCCTAAGCTTCAGAACTTTCCTCCTCCTGGTGGATCAGTGGTCAAGCTCAGGGGTCCTAAAGCAGACATCTTGGCTGCTTGGGAGCAGGTTGGGTGGAACAGGATTCTTGAGTGATTTGTTCCTCCTATAACACTCAGGTTCTATTCTTTTATTTTTTGGGGGGTTTCCAATCATATGAATGCTATCAGAAAATGGCTTAGTAATGTTATTAATGATTAGTAGCAGTAAAATGTTAGATCCTAATTAATTTAGATTTGCTGAACTGATAAAATGACTCCTCTGCATTTTTCCCCATGCGTGAAGCTACATCGTACTCTAGTACAGAGAGGTAGCATTAAATCTGTACATTTAAAAGTGAAACCTAGCATGCATCTAAACACATAAACCCAAGAGACCACCCATGCACAGACTTATATTCCTATGCATCTTATATTTTAGCAGTTGTAGATTAGATCTCTGCATGCATTGTTTTTACTGTTCAAATCTGTATGTTGAAACCACATAACAGAAACTAGTTATAGCAGTAGGTTATTTTCTGACTTTTGAAGGTGGACATGGTGTTAACATCTAGGGTTTACTGATCATTAGTTATTTCTTCAAAAGAAACCAATATCCTGCATTTTGTTTAACCACATACTCATTCTTTTATTTGTTATCTGAATCTGACTGACCTTTATAGAATTATTGTCATCACTGTATTATTTTGTGCAAAAAAAAGGAGTACTGTTTTGTTCATTCATTTTCTCCAGAGGTCCAAATTGGACAAATACAGGGAGATAGAATTAAAATAGAAAAACTGTTATATTCATAAGCAATTAAATTAACTGACGAATGCACTGTCATTTTCTTGTTTCTGTATTATCAACTGTATGTGGCAGAATTTACATCACAGAGTATCATGTTATTAAAAGCAAAGAAAAGAATAACATTATTGAATTGACAGAGCAAAATACAGTATCTATACACCCAAACCAAGGTTAACCTATTCTCATCATACTAATATTTACAAACATTCAATAGCTGCCAAATCAAATGTTTCATTACCATAGATATCCTAACTGTAGAATCAACATCTATTATTCTTGTTTTTTATTAAAAACATCAATTACAACCCAGCATATTTCATTATCATCGATAGGCTAGGGTTTTACATCATCACAGCTGTATTCAAACAAAACTAACACCTTTTTATTATCGGCTTAACCCATGTATGATGTAACGCAAGCCAAGTAGATCATTATCGGCTTATAGCCACTCTTTAAATAAACATCTTAAACAGGCCTTCAGATACAATTCAAAAATGAGAAGTTCAAAAATACCATACGTAAACATTAAACCCTAACTATTTATCATCTCCATTTAAAATTACGATGGCAGCAAACTACAGATCGCCTCATTGTTTACTGAGGGTTCCATTCCAAAACCCATTCTTTTTACACTACTCAGTTATTGAAACAAAACCATAGTCAACATTTATTTTCCACACTTGTTCTTCCATCGACTCAGAAGTGCACAACAACAGACATCAGACCTTAAATGCCGTGAAATTCTTTGCAAAACAAGGGTTCAAACCCTATCAAGTTCGCCAAGCCAAAGGATGGTCGGCCATGCATTTAAGAAATATTCACATCATCTACACTAAACAAACGAAACAAAAACTGTAACGTTTTCCCAATGCTGCAGGCAAGACAAAAGCCACTGCCGAGAAGGCATGCTACCAACACCCTGCTCATCAAGTCCGATTCCAGGATTACCACGAGGGAGGGATATCACCGAAGCTTATCGGTGGGTTCGCTATATTTCTTCTCCCCGTCAACTTTCCCGGCACCCTGCTGTTCGTCGAAGAGCTACCTGCCAAACATCCATGCTCTGAGTTAAATATCAATCATGAAATAATGATGCATGCAACAAGAAAAATTTAAACCCTTGCAATCTTTACTATACCTGAGTCGTGACAGAAGATTGACGAAGCCAGCCATCCATCCACTGCAAAGGAGAAGCACTCAACTCGAAGGCCACACTGTGTGATACCTTTGAAACTTACAACCCGATCAAAACCCCAGACTTGCAAGTCACTACAACGCCACAACCGATGCACTCATCCAACCTGTAGATTGTCACACCTTTCAACTCCAGACTCGGCCTCCATTGTTAGCATTCACCTACAGTTTGAGGATTGCTGCCGGTCTCAGGATCGAGCCCGAGGAAGGCTAGAAAAACATCAAAACCCTAAGTGCCTCTCGTCCAGTTGGCCTCACCCCAAACCCTACCACCGAAACAATGACCAAGAAAATGTTACAAGATCCTGTAAGTTACGTTAGGGTTCATCACAATCCCAACGCACAATAATCAACGACGGAGATCTCATTTCCTTAAGCCACGATGGAGGGTGGTAGATGCGGCATTAACTCACCCCTCCATCTCCCAAGCCACGAAGTTGCCAACTCTGTTGACACCAGGGCAGGAGGCCCGTTACAACTCAACATTGCCAAACCTTATCACATGCCGAACATCCATCACGACGTGCATGTAATATTACCCTTAACACGGTGGCCAAGCAGATTGATTACAAACCCAATCATTTACTACACCCTTGAATTCGTACGCAGGCTTTATACAGTGCCATCATTCCACCCGCCAACCATATGGATCAACGTTTAGACATTATAAACTATACCAAGGCTAAACATTCATCGGTAGCATGTATTAAAGACTTTGTATGTTCCATGAAAATCGATATAAGTATGCTCATAGTATAGAACATCCACCTAGGTCGCATTCGATCCTAAGGTATGGATTGACTCCGCCCTAATTAATATAAAATTCATTGTAAAGTTCATCATATAGCTCATCAAGCTTTGCCCATTGCATAAATTCACAAGGTTACACCCTTAGGGTATAGTTGCCACCCTTGGAACCATCCTATAGATTGCATGGTGGGGTATTATTGCATAATGCATCACTATTATAATTGCCCAGGTAATAGAGAACTTAGAATCACCTTATTACCCTCTCTATGGTATGCTTAGGACCATGTGTCCTTGTCTTAGATTTTGTCACAGTCAAAATTTATAAAAGAGTTGTTTTAACAGCCGCAAGTCATTCATGGAATGACAACAAGTGAAGTCATAAACGCCTAATGAAAACATTCATAACAATCACACTCTGAGATTGACGATATCTGCAGTTTTGAGCTAGTCAAATTCATCTTACAAATTGGAAGGAAACCATACCTGTAGCGTCGAAATCATAAGCAGTTTTTATTTATAACACGGTTATTAAATACTCTGAATTTTATCGCTATCTCTTACCTGCGAATCTGCGCATGAAGGACGAGTACAATGCTTTAGCCGAGTATCTAAGTAAGCCTCAGGGCACCTCGTGGGACCCCTTTCATCATCATCCAGAAAAATTAAACTGTCAGTACTTGTCGGGAGGAATTATGTTTTCCAAATGCATCACAATTTTCAATCATTCCAAGATATAAATAAAGGACATAATCATTAATTGGATTCATGACGTGTCGCCGACACGATACACCCTCAGAAGACAAAAAGACACAACAGTTAAATTGTTCCTACCAAATGTTGCATTTATTAATTATTGCTTTATTAATTATTATTATTTCCGCATTTTACAAATATTAGCTTTTAATGGCGATTTAGAAATTTTTAATTTTTTATGAAAATATCGGGATGTTACAGGGCTCATCCAAGATCATAGTCTCCATGATCGATTCATCAAAGTGAAAATTCTGGAGTAGATGATCAGGTGATGGTAGGGATGAGTTCCGCTGGGGCGGCAGAGAACTTGAGTTAGATGCCACTAAAGAGTGAGCATTCGGTAAATCGGGTGTTGATTGGATGCCCTCATAAATGGCTTCAGCAAGGCTGAGAGGCATCACGTCTCCAATCAAATCCATATGATTAAGATCGGACACAATCCATTGGTCTGTTGAGTTGGAGGAGGATGGGATCATAGATGAGATCATGTTCAATGTGGCAGCATGTGATGGGGGATCTAGTGTTGGAAAGACTCGCATGAGGGATGAATCTTTGAGGATTCCTACTCGCACACTCTCATATATTGCGAAAAGTGGCCCAAAGGAGGGGCATTATCCGTGGGATGAGTAGTGGTGTCTGGTGTACAAAAATATAACTGGTCGATAGTGAAAATTTTCCCATGGTGGGGAATTTACACGATGCGGAAGACAGATGATGCGACCATCATCATGGCATAGAACCAATTTAGACCTAGTAACAATTTATAATCCAATGGGGTGGAAACTACTTTCACGTTAATGGAAACAGTCTTACCTCCCAACTCTACGACTAAGGATTGTAACAACCTGTGGGGTTGAAATCCACGTTCGTTGAATGCTTTCAATGTAGCGGGGGAACGGTTCAACTCGGGAGAGCCAATGGCTCGCCAGCATGATATCGACATAACTGAAGTAGAGGCTCCTTCATCTAAAACAGTGCGATGGGTACTTTTCCCATAAACATTGGTAACAATTTGAAATGCTAATTGGTGGGAAAGCCTTGTCTTGAAATACTCTAATTTGAACATAATAGTGTTGGAGGAATCAGGATCTACTGCCCCTATAGAAGATAGCAGATTCTTACGTTGAATGGGGCAATTTTGTAATAATTCTAACGTCGACATAACACAAGGGGCTTGGGCTAGATCTTCTACAATGTTGTAGTTTTGAACGGCCCAAGTGTTAGGGTTGAAAATGGATTTTCAAATTGTGCTCTTTGGTGGACGCAATAATGCATCTGGCAAAGGTTTCTCTATGGTCAGAGGACCTTGACGTGGAGGAGCATTGGATGTAGAAGGGGAGTATTTTTCAGTATTACCTCCATTAGATTCCTTATCGAGAATAGAGTCGTATGTACATTACCCGGTAGATAAGTTTACCGTTTCGTTGCACATCATGAGAACATGAGCGGTTGTGGACAGTTCTCCTTGAGAAGGAGGTGGTGGTTGTGCAACCATTTGTTGTTGTTGTGTGGGGAAGGGATTTGTTAAAACTGCAGGTGTGGGGTTTCCCTTGAGAAACTTTTGCACTTCATCTCGATGTGGACATTCTTTCGTGAAGTGATCGTCAACACACAGTAAACAAGGATATTTGGCCTTTTGTCTTTGTTTTGTATCATCAGGGTTATTTTTGGGCTCCTGCTGGTTAGAAGAATTCTTGTATTTTCCTTTGTTCTTCTTTTTACCACCAGATTTATGAGGTGAAGTAGATTGAATTGAATTCATCTCCGTAGTGAAAGCAGGGTTGGGTAACCGGTTGGTGTTGTTGCCAACCTGTGATGAGGATGGATTCGAACTAAGGTGGTTCGATGATCCAATTGATTGGGTGTGAACGAAACCAATAATGCCATTGGCATGTGATCCCGTAGGAGGTTTCGTTGGGTCATGTGTAGGGCATGGGGCATTAGGAATAATGTCATATAATGTGCCAAATTGAGCATAAATTAAGTGTAGGTACTAAGCACGTGAGATGGCTTGTTCTTCCGTAATGACCCCTCCCATAGCAACATCTTTAACTATGATAGGTAATAAAGACTTCGTGAACCAATCGGCGAGTAGTTGATCCGGAATGGGAGCTTTAATGAGGCGACATCTCCTTCTCCACTCATGAATATGATCAGAAATGTGAGTGGAGGTTGATTGTCGAAGGGATGTCAAAATATCTGTGTCGCTTTCATAGCGGATCGGTAATTGAAAATGAGTCAAAAATGCCATAGTTAAAGATCTAAAATCGGCGAAAGAGTGTGGTGGTAACTCGATTTACCACTTTGCAGCAGTACCGGTGAGGGTTCGTTGAAAAACCCTCAGACGGATAGAATCATCCATCAAGGAATTGGAGGAGCACCACAAATGGTATGTCTTTACGTGGTTCTTAGGATCCTCACCGGGTTTGACGTCAAATTTAGGTATGTCAGATGGTAAATTCACAGGAATAAGTGGCCAATTTATACCATGTTGGATGGGATCATTGGTCATATGTGACAGATCTGGAAAATCTAACGTACCTAGAAATGGTAACTGTCGTTTTGGCTGTGGATACTGGTAATATTCATAAGGCATTTGGGTACCAGTAGGACCATGGATTGAATGATCATAAGGTCCTCCCATAGGGTGTTGGCCATATGGAGGTGGTCCTCCCAAATTAGGAGGTGGACCTGAAAGGGGTCCGCATCCAGAATGTGGAGGTCCTCCTCCAGAGTACGGGGGTCCTCCAGGTGGTGTAGGTGGATGTGGGACAGGTGGTGGAGGAAGGGGTGGGACAGTTGGTAGGGGTGGTGGGGGGGGGGGGTTGGTCCGTCGCCTTGAGGTATAGCTAGTGGAACATTGTGATGCTCCCATGCGATATTCATATTTCCAGGATAAGGTAATCCAGGAAAAATATTCCCTAGGTAGTTTTGAACAATTATAATATTATGATTACCCGGGTATGTATTCCCCCATGGGGGTTGGGTCCAGTAGATGGTCCCCCCATTTGATTTTCCCACGTAGGTTGTCCCATGGTTGGGAGTGAACTTCCAACCATATTATAGTTCAAGTATGAAGGATATCCTCTGCTTACACTTTGTCCCCTGACTGGATGGTGCCCCCCAGTTAGATTTTGTCCACTGACTAGGGGTTGCTCCTCGGTTGAAAATTGTCCACTAATTGGAGTATGCCCAGTAACCATATGTTGACCACTAACTGTAGGTTTACCCATGATCATATTTTGACTACTAACTAGAGGATAACCTACGCTCGAGTTTTGAGGTGGAGGTGGTGTTCTAGTTCGGAATTTGATCGTAGTTGAAGGTTTCCCTCCAGTCGTTGGGGTCAAGTAGGGTGTAGAACCAATCGGATTATCTAGAGGTGTACTAGACGAGAAGGATGGTTGGCCTAGTTCATTAGTGGTCATAATGGGTGTCGATATTCCTGGTGAAGAGAAAGAAAAATAATGTATAAGGGAATGTTGTTCAGGGATTGGTACCTTTGGATTGGGTTGCAGAGGAAAAATCTGAGGCCTAACCCGCTCACAAAGTGATCGTAAACGTTCGATGGTCTCGTACACTGGTGCAAGAATTTCGTCCTTGGGAATCCATCGGGGAGGGAACAGGAGTGGTGTATTTTCCACCATCGGAAGTGAACCAAAATTGAAAATATTATGGCCTAAGGAAGTCCCCCAAAATGATGCAGTTGGACCAAAAGCGGTCACTATTGGGTCATCCAGGGGTCGACTGAAAATCCAATCGGCGGATCCGGGGATACCTTCAAGCGAGTGATGAAAATATGTGTCATGTGGAGGAGGTTGTTCCACTAACAAAGGTCCCGTAGGATTAGTGATAGGTGGATTTAGAGGAGGAGAGTAGTTTACTCTTGATTCAAAGGTAGGAACTCCTTCTTCTCGTGATTCAGATGTTGTGGGTTGATCCATGCTTGCTCCTAAGTTCTTTTCCTGGCTAAGGGGATATTCAGATGGAAAATTAATATTATGTGGGATCTTCTTAAGGGATGCTCATTCAGGGTGGTTGATATAAATCCTCTCGTAAAAGTATTCTAAAAAATAAAAGCACACTTCAAGGCATACTCAAGCTAAAGCCACAAGCAAACTTCTGTGATAGGTGGGATTCAAAATTCTGGAACCTCACAGTATTATCAAGGCGTCATCACTCGCGATATACTACAGGGTCCAACAGTAATACTCGACACAATTTTTCAGAGCACTAACCAGGGAGGATTAGGAACATACCCCTGACCGTATTACCCGACTACCCAACAGTACATGCGTAGTAGCTCCCTGAGTGTTGTTCTCGGTGTATTGCCATACCAAGACGGCCAATGGTTAACTCAAATGGTTTCAGGAATCCTAGTGGGATATCCCGATATACTCAAGGTGTGTGGGAGCTCCAATCCGTAGTATTTCTATCTAATGCACAACCGTACGATAGGAGCCTTCCAATATACTGTCGAGTACGTGAAATATCGTTCTATATACATGATGTGAAAGGTCGTTCGATATACCAACTGGTACATGGAAGAACTACAAACCCCTAGGATGCAGTGCAGGAAGATAACGACAGCTGCTACGTTTTAAGACGTTGGAACACGTCTCTACCCTATAAAACGAGTTTCTATACAATTTTAAACTAGGCTACCGCTTGATTTTATCTTGTACGGTTAGGTGAATGCATGAAGTGTAGACTTGGAATGTAAACAAGATGCAACACTAATATATATGAAATGCAAGTCTTTCGCTTTTATTTCTAATGAAAACTAATTAAGGTAAGGAGAAATCTTTTCTTTTCCGAAAACAAAATGAACAAAGTACCCCTTGTAACTTTTGTTTTTCCAATTTAACCAAAAGACTAAAAGCACTCTTTCATGTAATCCAACAAAAATAAAAACAACACACCAAATCAAAAATATTTTTTCTCTTTTTCTTTTCAACTAAGCAAATCTATGAGTAAAATGAAAAGATGAACTTCGTTTTTTATTGCAATAACTCTATTTTGAAAACAAAGACTAAAATAAGTGAGAAGAAAATAAAACAAAGACTAAAAGAAGTGAGAAGAAAATAAAACAAAGACTAAAAGAAGTGAGAAGAAAATAAAAAATAGAAGAGCTTTCACTAGCTTTTGCAATACTTCGAGAAGGCCTAAATTCACTTAATATTTCCAAATAAATGAAAATGAACTTTTCATAACTAAGAGAACACAAGCAATAACAATTTTTAGTTTTTTCAAAGTTTCTTAAACACCTATTCAAAGCAAACACCTCTTCACAATGATTCCAAGTAATGTACTCGAAAAGAAGATAATAATTTTTTTTTTCAAAACTAATGTACTCAAAAAATCCGAGAATTATGCCACTCTTTTCATCTTGGTCTAAAGAACTAGAGAATATTTATAGCTGCAATATTCAAACAATTAGAAGTTCTCAAAAAATTGATCACCCAAAATCTCAACACAACACACAAAACCACACTAAATTTTACAAAAATCACAACAACCTAACTTCGGAGGGCTTAGAAGTCAGAGTGAACAAATCAAATAAATTGAGAGCGAGTCACAAGACTGAATGTACTCACGAGGGATTGAAATTTCCCACGACCAGATAAACATTTGCTTGACTAGCTAAGACTCAAATCGAACTCTAAATTCCCAAAAATATACTAAGAACAGAGCACACTAGGTCTGAAGGATACTGTGGATATAAAGGAAAAAACACAGACCTCAGCAAACCAAGCCAAAACCAATTTGTGAGATTTTCTAACCCTAGGCACTAAGTTTTGTAGGGCGACGCGCCTTGCAAGCATACACTAGAGCGTTGGGAGCTCAGTGACGCGCTTTGCACACATGGGAAGTCCGTCAGTGATGCAGGTTGTATACGGGCAAAAGGCATCGACGACGCAGGCTAATTAAAGGTAAAGAGCGTCAGAGTTACAGTGACGCGGGCATGAAACTGCCCAGGAGCGTTGGGCACAATCCAAGTTTGAAAAAATAAAAAATATCAAGAACAAAAAGATGAATGGATAAGCTAAAAGTCCCAATCAGAGTCTGGATCACCCAGTAACTCTCTGATAAACAGATCCAATGAACAAGAGGCAATTAATAGGCTATTGGAAGGAAACCAAGATATCAAAAATTATAAACAAATCAAAGGCTATGGGATACCTATCCCCATTATGGTCTCCAATTTTGTTTGCGGACAATCCGTCAATGCGGACACAAACCGATCTCCCTAGTCGGAATGGTTCGGATCTAGAACAAAAGAAGTACACAGTACAAATTACTTTCCTAGATTGATCGAATTGCAAAGGATGTTAGAAGATAAATTACCTTATGAACACAATACTATCTCCTTGCTTGATAAACTCTTGGTCTTCAGATATCTGGTTGCAAAACCATGTACAATGAGTAGAAACAAGCAAGTAATAATAGCATATAAACATAGATCAATCTAAACTAGTAGTCAAATAAGTTGTTGGTTGTGGAGCCAGATCTTATAGTCTCATAGATGATATTGTATCAGCCGTGTTTGTACCCCAGTTCTGTATGATATGTAGATGGACTGTACACTCACCCCAGCGGGGGGGTGTGGGGGGGCATCGCCCCCCCACGGGCCCATGGTTTTGGGTATCCCATGGTATTTTCCCATTGTATTTCCCTTATAAAAGAAAGACATTGTAATACGGATAGGGTTGTTGATGTATTAGGTTTTATGCATTGTAAAGATCTTTGAGATCAGGAGAGAGACTGTGAAACAGAGAAGAGGAAGTGCAGCGGTTGTGCTGCAGGTTGTATCCCTTCGACTTGCTGGACGGTAATAATAATAAGGACTGGCAAATTCAATGTGGACGTAGCCCAAGTTGGGTGAACCATGATATATCTGTGTCTCTCTTGTAATGTGTATGTGTGATTATATTTGCATTTATGTTTATTGTTATTGCTCTGCGATCCTGTTTTTCTAACATAAGCCAATTCTAAATATCTCACAATAACAAGATGTTTAAGGAAAAAATCTACATTAATGTAATTAAAAGAAGTACATAGAGAGAGGTTACAACCAAGCTTTGACGTCGTAACACCTTCCAAATGATCCTAGCCTCAAAGATCCAAGATCTCGCCTCTTGATGGATGAAAGGGAAACAACTCTAGCAGAATTTTACCAGCATTTAAGTGCTCTATCTTCCTCCTCCTTAACCATGGAGAGGGTGTTTGTATTTATAGGCCTAAAGGGATATTAGAGGTTGAGGATTTGTGGGAGAAGCTCAAGGGATCATCCCAAAAGATAAGGGAGTTGAATGCCACCTTTCCTAGTTCATAGGGATAAGCCCCCACGTAACCAAAGATTCTAGAAGTCACTCGAAGCTTATCTTTCTCCTTTTAAACTACCAGCGCTGCACCTTGCACACAGACAACCTGCGTCTTTGAGGGATGACACTACCTTATGCAAAGGAAGCCAGCGTCATCGACGCGCTCTGTTAGTGTGCAGAGCGCATCACTTATGGTCTGACGCATATTGTCAACGAGCAGGGCGCGTCGGGGTGACAACAAAAGTTATAAGGAACAGCAACTACTCTCCTTTCAATCATTTGGCCTAGGTGATTTAGGAATTAGAGCAAATAGAGGACACATAACTCATGATGACGAGATTTTGGTGTAACACGTGCATCTACAACTTAGTATGGATGAGGTGTGTAATATAACGTACTGTTAATAAACTAAATTGGAAAAGAAATTAAGATTCATATAAATGAGAAAAAACATCATACCAAATAAATAAATAAAATAGAATAACACAATAGACCATCCTAAATCCATTTTAACTCAATATTTTAAACCCACTAAGTTTGTATCTTAATATATTTTTACTTCATCTCAATATTTAATAAATCCAAGGTTAAAATAAATTTATACTTATCAAATAACAACTATAGAATCATGACAACAAATTTACATTATAATTTTTTTATAAAAATTATAAAAAAGAATTTTTTTCTAAAATAACAATTGCCTTAAATCCTTTATTTAAAAAAAATAATAATAAACCACAAAATAAATAAAATAATTATATACAAATATATACACATGATTGAATCCAAATCATTAAAAAAATCAAATAGAACTTTATCTTGTCAATTAAAATGGAGACTCATCAAACAAAACTAAGTTTGTCAACATTTTAACTCGTTCCTAAACTCATCGATAGTTTGTCAACATTTTAACTCGTTCCTAAACCAATTAGGAATTTGACACTATGTTGGTATCTTCAGTTTGTATAGGTGTAAATTTGTATAGGTGTAGATATAGCTAATTCAATAGGTAGCATTTTGAATTTTGTACAATATAAATTATTATTTTCTCATCCTTAATTGCTTTGGATCAGGTTTGTAGGGAGTTTTGAATTTTAAATTTATGTAAAAAAATTAATGATAACGGTTAGATTGTTTTTATAAAGGGTTGATATGGATATCTGTAAAAATAGTACAAAGAATACATCAGCATCGATTTAAGGGTGAATTGACTTGTGCATAAATTAACATGATTATAATTATCTAGTAAATTAGAAGTTTGAAGCAAAAGGCTAGACTCCATATAACACTATATATCTTGTTATACTGGCCAAGAAAGATTATACAAAAACATTGCATAAACTAACTTAGAAATACAAGAACTGATCCTACTAATCATGAACCCGATCCCTAATATCGAATCCGAGATCATCTTCATTACTACCTTCCGAGTTTGTAATAGGGTCATCCGAATTGCCATCTTTAGGATCTTCATTTTTCTTGGGCATATAACCAAGATTCCCCCCTGAGTCCTCCTTTTCATTATTAGAGCTTGCAACCATTACAATATCATTCACTGGCTAAACTGCTATGGCATATCCTCTTTCCAAGCCAATGCTCCCCGAGTATGTGGACATGGACTACATTTATGCCAACAATTTTTCATGTCGGACAACCAATTCATCCATAGCATTCAAGTGCAAATCCTGCTTGTTAATCTTGCCATCCAGCTCATCAGTGAGGGTGAAGGAGAAAGTGTTAAATTGTTGAATTCCCTACTCCACCACGTCCATGCGATTGTCTATGTCGGGCACATGAGTGTGGCTAACCTCAACTAGAAGACTCTCCAACTAGGTATTCATCTTGCTTTTCTGATCCCTCATACAATGTGTCAAGCATGCCATCAAGTTGTTCATATGCTTGGAAGGCAGAGCCAACATTATCTTCGTCGTTCCTTGAGGAGTGAGACACAGGCGAAGCTTATCCCTTGTATTTACGCGGAGAAAATTCCCACCCTCGGTGCTATAGTCATTGTTTGATTAAGTTTCATAGCAATTACACCCCCAAAAAAACATAACACCATAGTTCCAAATGCCAACGTGTTTAGTATCAAGGAGGTTTAAAGACATAAAAATAGAGCTAAGGGATCCCCCACCAATGGGAAAAGACATTATTCCTCTTAAGCCTCCTATAGGGAAGATGGGAAGCCTCATTCGCAAGCTAGTTTGCCTGACTATTATCGTCACATCTCACATGAAAGAGCTCAACCTTTAGAAAGCTGCGAAGGATGTGAACAATCCTACTTTGCAGCATGTCAGCTATCTTGTCTTCTATGGTGATCTATTTTCTAACATGAGAGATAATGAGTAGGGAGTCCCCAATAACAACGAGTTCTTGAATCCCTGGATGGTTAGCTTTATCCAATCCCATGTATGAAAAGGACATTTCAGTTTGGTTATTGGTGGCATTTCCCAGCCCAAAATCATAAGTCAAAACAACATTTCCTCCAGGGTTAAAGATGATTCCCCCCGCAACAACCTCCCCAGGATTACCTTTTGAGGAACCGTAAAAAAAAAAGAACATGCATTTGGAGACTAGTGATCCAGTGTCCAAATTCATCTTGTCCAAAATCAATTCTCCAAGTTGGTAATATGGGCCTTACTAGAGTTGAAGAGCTTGCATCTTGAGTAAAAATTTCCTTCAACCATATTGTCTTAGTTCTGCTATTCTGATCTTTGCTTAAGTTCACTCCCCCTCTCACCCTAACAAATTCTCCAAGAAGAGGCTTTTCCCTAGAGGTCGAACTAGCTGTCAAGGTTTCCTTGTCTTAAAAAATAACTCTATTTCAGGAAATCCAAACTTTCGAGAAGATGTATTTTGGGAGAGCACTCTATACTCTACTCATCAAAGGTTTTCCAACTAAGGAACGGGTAGTAATTATTCCAATGCAGAACGAAATTGCTCCAATTTTATGGGAAGCGAGGGGGGGCATTAAGTTATGGACTGTTGAATTCCAAACCTACTTGATGTAGTCACAACTGAAAAACAAATGGAAGATTGTCTCTTCCTCTCTTTTGCAGAGAGCGCATCTAGATGGGCCTTGGATTTTCCAACTAAGGAACGGGTAGTAATTATTCCAATGCAGAACGAAACTGCTCCAATTTTATGGGAAGCGAGGGGGGCATTAAGTTATGGACTGTCGAATTCCAAACCTACTTGATGTAGTCACAACTGAAAAACAAATGGAAGATTGTCTCTTCCTCTCTTTTGCAGAGAGCGCATCTAGATGGGCCTTGGATTTTCCTTTTCCTGATGTTTTCAGTCGTTAGTATCTTTTCATGAATGAGGATCTAGATAAACACATTGATCTTTGGCAGACCATATTATTTCCAAATTTTCCTCAAATATGAGAGAAGGGCCGATGTCTGAGATTAAGATATAATTTTTCATATCCTGCCTTAACAGTATAAAAACCATGCTTTCCCCAACCTCCGATATCCCTACTGCTTTTAGAGATGGGAGTTTCCCCTTGGAGAGACATCAATAGTAACTCTAATACCTTTTGATCAGGAAAACTGTTTTTTGTCCAATTTTTCTAGTAACCATCCTAATCCGATTCAGATAGATCATGCAGGGTTAAGATGCCCCTTTAAGTGCATCAGTCCTTTAATCTCCCTAGTCTTTCCTCCTGGTTCAAAGGGGACTTAGCGTTGATTCTATCTTGCCATATATTTATCCTTTTTTCCATTGCCACGGATCTAGTATATCCCCTCTTGGGGTAATGTCCCTGCCTTCTTACATAAATTGCAAATATCATATCCATCCCCCACCTAGATGTAGTCATCAATACTTCAAAGCCTTGGTTTGTGAAGATATTTCTTCCTCGATATTTCCTTTCACCGGGATTTTTCCCTCGAGACCAAGTTCCATATAATCTTTGCTTCCATACTAGTTTCATGAGCTTTGGATCTCTCGAGCCTAGTTCTCCATTCTCCTTGGAATTAAGCTTTTACTGTATCCCAGTTTATCAAATGAAACATCTTTTGATTGGTTTTTCCTCCTTGTCACAAAAAAATACGAATGTAACCATTAATCTTTTTCATAACTCTCATAGGGGCTAGTGTTAATTTTTTATCTTTAATTCAGAGCTACAATAATACTTGAAATCAAATAACAATCATACACATAAGCAATCACATTCGACACATGAATTTACCCTAGGGAAACCCTCTATGACTTGAGGGAGAAAACCCCAACAAAACCTTCCTTAGTATATTGATAGATAGCATATAATAACTTTTACATCAAGCACCCCCTATTATACCTCAAAGTCTCACTTTGACCTCCATTTCCAGTCTCCACGTCGTATCACCATGCGGAACCTAATGGCACTACCTCCTAACAAGTGTTGAGACTCATTTCCACCTTGTTGGTCCCCTCCTTGGCCTTCCTTGGAGATAAATCCAATTGATGACAGTCGAATTCCACCTCATTGAGACAAATTCCATCTCATTGAGCCCACTTTACCATTATTTTTGCGCCCTGCTAGTGGTGCAAGGCGTGAAAATACAACATTTTCGTGCCCTGCATGACTGCAGGGGCGCGAAAATTACAACATTTTCACGCTATGCTCAGTTCATAGGGCGCGAAAATCCCTCAAGAAACTCTTGGCTTGTATTATGGTGTAACGTCCCCACCCATCTATCCAATTCCTGGAAGGGAACATTATGCCAAATTATGGGCTTTCACATAATCTCAACCCAAGTCATTAGCTTCATATAATTAAAAATAGAGTGTGCAGATACAAATTAAGCAATTTAAGCACAGCGGAATTAAAACTCAACCACACACACACTTCGTATGCATACAGCATATCCAAAAACAGTCATCAATTTAAACATTGCAGAAATAAATGCATAGACAACTAAACACTTATCTTTGTGGTGAAATGGCCCCAAACAACTAGCTATGTTGCTGCAACGTTCCACCCAACCATAGGCCAGTTGTGTTCATAGATCTCTCAACACAACTGCCACCCCCGAGCTGGGCATGATTCTTGCAAGGAAAAGGGGCATTCTAGCTCATTCACAGCCAAAGCAATAGAAACCCATCTCAACCCCAACCTCCTTTTACACACAGCAACTCCAACTGGGCATGGATACCCATTTTCAACAATGGGATTTTACAAATAAGATGGCCATGGGATTTCCCAAATCGTGGGCACACCAAAAACGAAAATGGCAATTAGGGAATCAACCCTAGGAGAGCAAAATCGTTTCCAGAAAACGTTTATGGGCATTCAAGGGACAAAAACGGCCTCCATAAACCCCAAAATCGTGGCACCCTTCCTCCCAACCATTGTGCAATACAAAAACGAGTTCCTAGGCATGGAAAATGCAGGAAAATGGTGAAAAATGTGATGGGGAAAGCCCAACTAGCTCCAAAAATGTGAGAAAGGCAAAACTGCTTGATGGGTTATGGCTTGGGAGGCAAATTCATGTCTCTTTTCTTGCCAAGGAAGCCAAAAACGTTTTTCCATGCAGGGTGGTTGCCCATACTCAAATTTTTGATAGCCATACCTCCCCATCCCCCAAGGCATTAACTACTTCACCCAACTCTTGGGAGAAATGAATGATTGGGTACAAAAGTCAACATGGGTAGTTGAGAGTTTGATGGGTTATCTCATTGACACTTGGCTTGACTTGATTGGCTCAAGGGTTTGAATGTTTTTCCTCCCAATTCCTTGTAAAATCATGCCCCATCTCTTGTTGCATTGCATAGCTAGTTGTGGGTATTTTATTAAAATGCTTATTTACAATTCCAATGTGCCTGGCTAGCACGTAAACCATATGCATCAATAAATCGATGGCAGGGCCTTGGCCTTGAGCTCCTCGCCACGATTTTATAGCAATATTACATCATTTACATTTTAATGCAATGGGGTCAAGATGGGGACGTGACATGTGGATCTTAGCTTCGAGGAGATTTTCTTGCGATTGGGATTCCCCTCGAATCCTACCTTATTCTCCCTCTTTAGCTTGGTTCAACTCCTTGATCCACCTTTTACTCACCTAGATCCACCTTCCTCTCTTAGTAGTTGACCTCCCAAATCCTATAAGAAGGAGGTCATCCATGAGCTAAGGGAAGAACTTTGGAGGCATCAAACCTATGGTCTTGGAGGTTTTGCAAAGATAGTAAGGAGGAAGGTTTGGAAGGAGACATTGTTGCTTGGACATCAAGGGTAATTGTGTGTTTATCTTCTTTAGCTACCTTTAATATATCTTGGCTTATTCTCCTGTGTTATGCTTCTTGTTTTTTGATCCATAATATGTGTCATATGATTTAGATCCTAACCATTACATCTAGTGCTTGGAGATATTGTATCTTGTCTTTCTTAAATGGGTTCAGATATTTGGCATCAAGTTCGAAACTGGAGCTAGGACACCCGACAGATCTAAGGTAAGTTTTACCATCTCTTCTCTCTCAGTACTTTGAAATTTATGCATTGTGTTAGATCTAGGAGATTAAGATCCCATTTGTTTCATTGTTGTCTTAGATTAAGCTTGTTTAAATCTAGTTTAATCTTTGAGTAGGTTTAACTATCCGTAGGATGTATTTGCTAGAACAAAAATTGGCGAGTCCACTGGGGAGTCGCAAATTCTTCCTACAGATAGTTAAACCTACTCAAGGATTAAACTAGATTTAAACAAGCTTAATCTAAGGCAACAATGAAACAAATGGGATCTTAAGCTCCTAGATCTAAGACAATACATAAATTTCAAAGTACTCAGAGAGAATAGATGGTAAAACTTACATTAGATCTGTCGGTTGTCCTAGCTCCAGTTTCGAACTTGAATGCCCAAGATCTGAACCTGTTTAAGCAAGACAAGATACAATATCTCCAAGTACGAGATGTAATGGTTAGGATCTAAATCATATGAAACATATTATGGATCAAAAAACAAGAAACATAACATGGGAGAATAAGCCAAGTTATATTAAAGGTAGCTAAAAAAGATAAACACAGAATTACCCTTGATGTCCAAGCAGCAATGTCTCCTTCCAAGCCTTCCTCCTTACTATCTCTGCAAAACCTCCAAGACCATAGGTTTGATGCCTCCAAAGTTCTCCCGTTAGCTCATGGATGACCTCCTTCTTATAGGATTTGGGAGGTCAACTACTAAGAGAGGAAGGTGGATCTAGGTGAGTAAAAGGTGGATCAAGGAGTTGAACCAGGCTAAAAAGGGAGAATAAGGTGGGATTCGAGGGGAATCCCAATCCCAAGAAAATATCCCTGGAGCCAAGAGCCACAATCCAAGCTAAGAGTTTGTTAAGGGATTTTCGCGCCCTCTGAACTAAGCATAGCGCAAAAATGTTGTAATTTCAACGCCCCTACAGGTATACAGGGTGCGAAAATGTTGTATTTTCACACCTTCCACCACTAGAAGGGCACAGAAATAATGGTAAACTGGGCTCAATGAGATGGCATTTGGCTCAATGAGGTGGCATTCAACTGTCATCAATTGGATTTGTCTCCAAGGAAGGCCAAGGAGGGGACCAACAAGGTGGAAATGAGTCTCAACACTTGTTAGGAGGTAGTTCCATTAGGTTCTGCATGGTGATACGATATGGAGACTTTAAATGGCGGTCAAAGTGAGACTTTGAGGTATAACATATGCCCCCTAAAGTGTGAGGGCAGAAGGAAGCTGATAGCCGAAACACTTTACAAATAAATGAATTTGCAGAGATAGTTGAAAGGAGGCTGGAAGGAGCTGCAAGGAAACATCAGCAATACACCAAATAACTCCGAGGCAAGCATACCCATGCTTGGGACAACTGATCCAAAGCATGGCTGTCGACCAATACATTGCAGATCCATGAGAGTATTGACTTGATAAAGATTGAAGACAAATCATGGCTACGAAGAACAAGCGTAGATCCATGACAAGATAACAACACAACCACGACCAATACAAGAGTGGATCTGTGTGACAATACATCAATGAGGTCACCAACATGATGTTTATGTGGGGACCTACTCAATAATCGCCATCGCAGCATGGACGTGAAAGAAACATGAAAACCGTCCAGGGTCTTCTACCCTATCTCAGAGCAATACGAATCTGACCATGTGATTACAAGGTGTTGAAGTCGAACATGGCAGAGACTACTTTATTATCGGTCAATGATGTGAACCGTTAACAAGTGTGAGGGTAATCACCAATGATGACAATGATTCCCCATGTATCTCTAGTACAGCCCAACGAACGCGAATAAATATTTTTTGAGGTCAAACATTCGAGGGATTATTCGATCATAGGTCAATAATGAAAACCTACTGTTGAATACTAGGAAACATACCATTGAGGCATGCAGGTACCAAGGTACTATGGTTGGTTCCTAAGCCTAATTCCTGGATAATGAGTTAACGTTGATAGGAATAGACCCGTCGAAGGAGGGCCATAATGAATCCCCCATCATCGACACAAAACCGATATAGGAAAGAAGTGTGGAGTGATGGATCGAATAAGTATGGACTGACACAAAAGGCGGAGGTTGACAATATTGCAGAAGGTTGACTCATGTTAACACTGATCCTTTGAACATATAACAACATGATATATGACTTGGCAGCAGGGATTAACAACAGAAACAACCAAAAGGCGAGTTGAATCAAGTTAAGAGGTTAATTAAAAGATGACTCACGGTTGTAGTTATGACCCGAATATAGGCTGAATACCCAAAGAAGACAAGCTGTGGATGCATGCCATGTTCAAAGGTAACGACTCATAACTTGCCAAAAGGTAGACTCGGCTTATTCCCCCATTTTCCCCCATCATGGTTGACGAGTACCTATTTATTTTTTAACAAGCATGAGGAGGATAACAGATGCTCAATATAGTTCACTTTTAAGTGAGTCCAACCTTGTACATTTCATGAACCCTTGAAAGGAGAGGTTTGGCTCCATAAGGATCCTTCGATGTTTAATTTCACGAGCCCAAAGAATGAAAAATCAATGATTTTTCATGTCTAGAGAGTCTGAAACAATCTAAAGAAGACTCCAAAGTTTGACTTTTTCGTAAAAGTTAGTCCCTAGACCTGAAAAAGTACAAAACAACATCCAAACGAACTCTCCTAGTCATAAATTGACTAAATTGACTAAGGTATACCTTTCTCGTAAAATAGTCTATACGGTCCAAAAAAGGGATAACCTACCACCGAATAGACGACCTTTCAAATACTTTTACAAGTGTGAAAGAGACAAGTGCACTTGGAAACCTTTTCTTGGAGAGGGAGTCTGAAAAGAGCTTAAAGAAAACTCCAGCGGTTCCATTTTCGTAAGATAATCACCTTAGTCCGAAAAAGGGGAGAAAATAATACTAAGTTGATACTTTCCTCATTGTTTTACGAGCACAAGTAAAGTGGACTAAGCTCAACATCGTTTTACTTGGGTTTAACAAGCACAGAACAAGTGTGAAAAGCGCTTGGAATCTCTTTCATAGTTCATATCCAGAGCATGAAAGAGAGAAAGTAAGCTAAAAAAAAGGTCAACTACACAACTCCACCAATGTAAACAACTTGAACGAACCTGTCAAAAAGTTGTCAAAACCGTAGAAAAAGGAATTCGAACACAATAAATGTGAAGAATAAACTCTAGACAAAGGTATTTAATGTAAAAATAGGCAAAAATGACTAAGTGTAATATATAAAAGAGGGTAAAATGGAGAATTGCCCATTGTAACTTGGTCATTTTCACCCAAAGAGGACTTTTACCTTGGCTGGGAGCAAAAATTCATCTGACGATATTGGGAGATCTAGGGCATCATTTAACCCACCGTCTGAAGCAGGTAAGTCCTCTCATCCTCCTCTTTCATTCCATTCTTTAAGTTTTTTATTTCATGCAAGTTTGGGGTTTTGCAAGGGCCTTAGGGCAACAAAACTTGCGCCCAAAAATTCTCGCGCCCTCCCTATGTCGAGGGACGCGAAAATTCCTAAAATTTCACGCCATGGGTAGTTTAAGGGGCGTGAAAATTATTAGTTTTCACGCTCCTTGCAACACTCAGGGCGCGAAAATCTGCAGTTTTGAAAAATGTAAAACTTGCCCCCATCTCTTGGCATAAAAATTGGCTTCAATCTTGCAACTGAAGGTTCTCTTGATGATTTGCAGGAGATTCCAAGTGAAAAAAGCAAGGATGGTTGACTGGAAGGAAAGAGAACATGAAGGAGAGGATAGGGATGCCGTAAATGATGATAACACTCTATCTGCACTGCGAGAGTGTGGTTTATTGAATTTTTTCAAAACCAGAGGCATCTGAAAGCAAGGGAAGTTACTAAATCGCATCATACAAATGTGGGATGCTGATTTACAAGCTTTCCGCATAGGAGAGCATATCCTTGAAATAGAGCTCGAGGATATTTACTTTTTGACCGGTCGCTCCAAGAGAGGGGCACGATTTAATTTGGCAGAGCACCGTGCTACTAAAGAAACCATAGAGACTTACATTGCCCAATATTGTAGACAAGGATCTCGCAAGAAAAGCGGGAAAGTGCTCATTGCTGATGTGATAGATATTCCATTGAGGACGGTCTTATACACTATTGCTCGAGTGGCGGGGTGTGTGGGAGCACACCATGCAACCAAGGCTCAGATGACTTATGCCTTGGAATGCATGAAACCTAAGCTATTCAACTGGTGCGAAGGGGTGCTGGTCAATATCAAAGATTAGGTAACAAAATGTAGAAACGAGAGCATCATCCAATTCGGATATGGGAGTATCTTGGTCACCTTCATTTTAGAGAGGGTGTCTCTACTGTGTCCACAAATAGAGAGGCCTCGTCGTACCGCATCCGAGCCACGGATGGGGAGATGGAGCGATTATGTTGGGTGCCTTGGTGGGCCGGAAGTCTTAGCATTTGGTGAGGACTTCTTCTCTTGGCTCGAGGAGCAGATCGTGATGATAGAAGATTATCCCTATGCTGGGGTAGACTTTCGTGGTGATATTGAATTAGCATTACCTGAGGATGATGACTGGGACGAGTCAAGTATATGACCTTTAAACATGTTTTTGAATTTTTCAAGTTTATGTCATTTTTTGTTTTGTTTTGATAATGCATAGAATATCTAATGTATGTGTGTATAATGCTGCAGATCGAGGAGAGGTGAGGCCAATAGGATCTTCACCACTACAGCGGCGAGGAGCAGAGTATCAGGCCGAGGAGGATGAGGCAGGAGGATTCCGCGATGTGGAGCGGAACCTAGAAAGACTGACCATGGGCATTCCTCAGATGAGGATGCCCGAAGTTCCTTATCATATCCAGAGGCATATTGTGGGTGTGCTAGAGCGGATTGGCAGATTCTTCGTCGTGTTGCTAAGGCAGTGGTGTGCTATCATGAGCACCGTGCACCTTGCAACTAGTTTTTAGCGATAGTTTTGTTAGCGGCATTTATACGATATGTAGGCCAGATAGCCAATTTTAGTATGGGTTAGATCCCAATTTTGTATTTTAATGCATTATACTATTATATGTGGCATGACAAACAGTTTTTACATGATATGCATATGGATCTATCTCTATGGTTTACCTATGATGACTTGTATGTTACATTTTTTACATGTGTTCTTATGATGTATTGATTATGTGTGGGTTAGATTCCAATCCAACATATAGTTAGCTAATGATCAACCACCGTGTTGAATTCCCTTGGTACATGTTGATATAAATTATAATCAAATAACCGTTCAAGGAGGTGTACCCTTATGTATAAACGACATAATGTAGGATCACAGACGGTGTAAATGCGGTTCAGTTGAGATACCACAAGCTGAGATTCCAGGTAGACTATAAAATGATGGATTCCAAGAGAAGAAACTTCAGTCAGAAGTCTAATGACTGCATGATACTCCGCAATGTTGTTTGTTGCAAGGCCTAAGCAGATGCCACCCAAGGATATCAACTCGTCGGCAGGGGAATACAGTACCCATGCTGCAGAAGCAAGGTTCCGGGTATGTCGACTAGCGCCATCCGCGAATCCAAAGTATGCTGACATCTGCGCATAAAAGCACAAGTCGAGATAAATGGTTGTGTACGAGATAGAGTCCTAACACGCAAAAATTGAATCAAAATCACACTATATACAAAGTGTTTTACGCAGGATGATCCTACGCATAAAATCTCTTCAGGTAAATCCCGTTGCGGGGCTCTCCCAAATATATGCCATCACAATCCACAAGCTCGTAAGCTCCTTTCTCTAACACTCATTTGATAACGTAGGGGCCATACCACATGGATTCTAATTTTCCTTTACCTAACTTATCGTGCATTTGGTCGTAGGTTAAGACTATGTCACCTTCGTTAAAAACGCGAGGTTGAACGGATTTATCATATTGAGCCTTAATGCACTTTTTATGAGCCTCATTGGCGAGCACGGCGTCGCGGCGAGTTTCATCAAGCTTAGTTAGGTATAGAAACCATTCTTCTTCAGTGGTCGTGTTAGGTAAGAGTTTTGCGGCTAACTTGAGGGATGGTATTTCTCATTCAATCAGAAAGATTGCTTCCATACCGTAGACCAATTGGAATGGTGTAAACACGGTCAAATTTTTGACTGAAGTCCTGTAGGCCCAAAGGGCTGAAAATAGAGCTAAGTGCCATTTTGACTTTTGGGTTCCCACCATGGGTTGGATTATTCGTTTCAAGAATTTATTGATTGCCTCTTCTTGTTCGTTTGCCTGGGGGTAATAGGGAGTTGAGTTTTCGTGACGAAAACCTAGTTTAGAACTTAGTTCATCCATCATATGATTCCTAAAATGGGAACCATGGTCAGTTACGATGGCTTGCGGGACTCCGAATCTGGCGATGATATGATTTAATATGAAAATTGTTGTTGTTTTGTCCTCTTCTGCATACGTAGGCATGGCTTCAGCCCATTTGGTAAAATAGTCAATAACGATGATGACATAACTATGCCCCCCGGTTGAAGTAGGCTTACAGTGCATGAAATCAATACCCCATTTTGCAAAGGGGTTGACGGCAATAACAAGATGAAGTGGAGTTGGGTGAGAACACTTCTTAGAATGGAATAATTGACATGGAGGGCACTTCTTGAGCACTTCAACACAATCTTTGAAGATGGAAGGGAAGAAGTAGCTCGCGTGTAAACTTTTTTGGGTTGTAGCCATCCCAAAAATATGACCACCACAAGCTCCAGAGTGGTAGTCATTAAGGACATGTTCAGATTCATCAAGAGTTAGACAACGACGCAACACATAATCGATACCACGATGGTACAAAGTATCGCTAATGATAAGATAGTATTTGGCGTCGTGTCTTATGCGACGACGTTCATCACGGTTGAGATCGGGCCGAAAATGTTGGGTTTGGAGATATAAGATAATGTCTCCATACCATGGATCAGTGATGCCAATGAGGAATAAAGATTCATCTGGAAGAGAATCGATGGCCTCAGTTTGGTCATTGAAACAGGGCAATGCATAAATAAGCTCCGCAAAGACCAAGGATTTTTTGGATTTCGTTTTGGAAAACTCCAAATCGAATTCCTGGAGAAATACAATCCAACGGGAGTATTTCCCCCCTAGCACTTGACGTGTTAGGATATAGTACATTGGATTGAAGTTAGCAATAACGATGGTTTTTCGGAGTAAAATGTAGTGTCAGAATCTCTGGACCGCAAAAATGGTAGGCAGAGCCAATTTCTCTACATGCGAGTAGCGTGTTTCAGAGTCAATGAGACTCTCACTAAGATAATAGACCACATGTTCTTGACCACTGTTGTCTTCCTATACGAGCACCATGCCAATGGTGGTAGTAGAGGCAACGAGATATAAAACGTAGTCTCGTGTATAATTGGGGGGTTGTAACAAGGGAGCATTGGTAAGGGCCTTTTTCAAATTGTCAAAAGACTATTAGGCTTCGTCGTCCCAAATGAAAGGAACATCTTTCTTGAGAAGCCTCATGTAGCCCCGAGTGATCTCGGAAAAATTGCAGACAAAGCGGCGTAAAAAGTTCACATTCCCTTTCAAACTTTGGAGTTCTAGAATGTTGGTTGCGGAAGGTAAAGCTAAAATAGCCTCCACCTTCGATGGGTCAAGGCGAATGCCATCCTTGGAGATTATGAATCCTAACAATCTACTGGCTTCAACACAAAATAAACATTTGTGAGGATTCGAGCGAACGTTGTAGTGGCAACACCGTGAGAATATGGAACTCAGATGATCTGGATGGTCCTCTCATGCATCAGAGTGACCGGGTAGGTAATCCAGATAAGGTTCCACAACATGCTTGATATCGTGAAATGAGTACGACATGGCCCGTTGAAAAGTGGCCCCAACATTCGTGAGACCAAAGGGTAATTTGTGATATGCAAAGGTCCCCCATGGGAAGATGAAAGCAGTCGTGTGCTGGTCCGATGGGAGTATATCAATCTGATTATAGCCAGAGAATCCATCCATAAATGAAAAGATGATGCTCCCGACACAGTTATCGATAATTTGGTCAATAAAGGGAGTTGGATAGTTGTCTTTAGGACAGGCTTTGTTCAAATCCCTATAATCAACACAAACTCTAACCGTGCCCTATTTCTTAGCTACATGAACGATGTTGGACACCCAGTCTATCAATGGGACAGGATAAATGAAACCAACGAAGAAGTTTTTCAACTTCTGCCTTAATGGCTGCAGTTTTGCGGGGATGGACGGGTCAGAGTTTCTGTCGAACAGGTCGGGCACTGGGATAAACTTGAATTTCATGGACCACTATAGAGGGGTCAATCCCCGACATTTCTTCATAACTCCATGCAAAAAATCGAAGAAGTCCTTAAATAAGGCAGTATAAAATTCCACTTCAGTAGGTGTGCAGGTTTTGCCTAAATGGATATGTTCCACGATACCAGGTTTCATGGAGATGTCAATTGGGATAGTTTATATGATGTTCATGAGATTTCATTCGGAAAATACATTGTGCGTAGGGACGTGAATCTTAGTTTGGACAATATCCGGTGAAACAATGGATTTTGTATCAGGTTCTACGGCATGGATCGTAGGGAAGGAAGATCGATGATGGTGATATTTCCATGGTGTTTCATCAATGCTCATGATCTCCATAATAGACTCGTCGAAAGGAAAATTATGTGAGAGGGAGTCAATAAAGGGCAAGGATGAATTGATCCAAGGCGGGAGAGGTGCCACCGTATGGTGGTCGATAGTATCGATCCAATCGGAAGCGGATTGTATCGCGTGGTATGTTGCTTGATTGCGGTTCAAAGGTATGCAATCATCGATGGTTTTGCACTCAATAGGACTCGATATAACCCAAGAATCGTTATATTCGTGGGGTTAAAAAGTACTCGAAGAGATCATGTTGATAAAAAATATTGGGGGTGGGAGCTACGGGAATACTCCTATGATGGATGAATCTTTTAGAAGACCAACACCAATGTATTCATAGTGATGTTGAGATTGTGTCAACATCGGGACATTGTTGGTGGTGTTGAAATGAATATCCAGAGTGAAAAATTCTAACTGATCAATGGTAACAATTTTCCCTTAATGAGGAAATTGGACAAAATGAAAAACGGAAGATGCTACGGTAGTCATGGCATAAAACCAATTGCGACCTACTAGGATGTTGTAATCCAACGAAGCATCTATGATTTCGACGTGGATAGAGACGTTTTTTCCCCCTAATTCTATGGTGAGTGATAGGATGAGTTCGTAAGGTTGGAAACCATGGCTGTCAAAAGCTTTCAAAGTAGTAGGAGACTGAGTTACCTCCGAAGGGCCGATAGCTCTCCAACAAGATAAAGACATGATAGAAGTGGAAGCACCTTCATCCAAAATGGTACGATGGATGTTGTTTCCACCAATTTTGGTATGAATCTGAAAATCCAATTGATGAGATAGTCTTGGATTAAAATATTCCAAATTGAATGTAATCATGTTGGAAGACTCTAGGTCAACAGCTCAGAGTGCTGACAATAAGGTTCTACGCTGAGTAGGGCAGTGTTGTAGAACTTCGAGAGTGGACATTTCACAAGGTGCTTGAGCTAAATCCTCAATAATATTGTAATTTTGGGCAGCTCGCGCGTTTGGATTGAATGTCTCTTTCTGAATGGTGGCCTTTGGAGGGCGCAACACAGTGTCAGTAATAGGCCTTTTGATATGAAGAGAGCCTATAGAAGGAGGAGTAGAAGGAATATCTTCCATGGGAGTTTTATCTTTGGAATTCCCATTCTTGTTTGAAGTTGGAATAGATTCATACGTCTTTGATCGAGTGGATATATGGATAGTCTCGTTACTCATCATGAGGATGTCTCTGGTTGGGTGGGATCATTTTGGTTTCCCCCTTGCGGGGGGGTGTGTGACCATTTGTTGTTGTTGGTGTGGGAAAGGGTTAGTTAAGACTGTCAAGCGGGAAGATCCTTTGACAAATTTATTGACTTCCTCTTTAAAAGGACAGTATTTTGTATAGTGGTCTTCCTGGCATATAAGGCAGGGGAACTTAGCTTTTCGTTTGGGTTTGTTATCAGCATTGGTTTGTTGTGGTTTGGGTTTGTCCCGCTGAGGAGAATATTTTTTGGGTTTCCATTTGTTGTTCTTCTTTTTCCCTCTGGATTGTTGTGGTGAGGATTGAACCGCGTTTACTTCGTATATCTGAGTCAGAGAAGTGGTGTTTTTGGATGCAACCTAGTTTTGAGGTGGATCAGAAGTGTTTTGTTGTCCACTAGATTTGGTTGCAGGTTGGGCCTTCACAGAACCAACTACACCATCTATAGGAGGTTCGGTAGCGGGCCTAGATGGATCGTCAGTGGGCCGAGGGGCATGAGGAATCAATTCATATAGAGTTCCAGATTGGGAATAAACCAAATCCAGATACTGAGCACGAGCAATCACCTGCTCTTCTGTCACAACCCCGCCCATTTCAACATCCCTAGCAATAGTTGACAGTAATGACTTTGTGAACCAATCAGCCAATAATTGGTCAGGAATGAGAGCCTTAATTAATCTTCGACGTCTCCTCCACTCATGAATATGATTAGAAATGTGAGTGCTAGTGGATTGCCGCAACGAAGTTAAGAGGTCTGTGCCACTCTCATATCGAATGGGAAGCTGGAAATGTGTCAAGACCTGCATGGAAAGGGAGTTGAAATCTCTAGAAGAGTGTTGTGGCAGCTCGATATACCATTTTGTTGCCGTTCCGGTGAGTCTTACTTGGAAGATCCTTAATCGTATGGAGTCTGAGTCATCCATCAATGAGTTTGAAGAACACAAAAGATGGAATGTCATGACGTGATTTTTTGGATCTTCTCCAGGTTTAACTTCGAATTTCAGGATATCCGATGGTAGTTTGGCAGGAATATGTGGCCAATTTGGTTCATGCCAAATGGGATCGTTTTCAACCTTGACAAATCGGGTAGGTTCAATGTTGCCAGGAATGGAAGTTTCCTATTTGGTTGTGGGTATGAATAATATTGATGGGGTGCTGGAACACCTATCGGGCCCTGCACTGCATATTTTTGCATATTGTATCCATACATGTTACCCGCATGGTACTGTTGGAAGTTCTGTGAGTTGGTAACCATCTGGTTAATTGGTTGTTGGTTGGGAATCATAGGATTCACCAATTGATTTGGAATCGAATTCTAGACCGGTTGTTGAAAATGATGTTGGGTGGGATTGAATGGTGTAGATACCTGAGGTGTTGGGACCCAAGTGGGGTTCCCAAATCCTTGATCGGGTGGATTAACCGCACCTTAAGTAGGGGTAGGTGTCTGGAAGAGTGGATCCCATAGATTGTTCATTCTGCCTTGATTGAGAGACGAGGTCTGGGGAGGTGGGATCCATTGATTGTTTGAGAGACTAGTATAAGGTAACCCATGATTCATATTAGGGGATAAAAATATTGATGTTGATTCGTGTGCCCCCCAATAGGATTCTGGTTACCAAATGTATGTTTCCCCCCAGTAGGTGGGATTTGTCCCCATGAAGGAAGTGGGCCTAACAAAAGAGGTTGGTTGTATGGTTGGTTGTAAGTACCGCTTGGGGCACCAACAAAATGTTGTCCTCCAATAGGTGGGGTTTATGGTCCCCACGGAGCAGATGGTATCGATGGAGGAGGTTGATTACTGGTTCCTCTTAGGGCACCAATAAACGGTTGTCCTCCAGAGATAGTGTAGATTGTGGATGAAGAATGACTTTCAATCACAACAGGTGTTCTAACAGTAGGAATAGACGACCTTCCAACGGAAACATTAGAAGAGGTTAACTGTGCAGGTTGTCTGGCTACATTATTAGTACCAATCTGTGAAGATGAGTGTGCACTAATTCCAGATGATGTGGGTAGCAGCTGGAAAGTATAGTTTGTCCCCTGACTATAAATGTTCCTTGAAGGAGAACCAAAGATTTCATTTGGTAATAGATGAGGGGAAGGTTGGAGGGGAGTTTTCGACATTAATTGCATAGGTACTGGAAAAGTGCAGAAATCACTGAGGGTTTGGCCCGGAATCGTATTCCATAATGATGAAGATGGATAAAAAAAAATTTCCATCCCCGAATCATCAGGGAAAGTTTCGGAATAGATCCAATCTGTGGGTCCAGATCAACCTACAAATGAAGTGCCATAGGTAGTATCGTAGGATGTGGATTGGACGGCTCTGGAATCACGAGGATTTACCACTTGAGACGTGGATATTGGTGGGAATTGTGAGCTCGAAGCCATTATTTGCACAGCTTCACATCTAAATTTGTCTGTCGCCGCACATTCTTGGGCTAAACTAAAATTTCTACTCGTATGGATGCCATGATTTCATGGCCCGAAGGGAGATCAGGAGAAGGCATTCCGAATGATATATTACTGGAAGATCCAAATTCATAGCTACGCATAACCGGAGAAGTAGTTATGACAGGTGGGGTTATCAACTGTACTAAATACTGGTTAAAGTTTGCAGCGAATTGGATCGTCGTAGAGGGGAAAGGATCGGATTCCTTGATAACCTTGATATATCCTTTGGGGAGATCAATTTGTGATGGAATTACTGGAGTGGTGCTAGTTTCCAGAGTGATATCAATTTCCGGCACAACGTCGGCTTGTGGTGGGACACTAACCTCAGGTGCTATAGTGGTTTCCAATGTCGTACTGACTTACGGTACTACACTGGTTTCTGGTACTACACTAGTTTATGGGACTGTGCTAGGAGTTTGGGGTACCGTAGAAACTGGTGCTGTCATACTGGTTGATTGTGTGACAGTCCCCCGGCCAGCTGGTTTGCTAGTAGGAGGAGCAGGTACGCGTGAAGGTGGTGTGTGACTAGTTCTAGGCACGGGTTCAGGACTCTTCCCTTGTTGTCTTCATGATTTCCTTTGGTCCACCATGTAACATGACTAAATGATCTGGGGGAAGTCTTGTTTAAAAAAGAACTAAAAAATCCTCAAGCAACCAAGTGTGCAAAAGGGGAGCCAAAAAAAGAAGAGGCGCACAGGCCAAAAACCAAGCTCAAAAAACTACACTGAGACCAATGTCATAGTAAGCGAGTTACAACAAAAAGTCCAGAAAGTCAACAAGCAACACTAATAAATAAAAAAATCTTTGTAAGATACAATAGCAGGAAATCCTCCTATCTAAGGTTTGGAGACCTCAACAGATCGTACCCTCCGCAAGGTGATGAAATCCAAGTTAGACAATACGAAGTGAGAGACCAAAAGATGAAGGGATATCCCTCTTCCAAAAGGGATCCCGGGTAAAATATCCCTAGAAGGAAGGTCACTAGGATACCTCATTCATGACACATCTGAGAAGGTTTACTGGAGATTCTGCCTTTGATCCCTTGTACAACCAGTATGGAGGACAGAAAATACAAGAAAGATAATGGATTGATGTCCTTAAGCTCTAAGTGGAGTGCGGTATTCCACAAAGTCCATCTGGAACCAGTCCTCACTGCTTACCCCCATGGAACGGGAGGCCCTCCCAACAAATTGGTGTATAACCGTGTCAAAAAATACAAGAGGATTTGAGCACCCTAAAGGAAAACAACTATGTCTCAAATGTAAAGTGACAGGGGGGAATTATTTGGATTCCTATCCTTGATGTCCTACCTAACTACACAATTATTTTATATCCTCAAATGAGGTTAATGTGTGTTTAATTAGGGAATTAATTTTAAGGGCTTGTTGTTTTACTCAAAAGGTGGCGGAAGTGCAACTTGATGATGTTAAGACTTGACTCAAACCATGCATCTACGAATGAATCAATGAAACTCTTTCTTTCGATGAATATCTAGCTACGGGAAGGAGAGTTCCTTTCTTATTTCCAAATGAGAGAAACACACAATGCTAAAAAAGAAAAATGTTCACTTTTGTTTTTCTTTTCAATTTTGTATGCCAAACCAAAATATGAGATACTCTTTCACACTGAATATATCCAAAAACAACTTGAAAAACAAACTTTTGTTTTCTTTTTACTTCAAATGAGCTTTAAGACAACAACTAGATGAAAAAATGTTCTAAAGTTGCAAAAATGTTTTACTCATTAAGTGAAGAGGAAAAGAGATCTTGAAAAGTTTCTAAACAAATTTGATGAGCAAAAATGCAAAGATTCTTTAACAAGCAATAAGATTTTTCCAAAACTTCTTCAAGAATGCAAAGGAATGTGTAACGATGCTCTTGGATTTTAACAAAATGACCACTTTTGCAAGATAAAACTAAAGATTCCAAGTAAAAAATTTACTCTTGTCACTTCAATCTCAAGAAGTCCAAACCATAAATAAACAAACAAGCAAACCAAGCCAAGTTGAGCGCAATCCCACCTCCTCCAAATGCTCGTGCAGTACTAAAAAGAGTGGCAGTCAGGTTCCTATTGGCCAAATAGCAATCTTTCCATTAAAAGTGATCTTGAGCACTATAAACAGGATTGGTGGAAGTGCAGCACAACACTTGGTGTCCCGAAGCTATATGCATATAAGCGTAGAATGTCTGCGCCGCGTCAGATTTGATTGGTGCTATGGTCTGTTGGTGAATATGAAACACCAACTGACAAAATGCAAAATGGGGAAGAAGAAGAAATTTGGATATGGTAGTATAATGTGTACCTTCGAGAGAGAGATTCCCTGCCCTTAGTACAGGGATGGCTCTACCAACACTGAACCCCTGTGAGCCGTTGATGACTCGATGGGGTGACATCTTCCTTTGTCAGGGAGGTGGTGAGACTAGTGCATCATACCCTAGTGAGGACTATCTTGGGTGGTGGATCTTCCAGGTGTCGGATTTTGAGTAGTTCCCTTATGCCAGTATGGACTTTCGGGGAGATCCCGAGCTCATGTTATTGCCAGGAGCAGCCTAGGGAGACATAGGTACCAAAAATTGTTTTTAAAAGTTATTTAATTTTTAAGATTTTTTGTATATATATGTGATTTTTTTTTAATGAGTGAGAGTACTTACAACATGCAAATTATGCAAATGTGGGGCCATCAAGTACAGCTGGGAATCACATAATATATGTGATACCGACCGAGCTATGTGGTATTGATGCCATGCTGTGGAGTATTGAGGGAAATATGGGTCAATTGAACCATGATATTCCTACATACAGGATTGAGCGGATGCTGCTGGAGATGCAAAAACATGTGGTGGGTGTGCCCCCTGCATGGATCTGACTGCTTAGGAAAGTAGCCGGGTTGGTGATCTGTTAAAGGGAGGCTTTAGCATAGCAAGCTGAGGCTCTTGCCTCTCCGTAGAGAGAGTGACATCTATTTTTGAGGTTGTTATGCCCTTTTTGTATATTGTAATATATTGACAGATATTGACTCAAACTCATATATTTTTTGTACCATATATATATATATATATATATATATATATATATATATATATATATATATACAGTATCGGTTTATCTACATGTTTTGCTTTATGTGTGTTAATGGTTTATTTTATCGTGTGTGATACGAATTCCAGTCAAGTATATAATTTGCGTATGCATCAGCTAATGTCTATGATTTCTTGAAATATGTTGATATGAAATGTAATCAAAATGTCTCTCAAGCAATCTAACTCTCAAAAATTGATGTAGCAAAGAAGGATCCCTAACCCGATACTCACCCGTCAAATGAAGTACAACTAACTGCGAATCGAGTCTTACCTCCAGACATGAAATGCCATGACGAATAGCATCTCTGAGTAGTTCAATAACCGCACTGCACTCAACTATATTTTTCGTCGTAGGGCCCAAACAAGCACCTCACAAGGAAACAAGTTGGCTTGTGGGTGAATAGATTACCCAAGCAGCTGAAGCCAAGTTATGCGTGTGGCGACTTGCGCCATCAGCAAATCCTAAAAAACACTCGCTTGTTATCTGAAAACACAATCCAATAGACACATAAGCAAAGTCTAAAAAAGAACTAACTCTACAAAAATGTACAACTATAGTACAAGAAAAATCATATATGCCTAGGCGTAATACTTTTTCAAGTAGAGCCCATTTCTAGGCTCGGGCAACTTAAAACCATCATAATTCATCAACTCATATTAGCCTTTCCTCAAGACTTTAGAAACAATATAGGGCCCGAGCCACATAGATATGAACTTGCCTACTCCTAAGGGATCCTTGTCATGATCATTAACCAAAACAAGGTCTCCTTCGGAGAAAACCCTAGGTTTTACAGACTTGTCATATTGATGTTTGACTCGGTTCTTGTGAGCTTCATTCGAGGTGAGCGCATCACGGCGTTGTTCTTACAAATGTTCTAAATGAAGCAATCGTTCTTCCAAAGCAAAAGTTTTGGGTAGTAGTTGGATATCCAACTTCAATGATGGAATATCGCATTCAATCGGTGTGACTACCTCCAGCCCATGAACGAGTTGTAATGGTGAAAAACTAGTAACAGTCTTGATATTAGAGAGATACACCCAAAGAGTCGGATACAACACGATGTGCCAGTTTGACCTACTCGCATTAATGGTACATTGAAGAATAGTTTTCAAGGTTTTGTTGACCGCTTCAACTTGACCATTCGCCTGCGGATAAAATGAAGATGAATGTTCATTTTGAAGGCCTACCATAGTGGTCAACTCAGTCATCATGTAGTTCTGGAAATGTTGTCCATGATCAGTTACGATCTCTTTAGGTATGCTGAATCTGGCAATAATTTGATTGAAAACGAAATAGGTTGCGGTTTCTCTGTTTGCTTTCACAGTAGGCATTGCCTTGTCCCACTTTGTAAAATAGTCAACTACAACGATGATGTATTGATATCCCCCAGCAGAAACCGGGTTACAAGTCATGTAATCAACCCCCCACTTAGTGAAGGGACCCACTGTGATAATAGGGTGGAGAGGAGCAGGATGTGCTTGCATTTTCTTTGTGAAAAACTGACACGAACGACAATGTTTCACGGCTTCCACACGATCTTTAAAGATGGTGGGCCAAAAATACCCAGCACGCAGTATTTTCTGGGTTGTTTCCAACCCTGAAAGATGACCCCCACAAGCTCCACTGTGAGTACAATTCAATATTGATTTGGCTTCATCCAGAGTCAAACAATGATATAATATCGAATCTACCCCCCGTATGTATAGCCTATCAGAAATAATTAGGTAGTTCTTGGCATGATGCTTAAGCTTTCGTCGTTCTTCCCTGGAGAAAGTCGGCGGACACTTCAAAGTCTAGAGATATATTAAAATGTCTTCATACCATGGATTAGAGGTTGCAATGAGGAAGATATGTTCATCAAGGAATGCTAGATCTTCTTCATCGCGTGTTACATCACTAGAAAACTAAGATATAAGTTATGCAAACACTAAATACTTTTTTGACTTAGCAGATTGAAAGGTAAGATCAAGTTCTTGCAAGATGACAATCCATTTGTTGAATTTATCCCTGATTATGCGTCGGGTTAAGACATATTGGAAAGGATTGACCTATGTTATTATTGTGGTAGTTCACAATAAAATATAGTGACGCGGCCTCTGAACGACATACACAACAACTAATGCCAATTTCTAGACGTGAGAGTACTTAATTTCAGGAGTTACGAGCGCATGAGAAAGGTAATAAATGACATGCTCTTGGAGTTTGTCATCTTCCTGAACCAAGACTATGCCAATGGTAGAAACAGATGCAGCCAAATATAGAAGAAAATATTGAGTATAATCTGGCGGGCTCAACAAGGGGGCTAACAAGAGTCCCTTTTTCAAAGCATCAAACAAGTTTTGTGTAGCCTCATCCCGGAAAAAATGGGTATCCTATTTAAGCAATCACATCAAACCTTTAGTGATCTTAGCATAGTTGATGATAAAGCGTCTAAGAAAATTGGACATGCCTTTTAAACTTTGAAGTTTTTGGATAGTACGAGGAGGAGGCAATTTGACAATGGCCTCGACTTTCAAAAGATCAACCATAATCTCTTGATTAGACACGATGAAACCAAGTAGTCGTCATGACTCGACCCAAAACACACATTTTTTAGGATTAAACCGAATCTTGTAGTATCTGCATCGTTCAAACACGAGGTGTAAGTGTTCAGGATGATCTCTTCTCTTTCGAGATCGCACAGGTAGATCATCCAAGTAAGGTTCAACTACATGCTTGATGTCATGGAAATCAAAGTTCATAGCTCATTGGAAAGTAGCTCTATCATTTTTCAATCCGAACGGCATTTTCCTATAGTCAAAGGTACCCCAGGGACATATGAAATTCGTTTTATGTTGGTCTTCAGGTTTGATTTGAATTTGGTTATATCCCGAAAAACCATCCATGAAAGAAAAAATTTCATGGCCCGCACACGAATCGATAATTTGATCAATAAATGGTGTGGGATAGTTGTCTTTTGGACAGGCTTAGTTAAGATCCCTAAAAACTGTACACACGGGTATGGTACCTTGATTTTTATCAACCGGGACTGGGTTGGACACCCATTCCATCATGTCAATAGGATAAATGAATCCGGCATTGAGGAGTGTTTCAACCTCGGCCTTGATGGCCGCAGCTTTTTTAGGGTTAACTGAATGAAGCTTTTGCCGAACTGGTTTCACATTAGGATATGTCGTAATGACGTGTTCAATGATAGACAGGTTGATGCCCGACATCTCCTCATATGATCAGGCGAAAACATCGCGAAATTCTTTAAATAAGTTGGTGTACAAACTGATCTCTTGCAGAGAACAATTTGCTCCAATGAAAATATTTTCCAGGACATTCAGTTTAATGGAAATATTGATTGGGTTAGTTGTTGAAATATTTGCCATAATACCTCCAGCGAAAATCCCCTATTTCGTTAAAGGGTTAATGGACCCGTCAACATTTCCACTAGGTCTCATTGAAAACTCTCAATTCTCAACTTTGTTCAGATTTGCAAGGAAATAGGATATGTGATGGATATGTTCCCATTAATGATCCAGACCTGCCATAGCTTCCAGAATAACCTCATCTGATGGTAAAACAATGTATAAACAATCGAATGAATGGGTGGAGTCTATTTCCCATGCATGTGCATAATCGATATCTAACTCCATGGAGATCGAAGGAGTCAATATATAATTTATCGCAGCGTTTGTGATGCTTGATAAGTCACTTCTGCGACGGATAGGGGCACAATCGGTTCCTCTAGAGTAGGAAGGATCCAAGGATCAGTTGTTTGAACAACAGTGAAGACCTCCTTGGATAACACATTAGCATTACTCGTTGAACCAATATAATTCATAGGAGTGGGTAAATCAAAGGTGCCCATCAAAGACGAGTACAAGCCTACTCTGAAACTCTCACTAGGTGGACGGGCTTGATCAATCCACGGGATATTAGAATCCGAAGGAGTTGTATTGTTTTTCCAGGCATAGGATAATTGGTCAATCATGACAATCTTTCCTTCATGGGGGAACATGAGTACCTGAAAAACAGTCGAAGGAATGGCTTGCATTGCATACGTCCAATTTTTTCCCAACAACAAATTGTAGTCAAGAGAAACATCTACAACTTCCACCTCTACTGACACTAACTTACCTACAAGATGGATCTCAAATGAGGGTAAGATTCCATGCGGACGAAAGGATATCCCATCAAAAGTGGTAATTAATGTAACCGAAGGGGCTAACTCCAGAGAGCCTAGGGCTTGCCAATAAGAGATAGACATTACCCACGTTGACGCACCTTCATCTACTACCATTCATCCAATGGTTTTTGAACCATGGATCACTTCAATTTGGAAGGCCACGTGATAGGGAAACCGGGGTTTGACATTTGACATATCAAATCTAGCTAGCATATTTGGCGAATCCCTACTGCCTATTGCCGCCAGAAGTGCATTCCATTGCGATGGGAAACTTTGCAGAACTTCCAGAGCGGACATAGAACACGATGTTTGGGCTAGGTCCTCTACAACCGAGTTCTTTGGAGCGGCCTGTGCATTAGGGTTGTGTGTTTCCTGTTTGTAGACACCTTTTGGTGTCTTCGGCATAGTATCTGTAGGTCTCTCTATATGAAGAGGAACATATGACTCAGGTATTTCTTTGTCTTTCTGCTGCATATCCGGGGTATAATTCCTGGCTATTGTTTGCAATAAAGCATGGGAGTTAACCATATTAATGTAGGATTGACCAGCCTGTGTGGCACGAGGAGTGCCCCCAGTATTAGAGCTGTAAGAAGCTGGGCTTTGTCCTTTGGGAAAAGGATCCTTCGGGACAACTGGTTTCTTTTGACTTAACAAATTCCGGGCTTCATCCATTAGAGGACATTAATGAGTGAGGTGATCGTCTTTACAAATTTTGCAAGGAAACTTCACCTTCTTCTTTTCTCACTTTCCCTCCTCGGCATTTTCAGTAATTTTGGGCTTTTGTTGGTTTCCTTCCACTTTCTTGGCCTTTTTCTTATTGTTGGGTTACCGAGGACCCTTTTGATTTAACTGCATATTTTCTACAGTTTTCGTTTATGGATGGGAGGATGCAACAATAGTTTCTTCCGCAGCATAATGATTTATAGAGAGTGCATGAACCTGCTTCGTCAAAGCTTCTAATGTGGATGAGTTTGCTGAAACCACAATTCCATTGGCATGTGGTCCAGGTTTAGGTTTGCCAAGATCAATGTTTGACCTAGGTGCATCGAGGATGATTTCATAAAGGATCCCGGACTGAGCATAAATCAAGTCAAGCTGTTGGGTCTTTAGAATGGCTTCTTCCTTAGAAGTAACCCCAGAAGTTGACACATCTTTGGAGATGTATGGTAACAATGATTTCAAAAACCACTCCAATAGAAATTATTGGGGAATCTCAGCTTTCATGAGTTGTTTCCGTCTTCTCCACTCCTGAATATGATCACATAAATGAGTGGCTTTGTTCTGTCTAAAAGTAGATAGAAGGTCTGTGTCGGCATCATACCGGACGAGAAGTTGGAAATGGTTCAGGAAACTGTCACCAAATCACAAACATTTTTATAAGCTGCGGCCAGTAACGCGATATACCATTTGGCTGCAACACTAGTCAAGTTTCTTTGAAAGAACCTCAATCGAATCGATTCATCATTTAGCGAGTTCGAGGAGCACCACAGATGAAATGTCGTGACATGGTCCCCTGGGTCTTCACCAGTTTTTTCTTCAAACTTTGGAATGTCTGAAGGGAGTTTGGTTTGGACCAGAGGCCAAGCAGGATTATGTTGCACTAGATCATTCATTAACTTTGAAAGATCTGGCAAATTCAAAGTTTCTAGAAAAGGTAAACAAGGCTTTGCTGATGGCATTTGATTTTGCGGAATCTGGTAAGGAGAACCACCAAAACCATGACTCCCATAAGGTTGGTTGAGGTTGCCCCCAACAATCGGTTGCGGTGAAAAAGTGTTTTGGAAATTGCTCTAGCCATAAGATAGCAGATTACTTCCTTGTGTCCCAGTCCAGTGCGGCTGAGTGTAAGTACTTCCGAATGGAGTATAAGTGTTACTACCTCCTCCACCAAAAAGTGAAAAAGGAACACTCCCTACATGCACATTTGAAGTTTGAACATTTGAAGAATGTACATTAAAGCATGTAAAGGGATTGAAACTCGGTATTTGTGCAATAGAAGGGGTAGGCATTGAGCCCACAAACGGTGCAGAAGGAGCAATATGCCCTCCATGCCAAGGAAAACCTTGATTGAAAGGAGCTGAGCTAGGATTAACCTAAAGCTGTTGGATGAAAGGGGAAGATGTATATGGTACCGTAGGTATCCCTAAAAAAGGAATATTGGATGAACCAATAGTGGATCCAAAAGGAGCGAATGTCAGTGCAAACTGAGTGCTAGATGTTCCTGAAGGTCCTACATTGAAACTAAAAGAAGTGCTCGGAGCAAAAGACATATGCAACGAGCTCGGTACCGAGGTATTAATGTGTGGAGGAGACAAACCTCCAGGTCTGGTAGCGGATGTGGGAGTATGTGGAACTCCCGATCCATCTCCTATATTATCCATATTAATTCTAGGTGTAAATCTATATACACTTAACTCAGGTAAACCTAAAGAAACAAATCTTTCTAACAATGGATCGTTTGGTCCAGTTAAGAGAGGGTTGAAGTGTCTTGCAAAGTCTTCTATTGGAAAATATTCAACCTCAATGATCTGTGGGACCAATGAAGTTTGGGAAATGATTTTAGGTTCTCTAGGGGTTTCAGTTGTGCCATATAGTTCAAAAGAACCACTTGAATATGTTCTGCACCGCTGAGGTGGCGGTGGAGGCTCCACTGTGAGTGGAGGAAGGTTTCTCAACCTTCTTGACCTACGAGGAGGTTGGTCCTCCACAATTACAACAAAAATGTTATATGTAATAAACCTAGGGGGCGCTAGAACTATGATAAACACACAACACACCACTACAAAATTTCCTGTAGTGATCCAGACTAAACAAATAGATAGTCTCCCAAAGGGAATCCTGGGATGATTAGGGTCCACAACAAGCCAACGGAGTAATGAAGAACAATTATTTGGGGTCCATGATATAGTCACGATGGGGCCAAGTGCTGGAATCACCCAACCACCTTCCAAAAGAGTTGTAGAGGATTTCCGCCCAGATCTGTCCTAGGTGAAGTGAAAATATCCTTTAATTCACACCTGTGTAGAGTCCCATTGGTCAAGATATTAAGGCTACTATCAATGCAAAAAGAGTCCGGGGGACAGTCGCAAGTCGAACTAACACGCATGGGTAGGGTAACTATGCTCGAAATCCAAGAGCACACAAGGTACTAATGGATCTCCGTACACGCATCAGTCTTGGTAGATGCTCGATTGAGAGGGGGGTATCCCCAACTAATCAACCTCACACGACCTCGTGCTTAACTTCAGTTTGAGTGAAGCTTCCCGGCACACCTTCCACAAAGGTGGATTTACCTAAAGATAGTTCACTGCGATTTTGAGTTAAAAATGGTTTTGGATAGTTTAAGATGATCTGATCCAAAACCCTAGCCTAAGTTAGTAGGTGCGTGTTCCCTAAAAAATAAAAGTTACTAATAGATTTTAACTTAAAATGTTCTTTTAAGGGCTTTTACTTACTCAGAAAGGAGTGATTGTGTGCAAGATGGTTACAACTGAAAAAGAAAAGTGTATAAAATGCAAATTCTTTTCGTTTATCTTTCAAAATTAAAAGCTTGGAAAGTAAACCTAAAATCTAAAAAATGTTTTTTACTTTTTCAAAGAGTTAGCATATACAACTAAAATCTAGAAAAAGAAATGCTCTTGCTTAAAGAAAGTACTTACTCTTTTGATTTTCTCTTTAACTAAAGAAATGGCAAGTAAGCACAAACAAGACAAAAAACACTATACAATGCAAGTATAATTGGCTGTACTTAGACCTATAAAACTCATAAATCCACCCTCACAAAACTTTTGAAGATAACAAACCCAAAAAGTTCTTCCAGTAAGTTCGGTAAAGAGACACTATGTAATCAACTAACATAAAGGAAAAAGCACAGAAACAAACAAGATATCAAACTGCTCTTCCACAAACCAGTGACCATAAAAGGAAAGATCCAAGTGCTAACCAAACACAAAATGGATTTGAAAGACTTAGGTATGTTCAACAAGCAAACCAAATAAACTAAATGGAATCTCAAAAAGAGTAAAGAAAACTCGGTACAAACCCACATACAGGTATAAATGGTTTAAAAAATAACATAGAAGACTTTCATCTACCAAGGACAAACCTCAATCTCAAACCCTAGGATTAAAACCTAAAAACTTAGGAAAAAACCACGATTGTCGGTGCAAGCACCACGCGGGTGACCCGTGGGTCCAGAAGTAAGCAACTTGCGGGTACAGGAAAAAAGATGCAACTGTAACTAAGTACAACTTGCAAGTCTGCTTTGATAAAAATAAAAAAATGAAAGAAAACTCAAGCAAGACCAAGTCTGAGTCACTAAAAGGGGTACAGACATCCTATAAACTCTCCCAGAGACCAACATAAATAATAAAACTGAAGAAAAATACCCTAGGGTTCCCAGAGCAACAACAAGAACTCCCCAGTGGAGTTGCCAGTTCTGTTATGCAGTAAAACTACCTATGATAGGGAATTCAAGAGATCATCAACATACATGTAATTTAGTTACAGAGATAGGATAGTAAACATGTGCAACATGCAATACTTTTTCAATTGAAAAGGACTAAGATATAAAGTCAAAATGAATACTTGAGTAACTGACGTTCGATCTAAACTTTCAAACTTTAGTCTCCTGCTCCACTGCTCCAGATTGATTACCTGCAATAAAACATATACCCTTCTCAAAGCTTTTGACCAAATAGAAATGAATGCTTAATAAGAAACTCATATATTAAGAAATATGAAAGATTCAAAGACATAAATTCATACAATGGACAAATATTTTACGGGAAGGAAAGTCTCTATATTATTATCATTAAAGGCAATCAACTAAACCTGTTCTGCAACTAGCATCGTTGAAACCTGACCCCGGGCTCCTGCTCCTCTTCCTTCAGTATAATTTTCTCTAGCATTTCTTTATCAGAATTGGTTCTCATTTCTCAAGGCCCTCTCCTTGTATTTATAACAAGGCTAAGAGGATAGACTCAAAAGGGAATTGGTTAGGGAGGTTGTGGTAGTTAGAATAACTACCATAACTAATCTCTAATCATCTTTTAATATTTTTTCTCATGATTTAGAGATACCCACGAGTGCATCTCTTGACAATGAGCGAGTGAGTTGCGAGTATAGTGTCCAACAACATGCGGGTGCAACTTTTTTAGGTGTTACCCGCGGGTTGTCAATATAGACTGCTACAGTTAACCCGCGAGTTTGCTGATATGAGAGTTGCGGTTACATCTCAAAACATGTCACAAATATAGTTGTGTTAAGGAGAATATTGCAAAGTCTGGGCCAAAGAATCTATGATCAAATAGGCTCTTCCATCCATAAGGTCCTTTTGTGTGACCGACAAGGCAATGTAGTCACAGACGAAGAAGTGCCATTTTGACCGATAACACAAAAGTTTATTGTAGTCAACCTTTTGTGAGCGGGTCCATTCATCCATAACCAGATTTATAGTCTCTGGGAGGCCTTTGTCCAGATATACTTCCATGCATATACGGGCACATGAAAACATAGGTGGCTTCAGTTCAACTTTGTCTATATATTTCCCAAGAGAGTTCCCTATTGTTGTCAACACTTCATCCAACCAGCAGTGGAGAGGGAGATGGGGTAACTTAAACCCACACAAGAACCACTAAGGGTATGTTTTTTTTAGGATAAAAATACATGCTCCAACTGTTCAAATACATGCCTCTAGGCCCCATATAGTAGGGCATGTTTTGGAATATTAAATCACGATCAACTTTGAACTCAAATAAAAAAACGTGAAACCCTCTGCCTAAAAAATGGTGCTGCATCCTACCTGCTAGAAGGGGTTTCCAATTCTTATTGAGCCACACGTCCATCGCCCTCAGAGATGTCCAAAGGCCAGTGAAGGTTCCAACAACTCCGTGTTCAACAAGACCTAACACCTTCATTTGGGTAGAGACTGATGAAATCTTGACGACTGGGGCCACCGTCCTCTTGATGAACCCGGTCTGCACACTGGTCATTTGAGAAGGGAACCCTGGATTTGAACCCGGATCTGGATCCAGGGCCACAATCGCCATGACGCCCGATTCAAGGATGATACCTTGTCAGGTCAGTTGCAGAGCCAATATAATCACTATAGTTCAATACAAGAAATTTCCAACCCCGTTACATTTCTAACAATCTTAAATTTTATACTTACTTAATACAAGTTGATAAAGAACTTATTGAGAGTTATTTTTTACATATTTGTTTTGAAAAATAAGTGATTTGAGAATTCAGTGAAAGCTATTTTTACATTTTATTTTGAAAAACAAGTGATGTGCTTTGGTGGGAGTTTTGAATCATAAATTTATATTTTATATTTAGAGAATTTATTTTAATGAGAGTTATTTTTACAGTTTTATTTTGAAAAAAAAGTAATTTTATTATCGTGATTATTTTTATTGTTTTTTTTTAGAAAAAATATTTTTATATTTTAATTAAATATGATGACGAAGATGATGATGAAGATGATGATGAGGATGATGAGGATGAAGATGATGATGATGATGATGACAATGACCACCACCACCAGTACTTTAAAAATGTAAGGAGTCACTTGGTTGATGATGTGATGATGATGAATGTCCACTGAGATAAAATTTGGTCTATTGACCTTAAAAATGTGAGGAGTCACTTGGTTTTAAAAATTGCATTTTAGCAAATATTTTGAAATTGCACTATAATGTAGATGTAGGCAAAACATTTTATGAGAAAGTGAATTTTTTTTGTAAGATTCAAAATTATATTATACTCTAAACAAGAACTGTACAGAGAATGACTGGTGCTGTCAACAATATAGTGAGTCCAAATGATAGAGATGTGGTAGTCAAGCCAAAGCTGGGATAAAACAAACATCTAGTCTTGCAGTTCTAAAAGTAGTTAGGAACGACAACTTTGACTAAGTATGAAGACGAATTTAAACAGAAGTTCTCCCACAGGCTGGGGGTTATGACCAACAAAAATGAGTGTAAAATATAGCAAAAAAGTACCCTATTAAACATAGAAACCAGACTAGAAGTAGCATTATCTAATCTTCATTCGAAATGACAACATATGATGGGCTAACACCTGTGTTTTCCTACTTGACACACGCTTGACAGCCTCGAGGCACCAACGAAAAATCAATTGCGTAGCCAAGGGATTAGCTTGATATGTCCTGTTGAAAGTCTTCCCCATGAGCTCCCGGGTTAAGGCATCTAGTTTGTTGTTGACGTGTTCACCTGCAATCACTTGGTTGCAGGCTAAATGACACATCCCTTCCTCCAGACGTTCCAGCCTCTCTTGAACCGTAATGTTACCAACTTCCTCTTGTAATTTGTCACAGACACAATCTTCCAAACCCATGCTAAATAAGGATTTAACGTTCCAGAGCAGGCTTAGGGTCCAGGCGTGCCTCATCTCTCTGGTGTGAGTGGAGCTAGAGTCCTCCACCATGCCCCCAAATTCTTCCTTCATCTCGTGAGCATCAGGACGACTTCTTTCTCTATGGATTCATTTCTCCATCCTTTCAATGCGGTCTCGGGCCTGCTGGATGATACTGGTTTTAAAAAACCCCTGAGAATTTATCATTTCCTTTAGGACACGTGCCATGTGAGGGCGCCGAGGGCCATGCTCTATTTTGTGTTTGGTTGTCTTTGTGCGCACCATTCTGACTCTCACCAAGCGTAGAAGCTCGAATTGAATCCCCCGATTGCAAAGAAGACGAGAGTGATACCGCTAAGTCTATGGAGAACCAAACCACAAATAACATAGCTTTATAATTCCAATAGCTTGGAAGCGAGTAACCCACCCGCGACGACAACTATAAAAAAGAAAGGTTGCCCCATCGCAGGCAGTTTTCCCATCATAACAAGGTTGTCTCTAATTGCCACGAATCCCCACACAGAACAATTATCTGGATCCTCTATCAAGGACCAGCTGAGAAGCAGAAGAGCATATGACGCACGAAGGAGATTCATTGCAGTCAGGTTGGTAATGGAAAGGCCGATGGAGTGACAACTACCACCTGCCTACCTGTGAGCTTTCCCACACTTGTCTTTATGATGAGTGATCATGTCTATTGCATGTGTCGTCAGCCTGAGGGCACCTGTTGTGGGGATACGAGAAAGTGATTTTCATCTTCAACCTTTTTTACTATATATTTAATAATGACGATGACGATGACGACGACCTTAAAAAGGTAAGGAGTCGCTTGGTTGATGATGATGATGATGATGATGAATGTCAACTGAGATGAAATTTGGTCTATTGACCTTAAAAATGTGAGGAGTCACTTGATTTTATTTAAAAATTGCATTTTAGCAAATATTTTGAAATTGCGCTATAATGTAGATGTAGGCAAAACATTTTTTTGAGAAAGTGATTTTCATCTTCAACCCTTTTTTTAATATATATTTAATATATTAAGAACAATTTTCCTTATTATAAAAATTATTTACTTCTTAAAACATTAATATATATTCAATGTAATCCCAACCTATATAAAAAGTGGAGAAATCATACTTGAATGTGAAAATCTTTTTCAAAGTGGGAAGAATTACAAAGTTTGATATTTAAAATAAAAATCATTTCCAAAAATGTTTTTGCGCCCAAGAGGCGCATTCTACAACTCAATAGGGGGATGTGTAACTTCTTCCGTGCTCATTGTGGGAGTGGGATATTCTCTCAACCAAATGCACTCGGGGCCCACCGAGTGCCGTCGAGAGAGCCTCACGCCGTTTGCAAATCTTTCCGTCTCCGGCCGTCGTCTGAAAAACCCCATCGCAAGTTTGTGGGTCCCCACGCTGTCAACTCTCTGACAAAATCCAAACTTTTTCAGCGGGCCGTCAGCATGTCAACATGGAATTAATGCATGGAAGATTTTGAATCTCCCTCATCCTCCCGCGAACCCTCTGTTCTCTTCTGCAAACACTTTGTTCTTCGCGAATACTCTGCACCTGGGGTGCAGCTCCTCTTGAAGCTCTGCGGCTGGCCCTATGTAGCTTAGCGCACATTGTAGCACGATCAGTTGAAGCTTAGCGCACATTGCAGCATGATCAGTTGGGATTTTTCTCATTTTCAATGCTAAACAAAACCAACAAAATGAAAGATGAAATCACCTTTTGCTTTTTTAATCGCCCAAAATATTGTCATAGAGCGAAGGGATTTCAATTTTCCATGGTTATGGAAGCTTAGAATTTGGGACAAACCCCTGGTGGGTTTGATTGTTCATGGTTTTGGCACTAAATTTATCCACCCAAAAAAATGCCAACGAGTGAAAGGATTTCGATGGTTACGGAAGCTTAGAGCTCGGGACAGACCCCTGGTTGGTTGATTGTTCATGGTCTTGACACTAAATCTTGTGAAATTGTAGTATTTCACAATGCAGGGAGAAGAGGAAGATGATTACATGGGCGATCTATCACATTTCCTGCCACCTGACCAAGTTGCCACTCTACAAGTTGTACAATCTAAAACCTTTATGTTCAAATATTATATACGCAGGTTTTATGTTCGGTATAATTCTTCAATGGTTTTCTCTTTTTCACTGCTTTGAAATGCATTGCAATGCAATTCCCGGCTACTTTTTTCTGTTTGTGTTTTTTCAGTTTTTTTTTTCCTTTTTCATTATCACAGACTGGTCGAATCCAAGCTGTGTATTGATTTCCCATAATCGTAAAATACAAGTTATTGTGAAATGCTGTCAATTTATCTGATGCCCAACCCCTGTCTATCTCTCTCTCTATATAAAAGAGGTTTGTTTCTTGTTCTGTATTTTGACCTACTTTGTCTAAAGAGACTCTTAAACCCGATTCAAAAAATGAAATTGAGAATGAATTAAATGAAAGAATTAATAATGACATTTTTTAAACATTCGTGTTGGTTTATGTGGGCTGAAATATTCGGGAAGGTATTGTAATTGTAATTTTACAAAAAAAAATTCCTCCAGTGGATTTATAGGCTGGTAGTCTGGGAGTAAGCTATTTTTTTGTCTTCTCCAACCAGTGCTTTAGAAATTGAGCAGGTTCTTTCTTCCCTAGGAGTTTGTATTTTGTTCACCTTCCTGTTTTACTATGTAGGTCGTGTGAGTTTGATCCAATATCAACGTTACATTTTTTTCCAACTTCTTGCCCTTGCTTGATAGTTTTAGTTATATAGTTTAGGTTTGATTGCTTTTTTTCATATGTAATTAATTCAAAGTTGTCATACTCGGAGTCTGCAAAAACACAACTAACTTTTGACTTGAGTACCTGGTGGCTCGACCAAGCTCGGCTCCAAGACTTGGGCTAAACTCAGCAAATAAGGAAATTTTGTGCTGAAAAAATACTACTGATATTTTCGATCCATAAAATTTGTAAATTAACAGTTTTATCCATGAATTCTTTTCATGGAATATGATAATATAAAACTTGAAAGGGCAGTTAATCACCAATGTATGAAGGCTAAAAACCAAGGTTTAACTCTCGATTCTCATCTAGTAGTTTGATCATGACTGATGTTTTTATTTGAAGTTCTTTATTCACGGAATTGTTTAATTATTCTACAATTTAGACCCATTTTCATAGTATATTGGTCTTTTTAGTCAATATTTGACAGGTTCTGATCATATATGAATTCAAATCGTAAATCGTAAATTAGTTAGACAACTCCTTTGTTTAATATGTATATACTAGATATATATGTATGGATACCAGTCTGGAACTTATGTTAAGATAGCTCTCTTTTACGCGTGTTTGCCTTATCCTGATTTGTTTGCTGTGGCAAGAGTGCAGAAGGAAAAAGAGGATAAGGACTACAAAAGGAAGTTAAATTGGAAGGAAAAGAGAAAGTTTAGAAGAGAGGAACAATAGAAGGAGGAAGAAGAGCGAATCACAAAGGGTTCCAGCTCTTCCATCCCTTCAACAAACATTGGCTTCAAAATGCTACAGCAAATGGGTTACAACCCTGGTCTTGCTCTAGGTAAACATGGGTAGGGAAGGCTTGAGCCAGTTGGCATAGAGCTCAAGAGATCACGAACCGGTCTTGGCAGGGGCAATGTTGAGAAAGAAAAGAAGATCAAGAAGGCCAAGGAAATGGAGAGGAATATCCAGAAGATGAGAATGAAAGAACAGAACATGATGTCTGAATATGGAGAGAGGCGAAAACAATTATGGCAAAGTCGAAAAATAATGGCCAGTTATAAGGAAGCCAGTGCTGCACTAGCTCAGCTAGAAGAGGCCAATTCAAGACCTGGTAGAGATGATAAAGAAAAGAAACAGGAGGAGGATGCCGATGAAGCTAAGGAATATGAGGAGGAGGAGGAGGTGACTGCAGAGGTAACTTTGTTCCTGTACTCATGTTTGGATTTTTCTTTCTGGGAAAGACCGTGGATGCTTCAGATATTTTTACTGTTTTTGCTGATTTCGAATTGTCTTGGATTCCAATCTAAACAGGCTTAAAATTTTAGTGAATTCATTTACTGAATTAATCATAACATTTAATAAAATAAGCAGATGATAGATGGAAGGAATTGTTATCATTCATTGTCCAATCTCTCGAACAACTATGTTCAAAGGCAGCAAGTTCACTCCCATTCTGCCAATGGGCATACTTTTTAATCCACCCAGAATTTGCATTTGTTGAGAATAAATCATAACTTGAAATCCAAATTACCAATGGGATGTTTAACTGGTTGAGATTGATGGAGTGTTAAGCCATCTGCAAGTATTATGCTCCACCTGCATGGCATTGTTAGTTTTTCATACATTTATAGCATAATAATTCAATTGCATAAGATCAATAGGATCACCAGAAGAAAGACAAAGCACATAAACAAAGAAAACGAGAATGTATCCTGGGAAACCCAATTGGGACAAAACCCAGCAACCTTTGTATAGAGATGAATAATTCCTAGAACAGAGTATAATGACGAGAGAGATAAAGAAGAAAGTCTCTCTAAGTAAAACCCCCAAAATAGCTTTCTCTTCTCTGCAGATGCGAGCTCCTCTCCAAGTGATGCGAACTTGTGTGAGTGAGTGAATGTGTCAAATGAGGAACACAACCTCTCTATTTATACACTTGCCAAACTGGCCTTTTCCCTAACTGGGCTAACTTGTCTTGGGGGAATATAACCATACATTTAATAATTATTTTCTTTACTTGATTTTTACCCCAAGGTTTACATTGTTCTTTCTAGGGTTTACATGATTAATTACATCAAGATCAACTCCTGTAGGAGATACAAATAATTACAATAAAATATAATAAGAATATCTTCCGAAGTTGCTCAAAATCCAACAGGGATGAGTATTGAAGGGAAAAGGCCAAGTGTGAGTCCTTAGGAATAGAGACTCCTCAGACTTGGCACCTAAGCCCAAGGAAGTTTGCATTGCAGGCCCTCAGGGCATGTGTTTTGAAGTGCTCCGGGGAATAATGAAATTAAAAGATTATCTATGACAAGAACTTTATAACTAGGGTCATAACAAGTTAAATTTCCGAATTTATGATGAATGCTAAAGTTTGGTGAACTTGCGAACTGAATTCATGTTAATGTAAATTTTTGCAACAGTGATAACCTCCAGGTCAGCCTTTCAGTACATTGCTCCTGAAATTTCCTTTAAGATATCCATCTGCGGAATCTTTCCCAACAATATCTCATGTTGAATTATGAGGGCTGAAGCCTGAAGCTTTCGAGGCACTCACTTTAGTTAATGCGATGGTTAGAAGATATTCAAGAAGAAACTGAAAGAGAACTTTTTCTTATTCATGGATATGTTGTTTGTATTATGAATCCATTCTAATTATGCTAGTTGGATTTTGATCCACGGGACTTGCCAGAAGTATTAAATAGATTGTGAATTGAGTTCAATTATTGCTTCTACTGCGGTTGTCAGGCAAGTGGCATCCTTTTCATTGCTTGCATGTATAATATAATTTTTTGCTCATTGTCACACTTTTCCAGTCTACGGAACTATATTATGATGCAAGACATAAGATCCTATTTTTTATTGTGTGCTTATTCTGTAATTTTTTACACTCTCGGTTCTTATTTATCATTTGGTATGCAGTATGAATCTACAAATGAAATGATTTCCAACTGCCCAGGGGTTGAAGAAGAGGATCATTCTGTTTCCATTGAAGAGGATCAAATAACATCCCCACCTCCCTTCATTAAAATACCAACTTGGGAAATGGTTGAAGGATATACAAGTGACAAAAAGAGGAGGGAGGCATTAGAGCGTATCATCCCTTAACGACAAAAGGAGTTGCTTAAATGTTAACTTTGTCTGATGTGTTTTTATGTCAGTAGTATGTTCTTTAGTGTATTTTTATACTTTGAGAATCCGACAGACATGATCATGTTTTATGCATGAGTAATACATCAATTCAACATCTCTTTGATTGTAACGACACTTACTTTTGGCTTCTCACCTAATTGCTCTGTGATTTCTATTTAAAGAGCATAGAGGATCATTTGTTTTGTTGATGATCATTCTTATAGATGTTATCATGTAAATTATTCTTTGAATTAATAAATGTCTTCTCTCCTTGAGGGATTTTAACCTCGTAAATATTGGTGTCATCATCTTCGATTTGTGTTATCTCAAATAATGTTTTCAAGGTGTTTGACCCTATGTGTTTATACTTGTTTCTCCAACATACCAAGCTTTGTAAGTTGTAAGCTTCAAAAGCATGTAACCAAAAAAATTGCCGATGTTGCATTGGCAAATTAAATTTAAGAAAAAATTATTTGCATTGGTAGGTTGATAGTGAGAGATTTATGTCGTAGAAACAATTCCAAAATAGGTTGATTTTGTCATATCCAACTTAGTAAGAGACATCTTTTAATAAAACATGTGAAAGGGACATTGTGAAGTACTACATGTGATAAGCAAATTTTACAATCAAAGACATGGGAGTCAATCAACTAGTCAGATAAATAGCATACATTTAAATTGTGTTTAAATTCATCCACTAACCTGATTAGGGTTAGGATAGGCATAATAAATTAAGAAGAATTTATATGAAAAGGTACATCAAGTTATCAATAGACAAATCTTACAATTAATGACAAGGGAGATGATTGATTTGTTCGATATCGAATAAACATTTAAATTGCAGCCAAATAACATTTAAATTGTGTTTAAATTCATCCAACTAATCAGAACTGGGACTAGGAACTATTTTGAGCCATGGCAAGCTCTAGAGGCAGAGTTGATATAATGAAAACTACTTGAGAGTAACCATACAAAGGGATAGACTTGGCAAGTAAAATTTAAGAAGATTTTATATACATTGGTAAGTTAGTCCATGTTTAACATTGATCGGTGATTCCTTTGATCAATTCATTCAATAAGGTTGGAGTGTGCTATTCTCTCGACGATTTGCACCCGATCAATGTGAGCTTGTAATCCCCATGGCATTTTAAGTGTAACTTTATTTTCCACAACCAAGTCTAAAGACCTTTTTGGATTTTCAGGTGATAACAAGACCACTCTGGCCTTGCTTTGCCAAGGTTACTTCTAGCCATCCATGTCCATCAATAGGTTCCATTACAATATTCTTAACAATGTATTTTGTATGCTTTAAGATTTTTGTTATCAGATTCCTTAGTAGAATGCTATCATCTTGTGGAGGTAGTGGTTGCACCGTAGAGGATGTTATTAGTGAAGTGGTAATTTTAAAATAGAGTTGGATGTATAAGATTTAGATTGTTTGTTCACACCCTTATGCCAATGTCTGGTTTGGTTTTTGCATTTTGTCGTGTACAAGTCAAGAACAAGCTTTCTGAGAAGTATTATGCTATCACATGTTTGTATTGAATTGAATTGTAATTTAACTTGTAGCGAACTGCACTTGTTTGCAATTTTTCTCACAAAATTTGAATTAGTGCTACATGGATTTTATGGCTACAATAATATTTTTCTCAATAGACATCTCTATGTGAAGCCATGGATTGAAGCTCTGAGTGTAACTCCAAAGTTACTTTTTGAAAATGGCTCTTTTTCCATTGCAGATGCATATATGGTTGGCTATTGTGGACTATAATCCAAAATTTTATTTTAGTCGAGGCACTTAATTGGGATTTGTAGCATGGAGAACATATGTGAAATAAAAGTCCTAATATAATTTGTATAATTTTATATAATTGTATAATCTGTGTTATTCATATCTAATGCTAAACTCAAATGTACTTCATTGGCACCATATTGCAGAAGATGACGAAGTGTCCTAACTCTTAGTTCTTTTAAATAATCAACATTTACTAGCAGGCTGTCCTCAGCTAGTCTTGCAGTAATGGTCATGAAAGCTTGATAATATAGTCTCATAAATCGCTCCCCATTTAAAAAATAAAATAACAGTCATGCTAATCATTAAGTCCAAGACATCTAAATTATAAACCATATTTCATAATTCAGGATTCACTGATTGAATTAACTATTCTACATTCCACCATTACAATGCACAAGTGGAATTTTTACAGTGAGCTTCCTAGCTCACCAGGGGTTAATGCTTTATGTTTAATATTGTTTGTGTTATTCCTCCATTAATAGTTGTTACAACTGTTATTATAGCATTTTGGACTCTGTAGTACACACCACCAATTCTGAAGGTTTTGCAATTTCTTACTGGTGTGCCTTTGCTGCCATTTTATGTGATGTGCTTGATACCTTAATGATTATTAAATAGAAATTTGAAAGGAGTATTTGGAAATACTGAAAATCATGGATCAATTATATCAATGAGATAATAAGCATGCCATAAACCTTTTATATTGGCCTCTCATTAGAGATGAGAAGAACATCAATAAGGTACAATGTGTCCTAACAAACTGCACAGAAACATAGATTAAAACAACCTTTGAATCTGCTAATATAGAGAATCTGTCCAAAAATCTTCATGCAGTCTGCTATGTAGGAACCAAGAGATGGTGTTCCTCTTGCATTTTCAAGTGCTTTACAACCATCAGAAGTGCAAAAAAATATAGTACAGCAAAGATGGATTTCGAAATAACCTAAGACTCTTTGCTTCTAGGTTGGCATCTCTTTGCCCAACACTTCTTTCAAGGGCATGTGTTGGCATGATGTTTGCTAATTGTGGTTTTGGGATGTCATCCATGCAAAGATGACTAGGAAATGTTGATGACATAGATTCAGTTCTTTGGACAGTTGCTAATGCCCCACCTTTTAGAGAAACGCTCAGCTTCCCTTGCACTATGGTCCTTGGTTCATGATTAGTATTGTTGGAAGTCAGGCCATCTGCTTCACTCGAGTCTCTGTCACTTGAAGTGTGCAACTTGTCATTTTCACATTGTTTTCTAGCATGCCCTTTCACAGTTGAATATTCAGAGGAAGACTATTGCTGTAAAGTCATGAGAAGTTTTCTTGGTGAAGCAAAGAGGTTGAAATCCTCAATTATCAATGGGGACATTGGTATCTGAAAATATGGACATCATTACAACTTTCAAATCTCCAAAATAAAATTTTGATTGAAAACGGTACAACATTGCAAAACAAATGATTTCAAAACTAAAGCCTAGATGAAAAATTGCAATGGCATATACCTGATCAGTATTGGAGATCTTATGGAAATATTTAATTTGACTTGCATCCTCTTTCCAGCTTGCTTGTGGAAAGGTTCCTTTCCACAGTATGCTTATCAGTAAGTATGGTTGGCCCCCAATGTTGCTTTGCAACTTCATAATCATTTAGTGCTAAGTATTTTCTTGCATTTAAAATTGGATCTTTGTAATGACATTGAATACAGTCCGTGCAACATAGGTTCCCACTGGTTTTCACTGATAACACAGTCATAAAGAAAAGTCTAAGGATGTTTTAGAAATTTATAGTTTGATTTGTTTCAACCAGGCCAGCTGTTTAAGGCTTCTATTTATTTTCCTGGCCTATTTTACAATGCAGACCTTGCTGAAGTATTTTTAGAACAACTAGTAACAGAACTGATTTTCACAGATGGTGCAGAGCACTGTGACATTATTTGAATATCCATTTCTTGACATAACTGAGAGTCTATTTTAAGAGTTTGAAAGGTCTATGATGGGATGCATGGCCTTTAAGGGCCAAATCCAAGCTAGCATATACTTGCCTGTATTGTTCAGCCCAAAAGCAGTATATCTAGGCATCATCTTTTAGACTTTCATAACCAGAAGTTAGCTGCTTGAGGTACTCTTTGGGAACCCATTTCTGGGTATGCTACAAGCCATTATATTTCCAGGGATGGTTTCTAAAACCAGATCTTTTATGAATTAACTTGTAATTTGCCAAATATAATGCAATATGTTTTGAGTTGGTGAACACGGGGTTCCATCACTGCATGCTTATTGGACACACACATTTTCACCATGACTTGTGAGGTCAACAACGGCCATCAGGAATGTTAAAAATAGTTGCACATCTGGACAAATCCACTTATATCCATTTTTATATATTACTGAGGCATGCAATTAGTATGCAGAAATACCATAGCGTCCTGCCCCAACCCACCAAACACAGACTATGAATTAATTCATTCTGCGGGGAACTGCTATCGGTTCCACCAGGATTCAAGTCTCTCCAGCATACTGCTGGTCCATGTTCAAGGGTAGCATGCCCATAAAAAACAAATCACCCAAAATTCGGCAACTTGCCAGGTCAATAGGCAACTTGGCAACGGCGGCTTGCTGGGTTTCGACAACTTGTCGAAGCCAACTTTCAGGATCGGTGATAGCAGGGAACTACTATCACTTCCTCCAGGGTTCAAATCTCCGATAGTTACAGCTCGCCCGTGTTAAAGGCGAGCATTTCCATAAAATCACCAAGAATTTCAAAAATTCGCTAGTTATTAAAAAAATCACGGACGCTACTAAACATTGGGTTGATTAAAAAAAGAAGTGGTCATTTCCATATACTTCAACATTTCTCAGATCATTCAGCAACCCTGGTTATTGTCTTGTCTGCCATATTATCTTTGAAGATGAGAATCTCACAGGAAATAGAGATTCCATCCATGGCTGCAAGTAGTTGTGAGGCATGCAAACTTTAGACCATCAAAGCCATTGATGGCCTACTGTGAACACCATCAACGCTCTATTAATCTGCATTGGATATCCATTGTATGTCTATCTAACTATTCATCTACTTCCGGAATTCGATTTGGGAAATTTCAGTGAACGAGATAGTCATAGTACATTCTAAGAAGCTCAAGAGCTCACCTGTTCGGGGTGCAGAGTACCACTGAGTTCATCGTGCAGGAGCCAAGGAAGTTCTGTTGGGTGCAGGAGCATGAGCTGTGCAGGAGCAGAATCGGGGTGCAGGAGCAGGAGCTGTGCAGGAGCAGAATCGGGGTGCAGGAGCAGGAGCTGTGCAGGAGCAGAATCGGGGTGCAGAGTGCAGGGTTCGTCGTCGCGCAGGAGCGAAGGAAGTGCTGTTGGGTGCAAGAGCAGGAGCAGGATCGGGTTGCAGAGTGCAAAGTTCGTCGCGGAGGAGGAAATTCAAATTTTGGCTCCATCAAAGGTGGTTGGATGCATTAACTGCATGGAGATGATGACCATCGTGAAGAGTGATTCGTTCCAGGATTCTGTCAGAATCCTGGCGGCGTGGGGACTGGACCCGCAGTGACTGAGGGAAGAGCCCGCCGGAGGGGGAAGTCGGACGCCGGGAGAGGGAACGGTGTTTGCTCACGTCGTGAGGGTCTGTTGACGGCACCCGGTGGGCCCCGGGTGCAATCGATCGAGAGAATAGCCCACTTCGTCTCTTTAGACAAAGTAGGTCAAAATACAGAACAAGAAACAAACCTCTTTTATATAGAGAGAGATAGACAGGGGTTGGGCATCAGATAAATTGACAGCATTTCACAATAACTTGTATTTTACAATTATGGGAAATCAATACACAGCTTGGATTCGACCAATCTATGATAATGAAAAAGGAAAAAAAATAACCGAAAAACACAAACAGAAAAAAGTAGCCGGGAATTGCATTGCAATGCATTTCAAAGCAATGAAAAAGAGAAACCCATTGAAGAATTCTACCGAACATAAAACCTACGTATATAATATTTGAACAGAAAGGTTTTAGATTGTACAGCTTGTAGAGTGGCAACTTGGTCAGGTGGCAGGAAATGTGATAGATCGCCCATGTAATCATCTTCCTCTTCTCCCTGCATTGTGAAATACTACAATTTCACAAGATTTAGTGTCAAGACCATGAACAATCAACCAACCAGGGGTCTGTCCCGAGCTCTAAGCTTCCGTAACCATCGAAATCCTTTCACTCGTTGGCATTTTTTTGGGTGGATAAATTTAGTGCCAAAACCATGAACAATCAAACCCACCAGGGGTTTGTCCCGAATTCTAAGCTTCCATAACCATGGAAAATTGAAATCCCTTCGCTCTATGACAATATTTTGGGCGATTAAAAAAGCAAAAGGTGATTTCATCTTTCATTTTGTTGGTTTTGTTTAGCATTGAAAATGAGAAAAATCCCAACTGATCATGCTGCAATGTGCGCCAAGCTTCAATTGATCGTGCTGCAATGTGCGCTAAGCTACATAGGGCCAGCCGCAGAGCTTCAAGAGGAGCTGCACCCCGGGTGCAGAGTATTCGCAAAGAACAGAGTGTTTGCAGAAGAGAACAGAGGGTTCGCAGGAGGATGAGGGAGATTCAAAATCTTCCATGCATTAATTCCATGTTGACATGCTGACGGCCCGCTGAAAAAGTCTGGATTTTGTTAGAGAGTTGACGGCGTGGGGACCCACAAACTTGCGATGGGGTTTTTCAGACGACGGCCGGAGACGGAAAGATTTGCAAATGGCGTGAGGCTCTCTCGACGGCACCCGGTGGGCCCCGGGTGCATTTGGTCGAGAGAATAGCCCACTCCCTCATTGTGGAGTTGACACATGTTCTTTATAAAAAATAACATGTCGGTTCAAATTAAATTTAAAACATTTAGAACGACATATATATAAAACTACACAAATTAGATAAATTAAAATCACAAGCATTGCATTATACACTTGATATGAAGAGTGCAACTGATGAAAAGGAGTTTGCACCTCTAGAGATTTGATCCCTCTTGACGCTTAGTAGATCCCTTTTTAAGATGAATCTATGTTAATTATAGATACACTTAAGGTTAAGAATCTAAATAAAGATAATATGATTTATATATTTTTATTTAAAAATAATATTAAGATTTTACTTTTATTTTTTCAATAGGAATTTTATAATTCAATCAAAATAATTGTTCAAATTATGTTTTTGAATTTATAAATAAATTCAAAATCATCAAATACCTCATAACATCTAGATTATACCATTTCCAATATTAATAGATGTAATTCTAATTTTGTTTACAAATTTTCAACCTAGCTTCAAACAAAACAAAACGACAAAAATTATACTTCAAGTACACCTATTTTTAATACTATTATATATTTCATGGATGAAGCATGCCATGAACCCAATAACGTATCGTGGACTATAAAACGACCATACCACACCCTCACAAAATGCCAGAGTAATGCAAGGGCTGTAGTTTAATGCATATGTACTGTGAAAAGTGAGAAACATATGCATTTGTAGCGGTAGAATCAGATTATTATACAACAGAGTAGGAGGAGAAGATGTCGGTGGGCGTGCTTGCCCTTCAGGGCTCATTTAACGAACACCTGGTTGGTAAGCATTTTTAATTTCAGAAAGTCACCCAATTACTCCGTTTTCATGGAGGTGCATGGCTTTATATTTAATGTTTCTGTTTCAGTGAAATAGAAAAAAATATGGGCAAGAATGCAAATATGGCAGTGTTGAATGGATTGAATTTGATGTTTTGTGTGGTGGTTTATATACAGCTCTGGGGAAACTTGGAGTGAAGGGCGTTTTAGTGAAAAAGCCTGAGCAGTTGGAAGGGCTTGTGGGGTTGATAATTCCTGGTGGGGAAAGCACTACCATGGCCAGGCTTGCAGAATATCACAACCTTGTATGTATTGTTATTTTTTTTGTTGGGTCAAACTACCAACTTCAATGCTTTTTCTTAGAGTAGATCCTATGGAAGGCAATCGAATTTGGGAAAATCAGTGTTTTTAACATTGCTTTGTTACATCAGTATTATTTTTGTTGTTGTTGTTGTTCCTAGAATTTGTATCTAGGAGAGCACAACGAGTTTGGATGGACTTCTTTTAGCTTAGGTGTCAGGTTTGTGGGCATCTGTCCTGCCAAACTCGCTGTAGATTTGCACCCTGCCTCTGACTCTTTTAGACACACCATTCTGGTGGAGTGGGGCAGACCACGGCGAGAATAGCACCCTGGTGGATGGACCTCATCAGTGAACAAAGGTCTGTTAGTTTTGGGGACTATATCCTGTGGTCTCTACATGCAGTGGAATTGAAGTCTGTTCTCATGCTTTGATTGGTGACAAAAGATGCAAATGTTTGTGGCAATAGACACCACAGCTGTCGTTAGCTCAATAATTCTGAACTTATATTTAGTTTAAGGTTATGTGTCCTCAACTAAGAAACACCAGGAAAACGATCAATAAAGAGTATGGTAAGGGTCCAAAAAGTATCAGAAACCCGGGGTGTAAAGGTCCAAAAAAGATCAGAAACCAGGGATGCACTTCTTATGATATACTTCAGGAAGCAATTTCCAGAAATGGGAGGAAAACTTTTTCAAGTAAAATCTATCATCTATTTAGCAAATTCATAATTCGATTCAAACATAAAGCAACAAAACTATACAATATAATTTATAACTTGAATCTCCTTAAATGCATAAACAGTGCATAAACAGAATGTTTTGCCATTACCAGACTAAAACTTGAACATTATACTGATAGAATGTTCATAATCCATAATAATATTTTTTAGGATTCTGGAAACAAAATCATAAATGACAAAATGTCTAATGGCAACATCATGACTCAATTTTCAACTACTTGGCTGCTTAGGTGGTGCATCAAGACATTGACCATTGTCCAGTGAGGTATTTTCCCTAAAAAACCTGCTGAGTGCTTTTTTGCTTGCTGGTTTGCTGCTCTTTTTTTGAGCAATCAGAAATTTGTTCTCTCTTTTTTTAAAGTTTTTCTTTATTTTTTATTTAAAATTTAATTATTTTGATGGATAGAGTTATGTGTTGAAGATTGTAGCTTGGACAGGGACTTCCACACAGGTTCAATGTGAACATGTCAGATGTAGTTTGAGTTAAATCTATTTTGTAATTCACTTTTTTTTGTAAGTAAGGATTATATTATATTACTTCTGAAAATTTACATGTTTGAGAGTACATATCAAAACCTGAGCCATTCTATCCATCATGAGTACCAGCTGTGTGGCTAGGATTTTCTACCAACTTATCCCAAAATCACCCCTCCCCAATAGGATAAAACAGGGCTTAAGACTGTCTTAATCGTTTGCAGACCGCATTAAACGTCAAACTTCTATCCATCTAACCAGAGTTCGTCTCCTAAGCATTCTTCCTAACAAACATAACTTTAAACTGATATCTATACCCATACATAGACAAATTAAACCAAAAACTACAGCGCTAATAGCCTCAGGAAACATGGTTGCTGCCCATATTGCCATCAGTCCCAGCATGCAGCAAGGTTGACGCCTTACCCCCTCGATCGATGGCCTCGACGCAAATGGAATCCCCAATTTTCTTGCGACGACGTCGATTTTCTTGTGCATAAGCTTGGAGTTTGCATTGTGCTCCTTCTAGAATTTTACCGGCTCCTCATCGCCTTTCACCTTCTCATTGCGGTCCATCAACACCCGAGCCAGGAGGAGCCCCTCATCGCCTTTCGCCTTCTCGTTGCGGTCCATTAGCACCTGAGCCAGGAGGCCCTTCATTATCTAGAATGTAGCAACAGAGCGCTCATACAGTGCCATGCGAGCCCAAGTCCTCCCCGGGTCTTGAATTCAATCTGTGACAGCTTCAAAGTCCTCCTCCAATTTGATGGTCTCCAATTCCGCCCAGAGACCTTGCTCCACCTCGTCAATTTCCTCATGAATCTTCGTCGAAACCATTAATTTATAGAACTGAGCAGCCTGTTGCCGCTTGGAATCACACCTACAAAAACGTGGTAAAAATATTCAAGCCGCTGGTGTGGCCTTGGGGGCAAGCCAGAGTCAAGTGATGTCACCTGAAACTCGACTCCTCCATCTAGGCTTACTCCTAGCGAAGCCAAGGGGGGTGGACCCTAAAAAGTAAAAATAAAAACTAAGGTGTTTAATCTACGAAAGATGAAAACAACTAATCTAGGAGTTTAAAAATTCTACACAAGAGCAATGCAACATAAGAGATAATATCATTCATTGTTCCATATCATCATTGTCATTTGAAATATAAACATCTATCATCATAAAATATAAATAATAAGACCAGTGTTGATAAATGGAGTCAAATAAAGTGCTTGAAACAAAATCACAATGTTGTGCAATTGTTCTTGGTAAATTTTATTATTATGTGGTAATGAATCTTTTTATTATGGATGGGGGATTCCCAATATACCGTAAGGTACTGGAAATATGTCTGGAATTTAACAAGGTGGCTTCTCACTTGGACATGTGGGTTGGATCGGAGTCTCTGGGAGGTGTTCAACACTATACCAAACGAGCGTATAGTCTAACGGTATCCCGAGGTCACTACCCAGTGGTTCCCGCTTCCTTTGAGAAATTTACCCACCAGTGTCAAATAGTCGTTTACGCCGGATTTTCGTAAAAAGGTGGTTTATTGGGAAGTGTTAAACCTATAACTAGTCACTGAGTCCCTTTTTGGTGTGATCAACATGTTCAGACAAAGTTGCAGTGATCCCAGAGCATACGGGGACAAAGCCTCGTTAATTTTTAAGTATTTTGAACAAATATTTTTTTTTTTTTTAAGCCCCAAGAGTCTCTTTTCAGGCCAGTACTCGAGCAAGCCCTTATCCTGAAACCCTAATTCGGGAAAGCAAGGGTGTGTTTTGAATTGTAGTAAAAAAGAGAAAATTGTAAAAAAAATGAATAAAACTAGGTCCTGAGTGAACTTGTGGCTTGCCAATGGAACAAACCAACAAGGTTAATTTTAGTCCCTAATTAATTTTATTAATTGCCGGAAAAGAAAAACTAAGCTAAAAATGCACGCCAGGAAAAATTGAGTTGACACAGTTTCCCCCTGGGGGGATGGGGTGTGGGCGCTGGTTAGCCCACTTGTTCTCATTTAATGTTCGCTTTACAATGTGAAAAGATAAGTGCCCCGACCTTGCAAAAATGACTCAAAGGCTTACAATAATAGAAGGAAAAAGTTTATGGGTTAAGAAGGTATGTTTCTGGGTGCTCCGTATGGCCCGATCTACCAAAATTTGGCCAACATCTCCTCCTATCTGTTCATAAGGTGCAGAAAAACAGCAAGCTAATGTCAGTAGAAGATGCCCAAAAACACTTTAAGAGTGTGTTTGGGTCACCCAAAAAAAATTCTAAAAAAAAGACTAAGTAAATCTATGACAAAAATGAAAAATGACCAAGGAAAGCTTGCTTTCCTTGGGATCTTGGTCTGCTTGTTTAAGGCATTCAATGTAATGCACTTTTAAATTGCAAGATTAACTTTTAAGTTCAGATCTAAGCATTCTAGTTCAAGCTTTTAAAAATTTGACAATTTTTTATAACTTAAAATGAAATGCTTAATCATAAAAGAGATCTAATCTAGGAATGATAAATGCTTTTGCAAATGAACTAGATCAGATTTCTAAGAGTAATATACTTAAGAATATAAACTTCAGAAAGTAAATCACTATTACTCTTTACTTGTAACCAGTAACCAGAGAAAGTATATGAAGAAGAGAGAAGGAGATAAGGAAGAATTTTATTATTTTTATCAATTTTCTTGAGAAGAAGCCTTGGATCCTTCTTGTTGGAGAACTGAGGGACTACGCCTGCAAAAGAAGTTAAAGAAATGAAAGAAGCAAGCAAGATCTTTCATTCATCCACTTGAGGTAACTTGCAAATCACATCAATTTGAAACCAAAAGAAAATGCTCATAAATAAATGACACATTAAAATCAGATCTCTACACATGCACAGATAAAAGATTTAACAATAAAAATATTATCTAACCTTCCTTATAAATCAGTACTGATCTTTTCCAAAGCTAGACTTAAATGCAAAAGAACAACAAGTAGCTCAAATACATGTTACCTCAGTTAAAACCATGACATTCATCCACTCATGACAAGCATTACACCAAGCTTGACCTCCAAAGTCTCTTTATTTTCATTAACAAAAGAAGCAAATTACAAAAGCAATCTCTTAGTCCCAAATTCCAACTAGAGCAAATGGGAGAGAGCTGCCCAATGGGAGAGAGCTGCCCAATATATAGAATGAGCAAGGTGAGGTAGGCGCATTAGCTTGAGGAGAGAGGGCGCAATTGTGGAGGGGATGGTGCCATAACATGTGGCTTGAAAGGGGCTTCCATCTCCCACCTAATGGGCTGCCAAAATTAGCCCCAAATCAGCCCCAAATCAGCTACATGACAGCCATATTATAGGCTGCAACATTCCTTAAGACATGGGGGCCCCACTCTTGGGGAATGCGCCTCCCTCATGGGAAATGCGTCCCCCTTAAGTGGGGAGTGCTCCCACATATGTAGTTGCCCCAAATACTTCCAAAAATGCCTCTTACACTTGTCCAAAGATAGCTGATCTGAATTTGACTTCCAATCTCATAAAATTTGGAAGTTCATTTTTTCCCATTCTTTTTTTTTGCATTTTTTCACCATATTTTCATTTTTTTGGGGTTTTTTGAGCATAAGTGAAAAATAAATGACTAAACCAGTATGGAAAGTGGGTTTTGGGGTATGGTGGGTGCTCTAAGCTAGAAACTGAGCACCTCCATGGAAAAAAAGACCCCTTAGACCACACTTTTACATCATTTTCAAATTTTTTTAATCAAACCATTAAAAAATGGCTTAGATTTACGGAAAAATAACTTTTCACCGGAATTAAAAAAAAAAACCTAGGGGGACCTAACATATGTCCATACGACTCAAAATTAATGCCTAGCATGTTCATATACATTGATTGACCCATGGAATTTAATAACCCCCAAGGCCTGTAAATCTCACCAGGCATTCTAGCTTTGGAGGAGCAGGAGAAAAACTCAAAAATTATGTTATGCAAAAATGCAAGACATAATTAATAAGTGAAAAAACTCTTTGGAATACCCGACTTGATCGAAAAGTCCTAGGAAGCCAAGTCCTTTACAAAAATACCATGCTAGCACATTTTATTACAAACCTTGCAGGACATGGACATGTGAAGAAAAAAATAAAAAAGGGGCCCTTATAAAGGCCTAATGGACATCAAATCACTGAAAATGAACATGGAACATGATCAACTTTGCCCGCTCACTTGATAATCCAACCAAGTACAACTTAGTTGGTAACATAGCTTGAGCCACTTTTAGCTGCTCCCTAATTGCCCACTTCGGTCCCGCTTCCTTCTTCCCCTTGGCCTCTCAGTTGGACTTCCTTCAGCGTGTCTCCATCAACCTAGATCCCCAACACCTCAAACTTTCCAAATTCCCTATTTCCTCTGCTTTAGATTCCCCACCACACTAGCAGCACCAACACCAAGCTTCCACACCAACAGGTCTGTCCCTCCTTCCCACTTAATCTTGTCACCCCTTCCCACTTAATCCTGTCACCCCATTCATTACCATTATAGCTCTGGCAGATCGCTACGAGCCCAAGCTAAGGCCCGTACCCATGGAGAAGTCGCCAACATGTTTTGAAAACACCCCCCATGAATTGGATTAAAATTCACGCCTCCGCCCATACTATCGACTTACCATGTGAATTACCAGTGTCCGATCTGTTCTCTTACCACACTCGTTCATTACTTCCCTGGACCCTTCACATGCGTCCCTTCCACTAGTGATCATCCCTAAGAGGTGCGCCCCTTCCATTAGCGATCATCTCTAAGAGGATGTTGCCATGTGGTTTCCCCCTCTCTCCATGTGCTTTGATGCCTCCCTTTGCTCACCCGCATTTGGGGTTGTAATTCACTTTAGTAATAAAGTGAAAGTCTTATTTTTAGCTGTTGAGTCTAATAAAATGTATGTTTACACATTGGGTATTTAGACCAATCTCAATCATACATTTCATTAAGAGACTAGGATTTTTGTAGAATAGGGTTTTAGCTCAAGTATAAAGATAGGTCAAGATATAGGGTTATTATACACACACATAAACCTAAGATAAGTTTTGTCAAGAGGTAACCTAGTTCATCAGTCCAACAGGTTAGAGCACTGGAGAGGAGCCAAGTTGGGAATAAGGCAGATAACATCAGGTATGTCCGTACAAGCGAATTCTGTATAGGCATGTGGATTATGTATAAACAAATCTGTACAACATTATAGATAGATCCGTACAGTCATCAAAACAATCAATATAGCCATACAGAACAAGTTCATACAATTGTACGAACAGGCGGTCTAGTAGGCAGCTTGTAGTAGGTTGTTTTTCTCATTTTCGTAGACATATTTTGCCTCAGTAAGTGTGTAGATCTATTTCGTTCGGGTGTATTGTACTATTGTTAGTTTGACAGTTTGTAGAGGTTTCCTTGTAACTTTGATTTGTTAATGAAAAGTTGATTTGAAGGAGTAATTATCTGGGTATTGTGTTTATGCTTCTGCTATTTACTTTTCAACTATACGCATGATTATTGTTATGTGAAAATTTTAATTTATGCAATTAAATAACAATTTTGTTTAGTTGAGAACATAAGGACATCGATCACCTAGGTTTGGAATTTTAACATGGTATCAAAGCTTTTCTAATTAGAGGATTTGAAGAGTTTATGACAATAGATCAACCGTTGGAAACAACTATTAGAACCAACTATTGGTATCCTGGACCAATAGTTAGAGGGTTTTAGAGGTAGTGCTTATTAGATTTGGGATTTTGTGTGTAGATCAAAGATATCATCAACTAGCCTTAGGTTTGAGGACAGATCGAAAGGTGCCTTGAATTCCTATCTTGGAAAGTCAGGGTAACTCTCTTATTGGAAGAGAATAATATTTGGGATATTGTCAAGGATGTAATGACTCCACCGATATATCTGAAGGCTTTGGCAATTCACAAGAAGAAAGAAGTGAAAGGCAAGCGGATGATCATGGGTGCTATAAATGATCATTTGATCCCTCATATATCCGAGAAGAAGACGAAGAAGGAGATGTTCAATGCCTTGGTTAGCCTTTACCAAAGTGAGAAAATCAGTAGGAAGATGGTATTGCATAACATACTCAGATTAGACACAGTCATTAGTTACCTGATGAAGGTCAGGCAGATTTGTGATCAACTTGCAGCAGTTGGGGAGAAGGTTGAAGACAAAGAGTTAGTAAAGTGTGCATTGAATGGGTTCCCATCTCAATGGGAAACATTTATCCAAGTTGTGCTCGGGAGAATCTTACCTCCTGGGAAATACTGTATCCAAGAGGAGATTTAGATGGAGTCAAAGGCTAGGAAGGTGACAATGACCATACCCTATTTGGTCAAACAAAGAAGGTTAGAGGTAAAGGACCCAACAAGGGTAAGGTAAAGAGTGAGGAGTCATCCTCACAGCCTCGGAAGAAGCACTTGAGTAAAATCAAGTGCTTCATATGTCATAAGCATGACCATTATGCATCACAGTGTTTAGAGAAGAAGGGTAAAGGGAAGTAACAACAACAACAAGTAGCAGCCTTTGTTGAAACTCAAATGAACGAGTTTGCCTCCAAGTTCGAGAAGAGTTTCTTGATGGTATCTTGTCTTTCTTCCAACATGGTTTCGAAAAACACTTGTTATGTGGATAGTTGAGCATCTATGCATGTGACACAAGCCCACAAGCTATTTTCAAGTCTAAAAGAGCACATCTCAGGTGTTCAGGTCAAGCTTGGTGATGATGCCAAATATCCAATAGCAGGAGTTGGTACCATTCCTTTCCAATTCCAACAGGTAACTCTTTAGACTTTGATGATGTGTTGTTTGTTCCTTGTCTCAGGAAGAATTTGCTTTCAATTTTGGTCATGGAAGATAAGGGATTTGTAGTAGAGTTCAAGAACCAACAAGGCCTTATAAGATCGAAAGAGTCTAGCCCAAGATCCAACTCAAGTGATTGGGGTTAGGGAAGGCAATTTATACAAGTGACAAGGTGAACTTGTTCGAGCCCTAATTTATAACATAGATAACTTGTGTGAGTTCGCTCAAGAGGATGGGGCACCTTGCACCATAGTGTGCTGCCTATTCTTAGAGAGATAGTCATAGGTTTTCTAGAGTTCAACATGAGCAATAGGGTGTATGCAAAGGGTGTGCGCTTGGCAAGCATAGGTATAAGGGGATTCTAGACCTAGTGCATTTAGATGTCTTCCTCAGCTACCATGCCATAAGATCAACCTGTATTCAGGCTACAACACTCAAGATTAACCCCAAGGTCTGGAACAACATGCAAGATTGAGAACAACCCCCAAAACTACCCGTTGTGCCACATTTTTTGTGGGGCACCCCTATAGACCTATTTTTGCATAATTCCTAAAAGATGGGAGCCCATCTTTGCTGCTCTCGGGCTTCTAATATGATATGAATGTGGTTCTACATGATGGATGATCAGAGGATGATATATTGCTTGCTATATACCATGCCATGGGGAAAAAATGAACAAGAATGCTTTGTGATTGTTTGATGATTATAGCTAGCAATATCACCCATAGATTGACGAGGGTGAAAGATGTGTGGTTTATTTATTAGCCAAGTCATGAAGGCTACTCTTGGTATTGTTAAGAGCTTTTACCCCCTCCTTCGAGTCCACCTATAACCTTATCATCCATCTTCTATAACTCACTTCATTTTTGATCTGCAACCTTTCGCTAAATCTTGATAGATGGATTCTAGACCTTTTCCCTCTGTGACTTCTTCAGTAGGAAGACCTCCTAGTTATCCATGGTGTCTCAGAATTGATCAAGCAATGAATGCTGGATGATTGTGGGTCATTTTTCTTTCATAGTACATGGCCCTCTCGTACAGTAGGATTTGCCAAGTGAGCAATGCTCTCCCATAGGTCTGGTCTAAATATGTGTTACTCCCCATGCTATGCCAAGTGAGGTGGTAGTTGGTGTTAAACATCAGACATAACTGTGTCCAAAACACTTAATACAAGGAAACAATCACATTTCACATACCTACTGTTATCTCTAGGGTTGTTCCTTAGACTTATACAGCCCTTACTTCATTTTCATTCATTTTTTCCATTTGCCTAGTTCATGCATTCCTTTCATTTTTCTTAAGTTTTATACTACCCTAGTTATTTTTTTTGTTATATTTTCATAATTACATAGGATCAGGCTCTTGTTCATATTTATTTTCAAAATAAGGTTTAATTTCTTGGTTCAAAAGATATTTCAAATGTTTGGAAACTTTATAATTCAGCAAATCTGATTTAAATGTTAAACTGACAGCATGTGCCAAAATTTTAAATATGAAAATGCTGTCAGTACTGTAAAAAATGCTGTCAGTTTCGCAGAAATGTGAAATTATGATTTAAATAGGGGTTTTAAGTTTGTAATTATAATTCGCATTTATTATAATTCGAAATGAATTATCAATATGCATGTATCTTGTACCCCGTAAGGCGTGGCAGCCCATTTCACTTGCACATGGCAATTGAACAAGTACACAGTGATGACCGATGAGTACAATCCTCCAGGCATCGAAGTTAGCAGAGTTGATGGGTAGAGGAATGTGACTTCGAGAATGAACCCTGCAGGGTAGGGTTATCACAGCACTGATACGTTTTGTTTTGAATAGGGTAAAATATGGAAGAAACCTCGCAGGTCCAGGAAAAGAGGAAACCAGGTGGCCTCCCTTGCAGGGCCGAACCAAATAATATCCAGTGGCTTATGCAGTTTCCAAGATCAACAAAACTGATGAGAGACGCAGGATGGCTGGTATACTGTGAAAAACTACAGGGTTACAACCCCCAGGTGACTAAGGCTTTTATAAAAAATTACAAAGATGGGGTTGTTGATTTTAAAAGTTTCAAAGTAATGGTTAGTGAACAGTCCATATCAGAGGTCATCGGCGTCCCAGCTGAAGGTGAGAGCTGGTTTAAGCAAAAAGAATTCGAGGGAGACTACAGTGAGTTTTTACTGCCTGGGTTTGAGGATTTAAATTGGCAGAATGGGGTTCATGTCAGCAAAGTGAAGCCCAATTGGAAAATCCCTCTTGAAATGATTCAAAACTACATTACTTGTGATGGCAGTTTTGACAAGATTCTAAGATGCCACATTTGATTGTTGATGCATTTGCATGGGAGCAAGAAAATAAATTTGCCATACTATTTGTGGAGAAGTTTGCAGAAAATGGTCTTATGGGTGCAAGGTCACCCGAAACATACAAAACGCTCCATTTTTCATCATGGGCTTATCAAGCTCTTAGTCCTTCATCATTTGAATCAAATTGGGCAAAGCTGGGATCAATTTCTCCTCGAACAGGGTTATGAAGTCAAGAAAAAGAAGAAGCCATCTAAGGAGAAAGGGAATGAAACAAAGTTGCCAGATAAACAGGTACAGGCTGAAGATTCTGAAAGAAAGGATGAGGCAGGGCAAACCACATCAAATGTTGCTGAAGGTAAGACCACTCCTGACCAGTCCAGTATACAAAAGCCTGATATGTTGAGTTTGATTGTTAAAAACCCAATTGCTGAGGAAGATGAACCAATAAAAACTATAAGTACAGAAAATGTGGATTTAGGGCCGAGGACAAGGTCTAGGACCAAGATGGCCGTATAAACTAGATTGCTGAAGGAGCCTACGAAGGGAAATGAAATTGTTCCAGTCAACGATTCTAATAATGAGATGGATACTCAAGAAATTGATGTTTTCATTTTTGAAAATGAAGATTTTATAGATATGCAGGTAGATATAGTGCATATACCCAAGGTATTTTTTGAAAATAAGCAGGTTCATGCTAGAAATCAAGCATCAAGCTCTAAGGGCATGCAGAAAGAGGATGTTGCAATGGGTGCAGAGGAGATGGAGATAGTCCCTGAATTGGACCACGTGAAGAAAACCCTGCAATCTTACAAAGAACAATGCCAGTACCTGCAGAATATAAACGAGAACCTAATTTTGGCAAATAAGAGGCTTCGAGAAGACTTGGGGCAAAAGGATGCAGATTATCAGAAGTTGGTAGCCATAGCTAAAGAAACATTACAAAAGAAGAGAGCCATGCATAAAGAATGGAGACAAATGAAGACCTAGCTGGACGAGTTGCAAGGGCAAGAGCACAATGCAGATGCTGAATATACCAGGTTACAAAGAAGATCACAGGTTCTAGATGATTTGGCTGTTCTAGCTGAGTCATCTAGAAGCATCTAGTTTATTTTGTTATGATTAAGTGATAGGGTTTCATAGGTGGCAAGTTGTTGTTTTTAACTTTACTTATGTTAATGGTTCGAGCGACTTAAGTTCAAAACTCTGTTCCATTTTTGAAGGGATTAGATCCAATAGAAGAGGATCTGTTAACTGTTTTATTTTGAACAACTTTTTGTATATATATGAGATAGAAATGAATTAGAGGGGGTTGGAACTTGAACAATATGATGGAAGTTCGGTTTTAAAAGGTATGTACAGGCATGTATGCTGTTTCTTATATTATCTTTTGCAGAAAATGACTTTTTTTTAAAAGTAAATTATGATCTTTGAGCCTGTCTTGTTTCAATTTATGAAGTATATACTATCATTATTCTGTTTATGCATGGTCTCAATTTCATGTTGTGATTCTCTTGACCAGTGTATAACTATGTCCCTATTATGAAATGAAACTTGAGCTCTTACATTTGTATATTTATTATCACAGTCATTTTTCTGTTTCTGTTTGAGTATTGAAACTTCATATTATCCCTGTCATCTGATTTTGAATATCCAACCTGAAACATAGATTCATTTGCCACCAGAACTTCATAAGAATTATTGAGTAGATGTTTTATATCTACCATTTAAGATTTCCTTAAGCTTGAACCCCCGTAGTCTAGGTTCAACTTTATTTCTGCAAACGTCTCCACAAATAGTATGGCAAATTTATTTTCTTGCTCCCATGCAAATGCATCAACAATCGAATGTGGCATCTTAGAATCTTGTCAAAACGACCATCACAAGTAATGTAGTTTTGAATCATTTCAAGAGGGATTTTCCAATTGGGCTTCACTTTGCTGACATGAACCCCATTTTGCTAATTTAAATCCTCAAACCCAGGCAGTAAAAACTCATTGTAGTCTCCCTCGAATTCTTTTTGCTTAAACCAGCTCTCACCTTCAGCTGGGACATCGATGACCTCTGATATGGACTGTTCACTAACCATTACTTTGAAACTTTTAAAATCAACAACCCCATCTTTGTAATTTTTTATAAAAGCCTTAGTCACCTGGGGGTTGTAACCCTGTAGTTTTTCACAGTATACCAGCCATCCTGCGTCTCTCATCGGTTTTGTTGATCTTGGAAACTGCATAAGCCATTGGATATTATTTGGTTCGGCCCTACAAGGTAGGCCACCTGGTTTCCTCTTTTCCTGGACCTGCGAGGTTTCTTCCATATTTTACCCTATTCAAAACAAAATGTATCAGTGCTGTGATAACCCTACCCTGCAGGGGTCATTCCCGAAGTCGCATTCCTCTGCCCATCAACTCTGTTAACTTCGATGCCTGGAGGATTGTACTCATCGGTCATCACTGTGTACTTGTTCAATTGCCATGTGTTAAGTGAAATGGGCTGCCACGCCTTACGGGGTACAAGATAGTAAGATACATGCATATTGATAATTCATTTCGAATTATAATAAATGCGAATTATAATTACAAACTTAAAACCCCTATTTAAATCATAATTTCACATTTCTGCGAAACTGACAGTATTTTTTACAGTACTGACAGCATTTTCATATTTAAAATTTTGGCACATGCTGTCAGTTTAACATTTAAATCAGATTTGCTGAATTATAAAGTTTCCAAACATTTGAAATATCTTTTGAATCAAGAAATTAAACCTTATTTTGAAAATAATTATGAACAAGAGCCTGATCCTATTTAATTATGAAAATATAACAAAATAAATAACTAGGGTAATATAAAACTTAAGAAAAATGAAAGGAATGCATGAGCTAGGCAAATGGAAAAAATGAATGAAAATGAAGTAATGGCTGTATAAGTCTAAGGAACAACCCTAGAGATAACACCTACTTCTTCACCTAACTGTAAGGTGATATATAGTATTAAGTACACTTTAACAACGGAAATAAACAAATGACATCAAACAAAAATAGAAAGTTTCAACACAAGAAATTGGTCCAAGACCCTGGAAATACTTGCTAAGGGGAAAACCAACCAAGAGAATTCTTTATTGAGTATGAGTAAAATTTTCACAGAGAATACAACAACAGTATGCTACAACATTTAGTGAACAATATAGAACCTCAAAGTTTGTGCTCTTCACCACCTTGAAATGCGTGCCAATTAGCTACAGGGAATCACCTCAATTTCTGTGCACATGTACAGCAGTACAACCTCACTGTACAGTACTTCCAGACTGCATTTCTACCTTGGTTTACATGCACAAAACAATAGACTCTTCTGAAAAAATTCAACAACAACTACAACACCTTGGAAACCGTGCCAAACAACAACAAAGATTTCTACGTACGACCCCCTTCTTAAATGTTGCAAGTACTCCTGGGAATGCATGCCCTCTTTTTCTGCCTTGGAAAACGTGCTCCTCAACTGTTGTACAAACAAGAAGAATGCATAGACTACCTAGAAGTGTGTGCCCTTCTCCCTCTTCTTTGGGATGTGTGCTCACCCTTGGAAAATGTACAAAGATAGAAAAATCAAAAGAAAAAGCAATTGGCAAAGAAAAAGTACAAGAAAATATAAAGGGGTGGCTTGCTAAGACCAACCGGGAGGGTACCTTGTTATTTATGACTCCCTTTATGGGACACATCCCTAGTGTTTGTTTGAATGGTGAAGAACACAAAGTTTTCCCCTTATCTCTCTTGTTTGGAATCCATTAATCTGTTTAAGCCATAAAAATCACTTGACTAACCTTGGCTAACCATGATAACTCCACCCTTGAAGGAGAAAATAACTCTTATTAGTGCCTTGGTGCTGTTTTAGTACTGGTTAATGGATAACTCGTGCATACCACTAACCTGTTTGAAGATATCTATGTGGTTGGTATATCATCATGCAGTGCATGACTAGCTATATAATGAGTCAACTATTGACAATTACTTGTATTTTTGTGTTTGTCCACATGGACACTCTTTGCTATTGGTCCATCAGGGACATATGACACAGATATACATCATCCAGCCAGTGTATCAAGGTTTCTCAGCTAGATCAGATTTCTTCAATGCTAGTTTTCAATGTTTCAGGGTGGCCAAATGGGGGGTATGCTATAACTTGAGTTGTACTTGGTATAATTTTATTCTAAGGACATTTTTGGATACCCATTTTGTCCTTTATCTAGATATGTGCCATCAGATTGACCACTACTGCCACAGATCAGTCAATTTGAAAAAGGTGGTGGGGTTTTTGTCAATGATTATAGTGTAGATTTTCATGAATGTACTTTTTGGACCAACTCAGTACTTTTTTGTCCGAGGGATGTTTTGGATTTCTCTCGGCCAGTACTTCCATCCTATCCACTTGCATGCCAAAACACCCCCACTAATTGGGCAAGATCTAAGCCCGAAGTTGCACTTCGTTAGTAGGCAACATGCAAAATTTCATGAATGTGAAGCTTTTAATGGATATTTTGGTAACGTTTTGGCATCATTAGGATCCTTTTGAACCCTACTACTTTGATCCAACATCAGATGAGGGAATGTTGGCCTCTTAGACAATTTTCCAGGAATGGAGGGTTAAAATAGGCTTATTTAAGCTTACTTAGAATTAATTATGGCTAAGACTATAAAATTGTCCTAAGTCTAGCCTAATTATTTTATAAAAAAATTAAAAGGTGCACTAGGGCTTCTAATTTCACTTTGAGAATGCACTTTTTAATTATTTGGGATTTTTTTTTAAAGTAGGGGAATCGACAACTGGGGCAGGTCTTGTACTCGCGTGACACGGGGTTGATTCCCGTCTGCTACCACTATACCCCTAGGTGCACCTCACAACCCACAAGCGCAATGTACATGTTAATTGGGGTTTAAAATTTTAAACTTGTGACCAATTTTACAATGTGTCATATCATTTCACTTCTCAGCTGGTCAGTCTACACCCTTGCGGGCATTTGGGAAAATTAAATTAATTTTCCTTAGTTATTTTGTTTATTTGGAGCATGGCACATATGTGGAGGCAAAAATATTCTATTTTTATTTCAAATACCACATAAGAAAAATTAAATCAAGGGATGAAATAAAAAAGTCAATGGAAGATTAAGTCCCATCCATTGATGAGGGACTAAAGCACTTGGATCAAGCGTCCTAAGCCACATGTGTGGCCCTTTTTGAGGAAAATGACTTGGTAAAATAAAACAACACATGGTTTTATAACCAGCCCTTGGTATTTGTTTTCGACCCATGGTATTTTGCATTATTTTGGAACATTTCTCTTTGAAAGAGTGAAGGGGCCCTCCTAGGGCAAAACACCCCACTTATTTAAGTTACCCTCCTACAGCAAAACACCTCACTTATTTAAGTTATTTTTATTATTCGTAATAATTAAAGGTGAATCTAAGCCATTGATGGATATATCACCTAGGGATCATCCAATTTGGAAATAATATTTTATGTAACCACTTTTGACTCTTCAAAACCCTAAGGCGCCCTCCTTGTGCTATAAAAGGAGAGGTGTTAGCCTGTGCAAGGGATCGAATTTTTGGGGAATAAAATTTTATTTTGCATTTGAAACTTGGAGCTTTTGTCTTGTGGATTGTTGGTGCATTGATGGAAAGGTTTCAAGCTATTGTAGGAGGGATGGCAAGCTGCAAACAAGGTAATATGATGTTTTTTTGAGCTATGTTGATTTAGTTTTGCATTTTGGATTGAATGTTTTCTTCCTCCTTGATCTAATTAAGTTAATATTGTTTGGAAAAATCATGATTAATGGTTTAATCTAACTTGGCTAATGAGTGCATTGTGATTGTGTTTATCTCCCTTGCCTTAGGATCTAGGTGGTTGAATTTCATTAGGGTTTCAAGGGTATCTTGGAAGCACCCATGCAACTAGACTGGGGTGCCCCTCCTTTTGATGGATCTCAAACATTTTACTTGATCTTCTACATGTTCCTTGACTCCATCATTTTTCTCTTGGCACTAGTCTTCTATTTTTCATCTTGCAAATTTTTAATTTAATTTTTCTAATTTTCTTCCATTAAATTTCTGAAAATTTCTCTTCAATTTTGCAGGTGCTTGGATCTTTTTTTTTGGAAGGGATCTTTGAGAAGAAAATCATTTTTTTAGGGTAAATATCTAATGTATAAACCCTAAGACCAAATTATTTCTTCTCCAACCAGCCAAGATTCCAATTAATTCTTTCCAAGCATTTTTATTCTGTAAGTGGTATTTTATTTGAAAATCTTAAACCCTTGCTAAGAGCTGGTTTCTTATTGGTTTATTTGTTTGTTTTCCCATTCTTGTACAAAGAGAACCATCCTTTTGTATGCTCACTATAAATGGGTAATTTTTGTAACAATTTATGCATCAAAACCAAATTCATTCAAGCAAAATCGTGGATTAAAACCCTAGACGACCTTCCTATTCGGCCTCCCTCTTTTTTACTTGAAACTTTCAATTAAAAATTATTTTATCAATTGAGGGCTTTGTAAATTATTGGTACACTTTGTTGCTACCATCATCAAGTTAAACATTATCTTAACAACAAGATGAATGAATTTATTGAACTAGTTCGGGCCTAAATTCATTGGATATTTGCAAATCTGCAACAATTTCTGCGAAGGGTTGTATTGCTTGGTTTTTGCTTGATTACATTTCTGGGTGCCTTTGAGTGCCTAATGCTTTTAGATCTCTCCTCTTGTGAACAAATCAAAGCAGATCGTTGGCATTACCAAGCCTATTCGACCCTCTTCATTTGCAGCATTCTGACCGAGTATAGTACCTGTTGCCGCCTGTTATCACATCTATGTTAGCTGGAGCTACCATACTGCAGACTGTGTGGTCGAGGACCGTACAGTACCTTTTTTTTCCATATCATAGATCAACCGCCTTCAGACGAGGCACTTTTGTTCAGATTGCCCCTAGCAGATATATCAGAGGGGACATACAGTTGTACAGTGTTACAGACATTGTCACTTACCATCTACCACAGGGTCACCTGTTCCTTGCCAGGCTTTGACATAAGCCCATTGAGACAGTTGCCTAGTCTTGTTTTGATCGAGACTATCACAGTATATTGCTGGTTTACTATGTTGCCCGGATTCAACAGAGATCCAGTTCAGAGATAGCTTCAATAGCAGCAGGTATTGGTGCAGCAGGTATTGCATTTGATGATTATTGCTCATGTTGTAGATTAGACTTCTTTATACTTGTTAGTACACTAACTTTGCATGAGATGATATATTTGGTGATCTAGCTATTGTATGATGTGATTGGGCCCTTGATGATGTCAGTCCACCCTTCCTGTTAGACTTATGTATATGCATGCTGGGTCATACCCCCTACATATGGTATAGACTTTGTCACTTAGTCCCTCTTGGCAGCTGACTTTAGCTCCACTTTCACCTTCTCCATCCATCAGACTCATCCATGATGCTTGCTCCTGACTTGGATTCTGATTTGTGATCCCGAGGATCCCTTCCCCACTGATCTCTGAATTTGCCATGACTCCCTGTTTATTGTGCCTCGGCTCTTTAGTGTGTGAGATGCACTCTCAGACCTGGGATTTGCTCCTGTCGGTTGCCCCTAATGTTGCAATGCAGTTAGGATTGTGTAGCCTCACCGGGTGTTCCCCATTGGTCATTGAAGCATGTATTGCTCACCCCAATTACCTTTGCAGTATGAGCACCATGTTTATATCTTTTGAGATATGTATGTAGCCCAAGAGGGCCTTGATGTAAATGAAGAAACAAAGAAATGTAAATCAAGCCAAAAAGGCTATTGTGTTATAAATGTAAAATCTAGCCAAAAAAAAGGGGCCAAGTATGAAATTCATTGTAAAATCCATGCAATGTGTTTATAAACAAACATGGACACAGGTCAACCATACATGTCAGCATTTGTAGTGGTTTTTCCTCACTTAGTCCTACGGGGCAAGGAGGTGAGAGGGAGCAAGGGACAAGCTCAAGATTGTCCCCTAGAGTCTCAAGTTACGGTTTGCCGGACACCCAGTTTGGCGGCTCTAGAAAAGAACCTCACAGAGTCTTCGGGCACGGATGTGAGTTGTGAGATACTTGTTAGATGGCTAGTGGCGGTTTCCCTGCACTATACCCATTTGTGAGGCACCGCCCTCCCTCGTGTTTTTTGTCATGGCATACTTATCTCAGTGGACCCCGCTTTCCCGAGTTGTCCAAAAGGTCACATGATCTTTATCCTTGTCTTCCTGTGTCCTTCGCCTTGTTGTCCGCATCACCTAAAGTCAGCAAAGTGGTCAATTCTATAAGATGTGCATAGCATTTTAGTCTTTTGGAGGTGGTGGGCCCACCTCACCGGGGCCTTGTATTATCTCGGGATTTAATGTATTTTTTTGATCACCATGTTATCATCGTATTGCTTAGTAATGTACTAACTTGTATAATTGAGCCTTGTCACTCCATGTTTGCATACAGGTATTCATTTAGCACTATTGTTGACCAGTTTTGACTTGGTCAAACTGAGTTGACCAGGCCAAAAATGGGCCCAAAAAAAATGTTGCGAATGGAATTTCGATTTTGGTCAATTATTATCTATAGGGGTCCCATATGAGCATGCAGGTGTCAGAATTGCAAAAGATTGAAGCATTTGAGAAATTTTTAATTATTATTGGTCAATTTTGACTTGTTTTAATTAAAAATGATGGATTTTGGGCAAATAATGCCTAAGTGATGGATTGGGGTTGTTCGAGTGGTCATTCCTACTATTTTAGGGGTCCACGATCACATTGCAGCAGACGGTTCGGCAATCCGGGCACTAAAAGTGGGTCAAAAGCCCAAATTTCATCTTCAGCCATATAAACCAGCAAAAATTACATGGAAAATCAAAATTTGACTAAGGCAACTATTGGAAATGGCAAAAATCAATGGATGGCAAATGAAAAGGTGATTCATAAGGTAAATTGGTATTGTTTGACATGGCATTTGGGCATTGTTGGGCCCTCCATTGGACAACTCACTGTAGAGGTCGAATTGGTCCATTGGGGGCGTTTTTCTCCACCTTAGGGATTCGATTAGGATGTATCTTTGATGTGGGACCTTATTGTATTGAGTTGGGGGGATAAAACATCCCATAGACACCCCCCAACTTTGGCTTATGTGTTGTATGGACCCCACGTGGGTCCTCTCTCTCCACAAGTGCGCTATCATGGGCAATTCGCACCCCCTTGAGGAGACATCTACACCATTCGATTTTGTGGATTGGGGAGCTGTTCTCATCCCTCCATTTTGGGGGGAAATAGGTTTTGAGAGCTGCCTTCCTCCATAAGAGGAGGCACTCATCCATTTTGTACTCCTTGGCATTCTAGAGACTTGACATTGAGATTATAGAGAGACATTTTTACTGAGTTACTTGTGATTTTGGAGTGGGATTCTTCTTGTGTTGATTGAGATCATATTTCTGATGCATTGCTGAGTTGCTTGTGGTATCCCTATCTTTCCTTGAGCATTTCGATTTGGAGGTGAAGCTGGTCACTGGAGGAAAACGCAGCACTTGAGTTAGCAACTCCTTGCTAGCGTTTCTCTTCGGGATTTTAACAGGGAAGTGAATTTGCATTTGTTGTTATTTACTTTTCTCATCATTTGTCACTCATTTGCTGGTTTATTTTTGTCATTTGCTATAGATACTGATTTTTATCTCTCTGTGGCAGGTACAAAAACGCATTGGCTCACTGGCTGCTCCAAAACGTTAAGGGGGAAAACGCACTCTAGCTCAACACTTGATCTTCGGGGTTTGTCTTCAGCACGGGGACATCTTCATCTTCATTATCCAGGTATGGGATTTCTTCTTGTTTCTCATAATCTCTCTTTCACTGTTGATGTTAAGCTGCAACCACTAAATAAAACCCTAAAAAAAAACAATAACTAAAATTCCAACCGTAGAAACTTCATTTTTATTGCAAACCCGCCTTTTATTTGTGCTTAAACGTATAAATCTTAAGTTTCATTAGTTTCCGACTCCATTAACCCACACTTTAGGGACTGGTCTACCTGGCAAAAACGCCCCACCTAGGGCGTTTTTTTCTCCTGCTGGTTTGGGTCACTTTGGGGTTCTGGGTACTCTTGATTTTGTTTTGTCTCGCCATTTTATTACTAGAAATCAAGTTGCCATTTGCTAGAAGTCATTTTAATCACGTTTTACTCGCTGCCCTAGGTCCATTTATGCACTCCTTAACTCTCTTCCCTGGGCAGATAGTCTATCTTTCAACTTCTAGCTTAATGTTTGTACCTCGCTTGTTCCCAGCCACAAACACTAATCCTATCTCATTTGATACATCTTATTCGATCATTGGTCGCGTTTCGCGCTTATACTTATTCTATACCCGTGTCCAATCAGTGGCTGAGATTAAGCATAGGACCCAGTTGCACTCATCTCTTATCACTTACATGCTTACATTCTGAGATTAGAGTGTGTCTTTGTCTCTCAACTGTAATTGGTTGAGCGGGGTCTCCCCCTTGACTTGGCTTTGCGCCTCGTCTAAATTGACTGTAGCCTTGTTCGGTGTGACTTCTGTCCCTTGGATAGAGGACCTGGCTGTTGTTGGTTACACCTTCCTAGTTGCTCATCCTCTACTATCCCTGTTGGGACATCCCTCTTTAGCAACTAGAGTTTGTGTGATAACACCGTTCAAGGACACACATTAGCGAAGCCATGGGGGGTGGTCCCTATAAAAATTAAACTAAGGGTTTTAATCTATAACAAAAGAAAAAGTCTATTCTAGGAGTTATGATGAAATAACTTAAAAATAAACCATAAAATATTGCAATATGAAATTAAAACCCACAGCTTTTAAGATACAACACAATTCATGACATTGGTAAAAATTAACTAAAAATAAAAATAAAAAGAAATATTATAGAACAGTGCCGATGAAAATGGAGTGCTTGCAAGGGTTGCTTCTGTGGTCTTGGTGAAAGTATTGCAGTGTTTTAGTTGGTAAATTTTAAGATTATTAAATGAGTGGATTAGGGAATGGGTAAAATTGTTGGTTTGGTCCAACCGAATCTAACTCTTTGGACTGAGTGCTTTAGAGGCTTAACTGAGTGTCCAACCAGGTGAGGATGAACCTTCTTACAGTAGCTTGCTTACTCTTCGGTATAACCCATGCAACCTCCCGAATCTGCCAAGAAAGATGAGATTGGATTGTCCTATTAAAGCTATGTACCTTACACCTGTTTCTTATTAACCCGACATGTTCAGACTAAGCTGCAGCGGTTAAGAGCATACTTTGGGTTTAGGGTATTGGTCCGTTTTATTATGATTGAAGTGGATGATTAATCTACACTAAACCTCAATAATATCTTTTCTTCACACCAAATGGTGGAGTACTTCGGTAGAGCAAGGGGGGTTAATTTTAGTTGGTATTTTTTAGAACAATTGTGGTTTATTTTGTAGCACAAAAGTTAATGATTGAGAACAGATTGTAAGTCCCCCTGGGACGCTTTGTGTGCTTGATGGAGTTGTTTAATTACTACTGCTCAAAATAAACTAATCTAAAACAAAAGAAAGGAAAAAAAGTTGCGGTAAAGTAAAAAAATAAAAAAGTGCGAATCCCCCCTGGGGGGATTGGGGTCAGGCGTTGGAATTGCCTGCTATGCACTTTTTATTCTTTTGATTACAATATGAAACTTAAAATGAAACACTGCTTTCCCTTTATGCTTAGGGAACAAGACAGTTTACAAATTAATGTGAAAGTGAAACAACGCTTGAACAACTAATTCACTGGGTGGTTCTGGGAGCTTCCAAATGTCTCTCTTGTGAGTTTTTTAGCTCCAACTTGCTAAGAACATAAAACAGACCAGCAAGCTAATGTTGATTAAAAATGACAATTAGAATACTTTAAGAGTGTTCTGACAATGCTACAATTTGTCAAATTGAAAACTAACTAAACTAGTAATGAAAAGCAAATAAAAATGAACCAAGAACACGAATTAGAAAGTTCGTTTCTTGGGATCTTGGCTTGCTCTTTTGGGGCAACCAATAGCAAGCTCTTAAAACAGCCAAATATACACTTCAACCAATACAAAATTTTCCTATCAATAACTCTAGATTCTATCATAAAACAAGCTTGGAAAGGAAAATTTGTAAAACTAGATCTAGACTTGAAATTTATATTTTAAAAGAATCGAGATCTAATAACTCAGATCTACTTTCGGATTTGCTTGATAAAATGTAAATCTTAAGACAAGTAACCAGTAACCAAAGATAGTAGAAGAAGTTTGGATCATAAGAAGTTTGAACCCATGGGGTTGAGCGTTGAAGATGGGCAATGGAGTCTCTTTCCTGATGCACCAATGGAATCAAGTGTCTTGATTGGTTCTATTGGATGGAGTATAGAGCTAACATGCTCACCACATCGTCCAACTTACCTGCAGAATCACAACAAAACTAGCAAAGAGGATTAAAAGCATGTGTAAATGAATAACAGAAAACTTGAAAGATAATAGATTCAAACAAGAAATCATACTACTTCTAGCATTTTAATATCATCGACAAAAGTAAGCAACCTATAAAGTATTACTCACTATTCCTTATGAAAGATAACTTCCCTTTAAAGGACAAATGGATCCCAACAATTGCAAGCATGAAATAGAAAGATACAGGTTACCTCATGTTATCAAAGCACACCAAATCCAACCAAGGACAACAACAGGGTAAGCCTCCAAAGCCTTCTTATTAACTCAATAAAAAAATATTACAATACAATGCCAGTAGAGGTTTCACCTTCTGATGGTTACAATGGGCCTCATCTCCTTAATTTATAGCAAATGGTAAGCCAACTAGGTTGCAAAACCCTAAGGAGAGGATCCTTCTTAATTGTAGAGCAAGTTATCTCATAGCCCATGGAGATGCGCCACCTCAAGAGAAGGTGGGCACACTCCTCACTTGGAAAAAATCACATGAAATGGAAAATGCCGAGTTGATGAAGGAGCTCACGCGTGGATGAGAGCTAACACGTGATGTTTCCATGCTTTGATGGAATAAACGTTGATGAGTTCTGATTGGAGCTTCAAAATAGAAGCTTGTCCACATGGGTGGTGCCACCTCATAAGAGGTAGGCGCCCACCAAAAGATTTACTACCACTCCAATTCCGTACACGACCATGGAGAAACTGACCCACGTGAAGGTTTGAGCGAATATGAGTTTGAAATTTCCATGTTTGACTTTCCAACCAACTAAAATATGATGCTTTAGCCATATATATAATCGACCACCATATGTGAACTAAAGCCATGTCATTTGGCATGTGATTAAATTCATTTTTTATATTTTTTAATTTTTTACCATGGTGCATTTTGATGCATTTTTAGCATTAAAGTACCAATTTGTACCTCTTACAGGAAAAACTGCTCCACGGAACGTTTTGGTCGACTGAAACATAGGAAAACTGGGTACAAGGGTAAAGAGGATGCTTTGAGCGTGAAAACGAGCATCCCTATGCCAAATTCCGACTCTGGATCACACTTTTATCACTATTTGAATTATTTCATTTAAATCGTTAAAAAATGGCTTAAAAATGTGAAAACATTATTTTTCTCGGAACTCACTGAAACTCCTGGGGGACCTAGTACACTATTTTAGCGTCTAGCATGTTTATACATGTTACAAAATGGACTCTAATAACCCCCTAAGGCCTAACCACCACTTTGGGCATTCCAACTTTGGAGGTGTAGGAGAAAAAGTCATCGATTCTACTTGACTAAAGGCAAAGCATAATCGACAAGGGAAAAAACTCCTTGGAATACCTTCTTTGGTTGTCAAGTCCTAGGAAATCGAGTCACTCAAAGGCCACCATGCTAGCACACTTTATTACAAACCTCGTGGGGCATGGTCATGCAAAAATTAAAAAGGGGCCCTGAAAAGGCCGAAATTTGGAACTTCTGAACTCTGATAAGCACAAGTAAGTGTGCAACATTGGCGGCTCTCTAAAGTCCAAGTGTCCAACTGAAGTGCAACTTTAGGTGGTAACATTTGGCTCCAACTGCGGGATGTGTGCTCGATCTGGTCTTAAGGCAAGTAGAGCATACAAGAACATCAGAATCTCCGGTTTCTATGACTTGTAAAAACATCTCAACTTGACAAGAAAACCTTTTAGTAGCACAAGTGTTTGCAATAAACCACTGAACCATAAGTTGCTTTATTCAAAAAACTCGCTAATGAAAAATCCTTATAAAAGGGAAATACTGAAAAATGCATAAAGCAAATGCTCACTTTGAGGAGCTTATTTCCTAATCTAAGCATGTCATGATAAAATTGTTAAGTAAAATGATAAATCCAATGCAACCACCTTAACATTTCATCAATATAAAAAACTTTCACCTTGTGTTTGGTTATCAGCCAAAACAAGGATACCTTATTCATGAAATGCAAACCTGCGAAAATATTGAGGATGGGAGGGTTGGATGGGAGATCATAACCATGCAGAATATCATCAAACTGTTTCCTCAACTGGCAGGTCCTCTCACAGGCTGCTTCTATCCAAGATTGGATAGGATTGATGTACAAATCTGTACGATGGGGTATGTTAAGTTTCATACATTCATATCATAAAAACATAAATGCATAACCAAGATCACTAGAAGAAAGACAAAGCACAAAATAGTGACACAGAGTTTATCCTGGGAAACCCAATTGGGAAAAACCCAACAACCTTCGTATAGAGATGATGATCCCGAGATCAGAGTACAAATGATAAAAGAGAAAATGTGAAAATGTCTTCCACAAGTAGAAACCCCAAAACAGCTTCCTCCTCTAGCTTGTGCGAATTCTGCTCTCTTCCAAGTGATGCGCAAATGTGAAGTGTGAGAATGAGATAATGAGGTGCACTAGCCTCTTATTTATACAAGTGCAAACATGAAAAATACCTTAACTGTGCCGACTTCACCTGGGGGCAATAAATAATTTCTTTTTCTTCTTTGCACCCCGAGGTTTACATTGGTTCTTTCATGTGTTTACATAAGTAATTACATCAAGTACATCTCCCTTAGGAGGTACAATCAAGTACAATGAAAGTACAATAAAATACAATGAATAATATCTTCCGAAGTTGCACAAAATCCAACACTCCCTCTCAACGAGGAAGGTATTCTTCGGTCTTCATCTGCATCACGATCATCTGGGTTTCATCTTGTACATCCATTCTGTCTCCATCATCTCTATACATACTGAAGGTTGTCCACACAGTCTCAGTTCATCGAGAAGTGTCGTCATGCATCATCTTCACCAGTCCTTCGGTGGGTCCAAGAGAATCACTCAATCCTGGATTCAGGAGAATCTCTCAATCCTGAATATCTAATACATTTTCACCAGTCCTTCGGTGATTCCAGGAGAATCACTCAATCCTGGATTCAGGAGATTCTCTCAATCCTGAATATCTGATATATCTTCACCAGTCCTTCGGTGAGTCCAGGAGAATCACTCGATCCTGGATCCAGGAGAATCACTCAATCCTGGATATATGAGATTATCAGCTGTGCCATCTCTGCTATATCATTTGCTACCTGTTTGTCTCATCTGTCGATGGGGTCCTCCCATACCTAGCTGATATCTCAAACAAGCAAAAGGGCACGGCCATCTATTGACTGTCCGACTCATCTGCCTATGGGATTTCTTCCATATCTGGCTGAGTACCTGGACTGTAGAGGCACCTGTGTAACCACACGGCCAATTGCTGACTGTCCTACTCATCTGCCTATGGAATTCTCCCATATCTGGCTGAGTAACTGGACTGTAGAGACACCTGTGTGAACCCAACCGACTGCTGACTGTCCTACTCATCTGCCTATCAAATTTCTCCCATATCTGGCTGAGTAACTGGACTGCAAAAGGTACCTGGGTGAGCCCGACCAATTGCTGACTGTCCTACTCATCTGCCTATGGGATTTCTCCCATATTTGGCTGAGTAACTGAACTGCAGAGGCACTTGGGCAACGCAAGGCAAGCATCTCAATGTCGTCTTTCCCTCTCAAGGAGGGACACGTTCTCTTTGACTCCAAGTCTTCTGCGAAAGTATTCAAACTTCAACCCTGGGAATAGCCTTGGTGAGAACATCTACAGTCTGGTCGTCTGTCGGCACGTACTATAACTCGACCGCACCTTTCTTCACCATATCACGAATGAAGTGATATCAAATCTCGATATGCTTCGACCCGTCGTGAAATACAGGATTCACTAACATCTGCACACAGCTCTGGTTATCACAGTGAATCACTATCGGCTCTGGAATCTGGCCGAACAATCTTGCCAAGAGTTTATGAAGCCAAATTGCTTCTCGAGCTGCTGTGCTAGCAGCCATGTACTCGGCCTTTGCAGTACTGAGTGCTACTGAGTTTTGCTTCTTGCTGCACTAGGAAATAACTGCAGAACCCAAACTGAAGCAACATTCGGAAGTACTCTTCCGATCTGCAACACATCCAGCCCAATTTAAGTCTGTAAACCCCTGCAATCTCAGGTCACAATCTGAAGCATACTTCAATCCATATCCCACAGCGCCACGTAAATATCTGAGCACATGTTTTTCAGTAATCCAGTGAATCTGCCTCGGTTTGCACATGCACTGATTGAGGGCATTCACAGCAAAACATATATCTGGTCTGGTGTTGGTCCGATACATTAATGACCCAATCAATTGGCGATACATGGTGGGATCAATCAAATCATAATCTGAAGTAGAATCTCTCAACTTCTTCCAATTTGCATCCCATCGGAGTAGCCATGGACTTGCAGTCCAACATTCCGAATCTCTTTAATATATCAATGGTGTATTTTCCCTGTCCTAGGAAAATCTCTTTCTGCCTCTGCCATACTTCTAATCTCAAGAAGTAGTGCATCAATCCAAGATCAAACTCAGAGGTGAAATTCTTCTTACACCATATAATGAGTTTCTCATTTCCTGTGAGAAACAAGTCATCAACATATAATACCAAAATCAATGGCTCATCATCTACAACCTTGTAGTAAAGGTTGGGGTCTGCATCACTCTTGGAAAATCCCAAGCTCACCAGGAATCCGTCTATTCGTCCATACCAAGCACAGGGTGCTTGCTTGAGTCCATGAGGCTCCTTTCCTTGGACAATAAACCCATCTGGCTATTCGATGTAAACTTCTTCCTCAATAACACCATTGAGAAAGAACTGTATTCACATCCATCTGATGCAACTTCCATCCCATAGCTGAAGCAATAGCAATGATCGATCTGATGGAAGTATATCGAACCACGGAAGCAAATGTCTCATCATAGTCGACTCCCTCTTTCTGAGAGAACCGTCTACATTTTGCAAAGTCTGTTGTGCCCATCTAGGTCTTTTCCGACCTACAACATTTCTGGGGATATCAACTGGATCAACGGAATTGATAGGTTCATCCTCTTTTGCTAGCTCCCTCCCGAACTGGAGGGGGAGATGATCTCATCTCCTTTGATTCTAGCATCAATATCCATGTCTGATCCTCTGCCTTTCCTAACAGCCATCTCTTCTTCAAAGGTTACATCCCTACTGACTTCAGACTGTCTAGATTCTGGGATGTAGATTCTGTATGCCTTTGAAGACTCACTGTATCCCACGAAAGTTCCCTTCTTGCGTGAAGGTTCTAACTTCGTCCTTTTCTTCTTGGGCACATGTATGTAGACTAGATAGCCAAATATCTGAAGGTGGCTCACTGCTGGTTTCACTTCTATGAAAGCTTTTTCCGAGGTCATCCTTCTAGGTTGAGAGTCATATTCTAGGAAGCTTCTTGTTGAACATCAATGGGATTCATATGTCCATCGAAACAAGTCTTCTCTTGTAGGCCAAATCACATGGTCTTTTCCCTACAAGTCAAATCCCGACTGATGATCAGTGACATTGTATAGACAATAGTTTACACATGCATCTTAGCTAATACTTTATCAAAACAATCATAAGCATGTCTACCAAACACTTATGGGAAGTATCTAGATGTCTGCTATCTCCACTAGGGCATGTCGTCAAGAGTGTGCACTACTCTAAACATGCAAGAGGGAGATGTCATCTAGACTAGCTTCATCATCTGTTCATGCAATGTTGTGTAGCTCATATGCATAATAAATATAACAAGGTAAACTATATCAACTGCTCAATGCACTTCAGATAGATCTGCATATAATGAAGATAAATATGACAACACAGATCTATGTAAGCAAGAAAGACAAATACTTATCTCTTATTGTTTTTGTGTGTGGGCTCCCACTGCCTTCTTGTGGGAACCAAGGGAGATCTTTGTTCTTGCAATCTAGATCTTCATATCTTCTAGAAGAGGAACTCCGAACAATCATCATTCCTTGACTTCTTGAGAGTAGTATCTTCTTCAACATCAGCAGTGGATGCTTCATGCTTCCTTTTACTTGAACTTCGACAACTATTTGCGTAGTGTCCATATTTTCTGCACTTATAGCATTGAACTTGAGATATGTCCTTCTTCTCCTTTTGATTTGGGCGAGGACTTGATCTCCTATCTTGGGTGCTTGTGTTTATGGAACTTTCTACCTTTTCCCTTACCCTTCTTGGCATGGGAAACAAAAACTTGGTTCTCCTCTGGTTGAGTGCCATGGCCATGGAGTCTTTGACGTGCTGCAATCCTGGTTTCTTCCTGAGTGTAATCTGCCCAAAGCTTATCAAACTTTGGTAGTTTGGATCTACCACTTATGCTTTGGATAAAGGACTCCCATGATGGTGGAAGACCATTTAGAGTGTGGAGGACAAGCTCCTTATCATTAATAAGATCTCCACCGGTGCTGAGCTTGTCTCTGAGTTCTGTGATCTTCATAAAGTATGAGGCAATGGATTTTGACTTTGCTATCTTCATATTTGAGAGCTGGTTTCTCAAAGTCATGGATACATTAAGGCTAGTGTGTTCAAACAACTTCATAATGGTCTTGAACATTTTCCTATCATTCTTCTTTCCTGAGATTTGTGGGACCAAGTGATCTCTCACTGAATCCACAAGTATCCTTCTTGCTTTAGCATCATTCTTCCTCCATCAAGATTTATCTTGTTCGGCTTCTGGTTTAGGAACCTTCTCATTTACATATAGTAAGAGATCATTTTCTTCTAGAAGCAGAAGCACCCTAGACTTCCAGGAGATAAAGTTGGAGGCTCCTTCCAAACGATCTTCAACCTTCATACCAATCATCTTGCCTGCAGATTTGGTTCAGAAACCCTAGTAGGGGCTAGGTCAAAAATGAAAGTTGATAATTTGAAAAACTGAAACCACAGATAAATGCGCCTTGCCAAGGAGAGTTGAATTGAGGGCGGGTTGGTCCAAATCTGTGGAGAGAAATGAGTTAAAACTGAAACTCTAATTTTGCTGCAGCCACAGAGTTAGGTTAAAAATTGAAATTCTTGGAATTGAATTCCGTCTTCACCAAAAGATGCGCCCTGCCAAAAAAACGAAATTCCTATGGCTCTTTTTCTAAAAAATGATGGGTGAAGACTTCACAAGATGAACCCTAATTCCGGCAGGGTTCCGACAATGTTTCGGCAATGGCTTCTTCTAGAACTGCTCTGATACCATGTTAAGTTTCATACATTCATAGCATAAAAACATAAATGCATAACCAAGATCACTAGAATAAAGACAAAGCACAAAATAGTGAGACAGAGTTTATCTTGGGAAACCCAATTGGGAAAAACCCAGCAACCTTCGTATAGAGATAATAATCCCGGGATCAGAGTACAAATGGAAAAAGAGAAAATGTGAAAATGTCTTCCACAACTAGAAACCCCAAAACAACTTCCTCCTCAGCTTGTGCGAATTCTGCTCTCTCCCAAGTGATGCACAAATGTGAAGTGTGAGAATGAGATAATGAGGTGCACTAGCCTCTTATTTATACAAGTGCAAACATGAAAAATACCCTAACTGTGCCGACTTCACCTGGGGGCAATAAATAATTTGTTTTTAATAATTTTCTTTTTCTTCTTTGCACCCTGAGGTTTACATTGGTTCTTTCATGTGTTTACATAAGTAATTACATTAGGTACATCTCCCTTAGGAGGTACAATCAAGTACAATGAAAGTACAATAAAATACAATGAATAATATCTTCCGAAGTTCACAAAATCCAACAAGGTAGATCAACCACACCACCATACTGCCTTACAGGGCTTATTGAATGAAAAACCTCTGTAGTAACACAAGCCCTAGGCTGCTCCAAATCATAAGAGAATTCTGAATGTGAAGATGAAGGTTGTGATTGACTTTCAATTGACTGAGTCCCATCTGAAACCTCAATGCACTGCTCCTCTAGGTCTTCATTACTAGTACTTGTTATCACACAACTTGTAGTTGTCCCTAATGGTATTCCATCTGGAATGGTAGAGGAGATGGACAACTAAAGAGGTGACCCAAGAGATGCCATGGTTCCCAATGCAAGCTGGGAGTCACGATAATTGAGGCACTCTTCACTTTAGATCTAGACAAGTCAAGACCAAGGGGGAGACCCTATAGCCAATCAAAGAAGATTAGCCAAAGCAATGGTTCCTAGGGAGATGTGAAAATTGAGTTACGGAAACCAATGCGAGCTTATTAGGTGAGCCCAATAGTTTAAGTATGGTTGGAGAGACTTAAGATATGAGAAGTGTTTCAACCAATGAATGAGTTAGGCCACCTAGGGAGATCAAAGAGATAGATCTAGTATCATAAAATACACAAGTGGGACCCACTTCCTTAAAATATGGAAATGACCCAAATGGGACCCACAAGGTGAAGTTAGGAGTGATATGGCACTAAGGGGTGTTTGATGATGTGGATCTATGGATCCAAGTTAGATTAGGCAACACCCACATATGGGATCTAGCACATGACACAATCCCCAAGGAGTGCGAATTGATCCAAGGAGACTAGTGCCTTAAAATGAAGGGGTAAATGGAGTCCAAAGTATGCCAAAATGTAGATTGGGATGGTTAAGGCAATTATCAAGGTGGTTCTTCAGTGGCATGCCCCAAGGTAGGCTAGATCTCCATAGATCTAAGGTTGAAAGTGCATCACCCAATGACCCAAGTGGGGCACAACCCTCAAAATGAGGAATGGGGCCCACAAGGCAAAAATCAAAGAAGTGAAGCACTAGGGGTAGGTTATCAAATGAGAGGAGTGCAAATCAAGTGGGATCTCACCTACCCATGTCTTGGAAGTAGCAAAACTCACCCTCCCAAGGAGTGCGACCTCACCCAAGGAAGGCTGAGTGCTTTGGGAAGTGTGTCAAATGAAGCCCAATCCACACCAAACTATAGATCCGAATTGCCGTGGATGCTATAGAGGTGGGTTTTCAATATCTTACCCAAAGCCAAGCTAGATCCAAGTAGATCTAGGAAAATAGAAAATGAGGGTTTTGATTTTAAGGGTTTGATGACCAATGAAGAAGAATGGATGGATCTAGGTACATACCTTGAAGAACTTACCTCAATTGCTTGTGGCCACTTTGCAAATTGATAACATTCCCCTATGTGTATATTCAAGAGTGAGATCTTAGTGCTCCAAGCCAAACGTCCTCCTCCAAAGAATCCAAATCGTCCTCCTCCTACAAGACAAGATCAAGTGAAACAGGCCAAGTAAGAAAACTATGAAAATGATGAAGAGATGTAATAGAAAGCATCAACTATGTCACAAAGATACAATAATGATACTCCCTGTCACCAAGATCAACCCAAGAGAGAATATGTGGATCCCTCCAACAATAACCCTCTTCAAATCGTCCTCCTCTCCACCAATTTGGCCTCCCTGCAAGAAAACGTGTAGCCCCCAAGATCCACAATGATACATAGAAGAGATACTGTATATTCAAAGTGCAAAAGAATCCACAAGACAAGAGAAGTATGCTCCACAAAGAAGTATTCTATTCCAATATTCAAGAGCTCCAAAGGTGCTTTTACAATAGGGGTCTCCTCCTTATATAGGATAATAAAGACCAAAACCCTAGATCTCAAAACCACTTTACAATACAACAAGATGAGTGGTTGAGATTAAAAGATCTCATAATCAAATCAATGGCTAAGATGACCCTATACATCATATCACATGGATCACTCAAAAGAGGGATGACGTCATAGCCTAAAGTGACTCATGGAGGGTGACGTCATCACTAGGAGGGAGCTAAGACACATGGGCCCACTTCATATGACTAGGACATGACTCAATAAGCTCATGGTGGGGCTAGGTGGCATCAATTCTTACTAGCTCATCCCCATGGCACAATAATATAAAATAATGTGTCCAAGATAATACAAATGATCAAATCTTGTCTCCAAAATTGATAGAGACATGCAGTAAATGGCCTCCTGTGGACTGATGATATCTGGCTGGAAGATGGGGGGTTCATCCTGGAAGACCTCTGTGAAGACCAAGTGCTAAAACATTGCCTCAATTGCCCAAATCGAATTCCTCAGTGACCCTTTTATTCCATTTTTTATCCGCCTCGATAACTGTAAAGCTGCCCAAACTGACACCCAGGGTGCCTGCGTTGTCAACTGAACCCACTAGGCTCTTTGGGAGGGGGGTATAATGGTAAAATCAAGGGGCTGGACCACCCCCTCCTCATACAACGCCCTAGGTGAACTGGCCTCTCATGGCACCTGCTGGACAGGCTGGGAAAACAGCCGCAAATCTGGTCAACAAGTGGATAACTGCATCTATCCCTTTCAGAAGTGCTCGGAACTGAATGATAAGTGTCTCATTGGATCCAGAAGACCCAAACCCACTAAGAATGTGTACTCATACACCATTGGTTGACCTGAGGGGTCAACAATAAGGTCCACCATATCCGGACAATGCATAATCTGATGATCTGGAATAATAATAAAACTTGTTGAACTGCATCAATCACCATCTGAATCATATGTCCACCATATGGTATCATCAACAAGAGTATGTGGGACCATCAATCATCATCCATAAGCACATATGGCCCACACCATCACGGATCCCGAGGATGACCATGGTCAAACTATGTTTGACCGGGTCAATATACAACTAAGGACAAGATTATATCAATAGACTAAAGACATGTTCTTTTAATCATATTACAACCAAGGACAAGATTATATCAATAGACTGAAGACATGTTCTTTTAATCATATTCACAGCATAGCTTAAAGTACATCATCATTCCATGGCAATTTAATACATGTGGATATTTTAGTGTTATTTATATTTCACTTGCACATAAGTTTTAATGACAAACTCACCATTTGACATGGTCTAATTGGTAGCTAAGGGTGAAGGCTAAGACAAGGTTGGGCAAAGGGGATGACTTGACCAAACTCAACTAGGTGACACTTTGGACGGGGGAAAGGGGGTGCTACACTCTGTGCCAGACAAATAACACAAGGAAGGGTTGTGCCTCACAAATGGATAAGTTGTTTAGAGAGTGCTTATTCAACTTAGGCATCATGTCTACATCAGGCTTGATCCAAGTTCATTAGGATCATTCAATTTCACTTCATGGCCTTTTTGGCCTACATAACCCTTCGGATTTCAGATGTGCTAAGAAGCACAACTAGTTGCAGCTTGCATCCAGGGCACATTTATACATATATATAAGGTCAGCAATAATAGATATAACTTTGAGTAACCATTGCTTTTTGGACCTTTTTATACTCTTCGAGGAGTATTTTAGCAGTTCATCGCTCTTGCCCTTTACTCACGTGTGTTTAAAAACACATTCTAGAGTTTACAGTTTCCATGGGCGAATTTATAAAGATTTCCAATAGGTAGTACATGAGCTTTCAGTTTTAGCCAACAACATCTCAAGTGACTAGGGGGACTTCTGCCAGTGCCAAACATCGGGACAACCAACCATAATGATTTAGGCCATCCAACTCACCAAAGGCAAGTTCTGTCACCAACTCAGAGCGGAGACACTAAACAAACATGGATGCGGTCCAACACAGAGGTAGTAATGGGGAAGTCCTCAGTATCAAAAAGTCAAGAAAGACAAGTCAAAGGTAAAAGCCAATATAGGAAGGTCATGGATGGATGGAGTCAAGTGAAAGTGGTGCCTAAGCTAGCAAACAAGAATGTCTAGGAAGACCATATCTATGCTCATGGGAGGGTAATAAAACCAATGGGTTTTATCGAGAAACCTAAGTGTGCAAGTGATACATCCATTCAATAATTATAACATCAACCAAGACATTCAATTTTAATTTTAATTTTAATAGTACTACCATATCCTGAATCATATACCAAGCTAATGCTATGAAGATGACCAAAACAACAAGATAATAGTCCATATTCAATAATCAGAAATCCATAGGTCATATCACATCATAATAATAATCATCATAAACCATCTGAAACACTGCTGCAATAACACCTCTAGGCATTGAACTGAAACTGTATGGAATAAAGGGTCACATTGGTCATCAAATCTGAACTCTCAAGGCTCAGCCTTGCCACAAGGTCTAACTTAAGTCTGATATAATATACTGCTCTAATCATGAGTGATCTCAAAATACAATCTCATCCTAGGCAATCTCTGTAAAAGCAAAGCTCTGAAATGTGCAGATATCTGCTCAACAAGGATAGTAGCCTTGCTACTATGGTGTGATAACAGTACTCATGTTTGATTATGACTGATCATATGAAAAACATTCATGCTCCTTTTCCATGCAAATATTTCCCAAGTTCTAAAAGTCCATAAACACCTCATAAATAGGTTTTTCAATAAAACCATCAAGAGACTCTGACTCAAAATTACTTTCCTTGGGATATGTCATATATGGGGTTTTCAATCATGCCTTCAAGAGATTCCGGATCATCAGGTTTTTCTTCAGACGAGGCATATATAGGGTTCTCCATAAATGTCCAGTTATCATCATTAACATCTATGTCAGTCATGAGGGATTCTTCTTCACTTATAGCATAATTCAAGCTATGTCTGTCTTCTTCATGCTCATAATAAACTTCTTTACAAGACTCGTTTTCAAAAATTTTACAAGAGAACAAGCTTTCCCTAACTTCATTACCACGTGGAGAGTAAAGAGGAGTATTATCGTACACAATACGGTCTTCGTCATAAATTTCTCTATAAGCCCTTGTACTGGTTTCTTCTGAAGGTAGATGCGAAGTACAAGTGTCATCATCCTCTCTGAAATAATCTTGAGATAGCTCCAAATCTTCAATGCTTTTCATCATGGCATTATGAAGAGGTTCCTCAATAACATCTTCCATCAATGGTTTCTTAAGAATTTCTTCATCAACTTCTATAATGGCTTCTTCGGGTGGCCATTCTGGAATACAAATGTGGTCATCTTCACTAAAGTAATCTTGAAATCTCAAATCATCAATGTTTGTTACCATGGCAATGTGAGGAAACTCCTCAAAGACCTCCTCAATTAAGGATTCCTTATGAATGTCTTCGTTAATCTTAGCAATGGCTTCCTCTTCAGGTAAGTTTGGAACATACATATGATCATCATCATTGAAATGGACTTGAGAACACTCAGAATCTTCCATATTTTCTGTTAAAGTGAAATGAGTAGGGTCCTCAACAATGTCCTCAATCAAGGATGCTTCATGAAACTCTTCAATGGGATCATCATGGATCATTCTCTCAAAGTCAAACTGTGCTCCAAGGAGAATGACACCCTGCTTTTCAATAAGCTGCGTAATCTCTTCTTTAGTGAGAGAGGCTAGAGGAACCTCCACATATTCAATGTTCTCTGTCATGACGACACGAGGAGGCTCGAGGTCTTCCGTGTGATATTTTATCTCAGGTAAGAAGTAAGCCAAGGATTTTTCAAGGAATCTTTCCACATTGTCATCGTCATACTGCCACTGCTTTAAGAAAATTCTAAGGAAGCATGAAAGGGAGGTAACACATTTGCTAGGAAGGCCCTCAATAAACCAATAATAAGCCTCTCCTTCCAGAGTACCCGCAAACATCTGCATCATATTATCTTCATACAAAACATTGAAGTCAGCCAGAACCTTAAGGAAAGACATGATGTGTTGGATGACTGGATCACCATTTCCATAAAACATCGGCAGATAACTTGATATATCCTCCTCACCATAGTGATAGTTAGGAAAACCTGGGATGTTGAAAAATTGAGGGGAGGATATGCACTAGCAATTTGAACACCAGACTCTTCGTCATCCATATTGGTATCAAAAGCATTAGTCTGAAATAACCCTGGAGGAAAACTGGTACTGAATCAGGGGAGTTGTCAAAATGATGAGCTTTTGAGTGTACTATGTCCAATGGGCTCATCTACACACAACCAGTCTCAACAAATCTATGAGATACAAGGGTTTTATCCCTTCAATGGAGTCGCCATGTGAGAATAAAAATATGCATTAAAAACTCTCACAAAATTACTTTTTGTTTTACTTTGAAATTTTATAAAAGGAAAAAGGTTAGTGGAGTTGCCAGATGAAAGAATAAAGGTATACTCTAAACAATCATCAAACAAAGCAAAAACAAAAAAGGAGAAAACTAAAAGTTGTGACCCAGGAATAGAAAGGTTTATCCCCGGCAACGGCACCAAAATGTTGCCCCCAAGGACACACCGAGCGGCTTGAAGGTTTCCTGCTGCATTCCCCCCAGGTGTGTATTAGGCGGCAACAGTACCCATTGTCGTTCGCCATTGGCATCTAATATTTTAACCTGCTGTTCAATTGGACCATTATTCAACAATAAATCTCAGTATTAAGGGTCATGCTTTCAAGTTAAATTGGGAATAAAAAGTGCTTGAATATTGCATTTACTCTCAGCCTATTTGAGGAGCTTACACTCGGTTTTGCACCTTGAAGAGAGATCAACCTTAAGCACCTAATCTACAGGTCTATTTTACTGCATACATCCTACAGTTCTGGAAGGTATTTCTCTATCTTTTATATCCATATCTTGCTTGAAAACCTTTCCATCATAAGCAAATGCCAAGGTTTAACAATCAAGACTTAAGTGTCTCATTTTATTCATGCAATCATTCTCCCAATAAGCTGACATAAATGATCAATTTGGCCCTATTCTAGGACTGCCATGTCCTTTTGTTCTCTTCACTGATTAGCTTTGCTCTTTGAAAAGATTATTGCGCACCTTGTTTCTTCAGTGAATATTCTGATTCATTTCAGTTTTATCTTATTTATTAAGTGTGCAGAAGTCTAGCTTACTAGAATGACAGTTTCCCTCTGGGAGAAGTTACTAAGTTTTGGTTTACATTACTTGTTGAAAGGCGTTGTGGTGAATGCTCTCTTTTCAAAATTGGTGTCTAGTCATTTACTTACTAGTTACTTCTTCTTAGGCTCTTATCTTTGTTTGAACAGTGAAGGGATAATATTATCATCTAAATCATTTGAGGAAAAGCAATCATTCTTGATTTGGGATTGGTATGTTATATAAAACATTTGGCTTACACAACCAAACCCCTAAATTCTTATATCACTTTCCAAAAAGGACCTTTTTTTTATACTTGAGCAACAAGTTTGACTTTATGTCCATTCTCAGTCATTTACAAAGGAGGGATTTGATCATATGATTATCTATCACTTGGGTTGTTATTGAACTTGTCAAAGAGGCTTGTATACTCTCTAATCTCATTTGTAAAGACCAAGTGCATTAGAAGATTTAAGACTCTTGAGGTTGTATTAAACTAAGTAACAACATCTCATAAAACCTCAAATCGGCAAAAGTTACCCATTTTGCACATGGCTAGAGTGATTATTATCATTGGCTTTGTGCTCTTTTGGGTTGTGTACTCTTGCTTGGCAAGTGCTCAATTGTGTAATTGTAGGAGCACTAATATTCTCGTGTCTACGTGGCTTTAGTGGTGGCTAGAGTGATTGTTACCACTGGCTCTCTATTGGTACACCAAGTTGTTTATGGTGCATGATTATTGTAGATGGCTCATGACTAATAATCACATCTTAATAATTTTAAGTCATGAAGAGAAGCATCATCTTATTCATACATATTAATACTAATCCACACCAGTAATAATTGTGATTTATTCAAGCTAATGTGGATGTTTTTTTTTTTTGTAAGTCTGCAAAGTATATTAATAAAAAAAGAGGAAAATTACATAGCTCGTAGGCAATTGAGGCGGTCTGAGATGATGGAACCACCAACCTAATCTATCAAAGAGGTTACAGTGACTCTTGTAAACCATACAAAAAAACTGCCTCTTAGAGGGAGGCCAGGCTGGAGATTTATGATCATAGTTTGATCTGTTCATAGCTAATTTATACAAAAAACTGCTAAACATTCTATAACAAAAAAAACTGTAAAACGCAGAGAGAACCAATGGGCTGCGAAGCCGTTTTTGGGTCCATCATGGAAGAGTTATTTGGGAGGGGTTTCCTCCAGAATGGGGCAACCGCCCTGGAAGTCGCCGTCGGTCTCTGGCAGCTGGACAGGCAGCAGTGTAGTCTTGCGAAAATCCATGGGGTCATGCTCCACGAGATTGCAGATTTTTTTACTGGGAGGAGGCGCTATATTGGAAGGAATCGAGAAAGGAGCAGGAGGAGCCATGTGCCCTTTCGAGGGCACACCCTTACCGGCTGGCTGACCACTCGAAGCGCTGCCGCTACCAACCTCCATGTTTTCAAGGCCACAACGTCCAACTGCAAGATTGTTCCAGAAGAAGGTGGCATCCAAGATTGCAAGTCGGTCGTCCACATCAATGAGCTTGGCTCTAGCCGCCAGCACTGAATCTTTTTTTGAGCCCCAACTGTTAATCATATCCTCCATGAGCTTGCCAATCATATTTTTCGTGAGCCAATAATGATTGATATTACCTTTGCCTTTCCCCGAGGCCAGGTATTCTGAGACCAGTCAAGCTTCCCATTCATCTATCAGAACACGAACCGGCATGGAGACTCCCAAGTCGTATCCATCCTCTGTTACTGGCACAGGGGGATGTTGGCTCCTGCCCCTGCTTCCACTTCCCCGACGAGGAGAACCACACTGCCGAGACATTCCTGACGGCACAGAGTGAAGCAAGACCAAATTCCATGAACCAAAACTGTAGATTGCGGGGCAAGACCAACTCTTGCGAACACGGAGCCAAGGATCAATGGAGGGTATGCCTTCATCGTCCTCCCTTAGCTTGCTTATGGGGCAGTTCTCAAAGCCCACACACGCCATGTTAATGAACCAAGAGCCGAAGTAAATGAACCAGGTACCTCGAACTCCTCCCGCCAGCCGATGAAGGGACGTCCAAGAGAAATGGCGTAAATGAGCTAAATGAGCTATCAGCATCGCTTGCCAGGAGGTTAATGCATGCAAAGCGGGGTGCCACGTTGGGGGCTCCCGAGTCACAGGTCGAGGCTCACTCTCTGCATGTTGTCCAGTTGTCATGGTGGCTCCCGCATCCGGGATAATGTGGATGTTAATCTATGGTGGAATGATGTTTTATTTATTAGCATGATCTCATGTCAACATTTGCAACTTATCTTTAAAAGACTTGAGAAGTAATTTTGCTAAGTGTTTTTTCAATTTATTTTTTCCTGCAAGTACATTTTCATTTGATGACATTATATCTTTTCAAAGTACATTTACTTGGTGCTATATTATCGGTACGATATGGTTTTTCTTAATTGGAATACCTGTTAGAAAAATTGAAGTTATTATTTTCAATGTTATCATCCTAACCACTAAGTGATACATTGACATTCATAATGGAGATTATACAATCTGTCCTTTTCGTTACTTGGGTAGAAGACCTGTATCCGGTGTCTATAAAGAATTTTTAGGAGTTGTTGTTGACTCATTAGGTAGGTAAAACTGCAATCTAGGGGAACTCTACTAGTATAGTGACCAGTATTGGGACATGTCTCCTTGCATCCTCATTAGGTGCAACATGTTGGACATCCCCTTTGACTTTGGTCTAGTACCCCTAGTCGAGTAGTATTGCATTTGACAACACCGAGCACAGAATTAGGCCCCATGTACCATAGTGTATCTCAGGGATCCCCCCAGGAATCCTGAAACATGTCGATTTAAGCCTGGGATTTGGGAAAACGATTTTTGCTACTCAATGTTATGATTATGGATTTCTTTTATTAATGTATCATGTTTTATATGGTCATTTAGCTTCATTGTATCGTGTTCATTCTTATTTTATGATGATGTACTTTATTTTACATGCAATGATGTCATTTCATGAATGAATGGTCAATGGTGTAATTGCCAAGTCTAAGAATATTAATAATATAAATCACCTTAACTAAGAGTGTGTCTAGTCCTCACCTTCTCCTATCCTTTAGACACCTCCTTAAAAATCAGTGCTAGGGGTATACTTGGGGTTGTTTTCCAATAGCCCAGATAGCCCTAGGCAAAAGCCTGGCCAAGGTCTCCCCTTGGATAGTCTAGGCTCGTCTACTGTTGGGCCTAGGAAGCCTAAAGTGACGAACCCCCTTCTGTTATTGACACGTTGGGTTGGGAGTTCATAGTTGTGTCAGGTTAGCAGCCGATCAGCTTTTCCATCTTCTTGGGCTGCTAGTTTGTGCATCAACACCTCCAAAATCCAAGACCAGTGGAGTAATAAGTGAGTTGCTTTCTTAATTGATGGAAAGCACCCAAGAAAACACCCTACAATTATGAAACCTGCCAAGATAAAAACTGGACTGCAAAACTGTGATATGTGCCTGCAAAATAGTACTGAACAAATTGCCTATTGGCATGTTCTTGGTTAAAACTTAAAACAATCTTTGACTTTCTATGTTGACTTGTAAATGTGTAACAAACCACCACATTTGTGGCAAACTGTGATCAACCTCGCCTAATAGAATCTAGTCTGGAAAAAGAATGTGGTCTACACCTACATTGGGATGTGCCTGCAAAATAGTACTGAACAAACTGCCTATTGGTATGTTCTTGGTTAAAACTTAAAACAATCTTTGACTTTCTATGTTGACTTGTAAATGTGTAACAAACCACCACATTTGTGGCAAACTGCGATCAACCTCGCCTAATAGAATCCAGTCTTGAAAAAGAATGTGGTCTGCGCCTACATTGGGATGTGGCCTTAGTCTATTCCTAGTTGGCCTGCACAGTAGGAGTGGGGCTTGTGAAATGCTCAGGTCAGCCTGCACAACACCACCCATGACTTTTAACTAATGCCTCTAATCTGCAGATATTGTGTCTGATCTGCAACTTGTAAATCTACCCTGCAAAATGGCAACCGACACTGGTGAAACTTGCATTCAAATCTGCATAACAACTGATAAAATCGTCCCATGATTAATAAACACTATGAATGTTCACCCTGTCAGTCTTCCAGATAATACTTGTTCATTAAATTCCTTCAATATCTGATGCCATGCCTTCTAAGCCCATGATGGCTCCTCTTTTGAAATCTCTTTGTGCATTTTTAGGTGTCTTGCTTTTACTTATAAAATCCTCATGATGCTAAATTTATTCCTACCAGTTATCCTCATGCCCGTTTTATCTCATGCCATAAATAGTTATTCTTCTTATCCTCTTGAAATAGCATCATGCCAAGAATAGTCTCACGAAAAAGTATCGCTGCTACATTATTAATTCCTTGTGTTAATTATGTTCTTAATAGTACTGATAATTCCCAATGCTAAATATGCAACTGATGCCAAAATTGTCATCCATGCAGTTATCCATATTATGAGTCTAGTAATGCCACTGCCAATAACAGTGCATGGTTTTGCTGGAACACATGAACCATATGAATTTGCATTGCCGTTGTCACCCCAAACACTTTGTTTGTAACTGCAACTATGCCAAACTTGTGACATTAGTGTTAATCCAAGAACATGGTAAGTAATACATTTGACTTATTGAAAGGCATATCCCTTGACCTGTGGGATTCTTGACTTTGAGCAATGGTATCCAACTTGCATGACACGGGGTATACAGTGATAAATTGTGAAGTAAACAAGAAATTTAATAAGTGTGGCACTACATTGCAAGTATTGTGTTATGTTTGGATTTTTGACAATAGTTGCACTATTGTGTTTTGTGTACAGTTGGTGTGTTTTATGTCAATAAGGGAAAGGTGAGGAGAAGTTCTATGCTGCAACTTTGAGAGCATGTAGCTTCATCAGTATCCAACGGAATTATATCATCCAACATATCTGATTTATCAACCTGATCTGTTCTCTAGCTATTAGGAATCAGAATTTGATTTTGTGCCTTGCTTTTAAGAAAATGCCAGTTTTCTGTGAGCTACAAAATAACGCAAAACTTTGAGAGCATGTAGCTTCATCAGTATCCAACTGAATTATATCATCCAATATATCTGATTTGTCAACCTGATCTGTTCTCTAGCTATTACGAATCAGAATTTGATTTTGTGCCTTGCTTTTAAGAAAATGCCAGTTTCCTGTGAGCTACAAAATAACGCAAGAAAGTTACAATGATTTTCAAGGATTGCCTAATTAATTTTTAAACTACAAAGTAGACTTTTTCCAAAATTTGTGAACAAAGTGTGCAATGATATTGGTTTGTCAATGTAGGGTCCCTGTGATTAACAATTTTGTTATGCAATTTATTCTAATCCAAGAGTGACTCTACAAAAACAAATGGATGACAATAAACCAATTTTACACACAAGATGATAAAGGAAGCACAAGGGAAAATAATTGTAAGAGAAAAAAACTTCAAATTGCAATCCTATACTTCTGTGCAGCATGCAGAAGAAGTACTATTGTGATGACGTTCTGCTCTCAGTTGTCTCTTTCCTTGGGTGGTGAGGGAGAGGAGGTGTGCATTTGTGTTAGCACACCTAACCCCACCCACCCTCCTCGGGGGTGGAGGTGTGCATTTGTGTAACACCTCTAGCTTGAAGAGGGTGTGTATCACTGATGATTGCATATAGAGTTCTCTTATGAAAGAAGTGAAAGAAAGAAGAAAGAAATAAACTAATGTGCACTAATAACCATAATAGGTCAATGAGACATGGACATACAACAAATAAAAATAATGAAATAGAAGTGCATATTGCCATCTCCTTCCTAAAGCTGGAGAAAACAAAAAGTAAAACAAGTAATATCCTAACAAAATAGGGGCAGACTCATAAGGGTTAAACTGTGCAGTAGAGTACAGTGCATTAAGAAGATCCTCATAGTGAAGCAGAATGCTGATCCTTGCATATGTCAGAGTCAATTATTGTTGTTTTGCTCATAGTTGTAGTTTGTGAAGAAATGAAACAATATGGGTGCAGATATTTGCCAATGATGATGATAATGATGACCAGTGAATGATCAATGAGGATTTGATCCCTTATTTATAACATTTAACTTTCAAAGTGGCATCAACGTGTTTGCCTCCACTTAATTTGTGTGGCCCTGGCAGTACTGTGTGTAGGAAACTTGTACATATGGGGCCCACCACGCAATCCCTTGGTTGGGTGCGTGAGTGCATACACAAAAGAAATCTGTCATTTCCAACTTCATGGTGCTCATGTGTTCCCCCTGGTTGTGTTTCTGGCTACTTGGAAACTAATGGCAGAATAGTTTAAATCGCCATGCTGCTGCCAACTAGTGAGAGGCTAATTTTACTGCCATATAAATTGATGCCTTTACCCTACTTGATGCACATTTGATTTGTATATTGTTCGTTGTTCCAATGCACATTTGTATTCTTGGATTTTAGTGATATCATCCTTCTGAATTTCATCATCAATCTAGATTTCTTTTTTCCTCTTTCCAAACACATTCCATCTATTCTCTCCCCTATTCCATATCTTGTATCTATTCTTTCCAGCATATCTAGTGCCATCATCTCTACTTTGGTGTTGCTTGTTGCATAAGGTGCATCTCTAAAGTAATCAGTGGATGTTGGAGTGTTCATTCTTCGAAGTTCGTCCATTGACAATCTTGGACAGTCAGTTGCATGGAAGTTCGAACAGTTAAAGTAAAACAACTGTTTTTGTTGTTCTGTTATCTGAACATAATTTTTTTATGAAGAGAGCATGAGTCGATAAAGATGTAATGAAACATTTTAACCAAGCTAGATTTAGATATGTCGCATGAAGTTTGAGCAACAATTTGTGCTTATTTGAATCCTATATCTTTCAACATTCAGATTTAGATATGTCGCATGAAGTTTGAGCAACAATTTGTGCTTATTTGAATCCTATATCTTTCAACATTCAGATTCCAGCATTGCAAGACTTTTGTAAGAAAGGAAAGCCTGTATGGGGTACCTGTGCAGGACTTATCTTTTTGGCAAACAAAGCGATTGGTGAGTCACTGATTTGTAAAGTCTGTCATTCATTAGAATTGAGGGTGTGATTGTCTACACAATTAAAGTAATGCTATGTTGAATGATTTAAAAAATTAGCTCACCATCCAGGATGCTTTACTCAGGACAGAAATCAGGAGGTCAGGAACTTATTGGAGGGCTGGATTGTACAGTCCATCGTAACTTCTTTGGCGGCCAGGTAACTATCATAACCTATACGTTATTTTTCCTCAAGGTTTCATTATGCATTGTATAAGAGAATTTGATTAATAGTGACAGTGCAAAGATTGAACAGCTTCATTAAAAGAAAAGCTTGTCCTATATAATATATATGATTGATAGCTTCTTCTCTGATAGCCAGGAAACTAGCACAATCTGATGAACATCATATGTTGAGGATTATGTTTCTTTGTATAAAAGAAATGTATTGGTATTTTACCTCATTAATATCATTTGAACAATATTAAAGGTCATTTTGTAGGTACAATATATATGGTTGATAGAGAGTCAGTTACACAAATAATGCCGCTAAATTTATTCCATTTTTGGATTGAATGCAGCTAAATAGTTTTGAAACAGAACTACCAGTTCCTAAGATTGTAGAAGAGGAAGGTGGACCAGAAACTTTTCGTGCTTTTTTTATTCGTGCTCCTGCCATTCTAGAGGCAGGTCCATCTGTCGAAGTTCTAGCTGAATATACCCTTCTCTCAAATGAATCAACAAAGATGTGCTCTACCATAGAAAATACGGAAAATGAGGTTTGCTATCTTTTCTCTTAATAACATTCCTTGATTAGTCAAAATATACTAACCTTGTTATGACTGAGGAAATGAACAGTTAACGGTATTAATTGTGGAACTGCATGCAGCCTAGATAAGTGTACAATTTACTAGCTTAACCTGATGGAGAGTGTGTATGAAGTGTATAATTTACTAGTTTAACCTGATGGAGAGTGTGTATGAAGTGTACAATTTACTAGCTTAATCTGATTGATGGGGAGTGTGTATCAACCCTTTAGGTGGCATATACATTTGAATTCTGATTCTATTGTCCAAAAAACGTTTTCTGGTCTGTGTGTTGAACTGCTTACATTTTTCATAAAATCCATCTATCAGATGGTTAAGTGGGTATTTGATTTGAATTATGTTTTATTTTTTGTTGCTAAAACAAATGTAATCATAATTCCTTGTTGCTAGATCGAGGTGCAGGTTAGTGATATTCCAGTTTGTAATCAAAATTACACTCCAGAAGATAGCAGCATCCTAGAAATTATTTTTATTGGTACAGGCATTTCCTTTATTAGTAGCTATTAAGCAGCAGAATTTGGTCAACTTTTCTCAAGTCACTTAGCATAAATAATGTGCTCGAGTTGTGATGCTGCTAATGGCCATCTTTGGGTGCATTCACCTCATTTTGATATGCTGGAGCATTTGAATTTTGATGTATTGATACTTTCAATCCCAGATTTCCACAAAGTAATTTGAGGAGGAATGGAAATTACCATTGGAATATTTTGTCTTGTCAGCGGGGCCCTCTTTGTTTCTATATTCCATAATGGAGGCCTGATCCGTTCAGTTTGTCAATCTCTTTGAAGCTACCAGCAGCTCGTCATTTTTGCACACTTGGGCTGGATCATGGATGTGAGAACTGCATGAGATATAAGAAGATGAGATGATTTTATTAATGTTCAATGAGAGTTATTTGAGCTTAACCCTAGGCATGGTTACAAGGTATTTCTAAAATTCTTCAAAACATTTTACATGGCTTACCTTATACCCCAAAATGCATTGATGTGAATGAGTTTGGTCAAACCATAGTTACTTATACTTGATGTTACCTCCCAGGCCTGTACTGAATGATATTCAAGTCCCTAAATGAGGAGCAACCCTAGAGGCACTTAGTGTAAATTTTTCTGAGTTTTCTGCTTGCTGGTTTATGTCAACATTTCAGTGGTTTTCATTTACAGCCAGTTTTGCATAGGCTGCAAACTACTTATGAAATTTTTCTGAGACAATTAAACACGCTGGAAATTCATACAACAGAGAAAATTAAAATCACATGCACACCATTAAAATTTCAGACTTAGGGTTTTTGGCAACTGTGCCCTGGAAAAACCCCCACGGGGAAAACCAGTAAGAGAGAGAGAGATTCTTATTTCTTCAGTAAATCTTAGTACATAAATTTTACTCATCTCCACCATGAAATTCCACCCAGCAATTTATCTTGAAAACTGTGCCAAACTGCAACCTCGATTTCTGTGCTGAAAGTACAGTCCTCGAAATCTGTGCAAAATACTCTCGAAATCTGTGCCCCAAAACTGCCTCGAAATGTGTGCAGCAGTTCTCGAATTCTGTGCCACTCAAACTCCTCGAAACTTGTGCTGAATATTTCGGGAAATGTGCCCAGAATGTGCCTTGGTCTGCATGCAAATTGCCTCGAAACTAGTGCCCAGATTTGCCTCGAAACTCGTGCCCAGATTTACTTGAAACTCATGCCAATAAATGACTGCTGTACCAACAGACCTCGGGATGTGTGCCACTCCTCGAAACTTGTGCCAAGTTGACTGGCTCGGGTTCTGTGCTGTACGGCCAGCATTAAATGCTGCTGTACAAAACCTTCATATCTGTGCAAATGTGGCTGCCTCGGGATGTGTGCCTGTTATGAAGAAATATGGCTGTTGACAAATCCATACAGCGCAATAAATGCCCAGCTGAATGCCTCAAAGTTCGTGCCAGCTGAAAACTACATTAAATGCCTCCTCGATATGCGTGCCCTCTCCAAGCTCTCTCTCTTTCTCCTCTCTTCACTTCAATCAACAAAAAGTGAAAGTGAAATGCCTCCCTCAAGCTTTTTGATCAAACCCTAGGGTTTCCCTAAATCCAATGGATGAGATTGACTTAGATCAATGGTTGAAATTAAATGCTCCATTTATTTCTCATAAATAACTAATTTCACTCACCCACTTAAATTTATCAAAAAGTGACTTTAATGTTATAAAGTCTCATTAAATGCATTTAATGTGAGGGTCACCTTTTTCCCCCTTCTAAGTGACTTTAGGCAAAAGTCACTTGGGGAACACTTCCCTAGGTACAACAACTAACACTTAGGAAGGTTGTCAATTGTCACCACAACAACTCTTCCTCTTACTTTAGGCTGTTCTTTTAGGACACAAGGGAGAAACCCTAGAAAAGAAGCTTATGATATTCTTTAAAAATAAAGGGATGGTGGACTGTGAAGACTAGTGTCTATACAATTCGATGATGGAGTCAAGATCAAAGAGCAAGAGGGTTTGAATATTATGGAAAAAACCATTCACTGATGTACCATAATTAGTCCAAAATAGATTTTCGGATAATGTGAAAATAAGTGAGAGCTTATACAAGATGCACTATCACAACTATGAAATTACAACCAAGAAGAGCACGCAACCTTTAAACAAAGTACAACCATATTATCGAACCCTAGATGAAGTAGACAAAGTAGGACATCCTTCTTATTGGATGAACAGCCAAAAATACATCATTTCTTTAAATCTGATTTCACAAAAAGATCAAGAGGACTGAATAGATCTCACCTAGCCTTCCTCCCTAGCTTAGGGAAGCCCACAAAAATAAAATAAAACAGCCCTAACCAGAAAATTACGAGCAGCGAATCTTTCAGTAATTTAAGATTACATTAAGGATTGGGGGGGTTTAAAAACCTCAACCTTAATCTCTTTGTTTTGGAGGAAACTTGCCCTTCTACAAAGATTATTTCAACAAAACCCTTGGCAATTCTTGCAAAACCGTAATCATCCATGAAAAAAAAAGAGATAGAAAAACCTCACATTGGACTTGCCCCTTGACTTCTTCCTCCCAAAGATACTCAACTAAGATTGAAGGGGAACTCCCAATCTTCCAACCATGCCTTTAGCAAATGAGGTTCTCTATTGATACCTTTCAAACCAAACCGTAATGAATAAAATAATAATAAAAGTGATCTAGAAACCCTAGAAGTTGGGCGCTCCTCTTACAATGAAATACAATATTTTCCTAACTAACTCCACAAGTCAAAAAATTATAAAATATTGGAGTAGTTAGGCCTTATCCCTTCAAAGTGGACAAGCCAAATGGTCTCCATTCTCTCTAAGAGAGTTCGCTCCATCAAGAAATATGACATAATATGCAAGATGTCTCGAAGAGAGAGGGCGCATCACTAAAAATAGCCTTTGACCATGTCAAGATGCTAAAATGTCCAATTCCAAGTGTGTGCCTTCCAAGATGTATGCATGCAAAATACAATAAAATATTCTTGACATATAAGAGGTGCTCCATGGTCCACCTAGAAGAGTTCACCAAATGCGCCCTCCAAGGTGCATGCAACCATAAAATAATATAATACACCCTTCAAGAGAGCACTTCTCAACCGGCTCCTCAAAATAGTAAATGTGGTCCACCAATTGCATGAACATGTGTGTAAGAAATATTCTCCATGAAACATTTATGGGTCTCTTGAGTGATATGTCCCATAATCACATGTGAATGAGGTGTGCAAGAACCAAGTCAACAGGGAACTCCTTCTCACGTGTGGACCAAAAGTAGGTCGCTCCAACTAACTTCATAGAAAAGTGTGCAAAGGGCAAAATAGGGGGAGCAGCACTTCACATGCACAACAAGTCAAAGGACTTGTGACCTTCTAAAGCCTCCAAAAACTAGAAAAGTGCTTCCTCCATGTGCAATCACCTCGTCTTGTTAAGTTGGTGAAACGAACAAAGTTCATTTCTTGAATACGAGATGAACAACTTGTTTTATTAAGTGAATATCCAATGTAAAAAGGACAAAAGGCTAAAATCCATAAAGGAAAAAATATAATAATTGAATAATGATAGAATATGATTACAATGCCATGCGACAATGTACTTTTATATGCATTAACTGGTTACCATCGTTGATAGGTCATGTCCTTTAATCAAAATGTGTCTCTTCATTATGCTTTGTCCTCAAAGCAGACAAAAGTTATGTCTTTGTTCTAGCTGTACTGCCTTCTCATGATTCTTTATTCTTAAGTTCATCGTGGTTGAGGACATGAGACGATATGTCCTTCTAACCAGAGCAAAGTTGTGGAATTATGTAAGGGTCAGACCATCCTAATTCGATCTTCTATGGATTTGTATGGCACCATTCTAGCAGTCTAACCAAGGTCAAACATTCACCCAAACTGAACCATCCATATGTACATGAAGCATTGCCAAGGGGCTAGGAAACATAGCCCTCTCCTAGCAAGGTGAAAACACTTTTGGAGTAACCCCAAAAGCTAACACTTGCACATGTTGGACATATGTTGGGTAAACTTGACTTAGCAGACATTAAGTGTCATGATGTAAGCCCCTAATGATTAATACGGTGGTTAGAAGGTGGCCTTAGTGGTCCTTTATTGATATGGTAGTTAGAAGGTGGCCTGGTGGTCTGTAATTAATGTGTTAGCTACGCTAGAGCTAATCACTATATGAATGGGTCTAGTACCCCATTGTGATACACTATGTGACACACAAGAAGAAAGCAGTGTTGCTGAGAGTAGAGATTTCTACCCCATGAGGGTTTCTCCATTATAGATCTGGTGTCTATCTTTTATGTGATGATGTGCCTTTGATTTATCTTGGCCTCTTAGCCTATATCTCTAGCATGGTATCAGAGTGGGGGCAATGCCCCGTGATTTCATTTACCCTGTGGACTGAATTTGAAATCAAATAATTTTGCATGAGAAATAAATTGACAGTATAACCTAAAGTTTTTGCTGTATTCAGCTTCTTTTAACTTATTTTGTTTTGCACTTGAATTTAGTAAAGAGAGAAATTTGTCTAGGCACTATATAGTGGTTAATCTTTAAGAGTAATTAATGTCACCTTCTTTGCAACCTATTTTGTCAGGGACAAGGTCAAGCAGGCCAAAAAGTTATTGTAGCTGTAAAGCAGGGAAATTTACTGGCAACAGCTTTTCATCCAGAATTGACATCAGATACTCGTTGGTATGACAATTCAACTGATGATAAGAATTAAACTCTGAATACAAAACAGCAACAAGTATTGCCAAACACAAATTTGACTTTATTAGCTCTGTTGGCTTTATTTGAGTTTGATGTTCAGCCCATGTGATCTCCATAATTTAATTTGCAGGCACAGCTATTTTTTGAAGATGCTAGATGAAATTGGACATCAAAGCTCAGTACCTGTCAAAGTAAAGCAAGACCAAGAAAATTCTGTGTCATCTCCTCAAATTAGAGATCTCCCAATTTTTCGACAAACAGAAGTATTAAGTTTTGAGCTATGAAATCTGTGTAGCTTCCTTGATGATTGAATTCATTGAACATTCATCCTAATTGGATATTCTTGTTAATTTCAAACGCTATTTGTTGAAAACTGATAACAGTTCACTTTCTTTATTGTTGGTAATAGAGATTTTATGCATTTACTGTTGTATCTGCATTTCATGTTGTCTCCGATATTTTTGGTTACTTGCATGCCACATGGCCGTATCTTATCTTCCATGGGAAATTTTGTAGGTGATCCTATGTAACTTTTGTATATAATATTTTTCACATATTTATGTTAGTTAATTGTGTGCACTGTGGCATGGTGCTGATTTGTGTTGTTCACTTATTAATTATTTGTTTCGTTTACCTTTTGTTAGAAGATATGATTTTTGTATTTTTAGAAAAAAATTGATTTTACTAAGATACAAAAGATACAGCATTTACAAGGATTCAATAGTAAAAATTTCTTAAATCGTCCCCCCTATGTAACAAAAATCTGTTTGTTTAGACTTTCATTCAAACTAAGAGCAGAAGAAATAAGAAAGACAGACTCCTACATGACACCAAAATGCTTCCTATTGATATGAAATCTGCTTAAGCAAAGTGGCAAATCCCAAAAATATAAAAATGGGAGAGCATTGTTACGATGGTACTAGTACCACCACACCTGCAGAGGTGCCCCAAGGAGAGGAGGTCATTTTTCTCACCAGGAGGGGTGTTTAGCCAGCTTTTTTCTTGGTAGGAGTTATGGCCAAACCCTCTGGTTTCTCTCTTGAAAGTACTATGGCTTAGTGGCTTTTCTGACTGCCTCATGAAAGGGCTTGAAGCCTTGAGGTTGGTATCTGGGGCTTCCAAGGGTGGATCACTGGGTCACATGATCCCAACCCTGATTTAGCATTCCGGTGACGGTTCTTTCAGCACTGAGGCATCTCTTTCTCCTCCAAGTCACCTCCTGGCCCTCCAGTTCACCAACTCCCTCTCTTTGGGGCCTCCTTCTGATGCTGACGTCTTCCTTGGAGCCAGGCTGCGATGCTTGATTAGGGGGGGGCATTGAGGGATATTCACTTCTGTTGGGGTTAGTTGGGGCATGACGACCCCCCCCCCCCTGTGCAGTTTGGCCTTCAGAACCGATCGATATGTTCATTTTTAGCCATGTGTGGGTAAATTCTGGGGAAAATGCCCCAAATTACCCACATATTTGATTATTTTATATTAATTTTGTTTTAATTTTAAGTTGACATTTATAATTTCAAATTGACATTTAAAAAGGCATGTCAGCCTGAATTTTGTTTTATTTTTGTAAAGTGAGTGTGAAAATGTATAAATAAACTTTTCCTCACTTCATTTTAATCATCAACTTATGGGATAAAACTCAATTTTCTGATTTTCACCCTTCTTGGGCTCATGGAGTGATGCGCACTTCTTGAGGATGGCAGGCTTTGCTCTTGTTTCTTTGCTAAGGTAATGCTAAGAGTTGTTTGATTAACACATGCACAAGGAGGTATCCAAGTCTCTTATCTTGATATTTCTTTGTTAAATGTTGGATGTGTGCTTATCTAAGGTTGAATGGCAGCCATTGATGTTGCATTTTGCCCAAGCATAAGTCATTTCAGCCTTTAGTTACCCTAGCATTGTCAACTTGAGTTTTAGGTCTCCAAAGTCTGTCTTAGCTAGGGCATCATCAACCAACTCTTGTAGTTGTTGAGGAAGCCCTAGTTTTCCGAACTTGGCAAGAGTCATCTCAAGGGGAGGCTATACTCCTTGATGCCTAGGGTTAGGGTGAACTTCTCTTCAAACCCTAGGTTGTTCTCCTACTTTTCTTTAACCCAATTTCTAGATTTGTACATTTTCTAAATATTATTTTAGCTTAGATTTTTGGTCTTTTCTATGTTATTTTTGCAAATTTTAAATTATTGTTAAACCCTAAACTAAAAAGCCCCAAATTTATGTGCAAAAACCCTAGTTGCAAGCAGAAGAAGCCCCACGACTTCCTCCTCCCTCTTCTTCTCCCTTCGCTCTACCCTACATCCTTCTCGCCCTCCTTTCCTCCTTCCTTCTACACCCTCGGCCTCCCTTTCCTCCTTCCTTCTACACCCTCTACCCTACCTTCCTCTCCTTCCCTATCCTAAACCCTTGGCCTTTCCTCCTAGCCTTCCTCTCCTTTCCTCCACTACACCCTCAGACCCCCTCTTAACCTCCTCGCAGCTCCCCCTTCTCCCATCCTCCACTTCCTCCTCTTCTCCACCACCCTTTCTCCCTTCTCCTTCCCTATCTCCTCTCCATTCCTCCCCCTCTGTTTGTTGCTCCTCCTTTCCTTCCACCTACAGCCCTACCCTTCTCTCTTCATCCACCCGTGGCCTCTTCCTTCCCTTTATCTCTCCATTTTTGCCCTCCTCTTTCCCTATCCGAACCTTTTTCTCCCACCTCAACACAGGTCTGCAATATTGCAGACCCTGTGTGTCTTCATCTTTGATGCCCTAATTTCTACAGTGACCCACAGTAAGAAAGAAAGGCTAGTTTATTTAAAAGGTAGATGAATGCAAGTGTTTTTTTTCACATTGAATGTTATGTAACCACTATCATAGTTCTATTATTAATTAAGACACTTTTGGTTGTCCTTTTGTTTATTGTTGAATGGTATCTTAACGCTGATATATTACGCTGCTTCTAACTCTGAAACATACTTTGGTCATTCCTCTAAGTGGTATCGTTTGCATCTTAGTTTGCTTCTTGTTTAGGTGGTGCTAACATGGTTGAATCTGATTGACAGTTGATATCAACTGCATTATTATACTCAATCTTTACTTCTGTTGCTATAATGTGTCAATTGCATTTACATACAGATCTGGAATTGATACGTTGGCTACTTTGAAGTGAATGCACGCTTGACCTTTTATTGTGGCATTTGGTTCATGATTATAGTTTGCATCAATAAATCACCACTCGTTTCAGACTCGCGAGTCTTAACGAGTGAATGCCCGAGCCGCGTAACCGTTGAAGACTTGCCACCAAACTCGGCCACTCGCAGGCTCGCCGAACTTGGGCAGACTCGCGATGGAACTCGCGCGGACTCGACGTGGAAGGAAAAACATGTCCCGCGGAATGCAAAGGTCAAACTCCAAGGTTTATGCAAAAAGGAGTTTCGTCTTGCCTTTTCTCCGTCGACAGGAAGAGGAGCGACGGATTACAAAAGTGATGCCTTCCTTAGTCATGAAAGAAAATAAGAGATGGAACTAACTCCTCATTTTCAGAGATCGTGCCCTTTTCTTCTCCACGCTCATAATAATTAGAACGGTTAGGAATTAAAAGTAGTTTTCCCCATCAATGTTCGTTTGATATGTTCTTTCTAGACAAGATTGTCGTGTTCCCATTTGACAATAACCAACCAAATAAAACGTAACGATTAGCATTAATAATGATCTCGTTTTTTTTAACGATTAGTCTTTGATTTTTAATAATTTATTAGTTAGCATTAAAACCTAACGATTACCATTAATAATGATCCCTTTTTTTAATAATCGTTAGGTTTTTTTAACGATTATTATTGTTTGATTTTTTTCTTTATTCCAGTCCAGAATAGTGAAACTTGCTCAATTTTTGAAATCTGCTTAGAATGGCAAACTAGACGATTTCTTTATTTTCTTATTTGTCTATAAGCTGGAAATTTGGAGATTTGTCTTTGATTTCGCTCTTTCCCTTTATTTTTTTTCGTTTAGTTTTTTGTGATCACTATTTAAATTTTTGTATGCAAAAATTTATTGTGTTATGTCGTATAATCATATTTTATGAGACAATGTTATGAATTATTGCATAAATTGTAGTTTTATAACTTATATGGATTGGAAATGCTTTTAACCTTTTTTTTGTGCCCAAAATGTACAATATTTTTACTTTTTTTCTTATTTGCCGAGTCTTTCTTGAGTCTACGAGTCATATGCCAGTCGAACCTTTGCCGAGTCCGAGTCGTGCAACATTGGTTTGCATTTGCATCTTATTCGTGTGGTTCTTAAACCTTTTATACATAACATCATTGGCCTAAATATTTGGATTGCTAGTTATCATATGTGGTTGATGCATAAGTGGTTAAACCTTGCTACAATATTTCCTACATACATTGAGTTAGCATTGATAATTATATCCTTGTTTGTTGAATGAGTTATGACATTTACTACTGCCGTTGTCTGATGAATGGTTATTTACCTATTTCATGCAATTACATAGACTCCAAAAGGCACTGGTCAAACTAACAATCGCATAGAGAATATAGTCTTTGCGCCGAGAGGCGCTCTACATTCCAATATGAGGGAGATCTTGTGAGTCGAGTGTTTATCGATATTGTCGGCCATAAATAAAATGTAATAATTAAAAGTAAAAATAATAATATGGGGGAGATCTTGTGAGTCGAGTGTTTGTTGATATTGTCGGCCATAAATAAAATGTAATAATAAAAGGTAAAAAGTAATAATATGAGGGAGATCTTGTGAGTCGAGTGTTTGTCGATATTGCCGACCATAAATAAAATGTAATAGTAAAAAGTAATAATATGAGGGAGATCTTGTGAGTCGAGTATTTGTCGATATTGTCGGCCATAAATAAAATGTAATAATAAAAAGTAAAAAGTAATAATATGAGGGAGATCTTGTAAAAGCTCCTTGAGTGCAATACCTGAGAAGAGGGTTGCACCTTGGGAGATTTGATCCCTCTAGGCGCTTGATAGAGCCTAGGATTTGGATCTAGGCTGGTTATGTTACATCAATGTTCTACAGGATAATCAAAAGGGTCCTTCCCCTTGGAGGTTCCGACACTCCAAAGAAGTTAGAATCGTGATCGATGTGACATTGGATCATTATTCTTATATTGGCTTACTGGGAACTAGCCCTGCTAGTTGGCCCAATAACAAGCATCATCAAGTTTGCCTCACAACTTCTCCCATGAAGCTTAGAGCTGGCTTTTGTAGAAAATGAAAAAATGGCTACAAAATCTTAGGACAGAAGACCAAGATCCAAGAGCTGAATACCCATTATTGCTATCCTTTGGGTTCTAATTTCCTACCCATTGATCTCAGATTTTTGTGGTGCACTAAGATAAAAAAAAAACTTGATGGATTTAGCCAGGGAGAGCATGTGGCTCTCCAGCTGAGAAAATCTTCCATCACACTCCAGCCAATTAGGATCAGATTCCTACTAATTGTTCTCTATGCTGGCAGCTTGCTGGCTTGGGCCAGTCAAGTCAGCTTCTTTCTTGTTGTTTGAAGTTTCTCTTGCCCACCATAACAGCTTCCATGGTGACCTCATATTTGCACAATCTCAACATCTTATCAAGGATGTTCTTTGTCTCCTTCCAGTCTTTGTACTCTTTCCTGCTTTGTTTCATGCCTCTCATTCTGAAATCCATCTCAAACAACTTTGAGTGAATTAAAACTTAAGGACGAGGATTTGAATTTATCAATTGAGGTGCAGGCACCAATGTAAGAGGGTGTCTGTCCAGGTAACATTAGTCTTCAACATTTGCCATGGTTGCATTTAGTGTTAAGATCTTCTCCACAAATCTTGAGGTCTTGTTATTAATTGGCTACCATGTAGCCCAGCTGCTCTTTTTCCTCATTAAAGGTGTGGTCATTGGCCTTTGTGCCAATACATTATTGCAAGGTTAATGTTTTCAGCAACAACTAAAATTTGTATCGAAGATGTTCTAGTTTGCTTTACATCAAAATTACATTTATCACCGAGTCAGGAGTTTGGATGATTGTTAAGGCACATTCACCTGCAACTGCCCCTTTCCCAATCCTGCATATGTTAACTTGATGTGATATTGCATTCTTGCCTATGAGTTTTTTATCTGTCCCATTCAAGCATGATCACAAAATACTTCCAAATGTTACAGAAGAATCCTTATTTTTTAGTTTGTTTAGCTCCGTGTAATTGAAGTATATTAGAACTTTGTGTCAAACCATTGCCCTTCAATGAGCTAACCAAAATTTATCAGCCAAAAAAGTTTTAAATTTAATAGGGTTTTGATGATTTTTCTAATCCAATGGTCTCATTTAGAGGGCTTAAGCTATATCATACTTGTGGAAAAAGGTGATCATTGGTGATGTAAGATGGGGGCTGAAGGGAGACACATGTAATCTTCTCTAAAACGTTTGAGCAGCTAATTTAGAGGATCTGCTTTTCCAGCACCTTATGGTAAAGAGTGGGCTAGCTTTATCTCTTACATGTAGTAGATTGTTGAGATGTAGGTTTCACCCATTGAATGACATTTCTGTAGTGCAATCTCTATTGTGGTCCCTTTGAAGTTTCTCCTACCTTTGGGATAGATCAATTGAAAACCCCTTTTCTGCAATTTAAGATCTACTGTGTTTCCTTTGAAGTTTATCTTACATTCAGTTTTGATCTATTAAAATCTGTTTAGACCCGACTTGAATATTCCTCAACCCCAACTCCTTTTACTCAGCAGCAGTAGCAAAAGGAGAGAATGTCTGGCCCCTTTGTAGGATCATCACGTTTTTATGTAATTTGAGTTCACCATTTTGTAATGTATACATTTGAATTAATTTCTATTGTTCTTTGGAATACCAAGTTTTTGTTGTTTGTTGAGGTCTATATATATATATATATATATTTAGTTTCTTAATATACGTAGCTTGCAAGTCTTAACACTCAAACTGATTACCATTTGACTGTCCTGCGGATCCCAAAAATTGGTATTAATCTTCTGTTTCCATAAATTGCAGTCCACAGAGGGGAGAACAATTTAATTAAACTATAAATATTAAAAACACTAACAGTGGTGGACCCTGAAAGCATTTTTACTTATAATCTGAAGAACCTTTCCAGTGAAGTAAGTAGCATTATGTTATAATTCTATTTTTACTGAACCTGCCACCCTGGATGTTAAGCATTGTTAGACAAACAATTAGAGATAGTTACAAACACAGAAAACAGCGGAGTGCAATAAGAACCCACTTTAGTTTATAGAGTAGGGCTAAAAGCAATACAATCCAATTGCATTCCTTAGTTCAATTTGTCACTCTCTCTTTACATCATGAAGATTGTTAGTCCATTCCCAAAATATCTAAAAAGGAATTATTAAAGATCAGTCTCCATGACACCGTGCAGTCACAATTTTGTATATGTGCAAATTTATATAGATTGGAAAAATATCTAATAGAAAAGGAATTATTAACGATAAGTCGCCATGCCATCTTGGAATCACAACTTCATATATGTGTAAATTTATAGAAAAATAGATTGGTTATCATGCAATGCAGCCTACTTAGACTCTAGGGCTGATTGGTGATCATCCATCATACTAGGAACCTCGAGTGAGGGTTGAAGCATGCTGGTCACCAAACCTCCCTTGCTGCAAAAGTAGCACATGCCTAATGCCATTTGACGGCCATCGTCATGCATGCAAGAAAAGTCACACGTATGGTCCAAGTCACTAATCTATAGCCCCACACACTTGGCATGCTCTTTTATTTTTAACAAAAACAAAGTATATTGTATGTTTTTGCAACATTTACATAGTTGACTATAGTTTGGGTCTTTGAGTGAAGCGCGAGACTATTTTCAGATTATGTTATAGGGTCATCTAGTTTCCTCTCATATACACTATTATTTTCTAAAAATGAAAGGTATCATGGAGGCAACACAAAATCATAGAGCATCAGATAAGGCCTTAACAATAATTGTGGACACTTGTCCATGCAAAACCATTACTGCATTAATTCATTAAAACCAGTAAACAATGCCACTACTATTATTATTGATAATTTTACCGGCACTGTCGCTGGAGAGAGTGCTGCTGAGTTGAAGGCAAATTATTCTCTTTCAATAGACCATGACTGGGCTCTCCTGCAATCAAACATACATTTTAATTTGCTGAAGAATGATTATGCTCCTCTGGAATCATTGAATATGCCACAACTTCCTGAAGAGTTGTTGGCATTTTCTATGTTTTCCTTGTATTTGGGTGGCTTCAATTAATTCTCATCCACCCTGCCATGTTAGTTTCATCCAAGCTGCATGTAATCTTAATTTGGATAATCTCTCACTTGACTTGTGTTTTAATTGATTGATCATATGTTTTTGTATAATAAGACATGTGCATCCTTTGTTTTGGAGAAAGTGAGAGCGTGCATTTTAATGATGATTGGCATATAATAAACTTGGATTTTTTTACATGGGAGTTTTATTATCGGGAGGATTTTTGTACTACACATATGGTGTCATTTGTGAGCCACCCTGCCATGTTAGTTTCATCCAAGCTGCATGTAATCTTAATTTGGATAATCTCTCACTTGACTTGTGTTTTAATTGATTGATCATATGTTTTTGTATAATAAGACATGTGCATCCTTTGTTTTGGAGAAAGTGAGGGCGTGCATTTTAATGGTGATTGGCATATAATAAACTTGGATTTTTTTACATGGGAGTTTTATTATCGGGAGGATTTTTGCACTACACATATGGTGTCATTTGTGAGCCAGTCTTTTGTTTTGATACCTTTGACCATGTTAAAATTCTTGCATGGTGCAATGGATTATTTTTAATTAGCTATCCAGGTTGACATCAATGTTATGTAGAAGACCTGAAATCTTAAATTTGTCCGGACGTATACGAAATCGAATGGCAAACCTTTAGAAACTTCCAAATTAGAGTTTGAAAATCCATGCCACTGATCGGATCTGCATAGATGCATGCTTCCTAGAGCATATTAGATAGCATGGATGAGTCTGCAGCAGTGAAATTAGTGATGGTAACCTTTTGTTTCATGAAAATGCTCTTTGATTGCTCCAAATTTGCAGAAAAGATTCAACTCACCATGATATGTCATTTCTTTGTAAGGTTAATCTTTTGATTTTTATAAATTTATACTTTTTTTGTTTATTTTTAATTTCATTTTCTTTTTTCATTTATGTTATTAAGGTTTGCCCCCTCTTGTATCTTCTGATTGAACTCTTTTGCTACTTATTGATTCTCTCTTTTCTCGATCGGCCACCTCTTCCTTCATTGGAAGACACCTCCCCTTGTGTTGATTTTTTCCCTTCAATACCAACTTCCCTTCCCCCACATGCTCCTCTGGTTGACTCCCATGCCACTCTACCAATCGTTCTACCAATTGTTATGAACATACACGTTTATAATATGAAAGTTTTGCTCGATTTGGATTACTCTATATCTTAGTGCACTTCAATGTTCCTATTTTATTTCATCCTGATCAATGTTTGGTCCCATAGAATTACCAGGGACACAAGCATACTCTCAAGAACCTTCTAGCCTCCTTTGTTATCCATTTGACTCTCTTCAAAATCCATTGATTTATAGAGAAGGAATCAACACTGAGCTTGGTTTCTTGTAGCATAACCATAATATGTTTTCAAACTCAATTAAGGAATTTAAAAAATTTACCTATTTCAAGCTTCCTATGCCCTACAGTGTCCATGATAATAACTCATTGATTAGGCCCAATTAGTAGTTGTTGGCATTTTGAGTGGTGCCTTGTTTGTGGTTGTTTCTTCGTCCATTGTTTCTTAGTGATGTTTTCTTCCCAGCACATTTTTCTGTAGTCTTTCAATTGGATACAAGGGGTCAATGTCCTTTCAAGTGAGGGGAGGCCAGATAAGACTTGGATGGGAGGAGATCATACCCTTTGGCTATGCTACCAAAGGTCTTCGTAGGTTGTGTAATTGAATATTTGAGGCCTCAAGGACTACTTTGACAAAGTTCCTTGTTTCTACATCTAAGATTTCTCCCCCTTCATGAGGTTGTCCTTTGTTGGTTTTTCCTCAAATAACAGTACCTTGCATGTCCTGGAGACTATTTGGTTGTGCTATTTTTTCTTGTTGGTCATCTGCCAATGCAAAATAAGTATTTTCTTAGTGATGTTTTCTTCCCAGCACATTTTTCTGTAGTCTTTCAATTGGAGACAAGGGGTCAATGTCCTTTCAAGTGAGGGGAGGCCAGATAAGACTTGGATGGGAGGAGATCATACCCTTTGGCTATGCTACCAAAGGTCTTCGTAGGTTGTGTAATTGAATATTTGAGGCCTCAAGGACTACTTTGACAAAGTTCCTTGTTTCTACATCTAAGATTTCTCCCCCTTCATGAGGTTGTCCTTTGCTGGTTTTTCCTCAAATAACAGTACCTTGCATGTCCTGGAGACTATTTGGTTGTGCTATTTCTTCTTGTTGGTCATCTGCCAATGCAAAATAAGTATTTTCATCATGGGGTCATTGCTAGATTAGTGGGAAGTGAGTTTGTTAACCTCCCCACCTTGGTTCAAATCCTGCAGTGACATGTTGGCCTGAAGTGGCTTGGCTAAAAGGGTAGGCACCCCCATTGATAGTGACATCTTGGGATGTTTCAAAACATCTCGGCTCTAGGTTGAGTCACGAGTTTATGAAATATGTGACTTGCGGATTGCTGCATATATCCTAGGGGGTATAGTGGCAGCTAGTCAGTTTGATCTTTGGGCCTAGCCTAGTCTAATTTGTTTTTGAAATATAGAAAATTTATTTCAAAAATCAAGTGGTTGTTGCTTATTTTCTTGCACATGCAATTGCGTTTTTTCTTCTTTGGCAACTTTCATGAAACCATCATCTTCCTTAACAAGAGGAGAGGGGATGGGGACATCTTTTTGAGGGAGTCCTTGGCAAAGTGTTCACAACCATGATAGAAGTTGCACTTGAAGTGGATTTGTTCATAGTGGACCTTATGAACACAGAATCATCACCATAGTTGTATTTCTAGAGACTTGGGTGAACCTTTTTCCAAATCCACCGCGACACAGATTCTTGTGTAGGCATAAATTCCCGACTTGGCTTTAGATTTGCCTATATATTGTCTTAACATATTCCCTATTTAGAGCAATGTTTCATCATCCCACAAAATTAGTAAAGGAAGGGCAAACATACCCATATAGGCACCATGGTAGGGATCTCATCTTTGAGGTGGAAGTTGAGACACCAATGTTTGGTTCAAGTACATGCCATTTGACCCTAGAAACCAACCCCCCAAAAGGATTTAATCTGTCTTCCTTATGTTCGAAGAGAAAATAGTCAAACCCTTTTGCATAATTAAAATGGTAAATCTTTCCATGAGCCAGAGGAACCCAATGTAACTTTATCCAAGCTTCATGAGCTTTTGGGCTTGACCAAGGGCCATTTAACTACCCGATAACTGTGGTATCCCTGAATATAAGCACTTTAGTGACAATAATACGAAATTTCACTACGAGGCACAAACTACCATTTCATGAAATGCAATGTAGAGCCAAGGTTGCTCGACTTGTTTTTTTTTTGAAGTGCTAGTGCCTTGAAAGTGGTTGTTACTTGAGAAAAAGGTTGGTAGTGGGAGCTTGGGCCTCCCTCCATGGCAACGTGCATGAGAAGGGATTAGTAGAGGAGGCTAGGGTTTACAACATGAGTTATCGATTTGGGAACTTGGGCTCCCATCCACAATAATGGGCACAGGGGGGATTAGTAGAGGAGGCTAGGGTTTACAACATGACTTATTGGTGTTATCATTTTTCCATACTTGCATGTTTATTTTCACTCAATTAGAAGAGAACAGTGGAGGATGATAATGAAGAGTTATACCGTCTAACGTGGTAACATATTGAAAAGCATTAGACTTGTCTAGATATGTTTTAAATAAATTTATAGACCCCTAAATGTGGTAATCCACTGAACGCTATTCACCTGGATACAATGATCCGAATTGGATCCTGATTAAATTCTATTTTCTAAAACTTTGTCATAAGCATTTAATTGTTTTTAAGAGTTGAGTGATTAGTCCAAAAAATTCTTGGAAGATCAAACAAACCATTGTGACAGGTGATCTTCCAAGACATCCCATTGGAGGCTGTCAAGAAGGGAATTCAAGGAAGAAGAGAGCTTGAGAGGAAATGAAGAAGCAGGGCAGTAGCAGGGCACGAGGGACTCGGAAGAAGAAGCCTGTTCGGAGATCAAAGGCTCTCTGAGCCAAGGCCATCTCCAAAATGTGCCAATGAGTAAGAATGCATCATAATCTCAGTTGAAAGTGCATAGCTTACCGTTGTAACAATTTCCTAAGCCAATGCTGGTTTTCCCATTTGGGTTTCCAGAGTAAATATTGTTGTTTATGGTGTATTTAAATGCTGTGTGAGTGCCATTCTCTGCATGCTTGTTAGCTCTGATTTTAATTTATTGCTTGGGTGCTGTGAAAATCACACTACAGCAATACTGTCTCACCCTTGATGATTGGCTTTATCAAATTAATGATATTTAAAGTGCTGTAGCCTATTTACAGTGAGTGTTCGACAGCCCCTACAGCCATTCAAACATATGATTTGTTAAGTGTTTGGCATGTAGACTTTACACGTGCATTTGGTTGAATGATGCTAATGCCCACGCTCATGCCCAATACATTTCACTCCCATATTGCTGGATTATGTAGTCAATTCCACTGAGGATTGACTGGCTGGACGTTTGTTCCTTGAATGCTTTCATTGTAGTTCCATTAGGAATCAATTTTGCCAATTGCATTCAAATCGATTTGGTGTGGAACTGGATTTTTTTGTTCTGAGCCCATTTGTTTGAAGGTTGTGTTGTTCTTTGGCATTATTCAACTATTGTTGCTCAGGCGTTTTACCAACAGCAAGTCCATTCAAATATATGCTACAACCAATCTCCTTCTTGTTGTTCGTTGATTGGCAGCTACAGTCATCTAAAGGAATCATTTCGTATATTGCTGAAGATGAAATATATATGTGCAGATTGATAATTAATCAAACCGTTGGCATTTTGCTTCTTTGTCTAATGCTGGCAAGTGTGTTGGGATTTGTGTGAGAGGAATTTCAAATAGATTGAACAGAGAAAGAATGGTTATAAACAACTCTGACTGGGATTGTTCTGGTTGGTTTCATTGCTGACATATTCATTACATATATTGGCATTGCCCTACAGTGTATTATAATAAAGCACTGTGTAAACACATTCATACAGCAGAAATAGCGGAGGTTAAATGCACCATGAACCAGAGAGTTCTGTCTCATTGAATTTGCTATTGGAGTTGGCCATTAAAACAGAGCATGTATTAGAATGTGAATGCATTTGAAATTTGCACCCCTAGATTTGTTGCTTTGGGCATTGTTTTTGGTCACTTGGAGCAATATTAATACATAGCCATTTTGCACTATTAATGACAAAGAGTGCTGTGTAGGCACAGTAGAACGGCAGCATTGCAGAAGATTGCTGAGTGCATTGTGAACTCAGCATTAACAGAGTGAGGAGCTTGATTCCAGTTGCCAGAGAAATTGCAGGAAAATAGAAACTTTGCACTCAGTTTTAGAGTTTAAATTGACGGTGAATTCAAATTGCAGAGACAATGAATTCTCTTTTCTGCAGAAGTATCTGTGTTGCTGAGACGGATGGGCCATAGGCCTACCGTTTATGGATCACACAACATAATCAATAAGAATTTAGTATCATTATGGAGGTAGAATGAGTACAAGCTTATTATCACCATATCAATGGCAAGAATGAAGACTCATGATGTTGCATAGGTTCTGACTAGTAATTTTATTTTCTAGAATTCTATTTTTAACAAGTTTCACAAGTATTTACATACTTTTCCATTTCATCCTTCCCTTCTTTATTCCAATTTTTAGTTCATGGATCTTTTGTGGTTTTAAAATAGGCAAACCTCGTGTTTAGAGGGTCCCAATAGCCCCACATTTTTATGTAGCCAACTTTATTAATTAGGGCATGTCAGGTTTATTCCGTCCATCTCATAAGGCAGGTGTCAGTAGAAGCTTAGGCGGTGGGTTAGGTTAAACTAGATTATAAGCCCATTCAGTTATCTCAAAGCAAGTTTGGTATGTTGGGGGTGATCCCGGTCGATACGAGAGACGTTCCCTCTCCCTTATGGTCGAGCGTGCTTTCGCTTCCAAATGCGCTTTCAATTAATAAAAACCTCGTTTTTAGGAGGGGGAGGGCAGAAGCATCATTGGTCACTGGGGTCCAGAGAGAAAGTTCTTATTAAGCCAAATATTAATTTAATGCTTTTATGCTTAGTACTTACAATAAAAGTTTGGGAGGCTGCAGTTAGAGCATTAGGCACTTGGTTTAAAACCGATTAGATCAACATTTTTGCTTTCTTGAAACTAGCTTTGCTTCTTCGTGTACGATTTTTTAGTCTAATAATTTTTTTTCAAAGGGTATAAGTTCAGAATTTTCGTGGTATAATTATGTTGTTGAATTATCTTAACTTATCTCCTTGTTTTGTCACTATTTCGTGGCATTATTTATCTTCTCGATATCCCGTACTTGCTTCAAGTTCCCTTCTTTGAAGGATACTGAACTGATTCTTGGAAAGAGTCGTGGCAATTTTGTTTTCTTTTCCCACTTTACAGGTTGCTTTTAGTTTGTACCTGACAAGCACCATCATCAAACAGTTTTCTTATTGGTACTTGTAATAGTTGCACAAGCAAAAAGAAGTCCTTGCAAAATATTAAATGGGATACTTACTCTTGCCATATGCCTTCTTTTTGGGTTTGCAACCCTTTAATTTTGCTACATGTTTCTCTCTTGAATGAAAGTGTTATACTTACAATGCCCTCTACAAACTCGTTACTGTCACAATATGCACTCGAGCATGTTTTATGATATTATGTTTTTGGTTCTCTTTTCAAAATAAAATGCATTCGACGAGTTACTATATATATTACAGTATGTGGGTAAATTTCCAATCATTCCATGCCCTCACGCACATAAGGGTACGCGGCAAGAGCACATGAGAAGACTAGCAGCGTGAGAATAACTAAGGCATAGCAATATGTTTAGAAGTTGCATCATGATTCAAGAGAGAAAATATCTACCAAATTGTAGAGTGTGGAAATACATCACAGGCAGGAATGTGGAGGTTGAATAATTTAATAAATAGATAATATGTTTGTCATCATTTAATTCATAATAATATGTTTAACAATTGTATATTTGCCAAATTGTATGGTAGTTGCGTCATGATCCAAGGGAGAAAATATATGCCAAATTGCCAAATTGTATGGTAGTTGCATCATTACTGTAATGTAACATTCCGAACCATTGTGGAGGAGATGTTGTCATGTTACATTATGTAACATGTTCCAAACATAGTAATGATTGAGCTAACATAAATTTTAATTAAAGATTTAATAATAACTTTTAAAAAAATCGGAAAAGTCATAAACAAAACAATATAAAAAAATTAACATTTAAAACAATGTAAAAAAATAGGAAGTAAAATTCTTAACCACCAAGTCATAAACAAAACAATATAAAAAAATTAAAATCTAAAACAACGTAAAAAAAATAGAAGGTAAAATTCTTAACCACTATAGAGGAGATATTGTCATATTACATCATCTATGTAACGTAACTTCCTAAAATGCAATAATTGAGTCAACATAAATTTTAATAATTAAAAATTTAATAGCTTTTAGCATAACATTCCAGCATAGTAATAATTGAGTGAACATAAATTTTAATAATTAAAAATTTAATAACTTTCAGAAAATAGGAAAATGTAATAAGTAAAACAATGTAAAAAAGTAAAAAGTAAAACAATGTAGAAAATAAAAAGTAAAACAATGTAAAAAAATTAAAAAGTAAAACAATGTTAAATAGTTAAAGTGATGGATTGAGATGAATTTAAACTAGTATAGATCCATCTTAAACCCAGATCTATCAATCAAACATCGAGAGGAATCCAATTTCTTGAGCTTTAATTTTAACCTTATAGTGTGTCAAGTGTTTTCAAGGAAAAATCCCCACAAAAAAGGATAAACTTCAATATCTTGAGGTATACCCGGCTTAAATTTTAAATGGGTCAAAATCTAGAAGTTCTTTTATATTGTTTCATGTTATATAATTAAACATAGTCTTTACACGTGGTCTTTAAAGTTTTTTAAGCATCTTACATCCAATTTGAGTATGTAAAGGGTCAGACTAGAATTACAAAGACACCTTGAGTAGTTGTAAAGGGTCAGACTAGGATTTGTTTAAAGTTATAAAGAGAGTTGATGTTTATGGACTAGGTGTTATGTGTTGGTTCAAGTGAGGTTTTTAGAAGATCGACATTCTAAATAGCATGTTAATGGTGTTGCTTGAAATAGAGATAAAAAATATGGGAAATTGAAAATCATTTTTGGGTGGATGTGCCTCTAAAAATCTCCACTAGATTTTTTAACACTAAGAATATGTGATTGTGTATAGTCATCTTGGATGAATGCTTTGGTAGATTTCATTTTGTTCGGAATAGATCTCATTCTGTACGTAAGTTTTGCAAGCAAGACTACTAAACATAAGTAAGCCCCACACAGGGGAACTGCTCCACTCCTAGAAAACAAGTGTCAAGCTCCAATGATGATGTCAACACAATAGTGACCTAAGGTGATGTAGTTACACAAAGCAAGTCCACACCACTCCATCTTGAACCTCCATGGACTATACATCCTCCAAAACCAAAGTACTCTATTGGGATAACTACCCCTTGCAAGAAAGAGTCACATAATTCCTAGCACCCGAGAGATCAATCACCAATAATACCATAATCCCTCCAACACAAATTATCTTCCAAGGCATCAATGTGCTCTAATACCAAAAGTGGTACATAGGTTATCTGCAACAAAGAAGAATGAATACCAACATTAATGCACCAGATCCCATTATAACTCTGCTAGTAAACGTGCTTGGCCTAGAGTAATAATGGGATGGGTGACCTCCCAAAAAGTCCTAATGTTGCACCCACCACCATTTTGTACAACTTGAGTGTACCTAACCATTAAGATCATGTGTATCCTTCTAGAAGGTCACAAGTTCCAATCCAAAGGGGTAAGGGTATGTATACCTCCATAGACTTCAGTCATCAAATCGTTGCATGGAAGGGGTTCCTTGTCTCAAAAACAAGGGGGTCTCATACACCAATTTAGTTATACAGCTTGGTCATGATCTTAAAAGTTCATGTGTTTCCTTCTAGGAGGTCACATGTTCCAATCCAAAAGGGTAAGGGTCTGTACACCTCCATAAACTTCAGTGATCAAATCGTTGCATGGAAGGGGGTTCCCTATCTCAAAAACAAGGGGGTCTCATACACCAATTTAGTTATCTGGCTTGGTCGTTATCTTAAGACAAACTATGAGATATACATAATATTTAAAATGGTAAATTCATTCCCATTCATATGTATAGCAAATTACAATACTTCAATTTGAAAAATATCAAATATAAAGTCCCCTTAACCCTCTCTAAGGGCATTTCCTTATGTAGATCTTGCACCCTTCGAATTTTGTCCTCTCCATTAAGCTTTTATATTTCCAAAAATATCCTTACTTCTTTGTACTCTTCTTAAAAATCTAGTCACTCCAATTCCTCCACTTCCTTTAGTTCAAAGTCTTTCCTCCCATTAATGTTTTTACTTACCATCTTTGACTTGGAGCAAGTTTTCGTCTCTTTGAAACAAGACCAATCCTCTTAAGGTAACATCCCTTTCTATTAAAAACCAACTCAATCTCTTTCTTTGCACTAATTTAACTCCATGCTCTTGACTCTAGGACATTTAATGATCTCCATTGCTCAACCGCAACAATCAAATTTCATCAACTCTTTAGCTCCTACTTCAAACCTTTCCTCTTCTTCTGCATGCACTACTATATATCATGCACTACTATATATCTTACAGCACATGTGCACATGTTGTTTTACGCCCTGTCTATTTTGCATACTTAATCTTACGCATCTAGTCTCTGCACTCATCATCATTTTACGGACTATTTCAAATAAACATACATCTACTTGTTCATGCAATACAGATATCCACTTCTGATCATTCACTATTTCAAATAGACATACAACTACTTGTTCATGCGATACAAGATAACCACTTCTGATTTGTGGTTTGTTGATTGTTTTTCTTCTTTTCAATAATATAGGATAATGGGCAAATGTGTGAAATTTTATTTTTCAATATTTATTTCTTTTAATCATATAATATTATTTTATTTCTAATAAATAAAATACAGGATGAAAACATCCCCATGACAAAGATAGGAGAGATTAGAGAAGGTATCAGTTCATTAATCAATGTTATAATTTAAATGACTTCCATGTGGTAGTGTATTTAGAAATGCATAATTGTAATGAGAACATCTCCATGGCAAAGATACGAGGGATTAGAAAAGGTGTCAGTTCATTAATCAATGTCGTAATTTGAATGACTTCTATGTGGTGGTATAATTTCGGTATAATTAGAAATGCATAATTGTAATGAAGTGTACTTAATTTTACTTTATTTTTACAAATCTTTTTTTTGTTTTTTTTTTTATTTTTTAATTAATTTTACAATTCAGTTTCTTTATTTATTATTTTTATCCAACTTTGCAATTTCTAATCTAAGTCGTGTAACTAAATTTTCCACCATAATAACCAATTTGGTGTGTCCTTTATTGTTGATGTCTTTAACACTATTTTATACTCATTTTTACGAAGTCCAATTTGGTGTCTTTTATTGTTGCTGACTACTATGTTAGAGATGTCAAGCTCATTTTTACTAAGTGTGATAGTTATCGTAGATCCTCTTCAATTATTTTGAGCTGACATCTCTAACATAATAGTCTGTAGAGCTGACATCTCTAACATACGAGGCTGAAAAAGCACCTCACTACTCTCAATGCAATAATAATAATAATAAATTACACCTCAATAAATTGGATCCATCTCTGTACTTTGATAGAACCAAGTTTAAAATAAATATTTACTGATACATATCTCACTCATATTATGTGTATGATACATATTGTGAAACACATCTCAATATATTGTGATCTTGATCAAATCACATCTCAATATATATCGTTGTCACCTCAAAACATTTTTTTGAAACCACTCAATATATATCGTTGTCACCTCAAAACATTTTTTTGAAACCACTCATTATTGACCGTATCCATACCCTCGGTAATCGTAAATATATTTCCATTGGAAGTTTGTTGATCATCAACACTTTATCAAGGGGTTTAGTGACGCTGACAAACTCAATCACATTATCTAATAAATTGTGTCAGGTGTAACATGTAATCTATATACATACGCGAAATTGGTTTTACAAAAACGAAGTGCCAGTATATAACTTATTTTCCATCGCCACGAAAATTTAAAAAAAAAGTAGTTATTAAATCCGATCGTGAACTGCGTTAATCATAGTGCCTGTATACATCTTAGTAGTTTTGATGCCGCCACTGAAAGAATCCAAAATTGTGAAAATACAAAGCGTTTTACAAAAACGAAGTGCCAGTATATAACTTATTTTCCATCGCCACGAAAATTTAAAAAAAAAAGTTGTTAAATCCGATCGTGAACAGTGTTAATCACAAATCATAGTGCCTATATACATCTTAGTAGTTTTAATGCCGCCACTAAAAGAATCCAAAATTGTGAAAATACAAGGCGTTTTACAAAATCGAAGTGCCAGTATATAACTTATTTTCCATCGCCACGAAAATTTAAAAATATAGTTGTTAAATCCGATCGTGAACAGTGTTAATCACAAATCATAGTGCCTGATCCGATCGTGAACAGTGTTAATCACAGTGTTAATCACAAATCATAGTGCCTGATCCGATCGTGAACAGTGTTAATCACAAATCATAGTGGCTGTATACATCTTAGTAGTTTTAATGCCGCCACTGAAAGAATCCAAAATTGTGAAAATACAAAGCGTGTATTGTTTTGCTAAGAATCCAAAATTGTGAAAATACGAAGCGTGTATTGTTTTGTGTAATTGTCGCACAAAACATCAAAGCCAAAATGCAAATACAAAAGTGGTCAAATCACACATGCAGAAACAAAAGTGGTCAAATATATACATACCCAAATACAATCTTTGCATTCTCCGTATGTGATGCACCATAAGGCGTCACAAGAGTTCATCTGAAGAATTCTAACCAGAAAAATTCAATTCACCATCTCAATTTCTTCAAATATCAGATCTAAAATATCAAACCATGACAGACAGAAGATGGGAAACAGCAGGTTTTGCTTACAAAGATCACCTTTTTTCTGAAGAGTTCTTAGAATGACAAATGCATTAAACAAGCATAAATTTATATACATCATTTCTCCATTTGATGATGGAAAACAGTAGGTTTCTAGACAGAGATCAGAAAACAGAATAAGAAATCAGAGTTCAGCGGATCTAATTACAAATGTATGGATTTACTATAACAGATCACAAACAGGAAATTCAGACTGCCTTCTATTATCATTCTTCATCAGATATATTATATTTACGATGCACCAAGCCAAACCCAAAGTACTAAACAATAGAAAGCTCTACCTAGACTGAATGCAGACCTGTGATTACTTTAAGTTCACATATTCACCGCATTCACTTGGGGCATGGTATGGTCTATAGCAAAACCCAAAACAATGGCAGCATGTCCCTTTACGCTGGACACATCCAAGCATTAGAGGCGACCAGTAGTCTTGCAAAGGAGCTGCCAGAATTTGGGGCCAAGGAGAAATGCTTTGCTCCCTTCCCTAGCCACTCAAATCATCTCTACCAGTTGGTCATGACAGATAACCTTGAATTAAAATACAAGTATGATAGCCTACACCTCAAATAAAAGTACATATTCGGTATTATTCTTGAACATTTTCCATCAATCAAGATAAATCAATACCAGTTTATACCCAAGCATCTGAAGCTACTTGCAATTCTCTGCTAAAAACGCAAATAAACTAGCTCATAGATACATGCAACGTGTAAGTAGCAAAGAATATGTAATATAATCCATAAAACTTATAATGCCATAAAAAATGATTCAAAGTGGGATTACAACACTAGGTACCTTGAATTTTTGAATGTACATTGTTTTTTCTATTGCTTGCATGATATTACCAATTTCAAAACTCCGACCATATTAAACGAATATAGCTATAAAAAACTTAAAAAACAAGACGTAGACCAACTAGTCACACCACATTACTGATAATACATGATTTGTTGCCGCATAGCGGCAGCTGAATATAGCTATAAAAAACTTAAAAAACAAGACGTAGACCAACTAGTCACACCACATTACTGATAATACATGATTTGTTGCCGCATAGCAGCAGCTGCAGCAGCTGCCGCTGATGGCAATCCAGCACCCGCCTGAAAATTATCATATACATTTTGATTGCCTGCAGGACCAACCACTCCCATGGGCCCATGTCCAAGACCAAGTCCCATTCCTTGTTGAGCAGATAATGGTAATAGAGGCTGGCCTGCTCCTGCCTGACTCATGTTCATCTGCCGATATGCAAGGATATCCGCAGCTGTGTATCCTTGGTTCAACCCTTGGGCAGCAACAACCCCTTGAAAAGGGGCTGATGGTGGAGGGAGAGCATTAGAGCTGGCTCCTGGAGGAGTGGGTTTACTACCCCAAGAACACTGCAGCACAAAAACAACTTCATGTCAGGTTCATATAATATATCTCTGAAAAGCCCATACAACTTCTTACAATACAATGTTGCATCTACAAATAATAAACATACTTTGATAGACTTTCCACAAATAACTCTGCCATTAGCCAGCTGAATGGCTAAAGCAGCTTCTTCATGGTTACGATAGCGGACAAATCCAAATCCCTTGTCCCTTTGAACACGGACATCCTCAATGACACCCACACCCAAAGCAAGAAACTGCCTGTGTAATTCAGTCTGGGTAACCTACAAGATTATATTATAGATGAGGATCAGCTTGAACTTTGAACTTTGTATCCTGCAAAACAGGACCATTATAGCTTATAAATAGCTGAGTGTTACCTCATGTGGCAGATTTCCGATATACACAGTTGTGTACAAAGGATTGTTTTCTGGTCCTGAGGTTTGGGCACTGCCTTTTAGCTGGCCTCCTGCAGAAACAAGCTTTTGAATGTTAATCAAAATAAAAATGATAATAAAAATCGCAACATTGAAAAGATAATATTCTGAACCTGACCTGTTCCGACAGCTGTATTTCCAGCTGAAATGTTGTGATCTGCACTACCATTGACTGAAGTATTATTTGATGCATTTGAAGCAAATTGCAATTCTGAGCTCTGTTTGTCATCATTCTGATTTCCAGAGCTTGATTTGGTAGCCCAATTACACCGAATTGGCCTACTCCCAAGGGCTTTTCCTGCAATAAATCAACACAAATAGTGGGCAATTTTGTGGCATTGTTAAACAGAATATACAGTGGGATTTTTCAAAAAGCTTACCTGTCATCTGGTTTATTGCATTATCAGCATCCTGCACAAAGGAAAAGTCAGCAATCTCAAGAGGAAAGACAAAAAATGACCAATTTATTCACTCTTAACTTTTTGTACCTGCTGACTTCTGAAGGAAACAAAACCAAATCCCCTTGACCTGCCAGATTTTTGATCCCACATAACCCTTGCATCTCTGCATGATAAAATGATTCAATTCATCACAGATATAAATTAGCTGACACTAACTGAAATCAATAGTAACAAACAATTTAAACCTGACCTTCAATGTGAGCATTGAGAACCAAATTAAATGCAACAAGGTTTCGTAAGAACTTACGAACAACTTGGATATATAGAAAAAGCAGAAAAGAGAGCTGCATCTGTAACCTCTGGGCTGAGATCACCAACAAAAATGCTGTAGTGACCTGAACACAAAATCATGATACAAACTTTGAGAAAGGAGGTGTACAACATTACTATCAAATTTCAATAGTAACATCATCAAAGATTGCACCAAGGCGACATTTAACAATGCCACTACAAATACATGAGACTACAAACATCAAATCTTGATTACTTGAATGAAAGAAAAAGATCAAGGTAAAATCCAACAATTTTTACCTGTTGTGTCTTCCCTTTGCCCACTTGCATATGCCCAATTGACTTTAATAGGCTGACCAAATCTGCATATCCACACAAGATTGATCAGCAATTTCTACTTATGCAGCAGTCAGGAAATTAGTGTACAACTATAAAATTAAAAGAAGAAGCTTTTGAAGTGAAAACTGTGCCTTACATTTGTCTTCCGTTAAGACTTAAAATGGAGTTTGCAGCTGATCTATGATCAAAGTAGTCCACAAAACCATAGGATGACTGCAAAAAAGGAAAATCAAATGGTCAACAGCAACTTAACTTCAGAGAAGGACCTGAAATTAAGAAAGCATTAACAAATACATTACACTATTAAAATCACAGAATATAGCATGCAGTTCCAGCTGCAAAGCAGCATACTCAACATAAGGTAAACAAAGTCTTCATTTACATGGAAAGATACATAATTTGAAAGAGTGTTATTTATTTACAACTTATATCCATCCTAACCCTGGATCTATTGACCACCAAAACAGAACCAAGAAAAACAGATCTCTTGCTCCTTAAAAGATCCATATTTAAGATGGATACATGCTTTTCATTTTTTAATTGGTTTTCAATATGATTGTAACCTAAGGACAAATTATTGAGAAGAAGAAATGGTAACCAGAGCATAATTATAATAATATCTTACCTTTTCTTTCTTGATAAGCTTGCATCCCTCCAGTGGGCCAATACCAGCAAAAACCTCTGCAAGAAGGCTTTCTGTAACATGTACACTTATGTTGCCCACATATCTGCATCAGCAGCAGCACTTTAGTAAGCTATATGAACAAGAAACAACAAAGAATGAGAATCATCTGTTTTATAAAGACTAACTGTTTTCTAAATATGGGACTTGATTATAAAACAAAAGCAACCATCAAAAAAGTAAAGAAGATTCTTTCAGTTAAATCTCCCATCTAATAGCATGGTAAAATGTTGCACAAGAGAAAAAAAAGATGGTCACAATACCTGATATGCAGCGCATAAGTAGATCCTAGAATAATAAAAGTGAAGGAAAAATAAAAGTTGTAAATGAAGAAAAAAAACCACGGACAGTGCACTCACACACTGCGGCATGCACTTGAATCAAACCCGGGTGGCAGATTTCCACTTGGAATTGGCTCAATCTGCAAAATATAAATGTAAAAAAATGCAAAAAAAGAAAATAAACTAAAAAAATTAAATAAGCTACACTAACATATGATTGTTCTCAAAAATTAAGACCAGAATAGCAAAACCCAAACCCAAGTAGACACTGATCCCATCGCTTATTGGTAAAGTGCTATGAAGGAAAGGGGAAACTATTCAAAGATTACTTAATTTGCAAAATATAAGTATACAATAATGCAAAGAAAGGAAAATAAACTTAAAAACTAAGCAATCTACACTATCATTAGATTTTCTCCAAATATAAAACGCAGCAAAACCCAAACCCAAGCAAACACTGATCTTGTGCTTATTTTTGAAGCGCTCTCAAAAGGAGGGATAACCATTCAAAGATTAGCATATAATACAAAAGTGTTAAAAGAGACAAGACTGACTACTGTTGGAAAGACGAAGCTTAAATAATAAATAGATGGAAACCTAGAGGATAAGAATGACTAGAGAAGCACACTCATATTCTATAATACAAAAGAACATCCAATACTAGACACAGTCCAATTCACATGGCCTGAATGTTAGCTCTAAATGCCATCAGTACAATAACATTTATCTGAATAGCATATATTAGGGACTGAATGAGTCTCCAGTGAAGTTTAGGCAAGTCTGTCTTTACTGAGATTACATTTTGCTATTAATCTCCTACATCAACTCAAGTGACTATTTAGGCTGTTATTACAGATTACGGAACTAACACTGTCCTGTGATATACTCTTATTACTCTTTATTTCAGTCCATGAAAACAGCTGAGTTTTCACCAATTACTTTAAACGGGTATGAACAAGGGCATTGGCAGGGGACTTGTGATATATATATATATATACAACTGTTTCTGCGAATAAAAATGACAGTCAAGTAAATAATAAAGCAAAATTCATGATAAACTCATTTCAGTGGAGCCATGTAGAAACAACTCATTCCCCCGTTAACCCAGTTCTTATTGAAATGTTCAACAATAAACTGCTTATTAAAAAAAGGACCATTAGTATTGTGTCAAATCATGGACAAGGGGAAAAGGGGAAAACATATGCAAAAACTTACATACAATGTTAGTGAGATGACATCATCAAAGCATGTCTCGGAATTGAAATGCAAAAAAAACATGACTTTATATCATTTTACTCATCCTGATTTGTCCAGATGTTATAATATCAATACCTAAGTCCTCTTTTATGTGATGTCTCTATCTGCTACATGTCTTGTAAGAAAATAAGATGTAAAAACCGATAAAAAAAGGAAAAGAAACCATATTCACAATAAGTAAATCGAGTTTCTTTAACAGGAAATTTGTCAGGCAGAGAAATTAGTCAATGTATTAAAATGTCATCTATGGCATAAAAAGTCGATTAAGGGCCACATTACTTGAACTTCCTAAAATATTATAACTTGCTAAAAGAAATCGATAAACAAGTGCCCGCCTGGCGTAGGCAAAACAGGCCTTGAGAGGAAAGTCACTGAACACGGCATTTTCATCTGTCTAAGCTACCACGACATGCAAACTCTTATGTCAAAATAATCAAGGACTTCGACCCCGCCCCAACTGCTCATTCATGCAACTAGGAAATTAAGTGGTCGAAGGTGGCTTACAAAGGACAGTCTTCGCTGTGGAAAAATAGACCTATTGATTGGTTGACAGTCTGTTTCATTCGAATAGGTTTCCAAATGCGGCAGTTAACACTCGGGCCCATGGCTAAAAGCCCGGTTCCTTCATAACCATCATTCTCCAAGTTCTACATTGTGGTCATGCACGATGATTTGAACCCATGGCCACCGATAATAGAAAAACCAAACACCGTCCAACAAACTAACAAAACCCACTGCGTCCAATCGACGAAACAAAACAGCGGACAACAAAGAACAGCCAGGCAAAAACCCGAGCCAGCATAGCTAAAGAACAAAACCCTAATCAGACACTGAAGAGAAACCCTAATGAAATCGCCATTAAAGCAAAACTGTGTACCCAAAAAGAACCGGGGAAAAAACAAATCAGATACCCTCAAGAAAACCGAAAACCCTAAGGAAACCGTAAAACTGAGGTCCCAACGAGGTCGCCGTGAAAATGAAAAAATCAAAAACAAATGGGTGTTGAAGAAAACCTAGAACCCAGAATCCCAAACAAGCCCTAAAACAAACAAACATAAACAAAAACAACGAAATTGACATGAAAGCGAAAAATGAAAAAAAGGGGTATTAAGGAATACCTGGTTCAGCGGTGCCAGGAGGCCGGCATGATAGAGCGATTGTTGTTGTTGTTGAAGCATGGCCTGCTGCATTAGAGCCTGCTGTTGCTGCTGCTTAAGCCTCTGCTGCAATTGTTGGTCCGACTGAACTGCCCCGGCTTGCTGCTGGGCAATCTGCTGCAACTGTGGCTGCGATACTGCGTACATTTTCACTGCCTTGCAACCGCTGAATTTAAAAGCCCTGGCGAGCTATAATGAATATGCGATAGAAGCGAAAAACCCGCGCGGTGCAAAACTATAGTGTAAAGAAAGCTTATCGAAGCGAATGCGCTCCCACCGAAGAAAATGAGAAACAAAATAACAAATTGGAATGTACCAAAAATGATAAAGCATCGTGCGCATTTAATCCTATTTTATAGCTTGCTCGTGTCCGATGATGAAGAAAGAGGAACCAAGGTTAGGGATTTGTTGGTTGTTGATAGGGTCAAAAGGGTTTGCTTTCTATGTGAAAACGGGGTGTTGTTATTGCAACCATTACCACCATAGATTTATCTTAAATTTGTATCTATCAAGTACCAAGAGGGATCCAATTTCTTGAAGTGTATTTTTTTTTTTAAATTTAAACTCTTGAAATTTGATCTCTTTTGATTGATAGAGCGGATTTAAGTTTTAATTTTTTATTTTATAAACATCTATTTTTTAATTACTTTTCATGATATTTTATTTTATGAACCAACATGGATTATTTTTTTAAATACTTTTTATAATTTTTTATTTTATGAGCCGACATGAATTTTTTTAATTATTTTGTTACAAACGTTATATCGTTATATTACGTTACAACATCTCCCCCATACTCGACTGTAGAGCACCTCGTTTCACTCGGTGCAACGAGGGATTTCTTTACATGATAGGTTCATTCTGAATAAATCTTTCAATTGTTTTTTTATTAGTGGTTGATTCACATCACTTTCAAGGATAGTTTGGTTGTGTCCAAGCATAAAGAAAGAGGGTCTTTTGTAGGGGTTTGTCGATGGTTGATTTGGTCAAATGGACTAGAGAAAGAGGGTGTTTTGTAGGGGTTTGTCGATAGTTGATTTGGTCAAAGGGACTTGTTGTGTAGGTGAAAGTGGGGTATTTTTAAAATATCAAAAAATCTTTCAATTTCTTTCATATTGGTGGTCGATTCATATCAGTTTACAAGAGGATAGTTTGGTTGTGTCTAGGGTTAAAGAAAGAGGGTTCTTGGTAGGGGTTTGTTGATCGTTGATTTGGTCAAATGGGCTTGCACTATAGGTGAAAGTGGGGTATTTTTATTGTCCCACCAGTTTCAATTCCCTCAAGTGATATGTTAGCCCCGCCTGGGTTAGCATGCTCTTATAAGAGGATTGCTTAATTAACATAAGCCATCATGATCATTAAGTCAAGTTATGAGATTCATATCACTTTATAAGAGGTGTCCACTAAATTCAAAATTGAGCTTCCTTAGTGAAGGTGCCTCGAAACTTGTCATTTAACCAATGGGTAGTCAACCTTGGAATTTCATTGTTTATTATATAACTCAATGACATAGGCAGTTCAAATTATTTATTGGTTAAAGCTTGTACTAGTAGCATATGTAATTTATGGAATTTGCACTCCATACACATATCCCCTTGGATATCATTGTGTAGTTTTCCATTGTGTACTCGCCATGCCAGACCAGTGCTAGGGTATAGGAAGGTCCTCTTTTTCATCCTCGTGATGACTCAAATGAGCCAAATTTCTCGTTTAAGTGCCCCTTCCATGGCCAGGGGTGTGATTTTGGCCTCTCATTTTATGTTTGGTGTCATGGACGAGTCCTCTTAGACTAGACTTTGGTTTTTTTACCCCTTGATCGCATATACTTGTCGTAACATAGTACTTGGTTTCCCTATTTAGGCCCCTCTCTAGTTCATTGAACTAATATTGGGGCCCACATGAAGAACAATGCTCTGGTTAGCTAAATCGGTATATTCATGTATGCAAATGTCCTATATTCCATTAGGGTACATTTATTTAGTTTACTTGGAAAAATTTATCATTTTGATTCGATAGTTTAGGCATGCACCTTTAACTAAATTTTTCATGTCTATATTGTGCCTGTGACTTGTTGCTTGAGCATGCCTATGGAATATAGTGTGTTTCTTCCTTATTTTACCTACAATTTAGACGGTTAACATTCGTGCTTTAACCATTCGAGAGAGAGTGTCAATTCCACTTTAAGTGCAACAACTATTCACACCATCCAAGCATTCCCAAATATATTTATATCATTCATTTACACTTTGTTTAAGGGTAGTTGGATCTCATAGCAAAGCTTTGTTGCACTAGAATCTCACTACCATCATCTTTTGCTTCCATGGATCTTAATCCATCTCCATCAACCCTCCCACTAATAAACATCACTACTATTGATGCCTCCTACTCGATGGTTTGGATTTATCTTATTGAGATCATTTCATTGCATCTTGTGGTGTCTTAACTCTATGTCTTTGCACTCATGTTAACCTTCATCCCCGTCCTTGAAGAAGCTTTAACACATATACGTGAATGAAGAGGCACAAGTGTAAAATATCTTCCTTGCTTTGTTAATTCATTTTTTTAATTGTTTTTTTCCAATATTAAACCAAATCAAATTCACATATTGAATACTTCACAATTGTAGGTACATCAAACAATATTATAACCTTGAATTTACTCAATTGTTTATTTTCTCCTTTGCCTTATCTTTAAGATGTTTTCCAAAATTCAAGGGACGACATTAAACCACTAAGTGTATTCCTCATTGCTCTGCAAGTTTTTTTTTTTTAACAATAACGGTTGATAAGATTTTATAAAAAGAAAGGTAACCAGGTTACAATTGAAGTGGGAAGACTGTTCCCAAGAACTTAGAGCTGCTACGGAAGCTAGCTCTTCATTTTCCAGTCTTGGAAGATTGAACACATAGTCCTAAACTCTAGAAAGTTACAGGATAGAAATAAAAATGAAAAAATAATTTTTTTGCAATACTCCTCAAATCGAAGTCATCCTTTCTCATGTATTTCCAGCAAGCGTGTCGAATGAGCTCCTTCAGCTAGCTTTTACTGAAACGATTGTCTCGATTACCTTGCCATTAGTCGTGTTGTTTGTTCTCTTATCATGTTCTCGGCATTTCATTCAATTCCTCTCGCGTCATAATTGTTGTTTCACCCTTTATGCTTTTACTCTGAACGCGGTAGTCTGTTTGCTCCACTTCATGCCAAGCCACCTATTTTCTGTCTCTGCATTGCACCCAGTCTCTAACCAACTCCATCGCTTTAACCATATTTTTCCTTCACTTCGGTGAATTAACATTCTCCTGACATATTTTAAAATGTCTTTCTCACTAACAACGTGAACCCTGTTCCACTCTGTCAGCATGAACCCTGATCCACTATGTCTACCTTGCAGAAATCCACTAGAATAAGAAGAATTTTCACATTTCCATGAGAATTGCTTCATCCATGGCATAAGGAAAAGGAAATTCCTCGTCGTATCAGGGGGGTTAAGGAATCCAGTCGATGCTGAGGTCTTGACCAGTGCTGAACAATATTCCACAATCCATACCAGCACCTTTGTTGGCCATAATGTATGCTTACTAATTGTTATTCCTCAGAATGTGATGGAAATTGATGTTGTTAAAATCTTTTACCATTTAGTTGAAAATGTGATGGAGATTTGTGACAGGCTTTTTATGGTTTTTGGCCAAGCTCCTATCTTCTTGTATAATCAACATTGAATCTCCAATGGCCACTAGATCCTTGATATCTTCCCTCCTTGCGATTTCCATTCCTTTGATCAGCGCGAGCCACTCCACTTTGTTGTTGGTCCTCCTTCCAATTCCCCACGCATATTCTTTCACCTTGTTTCCCTCAAGATCTATGAGGACTCCTCCCGCACCTGCCAACCCAAGGTTGCCTTTCGAGGCCCTGTCGAAGAACAGGATGTGACAACCAGTATTATTGACCCAAAGCTGAAGATCCTCCGGTGTCAATCTGATTTGCCAATTGTGTGTGGTCTGTTTCTTGGGATGGACTGTGGGAGAGTTGTGGGTGGAGATCAAGAGTTCTTCCACCCATATTTTTTCTTCCACGCTTAAGGGTTCTTTGCTTATGTTTTTCATACCTCTAGTTGAAAGTGCTTCGATCCATAGTGTTTTTGTTGATGATAGAACCTTTCTTGGGGTGGCTCTTATGTCTTCAAAGAATTATTTGTTCCTTGCATTCCATAGCTTCTAGCATATGAATTTGGGGAATGCAACCCACGCTCTTTTTAAATTTGGATTCCTGTACAGCGAACAATGGTAGTAATCATGCCATCTTGCAAACAGGTCGTTCCAATTTGTTGGGAGAATCAAGTTTGGGTGAATTTCTCGAAAAGCACGGTGCCAAACCTCCTGTGAGAATTTGCACTCTAAAAAGAGATGGTCGATCATCTCTTCATCTTCCTTGCATAAAATGCATCTTGTTGGTCCTTTATCCCCCTTTTCTTGAGATTTTTAGCGGTTAATGTCTTCCTATGAGCTAGTGTCCAGTAGAAGACGTTTATTTTTGGGAGGCCTTCCTTGCCCCAAACATTGTTCCACTTGCTTTCTTTGATTCGTTGGTTATTGAGGGAATCCATGTAGCTGTAACCTTCCTTTACCGTGTAAGTGCCAGCACTTCCCCATCCACGCTTGTCCTCGTGTTTTGATGTATGGGGAGAGATCCATGGAACATTGCGAGCAGAGCAGTGTATTCTTGAGAGAGGTGCTCCAGTAATTCTAATTCAATCCATCCATCCCACCTTCCTCGATTTGACCAGATAGACATATCATACATAGTATGTATGTTGGCTTGTTCCATCCATTCTTTTACATCTTGAAATTTGTGGAGAAAAATTGCAGGAGAGTTTGAGCCAATGTTGTCTTTCCAGATTTTAATTTGCTTACCGTTGCCTGGGATCCAGAAAATTCCACTTTGGATTATGAATGTCGCTTTCTTACAAAGGTTTCAGATTGAAGAACCTTTTTTGCCCTGATAAATGTTATCCACACAACGTCTTCTGCTTCCTGACATGTATTTTTTGTGGAGGATTTCTTTCCACCACGCCTTCTTTCCAGAAATAATTCTCCACGGAATTTTTGCTCCAATTGCAAGGTTCATTATCGATGGGTCTTTGATCCCTACCCCTCCATATATTTTGGGTCTGCACACCCATTTGATCAGATGGAACTTTTTGTAGTGATTGGACATCCCTCCTTGCCATAAGAAGTTTATGAGCTCTTTGGTGATTTCATTCATAACTGTTTTGGGTGCTAGGGAGATAGAGCAAGCGTAGAGGGGATACGTGGATAGGATGGATTTTATAAGAACCATTCTGCCAGCGGGATTAAGCCATCTGAAACCCCATGAACTTATTTTGTTTTTTATTTTTCCTATCATACCTTGCCAGTCCGCTACTCTTTTTTTTCCTTTGAAAATGGGTATACCGAGATAATTAAAGGAATTCTAGTTTGTTATTCCTTCGAACCCGAGGGTTCTTGCAATATTTTCTAACACCCCCGGGAGTGCAGTTCCATCCATAGAACTTTGACTTGACTAAATTTATTTTTCCATATGAAGCTGAGAGGAATGTGGAGAGAACTTTGTTGAATCTTTCAGCTATGATAGAGGAGGCTCCCCCAAGTAGGATAGTGTCGTCTACGAATTGTGCGTGGTTGACCGCCTTGACTCCTTTGGCAATTTTGAGTCCTTTTAGTTCCCCCAAATCTTGCAGAAGTTGAAGTTTTATGCTCATTGATTCCACAACTAAGATATAAAGGAATGGAGACATTGGACAACCTTGGCGCAGTCCTCTTGAGGCTTGAAAGAATTTAGTTGATCTGTCGTTGACCAGGGGAGCTATCCAGGGGCTGCTTATACATGCTTTGACCTAGCGAACAAATCTTCTTGAGAATCCAAACTTGATCATGATTTCGAAAATAAAGGGGTGGTTTACTCTGTCAAAGGCATTGGCCATATCGAGCTTAATGGCTATTCCTTGATGCTTTTTTTCCATGCTGGACTAAATCGCTTCTTGAACAATAATGATATTGTCGAGGATTTGTCGACCAGCTATGAACCCCCCTTGTGAATCTGAGATGAGCTGATCCATGACTTTCCTCATTTTGGTGGCGAGAATCTTTGATAGGATTTTATAGGAGGTGTTGCAGAGATATATCGGTCGGAAGCGATCTATGGAACTCGGTGTTTTGTCTTTAGGGACCAGAGCAAGAAAGGTGGTGTTGGTGGCCCCTCCTATTTTGTCTTTCTTACTGGTCCAATTGAGCATTTTTTCCAGGTCCTCTTTGATGATTTCCCACGATGCCCTGTAAAAATTTATGGTAAACCCGTTAGGACCTGGCGCCTTGTCCACTTGAAGGGGCCAAATGGCATTTGCAATTTCATGTTCCAAGATCGGTTTGGAGAGCTCTCTATTTTCATTGTCCGAGACAAGAGGGGGAATGTTAGAAAGACGATCTGCTTGTGATTCCGGATCTATATCTCCTCTGTCTTTAAAAATATCACTGAAATGGTTGAATATATGGATCTTCAAGTCTTTCTAACCTATGACCCTCTCTCCATTTTGGTTCTGCAGTGCCTTAATAGCATTCTTACTGCGAAAGTAATTCGTGAAAGTAATTCGTGTTGTTGTCACCTCCCTTTAACCATAGCTATCTTGACTTGATTCTCCAGATTTCTTCTTCTTGCTTGGCCGTTGCGAGAATTTTCTGATTTAAATGATTTTCACAGCTGAGAGTGAGGGGCGTGATCTCCTCGAGCTCCATTTTTTGTTGAAGGTTGGCCAGCTCCGTTTGAAACTTGATTTTGTCATGTCTTGGATTATTGTAGGAATTCTTTGCCCGATTTTTAAGTGCATTTCGGACTGCTCTCAACTTGCATTCCCAAATATAACTGGGAGATCCAAAAATGCTTACGTTCCAGGCAGTTTGCACAAGATCATAAAAATCGGGATACTGAATCCATTGAGAATTGAATCGAAATGGGATAGGGCCATAATTTTATGGAGATGTGAGCGATAAGGGGATTGGCTTGTGGTCGGAGGCCGCGGATGAAAGGGTTTGCGAACAAGCTATGAGATCAAAATTAAGGAAGAATGTGCTTACAAGAAATTGATCCAACTTAGCTGCGATGTGTCCAGCTCCGCATCTTCTATTGTTCCATGTGTATTTTCCATTTCTGAGTGGGATGTCCATCAGGTCCAAATCATTGATTAAATCCTCCGGCTTTTTTATGAAAGGATTGCGAACTATGTTACCTCCACGCTTCTCCTGTTGAGATTTTGTTACATTAAAATCTCCAGCAACTATAAGATTTTTTTCGCTCATGTCCTCTTTTAAATTGTTGAGATCTTCCCAGAATTTAGTCTTGTCCCTGTAATGAGTGGGACCGTAGACATTGCAGATATAAAAGAGATTGTTGCTGTCTTTTTCTTGTATTTCGGTGAGTAGCCAGTGGTTATTCTCTGTGGTGGAAATTAATGAGAAATTATGTGAAATCAAAGTAGCAATTCCCCCAGATGCTCTGTGAGCACTAAGGGCTTTGCCAAGGAAATTCTTCCAAAGTGAGAGTGAGAGAGACATGACCTCCACGTCCGGCATTTTAGTCTCTTGGATTAGCATAAGATCAGGTTTTTCAGATTTTATCATTTCCTTAATTGCTTCGGCTTTTTTCAGCCCGCCTAGACCCCTGTAATTCCAAGAGATTACTTTCATTATTTCTTGACGGCCTGTGATCCTGCTCGGGACCTGCCATCAAGTTTAACACCACTTTGAGATTTTGTATTTTGGAGCAGTTTCATTTCCTCCAGGCTTTTTTGCCTACCCATCTCGATCTCTCTTTCTGCTTCCAATTCTCTGTAGTACCTTTGCGATTTCCTACCTCTTGTATTTGGCGGTTGCACCACATCAAATTCCTCTGAGGATTATGTGCTTTCGTTATCTGAGGATGAGTTGAGTGGGATGAATTTGGTTTTTACCTTGTCTTCCCACAAGCTTCCAGGTGTACTGGAACCACCCTTTTCCTCATCGATCAACTCCTTTCTTGGGGATGAAGATTGTATACTGACAGGAATGGGTATTTCTTCAGTTTCTTTCTCTGTTGAGATTGCTTCCAATATTGGGATTTCTCCTTCTTCTAGCGGCAAATCCTGAAATCTGTTGCTGATTGTATCTTCCCTTACTTCCTTAGTGGTTTCTTTGCTAATTTTTTATTGAAACCCCTTGGGTGGGCCTGCTGCTATATTTGTTTTCCTTCCTTTTTTTATTTGTTGCCAACCTTCTTCTTGTATTTTTTTGGGGACTTATTGAGCTGCCTTATGGTAATTTTTGACAAAATGTCCATATTCGTGACACTTCTTGCATTTGAATGGCAGCTACTCGTAATAGACTTTCTGCATGTGCTCCCATCCATCCATGTATAGATTGAATTCCTCCGGTAACCCTTTTTCCAGATCTACTTCTACACAGACTCTTGCGTAGGAGAAAAAAGGTCCTTTTGGCTTTGCTTTATCAATGTATTTGCCGAGGGAGTTACCTATTGCTTGCAGTGTTTCGTAATTCTAGCAGTGTAGTGGCAGGTGTGGGAGTTGAACCCAAACTGGGACTGTAGAAGGCACATCCTTCTCAAGGTCGAATGACAGACTCCATTTGTTTAAGTACAAGCCGCGAGGACCCATGAAATACAGGACGCTCCCGAAGATCAAATCCTGGTCAACTTTGTGTTCGAACAAAAAAGTGAAGAAGCCCTTTCCGCAAAAGCAGTGCTGCAGACCCCCTGAAATTAGAGGCATCCAATTCTGGTTAATCCATGCGTCCATCGATTTGGGAGAAGGCCAGATTCCGGTGAATTGCCCAATCAAACCACGTTTGCTTAGAGAGAGGGCTTTCATTTTCGAAGCTGCCGACAAGATCTAGATACAGGGAGCAACTGCTCTTTTAATGAAACTTTCGTCTGAAGAATCTGTCGAGGGAGGGGGCGTAGCATCTACCAAAGATTTAAATGCAGCGTCCAGGAGTCTCTTCCAATCCTCCAGAGAAGGTGGGGGAGAGTCCATGGTTGACCTAGAGGGCAGCCTGCGCAGGGAGAGCCCGTGGGCACTCTGCCAGAACTCAACAGCTCGATCACTACCAAGTCCTGATCCTGAATGGTGCAAAGTTTCTCAGAAGGCCCAGTGGGGAAACCAGCGCGGAGGAAGCTCGATCTCTGCTAGAGCTCTCACCACGGTTCTTGGCTATTATTGGCTCTGCAAGTCTTTTTGATAAAGTGTCACATGTTCCTTTAAGTTTAGATCATTCCTTCTTTACTTAGTATCCTTGGTTTCTAGTCAAAACATTGTCCATCTACCTCTTCCTTCTAAAAATAACATCACATTCTTTCTCTACGATGTACACCCTAAAGGGTTTGTAAGGCACACATAGGTAAATTAATAGGCTCTCAAAGGTCATTCACTCATCAAACATGTATGTGGATTGTTTTCAAGAAAGTGATTTCAAAGTATTGCATATCATTAAAGTTGACATAAGTTAGATAGTGATAATAGAAAAATGAGAACTTCTAAATGAGAATATGGATATTTAATAATTATATAGTTATATTATTGTCCAAATTAAATTTATTTTCATTTAGGTAAATGATTTTCTTTATAGAAAAGTTATCATTTTTGTATTTACAAAATTGTGATGTCACTTCAACATGGTGAGTAATCAAATTTAACCAACGCGATTAATCAGATTCAACTAAAGCCTCTAATGTTATGAAATTGTATGCTAGCTAAAATTTGAATGTAAATTGTTTACATAGAAGCATTTCATCTTAACAATAAACGACAATTGTGTTGATGGTGATGATTGCACCGAGAGGAAATGTATGGGGGAGATTTTTTTTTTAACAGAAACATATATTTAAAAAAAAAGGCCATAGTTTTGAACCAAATCGGTAGAGTACAATATATGGCCAAATTGGCTTTGAGCATTTCAGCTACGCTTAACAAAGAGCCTGAGAAGACCATTATTGAATGAAATTTGCCTTTCTTCTCTTACTGATAAAGGTTATTACAAATTAATAAATTGAACAGAGGATTGAGAATGTTGATAATAATGCTAAAATGAATGTATCAATATGAAGATGTATTGAATTCCAAATACATAAGGATCAACGTTTTGTTCATGCATTGAATATAAACTGAGGCTTCTGCGTTGATGGATGTGTTGGAGACAATCTGCAATCCAAATCTTGACTTGAATAATGCACTTAGGATGCTGGACATAATGCTAAGATAAATGTAACAAACTGAGAATGTGCTTAGATCCGAACAAACAAGGGTCAGTGATATGCTTCAATATTGAGAAGAATCAGACTTCTGCGTTGTGGAGTCAATCTGCTTTCCTAAAGATGAAGTTTGACCAAATCGTAGTATGATTCTGAAGTTAATAGAAGCCTAGATGTCTTTGAACACAAATCAGAGAGTCTCTAGAGGCTTCGTAGCTACTGCTGCGAGTTCCTGAAAGAATTTAGCATCATTTAAACTCAAATTATACATAGAGTTGATCAAATTGACTGTAGAATTCTGCCTCAGTATCCTTCGATGAGTGAATTTGTATCCTTCTTTACCTTCGATGCCCACGTTTATTGGTTTGTGTTGTCTAAAACCGTCGAGTTCTGTAAGAGGGTTGCTCATTGAGTCAAATGATGGATGTCAACATTCAGCAAGTTCTGAGATATCGATTACTGGCACTAAATTGCCTTTTAATATGATTCTGGAGTAAGGGAAGCATTGAACAATAGAATTATGAGGGCCCTATTCAAGGGATTTGATGCAATTCACTGTTGTTGTTGCTTAAATTCAGAATTCCACAATTTAGACTGACACCAACATTGGCTTCAATATCAGCTTCCTCATTTAAATTCTTTAAGATGTGAAATGCTTTGAACTGGGTGAATGTACTTGAGATTTTCTTTATACGTTGCATAATTCTATTTAGGGCTAGGTTGTTGAGATTAGTTTTTGCGTTTAGGGCCCCAATTATGAGCAATGAATCGTCGAATACATGCAAATTGTTGATCTTATGATCTTTGGCAATTTGGTAGCCTTTCAACAGGGCTAATGCTTTTGCAATATTGTTTGAGCAAATGCCCAACCCCCAATTGTACTTCACTCTAATGGATCCATCACTTGTCCACAAAAATCCTCTTGCACCAGCTTTGCCGGGATTGTTCTTTGAAGCACCGTCAAAATGCAAGCTATATGTGGTTTGATTAGTTCTCCAATCATTAAAATCAGGAATGGTGAGCCTAATCTGCCAGGCTGGTTGATAATGGGGACGTGGATCTTTACTTGACTTAGGCATATTGCCACCAATCCAGTTCTTTTCTTTATTGCCGAGAGTTGCATCATCTTTGTGATTGGAGTTTTTTAGACAGTCAATCAATAAGCTTTTTACTTTGCCAGCAGTTTGCAATGGAGTATAAAACCTTTCATTGAAAATAGCATTGTTTCTGGTGATCCAGATATTCCAGCATATGAATTTGGGTATGGAGATCCAGATCTGATGCCAGAGGTTCTTGATGGATATGGGAGTAGGATAGAAAGAGTTCCAATCTTGGAACATCTGGGTGACTGAAGTAAAAGAAGGTTGAGTATCAATGAAGTCGAGGAGAATTAGCTTCCATACAAGTTTAGTAAATCGACATTCCAAGAAAAGGTGGTTGAGTGTTTCAAGATTGTTTTGACACAGAGGGCACCAAAAGGGCCCGTGAAAACCTCTCTTGTTGAAATTGTCGCCAGTGAGAACTTTGGAGTGAATTAAAGTCCACGTGAAGAAATTGATTTAGGTAAATGATTTTCTTTATAGAAAAGTTATCATTTTTGTATTTACAAAATTGTGATGTCACTTCAACATGGTGAGTAATCAAATTTAACCAACGCGATTAATCAGATTCAACTAAAGCCTCTAATGTTATGAAATTGTATGCTAGCTAAAATTTGAATGTAAATTGTTTACATAGAAGCATTTCATCTTAACAATAAACGACAATTGTGTTGATGGTGATGATTGCACCGAGAGGAAATGTATGGGGGAGATTTTTTTTTTAACAGAAACATATATTTTAAAAAAAAGGCCATAGTTTTGAACCAAATCGGTAGAGTACAATATATGGCCAAATTGGCTTTGAGCATTTCAGCTACGCTTAACAAAGAGCCTGAGAAGACCATTATTGAATGAAATTTGCCTTTCTTCTCTTACTGATAAAGGTTATTACAAATTAATAAATTGAACAGAGGATTGAGAATGTTGATAATAATGCTAAAATGAATGTATCAATATGAAGATGTATTGAATTCCAAATACATAAGGATCAACGTTTTGTTCATGCATTGAATATAAACTGAGGCTTCTGCGTTGATGGATGTGTTGGAGACAATCTGCAATCCAAATCTTGACTTGAATAATGCACTTAGGATGCTGGACATAATGCTAAGATAAATGTAACAAACTGAGAATGTGCTTAGATCCGAACAAACAAGGGTCAGTGATATGCTTCAATATTGAGAAGAATCAGACTTCTGCGTTGTGGAGTCAATCTGCTTTCCTAAAGATGAAGTTTGACCAAATCGTAGTATGATTCTGAAGTTAATAGAAGCCTAGATGTCTTTGAACACAAATCAGAGAGTCTCTAGAGGCTTCGTAGCTACTGCTGCGAGTTCCTGAAAGAATTTAGCATCATTTAAACTCAAATTATACATAGAGTTGATCAAATTGACTGTAGAATTCTGCCTCAGTATCCTTCGATGAGTGAATTTGTATCCTTCTTTACCTTCGATGCCCACGTTTATTGGTTTGTGTTGTCTAAAACCGTCGAGTTCTGTAAGAGGGTTGCTCATTGAGTCAAATGATGGATGTCAACATTCAGCAAGTTCTGAGATATCGATTACTGGCACTAAATTGCCTTTTAATATGATTCTGGAGTAAGGGAAGCATTGAACAATAGAATTATGAGGGCCCTATTCAAGGGATTTGATGCAATTCACTGTTGTTGTTGCTTAAATTCAGAATTCCACAATTTAGACTGACACCAACATTGGCTTCAATATCAGCTTCCTCATTTAAATTCTTTAAGATGTGAAATGCTTTGAACTGGGTGAATGTACTTGAGATTTTCTTTATACGTTGCATAATTCTATTTAGGGCTAGGTTGTTGAGATTAGTTTTTGCGTTTAGGGCCCCAATTATGAGCAATGAATCGTCGAATACATGCAAATTGTTGATCTTATGATCTTTGGCAATTTGGTAGCCTTTCAACAGGGCTAATGCTTTTGCAATATTGTTTGAGCAAATGCCCAACCCCCAATTGTACTTCACTCTAATGGATCCATCACTTGTCCACAAAAATCCTCTTGCACCAGCTTTGCCGGGATTGTTCTTTGAAGCACCGTCAAAATGCAAGCTATATGTGGTTTGATTAGTTCTCCAATCATTAAAATCAGGAATGGTGAGCCTAATCTGCCAGGCTGGTTGATAATGGGGACGTGGATCTTTACTTGACTTAGGCATATTGCCACCAATCCAGTTCTTTTCTTTATTGCCGAGAGTTGCATCATCTTTGTGATTGGAGTTTTTTAGACAGTCAATCAATAAGCTTTTTACTTTGCCAGCAGTTTGCAATGGAGTATAAAACCTTTCATTGAAAATAGCATTGTTTCTGGTGATCCAGATATTCCAGCATATGAATTTGGGTATGGAGATCCAGATCTGATGCCAGAGGTTCTTGATGGATATGGGAGTAGGATAGAAAGAGTTCCAATCTTGGAACATCTGGGTGACTGAAGTAAAAGAAGGTTGAGTATCAATGAAGTCGAGGAGAATTAGCTTCCATACAAGTTTAGTAAATCGACATTCCAAGAAAAGGTGGTTGAGTGTTTCAAGATTGTTTTGACACAGAGGGCACCAAAAGGGCCCGTGAAAACCTCTCTTGTTGAAATTGTCGCCAGTGAGAACTTTGGAGTGAATTAAAGTCCACGTGAAGAAATTGATTTTGGGTAGCCCAAATGGATTCCAAACTATTTTCCAAGCGTCTTTTCTTGTATCATCATGAGCTTGGAGCGCTTTGTAGCCGAGAATGGAAGTGTATGCACCCGTGGGACCCCATCCACATTCATCTTTAGCCATAAGATGTAGGGGGGCACATCCTTTTAGCTTGTCAGTGAGAATGTTATAGGCGGACTCAAGATGGGGAGGGATAGCTGTGATTTTCCAACTTTCCAATTGCCATGGTAATCCCAGGAGCTGAATTCTTTTAGGGTGGTGATTCCATGTTTCCTGAGCCATGCTGCAATGTCATGTAGCTCTTGATAGTTCTGTAGTGCCTCACTGTCCATGATCTTATCTGTGAACATATCGATTTTCCTGCCGTTGTCGGGAACCCAATAGAGATTTTCAGAAGAAAAAAAATTCCCAAGCAACTTTACAAAATGTCCATATGTTGGATCCTTTGGTGGTTGGCTTTTGATCGAGACATCTGAGATTGGTTCCATATAAATATTTATTCCCGAGTACTTGACTGACAAGATGATGTTTGTTGTGAAGGACGTTCCAGAGGAGTTTACCGCCCATAACCAAGTTGGCATAGAAGGGATCGCGCCTCCTGAGGACTTTGGCTGCTTGATGGTCTCCCATTTTACAAGATGGATTTTGTTTCCGTTGTTTTTCCCACCAGACCAAGGAAATTCTCTTAGCAATTTGTTGATTTGATTAGAAGCTCCTTTAGGGGCAAGGAGTATGGAGGATTGATAGATAGGTAACGCAGAGAGTACAGAATTAACTAGGATTAATTTCCCATCTTTGTTGAGCCAGTGCCCTCCCCATCTTCGGATTCTATTCTTTATTTTGTTGATCGTGTCTTCCCAATTTCCACTGTTTGAATTGCCGAAAGTGATTGGAAGACCTAGATAATTAAAATTGACCCATTGATTGTGAACTTTGATGCTGAGAATTCTGCATATTCTGGCTGCCACGTTGTTGGTTACATTCCCAGTAGATAACACTTTTGTGCAAGTTTATTTTGCCACCGGAGGCATTGTAATACAGATTTAGGTTGCGCTTGAACTTTCGAGCTATGATGGAAGAAGCTCCACCCAAAAAAAGGGGGTCATCAATGAAGAGGGTGTGGTTGAGGGGATGAGAGTCAAGTGCGCGGCAAAGGCCAGGGAGAGAGCCAGTGGTCATTTCATGAATCAGCTTGCGACTAAGGGAGTCAACAATGATAATGTACAGGAAAGAGGAGAGAGGGCAGCCTTGCCTGATGCCACGGGAAGCTTGGAAAAAGTCTGTGGGACGACCATTAATTTAGGGAGCAACCCAAGGTTTGTTTATACAGGTTGAGATCCAATTGATAAAAGTGTCATTGAAACCAAAGCAATTCAAAATTTTATAAAGGAAAGAGTGCTTGACACGGTCGAATGCATTAGCCATGTCAAGCTTGATAATCATACCTTTTTCCTTTCGAACTCTACTGGAGTGGATTGCTTCTTGTACGAGTATGACATTGTCGAGAATTTGACTCCCTTTCAGAAAGTCACCTTGATTTTCAAAGATGATCTTCTTGAGTAAAGGTTTCAATATGATAGCAAGCATCTTGGCGATGATTTTGTAGGAGGAGTTGCAAATAGAAATCGGTCTAAATCTGCTAAAGGAACTTGGATTCATATCTTTTGGGATGAAGGACATAAACGTGGTATTTGTGCATCCACCAATTTTTGCCTTTGAGTGGAAATTCCTGATCATTCTCATAAAGTATTTTTTGATGTAAGTCCAACACGCTTTGTAGAAATGCATTGAAAATCTGTTGGGACCCGGTGCTTCATCAAGTTCGAAGGAATGAATTGCTGTGAGGACCTCCTGCTCAATGAAAGGTTTATTAATGCTGAGATTCTCTTCCGGAGTAATTCTTTTTGGGATATGCTCTAAAAGTGCGATCTCATTGTCTGTTTCAAAGTTGCCCTCATCAGCATAAAGATTAGAGAAGTGGTTGTATGCTGCGTTTTTAATATTCGTGTTGCCAATCACAGTCCAGCCATCATTTGTCTTAATCTCTACGATATAGTTGGTAGATTTTCTTACCATGAACTGCCTATGAAAATAGCTGGTATTTTTATCGCCATTCTTAAGCCAGATGCTACGAGATTTCAATCTCCAGTACTCCTCTTCAGCTCGAAAAGCTTGATACACTTTGGTTTGCTGTGCGACTTTATCCTCGAGAGTGGAAGCTTCAACAGAGCGGTTTTCCATGTCGAGTTGGATGTCTTCAAGTGTGTTTACAGCTAATTTCCTGGGATTGGCGGGTGCAGGGCAATTGGATTTGGCCCACTTTTTTAGTGCATATTTGGTGTTTTTGATTTTCTGCTCCCAGACGTAGCAGGGGGATCCGGAGATAGGGATACTCCATGCTTTTCCAAGAGTGCTCCAAAAGTTAGCCTGCTTGAGCCATTGGGGTCTAAACCTGAATGGTATGGGGCCAATGTTTTCAATATTTTGAAAAGAAGCTGGATCGGCTTATGATCAGAGGCGAGATTAGCTAATATGCTGGAAGAGATTGTTTGGATGTAGGATAGAAGGCTGCTTTGGACGAAAAATCTGTCCAATCTAGCCATTATATTTTCCTTGCCAATTCGCTTATTCGACCAGGTATATTTCCCTTTTTTGGGCTTGATGTCGATTAGATCTCTTGCTTGAATGAGAGCTTCGACCTGGCTTTTGAAGGGATCTTTTCCAATAAGGCCGCCTCTTTTCTCTGATTTGGTGAGAGTGAGATTCATGTCACCGGTTAGAATGATGTCCTGGGGATTGTAAATGTCCAAAAAATCATCTAATAGATTCCAACAATCTTTCTTTTCAGAGTAAATATTGGGTACATACATGTTTAAGAGACCAATGTGCTTGTTGCTCTAAATGTGGGTGAGCTCGGTGTATATCCAGTGTTGTGTGGAAAAGGAGTTGTGGAGGTGAAACTTATATGTTGTCCACAGGGTTGCCAGTCCTCCAGATGCTCCTCTGGCACTGGCTGCGTACCCTATTTTTTTTTTCCATTTTTCATTGCCAATTGCTAATATGGTAGTATCGTCAAGTTTGGTCTCTTGGAGTAAAAGAATATCAGGCATATCAATATTTTGTAGATATTTTACTGCTTCAATTTTCCAGGGGTTCCCCAACCCCCTGCAATTCCAAGAGACCAGTCTCACCATTTCGGATTATTGATTGAGGAGGGGGTTCCTCCTGCTAGATCTCCATATTTCTTACTTGCACCTCTGGCCCTGGTGTTTCTGCTAAAAACCATATCTATTGTGGCTTGTGATCCTTGGATCTTCTCTCGCTCGGCTTCTTCTTCCCGCAATTCTTTGATGGATTTCTGGCCTGGTTTTTTGGATAATTTATCGATGGGTTCTTTTGAGGAGGAGGGGGAGGTGGGAGTTCTAGTTTTCGTAATCTCAGCATAAGATGGTGCACCTTTTATCAGAATAGATCTGGTGGGATTGGGGGAGTTCAGGGGCGAGGGGATCTGCAGGGTTTCATGGGTGAGAGGAGTTGCTTGTGGATTTTGTTCTTCGCGCAGTTCTCCTTCTTCTTCAGTCTCATGGATTTCTTGGACTTCTATTGTTTCTAGGGCTTTGAATCTACTCCTGTTGTTCAGGGCCGTCGATTCTTGGTGCTGCTGATCAGCTTTCTGTGTATTTGAGCTTTTTGAGTAGGATTTCGTACCTGATTTACCATTTTTTTGGACGGTTGTCCATTGTTCTTTTTTCCCATCCAATTCCAAATTCATTGGCTTCTTTTTGCATGAACGAGCGAAGCGTCGTATTCGTGGCAAAACTTGCATTTGAATGGGATTTGTTTGTAGTCGAGCTCTTGTATGTGCGTCCAATCAGCTATGGTGAGGTTTATGGCTTCCGGGAGCCCATGTTCCAAATCTACTTCAACGCAGATTCTTGCGCAAGAATATTGGTCTTTCTGATCAACTTTGTCAATGTATTTGCCCAGTGTGTTCCCAATGGCTTCCAAAGAATCGTTATTCCAATAATGAAGGGGTAAGTGAGGGAGTCACACCCAGACGAGGACAACGGAGGGGATATCGTGGGATGGGTCGAAGCTCGGGGTTCACTTGTTCATGTAGAGTCCTTGAGGGCCCATGAAATAGGGTCCATTTCTGAATATGAGTTCGCGATCTTGTTTAGATTCGAAAATGAAGGCAAAGAAGCCTTTTCCCAGAAAGAAAGATTTGACATCTTCAGTTATCAAAGGTCTCCAATTCTTTTGTACCCAGTGTTCGGTGGATTTCGAGGACGACCAAAGGCCTGTGAACTGGCCAATCCGACCACGTTCTGACGGATTGAGAGCTGTCTTGCAAGGTATGTCGATCGGTAAGGCGACTGTAGGAATTTCATCAAGCTTCTTTACAATTTTTTGTTGAGAGGAGGATAAGGGCTTCTTGCCTTGAGTGGCCAATAGTTTCAGGAAGCTAGCAAGATCGGGGGGAGGGCTTTCGACCTCCGAAGCCATGGGAGGCAAGGGGAAGAGACGGGGAAGGGGAGAAGGAGGGGGCTCAGGAAGAAGGAAGGCACAACCAGGAGGGTCGTCTAGGAGCACATGCGTTCAGAACTCGCAGGCAACTAATGAATGTCATGCCTACTGGTATCTAATCATCGGGGCCGAGGGAGAGCTAGGGAAACCGATCCAAGGGTTAATCATATGGGGGAGATGTTGTAACATTTGTTCCTAACAAAATAATTTAAAAAAAAATCATGTCGACTCATAAAATAAAAAATTATGGAAAGTATTTAAAAAAATCTATGTTGGCTCATAAAATAAAATATTATGAAAAGTAATTAAAACATCGATGTTCCTCTATAAAATAAAAACTTAAAACTTAAACCTGGATCTATCAATCAAGAGAGATCAAATTTATTGAGTTTAAATTAAAAAAAAAAAAACACCTCAAGAAATTGGATCCCTCTCGGTGCTTGATAGATCCGGGTTTAAGATGGATCTATGCTGGTGGTTATTAACATCCAATGAGACCAACTTTGGTCTATCCAACCTTAAAAAAGGCAAGGAATCACTTGTTTCTTTTTAGAATTTAATTTATGTGCTCGACAAGATTTAAGAGAAGCATTCTTATATCGCCATTGTTGTGATGAGTTAAAATTTTAGGAAGGTTAGTATTGTAACAAATATTTTGAAATTGCACTCTAATGTGGGTGTACACAAGACATTCCACGAGAAAGTGATTTTCATCTTCAACCCTCTTAGTGTCACGAAGACGACAAATTATTTCATCCCAAGCTATTTTAAAATGTGTCCAATGCATTGTTTCACCATGGAGCTTGTGAGAATTTGTTCTTATTTTAGCAATGTTGATTTTATTCTTTAAGATAGTTAAAACATAGAAATACTTTGATCTTCTATATTAGGGTTGATAACCTCCTTATAGTATCATTTTTTCTTCTTCTTATATTATAATTATGTATTACACCACAACCTCTCCTTAAATTTAGATGTATAATGCTTTTAATATACAAAGTGTAGAAATGCACAGAAATGACCAGGAAAAACATGGATTATAGAAATGCAATCAACAGTCAGTCGGTCAGTCTTTCAAAGCAATCGACCATTTTAAAACTAATTTCCACAAAAATCATATCGACCCACTTTACATATATCCATATGTAGGTCAGCTTTTAAAGATTATTTTACCAACAACACTTCAATTTTGCACAAGTCTTATATTAAAATATATTGCACATACCATAGTTAATATATAAGTCGGTGGTGGATTTCTGAATCAGTCAAAATATTGGCCATTGGGTCTGCGTAGCTTCAATGGCCAACGTACATGCTTTGGGTAATTTTCCCTATTTTTGCAAACTCATGCAATCTCATCCAATCGTGGTGCAATTTTCATAAATAATACATTTCTCCATGCTGTGTCGAACAATAATCCAAAATTTGGTTCAAATTTCGGAATTTCACATTATTCATTTCACCTTTCGTCAAAATCAATTATTCATGCGACCAAATTATATTGGAAGGAATAAAGACTTTTCTTTATGTTTAGTTTAGTCATTAATTATTTAAATAAAAACATTTTAAAAGTAATAAAATGAAACTTCCAAATACTAAATGTTAGCACGAGTAGATTATTAACCTAAAAATACCTTAGCTTTCTAACAATGTGTGATGTTCTAAGTCGAGCTATTTGGTCAGCTGCGTATCGACAGGAATGGTCGGCTTCCAGTTGGCTATTGGACACCGACTGCTTTGGCATAACAGCAACAGTCGGTCGGTCGATCTTTCAAGGCAAGAGAATTTAGCTACAAAAACCCTAGCAAAAAAAACAACTTCGTACATTCGTACATGTGCAATATGATTAATAGCATTTAAATATTTATTTATAGTCTATGTTGTCTCTTTTTTCTTCCAGAAATCTGCATCTACCTTTTGCGTTATGCAGTGTTCTCAATCTAGGGTTTTAGGTGCTTTGTGTTGCCTTCCATACCAAATTCAATCTGGTCACTCTCGCTGTGACGTTGTCTATGACCAACCACTTTTACCTCGACCAAAAACAATGTCGACTGCCTTTTCTGACTCGCTGACAACCATTTAAAAAAATACCTTCACAACTTAAATTTTGGCTACAACGAACTATACAAACCTGGGTATTGGCTTAGCTTGGTCACATGGGATCTTCGCACAAGTATGGGAACTCTAATGTAAAAATGATCTATATATGCATTAATACAAAAACAAGGGCAGACGTATTCATAAACCAAGATCAGAGATCTGTAGAGATCTGACAATGTATCCATTACAATATTTTAAACAAAGAATATTTAAATTGGAAACCCTGCATTGAATCCATAGGATTCGAGCATATCAACCCGACTGCATAGCCTTTATGCGTTTTAAAAATGGTAAATCATTTTCAAATTCAGTAAAACCGACACATGCGTTTGGAATCACCTCGAACCACCGTCATTATTGTCATTCATTCCAAAATTGGTCTGTTGACTGCTACCGAAATTGCCATTTTCACCGTCATTGCCAAAGGCTTCCTCTAGACAATCAAGTTACAGCCAAGAAATGAGGCAATTGTGGACTGACCCATGGATTAGAAGCAGGAATCCTTTGAATGGTCAAATCCTCTTGTCGATTATGCCTCTTCACATTAATCTCATAAATTTCCTGAACTAACGTTACCTGCAAATAGTCTGAAAATGCTTCATTGCCATGATGTGATTCTGTGAATTCTCGACATGCCAGATCGCCCAAAATCTTTTCGACCCAGCCAACTAATTGTTTCACAGCAACAAACTCGTAGAGACTTGTCTTGGTTCAAATACCAAAATGCAACCATAATAAGGCATCGACCACTACTGTCGACGTCGACTTTCCACCATCCAACCGCATTATTTGATGCTTGGTCAACACGCTAGAATAGCCTACGATTAGTTTGGATGAGAAGTACTGCAGGTGCTTTTATTGGCGCTTTTTTCTGGTCGAGGAGTATAAGGGCTAAGCTTATCTCGCCTGTACGTTCAGGCGAGATAAGCCAGCTGGGCATGTGGGTCCGGAACCTCCCCGTTTGACTCCTTTCGTTTCTCCGTTCACCCTCTTCGTTTCTCCGTTCATTGGCGTTTTTTTCACAGATTGCGGGTGAAATCTTCTGGTGGCAGTTCACTCCTCCGGCACCGTCGAGCAGCCGACCCTGTCTCCCGTACAACAATACTATCTCGTCCCTCGATCACGTCGTGCGAAGGAGTTAATGCCTCGATCGTAGCGGATCGTGTTGGTGAATTTGAATTTGGATATAGCATTCCCTTCCCGCTTCATGTGCTGTGACTCTTCTTCTTCGATTTCCACCACATGAGGGAGATGCACCAAGCGGATGTTGAAACCCCTCGCGAAGAGGCTGAGTACTGAAACTGCAGAAATGCGAGCTGCATTCTATAGCCCGTGTGTTCGGGGCCATAGCCGCTCAAGCCCGGACTACGCCGAATGAGCAGACGGGTTTTTCCTTCGTGCATTGTAAAGTGACGGGGACTGGACCACTTTACCTGGGTCACGCCATGGGACAGTACTCGCGTATCGTCTATGCTTATTCCTACTTCGACGACATAATTACAGGCTGGGACGACTGGGATCAAACCAGTAAAGAAGGGTGCGTATTAATTAGATACCTAGCATCACAGTATACTTAGAATGGACTTATAACTGTGACAATTCCAATTTTTTTGGAATTTTTTTCCAAATCTAAAAGTAGTTTTATTAAGTTATAATTTCAGAAGTTGTTTTATCAGATTTGTAATTGAAAAAAGAGTCCATTGATTAGCTTATTTTATTCGAATCGATTTATTTTTTTTCAAAATTTCTGAGATCTAAATCGTTTTAAACTGGGAAATTTTTTTTCCTAAACTCCTTCGAACACGGACATGAATGGTGAAAATGTATTGGGTATTTTGCAGGTCTGTTTTCTTTGGGCTCTACAACTGTTATGGTCCGGGAGCTCGAGCTGCGCGTCGGACTTCATGGGCTCACGAATTGACACCGGCGCAGGCCCGACCGTTCCTGGTCCAAAGTTTCATCAATGGTCGGCATTGGGTTGAGGATCGTGATTAGCATTAAAGCAAATGGGATTAACGTTGCCCACAAAACCCACTGATGATTATATTTAATTATGGCTTCAAATTCAAAGCATGCTATGAAAATAATTTTGTCATGCGTGTACTTGGATAATCCTTGATCCTTCTCACTCTTTCTGACTGATCACCAGTCAGTGCCGAGATTTATGCGTTTGCTTGGAGATTTAAGCACTAATTTTACCTTGAAAAAGAACGCATTGCGTTCTGGTGCGTGGAATAACTGTAGTCCTCTCGATTGCTTCGGAAGCTTTTCTGTTTTCAAGTCGTAATTATGTCCTGGGCAACGTGGATTTTGAGATTTTTAATACTATTAAATATTGATTTGTTGAAAGAGGATCCAGGTTCCACAATGGATTTCGAGATTTTTAATATTATTAAATATTGATTTGTTGAAAGAGGATCTAGGTTCCACAATGGATTTCGAGATTTTTAATATTATTAAATATTGATTTGTTGAAAGAGGTGACCTATGGTAAAATGTTTGTAAATTAATTAAATAAGATTTAAAGTTTTGTTTTTTCTAATATTTTAATTGAAGGAATGGGTAATATTGTCAAGGTACTCTTTGGGTTAGGTCATCGTTTAAAACTATATAGGTACTAGTTTAAAAATTTTTTTTATCAAAATGATTTTTTATTATTAAAAAATTATAGAAACCAAATTTTAATATTGTATAAATAGATTGTAATAAAAATATTTAAAAGTTTTAAATTCGTTTTTTTATTAAAAATAAAAATTTTATCATTCTAAACTTACAATTTTTGTATAGATAAAAATGGAAATTCAAAATTTCTATCTTAATATTGAATTTTGTTGAGATGGTTGAATTTAAAGGATCATCAAAAACCTTTAAAACACCAAAAATTTTAAAGTTTGATAACTTTAACTAAGATTTTAAAAAAATTCTACATCAAAAATTCAGAATTTTCCAACTTAAACTCAAAATATTTAATCCTTTTCAAAATAAAATTATCCATAATTAATAACTTAATCGCAATTAATGAAGACAAAAAGTTAAATATAACTTGAGTACGCAGCTTTGTAATTAAAACATTTGACTATGCTATGAAATATGCGTTGCTTTTTCTTAAAAAATAGTTTTCCATATTTATGTGTTTATATATTATTCATTACCACAAATTTCCTTATATGTATTAATAAAATCTACCTTACATAACACTATAGTATGTGTTCATGAAGCGTTCCAATTGTGGTGGTGATGTCAAAAGACCTCAACCATCCGGGCTCTCCCTTGTTTTTTCGCCTGGGGCATCTGGATTACCAGAAATCAAATCATCTTTCAAGATTGCAGGGTTCCGATGGAGAAAGTTGTGGCAAAAGTTGTGGCTGTTATCCAACACTTTAAGACACCTGTCCATGTGATTAAAACTCGACCCGTGTGTGCGGAATTGATTGATAAATCCATGCCGTGGGCTTATTTTGATGGAGCTTCAATAGACCATCAAACGACGTGTGGAGGGGGGGGAGTCCTTTTCAAATCTAAGTCCCATTACTTTCATATTGTGGTTGGTTTGGGGAGGGGATCAAATAACTATGCAGAACTTATGTCTCTTAGGCTGCTGATGTTATTTGCACTTGAACAAGGATGTCTATCTCTACAAATATTTGGCGACTCCATGTTAGTTATCGGATGGGCAAAGGAGACAACACATTGTTCTGTGATGGTACTCTTACCTATCCTGGAGGAGGTGATCCGGTTAAAGCAGTCATTTAATCAAATATCATTTACACATGTCTACAGGGAGAGGAATGGGATGGCAGATCAACTATCCAAGGAAGCGACGCAGCAACACTTAGAATTTGGCAAATGGAGGATTACTATTCACTCACCAGAGGGCACCTACAGTTTTTATCACAGACCTTTTTATGAAGATTTTGAGACACAGGATTGAGCAATAGCTCAACACATGTTTTGACCAGCGATGGAAATATTTGTTTGAACAGCGATGGATATAGCGAGGCACAGAATTGAGCAATAGCTCAGCGAATTGAGCAACAGCTCAGCAGAATTGAGCAAGCTTTTTCCCTCATTTCTGTTACAGTATATGTTAATATATAATTGGATATATGCGGGCTATATGGACAGCCGTATACACTGTGCTGTTATATGTCGACCAGCAATGGACTTCTCTTATTTCTGTGACAGTATTTGTAAATTGTAATTGGATATATGCGGGTTGTATGGACAGCCGGATACAATGTATTGTTTTAAGTTTTGGACATTAGATCTGATGTTAAAATGGGACTGTAAATATGTGACAATGTAGGGATCTCAGTGATTCTCTTACATGTGCAGAATGTAATTTTGTTCATATTTTTTGAAATAAAATTACGACTTTTTCCAAGGAAAAAAAAACACTATAGTATACATGTATATCTATTAAACCATGTAATTGCCATGATTCTTAAGGTTAAAAATAGAAAGTTCCTTTGAATTGGTGATTTTGCACGGTAACATCAATTATTTCCATATAGAAGACTTGTAATTTTTAGTGATGAGTATTTACAATTTTTAATGAAAGGGTTGCTCATTAGTCTATTACAAGAGAGTAGTTGCGGTCTAAATGCATGGGACTACACATCATGTTCAATGCCAAAGGAGCTCATTAATATATTTGTACAGAATGAAGGTTTTAGCCAAGGGTTTATAGTTGAATAGCACAATTGTAAAGAAGGCTTTACAAGAAATTAATGTCTCTGTATATAAATAGAGATTAATATTTATTAGAATTTTATTTTTTATTTTTTAAAGGTGGCAAAACCTATCATAACTTAGTTGTGGTAGTGATTATAGTTATCATTGGCTCTTATCTGTGAATGCGGGTTGACTCGTCACACTTATTCAAGGAGAACCACACCACCTAAAATGACATGTTGGTGGTTTGTAATGGGGTAGACTTTCACTCCTACTAGATGCCTTTGCATCTAGGGCCATTAACATGTATCCTTATGTCTAAAGAAGATGAGCTCTTAGCCAACTAGAGGCAATTTTAGGCCATACTCTAGGACCAAAAGGTGGTTTCAACATACTAATAGTAAATGCAAGAAAGCCAATATCTCTTGTGCCCTTCGTTAAGGCCACCTATAGTGGGGTCATGTGCTTTCTAGTAGAATCTAGCCTTAGTCCATTATATGAGACTAGATACTACCCTAAGTTGTAATTCAACATCTCTTTTTTCCAATGGTGGTTCACCGAAGCTACATCCACTGAGAAATATGCCAATACCTGTTATTTCGGAGAATCAAGGTATGGCCAATCATTACATAAGGGCTCAACAAGAGCATCATGTCTTTTACAAGAATTGAACCTGGGTGGGAGGGTAACAATCATTTCTCCCAACTGCCTAAGCTATATCCAATGGCCTTTGTAATTTAACATCTTGCGTATGAGACAAGAATGTTTATTAATTAGTTAACATATTTGAAATTTTTTAAACTATTCATAGTTTTTATTTAAATTTGAACAAGCAAATTATGGCTTTCCGCAATTTCAAGTCTTAGGTGAGTTAATAGTTCTCATTTATAAATGTAATATGGTTGAGATGCTTAAGTTTTTTTTTTTTCCTTGGAAAAAGTCGTAATTTTATTTCAAAAAGATGAACAAAATTACATTCTGCAAATGTAATAAGATCATATAGATCCCTACATTGTCACATATTTACATTCCCATAAATATCATATCTATAATCTCCTATATGAAAGAACACTGAACAATGACTGTCCATACAGCCCGCATATCCATCTATATATAACATATAATGTTTCAGAAATGAAAGAAAATGACCATCTCTGGTCGACGATATAACTACTGTCCATACAGCCCGCAAAATAACAGTAACAGATATGAAAGAAAATGATCATCACAGTACATCAAAAACTGTGCTATTGCTCTTCCCGAGCCTCAAAATCTTCATGGAATGGTCTGTGGAAATAGCTGTAGGAGCCCCCAGTAGTGTGTATAGTAATCCGCCAAATGCCATATGTTAAATGTTGCTGCGTCGCTTCCTTGGAAAGCTGATCGGCCAGCACATTTCTCTCCCTGTAGACATGAGTAAATGTAATGTGATTAAAAATCTGCTTGATCCGTATTACCTCCTCCATTAAAGGTAAGAGTACCATTACATGACATTGTGTTATCTCCTTTGCCCAATCGATAACGATCAAGGAGTCGCCAAAAATCTGGAGAGATAGACAACCCTGCTCAAGTGCAAATAACATCAGCAGCCTAAGAAACATAAGTTCAGCATAGTTATTAGTTCCTCTCCCCAATCCAGCCACAATATGAAAGTAATGGGTCTCCGATTTGTATAGTACACCCCCCCCTCCACACACCAGTTGATGATCAAGTGAAGCACCGTCGAAATAAGCCCATGGTATGGATTTATCAATCATTTCCACACTCACAGGTCGAGTTTTAATCGCTTTGCTGGGTGCCATGAAGTGTTGAATAACCGCCACTGCATGTGCCACTACCATCTCCAGCGGCATCCTACAATCTTGAAATAATATCTTATTTCTGGTTATCCATATGCCCCAGGCAAAGATACATGGGGCAGCCCGAATAGGTGAATTCTTTTGATAAGACCACCACATATGGAACGCATCAAGTGCACTCTCACCCCCCCCACCTCACATTGATATCCAATAATCTGCAGATATCAGCCCAAACCGCCTGTGAATATCGACACTGTACAAAAAGATGAGATATGGTCTCATCGACATTCCTACAAAGAGGGCAGTACCCCGAGCCCTGTATGAATCGTTTTTGCAGTATGTCCCAGGTGGGTGCCTTATTCTCCAAAATAGCCCAGAAGAGTAATTTAGCTTTACTCAGACACTTTAGCTTCCACAGATACTTCCACCACCACACCACCTCCCTGTTGAGTACTTCCACATTTAGCTGTATATATCCATATCTTGGAGTGTAAATACCAGAGGGATGGTGATCCCATATAAGCTCATCGATCCTATGGGTCAGTCGTATATTTGTATATCTTAAGATCCATATAAAATCCTCCCAAGCACCAATCAAATCTCCAGGCATCTCAAGACGCATTGCAGAAGTCCACCCCTGATGCCAAAGGGTGGATGATCCCGGATCTGCGATATCAGCCAGATAATGACATCCTCTAGTTGCCAAATAATTCCTCAATTCCATAGGAAGAGCATGTCCACCCCTGCTACCAACCCAGGGGTCCAGTCCAATACGAATATGTCGCCCATCACCAATTCTCCACACTAATCCAGAGCCCACCAAGTGAAAATGCTGCACCACCGCTTTCCATACCACAGAGCAGTTTGCCCTCGTCTTATTGCCCATCCTTATCCATTCGATTAGTGTTAGAGGAGCAATGTATTTATGATAAACCACTCTAGTCCAGAGGCTATGTGTATGGATAAGTCGCCACGACACCTTGGCCCCCAAGGCTTTAGCAAATAGAAATATATTCTTTAACCCCCAACCACCCAGTGCTTTAGGGATCGCAATCTTTTCCCAACGGACCCACACCAAAGCTCGATGATCACCCTTACCCTTCCAAAGAAAGGCAAAGCACAACCTACGGATCTGTTCCAAGACTCCTTTGGGAATCCATGCGAGAGACATCCAATACACTGGAATTGCTTCCAGAACAGATTTAACTAAAACCAACCGCCCAGCCCGTGAGAGCCATTTATGACTCCAACCATGAAGGTGTTGTTCTAATTTAGCTAATAACCAGTGCCAGTCAGCCTTCAAATATGCATTTGGTTTCAGGTGAAAGCCAAGGTACTTAAATCCATCGTCAAGATCCAATGTCCTGTAGGGTAGTCTGATAGCCAATCTGTGAATCTCCTACTCAGTTAAATGCGAGCATGTGATTGTAGATTTGTCAATATTCACTATCATACCCGCTGCAACTTGCACTAATTGGAGACCCTCAACCACCTTATCAATATCCTGTCGCGTGCCATCACAGAATATCAAAATGTCATCAACAAAAAGAAGATGTGTAATAAACAATACCTGAGATATAGATATGCCTCGAAAGGAACCATCTGCTTTTGCTTTCAGAATAAATCGACTGAGGCCTTCAGCAACAAGGAGAAACAGCAACGGAGAAAGGGGGCATCCTTGTCGAAGACCCCTTCCAGCATGGAAGAAAGGACTAGCAGAACCATTGATCAGTACAGCAAAGCTCACCGTGGTGATGCAAGCCATAATCCATCTAATAAATTCATAGCAGAAGCCCAGGTAAGAAGCATCCGGATATAGAGCCAACTAAACCTATCAAATGCTTTTGAGAGATCAATCTTAATCACCGCACCCTTCTGTTTTAGCACCTTCAGAGAGTGTAAACCTTCCTGTGCAACTCCAATGGCCTCATGAATTTGACGTCCTTCCAAAAATCCAAATTGCTCACAAGAAATATGCTGTGACAATATATTCTTGAGTCTCCTAGCCATAACCTTTGAGATGATCTTATAGATGCAATTGCAGAGAGAGATGGGTTTGAATTCATCAAAACTGTCAGGCTTGTCCGTCTTAGGAATGAGAGCTATAAAGGTCGAGTTGAAAGGTCCATGTACAAACCCAGCCTTTCTCGATTCTTCCACCACATTCAATAATTCCTCCCCGAAGAAGTCATAGAATCCTAAGAAGAATTCTATAGGCCAGCCATCAGGCCCCGGACTTTTATCTTTCTGAAAGGATTGCATTACCTGCGATAGCTCATTAGGCAACACCTCCTCCATCAACATTCTATTATCTTCCTCCCCCACAAATCGAGGGAAAAGCTGAGCCACCCTAATAATCTCAGCAATAGAGGCCCCCGGTTGTGCAGTGTATAAGTCTCCAAAGTGTTGAACCCCCAACTCCGCCAAGCCATCAAAACTGGAGACCAGTTCCCCTTCTGCTGATGATAGTTCCCAAATAGAGTTAGTGAATTTTCTCCCCTTTGCATAAGCTTGAAAAAATTTTGTGTTCTCATCACCGCACTGTATCCAAATCGCCCTACTTTTCATCCTCCACATCTCTTCCCTCTCACACAGGATCACATTCCTGCATCGTTCCCACTCCATCAGCTCTCCTTTTTTCAGTTCATCCAAATAGCCCAATCCCTGACAGTGTAGAAGTCTATCTATATTCATCTCAGCAGCCCGCAGATCCTGATCATCTTTCTCCCTTTTCCCCAGAGCCCAGAGAATAGTGACCTCTTTTATGTGCTTAAGATTGTGCTGAAAGTGTGTACCTGCATGCTCCAATGAATCTGGAGGTCGATGAACCCACTGATCCTGAACCAATCTAAGAAAATCCTTCTCCTTCAGCCATCTAGGATTGAATTTGAAAGGGCTAGGGGGTTTATCCCTTCCACCACTTAACTCTAGGAGGATGGGGCAGTGGTCAGATACCCCACCGGATCCAACCCATTGCCTGACAACATCAACCCCCATTGCCAACACATCAGCCACCAGAAACCTATCCAGTCTCTTAGCTACCCTTTGATCCCCTGTTCTCTTGTTCCTCCAAGTTGGAGTTATCTTTGTTGGTAGTATGTCTAGAAGATCCTTCCTGGCAAAGGCTTGAATGAAATAATTAGCTAATGGATCCGGTACAGCCCGAGGCCCCCAAACTTCAGAATTCCCCAGTGAAAGATTGAGATCCCCACCCAGAATCACATCCCTTCCTTCAAAAAGATCCATACTTAACAATGAGTCCCAGAATCCAACCCTATTTAAATAGGGCCCGTAGATATTGAGAACCGTGATCAGCCTACCCATCTCAGCATCCCAGACTTCCAGACCTAAACCAGAAGAGATGCCCCAAGAACTAGAATATCTGCAACTCTTCACCTTCCATCCCGAGGCCAGTCCTCCAGAGCGTCCTCGAGCATCCACTCCAACAAACTTCCAACCAGGTAGCAAAATTTCCAAAGACCGAACAACCTCCGCACTGCCACCCAAAGTTTCTTGCAACAGTAAAACATCCGGTTGATTTATGTCCACCAACCTCCGAAGCGACGATTTTTTGATGGGGCTCGCCAACCCACGACAGTTGAAGGACAAAATTTTCATAAGATACCCCCTTCCAGGGCTTTCGCTGCTCTAAGTGCCCATTCAATGGAAGATTGTGTACCCATCACTAAATCCACTTTAGCCCGATCTTGTGCTTTGGACAATAGGGATTTTCGTCCCCGACCTTTCCCCCCAACACTAAAAGCCAAGTCAGGAAGTCCCATTCCCCCCAATCCATCAACCGATATCTCCCTATTTCTAAGAGCATATCCGATACAACGACCCTCAGAGTTGGTAGAGTATTTTGTGGATACAATAGACAGTGTGAATACACTATCCACTACAGGCAACTGACAAGGAGCTACAGGGCATTGTAAAACAGAACAGTCTGGAGGAGGAGACCCATGACCCCCCCCCAAATCATCAGAAACAGCAAATAATGAGACAGTAGAAGATAATAGGTGAGACATACCCGGGGGATTCGCAGATGAAACCCGTTGAATAGCTGACTTCTCTTGTAGCTTTCTGTATGAGGCCCGAGTTAAGGGTGTCACAGTACCCAATGAAGCCCCCACCGCAACCGGTTCTGAACCCCCAAGTGCCTCCATGCCTTTGTTACCCAATGGTGCCAGAATGGTCTCGGGTTTCAGCATCCCACTCCGGTCTGTTCGTTCCATAGAATGATGAGTCCCCCCGCTGTCCAATGCATGCCGATTACCTACATCCACCACCGCATGTGTATCCACCTTCAACATAGGATCTGTGCAAACTGCAACTTCTTCTGCGACCAACGGTTTTTGAGCCCTAAATGGTAAAGGGCAGCCAGCAACCAAATGTCCATGTGCATGGCAGCGGTGGCACCTAAACGGCACCCCCATGTAATCCAGGTTTTGAACAAAATCCCCGTCCTTAGATTGCACATGTATCTCAGCCGATAACCCCAGCCGAAGGTCGATATTAACCAATATCTTTGCCACAGTATAAATGTCGGTCTCAAGATGGGATGAGTCAGAACACATGTATTCGCCAAGGTAGTTCCCAATCTCTGCAAATCTAGTTTCATTCCACAGATGCATGGGGAAGCCGGGAAGCTTCACCCACAAGGGTTCTTTAGCAATCTTCTCCGTTTTAGAGTCGAAGAAGGGAGACCATCTCCTCAGTATGATGGGGACACCCAACATCGACCAATGGCGTCTTAATACAGCATCAACCTCCACTTTGCTTGCCAGAATGAAAGAGAACCAACCTTTTGTCAATACCCTGATCTCAGGGGCTGTAGACACAATATCTTTCCACTGATCTGCCGCCCATCGCTGGAGGAAACCCCAGCCCAATCGCTTACCCCGAGCATGTCCAACCACTGCAATATGTGTAAAATCCTTCGCCTCTGCCATCGTCACATCCACTCCCAGCACAAGCTTATCCCTTCTCTTCCGTTCCTTAACCTTTTTAGTTGTAGCTTGATGGGATTCCGCCTTCTCAGAGATCCCTGCTCTTGGCACCAGCAGAGATTCAACCTCCGGTAAAATGACTCCATCTCCAATGGCAGTCGCTACATGTTCCCTGGCAGAAAGATGCCATTCACCACTACCCAGTCCCCTGTCAACAGTCTCACGTAGATCCGCAACCGACCCAACCAGATTGCCGACCGAAAATGAGTCCAAAGCACCTCCCAGCGCCGACCCCTGTCTACCACTCCCTAGCAGTGTATCAAGGCCCTCCCCTCTCAATGCTTCCGTACCCAACGGGAAATTTGAGTATGACCCCCGATGGGGTTGAAGAGTCCGTCCCAATAGGCCAGCTAGGTCGGACCTGTCAGCGTCCATTCCTGCAGATGCCCGGAAGAACGCCAAGTCAGCCTCTAAACCCTCCATCCCCAGAGAGATTACCGACGAATATGCCCATGCTGAGGTGGGTAATTCAAACATCTGCCCGTCCATCTCCATTGCGTCCACGGGCCCAGTATAGTTCCCTGGCCCCCCGCCTGTCGAGAAGGGTCCAGCCAGTGCTCCATCCTCATCCACCACCGCAATGACATACCCAGTATCTGAAAACCCACAATCACGTGCTCCAACCGAGGTGTGATCCACCTCCTCCGCCATGTCGCCCCCGTCGGTCCCTCAACACAGCCTGTGCTGCAAACCCTAACTCCAAGCAATATACAATACAATCAGGACAGAAACCCCAGTAAGAAAGTTCAAATACTGAAAGGGACCACACCCCAGTCCACAATCCCAAGCAGATCGCAAACGTCACCACTCAATCCGCCGGAGTCCTATGCATCACCAAATTGCCCATCACGCATCCATGACAGAAGTTCAAAACCCTCCACCGGCCAACCTCAACAAAAACCCATCCATATTGATGTTGTACCAGTCTTTCATCAGCAAACCGAGTCCCGAAAACCTTCAAGGTTCAGAACCCTGGTTCTTCAATCTGCCAACGCCTGTTCACTGCAAACCCTACCATAATTCCGCAGGTTCTTGGAGCTCGTCCCTGGAAGCAATTCCTTTAAGATTCCAGTATTCAGATGCTTAAGTTATATGTATATTTGGGAGTATTGTTTTCTTAATTGCACTTTAGTTTAACATCAACACTGAATTTTAGAGTAGGAAATGGTTAAATGATTCTCACCATCCCTTAGAGGCATTGTTTCCAAATTTAGTGTTGAATGTTTATATGAAGATCCACCTTTTTCACTTGTTACTTACCCCTTCTCTCCTACATGGGTACTAGGTTTGGGGATTGTACATTTGGTCCGTAAATTGTAGTAGCTAGATAGAGAAGGTACATTTCTTGATGTTGTCCAACTATTCATACCAAGAGATTAGTTCCTTAGATCATCATTCATGTTAAGTTTAGGACTACCTCACTTATTTTTTCAATGATATTCTAGGTGGTGACAATGATACACAAGCTCTTGGGATGGAAAACTCTAATTTTGGTCACAACATGCATTCATACCTAGAACTCTTGTCCTCAATGCAATTGACAAAGCATGAGGTAGAGTCCTACGAGTATTTTAGAGCTTCTTTGTTGTTCCATCCAGTTGATCTCGATATTGATAGGGAACCTCCATATACATTCTCATTGGATGCCTAAGATCTTTGATTCATAGGGAACCTCCATAATCATCCCCAAGTTTCACCTTATGGGGTGATTCATGTTCAGATAGGTTCACAAAAGATTCCTTAAACCCAGTCATGTGTTTGGAAGCCCCACTGTCAATTAACCAATCATTACAACCATGGGAGATAGTACCTGTGAGAGCAGAGATCAGAACATACTCTTCTTCACTTGATGAGTCATCATTACTATCATCACTTTCTGCCCTAGCCTTCTTCTTGGGTGGTTCATCATCCTCGGCAGCATGAGCATGAAACCTTCTTTTTCTGCCCTTCTTCTTCTTGATGAAATTGTTGTTGTCCTTTTTGTTTTTGGGACAATTTATGGCAATATGTCCTTTCTCATTACAGGTGAAGCATATTCTTCTTTCTTTGAAGTGATGTGAAGATTTCTTGGAGTGAGATGGCTCTCTCTTGGACTTCCATTTCTTGGTGTGAGCTGTGAGAGTTTGATCTTCATTCCCCATCTTTTCTTCTCGTGCCACAAGCCTTGCTTCTTCTTGTGAGCATTCTTCCCATAGTCTACTGAAGGAAATCAACTTCTTTCTTGCATATATTCCTTGAATGAAGGAGTCCCATGACCTAGGTAAGCCATTCAGAGTGGTCATGACAACTTCACCATTCTCCACCATTTCATCCACTACTTCTAGTTGTTCCTTGATCTGGGAGACCCTTGAAAAATAAGATTGAATGGTTTCTCCATTCTGAAACTTTACTCCTTTCAATTGGTTCCGCAGGGTCATCTTCCGATTTATGTTCTTCCCTTCAAATAGCTTGGTCAAAGAGTCAAACATCTCTTTGGGTGTCTTTAGAGAAGACACATGGGGTATGAGATGGTCTTTGATAGAATTAGCAATGATTCTCTTTGCCTTGACCAAGTTCTTCTTATGCAATACTTTAGCCTCTTCATCCTCTGGGATAGGGATGCCTTCTTTTATATATGAGTCCAACTCATTCTCTTCTAGGATTAACCCAATCCTATACTTCCAAGCTCGGAAGTTATCAGCCCCTTCAAGCTTATCCTCAAGCTTGGTGTGGTGAGACATTTTAAAGAGTACTTCAAATGGAAATAGAAAATATTTAGGTCTTACCACTTGAAATGCTGAAAACTAGATCTGTTCCCGGATTAGGGTTTGTCGAAAAACCCTAAAAATTCAAAATATGAATTTCAACTTTCAGAAAGGATAGAAAGATGCGCCTTGATGAGCTGATCAGCCTAGTGCATTCAGAATTTGAGATCAACAAAGTTTTACCCTTCAGATGTGACTTTTTGTCCTCCCGGGTTCACTAGGGAGAGCCTTGAATTAGGGTTTGAGTTTCCCGGAGATCTACCCAGCAAAAAATCTCGATCTAAAGCTCTAAACTTCGATTTTTGCAAGGAGCTTCCAGCTATGTCTTCAGATTTCAGAAATTCCTATTTTTGTGGAAACCCTAATTTTTAGGGCCAAATCTGAAAATGCTCAGAATTGAATTCTGATTGGACAGATGGATTCTCCTTGATGAGTAGAGTCAATCTACTATACTTCTTTTCCAAAACTTGTGGAGAGAAACCCAATGAACAAGAAACTCAAGTTTATGTCATTGCAAAATGTCTTCTTCTCAGGTTAGCTCTGATACCATGTTAAATTTTGAGCATTAATTCACAATACTCTAGGATCTTCACTGAGAGAATAACATATACAGTATATCAATGCATAAAAATCACAATAAGCATGACAAGCATCACAAGCATCAAAAGCATGAGAGACAAGAGACACATAGTTTCCATGGGGAAAACCCTAAGGTGAAAAACCCCACAACTTCCTCAGAGATAGAGAGAGCAATGGCTCAACCAAAGTACAACCAAAATACACTAAGATATTCTCCTAGTAGCAGATGATCCTCCTCCTCACTAGTGCACCACTTTCTGAGTGAGAGAAGTGTGACTTTACGAGTGATGAAAATAGAGATCTCCCGATCTCTATTTATACTAACATGTTTGCCCAGTTACACTATGGGGCCAACTTGTCTATCTAGATACATCCACAATATAATATATATTTCAGGACTGACCCCACACATGGTGGTCTAATAACCCATCGGCAAGTACACACACTTGCGACACTTGTCAATCCACATGAAGACACTTCCTTATAGAGGAATAACACATCTCTTATAAGGGTACAATAAATATATATAAAATACATTCCGAAGTTACATATACATCAACATTCATTGTATGATGCATTCAATGTATACTAATCTTGTTTATCAATTTTTGCACCTACATATATTCAAATATGCAATATAAGATGATTCTTCAAATGAGTCTCCATGATGTATATATATAGGATATGAAGAGAGTTATAATGAATCCAACAATAATAACACTAGGTCACAATAATTAATATAATGCAAATTAATTAGGGCTATGACTATGGGCTTAAAAAACAAGACTTGTGCTCAATGATGATCAACCACAGATGCTTTTGTATGAATAACACATCTTTTATTGATAGATTCTTCCACTTGATGAGGTACATAGTAATTTCTTTGGTCTTTATGGCCTTGATCCATGTTTCAATAATAGTTTCAGGGTCTAGTATGATTTTTCCAGCTTCATTAAGCTATGGTAAAATACTCTAAGTTAATATCTTGTCATAAATTACCTTCTTTAAAATGAAAACATGGATTGGATTGAGATGTGAAGAGGAGTAGAAACTCCCATCTCTAATCCATGCTACCAATCTTTTGCAACACCTTATAGGATGATAGTACTTGAGTGCTTATTTATTGTCTGTATTTTGTTGCTTGGAGATGATCTATTTGTGTGTTTATGGATTATAAATACCCAACCGCCCACCTAAGTGTACCATTAACTACAATGTTGAAATGATTTATGTTCCATCTTCATTTGTGCTTTATCTAATTTGTCTTTCAATAGTTGGAGAACCTCTCATTAGGGTTGGATGTGAGCCTAAACCACTGCTTGAACCTTAGTTTTCCAACCCTCTCAAAAAGGTGATGTGATGGATGAAGGATAACACCCATAGATCATCATAAACGAGGACAACATGTATGAAGTATTAAAGGAAGTCTTGTATCACCATTCTACTAAATGTAACCTCTTGACCAATTGCAATTGTTCATTAGATGTAAATAAATAGAGATATCCTTTTAGAAAATTATTCACAAACTCAGTTTTACCATCTAATTGGGTGTGGTAAGAAGATTAATATTGAGCCAATTAAGTACCTAACAAAAAAAAACAAGTCAATGACAAAATCACTAGAGACAATTGCATCTCTATCACTTACAATAATATTGGAATAGGCATATAGATTTTGACTCGTTTCCATCAATGTTGTGGCTATTTTTCTTTAAAACTATTGATATTTAAAAATGAAAACAAGGAATTGAATAGAACCAAAACAAACCCAAATTTTGCAGTAACTCAATCATAAATGCACTAGAGGGAGACAACTCTGAATGCAATAGATATAGAGAGAATAATGCCCGATTACAAGTGTTATATGCAAGAAATGCTTAAGTATTCCTAAAATAAAGAAATGCTAAGAAGAAGACAATGCTAGAGATATAGGTGCCTTTAGGAAAAAACACTTTATAAGAGAGATCAAGAAGACTACAAGATAAGTTTATATAAATGAGAGCTTGAGTTGTGTATTTATACACAACTGAAGTGAGGCGTTTGTTCAAGTGGGGGTTATGAGACCCCAAAGAAAAGTCACACACCCCAAGAGGCTTATTAAGCCTATATATACATTTGACTAGGTAACCCTTAACAAAACCTACTAATACAATTAAAAAATAAATGTTATTTCCTTACCCATATTTACAATTAATAATGATAGACAAGTTATGGAAATATATATAAATTACACTAATAATTCCAACAATATCCCTTAAAATGAATAAGGGCCATAGAGAGAGAGATGGAAGCACATAACAACCTTCCCCCTAAATGGATAGTGTCACACACCAATATGATGTCGCAAACTAGTGAATGTAATATTGGTAAGGTATGAAGTAACATTGTTAGTCTTGGTCATCTTAGTAACTCTTAGTTTCTCCCTCAAAACCATTTTCTAGTTTTGATTATTGCTTTGGTACAACTTCATCAAATTTAAACCCACATATCAAAGGAATTCTTTTTACCAGTCACATGAGGCATAATATGGTCTTTCATTGCATCAAGAAGAATACATTTTTCCTTCACTTCTTCTTTTTATATTCAACCAATGGATTAGGATTAGTGGGAATTGTGACAACTTCCTTGGTTATTTCAGATAACTCAAATTGGTCCAACAACAAAGTGATCCTCTCCTTCCATGGAATCAAATATGATGCACCCTCGAGCCTATCTTTATACCAAAAGCGAAATGTCAAAGACATATTCATTGACCAATTGACAACAAGCCCAAATTTGCTAGGTAAAATAATTCAACAATACTCTTGCTTCCCCCTTATGTCAAATACACGTTTTCTTTGTTCAAAGCTTTGATACCATGTATATTTTTCTCAAATTTCAACTTGGTTTTAGTACCCAAGAAGTTATTCCTCAGACTAATGAATGCCGACTTTAAATTAAATATAATACGAAGCTTGTAAACTAAAACACATGAAATTCACCAACAATAAGTCATCAAATTTAACACATAAATTTTTTGGGTGAAGTACCCCTGGAAAAACCCTTGGAGGGAAAATCATTTCAAGAGATGATTTTTATTTATGAGCTCACAGAAAATTTCTAAGTGTTACAATAGTGAATAAACAACACTAAATTCTCTAAAACTTTCTTGGAAAATCATGGCCATCTCAAAATTCATGTCAACCTCTTAGATCCTCAAAATATGTGCCCATCTAGTTGTACGTCTTGTATGGCCTTGTATAGTATATGTAGTAGAAAATTCCTCAATTTTTGTGCCCATAAAATTTGTTGTCCAGCTCCTTGATTTTCATGCCCTAAGTCTATTGCACAACCCTTAAAAATCGTGCTCTTTTTCTCCGATATTTGGACCTCAAACTCTGTTCCATGAAATTAGTTGTACGGACCATCAATTAATGCACTAAACGACCATAAATACATGTTGTAGTTTATCTTGGGATGTGTTCCCAGTATCCTCTTGGGAAATTCCCCCCCTCTCAGTTGCTCTCTTCTCCTCTTGCCTTTAGCCTTTAAAAACAATCTAGGTGCCCTAGGGTATTCGAGGGTGTTGAATCCATTTATGCATTTAAAAACATGATTTGATCAACACATAATTCAAATATAAAGAAAAAAAAAACTTATGATTTTGATAAAAACTTACCGGACAAGCAAAATCATTGAATGTTTAAGCTTTTTCTTAATCCTTTGCGTAGCCTAAACATTTGACAATTTCACCATTTCTTGACAGCACTTTCCAACACAATTTCGATGGAATCTGGTAAAAAAAATTAAGATTTGAAGAATAGTGTTTAAACTTGCATAGTTTAGGTGCCATGTGGCATTTGAGGAAACTTGATCCATTTATGCATTCATAAACATGATTTGATCAACATAGAATTCAAATTAAAAAAGAAAAATGGCTGGATTTCGATAAAAACTCGCTGGATGGGAAAAATTGTCAAATGTTTAGCCTTATTTTTAATCCTTTGTGTAACCTAAACATTCAACAGTTTCGCTCTTTCCCAACGTCATTTTTCAACACAATTTCAATGGAATCGTGAAAAAAAAATTAAGATATGAAAGAATAGTGTTTAAACATGCTTAATTTGGGTGTTGGGTTGCTGTAGCTTCTCTCGAAACCCTTCAACATGATATTTTCAGATGCATTCCTTTGTGCACTGTAAAAAAAACTCCTGGGACTTGTGTTTCAAACTTGCGACATGTCGCTCCTTGCTTTTGATTCTTTATATATTTTTTTTTGTTGTGTTTCCAAGTGTTTGATATAATCATCGAATGTTTAGGCTTACTCTTAATCCTCCGTGTAGCTTAAATGTTTAATAATTTATTCATTTCTCGACAGCACTTTCTAGCATAATTTCGATAGAATCTGGTGGAAAAATTTAAGTTCCAAAAGAACACTTATTAAACTTGCTTAATTTGGATTCCCTAGGGTATTTGAGGGTGTTGAATCCATTTATGCATTCTAAAACATGATTTGATTAACACAAAATTCAAATTAAAAAAATAAATAATAATAAAAATTGTTGAATTCCAATAAAAACTTGCTAGATGGGGAAAATCATTGAATGTTAGCCTAATTCTTAATCCTCCGCATAGCCTAACAATTTCTCCCTTTCTTGACAACATTTTTTGGCACGATTTCGACGGAATCTCTTAAAAAAATTTAAGATCTGAAAGAACAATGTTTAAACTTGCTTAATATGGGTACCCTGGGTATTTGAAGGTGCTGAATCCATTTATGCATTTAGAAAAATTATTTGATTAAAACATAATCTGAATTTAAAAAAAAATCATCGGATTCCCATAAAACTCATTGGACGAGAAAAATCAGCGAATGTTTAGCCTTATTCTTAATCGTCGAGGGCTTGTAGAGCATCGAGACTTCATTAATGGAATCCATAGAGAGGCTTGACAGTTTGTCCAAATCATGATCTAGAGATTGGTTTGAAAATTGAGTTAAATTGCAATCGACATTTGAGTCATGAGGAAACACCAATGGCTATGACATTTAGGTCAAGGCTTTGATCCCTACAAATAGCAACACCTTGGAAGATTTAGCAATGGTGGTAATGATAGTGGGATAATTACAAATGGCATATTTTTAATGGAGAAGATGAAAAATCCTGAAACAATAACCAAGGACCAATTTTCATAAAAACACATGTAATAAAATTAAATACCGTTAAATCTGTAACATATTATAAAATAAAGTTAAAAAACATAACATAAATATAAATTAAATTAACATTATATTAATATTAATTGTTTTAATTTGAAGTATTAAAATAATTATAAATATATCAAAAATTTATAAATCAAATTTTTAATCTCTTTTACTTAAATCAAATATTAAAATAAATTTATATTAATTTCACATAAAATTTAAAACTTACTTTTTAAACAAGATTTTAAGTTTTTAAAATAAAAAATAGTTAGACTGATTGGTTAATTTGAACTTTCCATATGAGGTTTATGTTGTGTGCTTCGAGTTGATGTCTTATGTTTGATTACCACCTAAGAATGGGGAAGAAGTGTGTAAGGGTTTATTCAATATGTTTTTTTAAATAAATAAAAATAATTATCTGTAAGATTTATGTGTTTTCGAATTTTCTCAAAGTTTTAATGTCCTATGAAAATATTTCTTAATTTTTTTTTTAAAGATTTGTGCATACAATAATTTCCCATAGGGAAGCATGTAGCATCTTTGTAATTGGATTAATTTGGATAGTAGCACCAAACATCTCCATTACACCTTTGCTAAAAGGTGGGAATGAAGGGCGTTCCATATGTCGTGATCTCCTCATTATCCAGTGAATAAATAATTGTTGAAATTACCTAAATTGATTGTTCAAGTGATGATTTCGTTTCTCTGAGTGGACTCAACACACCCAGATTGCAATTCAGGATACACCGCTCATCTTTAATCGAATGACTCTGGGGAAATGCAGAGAGTGGAGGATGTGGTATACCGCACTCCCTAAAATTACACAGCTCTGTATACATACACAGAATCGAGGATGGGGGTAACAAATTCCCAAAAATTACACGGCTCTGTATTTTATTTGAGGAAAATGCCACTCTAGATAACTCACAAACCGGCCCACGACCAACAAGATCAATATTTGGTTTTGTCTTATCTTGAAAAGAACACTCGTGATGACGTATGTAGCTCGTGCAGAATTTGTGTTACCCTCATTTTCCCCAAAGTTTGATTAACAATTTGTTCTGTGGTTTGAGAAAAATCGTCCCCAGAAGTATCTTCTAGATGAACTTCTAGAGAGACCCCTTCAGAATTGTTTTGACAACAAAAGCCAGTTACTAGGTCGACAAATATGGTTTTGTTCTGAGTCTGATCATCTAATACATGGATACTAGTTTCAATAGATTTGGCCGACCATTCAGGAGTATTCACAACAATATTTCGGCCTCTGGCAGAGGTTTAGATTCGACGTTTGTTCCTTTGCTATTCTCATCAACTATGACGATATGGTCTTGAAATTTTTTCAAGAATTCACCATCCTGGCACTTTCCCTGCAACAAACTGGAGATATGAGGTTTTTCATACAGAGTATGAATATTCATTTAACTACGCACACCAAGCGTATCATGTTCAGTGCTTTCCATAGTATTATCTGCTTGACCTGTGGGTCAAGTTTCTACAAAGGTTACTTTAGCATTTGTATCTAAAGATGAGACATACACCTGAGACATTTTTTCACTCTCAACCTGGAGCATGCTCCTATTTTGACTTCGTATTATAAGGTTTCGTTCCCAAATTAGCATCAAAAGACTAAAGGCTTTGTTGTTTAGGGTTGACAGGGATAGATTTGGGTTATCCAATATCTTCTTAAAAAAAATATTTCTTACCAAAAATCCATCCAGAGAATCCCCAATCAGAGCGAGTTTAAACTCGACTAGCACACAAATCAATCCTGGGTGATAGAGGCTACGCTGAGATTTTCTATTTTCCCTTTGGAAACATGAGTACATCGTTTTCAGACTCTGTATTTTATTTGAGTTTTAAGTAGCACAACTTCTTATACATCTTTCTCATGTTGTTGCGAAGCCGAATTGCTGAGTGCGACCTTGGGAAGTGAAGTGGAAATGGAGCCGAAAGCCTCATGTCGCCATTTTTCCCAGCGCTGGAATGGGCCATCTCATCCCTTCTGCCGAGGTCACCAAGCGCGTCTCGGCAGACCACGGAATCACTGTCACCTTCATTACGTGTAAATGCATGTTCTCTGGTTCTCGCCTGCAACAAACTTACTCTCAGCGTATAGCCTCTTCGCGGGGGGTTTCGACATCCGCTTGGTGCAGCTCCCTCATGTGGTGGAAATCGAAGAAGAAGAGTCACAACACATGAAGCGGGAAGTGAATGCTATATCCAAATTCAAATTCACCAACACGATCCGCTACAATCGAGGCATTAACTCCTTCGCACGACGTGATCGAGGGACGAGATAGTATTGTTGTACGGGAGACAGGGTCGGCTGCTTGACGGTGCCAGAGGAGTCAACTGCCACTGGAACATTTCACCCGCAATCTGTGAAAAAAACGCCGATGAACGGAGAAACGAAGAGGGTGAACGGAGAAACGAAAGGAGTCAAACGGGGAGGTTCCGAACCCACATGCCCAGCTGGCTTATCTCGCCTGAACGTACAGGCGAGATAAGCTCAGCCGAGTATAAGTGAGAATAACACTTAGCTTGTAGTCACTATTCTCCACACGTTTCGACATGATTAGCTTGTAGTCATATTTTAGGTTCATAGTTTGTGATATGGTATTCCGAAAAATGGTTTAGAAGTCTGACAATAGGGTAAGTGGGGAACTAGGAAACTAGAGCCTTGTCTTTACGAAATGGTTCAATACTTGCATACTTGGTGTCATATATGCTTGTGCTGATGAAATTGCTTATTGGATGTATAGTAGCTATGTGATCTTATATGCTAAAAAACAACTTCAAAATTGTCAATTTACTTGTTATGAGCAAAATAACATAGACAGTAGTATCCTACATTTTTTAATCATGTATAACGAAAGTTAGTTGTACCTGTTCCAGGGTGATTCGTTTCTCAAGTCTTTTGTGTAATAACAATTGGGAAGTCTAACAAGAAATCTAATGTCAAGGTAAATTCCATTGGTAACATATTCTATACATTTACAAGTCTGTATATTTTCTTATATTCTTCATTGGTTCTTTGACTTTATTGATATATTTGCGCCTTTTGACTTTTTTTTTTAATTCTGTAACTCAGGTTGCTGTCGTCACTCCAACTATTCCTAAAGTGGAAGGGAAAAAAGGTGTGTTTTACTTTTCAATAAGGAAATTGAATGGAAGATGTTTCTAATAATTTGTAAGAGTACCTCATAAAGAATTATGTATAGTTTGAATTATGTATTTCTCTTTCCACAACTGAAGCTGAGTATGTAGAATTAATCCCAACGCCCACCTACCACATTCACTCCTCTATAACTCAATTACTCTTCCATGTGCTAAGTCATTTTTCTCTGTAGTGGTAAAGTCTTAATCATCCTTCTCTTCATGTCACAGTTCAGTACCTACGAGCAGTAAAATTTATTTTTTGTCATAATCTCCTTGACTTTCTCTGACGATAGATGGAAGAAGTCTCTAGATTTTATAAATTTTTAAAGAATGGATTATTTTTCACTATTTTAATATATAGCGATAGGCTGATGAAAAGGAGTGTAGAAGACAGAGTATTCTTCCTTTGGTTCTGCAACTTCATGTCTATTTTGTTGTAGCAACACATTTTATGTGTTTTGTTGTAACTGTTGTAATAGGTGCTAAAGGAGTTATTATATAATAGGGATATCGTAATTTTTTACCTCTGAATGTATGGAAAGAGAAGCACCTCTATTTTTTTTTATTAATGTTGAAATATAAACTCTGCAGTAGCTTATCTTTGTTTTCTTTGTTGTTTAATTTGTGCTCTATTTTTACTCTCCCTCTCCTCTTTCAAAAAAATCATATTACTTTTGCGAACTAATGCTGTCACACTCCCGAACATCTTATAATAAAAAAGAACAATCAAAACACCATAAATAATAGAGCTTATTTCCGCAAACCTCCAACTATCCCAAATCCTGCATTCCAATTTCATATCCATAGATTTGTTTTATTACATGAATCCTTGCACATACAAAACTAAATTAAATATCTCTGAAGACCAGTGCCACAGTTTTCAAAAAACCCTAACACGTGCTGAAATTTAAATTTTCGTGTATATCGAGCTTATTGAATATCAGATTACCTCATTGCACAAGGACACCCAAATTCCAGTCCATTAACGATTTTCCTTTCCATCAGGTGCTAATGAATGTTCCCTGAAATTTAAGTTTCAACGTTTACACATTTATGAATATTGGATTTCATTTTCTCTCTATATATATTTTCTCCATGAAAATTTCAATATTGAGCTCCTTACTTGTGTAATTTCTTCATGTTGGATATCAAGTTGTCCTAAGTTCGCTTGATAATAGTTTATTTATTATAGCAAAATAAATAACCTGTTGGTTAATGATAGCTTATGGAGGTCCGACTGGTCGTGGTCTGACCACCCCCTTTCTGTCGACCCTTCGACAGATTAACAATCATGTATTTTTGCTAGTATATGGTCGATACTGTTTTGACATCTTGGGACTGTAATACCACTTGGGACTATTTTGACATCTTAGGACTGTAATACCACCTGTTTCCAGATCAATAGCTTCTTCTTCGAAGTATTTCCAGTCTTATGTTCATTCATGTGCGGAATTATTAAGAAGGATCTGAAGCCATGCTAAGGTTTCACCTTTTTCTATTATTTGCACAAGTGTTTTTAATTACAGCTTCATGCACTTCTCCCCTATGAGAACCAAATTCTTCTTCTTAACTTTTAGAAGGATTTATGTGAGTCTTCTAATCTTATCATTCTATTACCGGTGGCTTCAACACCAACCCTAAACTTTGAAGTAGCAACCAAGCAAGCCTAGTGTAGATGGCTAAGACGGCCAAAAACGTCACAGGTTCTGTTTAGTATAACTGATCTGGCATGCCGATAATTTATAGAATCACGTCGTGTTTTGACAAGTACTGTAATCGAAAAACTTTTATTGTCCCTCCTCGACCTCCTCGACCTTCTCCGACCTCCCCGACCTCCTCTGACCTCCTCTGACCTCCTCGACCTCCGACCTCCTCGACCTCCTTCGACCTCCTCGACCTATTGATCTGGAAGATTGTCGTGGAATGAAGGAGCTTTGCGATTTCCCACAGTGGGAGACAATCTGTTTCCTATTCTTTTGTTCCAAATAGCTGGTGGATCACTCAATAATTCGTCCCCTACTATCAAAGAATGGACATGCAAATCAAGATTGTGATTTCTTCCTTGGAATCAATTACTTGTCACGTATGTTTAGCATTGCTACAACCATGATATTGATCACTGGCAGCCTTAGGTCGCTTGGGCACGTGCTGGGAAAATTTGTAATTTTTTCCCAATCTTTGATCTTTGCAAATCAACGTGGTTCACCTCCAGACCGACCATGACCCCTGGCAGATCGTCTTCATGGTGGCTCTTTCCAAAAACTAGTGAAACGATCCAGCCAGTTGCGTCATGAAGCATTGGATTATATAGTCAACTGGTTTTTAAGCAATACAAAGTGTAGAAATGCACAGAAATGACTAGGAAAAACATGCATTGTAGAAATGCAATCAACAGTCGGTCAGTCGGTCTGTCAAGGCAATTGACCATTTTTAAAATAATTTCCACAAAAATCATATCGACCCACTTTACTTATATCCATATGTAGTTCGGCTTTTAAAGATTATTTTACCAACAACACTTTAATTTTGCACAAGTCTTATATTAAAATATATTGCACATACCATAGTTAATATATAAGTCAGTGGTGGATTTCTGAATCAGTCGAAATATTGGTCATTAGGTCTGCGTAACTTCAATGGCCGACGTACATGCTTTGGGTAATTTTCCCTATTTTTGCAAACTCATGCAATCTCATCAAATCGTGGTGCGGTTTTCATAAATAATACCTTTCTCCATGATGTGTCCAACAATAATCCAAAATTTGGTTCAAATTTCGGAATTTCACATTATTCATTTCACCTTTCGTCAAAATCAATTATTAATATTGTTTTAAAAAAATAATAAATAACAAAATAAAACTAAATTTTCTTTCAAATATAATCTAAAATAACTGACAACTAATTTATTAATAAAACACACTTTAATCATCTTTATTTGTCATGCACTTCAACAACAACTACTTCATGGCATACCAAAGTTTTCATGCACACCTACATAACACAACATCCAAATGAAATTATACATAACCTACTTTCTTCATTTGTCTGTGCAGAACACAACATCCAAATATAATCATACACAACCTACTTTCTTCATTTGGCTATGCCTCTAGCTTATTTTTTCTAATCATCCACCCATTATCTCAACTCTATTCCAATTAAGTAAAGAAAAATAAACTTAAGAAACAATATAAAACAAAGTGAATCGAAGTTTTTTGGACGAGCTTGTCCAAAAATTAGTTGAAGCTTCGACTAATTTTCAAAGACCTGACTATGACAAGTAGTCAATCTCGACACATCGACCTTTTTTTTTTCTTTTTTCTTTTTTTCTTTTTTTCCATGTGGTTCACTTTAATCGGCTTAGCCGACCGCTACATCCACGAAATAATTTCCGACGGACCCGCCCCGAAGGGGTTTCCGCCCTGCGGCCGCTGCGTGCCTAACCCCAAGAGGGTCTATGAGGATGGATCCCGTGACCTCGCATGCTGGGAGGCCTAACTTCCGAGAACACAACCGATCGAGCTAACTCTTGGGGCTTAGACGACACATCGACCTTATTATAGTAGCAACCATATTTAAACATTGACCTTTTACAACCGACCATTGTAATAATAATGACCAAAAAGAAACTTGGCACCATCGTCCCCAAATTGAGAAGTTGATTGAAAATGGAAGACTCTATCATCTAGCCTGACCACCGATTGGTAAATTTATTAATATATGAACCTATATTTGAGTCGAATTATAAATATTGCTTATAAATTTAAGAAGGTCAAGACATTTTAAGTTGAATTTAACATATGGTCGAGGCTTATATTTGGTTGAAATATTAATCGAACTAGCACTATGGTCGATCTTGAAAGTTGGTCGAGTTCAATATTATATTTCAAAGTGGTATTGAATAAATTAGATAATTTGTAAACGTGTTTATGAGATTCTTTGTTTGTGCGGAAGATCATATATTACATGAAAGATAAAGTACTTAAAAGACATGAATGTAATGTGGAATTTGAGTACTTAATGTGCAATCTTGTGCAAGAACAAGGACATGCAAGTAGATGATATTAAAACATAAACATAAAAAGTTAATTACAACAAAATCATCATAAAAAACTATGAAAGTTGCCATCAAATGGAATTGAGCAATTAATGAGAGTCTTGATTTAAAGTATCAAAAGCTGATATTTGAGAGACCAAAGAAAAATTCAGTCCATGAGAATTGTGTATGTGCCACTTAGTACATTTCTTCTAACTAATTTGGCATCCATCCTCTTGATTTTGATGAATGTTCTTTGTTTGAAAGCAACAACCTTGCCTCCACGTTGTCAATCCCATGATTGAGGCTTAAACAACCTACACACTAATATGGATTTCAAAAGGTGCTAAAACCATTCACTTACATAAGCTAAAAATCAATAATTATTCGAGAAAACAAGAGTGTAAAATCCATAAATTATCATTCTCATGCAAGAAGTGAAAGAATGCAATCAAAGTTCAAATTCAAATACCTTGTGTTCATGAGTGTAACGAGGATTAATCCATCTGCAACGTTATTAGATCATCATTGTCAACCAAGAAACAACAAAAACGAAATTAGAACAAGACCAAAATCAACCCAAGATAGCTTGAAGCAAAGTACCAAAGATATAACATTTAATATCATAAGCCATGAGATGACATGAAAATGTTCCTGGTCATAATTTTCCTGCAACATTGCTACATGTATTAAGTTGTTACCTTACTATACTTCTCATTTGGTATTCCAACCCTAAAGTCAATCAATCTCGAGGTGCAACCTTTAATATGCTTGGTTTATGCATCTCATTGCATTTCAATTGTGTTGAATACTCATTAGTTGCTACGGGAAATATTGACTTCTCTATGACAATTTCATGAGAGTAGCATGTAAACATGATATGTGTTTTGTTATTAAAACATGTTGGTGGCCAAATACCCTGAAGGTAGGCACTAAATGGCCTGCTACCCGGAATATTCGGCTTCCGAATGGTCGTGGTCCGACCACCCCCTTTCTGTCGACCCTTCAACAAATTCTACTACTGTTGATTGCTGACCCCAACGACAATCCCTTTCCCCTGCGAGCCTTCGACAGGTTAACAATGTCAACAGGTCGCAACCCTCGACAGCTTCATCCTCGACATGTTCGCGACCACAGGGTCATCTCGACATGTCAGCGATCTCGACAGGCTCGTCCTCGACCGACCAGCAATTTCGACCGGTTCGTCTTCGACGAAATTCACAAGCTCGACAGATTCCGCGTTTCACCGCTTAACAACACTCTTCTAGATCATAGATCTAGATCTTAGATGAGATATTGGTCGTCCATCCCCTGCACAACGACATTTCTACGACACAATTAGGCATTCCATGCAATTGACTAGAGAATCAGCCAATCCGGCATACGTCGCTTAGGCTAACACATCTACGTAGGTAGCTAATGCTTAATTCAAAGATTTCAACACCAATACAGCTCTGGGATTTGAAGATAATTATTCATTCAATCATTCAACAACAATGTGAACATTCAACACACAACTACTCTTCTATTAAATTGTAAAATCAAACACACAGTTCGACTCTCACAAACTATTTACAACAGGAACCAACTCCCGGTCATCCAACTCCTCTTCACTTGAGAACCCCTTATTCGACTCCTACTCAGCGTATTTCAACTATCTCCCACCGCCCCCACAACGAATAGTCCCAAATAGAAAACAAAAAACGACTCTCGTCCATGATGGAAGAGTCACCATCTTTAACAAAATACCCGCGGCTTCCTCTCCTCGCATGGAGTCATCATTGGCACAATTTCCTACACTAACAACTTCAAGCTAACAAACTCATGACTCAGCAAATCCAAAATAGCCACAGCATGTGACCATTGTGTCACATTTCTGGCTCCACGTCGATGCTCTTGCATCACATGTTAAACCAAGAATCAACCCATAAGCGAGGAGGGAAACCAAAGGATTATCACATAGCATCATATCCAAGAAATGCAAAAGCTAAAACCAACTTAGGGCAAACAATAAACAAGTCATGACAACTTAATGTAAAGAACCAAAGGTATTGCACTCAAAAGCACGAGGGGAAAAATCAATTGATTAGTACTCTCATTAGTGAATCAAACCCTGAAACAGAAAAGCATCATTGAACATTACATGCAAATCCCATTCGAGGACAAACCTTGACATAATTTTGTTTTTTAAGTGGGGGGATCCTCGAGCCTGGTGACTTAGGGCTAATTGAGGTCTCAACAACTACCTAACCCAACTAACCCCTTCACCCACCTAATACATGACCTTCACCACTAACCCAATACCTAACGAATGTAACATACCTAACCCATATAATGTAGTAACCTATTTACGATAAATAAACCCTAATGTACTCAAGTAATCTCCCTAACCTTCCAATCCACTAACCAACCTAACCTACTAACCCATACCCCATGTAACCTATATTCTTAACCCACTAATATATCTAATCACGTAACCCACATAATCTACTATGGCACAAGCTACCAAAAGCTAATTGACCTAAGCTAGCTAACCCACGGACCCAATTATCAAAGGAGGTTCAAAGGAGGTCGAGGTCGGGGAGGTCGGAGGAGGTCGAGGTCAAGGAGGTCGGAGGAGGTCGAGGAGGTCGGAGGTCAGGACAACTTTTATCACCCAATTTAGAGTTCTGTCGACTTCTTGTCACCATCTATGCTATTCAAATCCATCCAAAAATGTGATGGTCGATGAGTCGACTAACTGCTCCAGTCGACAACGTGTGTTCCGAGATTGTTCCAAACTTTTCTCTTTTCCTACCGACATTCACTTTTGCCCACAATAGGATTAAAAAGAGAACACTATATCACCGGTTGTAAGGGATAAATATCATTGTATTTTATTTTTATTTTTCGCTCAGCATAGACTAATGAAATTGATAATACTTTGATTTCAGTGTAAGGCTTAGACCATCAATGGTTAGTAAAAGTTTAAACTCAAAATTAATTGGGATTGAGCATAATTTCCATTTATGTTCTTTCAAATGAATGGAAAAGAGAGGTACTCAAGATGTCACTGGTTCTTTAAACAGGATAAAAATGGCATTGTATTTTTATTTTCATCTACTATAAATTAATGAAATTGATGATACTTAGATGACTGTAAGATGACTGTAAGGCAGATTTAGATGGTCAATGGATTAATGGTGAAGTTCAGATTTTGCAGGCGTTAGATTTGCAATGGTAAAAATTTAAACCCGAGATTTGATTGAGATTCAGCAAAATCTTCATTTTTTAACTCACACAGGTGGATTAAAAAGAGAGCATTCAAGATATAATTCAATAGATAACCACAAGAAAAATGTAATCTCTGGACTTATTTGGAAGAGAAAACAACAGCCAAGGCATCTCATAATGAAAGCCCTGTTGTGTTGTTAGTTCCCGAGCACTAACAGAAACAGAAATGAAGACTGTCTTTATCTATCCATGGCTGAAATTTGGCATCTAACTAGCACATTCGCTGTTATAGCCAGATCTGCCAGAGAGACAAATTCTACTGATGGAATCTCTCTATCGGTGCCCAGAATTGGCAACTAGTGCTGATTTTTCCTTTCGGCCAGCAGTGGGGAAGAAGGCCTGCATATCCTTCTTAGAGCAGCATGTGATGCACCCATACTCATCCAAATAGCAACACCTCTTGCATCCAGTAACATAGTGATCCCTCCTGCCAGGTGCCACCGGCCCTAAACACATACATTTAAAATCTTTTAACTAATGAATAGCACAGCAATTTAACTAGGACTGTGGTTGGTGAATACCACTGTGTTATAAGTTAAGTGCCACCAATTTTTATAAAATAAATCTCGTCATTAATAGAAAAATAATATCATAAAACGTTATTAAATATTTCCTATTAACCAGTACATCTCCAAGCTTTACCTGGAAACCAGTAGATCTCCAAGCTTTTCAATTTTTTTAACCAAAAGACTCTACCTGGATCTCCGGCCAGAAGAAAAACAAACGAGCTGAGTAATTGAAGATGTCGGACTAATTGTATTTTACCTGATGGCGTTGCCTGCAGGGCTGCTTTCTTGTTTTCGACGGCATGATCATCGTCTATGGCCGTGACAGGAGATAGCAGGAAGAGGGCGAAAATGCATATGCCCAAAACCAATACGAGCTTCGAAGCCATTGATAGCAAATTTCAGAAATAAAGAAATGAATGGATCCGAATAAGAGGATATGTGATTACACGATGGAGATAACAAGAGGGCTGGAGAGTATAAATAGAGAGCAGTCCGGACTCAGGAGTGTACAGAGGTAGAATCAATGTGAATATATTGGAGAGTCTAACGCTACTCTACAGCAGAATGATTTGAAAATGAGATAGTATGGGAATCAAAGATGGCAAAAGCTAAGTATTGAGTTGCAAAGTATTAAATGTTGTAATTCAGTGTTTTAGGGTTTATTGAATCTGGAAAATTTTTAGATCCAAAGGACCCTAAACATTGAGTTTCTGTATTAAATGCTCTACAGCTCAATACTTAGCTTTCGCCATCAATACTAACAAACTAAAATCTAAAATAAAATGAAATAGAATAGATGAGAGTCAAAAATAGAGAGCCAAAAGCAAACGCTGTTAAAGGAGCGCAGTATAAGGGCTAACTAAAACGCCCCATCTGGCCGGAATTGGCAGTAAAATTATTTTTACCAGTATTTAGCAAATATTCTCGAGACGTTTTAGTTATCGTTTATCCTACAGGTAAGCCAGCATCAGGAGAGCAGTTGGATGTCTCATCCATAATCAAGATCAAGTTGTCAAAGATGGCGGAGATCAGAAATAAAATTTGATATTTTTTAAAGATGGCGGAGATCAGAAATAAAATTTGATATTTTTTTTCTTGTTGGAATTGTAATGATAAGTTGTTGGGATTGTAAAATGTGGATGTTCAATTATATTTAACTCTATTTGATATTTTTTTTCTTATTGGAATTGTAATGATAAGTTGTTGGGATTGTAAAATGTGGATGTTCAATTATATTTAACTCTATTTTATATTTTTTTTCTTATTGGAATTGTAATGATAAGTTGCTGGGATTGTAAAATATGGATGTTCAATTATATTTAACTCTATTGAATGCATTTTTAGAATCAAAATTGTAATATGAATAATTTAAATCTTAATTTCAATAAAAATTTCATAATTTTATAGCTTACTCAAATATCATCCATAAAAACACCATAATCAGCTCTGGGCAGGTTTTAGATAGATCTGCATGAAAGCTGCCAGTCGTTAACATTACAAGGGATGAGGTCTGTCATGTTTCTTGCCAACAAATAATTGGGATCGAGAAAAATCTCCATTTTCGAACAAAAACTTATTTCATAGAAGAATCAATTAATAGTTTACCTTAGCCATTGTTTAATCTCATTCATTCAAGATCATTAGACATTACTTGATACACTTGAATAGACAACCATAAGGAAAATGCAGTCCCTGGACTTGTTTGAAACAGAATAGAACATGACACATTCAACAAACAAATCATCAAAGCACCGAAGGCATCTCATAATTAAAACTCTGTTGCGTTATTGTATTTATTATTAGTTCCCAAGCAAACAGTAACAGTAATGGAGGCCTGCTTTATCTATCCATAGCCGAGACTTGGCAAATAACCAGTGGTTTCACTGTTATAGCCAGATCTGGCAGGCAGATAAATTGCCTCGATGGGATCTGTCTATGTGTGGCCAGAATTGGCGACTAGTGCTACTTTTTCCTTTCGGCCAGCAGTCGTGGGGAGAAGGTCCTGCAGCTGGCCTTTGGAGCAGCATGCAATGCACCCTCTCTCATCCAAATAGCAGCATCTCTTGCATCCCAACACATAGTGGTCACTCCTTGGCGGCACCACCGGCTCTTCAACAAAACCAATTAAAATTCAGTACGAAACTCAACCCAGATCTTCTGTACAAGGTACCTACCCAAATCACTATTTTTTTTGCTTTGCTGAACAAGAACAGAAAAACAAAATCTAGAGATGAGTGATGACATTTGTTGGAGTACTGAAATTAGGAGTATGTTACCTGGTGGCGTGTCCGTTGCCTGGGTTCCTTTCTTGTTTTCCACGGCTTGATCATCCTTGATAGCTGTGACGGGAGAGAGCAGGAAAAGGGCAAAAACGCTTATACCCAGAACTAATACGAGCTTCGAAGCCATTGATAGCAATTTTTCAGAAAGAGGAATGAATCTGAATGAGATGGTGGAGATAACCGGAGGAATTGAGAGCATAAATAGAGAAATGGCCGGAGTCCGGAGACAGCTGCAGAATTGCAAATATTAAATATATTATTGCAGAGTCCATCTCAATCCTGAAGACACGAGGAGATCAGATTGTAGTCAAAGATGGCTGGCCAGATGAGATGACAAGCGATAAGATGGAATGATGAGTTGAACATGGATTTTTGTTTTTTTCTTGAAGTGGATAAATTCATCGGTACGGTCATTTTGTGTTAATTGGCGCAATTAACAGAATTGTTTTGTTATGATCTTTCCCGATTCCTGTCAAGTGAGGACAAAATTCATACTGTATTTGTAGGTTTTTAATCGATCATTTTATGAACACTATCGACCATTTGAGTTTATTTTAATTTTGGACATAATGGATATGTAGCAAAGTCAATGGCCAAAGGTTGACCTGGGGTGTCTTGAATCTCTAATCCGAATAAAAATAATATTTTTAAGACGGTTGTCTATTTGTATGTACAGTACTATAAAGTGGGGATCGCTGAGGAAGTTATTCACTCCAACACTCACTGTAATAAAAACTTTAAAGAATTTTATTAATTATTTAATTTTCAATCATAAAACATTTAGTTATATTTTTGTAAAAATATTTAAATTTCTAAAATTTGTATATAATTAATTTATAAATTAAATTTAAACTTGGTAGTCCGATGCCTTAGTTTAAGTGGTTGAGAGTTGTGAGTTGTAAGCATAAGGTTTCGGGGTCAAATCTCGGGGTGGCCATGCATAGATATATAAGGGCCTCATTTGATGTCCCCACCGGGCTAGGCTCCATAACGGGGTGAGGCCCTTTCGGGTGGGTCCCTTGTGAATTATTCCCGTGAACATAGCAACTCCTCTCCGGGGTTGTGGTTCCTATCCGGAATTGAAGGCTGGCTCCACGTCGAAGAATACAATGATGGATCGTTATCACACATAGGATCCATAAATATATTTGCCACATGCTAATTCTCTCCTGGATCATTGGACATCCTCTAGTGGAGTCAGTTACATCTCTAATTTCACTCTATGGTTAACACTGTCGACACGTTGCACAGGTTACAGGAGTTTGATATGGGTGCACTTTCTTCCGGCCCTTGTTGTTAGATTTTAGCTCTTTGTCGATAACTCAACTATCCAAGAACATGTTTATTTGATTATTATAAGGGCCTCATTTGATATCCCCACCGGGCTAGGCTCCGTAATGGGGTGAGGCCCCTTCGGGTGGGCCCCTTGTGAATTATTCCTGTGAACGTAGCAACTCCTCTCCGGGGTTGTGAACCACATTGAAAAAAAAAAATTAAACCCTGGTACTATCCGGAATTGAAGGCTGGCTCCACGTCGAAGAATATAATGACAGATTGTTATCACACCTAGGATCCATAAATATATTTGCCACGTGCTAATTCTCTCCTAGATCATTTTTTGATGGACATCCTCTAGCAGAGTCAGTTACGTCTCTACTTTCACTCTATGGTTAACACTGTCGACACTTTGCACAAGTTACAGGAGTTTGATATGATTGCACTTTCTTTTGGCCCTTGTTGTTAGATTTTAGCTCTTTGTCGATAACTCCACTATCCAAGAACATGTTTATTTGATTATTATAAGGGCCTCATTTGATATCCCCACCGGGCTAGGCTCCGTAATGGGGTGAGGCCCCTTCGAGTGGGCCCCTTGTGAATTATTCACGTGAACGTAGCAACTCCTCTCTACGGTTGTGTACCACATTGAAAAAAAAATTAAACCCTGACACTACCCGGAATTGAAGGCTGGCTCCACGTCGAGGAATATAATGATGGATCGTTATCACACATAGGATCCATAAATATATTTGCCACATGCTAATTCTCTCCTGGATCATTTTTTGATGGACATCCTGTGGCGGAGTTAGTTACGTCTCTACTTTCACTCTATGGTTAACATTGTCAACACTTTGCACAAGTTACAAGAGTTTGATATGGGTGCACTTTCTTTTGGCCCTTGTTGTTAGATTTTAGCTCTTTGTCGATGACTCAACTATCCAAGAACATGTTTATTTGATTATTATAGTCTCTATCTTCTTTTCTGGAAGTGAAGTTGCTAGTTATTTTACTAACTTATTAATTCAGCAGCGTTGGTTCTCACTCTCCGAGAGGCGCTGCTCTGCATGTAATTTCCTTTGTTTCCAATGGAATTAAAGAAATGATAACTTTTTCATTTGAAAAAAAAACTAAATTTAAACCCTAAAATTTTCCATGTTATAATCAACTTTTACTAACATTATAATGTTATCTATAATGTTATATATACTTGAAAAGGTACACCCTACAAGGATATGCAGATACTTGAAACATTATATGGAGGATGAGTGCTATCCTAATTGACCAAAAGTAAGTATGCTTTATGGTATGTTAGATTAGTTTCTTAACCAATCGATGTACAACCAACCCTAATAAGGTTGTAAGTCTTTGTGCACACGACTAAGTGCTAGCATGGTGGTACGAACAAAATCAGAATCAACATATAATGTCAACCTTAAAGCTTGACCCATACATAATGAGATACAGCCTATAAGCATGATGAGATACAGCCTATAAGCATACTCTATATTGTGGCCTTAAAATCCTATAACTTTCGTTGTATATTGACGAGTGTTGGTTATCCTCGACCATCGAAAATTAAGTATGCGGGATCACCAGCTTTAAAAATAAAATAGTATGAAACTCAACCCGGATTTTCTTTACAAGGTACTTACCCACATCACTACATTTTTTTAGCTTTGCTGAACAAAAACATAAAAACAAAATCTAGAGATGAGTGCTTACATGTGTTGGAGTAATGAATTTAGGAGTATGTTACCTAGTGGTGTCTCCATGGTCTAGGTACATGACTAAGTGCATCATGATGGTACGAACAAAATTAGAATCAACATATAACGTCATTATAGTTTTTTTTGTTTTCAAGAGAAAAAAAATGTAATTTGATATTCCAGAAAAGAATCAAAGTTATAGAGCTAAAAGGAAGGGTCTTATGCTGCGATCCACTTTAGAGTGTGAAGCAATGCAAAATTTTAAGAAAACGAAATAAAAAGTACAAAGAGATAAACCACTGTTAGGAGTCACTAAAGAGCTCTAAATGGTAAAATATCATCAAAATATAATTTTATATTTCTAATATAAATACAAAAACATGTAAAAAAATCACTTAGTTTTCTTTAAAATGGCAATGTATTACTCTTGTCCATATTGCCATCTACAACTCTCAAATTCCATTCACCCATGCATTCGTAAGCTTCCAAGCCTTTGGAATAGTGATTTATAACTAGTTGGGATCCTATAGAGAAACTCATAAGAGACATGTCACACAATGTTTCGCAAAAAGACTTACCAAAAGTTTGCCCCCATCCATATTTTTATGAATAAAGTTGAGTGACACCCTCACATTTGACACCAAGAGAATTTTGGGTGAATTGTAATGACTAATTGACTTACACCCTAATGACAAATCGCTGCAGCCGCATATCCAATGGCAATGGCAACGATATGCTAACCAAAGCTTCCCCTAACAATGTTGTCGTTGTCACTACAGGGCTGGGAATAATAAGATGCACTCTAACTATTTAATTTTCTTTCAATTGTGTCCATCCATTGCAATGTTGATGGAAAAGCTAATGATGGACCTCTAATTCATAGTAGCATAATTCGAGTACGAATACGAATACGATTCAGTATGGAAAAAATACATAACAAAAAAATCCAATACGGATAAAATAGGAAACTAGACTCCTTATATGAATAAAAAATTTAATCAAATATATATATATATATATATATATATATATATATATATATATATATATCATAAATGTACATTTAAAATCATTGGTTTATTTCTAGACATTTTATTTACAATTAAAATTACTATTTAAAAACAAAAATGTAAAATCTCAATGTAATGGCATAGAGAGTGTGAGAGATAACAACTAGTTAGTAATAATTATTTTTATAAGTATGAAATTGAATGTTATTTACATTTTATAGTGATTAAATAATTAAAATGTGGTATTTCAAAATTCAATTTTCCAATATATTCGTATTACACCTACACTGAATATTAAACGAATTCGAATTGTGAATTTCCGTACATGAAAGGCCAATACGGCCGAATTATGTTACTATACTCTAATTATGGTTGGCTAATAACATGAGTTATCATTTTGAATTTTCTTTCAATCTTGTCCATCCAATGCAGTGTTGATGGGGAAAGCCAATGATAGACCTCTAATTATGGTTAGCTAATAACATGAGTTATCCTTTTGGACAAAGAGCTTTAGCTAATCCCCCTTGGTGGTTGAAATATAGAAGAGGAGGAAACATGTGGACAAGCATCCGGAGACAAGTTTTGATTAATTTAATTACATCATGAGTAATAGTAAAATACCGGTTGTTTCTTATTCAAAGATTTCATATCCATTATTAGCAACCATGTAAAGATAGGCATATCCTTCCTTCTATAGTGAGGAAGAAAGAACAATTGCGATCTTCATATTTGCTTGCGAAATGAACAAAGAAAGTTTGGAGGATGTGATTTTGTGGAAGTGGTAGGAGATTGCAACTTAGTGAAAGTAGAGAATAGGTCATGGATGATTGAGGATGGTACACAAACCGTCGAGGAGGAGTGGATACTATTAGTTAATCATCTTATGGAATTAAATCCTAGTGACATAGGTGTCCAACATAAATCTGTTGTTGTTAAATTATGTTAGTTCATTCTGTTAAGGTGTGGGTCTTGTTAGCAGGGTGACCTAGTTCAATTCCCCTTAGGGATGAGCTAGTTGGGAGGAGACACCCAAAATCTAACCAGTTGAGGAACTGTGGCGATCTGAATGAAATTTTACAAAAACTATGGTAATCTGAATGAAATTTTATGCCCTTTTCCTTTGATCTTTATGTCATCTCTAGTCACAAATCTGAATGAAATTTTGCACCCTCCTCCTTTGCTCTCTTGGTCAACTATAGAAACGATCTGAATGAAATTTAACGCCTTCCTTCATTGCTCTCTCTATGAGCTATAGTAATGAGAGCACTATTCAGAAACCTGGCGACTCCAGGATCACACACAAAGAAGGCAATTCACAAGAAATAGAAGGGTGATTCACAATGAGGGAACTATGACAATCTAAATGAAATTTTATGCCCTCCTCCTTTGCTCTCTGTCAACTATATTAGTGATCTACATGAAATTTTATGCCTTCCTCCTTTGCTCTCTTTGTTATCTATGGTAACGAGAACACTATTCCAAAAATTGGCCACTCCCACAACAAACACAAAGAAGGCCATTAATGAGAAATAGAAGAGTGATTCTCAAGCAGGGAACTATGACGATTTGAATGAAATTTTTATGGGAACTATGATGATCTGAATAAATTTTATGCCCTCTTACTTTTCTCTCTTTGTTAGCTACAATAACGAATCTAAATGAAAATTTACACCTTCCTCCTTTGCTTTCTCTCAACTATAGTAACGATCAAACGAAATTTTATGCCCTCCTCCTTTGCTCCATTTGTCAACTGTAGTAATGAATTTGAATGAAATTTTAGGCCCTCCTCCTTTGTCCTCTCTATTAGTTATAGTGACGATCTAAATGAAATTTGATGCCTTCCTCTTTTGCTTTATCTGTCAACTATAGTAACGAGAACACTATTTAGAAAATTGACCACTCCCAGAACGCACAGAAGGCGATTCTATGCTTCTCATTGTATCAGGGACGTGATTAACAGACTGTGGAGTTAATCATAAAACACTGAGAGGGATTGTACTCCTCGAGCTATCAAGCAAACCATGAGTTTTTGCAACATGGATTCTCTTATTTTCTGTTAGACCTGCAAAAACCATGCAGAGAACAAAAGAACATATCGATTTTAATCCTCTGAAAAAACAATTATTCCCATCAGAGTTCGGGATCGATGAGAACTCTGCTAAAATCGAGTTGCTGAATTCTGGACACCAAAGTGCAAATAGTTGTGTTTTTAGACAACGCCAAGGAAAAATAAACAAATGTGCACACACAAAATGGACAGAGGTCATTATTTAGTTTGTTTGTTAGACGAATCTGAGGTTAGGCTTTCACATAAAAAAACACCTTAGGACGTAAACATGTAAACTAATATATAAATAAATATAAAATTTCAAAACTTGTAAAAATGAGTGGAAACAATAAATACATTATCCTATGAATTAGGAGCAAAGCATAAAGTATTTTTTAATATCCAAAATGTTGATCCATGCTAAGAACAGCTAAGAAGACCAAGTAAAGGTTAAGTGTGCTCACTTGAGTTGATATAGTGGAAATGCAATGCTATAGTAATTAATAATAATAAAATTGCAATGCTCTACACAAAACCAAGAAACTTCTATGTTCTTGGAGTTGACCAATCATGCAAGGCTTGGAGTAGACCAATCATGCAAGGCTTGAACTTTGTTTGAGTCCATATGAATCACATGCTCATCAATGATGAATCCAAGATAATCTGCATTCACTCATTTTGAACAAATGTCTATTTTTAAAGTGTTTTGACATTAAGCTTATTTTCATTATGTCAAGTTCTATTAGCGTGGTTGGTATTTGATGGGTTTCGTTTGTTAAGCAGCCCAAGGTTCGAAACTCGGAGGTGGTGGGAGGAGACACCAATAAAATCCAGCAATGTTAAGGGTTGGTGTGGCCCAGGCCAGGTGTGATCCCTGGGTGATTTTGACGAGGTCGTGGTTTCTGAGACCAAAGGCAGTCCTGCAAGTTAGGGACATTCAAGTAAAAAAAAGACTTATTTTTACTATTAATAAAATATAATATGCAGTGTCATATTCTCTGATATGAGTTAAAATAAAAAAATAAAAAAAGTTAGCTTCAACCAAAATACCCAAGCATATAACAAGTATCAAAAGAATAGTGAAAGGTTGAAAGGCCACAAACTTTAAACCATAATACCTATATCCATTGGGGGATCATCACGATCATTTGAGGTCAGGCCCCATCCAATGGTTGCATGAGTCTCCTCAAGGGATAGATCCCATCCTGTGGGGGCTTGGCCCCTCAAAAATAGCAAGGGCCAAGGTGGGAAACTTCTTGCCCCACACAAGAGGGGTTGGTACATCGTGGGCCCACTCTTACAACTCTCAAATGTATCTATCAACCCTATGTTTTCCACTCCTTTATCATTTTTCCATGGTAGGAATGGTAGGGCCTGTGCAACTCTCAACTCCTCATGCACAAGGCACCCCCTAGTAATCCATCAATTGTTGCAACTGGTTTATCTCCATCCTTGTTTTGCATGGTTGTATGACGATAATCTACATCGACAAACTAGCATGAATTACTACCCCATCACACTATGAAAAAGAATGGGCAAGCTCATGCTTGCTAAATATCACATCATTGTATTTTTCCAGAGAAAATAAATAACCTTAGTTCACACGAGTAGCCAAGTAGAGGCAAATTCAATAGCTCTTGGAAGCCTATCCCCTAAGATAGTCATTGTCTGGGAGAGTAAGGTTGGTAGGTATGACTGGAAAAAAACCTTTGCCCAGGGCCAAGTAGGCAAGGATAAAGAGTAGAACCAAAAGAATCTTCGACCGCCAACACTATAGGAAACGCAAGTTTGGAACTCCTATGTATGGCGATCTTATCCCTGTTCTAGCAAATTCCTCCTACGGATAGTTAAACTTACTCAAAGATTAAACTAGATTCAAACAAGTCTAATCTAAGACAACAAAGTAACAAGTGGGACCTTAAACTCCTAGATCTAATTCAATGCATGAATATCAAGGTACTAAGAGAGAAGAGAAGGTGAGACTTACCTTAGATCAACCGGTTGTCCTAGCTCCAGTTCCAAGCTTGATGTCCAAGATGTGAACATGTTTAAGCAAGACAAAACACAATATCTCCAAGTACCAAATACAATGATTAAGATCTAAATCCTAATGAAACATGTCATGGGTAAGAAACATAACATGGGAGAATAAGCCAAGTTATATTAAAGGTAGCTAGAGAAGATGAATACAATATTACCCTTGATGTCCAAGTAGCAATGTCTCCTTCCAAGCCTTCCTCCTTGCTATCTTTGCAAAACCTCCAAGACCACAAGTTTGATGCCTCCAAAGTCCTTCCCTTAACTCATGGATGGCCTCTTTCTTATAGGATTTGGGAGACCAACTACTAAGTGAGGAAGGTGGATCTAGGTGAGTAAATGGTGGATCAAGGGTTTGAACTAGGCCAAAGAGGGAGGATGAGTTAGGATTCAAGGGGAATCTCAATCCCAAGAAAATCTCCCCGAAGCTAAGATCCAATTTCCAAGCCAAGGATTAGTTAAAGGATTTCCGCGCCCCATGCACTAAGCAAGGCAAGAAAATGTTGTAATTTTCACGCCCTTGCAGGCATGCAGAGCGCGAAAATGTTGTAATTTTCGCGCCCCTGCAAGCATGCAGAGCGCGAAAATGTTGAATTTTCGCGCCTTGCACTACTAGCAGGGCGCTTAAATAATAGTAAAGTGTGCTCAAATGAGATGGCATTGGCTCAATGAGGTGGCATTCGGCTGTGATGAGTTGGATTTGTTTCCAAGGAGGGCCAAGGAGGGGACCAACAAGGTAGAAGTAAGGCTCAACACTTGTTAGGAGGTAGTACCATTAGGTTTCGCATGGTGATACAACATGAAGACTTGAAATGGCACTCAAAGTGAGACTTTGAGGTATAACAATCCCTGCTAGTAAGTCTACCATTATCAAGAAACGATTAAATATTGTTTTCTTAGGCTCTAAGATTGACTTCTATAGGTTGCATTGTTGAAAGAGACAAGTCTTCAATTTGTGTTTAAATTTCCATATCCTCTCTAGATGACCCTCAAGTCTCGGTCATTTGTAGAGACATTTGTTTTCTAATTCAGGCTTGTATTTTGTGAAGATAGTGGTCCCCACTCACTTCTAGTCTCACTGCCAATATTTTGAGCCAATTTTAGCATCTTCTCATCCAAAATCAACCCTTGAATTTTTTCCACCACGAATTTCTTAGTATGCTCCAATGTGAATTTCTAACAAATCTCCAACCAAGGTCACTAGGATATTTGGGCCATTAAAATGTTGTTGGTGACCATAGGTCCCTTCGAAAAATCCTTTTGACCAAGAGCCAGACTATCTCAGTTAGTAGCTTGCCTTCAAATAGCAGAAGTGGAGACCACCATAGGTTGTGTTTATTAAAAGAAAGTCAAGTTATGAAAGAAGGTTTCCTATGTAATAGGGAAGGTTTAACTGCCTTTCAGATTTTACAAATGCTTTCCAATACGAAATTTCTTGCAACTTTAAGCCTATTATGTGTTATTGTCCATTGGTGCATATATATATATATATATATATCTATGTGCACCGTGAAGTTTTCATAATGTTATTAGCAACAATAACAACAACAATAATTGTATCATAGAAGGGAACGATGTTGTTATTTTAGTTAAGAGCATCGGTGCTCTTATTACAATTATAAACAATGGTGCATGTGCGTAACCACCATTTATTTGCACCAATGTATAAATAGGTATGAAGCACACCATTAAGTTCAAATTAATACAATGATAGATTGTAAATCCCAAGACAATCACAAAATAGTGAATCACCTCTTATATGAGTTGTTATTATTATCACTTTATAAGTTGTCATACTTTTCTACTTATAAGTTATGAATGAAAATTAGATCTAGATTTAGCTATGATCTTTGTACTATATACTAGCACAACCACTTAACTTGTGGCTGGTGAACACCCATAGGTCACAAGTTAAGTGTTATGAAGAAGTTATTTATTACTTGTTCTCCATGCTTAGTTCTAATCACCTATTGTTCTCCATGACTCAGCTACTTGTTACATTGTTTAGTTAAATGAGTCGTCTATCTATTATCTATGCATGAGATACCAGTTATCCAAGCATGAGCTACATTTATCCATGCATCAGCTACCAATGATTTTTTATATTTCTTTTTTTCATAATTGTTATTTTAAATTTTGAATGACAACCATAAAATCAATCTAGATAGTACACTTGTGTCATCCTCCTCCAATCTAGGAAAAACATAGATTATAATTCACCCCAAATTCCAAGATATAAACACCTATCATTGTAAATATCATCATTGATATAAAGAATAGTTAAAATAAATTCAAGTTTTTTGGAGAAATTTTGCTAAGTTTTTTCAGAAATATTTTGTATTGTTATATTTCTTAACATGGTATGAGATGCCCGTGCTCATGCAATCAAACAGAAAGTCACAATAGGTACAGGCAAAAGCAATAACACACGGTTAATAATCCAGATATGTGAAGTTAGTGAAGGATGGTGCTGGAATCTCTTTGCCGTTGCTCGTGCATCCAAACAGAAAGTCACAATAGCTACAGGCAAAAGCAAGAACACAGTTAATAATCCAGATATGTGAAGTTAGTGAAGGTTGGTGCTGGAATCTCTTTGTAGGCTTCCCAAATCTCACAGCACCATCACAGAAAAATGCCCTCAACGACCATGGTATCCCGCATCGTGGTTGCCCAAGTCCTTTGTTGGAGGCTCGCCCTCCGGACTCAAATCTGTGGCTCTGCATGTGGCCACACAGATTGACAAAAATTAACTTGACAGCCATGCGGCCTCTATTGGATCTGCGCACTAAATATCTAGTAGTTTTTTTTCCAAACACCACGTTTATGGAGACTTGTCATATATAACAACCCATTAGCTCAAATTGCTTCAGCTATTTCCCATATCACAGGTGTTTGAGTGATGGGATATCGCATTCATTAAGGAGATTAATGGAAACTCGCGCCACAGTGAATGATGAGATCGCCCCATATTGGATGAAGACCAATGGGCTTCACCCTTCAAATGGCAAAGCCTGAACTTCCTCTGGTTTTAAAATTGATTCGGTGGGAATTGTGCAATGGTTGTACTGACCAACAACTAACATTGGCGTTCTGCTAAGCCATTTCTGTAGACATATTTGAGCCAAGACCACTTACACGCTGCGATCTGAACGACCATACCCACTATCGATGCACAATTATAACCAAGTGCACGCCTGGCAGAGAGGAGAAGCTCACTTGTTTGCTCGGGGTGGAGATAAGCTACTCCAAAGAAGGATATTCTCATACGAGAATAAGCACGATCAACAACCCATAATTATGTTTGTTGGGCAGTAAATGTTTTGATCCCCATCATTGTCCTTGTCTTCATTGTGGAAAGACAAATTGTCACAAGCCTAGAAGTCTATCCCAAGATGAGGTCTTGTATCCTCTTTTAGGTCCTCTCGCATTGCCCAGATTTCACCTCTAGGGATCAGGTCATCCTAGTGTAAAACGTGTTCTTTTTTATGTGATCTGCTTAAAGGCATGGAGTGAAGAATGGTCCAGTCCTATCTAAATAGGTGAATGGTGTCAAGTTCCTCGGAATACTGCAATAATTTTTTATCTATCTATTCTCAACGGACAACAGAAAGCGAACATCCATCATTCATATGGACACGGACTTAAATCCTGGCATTGACACAGAAGATGGAATAGTACCGGCGTGAAGAAACACCTGTCCCTAGGAAAACTTTCCAAACTACGCCTACTCACTTTTTACTCTCATGTGTGTGTCTTATTTAACTTAGCCATGTTAAACATAGTTACACCAAGAACACATACAATAGTACACAAGACATAAGAAGGGAAACACCTCAATGGGGTGTGCCCGAATTGTATTTACGACAAGAACTTGTTTACAACATGAGGAGGATGCCACAACTCGACAACTCTCCTAGAGAGTGCCCAAAATGATTGCTTCAAAGGTATGGCCAAAATGACCTTACAATTCACATCAAAGATGCGCCCAAACCAACGATTAGGAGTGTGCCTAGAACAGATGCCCAAAAGTGCACCCATAATTGTGCTTGGAATGCCACTCAGAAGTGCGCCCATAACTGTGCCTGACTAGCGCACAACCGATACCCAAGTGCTCCCAGAACACCACACAACTCCGCCTGAACGTGATGCCTTCCTTCCCCTGTCGCAAGCCGCAAGTTCGCCTCCTATGACACGTGTCCAAGTTCTACCTCAGCCTGCCTCAAGTGCACCCATCACACTTAGTTGTGCCCAACTCCCAGCTCGCACTTCCTCCTTGACCTGCACCCAAGTCAAGTTGTGCTCTACCTCAGTTCCACTTGGTTGGTTGGTGTGTTTACCATTGGTGTGCCCAACTTATATATACGAGTCTTCCTCATAAGTGAGTGCCCAAGTCTTCTTCTAGCTGACCTCCCCAAACAGGCATGTCATTAGGGAATCAACAAGAAAACTAGGTGCTCTCTTGATGTTCTACCCGTTGACCCATTAGTAACTATGTCGACCTGACTTGGGTGCTTCACACGACACCCTTTTACAGATGCATTCGAGCCCCTTTGTCTATAATCCTGAATAACGTGTCGTTGGCGTCCACAAGTGCCTGTTGTGGTGTGCAATTGTTTTGCCCCTCATTGGGGTGTCTTACCACCACGCCTCAACAAGTAGACCCATTGGCCTTTATGCCCCATGGTCGTTTCTTACCAACCAAAGTCTCCACCATGGGTGAGAGGGGTGCTCAAGGCCTTCTCTAGCCAAGGATGTGACATCCTTTCCCACTCCAAGTTGTTGTCATCCTCGGGAACGTTTGATGCCCTCGAAGCACTTTGCCACTATTGTTGCTACCACCTATCGCCATAACTAAGTCTTCATAATATGTATGTCCAGTTATCGCACCCATCCAACCTAATGTTGCTTTAGTACTTTGCCAACTTTGTCATACACATATTCATTGAGCGCTCTCATGTGTTGAACTAGTTGAGTAGCTATTCCAATTGTCATGCTCAACTCCATGAAAATGAACTTCCTAGCTTCCAAAACTACCTTTTCTTTCCGCACTTCAGTCATCTTGTGCTACTATTGCGAACCAAGGCAAGGTCATCACCTTTGCTTGAAAATTGTCCAAGGTACTACTCAACATCCAACTTCCTGCAAAGAAGTTTCCACCTCCGCCCATATGATGTGCCTTCTAGCCTTACTCTTGCTTCAGTATTTGATCTTTGTGCCATGTTCCCAACTTTAGTACTCGTTGCAACTTGTGCCAACTTTTTGAGAGTGTACTTCCTTAGGAAACCAATCTCTTCCCTTCACATTCCAATGTAATACCCCCAATTTTGACTTGGAATGTGTTTAACCAAAATTATGTAAGTGATGTAAATATGCTAGTGCGAATTCCTAGTGCGGGGCTCAAGGCCAAGGCCCAACTAGTGAATGGCTAGGCATGTATGATGTATATATTTTATTTGGACTATTTGGTTGAATTTTATGCTAATTTAGAATATATGTAAATATTATGTGCATAAATAATAAAATGGTCCAAGAATGGTTGTGTAAAGAGCACCAAAGGGGCTATGATTCCACCACAGGAGAAGAGGAAAAGAGGTCTATGGGAAACTAAATCCTTGCTGCCAAGTGTCAACCTTAGAACTCACCCAAAATTCTGTCATGTGCCTTGAATAAGCCAATTATCTCATTTTTTACTATTCTCCAATCATTGAATGCATGTGTGAGGTTGGTGGAAAAAGTCACCTCATGTAGTTATTGAAGCATGGGGTTGACAGCACTTTTGTGACAGTTCTGTCATGACAGAAGTCAGTCTGCAGCTGTCAGTTCTCTTTTCATCTTTTTCTCATATCTATTGGAGTCAACCCTCATTCTCTCATTCATACATGCATATCTACACTAGGCAGAGCTCTCCATGGTTGTCCATGAACTTATCAAATTGAGTTGAACCTAGAAATTCGAATTTGGAGACAATGTTGCAGATTTGGAAGTGAAAATTGATGGTTGTAGGTGAGGAGAGAGGTTGGGCAAGCTAGGAACCCTTACCCATTGAGTTATGATGCTCGTAGGTGCTTGAGAAGCCATGAATTGAAGGTACAGGTGGTTCTATAGCAACACATATCAGATTGGACTTATTCTATGCACACATTGGAAGCACCTAACAAGATGGATCGCCCAAGAGAACCCTAGATCGGTGAATGGGATGCCTGAGCTAGAAGGGTGTTGCATGGAGCAGGTATTGTGGAAGCCAAGGCTGTGAGGGCTCAGTGGGACCCTTGTAGAGCTCTGTATGAGCATTTGGCTAAGCATAGATAGTAGAATGGGTTGTGGGCTGAGAGATAGAATCCTGTAGGTGTTTCCTTCACCCTGGTGGCCTCATAGCCCAGCTTGGGGTTGGCCTCTCAGCAAAAAGAGTATATGCTGGACAAAGTGCCCAGGGTTTGGTGGAAAGTCGCTCTTACACAACCAGTTGCTTGGATCTATGTTGGATAAAGATAAGTATTCTCAGGTATTCGAATATGAAATGGTTTTATTTGATGTCTGTAATGTTTATGCGTGTATATGCATGTTGTGTCTGTGTGGATCGAATTGAATTCCGCTATGTATGTTTATTTATGTTTATGCACACATTTTATTTGTTAAAATTCATATTATGGCTTGGGGCGAAATTTGAGAGCCCGAATTCAAGTAATGTCCCCTCCTGATGGTCGGATAGGGTGAGGGGGACATTACATCCAATCTGTCGACACAACTCATCTTGGACAAGAAGGTAAGGTCACATTTCTTGCCTCAAACCAACACAAGGGCTATTGTCACCCTTCTTGTTTGCTTCTCCCCATCAAATTGCTTCTATGTTGGTCCACTCACCCAACTAGCCCATGGGAGAGCCTCAACTACCTCATATAGGCTCTGCAAATCCTCAAGCTCAACATGTCACTCTCAGCCTACCATTCGTGAGGTAGAAATGTGCACAACTAGTGTGAAGTTCTGCAAACTTACTCTTCCACTGCACTACCTCAGTGCATCTAAGATTTTGGTTGGGTTGAGTACCTTCTACACTCCTAGGTCCCAACACTAACCTATGTAAAGAGGATTGCATGTTGGTGCATGCATCTGTTGTACATCTTCACAATTCTATTGAAGCAATTTTGCCTTGCACCCGATCTTCTTTGCCTCCAACACAACAAACTCCACTATCCTCGATAATAAGGAGTCCTTTCCCTCCTTCAACCATCAAGCACCATCACAAGCCATCACCTCCACTAGCTTCAAGGTGGAGAACTGGCAATTAGTCCTCATGACTTGCTATCCTCGATAGCCTGTCCAAAGTTTGCATAGTATGACAAATTAGCTAAAGAGTTCCACATCTCTTGCGAGACATGTTCACACCATTGCTTGGTCACATCCTCAACTAATCAGTTCATCCTGACAATAATTCTAAGGAAGTCTCCACCATATCCTAAGTCCCATGCCAAAGGTAAGTGAGCATCTCCCAAGTAACCTGTTCCGTCACTCTATGAGTTCTCATACACCTATATGGGCTTCATGTTAACCGGTTCTTCTTTACAGTTTGATCCTTAGACTGTGTGACGTAACCATCTTCATGGTCGATTCTCTTGCTACTTCCATCACTTTACTTGGAATCGAATGACCTTGCTCCACCAAGCAAGTGTTCTATCCTTCGAAATTGTTACTATTGTTTGCCTAAGGAAAGGTTCAGATCTCTTCCTTCAGCCTGTCAAGCCACCACATGTGACTCAACACTTTGCCCACTGTCTTTCCCAATGGACAATGACTGTCTAAAACAATCTCTATGAAAGAAGAGGACGACCATCAAGCTTGACTGCCATCACTAGTTCCATTCTCCTGGTAAACAAGTTGTCTCTCCTTCCATGCAATGCTTCTCTGGGTCAGACAATTACTTAATAGTGAGAAGGGGATGGCAGGTGGTTGCCAAGGCCACCTCTATCAAATACAACAAAGCCTCCACCCAAATCTTCCACAAGACTCGTCATCGCATGTGGCAATTCCTTCATGAACTTGTCCAACCAATGTTGCGTCCATGTTGCGACTTCGACTTCTTTACTTCCGAGAGCTTCCATCCATGACATCCAAGTCTTCACTTGGTGGGATGGCCATTCTTGATTCCAATCTCTAACCTACACACTAGCCTACTTTGGCTACATTGCATGGTCTAGGCACTTCTCGCATATCTCCTCAACTCGGCATGCCTGTCCCATGGCTACAGCCTTCGGCTTGGACTACAATGACTCATCCCAAGCGCCTTTCATGGTCAGTTCCGACTACAATGTCATGTTTTTTCCGGTGTCACTTGCTCTTCCAAGTGACTCTAACTTTGACAGTTTCCAAGCTTTCAACAAGTTTTGAGTCCAAGTCCTTCTACATCATAGCAATTGGGAGAATATGTCCACATTAAACAAAATGTTTGATTTTTACAAACAAACATTCCAAAATATAAAACTTGTCATATTCAATTATATTGATCATCATTCATCATTGGAATTGTTGTAATTGCTCAAACCTCTTACATGCCTCATTTCTTGAAAACTTGTAGGGGATATTGTACTTGGGTTGCAATGTCTTGTTGGTTAGCTTGATTTTGTTTCGGGTCTTCATATTCCATCTACAAATATAGAAATAAATTATAATGAGTATATCTACATTTATATATAATATATGTGATTATGTAAATTGAAAAGTGTACCATAACAATGAGTGCTTCATAAACCATACATATTATTTCAAATCCCTTCTTCATGGCATCTTTCAAAATATTTTATAGTGGCTCCGCTGATACTTTGTTTCTTATGAGTTGTATATGTCTTGATATATATATATATATATATATATATATATATAAAGGTTTCTTGTCATTCTACTAGTAATAAAATACATGCCCTTGTATGGGATGTCACGGAAGAGAGTGGGAGAGCGGGCACAAATATATCCATTCTTTCAATTTTTTTATCTCTCTAGTTTGTGGATAGTCCATCAATGTCTAAAGAAAGACTTAGTGAGGATTTTGACTATATATTATTTGTTTATTCTTGATGTTATCATCTAGAAGATGCTTATATTTTAGGGACATTCTTAAGTTTATTTACTTCCCTACTTTCTTCAAGTAAGTGTGTGTGTCTATCTGTGTGTATGCATGTATGTATGTATGCATTTTTCTCATGGAAAATGTCCTCAAGGAAACCCTTTGGATGCTTCTTCGCAATTCATGAATGGTGCCCTACAACATGTACTCATAACATGGAGAGACTTTACCAAACTTGAACCAATGGCCTCTTAGTGATCTCCGCCTTCAAATTGGTTAATTCAAACCAATTGAGCTAATTCACTGGGATTTACACACCCACACAAATCAAACTAATCATATTTCTTTCATTTTAATCACAAATAATAATAATAAGTCCAACTAGGGTTGAAAGCAATGGTGAGAGTACAAAAACAAAGCTAATAATACAACTGCCTTGGTATTCATGTGTGAACTTGATGGTAGAAAAAGATAATGATATACTTGTGAATGATGGGATAAATGGGCATATTCATGACACCTTGATTCTTTATAACCCTTTGATTGATCTGGCAAAGAAACATCGGTGCAAAGGATACAAAAAAGTCAATTATCTTTTCCTTTTTGTTGTTGTTGAACTTGAAGGTATTAAATGGTGTTCCAAGCATTGTTTTATATAGATAATAAGGTATTCAATGCTTTGTAAAAATATAAGTTGTTGATTGCTTTCAATTATTATAATAAAGAGGCAACCGCCAATATTCAATACAATAATGTTTTTTTTAATTTATTTATTTCTTTGTGGATTGTTAATTGATATTCTCCTACCAAGCCCGTGGGGGGGTAGAGCAATTGGTAAATGAGTAAATGATACGAGAAGTTGTAAATGGAAGGTCACAAGTTCAAATCCCCCCAGCTTACCCATGCCATATGCTTGCGGGCCATGTGGGTGCACCTAGGGGTATAGTGGTAGCGGACATGAGTCAACCTTGTGTCACGTGAGTACGAGCCCCACCCCAGTTGTTGATTCCCCTAGTACAATATATATATATATCTTGCCAACCCCAATTATTTTATCTCACACACTTCGAGAAGTGCATTCCCTTATGAAAGATATAAGAATGGGAATCAAATAACTATTGCTTGTTTTACTAAATGCATGATATATGGTGGGAAAACATGTATGAGGCAATGCTCCCAATGTGGAATTAATAGGTATCAAGAAGATAAGGTGACAAATAACATGGCTCACAAGGTTCTCCATCATAACCATATCATTCCATGTTTCCAACAATAGTTCGCGTGCATGTATGTAGCATGGTTTATGGATTATCGTGCTTGACTAAGAAATCATGACAATGTGGCATAATTGATGTATTGTCGTGCTTGAATGAGAAATCATGATGGTGTTACATGAATGGCTATCTACGGTTTTGCATTTGGGACATCAAGGAAAAATGATCCATTTTTAGAGATGAACCTCGTAATGCTAGGCTTTCACTTGTAACCAACATTGCTAATACATATGTAGAGCTTAGATCCATTTACTTATTGTACCTAGTTTTTGTAATAAACAAAATCCTTCCTCATTGAATGTCAATAACCAAGGAGCACACAATGTTGTCATTGATTGTTTTGGATGTTTATTTTCCATATGTTGACAGCATACCACTTCAAATTTATTGTTTGTTACATGTTATCATGCATGTGCAAGGCAATAAATGCATTTATTTTGAAATGAGCATATAAATATCAACTTATAGATGTGGATATACATATTGAGCCTCTTATTAACAAACTTCAAATGTTATAGGTTGACACCATTGTATATGGCATCGCCAAATCAACAAGGCACACACTATTTCAATTTCTTGGAATACTTGCATGGTTGATTCATGATGCCCCCAGGGTACCAATTTTTTGTGTTATGTAAAGTGCACCCAAACATTATATCCTCTATTATTTTGTCGGCTTTTGTGAAATATTTGGTTTACTAATAATACTATTGTATACCTTGTAGGGTGTAATACCCCCATTTTGACCCCTAGATCATATTGGCTTGATATGTAAATATTGTAAATATGTGGTGTATGATTCATAGCGTAGAGCTCAAGGCCAAATCCCAACTAGTGAATGCATGGCTTATAAAGGCAAGTATTTTATATTTTGTGGACATGTTCTAGTCAGCCATGGAAAAATGTAAAAACCATGTAAATATTTATAATGTAAACAAAATTCCAAGAGCTGGCTATGGAAGCAACTAAAATGAGGGGGCTATGTTTATCCACTAGGGAGAAGTGAGGGGTTGTGGGATCAAACCCTATATTTCCAAGTGTCATCTTGAGAACCCATCTTGACTTCCTTGCTGATATTTAATTATGTTATAAGAAGGCATCTGAGAAATCAACTCATGAATTTGATGGATCATGGGATGAGCCCAAAAATTCGTATGTCATGGGCTTAGTTTACTTGACCCATAAGTCAATTTCCCTCATGGGTATTCGTTTCCCTTCATCCCCATTCCATTGTTGGGCAATCAGACTCTAATTCTTAGCAAGCCATGGATTCCCAGCAAGAAAAATAATCGAAAACGCAACTAGAGAAAGAGCCATGTTTTAGAATGTTAAAAATGCCCATAAATTCATGTGGGTTGTGAAATCAGTCGGGGATCCATATATGTTAACCCTGGGGAGAATTTCAAAGTGTCTAAAGCCCGAATATCCATGGGAGAGCCCAGATTTGGAATCCTAGAAATTGAATTTCGTGGCTGCAAATTAGTGCGGCCATAAATTAGAGAATCCAAGGGACAATTAAAGTCTGAGAGGGGTCAGAGGTTGGAATTGCTTGATAAACCCAATGTAGCCAAATATCTCTAAAGGTTTAGCGGCTTGGATCTTTCTATGCCCACCCTGAATAGCACTAGAGGGAAGGGGCGCCCGAGGGACTGTGTAGTAGAGAATGGGACCTTCCTTGTGTTGGGTGTGGTAGGTATTGTGGGTGCCAAGGCTAGCTGAGACCAATTGAGATGCATGTAGCTTTGTGGTTGAACTCGCTAGCTTAGCATTTACCTTTCTTGTCTCTTTATATGCTTGATAAACCCAACTATGCGTTGGCTTAGCATGAGAGTGTATTCCTATGGATGTGAGTGAGCCTGTGTAGTTCCTCCTCAGTGGAAACATGGCTCAGTTAGGGGGTGGCCTCTCAACAAAGAGATAAAGTGTTGGACAGAGTGCCTATGGTTGGGTGGAACGTTGCTCTTCCACAGTGAGTCGATTGGACAACTTCAAATAAAATATAAGCATTCTCTTGTATTTGAATATGCAATGATTTTATTACTAGGCCCGTGACAATTGTGTTGGTATATGCACATTGTCTGTATGGAATGAATTTATTTTCCACTGTGTATTTTCATTATGCATTTGCACACATTTAAATGCTTATTAATTTCGTAATATGGTTGTGGGGGCGAAATTTAGAACACCATAGATTGTTCATGTCCCCTTCATTGATCAAATTGATGGGTGGGGACGTGACATAGGGGTTGAAACAAAGGATAAATACGGTTGTCCGATATGTGAATCCAAAACTATGTCTCGAGGTTAAAGTTATTTAGGAAAGGAGGTGTGTGATGAGTACACGTATTTCCTCCCTAAAAATCATAGCTACCGAATAATAGAAAAAACATATTCTGGAGAGGAAGGAAGATGATATATTAAAATATTGAAGAATGACACCTCAACAATGGAAAAAGGGTCATTCAAAAGTTGATTCGGTAAGAAATTAGTTTCAGTTACATCCACATATGTAACTTGTTAAAGGTTATATTTATAGCATTATATACTAACAAACATAATTCCATTTATGTTTTCAAAAGGGCAGCATGATGGGAGTCCACTAGGTATGAAGTAATATTCCACTTAATTCAATCACCTACAACACTATGATCATCTGCTAATAATAATTCATTTGTTTGGCATAATTCATATTGTGCAAAATGTCATACAATGCCAATGGAGAATGTTAGATGGAAGGAATAACAAAGATCAAATTGTCAAAGTTACAAGTAACATTGAAGAAGCCATCGTATTCTAATAATCAAGTCAATCATCTAGAAGTGAACAACTGACCATTTTCCCATGGTTATCAACAAACGAGAGGAGCAATATGGTGAAAGATGTTGTACAAAATACTAAATTTCCCATTGATTTTGCTACAAACATAAAATTATTAATAATAATAAATAATAAAAGTGATTTTGGTTAGGTGAAAATGCATCACTGCATGTCTTTGTGAAGTTTTGGTCTTTTATAATAATTATGATCTCAAATTAATATACACATCATTTTATAGTAATTATTGTTTGTTTTTTTATTATTGCACAAATACCATGCATCATTATATGTTATAGTTAATTTTTTAGACAACTTTGATAACAACATAAATCAAATCATCATCACTGTCAATATGATCCACATGGAGTCACCGATCTCTCTTCATTTCAAGATCATTATTTGAGGGCTAACATAAGGCAAATCAAGATGAGTATGTATCCTTTTAATATCTAAGAGGGTTTAATATTAATTTTGATCATGATGAGTTAGATTATACTAAGCATGATGTTCAAGATTATCACTCTAAGCAAGATATGTAATAAAACAAAATTAAAGTTGAGATCAATGGAAAGGAATGTGATGATTTACGACTAAAATGATAAAAATGTTCGTTTCTAACATTGCCTTTTATTTTGTGCATGTTGAATGTGATTGGGCTAACTATATGTATTTTTTCATTTCATTCACATAAGCATATATACAATTTACTGTGGAAAAAAAAACATACATGTAACTTTGCAATGTTGAATAATTTATGTTTCTAGACAAATTTATTCCCTCAATATGAGGAATAAAGAAGGAATTGGACAGCTGGGCATAAAGGGGAATATATGTTTAATTGAACTAATTCGCCAATGCAACAATGTTGGGCAATTTGGGCAACTGGGAAAAATTGAGAAATTGGGACTAAATGCTCCCAGTGGAAAATAATCTATATTGGTTGCACCTAATTGGTTGAATTTGATTAACAATGGGCAATTGGTAACACTAGGTTAAATGAGAAAACCGGGGCAGGCAAGGGGCAAAGTGAGGTAAATAGTCCCTTTTGGATAATTGGGGCAAATTGGGTCATGGTTAGGGAATTGGGAAAAATTGGGATTTAGGGCTAATTGTTCCAATCATTCAAATGGAACAATTGGGGCTAATTTTTTTAATTGAGAAAAATTGGTACATTAATGTAACTGTGCAAAAATGAGCAATTGGTCTAATCAACAAACTAGGCAACTAGGACTAATTATTATAATTTGACAAATTGGGGAATCGATGTTAATTGGTTTAATTGAGCAAATTTGACAAATCATCGTCATTACATCTTATAGGGATAATTGGTCTAATTGGGAAAATGGGGTAAATTGCAACATTTGTGTTTGATAGGGCCAATTGCGCAATTTTGATTGAATCCCCAACTGATTGGGGCATTTGGGAAGTGAGGCGAATTAGGAAAATTGCACAAAATGGAACAAATGCCCTAATTGGGGAATTTGGATTAATTAGGAAAAGTGGGGTGATTAAGGCAAGTGAACAAAATGGCACTTGTCAATTTGAGAGGAAAAGTTGCGTCCTCCCTCACTAGGATTCAAATCCCACTTTCTGACATGTTTTCACTTTGTGATACCATTGTTGTTGAGATGTTGACCTAGCCTTAAGCCCTGAATAATCTAGTTTACTCTGGGTACCATCCTTAGAATGAAGGAAGTGCTTGATGACTTTCCCTAGGAAAAGCATTACGTGAAAAAAAAAGAAAAACAAATTGGCAAAATAGAACCCAAATTGGGATGAGTTTTCTAATTGAAGTAATTTGGGCAAATTGGGTGCTTGGGTCAATTTGACAAAATTGATTAATTGGGTTATAGTGGTTTAATTGGGAAAATAGGCCAATTTGGGATAACTGGTGTCACTATTATGATGTGCCAGTTGTGTCAAATTTGACTAATTGTTATGATTTGGCAAATTGGAGAATTTGTGTGGGATTCAACTAGCTAGATAAGTTTAGCTAATTATCAAATTAATTAGGCACTTGAGGACATTGGGCTTATTGGAAAATTTAGGGTAATTGGGGAAAATAGAGGAAACTTGGGAAATTTGGGCATTTATGCTGAATTGGTTTAAATCCTCCTTAAATTAGGCAATTCATGGAACCAGTTTATTTAGGAAAAAATGGGCAATTAGGAAATTGGGGAAAGTACCCCTCATTACGCTAATTAAGAAATTATGGTTAATTGGGACTTACTGAGTGATTATGCCAAATTGAGCGATTGGGGCTACTAATTGGGTAAATTGGGCTTAATTGGGCAATTTTAGTGAATTGCTCGACTAAATGGAGAAATTGTAGTAGTTAAGGAAACTAAGCAAATTTGGCTAAGTAGACCTAATTTTGTTAATTGGAAGTTGACACACTTCTACAACAAAAAGAGAGCACAATTAGACAGGGAGGCTTAAACCTTCCTTTGATTGTATAGAAAGGAGAATTGTCTAGGGTGATAAGTGGTATACCATAAGTGGTTGGTAGTTATTGAGGCAATAGAGTTGGGTGGACAGGAACTTAAGAACACTCAATTGTTTGGAAAGGATTTGGAAACCAAGTGTGTTTGGAGGTTGATCTTGATAAAAGGTTATGGAGCCAAGTCATCTCTTATAAATATATTGAACTTGATTTAGTTGAGGATTGGATTGGCAGTCCCAATTATAAGAGTATCCATAATGTGTCAATCATTTGGAAGGACACTGTGTTAGCCTTTCACTCGATAGGAAATCAATTTGTGTAGAAGGTTGGCAATGGAGGATGAGTGTGCATAGGCACTAACCCTTGCTTCAAAAGGCCATTGATTACTTGGGAATTTAATCAATATTCTCCATGGAAAGGGTCTTTCTAGGCCAGTCTCCCTTACCAGAGCTATCCACATTTTAGAATCAAGAATGAAAAGTCGTTGAAAAGTTGGATATAATGGAAAAGTTGAACTATGGGGGGTATATATAGCTAACCTAAAATCAAGTCATGTGAGAAATTAAGTATTTTTGAAGATGAATTAGTTTGGTCTAAAAATATTGCCCTATCAATCTAGACAAGTAGGGTAGGATACAAATCATTGCATGAGAATGAAAGGGAAGAGGAAGTGCAATGTCGGTGGAAGCCACTTTGAAAAATTAGATCTCCTCTGAAATCAAGAATTTTCATGTGGCTAGGGATCAGGAACAAAGATCTCACATGGGAATTTCTACAAAGGAGAAACAAGTAGGGGCCCATTATGGAAAGAAAAGGAAGAAACTATATGCCACTTGTGCTTGCAATGGTTAGGTTTGGAAGGAATTGGAATTGTTAACGGGGATAAAAGAAGGATCCCGAGAGACAATTGTCACTTGTCCCAAAATTTGGAAATTTAAATTTGAGTTGAAAAGCTTCAAGGCCTTACTCGTGATTATTGAATGGGGAGTCTAACTAGCTCGCAATTGAAGCATATTTGAGAATAGGTTCGTTCCTCCATTTCAATGTGCAACCCAAAGCAAGTCCATTTTTTATAGCATAAAAAAAACTCCTAAGACCAAGGCTCATAGATAGATTAGTCAAAAACAGATAAGTATGTTGAATTAATTGCTTTAAAACTATTGCTTTTTATTTATGCAAAAAGGGGAAAATAAGCTTAATGTATCTAGTGATTATAAGGTGGTGATCAATTGGATGGAGTGAGTGTGTAATATGGAAAATCTTACACCGAGGCCCATATATGAATAATTTCAAAATTTTAATTCCATTTTTATTCAATTTCATTTACCAATGTGTATGGAAAGTGCAATGGGGAAGTAGTCTCTTTCTCGAAAGAATGCCTTCAATTATACTTAGGTGTTTGGCATTTTATATAATTAAAAGAGGGGCAAACCTCTAAACAACTTCACTCTCTTTGTTATGATCAATTGGTTCTTATCTTTCTCCACTTTGTTGGTTATTTAGATGTCTCTGTATTCTGATTGCAAGAGATAATGGAGGACACTTGACACGTTTTGGTTGTTTATTTTTTTATGGGTTGTCGAATATTTTTTTAGAAATATGCAAATTTCCAAAAGGTGCAGGGTAATTTTTTTTTGCAAAATCCATGATGGTATTTTGTACTTGTATGTGGGACACATACAAGGCTTACAACCTTGCTTATTTTGGGATTTCATATGTAAGATCACTCTATAGGAGGATTGCGCGATGTGCAAAGCACATGCCACATGTACATTTCTTTCTTTATGGATGAAATTGCAATTTTCCCCCGAGGAAACAAAGATAAATAGTATAACATAGAGTAGATTGAAGTGAAGTTCCTATAACTGCTTGGATCATTGCTGGGGACCAATAACTCTTTTGATCTAAAAAGGAGTTAAGACATCAATTGAATCCTTGGCTACAAGATTCATGCCAATGTGAAGTTCACCCAAGTATTGTTCAAGTATGAACATGCAAGTCTAGTTGTTGTATTAGAGGTGCAAAATAACACAATCATTAATAGAGATTCACATTGTAGTAGTCTTCTTCAATATAGATTAGAGTGGCAAATTGACATTGTGTCATGATCACACTGATATTATAGTTACATAATCCCAACGTTGCACCTTATTTGTGCAATTAGAGATTTATTCATAGTAATGCATTGGTATGCCACCTCCACATGCTAACCTATGCCATAGACATAATGCAAATCAATGCATGCACACTAGCATAAACAAACAACTCAACAAATTGTCACATATGATAACTTAATAGTCATGACATATTCTCTCTCTTTCTCTACTTAAATTTATATACAATATAAACACATGAGACTAATGCATTATGTATTCCCTTGGATACAATATTTATAAACATGTTGATGTTGAATAATTCTTAGTTGGATATTTTGCTTAACTTCATTTTTTTTCCAAAGGAAAACCTCATTGGGAAATTGAAGGGATGCTTCCTCACATTCGTGGATGTCATGCCTAGTAAACATGTTGGAAAAGACTACTATGCCTCACCTAAGGGATTCAAATGAGCATCTAATGGCACAAAATTAGCCAAATGCCTAATAACATTGGTGATAGCTGGTTGAGCTAGTATCCCTTGGACTAAACTTAACTTCGTGTTATTCATATTTTCTTGTACATTTTTGTTCATTGCACCAAGAAAAGCAACGCGCACTTTAAATGTGTAACATAATGTGACGATAATAAACTAAAATGAAAGATCTGACAAAAAAATACGGACAATGATAATTAAAAAACAATAATAATAATAAAAGAATACAGTAATACAATAAACCAACATAGATGCACTGTAAATGTATCTTAACCTCAATCTTTGAAGCACTAAGAAATTTGAGCCTCAATTGTTTTAGATCCCTTGGGAGTAATGCTTTAATTCATTTTTTGAAAAAGACAAGTAATTTAATGCAACATATATTGTACACTGCATATGTTGGAAACAAATTCATCACAACTTTTGTTGTGGTTGTCCTAATTCGCCTTGAAACAATGCTGCAACCAACTTACAAGCTGCTACCACACTACTTAAGCAGGCCCCCGATAAACACTCAAGGCATACTTACTAGTCGAGCCACGTAAGGTAGCTAATTATTTTTTAAAACCATGAAAATTGGTAATCAACTAGGATTCATTGGGCAAGGCCCTATTTCAAATCCAACTAGTTGCCACTACAACTCAACAATAGTATATCCAATACTATGTAAACCATATTATACCAATAACTTGCTACTTAGCAAGTGTTAAGATGTCCATCAAAAGAGGGGTTTATCCTTCTAATCTTATCACAACGAGTTAATGTCTCGTTAAAATTTTGAATATGTGTGAGAAGAGTAGAGAACTTGCCTCTTATTAATCCTCTCTTATTAGTCCTAATTGGGGTTAGCATGGACACTTTACTTATGTAATTAAATTTTACTCAATCATGTTAAGGTAAACAGCGGGAAGCAATCGGGTCATGGTGTTCCCGCCCATCTTTAAAGCTAAAGCGTATCTTCTACGTGCCACGTCTTCACCCTCGGTTGTGTGGTGTGCTCTGGAACGATGTCTCCATTGCAGCGAAGCTCAGCCAAGAAGCGCCTGAACAATGATAGTAGCGGTGTTAACCCTTCTCCGTCGAAGAAAAAACGCCATGTCGAGCAAAGCGATTCAGATGTCATGCTGGCTGTAATGGCGGAAGCAGGATGCACTCTCTGCGGCCGAGAAAGCCCGGTCCTCACACCGGTTGAAGTCCACAATGTTCAACGCCGATTAGAGCTCCGTTTTCAGTCGGAACCGGCCTTAGTCAACAAGTTTTTGGCTGGCTTCAGTTCCTACATTCAGGATCCGGCCAATCTCAAAAGGTACGGTCTCAATTCAATTTTTCTCTAGCCATGCTCTTAAAAATGAATTCAATGAAGTAAAATGGCAGACAAAAATTGTTCGAACGATGCAACCTTACAGAATTATTTAAGCCAAATAAATTAGACTAAATTTCATAACTGATATGACATTTCTCGGAAATTTAAGCAAGATAAGTTAGATAAAATTTCGTAATTGAGCTTTTCAATCGTAGAAACAAAATCTTAAAAACCTGATTTTTTTATCATCAAAATGTTGATTAAATTTTGACGAAGTTTGATTCTTGAGTTTGATTTTAAGAGGTACGATTAAAAGATAGAGATAAACAGAAATGCAAATAGGAACAGATTTTCCAAGACAACACTAAACTCTGGAGGACTCAGGGTTGGTTCATTATGTTTTGACTTGTTACTGAGAGTTGTTTTCTAAAAAAATAATTAAGATAAAGGCCTAACATTATTTGTGAAGGACCGACTTTTAAGTATTAAGAAATTTAAATTGAACTATGGATTATTTTATCTAAATTTGACTGCCAGTACCATCGAATTAAAATAAAATAACCCCGCCCCCTTAACAATAGACTTCTTTGAGAAATGAATAATTTTTTGGTTTGGTTTGTTATACCCCTTTGTGACCGGAGAGGGTACAGAACTCCTTTGAAGGACGAAGCTTCTACAGTCAAAGTTACCAAATTCAAACCATACCATGGATTATTTTATTTGAATTTGCCTGTCAACCCAATCAATTATAATAAAATAGTCTGTTGGGTTGCAGTGTAGTGGTTTGAATCAAGATAGCGTGTCACCCTGTTAATGACCCAGGTTCAAACCCCTGAGGGCCTAGTGCCCTGGATTATAAGTTGGATGAGTTTGTCAGGTTTCATATACACCATTAATTAAAAATAAAATAAAAATAAAATAAAAATAAAATAACCTGTCCTCTAAAATCCTTAGAGTCGATTTAGGTTAAGAAAAACGATGAAGCAAAAGACTCAGCTGGATTTTTCAAACATAATTGCTCTATAGAATCCTTGGCGAAATGTCTGGATCTCTTAAATCAAAGTTTTTTAATTTAACAATCTGTACAAATGGCTCTACTTCAACTTTAACATCGACAGAAAATATTAACAGTCTGCTTTGAGAAATGAATAATACCTGATTAGTCAATGGGGCTGTGGTTCAACGGTGAAGAGAGTGGTATGTCAGCCCACCCACCAAGGTTGAATTCCTTGGAGTCATGAATAAGCAGTTAGGGCCAAGAGAAGGTCCCGAGTGACTGATGGAAGAGTACCCCCTGTTGTGGCAGCTTAGCTCAACGAAAGTGCTTGTGATTAATTGTTTGCCTCTGGAGAGCTGTCTTGCTTGTGATAACAGGCCGTTGGTAATGCTCATTGTATTTAATTCAATTGTAATGCTTTTGGCATTTGAAAGAAGCATTTTCAAAAAAGCTTTTATCCGAGTAGGAATGTTTAACCAATCTAGTCTAACTCTAAACTAAGCTTAAATGGCTATGACAAATAGCCGTTAAAGTAGCTCAGGATGTACTTTAAAATCACATCCCGCCAAAATTTAACAGAACTGATAAGAGCATGTTGTGAGAAGCCACTTATTAACCTATTCGGATGAAATTGCCTTTATTCTGCGAAAGATTCTATACTATAATTAATCAGTGACAGGAAATTTGAAGCAGGCCCCCTTTTTTTTCTGTTGGTTGGGTAAATCCCTTGTAACTAGAGAGGGTGCAAAATTCCCTAGAGTGTCAACTTTACAACTAGAAGACGTTTGACTACAAAGATGTGACTGAGATGATCTATTCTGTCAAGCTCACCCAAGAGTTGCACTTCGCTTCATCTGCAAAGACCACATTAACGTGGTGGACTACCATTAATAGCTTCCTTGCATTAGCATAGAGCTAGTGTTGTGGCTTCAACATGATTCACACCTTGGAGAGATTTTGTCAACTGCCTTAACACAAGGAGCACACTTGTCTAGTTTTGAACTTGGGTCATCATCATGGTAAGCATTGCAACTTGCCACTAAACCACAACCCAACAGAGAATAAGTAGTGTTTAATGAACCTTATTATGGTTTATTCTTGCAAGAGTCAAATGGAACACATGGCTGAGGTGAAAAATGATGGATTAGATAAGATAAGATAATTTATTAATGTCCGACGAATAACCACAAAAGTAGGTCAATGGGACTAAAAGGGTACAACCAGTATGAATACAATGTGGGAGTGCAAACGAAACACCTATATAATGCTGGAATCAAAACTAAGGTAAAATAACAGTAAAGTAACAATAAAGAAAGGTACAATTAGTGGGATGACCTCGTAAACATGTATAAAACCATAGCAAAGGCATCGTGATGTAAATGAACACTGTCAAGAATGCCTAAGTCTGATAGTCGACGGCAAGGGGTGTGAACAAGGCACTGACTCAGCCTCTGGGACGTCCAAGGTGTCTGGTTGTACGATCTTGAGGGGGATGTAGGATCGAGAAATACTCCTAGCATCCGAGGACGAAGGGAAGAAACTCCAAATAGATCTCTTACTGCATCGCTGGGGCTGGGAAGAAATTCGATGGATAGGAGGCACGCTGCATCAAACCTGTTGGGAATTGGATCATCTGATGCCTTGGGGGTGTGTGGGCTGATGTGCAGCTCGGCTCCTCCGAGCCTGTCTTAAAGAAATTAATTGACCTCCTAGAGAAGGGGGCTAAGGGGAGACCCGAGGCCTCATCACCCTACTACCTGAAGTACTTTAAACCTTAGCTCGTTGCTTGTTGCTTCGGTCAGACGGATCAACATGAAAGTAAGAGGTGATCCTCCTGGTGATCTCAAGGCGAGGTGGGTTATGTAGAAATTGAGATCTATGACTGAATATCTCTCTGATGAAGAGGGCTAGGCATCTTTGGTTCTGATATCGGAAGAAAGTAGAAAGGGAACCCCTCGAGTCTCTACAGAGGCAGTGGTACCATCCTCTGATCTCATAGTATATGGGGCACCTAAAGATGAGGTGCACTTCTATCTCTGGCTCCTGTAGGTGACACATCTGGCAGATCCTGTTAGATTGTGGTATATGATGGTCAGTCTCCACTCGGAGTCTATGTGATCCAACTCGAAGTTGCCCCAAAAGAATCTTGAGTGCATGCATCCAATGTCTGCTTGTGTATGGGGGTGTATGATGATGCCATCCTGTAACTCCAAGAAGTGCTCAAGGTAGAAGGACATCTTTGAGCCTAGGCTCGTCGTAGGTGAAGTCCAAGTGACCTGGATGTACAATCTGTAGATATCCTCTTTGATGGACTGGTTCAGTACCTGTCTACATGGAAAAGTATGGCTTGGTGCATCAAGGGAGAATTTGAATGGGGAAGGCGCTCTAGGGAGATGGTCACTAACTGGAGAAGCCGAGATGCTTCAAAGTACCAACCACAAGCTCGACCAATGGTGTGAGTCGAGCCAATGGCCTCTCGGGAACAAAGTGCAAGATAGGGGTACTTGCCCCTCCCGGTGTCTAATCTTTGAAGGATCTAACTTTGTGAAGGAAGGAGACTAGGCGAAATATGACCTCGAGTCGAAGGGGCGGACACCAAACTTTGCCTGAATAATTGTCTGTGGAACAATGCATTTGCATTGGATGATGCGCCTAAGAAGCAAGGTTTGGATTCTCTCTGTTTGGGTCCAATCTGTCTATATCAAACTTCGCTCCCAAATTTTGGAGCCATAGAGGACCGTGGGCCTGATAATCGCCTTCATGAGATAGAGTTTGGATGAGATGTCCTGAAACTGACTCTGGAAACACTGTCTCTCGATGAGGGCGAGGCAACGATAGCCTTTACTGAGTTGGGCTTGGAGGGCTTGGTGCATGCCAAAACGAGGTCCTGTGAACTGAACTCCCAGGTAAATGTATGAAGTGGTGTTCTCAATCTCTTCCCCTTTGAAGTATAAATGTATGTATGCTAGAGCTTTCTTCGATGCGTTGAAGATCATGACCTTAGTTTTACTAAAGTTGAGCATCAGTTATCAAAGGTCATAGAATCTATCCAGGGCATGAATTTGCCGCTGTAGGCCCTCGAGTGTGGAAGCCAACAAGATCAAGTCATCTGCAACTAGGAGCAGGGAGATCAATACCTGATGTAGAAGGCAACCATCTCCCTCCTGGATGTGCTCATGGAGAAAAGACTCCAACTCATTAATGTAGATCTTGAAGAGGGTTGGGGAGAGGGGGCATCCATGTTTTACCCCAATGGATGAAGTCAGAAAGGCCATGCGTCGTCCTGAGGCGACCCAAAACTGGCTCGTACAATCTCATGATGGCAACCAAAAGGGTCTTAGACATGCCAATATCATGAAGCCTCTAAAATAATTCCTCCCTCGGCGCTGTATCGAATGCTTTCCGAAAGTTTACAAAGCAATAGTAGACTTTCAAAGAGCGATGACGATCCTCCTCATTAATGGCTCGAAGCATAAAAATGTGATCGACCATCTGGTAGCTGGGGCAGAAACCTGCTTGTCCTCTAGCCCTGAGATGTCATCTCTCTAGCTCCGCCGAAAGCCATTGGTGTAAGACTGTGGCTTAAAGCTTAGAGAAGGTATGGCCCACCATGATAGTCCTACAGTTGTTTGTGTCCAAATTGCTCCCTGATTTGTGGATCAGATGAATAATGTGTCTTTCCCAAGCAAGGGGAAATCCAGAACAAACCACACGATTAAAGAGATCAGCAATGTAGGGCTCAAGAGACTGGATACCATGGTTCAGGTTTTCGGCTTGAAGGCCTTCTTCGTTTGCTGCTTTGTTGTTACTTATGGCTCTGACTGCTTTCCTGATATCCCACTCCGAGAAAAGGTGACAAGAGGAGGGAGGAGAGGGCATGTGTGTTGGGAGTTGTCCGGGGATGTCATATAGAGAGTTGGTATGGGAAAACAAGGCCTGAGGGTCAAGGTCAGGTGAGATGGCATTGAGGAAAAAGGGAACGCCAGAAAGCCTTCAGGGAGTGGCGTAGGGATGCACAAAGTTCATGCCTTCTTTGGGAAAGAAAAGTTCGCTTTTTACAATGAAGTAGTTTACGATATGTTGTGCGGAGGTGAGGGGAGGATGAAGGGTCATGTATGATAGTGAAACAAAGCTTTTTGTGGAGGGATTTGCATTCATCATCGAACCAACGATTCATGGGGCAAGAGTCGGGGGTGGGTTTATGGGTGTGCTTACAGATAGAATGGGGGTAGGAATAAAGGGTTGCCTCAATTTGAACTTCATAAAATCAAATCAAAATTGGGAAGTGGTTGTGAGATCATTATTCATTTTATGAGGGACAAAAGATTGGATTTGATTTCATTCTCTTGGATTTGTGGCTTGGTCTTTATGACCTCAATATAGTTAGAAAAATGTTTCCTTGTAACTTTGGCTCACTTGGTCAAATTTCTAGAAGGGCACTGAGAGGGTTCTTAAATGTTTGGATTGTTCTAGGTTGTTTGAGAAGAACACATTCTCTTTTAATTACTTATTGTTTCGGTTGATGCAATTGTTGGTGGAGGCTACCCCTTTCGATCATCAACCAATTCATTTTTCCTTATATTAAGGAGTTGCCAAAATGTGTATGCCAAAGTCACATTTCATCTTAAATGTGTCTCATTGGAAAAGCCATAGTTACCTAGATTGCATTAGAAGGGTTTGGAATATCATGCTTAGGCAACGGGAGAGATGGATGGATCACATGGTAGTAGGATGCCATTGCTCGAAGCACTTCTTTTCTTGAGGGTATGAGATACATATTACTTTCATTAAAAAGGATTTGGAAAAGGTGAGCTAACACCTTCATAATAACCCTTTTAATGAGGAGTTGCAGGTCAAGGCAGGCAAGCTTAGGTATCGTCTAAAAATTGTCAAGATTCAAATTGCTAAGTGGACTCAATTGAGAGCCATGGTCTGTTAGTGGGCTCAATTGAGAGCCAGGGTCCATTAGTTGAAGATTGGGGATAAGTCTTTGAAGGATTTCTTTTTCTTTAAGGCCCTAGCCTTGAAAGAAGTCACGAAGAAGATTTTTGCGACCAAATCAATTGAGGGAAGGCTCACTGAACAAGAGGGTGTTGAAAACACATTTGTTTCTTGCTATAAAATGGTTTTCTAATCTTAAGGGTCTAAAGAGAAACATAGGGTGGCCATGCAAACTTGTGTTGATGTGGTCCATGGAAGTTTTTTGATGCTTGAACAAGGTTGTATGATTAGTCATTGACTTTAGATGATTTGACTGTTGCCTTGTTGGAGAGGGTCAATGACAAATCGCCAAGGATGGGTGGAATCTTGTGCAAAATTTACAAAGTTACTTGGTATTTTGTCGAGCTTGACTTGCTTCAAGTATATGGAGCACCTTACAGGGTTAATTTCCTTAGCGGGGCTAATGTCCTCCGTTGGGCACTATTGTTCTCAGATTACTCTATCTTATTGAAGCACTTAGTAGGATGCCATTGCTCGAAGCACTTCTTTTCTTGAGGGTATGAGATACATATTACTTTCATTAAAAGGGAATTGGAAAAGGTGAGCCAACACCTTCATAATAACCCTTTTACTGAGGAGTTGCAGGCCAAGGCAGCCAAGCTTAGGTATTGTCTAAAAATTGTCAAGATTCAAATTGCTAAGTGGACGTCTGTTAGTGGGCTCAACTGAGAGCCAGGGTCCATTAGTTGAAGATCAGGATAAGTCTTTGAAGGATTTCTTTTTCTTTAAGGCCCTAGCCTTGAAAGAAGTCACGGAGAAGATTTTTGCGACCAAATCGATTGAGGGAAGGCTCACTGAACAAGAGGGTGTTGAAAATACATTTGTTTCTCACTATAAAATGGTTTTCTAATCTTAAGGGTCTAAATAGAAACATAGGGTGGCCATGCAAACATGTGCTGATGTGGTCCATAGAAGTGTTTTGATGCTTGAACAAGGTTGTATGATTAGTCATTGACTTTAGATGATCTGACTGTTGCCTTGTTGGAGAGGGTCAATGACAAATTGCCAAGGATGGGTGGACTCTTGTGCAAAATTTACAAAGTTACTTGGTATTTTGTCGAGCTTGACTTGCTTGAAGTATATGGAGCACCTTACAGGGTTAATTTCCTTAATTGGGCTAATGTCCTCAGTCGGGCACTATTGTTCTCAGATTACTCTATTTGATTTTCAATTTTAATTACTTCTGCAATGTGTGTTTTCACACTTTAACCCTACTGCTCTTCAATCTACAATTGAAGTAGAGCATCTACAATTGAGCTAGAGCATAAAATCAACCATGTTGCATGGCTGTTCAAATTAACCAAGAGAATTAGCAGCAAATACAATTATGTTATTAACAGACAGACCATTAAAATTTAAACAAGATTACTACCTCTTTCCAATGTTCGACTTTGTCCAAGAGTAATGCAGTCTAGTCTCGCTTTTATTTTGCTTGCCCAAAATGGAATTAACCTCCCTGCTGATAGTCAGCTTCGTAGCTCCAAGAAACCTTTAAGTTTCCCAACCCTTCGTGCCTGAGACGCCAAGAACAGTAACGCACAATATGTCTCTAAGAGGTTTGTCACATGATAATATTTCTTCCAAGAATTCTCCAGTATCTCAACAAGCTCCAACCTCTAAGCCTCTCCCAACACTACATCCTCCAAACTATTTATCAAATTCCCATACACATTTCCCCAAGTCTCATCAACCACCACCATTAATGGGACATCAATGTCCCCTTCTAGAAATCAGGGAAAATGATAATTAAAATAAAGTAATAAATGAATTAAATAAATAAGAATAAAATAGAATGCAAAGTGTTTCTTCTCATTCTGGCTTATAAATGAAATTGGACATTTTCCCTTAAAATTTATGGCAATCCATTACATCCATTTAATCCATCATACCAACCAATATTAAAAGTCAAGGAGGGTATTTAATCCTACTAGATATTTATATGTATGCAATATACTTTCCATAATAATTAACTCTCTCATTAAGTAATTAATAACCTAGTTTAGTAATTAATATGTCAAGTAGCTGTATTAGTGTACATGTGCAATGTATGTATATGTAGCTAGTGTACACATCTTGTGCCTGTACTAGTGATAAACAATCACTGCCTCTAGTGTGTTGAGAAATGTAGCTCGAGTAGGAACTTGTTGCACAGGCTTCAATATGAATGTGCAGGGAGTGGTTCAAGACTTTTCAAGGATGATGTAGAGGATGAGGTGGCATAGTGGGACCCACAACAGAGTGGGAGAATCTACATGGCACTTGGAGGACCATTTCAGGAGAAGGACCTCGTTGACAAAGTCAAGTTGTCTTAGGTCTAGATTTCCTATTATTTCATTTCCTCATTATTTGTAGAGTGACCACTTGGGGAAAGTGGGAAATATTTCTTTGTAATTTCTTTTAGAAAAAATGAAAGTCTAATGTTTTGAATACGACTTAGTCTTAGGGGTCTAAATGAAATGTTCTAAGGCATTAGTGACTTAGACTAGCATTTAATCTTAGCTGTACATCTCAAGATTGAGATAGGTGGCAGCTAGGGTTGAGGAGATTAGGGTTTTCTCAAAGCATAAAAAGGACATGAGGAGTTGATCCCATTGTTGAAGAGAGCAAGAGAGCAGGAGAGAAGGAAGTGTGATTTAGGAAAAGAAGAGCGGATCTGATAGAGAGACCAACAAGATACCAATAGGACATACAGATGATACCACTGCTGTAGCTCTGTTTTCTATATTCACAGGTCGTACACCTTTCAAGAGTAGTCTGTACACTGTCTTCTATGGTTGCTTGTGTGCTTTAGTGTTGAGAGGAGAGGAAGAGTGATTTGCTGTTCCATAAGCAGAAATCAGACAGGCTGTACTGCTGTAGCTTTTCCCTCCTCTACACAGGCCGTACACTTTTGTTTGAGGAGATTTATTCACTGTACAACTGCTGTTTTAAGCAGGTTGTGGAGGTCACCTTGTAAGCTTTGATCAAAGATAATGATAAGCTGATTTGAAGGAGAAATCACTCTGTATGTATGTGTTTTATTTTTTTGCTTCCACTGTTTATTTTCCAGCTATTGTGTGACTGTTGCAATGTACAGAAAGTTATTTCTGTCTATAATTAAATTCAGCATTTGAGTTATTTATTGAGAAAAACATTAGCCCCAGGGTTGGAAAAATTTACATGGTATCATAGCTTGGTTTTGGTTGAGATTCTCAAGGATTTAGTGTTAAATCATTGTTGGAAACAAAGGACTAGCTGTGTTATGGGCTGAGAATTTGCAGGAGATAATGCTATCGGACAATGGAGTTTTCTCTGCTATTATGTTAATGTTTCGAGCCCACCACTAAGGATCTTCTTCAGGACACAAGCCTCTCACCTTGTGAGCCTCGTTATCTCTGATACCATATCAAAGAAATAAGAGATGAGAGATGCCACAACAAAACTGTGTTGATTGGTATCTTAAACAATGTAATTGTACATGTATAAATACATGAAGGATTTGTTTAAAGATAGACACACTACCTTATCACAATCATAAGTAGTTGAGAGAATATCTCAACTACTTGCTAAAGTAGGAGCTAATCTAGCTCTCATGACCACTCGAGAAGACTATTCACGTAGAGGTACTTTCTACTTGACAATAACCAATACGATAACAAACGATGTGACTAAATACTAGTACATAAGACAAGTATGAGTTAGCTATTCTAATAGAATTGACCACATCTTGAATTGGGTTTAAAGTTAAACAATGGTTGTGTGAAACTTAGTGGCAAAACTGATGACGAAGCTATCCCAAGAACCAATGACACTACAGAAAGGACTCCCAGTTATCAACAACTTTGTTGCCCCCAAAATTTAATATTGTGTAGGATAGGTAGTATAGTGAAACTTACACTTGAAATGCCAGTGGTCATTAATGCTGAGGAGATAATAAGCTACCATTTAATGTGGATTCATATTCCTCCTTAATGGTCTTTTTTTAATGAGATTAGCAAGATCAGTTTAGTGAATTATCAGGGTCACTTCACATAAGCAGAAATATTTAAGAAAAAGTTTGGAGTGAGTTCACAAACCATGCTTTTAAGGGCCTGTTAAGGGTTATTTTGACAGCAATTGATTAAATTACATAACTCTTAAAATACATTACAAGGTACATATTTTTACTTTCAACAGAAACGAGAAAAGCCTTTATCTATATTATAAAAACAGAAGTTACAGGAGCCCCCAGGGCAGCAAAAAAGCAGAATTAAGGTCTGAACATAGAACTTCAATGCAGGCCAGGCCCACAGACTTCTCAGTCAGATATGGAGCTTTACAATGCTTATCAAAATTTGTTTTGCTACTTCTAACTTTATAAACCTTGATAAACTGTCCACTAATATATTGGCAAAAAAACATAACAAAAACTAGGAAGCAGAACCAGAAACATTATTCCTAGGGAGGGTCTTCATCAGTATCTGGCTGGACAGTGGAGACTTCGTCCATAGGGGAAGCTTCGGCCTGGTCACGAGTGTGGCCACTGTTTCTGTTAAATTTAGGGTTAGGTTAGGGTTTGAAGTAGAAAATTCAAATTTTATATATTTTAATGCAAAAATTAAATTTCTAACCTAGTATTAGAAACAGCTGTAACAAGGCAAGATAAATTCAAAACATAATTCTCATCTCTTTCAACTTTAACACTCCCAAGGAGGTCCTTGTGTTAAAGTTGAAATCTTCAGTAACATGTAATCAGCAGCAGTAGTATAACTAATTTAAACAAAGTTCTAACAGCAATAACATATCTAATTCACAATAAAAAATAACAAGTCTGATTACTTGGAGTGATGAGACCTTCCTTAAACTCAGAATTTTTACTTTCAGAACAGACTGTGCCTCTCAGAGGCAAGTCAACCAATAGGAACAATCTGACCCTTACCTGAGGGTTAGTACAAACCTGAAAGAGAGATGGAATAGGCTGTACATTGTAGTATAACCAGAACACAAGGGCAGCCAAGACACAGTCCAAAGTGGCAGCTTTAAACACAGCAGTGGTGGTCACCAACAGACCTCAAAAACACAGTAGCAGCCCAGATAGTCACCCAATAAGATAACAGGTCTCCATTCAGACCTAAACAAGTTTCCAATAGGTAACCTTATGCGGCAGCCCTAAACACAGTAGATCTTCAAGTGGCAGCCCTAAACACATAGATCTGACCCAAAGCAAGCATCAACACAATAGATCTGACTCAATTCAAGCATCAGCACAATAGATCTGACCCAAGGCAAGCATCAACAGTCAGTGGCCTTCACACAAATTATACTCAGCGCACGAACAGTCCACAGGGGGGTTGGCGGCCTACACAAAGGACAACAGACTGTCCACAAAAACAGTCCACAGAGTATGCGGCCTCCACAAAAGCAACAAGCTAGTTGCAAAACATATCACAGGGGTTGCAGCCTCCTTAATTTGACCACACATAGGCTGCTGCTCTCATTGGCAGTCCACGACCTAGTCAAACAACCCACCACTAGGGCAGCAGGCAACCTTTAGAGGCTGCGGCCCTCTATAAACCAACAAAAGAGTCCACAGTGGAGGTTGATGGGCAGCTCTAGGGCTGCAGCCTACTATACACCAGCAAAAGAGTCCACAAAGAGGAGTAGGATAGTCAACAAGGCAGGCGGCCTAACCAGATCTATCCACAGAGCAATAAATCAACCATTAGGGTATGCGGCCTACCCTCAAACAGTCCTCAAGCAACTAGATCAGGTTTTCAAGGTCATGGATAAGATCGTAAAGATAAGCAGCAAGCTTCAGTAGGAGTACGGCCCAGACAACCAGCCCTAACAGCAGCAAAAGAACCTTGACGTCACTCTAAGACAGTCTCAAACAAATCAGATCTGAGATGTATAATAATTGTGATATCAGATGATGACATAGACTTGAATTTATAGATTCTTAGTGGCTTCTAGAAAGGTCACACTTTAATTCTTTATTAGGGTTTCATCAAAGGGTTTAGACACCATATATTAATAAGGGTTACCAACTTACCACTTATAAAAAATATAAAATAAAGTTGAGGTGTCTTATAGTAGTGGGTACTAGGGTCATAGGCAAAGGGTCTTAGGAACCACATTAAAAGAGGGGTGCTTGTACTAGGACCAACACATGTCAAACCATAAAACAAGGAATGTTACATGACCCTTTAACCATATGACCAAAGGTGTACCAATAAGTTGGGTAACAACACTTTTGCCGATAAGATAAAAAACAACAAAGTGTTAAGAGTCAAGACAACTCAAGGTTGGTAGACAACCCTTCTAACTACAAGACAAGGTGGTAAACCTTCTAACCATAAGACCAAAAATAACCTAAGTTACTAGAAACGACCCTCCCACATTGCTGAAACGCCGTTCACCGCTTCAGAAACGGAAGCGGATACGATACAGCTTCGAAACGGTGGCAGTACATATAAAAAAAATGAAACGTTTCAGAACTGTACGGATACCGTTTCAACCGGAAAGCGAAACGGATCTGGAAAAAGTCACACGGATCAGGGTCGGAGGAAACATATCCAATGGAAGATGATGCGTATCAAAAAAATCGGGATACGTTTCAAGTTAAAAAAATCCAAGTTTCAAGCATTTTTAAAATTTGATTTTACAATTTATTTCGTTCTAATCCCTAAACCGACCAATTCAACGCACTTTTGTCTTTACCTAGCACATTTGTCTCGACTCTCAACCATTCGGTGGTCCGCAGTTCAACATATCACGCTTCAACTATTCAGCAGTCACTTGTGTAATGTCCCTTTTTAAGAATTTTATTCAAATGGCAATTTTTTCACTTTTTTCCCTAATTCGACCTTTGACTAGTTTTGATGTCTCGGTCTCCAATTTGCTCCAAATGCTCCCAAATCTTCTGTGAAGGTATATGACTGATATTAGGACTTGATTATGATGTTCAGGGATGATTTAAGACCATTAAAACACTTCTGCAAACTCCTTTAAGATTCTGGTCAATGTATGGTATTTTACTAGCAATTTCTCTTTGACTAGTATTGGTCCCTTGGTCTCCAAATGACTCCAAATGCTCCCAAATTGCTATAGAAGGTACTTGTATGATATTGAGACATATTTATAATGTTTATGGATGCTCTCGAGTGGTCATATGACTTCTGCAACTCCTCTTTCAAATCTGGTCAAGATAGGGATTTTACTAGTAAGTTGTGGTTCAAATCCCCTAGGGGTAGATGATGAAAATGACTTTCCAAATGCACTAATCCAACTCGAATTTCTGAATGGAAGCAGGGGACATATAAAGTACATCAACATGAACTCATATGCATAACCATTCAACTTTTAATGTTTGTTATAACTCCCTTAAATCATATGCAAAAAGACTAGTTTCAACCTTGGGGGAAATGATAGGCAATCTTCTCCAAATGCTATGAAACTCAACAAAATGACTCCAAATGCTTATGTACTGAACACTAAACTCATATAATACATCAATAACAGTCCATTCATCAATAAACCATCAGTAGTTTACTTATCCATTCGAATCCATCAACATTACATTGGTTCACAACAAGGTAGTGGGGAAATGGCACTGTTTCTTCATTAAACATTAGATTTATATCATTCCAACTGCATTTTCGACCTGAGACATTTCTGAAGATGAAGAACAAAGTATATAAATCTTATTACAACAGAAATGGGGCATGAGAAGCTCCCCCAAAGAATACAATAGCTCACCAAAAGCGCCCTCCCTCAAGGAGCAAGAATATGCAATGAAAATTGGAAATGGTTGAGTGAGTGAGCTGCACTAGAAGAAACCATGAGCTGCCCTGTAGCTTTCACCTACAAATAAAGACTCCATTAAAGCTCCATGAAAGACCTGAATGGCCTCTCCAAACACCAACTTGGATGGGAATCTTTCACCCTCGAAATTGGCTAAGGCAAGAAACTAGTCATCCACTAGCTCTTCTCTCACAAATGCAATTGCAAATTCTAAAAATGATCAAAAGCTACCATTCTTCTTTGTTATTGTATTTTATAAACTTCTAAGGTCCTCCATCAGTCGAATTCCTTGCAAGAGCTTCATGCCAACTCAAGTTGGGAAGAGATTCCCAAGTATGCCACTTGTCCTTCCAATTCTAGGTCCCTCCTTCTCCAAATTCGACTTGGTGTCTCTTTGGCTTCCCTAACTCACTTGAGCGCCCTCTTGGAGGCTATTTTTAGCCCTGACATGTCATATATGTCAGCCTTCAGGTCTGATTTGTGTCATAGGTGTCATAGCATCTTCATCATCGTTGTCATAGAGCTAGGGAATCTAGCCCAAGTGTCCCATTAGCTCCAAATTGCCTCTTCCTCTTCCATGGGAGTTAATCTTCCACTCCAATTCGACCTTAATTGATTCATGCCAAGTATATTGACATTCCAACTCATTCCAATAACCTTGGGCTTCTTATGGATTCGAAATGACAAGAGAAGGATGCCATGTGGCACATAAAATCTAGCTTGTGTGGATCCCACTTCCTCCATGTGTCTTCATGATCAAATGCCACTTTGATTTTTCATTGTATATATTTTTTTAGCTCCTTTATATTAAATTTTTATGTTCTTCTAATGTTCACACATCATTTATTATCCTTCTTATTCCAAATCCCAAAGCTTCCACCCCCAACCTAGGAAACTAGTAATTTCCCTCCTTGGCAATTATTTGACCCTTAGCATCAATTTGACAAACTCTCATGAATATGGCCAATGGGCTTAGGCCATTGTGACCCAATGCAAAATTTGGGACATGACAACTTGGTACGCCCAACAGTGCTCCGAGATCGATTCAGCACTATCAGGGGTCCGAGTTTGTCTAATAGAGGTTCGAGTTGGTTGCTAAAGCAGAGGTTCGACTACGTCCATCGTCCAGGTTAGTTCTTTTTTTAAATTTTTTCTGTTTTAAACTGTTAAAAACGTTTTTTAGGGCCAAATCGAGCTACCCTCGGGCCTCCTGTAGTAACCAGATTCTACTTGAAACTTGAAACCCTTAACTCTGCTGAACTGGAAATTCCCAAGGGAATAGTCACTGTTCACTACTCACACCATTGGTCCATTTGTAATCTTCAGTTGTAAATTTGTAATGATTTTGATGTCCTTCCCTCTTTCTTCAAATAGACTTGGAATGCATTTGGCTCGAGCAAGCAAACTTTTAATTTATAATGAATTTTCCCTTCCCAAATATTGAGTTATGTAGGACCTGCACTGTTGCCGCCTGGTTCCACACCTGGGAAAACGCAACAGAAGTCTTCAAGTTGCTGGTGTGGCCTTGGGGGCAAGTCAGAGTCAAGTGCTGTCACTTGGGACTCGACTCCTCCGTCTAGGCTTTCCTAGCGAAGCCAAGGGGAGTGGACCCTAAAAATAAAAAAGAAACTAAGGCCTCTAATCTAGGCGTTAGGAAAATATTTTTGGTAACCAAGAATAAACAGCATATACTTTGATCAAATAAAACAATCATTCATCATTTACTCCCATTTTAAAATAACCATCATTTAACTGCACATTAGTCAATAATATAAAATAAAATTTAAACAAGACCAGTGCCTTATAATGGAGTCAATAAACAAATGCATAAGCAGAAAAGTAGATGTTGTGCGAGTGTTCTTGGTTTATTTTAAAATTTATGTGAAGGTGATCTTTTTATTATGGCAGGTGGATCTTTTTATTATGGCAGGTGGGTTCCCAATATACGCAAGGTACGGGGGAACATGTCCGGAATTTTGAAGCGTGGCTTCCCTCTCAGGCTTGGGCTGAATCGGAGTCTCGAGGAGGTGTTCAGATGCTGTACCAACGAGGGCAAGCCTAACGGTTTCCAAGAGGTCACTACTCAGTGTGGTCTCAAGCCTTCTGAGAAATTTGCCCACGACAACAAAATACGTATTGTGCCGGATTTTCACAAAAATGATTTTTTATTAGGGTGGTGTTAGATCCTATTACTAGTCATCCCCTCCTTTCTGATGTGTACCAACTGGAGCAGACCGAGCTGCAAGTCGGCTACAGAGCATACGGGAGAAGACCTTGGTATTTTTATAAAAAATTTTATGAACCCAAATTTTATCTTTTTAAAACCCCAGGAGTCTCTTTTCAGGCACGTATTTCAGGCAAGCCCTCATACAGAAACCCTACTTCGGGAAAGCAAGGGGGGCGTTTTGAGTTTGTAAAAAAAATGTGAAAAACTACGTTGTGAGTGAACTTGTGGCCCGCCAGTGAAACGGACCAACAAGGTTTATTTTAATCCTAATTAATTTTATTAAATGCCGGAAAACAAAGAAATAAACTACTCTAAAAATCACGCCATGAAAAGAGATGACACAGGCCACCCCTGGGGGGATGGGGTATGGGCGCTGGCTAGCCCACTTGCTCTCGTTTAATATTTGTTTACAATGATTAGAGAAGTGCCCCAGTCCACTTTAAGTGACTTGGTGGCTTACAAAATTTTAGGAAAAATGACCGGTTTTTAAAAATATGAAAATTTGTCCTCCGGATTGCCTGGATCCTCGAAATTTCGGCAGCACTTCCTCCTACCTGTTTGTCTTTTGCTGCAAACCAGCAAGCAATAATTAGTATAAGATGCCCAAAAACACTTTAAGAGTGTCTTTGGAACACCTCCTAAAAAACCCAAAAAATTCTAAGTAAAAAACTAAGTAAAAATGACGGAAAGTAACCAAGCAAAACAAACTATGGGGCTTGTCTACTTGGGATCTTTGCTAGCTTTTAATGGCTGCAAATTTCAAGCTCTAGGGCAGCCAGGTAATACTTTGAAATCAGATCTAACACTACTTCAGAAAAGACTTGAAAGATTTTGACAACTTAAACCAATTTTTGAAAAGAAAGTGCTAGATAACCAAGAAGCTTTGATCTATGAACAATAAACTCTTTATGAAATGAAAGAATAAAACTTCTTGATGACAGAATCTGATTTATTTAAGTTTTTATCAGCAGTATGTAAATCAAATCCACTTTTTGATTAGTAACTAGTAACCATAAAATTTGATTTTTTCTTGAATGAGAGAGAAAGAGATGGAACAAATCCTTGTTGAAAATCGAAGCTTTGAAGATGGTTTAGTGATGTTCGAAGGGACTATATCTGCAAACAATGATTAGTAAAAAGGGGAAACAAACAAGATCCTCCTTCTTGCCAACTCAAGAAAACACCTGCACATCACAGATCTCACCAAAAAAAATTTAAGTGTAGATATACACTCACAAGAAACTACTATTGCATATCCATAAACAAATAAAAGATACAAAAATAATCTCTTACCAAGCACACATCACTAAGCTACTGCAATAAACAAATTGAAAACAACTTATCTCATAGATTGGTAACAATCTTTCCGATGAGCACACCACACCCTTGAAGAATGAAACTTATGCACAAGTCATCTTGGAAAATGAATCAAGATATTACATCCACATATGACAAAACACCACAAGCTGACCTCCAAAGTCTTCTTTTATTCAAACGAGAAAAATATTACAATCATAGGTCTTTTGCTCCAATTCTCACTAACTAACAATGAGAGAGGGAGCTGCAATTTATAGAGTAAGAGAGGAGGAAGGGCGCACTTGGTGAGGGAGTGAGTGGTGGAGTTGTGGCATAAAAGGTGGAGGGGATGGGGCTGCCATCTCCATGTATTAAGCTGCCCACAACAGCACCACATGTGCTAACATGGCAGCACTCATTGTGCTGCTCCCTCCCCAAAGACGTGGGCTGCCCATAATAGCAAGTGCGCCCTCCATGGGTAAATGCGCCCCTCCTCAATGGGCACGATTTTCTCCCCAAATGGGGCTGCCAAATACCTTACAAATCAGCCCAATACCCTCCTACAATAGTGCTGGTCCAAAACTGACTTGTCATTACTCCAAAAAATTATTAATTTTTGAGTCATTTTTTCACTTTTTTGAATTTTTTCATGACTTTTTGACTTTTTTGGGTTTTTTGGCCATAGGAAAAAATGAAGCACCCAAACCTTAGGAAAAGTGGGTTTAGGGGTTAAGGGGGTGCTCTGAGTTAGAAAACGAGCACCCCTAAGGCAAAAAATACCTCCAGACGCCCCTTATAGGCCAATTACAAATTTTTTAATTGAACCATTAAAAAATGGCCCAATTTACGGAAAAATTAAAACATGCCGAAAATTAAAAACAACGTAGGGGGACTTAGCACATGTCCATATGACTCAAAATTAACGCCTAGCATGTTCATATACATTGACCCATAGACTCTAATAATCCCCTAAGGCCCGTCAGCCTCCCCAGGCATTCCAGCTTTGGAGGAGCAGGAGAAAAACCAATTAATTATGTTATGCACTAATGCAAGACATAATAGATAGGTGAAAAAACTCCTTGGATTACTTGACTTGGCCAAAAAGTCCTAAGGAACCGAATCTTTTACAAAACCCCATGCTAGTATGTTTTTATTACAAACCCCGCAAGGCCATGGACATGTGAATTTTTTTTTAAAAACGGGGGCTTTTAAAAGGCCAGCTGGATATCAAATCACCAAAAATGAACATGTATCATGTTCCACTCTGCCCGCTCGCTTGACAATCCAACCAAGTACAACTTAGTTGGCAACACTGCACTTTGGAAATTCCTTTGTCTAAGTAGAGCATTAGGTGCTTAGAAGTGTCATAAACTCTAGTACATTGTTAGTAGCTTTGCCGAATACATATTTTCGATTAATTGCCAATTATGATTATCATATTATGTCATCTGTGGTTATAAATATAATCAGTTTTTATTCTTTGGCGAGCATGAAGGTTAGTTTGCAATTTTGAATTGAATTTGCAGTATTATAGAAATTAAATTTTTAACTATGCCTCGTGACATTTTAATTTCCTTTTCGTTTTGATTTAATACATGCTCAGCATCAGGTTTAAAAACTACTAAGTTAAAAGTTAAGAATCAAGATTCTGTAGCTTTCAATTATAAAATTATTTTAAACAAAACAGTATTTTATATTATATTTACCTTAAGGCTTAAGGCTTAGCCATACTTCAAATTTCAATACTTGCAGACATGATTTCTCTACAAAATTCTAACAATACTTTCAAAACTTTGGTCCTGCAGGGTATAGCAACATAGCTACAGCCCACTATTCATCTGCATCATGGAACATGAATCGTCATCCATGAATGTTGGGGAGCAGGAAATTGAATCTGCCCCTATAGAAAAAATTGATCCAAAGTCTCCTCTTTGGAAACATGTGACTGTTGTGGGGAAGATCCAAGGAGGGGGGTCATTAATATGGATTTGCAGTGAATGGCAAAAGGAATTCAAGGCATCCTACATCCGGGTGAAAGCACATTTGCTTGGAATAAGGAACACTGGTATTCGAGTATGCATTGGTCCACCTAGATAGGATGGAAAAGATGGAAAGGGTTTGAGCAAAGAAAAAATAACAAAGTATAAGAAAGAACAAGATGAGGCAGATGCTAAAGCAAATGAATCAAATGCTGCCTTTCAGTTCAAACAACCAACAAGAATGGGGGCACCGACATATTCATCAAGGACTCCATTTCCCTCCCATGAATTTGGTAGTCCTTCAAGTTCAAACTCAAAGCGGTCTAATTTGGGACCACTTGAAAAGAGTTTCAATAATGATGCTCGGGGCACAGCGGATGAAGCTATAGGTCGATGCATTTATGCAAATGGCCTTCCTTTTAACCTTGTGCGATCTCCTTATTGGGCATAAATGATTAGAGAAGTTAATAAAGCCCCAGCAGGATATGTTGGCCCTGGTTATGAGAAGATCCGCACTACACTGGTTACAGGTGAGAAGTTACGTTTGGAGGGTGCATTGAACCCCATTTGTAATTCATGGCGCATATCAAGGGTGTCCATCATTTTTGATGGATGGAAAGATCAAAGGAATAGGCCTTTGATCAATGTGATTGCTCAAAGCCCTAAAGGGGCAATGTTTTTGAAGGCAGTGGATTGTGAGGGGCAGCAAAAAGATGCTCAATTCATTGCTGACATTTTGATTGAAGCAATTGAATTTGTGGGGGCAGGAAACGTTGTCCAGGTCATAACGGACAATGCAACAGTGTGTAGAGCAGCGAGCCTAATTGTTGAAGGCAAATATCGACATATCTTTTGGACCCCTTGTGCTGTTCATTCATTGAACTCGATGTTGAGTAAGATGGGAACTCAAATTGAGTGGATGTGACTTATTTTTGAAGAGGCAAAGGAAATACAAGCCTTCATCTCAAACCAACACATGTCCCAAGGAATTTACAGGGAATTTGCCAAGTTGGAGCTTCTTAAGGTCCAAAAATTTCAAGATTAAAGTTTAAACTTGTAAAGTTTGTTTCATAAATGTTAGGAGCTTAGGACTCTAAATTTTAATTTATTGAAATCTTGTCACTTGCAGGTTGCAGAGACTCGTTTTGCCTCTCACATCATAGTCTTGACGAGGCTTATGCAGGTGAAAGAAGCCTTGCAATCAATGGTATGCAGTTCTCTTTGGAATCAATGGAGGCAATCCCAAACTGAAAGAGCACAAGTAGTGAAGAGGTTGGTTGTTGATGATGAATGGTGGGATAAGGTGGAGTACCTCTTGGCATTTACTAAGCCAATTGTGAATTTGCTACGCATGTTTGACACGGATAGGGCCAGTTTGGGATACGAGTGGTCATCAATGCCAAGGAGCATGACACAGATGAAGTCTTTTACAGAGAAGTAAAAGACATATTGACGAAAAGGTGGAACAAGATGACCACTTCATTGCACCTTTTGGCCTATGCAGTGAATCCTAAATATTATTCTGCAGAGTTACTAAATGATCTAGAAAGAACTGCACCAAACAACGACCCAGAAGTCTCCCAAGGGTTTAAGAAATCTTTTCAAAAGCCATTTGTAGATCCTGATATTGCCTATCAGATTCGTGAAGAGTTTTCACATTTTGTGGGATCTGAGGGTTTAGGTGCAGGTAATGATCCTGTTATCACCTATTTTGTACAAATAGTTGAACTTTCGATGAGCCGCCAGTTTATTGAACATGATTCATGTTCATCATCAGCATTCAGAGGTTGAGAAGTCAATTTCAGGGCAATTTTGCCCCTTTTGTAATAACTGCATGTTCATACCCCCATGGGGAAAATGTAAAAAGTTGGTCTAAACGAGGTCCTTTTATAAAAGACTCAGCTATCCGTAGGTTTAGCCATTTGGGGGATACTCTAGAGTGTTTTTTCCTTAGGAATTATGCGCTACTCATCAGTGGCGTATAATCCCTGAGTTTTTCACTCAACCCTCCAAAGCTGGAGTATTTCCCATGATGGTCAAAACCTAAGGTGGTTATTAGAGTCTTGTGTCTAGGATTTTTTTTACGTGTTAGCCATCTCGATTGAGTCGTATGAACATGCACTAGGTCCCCTAGGAGTTTCATTCCATTCCGAGAAAAATAATTTTTTCCATAAATTAGACCATTTTTTAATGGTTTAATTAAAAAATTTCAAAGTGTGATAAAAACCTCATCCGGAGGCGAAATTAGGCGTGGGGAGGCTCGTTTTGATGCTCAGAGCATCCTCTTCACCTTGGAACCTTTATTCTTCAGTTTACGGGCAGTTACGTCACCCCAGGAGCAATTTTTACTAAAAATGCATCATTTTGGCATTTAATTGCCAGAAAATGACAAATTGCACCATGAGGACAAAAATCAAATAAGTCAAATTTGATTAAAAAAATGATTTTTAAAGGTTGAATGTTATTTCCTAAGGTATACGAATACATTGGAGTGTTAAAGCATAGTTTCCAAAAGTCAAAAATTCAAATTTGGATTAAAGCGTGGGTCTCTCCTTCAACTGAATAACCGTACGGTTTGTCTCTTCCACAAAATGATGGGCGAATTCTTCAAGGTTGAGGGCGTTGGATACTATGGAGAGAGGCTCCACCTCATCTCCAACCAACCCCATTCACGCCTACCAAACTCCTCACGCCAATCCAAACTCACGTGAATCACTCCAAGCTTCATTATTATGGAGGAATGCGCCCTCTCTTGCATGCTCACGGCTTTGTGGAGTTGGCACATAGCTATTCGTTTGATGGAGCTCCCAATGGAGAGTGGGGGGCGCCTTGCCAAGTTGGAGGCCACCTCCCCACTCGTATTTACTTCAACTCGAGTTGTCCATTAAGTTATCTCTCCAAGCTTGGATTTGATGAGGAATTCGACTTCATGACTATGCCATTTGGCTCTCTTGATTGAGAATTCGATTTAGGGTATTGTTTCTTGTTTTTTGTATAAAGAGAGGCTCTTGGAGCTCTCTTCTGCATGGAGATTTGTGCAAAGAAACTCTAGAGATTTTTGTAAGCGATTTATATTTAATAAAGTTGTGACTTTGGAGGTCAATTTGTGGAGGCTCTTGGTGGCCATGCTTCATCTTGTAACGAGGTGACATTGTGTAATATTTTTTGTACTTGAGATTATTGAGCATAGATTTATATTTCTAGAAGGCTAACAATCTAGCACATGCATCTATATATCTATGTTTTTCGCTTGAGTACATTGGTTTTGCAGGTGCATCTTCACTCTACTTGAGATCAAAAGCGTTTCAACTTGTTAAACCTTAGCAACAAGGAGATCTAAGCTCTTCCCATCAATTTTTTTTAAACAAAACTTTCAACTTGGTTCTAAGGGCTATCTTCTTCAAGCCATCGACTTTCTCCTTGAAATTTTGTCATTGATTGCTAGCCCTCTTCCTCTCACCCTAGTTCTATCCCTGCTATCTTTCTTTCCACCTCTGTTTTGCCATCTCTTCATTTAGCTCGCTGCCCTACCTTCACCGTCATAACAGCCCTGCCCATTATTTTTGTATGCTGGCTGTCCCATCACTGTCATAACAGTTCTGCCAATTATCCCTGTGTGTTGGCTGTCCCATCATTGTCATTACAGCCCTCTCTTACTGCTGTTCTCCCTCCTCATTGGCTGCCCCATCCTCTCACCTTTTGGACTGTCCCATTCTCCATTTGTTGGGAGCCGCTTCTTCTCGTCCATTCACACGCGAAGGCAAACAAAAAACAACATAAAACTTTGTCAAATATTTGTATTAGTTAGTGGCAATAAAGTGTGCAAATTGGTTAGAGTTAGTTTCATTGCATATCATTGAAAGTTAGTAGTTAGTTTTAAAATTTCTTCTAAAAAGTTAAATTAGTTAGATCTCAAACATTTTTGTTAATTAGTTTCCAGCTTACTCTTCTAACAGTAGCATTGTGATTGTAGATCTTATTCTTGACAGTTAGATTTATTTTATAAACAGAGATTCGAACATTGGTGTAAGGATTGGATCTATTTCATCATATAGGTATTGTTTGCCTTTGTTAGATATCTACATTATTCTGCTCTTGAAACATATCAAAAAACATTCGACATTTTTTGGAGTTAGATTTATTTCACAAGCAGTCAACAGCAGTAAGTTTGAACTTTATTTTAAGGTCTGATTTATTTCACAAGTAGTCAACAGCAGTAAGTTGGACTTTGTTTTAAGGTTTGAGCTATTTCATAGACAATCAACAGTTTGCTAGCTCGAAGTTCGGTTGGTTGTGTGGTATAAATCTTCTCTTTTTTTTGGTAGATTAGATCTCTATTTCATTTTGCAATTTTTCATCTATGAATTGATAAATAGCGTTGGGGCATCAGACCTTACATCATCCAAAATCTCAAAAGCTTACATCATTGCAAAGTGGGTAATTAGATTTTAAGCCATCACCTAGCATACATATTATCTAGGATTAGTTTCATGTTGGTTGCATTTGGTTTCTTTTGAACTTTTTTAGATCTCATAAAAAATAAAGTTTGCATTGTGCATGTTAGATTTCAGTTAGCATTTATTTTCAAGCTTAGATTTTGTTTTGACTAATAGCTAATGGGTGCATGTTTTAAGTGAATTTGAGCTTGTGTAGATTTTTGAGGGAGGAGAAAAGTTCGATAAGAGAGATACTCGAAAGAGAAGCAAAAGTGCACTTAAGGAGACGATTTGAACCAAAGTGACAAACCTAGTATACTCTCCTTTATTTTGTAATTAGCCATTAAGGGCTCATAAAGTATCGTTTTTGTTGAAGCATTTCTTTTCCTCTCAAAAGACCTTTCACGGGTTTCATCCCTAAAGGCACTTGTAACCGTTTAATAAAACTTATAGCGGAGAGGTCCTCCATTTTTGGTCTTCTTCCCCATTTGGGGAAGAGTGTTGGGTCTTGTGGTTTGATTTAGCTTAGATTTACAGTTTCATGCTCTTAGTTTAAAATTTACTTCAATAAATCATCCTGCCTATATTCCATATTTACTTACCCCCATGCTCTCCCGAGTAGGGTCTTTGACCTGAAAGAGATTCTTGGGTAGTTTAGCTTTATTTCTTGCAATTATTTTTATCTTGTTTCTCTTCCAATCCTTGACCAGAGAATAGCTAACTTTGGGATCGTATCCCAAAGGCCACATAGTCTTGTGGTAGCTTCTCGCTCCCCCATCAACTTCTTGTGGACATCCAGCTAGCTGGAAGGTTTCCAGGATTGGTGGCTTCTAGTGGTTGGTCTTGTTCGGCGATCAATCCCACCTAGTAGTTTAAAACTTGCGTGGTAGAACACTAGATTTACTTAGTTTCATTTTCTCTTGCCAGCAATATTGTTAGTAGTAATTCATATCTTGTCGATCAACACTATTGTTTAAATCCGTTTCAAGTTAAGTATACTGCTATTACAATCTTTTGCTTCTTTAAAATAAATCAAAGTCTCTTGAACTTGGCCATAATCCAAGTCAAGAGCACCCTCTGTCGGAGGGCATCTTAGTTTTTTGCATCATCCCTGCATTAGGCATTTTAAGTTTAGCAAGTCTCTTGAACTGTGGTCATAAGACCGAGTCAAGAGCGCTCTCTGTCAGAGAGTTGAACAAGGTTTCCTAATAATAAAAATTTTCACTCATACACCCCTTAATTAATTTATCTTGGTTTCGTCCTACACCCGTATGCTCTGCCAACCGGAAACGGTTGGGCTAGTACTCAGAAAGGTGGAAGACTTGATAATTTACGATCGATAACTTAATTAAAATTTTTACCCAAAACCTCAACCAAGGCAAATTACTGTTCTTCCCCACGAGAGGTGGTGCCGGGAATCCACTGTCAGACTCAAGGGCGGTTCAAACATTGGACACCTATCCTTTTGAATCTGGGTGCTTCCGACAGATCACTTAGGGTTGCCAGTACTTTTCTTGGGTAAGGTCCCACTATCTTTTGATACCTTTGGTCTTATCCTAATAATCAAGAACATCTAAAACACTTAAAATTTACCAAGAACAATTGCAAAACGTCCTCACAAACAGTTACTTTCGACTTATTTTTTCAGCATCACAAGTTTCATTTGACTCCATTTGGCACTGGTCTTTAATATTTATACATCTTTGAAATTTGGACCATATGTCCTTGTCATTTGTTTAAATATCTATCTTGTGGATGCTTTACTTCAATTCCTAAGTCAAAGTATATTGTCATATTTCGAATTTGTATCTTGTGAATTTTGCAACGTGGATTGCGTGTTTAATTCTGTTCTTTTCATCATTCAAAAAACTCCTAAACAACACCCATCCGCATCACTACACCAAAACACATTTAAAACACACAAAGAGCCTTAGACAACTCTTAAATAGGGACTACCCCCCTTGGCTTCGTTAGGAGTTTTGCCTAAACGGAGGAGCTGGGATTCAGGTGACAGTACCTGGCTCATTGCTTGCCCCCAAGGCCACACCTCTCCCCACTTTCCAGTGAGGGAGACAGCTTTCAAAAGGTTTCTGCTGCTGGTGTGCAGTTTAGCGGACAACAGATCCTTTATCATTTTAAGAATCAAGATCATTGTTATTTCATATTGGTTTCTTAGATCATTTCATATTTGTTTAACATCTGAGGGTTTGAAATTTGGATGCGGATATTGAGACTATGCAGGATAAGACCAAACTAAGTCCAATTAATTGGTGGAACTTCCACGGTGGGAAAATTCCAAATATCCAAAAATTGGCCATCAAGATCTTGTCACAAGTTGCTAGTTCCTCATCAGTAGAGAGGAACTGGAGCGCATATGGCTTTATCCATTCGGTGAAGCGAAATAGATTGGGCTCCAAGAAGGCTGAGGAACTTGTTTATGTCCATTCCAACCTTCGCCTTTTGTCACATAAGAAGTATGAATACAAATCGGGTCCCACCAAACTATGGGATCTAGAACCATAGTTACCTGACTTGGATATGAATTTGAATGCCATGTCTCATATGAATCCATTTGATGAGGGGGCACCATCGAGTGGACATGGCAGCAATGCTTCCGCTTCTACTTCTAGAGGCGGTGAAAGTGCTAGTGTTGATGTTGATCTTCGCCATATGGACGAGGACATTTTTGATGATATGAAAATGTAATTTATAATTATGTTTTGAACTTTTGAACAATGAAGTATGAACACTGAACAATGAATATCATAATATGATAGTAGGTTGCCACTTAATTCGTTTTGTAATTTGTATATTTGACTTATGTTGATGATGATGATTATGTAATATGTTAATATGTAGTTTAAAATTTTAATTTGAAATTTAAATGATGAATGTCAAATTTTAGTTAGATTTTAAATAAATAAATATATATATATATATATATATATATACGTCGTTTCCTTGCTGTATCGTATCCAGATGTTTTTAAAATTTGCCGTATCCGTGTCCCCCTCGTTTTTGTATCCGTTTCCGTATCCATTTCAGTGCAACTTAGAAAATAACAAGGGTGGAAGACCAAGGGTATATTAACAAGGTGGGGTTACAACCATTCATCTCTCTCTCAAATGTACAAGTGTTCCATATACTAACTGAAAGTTCATCATCACTGTATAAGGAAGGTTCACACTCGATGATGTGATCCTGTGGTCCTCCGGATTGCTCCTGATGTCAAGTGCTAGTGACTCCATCAAGGGGTGGCCAATCCCTTGAGAAGACAACCTAGCTCAACCACCTGGAAGACCTAGGAGAGGAGGGCATCACACATCATCATCTTGGTTAACTGACCAAGATCCACCTGGTTAACTGGCTAGGTATGTACTTGCAGGAACTATTTGGTCCTAGACCAAGAATTTGCCTGGTCTCAGACCAAGATGTCTCTGTCTGATCCTGCAGGATATGCTTGGTCCTCGTGACCAAGAAATTGTCTGGTCCCAGACCAGAATACCCTAGAGACAGATAGGGGTCCTAGCCACATGCTAGGGACTTTGTCATGGCATCAACTTGCTTGGTCCCCGACCAAGAACCCTAGGAGACTGCTGAGTCCCTAGGGTACCTTCTAGGGACTTACTCTGCCTGGTTAACTGACTAGGAACCCTAGTTAACAGACTAGGGTACCATCCTCCTTGAGAATGGGTCTTGCAGCTGCATTAACTTTAACAGTTTCCTATGTACAAACCATTAACATCCGCCTGAACTTCCAGAATTTCTTTCAGCTGCACAAAACGTGATTCATTTCTTTCGGAGGCGTTCATGCTCTGTTCCTGCACTACACGCTTTAATTCCGCAGCCATCCCACGCATCTTGTCGAACCTGGACCTCAACGTCTTCTCCATATCGATTATACATTGCTTGAATTCTTCAACTTCTCCAGGTTGGACCCAGTATCCACCTTCCACATCTTCCACACGGGACTCTAGATAGGAAATTCCCAAGGAGACTTGCCACGTTTCTTCCAGACTTGCCTTCACCACCTCGAAAACACATCTTGACATTTTCTTGAAGTCCACCATGTCATTTTTTAGACCACGAATTTCGTCTAGAACCTGTTTTAGGGTGATATCCTCAGCAGAAAGGGGCTCCTCCATGTCCTTCTCCATTACACTGTCACTTGTGTCAAGCTTTAACACCTTTTGGAAAGCCGACCCCGCTCTGCGGAATGAATGCTCAGAGGTATGCAAGAGATGAAGCCGGGATTGGATGCTTCTATAGGAAGCCAACTCAGGAACGAGGGAAAGATCCTCCGTATCCTCGCAATTAACTGAAACATACGAGCTTTTGCAGAAAACACGAGCCGAGGGGATGGGAGTAAATGAGCTTTGGTGGGGCCATAAAATGCCCACACCAACCCACGAGCACAACGAACCACCTAGCATAAGGTTCGGACTAATGTCACCCTTGTCCCAATTCCAAATGCGCTTGGGCAGAGGGGCCATAAATGCTAAACTTTGAGGGCGCATAACCATTTTTGTAGTGGGATAGAATTTCCCCTTGCCTTAGTCTTGCTCCATGGTTTGCAAGTCTATCAGCTTCGTGGTTGTTCTGATGTTTAATATGAAAAAAGTTGATTTTGGAGATATCTGGGAAGAAGGTCAAGGCTCTTTTATGGATCCCATTCTTCTTCAACTTATTGGACACAATGCATTGATTGAATAACGATCCAGGAATCGCCAAAGACGTTGAAGTCGTCAAGGTTGAATTCATACATAGTTTCCAAGCCTTGCATAAGCACAGCCCATTCGGCCTGATTGTTCGTTCGCCTTCTCAACCCCAGGCGAAAGACTTGATCTTGTTTCCTCTAGGGTAAAAAATGACCCCTCCCGCACCTGCCTCCCCTGACAAGGTACATTAAGAATGCTAATTCAAAGCATTCCACTAAAAGATATTTTAGTTTAATTAATCTGCATTAATGGTCTTTGTCAAGCAGTCCTAGTTCAGGTAATCTTAAATATGGCTGAAGATAATCAACAGATTATGCTAAATTTTAGTTTTAATTCTGAAAATACCATGGCAGAAAAGCTTACTTTAAGAAAAAACATGCAAAGGAGGATGCTTTGATATAGGTCGCACTTGAAAATTAGGGTCATTTTTGAATATGAAAAAAATTAGGATCAGGGTGTAATTTTGCAATAATTTATTGCTGGATCTTCTTCCAATTGATCTCCTGAGCTCCTGACTCACTCTACTGATTGATATTCTGATACTTCTCTCTTCTATTTTTTTATGTTTCCTCTTTGCCATGTTGCCTATTTTGCTTTCATTCTAATTACCTGGCTGAGGCTTGCACTCTTCCAATTATTTCACTATCCTGTTAAAGTAGCATGTAATACAAAATCTTGGCTCCATTGTTGAATTCTCTTGTTCTTTCTGGTTTGTCATTGATAAAGAATTGTCTATTTTAATTTCACGTGCCTGGCCAACATTCATGCTTAAACTGCTAACAACTTGTCTAATAAGTTGGGGAAAAGAAGAGGCAATTTATGAGTTGCATGAAATGGGTAATAACTTAATAAGACCTACTGTTTAAGTTATACTGAGATTCTTAAAAAACTCGTCAGATATGGATCCAAAATCTCACTAGTGGGAAACTTTGGATCTTCTGTAATTGGTGAACTAAAGTAAATTCAATAACGGTTGGCTGAATTGCTCGTTTTAAAGCTTAGGAAGAACCAACAATATGCCAAATGGCCCATTTTGATGCTTAGTAAATGGCTTCTAAATTTGTCTTGACACTCGTCATGCTCTATAATTTTAACTGCAGAGGCTTTTGTTGTGGTTTTAACAATTCCTAATTCTGTTTTGCCAGGATTCTTATATGCACATCAGACAGTGCAGCAACAGACATCTTATCATATTCTGACAGCATTGCAAGGGTATTGCTCTTAGTAGCACCTCTTCAAACTCAGTTCTACGACATTCTTTTGGAGAAGCTGCCTGAACACTTTGATGAAGATTCTGTCTCCTGGAAACAGGACATTCCGAGATTAATATTAAATCAATTCCGATGGCTTGATTTTCTAGTTGATGGTGAAGCATCAACAAGAAAGCTGTTAGATGTGTTGTCCATTTGTCCATTATCATTAAAGAAAGAAATTATTGGCTTTCTTCCAGATATAATTGGTGACCAAAGTAATGGAATGGTTGTATCTTCTCTTGAGCAAATGTTGCAGGAGGATTTGGATCTTATTATTCCAATTCTTGATGCTTTTTCTAACCTCAGCTTGGAGGATGAACTGTCTGAACAGGTAATATCACCTTTCTAAAATTCTATGTAAAACATTATTTTTGAATTGTTGACTTGTATTAATAGGGAAGTGGCCTCGACAGTTGGTATTAGAGATTGCTGATAATATTCTGTTCGGCAAATGGCATCATAGACTGATCCTTGTCATTTCTTTTGAAGAAAATAGATGAGTAAGCTACTGGTAAAGCAGAGGGTTATTATTTTTCAATTTATAGTTTAGCCTTTTTGGGAAGCTCGAAATGAAATGTTTTAATCTCACAATAGGTTCAAGCTAATCACTCATTTTTCCGAGGGAGTGTGGCATTCACTTATATAATTTCGTCCTCCATAATTGTGGCTGCAAAACTTGCAAGGATCTTTAATATATCTTCGTTTCTGCTTGTTCGTTCTTTTTATTTTGGACCAACAGTAAATTATTTGAGGCCTCTAACACCTTTACTGTTTTCAACAAAATTTCTTATAATGGGGTCAAAAGTGTCCTCTTAAAGCCAATCTTTGAGCAATGGAAGGTGATTTTAATAAAATTGTTTGAAAGGTGTTATGCTAATGCAGAAATGATAAGTGGTGTTTGTACAAATTCTTTGCAAACAGTAAGCACTTAACACACAGAGTGTTTACGAGAAGTGTATCCTAAAAGAAACCGTCTAAGCAGTTGTTCATTTTTTTCGGTTTGGCCATGTATTTGTGGGTATTTACTAGTACTTTGTGATAGCATTGTCCCCACTTTCTTAAATTATTCTAGAATATGCTTGTGAACTTAAGATCATTGTTACCAATAAATGTGTCAGGTAACTCAACTATAAATATCTCTTAGAAAATATGCCAACCCCTTTATTGGCTTTAAGAGTTATTTGTACAGTCATAGAATAGGCAAACACTGCCTACTTATAGTTATCAACTTCTAGAAAATTACAATCTTTACCTTACGATATTCTGCTGATGGAATTCGTGGATATGATCTCTCGTTTATGCTTCAGAACTGGAAAGGCTTGCATTAATTGTTAACTTTTCGTTGTCACATAATTACTAGTGGCAGAACCTGAGAACTCATAGTCTACCACATATTGTTGGATTTCTTTTTTCATGATTTTCCAAAATAAAGATTTGTTGAATGTTATAACAGGCCTTTAAAAAGATGACGTAAGAATTGGAAGGAAGTAGGTTACGTTCTTCCAAAGTTTTGACCTTTAGAGTCGTTGTACAAGAAAAGCTTTACCTTTGTACTATGAATGTTCATCCCCTTGCTTAAATGCGTATCTACTTCTTCCCTTGTTCTTCAATTGTCACAGCAACTTCTTTATCTTTCTCACCTACATTAAAAATACTCAACTCTTGATTCTACTTTGAATGAATGTTAGGCACCCAATTTGTTATAGAAATGTTGCTGCTTTAGTTTGAAATTAAACTCACCCTTTTCTGTTTCATGGGGCTTATATTTCTTTGTCAAAGGAATTATCTCAAATTATATTTTAAGACGATATTGTCCAAATTTATCCAAGCCATGTATGATGCTTGACATCTCCTCATAAGTGGCAGTTAGGGGAGGGTTTAGATGGCAACTTATTTCTCGCTATGTTCCATGTCAAGTTCACCATTCACTTATTTTACTTCTTAGGTTGGAGTTTTCCATGATGTTCTTCATTGGCGATGTCCTATGTCATTGACGTTGTGGAGTTGTTTTAGGCTTTCAGGAAAATCCTTTGCTTGAGGATCCAATTGTTAAGATTTGTAGGTTTGTTTTGATAACTAAACGAACATGTATTCAAGTACACTTTGTTCCCATTGTTCAAATTTCTCTGTTGCAGTGGGAATCCTCTTGGTAGTTAGCAATGATCCAATTTTTTGGGGCTTTATTTGCATGCCTATCTATTAGGGGAACATAGTTTATAGACTGGTTCTCTAGTTTTTGCTTTAGGTTTTGACATACACTTCTTATGCTTCATGTTGTTTACAACACTAAGGTCATTCTCAAGTAAAATGAAATGCAAATTCACGTAATCAGTTACACATCCTAAATGAAATCCAGATAAGAAGTTTGTAATCTCCTATACCTTCATTTTCTTTTGGCTTCTTCTCCATCTCAGTTTCCATCTTGTTCTTTGTCTCAGTATCCATCTTTCATACAATCTTTCCTCTCGTGTTTATGTCATAGACACAACCCACAAATTGCTATTTGTTTGAAAACATAGGGGAATAGGATTTAACTTTCTTTGCATGTAGAGACAAGGTGGTCACCTTGATGCACCATGATGATTGTTATTAGGGAGAAGTCACTTAGTTGATTGACGAGATAACAAAAGTCTCCTTTCTCTGCCCTTTCAAGTGGTTTTCCATTGTCATTCTTTATGCCTAAATTCAAATAAAGTGATGAAATGACTTGCATAGATGTGGATTCTAATGGTATAGGTATAGGAAGCGTAGGATGGATACCCTAGCCACCTATGACAAAGATGTCCAACTGGTCAATTATTTAGATGACCCCATCGAGCACATTGGGGTCTTCGAGTACTAAGTATCCAATGTCAAAGGGGATATCCTTGATCCGCATCGCATTTGGCAAGTTATTGATGTTGATGCAACTTCGACAAGTTTCGACTTCGACACAACTTCAACTCGACAAGTTCCAGTCCGACAGGTTAGCTCCGACAGGTTCTGAATTCGATACAACTCTGACGAGTCTCAACTTCGACACACCTCGACATATTCGCACCTTCGACATGTTCAACAACCTCACAGTTCACGACATCGACAAGCAGCGTTGACATGCGGCCAACGATTGTCTCTCTGTCTTCTAGTCGACTGTAACGGTTGAACTGTTGAAACTGTTCTAACTTCTTCTTTGTAACTGAACGTAACGGGCAGGCACCCAAGCATCTCAGAAATCTATATAAGCATGTATAATATTGTAACATACATCAATCAATAGATGAATCTATCTGTTTACATCTAATAGAGAAGTTCAGTTCGCATTCTTGTATATTGTCTGCGCATATTGTGTTTATCTGTGTAGTGTAATCCTGCTTTTGCTCATTCTATTTCTTAAGCTTCTGCCATAACAGAGCCGACTCATTCAGTCGAACTGTTGTCCCCCTCGTGCTTCCAGGACACGACTCGGATCATTGGTATCAAAGCAGACTCAAATCAGAGCATTCAATTTTTGTGCTTAAGTTCTGCGTATACACTTCTCTCGAAGTTACCTGACATATGCCGGTTCAAACTTGCTCGCAATCTCAGCAATCGAAGCAGACACTACATCGAAAGATGACAGAAGAAACAGACGATAGACATGCAGTCGATGAGACAGCACAGCTTATTGAGCAAGCTCTAGCTCGACAACGGACTAAAATGTTTGCCCAGTTCAACGAAATTCTCATGTGATTTACTTCGACATCCGGAGGATTTTCGACGCGAACGCACTCTGATAAAATCAACCCCTTCAAAGTGCAAATGAATTTGGACATACTGAATCCTGAAGGTAAGATTGACGCGGAATTCGTCGACAATTGGGTGCAACAATTGGAATCCTATTACGCTGTAAATCAACTCTCCGAAGCTGAAAAAGTCACCATTGCATCCTTAAAGATGTCAACCTCCGTGCACTGCTGGTGGGAGAACCTCTCGACAAAGATGGAGAAAAGCGGAGACCCCATCGACACATGGGATAAATTCATCGAACACATTCGAAAGGAATTTTACCCACCTAAATACCTCGAGCAGCAGTATAAGAAGTGGCAGCAGCTAAGGCAATGGAAAGACCAATCAGTACAGAGTTACACCGACGAGTTCTACCCACTCATGGCAAGACTTGGCGTCCAAGAAGAAGAGAAATTGCTTGTTTTGAAGTACATCAGCGGATTGTCCCAGTACATCCAGCAGGAGATGGAATTTATGACTGTCAATACGTTTGCGGATGCATTCCACTACGCCAGCAAACTAGAAATGAAGCAAAAAGGGAAAGCACGTTTCGCGACAAAGCCGACATCAGGACAACCACCCGACAAGAAGACACCAATCGACTTCGACAAGTCGAAATCTTCTCAGTCGACACCGCCAAAGCCAGACCACGGAAAGAAGCCTTTTCACAAGAGGGAACATAGTAAACAACCGTCGACCGAAAAATGGTGCGATTACCACCACTCATCTTGGCATGATACGTTTGAATGCAAAGCTCGAAAGACATTTTTGACAAAAGTGTCGACCTCCGACGCGTTCGACAAGACGGTGGAAGAATCGGATCTAGACGCAACGACCCTTTTGACCTCGACCACTCCAGCAGCCTCGACTATTGTCGACGAGGAGGAATGAGAGCGCCTGTTCCATACACGGATATGGGTCCAGAGCAACCCATTACATCTGATTGTGGACAACGAGAGCCAAAAGAACTTCGTTTATGAAGATTTCGTGAAGAAACTAGGTCTTGTTACCACTCCGCATCCTCAACCTTACAACATATGTTGGATGAAGGATGGACAAGAACTTCGGATCACCCGATAATGCAAGCTTTCCTACTTCATAAAGCCTTTTGAAGATGAAGTACTCTGCGACATGGTACCACTCTTCGTAGCCGACGCCTTGTTTGGGAAACCTTACTTCTGGGATAGACATGGAAGTTATCAGTCACGGCCTTAGAAGATGATTGTTATAATCCGAAATCGATGGTTCAACATACCAGAGTGTCAACCTACACTGACAGTTGCACTGATATCTGCCAAACAGACAAAGAAGCTCAACAATCATGCTCAGAAGTTCGCATTAATCATGATCAGGCCGCAACATTCTAAGAAGACTGCAGCAACGAGTCGAGTTACCGACCAATGCAGCTCTCGATAGAAGCAGCAAGTCGATCATATCCTTGATGAGTACCAGAACCTCTTTCAAGCTCCAGACAAAGTACCTCAACATTGTCAACACTCTATTGAACTTGTTCCTGGTTCTTCTTTGCCTAACGCATCTGTTTAAAGAAGATCCATTCTCGAAAATGAAGAGATTCGCAGACAAATCTAAGAATTAATCGACAAAGGTCATATCCGACCCAACTCCTCTCCTTGTGGAAGTCCAGTCGTCTTAGTTCCGAAGAAAGACGGGACTTGGCGCATGTGCATCGACTACAGAGCCCTCAACAAAATATTGGTGAAGAATTGGTACCCTCTACCGCGGATAGACGAGCTCATCGACTATCTGAAAGGTGCTAATTCTTTACTAAGCTCGACCTCAAGTCGGGATATCATCATATTCCAATCGATCCCTCAGATGTGTGGAAAACTGCTTTCAAGACCAAGGAAGGATTGTTTGAATGGTTAGTCATGCCTTTCGGCTTAACCAACGCACCTGCGACCTTCATGCGACATATGGATAACCTTCTTCGACCTTTCATCGACAAATGGGTTATTGTTTATCTCGACGATATACTGATTTTCAGTTGATCATGGGAAGAACATGTCGGACATTTTCTACAAGTCCTCGACACTCTCCAGCAACATTGGCTTTATTTGAACATGGACAAGTGCTCTTTTGCGATGACCAACATGAATTATTTGGGGTATGCAATTGACTCTACAGGCATTCACGTCGACCCAGAAAAAGTACAGATCCTCAAAGATTGGCCCATTCCTAGAAGCATTCAAGAACTAAGAAGTTTTCTTGGTTTGGCGAATTTCTATCGACGATTCATACTCGACTTCAGTCACATACCCTGGCCCTTGAATCATTCGATGAAGGGAAACGGGAAAATTGTCTTCCAGTGGATAACAACACAACAAGTAGCTTTTGAACAACTCAAACACAAGCTTTGCATTGCACCAATACTTGTGTTACCTGATTTGCATCATCCCTTTGAGATTGAGACGGACGCATCAAACTATGCCTTGGGCGCAGTGATCACTCAGTCTGGTCACCCAGTTGCTTCATTCTGAGACTTTTAACGACACAATTAGAAGATACTTGACGTACGAAAAGAACTGTATGCCATTGTGCAAGCTCTCAAGCAATGGAGGCATTAAATCCTTGGCAGGGAAACGGTCATTCTCACTGATCATAAGCCTCTACAGTTCGCTCTGACACAATCAAAGTTGCAGACAAACCGACAACTCAAGTGGATTAATTACCTACAACAATTTCAGTTGGTGATTAAGTATCGGAAAGGTAAGGCTAACGCCGCCATTGATTGCCTTAGTCGACCACCCATTACTCTCCTTTTGACAGTTATGAGTATGCAGGGATACGACATGACCACTTGGCCATAGTTGTATGAGGATGACAACAACTTCTCAGCTGTCTACCGACAACTACAGACTAACAAGTCGTCGACCTTAGACTCCGACTATTTCCTGAGAGACACCTTGCTATACAAGCTTGGATAGCTTTGTGTACCGACCAATGAGCATCGACAGTAGCTCATTTGGGACGCGCACTACAACAAGACTGCAGGACACTTTGGAGTAGCAAAGACACTTGCTATTCTGCAGAAGTATTTCTTTTGGCCTACACTTAAATCCGACGTCAACAAGTACATTCGATCATGTGTGGTTTGTGCCATTGCTAAATCGCCTAATCGACGACAGGGATTGTATACACCTCTACCAGTTCCTAGTCGACCATGGGAATCTATTTCTATGGACTACTTGATGGGTTATCCTACTACTAGACATCAACATGACACGATATTAGTACTAGTCGACCGATTTTCCAAGATGGCCATTCTCATACCATGTAAGAAGACCACGACAATGCAGCAGATTGCTCAGCTATTTTTTATACATGTTTGGAAACACTATGGCTTACCAACGACCATTATTTCCGACCGAGATGCCATATTCGTCAGCATCTTTTGGAAGACTCTCTGGCAACTGCTAGACATACGACTCTCATTGTCGACAGCTTTCCATCCTCAGATCGACGGATAGACGAAAGTTGTGAATCGCTTGGTAGTACAACTGCTTCGCATGTACAATCACCAGCATCAACGCACATGGGATGAAAGTCTTCCATACATCCAACACAGCTACAATCGTGCTCAGCACAGCTCGACGGGCAAGAGTCCATTTGAAGTCTGTTACGGATTTCAACCCTCAGTGCCTATTGACTTGATCAACTCCTTGACACAGCCGAGCGACACCGACTACAGCCAGCGAGAAGTTGATAAAGCAGTCAAGTTTAGAGATCAGATATGCGACATCCAAAAGCAAGCATAGGAAATGTTGCACAGAGCAAGCGAGAAAGCTAAGGCCTGACACGACAAGCATCGTATTCCTCATACATTCCAAATTGGGGATAAGGTCTGGTTACATCTCAAGAAGGAGCGCTTCACATGCTCATTCAAGAAGCTCAAACCTTTGCGATATGATCCATACAGTATTCTTCGATAGATTGGCGAAAACGCTTTCCAGCTCGACATTCCTGCATGCCTGGGTTTGCATCCAGTATTCAATGTGGATGTACTTCGACCATACCATGCACCCTTGTTGGAACAGAACGACTTGCGGACAGCAAAACCCGAAGACATCCATCCAAAAGTTCAGGAGCCTCTTCCTTGTGACACCATTGTGGGACGACGAGTACGCCATACAAGGATGAACACAATTCCCTTGTTTCAGGTTTCCAAGGCTGGCCAGATCCCATCTCAAGGAAAGTGGTACTCTGTTACTGAATTGATCGACAAGTTTCCTCACCTTCGCGAGCAAACAATGGGGTCCATTGTTTCTTAAGGAAGGAGGTCTGATCCGCATCGCAGTTGGCATGTTATCGACGTTGATGCAACTTTGACACAACTTCAACTCGACAAGTTCCAGTCCGATAGGTTAGCTCCGACAGGTTTCGAATTCGACACAACTCTGACGAGTCTCGACTTCTACACACCTCGACATATTCGCACCTTCGACATGTTCAACAACCTCACAGTTCGCGACATCGACAAGCAGCGTCGACATGCGACAGCGATTGTCGAACTTCGACAGATTGTCTCTCTGTCTTCCAGTCGACTGTAACGGTTGAACTGTTGAAACTGTTCTAACTTCTTCGTAGTAACTAAACGTAACGGGTAGGCACCCAAGCGTCTCAGAAATCTCTATAAGCATGTATAATATTGTAACATACATCAATCAATAGATGAATCTATCTGTTTACATCTAATAGAGAAGTTCAGTTCGCATTCCTGCATATCATAGTGAGTTGATCCAATAATTACAGTCCATTAGTTTGGTTGCTGATGATGCTACTTATAATGGGTCAAGGATTCATTTGTGTTACTAGTATTGAATATTTCACTGTAAGCAGGTGTGTGAGGGCTATAGAGATGGGCCCATTTATGAAAGCTTAGTGGTGAGTAGTGGGTGCAAACATGTTGTCTGTAAGCTAAAATTAATAACAACAGGGGAATTTTGTTGTTTTTTCAGTGGGTTCAACTTGTAACACATAGAAGGGATCTTTTGGCTTTTATTTCTAGCTTTTTCAGTGGCCCAAAATTTGTGGGCCATTTTTCACTAGAATGGTGGTTGGAAACTTATAACAACAACGGTTTTTGGCCTATGCTGTTCATGGAGGCATCCCCTATCCTTTATGTTTTGTCCTTAGGACGGGGATGTAGTTCCTGTTCCCGAGGCATTTTTGGGAATGTTCCCAACTGTTGGGGATGTCCTTGTAGCAAAAGTCCCTAAAGTAGGGGGCTTCCTCTGTAACAAGGGACATCTCCTAAAAGCAAACCAACAACAAAAACTAAAAAAAGTAGCCCTTGTTTTCAAAAGATTAGTTGGCCCCAACAACAAAGCCTAGGGCATCTTTGTTGGGATTATTATTTTATTGTAAAGGAAGTTAAGCTACACACTTTATATCTTATTTTATTCTCCCTTTGTTGTCTTATTTCTGAATGTGTTATCTTACATCTATCATCTTTTTAAGATTTATTGTTTGCTTAACACTTTATTTTAGGACACACCCTCGTAGTGTGGTTTGAGTGTGACACTTTTTAGGGCCCCTCCAAGTTATTTCAGCATTATTTAGCAACAAGTTGATGTGAATTGTGGCATGTATATCAGCTTTGTTACCTTAACCATTCATAAAATAGCTCTCTTGGATTGATGCCCCTTGACTCCATTTGCCCTATAATTGGATCGGCACTAGTCCCATATCTTCCATCATCTTTTCATTACACTAAAAAACATAATATTTTGCTAAGCTATCTCTTCACATCACCTTAAGCCTTATTGTCATAGTCTTAGCAATCTGATCTTAGGGATACCCCCTTGTGTTTGAGAAGAGCCAACCTAAAGTGTAGAAGACGGAGTTACTAAGGTGGTAGTGGGTAGCCCCTCCTAGCTGCTTATGGCCTAGCATTGTTCTTTTGGGCTTTAATTTTACATGGTAGTTTGTGCAGTAACAAAGCTCATTATTTTTGCTAAAATAACTAAATGTTTTTAAAATAATTTAAACCAATGTTGCTATTATTGTTATTGGCAATTTATTGACAATTTTTTGCATTGAACTCGTGTTAGTGTAAAAATTGACAAAAATGTCGACAAATATCAACAAGCGTTAAAAAGTACAAAATATATTCACTATGTTTTTCAAAATATTAATTAACAACACCATTAAATAATTACAATCACGTAAATTTGAAAAGAAAACAGATATACATGATGTATTATATGTCAAATGATAAGTCATACATAAATTTCTGCTGTTGTTCAGTCAAGATTCAAAACTGAATATACAATACACAATTACATCAAATGTATTTCATGATCCATCTACACTTTACTGTTAATTCCTTTTGCCCCTTTTATGATAAAAGGAAATGGGTCTTTCAGTAGTCATTCATTGAACATTAATAGAATTATCATATCTTATTTTATCTAGTAATTGGAAGGTCTCGTGCCCAAAGTCAAATCTCTGGCGGTGGTGGGTATAGGTGCCGAGGCTAGTGCCCGACTCTCTTCAGTCTCTTCCTCCTCTAATCGCTGCTTTGGGACATCTTGTGTTGGCACCTGTGCCTCCTCATCCTTCACATCTTACCATCTAGGAGACTCTTCCATACAAGCCCCTCAGTGCTGATCGTGCAATTAACTCATGGCCCAATTTACCCTTTTGGGGTGAGCAGGCTCTTATTTAATTGATTAATCCCAACACACTTGTTATCTATATCAGGCCTTATTTAGCATTAGTGCCCTTGTACAATATAATAAAAGTCTAAAGACAAACTTTTTTATGTAAGTATGAGCTTATATACAAAGCAGTACATAAACATAGATTTTCTTGGATAGATAGAATTTTTGTGTTTTTGTACACAACAATAACCTTGTGGTATTTTGCCATTTATGCATAGAAAAGTATATGTTGTACCCCTCATTGACCTTTAAGGGTGGCTGAGCTCCATTGTGGTACTCATGTCAGGCACTTTGTGAAACCCAAACTTGTTACTTGGAGAAGTTGCTAGAGGGGCATTCCTCACTGACAAAATTTTCTTTCACTTTTGGGAACTTGTCCCATGGGGAGATGCCATTGATGCTGCATGTCTGGGATTCTAACAAACTTGGGGACTTATGTTCTTTTGGGGCTTGCTTTTGTGGATCCTCCTTTTTATTGATTTGTTGATTCCTCCAATTGCTCTTTTCTATCGACACCTTTATCCAACTATCAACGTCAGCCACTCAGTAAGGAGGAGGAGGTGGGGTGTTGGGTTTTTCCTACAGAATATGCAATTAAAATATGGTTTTTGTTCTACAACAGAGTGATCTAAAACAACACCAAGATCAGAAGGCTTACCTCATATTCTACATTTGGCACAAACTTCTAGGTCTTTTCATTGGTTGTGCCATCTTGTTTGACCAGTTGTGGTTTGTGTGTTACAGAATTATCATAACAATATAGTTTTCCATCATGCTAAATCGCTTAAGCGTTCTGTGAGCCCTGAAGGGCTACAAATCAAGTTGTGTATATATAGTAAAAGAGATACCAAATAAATGCAGATCATGCACAATAAATGCAATCCATCACCAATAATTCCTACTCCTCATCCCCTTCTGATCTCTCTCCAGAACATAATGTTCGTATTTTGAAATATTGTATTTCTTTTATTAAAAATATTTGCCAGTTTGGATGGGCATTTACCTTTATTGCAATAAACTAGTTTGTACATCATTTAAGATTATTAGTATTGTTTTCAAAGTATCCTCTTGGAACCAATAGGCTAATTTAGAAGGAAATTTCACTAGTGTTAGTAATTTGGAAGCATGTTTTTTAAGATAAGTTGTCCAATGTCTATATGAACTTCCTTCACTTGGGTTTTCTTTGCACATTTCCATTTTAAAGCATAATGTATTAATGAATATTCACCAAGGTTCTGAACATCAGACAGAATGCCTTTAATATGTTTTTCTTCTGACCGATCATTTTTCATTGATTGAAAAGGCGGTCACTATTGCTTTGTCAAGTCTCAGAAGTGTAGCTGCAGAATATTTGCCACTTGTTTTGAAATTTTTGATCCAATCAGCAACCACAGCAAATTCAAAGAGGATAGTTGAACAGATTCGTGAAAACTTGCATTTCGTTGCACTCTCTGACACTCAAGCTTCCAGAGACAAGAAGCTGAAAGGCAAATTGAGTGCTGACAATGCTGAGGCTCTTATTCTGGAGGCGATGAGGTCTGGCCTTCGTTTTCAAAATGTGAGTTTTAAAAGCACTTACACAAGTTTTCTTTACATGATCAATGCATGGCTGATTCTGTAAGATGACTTATGTGTGCATCTTTTATTGTCTATTTTTGTGAACCGGCTTTGACTGAATCTGTTAAACTGGTTACTGTGCAGCTTCTCTGTGAAACTATTTTGAAGGAAATAAAAGCTCTTGATAGTGAGCGCGATCACAAAGTAATTGATATTTTGTTGCTTCTTATTATCTGTGCCAATGGTGGTCCACTGCGTAAAAGTGCAGAGAAAGTAATACAGAAGAAAGCCCGTGCTGGTTACTTTGGTGAAAATTTACTTCGTTATTGCATTGAAGGCCGAAGAGAGTCACTGCAGGTTAATTAATGTGATGAGAATGAGTACATCGGGTTTGAAACAAGCTATTATACTTTTATTATTATCTATATCTTTATACTTTGACATTGTTCGACAGGTATATTTCCAAGATCTGCTTTCAATTAGTGCATCACTCTTGACATGTAAGGAACCGGCCATTCGAAAATTTGGCATCAATGCATATGTTCTGGTCTTTGAGGAGTTTACTGGTAATTATCATCGACAAGAAGTAAGTATTAAAAATTGCATTCAAGGGCTAGAGAAGTTTCATGCACATGCCTGCCATTTATTCTTCTCATTGAATCTGGAAAAATTTCATATATTTTTGATATGCTGTTTAGGTGATAAAGTTGAGGAATCATGGAAATTCAGCACGAAATTTGTTCTAATTGCACTGATTGTTGCAGTCTCTTTGTTTTCCTTAATGTAGGTGCTAGGTTGGCTGGTTACGCATACTGGGTCTGGTGTTTCATATGAAGTGGATTCAGCTCTAGAAACTCTGGTTTTGCTGGCAACAAAGCATTCTCGAGAGCTTCTCCCTGTTTCTTCTTATATAACTGGTCCCTATCCCAAACCTAGAAATTCATATACCATAGATTCTAGATAAGTCCATTGTTCATAGGGCAATGTTGATCTATGTATCAAGCATGAAGAATTTCTGTTACCTAGCTAGGCTTTAGAAATTATGCTTTCGTAAGAGTTTCTTTTTTTGATTTTTCAAGAACTCTTTCTGATGCATTCTTTTTGAGCATGGACAGGTATTTTGGATTATCTGGAAGGATTTCAAGATGAACACCTACATAAGGTCTTGCAAGCTCGATTCTTACCTTGTTATGTTTCCAATGAATGCCGTAAGTTCTAACGAAGTCTTTGGAAAATGAGAAGGGATACATGCTCAGCTTTGGTGTTGGCTGCAGGTATATAGAATTTTCAGCCAACTTGCTTTAACAGTTTGGTCTGGAACCAATTGTTGTAGCTCATCCATTGCAAATGAGTTGCTAATGGTTGTTCGTAAGCAGGTAAGATTGTAGTGCTATAATACATGTCTACATCTTTGTACTTTTATTAAAGATGAGTTCTTGAACTTTCTTTTGTCTTTAGAAATTTGATGTTATGGAATAGCTAACGAATTTGTGAATTACTCACATACATAAAAATTGAAGATACATTCTTCTCAACCAGTAGAATTAGAAACATACAAATTAATGGTGTTATTATATACAGGTAAGCATGTGATGATTTTGCATCAGATGGGGATATTAATGCAATTTTGCGAGTGTTCATGCGCAAATGTGTTGAGTAACTTGGTCATACCTGATTATATTTTTGTGACATGTTCTTATTTGTGAATATGGCATTTTGTTATAACAGATTTCAAACCCAGATCCAAGATACAGGCGTATGGGCATTATTGGAGCTGTTAAGTTAGTTGCTTCTTTAGGAGAAGCAAAGATTGCCTCTACTTTGCCGTCATCTAGTGGCAGTGTTCAGGTATGTTTAGAAATGCTGAAGATTGTATCCCCTCATTGGAAGGTTGTGTCCTTGTTATTTTTGAAGCATTACGTCAATGCATTGCATGAGTCTAGATAAGTATTTGAGCTTATATGGGGTAGCTAATTTGATCACGTTTGTTATCAAGTTGAGAATTCTAGGGTTTGCTTTTATATCAAAACTTTTTATTCCTTTGATAGCTACAAGATACTACATAAAATCTGTTTGAGTTTGCAAATACTTGCATACCTTTTTATTTGGTGTATGCGACATATGAATCCAGATTATATTAATATTTACTGATTACCAAAATAAGTCAATGGGATTGGAAAGTACAACATACCAAAATGGTGAAAAGGGGAGTGCAAAAATCATCTCCAAAAAGCACCAGAGAAAGCCTGAACGTATGGTAACAAGAAGAAATTGAGAACCCTACATATCGAAGGGAGTCAACTATATATACAATAACAACATAGTAGTGATATAGATTGTAAGCAAGATGGATCAATAGCTATCGTCCTGAGATCTAGGAATGGCAATACCCACCTTGAGACTTGTTTGATAATGTTTACTAAACAATGGCAGGAACTAATGTGCCCCCAGGGAGTGAATCATGGTGGCCTTATAATGTCTTTTTCTAGTGGCAAGTGTGAAAATTGATGTTGAGGTGTGTTGTCCACTAAGTTGCACTTAGGTGGACTCCCTGTGAACCTCAAAAGGCTTGAACAAATCACCTTGTTCATTGCCAGAGTTCAAAAGTTCATCAGGCCAAATTTTTGGCCCTTTATAAAATTTGTATGTCCAGACCCCCATGGGGGAATTGTAATAAGTTGGTCTAAGCATGATACTTTTGTAAAAGGCTTGGCCTACCTTAGGTTTAGCTATCAAGGGGACACTCTAGAGTGTTTTTTCCTTAGGAATTATGCGTTACTCTTTAGTGGTGTATAATTCCTGAGTTTTTCACTCACACCTCCAAAGCTGGAGTATTTTCCATGGTGGTTGAAACTTAGGAGGTTATTAAATCCTATGTATTTTTAACATGCTAGCCATCAATAATAAGTCGTATGGACATGCACTAAGTCCCCTAGGAGTTTGAGTTCATTCGGGCAAATTTTTTTTTTCTTCCCTTAAAATTAGACAATTTTTTAATGGCTTAAATGAAAAATTTCAAATTGTAATAAAAGTATGGTCTGGAGGTGGATTTTGGTGTGGGGATGCTCGTTTTGACACTCAGAGCATCCTTTTTACCCTAGGATTCACTTCTCCTATGTTTCGAGTGATTAAATCATCCCTCAGAGCATTTTTGCCTAAAGAGGCGACAAAATGGCAAGTAAATGCTAACGACTCGACAAAATGCACCATAATATAATAAAATATATAATAAAAAAGGGGAATTGGCATGTGCCAATTGAGGTGGCAATCTTGTCACATGAGGAAGGCGACTTAATTGGATGGTTAAAGTCAAATCATAGAGATACGAATGATCTTTCTAAAGTGATGCATCCTCCTTTTCATGGATACGCATTGGTATATGTGGCGGCTTGCTAATTGTTGATGGAGTTTACAAGAATGGAGTTGGGGCGCCCTCCTTATGTGGCAGCCACCTCACTCCCAATCCATTTAATCATGCCATCAATCAAGGCAATGATCTCTCCTTACCTCATGGGATGCGCCCTCCTTAAGAGACGTGCCCCCCTACCTCTTCTTTTGCTATTTAAGCAGGGTCTTGCTCCTCTCTTATGATGGATGCATAGAACCTCTGCCATTTTGTAACTTGATACCATTTGAATACATGTTGAAAGGCTTTGGAGGTCCATCTTGTGCATTTGTGTTGGATAATCATCTCATGAGGTGATATTGTGGTTTATGTTTCTCTTGTTTTCAAGTATATGCATGCTCTAGCTTATTTGATATAGAATAAACATTTGAAGTTGCCAACTTGTTTACTTGTGCTTTGATTTAAAGAGATCTAGAAGTAGCCAACAATATTCAGTTATATGTAGGCTCTTTTTGATTTCTTTTCGCTCTAACACACTAGATCAAATATCTTTTGTTGCAAGTTTTGTTTCATAAGTTGCACATCACAGAACTCAAAGGAGAATTGGAACTCGGTTGTATCTTCTCCTATTTGGGCACTTTTTCTTTTGCTAACACTTCACTTGTAGGGGCTTCCAAGAACAATACCAAGGATCAAGCTTTGGCTTGAGAGATTCATCCATCTTCTCAAATCAAAAATTTCTTCCTCTCTCTTTAAAATTCTTTGTTTTGTTGAATGCTTGAGAAGTAGATCCGCTTTATTCACGTTCATTATCTAGATCTATCTTACTTTAGCATGCTTAAATAATTAGATCTAAGTACTTTAAAGGGTCTTATCTCTCACTAGATCTAAGCTAAAATATTGTACTTACACTTTAACATTTTTCCAACAATTTTTTTTCAATTTTTTTATTTTTTTTGTTTCACGTTTCCCATCAAATTCTAACAAATTAACTTGCTGGTTTTTAGCAGGTCCAAGGAAAAAGAGAAGGAATCTATGGCCAATTTTCGCCAGAAAGTGCCAAAAATACATTCTGAGGACCCTCTTTTACCAGTACTTCATTTTCTGAAATTGTAAGCCCTTCGATCCAAGTTTAAAAGGACTAAGAGGCACTTCTTTGAGCAAGTATTGTAAAACTTATTAAACGAGAGCAAGTGGGCTACACAACGGCCACATCCCATCCCCTCTAAGGGGATTTGCAGTGCCCATTTTTGTGATATAATTTTTTTTAACAAACACAAGCACACAAACCACGCTTACTGTAGGATCATATACTTGATTTGTTTTATAATTTTCCATTTTATTTCGCAAAAGTAAATTAGAAATAACATCGATCTCGTTGCCACAAAGTATGCTCTCACCACCACATAAAAGCTTTGCCGATTAGTGGTGGTTGATCAGAAAGTGACACATAGATACGATGATCTATCTTTCTGCATTTTTTTTAGCATCTTTTATTCAAGTTTAAATTTGAAACATACATTTTGCTATCGCTCAAAGTATGCTCTTTCCCCTTGCAGGCACTTGCCTGGTCTTGGGGAAATCAGAAAGAGTTGTAGCAACTTATTAATTCTCAAGATTTAATAAAAAACTCATCATAATAAAAGTAACAACCCCAAACATAGTTAAAATCTGACACTTAGAACATTAAGTTTTGCGTGGAGAAATTCCTTAGAAGAAGCATGAGCCACTGGGAGGCGACCTCAGGGCACAGTTAGGCTACACCCTCGTTGGTGTAGTGTTGAACACTGCCCTCGAGACTCCATTCCAGCCCACACGTCTTTGTGAGGAGCCACCTTCACTTAATTTTTGGACATTGCTCCTTGTACCTCACGGTATATCCGGAGTTTCCCTTTTTCCCATAACTAAGTTCCATCTTTAATAATCTAAAATTGACCAAGATACACTTGCAAAAATTTCCCTTTCAGCAACATCTTTATATTGACTCCATTGGCACTGGTCTCCAGCAACAACAAGTATTTTGCATTTGCTTAATATCAGTTCAGTATATTTGTTGTTTAATCTTTATATGTTGGTGGTTGTTTATTATCTAGTGTCGAAAGCATTTCTTAATTTCTTGCAACAAACTTGGACAGTTCAAACTCCTAAAAACTCCTAAAAACATCCATAATTAACTTTTCAAAACATTCTAATAACCTTAGAAACATTTCGTAGGGACTACCCCCCTTGGCTTCGGTCATGAGTTGGCCTAAACGGAGGAGTCAAGATCAGGTGACAGCCTTGACTTGAGACTTGCCCCCAAGGGCGCTTTGAGCAGTGGCAAGATTTCTGCTGCGTTAACTGGTGCGCAATCCGACGGCAACAAGGTGGAACCTTGGGTAGAAGTTCTCTTGTCATTCAAGGCCAAATGCCTCCTGAAAGTAGAGGAGTTGCATTGATGCTTCTGTTGGGAAACACTGGACCTCCTCCTGGTCCAAAACTTGGCTTGACTTGGACATTGGGTGGAGTGTGTCAAAGGAGAATGATTGATGGACTTATGACTGTTTATTTGAGTAGAAATCGTTGGGCAAGTAGCCCTCTCTCAATAGTTTTGATGAGTGACTTCATGGACGTAGTCTAGATCCTGTGGTGCCTGAATGTGTTTGCCTCGCTGATGAATATAACCAAACACATCTGGTAGGGTTATCTATAGAAGACAAGAAGTGAACCCCCAAAATTATTGAGAGGCAATGGTATCTACCATTGATTTTGCAATAAACATATTAACAAAAGGAAAAGTGTTCTATCTGTTCTTCACATAAGGAGCATAGACTGCAAATCTGTTCCTCCCTGGGAAGATGATGACTTGTCTTGACCCTAAATTAATGCAAACACAGTTGAGGCTGGTAAAGAGGAATGTGAAGCCCATGGATCAAAGGGTGTTGTAGGTACCCTGTTTGAACAATAAATCCCTTAGAGATGTGGATGAAGTGCTCAAAATAGAAGGCAAATTTGGGAGTAAGGGTCTATGCAATGCAGTTTAAAAGATCCGAGTGTACTCATAAGGATGTCACTTTTGATAGCTGCATTAATCTCTATTGTCCTCTTTTAAAGCTAGAAGATGGGGGGTCTTAGAGGGAGATCTTGTACGGGGGCAGGGATTCAATAGAAATGCTAACTGTTTCTAGAAAAGGACATGCTGTTGTAAACCAAGAAGGACATCTCCCTCACTTGTGGATGCTTATCTCTTAAAGAAGATTTCTAAGAAAGGGGATCTCTCACGACCTGTGAGAGTGTCTACCTTCTATTGCATCATTGCTAGATTTTCACCTTGGTTCTCAGTCACTGTTCTTCCACCAACAGTTAGGGCACACGGATTGTTGATCTGGACAACAACTCCATCTGTCCATCCTCCTTGAATTCTGTGCATAGTCGAGGAAGGGCACATAATGGCACATCACTGGTTTCTTGTGGGAGGCGAGTGGCAGTCTTAAAGTAAAGAGAGTGAGGGTGCATCAATTGCACCTGCATGCATGCACCAATCTCAGATGTCTTCTAGTCTTAAATGCTGTCTAAAATTAGGATTCCAGATCTGGAAATTTTTTGCTTTTCTAAATTGAATTTGACTTTGTTAAAATTAGAAATTTACATGATTTAGATAGGAGAGGTGCTTATACCAAGAGAAAGGCGAGGGTGCACTGTGTGAGGTTACCTATTCTAGGTTTGGCCAAGTTATTTAGGTGCCCCAACACATCTATTACATGTGCACTGGGTGTTCCTAAATCTATCCTAGACGAAATGTAAATGAAATATCAAAAGGAAGAAAGAAAATAAAGGGATTACAATATGAAGGCTCAAGAATGGATGACCCGTACATCACTTCCTTAGGCAAACATGTGGAAGAAACATAATAAATCCTAACTCTTGAAAGTTAAGGATACCAACACACTTATATTATTATGGTGGTTAATTCACAAAGACTCCCTTTCTCTACTATGTACATGTACCCTCACTTGACTTAGGTAGCTAAGCTATGCATGTTGACTTATGACTCTCACATGTAAAAGGGTTCTAAGGATTGCACTAATGTTAGATTAGATGAGTAAAAAATCATAAAATTGAGTTGTTAGAAAATGTGTAATTGTAAGTATATCTTGTGTATTATTGTCATATGAGACTAACATTGCCGAAGTTTTAATGATGGGTTCTCTGTATACACAAGTGTGATTTTAGTTACACACATATGCTATGACTTGATAATGGTATATTGGATAATCATTAGGCACTTATCCTTGGAGCGCTACACATTATTAAGGGTTCTACATCACATTTCCGAGCTAGAGATGGAGTAGTCCCCCTTCTACATGTTGGAGACACCTTCTTTGGGCATGTGGGAGCTTGGAGATGCTTTTGAACTCTTGCTTCATCACATTTGGACCCCCTCTTCCTCACTTCGAGACCGTTTGGAGAATCTTCTAGGCATTGCTTGGACCATTGGACCACACATGTGAGTTTGGGATGAGTTTGTTGAAGTTTCTAGGTGAGCGCTCTAGGGGTTGACCCTAGAATTGGTTCTACCAACTGCTGGGCACATGTTTGAAGATTTGTTGCTCATTGGACCATTCTTAAGGGTTGAAATCCCATTGGTTGACCATTTGGACCACATGCGTGGGTGGTTAGAGGAGCACCCTAGGTTTTGGGGCTGGTTTGTTGTATTTTGGACCATTGTACTTGAGTGCCCTCTCTCTTGGGCCTTGTATTATACCATTTCACATCACTTTGACCATGATTATTGAGGCGCCCTCTTTGAGGAGTTTGTTAGGATATTGGTGTATATTTTATGTTTTTTGACTATATCTTGGAGATTTCATAGGATAGATCTAGGGTTTTAGCACATTTATTATTATTTTATTGTAGAGGAAATTGAGCTTTTCTTTTATATAAGAGAGCTCACTTCTCATTGCCATTTGTCATTGTTGTTGGAGAGAAACATTATCGTTTTGCATCCAATGGTTCTTGCCTATTGGGGTTTCCTCTTCCATGGTTAGCAGTAGCACAACTTCATGAAATATTATCGAGGTTCCTCTTCCTGTCGACCTCTTGGTTCTTGTCTTTATGACTTCATCAGGATGAACACTTTCAAGTGTCTTCATGACCCACTTTGGAACTTTTGTGAGGGTCTAGGTTGCTCAGCGAGAGGTGCTTCATTCTCTTCAAGATTCAATCTTCCAATCTTCTCAATTACGTCATTCAATTGAATCTCTTGTTTTGGTGAAGTGGAAAGTACTTCTTTAAGAGGGGGAGTTGGTTTTGCATGTTAGAGTTTGCACTTTAATTCAATTTAGTTAGATCTTTAAACTGAAAGATAGACAAGCACAACAAAACACAAAACACAAAACACAAGAATTTTCCTCGGGGAAACCATAAAGGAGAAAACCCCGCAACTTCCTCAGAGATAGATTCGTCACTAGTATAATATCAAGCAAAGTGGAAAACCCAAAATATAAGATGTCTTCTGTTGCTCTCTCTCATTCTCCTCCAGTGAACTTGTCTTCTCTCTCACTTGGTGCGAACTTGCTTGAGTGACTGTGTTTGCCAAATGAGAGAGTGACTCTCTCTATTTATACTTTATGTGTGGGTGACCTAATTCCTCAATGGGGCCGACCTCTCCTAGGGAGACTCAAAAATACATTTTACAGTTGACCTTTGGGGAACTATTGCTTCGACTTACAATGGAGGTTTTACCTTGATATGCTTTCATGACCAAATACAATAATAACATCCTCGAATGGAGGAAAAACATCTCTGACTGAGGTACAATAAAAGTACAGAAATAATATAATTATAAAATACAAATGAATATCTTCCAAAGTTACATTTACAACAACACTCCCTCTTAACTAGGAAGGTATTCTCTCGCCAAAGTCATCATAATTCTGGACACAAACTCTGGACAACGTCATCATCGTTGGATCATCATCATCGCTTGAACGTCATCAACACTGGATCATCATCATCGCTGCTGCAACAATCCTCATCTCGTTCATCATTGACTAGTGACATCTGTTGAATCTATCCGTCATGAGAAGTTCTATAGAGCCAACCCTTTTTCATGCTCGATGTAGGCCTAGCTCTCATCTAGGTCTTCATCAACTCTACGAGCAAGCCATCAAGTAGGTACAGCCCAGGACCACACATTACATTGCCACTGCAATCACCTGCGTCTCCTACTTTCATCTCATCGTATCCAGATCATCTCATCATCACACACGGAGAGCAGCCTAGGTGCATACATCATGTCCAACAGACCACTTGCGTCTCCCACCCAATGGGTGCAGCCCAAGAGCACCCCAGGTGCATTACGTCTCTCACAGTCGGCCTCTTCAAACATGTGGATACAGCCCAGGAGCACCCTAGGTGCATTACGTCCCTATGGATCACCTTCGTCTTCCACCATGTAAGATACGGTCCAGGCGCACCCCAGGTGTCTTTATGACCGGTGGACCTACCAGCATCTCCAAACATGTGGATACAGCCTAGGAGCACCCTAGGTGCATTACGTCCCTATGGACCACCTGTGTCTTCCACCATGTGAGATACAACCCTGGTGCACCTGCGTCTTACGGTCTCATCACTCCCTCTTTCGAGGAACATCGATCTGGAGAACACCAAGCTTCTCTCTAAATTACTTGAACCTCACTCTTGCTAACGGCTTGGTCTAGACATCGGCTGTCTACTCGTCTGTCGCCACATACTGGAGCTTCACTGCTCCTCTTTGCACCATATCTCAGATATAGTGATACTTGATCTCAATATGCTTCGACTTGTCATGGAACATCGGGTTCTCGGACAACTTCAAGCAACTCTAGTTGTCACAGAAGATACAAGTCGCCTCGAGCTCGAGATCAAACAAATCTGACAGTAGCTTCTGAAGCCATACTGCCTCGCAACTAGCCGAACAAGCTGCAACATACTCTGCTTCGGCTGTACTGAGTGCCATGAATGACTGCTTCCTGCTAAATCAGGAGATCATACCAGATCCCAAACTAAAGCAACATCCCAAAGTGCTCTTCCTGTCTGTGGCACTGCCTTCCCAATCCGAATCAACATAACCATGCAGGTTAATCCTCTGATTCGTCTCATACTTGAGCCCATACTCAATTGTACCTTTCAGGTACCTCAATATATGTTTTGCAGCCGTAAGGCGAACATGTCCCGGATCCGTCAAGAACTGGCTCAGGGTGTTCACAACAAAACATATGTCTGGTCTTGTGTTCGTTAAATACATTAACGAACCAATCATCTGCTTGTACATCGTGGCATCAACTGTCTTTGAAGAAGCGTCACATAGTAGCTTTCATTTTGATACCATAGGTGGGGCCATTGCCTGGCAGTCCATCATTCCGAACCTCTTTAGAATCTCCATTCCATACTTTCCTTGACCAAGGAAAATCCCATCTGCACTCTGCCACACCTTCATGCCTAAGAAGTAGTGCATCATTCCCAGGTCCTTCATCTTGAACTCTGCGGCAAGCCTTCTCTTTGTATCTGCAATGAGCTCATCTTCCCTTGTTACAAACAGGTCATCTACATATAGTAGTAGTATCACTGGTCTTCCGCCCTCAACCTTGAAGTAAAGGTTGGAATCTGCTTTACTCTTGGTAAAGCCTAAGCTCATCAGAAAGCTGTCCATCTTGCCGTACCATGTCCTAGGTGCCTGCTTCAAGCCATACAAGGATTTCTTCAATTTGAACACGTGAGTCTGTCTGTCATGTGTCTCGAATCCCAGTGGTTGCTCCACATACACTTCCTCTTCAACTACACCATTCAAGAATGTTGTCTTGACGGCCATTTGGTGTACCTTCCATTTCATTACTGCAGCCAATGCAAATATAGATCTGATGGAAGTGTATCTTGCTACAGGTGCAAATGTCTCCTCGTAGTCTATGCCTTCCTTCTGGGAGAAGCCACATGCCACAAATCTCGCCTTGTGTTTTTCTATGCTACCATCTACAGCATGCTTGATCTTGTAGATCCATTACGAAGTCACAACAGACTTCCCTACTGGTCTTGGAACTATCTCCCAGACATCATTCTTCATAATCGACTGATACTCCTCGATCATAGCATTCTTCCATTCCCTCTTCTGTGTTGCTTCCTCGTAGTTGGAAGGTTCTTTATCAATCATGTCACATAGTAGGGCCACATAGATGGACTATGGTCTGGGTTTCTTGCTTTTTCTATGTATCCCATTTGGAGCACCATACTTCTCTGCATCTTGTATTGCTTCTCGTGCCCATGCTAGTCTTCTCTTGTGGGAGTTCTTCTCATGAGGTGCATCTACAGGTTCTTGTGGTTCTGCCATGTCGCGGTCTTCATGAACCTCTTGAATTGCTTCTTCCATAATTGTGTCTCTGGTCCTGGGAACTTCAGGTTCCTCAGTTTCTTCAATAGGTAATTTTCTTGATTTGTTGTATGTTGAATCTTCGTCGAAAGTTGCGTCTCTGCTGATGTTGATCTTCTTGAATCCTGGGAAGTATATTCGGTAGGCTTTTGATGTGTCGTCGTATCCCATGAATATTCCCTTCTTTCCTGCAGGACCTAGCTTGGTTCTCTTTTCCTTCGGGATGTGTATGTACATCGGGCAACCAAATATTCTGAGATGGTTGACTTTTGGTTTCTCTCTTGAGAAAGCTTCTTCGGGAGTCTTGTTGTTCAATACACGATGAGGTGTACAGTTTTTAACATACACAGCTGTCCTTGCTGCTTCTTCCCATAAGTGCATCGGAAGATCTTGATCATGTAGCATTGCCTTCGCTGCTTCCATTATTGTTTTGTTTTTTCATTCTGCAACGCCATTTTGTTGAGGATTGTAAGGAGTGCTCAACTCCCTCTTAATCCCAGATTCTCTACAAAGGTCCATGAATTCTTCTGAAGTGAATTCTCTGCCATTGTCTGATCGTAAAGTCTCGATCTTCCTCTCGGTATGATTTTCAACCAAGGCTTTGAATTCCTTGAATTTGTTGAATTCTTCATCTTTGCCCTTCAAGAAATAAATCCATGTCTTACAGGAAAAATCATCTATAAAAGAAACATAGTATACATACCCACTTAAAGCGCTGGACAACATGAGACCACACACATCCGAGTGGACTATATCCAATATTCCTTTTACCTTGCTTTCACTATTGGGAAATGTCTTCTTTACGTTCTCTCCTTGCGCAAATCCCTTGCAAATGCCTTCATGCTTTGTCTGGATTCCTGGTAGTCTTGAAACTGCTTTGCTTGCAATAGGTAGTGCTCTTTAGTGCACATGTGCAAGCCTTCTATGCCACAATTCACTTGGTTCCATGGATTCATGGACTATTGCTTGTTCTGGTTGACCTTTCAACTTGTACAATCCTCCCTCTTGCTCTCCAATTACTGTTGCATCTTTTATTGTCTTTCCTTTTGGACACATTAGAACTTGGCCATCAACAAATGCAACTCGCATTCCTTTAGCATCTAATGCTGAGATGGAGAGAAGATTCTTCTTCAATCCCGGTACATAGAGAACATCTTTCATCTCTAATGATTTCCCGGAATCTAGCTTGTAGGAAGATTCTCCACTTCCTTTGATGGGATATTGATAATCATCCCCAAGTTTCACCTTGTGAGGTGACTCATGTTTTGATAGCTTGATGAAAGATTCCTTGTTCCTCGTCACATGCTTGGATGCTCCACTATCCATAGGCCAATCATTGCTCCCATGTGTGATGGTGCCTGTGAGAGCTGAGATTAAGACATTCTTCATCACTTGAAGAATCATCCCTTTCTTCTCTAGTTCTTTTCTTTGCTGGTTCATCATCTTTAGCAGTGTGAGCATGATGCATCTTCTTATTAGTCTTCTCGGAGGATCCCTGATTTTTGGGACAATTTCTTGAGTAATGTCCCTTCTCATCACGTGTGTAACATCTGATACTGGAGAGATCCCTTTCGGATCCTGTTACCACCTAAAGTTGCACTTTAGTTGGATTTCAGTGAGCCACCAGTGTTGCACAATCACTTGTGCTTTTCAGTGTTCAGAAGTTCCAAGCTTGGCCTGTTCAGGGCCCCTTTTTTTAATGTTTTGTAGTACATGACCGTGCCCCACGGGGTTTGTAATAAGCGTACTAACATGGTGGTCTTTGAGTGACTCGGTTCCCTAGGACTTGACAACCAAAGAAGGTATTCCAAGGAGTTTTTTCCCTTGTCGATTATGCTTTGCCTTTAGTTGAGTATAATTGGTGAGGTTTTTTCCTGCACTTCCAAAGCTGGAATGCCCAAAGTGGGGGTTAGGCCTTAGGGGATTATTAGAGCCCATTTTGTAACGTTTATAAACATGCTAGACGTTAGAATTTTATTGTTTTGTCATGTACTAGGTTCCCCTGAAGTTTCAGTCAATTCCGACAAAAAATATTTTTCCGCATTTTTAAGCCATTTTTTAATGGTTTAATTAAATTTTTTCAAAAGGTGATAAAAGTTTGATCCGGAGTCGGAATTTGGCGCAGGGATGCTTGTTTTCAAGCTCAGAGCATCCTCTTTACCCCGATACCTAGTTTTCCTATGTTTCGGGCAACCAAAACGCCACGTGGAGCAATTTTGCCTATCAAAGGTACAATTTAGCATTTTAATGCTAAAAGAGCATCAAATTGCACTATGGTCAAAAGTCAAAATTATTAAAAAATTGAATAATGCACATGCTAATTGAGGTGGCATGACATCACATAAGGTGTATGACTATATGCTAAAGCAAAGCATATGTTATAAATTTAATCAAAAGTCAAAATGTGAATATCTTAAAGGGAGCATTCGCTCAACCTTCATGTGGGTAGCCATACGGCTGTACGGATGGAGGTGTGGAGAGTAAATTGCAAATAGTGGGCCACCCTTTGTGACATGGCATAAGTTCGTGTTTGTTAAACTATTGCATGGAAGGTTTAAAGCATATTATATAATGTGCTTATTAAAAGATGAGCATATGTATTATCATAAAACCGTACGACCTCTTACAACCTTCACGTGGGCCATATTTCTCCACGGTAGCCATGTTTAAATTCGATGAGAAGTCTAGCGGTGGGGCAGCTGCATTATGATGTGGCACAAGCAACTCGTTGATTTCCAACCTAGCATCCAACAAATTTTGGCAACATCCACTCTCCATCCTCACGCGTGAGTGCTTCCACAAGTGGGCAGCTTCTTCACCAAACTCGGCATCTGCTGTTTTGACAAGTTTTTTGCCATTTGAGAAAGGTTTCTTCATTGGGTGAGAGCTTTGCTTGCTCTACAAACTAGGAGCTTTGTCTCCTTAGGGTTTTGCGCCCTAGCTAGCATTCATTTTTTTATTTATTGAGTAGCTTGGCTCCATTGTAAGGATTTGAAGGTGGAACGTCTGCTCTTGTCCATTGTAATATTTTCTGGTTATTGAGTAATAAAAGGCTTTGGAGGCTACCTTGGTGTTGTCTGTGGTGTGTATTGTCATGTTCTTTGATTATCAATGAGGTAATCTGTATCGTGGTTCATGCTAGTATATGTTGGGTGTTTGCCTTTGTAAGGAAATTATTTTTCATAAGGATAGTAAGTATTGCTTTATAGAATTCTTACTATTGTGAGTGATGTTAGGATGCTAGAAGTAATGATATTTCTTGTTTGAGTATGTTATTTCTTCTTATTTCTCTTAATCGTTTACACAAATATTTTTAATCCCCTTTGCCAGTGTTGATTCCATTTTGCAGGTAACTCAAGTTGTAGGAGCGGATGAGTATGTTAGCTCTTCCTCACACTCAGTAGATTCACAACAAGGAAGCCAATACTACCGGTGCATCAACAAGCAGACTCCATAACACATTTAAACGCTCATCCCCTAAGGGTTCCATTCCTCTGATCCAAACTTCTTCAACTATCTTCGGTTACTGTTACTTATTTAGATCATAGTTCTTTCAAAGCATAAATACTTCGAATCTATATCTAGTTCTACGATTTTTCCTTTTCAAGCTTGTGTTTATCGTGAGATTTGGAGTTCTTGATAGGAAAGTCTTGTCTTGGTTAAAAAGTATATTTGGCATTTAAGTGCTTTGGTTCGCTTGGCTTTTCCAAAAGCAAGCAAAAGATCCCAAGGAAAGTAGCTTTCTAGCTCACTTGCTTTAGTCATTTGATTTCATTTTTGTAGTAGTTAAGTTAGAAATTTTTTCCATTTTTTGCATCTAAATCGAACATACTCTTAAAGTGTGTTCCGGTAGTTTTCAGTAAACTTTTGTTTGCTGGAATTTGTACTATTTTATGACAGTCCTACATTTAATAGTCAACTAAAACTCAGTTAAAGACTCAAAAATCTGCCAATAAACTAGTCTTTCACATACTTTGTTTAAGCTAGTTTCAGTTTTACACTTTGTAGTATTATCGGAACACTCTTAAAGTGTTTTGATTGACATTTCTAATCAACTTTAGCTCGCTGGTCTGTTTCATTTTCTTAGCAGGTTGGAGTTAAAAAACTCACAGAAAAGACACTTTGAAACTCCCAGAATCACCCTGAGAACTAGCCATCAAAGCAGTGCTTTGTTTGCACATCTTATTGTAAACTGTCTTGTTCCCTAACAATAAAGGGAAAGCAGTAGTTCTCATAATTGCTTGATTGTAATCGAAAGAATAAAAAGAGCATAGCAGGCAATTCTAGCGCTTGACCCCAATCCCCCCAGGTGGGATTTGCACTTTTTTCAGTTTTTTTTTGCACTTTTTTTTTTTTTCGTTTTAGATTAGTTTCATTTGAGCAGTAGTAACTAAACAACTCACTCAAGCACACAACGTCCTTCGAGGACCCGTTCATCATTTTGTCATATGCTTTTGTGTTTTATTCAATTATTATTCTGTTCTGAAAATTTAATCTTAAAATTACCCCCCCTTGCTTTATTCTTGGGGTTTAGTGTAGATTAATCATTCACTCACACATTTTAATAAAACGAACTACGCCCCAAACCCAGAGTATGCTCTTGACTACTGCAACTTAGTCGGAACAGTTGGCTTAATCAGAAACGGGTGCAAGGTACTTAGTTTTAATAGGACAATCCATTAGAATCGAATCCTAATTAGTTTTAATAGGACAATCCATTAGAATCAAATCCTAAGAACTCGAGAGGTTGCATGGACTGAATCCATAGAGTCAGCAGGTTCTTAAGTCGGTTCATCCACGCCTAGTTGGACACTTGGTAAGGTTGCTAGAGCACTCAGTTCGAAGGTTAGGTTTCTTTTGGGCCAAACCAAGAGTTAACCCACTCCTTAATCCACTCATTTAATAATCATAAAATTTACCAACTGAGACTCTGCAATACTTTCACTGAGACTACACAAGCAACCCTACACAGCAGCAATTGCAAGCATTTTTACATTCTCAGCACTGGTCTTTAATTTTCCATGTTTTAAGTTTCAATCATAAATGTCGTGAATGCTTAGCTATCTTGTGTTGGGTTAATCAATTGATTTAATTTGCAAGCAGTGCTTAGTTGTTATATTTTATCATCTCATCATTTTTTAACTCTTAGAACAGACTTTTTCTTTGTTATAGATTAAAAGCCATAGTTTATTTTTCATAGGGACCACCCCCCTTGGCTTCGCTAGGAGTAAGCCTAGACGGAGGAGTCGAGTAATCATGTGACAACACTTGACTCTCACTTGCCCCCAAGGACACATCGAGCAGCTTGAAGGTTTCTTGCCGCGTCCCCCCAGGTGTGTATTAGGCGGCAATAGATCCATGATGTCATCTGGATCTTCTATGATGGTGGTCCTCCCTCTTGTTTTGATTTCTTTTAGTGTGAACAGTTAGAGCTTGGTCATCATTAGCTCCCATCTTCTCTTCTCTTGCTACTAGTTGAGCTTCTTCTTGGGTACATTCTTCCCATAGTCTGCTGAAGGTGATCAACTTCTTCTTGGAACATATTCCTTGAATGAATGAGTCCCATGATCTTGGGGGACCATACAAGGTGGTCATAACCTATGCTGTTGGGAGCGAGAAGCGGGGAGCAGGAGCAGAGCGAAAAACAAAATTTTCAAAAGCTCTCGTTTTTGGAGCGTTTCGATAGTGTTTTTTATATAGTATATATTTTGATGGATTTATATCTAAAAAATATGTAGGATGTTGAATTAGCTATAGAAAACATGGATTAAACCATATAACATCAATCATCTTGTAATTATAACTTATAACATTATCATCAAATGATCAACCATAACTACTTTTATATGAGCTTGGCAATGAAGGGAGGTACCATAACATTGTCATCAAATGATTAACCTATCATAGGAGAGGTATGGAGCGCCTCGGGAGCGTGCTCCCAAAACTGGGAGCGTTTTGGGCGCGAGCTTCAGGAGTGGGAGAGAGGGGGTGGGGGGCGCTCCCACGCAGCAGAGGTCATAACAATTTCTCCTTCTTCTACTTTGTCTTCAGTCGCTTCAAGTTGCTCCTTGATTTGAGAGACCGCTGTGAAGTAAGATTGCATGGTCTTTGAGTGTTGGATCTTCACATTCTTAAGCTGGTTCCTTAGTGTCATCTTCCGATTGATGTTCTTCCCTTCGAATATCTTTGTCAAAGCATCAAACATCTCCTTGGGAGTCTTCAGGGATGACACATGAGGGATGAGATGATCTTTGATGGAGTCTGCAATAATCCTCTTGGCCTTGACCAAGTTCTTCTTGTGGATTTCCTTTACCTCTTCTCCCTCTAGTTCTGGAACCTCCGCATTGAGATACTTGTCCAAATCATTTTCTTCTAGGACAAGAGAGATTTTATACTTCCATGCTCGAAAGTTGTCAACTCCTTCAAGCTTATCCTCAAGCTTGGTGTGATTTGTCATTTTGAAATGAGAACCTCAAATGGGAATAGCAAATAATTAGTTCTTACCAATTTGAGATGCCCAACTTGGTTCTGGAGCTGGTTGACCGAGGGTTTGTTAGAGAAACCCTAATTTTCCAAACTTGGAATTTTGAACTTCTGATTTGACAGGAAGATGCGGCTCCGCAAGGCGAGTTGTCCAGTGTACTCCTTATCCCGATTGATAGAGGAAAACCCCAAAAGTTTGATGCCCTAGTTTTCTCCCGGCACTAGTGTTTGGGTCAAAAATAAAAATTCTTCAAATTGAATTCTGCTTCCTCCAAAAGATGCGCCCTCCTAGGGTGAGTTAGCCTAGCCCTCTTTTTCTGAAGATTTGTGGAGAGAAGACCTTGAACTAGGAAGCCCTAGTTTCCCGTTGCTGCACAATGCCTTCTTTTCATATTGGCTCTGATAGCATGTTAGAGTTTGCACTTTAATTCAATTTAGTTAGATCTTTAAACTGAAAGATAGACAAGCACAACAAAACACAAAAGACACAAGAATTCTCCTCGGGGAAACCATAAAGGAGAAAACCCTGCAACTTCCTCAGAGATAGATTTGTCACTAGTACAATATCAAGCAAAGTGGAAAACCCGAAATATAAGATGTCTTCTGCGGCTCTCTCTCTCTCACTTGGTGCGAACTTGCTTGAGTGAGTTTGTGTGCCAAATGAGAGAGTGACTCTCTCTATTTATACTTTATGTGTGGGTGACCTAATTCCTCAATGGGATCGACCTCACTTACCTAACAAGGCCGACCTCTCCTAAGGAGACTCAAAAATACATTTTACATTTGACCTTTGGGGAACTATTGCCCAGACTTACAATGGAGGTTTTACCTCGATATTCTTCCATGACCAAATACAATAATGACATCCTCGAACGGAGGAAAAACATCTCCGACGGAGGTACAATAAAAGTACAATAATAATATAATAATAAAATACAAATGAATATCTTCTGAAGTTACATTTACAACAACATTGCAAAAGGAGATTCCAAAGATTGATCCAAGATAGGGATCCCCCCTTCAAGATGTGGAATCTCATTGTCAAATTCGTGAAATGTTTATACATGGGTAAATTTATCTAGACATTCAAGTTTCCTTTCAATAGTCTTGTCAATTTTATTCATTTCAAGAAAAACGACATCCATGGAAAGTATAAACTTTTTGTTTACCTCATCATAAAGATGATATGCCTTGGTGGTGTTTGAGTACCCCAAGAAGATGCACTTTTGACTCCTTGCGCCAAGCTTGTTTCTTTGTTCTTTTGGAATTAATATGTAACAGGTGGAACCAAAGACCCTAAGATGCATTATCGAAGGAATGTGGCCATATCACATTTCATATGGAGTCTTGTTTCGAAGAGCATGATATGGACTTTTGTTTCTTAGATAGACTGCACACAAAACTACATCAACCCCAAAACATCAATTTCACATTCTTGAAAAATAGCATGGAACGTACCATATTCAAGGGTGCCTTGTTCATTCTTTCTACTACACCATTCTATTGAGGATTATATGGAACAAATGTTTGATGCATAATCCCATGTAGACAAAGATAGTTTTCAAAATCGTTAGTGGTGTATTCTTTTCCATTATCAGTACAAAGAGTGCCAATGTGAGATTGTGCTTCATTTTCAATCCATACATGAAATTTTTTAAATGCTTCATATGCCTTTGAATTTTTCTTTAGTAAATAGACCCAACACATCCTAGTGTAATCATCAATAAAAGTCATGAGATATTTATTACCATTTGCAGAAGCAACATGTATGGGGCCACACAAGTCATAGTGTATCAACACTAGTTTTCTACATGCTTCGGAATTTGGCTCATGGAAAGGTTGCTTCCTTTGTTTGATAAGAATAAAAGCATCACATTGTTTCAACTTCTTTGGAATGGCAGGAAAACCAAAAACACTATTCTTTTTCAACATTATGAGATTGTTATAATTAATGTGTCCATATCTAGCACGCCACAGGAGACTAGATGTGAATGCACCTTCTTCATGCTAAGAGAGGTTGGAAAATTTTTGAGCTCTTGCAGATGTTCCTTTCAACTGCAACAGTTTCTCATCTTCATATCTAGTCATGATGATTTGGTTGTCATAGGATCTTCTTATCTCAACTTGTCCATCAAATATGTGGATGGAATGGCCTTGCTGTTGAGTCCACACAAGGGACAACAAGTTTCTTTGCAACTCTGGAAGATAGAGGACATTATGCAATAGAAAGCTAGCAAATCCATGCAATTTGAGCTTCATGTTGCCAATTCCCTTTGGTTTGAGGTTGGACATATCTGCAAAATATATCACACCATCTACATTGTCATTCAATTCTTCAAAGAAATATTTTCTAAATGTCATGTGATAGGTTGCACCAATGTCAAGTAACCAAGTATTAGTCCAAGATGCAAATGAAGTATTTAACAGAACTTCATTTATTCCAACATTACAATGTGGAACGATGAAATGAGCAGTCTCAGGAAGTTTACTAGACTCAGGAGCTTTATTTTTGTCTTCTTTCTTCTAGTCATGCTTCTCTTTAATCATCTCCCAAGGAGCCCAATAATGTTTTGCATCATGTCTATTCTTGCCACAACAACCATAGTGAAGATGAAGTCTCTTGTTGTGATTGTTTCTACTCCCTTGCCTCTGGAATTCTTTGTTCCACATCCTTTCTTATTGCTTTCTTCTTTAGAAAAAATATTTGATTGATTCTTCCCTTTCTGGGCAAGGTACAAGGTCGCTCCGGTGGGTTGAACTGTCTTCTTTCCAAAGGCTTTTTGTCTTTTTACTATCTTCTCCACCAAAGTGTCAAAAGTGAGGTATTTCAAAATACCATGTGGGGTAGAGGAACTTGATGAAGGCTGTGAGAGCAAGGTCTCTCTTCACACCAATAGCATCAATGCCATGCATGATTGCCCTAATCTTAGATGCTGTAGCCATGGGATCATTATTCCTCAACCTTAGGTTGAAGAGCCTCAACAGTAATTGAATCAACTCCAATTCTGAATGTGAGTCATACAAATCCTTTAACTTCTTCAAAGCATCGTAAGAAGTTTTAGCAGGTGTAAGATGTTGACTCACTTCTTCATTGATTGTAGGAGCTATCAATGTCTATTCCTTCTTGTCTCCGCTCTTCCATATAGCAAGTTCTTTATCTATAGTAGGCGTTGTAGAATCTTTAGGTGTGGCATCATCCGCTCCCTCAACAATTTTTCCTTCACAAATGCCATCTAGAGGCCATTGAAGATGAGCGTGTGCTTGATCTTCCTTGACCATTCTGAATAGTTTTCTTTGCTAGTGAGTGCTACTCTAACAATGGAGACTAGAGAATGCATTTTTAACAAGCTGGTAATACAAGCAATCTACATTATAACAATCTTCGCAATAAACCCTACAATTTGGAGCACGCAAAGGACACATAGAACACCAAGCATGCACATGATCGTAGACATAAGGTTTTTTTTTTCTTGCACAGAAACATATAAAAAATTAGGGTTCGTTGGTGGGTAGGTTGTGAATGGAGAATACCAACATGCAAAGGTGAAGGAGAACGCCCATGAGAAACGTTTAGAGGAATCTGGGTATTGCATAGGTCTGAGATACACTAGCAATTCAGAGGGAAACAAAAGGACGAGTTGTAGAGTAGGCTAGGAAGAGGACAGAGGGCAGGGCATAGGTAATCATGGATTTAGAAGAACCAGGGCTCTGATATTACTGTTATGCCTTGAATAACTCCAAAGATGAATTCTTATTGATCCTGAATATCATATTTATACATGATGAGAGTGTTAAATTTAGGGTTAGGTTAGGGTTTGAAGTAGAAAATAAAAAATTTCATACTTTAATGCAAAAAATAAATTTCTAAACTAGTACTGGAAGCAGAATAGTACAACTGTAACAAAGCAAGATAAATTAAAACATAATTTTTCATCTCTTTCAACTTTAACACTCCCAAAGAGGTCCCTGTGTTAAAGTTGAAACATACAGTAACATGTAAAGAACAACAACTAGTTAGACAAAGTTATAGCAACAGTAATAGATCTAATTCAAAAAAGTCTAACAACTTACTTGATGAGATAGGACCTTCCTTTGTATTTAGGAAACTAACTTTCAAAACAGACTGTGCCTCTTAGAGGCAAGTCAATCAATTGGAACAATCTGACCCTTACATGAGGGTTAGTGCATACCTGAGAGAGAGTGATGGAAGAGGCTATAGGATAACCAAGACAATCAAATAGAGAAGGACACAAGGACAGCCTCAAACACAGTCCAGACTCCAAAGTGGCAGCCCTTAAACAAAGCAATCGTGGTCACTTATAGTCAAATCACAGTAGCAGCCTAGGCAGTCACCCAACAAAAAATTATCAGACTTCAAATCTCAGTAGATCTGATCCAAACAAGTTTCCAACAGGTAGAGACTTCCACAGGTGACCAAAAGGCATCCCTAAATAAGTAGATTTGACCCAAACAAGCATTAACATAGTAGATCTGACATAAACCAAGGAGTGACCTCCACAAAAGATAACAGTCAGCCCTAGATCAGTCCACAGGGGTTAACGACCTCCACAAAAGTCAACTGGAAGCCCACAAAATAGTCCTAGGTGACAGCGGCCTCCACAAGTGTCAATAGGCAGCTCTAAATCAGTAGACAAGGGGCAACGATCTCCTTATTTAAGGCAGCGGAAGCCCACTATGGGATTAGTCAGGTCATGATCCACCTTAACTAGGGCAGTAGGCAACCTTTAGAGGCTGCGACCTCCTTTCAAACAGTCCAATATTCCACGGTTGGGGTTGTTAGGCAGCTCTAGGGCTGCGGCCTGCTCTAATGGTTCTCAAAAGAGGGTAGTAGGTAGCCCTAAGGCTGCGGCCTGCTATAAGACAACAAAACAATCCACGAAGAGGAGCAACACAGTCAACAAGGCAGGCGACCTATCCAAATCTGTCCACAGAGCAGTAAAACAGTCCACTAGAGCAGCGGCCTTAACCAAGCAGTCAATGAGGTAGCAGATCAGTTCATAGAGGCAGTAGATCAGACCACAAGCAGGCTTTAAGATGGACAATAACTTCAATAGCTGGACAGTACAAAAATCAAACCCTAGCAGCAGCAAATAAACCTTGATGTCATCCTCAATAAGCCCTAGAATAGTCCCAAACGAATCAGATCTGAAATGTATCTTTTTTGATGATGTCAAATGAAGAATTAGGCTAGTATTTATAGCCCCTTAGAGGCTTCTAGAAAGGTCTCCCTTATAATTCTTCATTGAGTTAGGATTTCATCAAATAAGGAGGGTTACCAAGAATTACAATATAAAATAATGTTATAAAGTCTTTAGGAGTGGGTACTAGGGTCAAGACATCATACATTAAGGAGGGTCACCACTTAACAAATATAAATTAATATTATGATGTCTTAGGTGAGGGTACCAAGGTCATGGCTAAGGGTAGGGTGACTTAGCACAAGGACCAACAATGGTTCAACACAAACAAGGCCCCCCATAGATCTAGGATGGGTAAACACCCCTTCAAACCACAAGACCAAAGGTGGTAAACCTTCTAACCACAAGACCAAGAACAAGAAGGTGGGAAGACCAAGGGTAAACAAACAAGGTGGGGATACAACCCATTCATCTCTCTCTCAAATGTACAAGTGTTCTGTTATCACACAACTTGTAGTTGTCCCTAATGGTATCCCATCCGGGATGGTAGAGGAGATGGACAACTAAAGAGGTGACCCAAGAGATGCCACGGTTCCCAATGCAAGCTGGGAGTCACGTCAATCGAGGCACTCCACTTTAGGTCGAGATGAATCAAGACCAAGGGGGAGACCCTATAACCAAACAAAGGTGATTGGACCACGACAAAGGTTCCTAGGGAAGTGTGAAAGATCAGTTACGGAAACCAATGCAAGGTTAGGTGGACCTAGAAGTTTAAGTATGGTTGAAAGAGGCTTAATGGATGACTAGTGTTTCAACCAATGAATGATTTAGGCCACATGATGAGATCAAATGACAAGATCTAGTACATGAAATACACAAATGGGACCCACAAGGTGAAGTTAAGGGTGCAAAATGGTACCAAGGGGTGCGTAAAGAGTAGATCTATGGATCTAAGATGAAATTAGAGACACCCACATATGGGATCTAGCACTTGACACTAATCCCAAGAAGTGCAAATTGCCTTAGGTGGACTAGTGCCTTGAAATGGATGGGAAAATGGAGTCAAAAAGATGTCAAAATGTAGATCGGGACACTTAACAGGCAAATCAAGGGTACTGATCAAGATCAAGTGAATAGGATGGTTAGATCTTACTAGATTTGATGTTTCAATAAGTGACCCAAGTGGACAAACAATTCCCCAAAATGAGGAATGATACCCCCAAGGCAGAACTCCACAAAGTGAGACACTAGATGTAGGTTTCAAGGTATGCTCTTTTCAAAACAAGTGGGATCTCAACCACCCAGTTTCTCTAAGTGGGACAACTCCTACCCCCAAGAAGTGCGACTTTGCCCAAGGAGTGCTAAATGCATGGTAAAGTGTGTCAAATCAAGTCCAAAAGCCACGAAACTTTAGCTTCGGGTAGTTAAGTCAATTATCAAATTGGATCTTGAAAATCAAAGGCATCCAATGGCTAGATCTCCGTAGATCTGAGATTTAAAATGCATCACCAAATTGACCCAAGTGGGGCACAACCCTCAAAATGAGGAATGGGGCCCACAAGGAAAAAATCAAAGAAGTGAAGCACTAGGGGTAGGTTATCAAGTATGAGGATTATGAATCAAGTGGGATCTCACCTACCCATGTTTTGGAACTAACCCAACTAGCTTCTCCCAAGGGGTGCGAATTTCCTTCAAGAGGGCTAGGTGCCTTGGAAAGTGTGTTAAATGGAACCCAATCACCACCAAACTATAGATCCGAATTGCCGAGGATACTATAGAGGTGGGTTTTCAATATCTTTCCAAAAGCCAAGCTAGATCCAAGTAGATCTAAGAAAAACAAAAATGAGGGTTTTGAATTTTAAGTGTTTGTGACCAATGAAGAAGAATGGATGGATTTAGGCACATACCTTGTAGAACTTACCTCAATTGCTTATGGCCACCTTGCAAATTGATAGCATTCTCCTATGTGTATATTCAAGAGTGAGATCCAAGAGCTCCAAGCAAAAACGTCCTCCTCCAAGATGCCAAATCGTCCTCCTCCTACAAGACAAGATCAAGTGAATCAAGCCAAGTAAGATGATTATGAAAATGATGGAAAGATGTAATAGAAAGCATCAACTATGTCACAAAGATACAATAATGATACTCCCTGTCACCAAGATCAACCCAAGAGAGAATATGTGGATCCCTCGAACAATAACCCTCTTCAAATCGTCCTCCTCTTCACCAATTCGGCCTCCTTGCAAAAAACAAGATGTAGCTCCAAAATCCTCAATGATACATAGAAGAGATACTGTATACTCAAGATGCAAGAGAATCCACAAGACAAGAGAAATATGCTCCACAAAGAAGTGTTCTATTCCAATATTCCAGAGCTCCAAAGGTGAGCTATACAATAGGGGGTCTCCTCCTTATATAGGATATTAAAGACCAAAACCCTAGATCTCAAAACCACTTTTTGAAATGAGTGGTTGAGATTAAAAGATCTCAATACATAATCAATGGCTAAGATGAATCATAACAACATAACACATTAATCACTCAAATAATGATGACGTCATAGCTAGAAAGTACTCATGGAGGGTGACATCATCCTCTAAAGGGGGCAAAAATACATGGGCCCACCCCAAATGACTAGGACATGACTCATAAAGCACATGGTGGGGCTAGGAGGCATCAATCCTTGCTAGCTCATCCTCATGGCACAATAAAATAATATAATATGTCCAAAATAAATACAAATGATCAAATCTATCCTCAAAATTTGTGAGAGACATGCAGTAAAAGGCGCCTCCTGTGGCCTCTGCGGACCCCACTGACTAATGAAAACTGGATGGAAGATGGGGGGTTCACCCTGGAAGACCTTTGTGAAAACCAAGTGCCAAAACCTTGCCTCAATTTCCCAAATCGAATTCCTCAGTGACCCTTTTATTCCATTTTTTAACCTGCCTCGGTAATTGTGAAAGTGCTGAAAGCCTGAAACTGCCACCTAGGGCACCTGCGCTGTCAAACTGATCCCACCAGGCTCTCCAGAAGGGGGGGTATATGGTAATGTCAAGTGGTTGGACTACCCCCTCCTCATACAGCGCCCTAGGTGAACTAGCCTCTCATGGCCCCTGCTGCTCAGCCTGGGAAATCAGCCCCAAATCTAGTCAACAAGTGAAAAACTGCATCTATCACTGTCAGAAGTGCCCGGAACTGAATGATAGGTGTCTCATTGGATCCATAAGACCCAAATCTACTAAGAATCTGTACTCATACACCATGGGTTGCCCTGATGGGCTAGCTGTAGGGTCCACCATATATGGACAGTGCATAATCTGATGATCTGAAGTAATAATAAAACCTGCTGAACTGGACCAATCATCATCTGAATCATATGTCCATCATATAGCATCATCATCAAGAGTATGTGGGACCATCAATCATCATCAATAAGCATACATGGCCCACATCATCACGGATCCCAAGAAATGACCATAGTCAAACTGGGTCTGACTAGGTCAATATATAACCAAGGGTAAACCATATCAATAGACTAAGACATGTTCCTCTAATCATACTCACAACTTAACTTAAAGTATAACATCATTTAGTGGCATTAATCATATTTGTTCACTCCGTTGTTATTTATATTTACTTGCACAATAGCTTAAATGACAAACTCACCCATTGGACATGGTCTAACTGCTAGCTAAGGATGAAGGCTAGGAACAAGGCTAGGCAAAGGAGGTGACTTGTCTAAACTCAACTAAAAGACACTTTGGACTGGGAGAAGGGGGAAAGCTACAAACTCAGTGCTGGACAAATAAAACACGGGGAATGGTTGTGCCTCACAGATGGGTAAGTTGCTTAGAGAGTGCTTATTCAACTTAGGCATCATGTCTACATTTATAAAAGATGATCCAGTTTCATTAGGATCCATTGATTTCATTTCATGACCTTTTTGGCCTACATAACCCTTCGGATCTCAGGTGTGCTGATAAGCACAACTAATTGCAGCTTGCATCTAGGGCATGTTTATGCATATATAAGGTCAACAATTGTTTAGATATAGAATTTAAAAGCATTGCTTTTTGGACCTTTCTTATACTCTTCGAGGAGTATTTTTAGCAATTCATCGCTCTTACCCTTTTTAGTTTCCATGGGCGAATTTACATAAGTTTCCATAAGTAGTACATGAGCTTTCAGTTTTAGCCAACAACATCTCAAGTGACTAAAGGGAGTTCGTGCTAGTGCCAAACATTGGGACAACGGACCGAAATGATTTAGGCCTACAATCCAACTTACCAAATGCAAGTTTTGTCACCAACTCAGAGCCGAGACACTAAACAAACAGGGATGCAGTCTGTTGTCCGCCAATATGCACACCAGCATCAGAAATCTTTCGAAAGCTATCTCTTCACTACAAGTGAGAGAGGTGTGGCCTTGGGGGCAAGCAATGAGCCAGGTACTGTCACCTGAATCCCAGCTCCTCCGTTTAGGCTAACTCCTAACGAAGCCAAGGGGGGTAGTCCCTAAAAGAGAGTTTCACTAAGGCTCTTGTATTGATAGTGTTTTTTGGGTGTTGTGATGCGGATGGGTGTTTTTTTTAGGAGTTTTTTAAATGAGAGACAACTTAAAATTAAAATATAAGACAAGATACCGCAATCCACGTTGCAAATATAAGATGAAAGATACACTTGGGTAATAAATAAATCACTTTTCACGTAAATATAAGCAAATACTCCAATGTTGATACTTAAGAAGGCAAAATATAAGATGAAGGACCAGTGTCTTATGGAGTCAAAAATTTAATGTGAAAGTGAAAACTTGATACAAGTGCTTGAATTGGAAAGTTTGTGAGAACGTTGTGCAGCTTATCTTGGTAAATTTAAAATTTTAATTGTCTTGATTATTAGGGCTAAAACCAAGGATGTTTCAAGAGTATGCGGAAAGTAATTTTAAGCAGCTCCTTTAAGAGACATGTCGGGGCCTGTCTGGAATCACAGCGAGGTGCGCAATGCTAACCAGCCACCGTGTCGCAGATTGGGCAGTCCGGCGCCTCCCCTGAGAACTAATTAAAATACATTATGACAACGCCGGTTCGTTGGTTATGGGGGTAAAAGTTTTAATTAGATTTTCACTTGTAAATTAACAAGTGTTCCACCTTTCTGAGTACTAGCCCAACCATTTCCGGTTGGCAGAGCATACGGGTGTAGGACATAAACCAAGGTAAATTAATTAAAGGGGTGTATGAGTGGAAAATTTTATTATTAGAGAACCTTGTTCAACTCTCCGACAGAGAGCGCTTTTGACTCAGTCTTATGACCACAGTTCAAGAGACTTGCTAAACTTAAAATGCCTAATGCAGGGGTGATGCAAAAAACTAAAATGCCCTCCGACAGAGGGTGCTCTTGACTTGGATTATGGCCAAGTTCAAGAGACTTTGGTTTATTTTAAGAAGCAGATAAATTGTAGTAGTAGTATATCTCAAAATGAAAAGATTTAAAGAGTAAGATTGATCAACAGGATATGAATTACTACTAACAACATCACTTGCAAGATAAAATGGAAATAAGTAAATCTAGTGTTCTACCACACACGTTTTAATCTACTAGGTGGGATTGATCTCCGAACAAGATCGACCACTAGAACCGCCTGCACTTGAGAACTTCCAGCTAGCTGAAAGCTCTGCCAAGGAAACCGACGGGGAAGGAAGAGTAACCACAAATTATGTGGTCCTGCCCTTGAGACGAAATCTCAAGGATACAACTTCCGGCTAAAGGCTTTGGAAGAGAAGCAAGATAATAATAAATAAAAGTAACTCTAAACTACCCAAGAGTCTCTTTCAGGTCAAAGACCCTACTTGGGAGAGCATGGGGGTAAGTAAATATGGAAGATAAGAAAAAATAACTTATTGAAAAGAAATTAAACTAAGAGCATATGAAAAGGATCTAACTAAGCCAAACCACAAAACCCAACACTCTTCCCCAAATGGGGAAGAAGACCAAAAATGGAGGACCTCTCCACTATAAGTTTTATTAATTTTTTACAAGTGCCTCAAGGGAAAATCCTTGAAAGGTCTTTGATGGCTATCTTAAAACAACTTATAAAAATAAAAAAGAAGAATTGAAGCCCTTAATGACTTTTACAAAGGATAAGAAGGTATATCTTGCAATATGTCTTATGAGGCTTGATTTCTCCTTCTCTCTTTGATTTGATCTTTTCGATTTAAGAGATCTTTCTCTTCCCAAAATCCTACCACAAGGATAAGCCAATAACTCATGCACCCATTAGCGTTAGAAATCTAATCAAACTTTTGAACAATCGAGTCTAAGTTTGTAAAATAAGACTAAAACATGAAAAGCATGAGATTTTGTCTTGAAATCTTAACTATGGTAAAATGGACCAGTAAGCTAAAATGCCCCAAAATATGGTGGGAATGAGAATGCAACCATAAAATTTTACCCTAACCTATATGCCAACTTTCCTACTTTGAAATGGAATTACAAAACTTAAAGGGAAAAGACTAAATGCAAGCCCTAAATGACCCTTTGATATGCCTAACTTAAACCTCAAATGCATAAATCTCGATTTTACAAGAGAAATCTGGCCACAAACTTTCCAAAAGTGCAACTAGCTAACAGTTTGAGATCTTAAACAAGTAACTAACAACTAACTAAGCATAAAAATTACATAAACTACTTACTAACTTGTTGTTTTTTGTTTGTTTGTTTTATGTTGTAAGGAAAAAGGGAATGGATGGAAGCAAAGAGGCAAAAGCCAAGGGGAAAGATGAGTGGAAGGAGGAGAGGAAGTAGGAGAGGGACGAAAGGATGAAAGGCTAGAAGGATAGGTAGGACGAAAGCTAAAAGGGACTAGATGGACGAGAGGAAAAGGAGATGAAGACAAGGGAGAAGTGGGACGAATGTAGGAGAAGGCTAAAAACGAGTTGGGAGGAGTAGATCTAGGGCAACCAAAGATGAAATAGCAAGACAAGGGGAAAGGGCTACAAGTGGAACACTTGGGATGATAGAAACACCGCCTTGGAAATCCTCCGGTTAACCGGTGATACGCCGACAACGAGTGTTGAAGAGAGCACAAGGGAACAAATCCCAAGTTATTCCCCAAGGTTGAAGGAACTTCAACCTTATGGATTTCTAATCTATGGCTTGAAGACAAGGCAAGCCTGGATCAAGGCTAGAGGGGCTAGAAATGGCTTAGCAAATCAAGGAGAAAACTCAAGGAGCAAATGAGAAGGCTTGAAGAAGAGAAGCCTAAAGTAACCAATAAACAATATTTTGAATATAAGAGATGGATCTTTGAAATCAAACCCCTTTATGCCACCATCTTGGTGTTGTGAGGTCGGCTTTAGGAGATCCTACAATGTTAATGGAAAAATTTGTTCTTTGAAGAGATGGAGGAGACAACCTAGTTCCAACTCCTCTTCATAACTTTATAGATCTGCAAAATGTATCACTTACAAATAAGATTGATCAAATATAGTATGCCAAGTTGAAAGGGACAAGAAGAGTGTTAGTATTTCTGACTACAATCCACTACTTCCCAATCACAAACAACCCAACATCAATGGACAAATTGAACCCAAATGCTCACCCTATGGACTTAGAAAAGTCTTCTAAGCTTAAATAATTTGATCAAAACATGGAACATGTAAGCAAAAACAATAAAGCAATATCACCTTGATTATATTGAAGCACTTTCCATGAACAAGATCAACACACCATATGGACCTCCAAAGCCACTTTATTTCAATTAGCAAAAGCTATAACACATATACAATTTTGGCAGAGTAAGTTTGCCCCAAATTCTCCATGAGATAATAACCCAAATGGGCCTCTCTTTATAGAAAAACAACTAGAATCCTAAGGCTAAACCCTAGGTCGAATTTGGCAATGGCTAGTAGTTTGAATCCAATCAATCCAAGGCTTGGAGAGGTAGACAAGGCTAAAGTCGAGTTTATGGTAGGTGGAATTGGCATGAGGTGGCAAACTTGACTTTGGGGTAGGTTGAGATTGAAGGCACTACCCAATAAACAATGTACAACAAGGAAAGGCGAGCTAAGGTGAGGATTCATGCGAGCTAAGGTGGAAAAGGCGTGAGCCATGTGGAGTGCGAGTAGGAGACATGTGGAGGGGCGAATTAACAAGGGGATGGCAAGTGGCATTGGGTAGGTACTAATTCGCCTAGGTGTAGCATGGGAAACATCACAACCACTCACCATATTCCAACAAGGTTCAAACTCGAGCTCAAATGAGATTGACGTGAGGATTTAGGGGATTGACGTGAGGATTTAGGGGATATGCGAGTGGTTTGTGTGGAGACACATGTAACATGGTAGGTGTAGACTCGAGTCAATAAAGGGAGCCAAGCTTTGGTAGGTGTGGTGAGTTATGAGGTCGCCCACCCTATCACAAATGCATATCAACCAACCAATAACCAAATGCCATGTCACTAAATCGATTTTTTCATGAAGGAGGGCGAATTTACTTGAGAGGAGTATGATCTAGTGACTGGATGGATGACTGGATAGGCTTGGAGTTGATTGGAATCTTCCTAAATGCTCATTGCCATGTCATTTAGCCCTTTATTTTAATCCAATTGATTAATTTTGGAGAGATTTGGATTATCTCCAAAATAATCAATTTTATTATTTTAATTAATAATTTCTCTGTAAATGACTTTTCAGAGAAAATATTAATTACGGGGCTGAATTGACATCCGAAAGTTGGTTTTAGCTGCTCCACGGGTCATGTGTGATTTTTGGCTTATGAAACGAGCCATCAAACACTAAGTTCGGACCCCGGATGACTGACATAATTACAGACTCAAATTTCTCTATTTAAACTATAGAGAAATTTAATTAAAATTTAAAAAATAATAAAAAATTAAAAAACCCAATTTCAACGCGTCTGGTAAAATTTTTTCGAAATTTTTTCTGGGGGTCCTAGAGACCTAGGACATGACCAAAACCTATTCTAATAGTGTCTAGTAGGTTTATACATTATAGTTGGACCCTAATAACCCCCCATGGCCAAATTTCCAAAATCGGGCATTCCAGCTTTGGAGGAAGCGGGAGAAAAACCAAGAGATTATATTTCGCCTGAAGCAAAGTATAATCTGACGGTGAAAAAATTCCCTGGAATACCTTAGTTGTTTAATCCAGTCATGGGGAACCGAGCCACTCAGACCCACTAGCACACTTTGATACAAACCCCCATGGGGCCATGGTCATGTCGACTCAAAAACAAAACTGGCTAGCCAAAACTGGCTAGACCCAAAAATATGAAACCCAGATACTCTGGAAGTGAACACTGATGTGTTCCAACACTGGCGGCTCAATAAGGTTTCAACTATTGTACAAATCAGTTGATAACACAGTCCAAACACAAAGGTAGTAAAAAGGGACGTCCTCAAATTCAAAAAGTCAAGTAAGACAAATCAAAGGTTAAAGCCAAGTAAGGAAAGTCATGGATGGATGGAGTCAAAGTGAAAGTGGAGCCTAAGCTAACAGACAACTGGTGTCAAGAAAGACCATATCTATGCAAGGTAATAAACCAATGAGTTTTGTCAAGCAACCTAAATGTGCAAGTAAAATGTCCATTTTATAATTTATCATCAAGATAGTCCATTTTAAGTTTATAATGTTTGCCACATCATGAATCATATACCAAGCTAATGTTGTGAACATGACTAAAGCAAGAAGATAATAATCCACAGTCAATGATCAGAAATCCATAGGTCATACAACATCATCATAAGAATAATCATCATATATCATTTGAAACACTGCTGCAATACATCTCTAGGCACTGAACTAAAACTGTATGGAATAAAGGGTCACATCGGTCATCAAATCTGAACTCTCAAGGCTCAGCCTTGACACAAGGTCTAACATAAGTCTGAATAATACACTGCTCTGATCATGAGTGATCTCAAAATATAAAGTCATCATAGCCATGCTCTGAATAATCTAAGCTCTGGAATGTGCAGATATCTGTTAAGCAAGAATAGTAGCCCTGCTACTATGGTGTGATAACATGTTCCATACACTAATTGAAAGTTCATCATCACTGTATAAGGAAGGTTCACACTGGATGGTGGATGATGTGATCTTGTGGTCCTCTTGACTGTTCATGAGGTCAAGTGCTAGTGACTTCATCAAGGGGTGGCAAGTCCCTTGATGAAACAACCTGCTCAACCATCTCGAAGACCTAGGAGAAGAGGACATCACACATCATCATCTTGGTTAACTGTCCAAGATCCCCCTGGTTACTTGACCAGGTATGTACCTGCATGAACTGCTTGGTCCTAGACCAAGAATCTGCCTGGTCCCAGACCAGGATGTCTCTTTCTCAACCCGCAGGATTTGCTTCGTCCTCGTAACCAAGAAACTATCTGGTCCTAGACCAGAATACCCTAGAGACAGATAGGGGCCCTAGCCACATGTTAGGGACTTTGTTATGGCATCAACCTGCTTTGTCCCAGACCAAGAGCCCCAGTAGACTGCTGGGGACCCTAGGGTACCTTCTAGGGACTTACTCTGCCTGGTTAACTGACCAAGAACCCTAGTTAACTGACTAGGGTGCCATCTTCTCAGAGAATGGGTCTCGTAGCTGCATTAACTTTAATAGAGAGGAGTCCTTTGGGTTTCATCTCCCAAGAGATCCTTTGGACTTCTCAATGACTCATTGTTTCAGTTTATTATTTAGAATACTGAAAATATTCACATTGGAACCATAATCCTTACGAATTAGGTTTCCGGCAAGACTAATTACAATATAGAGTGGTTTCCATTGCTCTTCCCTAACTTCTAAATATGCACTGTTTATCTTTTCTCATACCATTTTTATCTTTTAGCTATTGCATGCAGTGATCTTTTGAATGCTTTGTTATTTACATCTATCTTTTTAAATCATTGTTTTAACTTTTATCAAGTATATATCTAAGGAGTGTTTTACTTCGTACTAGTTCTTATCTTAGATTTATTTCTAATGCAAGTGCTTGATTTACTTTTTTGTATCATATATAGTACTTGAAATCTCAAATTAACTCCTGTCGGAAACTATCAATTTCATTTATTTAGCGTATCCTCCCTTGGCTTTGTTCAGGGGTTGCCCTAAACAGAGGTTGAGTGTTCAGGTGACACTGGCACCCAACCTGAACTTGCCCCCAAGGCCTCACTAGTGAGTTGAGATTTTTCTCACTTAGGTTCGGATTAGGCAGCAACAGGTACTACAATATATATGTTCTGTATCTTTTTATTGTTTCCCTTTTTCTAGATTCTTTTTGTTTTTAATTTACTCCACTGCACTAGATGGGTTTGGTGGTTGTGTTTTACATAGAACATAGTTATTTCTTTCAAATTGACCTGGTCATGTCGTTCAACTAAATCTAGTGGTTTGTTTCTTTTTCTTGGGAAGTACCTTGGAAACCAGCCCTTATGTTTTTGCTTGGATATTTTTGTTAGTGTCTGACCCTGCTTGTTTATTTTTTATTATAAATTTGATTTTACCTTTGCAGAAAGCAAGCTCTGAGGAGGCATTATCATTGTTACAAATGGTTGTGGAGTCTTGCAAGTCTTTGCCACTAGCGCGCGGTTTTTTTTATGATGAATTAGCAGGACTAGTAGGCTATACAGAATTGCATCCTTCTGTTATAGAATGGTAACATTCAAGTGTAGATGCTTAACTCTACTCCAATGGTTGTATTGTGACATATTGGGTTTCTTGCATTAAAGGTTTTTATAAACATATTGTGCTTGTTTCTGGCAGGATATCCAAGCACACAGGAGAGTTTGAGACCCTCTTCCTTTTAGATCTTGAGTCTGGCCATCTTCAGGTTGAGCCTGGTCCCTGTGGTGGTCTAGAAGGTATACTGGACTTTTTTGTAAGCTAAATTACGATTTTCACAAAACAGAAACATTTGTCTGTAGCTTTGCTATCAAACAAACCTCATGGTAATCCGATTGTTTAATAATTTAATTCCTTTGTTGATGGTCATGCTATATGCTTCCCAGTTCACATGGTTCGTATTTTGATAGGCATTTACCTATGTACAGGGGAAATATGGATGAATTTGGATGGTGAGGTGTCACCAATTTGCCTTAATGTCCTACCTCTAGTGACATCTTATCAGCAAAGGTGACTGCTGAAAAGGATATGCTGTCCAATATATTCATTCTCGTCTCAAGGCAGCTTTCAGTTATGTCCATGCAGTGATATTATATTTCTTTTATGAATGTTCTCGGATTATGATTGCCTCTGGCTGAATGCTCTTTCAATGTGGGTTGTAGGTCCTCGCAGGCATTGCATTTTCTTCCTGCTAATTTTTATCTATTAGCGGTTGTGAGTACTTTGCATATGTTGTTTGTGCTTAGAAATATTGTTTGGCCTTGTTACTTTCACAAATTGTGATATTGAAATAATGGCATTTTGTGAAGACTTTCTAAAGCAGGTTATAACTTATTATTCAGTTTCAAATTATATAATTTGTATGATATAGGTGGAGCAACTAACAAACAAAGGTTCTCTTGGGAGCATTGATGCACTCCTTGGTTGTCCCTTGTATCTTCCGAAACATCAGGTCAGCTATATTCCATGTTCATGTTTTTTAAATTTTTTAATGAGATATTTCTCCTTTTTTCTTTGTTTCCTAGGAAGATATAACCCCCTTTTTTCAATAAGCAATGGGAGCCTGCAATATAGGACGTTGCCTAGCTCTTACTATAAATAATTTAATATTTGAAACATGTCTTTAGAAGGTAGTTATATTTCTTTTTTGTATTTAAATCATAGATGAAAAGATCAGCTTTGACAAAAAATCGCTGAGATTCTGGACATCTAGAACATTGGTGAAAATTTGGTAATCTGTGGCAAGCTTAATAAAATAAAAGTAAATTCATTTTTTTCAATTTAAAAAAAAATATTAACTGACAATAGCATCAAATAACCACATTGCCACAGTTATGAAGAAAAGAATAACATATAAGATGTATAAATTTTAGAATGCCAAATGATACATCAAACAATAATATTCAGTACTAAATCTTGATAGCTATTCATTCAAGATTAAAAAATACAAAATTACATCAAATATATAATAAATGTATCTCATTGTCATAAGCCATCTACAATTGATTAACTTATTAGCTAGCTACTGATTCCCTCTACCCTGTTTATGTGCAAAGGTAGTAGATTGTCCTCTTATAAAATAAAGCTTGTGGCCAGAGACGGATGGCCATTGGTGGGTATTCTACTCTGTGTAGAAGTGGTGTGGAGTTTGGCACCTCAACCTCCTCACAATTAGTCTCTTCCTCCCCTGTAGTGGTTGTTGGTCTTCTTCCCCTAACCTGTGCACCTGCTCCTCATGGAATCACTTAGGTGTTGTCTCCATAACAGGTCTGTGACTCTCCATTGAGGCTCTAAATGAATGCCGATGCCCATAAAATATCATGCTCCAACAAATGACTACATAACATCAAAATTATCGCCTATATTGGGATCCTCATCATCAACATCACCCTTTGCCTCCTTTGGCCTCTACAATGATCCTCTACGGACATCGGTACTAGTGCTTGGTGCTACTTGTGGATCCAATTCTGTCCACCTTGTTGTTGCTCAAGTCAGCAGTGCAGCACTCTCCAGTTTTGATGAATTTGACTAATCCAAGCATTAAGATGAGGCAAAAAGCTTAACATGCCTAACCAATAGTTTGGGCTTGAGTGAAGGGTACCTTTTTACTAAGGTAATGATGGATGAGTTCAGCATTCATTATCATCAACAACCACGTGCATAGAGGGTATGATGCTCTTGATCAAATACCGATCCCATACCTCCATGCATGGTAGAATCCAATATTGAAAAATTGCAATCCCACCAAATTCTGAATTGTAGAAATTTTGAAAACTGTTAAGATTGCTGAATTCTTAATGGTATATGAAATTCTACTTTCCTCACATGAAGTTCAATGAGGTTGGAATCAATCTCAAACATCCTGAACTATTAATGGCAATGTTAAAATTTTAAAAGGATAGAAAAGGAAAGATAAAGTAGAATGCCAACTTTTATTTTAAGAATTTAATATTGCAAGTTATGGCTTTCAACAGAAAATAAAGTCAGAAAATAACCCAAAAGTTCAAATTTTGTGCTTAAATTGGTGTTTTTATTACAACATTGAATTTAAAAAAAAAAAAGAATCATGCCTTTTCATTGACAATTTTTTGTTGAGTTTACTTCACGATTAGTTGTGATGGTGGCAATTTTTCAGCAATTTTCCTAATCTGTGAAATTTGAAATAGCTATCTTTACACTTTGTGAATTTCTTAAATTGTATGTTTTCCATTGACATAGAAAATTAGATGGTGCTATACTTCCACTTCTAGTCATATAATTGGTAATGATCTCTTGCAGTTTAGAAGCTAAGTTGCTCTGAAACGGATACGGATATGGGGAGGGACACGAATACGGCAAATTTTCAAAAAATATGGATACGATACGGCAGGGAAACGGCGTGTATATATATATATATATATATATATATAAAATCTAACTAAAATTTGAATAATGTCAAATACTAAATAAAATCTAACTAAGGTAAATACTAAATATAATATTTAATATAAAATAATGTTTTTGTTTAAAACAATTTTATAATTGAAAGCTACAGAATCTTAACTTTTAACTTATTAATATTTAAACTCCTAAGTTCTTAACTTATTAACTTCTTAATTTTTAACGATATAATAATATATTAAGCAAATATAATATATATTGTAATATTAAGCAAATAGAAGAGGCCCGAGGGTAGCCACTAGCCGCTAAAGACAAGCCAGGAGGCCCGCGGGTAGCCCCATTTGGCCCCAAATAAAATAAAATAACAATTTTAAAACAGAAAAAAATAAAAAAAGGAACTATTACTAAACTCGAGCTAACGTCACTCGAACCTCTGCGAGTCTGCTCCCCTGGATCGACAACTTCACAAACTCAAAGTTCAAACCTGACCACTCGGAATACTCTCGGACCTCTGCTAACTTGCTAAGTGTTAGAGGAACTCGGACTGGCTCACTGTGCTACTGCTCTGTGCTAGTGCTGAAAGCCTGAACCAATGAGGGATTCTCGGACCACAGCTAACGTGCCAACTTCCAAGCGACTGCTGAATATGCTTCCTGCAGACCACCAGAGACAAAAGTGCGTTGAATTGGCCGGTTTAGGGATTAGAACCATATTTGTAAAATCTTATTTTTAAAATGCAAGAAACGTCATCGAATTTCAACCGGATCCGTATCCACTTTTCCAGATCCGTTTCGGTTTTTTTGGATCCGTACCATGGCCGTATCACAGCTGTTTCTTATTCGAATTCGTTTCTGAAGCGGTGAACATCGTTTCAATAGGGTGGGAGGGCCGTTTCCAGTAACTTAGTTTAGAAGACTTATGGAATAGGCCCAAAATCTAGGAAAGCCCAACAATGAGATCTAAACTATACTCTTAATAATAATAATAATAATAAATTTATTTGTACTCAAATATGAAAAAATGAAATGAGACCTTAGATTTATATCTATAATCTATCTTGTGATATAAGCAATGGGACTAAAAGCATAGGAGTGACAGGAGATAGGTTTGTGATATTGTAAAGAAGCTATAAACAAGCATTCTGGAGGCATGCTTGAAGCCACACCAAGCGTAAATGGGGATTTGAAATAAACTTGATCACCAACAACTCCCCATAAAGTTTACTTTGGGTAAGAATATCGCAACATAGAAAGAAAATTTGAAGTGGGAATTAAGTTTGAAGCACTTCCTCATTATTGCCAATCTTTCTCATCCACAACATATTATGAAGCTTCATGAACTAGGATCACTTAGGCATTTGCCAAAGATATCGAAAATACTTTCTTCTTTCCTACAATTCTTCACTTTGACTTGTCCTTGTCGCATCTGTTGCCTCATAGTATGATGATGACTTTTGATGTGTTGTGACCAGTGTTGCAAGTATTAGTGATATATCACTGATGCCATGACATATCACGTGTTTCTCTAGTCGGTGATGTTACCACACAAACCAACATCTTGAGATTAAAGCCCTAACATTAATGATGGCTTATGGATAAACAAGAGGGAGGCCAATGCCACCACACCTAACCCTCATTTGCTCTTAGGTTAGATCTTCTCTAGCTCAAGGGATGAGTCCCTAGATAGGATTACTAGGGTTTATCAATGAAGCACAAGGTGAATTTGAGGAGTAACCCTAGTAAAACAAGGTTTATATGAAAGGAAAATATAGAGGTGATGAAGGGATTAGAGATCAATGTCTTATCAAATGGGCAAGCGAGGTCAATCAACGATAGTAATGGAGAGTTTACTAACATCCAATGATAGTTAGGGTTTGAGAGCCAATTCCTACCATATCCAAGAAAGGCCAGATTTATCCTATGATCTTCAAGGGAATACGCATAGTGGTATTATCACATCAAAATATTCATTAAGGATGGAATCCTAGGGCATACAATCAAGAGCTGAAAATATACCTCCTATTCAACCTTTAACCCAAACAAATTTAGCTTTACAATGTAAAGAGCTTACTTGCAGATCATCCCAAGTGTTCCTCAAAAACTAGCACCTTTTCCACAAACGAAAGTATGTGGACCCAATTGAGCTATGTGGACTCAGTGGACCCAATGGACCTGACACTATGATCGACAACTTCTCAAGGAGGTACACCCAATGTCACCTCAATGTAATCCCCTTCCTCTTTAGGCCATGGTCCTTGGGCCATGGGAGGCTCCTTGAACAAGGTGAGAATAGACTTGAAAGACAGTTAATGGAAACAAGCCTATCCCTACAAAACCTTCCCATTGTTAGTAGACCAGTGCCAATCAGAGTCAATGAAAGATATGCAATAAATGCTTCTTGACTTGGAGGCTAGGAGCGATAAAAAGCATGTAGCAAGATCAAGTACTTTTCTGCAGTAAAAACCAACAAGAAAAAACATGAGCAATATTCAAAACCAACCATTGAAATAATGCAAATTTTACCTCCCAGGAACCAGCTACAGGGGGTACATCAATCTCCCCTAGGGTGGATGAATGATGTGTTCAAAGCTGATTTATACTTCAGATCTGCAATTTACTGCAGTCCACGTAAACCAGAAATAAACTTTGCCTCTATTTCCCCCAGGTTAACATGGGTGACCTAGGAATTTAGGGGAAACCTCTCCAAACCCCTAGGGTTTGATTTCTTTGTCAAATTGGACCTGCAATAACAATATAGCGGACCTGCGATAAACCTTGGAGGGATGACATCACCCTACGTAGGGCTGATGTCACCTCTTTTTAGGGTTTTTGACCTAAAATCATTTTTTGCAAGATTTTTCAAGATTTTGGATTTATTCAATATTTTGCCAACTACATAAATGTATCACAGCAATTAACAACTTCAGAAATAACATTTTAAAAATAACTAGGGCACAAAATAAATATTTTTGGATTTTTGCAAAATATGTAATTTGTAGGGTTTTTTAGAATATTTGATTTTTTCATATTTTTTGCAGCATTTAATACAAGACTTTGATAAAAATAATATCTTAGTGAAGGTGAGGGAATAAAACCCAGGTCTTGTTTCTTAAGGCCATTGAGAAATCGTGATTATTGTTCCTTCCAAGAATTGGCAATCCAATTTTGAATGAATTAGGACAAACCAAGAAACCCTAGGTTGTGTTGGTTTTGACCTAATTAGGGCAAAGAGAGGTGCCAAAGGCCCAAGAAGAGAGACCCTGCTAGAGGGATGCCTCACTTACAAGACAATGTTATTATGCATAAAAAAGTTAAAAACCCCAATTTACCCTTAACTTGAATGTCTCCGACAGTTCAAGGCAAGAGAATCGAAGATCTTACCACAAAAGAAGAAAAAAAGAGAAGAGAGTAACCCTCCCAAGAATCTTTTCCCTTAGACAAGCCTTGCAAGATAGTTTAGAAGCTAAGTTACCAGGAAACGTGTGTATGGGGATGGGGACGGGGAAGGGGATGCCACTTTTTGAAATAGGGTACTTGGGTACGTCGGGGGTGTTGCCAGCTAAGTTGTACTTAGTTGGATTATCAAGCGAGCGGGCAGAGTTGAACATGTTACATGTTCATTTTTGATGATTTGATGTCCAGCCGGCCTTTTAAAGGCCCCATTTTTTTAAATTTTTTCCACATGTCCATGGCCCTGCGAGGTTTGTAATAAAATGTACTAGCATTGTGTTTTGTAAAAGACTTGGTTCCCTAGGACTTTTTGGCTAAGTCAGGTATTCCAAGGAGTTTTTTCACCTATCTATTATGTCTTGCATTAGTGCATAACATAATTAATTGGTTTTTCTCCTGCTCCTCCAAAGCTGGAATGTCTGGGGAGGCTGACGGGCCTTAGGGGATTGTTAGAGTCTATGGGTCAATGCATATGAACATTCTAGGTGTTAATTTTGAGTCATATGGACATGTGCTAAGTCCCTCTAGGTTGTTTTTTAATTTTCGGCAGAATTTAATTTTTTCGTAAATTGGGCCATTTTTTAATGGTTCAATTAAAAAATTTGTAAATGACCTGGAAGTGGCGTCTGGAGGTCGTTTTTGCCTTAGGGGTGCTCGTTTTCTAACTCAGAGCACCCCCTTAACCCCTAAACCCACTCTTTTTAATGTTTGGGTGATTATTTTTCCACAAAAATCCAAAAAACCCCCAAAAGTCATAAAAAATCAAAAAATTGGGAAAAGTGACTTAAAAAATATTTAATTTTTGGAGAGAGTTATGGGTCTGATTTTGACCAGCATGATTGTAGGAGAGTTTTTGGCTGATTTGTAAGGTGTTTGGGCAGCCCCAAATATGGAGAAAGTCATGCCCATTGTGAGGGGCGCATTTACCATTGTGAGGGGTGCATTCTATGACAATGGACAGCCACGATTTGAGGAGTGATCAGCAGATTTGATGCTGCTGCATGGGCACCTTTGGTGCTGTTATGGAGCAGCTATTTCAGTGGAGAGGGCAGCCCCATCCACTCCCTAAATCGTGCCACTCATCCCCTTCACCAAGTGCGCCCTTCACTCTCTCTTTCTCTATATATTGAGTGCTCTCTCCATTGTTGGTTAGGGAGAATTGGAGCACAAAACTTATCGTTGTAATACTCATTTGGTTTTGATTATGAATAAAGAAGACTTTGGAGGTCAAATCTGTGGTGTTTATTGTGTGAGTGGATGAACCATCTTTTGCTTGTACAATGGAGGTAACCCGTGCATAAGCTTTGATATCTATTTGCATCAACTGTACTCATTGGAAAGATTAGTACTAATTTATGAGATAGATTAATGCAATTTGCTTATTGTTTAGTCTATTGTTATATGTTTGTAAAAGTAATCATGTTTGCATATTTCATTTGTTTATGAATGTCTAACATTGATTTCTTTTTTTAGATGTATATCTACACTTGATCTTTGTTTGCAAAGTGTGTGATGTGCAGGTTATCTCAACTGGAAGTTGGTGGATCTTGTTTGTTTCCTCCCTTCTAATCTTTATTTGTAGATGCAGTCCCTCGGAATATCACAAACACAACCTTCAAAGCTTCGGATTTCAACCAAGATTTGCTTCATCTCTCTCTCAACTTTATTTAAATCAAATTTTCTGGTTACTCGTTACTAAGCATAAAGTGGATCTGATTTATATACTATCGTTAACATTTTAAATAAATCAAGATTTACTTTTAGAAAGGTCTAAGTCTAGTGGTTTGTTAAAGCTCTCATTTTTAACTGATTAGATCTTTACTTCTTTCAAAACTTGCAAAAAATTGTTAAATTTTTCAAAGTTTTGTTGAGTTGTTGCAGTTCTGATTTTAAAAGTATATTTGGCTGTCCAAGAGCATACAATTTGCAGCTCATAAAGCTTGCAAAGACCCCAAGCAAAACAAGCATTACTGCTTGTTTTACTTGGTTAAATTTTGCAATTTTTACTTAGATTTTCACTTAGAAATTTTTGGGTTTTTTAGGAGGTGTTCCAAAGACACTCTTAAAGTGTTTTTGGGCATCTTATACTAATAATTGCTTGCTGGTTTGCAGCAAAAGACGAACAGGTAGGAGGAGGTGCTGCCGAAATTTCGAGGATCCAGGCAATCCGGAGGACCAATTTTCATATTTTTGCAAAACCGGTTAATTTTTTCCTCAAATTTTGTAAGCCACCAAGTCGCTTTAAGTAGACTGGGGCACTTCTCTGATCATTGTAAACAACTATTAAACGAGAGCAAGTGGGCTAGCCAGTGCCTATACCCCATCCCCCCAGGGGTGGCCTGTGTCGTCTCTTTTCATGGTGTGATTTTTTTAGAGTAGTTTATTTCTTTTATTTTCGGCATTTAATAAAATTAACTAGGATTAAAATTAACCTTGTTGGTCCGTTCCACTGGCGGGCCATAAGTTCACTCACAACGTAGTTTTTTCATTTTTTTTTACAAGCTCAAAACGCTCCCCTTGCTTTCCCGAAGTAGGGTTTCTGTATGAGGGCTTGCCCGAAATACGTGCCTGAAAAGAGACTCCTGGGGTTTAAAAAGATAAAGTTTGGTTTCATAAGTTTTTTCTAAAAATACCAAGATCTTCTCCCGTATGCTCTGTGGCCGACTTGCAGCTCAGTCTGATCCAGTTGGTACACATCAGAAAGGAGGGGATGACTAGTAATAGGATCTAACACCGCCCTAATAAAAAATCCTTTTTGTGAAAATCTGAGACAAACGAATATTTTGTTGTCGTGGGCAAATTTCTCAGAAGGCTTGGGACAACACTGAGTAGTGACCTCTTGGAAACCGTTAGGCTTGCCCTCGTTGGTATAGCATCTGAACACCTCCTCGAGACTCCGATTCAGCCCAAGCCTGAGAGGGAAGCCACGCTTCAAAATTCCGGACATGTTCCCTCGTACCTTGCGTATATTGGGAACCCACCTACCATAATAAAAAGATCACCATCACATTAATTTTAAAATAAACCAAGAACACTCGCACAACATCTACTTTTTCTGCTTATGCATTTGTTTATTGACTCCATTATAAGGCACTGGTCTTGTTTAATGTTATTTCATATTATTGACTAATGTGCAAGTAATTGATGATTATTTTGAATGGGAGTAAATGATGAATGATTGTTTTATTTCACAAAAGTATATGCTGTTTATTCTTGGTTACCAAAAATATTTTCCTAACTCCTAGATTAGACGCCTTAGTTTTTTTTCTTTTCATTTTTAGGGTCCACCCCCCTTGGCTTCACTAGGAAAGCCTAGACGGAGGAGTCGAGTCCCAAGTGACAGCACTTGACTCTGACTTGCCCCCAAGGCCACACCAGCAGCTTGAAGACTTCTGCTGCGTTTTCCCTAGGTGTGGAACCAGGCGGCAACATTTTGGCGCCGTTGCCGGGGATAAGTCTTTTTATTCCCGGAATACGACTTCTAAGTTTTCCTTTTTTGTTTTTGCTTTGTTTGATGAATCTTTAGATTAGATTTTTAATTTTTTATTTGGCGACTCCACTAACCTTTTTTTTCCTTTTATAAAAGTTCAAAGAAAAGCAAAAATAGAATTCTTTGTGAGATTATTTCATATGCGTATTTTTATTCTCACATGGCGACTCCATTGAAGGGATAAAACCTTTGTTTCTTATATAGTTTGTTGAGACTGTTTGTGTGTAGATGAGCCTGATGCATTACAGTAAAATCTATAAAGCTCACCTTTTGACAACTCCACTGATTCAGTACCAGATATATCCCATGGTCATTTCAAATGCAGGCTATTGATCTTTGAAAATGGATGATAAAGAGTCTAGTGAGCAAATTTCCGATGCACATCCTCCCATTGACTTCTCAGACATCCCTGGTTTCCCTAATTATCATGATGGTGAAGATGTATCTGATTATCTATCGGTCTTTTGGGGAGATGATGATGATGTAGAAACTCGACATGTCTTTTCTTTTCTTAAAGTTGTGGCTAACTTCAAAGTCTTATATGAAGATAACATAATGGAGATGTTTGCTAGTACATTACAGGGACCTGTTTATCAATGGTATTTTAAAGAGCTTCCAAATAAATGTATTAACTCTCTTTCGAGCCTCCTTAGAATATTTATAAGGCAATGGCATAATAAAGGAGCTAGTATGGAGCACTTGGACAGGATCCTTAGAAGGTACTTTCTCTTGTTCATACCTTGGATTGAGTATCATAAGGAAGACCCCAACTTTCCTCGTATCATCATGACAAAGAATAATAAATATTGGGAGGTGCCTCTAAGTTATATCAATCGTGTTGATCTCCCTATAGCACAGTCTGGCTTTAAAAAAGAGATTCAACATGACCCTATCGAAGAGTTCCATGAAGTACCCTTAGCTGAAGATTTTGTTGAAAACCGTCCTCTTGTCACCATAGCTGAAAACATTGACAATATGGAGTGTTCTCAAATCTACGATGATGATCACATGTGTGTTTCAGATTTGCCTAAAGAGGAAGCCATTATAGAAGTTGACAAAGGAATTCATGAAGGGTCTTCAATTGAAGATGTTTCAGAAGAGCTTCCTCAATTTGCCATTGAAGATTTGGGATTTCATGATTACTTTAGTGAAGATGATGATGTTTGTACTTCAAATTCACCGAAGGAAGCAACCATTACAGAAGCCTCTAACGAAACTTGTGATGATTTTTGTATGGTTTATGATGACACTCCTCCTTTTTCTCCGCATAGTGGTGAAGTCTTGGACAACTTTATACCTTGTAATATCTTTCAAACCAAGCCTTCTGAGGATAAGTATTATGAACATGAGGATGGGCATGGCCAGGGTTGTGATGCAATAGACAAAGACTCCCCCTTCATTTACAAGGATGGGCATGATGATTGTTGGATGGATTTAGAAAAACCCATCTTTGATATATCAAGAGAGGGGAGTGTTGATTTTGAGACCTTGGGAAATTTTGATATGGAAGAGGAGCCTGTAGATATTTCTCATGATCAATCAGAGCCATTAATGAGTATTAGTAACGAAGACTTGGATCAACAGTATAACGAAGATTTGGGTAGGATGAAATCAGTGGAATGTCAGTTTCAGCCTTCATCAGCACATTCAGAGGTTCCTTATGATTTGGAGCAGCTTGGGGCTTATACTTTCACAGAAGTTTACTTTCAGAAGGGCCCTTCAGATCAATATGATGAGGTAGTTGGTTTGCCTTATCATTCCGAGTTTTTTCTCAACTCTATCCAGTCATGGGTAGAAGAGGCCTGCATGAGGACTTACCATTGGGGGAAACACTTCAAAGATTTGTCATATGCCTATGATCACCAATCCAATCCTCCAATCCAGAATTATCATGCAGGTTTGCATTTTCTAAATAAGGTATCCTTGTTTTGGCTGGTAACCAAACACAAGTTGAAAAGTTTTTATATTGATAAAATGTTAAGATGGTTGCATTGGATTTATCATTTTACTTAGCATTTTATTATATGCTTAGAGTAGGAAAATAAGCTCATCAAGTGAGCATTTACTTTCAACATTTTTTTTTTTTTCAATACTTTCTTTTTATGTACTTAGAATTTTTCATTAGTCAATTTTTAGTTTTTGAATAATGCATTTATGGTTCATTTGCCTCTTATAAGAACTTGTGCTACTGAAAGGTTTTCTTGTCAAGCTGAGATGTTTTTACAGGTCATAGAAACCGGAGATTCTGGTGTTCTCGTATGCTCTCCTTTCTTGAAGACCAGATCGAGCACACGTTGGCAATCCAATTTTGAATGAATTAGGACAAACCAAGAAACCCTAGGTTGTGTTGATTTTGACCTAATTAGGGCAAAGAGAGGTGCCAAAGGCCCAAGAAGAGAGACCCTGCTAGAGGGATGTCTCACTTACAAGACAATGTTATTATGCATAAAAAAGTTAAAAACCCCAATTTAACCTTAACTTGAATGTCTCCGACAGTTCAAGGCAAGCGAATCGAAGATCTTACCACAAAAGAAGAAAAAAAGAGAAGAGAGTAACCCTCCCAAGAATCTTTTCCCTTAGACAAGCCTTGCAAGATAGTTTAGAAGCTAAGTTACCAGGAAACGTGTGTATGGGGACGGGGACAGGGAAGGGGATGCCACTTTTTGAAATAGGGTACTTGGGTACGTCGGGGGTACTGTAGACACACACACACACACACACAAATATATATATATATATATATTAAAATTATAAAAATAAAACATGTCACAATCACATCATATATGCATATTTCTAAATTCAATGATTCATATGTTCACATTGAAAATTTGAAACATAAAATAATAAATTTGATAAATCATAGACTCATAGTAGATATCAAGTGGAATTCTGGAAGTTATATAATTAATAATATAGAATATTATATGTCCATGACTCCATGAGTTCATACTTCATTGTCATACTACATTCAAAATTTGCCTAATGGCATTTATAGACATGAAAAATAAAGTTCAAAACAGTAAACAATGAACAAGATAGCTGATTTGGATTCATCAAGCCATGTCATCAACATCCTCAGGATCAATATCATCACCATCACTAAGGTCAATGGTGAGGCACGACAATGAAATGTTAAGGGGACCCAAGTTTAGGTAAGGGCCTACTTCTTATTTGTTTAAATTTTTAATAATGTTTATTAAATTATTTATTAAAGTTTAATTTTTAAAACATTGCAAATCGACCCCCTAATTGGCGTATTGACCAAACTTGACTGACAAGCGTACCCCAGGCGTACCCAAACACAGGGCACGACATACCGAAATCCGTGCAAGTACACAAATTTCATGGACGATGTCTCGGGTACGTGATGTTTGATTTGGGTACGATAGGGTACAGGTACATACCTTTCAAGTACCCAAGTACCCGGTTCGTGTACTCGGTATGTGTTCATGTAACCGACCCCCCGGTACGGGTTCCCATGCAACACAGTTTAGAAGCTTTCAATCACCAAAAATTACCACATTAAGCCTTTAGATGCTCAAGAAGAGAAGTGCGCACCACTTAGCTCAAGTAGACAAGTAGAAACAAAGATAAGATTTTATTTGATTCCATGATCTTGAGTTACAAATGAATGAGTGTCTTTTTATTTATATGTGACAAGACATGCCTTTTCAAAAAGACATACCTTTTCACTCCTCTAGGTCGACCCACCTAAAATGTCTTAAAATGACTTCACATGAATTTTTTAGGGTTTGTCACCCTTATTTTGTGGAGTAAACCTCATAGAAGATAAAATAATGATAAAAATGATGACGTGCGACAACATGATGAAAAGTTTAGTTTGGAAGGAGGATGCCATGTCCCATCTAACCCCAACATTGTGCTCTTTCCCTCAACGCCCTCCTTCTTTAGGTGGTACGACCTCTTCAAGCTTGCAAAGAAGGTGGACGATTTGTCCTTGATGAATAGAATGACCAAGAGGAAGGAATAGTACAAATAAAAAGAGGTCCAAGAGGGCATCCATAAGGTGTGCTAAGCCGGGTATGACAACCCTTACATGCGCAATCACCCATACATAACATAAACATAAGTGTGTCTAGGAGCGCCTAAGCCATGTGTGCTAATAGAGTCATCCCAAGAAGCACTAGAGCACCAAACCAGGGCATAAATGCTCAACATGATGGGGCACTTCCGCCCATCAAGGGGTAGTCAGCGAAGCCACTAATCCATCACTCCTTGAAATGAAAACCAAGAAGACTTTCCATGACCAAACTAAGGGCCTTGAGCCACACTAGACCAACACTTTTACATAAAACAAGTCCCAACTTGGCCTTTACAATGAAGAAAGGACCCCACATCTTTGGTACATTTGTTGTGGCACACTGCAAAGAATCAGGAGGGTAACACCAAGCAAGAAATCATAGTTGATTAAATTACACCATAGCATTAGTAGATTTCCTCATCATAGTGCTAGCATCAACCATCCATAAGCACCAAGAGATATTTCATTAAGTCTTAGTGGGATTTCTCCCCCAATACAAACATGAGAATCCCTTATATAAGTTGTAGCTCCATCTCATTTTAGAATAAAATATGAATAAACTAGGCTAAAACCCTAGATCTAGCAAAGGATGGAGTAAACAAATCAAAATACTCCAATAAACCCTAACAAACTCTAACAAGATCCACAAAATGAGGTGGTAAAAACCACATGTACAAAATCCAAGATACATAAGACCTGATAAGGAGGGCAACTCCATCAAATGAGGAAAAACAACAAGTAGCGTATGGATCGAGGTGTATGAACAAAGAGAGTTTGAATACTATGGAGAAGAGATTGCTAAGCCATACAGTAATGTGCCATGACTAGTCCAAATAGATTTTCAATTTATACAAGAATAACTGAGAACCCTTTTCAAGAACATGAATTTACAACAAAGAAGATAATGTCCAACCATTAAACAGTGAAGGAACAACTATAACATGAAATTACAAGTAAAGAGGACAAAGTAGGAGAGACTTCTAAAGAATGAACAACCTAACAAGACCACATCTTCAATTACAATCTGATAAGATCAAGTGATCCATAACATGTGCCACAATCAATCTAAAATTACAGTAGAAAATTCCTTAGCATTCAAGGTTACATCAAGGATTATGGAGGCTTTACAACCTCTACCTTAATCTCTTTTCATTATGCAGAACTAACCGATAACAGAGATTATTTCCAATAGAAAATACAATGGCTACCATTGCATAAACCCTAATCATCAATGAGAAAGAAAAGAGAAAGATGAAAATGTCACACATGCTTTCCCCTATAATTATTCCTTGCAATAGGTTTTCAACTAGGCTTGGAGGGGATTTCCTGACAAATCCAACCATGATAAACAACGGAGGGATCTTCTCTTTATATAGAGATCTAGCTCAATCTCTCCAACAGTAAAATATAATTAAGTGAATTCGAGATCTATTTTTCTTGCCTAGAACAAGTATTAAATTAAGTGCACATTAAGTCTCTTCTAGGACACTAGTACTCAACAAATAATAAAATATGCATAGGAGAATCTTGCAATGAATCTTGATGCCAGTTGCCACCTTCCTATCTGTTACCGTTCAAACTAGCAACCTTGCGACTTGCTAGTGAATGGCAATCATTGGAGAGACTTGAACCACTGTCACCTTAGCCCACTCTCTTATCTTCTTTGGGAATTATTGTTATCCCAAGGGGAGAGCCCTTTATCGATGCCTGCAAACAACCTAGTACAAACCATGATTGTTCTAATGCCTTTAAGTTTAGATCAGTGCCTTTAATGGAGTCAAATAGAGAATGAAGAAGGCATACATAACTTGTCCAAGAGTTAGTGTGACTGGCTGCCTGTAAATGTTAAGTTTGATAATGAGCCTTGAATAATGGGCACATCAGTAAAACAACAATCAGATCAACAGTTCACTGGTAGATATCAACGAGTAATAGCAATACTATAGCCACCCTTTAGTACAAGTGAAGATAACCAGTTTGCAATATAAACCACAGTAAGTTTGGCTTATTGTCAGCATGTAACAGCACAATGGAGATCCTAAAATATATGGATGCAATAGGATAAGCTCAGAATCATAACCAGTGGAGTAATATAAACTCAACAAATTTCTGTCGAGGAGCTATTTCAACTGGTCACTTGCATATATCAAAGGATAAGTATCAATACATAGTGCTGATATTTATTTCACAAGTCCAATTTAGACAATGATTTCAAATAATGAATGCAACAGTACAACAACGAACAACACAGGAATCCAATAACTGATTGGCGGATAAAGGATAGAGTACAACAGTATATATCAACCACTATGCTCAACCAGAAAAGTAATCTCAATTGCATTCAAAATGTATTAGTCAATAACGTTGCTAAAATATGTTTAGAATCCAATCATTGCGCACGTATATGTCACTGTAGCAAATCAATATTTGGCAACAGTATAGATCCAGCATTTGGCAACAATATAGATCAGCAGCAGACACAATAAACAACCTTTAAATAGTATTAGATGTAACGATTAGCCAAACACCTATTCATTCATCATCAGTAGTGGACTGTCATAAGAAATAGTACACATCAGCTGTGAAAAACAGTTAGCAGCAGCAGCGATGACAGTGATAAACCAACCCTACAAGGCACTTTTAATACTTCAAATAAGTTCGCTCTAGTGGGAAAGATAACCTCGTAAACAGGCCAAATTCACTTAGCCAATCAGACTTGAAAATTTCAACAGCCCTAACCAGTTTTGACAGTCTGCAAAAAATTATAGTCTGTAATTTTCTCCACAGTGAGTAATGAATCAGACCTAACCCTTTTTTCCACCACAAATGATGATGCCTTATAGGATTTTAAATTAAAACAGGTAGGCCGAATTCCTCTGCGGGCTTGAATTTTTTTAAATTTTAAACATTTTTTGATTTTTTGGAATTTTGTAGTTTTTTGATTGTGCAGAGTTTTTAGGGTTTAAAAAATGCAGGCCGAAGATTAAGGATGCAGAAATCTCAGGGCCCAGAATTTTTTGATCCCAAAAATTTAGGGCCGAACTTTTTAGGGCCGAGATTTTAGGCCCGAAATTCTAGGAAGCCGAGTATTTTATTATTTTTTGGTTTTAAGAATTTTTAGGGTTTTTGTGATAAAAATGAAGACCTAATCTAACCCTAAACTAACCATGCAAATTCATAAATTTACACATGAAATACTGAAATCTGATGAAAATTACAAAACTTAGGGTTTTTTGAAGTATTACTTCAAACCCTAGGGCAAGAGGGATGATGACCAACCTCCCTCTTGGAATGATTTCTCCTTTCTTCCAAACTAGGGCATCCAATAACAACCTCAAGGGTTCGTTGGAGGAGCCTAATTTAGGCAAAAATCAGAGATTCAAGGCCCAAACACAAGAAAGCTCCCTCAAAGGCATGTTTTCTACCATGCAAAAGTTGACTAAACGCTGGTAAGAAGCCTGTTATCACATCCATAGTAGACGGGCTACCATGATTGCACAACAGTTCATTGTATATTTTTGAGCTTTGCCTTTACACAGTTTTAGTGAGATCAACTATGATGAGTAGTATTATTGATGATCACTCACATCAGAGCAGCCACAGATCAGACATGCAGTAGACCTTATGCCAAAGTTGAGCCTTTTGACCTTAGATTTGATGACCGAGATGACCTTTTATCCCATACAGAGCAGTGCAGTGCAGTGCCCAGAGTTTTAGCAGCAGTGTTTCATTGGTTACAGATGATCCAGATAGCAGGTACAGGTATATGGCCCAGCAGGTATATGATGTGCATTGGTTTTATTATCTTGCGCTTTTGGTCATTTTGATAGCTTGACTTAGTATCTAGTGATCATGATCTGGCAGTACATATGTATGAAATGAATATGGTTGATTATTGATTATCTAAATGGTTTTATTACTTACATTTAGAAGCTCTTGTTTTATACTCGTTGGTTTTATACTCGTTGGTTTTACCCTCTTAGGAGTGTGGACATGATTATTACCACCTTTATGGTTTGCTAGCTTAGGCATCACCTTCACTTTCCCCATCTGTCCATTATCTCTCCCTTTATTGGTTTTTACCCTGACTTACACCTCAGCCTGTGGTATGGAGGATCTCCCCACTTTTGCCTCTATGTTGGATAACATCCCTGTTAGTTTGTGTCTTGGCTCTGAGTTGGCAACAAAACTTACCCTTTGGTAAGTTGGATTTGATACCTTGATCACTCTAGTCGGTTGCCTCGATGTTTGGTCTTGATTGTAGAAAGTCCCCCTAGTTGCTTGAGTTGTGTTGGCTAAAACCTGAAGCAAATTGTACTACCATCATTACATATGGAAACTGTTGTTATTTCTTTTATGAAAGCCCATGAAAATACTTTAAAAACTGTGTTTCTCAGCACAATGAAAGAGGGTTGTGAAATGAAATGGAAACCCAAAGGAAAAACACCTTGGATGAAAGCTTGAGTAGTTGTGCTTATAAGCACATGCAAAATCCCCAAAAGGGTTATGGAATGAAATGAATTGGAAACTAAACGCACCTTGGATGAAAGCTTTAGTAGTTGTGCTTCTAACCACATGCAAAATCCCCAAAAGGGTCATATAGGCCTAAAGAAAGCAGTGGTTAAATGTATGCTAAATCCAAAGACTGTTGGCCAAGGAAATGAAATGTAATGATTAATTCCTCACGGAGCCCACGGGTTGTGATGTGAGATGGAGTAAGGGACAACTAATTCTAAGTGTCCCCTAGAACCTCAAGTTACGGTTAGTTGGGCACCCAGTCCTTGGCGGTTCTAGAAAAGATCCTCACGGAGCTGATACAGCTTGGATGTGAGTTGTAGACATTTGCCAAGGTTGAATAAACATTCCTCTGAACAACTTATTCCATTTGTGAGACACTGCTATTCCCTGTGTGTTTTCCCATATCCAAAGTATCACAGTATTGAGTCAGTCAAGTCATCCCCTTATCCTAGCCTTGCATTCTTCACCCTCACCCTTTGCTAGCAAAATGATCATGTCTACATAATGAGTATATTCCTAAGGTTCTTTTGTAAGTAAATGATTATTTAAATTGATGCTTGATATAATTATCTATTAATTGCCAGTGAAATGATGCTTAATACTTTAAGTCTTGGTATGAGAATGTTTAAAAGAGCATTCCTTAACCATTTGCACTTGCAGCGGCAAGCTTTTCTAGCCTGGGTCATATTTTGATCAGTTTTGACCTGGTCAAACCTAGTTTGACCAAGTCAGCCTTGGGATTCGTGATGATTTGGACCAGTGATGTTATATGATGATCTATGGTTCTATGATGCACCTTTGATGACCCCATATAGTGGACATAGGTTTCAGATGATGGTCGATGTATTTGTTTATGGTTATTATTATTTCCAAACCATTTATTTTATTATTGTCCGGGTATGGCTGAGGCTACATATGATCTTATAGGTTTCCACAAGGTGTATGGTTACTCATCTCTAGTAGATTTGGACCTTCTGAGTCCATTGAGACACTCAGTTATCAGTTTCGGGCACTCTCAGTGAAGATATGGTCAGATTTCCACTTTTGACTGGTTTTACCATGCAGAAATGGCCTGTCCAGCAGTTGCATTGAGCTAGCACGTTTACCTAGGGCGCTACAGAGGAGAGGGGTGTTCCAGCCACTTGTTATTACCATATTACCCTATCTCCAGGCATGATGGTACAGTAAGATTTTGTGCTCGGGCATCAAGCAGTGAGTTACAGGCATTTTGATGGTTTTCAGGTTGAATAAAAATGGGATAAAAGGGTCATTGAGGAAATCCATTTGGGCTATTGAGGCAAGGTTTTGGCATGAGGTTTGTTCAGAGGTCATCTGTGATGTATCCCACTCCTTCCAGATCAACTTGCAGCATTCAGTGGGGTCCACACACTCTCTGGGTTGTGATTTGATGTATTATTCTCTCATTGAGGGGGCCATGATTTGATCATTTAGTCACTTGGACATGTTATTAAGCCATATTTTATATCATTGTGCCATGGGGTGATGCTAGTGAAGGATAATAAAACCTCCTAGCGCCCACCATGTGCTCCTAGTTGCTTGTCCTAGTCACTTTATGTGGTACACACTTGTCTTAGTCATTTTTATGTGGTGCGCACCCCCCTAGGGCCACTTTTAGTGAGTGCGCACCCCCTCTAGTGAGTTGATCCATGTTATATTATTCCAGCTCATCTTAGCTGTTGATTGTATTGTATTTATCTTTTGATCTCCACCACTCGTTTGTAAAGTGGTTAGGGCTTTGGTCTCTCTCCTCCTATTTAAGGAAGAGGCCCCCCTATTGTAAAAGCACCTTTGGGCTCTGGAAAACTTGGAATAAAAATACTATTTTTGTAGATTTGCTTCTTTGGCTTCGATGGTTTATCTTGCAAGTTGAATATACAATCTTTTCTCTGTGTTATCATTGTGGATCTCGCTTGTCCAAACGTTTTCTTTACAGGGAGGCCGTGTGGTTGAAGAGGAGGACGATTTGAGGGGACGCTATTGTGGGGAAACCCCATATCTTACCTTTGGATTTTCTTTTGTCTCAGGGAGTATCATTATTGTATCTTAGTGACATAGTTGATGCTTTTCGTTTCATCTTTTCATCCTTATAGTCATTTTCATGCTAGATTGATTTTCATATAGATCGTTTCTTGCAGGAGAAGGGCGCACTTGTCACCTTGAAGGGATAGTGATTTCACTTAGATAGGCTGGATCTCACTCTTGATTTCGTCACTTGGGAAGGATTATCAATTTGCAAGGTAGTCGCAAGCTTTAGAGGTAAGATTTACAAGGTACGTATCTTATTTCATGCATTTTACCCATTGGTCACTTCAAACCCTCATCATTAAAACCCTAGATTTTAGATCTGATAAGATTTGGCGATTGCTTGGGCTTAATAATTAAAACCCACCTCACTAATAATTAGTAAACCTTGGAGACCAAATTTGATGGGCATCCGATTCCATTTACCCCTTGATCTAAGGCACTAGGCCTCTCCAAGGGAGGTCGCACTTGTGGGTAGGTGGGCATTTTCCAGATCTGTCACTTGGGTATTGCTTGTTCCTCATCAAATTATCAGATCCATTGATTAGCAACCCTTCGAGTGCCATCTCAACTTGATTTTCACCTTGTGGACCGCATTTTGACCATTTTCCATATTTTAAGGGTGGGCCCCACTTGGATCTTTCTATTTGGCATTAGATCTATCTAGATCTACTTATCTAAACTCATAAGTGGCTTATTATTTCATGGTTGAACATTTATCCATCTTATAAGTCCCCTTAACCAAGCCCTAACTCCTTGGGTCCACTTATTATTCCTAGATCTAGATCTTTTCACTCTTGATCTTCTCCTATTTCACTTTAACATTTCCCTAGGATGCCTTGAGTAGGTTCTCCCCCTTGGTCTTGTTTAGGCTAGATCTAAGGTGAAGAGTGCCTCGGTTAGCGTGACAACCAATTGCATTGGGAATCGTGGCATCTCTTGGGTCACCTCTTTAGTTGTCCAACGCCTCTACCATCCTGGATAGGATCACCTTTTGGGATAACTACAAGTTGTGTGATAACAAAGCCCTAGATAAAAAAAATGCAGCATTACAACCACCATTCAATCATCAAAGAAGCATAAACTCACCAATTTTACCAAGAAAATCAATCCTTGAGCTTGTGTTAGTCCAACAATGCTAGCATCAACCTTGCATGTGCATAGAAACCCTAGAAGACACTCTAGTTTCCATTTCAAGCAAAAGAGAAAGTCATCCAAGATGTGCGCATCACTTTAGAGAGCCCAAGAACGGTAAAATGGTAACATAATGAAGTTTGATCCCAAGTCTTGTGCTTTACAAATGACAAATGAATGGATATTTATATCCATTTTAGCACAAGATTTTAATTTTTTATCAAGCCTACATATCAATTTCAAATTAAAACAATATAATATTAAAATATTCCAAAATAGGACAAAATTAGGGCATGTCACCCAGACGTTGGGAACTAAGCCCTAAAACCAACATAAAATGATGAAAAAATTCTAAAATAAGCAAGCCAAGGCCTCACTGTGACTGCAAGAGTGAGCTTAAGGACGATGTTATGCCCCTACTAACCCAAAATGATGAAAAAAGTTCCTCAACGATCCCCTTGCCTTAGCTTGAGGCTTGATCAATCATGATGACGTCATAGGGACGATTTGGTCAGAGAGGACAAAATCAGTTGCAGAGAAGGGTCCAAGTGGGGGTGAACTTAGGGATGATCTCCCTAGATGAAGCATAGTCCCCCTCAAGGCATAAAAGACATGGTGGTCATGTGACCCAATGGCCCACACCTGGAAGCTTTGGATACCAACCCCAAGGCTTAAAGCCTCTAAAAGGGCAGTCAACAATGCCACTAAGCCATAGTACTTCCAAGAGTAGGACCAAGGAGCCCAGCCATGGCTAACCATGCATGGACAGCCCCACACTTGGCCTTTTGAAAAAAATTACCTTTCTGTACCAAACGACTTGCTGGAATGTTGTAGATTGCAGAAGCGTAACACTATCCAAAGCACGTCCATGTAAGATCCTTCTTCGAATATGTGCTAGATTTTGTTGTGCCACGTGTCTTCATTATCCTTGGAGCTCTCTTCAAGATAGTTCGTCAAGGTAAGGCATTACTTAGGCCTTGAGGAATGTGCTAGCTGCCATGTGTCTCTTTCTCCCTTGGAGTGTTATTCATGAGGTTGACCTTCTAAACCATGACCAATAAAATATCGATATAAGACCATGTCAGGGGAGCACTAAACCAAGTCAAGCACTAATCCTCTTTGAGATGATGAAATGATGCCAAGTGTAACAAGATGAGCTAGGGTGCTCCTCAAACCAAGTCAACAACCTCCTCAGAAAGTGGATCTCATTGGTGAATGTGCAAGAAATTGCCCATTGGTTTTTTTATCAACCCCATAGTATAAGGTGACCTCAACTAATATGTCTCAAATGTGAGTCCATGTTCTACTAGCCATTATATTCCTTGGAATGCTCATAAGGAAGACCACATATAAACTATCTCCAATAAAATAATGAGAAAGACCATGTCAAAGGGAGTGCTTTCTAAGCAATGTAATTATTCCTCTTTTGGATGCTAAAATATTGCCCAACGTCCCCCTTAAAGGTATGACACTTCCTCTAAACCATGCTTTGACCTTGATTCTAGTACATTTGTGACGAACTCATCGTCCAAAACGACCTCAAAGATGTCGTGCCCTAAATGTGTGTAAGGGGTGGAGTGCTCCTATATGCAATAAACCATAAATGGGTGGCATAAAAACCTAGGGTGCTCCCCAAACTTTCGAACTTCTCTCTACATGATGTGGCAGTGCCTCCAAATATGTGATTGTGCCTTGGGATGTGTGAGATGCTTCCTCAACAAACAAATATGCATGAAAATATGCCATTAAGGGCCCTAAAAGGCATAATTCTGCCACATGTGCCACAATGCCTCAAAATATTTAGTAATGCCTCAAAACATGTTCCTTAGTGAAGGAATAGACATCAAAAGTTGCCATTATGGCCCTCACATCAAATTATCCAAACTCACTGAATAAGGTCTTAAAGACTAGTATAAGTCCATGCATCATGAGTGGTAACAATGCTCACAAGCACCAAGAGAACTGGAGGAGTGAATAGTCCACATCCCAACCCAACTCAACAAGAGTATTGTAACGCTGGCTAAGAGTGTCCTCTTTATTAGCATACAAAGATAACTTACAGTGCCAAAAGGAAGACCTTTTGTGTTAAAGTAAATCTTAGATTATAATGGTCAATTAGATATTAGGCATATGCATTAATAAAGTCATTTTGAGTTTCAGTTATTTTATGTTGTTATGCTTTCTATCCATTTGGTTTTCTTATGTGTTCGATTTCCTTGATGTGGTATCAAAGCTTGGTTAGAGCTACATAGTTTGTGAGAGCGTGAAGACCTAGGGACTACTGTTGGCTGAGATGGATCAAGGGATCGGTAGTGTGACACATTGAAGAGTTAAAAGGATTTCGTTGAAACCAGGTGTTTATTTGTTTTAGTTTTCGGTTGAAGCAAAGTGAATTTTTTTGTAGGGAACCTTGCATATCAAGGTTCCAAAGATTTTTTTTTTTGAAAAGCATACAGCTTTGTTGCGAAGGAAAAATTTCTATAATACAATTGTACAACTTGTACGACTGTATAACTGTCATACAACCATTGACCTCAATAGCTAAAGTAATTTCAGCCCGCGTGTGTGATTTCGTTGGACTGTACAAACGAACAATCGGTTGTATGAGTATAGATCAGCTGTCAAACGAGTCGCACAAGTCCATACAACTGTATGATTTTGCAGATCAAGGTATCAAAATCAGCTGTATGCATGTATGGGCGTCGCTAAAGCAGAAATTGAGTTGCCAGGATTGTAAGGAACAAAATTTTTGAGCTGTCCAACAGATTTTCACCATACAGGCCTGCTACAGAGTTGTATGGGCATGGTACGAACCTATACCAAGCAGTTTTCAGGGAAATATCTCTAATTTTTTACAATTTAGTCGATTTCAGAGTAGACTGGATTTATTCTTCCCTATATTGTTGCTTAGATTTGCAGATTTGGAAGTTTAAGCTGTTAATTTGTTTTTCAGCAGATCCAAGGAGAAATAAATTGTTTTGGTGTGGTTTTTTAGGAGATCTGAGTGTTTTGGTGTTGTTTGAGAGCAAATTCGTCAAAATCTGTGTTTTGATACTATTAGTGAGTAGATGTATGTTTTGCTGCTCATTTGAGCAGATTGGTCAAAATCTGCGTGTTTTTGGGCTGCCTTTGATTAGATTTATCCGAAATCTGTGTGTTTATCAACGATACGTGTTTGAGCCAATATCCAGTTGTTGTTACTCCAGGATTGCAGATTGATAGAGGGAAGAAGAGGTATTTTAAAATTTTTACTTTGTATCAATGTCTATTTCTACATTTTTTGACTTGTACTGATGGCTTCTTTACCCAACATCATGCTAGAAGGCAACCAAAGGTTGTCTAGTAAGAACTACAATACGTGGGAGCAACATATGTTGGCCATTTTTTGGTACAGATGCTTGGTTACTCTCGAGTCTCATCCTAGGTAAAGAGAGTTGGGCAATAGTTGTGGGTAGAGACTAGGACATGTTTGATGAGCAAGACAAAGAAGCAATAATGCTGCTTAAGTTGTCTGTGACAAATGAAATGCTTCCTGAGGTCCAGACATGGAAAACTTCAGCAATGATTTGGAAGCTTTTCAAAGACTTGCATGAGACTTCGGACCTAGGTAGATGTCAATTTTAGCAATCAGAGATGCTACATAGTTGACAAGGAGACTAAGAAGACTATTGCCCTTGGTGTGGAGAATCATGGATTGTTCAGATTGGTCGACATTGGACAAGTCAAGGAATATGCACCGGCAAGCAAGAGTGCATTAAACATTAGTATGCATTGGCATTGTTGTCCGCCGAGATGCACACCGGCAGCAAAAATCTTCCGAAAGCTGTTCCCTCACTACAAGTGGGGAAGGTGTGGCCTTGGGGGCAAGCAATGAGCCAGGTACTGTCACCTGAATCCCAGCTCCTCCATTTAGGCTAACTCTTAACGAAGCCAAAGGGGGTAGTCCCTACAAAGAGTTTAACTATGGTTCAATGTGTTTTTAAATGTTTTTAATGTGTGTGATGTGGATGGGTGTTGTTTAGGAGTTTTTTGAATAATAAAAGACACAATGATACTTTGAATAAGACACAAGATAAATGACCAATCCACGTTGCAATTCAAGATAAGAGATTCATTGGTTAACAACCACTTTGAGAAATCTTTAAGTACAAGTCACTCATATATGGAAATTAACACATGGTACTCCAGATAGATAATAAGCAAATAAAATATGTGATTAGGGACTAGTGCCTTATGGAGTCAAAAAATGCTTGAGTACTTGGGTTGCTTGATACAAGTGTTCGAGAGATATGTTTGTGAGAACGTTTTACAGATTATCTTGGTAAATTAAAAGTTTTAGTGGTCTTGATTATTAGGATAAGATCACAAGGTAAGCAAAGAGACCGGAAATACTTTCAGTGGCTATTCACGGTGATCTGATGGACCGTCCAGTTATCAAGAGGATAAGTGTCCACTGTTTAAACCACCCTCGAAGTCTGAACAACGGCAACACGACTCCACCTCCCAGAATAGCACTTTAAGTATTTATCGAAACGCAGCGCTTGTTTGTTGGTTGTGGGGTCAAAATTTTATTATGTTGTAGAAGTTTATCAGATCTAACACCTTTCTGAGTACTAGCCCAACCCTTTCAGGTTGGCAGAGCATACGAGTGTTAGACAACAACCAAGATAAATTATTATGGGAGTGTGAGTTGAAATATTTTATTGTTGTTTAAGCACACAGTTCAGCTCTCCGATAGAGAGTGCTCTTGACTTTGTCTTATGACAAGGTTCAAGAGACTTATTTAATCTGATATGCCTAATGCAAGGGGAAATGCAAACTAGAATGCTCTCCGACAGAGAGTGCTCTTGACTTGGATTACTGCAAGTTCAAGAGACTTTGTTTGTTTATTAGAATAGAGGCAGCTTGCATAAAAGAAAAATGCACTTTCTGAAGTAAAACAATTTATAAAGATGATAACAGAAGTATGCTTTCTAAGGCCAAGATTAACCAACTACTCTAAGAAATAAACAACAAGTGGGGTCAACCTCCGAACAAGGTGACCACTAGAACCACCAGTCCTTGAGAACTTCCAGCTAGCTGAATTTCGACAAGGATTCTAATGGGGATAGAGAAGCCGCCACAAAATAATGAGGCCCTCAGGATGAAATCCCAAGGTTGCTAACTCAGGTCAAAACTTGGAAGAGAATTTAATCTAAGTACAGAAATTGAACTTTAATCTAGATGACTTGAAGTAAAACTAATCTAAGCATCCATGAAACAAACTTCCCCAAATGGGGAAGGAGAAAAGATGTGTGGGAGGCCTTATCCCACCTAGCCTTTTTATTAAATAGATTACAATTGCCTTTGGGAGTTAAACCCTTGAAAACACTTTTTTGAGAGAAGCAAAAAATAACTTAGTGAAATAAAACTTGAAAGCCCTTGATGGCTAGTACAAAAGGAGATTGGTTTTGGTTCTATGTTTTGGTTTGAGTCTTCTCCTTGAATGTAAATTTGCTCTTCTTAGAGTATTGTCCTTAGTACAAATTTTTCTCCTTCAAAAAGATCGACACAAGCTTAAACTCATCTCAACAATGCACCCATTAGATGTTAGAAAAAATAAACTTTGCAGCTAGATGTAAGAATTAAGATCTAATCTACAAACTTTGATAAATAAGTGCAACACCTAGATCTTGAAAAGAGTTTAAACTATAGCAAAAGTACAAGATCTAAATCATGAAAATAACTCTAACACTAAACTATCTTACTCTTTGTTTTTTGTTGTGTTTTTGTAGGTTGATGGAAGGGAAGAAGGGTAAGACAAGAAGAGAAGGAAAGGGATGAAGAGGAGGACGAGAGGAGGTAGGAGAGGAGGAGCGAAAGGGAGAAGGAAGAAGAAGACGAATAGAAGGAGAGCTAGGAGGAACGAATGCTAGAAGGAAGAGGATGGAGAGGAGGACGATAGGAAGAAGACTAGGAGGAGCGAATGGGGGAAGAAAAATGAGGAGTGAAAGCTAGGTAGATAGAGGAAAAAATGGCTTTGAAGAGGCAAACGAGAAGGTAAAGACCAAGTAAGCCAAAAACAAAGGCAAACAAGGTAGTGATCTCAAACTTGGAGAAAGAAGAAGCTTGGAAATCCACAGTTTGGATGGGTAGATCTAGTAACCAAATAAGAAGTTTGTTGAAAGTTTGATGGGTGAAGCAAGATCTCCTTGTTCTTAAGCTTGTAATATTGAAATTCCTTTGGCCACAAGCAGAGTGAAGTTGAACCTACAAAAGATCTTATACCTTGGAAGATACCTGCAAGACAAATATGCTCAAGCGAGAAGAAAAGACTTATAATTGCATGTGCTAGATTGTTAGCCCTCTTGAAATATAAATCAAAACTTGAGATTCCTAAGCATATGAGTAATACACGATATCACCTCGGATTTAAGATGATGTATGGCCACCAAGAACCTCCACGAATTGACCTCAAGAACCTCCACGAATTGACCTCCAAAGTCACAATTTTATTAAATGATAAACAAGGTACAATTCCTCCAGAGTTTCTTTGCTAAATAATCCATGAGGAATGAGGAAAAAAGCCCTCATTATATAACAAGAGACAAGCACTAAGCTACCCTAATTCGAATTGGCATGATGGAAGCCAATGGCACCTAACACTAGTCGAATTCCAAATCAACATCTAATCAAATCGAAGTTAAGCCAAGCATTGGAGTGGTAACTCCACCAACAAGCTCGAGTTACATTGAATGAGATGAGGAGGTGGCCTCCACCTAGGCAAGGCGCCCCTCATCTCCACATTGGAAATATCTCCCATCTAATAAACATGTGCCGAGTGGTAAATTCGAGCTCCCATAGAGATTGACGTGAGCAAGCATTGGAGATGGCGTGAGGATTTGGTAGGTGCTTGGAGTTTGATTACAATTCGATTGCAATCTTGGTAGTTGAGAGTGGGAGGTGGCCTCCACCTAGGCAAGGTGCCCCCACCCCCATTAAATGCAGCTCAATCACCAACCGAATCTCATTTAATAACCACTCCACATCACTAATTCGAGTTTTGCATGCATGGAGGGCGAATTCTCTTGGAGTTAATCTCTTGTGTTGACTAGATACTTCATTGAATTTGATTGGAGATGACTTGAACCTTCATTAATGCCCAGTGCCATGTCAATTAGCTTTTTATTTTAATCCATTTGGATTATTTTGGAGAGATTTGGATTATCTCCAAATATTCAATTTTTAATATTTTAATTAATAAATTCTCTGTAAATGGCTTTTTTTGAGAATTTATTAATTATGAGGCTGAATTGACATCCGAAACTTAGGATAGACTGGACCGGGGATCATGAATGATTTTTGGCTTAAGGTTGAAGCCTTCAATCATTGAATTTGGATCCCGGATGACTGACATATTACAAAATGAAATTTTTCCATTTAAACTATGGAAAAATTTATTAAAATTTAAAAAGTAATTTAAAACCCAAAACCGGAGGACCAGGTAAATTTTTTTCGAAATTATTTCTGAGGGTCTTAGAGACCTAGGACATGACCAAAACCTATTCTAATAGTGCCAAGTAGGCTTATATACATCAGTTGGACTCTAATAACCCCCCATGGCTAAAATTTTCCAGTGTTCCACGAGGACGCGTCCCGCAGGGTCGGGGACACGTTTCTGCATTTCCCTGCGTCCCGGGGATGACGAAACTCCATGCGAAACGTTTCGGGACATTTCGCTTTAGGTGAAACTTGACGAAATTCCATGCGAAACGTTTCGGTCTGTGGCGAAACTCGTTTCTCCATGATGAAACTTGGGGGGGACTTCCTAGCGTCCCGCACGAAACTCCGAAATTTCGACGAACCTTCTGGGCGTCCTACACGAAACTCCAAACCTCCAACGAACCTTCTAGGTGTCCGGATAATCATATATAATCATGATGAATCATGTAATGTGTTTGCATTATTAATTTATCAGATTCTAAATTACATTGCATGATTGCACAATGATGAATGTAGTATATAGTAATTTACTAATTTGCATGGGATGAATTGTTATTGTTGGAATTTATATTTTTCATATTTTTTATATTTTTAGAATTTTTATGACCCCGACGTCCCCCCGCCCCCCCTGAATTTTCCTAAAATTTGGGGGTGGTCTCCAAGCGTCCCGAATGTGCGTCTCCCCGCTTCCGCCTCCCGCCGTCCCAGAACCTTGGTGGAACATTGAAATTTTCAAAATCGGGCATTCCAGCTTTGGAGGAAGCGAGAGAAAACCTCATCGATTATAGCTCGGCTATAGGCAAAGTATAATTGACAAGGGAAAAAACTCCCCGGAATACCTTAGTTGCTTAATCAAGTCATGGGGAACCGAGCCACTCAGAATCCTACTAGCACACTTTATTACAAACCCCGTGGGGCCATGGTCATGTTGACTGAAAAACAAAACTGACTAGCCAAAATTGGCTAGGCACAAATGATGGATCATCTGATACACTGGATTACAAACATTCATCATGTTTGTCAAATGGCGGCTCTTCAGATAATCCAACTATGGTACAAAATAGGTGATAACATGCATGAATGCTATGGGCACCTCAACTTGACCTACCTCTCTTAGTTGACTCGAGAGAATGTGTTAGATGGACTTCTTGGCATCGAACACTTGCCCTCTCTCTCTTCTACAGTTGGTGAATGTGCACTCTCCATGAGATAGTCGTTATTTTGTATATCTATAAGAAGAGGGAGCCTTTCATTTTAATGTGGTGGATGGAATAAAGAAGTATTGTCTTTTTTGGTTTCATCTATTGTCAGTGTATCATCTGAAGGCCATGTGCTTGTGGAGTTCTTTCATAGGCTTGGCTGTTCATTGTACCATATGTTGCTGATTTACATTGCTTGAAACCACCATAATTCTGCTTGCAAGAAGGGATACAAGCTTAAGGCAGTCATATTCATTGGATAAGGTTCTATCTTTCCGACTCTTTGCTGTTTTTTGTTATTTGGTTGAAACTATTCATGTTATGTCATCTTAGTAAGAGGTTGTATGTATGTTTTATCTAGTAGTAAAGATCACTCTTCTTGATTTGCATGTTGCATACAAGGTCACCTTAAGAAGGGACCTTTCTCTCATAATTTCCATCTTTACAAATCTGCCCCATCTCTAGTTCTTTGCATGTTTGTAACAGTGGTAACTAGATCCATTTTTGTCCACTTTGCAGATCTGTTTGTTTGCTCTGATTCCATTAGCCCTTATGAAATTTTGGCACTAGTCTTGCTGCATTAGCCCAACAAAAATATTGAATTTTTTGCTCTTTTATTTTCTGTTTGTAATTATGAATTGTACATCAAGTGAAATTATAAGGAATCGGGTTTACTGTAGAGAGTTGTAAGCCCTCTTGATTATATTAAAATTTAGGCTCCTTTTGTCCATAAACTCTTACGTTTTTTTCTTCTTCCATTTTTAACTAGACCAAATGTCTTACTTTACAAATCTGTCCTTACTGCTGTATTGTCCATCATAAAACAAATTTGTAAATTGGAATTATTGAACTAAGTCAATTTTATCATCTTGTTCTCTCAGTTAGTGACTTAGTTTGCCTTAGGGAAGACCCCTTAGTGTTAGTATTTAGATAGCCTAAAATGAGGGAGTTTGTAGCTGGGGTGACAGTGGCAACAAATCCAGGTTCCCTTGAAGTCTCACTCAGGTGATTAGGACTTTTTCACCTTAAGCGCGAGTTTAAGTGGTAACACATCCAATGTGTTCAATGTGTTATTTTGATATGATCCTGTGTAACACATCCAGTTAGTGACTTAGTTTGCCTTAGGGAAGACCCCTTAGTGTTAGTATTTAGATAGCCTAAAATGAGGGAGTTTGTAGCTGGGGTGACAGTGGCAACAAATCCAGGTTCCCTTGAAGTCTCACTCAGGTGATTAGGACTTTTTCACCTTAAGCGCGAGTTTAAGTGGTAACACATCCAATGTGTTCAATGTGTTATTTTGATATGATCCTGTGTAACACATCCAGTTAGTGACTTAGTTTGCCTTAGGGAAGACCCCTTAGTGTTAGTATTTAGATAGCCTAAAATGAGGGAGTTTGTAGCTGGGGTGACAGTGGCAACAAATCCAGGTTCCCTTGAAGTCTCACTCAGGTGATTAGGACTTTTTCACCTTAAGCGCGAGTTTAAGTGGTAACACATCCAATGTGTTCAATGTGTTATTTTGATATGATCCTGTGTACAATTTCATGAGACTCGATGGAATGAAGCACCCCCATTTGTCATCAAGGCATGGTTTTCGAACCATACATAGTTGTCCTATGTACCTGATTGGGTGTAATGTCTATATTTAAAATGTGATAGTCATGATAAAGCATACTTCGAGATTCATGATTATTTTGTTTGAGCTTTGATTCTAACATTTAATGACTTACAATGATTAATGATTTCAGCTTTTATTTGGAGACACATGGAAATCTTTGGCTAGAAGACACAAGCATATAATATGCCTTTCACTTTACTATGGAATAAGCTGGATAAGGGAGTTGGTAAGATTTATGTTACAAATGCATGTCATCTGTAGTTGCCAATAGTAACGTCTCTTCTCACATACATTTGATGGACAAAGAAGTAGAGTTTTAAACTGATTTCTTTTGAAAATATTGCTGTGTATATGGTCATCAACAGATAAATGCTTTCTCTACACAAATTGCTGACCAAATGGAGAGTATGACCCAATTTACACGGGAAGAAACAGCTGTAAAATTATTGAAACGCATGAGAAACTTATTGTGAGTTCATTAAATAGCCATCCTTTGGAACTACTATGTCAGTTGAATGATAGGGTTATTTAAATACCATCTAATCGTCTCTTGATTCCCTTGCTGAATGTGCTCCCAAATTGATGAATATTGGAATCTCTTTTATTCAAGAATATTATTGTGGATGTACATTTTTTACTCTTAACACATTTAAATAATTTTCTATTTTATTTAATGTAATATTGAGTTGACAACAAAACAGGTGATTTAGAAGAATGGGTTGTTACTCTTACATTGGATTTTCTCCCGATCTCGGCATCTTGACTTTCCATTTAATCTGCCATGTAATTCACATCATTCTCTATTCTTAGTCTAGTATGTTGTTCCTCTCTATGATTAATTAAATACATCACAAGTTCTTCACGAATTACTGTAACACCCACCTTAAGATGTTTAAAAGGTGTGAAGCTAGTTAATATGGAGTCTGGACAATCAACAAGAAAAAATTAAAGTTTAAACAAAACTCTGTAGAATTAACAGGCTTACAATAAAAAGATTAAACAAATGTATCTAGGTTAAACACATACCTCAAATCATAATGCCTACCTTCCTTTTTTACATTTTCTCTGATTTTGTTTAATATTTAATTCTTCAATTTTTAATTACATTCAATATTTGTTAGTCAATATGTAATTATAACTAATATCTAACTAAATTTGATATTACTATTTGTTTAGCTTCAATATTTGACTATACCTGACATATGTAATGCTATAATTATTATATTGGAAAATATATCATGTATTAATAGAAAATTACAAAAGAGAAAATATTCATGGAAGGGTTTATACAAAGATGATTGATTTCCTCTTCCTCAATGCTAAGACATGATATAGAAGAATAGGTAGAAGCATCTTTGTTCGCAGATATCCTTTAGCTAACAATTGCATACATACCACTTCCTGCCAGAGTTGACAAAAGACATGAATCGAAATGACCACATTGGGCAAAATGTACTTGCATCTTAGTCTACAAATAGTGAACATGCGGTGATTCTAAGACAATAATAGATTCCTAAGAAATCAGAAAGCACTAAGTGGTGGAAATCCCTGAAAAAATCTGCTTGCCAATGTGCTACTCTGCTACTATTTTAGTAAGTCTAATATAATTAGAAATTTTTTATTTATAAGAAAAAAAGTTATTATATCTATTTTTATTATTTTTTCCAAGAAAAAGTTCGTAATTTTCATTCCAAGTATGAAAAATTACATGCTTCAAGTGTCTTGTCCCACACTGATATTGTACTTTTCTGTCAATGACCTTGAACAGGCTATAATCTGGGCACATTAACTTTGCTGATATGGTCGTAAGAGATCGGGCATCTATCGGATGCTAATATAAATACAAAAAGGACCTAAATAGAGTGTCCATGGACTTACCCTGCCCATCCACTATGTTACTGCTAAAAATAGCACCCTTGATCAAGGTCATAGATCACGGTGCAATGAGTGGTAAGCATGGGAGGAACTACTGCCCATTGTCACCACAGCCTAGCTCCTTAACACTTTAGGTCAATTCCTAAGACCAAGGGGGACTCCCTTGAACTTGGTGAATGATATCTGCAGTTACTTAAACAACACATGAACAACTTTTCCATGAAACCTCTTGGCGAAGATTAGTGCCTTATGGAGTCAAAATAATGAAACAATAATAATACTGGGAGGGAGGTAGGAGTTGTAACACTTTATTACGGGTTCCAGAAATATATCTTGAATATCTTACTGCTGTTATAAGATTGCAGCAGTCAATAATACTCCAAAAAATCGATCAAAGCAATGCAAACTTACCGTATAAGATGTACCTTGTATGGAAGTGAAAATGACAAGCCTCCAGAGGGTAAGAGAAAACACCAAATGAGATCTGAAATTGTAAAATCAGGTCTGGTATGTGCCCTCTAGAACAGCCCTGAAATAGATGGTGGTCCCGCTAATAACGCTTACCAACAGGTGTCCAATCCCCAGGGGTCAATCTAGGCCCAAAACCTTGCTTTGTAGGCCTTCAAACTTTGCTAAAATGATCAATATACCTGCTGTACCTGCTATAACAGATTTGCAAAAGAAACCCTAACATGCACAAATCACGAGATATCTCACAAATTAACCATAGAAACAAGGCACCCTTGAAGATCCACCATTAAATTTCCTCGGGCACACTTTTTTATCTAAATAGAAACCCCCGAGAACACATTACTTTTTTAGATATGAATTTTTTTAACTTTTTAGGGTTTTTACAATATTATATTTGTTTTGGATTTTTTATAAAACGAGATGAGGAGTTATGACCTTAGTCCTCAACCCTAGGGCAATTAGAGATCAAGTTATGAGAACACATTACTTTTTTAGATATGAATTTTCTAACTTTTTAGGGTTTTTTACAATATTATATTTGTTTTGGGTGTTTTGATAAAAAGAGATGAGGAGTTATGACCTTAGTCCTCAACCCTAGGGAAATTAGAGATCGAGGTCAATGTCCCTACTCGATTTGGTTATTCAAGATTTACCAACTAGGGCAAAGGCTAGAAACCCGAGATTAGGTCAAATTAGCCAAACCCTAATTAGGGAAACAATGGAAACAAGGCCCCAGTGTGGAGAGCTCCTTCAAGAGGAAAGTCTCCTCAAAAAAGATTGATAGGATGCCAATAAAACCCTAATTTACCTTTCTTAAGGTGCAAAAGTAACGTCAAACAACAAAATGGAAAGATCTTACCAACATCCACCAAGGAAAGAGCAAGAGAGAGAGAGAGTTCTTAGATCCTTCTTAGTCACGAGTTATAACAACTATTCTTTGAATCAGCCTTGTAAGATAGCAAAACCCTAGAAATTCCACCATTCAACCTTCATCACATAAAAAACTTGCCAAAGAGAGAGGTGCGCATCACTCTAGAGGTTCCAATATACGAAGATAAAGAGAAAAAAGTACATATTAGAACCCTTGTCTCGTTTACAAATGAATGCTGGGGGCCTTTATTTATGAGGTGTCCCAGTCTTTTCTAACTTTAGAGCCTACCTTACTAGAAAGTAAAAATAACTTAAAATTAGGGTTTGTCACCGACAAGTTGGAACTAAACCACATAATACTAAAATAATGATAAATGATGCAAATGGCTTCAACCTAGTGGAGTGGTGAGCCGAAGGAGGACGTCATGCCCCAAGTTCCCAACTAACCCCACCAATGTAGAAGATCCCTCAATGTCCTCCCCTTTAGCAAGGTAAGGGCTTCTTCAAGAAGATGATGTCATCATGGATTTTGCACAAGGAGATCAAGAGGAAGGGTAATACATAACAAGAGAGGTCCAAGTGGGCATAAATGAGGTATGCTAAGGCAGGTATGACAACCTTTACATGCGCAATCACCTTCTACATAGCATAAACATGAGTGTGGCTAGGAGCCTCTGAGCCATGTGTCCTAATGGGTCCATCCCAAGAAGCACTAAAGCACCAACCCAGGGCATAAATGCCCAACATGACGGGGGAATTCTGCCCATCAAGGGGTAGTCAACAAAGCCACTAAGCTGATACTCCTCGGAATGAAAACCAAGAGGACCTGCCATGACCAGACCAAAGGTCTTCAGTCCGGCTAGACTTAACACTTTTATATAAACAAGCCCAGACTTGGTCTTTTACAATGGAAAAAGACCCCTTCACTTTGGTGTATCCTAAAAGTCACGCTGCAGACAATCTGGGGCATAACACACTATCTCTGTATATTACTCGCAAAAAATCAGATATCTGCATTTCTAAAAAGATGTTACTTGTTCAAAAGAGATAACTCCAATGCCTAACAATTATCTTTCTTTCCTTCGACAACCTATCCACCTCTTGATTCAATTCTTGAAAGACTTAAGTGAAAGAGATAGATTCAAAAGTTCCAGCAACCTCTAACAAAAGATCACCCACATGTCTAAGGTGTACATTATGTAGAAAACCAAACCCTTGCATCCAATTTATAACTAGTGAGGAATCACCATACACCTCTAGCCTCTTTATCCCTTGATCAATTGTGTGCTTTAATAAAAGACGAATAGTCCGAAATTCTGCATAGTTATTTGATCCAGAACCAGTTCTAGCTTTGAAACTTATAAAATGAGTCAGAAAGAAACATCATACTCCCAACACTAATGAAATCTGTATCACTCTGTCAGGCACTGTCAAATAATCTCCATGGAATAGATTTGTCCGATTGGAACTCACCAACCTGTCTAACAGACCTAGATACTGCAACAATTTTTATGTTTGAAACCAATGCACCAACTCTTGCCATAACTTGAAAGGCTGAAATATATTTCTCTTCAAATAAAATTGAGTTTCCGGCCAAACATATTCCCCAACACACAAGGTATGGAAGTGCTTTGAGTTATTAACTTATTTTAGTTCCTTCTTGTCAAACAATCTTTACAGACCTTCATCTATATTAGATCATTCCCATACATTTTGTATATCTGTTATTAATTCGACCTCCCTCCATAGCTGCATTGAGAATAGGCAAGTTATAGATGATGCAGAAGCATCCCTGGCCTGGAGAACTATCTTGCACAAACCTTTATTTCTAGAGTTAATTAGGTATGTTTCGTATTTTAAGCCTTTGTCATGAGTTCTGAACAGAGTAGAAGGTCTAGGGCATCCTTCTACATCCTATCTATGCTTCAGAACTCACCCAACATGTATAATTTTTCCTTGGCGAGCATTTCTCCAAAACTTCCTAAGAGTGTCAAACACATTAAAAATGCTAATTTTGCAGGTCTATACCTTTTAGCTTAAGATTGTTTTCAGAAAACCAGAAGTGTGGAGTGATGCACAATCTGAAACACTACAACCATATATCTTCATAAGTTATCATATATGCTTTTATGAGATAGAACATGCATTTTCCTAAGCCATGTTAGCCCGATTTGCACTTCTTTGTCAAGAGAATAGATTTGTCATGTTTTGTTACATCAACTCTTTGTATTGGGATTGCAGATCTAACCACATATTTCATATATCATTTGGATGCATATTGTAGCCTGAGCATACATTTTTGCAATTATGGCAAACACATGTGAAATCATTGAAACTGCCTTTTGGGGCACAATAACTTCCACATCGAAATAGTTTTGGGAAATATGATTACATGGGATTGTAGTCCATATGAAATAGTTAAGCATTGTACATTGGAAATATGATTACATGGGATTGTAGCCCATATGAAATACTTAAGCATTTTCCTAAGCCATGTTAGCCTGATTTGCTCTTCTTTGTCAAGAGAGTAGATTTGTCATGTTTTGTTACATCAACTCTTTGTATTTGGATTGCAGATCTAATCACATATTTCATATATCATTTTGATGCATATTGTAGCCCGAGCATACATTTTTGCAATTATGGCAAAAGCATGTGAAATCATTGAAACTGCCAATTTGGGGCACAATAACTTCCATATCGAAACAGTTTTGGGAAATATGATTACATGGGATTGTAGTCCATATGAAATTCTTAAGCGTTGTACATCAGATCACACGATGCATTCAGTTAAGAGGTTCTGTGTGCATTTTCTATGGCATGTTAGCTTGCTGAAAATATTTTGCTTTTGTACTAGATTTCATTTGAATGATTAATTGAATTTTTAAGCCTTGGGAATACTATCTAAGCATTCGAGTTGATGTGTCATGGATGATGGAGCACCCATGTTGCTTCATAACCCTTCAAGAGTGCTTCCACAGTGCTAGGAGTGCCTTTTCTCACATTTTACGTACAGTTGGCTTTTGAAAATATCGAAATCAAATATTGTCCTAATTGACTGAATTATTATTTGAATTTCTTTGTAATGAAAAACGAGGCTCCATTTGGAATTTGAATATTAGTAATCAAGGGAAGTTCATGTGGTTGGGTTCGCTTGCATCAAGATTCAAACCAACTTCCAAGCTCTTTGTTTAAATAGATGAGAATTAAGAGAAAGGGACTTTTAGTCTTTTGTAGGAGAAGTGTATGAGGCCCTTGGCCATTGTTGAAGATAGCAACATGGAAGAACAACATTGGGCCTGTGTATGAAGGCGATAAATCCCAGAGTTTCCTTAAACCCTGAATAAAATAAGCAAATTGAGTTGTTCAAATTTGCTGTGTTATTTTTTTAATTGCAGATTGCAGTAGTTGATGCTAGGAGTTTTGTTTTCATTGTGTATTTTATTTGCAGGTCTTGGGCATCATGGCAAGAAGAGTCCAGACTTTTTCTTAAGTGCTTTGCTTAAGGGCACCTATGAGGTCTTGTGTTCTGTCTTATGCTTGGGTTTATTTGTCTCTCTCACACACTTATTCTTGGGTTCACTCTTTCTCTAGGGTTGCGCTCCTTTTGGCCGATTTCTCTTAAAGAGTTGCATTGCCCTAGTGCTCATTTTTGTTTCTTTTTATTGGAGAATTTAGTTTTGTGTTGGTTTTGTTCAATTCTTTCAGTATCATTTCTCAATCTAAACACTCCACCCATTCTCTATACCCTTCCATGTTTCTTCCCTTCGTACATCTTATCAGTATAATTTAAGAAGTATTTAAAAAAATATATACATGACCACCTCTTACATTGGGCAAAAGTTCAAATGACTGAATCTTTTGCAGACTTGTACCTTCTCACATTTTCTCCTTCACAGTTTTCCCAGGGCTGGTATGAACTATAGTACCATCTAGGCTCCTAGAGACATACAATTAAAAAAATGAGAAACAAATTTATATAAGATGTATTATTTATTGATAAAGGAGTCATTGAATACATCACCATAAGATTTTTTTAATTATTAAGTGATAAGCTGTTTAGCTCCTTGCTCAACAAGCCTATAATTTAATATTGGGTGCTTAACATTTTTATTGTAACTCTCTAACATTAGGAGTCATTTGAGTGCTACGATAATATTCTTGTACAATCCATCTTGGACCATTTGGGGTTGAATATACACGATGTACCCCAAATTTCATGAAGCACCCACAAACATGGTGTAAACACTTTCGGAGTAACCCGAAAATCTAACATTGTGCTCAACCTTGTTAGCACATATGTTGAGGCACTTCATGTTTTTATCATTATTTTATTGCTAGGTGATGGGACCATCCCCTCCTCTATGGAGTTAGTTGAGCTTTCTTATTATTAGGCTTGTGGATGATTATTATATCGTTTGTTGACTCCTTCCTTGCACACTTTTAAGAAGTTGTTATAGATTGGAGACCCTGTTGTGGAGCTTGTTATGGAGGCATCCTAGCTTTGGGGACCACTTTAACATTTATGAGTTGTCACTTCATCTTGTATGTTGGTTATCCCTTGGACCTTAACACCCTGAAGGGCGAGTTAGTTATGCTTTGGAGAGGATGCCTTTGAGGGATTTGCTATTTTAGGCTACTTGCTCCTTGGTGAAGTGAAGTGCTCTACATTCAAAGTCCTCATTCCACACCTTTTATTGCAATTTTATGGGACATTTTACATGGTCAACCTACACGTGCCAGTTGATGAGATTTGACATGGTCTAACTCTAAAAGAAGGAAACATCTAGCTTGATGGAGCCTGTTACAGCTTGATTTAACACTTTGGTGGAAAAGTCCCAATCCACTGGTGCTATCAAGGAGCAACCTCAGAAGAATGCACCACTGCCACCTTAGTGCAAACTTCTTTTTCTTTTGACCAACTCTCAAGGTCAAGAGCTGGTCAAGGCATTAGTTTTAGATGATATTCTAGAGAATCAGAGATCTTGAAGTGATGAGAATCACTTCTCCGAATGTGAAATTGATTCAATGTCTTAATACCGATGCTTCAATGGGAATTTTAGACAACAATATCCCTTTTATCCATGATTAAATTATCCAAACACATTTGAAACATATCAAGAGTTGTGTAAGAAAAAGAGTTTAGTAATCGGAACAAAATTACACAAGCAATTTCCAGATTTAATAGTGAACCATTTAACCAATATAGGTGTGCTTAAATAAACATGCAACCATGATTTAGTATTAACCAAATGAACACTAGAGATAACTTGCTTGTAGAAGATGATTGTTGTTATGTACTAGAGCAAGAAATTGCAGAAATTTCCAGAATTTAATAGATGATAAAGAGCACAAAATTAAACCATAAAAACTGAAAAATTCAAGATGCTAGATACTCCTAAAGGTTTCATGCAAATCCTTCGAAGAAGGGTCACCCTAAAGCATACACCTTCAATATTTAGATTCTAGCACATACCCTAGCCTACGAAAACTTGTACTTGCAACCCCTCTTAAGATGACAAATCACAAGCAAGCTACATAACCAGAACATGAAACAAGTAAAGAGATTATGCCCTACTTATTTTCAATGGAGTAAGAATACCCATCTATTGGAATAGATCTAGAAATTTGACAATGCAAGAAAAATACATGTTACCTCAAGATAGAATCACCAAGATATGCCTCACATGTTAGAAAAATCCCAAAGAAACCAAGAGCCTTTACTGAAAAAGATAGCTTTATTCTCCAATCAACAACAACAAGATCTAATGAGGAAGAGGATCTCTTATATAGGAGAGTCGTTCAACTTTCTTTGCAATAAAATAATAATAGATTTACCAAAACCCTAGATCTATCCTAGGGAGGCTCAAAGAAGCCTCTAGACATGGTAAAAAATGATAAACAACTCTCACAAATCAACAATAAACCTAAGATAGGGGGTGCTCGACTAGAAATGGTTCAAAAGGTGGAGCACTTTCTGAAAAAGGTGAATTCTCTCCATGAAAAGGGCTCCCAAAAGGCATGTGTGACAAAAATACGGTGTGAGACTTTGAATAGTAATTCTGGATTTTCCAACTTCCTCACTATTTATCGGATTTTCTATTATAACCACTTTTCAAAAATCCCACGATCATTGTGCATTTAATGGTGTTGAAATGGCACAGATCTAAGCACTCTGCCAAAAGATAACTGCTCTTGAAGTTAGGACGCCCCTCCAAAAACGTCTTATCAGAAATGGACTTCACATGTGTGCCAACGGAAGCACTCCTCGTGAAACACCTAGCAATCATCATAGAACGTCTTACCAAGTATCATAACATGTACATATGATACACCCCTCTATTGCTAAGGGGTTAGCCCACATATAACCTAAAAAATGTTCACAAATATGAAGATAATGCATGGAATTTACTTACAATTACACTTTTCTAAAAACTCAATGACTTATTTGACCTTTACTCACCTAGTCTAACATTGGTGTGACACTTTTTAAGTCCTTGTTACATGTGAAGTCCTTAAGGTGCATAGCCTAGATTCCTAAAGTAAGTGAAGGTACATGATCTGAATGTGTACTTAGTGAAAGAAAGGGGTCTTTGCAAATTAACTATCATAGCAAGAGCGTGATAGGTCTACCCTTAACTTTCAAGAGTTATGGTTTAAGATGTTTTTTCCACATGTGTGCCCTAGAAGGAAGTGATGTCATGGGTCACCCACCCATGCACCCTTTTTTGTAATCCCTTTTACTTTGTTTTTTATTTGTTTGTATTTATTAGCCTTTTCATTGGCTTAGTCACTTTACTTTAGATTTGGCTTTGATAACCTAAGACTTAGGGAGCCTGGCTTTTAGCAAGGTGGAATATCTCCCATATGTTTCCAATTTAATTTAGCAGCATCGATCGTAGTGTACTAGACATATACCATATCTATTATCAATATCAAATATGTAATTTGAATTTCCACTTGGTTTATCATATTCAAACTTAATATTCATAATTTCATATGTAATTTCCACTTTATATCAGTGAACTTTGATGCAATGTGCATGCTTTACTATTTAATTAGTAACTTCAACTTAGTATGTTAGATTTTATAGTGTGTTGCTGAATAGTGAAAATGATTTGAATTTCATGTGAAAATTATATATATATATATATATATATATATATATATATATATATACACACACAGTACCCCTGATGTATCCAAGTCCCCTATTTCAAAAAGTGGTGTCCCAGTCCCTATTCTTGTCCCCAAACCTGAGTTTCCTGGAAAATTAGGATATCATTAATTATGTGATAAATATACTGAATGTAATTCAATAATAATCACATATCATAGCAAAAGATAACCCATAATACAAGAATTGTTGTGTGCAGTAAATGCCTCCCAAGATATTACAAATAGCGGTATATATTGCTCAAGGGAGATAAGTACAAATGAGGCATAGGCCTTGTTACTGGACAAACTAGCAAGGCTAGTCTCCAATAGACAAATGCTGGGAGAATGTGACCACTGTCACCTCAACCACACCTCCAACTTCTTAGGAGTGTCGTAACTTCCAAGGGGAGAGCCCTTTAGATGCTCTGCAAAACATTTAGGACAGAGAGACAATGTCTTCTATAGGATGATGAAGATGGCCCATACATAAGTCCAATAGAAGCGTGGATAAATGAAGCTTGTGAAAGCAATCATTCTCCGTAGCAACAATATCAAAGCTTCCATGCCCTCGCAGTCACCCAACTTTCATCTCCTAACCCGAGAAAGACCTTGGTATGTACTGAAGAACACACAACCAATACTGAGAGGGGGGGGGGTGAATTTGTATTGACCACTTATTTTTTTTTCTCCTTTAGTATTTGCTAAAAACAAAACAGGTTTAGTGCTTCAATTTAAATAACTTCAAGCAGCAAGCATAACACTCACAAAATCACACCACTGTAACTCAGAATGATTTTCCAATTTAATATAAATACAATTTGATATGTAATTGTGAGATGCTTCAACACCTCAGGAGGCTGCAACCTCAAGCTTTGACAAATGGAATGCTACAACATCCAGACAAGCTACAACTTGTCTCAAAGACTACACAGTCTTTCCTAGCTCCACCCTACCAACCTATACAAATTTCAGATTACAAAGTTCAACTGTTGCTACCCTAGAAACAGTCTCATACTATCTTTGAATTTCTGTTCATGACCTTACCAAACTGTAGCCCCAAATATAAAAACAACTTTTACTGATCCATGCTCCAGTCATCGAGCCTGTCTTCCTCAACTGCAGCACCCGAAATTTCCTCCTTTATGCCTCCCAAGCTGCTCCTTCAAGCTTCACCGAAATCCTCCATACATCCACGGAATTCTCCTAATTGTCCCGAAATTAGACAATCCTCAACATTCTGTTCTCCTCTCTTATGCCTCCCCGAGTTCAGACCTGCCTTCACGCTCCACCGAGATTCACTTCAAATGCACACTCTTTAAAACAACGAATTTTGGCCTTCTATTTATACTGGAAATTGTTTGTGTCTTAAGGAGGCCGACATGTCCAGAATAGAGCAAACAATATATTTTTATTTCATTTTCTTTTCCTGGAATTGTGGAGACTGACTTGTCTTCATTTAAACAAATGATATTTGCTTCCACGTTGGCATTTAACAAACTCTTTGGTCTTTAATCCCGTATTATGGTGGTCTCCTCATACCCGCAAGAGCCAGTTTAACACTCCAAGGATATGCCCGCAGTAATCATTACAATGCCTGGAGCATCCCATTCAATATGCCCGCACTTGGCCTCAATAAATGCTCGTAGGAGGGTTTGTGTGTTTATAAATGGTGTTGGAGAAACCTGCACAACTTCATCAATTAGGGCCCCATTCCTCTCCTTGTCTAATGCCCGTATGACCTTCAAGATGGTGCCTGCTGCTACCTTTATTGCCTTACAGAGATGCCCGCATATGCCTCATGAGACATGCCCGCAAGCTCATGCTTGCTTGGCATATGTCTTCTTCATTTGTTTACCTAAGCCATCTGCTGAGTTCAAGCTTGCTTTCTTCACCTTGTCATTTTGTTTCTTTGCCATTCTCATCATCCTTGTCTAGGGTATTTGGACCAACTCCAAATGACCACAAAATGGGTCATTTGGTCTTTCTTGCTTGTCTTCATTGGTCCATCTCAAGGTTTACCTTCTTCAAAATACTTATGACATCAATTACAAAAATTTGCCAACATGTACTTGGTTTGTCATTGATGAGATCTTATCACGGATTGTCTCTAAAGACAAAGGTAAAAGATCAGTTATGAATTGCCTACTCAGCTGGCTACATTGGTGGTTTGATTTCACTTAACCCATTCTAATTATCGTGTTTAGCATAGGTAGGGGTAGTTTCATTTGAGTCTATCATATACTGTTACCCTTGCATTGCATTTGTCGTTCTTGCATGTTTAGCTATTTGCATTGCATTTCATTTTACTGAGCAAGGCAGGACAAAAGTGTCCGCCTCATGATGCTTTGATGCCCTTGGATATTTGATGTGTGTGTAGGTCTACAGGTACCTAGAAGATTCACAGGTTCTGAAGCACTCCCGAGAAGAGCACTTGTCCCGCAGTTGGAGCTAGTGTTACATGGTACCAGTACCAACGCACCTTCAGATGTGTGCCCAAGGAGAGGGGTCGTTCTTTTCTTCAGGACCATGACGGGTGTTACCAACACTTTCTGAGAGGTGGTTATGGCCAGATCCTTTGGTCCTTCCCTTAGGAGTACTATGGCTTAGTGGCATTGCTGACTGCCTCATTATAGGGCCTGTAGGCCTGAGGTTGGTGTCCGGGGCTCCTAGGGGTGGGTCACTGGGTCACATGACCCCCTACTTGTTTTCTACTCCGGTGACAGTTCTCCAGCTCTAAGGCTCTTGCCTCCTCTTCCAGTCACCTGATGCACACTTCTTGGTCCCTTTCTAGCAGAGCGCCCTCCTTTTTTGGGTAGTTTTCTTGATGACGTCACATTTTGGTCACCAGGCCCACAGGCTGTTTGAGGGGGGAAGTTGAGGGATTTTAAACATTATTAGGGTTAGATGGGGCATGATGAACCCCCCTGCTCACTCCACCTCTCAAAGTGAAGCTTTTAGCTCAGTTTTAGTCATTTTTAGTAATTTTTATGCACCTAAGGGGAAAATACCCCAAGTAACCTATTTTAAGCCTACTATAGGCCATCTTTAGATTATTTAATTTAATTTCATGTTATATTTTTACATTGACATTTATTTGGCCTATCGGCCTGGTTAATTTTGTAAAGTGAGTTGAGAAACATATAAATAGAACTCCTCACTTCATTTTCAAATCATAACTCATGGGATAAAACTCAAATATTTTACTTTTTTGTAAAATTCAAGAACAACAGATCTATGAAACAAAGACAACAGTTACTAGAGATGCATGCGACAAATTGTGTTTCGAAACACTGATACAAAAGGTTTGCAACAGTTCATGCATTATTATAAACTCAGAAGATGATTACAATGTGTAACAATGGCTACAATAAGCCAAGCAATTCAAATTCCAGAGAGGTCATTCGAATTGAATGCATGGGAGTGGCTTACTTGGCAGTTAACACCACTTGGCACATCAGTTAACCACTTAACTACCATGTAACTGACTCTAATAGACTCTGAAACTGTCTAATTGAATCCAGAACTCAACTGAATGCCCAAAATTAGGGGAGGGTGCCTTTCTGTCTTCAGCTAACTGAATATTACGTGAAAATAACACTAGATGAAGTCAAATTGTGTAGTAGGGCACCTTTATGACTCCAGTAGGTTGAATATAATAATAAATGTTGTCAGTTAGACTGAGTAGGGTGCTTTAGTCATGCAAATCACCTCAGTTGGCTCCCTGAATGATGGAGGAGGACCAGTTAACTGATATTGATGGCCCAGTTGACTCCCCGAATGAAGGAGGAGGCCCAGTTCACTGAAACTGATGATCTGTTGATGATGTAAGCATGTAATTGAGTCAAAATACTTAGGATAAGTGGCAAATTAAGCTGTGAAGCTCAAATAAATGATGTGGTTGGAAAATGCTCCAACACTCCCCCTTAAGCTAATCTCATGTGGAGGAGTAAATAAAAATAATAAAAGGGCCCCGACAACAAAGGCCATAGGTCACCCAGTACAGAAATAATCCAAAAAATGCTCAAAAAACTAAGTGAGGAAAGAGGGAAAAACCCAGTGGGAAAGAAAATACCCCCTCAAACTGAACACTGAAAGATCTAATCTGCCCTCACCATAGTAGAACTCACCCCCAACAGTGAACAGAGGTAAGAGAACTTCTTCTCAGTGAAGCTCTTGGTGAAGATGCCTGCAATTTGCTCTTATGTAGGCCAATATTGCAGTACAATGGTTCTGTCATGCACAAGCTCTCAGAAGTAGTGCATGTGGATCTCGATATGCTTGGTCCTCTGTCTCTGAACCGGATCTGTCGAGATCTTGATAGCACTTTGATTGTCACAAAAGATGACAGTAGAAGTGGTGCTACCAATATCAAACTCTGCTAGAATACCCTGCAACCAAATTACCTGAATGCAAGCATTGACTGCTCCTTGATACTCTGCCTTTGTTGAAGATAAGGAAATGGCGGCCTGCTTTTTGCTTGACCAGCAAATAGGCCCTATGCCAATCATGAAAACATATTCGAAAGTAGACTTCCGATCAATGCTATCACTCGCCCAATTAAAATCAGTGAATCCAACCCCTGGTTGTCGAAGTGTCCCCCCCGGTTCCATGGGCAAATCCGCGCTCCGAGCAAGTTCGACGCCGAAGCGTCCTCCAAACTGCGCTTCCAAAAAACCGAACCTCGCTTTGGGCAAAAAAAATCCCGATTCCTGCCACTGTTAGAAGCGTTTTCGCTTCGGCACGCTCGGAGCTCCAGAAAAAACGCTTCGGTAACGAACTGACCGCGCTTCGGGCATCGCTTCGGCAGCGAACTGAGGTCGAACCCCGAGCCTAGGGGAGTCCGTCGAACTCGCGGAAATGGCCGAAAAAGTGGGTTTTTTGTTTTTGTTTTTTGGCTATGTGGGTGGGCCCTAGGGTATTTTTAGGGTTAGAGAGGGGAGATAAGGCAAAATATCCCCCTCTTTCTTCTTCATTGTTTCATTTTGGAGTTGGAGTGGAGAGGGAAGGAGCTCTTGGAGTCTTGGTGTTGTCTTGGTGTTGGAGGCTTGGAGCAAAGTTGGAGAGCTTGAAGAGGATTTGAGAGAGCTTGGAGGAGACAACAAAGGGTTCCATCTTCTTGCAAATCAAAGGAGATCAAAATAGGTATGCCCAATGTGTATTTTTGTTCAATATTGTTCACAAAATGTCTTGTTTATTGTTGTATTTGTTTCTTCTTCTACATTTTCCCATTTCCCTCTTCCTCCTCATTCTATTGCAGGTTGTCCATCTAAAACTTGAAGAAAATGTTGTTCTTGTGGTGTTTGCTTCCATTTTTGGTTCTCATGGTGTTGGTTGGGAATAGACGTGTGAATGAAGAAGAAGATAGTGGTCATTCTCATAGTGACCCAATGAATGAAGGAGAGGAGGGTGGTGAAGAGGGTGATCTTGAAGCTGATAGTGGCAAAGCTTCATTAACCCCCTTGTGGAGGTTTGTCACAAAAGTTGAGGAGGGAAGAGGTGGTGGAACCTCTAAGTGGATATGCCCACATGGTTGTCGTCCAAATAAACCTTATAGCAATTCATACACCCGTGTGAGGAGGCATCTTTGTGAGGTGTTAGACAGTGATGATAACAAAAGGTCCCTTGGTATTACAATTTGCCCCAGGATAACACAAGTAGAGAGAGAAAACTACATTAAGATAGAGGAAGTTGCACAAAGAACGAATGCTAAAAAACAAAAGGTTCACTCTGATGCTTCTTCTAGCTTTGGGAGCTCATTTTCATCTCCTACTTCACCTGTCGGAAGGTCCTCAATTGGTAGTGGAAGTAAGAGAACCATAGAAGATTTCCTTGATATTAGTGGCAGGGAGGATGTGGATGCAAAAGTGGCGAGGTTTCTTTATGCATGTGGTGTGCCATTTAATGTTCTTCACTCCCCTTATTGGCATGCCATGGTTAAAGCCATTAACAAAGCACCTGCTGGATACAAGTCCCCTGGGTATGAAAAAGCTAGAACTGTGTTACTTGACAAGGAAAAAGCAAAAGTCAAAAGAGCTCTTACACGGTTTACAGATGGGTGGGCAGATACTGGGTTATCCATTGTATCTGATGGTTGGACAAATGTTAGAAACCAACATTTGATAAATATCCTTGGTGTTTCGTCTAGTGGTGCAGTGTTTCTTGGAGCGCAAGACTCCTCATCAATCATGGCCTCTTCTCAGAACATAGCAGACATCTTACTGAAAAGTATTGATGAGGTTGGTCCTACTAATGTGATTCAAGTAATCACTGATAATGCAGCGAATTGTAAAGGAGCAAGAAAAATCATTGAGCGGAAATATACTCACATCTTTTGGTCCGGTTGTTTGGTGCACACAATGAACCTTTTAATGCATGATATTATCAAGCACAAAGAATGCACATGGATAAATGATTTGTACAAGCGAGGGAAGAGACTCATTAAATTTATCACCGGGCATACAAGGGTCAATGCCTTTTATGGCACTTACTCTAAGTTGCAATTACTTAAGCTTGCCAAGACTAGATTTGGTAGCTATTTCCTCACCTTCAGGCGCCTATTGAGCGTAAGACAGGCTTTGGGTGCTATAGTGATGAGTGATGAGTGGGATGAAATTAGCACTGATAGAGATGGCATGGATGCAACAAAGGAAACTGTTCTTGATAGCTATTTCTGGTCACGGGTCAGGTATGTTTTACAATTCACCACGCCGATTTATAACATGCTTCGGTTTGCAGATTCCGATAGACCGGTCATTGGGGAGGTGTATGAGCAAATGGACGCTATGCTAGGACAAATTAAGGACATTGTTCAGCCTAAAGATGAGAATTTGTATGATTTGATCTATATAGAGGTGGAAAAACGGTGGGAGAAGCTGAATATTCCACTACATGCCTTAGTATATGTGCTTACACCAAAATACTATCATATATCATGGCTTTCAACCCCAGCACCAGGTGGTGAGGCAAAGAGAAAACCACACCAAGATCCAGAGGTTCAAGTTGGTTATATGCAAGCATTGGAAAAACTGTACTCAAATGTTGAGGACTGTGATAGCATTCGGCTACAGTTGAGCCAATACATCAGTTGCACTGGTGCCTTTGGGAGCAACCATGCAGTTAGAGATTGAGGGAATTTGCCGTCTCTGGTGTGGTGGGACATGCATGGCACTAGTTTCCCACAGCTACAATCTATGGCAATGCGGGTGCTTTCATAGGTAGTTAACACTTCTTCAGCAGAGAGGTGTTGGAGCACATACAGCTTCATCCACAATGTCAAAAGAAACAGGTTGAATGTACAACGAGCAGAGACCTTGGTCTATGTGCATTACAACTTGCGATTGTTGTCGCATTACTGTGCGGATCCAACTATAGACAAATCAAATAAGATGTGGGACTACAATCCAGAGGAGGACAACTTGGAGGATGGAGCATTGGTTTTGGAGTTGGAGAATGCTCTTTTGGATGAGGATGAGCGTGATGAGATGCCACCTCCATCCAGTCACAGTGCGAGGTTCCATGGACGTGGCCCCTTCACTAGCACTCCAGCTTTAGAAGGACCTTCATAGTCACAGCCAGATACACATGCTTCATCTTCACTACCACCACGCGTACCCTCACGAGGCAATCGTGGTGGTGGAAGGAGGAACTAGGAGAAATAGATTGTTTTTGCATTTTACAGTTTACTAGATAGGATTTAAATTTTAAATCATAGCTCAGTTTAGTTTCGCTTCATGGCACATGCAGATAGCCAATTTTTGTAAATAAAACTATTTGAATTTTGGTACTTAATGATGTAGTTCCCTATTTGGTACTTTACTACTTAATGATGTACTTCCATAAGTTTAATGATGTACCTCACTACTTCCCTATTATATGGTTCTAAGTTCTAACTTCTAAAGGTTGTATGTTTGTAATTGATAAAATCTAGATGGTTTATATTTGTATTTGTAAAATGTATTTCAATTTTCAATTCGTAACTTTGTATGTTTATAATGGAATCATGAATTATGGAATTTAGATGGCATTTCATATATTGGAAGTAGCACAAACATACATGTTTCATAAATTTTGCATCTAGTTTGGTATTCTACATGTTTTTTTAATATATATATAAACGCTTCCGAGACGCTTCACTTCCGACCATTTTTTTAAAAATGCGCACCCGCGCTCCCGCTTCCTGCTCCCGCTTCTGCTTCGCTCCCACGCTTCGGCAACATTGATCCGACCAAGTCAAGATCGAAATCCGCAACATAGTGAATGCCAAAATGTCTCGTACCCTGCACATAGTGCAAGATCCTTTTGGCTGCCTTCCAGTGAAGCTCATGGGGCTGCTGCATGTACCTTGACACCGCACTCACATCATAAGAAATATCAGGCCTAGAGTGTGTCAGATACAAAAGACTACCAATCAATTGTCGGTAAAGTGTAGAATCACCATCCTCAAGACTGATTCCTAAGATGAATGGGAATGGTTCCGCTTTACATTCTGCCATATTGAACTTATTTAGCAGGTCCAAAGCATATTTTGTTTGAGAAATCATAATCCCATCAAAATTCTGAGTGATCTCGAGACCAAGAAACTGCTTCAGCAGGCCTAAATCACTCATATCAAATGCTAGGTCTAAAGCGGTTTTGATAGTGCTAATCGAAGCAAGACTGCTTCCTGTAATCAATAGGTCATCAACATAAAGTACAATGATCAACAAATTACCTTCATGCTTTTGTAGATACACATTTGCATCTGATTTCCATCTCGCAAAGTTTTGCGACAGAAGAAAGGAATCCATCTTTGCATACCAAGCTCTTGGGGCCTATTTTAAACCATACAAGGATTTCCTTAATCTGCAAACAAGTGTCAAATCTGATATGTAACCTTCGGGCTGCTTCATGTAGATCTCTTCCTGGAGATCCCCATGAAGAAATGTACTCTTCACATCCATGTGGTGCACCTCCCAGTGATTGGATGCGGAAGTTGCCAAAACTAGCCGTATTGAGTCCATTTTTGCAACTGGTGCAAAAGTTTCTGTGTAGTCCACACCATGGACTTGTGAGAAACTTTTTGCCACCAACCTAGCTTTGTATTTGCAGGTTGAACCATCAGCAACAACCTTGGTTCGGTATACCCACTTGCATTGAACCAATTTCCTCCCAGGTGGAAGAGAAACTAGCTCCCATGTTGCATTTTTTTGAAGAGAATTGTACTCTTCGTCCATGGCGGTTTGCCATCTCGGGTCTCGGTGGGCATGGTAGTATGATTTAGGATCTGACCCAATCATCAAAAAACATTTTTCGGACAGCAATGGATCAACATATGAAAGAGCCATACCTGCTCTTCGAAAGTCTGCTCAGGTTCTTCGTGAATCAGCATGATTTCCAATGTTAGAATCGACAGATGTGAGAGTCTTTTCTGCCCACTTTGGCAACTGAGGGGGTTCATCTGGATTTGAATATGAACCTGATATTTCATGTTCATTAATATCAGAAATATCAGAACATGAACTTCCAGTATCTTCTTCCAAATCTTCTTCTGGAAGATGAAGCAATTTGGTAGTGTCTTCCTCCTCTAGTTGTAGATCATGAAGCGATTCTTCAAATTGGACACTTCGCTCGACGAATATTCTTTTGGATCTGATATCCATGAGTTTGTATCCTTTGGATTCTTCATCATATCCAATGAGGATGCACTCAGTACTTTGTGGTTCCAAATATCTTCTCTTCTCAATTGGATTTCTAGCTCATGCAGTGGAGCCAAAAACCCTAAGATGTGACACATCAGGCTTGTGACCAGTGTAGGCTTTGAAAGGAGTTGTACCTTTGACGGATGAGTGTGGAACTCTGTTCTGAATGTATGCAGCAACATTCATGGCCTCAACCCAAAGATTTGAAGCCAAACCTTTCGACTCAAGCATACAAGTAGCCATCTCTTACAATGCTTGGTTTTTCCTCTCCACTACACCATTCTGTTGAGGTGTGTAGGGGACTGTGTGCTGGAGTTGGATTCCATTTTCCGTACAAAGTTGCAGTAGCTTTGATTTGATATATTCTCCACCATTATCAGATCTAAGAGCTTTGATCTTGCTCTCAGTGACACTCTCAACAGAAGCCTTGAAATTCTTGAATCTTTCAAGCACTTCCGATTTGTTCTTGAGAAAGTAAACCCATGTGAATATGGAGAAGTCATCAATGAATGTCAGAACATACCTTGAGCCATTCATGGAGGGATTTGGTAAAGGACCACTGATATCAATGTGAATCAGTCCCAAAATATAAGAAGCTCTGCTAGCTTTGCCTCGATCGAACTTGTGCTCAGGATGCTTGCCAATGATACAACCCTTGCATATCCCTTTTGAGGATTTGATGTTTCGAAGGCCTTCAACGATGGAATTCTTTTGTAGCAGCTACAAATATTTATAATTTAGGTGTCCAAACCTCTCATGCCATAGCCGGCTAACCTCAGTTCCATGAGTCAGAAGGGCACTTGGCTTTGAATACGGCAAAAGGTGAGAAAACTCATAGGTTTTGGTAACATGATTTGCCTTGCCTGTTGCAATGATTTTTTTGGTGTGAATCTCAGAAATTTCAACATCATTAGGGTTGAATACAACCTTCTTGGGAAAACTAGTGTGTGTTATCTGATACATAAAAAGCAAGTACGAAACTAGAGAAGGAACATAGAGAACATTTTGAAAACTGGCATGTTCTAAATGAATAGTACTTTTTCCTTTCGAAGAAATTTGTGAATCATCTCCCATGAGGATGGAGATGCAGTTGTCGGAGTCTAATGATGAGAAGGAGTCTTTGCTTCTGTTGTCTGTCGAGATGCACACCAGCAGCAGAAATCTTTCGAAAGCTGTCTCCCTCACTGGAAGTGGGGAAGAGGTGTGGCCTTGGGGGCAAGAAACGAGCCAGGTACTGTCACCTGAATCCCAGCTCCTCCGTTTAAGCTAACTCCTATCGAAGCCAAGGGGGGTAGTCCCTACAAAGAGTTTAACTATGGCTCAATGTGTTTTTTTTTTATGTGTTTAAGTGTGTTGTGATGCGGATGGGTGTTGTTTAGGAGTTTTTTAAAGATGAAAAGATAAGATCACAAATTACTTTAGATAAAACACAAGGTAAAATGCAATCCACGTTGCGATACAAGATTAACAGTATATCAAAGACTTGCGAAGATGAGATATCATCCACAGATAAATGACTTAAATGGACAAATGGCCCAACAACATGAATGTATGAAAGTGTAACAAATAGACCAGTGCCTTATGGAGTCAAAAATTATATAGTGTCGAGGGATGCTGAAAGTGCAAGTCTTGGAGAACTGTTCGTGAGATCGTTGTGCAATTTGTCTTGGTATATTGAAAGTTTTAGTGGTCTTGATTATTAGGGTAAGAACAATGAGGTAAGCAAAAGTCCGGAAAGTTATACTTTCAGTGGCTTCCCCTTCTGATGGTATGTCGGACCGCCCAGATTTCAAAGAGTAAGTGTCCAATGACTTAACCACCCTGATGTTTAAGACAACGGTAACTTCCGGCCCCACCAGGTTTAGGAACTTTGCCCACTACTTGAGTATGTCTCGAAAAGTCAACACCGGTTCGTTGGTTGCGGGGGTGAAAATTTTATTATGTTGTAGAAGTTAATCATATCTAACACCTTTCTAAGTACTAGCCCAACCCTTTCAAGTTGGCAGAGCATACGAGTGTTAGATAGCAACCAAAGTAAATTATTATGGGAGTGTGAGTTGGAATATTTTATTGAAGCTTAAGCACACAGTTCAGCTCTCCGATAGAGAGTGCTCTTGACTTTGTCTTATGACAAGGTTCAAGAGACTTATTTAACCTAATATGCCTAATGCAAGGGGATAAGATGCAATCTAAAGATGCTCTCTGATAGAGAGTGCTCTTGACTTGGGTTATTTCAAGTTCAAGAGACTTTGTTTGTTTATTAGAATAGAGGCAGTTTGCATAAAGAAAAGTGCACTTTCAAAAGTAAAACAATTGATAAATATGATGACAAGTACGCTTTCTAAGGCCAAGATTAACCAACTAATCTAAGAAATAAACAACAAGTGGGATCAACCTCCGAACAAGGTGACCACTAGAACCACCAGTTCTTGAGAACTTCCAGCTAGCTAAATTTCGACAAGGATTCTAATGGGGATAGAGAAGCCGCCACAAAATATTGAGGCCCTTGGGATGAAATCCCAAGGTTGCTAACTCAGGTCAATACTTGGAAGAGAATTTAATCTAAGTACAAAAATTGAATTTTAATCTAAATGACTTGAAGTAAAACTTAACTAATTATGCATGAACAAACTTCCCCAAATGGGGAAGGGGAAACAAAGTGTGGGAGGCCTTATCCCACTCTTGCCTTTTATTATTAAAGTGATACAATATTGGATTTTCAACCTCTAAGAGCGATGGAAGAAGTAGAAATGAACTTTGAAACTCTTAAGAGTTTTACAATAAAAAAGGGAGAGTATTGAATTTATTGGTTCGAGATTTGGTTCCAAGCTTCCTTTTGTCTTCTTGTAATGATTTTTCTCTTCACTTGATTTTCTCCTTCCACTTCAAGTTCTCTTTTGGATCTAGCTTTGTCCCAAACCTACACACAACAAAGATTTCAAACTACAAGCACCCTTTAGCATTAGTCCAAATCAAAAGAAAGATAGCAATTGGAACTATTTGAACTTAGGCTTGCAAAATGAAGCCTAAGATGCTAAATGGCATGAGACTCAACTTCAAATTATTTAAATGATAAAACGGACCAGCAAGCAAACAAAAGCCTAAAATGCTAGGAAAGAGATCTAAACTATGACAAAAATGGAAATATTTTTGTAGGCAACTTTTATCTTTTAAATGAGAACCACTATACAAATGCAAATTAACAAAATAACTATAAGCTAACACTTAAAAATGAACTAGATCTAACAAATGCAACCTACAAACAAAATGAAACTAACTACTAACAATTTTGTTGTTGTTTTTTTATGTGGTTTTTATGGCAATTTTAAAGGTGGATGAGAGGAGCTAAAGGAGACTAAAACGAAGGTAAGGTGAGGGAAAAGGAAGTGAAACAAAGTTAGGAAGAGAACTAGTCTGAGGAGGGACGAGACAAGGAGAAAGTAGAGGACTAGGTTGAGAGGAATATGGCTAGCAAATCAAGGCAAACGAATCAAGGAGAAAGTGGAAGGTTTGAAGAAGTAAACCCTTAGGAACCAATAACCAAAGTAGAAGTTTGTTGAATGTTTGATGGGAGAAGCAAGATCCTCTTGTTCTTATGCTTATGAAACTGAGAGTCCTTTGGCCACAAGTAGAGTGAAGGAGAACCTGCAAAAAATCTTAAACCTTGGAGGATACCTGCAAGTCACATATGCTCAAGGGAAAAGAGAAGATATATAGATGCATGTGCTAGATTGTTAGCCTTCTAGAAATATAAATCAAAGCATAATATTCCTAAGCATATGAGAAATTACACAATATCACCTCAAAATTGGGATGATGCATGGCCACCAAGAGCCTCCACGAATTGACCTCCAAAGCCACAATTTTATTAAATATGAATCAAGTTACAATTCCTCCAGAGTTTCTTTGCTAAAAATCCATCAGGAATGAGGAGAAATGACCTCATTATATAACACAAGACAAGTCCTATGCTACCCTAACTCGAATTGGCATGATGGAAGCCAATGGCACCTAACACAAATCGAATCCCAAGTCTAAATCCCAATCAACACTAAGTCAAACCAAGTTTTGGAGTCAATCTCCACCAAACAAGTTTAGTTTCATTGATTGAGATGAGGAGGTGGCCTCCACCTAGGCAAGGCGCCCCTCATCTCTTCTTTGGAAGTATCACCCATCAAATGGTAATGTGCTATGTGGTAAACTCGAGCTCCAAAGAGGTATGACGTGAGCAAGCTTGGAGATGGCGTGATTGATATGGTAGGTGCTACATATTTGATTGCAATCTTGGTAGTTGGGAGTGGGAGGTGGCCTCCACCTAGGCAAGGTGCCCCCACCCTTATTAAATGCAACCCAATCACCAACCAAAACTCAATTATTAACCTTTCCACATCATCAAATTCAACTTGCATGCATGGAGGGCGAATTCTCTTGGAGTTAATCACTGTTGATGACTAGATACTTGACTGGATGATGACTGAGATGATTGGAATCTTCATTAATGTCCAGTGCCATGTCAATTAGCCTTTTATTTTAATCCATTTGGATTCTCTCCAAATATTCAATTTTTATATTTTAATTAATAATTTCTTTGTAAATGTTTTTTTTGAGAAATTCTTAATTACGAGGCTGAATTGACATCCGAAACTTAGGATAAACTGGTCTGGGGATTATGAATGATTTTTGGCTTAAGGTTGGAGCCTTCAATCACTGAATTCGGATCCCGGATGACTGACATATTACAAATTGAAATTTTTCCATTTAAACTATGGAAAAATTTATTAAAATTTAAAAAATAATTAAAAACCCAAAATCAGAGGACCCGGTAAAAAAATTTCGAAATTTTTTTCTGAGGGTTCTAGGGACCTAGGACATGACTAAAACCTATTCTAATAGTGTCTAGTAGGCTTATATACATCAGTTGGACTCTAATAACCCCCCATGGCTAAAATTTTCAAAATCAGGCATTCCAGCCTTGGAGGAATCGGGAGAAAACCTTGTCGATTATAGCTCGGCTATAGGCAAAGTATAATTGACAAGGGAAAAAACTCCCTGTAATACCTTAGTTGCTTAATCAAGTCATGGGGAATCGAGCCACTCAAAATCCTATTAGCACACTTTATTACAAACCCTGTGGGGCTATGGTCATGTTGATTGAAAAACAAAACTGACTAGCCAAAATTGGCTAGGCACAAATGATGGATCATCTGATACACTGAAGTACAAACATTCATCATGTTTGTCAAATGGCGGCTCTTCATATAATCCAACTATGGTACAAAATAGGTGATAATAGCTTCCAATCATGTGATTCGAAGCTCCTGAATCTATGAGAAGAGCTGTAGAATTCGAAACACTTGCCATGAGTGCATGACCTCTTTTTGCATGATCATTATTGTCCTTCTTCCTTGCGCCATCTAGAAGAGTAATGTTGTTTTTCTCCAAGAGAAGGGCCATCTGATCAATAGTTTTCTTCATGCATGAGCTTTCAGGATGAAAGTCCCTGCCACAGTAAGAACACTTTGTCTTCTCCTTGCCCTTTTGCTTGTCTTTTCTTGAACCTGAGGGCTCATCTGATTGCTTGGTCTTCTCCTTTCGCTTGGAATGATCAAACTTGGTCTTCTCTTTCTTTTGCTTTCCTTTACCATTCTTAGCCTTGGGTCCTCCAACAAATAGGGCTTGATCTTTGGAGGTTTTCATGGACCCCATCTGAACAATCTTGTCATGCTCTTTTGTTAAGGACTCAATGAATGCATTCAAGGTAGGTATCTTCCAATTCGGAATGGTGAGTTTTCCCGAATGGAAAGTAGAGACAAACACTGAATAATTTGCTCCTAGTTTCGAAAGGATTGAAAGAATCAACCAATCATCTTTCTTCTCCACACCACATTGCTTCAACTGAAGCACCAAATGCTTGAACTTGGTGAAAAACTCATTGATGGTTTCTAAATTCTCAGGATTTAGGGAAATCAGTTCATTCTCCAATTGATAAGCCCTCATATCAACCTGCTTGCCAAAGAGTTTGGCAAGTTGTTCACATACTTCTTTTGGAGTCTTCAATCCACAGAGATGGAAAATAAGATCTTTTGAAATATTGAGACATAAGAAACCATGAGCTTCATCAAGCTTATTGAAGAACTTTGACTTCTCTATAGCTGCATTAGGCTCTAGTTCTGTCCCCATAGTAACTTTGTAGAGTCCTTGGGAGCGCATCACTATCTCTATATCATCCTTCCACTGATGGTAGTTGAAAGGAGTAAGGAGATTCTGTGAAGAAGAGTCCATCTCTGCTATAACAAATGCAATAGGAGGTTGTGAGAAACCTGCAGTCACAAACAAACAAACAATCTTTAGGTCGACAACCTGCATTTCCAAGTTGCATCACACTCAGCATAGCCTATCAAGCAAGCTTGATAGGTCGGATGCACATTATCCAGGATTTATGTGGAAAACTTTCAGCTTCTGGTGCAGTGTTGGAATATTTTTTAGCAAACTTGCTCAATCTTCTTCTGAAGAACTCTGTAGAAGAGTTGCCTTGTCTTGCCATGGCTCTGATACCATGTAAAATTCAAGCACAACAGATCTATGAAACAAATACAACAGTTACTAGAGATGCATGCGGCAAATTGTGTGTCGAAACATTGATACAAAAGGTTTGCAGCAGTTCATGCATTATCATAAACTCAAAAGATAATTACAATGTGTAACAATGGCTACAATAAGCCAAGCAATTCGAATTCCAGAGAGTTCATTCAAATTGAATGCATGAGAGTGGCTTACTTGGCAGTTAGCACCACTCGGCACATCAGTTAACCACTTAACTACCATGTAACTGACTCTAATAGACTCTGAAATTGTCTAACTGAGTCTAACTAAATCCAGAACTCAACTGAATGCCCAAAATTAGTGGAGGGCAGCTTTTTGTCTTTAGTTAACTGAATATTAGGTGAAAATAACACCAGAAGAAGTCAAGCTGTGTAGTAGGGCTCCTTTCTGACTCCAGTTGGCTGAATATAATCATAAATGCTGTCAGTTAGACTGAGTAGGGCACTTTAGTCATGCAAATCACCTCGGTTGGCTCCCCGAATGATGGAGGAGGCCTAGTTAACTGATATGATGGCCCAGTTGACTCCCCAAATGAAGGAGGAGGCCCAGTTCACTGAAACTGATGATTTGTTGATGATGTAAGCACATAATTGAGTCAAAATACTTAGGATAAGTGGCAAATTAAGCTGTAAAGCTCAAATAAATGATGTGTGGTTGGAAAATGCTCCAACATTTTTTACCCTAGATAGCTCTTTTTGAAGTGATGCGCACCTCTTGGAGTAGACTCTCTTGCTCTTGTGGATGAAATTGGATGTTGTCTTTGGTTTGCTCATGCTTGGTGGATGCTAGAATTGTTGAAAGAACACATGCTCAAGTAAGTCTAGTTTTTTTAGCCTTGCTTGGTGAAAGGTAGGTGAATTTCTTGCTTCTTGAATGATTAAATGGTGGCCCTAAGGCTACATTTTTTCTGAATAGGGTCTTTGTTTACCTTCTATCCTCTTTGCATGGTGTAAAACACTCCCTAGAGGAGGTTTTCCCAAGTTTAGCCTTGGATCTCCAATTTGCCCTAGATTAGGGTCTTATAACAAACCGTAGAGGTTGTCATAAGAAGCCATAATTTAGTAGACAAGGAGAATTTAGTCCAAGAGGAAGGCTGGTCACATTCCTCTAGGGCTAGGGTTTAAGGCTCTCATCCATAAAACCCTAAGTTATCATCTTTTTACCTAATTATTCTTACATGTGTATGTGTAAATATTGCATTTCATGCTAGATTAGGTCATTTAATTAGGTCTGCAATTTTATGTCTAAAACCCTAAAAAATCAAAACATTATTTTTTTTAAATTTTTGGCCTTCCTAAAATTTCAGCTCTCTCCTACAAATTCGGCCTACTTTCTTTTTCCCTAAAAACCCTAGGGCGAAATTTTAGAAAGCCCTAAAAACCCAAAAAATATAAAATCCTAAAAAAACCCTAAAAACTACCAAAAATCAGACCTAAAAACCTAAACTAAAACCCTAGCCTACCTCCGAAAGCCTTACCTTATTCCCTCTTCCTTCTCTCTTCCTTCCTTTCTCCCCTCCTTCCCTACCTTTCCTAACCCTAGCCTACCCTAACCCTCGGTCCTCCTTCCTATGGCCTGGTCCCTTCAAAAGAGGCATCAACCTTGATCCTATAGCCCTCAAGCCTCACTTTGGGAGCCTCCCCTTGCCTCGTCCTCCCTTTGGTTGTCTTGAACGGGGCTGCAACAGCCCTAAGGTAGCCCCTTACCCTGCTGTCCTGTAGTCTGCAATAAATTGTAGATTGTCAAACTTGACAGTCATGCTCACCTGCAACATGAACACAAAAACGCACATCAAAACTCAGGCATAAATTGGAATTTGATATTGCTTAAAGGAAGTGAATATAAGGTCTGAAAACTCACTTTGTTGGCATAAATACAAGTCTGAAACCTACTTATATTTTGACTGTCCTATATTGCTGAGTAGTAATAAAGGGTTGTTGAGTACATAAATTATACATCACATACACTTATTTTGGTTACATAAATGCTGCTTTAATTGCCATTAAAGGGACTCTCATACTGTCATAACTAAGACTGGCATACTATACTAATGCTGTTATAATTATATCAGTCCTCATATTTGTTATTGGAAAGTGATTGGCTGATTATATACTGCTGCTATTACATTCATATTGAATGGTATATGGTTACATGGTTAATGTTTATTATTGGTGGATGATCTCTTGTATGCTAAAGTGCTATTGAATTGACTTTGCTACTAATTCCACTTATTTTGAATTAAATACTTGGATGAATGTTCTTTATACTTTGATTTGACACATTTGCATTAGCATCTACAAGCACTTTCTCTATCTAGTATGTCGTCTTCATTCATTAAGATTGATTGATTAAAATGCACTGGTCACTAACATCATCATCTGGATGACAATCTTTCGTCATAAGTGTCTAGGAGATCATCAAAGGGCTCTCCCCTTGGAGGTTACGACACTCCAAAGAAGTTGGAGGTGTGACTGAGGTGACAGTGGTTACATTTTCCCTACATTTGTCTATTGGATACTAGCCCTGCTAGTTTGTCCGGTAACAGGCCTCTATAAAAATAGGTATTAGGGTAATTTATGATGTGGGCTCTAACCCAACTCATAGTACCCTAGGGGGCACCCACTAACAGCTATCAGCAATCTTGTCCACAATGGCCCATTAAAGGTGTGGATAATAAAAGACTCTTAAAGGCCATTTGAGCCACAAGGCAAGGTCAGCGAACATATGTCCAACACTAAAAGTACCCACCTCTTGCAGGAACAAATCGAGGTATCACTGATTGGGGTAATGGAAGAAAGAGGACAACGATCTTGCTGAGTCTGTAGATTCTGCACAGCCCAATTTATTTCTAAGAAATATTCCATATATTGCTTCACAGCAAATTATTTTTCATAATAACAAATCCATAGGTATATAGATATAGTGTAATCAGGTCTGATAGAGCTCTGTATCTATACATCCATAGGGCAATTAAACTCTTAATATTTAGATTAATCATCAGAAAATAATATAGAATTAAGAAGAAAACCTTCGGCATTTAAAAATACTTTTGAGGTCATGGGAACATGGAATGATAATAGCCATTTTATCTTGTTGGGTTATGTTTGCCATTCCGTCCACATCCTTCTGTGTGTGGAGCATATATTATTTTCCAGCAACGTTTATCATTAATCATGAGTCATGCTAGCACTCAACATTGGCCACAATTTGGTTTCGACTTACGTTATCTCAGTCGTGGTTGCATTTAAACTTGATTTAATTTCTACTTTTCTAAACAACTTGTTTCTGATGAAATTCTTTTATCTGGTCACTGAAAGAATATATAGATAAGGCAAAAGCAGATATGGTCGATGTTGGGTTTCCATCCCATTACTATCCCATGTAAAGCAATACATTGTAGATACATAGGTATGTTTGTATAATTTTAATGAAATTTTTGTCGGGGAAAGTTACTATGGGCATTATTTTCATGGGGTTTATATCTATAGTAAAAGCATGCAAATTTTGATTTCTTCTTATAGTATACCCTTGAATCGGATATGTTCACCAATGCTGCCATCTTGTGGCTATTCTGTTGCATTAACTGTTTGTAGAAGTCCAGGTTAATAAACCCAAAATCTTTCTGTTGTAATTCAACTAAAGTTCAATTTCTCTGTTATGAAAATCGAGAAAAGCAAAATCCTTAAAATAGACTATAACTTAAACTTTGGCTTCTTTCCTTTACAATTTAGAGATGAATATTTTAAAGCAACAATTAGTTAAAAAGTGTTTTGTTGTTAGGCTATGGAGTGCTGGTTGTTTAGCCTTCAAAATCAATTTCATGGTAACCATGATACTTCTGACTTACCTTGTAATTAGTGTTTACTGTTGCGCCCTTAAGGTTCATACAGTTGTATTTGCATGCAAGGGAATAGAATATTGATGCCTTGATAGTTTTGAAATTTCCATATTTTCTGTTTGAGGTTATATATGTTTTCTTGGACATAATTCATATCCATGGTTATATTCACAAGATGTTTCACTGTTGGAAACATATGAAGATCATAGATATTAGTAAGATTCTAAGCTCTATATAAATGTATGCAGGTACTTGGAAAGTTTACTGAATATGTGCCTCAAATCATTGCCTCTATTTTTCCCACAGCTACATTCTCTTACAGACAGCTCTGGACCTGCAGAAAATAGTGAGCATCGCCAGTTAAAGAACACCACATTGAAAAAAAGAGGAAGAAAATCAAAAGCCGTGGGTTTAGGCAGTGCATCAGAAATAATTAAAAGTCAGAGTACAAGATCAAAGTCTTCCCAAGATCGAAATTCTAGTGGAAGACTAAAGCAGCAAACAATTTCAGATGTCTTGAAAAATGTAACAAGAGGGCCAAGTCAGCAATCTTCTCAGCAGACACAGGGTTTGCCTGCCAGTTCAGATAAACAAAAGGGAACTAGAGGCGAGGAGACAGAAGCTAGGAATAATGATGAACAAGAATTGATAGATATTTCAATGTTTCCTGAACAGTTGGAGATGCAGAGATTCAAATTCAGGCCACTAGTTTTATCCTGTTTATCAATCCTCTCTCTTTCGCAGGTCAGTTATGGAAATAATTTTTTATTTTTCTATAGCATTTCACATAGTAGATTGTTTTTCCTTTCAGAAGTCTCTGTGATATCATCCCTAAACTAAAATATAAATGCAATGTAGAGATATAAATTCTCTGTTAATATTTAGTTGTTGCAAATATAATAGATACATTGATGCCAATGATAATGCACCAACTACGGTTTACGTGATGCCTTCTGTGACCTAGAAATCAGCATATTCAGATCATGACAGATGATGCATACAGGATTCTATCAGCCTATTTACACTTTTTCACTTGCCTCACGTCATGGTAGAATTTAAACCCTGGCTGGATCAGGTCTAATAGTTAGCATTGGTACCCTTATGCAAGGCTCTCATTCTTTAAATAGGCCATAGGATTAGAAAGATGAGGATAAATGCCTCACTAGTAAAATAAGGTTAAGTATTTCTCAGATTATAGTTTCAAATAAATTTTTACCAATCTTGTACTTAGGTTGATGCTAGAATCAGCCCAAAGCATTCTAAGCATCTTGATCAGTGTGGAAGACATCGTGTTGGCGAAAATATCGCCGAGGGTCTGGAACACAACTTATGGGCAACATCGGGGAAAAAATCGGAAAATATCAGCACACTTCAAAAAAAAAAAAATATTCATTTTTTTTTCAAATTTGTAAACATTTAAAGCAACAACAACATCAAATAAACACATTGACACATAAATATGAAAAGAAAACATATATATATGATGTATAAGATGTCTAATGATATATCATGCATCAATACTAAATCATGTCCTGAGTCCCGACTCTTTAGTAATAATGAGTGTACTAACTCCAGAGCCTCAAAATATCATCAAAAATATAATAAATGTATCTCATCATCATGAGTCAACTGTCAACTAAGATCTACATACTACATAGTACAATGAAATCAAATAAAATAAACTAGCGATTCCCTCTGCCCCTTTTACGGGCAAAGGTGATGGCTCTTCCTCTAGCTGAAGAAGGCCCTACAGGTGGCAGCAGAATTCGATGTGCTCGAACAGAAGGAGAAGCTACACTCTGATGTCTTCTAGAAGAGGAAGAATCTAGAGCCTGGCGTCCTTTACTGGTAGTAGTACTAGTGCCATTGCTATGTCCAAGTCTAGCTTGCTCTATCGTCACCGTCTCTATCGATGTCTATGAAAGTGGTGGTGCATTGACACTCCTAGGGTCAATAGCCACCTCCTGTAAAGGTGCCTGCTCTAGATCATCCTCCACCTCTATTGCCCCCCCTATCACTTGGCTCACACCCCCCTCCAAATCCTCATGTAACCAATCAAGGTCCTATTCCATGATAGGTGGCTCACTCTCCACCCTCCATGCAGCAGTGGTGTCAATCCCATCCAATGAAATGGCATCCACATCTTGTGTTTTCTGAAGTTGCCTCACCCATAATCGAAGGTTGTAGTAGACGTAGACCATGTCATTAAGGCGAGAAGTTTCCAACCTATATGAGGGTCATAAATTATAAATTATAATTCAAAATTTATAATATATAATTTAAACTTTAAAGGTTGACATGGCAATTTGCATAAAATTATAAATTTATATTTTAAATTAACTTCAATTTTTTTTTTTGAATTTTTTTTACCTATTGCGCTTTTTGGTGTGTATTTTCTCAAACACATTCCAATTGCACTCGCATCTTGACGATCTACATGTTTGGCTTAACACCCGAATGGCAAGCTTTTGTAAATGGGGTACTCTTCAGCCATAGCTTGGCCACCAAGCATTTAGAAGTTAGAACAAATAAGAGAAAGTAGAAAGTTAGAAACATAAGAAATAACATTGAAATTTTAAAGTTTGAAACAAATGGAGAAGAGACATTGAAATTTGCAATAAAATGAACTTGAAGCTTACCGAGCATTTTGGTCTTCCTATCATTAACAGCCATGCCAAAGCCAAATGTCCCACCAGCCATCCTATATATCTTCATTTCTTTAGAAATCTCCGCACGTTCTTGTGGATTTGGCACCATCCTCTGAACACATGGGAGGAATCCATCCATAACTTCAGCATCAAATCTAAAACCACAAGAGTAAGAGAATGCGGGGTTGAGGTAGATCCCTGCAGCATGAATGGGGCGATGAAGTGTATTGTTTCATCGCTCATCAATGACCTTCCATATCAATAATCTTTTCTCATACCCTTCATCCTGTTGATTTTTTCCTGAGCAGCATCGAGTGCCATTCTCTGGGAGAATGGAGGCACTTGGTCAGTTACCAGGATATTGACCCAGTCTGGGACTGGAAGCTCAGCCTGGGGCTGAGAGCCATTCTCGGGGAGAATGGAGGCACCTGGTCAGTTACCAGGATATTGACCCAGTCTGGGACTGGGAACTCAGCCTGGGGCTGAGTGCCATTCTCTGGGAGAATGAAGGCACCTGGTCAGTTACCAAGATATTGACCCAGGCTGGGACTCAGTCTGGGACTGGGAACTCAGCCTGGGGCTGAGTGCCATTCTCTGGGAGAATGGAGGCACCTGGTCAGTTACCAGGATATTGATCCAGTCTGGGACTGGAAGCTCAGCCTGGGGCTGAGAGCCATTCTCTGGGAGAATGGAGGTACCTGGTCAGTTGCCAGGATTTCACTGTAAGCCCCAGACCGGGTCTGGGCAAGTGGTGTACTCCTCCACTTGGACTTGGTGACCACAGGTGGGTGAAGTAAAGCAATTAAATATCTTCCTATGATGATGTACTTGGAGTGGACATGAAGACCCTGAAGGACACCTGGATGATCTATTGAAGAACCATAGAACCCAAGCACCACTTGGCTTGGTCCATGAACCCACCAGTTAGAAGAAGAAGAAAGAAATAAATATGTATTTATTTATGTATTTTGGGTCAACTCATTATTGGAGGAAAGACAAAATTAAAATGATGAATGATGTGAAGAAATTAAAATATATATGTTATATATATATTTATTGGAAGGTCGGCCTCATTGATTAAAATAAAAATTTAATGGCCAATTAATGCAAGTCGGCCTCATGATTTAATGGCCAATTTAATGCAAGTCGGCCTCATTAATTTTGTGTGGAATTATTCCACTATAAATATGGAAAGTGACTCATCATTCACATATCAATTCGTGGGTTTTTGAAGATAGCTTTGAAAACAGTTCGGTGGTCAAGAAAGACAGTTCGGTGGTGTCAAGAAAGTCAGCTTGGGTCAAGAAAGACAGCTCGGTGGTATTGTTGGGTTCTCTCCATTGTTAATACTGGGTTGTCACCATATCTCTTACTGCTGGGCTCTATACTACTGGTTCTTATTGCTGTGCTAACTCAAGCCCTGTTAGGGCATTCTTTCTGTGCATTCAAGAGTGATCTCTTACCGCTGGGTTATACTACTGTTGCTGCTGAGTTCTCCCTTCTGGTGGCTATTGGGTTCACTCTTTACACTGTTGATTACTACTGCTGGTCCAAGCCCTGCTAGGGCATACTTCAGTTCAGTTGCATTCAGGATCTGTCCATAATTGTTTGCAACCATCTACAAGTCACTACAGCCCCTGGAAAAGGCCACAACAGACATCAGTGAACAGTGACATGCACAGGATGATTGTACAAGGTTGAGACTGCTTCAGTTACAGTAGAACAGGGTTCTTCTTTGTAAATGAAACAATTCTAATTGTTGGAAAGGCTTGTTTAGCCTACTGTTGTAAAACTCAGACATCTCATATTTAAGGAAGATATTCTTGCTGGGGTTTTTATACCTTAAAAGGTTTTCCCCAGGGTAAACATCTGTGTTCTTGTGGTTGCATGTTGTTCTATTTTTATCTACAGTTAGCCATCTCTGCATTTTTTATATTTACAGTCTGCTACAGCTATCATTTTTTTTATTTTTAACATGGTGTCAGAGCTCTGCTTGTAAAGCACACAGTATTTAAGCAGCTGACTGTGTCTTACATAGACCTTGGGACAGCACAGACAGACTAGGGATGGCTTCTTCTACCTCTTTCAGACTAGAGGACATGCTTGAGGGCTCAACAAACTTTAATTCATGGAAAGCCAGGCTTATGGCCACCTTGGAAGAAAATGACCTTGATGACTTGGTCATCAATGTTGTAGAAGAACCCATGTCAAACACAGGAAGGACAGCATTCAAAAAGAAGCAAGCCAAGGCTAGGAGGATTATCTATGACTCAGTCAAGGAAAATATAATGCTTGCCATAACACCACTGAAGACAACCAAGGAGTGTTTTGACACCTTGACAAATTTGTACGAGAAGAAAGCACCCAGTCAAAAGAGAGTCTTGAAAAATAGACTTTGTACATTGAAGATGGAAAAAGATGAAGGAGTGGCCTCTTTCTTCACAAAGATTGCTCAGGTAAGAGACCAAATTTCTGCCATTGGGGTTACAGTAGATGATGATGATCTTGTACAAACTGTTTTTGATGGTCTTCCAAGTTCTTGGGAAACCTTCTTAGCTTCTGTTAGTGGGTGTGAGACTCAGCCAGATTTTGAGAGACTTTGGCATGACTGTTTAGAAGAAGAAGGCAGAGTACAGAGCAGAACTAAGGGTCCTAAAGAAGGGAATCTTGCACTAGCAGCTAAAACCAAGAAACAATTCAAGAGGCCTTTCCATCCCAAGAAGAAAGAGAACAAGCCACAAGGTAGGCAATTTGATATGTCACAAGTTAAATGTTTTAATTGTTTCAAAATGGGACATTATGCTAGGGACTGTAGGCTGCCAAAGAGAAGGCCCAAAAGAAAATTCCAAGCATCTACAGCTGAAGAAGAAGAACCAAAGAAGAAGAAAAATACAAAGTCTTCCAAGCAAGAAGAATCAAGGAAAGAATACTATTTGATTTCTGCCCTAGCAGGGTCCATCACCAACAGCTCAAATTCTTGGTTGGTGGACAGTGGAGCCTCAAAACATATCACAGGTTCCCGTGAAGCCCTTACAAGCTACAGAAAGAAGAAGTTTGACACTCAAGTAGAACTTGGAGATGACTCCACCTACAAAATAGAGGGAGTGGGTTCAGTCTCATTTCAACTTGATTCAGGGACCATGTTGCACATTGAAGACATACTATATGTTCCAGGTTTGAAGAAAAATCTTCTTTCTGTTGCTGGCTTAGAAGACAAAGGCTATAGAGTTATATTCATGGACAAAAAGGTTTTGCTTTGGTCAAAGAATGAAAGGTTAAGTGCAGCAGAATTGATTGGGGTTCGAGAGGGAGGCCTTTACAAGGCCTCTGGGCACTCTACTCAAGCATTGGTTCATAGTACTATCAACCCTTGTGAGCTATGGCATCGTAGGTTTGGGCACCTTCATTATGCAGCTCTCCCTGGTCTTCAAAAGATGGTTACAGGTATGCCTGAGTTTTCTAATGAACATAGTGGTATTTGCAAAGGTTGTGCCCTTGGTAAAAATACCAAGAAGTCTTTTTCAAAAAGTCACAGCAGATCAAAAGGTATTCTGGATTTAATTCACTCTGACATTTGTGGACCCATGTCTTCACCTTCCTTAAGTGGTTGCTTATACTATGTACTGTTCATTGATGATTACTCTCGTAAATCTTGGATTTACTTTCTAAAGGCTAAGAGTGAAACTTTTGATAAGTTCAAGGAGTTCAAGGTGCTGATTGAAAATCAGACAGGAAGACACATTCGCATCTTGAGGTCAGACAATGGAGGTGAGTTTGAATCAAATGATTTTGATGATTTTTGCCAAAAAGCAGGGATTAAGAGGGAGTTAACTGTACCTTACAACCCCCAACAGAACGGGGTTGCAGAAAGGAAGAACAGAATACTCTATGAGGCTGCTAAAGCCATGTTGTGTGATCTAGATCTTCCTTTGTCTCTATGGGCTGAGGCTACTAGTACAGCTGTCTATATTCAAAACAGAAGTCCTCATGCCATTTTGGGAGAAAAGACTCCAGAAGAAGTCTTTACAGGAAGGAAACCTGCAGTTGACCACATGAGGATCTTTGGCACTCCAGTCTACATCCATGTGCCAAAGGAAAAGAGATTAAAGCTGGAGCCTTCCGGAAAGAAAGGCACATTTGTTGGGTACAGTGAAAATTCAAAAGCCTACCGTATCTATGTTCCTGGTCAAAGATACATTGAAATCAGTAGAGATGTGATATTTCATGAGGAAGCTGTTTTCCGCCACTCCAAAGAGCTTCCAAAAGATCCAGAAGGATCTCTTTCTGATATTCCAGACTCTCCTCATTCAAAGAATCAGAGGGAGGAAGAAGATGAACCTCATGCTTACTCAGAACCAGAAAGACCAGCTGAAGAACTACTTGAAGCTCCTCCTTCCAAGAGAAGACCTACTTGGGCAAGAGAAATATTGCAAGAAGCTAGGAAGCATAAAGCTCCATCTGGGACATTCAGAGAAAGCAAGAAGCCCCAGAAATACTCAAGTCTTATGAGTAAGCTCATTGATGCAGAGCCTTCTACATTCAAAGAAGCAGAGTCTCATCAGGTATGGATTGATGCCATGACAAAAGAATATAATTCCATTATGAAAAATGATGTGTGGGAAATTGTTCCTCGACCAAAAGGGAAGTCTGTGGTAACTTCCAAATGGCTCTATAAAATCAAGCATGCTGCTGATGGCAGCATTGAGAAATATAAAGCAAGATTTGTGGCACGTGGTTTCTCACAAAAGGAAGGCATAGACTATGATGAAACATTTGCCCCTGTTGCCAGGTATCCCACCATCAGAACTATTATCTCCCTCGCTGCTATCTTTGGATGGAAACTCCATCAAATAGATGTAAAGACAGCTTTTCTTAATGGAGAAGTTGAAGAAGAGGTCTACATTGAACAACCTGAAGGTTTTGTGACACATGAAATGCAGTCTCATGTGTGCAAACTAAAGAAAGCTTTGTATGGACTCAAACAGGCCCCAAGGGTCTGGTATGCCAGGATTGATGGTTACCTTCACAGTTTGGGATTCTCCAAGAGCACTGCTGATCCCAACCTCTACTTTAAGGTTGTTCAGAACCATGTCTTGATACTAGTCCTATATGTGGATGATCTGTTCCTCACTGGAGAGGAGCAACTGATAGCTCAGTGCAAGAGGGAGCTTACTTTAGAATTTGAAATGAAGGATCTGGGACTCATGCACTATTTCCTTGGTTTAGAGGTATGGCAAAAGCCCGATAAGATCTTTCTGTCTCAAGGAAAGTATACAGTTGATATCTTGCAGAGATTTGGGATGCATGACTGCAAACCCATGAGTGTACCCATGACATCAAATCTGAAGAAGTTACGTGACTCAGCTACTTCTTCACAGGCAGTGGATCCTACTCAGTATCGCCAACTTATTGGATCTTTGATGTATCTAGTGCATACGAGACCAGATATCTGTTATACAGTGAATGCATTGAGTCAGTTCATGTCCGAGCCAAAGCACATACACTAGATAGCTGCCAAACATGTGCTCAGATATTTGCGAGGTACTATCACATATGGGCTCAGATATACCTCCAACAGTGGGGTAATGCTACTTGGATATGTTGACTCTGATTGGGCTGGCAGTGTAGTGGACCGGAAAAGCACATCAGGGTACTGTTTCAGTTTGGGATCAGCCATGATCTCATGGTCCAACAAAAAACAGGGTTCCATAGCTCAGAGCACAGCTGAAGCTGAGTATATTGCTGCCAGTGATGCCTGCAGAGAAGCAGTTTGGCTTAGAAAGCTTCTCTCTGACCTGTTTGGTGGAAAGCTTGAACCAACTGTTATCCATTGCGATAATCAGAGTTGCATTAAGCTTTCAAAGAACCCTGTATTTCACGACAGGTCAAAACACATTGAGATGAAGTACCACTTCATCAGAGATATGGTACAGCGAGGTGCCATGAAGCTCCAGTACATTCGTACAGATGAGTAGATTTCTGACATATTGACCAAGCCCCTGTCATTGACAAAGCTTGTGCACTTTCGAGACAAGCTTGGTATTGCAGAGAATGACCCTCTCGCTGAGAGGGAGTGTTGATTTTTTCCTGAGCAGCATCGAGTGCCATTCTCTGGGAGAATGGAGGCACCTGGTCAGTTACCAGGATATTGACCCAGTCTGGGACTGGGAGCTCAGCCTGGGGCTGAGAGCCATTCTCTGGGAGAATGGAGGCACCTGGTCAGTTACCAGGATATTGACCCAGTCTGGGACTGGGAACTCAGCTTGGGGCTGAGTGCCATTCTCTGGGAGAATGGAGGCACCTGGTCAGTTACCAGGATATTGACCCAGTCTGGGACTGGGAACTCGGCCTGGGGCTGAGTGCCATTCTCTGGGAGAATGGAGGCACCTGGTCAGTTACCAGGATATTGATCCAGTCTAGAACTGGAAGCTCAGCCTGGGGCTGAGAGCCATTCTCTGGGAGAATGGAGGTACCTGGTCAGTTACCAGGATTTCACTATAAGCCCCAGACCGGGTTTGGGCAAGTGGTGTACTCCTCCACTTGGACTTGGTGACCACAGGTGGGTGAAGTAAAGCAATTAAATATCTTCCTATGATGATGTACTTGGAGTGGACATAAAGACCCTGAAGGACACCTGGATGATCTATTGAAGAACCATAGAACCCAAGCACCACTTGGCTTGGTCCATGAACCCACCAGCTAGAAGAAGAAGAAAGAAATAAATATGTATTTATTTATGTATTTTGGGTCAACTCATTATTGGAGGAAAGACAAAATTAAAATGATGAATGATGTGAAGAAATTAAAATATATATGTTATATATATATTTATTGGAAGGTCGGCCTCATTGATTAAAATAAAAATTTAATGGCCAATTAATGCAAGTCGGCCTCATTGATTAAAATAATGATTTAATGGCCAATTTAATGCAAGTCGGCCTCATTAATTTTGTGTGGAATTATTCCACTATAAATATGGAAAGTGACTCATCATTCACATATCAATTCGTGGGTTTTTGAAGATAGCTCTGAAAACAGCTCGGTGGTCAAGAAAGACAATTCGGTGGTGTTAAGAAAGTCATCTCAGATCAAGAAAGATAGCTCGGTGGTATTGTTGGGTTCTCTCCATTGTTAATACTGGGTTGTCACCATATCTCTTACTGCTGGGCTCTATACTACTGGTTCTTATTGCTGTGCTAACTCGAGCCCTATTAGGGCATTCTTTCTGTGCATTCAAGAGTGATCTCTTACTGCTGGGTTATACTACTGTTGCTGCTGAGTTCTCCCTTCTGGTGGCTATTGGGTTCACTCTTTACACTGCTGATTACTACTGCTGGTCCGAGCCCTGCTAGGGCATACTTCAGTTCAGTTGCATTCAGGATCTGTCCATAATTGTTTGCAGCCATCTACAAGTCACTACAGCCCCTGGAAAAGGCCACAACAGACATCAGTGAACAATGACATGCACAGGATGATTGTACAAGGTTGAGACTGCTTCAGTTACTGCAGAACAGGGTTTTTCTTTGTAAATGAAACAATTCTAATTGTTGGAAAGGCTTGTTTAGCCTGCTGTTGTAAAACTCAGACATCTCATATTTAAGGAAGATATTCTTGCTGGGGTTTTTATACCTTAAAAGGTTTTCCCCAGGGTAAACATCTGTGTTCTTGTGGTTTCATGTTGTTCTATTTTTATCTACAGTTAGCCATCTTTGCATTTTTGATATTTACAGTCTGCTACAGCTATCATTTTTTTATTTTTAACACATCGCCCTTGTCCTCATAATTTGCACGGATGGATTCTTTGGCCCTATCCATGGCCTCATACAAGTAGCCCATTGCGGGCTTGTCTCCATCAACCAATCGAAGAACCTTTACCAAAGGTTCACTAATGGCACACACCTCCTCCACTCCTACCCAAAAGCTCTCCTTGAGTGACACTAGCCTATATATGGCTTGCCCCTTCGGCCTTGTGCTAAATGACAATGCATGCCACTCATCTGAAAGGAACATTCTCTTAATCTCCCACATACAAGCCAAGAGAGATCAAAGTGAAATGAAGCTTGTGGAAAAACGTGTGATTGTCGGATGCACCAACTCCCTGTTATTTGTGAATTGCCTCATAAAGCTGAGCATGGATGTATGATTATATATAAATTTTGTGATGCTCTTGGATGAATCAACAATATCTCTGATGAAAGGAATTTTTCCCATATCCTCTAGCATCAAATCGATGCAATGTGCAACACATGGAGTCCAAAACAAGGTCGGATGCCTCATCATAAGCAACCTGCCAGCGGCCACATAATTAGCAGTGTTATCCGTTATGACTTGGACAACGTTCTGCAGACCGATCTCTTGGATGAACCCATCCAACAACTCACATAATAGCGTTGCATCTTTGATATGTGCAGATGCATCAATAGATCTAATAAACATTATCCCTTTGGGGCAACTGACCAAGAAATTAATAAGGTTCCTACCCTTTTGATCAGTCCAACCATCTGACATAACTGTGCATCCTGTGAGTCCCCACGACTCCTAAAATACTCCAATCTCTTAGTGCAGTCAACCTTTTCAGCTTGAAGGATAGGCCCTCTCAAGTCATCAAAGGTGGGGGCCTTATACCCCGGGCCAACAACAACAACAACATCAAACATGGGTTGGTAGAAGGGTTTGGTTTTGGCACTGTTGAAAGGAATGTCACTCCATAAAAAACACCTACCCACAAGCTTGTCTGCTTCTTCCTTCTCCTTTATTTTAACCATTGACCTGATAGAAGGTTGTGCACCAGCAGTGGTTCTTGGAACAAAGAAAGTTGAGGCCGTTGAGGGCATTGTGGAACTGGAAGGTGCAACTGAGGTAAAGCTCTCACTTCCACTAGCAGTTCTACTTCTTCCCATCTTAGTCCTCACTGATGCCCTCACATCTCTCTTCATAATCATATCATGAAGTGATTTATTGGCAATTTGAACAATTTTTTGGGTTGCTTGTTCACAAATTCCCACTTCATGCCCGGGAATTTGTGCAAGGTGGTATTTCAATCGACTGATCCCCCCTATCATTTCCTTTCCACACAACTTGCAAGTCAATTTTTTCCTATTGAACCCCTCCAAGGGCTAACCATATACCCACGTAGAGTCCAAAGCTTTAGGTATTTTGATTTTTCACACAACAATGATTCAACCTGGGGGCAAAAAAAAATGAAAAATGAAGTTTAGATTCAAGCTTGAACAATGAAGATAGTAGATAGTAAGTGTTACGATGGTACCAGTACCAGCGCACTTGCAGAGGTGTCCCAGGGAGAGAGGTCATTTTTTCTCGCCAGAAGGGGTGTTTAACCAGCTTTTTCTGGGTAGGAGTTATGGCCAGACCCTATGGTTTCTCCCTTGGAAGTACTATGGGTTAATGGCATCGCTGAGTGCCTCATGAAAATGCTTGAATCCCTGAGGTTGGTGTCCGAGGCTTCCTTGGGTGGATCACTGGGTCACATGACCCCAACCTTGACTTAGCATTCTGGTGACAGATCTTTTAGCACTGAGGCATCCCATCCTCCTCCAGGTCACCTCCAGCACCCTCCTGGCCCTCTAGTTCACCAGTTCCCTCTCTCTGGGCCCTCCTTCAGATGATGACATCATCCTTGATGCTTGATTGTGATGCTTGATAAGGGGGGGCGTTGAGGGATATTCACTTATGTTGGGGTTAGTTGAGGCATGACAACCCCCCTCTTGCAGTTTGGCCTTCAGAACGGACCGATTTGCTCATTTTTAGCCATTTTAGTCATATGTGGGTCAAAACTGGGGAAAACACTCCAATTTACCAACGACTTTGATTATTTTATATTATTTTTGTTTTAATTTTAAGTTGACATTTATAATTTCATATTGACATTTAAAAAGACATGTCGGCTTGGATTTTATTTTTGTAAAGTGAGTGTGAAAAGGTATAAATAATTTTTCCTCACTTCATTTTTACACATCAACTTATGGGATTACACTCTATTTTTCTGATTTTTTACCCTCCTTGGGCATTTTGAGGGACGCGCACTTCTTGAGGATGAAAGTACAAGCTTGTTTGGGGATTGACCTTTGAAGAATCTTTTGTTCTTGCACTTTGCTTGGGTAATGCTAAGAGTTGTTTGCTTGACACATGCAAAAGAAGGTATCTAAGTCTTTCTCTTGATGTCTTTTTGTTAAATGTTGGATCTATGCTTGTCTAAGGTTGAATGGTAGTTGTAAATGCTGCATTTTTCCCTAGCTAAGTAAAATTTTCAGTATTTTGTTGCCCTAGCAAGGTAGAGCTTGAGCTTTAGGTCTCCAAGGTTTGTCTTAGCCAAGCTTCTCACAACCAGCCCTAAAAGTTGTTGGAGGGGTCCTTGGCTTGCCAAACTTGGCAAGTACCATCTCAAGGAGAGGCGTATCCTCTTGGATTCCCTAGGGTTAGGTTGGATTACCTGACAAACCCTAGGTTGATCTTCTTCTTCTACTTTAAATTTCTGAGTTTGTATTGTTTTGAAAATATTATTTCAATTTAGGTGTTGATCTTTTTTAATGTAATTTTACAAATTTTAAATTATTAAACCTTGATTTTCTGTGTAAAAACCCTAATTTGCGGACCTAAAACTACCTTACTCTCCTTCCCCCTTCATCTTTTGCCTTCGCCCTACCTACTCCTCAACTCGGCCTCCCCTCTTCCTAATTTTTCCACCCTCGGCCTTCATCTTCTCCCACTTGGGTCTGCTCCCTTTTTCTCTTCCACAGTTCGAGCAGCTTACCTTTTTCCACCAGCAGTCCCCTTCACCTTCTTTCCACTCCTTCACTCCTCCCTTTCACTTCGTCGCTGCCCTCCTTCTCCCCATCCAAACCTGCAGCCTCCTCTCCAAACTTCGGACCTACTGCTGCTCTGCTACCCGCAGCCTCTTCTGCTGCTCCCTCCACCATCTCCCCTCTTCTTCTTCCTTCATCTTCTGCTTTCTCCCTATCTCCTTCCCTTCCATCTTTTCCATTCCCTGTCTCCTCTTCCCTTTTCCTTCATCCCCACTCCTTTGCCGCCCTTCTTCATCACTTCCTTAGCCAAATCCGAGCCCTTTTCCTTACCCTAACACAGGTGTGTTCCTCCCTGCTGCCCTCGTCTGCAAACACTAAACAAAAATCAAGTTAGTTTGTTAATCTAGTGATTTGTGGTTTTAATTCTCGAGTTAATTTTGTCATCTAGCTTGCATCATAAAGTTCTCATATTTTACATTTCTGTTACATTTTCTTTATGTATACAAATCTGCAAATGTCCAATTGATTTTAGAGTTTAATGCACTTAATGGTTAATGTTTTTTTTTTGTAAATAAACATTATATTACAGCTGGAAAATTACAGAGTTTGTCTTACAGAGTCATCTAAAACAGGCGTTCCTGGCTCAAAATTGCCAAACAGGAAACCAAACATAGACTGTACCGGTACATAACAACCAAAACTATCCCGGTTGTGACCAGCCAAACAAGACACTTGACATAGACAAGATGTTTTGAACAATGTTGCACGACTCGGACTCGGCAAAGACTTGGCTGGCATATGACTCGTGGACTCGGGAAAGACTCGGGACAGACTCCGCAAATAGGAAAAAAAAATATTGTACATTTTTGGCACAATAAAGAGTTTAAAAGTATTTCCAATCCATATAAGCTATAAAACTACAATTTAAGCAATAATTCATAACTTTGTTTCATAAACTATGATTATATACGACATAACAAAATCAATTTTTGTATGCAAAAATTTAAATAGTGATCATAAACCATAGTGTTCATAAACCGTAAATCATAACCATAAACATAAACCATAAACCCATAATAGAAATAAAAAAAATATAATATATAAAAAAAATAAAATAACAGAAATAATAAAATTTAAAATAACAGAAATTATAAAATTTAAAATAACAGAAATTATAAAATTTAAAATAACAGAAATAATTGAAAATATTAAAAAAAACAAAATATGACAAAAAATAAACAAATACCGATACAGAAATTAAAATAGGACATTAGTTTAGATTTTAAAATATGAATAAAATAAATAAAATTAAAACATATATATTATTATATATATAACATAAATAAAATAAAATATAAAATATAACAAAATATAAAATAACAAATATGATAAATATGATAAATAAAAAATAACAGAAATATTAATATCAAATCAAATCAAATCAAAATAACAAATATAAATAAATATAATACAAAAATTTATAACAAATATATAAAAATTAAATAAAAACAAAATAAAATATATATAATAAAAGAATTATAAATAAAATATAAATAAAAAAATATCTAACAATAAATATTATAAACTACAAAAGGTTTATATAATATATATATATATATAAATAACAAAAAAATATAAATATATAAAAAATAACAAAATATATATATATATATATATAACAAAAACTATAAAACAATTTTAAAAAAAAAGCTATACAATAAACCATAACCGTTATACTATATAGTTATAAAAAAAAAATATAACCAAACATTTAAAAATATATATATAACCATTATTTAAAAATATAATGTAACATTTAAAAAAGCCATAGATGCCGAACTTTAGGCCTGGCCCATAGACGCGGAACATTTAAAAAAGCCATAGTATGGAACTTTAGGCCTGGCCCATAGACGCGGAACATGAGCAAGGACATGCTCCAGGAGGGACGCTTATACACTTTCGGGTTACTACCAAAGCTACACCTTGGCGGCAGGCAACAAGTCAGCTTGGTACAGATTTAACAAAACTTTATCAATCATTAGTTAGTAGCGAGAATTTGAACTAGACCGTGTGGCCGGACTCGCAGACTGATAAAAAATACAGCACACAGATTCAGTTGTCTTCCCTCTTTGTTTCCCTCCAAAACCCCAAAAACTGGCGGGCTGGAACCCTCGACCCATGACCATAGTGTTTTGCGTCCGTCAGTCAACGGCCGAGTTCAACGAGTCAACAGCCGAGTCGCCGAGTGAATGCCGGTTCCGGCGAGTTTGGACAGCCCACGAGTATGCTGGCGAGTATGTGCCGATTGCGTGGTTTGGGAGTCGACTCGTGGAGACTCGCGAGTCCCAGCCGAGTCGTGCTTCACTGGTTTTGAAAGATAAAGTCTCAAAACTCCTACACTTCGCTCATAATCAAAGTATCGAGATAACGAAAACGACATAAGAGCCACCGGGAATATCCAACTCAGCACAGAAAGACAACACAAAACTATACTTAAACATGAATAACAGGCGGGGTACCCCTACCACCACTGTCCCGGTTCGGCTGCACGTCAATGGGTTGGGTCGTCACCTTGTCGGCCTCAGCAACAGTCTCCGTTGAACTCCTGGTGGCCCTGCTCCCGCTTCCAGACGGATCACCATTCCCCGGTCTTTTGATGACAAAGGTAATGCCCAATTTCTTGGCTATGGCGTCAATTTTTCATATGCATGACTCGATTATCCGAGTTGTGGGCCTTCCACGACCTGACAGGCTCCTCATCCCCCTTCCTTTTGCTGTAAGAATCCATTAACACATGAGCCATCAGGTTTTTGGTGACCCAATAGGTCATGACAATCCTATCGTATGTCGAAGCCCGACCTGCGGTGGAGCCAGGGTCAGCCACCCAATCTTCAACCTCGTGCCTAACATCCTCTATGGGCAGTGCACGAACCGTCTCCCACAGCTTCTTTTCGACAACCTCCATATCATCCCTTATCAAAGGTGGAATGCGTCCACGAAAGAAAGCAGCAGACTCCTGCGCCCTAGACTTGGTAGATGCACGGGTGACCCTCCCAAGGCGGACATTGGATGGATCCGAAATAGTACCCTCGGCACGTTGATCAGTGCCCCCAACCCCCTTCACCCTCTCGGGACTGAGCTTGCGTTTGGGAGCCATGGCCGAATCCCACAGTCGGCCAGGTGGTCGACACAAATCACTTAATGGTTAGTGTTGATTATTGATGATTATTGATGAATGGTATATATTGGATGCTACTTCTTTACACTTTGAAGATGATAAATATTCGCATGATAAATATTGGTAAATGATCTTTGGTGAATGGTAACAAGTCTTTATATCATACCTAAATTGCATAATTTGGACTGAATTTGCTGATATGAATGTTCTTAGATTGAATTTACATTTCATTGAATGATCAAAGTGTTATATGTGTTTTGTAAAGTTATTGGTTGAAGTTACGTTCACTAGCACTTTGAATATAATTGACTCCGTTTAGGCACTGGTCTAACTACAAATTGCATAGAGAATATAGAGTTTTTGGTTGTACTAGTGTTCTATAGGGTCCATAAGGATACTTCTCCTTGGAGGTTACGACGCTCCGAAGAAGTTAGAATTGTGACCGAGGTGACATTGGGTCACTATTCTCATATTTGCTTATTGGAAAACTAGCCTGCTAGTTTGCTCGGTCACAGATGGAATATCTTTAACTCAAAATATTTGTGATTTATAAGTTATGGAATATTTTTGACCCAAAATATTTTTATGAAAATATACTGGAACACCTTTATTAATATTTCCAAATTCCTTTTCACCTTTGCTAAAAGTGGCCACCTTAACCAAGATGCATTTTTCACCCCCAAAAACTTAAAAGTGGCCACCCTTACTTCAAAAATCACCTTCTTAAGAAATTTACATATACCATGTGGGGTAAATTCTTTTTAAATCATATAATATATGTTGACATCCTATTTGTACCTATAAGACTTTCAACATATAGCCTTCCAATTTCAATTTTGAACAAAGGAAAGACACATAGTGGCTAGTCCCTCCCATTTTGGGGAACACAGACAGAGAAATGAGAGAACAAGCAATTTGACAACATGGCCTAACTGTTAGGGATATTGCCAATTATATCATCTGTGTAACGAGCAATTCCATCATCTGTGTATATGGGGAATGTCTACATAAATTTTTGGATTGCATTCTTGTGAAGAGCTGTTGGGAGTGGGGAGTGAGAGTGGGAAGCAAGAGCGAAAACAAAATTTTCAAAAGCTTCTGTTTTGAGAGTGTTTTTTATATAATACATATTTTAATATATTTTGATGCATATATATTAAAAAAACACGCAGAATGCCAAATTAATACAATACTGTATTAATACTGTAATACAGTATTAGTATTAAATTTTAATAACGATTCCTGTTATATGCAAAATTCAAATGAAAATCCTTTTTTATTTATATTTTATGTTATTTTTATAGATTTTTAATTTTTTTTAAAGTTCTTTTATATTTTATATATAAAAAAGTTAAAAACTATAATATATATAGTTATTTAATAATTTTTTTTATATTCTATATATAAAAAACTTAAAAAGTTAAAAACTATAGTTATTTAATTTATTTATTTTTTATGTTTTTATCATATGATATTTTTATATATTTTTATTTGAATTTTAATTAATTTTGTATTTTTTTATTTATTTAAAATTTTATGTTTATTTATATTTTTAATTTTCTTATTTTCTTATTACATAGTTTTCTTATTATGTTTAGTCATTAGCTTTTTGCTTTCCTCTTTCCTAAAATTGAACCAACTCTAATTTGGATGCCCTTTCTAAAGACGGTGCTACTTTGAGAGTCATTAGTGTGTGGAAGTCCTTGTTTGCAAATGCAATGAAAAATGATAGCTTTTAAATAATAGCTCTTTCTTAACTCTTTCAGAATCTCAGATGCACCCTATCCTTATGAATGGTGCTTTTAAGCAGTGAAGTCCAATTCTATTCTTAGGAGAGGAGGAAGAGGGAAGAGTAACATATGTTGTGCACTTCGTTGTCACATTGGTGTTTTTAAATTTTTTTTTGGTCTAATATCAAGCAGTGGTTAATTTACTGGCAATTTTTTAAAAATAAAATTCTGAAAAAATGTTAAGATTTATTTTTTGTCAAGCTTAAAATTATAAGAAGTTAAAACAAAACCATATATGTATAACATGCTTTTGAAAAATATAATGAATTTTTAACAATTTTTCAATCTAGAGTCTTGACATTTAATTTGACATACTTTTGGATTATATCTGAAGTTAAAAAATATTTGTATTTGATTTTTGTTTCAATATATGAAGTGATAATGGAATTTGCTTAACTTTATTTGCAATGCCAAAATTGCTTTATATATATATATATATATATATATATATATTATTTCTAAATTATTAATACTTATTTCTTATTTCTAAATTTAATTTTATTCTATTCTATTTTATATTTTGGTATTTATTTAATTTTTGACATTTGTATGTGCCACATGTTTCTAAAAAAAATCAATTCCACATGTTTTTTTTTCAGCTCAATGCCACATGTTTTTAAAAAAATTCAATGATTTAGCAAATAGTGAAAAAAAATTAAATCCAAATTACAATTTATATTTTTTTTGCAATCCAGATTCCATGGCACCTAAGGCTAGAAGGCCTCTTGATTCGGCATGAAAATATTGTGTCAGGGTGAATCCCAATGAAGACCACAAGGTCATTTGCAACTTCTGTACCTCTCAAATGCTTGGGGGCATAAACAGGATGAAATATCATCTAGCAAGAATTGTTTGCAAAGATGTGGCAGTTTGTGAGAAATGCCTCGATGAAGTCACAGCAGAAATGGTAGCTGCTTTGGATGCCATTAGAGAATAGAGTGAAAAGAAGGCAAGATACAAGTTTGAAACTTCCATGATAGGTAGATCTACCATGGCACCACCGAATGCAAGTCCAAGTACAGGAGGGTCCACTTCAGCTGCTGCAGTAAATAGAAGTGTAACTTCTTCTTTCTTCCTTCCTCGCACAACTCCAGGATCTCAGCCATCCTTGGAGAGCTTCAATGAAAAGAAGATGAAAGAGACAGATATGGTAGTGAGCAGGTTTTGGTACCATAATAGCCTTTCATTCAACTATGCAAAGTCTTATTTTTATCAGCCCATGGTAGATGCCATTGCAGTTGCTGGCCCTAGATACAAAGCCCCCTCCTATAATGCACTTAGGGGGAAAGAGCTAGATGAGGAGCTCAAGTCTGTTAAGGAACAATTGGAGAGCATTAAAAGCTCATGGAAGTTTATAGGTTGCACAATTTTGTCTGATGGGTGGACAGATCAAAGGGGCAGAACAATAATCAATTTTGTTATAGCTTGCCCTAAAAGAACCATGTTCCTAAGATCCATTGATGCATCCTCGATGGTAAAGGATGCAAATCTAATTTTATCACTGTTGTCTGATGTTGTGGAGGAAGTCGGGGTAACAAATGTTGTCCAGGTAGTCACGGACAACGCTGCAAATTATGTGGTAGCTGGAAGGTTGCTTTCTGCAAAATACCCCACCATGTTTTGGACTCCATGCGTTGCCCATTGCATAGACTTGATGTTCGAGGACATTGGGAAGATGGAATGGGTGCAAGCAGTTGTGCAAGAGTGCAAACAAATAACCAAATTCATTTATAACCATGCTTGGGTGTTGAGCCTTATGAGGGGATATGCACAGGGTGAACTAAGTTGCCCTGCTATCACACGGTTTGCCACAACCTTTATTTCCATCCAAAGCCTTCTGAATGAGTACCAAGCTTTGAGATGGATGGTTTGTAGCCAGGAATGGATATTTTGGAAAGATAGCACAAAGCCAAATGCAGTTGCTGTGAAATTGTCTCTCTTAGGAGATGGTCTGTGGGAGAAAGTCACTGAGATTGTCAGCTTCACTGAGCCACTTGTAAAAGTCTTGAGGATCATGGATGGAGAGAAACCTGCAATGGGATACATCTATGAGGGCATGGATAGGGCCAAAGAGGCCATCAAGACTTTCTACAAGGGGAATTCATCAAAATATCTCCCTATATGGCAAATTATTGATTCCAGGTGGGACACGCAGCTACATTCACCATTGCATGCAGCCAGAGCATATCTCAATCCAAGCTTATTCTATCATCCAGATTTTAGCATTCAAAGCGATCAGGAGGTGATGAGAGGTGTCATGATATGCATTGAGAAGATGTTCCTGAATCCAGAAATTCAGGACAAAATCAACATGCAACGTGATATGTACAAAGAAGCAACTGGCATGTTTGGATTGAGCTCAACCCAACAACTCAAGGACAAGAAAATGCCATGTAAGATTCAATTTGTAAAAACTAAATTGTTAGACTTAGAACTTAGCTTGTAAATTTGTTAGTTCTCTTTTTCAATTTTGGCATTGCAATTGGTGGATAGATTGTGGCTCCGAAGCACCACAATTACAAGAATTCGCCATCAGAGTTCTGAGTCAACCTTGCAGTGCTTCAGGATGTGAATGCAATTGGTCGGTATTTGAGCACATCCACAGCAAAAAGAGGAACAGGTTGGAGCTTGAGAGGTTGGAAAAGTTGGTTTTCATCTACTACAACCTTCGGATGCTCACAAAGCAAATGCAACCGAAGGACCTAGATCTAATTTTATTGGATGATATTGATTTAGAGTCTAAGTGGGTTGTGGAGGAGGAGTTCATTTGGCTTGGCTTGATGAGGAGACGCAGGATCCCTCTAGTCTGCCATCTCAAAGGGAAACTCCAAATACACCTGCTTCACAGTTGCTTCAGTCTGTCGATGTTGGCACTAGCTCCTCAATGACTTATTGTAGGCGTACTCGTGGTTAGGCATGAGACTCGAGTACATGGAGACATTGTCTATTTTGGTTTTCTATTTCTGTTATGAGACTATATTTTGAACTTGCACCAATCTGATTTTTAAATCAGTATGGTTATGATTTTGGTTTATGAACACTATGGTTTATAAACATTGTTTATGGTTATGATTTACGGTTTATGAACACTATGGTTTATGATCACTATTTAAATTTTTGCATACAAAAATTGATTGTGTTATGTCGTATAATCATAGTTTATGAGACAATGTTATGAATTATTGCATAAATTGTAATTTTATAGCTTATTTGGATTGGAAATGCTTTTAAACTCTTTTTTGTGTCAAAATTGTACAATATTTTTATTTTTTTCCTATTTGCCGAGTTTGTCCCGAGTCTTTCCCGAGTCTACGAGTCATATGCCAGCCGAGTATTTGCCGAGTCCGAGTCGTGCAACATTGGTCTGAATAGTTGGGTCAATCAGAAAGCACTTAGTTTTAAATAGGAAAATCCATTCGAACCAAACTTTAAGAACTCGGGAGGTTGCGTGGGTGGGCACCATAGAGTCAAAAGGCTACTTTAAGCAGGTTCATACTCACCTTGTTGGACACTTGGTAAAGCCACTATAGCACTCAGTTCAAGAGGTTAGGCTTCTTTTGGGCCAAACCAAGAATTAACCCATTCCTTTAATACACATTAATAAATCTAAAACTGGAAACAAGCCTTTGCAATACTTTCAAGACACAACACAGTTGCATCACACAGATATTTTCGGCACTGGTCAGATTTTTCTTTTATGATTTAGTTAAATCTACAGAATGTCATGAATGATTTAAATCTTATGTGTTGTCGTTATATTTAAATTCATAGTGCAATTATGTCTTCTTTCCAGTATTTTTCATTTCATCACATTAACTCCTAGATCAACTCTTTTATTTGTTTTATAGATAAAAGCCTTAGAATATTTTCATAGGCACCACCCCCCTTGGCTTCGCTAGGAGTAAGCCTAGACGGAGGAGTCGAGTAATCAGGTGACAGCACTTAACTTTGACTTGTCCCCAAGGACACACCGAGTGGCTTGAAGGTTTCTTGTTGCATTCCCCCCCTAGGTGTGTATTAGGCGGCAACAGGGGCTACATGAGTAGTGATGGAAAAATGAGCATATATAGAATATTGGACTCGCAAACTCACACTTGGGATTCAATATACAATTCTTCTTATAATTTTATTGGAAGTCTTCTTCCAAATTGTACGTGATTGGAGATGTTTTTATGCTGATCTTGATATTTATTTGGAGATGTTTTACAGCCACACACACACCTTCTGAATTATATTGGGTTATTCCTGAACTTGGAGCCCAAGTGGTATCAATGCAGTATGTCATACCTACTAATCCAAATCCAACACAAATGGTCTCCACAATGTTTTACAAGTGATCATTACAAAGAGAGATAGTGCATCAGTAATAAATGCAGACCATATCATACATACTTTTTATAATAGCCTTTCTACAGAGATGAGTTATTTGACAGGGGTTACTTGAACAAGCTATATATTTTTTACTCCCGAGTCCTGCCACTGGCCAATGTTGGGGATTCTAATAACTATCAACACAAAAGTGCATGATGTAGGATGACTAGTTTTAATAAGTTTATGCATGAATAATAAATCATACATAGATTGAATGTGGCATTCTATGCCTATTAATCATTACCACAGTGCTATCTGAAAGCAGATTGTTTCTTTTGAGTTGCAGGAGTCAAAGGAATCCTGTTGCGCTGATCCAGCAGCTGAGGTATAAGCAATGGTTTTACTTTTCTTATAGACAGAGGTGATCTGAAAATTTCATTGGAATCTATACTTAGTTTTTGGGTTTGTATTTATTTTCCAACATCCAAAACTGCTCTTTAAGTAAATAAGCTTTGCCAACTACCAAGTTTATACATGTTTCAGCTGCCAGTTCACTTGTACCTTATACGTGATTTTGGCCATAAACTGGACTGCGTGGATTTTCCTCGCAAGCAATTTCCTGCAATGTTATCCACTGTATGCAAGGCGCCTTCTGGCCTTAAGAACATGTCCTTATTTGAATTTCTAAAGAAAGTGCAAGGCCTATTTCCAAGCCTCAGAAGGCATCTTGACAGTGCAGTTAATTTGCTTAAAGAAGGTAATTGCTTGCATTGGTTGGAGCAATTAGGAATATCTATGCATAATAATATCTCTGTATATCTGCATATTAAAAATCACTGCAAAATTTTCACTGTACAGATTGTGAAGCTTACCGACAACATTGGATGACCGAGTCTCTTTCATCTGGGAACCCAAAAATAACAAGTGTTATTGCTTCAAGTTCTCTAACTGCAGAATCTGTTTTCAAGGAGATTCTTTGCTGTGTGCGTAAGGTAAATGCTGATTAGCTCTCCTATGAAATAATTTTAATTATATTATGCATGTGTTTTTGTAATTTAGCTACTTGACCTAATAATATTATACAAAAAATAATACAATCAGTCCAGACTGTGGCCGGTTTCCGAAGGAAGTTGAACCATAGTACTCTAAAAAAGTAGTGGAGCTGTTCTGAGTTCAGTCTTTTCTCATCTAGGGACATAGCAGAGAAGTGATGATTCAAAAAAGGAAATGTATCCACCTGGTTCTAGGCCAGACATACTTAGAGATTGTAATAGATTCAGCATAACCTGGAATGACAGAGGCATACTATGCATGTTCCATTCAAAGCAGCAAAATCTTCTTTATTCCATTTAAATTTGATTTTCAGGTGGTGACTCTGTTGAACAATTGCAGATGTTAAGCTTCGATGACTTGTCCACTCCTAGTAATGTGCCCATTCTAAAAGAGTTGCTTGAGGCATTCCAATCATCCGATGCAGCAAATGATCTTTGTTCACTTCACCCATGCCCTTCTTTTGGCACTTTGGAGTACAGTTTCTGTAGTGCATATGCATTCATTGATGGGCTTTTTTATACTGGTATGTAATCAACTTACAGTTCATTACTTGCAAGTTGCATACCATCAATCATTCATTCTCAGTCTTTGAATTCTAACAGGCATGCAATAAAACAAAGGAAATCTACATCTTTACTGGCATCAGATGTATATTTTAAGTCTATCATGCAAACTCAGAAATTAGCACAAATCATATTAACAGCACAATGCGTCATTTTTGTGTTTCATATATCTGTGTAGCGCAGCTAGCACAACTTCATTTTTAGTGGCATCAGAACTTATAATGACACTCAGAGCATTAGCAAACTGTGCTCAAGCCTCTGTTGAAAAATTTGCTGAAAGCAAGCGACGACACTCAAGTGTTAGTGGGATGGTAAGATTTGTCCCAATTTTGCGTAAAAGGCTGAGTGCATCAGCACGTAAGTTACTGGAGCACAATTGGGATATTGATGGTCAGGGTAAAACTTGGACAAGCAAAGTGAGTAGCTTTGCAGGAATGTAGTTTGTTTCGGTGCTAGTCTGCTAGAAGCTCCATGTGTTCCATTTCTTTCTATGAATTTATCGTTGCTGCATAGCATTCATTTAAACTGAGAATTATGTCTTCAATCAAATTCTTGGTTTAAAAGATGAGTGTTTATATACAGGGAGATGTGCTACAGCAGGTACTTCATATCTACATTGAATACAGTGAATCTCCAATCGATTGTCTTGAAGAACTTGCTTGCAGCTTTATGCCACAGGTATGGTCTGTCTTGCGTTTTGTATAATGGGAGTCTTTGAGGGAGGGTTATGGTTAGTCATTAGACACATTCATATCTACCCTACAAATTCACCTCATTGGATGGATTGAAGATACTCCTAAATTTTAGAATAGCTTTATTTCCATAAATTTGCTACGATGGTGGGAAGTTTACAGGATGGATAGGGTTGCCAGTTTTTGTCTAGCTCATTGCAAGGGTGGATAGATCACTTGCACGCTATATACAGGAACCCTGGGAGTAATGCACCTGGATATGGGAATCTGAGTCTGACATATTTTGGAACTTGAATTTATGTTTGGTTTCTTTTGGAGTATTTTAATTTTTGTTCTCTAGATTGTTGTACGGGTTCAGAATCTGGAAGTTTAGAAATTCTCTTGTATTTGTAGATGCCTGCAGGAAAATCCCGAAGTGGACAAGATTCAGTTCTAGGGTTTCCTACTCTTTCCTCTGCTACATTCGTTATTTGGTACCGAGTACAGGTCAGATATGTTAGTCTTTTCACAGTAATTTTTCTTGTAACTTTTCATTTATATTTTGCATAGCATTAATTTCAGTTTGATGCATCTGGGTTTAATTGAAATCTGATTTGTCTGCAGCATGAAGAAATCCTTGTTATCTTAAACAAAGTGGTGAGAGGTCTACTTTTATTAGGTTACATATTGGGGTTTGAGCTTTTGCAGATTGAAACAGATGAAAATTTGAAATACAAAATTGTCTTTTGGGTGAACTTCTCTTCTTTACAAATCCTGTGCTATTTATGCTGTGCAGATCCAAGAAATAATAACATGTCACAAGTCGAAGGTTGCTGTAAATGAAGAGAATGTCAAAAAGCTTTTGAGTACTGCCCATCAGTGTGTGAATGTGGTTGTATCTCTTGTGAATCTGACAAAAATTCATGATAAGGTATTGGTCATTGGCTTGACAACAGTAAGAACAGACAGCAGTTATGCATTTGGCATGGCAAAACTGAAAGTGACGTACTTGCTTCATACATTTTACAGGTATCCATACATGCCATGGCAGTTAAGTATGGTGGGAAATTCGTAGACACCTTTCTGAAAGGTAATTTATATTTTGATTCTTAGTAGCTTAAGTAATCTCATCTCCACTACCAAATTTCTGACTGACTGACTGAGACACTTCTGAAATTCCCCTTTCTCTTGCAGGTTTTGAATTTTTCCAGGCACGCTATGATGCTCACAAGAATAACGTAATTACGTTGGTAAGCTGTCAGTGCCAAGAGAGCCCACATCATTGCTTGTTTGTGTTATTGCCAAGAATAGAGCTGAAGAAATAACTTGTTTATGCACTGACTACACCTGCCTTGCTGTAGTTGCTTTAGGTATGCACTTGAGAATTTGAATTGGAACTCACTTCCATCATGTACTGGGCTTGTAGGTGAAAGAGCTCCAGAAAGCAACCAGGACTATTCAAACACTCTGTTCTGAGGCCAAGGTCATGAACAAAGCATGCTATCATCTCAAACATCGATACTTGATACTAACATCCTCTTTTCCTGATTTCTGAAATTTCAACAGGATGCCTGATGGTAGGCAGTGCTTTAATGCAGGGTTTCAAAAGGACACTCGTCACAAGCAAGATCCCTGCTGTGAAGCGGTCCATGGAACGCTACCTGTTTTGTGTTAAAGCTCTTCTTCACAGTACCTCACATGGCGATACTTTCTGGATGGGTATATATTGCTTGCTGAAGATATTCCTTGATCTTGTTAAATCATCTATATGGGAACAACAGTAATTTTTTATACTGAATTATGAATATAAATGCTGTTGTGGCCAACAGGCAACCTAAAGCATAAAGATTTGCAAGGTCGGGAGGTTAGTTCTCAGTTGCATGTGAGTGAAGATGAAGAGGATGAACCTCTAGATGGCCAGAATGAGGTGGCTGAGTCCGATGATAATGATGATGATGATGAAAATAATCATGTCCAGGGATTGGAGAGTTGAATGATTAATTTCAAGGCAGGTGACATGAGGAAATGAAACGTGCAACATCTCTCTTCTTAGTTAAATCTCTCACTGATTTGAGCTGATACTAGTTTCTGGATTGTGTCCATGTATTGATGTCTGCAAAGTTAAATTAATATAGAAATGAGCCAATTGAGCCCTTCGACAAGTGACGATGGCAACTATACACTATCTTCTTTTGCAACCAACTATACACCTGTAATAATTAAGAAGAGAACAGAACAGTTTTCACTACAAGACCAATCGGCTATTGTTTGGTAGTTAGAATAGATGTATGTCTGTAGCTATATGTCCACCAAACATCAACTTGTTATCAGAGGCATGTATTGAGAATATCTGATGTAAATAGTAATCAATGACTATTCTCAAGGGAGCTAAATTTGTGATCTTTCCAGTAGACGACAATTGACCCCCTAAACCATTTGGGAGTACCTGTAGGGCATTATTTGGCCTCACTTCGTCCAGGCCTTGACATTAGAGATGGTTAATTTGGTGACATTTTATCCTTTTTGACCTGAGAGTTGTAGACTTCAGACACCCTGCAACTCAAAGTTGTATTGGTGACTTGGAATGTTGGAAATGTTTGTAGTATGTACATTTACTAATCAGAAAGCTCATAATATTGGTGCAATTTGTGCTACCTTGTTCTTTCAACTTCTCATGCGAATGCATATAGTGCTTGGCATCTTGTTATCCATGCCAATTAGCCACAAACTTTGCTTGCCTGAATTTCTTTATTTATTGCTCGGAATAAAATGCCACATGTTTATGTTCAAGCAAGATTACTGCATAAAGATCATTAATGATGCAGATTGCATTCTATTAGCTCTGCTGGGGATCTTTGTGGATGATACATTTATCAGATGTCAATTTTCTCTCGAATGGTGTGGAAGTTTTTTTGTTGAATCTCTAGGTTGTATATTCCCTGCTGATACTTGGATGTTTTAAGCATGGTTACCAGGTACGATAAGATCGCTCTGTATCAGAATTTTGGAAAACGTTGAATATGATGTATGGAAAACCATGCTTCAAATTATACATATTCCTCGAATATTCAAATAACCACGAAAAATACATAAATATACACAAAAATAATAGTCCAAAAAAGAGATGAACACAAATCTGGAGAACATAAAAAGCCACAAACAATGAAACTGAAGCTCTAGTTACGTATCAAGGTGTGAAGTCGAATGATCTAGGAGTGATGAGAGGAAGGAAAAAATTGGGTACCAAAACCTTGTGGCTAGTGTTTATGAACCAAAACAGGACAGAGGGGAATGAAGGTACCAAAGGTAATGGATTCAAGGTATCTACCTTACCCAAGCAGTCAGTTCGGAAGAGGAAGTAGGACAAGCAGAACCGAGAGGAAATTGTACCAAGGAACAAGCAAAATGATAACTCGCAAAGGGAAAAGGAGTTGGTGGCATCATCCACGTTGAACCTCAATGTTATCACAATTCAGGACATGAGAAGATTGGACACAAGCGAAATTGAATTATTGAAGACAATAATTTGTCTATGAATCATTCCAAATAAAGCACGGATAGGGGTAGGCAATGATTCACTAGTCTCTAACCTTGAGGTCCCTTTGGCAGACTATTGTCTTCGAAATAATCTGACATTAAAACCGCAAAGGAGACAAACCGAAGGCAGAGAGAGAACATTTGAAGAGATGGATAGGTCAAAAAAGGCTTGGAATCAAGGAAACGAGATAGAAAACCTATGAAGTGCGCCAAGCAAAGGAAAACGCAGTTAGAATTAGAAATGAATTCCTCAAAGTTTGAGAGCTAGCAAAAGAAAATGGTGAAAGGATGAGTTGCACTCACTATAATCAATAATGGTTAGTTTACAAGAAAATATCCAACATGATGACATTAATAAAGAAAATATCCAACCTGATGACAGTAATAAATCCATATAGGATAAATACGAATATAATTTATAATTAATAAATATGATTGAATGAGATGATTTAACAAGCAAAGGAAAACGCAGTTAGAATTAGAAATGAATTCCTCAAAGTTTGAGAGCTAGCAAAAGAAAATGGTGAAAGGATGAGTTGCACTCACTATAATCAATAATGGTTAGTTTACAAGAAAATATCCAAAGTGCGCCAAGCAAAGGAAAACGCAGTTAGAATTAGAAATGAATTCCTCAAAGTTTGAGAGCTAGCAAAAGAAAATGGTGAAAGGATGAGTTGCACTCACTATAATCAATAATGGTTAGTTTACAAGAAAATATCCAACATGATGACATTAATAAAGAAAATATCCAACCTGATGACAGTAATAAATCCATATAGGATAAATACGAATATAATTTATAATTAATAAATACGATTGAATGAGATGATTTAACAAGCCTGGTGATGCTATACTTATATGCATTAACTTGTCACAAAGATAAAAGGTTGTGTCCCTTCATTAAGTTGTGTCCCTCAAGAATAAAATTTATTAATATTAATGTATTTTATACTCATTATATTGTCTTTCTCTTCAAAATGCTTTGTCCTCGAAGCATTTTATGAGAAAAGCTACATTTTTGTTCTAACCCATCATGTCATGCCTTCTTATAATTCTTTGCTTGTGAAGTTGGGATGGCTGAAAATATAAGATATGATCTTCAAAGCACTTAGCAGAATTGTTGAATTATGAAAGGTTGAGACCACCTTGATTCAATCCCTTGAGGTATTATGCATCTATAGGATTCTTGGATATAATTTGTTGTATTGTGGTCCTTGTTATTGCACAAACTAGCACCCTTCAAGTTAGGTCATGATGGATGTTATTAAGATTGACAAATTTTCAGGAAATCCATCCACTATCACCTCAATGCACTCTCCACTCTCTTTAGACTCACTCCTTCGGTCGAGACTTCCCAAATGTGAGTATAAATAGACCTATAAGATATGCAACGAAAACAACTCTATCTCTACAAGATCTTTACATTAATTTAGTAGATTAGTGCCTTAATGGAGTCAACAAGGTATTAATAAATAATGACTAGGAAGGTTCAGAAGCAAACTAGCTTAGTATTGGTTGGATAATAAGATTAATCGATTTTCTATAGTAAAAACCAGCAACATAAACTTGCAAGAATATTCAAAATAGACTGTGAAAATGCCACAAAAGGTATCTCTCGATGATCACCAACCAAAGAAGACTCAATCCCCCCTGGGACACACTTGATCTAATAGATGGTTGATAAGTTTTGGGATTGATTTCACCTTCAAATCTTTAATAACCTGTAGTAATAGATGAAAGACTTGATTTAGCATCTCAAAACCACCCAGGGTCAACCATCGAAAATTGGAGACGAAGTAGGGACCCTTTCCAATCACTAGGGCTTGAGCTTCTTGTCAAAATGGACATGCAAAACACTTATACCAGATTCGTGACAAGGTTGCATCAGCCTTGTGAGAGTGACATCAACCTCAAAAGGGTCTTTTTGAGTTGCAAAACAACCTTTTACGAAAAATTCACTTTTATGGATTTTTACTCAATATATCACTTCCAAAATTTGTGATAGCAGCAACTATTTCAAAATTAAACAAATAAAAGAAATATAATGGCAAAAAAAATGTTCTTTGAATTTTTCAAAATATTTGATTTTTATGGTTTTTATATTTTTGTATTTTTTCAATAATACAACACAAGGAATTTTCTAAAAATTGCAATATTGAATATATGGGAAAAAAATTTAGATCGTATTCCACTGGACAATCAGAAATTGGGATCAACATTCCTCCAAGAATTGGTCATTCAATAAACAAATCAAGTAAAATACCACCAATGAAGCCACCTTGGCATAAACAAATCAAGTAAAATCCTACCACCAACGAAGCCACCTTAACATATCATTCTTGCTAGGGCTTCTTCCCTTGTCTTTGGAAATAATCCAAGATAAAATTGCATCAATGATAAGTTGAGTAAATGTCCTTAGCTTCATCATAATGGAGTTGCATGATGAAAAAGATCATGAACCTGGATGTCTCCAAACCCTTGTGAAGGAGAATGGCCCTATTTGCAAGCCCCCTCTATCCAAGCTTGAATACGGGTCAAGTACAAACTACCTTCATTATGAATTTGCTCTTCAAAACATGTTTGCTGCTCCAAATGACTTTCCAAACTAGCAAAAAGCCCTCAATGATAAGGTTGGAGAGGGGATCTCAAATCTGCCCTTGGAGGGGGTATGCTACTCTAACCTTGTATTAGAACCACCATCTTGTTGTCCAAAACCTGCATTAATCATTGAGAAACACAAATGAAAATGATGACTGAGATCCAACCTGGGAGAGGGTAAACTTGTTTGTTGAACATCTGCTGTAGAAATCTCCACATGTAGCCCTAATCAATGGTGAATGGGTACGACTGAACCAAATTCTAAGAGATCTCACCAAATGTAGGCTTTTCAAGGTCTTCAAAATTTGCAATCCCCTCGCTGGAATTATCATATATGGGCTCTCCAACATGCTTTCAATAATCCATACCCATATCATCCTCATTAGAGAAATGCACATTAATGTATATGTGGAAAATATCTTTATAAAGATCTTCAAGCCTATCATCTTCAAAGCATTTGTCTTCAAGAGCAAAAGAGAAAGGAAGGCTCACCAAACCTTCAATGTGGGGGGAACAAAGAGAAGCATCAACTACATTTTCATAAACCATGTCTTCAACATCCTTTTCAATGGGAAATGGCTCTTCAAGGGCTTCATCATTTTGTTCCAGATTTGCATAGAAAATCGGCTCTTGCTAATCCAAACTGACAACCTCTTCACTTTCGCATGGTAAGAAAAGATCATGGACATCTTCTTCAAAACATGTGTCGCCCAAAGGCTCAAGTACAACACTCCCAACCCTTGAAGAATCATAGATGGGAGGGCCAAGAAACCTCCAATAATCACTGTCTTCATCACATAAAAGAATCTTACCATTTTCTTCCAAAAGACTCAAGACATCATGAGAATCTTTGAAACAACGATAAGAAAAACTCACCATTTCTTCACTTTCTTCATTTAAGGATTCTTGGCTTCATGTGCTTCTTCTTCAAGCTCCCTTTCTAGAGCTTCACCATGGACTTCCCTGGCTTTAGTTCCTTGAACATATGTATCTTCATCTTCAAAAGTGTCATCCTCTTCAAGCATAGGGTTGGAGATGTCATCTTCATTGGCTTCTTTAACGAAATCCTCAATGATAAATTCTTCAATAATGGCTTCTTCATGAGAGCATTTAAGTGGTTGATCTTTGTCACATCATTCTTCGACAATATCTTCGTCTTCAAGCAATGGACTAGAAATGTCTTCATCAAAGAGCCACCCAATATTCCTCGTGAAAAAAGGATCCTGTCTCTCACAAAAAACCTTGACAAACTCTTTGAGCCAACAAATTCCTTCTTGGGAAGCCCATTATACCATTTTTCTATATCACTGTTTTCTAGATCGGGAGACAGCGTGAACATCTTCATGGACCACATTCAATTCTGAAATACCCTACATGAATGGTGCCAACCAACTAAATTCTTATGTCCATGAAATCTTGGGATGCATTTCTCCCAACCTTCACCATCATACTGGAATTGATTAGGATATCTTGAGATCCATGAGAAATCCAATGGATCAAACCAATTATCCATCCATGGTTCATTATAAAACGCCATTTCATCTTTTTTTATGCCAAAGATGTGTGGAGTCACCAAGATGAGTTTTTCTTCACAACTAATGGATGTGCTCACCTTTACACCCAACAATGTCGCCAGTGGCTGAGGGCTCTGCCTTGAAGTGTACCCTTTTGTTGTATTTTATTTAGTGGAGTCACCAAATAGGACCTACCAGGGTAAGTCCTAAACATTAATCTCATCAAAGTACACTAACAAAAACTTATCTCAAATTCACAAAATGCTTTCTCATGATATTTGTCGTTCATGCCAAGGAGATTAGGCTTTGACCCAGCAATGCGCCCAAACTGTTATACAACAATCTTCAAACGGTCCCCGACAATGGCATCAAAAATTGTTACCACACAAATTAGCGCCCTTCAGGTTAGGTCATTATGGATGGTGCTAATATTCACAAATTTTTAGGAGATGCACCCATTGTCACCTCAATGCACTCTCCTATCTCTTTAGGCTTGCTCCTTTGGCCACAAGAGGCTTCCTAAATGCAAGTAGAAATAGACCTATAAGTTATGCAATGAGAACAACTATATCTCTACAAGACTTTCCCACTAAGTTAGTAGATAAGTGCTTTAATGGATTCAACAAGATATTCAATAAATACTTAATTATTAGGAAGGTTCGAAAGCAAACTAGCTTAGTACTGGTTAGATAATAAGATTAATCGATTCTTTGCAGTAAAAACCAACAACATAAACTTGTAAGAATACTCAAATAGATCGTGAAAATGCACAAACGTACATCATGGTGATCACCAACCAAAGGAGACTCGATAGATAGTTGATAAGTTTTGGGACTGATTTCACCTTCAAATCCGTAATAATCGGCAGTGGTGGTTGAAAGGCTTGATTCGGTGCCTCAAAACCCCCCAAGGTCAACCACTAATACTTGGAGATGAAGAAGGGACTATTTCCAATCACTAGGGCTTGATCTTCTTATCAAAATGGACTTGCAAAACACCTATATCAGATCTACAACAAGGGTGCAGTAGCCTTGAGAGAGTGACGTCACCCTCCCTAGTGCTAACGTCACACTAAAATAGGGTTTCTTTGAGTTGTAAAACAACTTTTTATGGAAATTTTTCACTTTTTATGGATTTTTCCTCAATATAATCACTTCAAAATTTTGTAACAGCAGTAATGATTTCATAATTGAACAAGTAAAAGAAGTACAAAAAAAAACTATTTTTGAACTTTTCAAAATATTTGATTTTTAGGGTTTTTATTTTTTTTTTATTTTGGGAATTTTTTCCAATAATATAGTACAAGGAATTTTGTAAAAAATTGCAATATTGAAGAGATGGGAAACAAACTTAGATTTTATTCCATCGAGCAATGAGAAATCAGGGTCAACATTCCTCCAAGAATTAGATATTCAATATTTGAAAAAACTAGGGCAAGGCTAAGAAACCTTAGGTTGTGGCGGCCTTTGACCTAGTTAGGGAAAACAAGATGCCAAGGCCCAAACAAGAGAGATCCTTCAAGAGGAATGTCTCACTAACAAGATTAAACTACTATGCATAAAACCCTAAATTACCTTTACCTTGGATGTCTCCTGCAATGCAAGACAAGAGATCTAAGACCTTACCACAATCGAGAGAGAAAGAAGAGGAGAAAACGCCTTAAGAATTCTTTCACCTTGATTAGCCTTGGAAGATTATGAAGAAACCTCAAACCTCAAACTTTGTTCCTCAAAAACCCTGAAAATTTCTAAGAAGGAGGTGCATACCACTTGATTAGTTCATAAACACGAGTAAAAATAAAAAATTTAGTTATATGGATCTCGTAAGCTTACTTACAAATGAGACTCGAGATGTCTTATTTATATGAAAAATGAAATAACTTTTTCAAAAAAAAAAAATTTTCCCTCCTCTAGGCCAACCTACCTCATTTTGTTTTTAAAATTAATTTTAAGGACCTTTTAGGGTTTTTCAACCACAATCTAGGGATTGAACCTCATAAAAGATAAAATAATAATAATAATAATGATAGAACGCTTCAACATGATGAAAAGTTGAGCTTGGAAGGAGGGCGCCATGTCCCATTTAAACCCAACATGTGTCTTTTTCCCTCAACACCCTCCTTCTTTGGTTGGCACGACCTCTTTAAGCTTGCTTTGATGGTGGACAATTTGCTCTTCAAAACAAAGATGACCAAGAGGGAGGGATGATACATCAAGATAAGATCCAAGGGGGTATGGATTGTTGGAATATATTATATTCCTTGGAAGGTAATAATGTCTTTGTATTATGTCGGAAGTTATCCACAATTTTATGTAAAAGAGTAATACATTATATCTCATATTAAATATGGTAAAGTATACTCTCTATATCCATTGTTATATAAAGAGGTGTTATTATGGAGAATTATATTATCCCATATGCAGTATGTGAGAGTAATTCCTCCACATCTCTTGGTATATAATAGGGTCAAGGGAGTCACATCCATAATCCGATCATACTATCACAACACATTGTATTGTGCTCACAAGCTCTCTGCTATATTGTATTGGGGTTATTTGTAGTTGCTCTCTTGTAAGATTCAAGGAGATTTCTGAAGATAATAGAAGACAACCTTCCCATGGACGTATCCCAATTGGGTGAACCACGTATATCTGATGTATTCTTTTCCTTGTTCTCTTTCTGTTCTTATTTATGTTGATATGTTATTGATTGTTTAGATAGGTAAGCTAGTTTAGCTAGATCTATAACTCTGACATGGTATCATAGCAAGGTTGCTATGATCTAGCACCTTCTATAGCCTTCAATCAATAACTATTATCATCTGGGCATTGTTTATTTCTTGTAGATTTACTTTCTATCTGGTAGCCATTAGGCTTCTCTTCAGATCTGGGCATGATTTTGTAGTTTTTTACTCCTAACCCTAACTTTGTTGTGTAGATTTTTGTAGAATTTTTTCAAGGGTCTCTTGGATCTATATGATTTTTGGATTCTCCTCAAGGAGATCTATCTTCCAATTGTAAGGTATGTTGTTTTCGTCCAAGTTTGGTATATTGTTTGCAAGTTTCCGTTAGCGGATTAATCGGAATTGTTTTCAGCGTAAAACTGGACACCTGCGACTTTTCTTCGTAGACAGCGCGAGTACCTGCGACTTTTCTTCACAGACATCGCGAGTACGTGCGCCTTGACGACTGCGAACCTGCACGTAAATTTGCAGAACTGCGGAATTTTATTTTACAGACACGCGCACCCGCGGCTTGCTCTACCATAAGACCAGAAGTAACCCACAATTGTCATGTGCGGAACCCGCGAGTGACTTTTCTTGGCACTTTTTTAAGGGTTGTAAGTAAAGTTTATGTTTTTTACTGTGTTTCTTCATATCAGAACGGTAAAGTGTATCATTTTTATGTTATTCACCTTTTTTCTCTTGTCATTTCTAGCATTTGGGTTTAATTTTCTTGTCAATATTTATATCATTATGACTTTAGAAGTAGCTTCTGTTCCTGAACTTGTTGGTCCTAACTATCTTGCATGGAAAAAAAAAAATGATTGATGTTCTCAGGAGTAAGAATCTATGAAGGATTGTTAATGGTGAACACAAGAAACCTACTGATGCTAAAGATGTGGCTATATGGGAAGATAAATGTGATCAAGCAAGAGGGCTCATTGGTCAAACGGTTTCAGATAGTCTTCAGGTAAGTATTGAGGTAGAAGACAACTCGGTTGAGGTATGGAAAATTCTTTCTTTTTTATTTGGTAAATCTGATGATGTTTCTGCTTATTACCTTAAAAATAAGATTTTGAGCTAGATCCTACTAACTTTGAAAGAGTAGAATTATATCTTGTTGAAGTGAAAACTTTAAATAAAAAATTAAATAATTGTGGCAAATATTACAAGAAGACAGACGTCGCTCTTATAATTCTTGTAGAACAAAAAATGCCATCTTGTTTTGACATGTTCATCCAAACTAGGAATAGGGCTCTTGAATTATCTCAAAATACCACGAAACCTACGTTTGATGATTTTTGTAAAGGGTTGGTAAATGAGCAAGAAAGCTTGATTGTTTTAGGACAAGTCTCACCTAATAAAGCTCTTATGGCACATAATAAGAATCATACAAAAAATTTTAATAATGCTAAAGGTTCTTGTTCAAATCATACTAATAAATTTGGTCATGCTTCTAATGCACATCATGAAAATAGTAAGAAGAAGAATGTGTATGATTCTTGTAAGAATTGTGGTAAAACTAACCATCGTGAAAAGAATTGCTTTAAAGTGAAACGTTTAATGTCTAAGGCTAAAAAGAAAGGTTCTGATGAATCACAAGTAGCTTTGTGTGCATCTGTTGTTTCGTCTAGTAGTTCTTCCTCTAATGTGGAATGAATAATGGATTTTGGTGCTTCTAAACATATGACTAGTAATGCTTCTTTATTTACATCTTATGACAATAAATAGTACGCATCTCAAAAAGTATCTATAGGTGATGGTAAACAACTTTCTGTAATTGGTTCTGGTAATGTTAATGTTGCTAATGGTCAATTAGAAGATGTTTTTCATGTTGAACACATGCCCATCAACTTGCTTTCTATTTATTGTGCATGTCAAAAAGGATATAAATTTGAAGCTTAGCCTGATAAATATGTTCTTAAAGATATCAACCATAATTTTAAAGTAGTTTCTCATGGTCCTGTTGATCATATTGTTGGTTTATATAAGTTTCCTGGTTTTAATTCAACGAAAAGACAACTCTTTTATTCCTATGTTGCTCATGCTGATGAACTAAGTAAATTATGGCATGAAATATTGGGTCATTTGAATTATGGTAAAATGCAAATGTTAACTAAAATGGTACATGGGTTGCCTAATTTTTTGTCTACTGACGGTGTTTGTGAAAGTTGTGTACTTGGTAAACATCATAGAGAAATGTTTGATAAAGGTAAAGCTTGGCATGCTAAAGAACATTTGCAATTAATTCATAGTGACATTTGTGGTTCTCTTGAAGTTCCCTTCTATATCTCATGCAAACTATTTTCTTACTTTTATTGATGACTTTAGTAGAAAATCATGGGTTTATTTTTTTTTAAATAAAAGTGACACTTTTTCCAAGTTTCAAGCATTTAAATCCTTGGTTGAGAATGATTCTGGTAAAAGGATTAAGACTTTTAGATCTGATAATGAGGGGGAATTTGTTAAGAAAGAATTTGAAGTTTTTTAATATAAACATGGAATTCAACATCAAAATATTGTTCCTTACACACCTCAACAAAATGGTGTTGTTGAAAGAAAAAACATAACTTTGGTTGAAATGGCTAGATGTATGCTTTATTTTAAAGGGTTACACGAGAAATTTTGGGTTGAAGCCATTAGTTGTGCTAACTTTATTTTAAATAGAGTTCCTACAAAAGTTGTTAAGCATGTTACCCCCGAGGAAAAATGGAATGGTAGAAAACCATATATTAATAACTTTAAGGTGATTGGTTGTGAATGTTGGGCTCATATTCCTGATGACAAACGGAAAAAAGTTAGAACCCAAGTCTCACAAGTGTGTATTCATTGGTTATGCTAAGGAATCCAAACCTTATATGGTATTTGATCATTCTAATCAGAGTGTCATAATCCGAAGAGGTGTTCAACTTATTAAAGTCTCTCCACCACCTGGGTCTGTAGAACCTCATGTTACCCTGAATATTCCATTGTCTCATGTTACTCCTATATCTGTTACTCCTTTTTTCAGTACCGTTCCTGTTGTTGATCTTAGTTCACCCTCTTCTTCAAATGTTTCCCTTGAATGTCTCGAAGCTCCTGAAGTGACTTTTGTTCCTTCTAACCTTCCTGTTTAGGCCCGAAAAACTCTTGAATCTGCAGGTAGTGAGGTCGGTAATCCTTTCGATACTCGTAGAACTAGATCTAACTTTGCTCTTATGATCAAATTTTTGGCCACAAATGATCCAACTTCTTATGCTCAAGCTAAGGGTAAATCTCATTGGGAACAAGCTATGTCTGTTGAGTATGAATCTCTTATGAAAAACAAGACTTGGTCTCTTGTTCCTCTTCCTTCAAGAAATAATTTAGTTGGTTGTAAATGGGCTTATAAAACTAAGTTTACTACATAAGGACATATTGAAAAATATAAAACTATATTAGTTGCAAAAGGTTTTAATCAACTTGAGGTATTGATTATAATGAAACTTTTGCTTATGTTGCTAAAATGAATACAATAAGAATCGTCTTATCTCTTGTTGCATCTTATCAATGGGAAATACACCAAATGGATATTAAAATTGCCTTTTTAAATGGTGATCTTAATGAAGACATTTATATGCAACAACCTTGTAGTTTTATTAATGTTGAATCATCAAGTTTTGTATGCAAATTACACAAGTCTTTATATGGTATCAAACAAGCACCTAGGGCTTGGTATGATAAAATTGATATATATTTCTTGAACAATGGTTTTAAGCGTTGTATATTGATCCACATCTGTATGTTAAGAACTTTGGTGATAATATCCTCATTATTGTGTTATATGTGGAAGATCTTATCATCACTGGCAGCCAACTTGTATTAATTCAAAGTATGAAAAGTGAACTTCAAAAGCAATTTGAAATGATTGATCTCGGTATATTGCACTATTTCTTGGGTTTTCAGATCTGGCATATGGCAGATGGTATTTTCTCTCTCAGTCGAAGTATGCTACAGACTTATTGGCTTGTTTCCATATGAGTGATTGTAAACCTGCTCCTATGCCATTTCAATCCGGTGTAAAGTTAATTGTTGAGTGTACCACTCCTCTTGTTGATGCTACTCTTTATCGTCAGCTTGTGGGTAGTTTGATATATTTAACTCACAGGAGACCAAATCTCTCTGTTGTCGTCAATATGGTTTCTCGGTTCATGCAACAACCTCATGAAATTCATTGGCAGGAAGCCAAGAGAATTCTGAGATATTTACAGGGGACATTGTACTATGGTGTCTTTTATTCGAGCAGTGCTACAGTTTCACTTTATGGATATACAGATTCTGATTGGGCAGGTGGCAATTATGATCAATGATCAACTGCTGGTTATTTATTTCAACTTGGTTCAAGTCCGATTTCTTGTTCCAGCAAGAAGGTGAAGACTCTTTCTTTATCTTCGTGTGAAGCAAGTATAGAGCAGCCAAAGAAGCGGTTTGGTTACGGCATGTTCTCATTGAGCTTGGTATGGTTCTGAAATCGTCAACTGTGTTGAAATGTGACAATCAGGGTGCAATTCAGCTTGCTTATAATCCGGTATATCACTCCGAGACAAAGCATCTCGACCTTGATGCTCATTGCATTCGAGGTCTTGTCGCAGATGGTATTATTTCTCTTGAGTATTTTCCTACTGAGCAGCAGGCAGCCGATATCTTCACCAAATCCTTAACAACAATGAAGTATGTGCATCTGCGTTCCTTGATTGGGATGAGGGAAGTTGTCATCAAGGGGGAGCAGTAATGACTCCTTCCTTCCTTAGTGTTAGTGAGAGATTTTCTCCCAGCCATTATTAAGAGGGAGTGTTGGAATATACTATATTCCTTGGAAGGTAATAATATATGTGTATTATGTCGGAAGTTATCCATAATCTTATGTAAAAGAGTTAACATTATATCCCATATTTAATATGGTAAAGTATACTCTTTATATACATTGTTATATAAAGAGGTGTTATTATGGAGAATTATATTATCTCACATGCAATATGTGAGAGTAATTCCTCCACATCTCTTGGTATATAACAGGGTCAAGGGAGTCACATCCATAATCCGATCATACTATCACAACACATTGTATTGTGCTCACAAGCTCGATGCTATATTGTATTGGGGTTATTTGTAGTTGCTCTCTTGTAAGATTGAAGGAGATTTCTGGAGATAATAGAAGACAACCTTCCTGTGGACGTAGTCCAATTGGGTGAACCACGTATATCTGGTTTATACTTTTCCTTGTTCTCTTTCTGTTCTTATTTATGTTGATATGTTATTGATTGCTTACATAGTTAAGCTAGTTTATCTAGATCTATAACTTTGACATGAATGAGGTGTGCTAAGGTGGGTACGACAACCCTTACAAGCACAATCATCTCTGAAAAGCATAAAATTATAAGTGTGGATAGGATCCCCTAAACCATGCATCCTAATGGATTCATTCCAAGGTGCACCAGACACTCACCCAGGGCATAAATGCCTGACATGATGAGGGGTCACCACCCATCAAAGGTTATTTAGTAGATCCAGTACGCCATCACTCCTTGAAATGAGGACCAAGAGAAACTGCCATGACCATACCAAGGGTATTAAGCCCTGTTAGACCAACGCTTTTACATGAAAAAGCCCCAACTTGGCCTTTTACAATGAAAAAGGACCCCCTCTTTGGTACATATGGTAGGGTACACTACATAGAATCTAGGGCGTAACAATTGGCTCCAACTGCGGGACATGCATTTCTCTTGGGAGTGCATGAGAACCTCTTAATATTTTGAGACTTGTAAACCTACACACAATTCAAATAGAAAACAACATCAGTCGCATCGGGGGAAAACACATGCTTCCTATCTTGTTCAACTAAAAATATGAAATGTATAAAAACAACACAACAAATGCAATGTTTGTGTAAAGAAACTAGCACATCAAAATGTTAATGCAAGAGATTACACAACCTCCCTACCTACTCTAAACATGGTGACATAAACAAATCAAGTAAAATCATACCACCAATGAAGCCACCTTAGCATATCATTCATGTTAGGGATTCTTCCCTTGTCTTTGGCAATAATCCAAGACAAAACCACGTCAATGATAAGCTAAGTAGATGCCATTACCTTAATCAGAATGGATTTCCAATGATGGAAAATATCTCAAACATGGATGCCTTCAAACCCTCGCAAAGGAAAAGGGTCCTTTTCGCAAGCCCCCTTTATCCAAGCTTGGACAGGGCTCAAGTACAATCTACCTTCATTATGAATTTGCTCTTCAAAACCTTTTTTTTGCCCCAAGTGATTTTTGAAACTAGCAAGAAACCCTGAAATATATGGCTGGAGAAGAGACCTCAAATTTGCCCTCGAAGAGGGCATACTTTGTTCCTCTGACCTTGCAATAGAACCACCTTCTCGATGTCCAAACCCTGCATTAATCCCTGGGAAACACGATTGAAAATTATGTTTAAGATCCACCCTCAGAGAGAGTAAACCTGACTATTGAACATATGCGGTATAAATCTCCACATGTAACCCGATATCGATGGTAAGCAAGTACGGATCAACCAAATCCTGAGAGATCTCCGCAAATGTAGGCTTTCAAAGGGTCTTCAAAATTTGTAATTCCCTCATTGGAAGAATCATATATGGGCCCTCCAACAAGTTTCCAATAATCCATAGCCATATCATGTTCATCAAGGAAACACATATCAATGTATTTGTGACAACCATCTTTAAAAATATCTTCAAGCCTATCATCTTCAAAGCATTTGTCTTCACGAGAAAAAGAGAAAGGAGGGCTCCCCAAACCTTCATCTTGAGGGGAACAAGGAGAAGCATCAACTACATTTTCATAAACCATGTATTCAACATCCTTTTCAACGAGAAATGGCTCTTCAAGGGATTCTTCATCTTGTTCCAAATCTACATAGAAAACTGGCTCTAGCTGATCCAAACTGACAACCTCTTCACTTCCGCATGGTAGGAAAATATGATGGACATTTTCTTCGAAACATGTATGGCTCAAAGCCTCAAGTACAACACTCTGGCCCTTGAAGAACCATAGATGGGAGGGCCAAGAAACCTCCAATAATCATTGTCTTCTTCATCACACAAAGGAATCCTGCCATTTTCTTCCAAAATTCCCAAGACATCATAAGAATATTCAAAACAACGGTAAGGAAAACCCACCATTTCTTCACTTTTTTCATTTAGGGCTTCTTGGTCTTCTTGTTCTTCTTCCTCAAGCTCCCTTTCTAGATCTTCACTATGGACTTCTCTAGCTTTACTTCCTTGAACATCTATGTCTTCATCTGCAAAAGTGCCATCCTCTTCAAGAATAGGGCTCAAGATGTCGTCTTCCTTGACTTCTTTAACGAACTCCTCAATGAGAGATTCTTCAGTAATGGCTTCTTCATGAGAGCTTTTAGTGGTTGATCTTTGCCATGTCATTCTTCAACAATATCTTTGTCTTCAAGCGATGGGCTAGAAATATGTCTTCATCAAAGAGCCACCCAATATTCCTCGTGAAAAAAAGATCTCATCTCTCACAAAAAACTTTCATAAACTCTTTGAGCGAACAAATTCCTTTCTTGGGAATCCCATCATACGATTTTTCTATATCATTGTTTTCGAGATCAAGAGAGAATAAGAACATATTCATCTTAACATATTCATCGACCGCATTTAATTCAGAAATACCCTACATGAATGAAATAGGGTGCCGACCAATTGAATTCTTATGCCCATGAAATCTTGGGATGCATTTCTCCCAACCACTGCCATCGTACCAAAATTGATTAGGACATCTTGGGATCCCCAAGAAATCCAATGGATCAATTCAATTATCCATCGATGCTTCATTATAAAACACCATATCATCCCTTTTTATGCCAAAAATGCATGGAGTCACTAAGATGAGCTTTTCTTCACAATTGATTGATGTACAATGTCGTCAATGGTTGACGACATTTAGGAGCGGAATTTTTTTGGGGAGGGGAGTGTTGATAAAATTACATATATTTTACATAAATATGGATATTACTTTTGAAGATACAAAGCCTTTTCCAAGGAAAATAAGAAAATGATTAAGTTTGATTGCAAAGCAAATTTAGATTTTTTGCATTTTTTTTTAGACTCTTAAATTTTACCTTAATTGTGATTTGAAAAGCCCAAATTTTTACAAGTAATTAAACAATATGGGGACCCAGTGAACCTTCAGGAGCATAGGTTTATAAAGGGTAGAAATAATTTCCATCATGATGCAATACCATACTTTAGTTAGGTGAGTTTTGATTTACAAAGGAATTGAAAGCCAAGGTAGGAGTTTCCATCCATGTCTGTGTGTGCATATGGACAATCCAAGCTAGACTTCATTGCAATCACGTGTGAGGAAATAACAATTGGTTTTACAAGTGCCAAATTAGGGAAAAAATAAAATACCTTGAAGTGAAATTCAACAGATAAAAGATTAGCAAAAATACAAAAGAAAACAAACTAATTCATAATGTCTAGTTTAGTCCCAAAAGATAAGCAAACAAGTAATCAAAGAAATGTTGAGGAAATGCAAAATAGACAAGAACAAAGGCACCTGGATTAAGGGAGGTTTATGTAAGAGATGCATGTGTTCCCTAAGAAGTTGCTTGTACTCTAATGTGGGCCTCACATCTCCATCCAATTGGGTCATTGTAATTTCTAAGATGCAATGGAAGGGGAGCATCTCCACTTTTGTGAATGTGGGAAAATGGATCTTGGCAATGATTGGTCTATTGCAAGGATTGAAGACTCCAGAAGGCTCAACTTGATCATGGTTGGATTAGATTGGTTTATTGGATAAATCCAAACATGAAGATAATTATGGTTGTGTTTCATTTTCAAACTCTTATTGTCTTCCCTCCTTATTTAGTATTTGTTTGTTGAAGGATTGAAATGGTTACAAAGAGATCTATTGTAGAGGGAACGATTGGGCTTCATTCCTTGGTTCATATTCTACCTTCTTAATGCTTGGTTCTCTATTATTATATTATGTGCATTGATTTAATGTTTTACTTATTAGTGTCGCTCATTATGTGTTGCCTTTGCTCTCTCATGCAAAATTGGTGAAATGGGAGATAAATAAAAGGAAAGGCATGCCTTAGTCTATATTTTGATGTGCCAAATTGTGTCTTCATCCCACTTCACACAACACCACTACTAATTTTTTCCATTGTTACACATAATAGTGGCAAGATTGTGTGAAATTGGTGAATGAGAAGAAAATTGAAGAGAAATGCTCAAGTTTTGACTTTTACAACATGTTTTTCAATTGTAAGGGAGTTTAAATTAGTTACAAGGGTAATGCAAAGTCACCTAATTTAAGGACAATGTATCTCATAACAAGGACAATGTTATTACCTAAGGTATGAAACAAATTGCTTGTGCAATGACAATTAGTGCTTGGATAAGTGAGTTCCTAAATGAAGGTGCAATATCATTCTTGGGTATAAAGTGTGAATTGTGGTTGATTTTGTTGTTTCCTTTAACCCTTTTTTCCACTTGAAAAGATGAAGTTTTTGTTGTTCCAAACAACCATTCAATCACTAATGCAAAAAAATCCTTGAAAAAAAAAGCAAGTACGAATGATGAAAGCATGCTAGTCATCATCTAACATGATCAAACAAGTTTCAATAATATGTATGAAATAGCATGACAAAAAGTAGGAAACAAATGCAAAATGCATGATGCTAGAAATCCAAGCATTTCATAAGCTAAATCAATCATGAATTTGTTTTTTGTTCTATTTAGTTCTTGCAAAACATCAATTTCTATAATAGTTGAATGGGGAAACTAGAATTACAACCAAAAGTTGGATTACTGGAATCTTCCATTCAATCATGGCATATGCCATGAAATAGGACACCTAAAGTTTGATTGTAAATTTTCTAGGTAAGATTCATCCATCATAAGATGGCGTGGGTTTAAAAACAAAAAAAGTAAGGAGGTCTTGGTGCTTGCAATGGAGGTAATGTAAAAGGATGGATCGAAAACATTACTTGTCAATAGTAGTCCTATCTCCTTGGATAGGCTACCGAATTTTCTTCTAATTGCTAAGATAGCTCATCCCAACATGTTGGCACAACCGAGGTCCCCAGTCCCAAAAGGTATGCAAATATTGGATGCAACATTGATCCTTCATGATGTTTTTAGTGGCTTAGATAATACAATTGTTTCCGAGTCTACTATTAAACATATGGAGCCACAAAGGGATTTCCCTAACCTATCATTCGAATTTCTTATTAGATGTGAATGGGTTTAGGGAAGGTTTGACTCAGGAAAGCCTATATCGGATTTGGGAGGGTGTAGTGTGCCTAAATTTAACTCTGTTGAATGTGATAAACCACCTGAGGTTACAAATTTTCCAAATCCTAACCAAGAGTTGGTCTATGTGTCTCTTCTTACTATCGATGTAGTCAAAGATACCAATCCCGAGTCCCCCAAATACTCAAATATTTTAAAGAAGAACCATAAGAATAAGCCATTAAATTCAATATTAAGTCTTTGTAATCATTGAGATATTTAAAAGTTTTGGAGGAGGAGCTAGGAGGGACAGAAGGAGGATTGGGTATGGACAAGGATATGCCTTCCATTGTCGAGAAGAAATCACATATGTCATTAGCAAAATGATTGGAAAATAATGAAGTAATAGAAGGTAAACAATTTGTCGTTAATGCGGCCCTTAGAGCAAGAAAGACCGAGAAGTTGGCTACCGAATATTCATTCTCTCCCTAAATGCTAGAGGGGTAGGGGGTGCCCACAAACAATTAGCCCTCGAAGTAATGTTCTCAATGTACCAACTTTATATTGTGATATTACAAGAAACTATGTGTGGTGGCCATAAAGCTTTGGATTTTCTATTATCTTTTTTAAAAGATTGAAACTTTTGTACTATAGATGTTCAAGGTTTGTTGAGGGGCCTAATAACCAGTTGGAACTATGATTTGACACTATTTTGACTTTAGTTTTGTATGCAAGCATAGTGGTGTATCTCAAGGCCAATGAACTTTGAAAGGATCTAAGATTGGTAAATCTTTATGGGTTTTATGGGGAAAGGAAGAATTTTTGGGAAGGGTCGATGGATGAGTGAGGACTATTATTTGGAGATAATCCTATCATAGGTGGGGATCTTAACATAAAACTTTATTCAATGGATATTTGGGGTGGTGCGGGATTGCAAGAGGAGATCCACTTGGAGATTTTTTCATAAATATTTTGAAACTCATAACTTGGTTGATATTTGAATCATAAATATTGTCCTCGCTTAGTGAAATGCGAGACTTGATAGATATTTAGTGGAAAAATATTTACTTACTAATGATCCTATGGTAAAATCTTGGGTTCATAATAGTGGACTAACAGACGATCTACTAGTTTTATTAAAACTAGCTTTAGATGAGAACAAGCCACTTGGTCCACTAAAATTGAACCACATGTGGTTGTTGGAAGAAGATTTTAGAGATCTAATCTCTATACATTGGAAGCCATTTGATAAACAAGATGGGTTGACAACAATGATGCATATTGTAAAGACTCTAAAAAGAGTCAAAGAACCCATGGAAGGATGGTCTAAAGAACTTCCCATAAAGTAACAAAATTTGTTAAAAGGAGTGGAAGAATGGATCACATCACTCTTTGAACACAATGAAGCTAGTGTCTTTAGTAAGGAAGAAGTTTTGGCTTTGAGGGAACTTGAGAGAACCAAGAAGCACTTACTAGAAAAAGGAGGATGAATGGAGACTCAAGAGCATCCATTTGGCTAAGTGAAGGAAACAAGAACACCAAACACTTTCATAAATTCGCTAATCACATAAAACACATAAATATAATTTGGAACTTTTCTCAAACAAATAGGATAAAGGCTAATACTTTCAAGGAAATTACTAAGGTAGGAAAACAACATTTTAATTTTTTGTTTAAAGATCCAAAATCTACCAATATTGGAGAAATAATGAAAGTATTAAGTTTCTTCCCTATACTCATAAATCAAGATATAAACATGGCTCTAGCGGTAGAAGTCACAAGAGAGGAATTGAAGTATGTCTTAGCCTCTTTTAAAAAAGGGAAAAGCCATGATCCTAATGGACAAACTGTTGAATTTTACCTTGGTTTATATGATTTGTTTGAGTAGGATGTCTTAAGGGTTTTTGAGGATTCCAAGCTTTCTGTGAAAGTACTTGGGCTATAAATACCATCTCCATAACACTTATTCCTAAAAAACAATATTGTATTTCCTTTGATGATTAAGACCCATCTCATTATGCAATCTTGTTTAGAAACTCATTTAAAAAATCATTGCTAATAGACTGAAGGGCATCCTATCAGGTTTTATTTCATATAGCAATTTGGGTTTCTATACAATCAACAAATGCATGACTATGTGGGTACATCCCAAGAAGGAATGCATACCGCCAAGACTAAAAAATTATGTGCAACCATTATGAAGATCAACCTAGCAAAGTCATATGATAAGGTAAATTGGTTATATCTTAGACTTTTGTCGCTACAGATAGGAATGAATCTCTTGATAGTCAATTGGATCATGGGCTATCATTTGGCTATCATTTGTAGTTTTGATAAATCAATCACCTTCTAGGTTCTTCATTGCCTCAAGAGGCCTTATACAAGGATGTTCCTTATCTCCCTTTCTATTTTTATTAGTGGTAGAGGGTTTGAGCATGCTACTTAAGGATGTCAAAAGAAAAGGGGAACTTAAAGGGATAAAAATTTCAAACTCTGTATACATTTCTCATTTGCTTTTTGTAGAAGACATCAGGATATTTGGTCATGGTTCAATCTAGGAGATGAAAAAATAGAGGAGCTTTCGGATCTATTGTGCGAAGCAATAGGCCTACAGACCAATTTGAACAAATCTTCACTAATAACAAATGAGTTAGAAGATTAAGTCTTGGCACAAGCAAAACTAATCTTTCCTATTAATTTTTGTGAACTAGATTAGGGCATGAAATATCTTGGGTTCACATTAAAACCTAATGATTATAGAAATGAGGATTGGCTATGGATTTATAATAAAATTGAAGCTAGACTAATAGTTTGGTCAATAGATGGCTATCACGTGGTGGGATATTAGTTCTAGTCAAGATAATACTTGCAAGCATCCCAATGTACTTGATGTCTATAGCTCAAATTCCCAAAGGAATTTTAAATAAAATTAGAAAGAAGTGTTACAAGTTCCTATGGACTGGTAAAAGAGTGAAGGAAGGCATTCCACTATTCAAATGCACAAGACCTACCACTCCTAAAAAATTTGGAGGTTGGGTTTTGAAAAATACATACATTTTTAATGCAACATTGGCAGCAAAATGTTTATGGAGATTGGAAGGCTTGTGGGGCTGAGTGGTGAAAACAAAATATTTAAAAGGGTTTTCAATGATAGACTAGTTCATATTGGTCACAAAGCGATCACATGGAGCATCTATTGTTTGGAAAGCATTGACTAGGGAATTTCCTTTGGTTGGTAAGTGGGTTGCTTAGAAAATAAGGGATGGAAGAAAGGTAAGGACTGGGGAGGACCCTTGGATTAGTTGTAAGGGTAATTATAAACTATCAAAGGCATGTTTGGAGGCATTACATGAATGAGGGACCTATCATTTAAATGAGGTAGATTCACAACATGTGAGGAATGTTTGGCTATAAGGATGGGTTACGTCATAAATTAAATCTACATGGTGAATTGGTTGAGTAATGGATTAAATATGTAAATCTCTTTCAACAAAGTGCAATCAAACTATTAGATAAGGAAGATCAACTTAAATGGTCCAAGAATCCAAGCAATGGGGTATATGCTGTTAAGTTGGGGTATTTAGTGAAAATAGAAGAGGATTTTTTTATTGAGGGAATTTGTTGGTGGCAAATTGTTTGGAAATTGGAATGCTTGTTAAAGACAAAAATCTTTCCATGGATGGAACTATAAAACATAATTCTCACTTGGGATAATAGAAAAATGAGAAGTTGGATAGGGACAAAATAGATGTATTGTATGTAAATCTAATGAGGAGTCTATCGATCACTTGTTTTTGGATTGTCTGCATACAAGATATGTTTGGAAAGAAGTTATACAAGTCATATCTAGTCAGAATAATTGTGATAAACAAACACTGGTGGATTGTCTATTTGACTGGGTAACCGATAGATCTATAGGTGCTTATAAATCTCTTCCCCGCTATGGCATATATGGCATTTGGTTAACTAGAAATCAAATGAAATTCCGGGACTTAGTTCTCACACCCACTCAAGTGGCACATAAGATAAGGTTGGTTTTGGAAGGTGGTTGGAGACCACCAAAAGTGAAGAATACACAAGTTTTTTAGTGCCAAGTATAGATCATAATAATCCATGTGCTTTATTCAATGAAGAATGCAAAGGAATACATGTATTGTCCTTTATTTCACTTCAAATCATTACTTGTTATTGAAATATGGAGTTGGGCAAGGGACAAATGCTTGTGCTGAATTTTATGCATTGTGGTTGTTGATAAACATAGCAAAAGAAAGAGGTTTGAAGCTTTTCTAGGTTTTTGGAAACACAAAATTCTTGATGGATTGGGCTAATCAGAAATGTAAAATTGAAAATTTAGGTCTTTTACCTATTATGGATAGAGTGCAAGAGGTAAAAAGTGATTTTAAATTTATTCAATTCACACATGTTTACTGAGAATTTAATACAAAAACATATGAACTGTCTAAAGAAACTCTCTTGATGCAGGAGGGTACCTTTACTGAAAAAGAATTCAAAGGGGAACTCTCCCATCTGAAGGTAAAAGTTCTTTATACTAAACACAATTGATGATGGTTCAATCATTTTTTGTTTTTAAACCTAGTTTATTGGCTTACTATTTGGACATTTTGGATAACGAAGACTTGAAGTTGTTATTGATGAATGCTCTAGTTGATATACCAAGGAAGACAATAATAATATTGGAAAACATACAACTATTTGTATTTTGATTAATGTGTCGAATTGTCTACTTAACTCTTAAACCTAGCACTTACTTTTTTATTCACAATAACTAGGATAAATTTTATGACACTATGAGAAACCTTTTTTCATATTTCTAGGAGGATTTCATATTTATTTGAGAATTACTTAAAGGGGATTTTGAACTTATTTTTTAGTTTATATTGGAGCATACATCATATTTCTATGTTCTACTATTGAAATAAAGCATCATTCTACCAATCAATTTAAATAAAACATGGATTATTGTTCATTCAATTCTTTTACAAATTAATTGAAGTAAGTAATTGAAGTGACTCTTCTCAAATGGTGAATAGTGTGTTTCGGGATACGTATAGATTTTTTATAGAAATCATTTTTATCGTCAAAAGATTAAACCTATTTATATGCAAGGTTGGTTGAGGGGAAAATGGGAGAGGAGGTTAGGATTTGTGGAAGAAGTGAGGATGCGAGAAAAGAAGGTAAGGAAGGATTTGTTGGATTTGAGGTTTTTGGATAGGGAGGAAAGGTTTGTTGGAGTTAAGGTTTTTGGATAGAGAGGAGGGCTTGACACATAAGAGAAAGAAAAGGTGTATTTAGATTTGTGAAGGTGCGAGGTAGATCTGCCTTCTTCATGAGTGGATCCTAGGAGGTGTTGCAAAGTTGAAGGATAGAGCTTTGTATGGATATTTTCATGAGAGAAAGTCTCCATTGTCCAAGTTACCACCTTGGATTGGAGAAGTTTAGGGTAAGGCGATTTTGGAAAAGTAAAAATTCATCCTCTCAATTGGGGTTTTAATTTTCCTTCTTTGATATTTTCAAGGATAATGAAATGATTTTGAAAGGGGATCCATGGTCTGAAGATGTGGAATTGATTGTTTCTTTTTCCTTGGAATGAGCATTTAAATTTAAAATAATATCTTAGTTGAGTTAGATGGTTTGTGATTATGAATTTAGTATAAATCAGAACTAAATATCTTTTTTTTGTGAAATGAATCCTCTGTGAAAATTATCTCATAGGTGGATCTCCAACAACAAAACTAACCTCACAAATTTTACACAGATCTACAGGAAAATAGAGAAGAAAACATGTGCTAGAACATAAGAGATTTGAAACTCAATTGGAATACTTTCCATGCTTCTATTATCCATCATTGTGTATACTTTATAATACATATTCAATAGAGAAATTTGTGAGCCTTAAGAGGCAGTTGGAATTCCACTAAAGAGACAGGCTTAGTTAGCATGAATCCATCTCCAGGCAAGAACTAGTGGCAACTCGTGATGGAAATCCAATTAACTGAAGGTGGTTGGTGCATGAGGGAGGCACTAGGATAGAAATTAGGGGATAAGAACTCAAGGAGGTGCATTAGGTGACTTGTAGTGGTCAAAGAGGCACAACTGCACTCAAACTCAATGAATATAGGAAGAAGAGTCAGTTAACTAGGTGAGACTGGGAACAAGGCACCTTAAATCAAGGAAACTGACTCAACAACTCCTAAAATCATGCATGAGGGCGCATTAGGTCCTAAATGATAGGGATAAGGCGAACCAAATAATCAATCTCGAGTAGAGTAGTTTGCTCTCAAAACTACATAGAGAACATAGGCCTTGTAGCGATTTAAACGATAAAAGTTTTTACTTAACTCTATAAAGTAAATTCCACAAAGTATATGTGTTGATGAAGCAAATGAACTATAAATCCCTCATTTATGAATCACAAAACAATTAAAGTAGATATGAAATGATATTTTCTTTTATAAGTTCTAATAAAGGGATAAAGTTATGAAGTTTGATGTATTCTCTCTCTATTTTTTCCTTTTTAATTTTGATAACACATTTCATATTTTCTTAACTTAGTCATTAATTCTTTTTTATATTACTTTATTATGACAAAGTATTTTCCTCACATTTCATCATTTTTTATTATTTAAAAAATAATAAAAAAATAACTCAACATTTTAAAATTTTGTTGCCACTAATCTTTTAGTTTCTTCTAGATATTTAGACATTTCAATTGAAAGTCCAAATAACATAGAGTGCCACAAAGCTACTTGTTTGTTTACATACGATATCAAAGTTGATTAGTTTATAATGTGTACTTAAATTTAAATTTGAATCTATAATGAAAAGTAATTTGTAATTATTCTTTTTGTTGGTAAGAAATGTTCGACACTTGGGGTTAGTGTATTTTTACCATTGGCTGAGAAACCGCAACCCAGGGGCATCTAAGCCGTCAAAATCACCCGGGGATCGCACCTGGCCTGGGCCACACCAACCTTCAATGTGTTGGATGTTTGGGTGTCGCCTCCTAACTAACTCACCCGGAGGGGATTTAAACCTGGGTCACCCTTGGCAAATACCCGTCCCCCATCCCTTGACCAAGTGAGCTAGCAAGAATTAACATAATTTATAATTGTTAATTTAATTTAATTTTTTTGTAATTAGGGGAATCGACAACTGGGAAGGGGTTGGTATTCTCGTGACATGGGGTCTAGGGATCCAATCTCGTCCGCTACCACTATACCCCTAGGTGCACCCACATAACGCACATGCATGGGGCACGAGTAAGCTGGGGTGATTTGAACTCATAACCTCCATTTACAACATTTCCTTCATATCAAGCGAATCGCCGTTTGAACTACACCCCTACGGATTATTTAAATACACTAAGAATGAAAAATAAATTAAAATTAAAATTTTTAAATGTTCAAAAAATTTCATACATCTATACTAATTTATTTTATTATTCTTAATATAATTTTTTTTAGTTTTTAATTTTAATTTTTAATTAAATGAATTGATGTCTCTTAAACTCAATCAAGGTTTAAACTCTCAACTTCACAAGAAAAAGTATTGTTTATTTATTACTTTTATATATTATCCACGATTCTCCTTATGAGAAATATATAAATTAAAAAAAAATTCATTTAAAAAAATTTGCTTCCTCTTCATACTTTTTCTTTCGATTTAACATGAATCTTAATTATTAAATTCCATTCCTATCCTTATTCAGATTTAAAATGAATCTTAATTATTAAATTCTATTCCTAAAATCCTTGCTTAGGAGATGGATCACGAGAATAGTCTCATCAACATATTTTGGCATAAGGAAGCAAAATGCTGACTACCCCAATGCGCAGGGGTAACACCTCACTCCAGAGTGAAACCATAAAATGCCTTTAGAATTCGAAAAGACACTTTACATGTGCATGATACTGTGGGTGATTGTAGAAAGATTGGGCGGATAATTTATGTCCTTTATAAGGTTTAGGGGAAGTCTTACCTAGTTTCGCTGCACAGTAGCATTTTCATTTGGTGCCTAGCTGCTCTTAAATCCCCCATATGACTCTCCTGTTTTCATGGCTTACATCGGGAGGCTTATGCATTTCCGACCAATAGCCTCCATAAGGCGTTCTGATACTGCACAACTCTGTTGCAGATTGTCTGAAATACGCCATGGAAGCTGTTTCAATCCCCTTTTCTGCAATCCTTCTCACATTATCCATCAAGATTCCTGCAGTTTGGATCCTCAATATAACAACACGGGTATGGAAACTTATCTATACATAATTTTTGATGTGCTGACATCTCATTGTTTTAGTAGCATTCGCAGTGTTTTTATTTTTGGCTCTTCTTAAATGTTTCAGAGTTCAATCGGGAGCTGGAATACATTAACGAGGACTACCTGGGCAAGGTAATTGCGAGTCCAGCTACACGTCCAGAAGGCATTGGACGGAGGCAGGCTGCCCAATTGGATCAAGGTAGGGATTCCATATTGCCCCAAATGTATTTGAATTGTGTTTTTGCGGATTCCAGAAGCAATATAAGTAAACAAGAAATACAAGCAAACCACAAAGAGTGAAGAAATGGTTGACTGGTTGCTCGACTTCTTCGTTTGTGCTTGATTTTTGTTTTGAATGGAAATATCCCATTGTATCCTTTTCACATACTGCTATATTTAAAAAAGGCCGGACACCCCTAACAATTATGCATCTTGAAATTGTTAAAATATAAACCCCTGAAGCTCTATGGTACTCTTTATTCATTCACTATTGGGACACATCTTGTTTGCATAGATAAACGAATTCATGTGATTTGGAATATAAAAGTGCTATTTTCATCTATAAAGAAATAAAACTCAAGTTTAAAAGTTGGAGACGATGGCAGAGGCCATTATATGCATGCGACTCTCCGACGGAAGGCACAATAAAAACACACAAGAATATAAAGTGCAGACGCAGCCGGGAAGAAATACAAAAGTATAAGACAGAATGCAGGCTCGGTTGCTGGCGTTGAAGGCTTGCATTGAAAGATGTGAAATCACCCACTAAGGCACAAGTAGAGACATAGAAATATATAAGATAATTTTATTAATATCCAACAAATGGCCACAAAAGTAGGTCAATGGAACTACGATAGTATGTATAGTGCCGATATAAAGTGGGAGTGCCAAAGCATCTTCAAAACAAGCTAGAAACTAGGTGTTAAATGTTCAGCTAAGGAGAGTCTAAGATAAGATGCTGGTACAATAAAAATATTAGAAACTGAAAATCTCGGTATTGAACAAAAGAGAGGGAGGATGTTAAGGCCCATTGGTGCTGGTGACCAAGGATGATTGAGGGGACCAAGATGCGGGCTTGTCATTTGAGTCTTCAAGTACTGTGAAAGCACCATTACATTGGTAAATGATATCCTATAGGGTGTGACCGAGATTGAGGGGGCTGGGCTGTATTATCCTAGGGGGGGCGCGCAATAATGAGGGAGCCCAACTCTCCTAACATTTGAGGATGAAGGGAATAATCTCTTAATAGAAACCTGGTTACTTTGTTGGGCTTGGGGAGTGGTGCACTAGGGAGGGGGAGCTCAACTTTGGCGCCACCTAGAATTGGTTTGTTGGTTGGTATGGTGGTGTGCGTCTTGTGATTTGGAACAATGATGCCTCATGGGTATTGAAAAGGTTGGTTGACCTCTCATAGGGGAGGTCTAAAGGATACAGTGTCTCACTGATCTATGCTCTAAGGTATCCTAGGTCATTGCTTCTTTGTTTTTTCCATTAGACAGGGCAACCGTGAAATATGAAGTGATCCTCTTGAGGGCCTCCTACTTAGGCAAGACTTGTAAATATTGAGATCTATGCCCAAACACCTCTCTCATGAAGAGATCAAGGCATCTTTGGTCAAGACAATGAAAGAAGGTGGAAGATTCACCCCAAGTCTTCAAATAGGCAATAATATCTACCTTGAGCTCGTAGTATTGGAGGCACCAAAAGCTGAGATTTACCTCTGTCTTAGACTCTCAAGCTCATGTAAGTGGCAAAGCTAGCAGATTTTGTCCGAGCACAAGAGGCGGTGATCGATTTCTACCTAGAGTTTGTGAGGACCCACCTAGAATTGACCCAAGGGGATCTTGAGGGTATGCATCTAGTGTTTGTGTGCATATGGAGGTTAGACAATAAGGTTGTCCCTTAGCTCCAAAAAATGCTCTAGATTGAAAACCATGTTCAGGTTGAGACACTAAGTAGGTGCAATCTTGGTGGCTTGGATGCACTGTCTATAAATGTCATCTCTGATAGGTCGATATAGGTCCTGCTTATACAACAAGAGGTGTCTTGGTGCGTTCGAAGAGTATTTGAAATGGGGTAGATGGTTTGGAGAGATGGCCACATATTGAAGAAGCCAATAAGTTTTTGATAACCAATTGTGGGCATGCCCAGGGGGGTTGGCCAAAGTGATGGTATTGGAACAACATAGTACTAGGTAGGGGTATTGATCCCTCCCATAGGTTGAGTCCACAAATATCGTTTAAGGAGGAGGGTTTGCACTCTATTCATGTTGGTTTAGAGAGTTTGAAGCAAACTTGGTCCCTAGATCTTTGAATCATAGAGGATCATGGATCTAATGATCTTATCTAAGAGGTGCATCTTGGAACTTGCTTTGGAAGCATTGTCTCTCGAGGAAGGCAAGGGATCCATTGTTGATGATTATAGCTTGGATAGGTGCTTATGCAGAGGCTAGGTGTCAAGCATGTAGAGGTTGTCCAAATGACTCTCTAGGTACTTGCTTGAGTAAAGCAAGTGACTTTTATGTTTTATTTCCTAAGTCTAACTTTAATGACTAAGGTTTTTTGAAGTGAAAACTTAAGTGAACTTTAGATTAAGTCACAATTGTTGATCTTAAGTGATGCTTAAGATTTAATCTTAGCCATCCATCACATTGGAATTAAGGGTTAGGGTTTTAGTCATTGAAAAGCTATAAAAGAAAGCCTAAGGAGAGGAGAAAGACACACAACAACATAATATCATTTTGAGAGAGAGATTTTCTCAAGAGAAGAGTGAGAGACTTAGTGGCTGAAGAGAAAGAGGGAGAAGTGACTTTTGCAAGGGAAGATCCAAAGGAGAGAGAGGGGCTGATCCAGCCAAACCGAGAGAGACAATCCGTACCAACGGCCTGGAGAGATCCGTATGACAACCATACAGGGTGACGCAGAGGCCAATTCGCCAGGGGGCCGATTTGCTAGTAGGCCAATTTGCCTGGGGCCGAATTTGTCCAAGAGAGAGCCGATTTTCTTGAGGGGGTGATTTTGCGAAAGAGGTCGATTTTCGAGAGGAATTGAGTTACAGGTTCCATTGCTGTAAATTTCTGAATTTCTTTGTGAACCAAAAAATAATAAAAGAACCATTCAATGCTAGGTTTTCCCCATTGAGGTTTTCCAGGGTAAATACTTGTGTCAATGTGGATGATTTCCTATTTTGTTCCACTGCATTTTATTGGTTAAATATCAGTGTATTTCTGTTTAATAATTTCAGCAGTAAGCTACACCAGTAAATTATTTTTGGGCATAAAATATTATTAGAGAGCAGAGATCAAATCTGGTATTGAGAAATTTAACATCCATTTTCCTTGTTTGTTGAAATTTCATGCAATTGGTCAATTAATGCAAAATTGAAATTCCTCGTTCCTAGAAGGTTTCCTAGATCTTAGACCTAGAATTTTCAGCCTTAGGACTGCCGTAAATTAAAGTATAAAACAACAGTGGAAAGATCATAATAATTCACTTGAAACATCCCCACACTTCACGACAATTCAGGGAGAAAAGATACCAAACAATGAGATAAGTTTCAACCCCTTCTAGGGAAACTTATCAGCCAATAACAAGACCTGTAAATGTACTTTCACAGTAGCAAAATCAGTCCCTTCTATTCTTCCTTAGATTTTAAAACACTTAACAATTTGCCCCTTATGTCAAATAAGCAAGACATAAATGGCTGTAAATAGCAATGCATAAAGAACATATAGCTGAAATTTAAATCTGAAAATTACACAAGTTATGGACAGCTAGAAGCTACATATAAAAGCTCAAGATGAAGTACAAGTATAGACCATAGTCTTCTCTCAAGGATAGTAGAAAAAATTCAACTATCCAAAAATCCCTAGCTATGGTAAATCATCAAACCCTAGCTCAACCAAGAAGATCCAAGTGTAAGAATCTCTCCAACACAACCTCCAAGGCAAGATGTTCTCCTCTTCTTTTCTTCTCCACAACTCCACCCTAGGGTTTTCTTTCAAATCCTTAATCTCCAAGAGATAAACCCTAACCCTAGAACTCTAAGATACTCCAAGCAACTCTAAGAAGACCAAGAAACCCTAGTGCCTCAAGAGAGAGAGAATACAGGTACAAGTGAAGACATAATAGAGAGAGAGAGAGGAAGTGCACACTCTCTTCTCTTAGTCACATCTCATCATAAGAGTGAATACAAGTGAGCGAATGAATATGTTTACATCATCTCCAACATTTCCTCCACAAGAGCAAACTCCAAACCAAGATGCCCTCTTTCCCTTCCATAGCTTCTCTTAGGGTTTCCTCATGAACTTATGAACCCTGGCTAATCTCTCCAAGAAGACAAGTACAAAGAGAAAGATACAAGGATGATATGAATCGAGAGACTCTCTCCTTTATTTATATGGGAGATAAGGGAGGCCAACAATACTATGTTGGCCTAAGCATTACAAGCAACCTGCATGAGCCCTTGTAGAATGTCCACTCTAGAGTACAAATGTCATGCTCCAATGGCGATGTTGTGCACAATAATGACTCCAGGGTGATGTAGCTATAGAAGGCAAGTCCAAACTACTCCATCACAAGCCTCCACAGACTCCATCTATCCCCCTACGCAATGTACTCAACTAGGTTAGCTATCCCTTGCAAGAACATTGTGGAAACCTGAGCCGTACTCAAGCCATCTCTAATACTTTGAACAGGAAACCAAGCTGCCACATGCCAACTAGGGCTTGAATCTCTCCTCTATGATGTACAATGCTCCGCATCCCCAGTAGGGCGCTCTCTAAACAAGTGGCCCCACCATGCACTTTCTAAACAAGTGCCTCCTCCATGAGGCCTCAATGAAGGGCATCCACCAAACTGCCAAGAGATCTCCAATGCCTAAGGGAAGAAGACTTAGCCTACAATCAATTAAGGTCAAGCAGCCACTGAGCAAGCTATCTCAATTTTGCATATCTGTCATTGACCATATCTCATGTTACAATCCATCTCAGACCATTCAGGGGTTGAATATACACCATATACCCCGAATCTCATGAAGCACCCCCAAACATGGTGGAGATACTTTTGGAGTAACCCAAAAATCTAACATTGTTGAGCCATTGTGGAGGGCCTGATGCATGCTGAAAACCTAAAAAGTGGCCCCATGAAGTGGACCCCCATATAAGTGTGGGCCATGGTGATCTCTATCTTTGCACCTCGGAAGTAGAAATGAAAGTCAACGAGAGCACTTTTCTGTGCATTGAAGATCATAACTTTGGTTGTACCCAGGTTTACCATCAATTGTAAAAAAATGCAGAAATAGATAGGGCATCGATCTGTCTTTGCAAACCCTCAGGTGAGGAGGCCAAAAGAATTAAGTTGTCAGTGAACCATTTCTTTTATGTAGTAGACACAACACAAATACAACTTGCAAAACAGTTTTGCTGCATGCATACAAAAGGCAACAGTGGCAGTAATGAGCCCTAGAGAGAAATTTGTTTGTGCCCTAAAACAGAAGACGTTTTTTAGAAGAGAAGACATTTAACAGCAGTTTGATTGACTGTTTGTAGCTTGCCCAATATCATTAGTGGAGAAATCAGATAGATAGTCGAGGTGAGTCAAGATGCAGCATAGAATCAGTGGGACAACAACAATTCACGAAAGGCAGCTCAAAGAAACCTCAGATTCTAGAAAGCCTTCAGGATGATGCACCTAAGGGACAGGTTGTTGAGAACAAAGTCCAAATTGGTCGACATACCCTAGGGAAGGCCCTCCCAAATAAGTCATTCCAGTCAGGAACATCATCAGAAAGCCCTTCACTTTTCCTTTGTATTTGATTGTATTTGGCAACTTTTATTTTCATCTGGCAGGGCATGCCGGCCTATTAAAGATGTAACTTCCTATCCCATATAGTCATAGACCATTTTGCCTCATGGACGTTTAATAGAAAGCTATTCTATTCTTGTTAATGGATTTTAATATGCTTATTTTACTTTTTTTTTCCAAGGAAAAAAACTTATGTTTTATTCCAGGTAGAATGAAAAATACATTCATTAGGTGCTCTGGGTACAATTCAAAAAAATATGATTCTCCTATATTCCTGAAACATTCTATCAGCTACTGAAAATCATCAAAAAGTCAACAACAATCACTAAGAAGTTAAACTTCCTCACAAAATATAGAGGCTATGCACTGTCCATTTTATAAATGTACAGTCATCTTAAAGGTGAGCTGCAAAATTCAGTAGTCCTCTAAAGTGGTCTGTCTGGACTCTGGAATCTGACCACCTGAAGCTGTCCATCAACATACTCCTCCAGAAGAACCTGGTTAGTCTGTAAGTGAAAGCCCTTCTTTGAGAGAGTATCAGAAATGGTGTTTAACTCTCTTTACACACGAGAAAATAAGATCCTCTGAAAAGAACCTGAATTAGTCTTCAGCTGAACTGCTAGGGCCTGTAATGAGATAGCTTGGATCTGCATGAGATTTTTCATCCAGTTTATGGTCATGAAAAAGTCTCCCATGACTTGTAGTGGAAGAGTGAATCTGTCCATGGCAGTTTTAAGTAAGAGGAATAATGCCATCAGTACTCCCACATTATTTGTACCCTTCCCCAAATTTGCTTTAACCTTAAAGTAGTGATCATTTGTAAGTTACAGAATACAGGCAGCACTGCAAATCTTCAGGCCACTGACAGGTCCCATCAAAATATCCCCAGGCATAAGACTGGTCAATCAGCCCGCCCTTTAAAATTTTGGCTGGTTTTGTATTATTTGGAGATTCTTTGAAAAACTGGAAAAGAGCCATTGCCTGAGATGATACCTGAAAGGCGGGAATGGCTTTCTCTTCAAAAAGCTGGGCATTCCTAGCCAGCCAGATGCCTTACATCACCAGCAGTGGGACTGCCCTGAATGGCTTCAGTTCCTTCCTACTAAACCATTCTCTCAGACTGTCCTCTATGGTGCTTTTATTCCAAATATTTTTCAATCCCAACCATGCCTCCACTTCAGTCCAAACTTGTAGTGTAAAACCACAACTTAAAAAGACGTGACAAGTATTCTCCTCATTGTTCCTACATAGTATACAAATACCAGGCCCAGCTTGGTTTATTTTCTGAAGCAAAGCCCAGGTAAGGATCTTATTGTTAAGAGCTAGCAACATAAAGAGTTTGCCTTTGAGGGGAGATTTGACCTTACACAGTTTACTCTACCACCATTTTCCATTCTCTGCTGGAGGCCTCTGAAGGGCTTCATAGCCCAGCTGAGCAATGTAGCTCTCCCCTGCTTTGTTCATAACCCAAACCAGCTCATCCTTCTCCTTTGTGAGTCTAATGTGGGTCTTTTTGAGCTCTTTTAAGTAACAATCCCACAGCTGTGCCTCTTCATCTTCAACTCCAATATCCTCAGCTTCTAACCAACCCTGCTTCTAGAGAGTAGTGCTAGTTGGCCTATCCATTAAATTAAGGGTTCACCTCCCAATTAATTGTAGGTGTAATATGAAATATCAAGTGTTCTGGAAGAAAAATGCCCCTTCCACACCCCATTATTGCTTCTGCACCCACCCTCACCTCTGAGCCATCACCTACCCCCCATTCTAGAAAGGAGCCTATAATTGGTAAAGCTAACGTGAGAGCCTTCCACTGGTTTGAGACATTCCGAATGCTCTTTCTTTCCTTCCTAATCTAGTCCAAAAGAGTCCCAGGTGCATGATATCTCAATGATGATTTTCCTCCAAAGACTCTCTTTTGTTATCAAGTTCCAGAGATACTTTGCTGCTAGAGCCTTCCCAAACATATAGATATTCTTTAGCCCCCACTCCCCCACAGCCTTAGGGATGGCTATTGACTGCCATTTTGGTAAGTGTGAACCTTTAAACTCGTTGTTCCCTTTCCACATGTAATTAAAACACATCTTCTTTATTTGTATAGAAGTCCCTTTTGAATATGTATTAACATATGCCAGTATACTGGGATTGCTTTGAGCACAGATTTTATCAGGACTAGTCTGCCTCCCCTTGAAAGCCATCTGTTACACTATAACCCTATATGTTTCTCCACTTTTGTAAGTAACCATTTCCAATTTTCCATCCCATAATAATCGGGCTTCAAGATAAATCCTAAATACTTCACTCCATTAATCATATCTAGGTGTCGAAAAGGAAATCTAGCTTCCCATCCTCTTGATACTGCATCATCCATATTCGAAGTATAAAGAGCAGATTAACCCAAATTCACCTCCATACCTGTTGCCACACAGAAAAGCTGCAATATCGGTTGTAAGTAGTCAGTGCCCTCTCTGTCAGAACCAAGGCAGAACAATAAAACATCATGAACAAAAAGATGGATAAGGTACACCTATCTGCCCACTCTTAACACCCTGAAAAATCCCTGTTCTTTTTACCTCCTGCATAAACCTATTAAGCCCTTCTACCACGAGGAGAAACAGATATGGAGATAGAGGGCATCCTTGGTGGAGCTCTTTGAAGGCCTTAAAGAATCTGGAAGTAGAACCATTAATGAGGACAACAAAGGAAATTGAGTAAACACATCCCATGATCAATTTGACTACAGGAAGAGAGAAGCCTATATGAATCATTATAAGTCTGAGATATAACCAGGAGACCCTATCATAGGCTTTGGAGAGGTCTAGCTTTATGGGAACGACAACTATTCTAGAGTTCTTCATAAAGTGTAATTCCTCTTAGGCAGCCCCCACAACTTCATGTATTTGACACCCCTGAAAGTGTTAAAGTTAATGCAGCTGCGAGATCCATTCTTTGGGAGGATGGCACCCTAGTCATTTAACTAGGGTTCCTCGTTAGTTAACTAGGCAGAGTAAGTCCCTAGCAGGTACCTTAGGGCCCCCAGCAGTCTACTGGGGTTCTTCGTCTGGGACCAAGCAGGTTGATGCCATGGCAAAGTCCCTAACATGTGGGTAGGATTCCTATCTGTCTCTAGGGTATCTTGGTTTGGGACCAGACAATTTTTGGTCACGAGGACCAAGAAGATCCTGCAGGCTGAGACAAAGACATCCTGGTCTGGGATCAGGCAGATTCTTGGTCTAGGACCAAGCAGTTCCTGTAGGTACATACCTGGTCAGTTTACCAGGTGGATCTTGGTCAGTTAACCAAGATGATGATGTGTGATGTCCTCCTCTCCTAGGTCTTCGAGATGGTTGAGCTAGGTTGTCTTCTCAAGGGACTGGCCACCCCTTGATGAAGTCACTAGCACTTGACCTTAAGAGCAGTCGGGAGGACCACAGGAACACATCATCTAGTGTGGACCTTCCTTATATGGTGATGATAGAACTTTCAGTTAGTGTATGGAACACTTGTACATTTGAGAGAGATAATTAAGTTTTATTCCCACCTTGCTTTTATACCCTTGGTCTTGTGGTTAAAAAGGTTGTCTTCCCACCTTGTTGTTCTTGGTCTTGTGGTTAAAAAGGGTTGTCTTACCACCTTGTCTTGTGGTTAGAAGGGTTGTTGTGTCACTTCTTGTTGACTTGTGGTTTAGACTTGGGTTAATTTGATTTTGTGATTGACCCTCCCGTTATTGGTCCTTGTGCCAGCGTCCCTCCTTGGTTGGGTCATCCTATCCTTATCCATGACCTTGATACCCTTTTCTAAGACGTCATAATATTATTTTTTATGTTTTATGAGTGGTATCCCTCCTAAAAGGAGGTGACGCCTTGACTCTTTTGAGTAACCCTAAGTCAATAAGTTTTTAGAAGGGAGACCCTTCTAGAAGTCATTGAAGCTTATAAATAGAAGTTAAGATCCCATTATGAAATCATCTTGTGGATGAGCTATGAGATCTGAGAAAACCTATGTTTGATCTAGGGTTTATTGCTGCTCACTTGGGTGACGTCTATGGTTTCATACTGATACTGCTTGGGCGCTTTTTGTTTGCTGCTCCACTACTCAAGTTTGTACCTTATGTGAACCGTGGACTAGTTCTTGGACTAATCTGCTACCCGATGGACTGTTTGGATGAGGGCCGCTGCCCTTGTGGCCTGTCTGCTACCTCGTGGACTATTTAGGTGAGATTCGCTGCCCTTGTGGACTGATCCGCTGCTCTTGTGGACTGATCTGCTGCCTTTATGGACTGATTCGCTACCCTTGTGGACTGTCTGCTGCCTCGTGGACTATTTTGGATAGGGTCGCTGCCCTTGTGACTTGTTCTGCTACCCTGTGGATTGTTTTGGGTAGGGCTGCTACCCTTGTGGACTGTGTTAGGACTGTTTGTAGGGCTGCTTCCCTTGTAGATTGTTTTGCTACCCATCCGTGGACTATTAGGAAGGAGGCCGCAGCCTGTAGGGATGCCTTCTACCCCACTGTGGACTGTTTGTGCTGTTAGGAAGGAGACAGTAGCTTGTAGGGCTGCCTGCTACACCACCGTGGACTGTTTGGACTATTAGGAAGGAGGCCTTAGCCTGTAGGGTTGCCTGCTAACCCACCGTAGACTGTTTTAACTGACAAGAAGGAGGCCGCTGCCTGCTACACCACCGTGGACTGTTTGGACTATTAGGAAGGAGGCCTTAGCCTGTAGGGTTGCCTGCTAACCCACCGTAGACTGTTTTAACTGACAAGAAGGAGGCCGCTGCCTGCTTGGACTTTGTTTGGGTCAGATCTACAGTTTTAGGGTTGCCTCCTGTTGATAACATTTGATCCGGGGCTGTGATCTACTTGTTGAAGACTGCCACTTGCCTTGTTGAGGTCTGTTTGGGTCTATGAGGTTGCTACTGCCTATTGAGGGGTTCTTGGGGATGCCATTCAACTGTTGGGCACCTGTTGACTGTCCTGAGCCTTTACTGTAACTGACTAGTCCTTTTTTACAGCACATTATCTCTCTCTCTCAGGTTTGTACATACCCTCAGGTAAGGGTCAGTTTTGTTCCAATTGTTGACTTGCCTCTGAGAGGCAAAGTCTGTTCTGAAAGTTAAGTTTCTGAGTATAAGGAAGGTCCTAATTCACCAAGTAAGTTAGCAGACTTGTTCTTTAGTTAGATCTCTGATTAGTCTTACTATTGCTGTTGCTCTGTGCAATTGCTAACTGTATGCTTCAACTTCAACACAATGATCTTTTGGAGTGTTAAAGTTGAAAGAGATGAAAATTATGTTTTAATTTATGAGATTTAAATTTTGTCTTGTTACACCTGTACTTTTTGTTTTCAGTACTAGTTTAGAATTTTATTTTTTCCATTAAAGTATACAAATTTTAATTTTCTACTTCAAACCCTAATCTAACCCTAATTTTAACATGGTATTAGAGCTTGGGGTTTGTAGCTAACTCTGTTTTTGCAGCGTAACAGAGTCTACATAGATCCTAAGGTAAGGGTTTGAACTTTATCTAACTTGGCTTTGAGGGTTCATTGGCCAACAAAGTGATATGTTGGTAAAGACCTGATATTTAATCATCAAATTTCTCTTAGAGGAACGATGTGCCATTTAGACACCAGTGCATTTAGTTGGATGGCCACATATAAGTATTAGTTGGCTGGAAATAAAGGATGTGCTCCAGTGGTGCTACTCTATGCCCTAGATGTAACTTCAGAAAAGAGATGATGGAATTAGCAGGCTGTGGACTTGATCCCTTCAAGAGGTATGCCACGTATAACTAACATTCCTAGAAGGTTTGACTCAGGTATGTTCTAAGGTAAGTAAGAAGCTTACTTAAATCTTCATATGGTTGGATCTTGACTTGTGATCATTAATAATCAAGGGCTTACACAATCATGATACCTTCTAGTTGATCATTTTACTGTGTAAAGAGTTTTGTGATTCATTGAATGATCTGATCATAGTATGCAAGTGTAAAGAAGTTAGAGTTCATTTATGTATAAAATAATCATTCCTAGAAGGTTTGACTCAGGTATGTTCTAAGGTAAGTAAGACGCTTACTTAACTCTTCATATGGTTGGATCTTGACTTGTGATCATTAATAATGAAGGGCTTACACAATCATGATACCTTCTTGTTGATTATTTTACTGTGTAAAGAGTTTTGTGATTCATTGAATGATGTGATAAGAGTATGCAAGTGTAAAGAAGTTAGAGTTCATTTATATATAAAATAATCATGATCATATGGTTATGATCTCATCAAAATATACTAACAATTGTGTGATGATACATGAGATCTTGAGAATGATATTATGCACACACTCAAGAGGTGCATGCTTAGGTCTAAAGGACATTGGTGTAGAGTGCAGAAAGCTCAAAGACACTTGATCACGTGAACTCTACTTGGAGGCAGAAATTAAAAGGGAGGACTCTTTATCCCTCCTATATTTGAAGTATCATATTTTATGGTGAAAAATACTTTTATGACATATTGCATGTATGTGTGATTGATATTATGCTCTTGATGGCATCTAAATAGCTGCCTAGTATATGGATGGATGCTAAGACTATGTCATGATGTGAAATTGATATTACATTAGAATTTGGTTATTGCTGACTATTGGACTGAATTTAACTTGTAGGAAAGATCCACAAGAGGAGGATGATATGACTTGCTCTGATGGACAAGTGGTGAAGTCTACAGATCCTGTTTATGGATTCACAGTTCTAGAGGGAGTTGAGACACAGAGGGAGCAAGAGGCCGCACAGGATGTAGGATCGGTTATTCTAGATGCTCATCCTCCTAAGTATCGGTATGATAGAGTCAGCCAAATCATATGCTCACAAAAGAGAATCTACCAGGTATTTGTTATTGATGACTTGTTTCTTACTAGAGTGAAACAACTGGTAAATTTAGAGATTAAGAAGGAGCCAGTTGTGCTCTTCAATCCCTAGCAGAATGGGATTGCAGAAAAGAAAAGCAAAGATGTGACCTCCCATGAGAAAGTTGTTTCTTGTCACTTCAAAGAGCCTCCTAGTGATATGACATGGAAGTGAGTCTAGTCCATGAATCATCTTTTTCAGATGAGTAGAGAGAGTCTTTAGTTGATCTCATTAAGAAGCCTATTGAGAGGCTTCAAGGTTGATATGGTTTGATGTCTTAGATGAGCCACGTCACTGATTCGGGATCCTCCACTTATGAGGAGGAATCCAAACATTAGGTTTGGAAAGGTGCTATGATTAAAGATCTCCAATTACTAATGAAAAAACGACGTGTGGAAAGTGGTTCTCAAACCACAAGGGAAGTCAGTTGTAACTTCCAAGTGGATCTATAAGATCAAGCTTCCTGTTGACATCAAGAGCTGTTTGAAGCTCTCAGAAAATCCTGTATTCTATGACAGGTTGAGACAAATCGAGAGGAAGTATCACTATGTCAGGGACATGGTGTTGAGACTTCAGTGTGTTCTGTCAGCTAGACAGATTACCGATGTGTTGACTAAGCCTCTATCCACTATGAAGTCTGGGTACTTCCGAGACAAGCTTAGTGTTGCTGAGAATGGCTCTCTTACCGAGAGGGAGTGTTAAAGTTAATGCAACTGCGAGATCCATTCTCTGGGAGGATGGCACCCTAGTCAGTTAACTAAGGTTCCTAGTCAATTAACCAGGCATAGTAAGTCCCTAGCAGGTACCTTAGGGCCCCAGCAGTCTACTGGGGTTCTTGGTCTGGGACCAAGTAGGTTGATGCCATGGCAAAGTCCCTAGCATGTGGCTAGGGCCCCTATCCGTCTCTAGGGTATCCTGGTTTGGGACCAAACAATTTCTTGGTCATGAGGACCAAGCAGATCCTGCAGGCTGAGATAGAGACATCCTGGTCTGGGACCAGGCAGATTCTTGGTCTAGGACCAAGCAGTTCCTGCAGTTACATATCTGGTCAGTTAACCAGGTGGATCTTTGTCAGTTAACCAAGATGATGATGTGTGATGTCCTCCTCTCCTAGGTCTTCGAGATGGTTGAGCTAGGTTGTCTTCTCAAGGGACTGGCCACCCTTTGATGAAGTCACTAGCACTTGATCTCAGGAGCAGTCAGGAGGACCATAGGATCACATCATCCAATGTGGACCTTCCTTATATGGTGATGATAGAACTTTTAGTTAGTGTATGGAACACTTGTACATTTGAGAGAGAGATAATTAAGTTGTATTCCCACCTTGCTTTTATACCCTTGTTCTTGTGGTTAGAAAGGTTGTCTTCCCACCTTGTTGTTCTTGGTCTTGTGGTTAAAAAAGGTTGTCTTACCACCTTGTCTTGTGGTTAGAAGGGTTGTTGTGTCACTTCTTGTTGACTTGTGGTTTAGACTTGTGTTAATTTGGTTTTGTGATTGACCCTCCTGTTATTGGTCCTTGTGCTAGCGTCCCTCCTTGGTTGGGTCATCCTATCCTTAGCCATGAACTTGATACCCTTTCCTAAGATGTCATAATATTATTTTTTATGTTTTATGAGTGGTATCCTTCCTAAAAGGAGGTGACGCCTTGACTCTTTTGAGTAACCCTAAGTCAATAAGTTTTTAGAAGGGAGAACCTTCTAGAAGTCATTGAAGCTTATAAATAGAAGTTAAGATCCCATTATGAAATCATCTTGTGGATGAGATATGAGATCTGAGAAAACCTATGTCTGATCTAGGGTTTATTGCTGCTCACTTGGGTGACGTCTAGGGTTTCATACTGATACTGCTTGCGTGCTTTTTTGTTTGCTGCTTCACTACTCAAGTTTGTTCTTTATGTGAACCGTGGATTGATCTGCGACCCCGTGGACTGTTTGGATGAGGGCTGTTGCCTTTGTGGCCTGTCTGCTGCCCCGTGGGCTGTTTAGGTCATAGTTTTAAAAATCGGTCGAATCCGAATCGGAATCGGCCGATGCACTGATTTGAAGCCAAACCGATGGCCAAATCGGATCGGAGGACCGGTTCGGTACCGAACTGGTTCGATCGGCCGATTTTCGACAAAAATCGTTTTTTTTTTTTTGTGGGCTCGAGCCATTAAAAAAGGTTTATTTTTTATTTTTTATTTGTTTTGTAACCTACACTACCCTCCCCCGAGCCCCCAACCCAACCCATTCGCATTTGTTTGCCACTTTTCCCTCACTGTCCCGTGATAGTAGCCGCTGACCGGAGTGGAGTGGAGTGGAGCCGCGAGGGAGTGAAGTGGGCCGTGGAGGAGTGGGCTGTGGCCGATTTGGAGTGGGCCGAGTGGTCTGTGGAGTGGGCCGTGGCCGATTTGGAGTGGGTCGTGGAGTGGACTGTGGACTCTGTGGAGTCATAGAGTTTGCGCTGAGTGCTCGAGTGTGGACTCCGACTCATGGAGTGTGTGCAACACTGCAGTGTGCACTGTGCAGTTTCCACATTCCAACAGAAATTTACAGAAAGGTAATAATTTTACAGTTTACACTTGTTTTTTTTTTAATATAATTTAAAAAAAATCTTACAGTTTACAGAAAGGTAATAATCTTACAGTTTACAGAAATAAAAAATTTAAAAACTTTCTGAATTTCACATTTTTTTTTTAGTTTTAGTTTTAACTTTTAAATTTTAATTTTAAAGTTTTAAATAGAAATTAAAAATTAATTTTTTCTTATTAACAGAAGTTAAGAATTCATTTAATTTTTTCTTGTTTTGTTTGGAATGCAGATAAGAATCCAAATCTGCAGTATAGAATCATGGCCCCAAAAGCAAAAGATCTTGCATGGATCCATGCAGATGTTGTTCAGGGGGACATATATTGCAATTATTGCAAGAAATTGATTAAGGGTGGGGGAATTTATAGGCTTAAACAACACTTGGATGCCATCAAAGGCCAAGTTAAGGCATGCGAAGCCCCACTAGATTTTATTGGACAAATTAGAGCTAAGATGCAAGAACAGTTTAAGAAATTTGAAGATGGAAAGGCCAAGCAAAGAGAGATAGAGGAAGAAGTAGGGAGGAAAAGGAGGCTTGTTGAAATGATGGGTGGGACTTATGCCCCTAGTTCATATTCAAAAGAAGGCTCTTCATCTATCCCTTCTACCACTCTTAGGGATCCTTTCCAGTATGTTCCGCCCTCTCAGAGTACACAAGATAAGGGCAAAGCCAAAAAGAGGGGTAGCATTGAAAACTATTTCACACCTCCCACCACTTCTGCTAGTGTCAATGCTTCTCAGATGCAACATCCAACACAAATTCAGCCCACCTTAGATGAGCACTGGAAGAAGCAGTACAAAGAAGTTGCCCATGAGTACACTGCAAGATGGTGGTATGATGCTGATCTCCCATTCAATGCTGCCCGCTCTTCTTATTACCAACCTATGTGGGATTCCGTTGTAGCTGCTGGTAAGGGCTTCAAAGGCCCTAGTATGCATGACTTGAGGGGATCTCTTTTGCAACAAGAGAAACTTTCCATAGAAGAATACTTGAAGGATTTCAAAGCTTCATGGGTAAACACAGGATGCACTATCATGTCGGATGGATGGAAAGATCAGAAAGGCCGACACCTTATAAACTTTCTTGTCTCTTGCCCACGAGGAACCATGTTTTTGGCATCACGTGATGCATCTGATAAGGTGAAAGATGCAAATCTGTTATTTCATCTTTTGGATGAGGTTGTTGAGGAGTTGGGGGCAGCTAATGTTGTGCAAGTCATCACCGATAATGCCTCTAACTATGTTCTTGCTGGTAGGATGTTAGAGGAAAAGCATAAAACCATATTCTGGACCCCATGTGCGGCACATTGCATAGTCCTCATGCTTGAGGATGTATGCAAACAGGACTGGATTAAGTTCACTGGAGTATGCCAAAAGCATCACCAAGTACATCTACAACCACGGTTGGGTATTGAGCTTGATGAGGAGACACACAGGGTGTAATGTCCCTTGTTAGGAATTTTATTAAAATGGCAATTTTTCACTTTTTTCCCTAGTTAGACCTTTGACTAGTTTTGATCTCTAGGTCCCAAATTTGCCCCAAATGACCCCAAATATTCTGAGAAGGTATATGAATGATATTAGAACATAAATATGTGTTTCAGGGATGTCTTTGGACCTTTAAAATACTTCTGCAAATCCTCTTTCAATTCTGATCAATGTAGGTAACTTTACTAGTGATTTTCCTTTGACTAGTATTGGTCTCTAGGTCTCAAATTGACTCCAAATGCATTCAAATCTTCAAGGAAGGTGTATGAATGATCTTAGAACTTGAATATGATGTTTATGGATGCCATATGTCCACCAAAAGACCTCTGAAAACTCTCTTAAGATTCTAAACCAATTATGCAATTTTACTAGTAATTTGGGGTTCAAATCCCCCTGGGGTAAGTATTGAAAATGGCTTCCCAAATGCCTCCAAACCCACTCAAATTTATGAAAAGAGGTATGTAATGTGTTAAGTATTTTATTAAAGTCTCATATGCACCATTAATGGATTATTACAACTGTTCTCACCCTCTCCCATTCAACTGCAAAAATCCCCAATTCGACCCTTGGGGAAATGGCACTATTTCACCTCCCAATACAACTAAACTGAGTAAAAATGCTTCAAATGCTCAAGTACAGTACATGAAAGTTGTAGAAGACATCCATGGCAGTATATTTATCACAAATATATCAGAGAATCATCCATTCATTCGAAATCATCATCAATACATTGGCTCACAACAAGGTAGTGGGGAAATGGCATTGTTATTCCATTAAAAATGAGATTTATACATTTCTACTTGGAATTTCGACCTGAAACTTTTTGGAGATGCAGAACAGAGTATTTACTTCATATTACAAAAGAAATGGGGCATTAAGAGCTTCCCCAAAGAGTACAATAGCTCACCAAAAACGCCCTCCCTCAAGGATCAAGAATATGCCATCAAAACTGGAAATGGTTGAAGGAGTGGGTTGCAATAGAAGAAACCATGAGCTGCCCTGTAGCTTACACCTGCAAATAAAGACCCCATTAAAGCTCCAAATGAAAGGTCTGAATGGCCTTTCCAATTACCAACTTGGATGGGAATCTTTCACCCTCGAAATTGGCTAAGGCAAGAAACTAGTCATCCACTAGCTTTCCCTCTTCACAAATGCAATTGCAAATTCTACAAATGATCAAAATCTGGTTTCATTCTTTGTTATTGACATTTATAAACTTCTAATGTCCTCCATGGGTCGAATTCCTTCCAAGAGACTCATGCCAACTCATGTTGGGAAGAGATTCCAAAGAACGCCACTTGTACAACAATTCCTAGTCTCCCACTTCCACCAAATCACATGTGGAAGCATCTTAGCTGCCCTAACACCCTTGAGCGCCCTTTTGGAGTCTATTTTTAGCCCTGACATGTCATATATGTCATATGTCAGCCTTCAGGTCTGATTTGTGTCATAGGTGTCATAGCATCTTCATTATTGTTGTCATAGAGCTAGGGAATCTAGCCCAAGTGTCTCACTAGCTCCAAATTGCCTCTTCCTCTTCCATGGGAGTTACTCTTCCTCTATATTTCGACCTTGGACGAGTCATGCAATGAATAATACCTTTTGGACTCCCCCAAGTATGTTACCATTCACCTTGAATTCGAATTGGTGAGAGAATGATGCCAAATGTAGTGGGGAAATTTAGCCATATGTGGGTCCCACTTCCTCTATGTGTCTTCATGATGAAATGCCACTTTGATTTTCACTTGTATATATTTATTTAAATCCTTTATTAAATATTTATGCCATTCTAATGTTCAAACATCATTTATTATCCCCATTATTCCAAATCCCAAAGCTTCCACCCCAAACCTAGGAAACTGGTAATTTTTCTCCTTGGCAATTATTTGACCTTTAGCATCAATTTGACAAACTCTAATGAATAGAGCCAATGTGATTAGGCCATTGTGATCCAATACCAAATTTGGGACATGACAAATCCTCCCTTCCCAATATTGCTTGTCCTCAAGCAATTTTAAATGTGGGTGTTGAAGAACCTGCTTTCTGTATAATTCTTTGAAGTTGCCATTGAATTGCCCAACCTTGAGTCTTTGAGTTTCCATGAAGATTTTAGAGAGGAACCACCATGCTTGCTGCTGCACTACTCTAATTAAAATCACTTTATTAAGTGGGGAATCCATCTCCCATACTGCTTGCTTCCCCCAAAAATATGAAACCAATGAGATAAAAATTATTCTAGGGTCCCATTGCTTGTATTGCACCCCAACAATGAAGAGTGCTCTCCAACCCATACCATCAGATAAGATGATTCCCGGATCCCATTTTCTTGTATGCATTCTTCCAAACATCATGAGTACAAAATATATATCATCAAAGTACATAACTACATAATGAAAATGTACATCAAGAAGGTGCTTCATCAAAGAATCATGAAAGTGCTTGTACCTCCAAGCAAGTAGACCACGATTTTCCAAGTGCATACAATCTTCAAGTGACCAATCAAATCTGCTCCAATGACATAGGTGAGGATCCCATGTCCTATAATGCTGCTCCAAAAGGATGTGATATTCATCAAAATATTCAACCATGTATTCTTTCATCCAAGAAGTGAATGAAGAATCTCCACTAAAATCTGAACCAAATAATGAGTAGAAAAAACAAGGAGACTTCAAATGTCTCAAAGAAGTCTCACCCATACATCCATGAATGTGAAAATCATAAAGATGTAACAAAGTATGTGGCTGCCAACAAAAATGTTCTCCCATCATAAATCTATTCACCCAAGTGTTGGATGAAGTTCCTCTAACATCGAATGAACTCAGTGTTGAGCAAGAAAAACCATGAGTCTTCAAGTGACTCAAATCCATATCATAGGTGCATCCATGTAGATGTGAATCATCATAAAGTGACAAATTATGCTGCTGCAAATGTGAATAAGAATGTGCTCCAACCATGTCATCATGAAAGTTAAATGTAGGAGTTCCATACTCCTCATGTGGCATCATCAAAAAGAACCCTTTCACCCATACTTCATTGAGACTAATGTTGCAAAACATGGAATTGTAGGATGTAGGAGAATGCACTAAACCACCCAAATGATCAAAAAGTGCAGAAGTTTCATCATGGGAAGGATCCATGTGGGTAGTATCATGCAGCTCCTTCAAAAGTGGGAAACCTTTGTCATAGATTGGTTCCAATGTAGAGGAATCATGCTCTTCTTTAAAAATTGCATAAGCTTCATCAAGAGACAATTCAAGTTCCTCTTCCACCACATCAAGTGTTTGGATCTCTTCAAGTTCATCTTCAAACACATTAAGCACATTCAAATTTTCACATTTCTCATGATCCACCATGTCATGAGAATCCTCCAAACAATCTACCATTTGACAATCTGAAACATAGGAGGAAAAACAAGTATCTTGCAACTTTTCAAGAAGTTGCTCATTTTGAATTGTGAGCTTATGATTATCCTCATTATTCTTCAAGTATGCATCATGTAACAATTCATTAAGCTCAAACAAATGGTTTCTATCAAAAAGCAAAGACATGAAATTACCTTTAATGTGGCACATTGCTCTTTGAATCTTCTCCATGTCTTCAAGGAAGGATGTTTCCTCCAATGAAGTAGCTCTCCAACAAGAATTTGACACCAATGCTTGAGTGTCATGGAGAATGTTGAGGGACTCTTGGATCTTCTTTTCATTCATCTTTAAGGACCCTTCAAGAAAATGAGGTTCTTGCAAATGAACCTCCTCATATTCTTCATTTTTTCTTGGACCAACTTCATGAAGCTCAAGTGGTGATGGGGAAGTTGATCTTGGTTCTTCTTCAACTGCTACAAGGTCTTCATTATCATGCTTAATGAAACTTGTACTTGTAGAAACACTTTCAAAAGTGATCTCTATGTCACCAACATAGAGGTGTGAGCACTCATCAGTAGGTACTCCTTCATAGTTTAAGCATCCATCAGTAGATGCTCTTTGGTTCATGTCTAAGCTAGAAGGTGTCTCGAAATGGTCTTCCATATTTTCAATAGAATCTTTTTCATGCTCTTGTGATGTCTCTTCCTTTTGCTCTTTAAAGCAAGCTGATGCATTTTTCCCCTTGCCTTCCTTAGGATCAGTATATTTGGAATCTCTTCTTGAATAAATCTCAAAAGCTCTCCTCAACGAGGACATCATTTCATGCACACATATATGATACTCGCTCCAAGGGTTTTTACAAGAAGGGCATAAACCTTTCTTCACTAACTCCACATCTTCATTTTTGGGCCTATTTTCAAAAACATGTTCAGCATAGTACTCAAAAGACATGGCATTTTTCGTATTTTTGCTCGAAGCAAGATATTCTTGATATTTTTGATATTGTTGGGGCAAGGTTTTATATTTTTCTCTCCATCTTTGGAACTCGCTCATAGAATTATCCTTGGTTGGTGTGACACACTCATATTCATCAGATCTAAAGTCATAAGAATAATCTTCATTTCTCTTGAAATTGTAATAAGTGTTGCATGATGGCACCTCTTCCTCATACCATTCACATTCTGCTTCATATTGCTCATAAGCATCTGCATATTCCTCATAAGAATTGTACTCATATGATTCATCATAATAGTAAGACATGGCTGCCAATTATTCTTGAATGTATGTACCTAATACACAGGTGCAAGGACCATGCTCTGATACCACTGTAATGTCCCTTGTTAGGAATTTTATTAAAATGACAATTTTTCACTTTTTTCCCTAGTTAGACCTTTGACTAGTTTTGATCTCTAGGTCCCAAATTTGCCCCAAATGATCCCAAATATTCTGAGAAGGTATATGAATGATATTAGAACATAAATATGTGTTTCAGGGATGCCTTTGGACCTTTAAAATACTTCTGCAAATCCTCTTTCAATTCTGATCAATGTAGGTAACTTTACTAGTGATTTTCCTTTGACTAGTATTGGTCTCTAGGTCTCAAATTGACTCCAAATGCATTCAAATCTTCAAGGAAGGTGTATGAATGATCTTAGAACTTGAATATGATGTTTATGGATGCCATATGTCCACCAAAAGACCTCTGCAAACTCTCTTAAGATTCTGAACCAATTATGCAATTTTACTAGTAATTTGGGGTTCAAATCCCCCTGGGGTAAGTATTGAAAATGGCTTCCCAAATGCCTCCAAACCCACTCAAATTTATGAAAAGAGGTATGTAATGTGTTAAGTATTTTATTAAAGTCTCATATGCACCATTAATGGATTATTACAACTGTTCTCACCCTCTCCCATTCAACTGCAAAAATCCCCAATTCGACCCTTGGGGAAATGACACTATTTCACCTCCCAATACAACTAAACTGAGTAAAAATGCTTCAAATGCTCAAGTACAGTACATGAAAGTTGTAGAAGACATCCATGGTAGTATATTTATCACAAATATATTAGAGAATACATTGGCTAAATTATCATCAATACATTGGCTCACAACAAGGTAGTGGGGAAATGGCATTGTTCTTCCATTAAAAATGAGATTTATACATTTCTACTTGGAATTTCGACCTGAAACTTTTTGGAGATGCAGAACAGAGTATTTACTTCATATTACAAAAGAAATGGGGCATTAAGAGCTTCCCCAAATAGTACAATAGCTCACCAAAAACGCCCTCCCTCAAGGATCAAGAATATGCCATCAAAATTGGAAATGGTTGAAGGAGTGGGTTGCAATAGAAAAAACCATGAGCTGCCCTGTAGCTTACACCTGCAAATAAAGACCCCATTAAAGCTCCAAATGAAAGGTCTGAATGGCCTTTCCAATTACCAACTTGGATGGGAATCTTTCACCCTCGAAATTGGCTAAGGCAAGAAACTAGTCATCCACTAGCTCTCCCTCTTCACAAATGCAATTGCAAATTCTACAAATGATCAAAATCTGGTTTCATTCTTTGTTATTGACATTTATAAACTTCTAATGTCCTCCATGGGTCGAATTCCTTCCAAGAGACTCATGCCAACTCATGTTGGGAAGAGATTCCAAAGAACGCCACTTGTACAACAATTCCTAGTCTCCCACTTCCACCAAATCACATGTGGAAGCATCTTAGCTGCCCTAACACCCTTGAGCGCCCTCTTGGAGTCTATTTTTAGCCCTGACATGTCATATATGTCATATGTCAGCCTTCAGGTCTAATTTGTGTCATAGGTGTCATAGCATCTTCATTATTGTTGTCATAGAGCTAGGGAATCTAGCCAAAGTGTCTCACTAGCTCCAAATTGCCTCTTCCTCTTCCATGGGAGTTACTCTTCCTCTATATTTCGACCTTGGATGAGTCATGCAATGAATAATACCTTTTGGACTCCCCCAAGTATGTTACCATTCACCTTGAATTCGAATTGGTGAGAGAATGATGTCAAATGTAGTGGAGAAATCTAGCCATATGTGGGTCCCACTTCCTCCATGTGTCTTCATGATGAAATGCCACTTTGATTTTCACTTGTATATATTTATTTAGATCCTTTATTAAATATTTATGCCATTCTAATGTTCAAACATCATTTATTATCCCCATTATTCCAAATCCCAAAGCTTCCACCCCAAACCTAGGAAACTAGTAATTTTCCTCCTTGGCAATTATTTGACCTTTAGCATCAATTTGACAAACTCTAATGAATAGAACCAATGTGATTAGGCCATTGTGACCCAATACCAAATTTGGGACATGACACAAGGGGCAGGGATCTTGTTAGGGCCTTAGTTACTAGATTTGCAACTCACTTCCTCACGTTGCAATCTCTCATTTCCCAAGAACAAAACTTGGAGAAGATGTTTTCAAGTGATGAATGGAATTCATCTAATTGGGCTAGCACACGAGATGAAAGAGACGTTAAGAAGAAAATTAAAAGCTCTTCATTTTGGAAAAAAGCAGCAGAGGTTGTGGCAATTACTGAGCCACTTGTTAAGGTGTTGCGGTTGTTGGATGTGGCAAAATTGGCCATGGGATACATTTATGAAGCTATGGATCAGGCAAAGTAGCAAATAAAGACAACATACAAAGATAGAGTAGCCAAATATGGGCCTATTTGGGCGATCATCTAAGTCACCTGACACGAGGACACGGGACACGAGTGTCCCCACAGGACACGGTGACCCCCGGAATCAGTAACGTAGGACACGTTTTATATACATATATATATATTTTTAAAATATATTAAAATTTAAAAATATAGACATATAGATCCAATAAAATTTAACATTTACAATTACAAATATTCAATAGAAATTACATTTACAATTACAAATATGAAATATTCAATAGAAATTAGATCATTCACAAATCACAAGTACAACACATTTGTCATTCACAATCACAAATCACAAATCACAATGAGACATTGAGACACATAGATGCATGTCAGAGACTCGGAACCATATTTCTCATTAAGTCATCAAAATCAAAATGTATTACATAGATGTCGGAATGCCACTGGGCACTGGCAAATGCCAAATAGACTAATAGTCTAATAGTCTAATAGTAAATACAAAAAAGGGGTGGATCAAGATGGAAGAATCCCATCTGTCAATGACTCAATAGTCCTTCTCCATCCCTGAATCAACAAACTCATCACTGCCTTGATCCTCCTCCTCCTCTCTGTCAATTTGACTAACTACATCTGCTGGTGTGGAGGATGACCCCTCCATACGATCACCCTCATCAAAAGTGACCGGCTCTAGCATTGGATCATTAAGATCCATGTTGGCTGATGCCAACTCAGTACTGCTGTCCAAACCCATCTCATCAGGAAAGACATCCCACATCCGTGTCTTTCCCTTCGCCCACTCCTCCCTCTTCCTGTAAATAAGACGAAGGTTGGAGTGCACATACACCATTGTCTTTGCCCTGGGCTGCTCAAGCCTGCTCTTCCTCACACTGTACAAGTTCCCATATGTGCTCCAATTCCTCTCACAACAAGAGGATGAAGTAACTTGAGAGAGGACCCTCAAGGCTATCTTTTGTAGAAGAGGGCATGTTGCCCCATGAGTTGTCCACCAAACAAGGGGTTTCTTAACCCCCATGTCTCTAACCACCTCATATCCTCCAAATCTCCCAGTGCCACTAGAAAACTCATAAAATTCCTCCTCCACCACCTCAAGGTGGTCTCTATCTTGAAGTAGCCGTCTAAATGCTATCTTCCTCCCCTCTGAGATCTCTCCATCCATGTGAGGAGGGACTCTGGATGAGGGCCCCGACCCACCACTGAGCCAATCCTGAGCATAGAACCTGGGGTTCAATGAGTGGGCCAAGCAATGCAAAGGTGTGCAATTCTTATCCCACCTGGAGATAAGAATGCCTTGTATGATGGATCTTAAGTTCTCTGCCGATGTCTCATACTCAGCACACTCATTCTCCATAGCAATGGTCCTCATGGACTCAATCATGGAATCCCACCCCTCATAAACATCTCCTAGGATGGGCTGGTCAGTGTCTGCAAACCGCAACAAAGAAATGATTGGCTCCATGATCTTGATGCTAAGGACTACCCTATCCCACCAACCATCATTTAATACTGTGTCCTTCACCTTTTGTGAAGCATTCTGATCCGACTTTCTCCAAAAAGCCCAAAACTCTGAAATCACCATGGACCCAAGAGCAGTTTTTACCTCTCTCAATCTCTTGAGCATGATGAATGAGGAAGCAAACCGAGTATCTGCAACCTTCAACAATGAAAGATGTGTGTACTCTTTGTAGATTGTGAGGGCATTGGTGTGGTTTTGTACAAAGTTACGGATATGGCGTGCATCCTCAATAAGTTTTCCAATCCATGGCACATCTGAAGCAATAGATTTCAGTGCTAAATTCAAAGAATGGACAATGCAAGGTGTCCAAAATACTTGTAAGATCAATAAAATAAAGTATAAATGAGTCATTGAGTCTAGACTCCTAGACTCTACAAGACTACAACTAAGTTACTAACAACTCAAAATTTCAAATAAATGAGTAAATTAACAATCACATACCTATGGATGTTTAGCTTCCACAATCATGCCAGCAGCCTTGCAAACAGGTCCATTGTCCATGATGATTTGTACACAAGAATCAACACCTACTTCTTCAATGGTTTTGATGAACAAATCACCCATATGTTGTGCATCCTTGTATTTCCCAAGAGCATCCACCGCTTTCAAGAACATCGGTCCATTTGTGGAAGACACCATGAAATTGATGAGTGGATGGCATGTTGGATCCGTCCATCCATCAGAAACAATACTAACACCCCATGTGGACCATTTTGATTTAATTGGATCAATAATTTTATCCACCTCCTTCTTTGCCTTAACCAACAATGTGGTTCTTAGCTTCTCTGAACCAGGAGGCACATAACCAGTTGGAGCTCGTTCCATTATAGATCGACACATCTCAAAGTACAATGGTGACCGTGCAACATTGAATGAGATGAAGTTGAGGTAGAAGAAAAATGCAATGGAGAGGTCTACCTCTTCTCGTGCCTCTTGTTGGAAAATCCTATCCATTGGACCTCTTGAAGTTGGCCTCTTTCTTGTTGGATAAGCAATAGCATCAACCCCACTCCTAGTGCTAGAGGGTTTCCTCAAGAATGGAAGAGGATCCTCACAATGAAATGTCTTGCTTGCTGCAGCCACCTTCCCTACCCCAACATGGTCTTCTCTTTCCATCTCCCTCCTTTGGTTAACACTCACAGCTTTGCATGAAGAAATCCCACAAGGGAGGGCCAACAAATGGCCTTTAACTCGGTAATAGGTGCTTTTGAAATCATGCTTGCAAAAATTGCAAGTCCAACACACATTGCCTCCCCCACCAAGCTTCGCTCCAACACCTTCTTTCCTTGTCACATACTTCCACAAAGGGTATTTACTCTCTTGTGCTTGTTGTTTTGCCAAAGCATGGCTATAATGAGGATGAGCTTGACTAGAACCAGTTGGAGCACTACTAGGAGCAGAAGGGGATGTGCTTGGAGGACGAAAAGGACGAGAGGGAATAGATGGGGCATTCTTCCCTTTCCTTTGCCCTCTACCTGCTGCCCTAGCTGGTTGACACATTTTCCTTCAACCTTGCTGGTGAAATCACACTTGAATCTCCTTCACCTGCAAGAAAACACTCTTGAATCTCCTTCACCTACAAAAAAAATGACTTTGAGCTCTCTCTAACTCTCCTTCACACTCTCAACACTTAGCAAATGACAAAAGAAAAGACAAAAAATGTGTTTTTATTGATCCGCGGGCTCCTCCTCACGCATTTTTCGTGTCCTGTTTTTCCCCCACATTGCACAGTTTTCCCCACGCGTGTTCCGAGTTCAGGACACGAAAAAACTCGTGTCCCCCACGTGGGGCCAACGTGTCCACGCCCAAACGTGGCCCACGTGACACGGGGACCCTGTTGGACGTGTCCGGTTACTTAGGCTAGTAAGGATTGATGCCTCCTAGCCCCACCATGTGCTTCTTATGTTATGTCTTAGTCATTATGAGGTGGATTTTTGTACTTTTACCCCTCTAGTGGATGGCGTCATCCTCACTTTGTACCATTTAGTTAGGGCGTCATCATTATATTGGGTGATCCATGTGATATATTGTTATGCTGATCATTGATAGGAGATGGAACAATCAACTCCATCGCCCTATACATGCAGCTGGGTATTTCCTGAACCCGAAGTATCATTATAGAGATGACATTGATGTTGATCCGAGTGGGGAGATAGCGGATGGATTGTATACTTGCCTTGAGTGCATGGTCCCAAATGAGGCGACCCAATTGGAGATACATCGACAGATCACCTCTTTCAGTGCCGCCACAGTTACCTTTGGCAAAAATGTGGCTAAGATTGCAATAGATGAGGGCCAACCAGGTAAACAATTCCATTGTTTTATTAAATTATGTTGTTTAACTTTAAAGTTTAAATTGTACAATGTAAATACCTTGGTTCTTAATTTCTTAGCCAAATTCACAATCTAATTTGTTGAATTAGCTGCCTTGACTCTTCGCATTTGCAATTGCAGCACAATGGTGGAAGGCATTTGGTAATCATTGTAAACAATTGCAAAAGTTTGCAATTCGGGTCCTTAGTCAAACCTGCAGCGCTTCTGGGTGTGAGCGCAATTGGTCTTTGTTTGAGCGGATTCACACGAGGAAGAGAAACCGTTTAGAGCAGAAATGGTTAAATGATCTAGTCTTCGTGCAGTACAACCTATGACTCAGACGCAACCAGTTGATGAACAAAAGTACTGATACGGATCCCATTCTGTTAGATGATATAGATCCAACCTCAGATTGGGTAGTGGAGACCGCAGAGCCAGAGTTTGGTGCTGATCTGGATGTTGAGATAGAGGACTTGCTGGAGCCTCAGTCTCATATAGATTCAGATCCTCTATTGCCGATGCCATCAGTTCATACAAGTGTGGATCTCGATATTCCAGGCATGACAAGCACTACTGGACCAAGACCTCTTACTTATAGGTGACGACGACGTAGGACTAGGCATTCAGCCAGTACTTCTACTGGAGTAGTAGATGACCGTGCGCTTGAGCCCGAGGAGCTTGAGATTGAGCTAGATTTTGATGCCTTTTCTAGTCCTTCAGCTTCTGGTTCTTTTGGTTCTAGTTCTAGTTCTACTCCTCGCCGTAGCAGTGGTGATGAGTTTGATCAGTTCAATTGATCAGCAACGATGTATGACCGACATAGTTGACGATGTTATGTAGTTGACTATATATCATGTTATTTTTTGGACTCTATTGGCCATATAGCCTATAGGCCTCATGGATTATGTATTTTGTTCCAGTTCCAGTCTCCTAGATATGTATTGCACATTACACTTTGTGCCATTTTGATATATTGACTCTTATATGGTATATACATGAGCAGACATTGGATCTTTTGTTTCTAATGCTATGGAATCATGAATTAGAATCTTGAAAATGTTATTTTTCTTAAAAAAGAAATATTTTATGTATTTTTGAGCAAACCGATTCATTAAATTCAAATCGATCGATTTATGACCGATTCATTACCGATTCCGACTCCGATTCCGAGTCGACCCTCGACCGATTCCGAGTCCGATTTCAATTTTTCAAACATTGGACTTTAGGTGAGATTTGCTGCCCTTGTGGATTGATCTGCTGCTCTTGTGGACTAATCCGCTGCCCTTGTGGACTGTCTGCTGCCCTGTGGACTGTTTTGGATAGGGCCGCTGCCCTTGTGACTTGTTCTGCTGCCCTGTGGACTGTTTTGGGTAGGGCTGTTGCCCTTGTGGACCGTGTTAGGACTGTTTGTAGGGCCGTTTCCCTTGTAGACTATTTTGCTGCCCATTCGTGGACTGTTAGGAAGGAGGCTGCAGTCTGTAGGGCTTCCTGCTACCCTACCGTGGACTGTTTGGGCTGTTAGGAAGGAGACCGCAGCCTGTAGGGCTGCCTTCTACACCACCATGGACTGTTTGGACTATTAGGAAGGAGGTTGCAGCTTGTAGGGCTGCCTGCTACCCCATCGTAGACTGCTTTGACTAACAAGGAGGCCACTGCCTGCTTGGCCTTTGTTTGGGTCATATCTACAGTTTTAGGGTTGCCTCCTGTTGATAGCATCTGATCCAAGGCTGCGATCTACTTGTTGAAGTCTGCCACTTGCCTTGTTGAGGTCTGTTTGGGTCTTTGAGGTTGCTACTGCCTATTGAGGGGTACTTGGGGCTGCCATTCAACTACTTGGTACTCGTTGACTTTCCTAAGCCTTCACTGTAACTGACTAGTACTTTCCTTCAACACACTATCTGTCTCTCTCAGGTTTGTACATACCCTCAGGTAAGGGTCAATTTTGTTCCAATTGTTGACTTGCCTCTGAGAGGCAAAGTCTGTCCTGAAAGTTAAGTTTTTGAGTATAAGGAAGGTCCTAATTCACCAAGTAAGTTATTAGACTTGTTCTTCTTAGTTAGATATCTGATTAGTCTTACTACTGTTGTTGTTCTGTGCAATTGCTAACTGCATGCTTCAACTTTAACACAATGATCTTTGGGAGTGTTAAAGTTGAAAGAGATGAAAAATATGTTTTAATTTATTAGATTTAAATTTTGTCTTGTTACAACTGTACTTTTTGTTTTCAGTACTAGTTTAGAATTTATTTTTTGCATTAAAGTATACATTTTTTCATTTTCTACTTCAAACCCTAATCTAACCCTAATTTTAACAGAAAGAACCCAAATTGCTCGATAGATGTAAATCGTGAGAGGATAGGCTTTAGTCTAACAACTATAATCTAGACAATCTTGTGGATACAATTACAAAAACCAATGGGTTTGAAGGCATCGGAAGAATCAAGACAATCCACCTTTAGAGATTAGAGCAACGAACGTAGAGTTAAAGTTCCTAGGGACCTTACTAGAGAGCCTCATCTCCTTGATCATCTTTAATAGGTCATCTCAAAAAGATCAAAGAACCCTGTTGCCGCTGGAAACACATTTGGGGTTAACGTGGCAAAAATCTTCAAGCCACTAAGTGTGCCCTTGGGGGCAAGCCTCGAGTCAAGTACTGGCACTTGAATCTTGACTCCTTTGTTTAGGCAAACTCCTAACGAAGCCAAGGGGGGTGGACCCTAAAGGTTGCTAAGGCTGATTAAGCTAGCTAGTTCTGATGGATGAGTTAGTTTTTTTTTTTAGGAATTTTTTAACAACGAAACTAACAAAAGAGATTTGCAATATAATTTGAAAGCATAACAACATAAAGATTAAACAACATAAAAATTAAACATGTTTATCAATTCATTCAACACATGATAGAAATTAAATATAAATTGCAATGATAAATCAAGAAAGACTAGTGCTGAAAATGGAGTCAAATAAAATGCTGTTGTAATGTTGGAAATGAAATGTTGTGCAAATTTTCTTGGTCAATTTTAAATTAATGTGAAGATGAGTGGATTATTAGGGGAAAAGGGATTTCCAATATACCGTGAGGTACTGGAAATATGTCCGGATTATGGCAAGGTGGCTCCTCACTCAGAAATGTGGGCTGGATCGGAGTCTCTGGGAGGTGTTCAACACTACACCAAACAAGGGTGTAGTCTAACAGTATCCCGAGGTCGCTACCCAGTGGTTGCCGCTTCCTTTGAGGAATTTCCCCACACTATGCCAAGAATCGATACGCCGGATTTTCATATATGGGAGGTTTATTAGGAAGTGTTAGACTAATTACTAGTCACTAAGTCCTTTTCTGGTTTGATCAACATGTTCAGTCAAAGCTGCAGTGATCAAGAGCATACGGGGACAAAGCCTTGTTAATTTTAAAATTTTTTGAACACGGTTTTCTTGTTTATTAAAAAGCCCAAGAGTCTCTTTTCTGTCCAGTACTCGGGCAAGCCCTTATCCTGAAACCGTACTTCGGGAAAGCAAGGGGGGTTAATTAAAAAAAGTAAATGATTGAAAAATGAGATGATTTACTTTTGCAAAAGATGAAACAATTTGTAATGAAAAGTATACGGTCTGCAAAAAACGAAATAAAAAGTTCCTAAGTCCTAAGAGAGTCAATGGCCCAATATTTGGATTGGACCACGATGTTAAATTTTAATTTATCTTGGTAGATTTTAGTTAATCTAATATAATGTGAAAATTATTAGGTTTGAAAAAATGACAACATTCAAAAAAATTGAACCGACACCAATCCCCCTTGGGGGATGAGAAGCAAGCTTTGTGAGTTTGCTTCCAAAAATACTTTTATTACAATATTACAATGCCAAATTTGAAATGAAAGAACTCCTCTTTCTCCTTATAGTTTGTGGAGAAAATAGGTTACAAATAATAGGCAAAGTTGGAAAAGAAAGTTAAGGTTCAAGGAAGGTCTTGGATCGTCCAATATGGTCAAAATGGGTGCTTCAAAACCTTCTTTCTGCTGTCATGCAACAAAAACCAGCAAACAATATTAGTAGCAAAAGTGCCCAAAATCACTTTAAAAGTGACTTGTGAAAAAAATGCTAATTTTTTTTTTAAGTTAAAAACTAATTAACTAAGGCAAAGAACTAAGATGGATTGGCTAGAAAGCCAACCCTCTTAGGGTCTTGGACAGCCTTTAAAAGGCATCCAATGAAGCACTTGATTGCTTGATCTAAACTTGAAAATTTTGAAGAAAAGAAATTTTTAGATATACTTAAAATTTGACTTGAAAAAATTACTTAAAGACACTTTTCAAAGCAAGACTCAACAAAAGAAATGATAACTTTTAAACTACCTTGGATCTATGCATAAAAATCAGATTTGTTCTTTTGATAAGCTTACTAAACAAATCAGATCTGAAAGTATCAAAAAACCAGTAACCAAGAAGAAAATAATTTTAATGAAAGAAAGAGTAAGGAGAGCAAAGCTTGTTGCCAGGAAGATCAAACAAAGAAAGCTTCTTCATGGAGTGCTGAGGGACAATGTTCTTGAAGGTTGTTGAAGATGGAGTGGAGTCAAACTTGATGCAATCCTCCTCCAAGCTTGGCAACCTGAAAGCTAAATCACAAAACTTGCACACCCGTGAGATCTTGAAAACACATATAAACATAGATTAAAATAGCATGAAAATAAACTTACTTATTTAACATGCAAATTTTTGATATCTAAACATACATGAAAAGATAGAAATGAAAGTAATCTTACTTACAATTCATTTTCCTATTGATTCAGAGAAATCCTTAAGGCAAGATCTATATCAAGAGTAAACAAGAAATTGCAAAAAAGAAACAAGTTACCTCATGAATAGCATCACAATGTTGATCCACACATCAAGGCACTACACATTTCAGCCTTCAAATCTTCTTTATTCTCAATGCAAAAAATATAACAGATTACAATAGCAAGCCTTCTCTCATTCCAAACTAGTTAGTTTGGAATGAGAGAGGTGCTCTCGATTTATAGAAAAGAGAAGAGAGAGGGGAGGGCGCACTTGTGAAGGAAAGGAGGGCGCATTGGTGGAGAAACTCAAGCCTTGATGAGTGGCTTGATTAGGGCTGCCTCCACCTTTTGGGTTGCCCAAAAATCAGCCCAAATAGGGCCTAAAATAGTGCTGCAACAATCCCCAAATGGAGGGCCCTCTCTCTTGGGAAATGCACCCCCCTTCATGGGGAAATGTGCCCAAGTCATGGGGAAATGATCCCTTATTTGTAGCTTGCCGCAAATGTGTCATAAAACTCTTCTTACATTCCCCCTAACATAGTTGATCCAAAAACTCTTTTACAAATCCCCATAATTTAGGAATTTGATTTTTGACATTTTTCACTTTTTTGTTATTTTTTTCAATGTTATCAGAACTGGACCAGTGGTCAAACCGGCTGGCCCCAGGACCCGGACCCAGACCGGAACCGGATAAAAACCAGGAAAAAAACCGGATCAAAAAACCGGTTGAGCAAAAATACATAAAATATTCTTATTTTCAAAAAATAAATATATATTCATGTGCATCCATGTGAATTCAAACCATTGTACACAAATCTGCAAAGTTTCTCATGTATATAGCAAGTTAGAGTGTATAAAACCAAAATCTGGTTGTGCCATGGCCCACAATTGAGATTCAATTCCAGACTCCCAAACGCCCTGCTGCCCTGACTCCGTAATTCGTATGCTCAGCCTAGAAAAATCCAAAGATGATTGTGAATCGTGATTGCAATTGAGGCTCCCTGCGTCAATATATAGTGATTGTAAGGTAATTAGGTTAGCAGATGTGGTCGATGTGCCCAAATTTTTTGGTTTTTTAATTAAAAAAAATTCAAAACGTGGTTTTTTTTGCCCAGAAAGACTCGGTATGGAACTGGTCGGTTCCATACCGAACCCGGCCGGTTTGAGAAAACTAGCCGGTTCCGTACAAAACTGGGCTGTTTCGGTGGAAACCGGTCGGTTCCGTACATAACCGGTCAAAAACGGGTTGAATCAAATGGTCGGACTGGAAAACCCTTGAAACCGGTTGGACCGGCTGGTTTTGTCGGTTCCGGGCCGGTTTTTATAACACTGATTTTTTTTTTTCACTTTTTTGGCTTTTTGTGGAATAAATGAAAAATAAAGTGCTCAAACACTTAGGAAAGTGGGTTTAGGGGTAAAGTGGGTGCTCTAGGTTAGAAAATGAGCACCCCCATGGCCAAAAAGACCCCTAGACCACACTTTTATCACTTTTTCAATTTTTTTAATCAAACCATTAAAAAATGGCTTGTTTTTACGGAAAAATATTTTTTTTCTCGGAACTTAAAAAAAACCTAAGGGGACCTAATACATGTCCATACGACTCAAAAATAATACCTAGCATGGTTTAATACATTGACACTTAGGCTCTAATAACTTTCTAAGGCCTAGACACCATGCCGACCAACTTTGGAGGATTGAGTGAAAAACTCGAAAATTATTAGTCGTTTGTTCAACAACAAATAATTGCCAAGGAAAAAAAACACTCTGGGCTAGTTTGATTAATGTTCAAGTCCTAGGAAGCCGAGTCTTTTACATAAAGATACCATGCTAGCACATTTTATTACAATTTCCCTGAGGGGGTATGAACATGTGGTACAAAAAATAAAAAGGGGCCTAGAAGGCCTGATGGACCTCTGAACTCTGATAATGAACAATTAGATTGTTCAAGTCTTCGATGGTTCACTCGGAATCCACTAAGTGCAATTTAGTGGATAACAAACTCGATGATAAATTCAATAGCCCAGCCATCGGGCCCTGGACACTTGTCCTTTTGAAAGGATTTTAGGACAAACATCAGTTCCTCTTTAGAGACAGGCTCCATCATCTTAGTGATGTTTGCTCTTGCTGGTTCACTGTACATCTGTTCAAAGTGTGTTACACCTAGCTTTGCCAAGCCTTCAAAAGACCTTTGCATTCATCCATTTATGTCAGGCATCTCCTATATAGTGTTTATGCTCTTCCCGTGACTTGCATAAATGTGAAAAAACTTGGTGTTTTGATCACCCATTTCTAGCCATGTAGCGCTACTCTTTAATCTCCATTCCCTTTCTCTGTCTAGAAGCAGTTTATTTTTCCTAGTCTCCAAAGCCTTCAGCTGTGTCAGTGATTCCCTATCGTAAATCCCATCATTGTTTTGTAAGAAACATACCTCCAGGCTTTGTTCGACCTCTTTTATGAGACTGTCCCTCTTTCTATGAAGGTCGCCAGCCCAAATTGCTAGATGCAACAAATTGCTCACTAGTTGATAGGCCCAAACTATCATCAAGGGGTCTCCAGTGCTCTCTGACCAAAGTATGAAACTTCTCTTCAAAGAGCCACTGGAGTTGAATTTAAAAGGGGTCCCCAATTTAGTATCATTTTGGTCTAGTTTCATAACCACAAGATGATGACCCGAGCATCTGTCAGGCACTATCCAAGACCGAAAACGATCAAATTTGGTAAGCAAAGTGTTATGTACTACGAATCTGTCCAAGCATTTGGCTACTCTTTCTGACCCTTTTTTATTGTTACTCCAGGTGTGCCCTATTTTAATTGGCTCAATGTTTACTAACTCCTCTTTTTCAAACAATTTTTTGAAGAAATCTACTTGTCTGTATGCTCTTGCTGAAGGGCCCCACACTTCCCCTCTGTTAATGTTCAAATTGAGATCCCCCCCCATAATTAGATTCTCAACGTTAATACACTGTGATGAGATCAGGCTTTCCCAAAATATTTGCTTCCCATCATATGGGCCATGTACATTCAATATGGTGAGTGCATGCCCGAAGCTTTTGCAAAAAACTTTAGTGCATACCCCTGAGGCAATAGAGAAATCATTGATTACAGAAATAGAATGGTTCCATCCTGTAATGATACTGCCCGAGAACCCAAACAAGTAAATAGCAACAAAATCCCACCCAACAATTTTTTTATGTAAACAATTGCAAAAGTTTGCAATTCGGGTCTTGAGTCAAACCTGCAGCGCTTCTGGGTGTGAGTGCAATTGGTCTTTGTTTGAGCGAATTCACATGAAGAAGACAAACTGTTTAGAGCAGAAACAGTTAAATGTTCTAGTCTTCATGCAGTACAACCTCTAACTCAGGCGCAACCAATTGTTGAACAAAAGACCTGATATGGATCCCATTGTGTTGGATAATATAGATCCAACCTCAGATTGGGTAGTGGAGACCCAAGTGCTAGAGTTTGATGATTGATCTGGATATTGAGTTGGAAGACTTGCTGGAGGTTTCATTGGATGCAGATCCTCTATTTCCAATGCCATCAATTCATACAGGTGTAGATCCTAAGATTCAAGGCATGGCGGGCACTAGTCGACTAGGACCTCGTACTTATAGGCGACGACGATGTAGGCATTCAACCAGTACTATTACTGTAGTAGCAGATGACCTTCAGCCTAAGGAGCCCGAGCCTGAGCCAGATGATGATGCCTTTGCTAGCCCTTCTGGTTCTTCTTCTTCTAGTTCTAGTTCTACTTCTAGCAGTGGTGATGAGTTTGATCATTGATGATGTATGCCAGTTGACTATGTAGTCAGTAGTAGTCACTATTATGTAGTTGACTATGTAGCATCATAGCATCTTGTTTTTTGGACTCTATAGGCCATATAGCCCATAGGCCTAATGTATTATGTATTTTGTTCCAGTTCTAGTTTCCTAGATATGTATTGCACAGTACACTTTGTGCCATTTTGATATATCGACTCTTATATGGTATATACATGAGCAAACTTTGGATATTTTGTCTCTAATGCTTTGGAATCATAGATTAGAATCTTGAAAATGTTGTTTTTCTTTAATTTTTTTTATGTTTTATGTATTTTTTGAGTAAATTGATTCATTAAATTCAAATCGACCGATTTATGACCGATTCATTACTGATTCCGATTCTGATTAGGAGTTGACCCTCGACCGATTTTGAGTCCGATTCCTATTTTTAAAACTTTTGCTCTCCCCATGGTCTCTTCATCAACAAAATTTCTGGTTTGTGTGCTTCAACATACCTCTCAAGGGCCAATTTCTTGGCTTGGCTCCCTAAGCCCCTAATTTTTGGGGTAATGATTTTCATTAGGTAACCCTTGACGGGGTTTTGCCTGCTCTAAGGGCCACAATGATCAATTTCTGCCTTCCCTGACTTATTTCCTTTAATGCCTTCTCCTTTGCATTCTATAATGAAGATTTTTGGCCTACCCTTTTCCCTCAAGATTCTTCAGGTGGTCAGTCCCTAACTGTTCAACAGGCAAGGGGTTCGGGGGGATAACCTATCTTTTTGGTCTAAGGCTATATTTGCCTCCACCCCTAAACAAAGTGGAGGTGGAGTCTAGTCTGGTACTTCCGCCAACTTTTTCTAGACCAGTTTGAAAGGGGTCAGAGTCTCTAGACAGACTGCAAATCTCCTCTCTCTTCCCCACTAGATTATCCCTAGTGCTTCTGCCTGGAGAAAGTCTAGAGAGATTATTGATTTCTTCCAAAAAAACCCTAAAATTTAGAAGGACTGGAAGAACTGGAAGAACGAGGACAATCTCTATTAAGAATTACGAAAAACGACGTGAAGAAAGATGACAAACTCTATTAAGAATAAGAAACAATGATAGGGATGAAACAATGAAGATACTTAATGATCATAGTGAAAGGATTGACCAACTAACCGAAAGGGTAGATGCGTTAGTTGCACAACCCTTAGTCCACTTCATTTGGAGCAATGTAACAAACATAAATATAAATATAATGATGGTGATAATACTAATACTAATACTAATACTAGTACTAGGACTACTACTACTACTAATAATAAATGTAGGCTAATGAAAAATCAAAGGGTACATAGCCCTTTGCCTCGTGACCAGTAAATGCATATAAGTACACCGTTATGAGGCTCATTGTAATATCATCATTCTATCAATTATTCATTATTCAGCATATACTTATACATTGCAAATTTTTTATGTCAATTTAATAGTGAGCAAGAACTGTCCACCATATTGCTTCCTATCTTGGTCCATTAGTTCTCTCCCCTTATTATACTTCCAAATGGACCAATTCATGTGCATCATGGCCACACTCTTCATCTATGTTTGTACCAGTGTTGCACATATCAGCGATATATCGAATATATCGGATATATCGCCGAGTTAAACCCTCATCCGATATATCGGATCTTAAATATCGCGAGATTTTCAATATTTTCAATGTGTCGGGATGCATTGAATATATCATGATAAATTGGGAATATATCCCGATAAATTAGAAAATCTCGGACTGCTGCCAAATTTTTTCCCGGAATTGTGTTTCAAGTCTGCAGGTTGGCTTTTTATGAAGTTAGAGTAGATGATTTCCAGAGTAAATGAGGTCATGGATTTCAAATTTTCAATGCATTAATGTCTAGATATTTGAACTTATTATCAACAGAATTTACAATATCTGTCCTAGATCCTTATCCTATCTGACCATGATCATGATCAATGTACACTATGCCATCCAATACCATAGAAGTGAGTCCAGATTTGATGGCAAATTTCTACAACGATATAAATTATTTGAATTTGAATTGAAAGATTCTATTAAGTCCTTTCTCGTCCCTTTTTTTCTACATCATGTCATCTCCACTAAAATAAAGTTACATTCATGGCAAGGGTTTCATTAGAGTCTTATGAATTTCATCTTCCTTGTGTATTTCTTATAGCATACAGTTGGTACTTTCAGTTGGCAGCAGGGCAACCTGTAATCCCTCATTCATGTTGTTATCTCTGAGTGCACTATCATCTTCACAGACAACCAATCAGGAGGGGATTGTATCAAGTCATTTGTGCTTTCTTCCAATGCAAAGTTTTTGTATCATCCTATCAGGAACATATTTCAGAATTTTCAGTTTAATAATGATATATGACCACTCAACATCTTATGCATCTTATTTATTTGTTGTAACTTGTACCATCATATTTATGTAGCAATGTGTCTATTTGATGTTGCTGTTGTTTTATATGTTTTAAAAATTGAAAAAAAATGAGTATTTCTGTATTGTTTTGAGGTCTTCCGACATTTTCCGAGATTTTCCGATATTTTCCGCCGATACCACCGAGAAGTTATATTATGGACCCTCGCTGATTCTTTCCCCGAGACGATATATGCAACACTTGATTAGTGTTTGCTTTGCATATTGCTTACGCTAGCTCTGCCAAGAAGTCCATAACAGAGGGCTGATAATCAAGCTTTGAAGATCCCTAGATTGATCCTCCTCCAGAGTTTGAGTAAAAACTCACCTCTCTGTCACATGCAATGATTGATCATTGTGAGAATGTCTTGGAGCAGCTGAGCAATCAGTTATCAACTTGACTGCCTCATTGATATTACACACATCGACGGAAACATTTTCAGAAATCAAAGATTCGGTGTTGTTGGCCCAGAAAACTCTCCATAATCCAAAGCTGCAAACTGTTAGAAAAATATCCATCCTTTTCTCCATTATCAGTTGTTCTCTCAAAATGATCTGGAGATTGGTGCTGATTGAATGCACGATTCCTAGAAGAAGGCTGGAACTTGGTGGAATCCCCTGTATTTTCCAGCATGATGCATCTATAGTTGAAATCTTAAACTTCACGCCAGTTTTATGAAGAGATTAAACATGGAAGAAAACCTACTGGGTGTGAAAAAATTAATGGCAAAGTTGTGGAGTTTGGAGGCCAAGGGATTTGATGCCTGTTTTTTCCTCCAATTCACAATGAGCGTGAAATAGTTATCAGATTTGAACTGTTTTTGATGCCCCAAATCCACAGTGTATAAAGCAGATTCACATCTTTCTTAGTCTATGCTCATTCTTTTGGTGGGGCTCGTGTAATGTGCTGCATGCAAGTGGTATCCACGTGAAGAAGGCTGACTCTGCTGGAGATTGCTGTCCACAGGAAGGAGGGACCCCGAGAGGGTAGTGGTCAACTGGGAGGCCCCACCCAACATGAAGAGGGCCTGTAGATTCAATGGGATGGAGGATTTCATCCACTTGTAGCAATATTTGTTCCAAGGGACACACGAGGCCAAAACTACCATAACATGCGCAGTCAGATTGAGGATGCACCACAGATCTGTTGAGGAAACCAGATGCTTCCGGTTGTAGTGTACATAGGCATGTGGAGAGGTGGCCTCACCAAAATCGTGCCATGATATGAAGAGGAAGCAAGAGGGTGGCCTGCAACAGAGGAGGAGGCACAACTCTTGGAACAAGGATTGTAAAGCTAAGTGCCAATCAAATTACTGATCAGTTGCTATGGTATCAGGGAGAGGAAGACTGCATTCTGAAATGAGGGGCTGAAAACGTTGTGTGCCAGCTGCAATCTAGGGTGCAGTCTAGGGCTGCGTGGCACCATGATCCACAAAAGGAAACTCACAACATGAATCTGCTATCTGAGTTGAATGGAGGCCGAATGCTATCCAAGAAGAATCGATTAGATCTACTGAGGAGGGCATGGAGCACAGATCTGAATAGGACACGATTTGCAACACAAAGCTATAATAGAAAATGGTGCCTCAAAAAGTAACACCCCTATGTGGAAGGTCTTCACTAGGATGTAGCCAAGGGTACTATGGAAATTTCACCACTGTAACTAAATGAAATTCCCCTTCACTTCAACACTTCAAAAAAATCCAAGTGCTAGGGGGGATATACTAAGGGCAACTAAGTACTTGTTTTGGATTTGGATATTAAGCAACTACTTGAGTTGCTTTTAAGATTTGTGAGATGCTTGTGTATTGAGAATTGAGTGTTAGTGTAAAAGTGTTGAATAAAAGATACAAACTCCCAAATCACCAGTATGTATGTAAAGCTTTTCACAAATATTCACTTGTATGGAAAGGAAAGGTAACATGAAGTAACATGAAACAAAGTTAAGACTTTATATGAAACACAAATTAAACCTTCATGAATCCATTAATAAACATCTCATTAGCAAGTATTATTTGATATTTACCAAATGGATATAGTAAGAAACTTAAATCTGGAAATAGCTAATTGCTTAAGTCACTAAATGTTATATCCACAAAATGATGCCAAGACTTATAAGCAATATGCATTGAGTGCTTTGAACTTAAAGATTATTGACCAATGTATTCATAATTTGTAAGCACAAATAATGTAAGGCAAGTTAACTTTATAGGAACTTTATTGAAATCTCCTTGAAACCATGCAAAGAAAACTTTGAAAAGATTGCTTACAAATCTCTTAATTAATCATCCAAAGTGCCAAAAAGTGAAAGTTTGCTCAGATTTAGATTCATTAAGCATTCATATGCATGAGATTATATGCCAAAATACTAAGCAAATTAAGTCCCAGATTGCTGAGTAGAGTATTGAAGTGAAATTCATGTAATACAACCCAAAGACATTTGCTAAATTGCTGTTACGTATTTGCATTGACCTTGAACATCAAGAAATAAGCTTAAACCATATGTGGGAAATTAAAATTTGATTACCATAAGTTGAAGCCTAGTAAAGAAAAATGGATTGCACACATAAAATCTGAAAGTATAATGTAACATAAACCATCTCAAGCTAGCGCTGGTGTTGCCAATAGAACAAGAGTCTTGCATCAGAAATTAAATGTACAAAAACAGATTGATGAAAATTAACTTTAAGTGTTAGTTTGCAAGTGTAGAATAAAGTAATTAACATCAATGAAAATGTAGCTTTGTTTGTATGATAAGAGTGAAAATTACTAAGCTAAACTTGAATTGAATTTTTGAATATTAAAATTGATTCATAAAACTAACTAAATAACTATTGATCTAGCTCATATAAAAAAATATAACTTGCTGAAATAAACATATCATGAACCAGATTTTATTTGAAGTTACTTAGAAAATTTAAAAGAAATAAAACTAACATTCAAAAGTTTAATTTGAAATGAAGTGAAATTTAAAGGAGCGGCTTTGTAGCTTATGATGTGTTGATTAGTGCCTTAGTTACTTAGAGAATTTGGGGAATGGACTCTAAAGGAAGAAAGTGAGGTGTTTGGAGATAAAAAAAAAAAGGGATTGATTGAAAAACTCAATCAAACCTCTTCTTCTAGATAGCTAAGTCACTCCTCCAAGGCTCAAGGAAGGGGATTCTAGTGTAGAACTCTCAATATACTTGAAAACCCTTGCTATAGAACCAAATAAGTGCATGAAAATCAAATGCTGAGATGCATGCTAACTTTCAAATGGAATCTACAACATGAGCAATAAAATACAATGCAAAATTATACCTCAAAGTTGAGCATCCACATGAAGCAAAGGGAGATTTTTTAACATCTAGCTCTTAATATCTTTCTTTTCTTCTACAATATCCTCACACAACACACAAACTCAAAAAGTAATCAAGCATTTCTCAAATGAGAGCCTTTTTTATTGATAAGTTCCAGCCATCCAAAATCATGAAAATACAATAAGAGAGCCTCTATTTATATAAAAAGAGAACTAAACAACCTCCTCAAAGGAAAATAATAAAATATTCCTTGACATGGTCAAGAATAACAATCCTAACTCAACTTCCTCATGACATGGTAAAAAAATGAATATATCAGGTGGTTTGTTATGCTACCTATGCATCCATCCTCTAACCAATCCATATCCCAAGGCGAGAGAGTGCATCTCCAAAACAAAATATTACCAAGTCTCATCAAACCATGTGCCATGACCCATTTATATCTATGCAATGCATAAACTTAATACAATGGAATCGATCTCATGTGCCACGACTTGATTCAAGACAAAAGTGATGGTTTGCTTCCATAAATGTTTCATGGTCCAAGTGAAAGGACCCACGAACCATGGAGAAATGGTCCACGCAATAATCATTCGATCTAGATGAATTCGCTCATGTGAGAGTCGTCCCATGAGAGCTGTCCCATGTGAATAATAAACAAATCCACTTGAGAATTCACCTTGGGGTGACCCATGTGAAGTTTGATCAAGTATTAATTAAAAACGTTCTTCACCCAACTTGGGGTCCCATGATTTAATGGAAGGTGGACATCATGAAGGAGGGGGGATCCTCATATTCTTTAACCATACGTTAGCTCCAAAGTGGACATGGGAGGGAGTGATTCATGTTATATGCCTCTTTTTTAAAGAAAATACTCCATCTTGAGCCTTTCTTAAGTGAAAGGGGAAGCTCCAACGTAAAGTAATGCCCCTTTTTTTATTTCTTCCCATATACCCCCCTTTATGCACATGCTTATTTTGACAACAAGTAAGTCCCTTCAACAAATTGTTGAGATTTGTATCTTAAGATGTCCTTCATGCACTCATGCCTTGCATGGAGGGACGTTATCTGAGTAGGCATGGATGTAGTGTGTGAGAAACACTCTACCAGTCAACATGGCTTCAGTGGTGGAAGCATGCAACTTCTACCTTTTGCATGGGAGATTTTTTAATGTGGTAGTGTTATTTTTTAATACGGAAGTGTGATTTTGCGTGCAAGTCAAATTAGGGATTTGAAACCCTAATCAGTCACTACAACTATTAAAAGGAGGCAGGGGGTAAATGTAAAGGCACTCAAGACATTCTTCAGAGATTGAAGAGCAAAAGAGTGAGGGTGCATTTCTGAGAGAGGAGGGTGCAATTTTTGAGGAGGGGCGCACTTCTGAGAGAGAGGGCGCAAGCTTGAGGCTGAGAGAGCTGAGAGGAGTGAGGCATATTCTTCAGAGATTGAGGAGAGGGTGCCTTGATCATTCAGAGATTGAGTGACAGTCAGAGAGCATTTCTATTGAGCAGGCAGAGAGCAATAAGAGAGGGGCGCATTCTTCTGAGGTTGAGATAGCGGAGGAAGATATATGTTTTGCAGTGAATGCCCACAGCCAATTCATGTGCGAGCCGAGACAGATTCATTGGGTTGTTGCAAAACATGTGCTGAGGTACTTGCATGGCACTGTGGGATATGGCCTGAGATATGCTTCAGAATGTGACTTGAGATTGCAGGGATTTTTAGATTCAGATTGGGCCAGATGTGTTGCAGATAGGAAGAGCACCTCCGGGTGTTGCTTCAGCCTGGGTTCTGCAGTGATTTCCTGGTGTAGCAGGAAGCAAACCTTAGTAGCACTTAGTAATGCAGAGGCTGAGTACATGGCTGCTAGCACTACAGCTTGGGAAGCTGTGTGGCTTCGGAAATTCCTTGCGGGAGTGTTGTCCAGATTCCAAAGCCAACTGTGATTCATTGTGATAACCAGAGCTGTGTGCAGATGTCAGTGAATCCCGTATTCCACGACAAGTGGAAGCATACAGAGATTCAATATCACTACATTCGTGATATGGTGCAGAAAGGTGTGGTCAAACTACAATATGTTTTGGCAGATGACTAGACTGTAGATGTTCTTACCAAGCCTCTTCCTAGGATAAAGTTTGTATACTTTTGTGGAAGACGTGGTGTGGAAGAGAACGTGTCCCTTCTTGAGAGGGAGATATGATACAGAGACCAATCATTCTCTGGATCACTCTGAGATGGAGTGAGGAGATCTCTCGGACATCTTGATAGGATGGAGAGGCCACTGCATTCTTTGGATCACTCTGGGATAGAGTGAGGAGATCTCTCGGACATCCTGATAGGATGGAGAGGCCATTGCATTCTCTGGATCACTCTGGCATAGAGTGAGGAGATCTCTTGGACAGCATGGGACTTGATGGAGAGATTTAGTGCATTCTCCAGATCACTCTGAAAAGAGTGAGGAGATCTCTCAGACATCTTGAGATGGGATGGAGAGGCTGGTGCACACTGGTACTCTTGGACTCACCGAAGTATTGGTTGAGTTGGTGCATGTTCCCCAAAGGATTGGGTTGTTGAGGCATGTTGTCCTTGTGCATGTTCCCCGAAGGATTGGGTTGAGCTGAGGCACGTTGTCCTTGTGCATGTTTCCTGATGGACTGGGTTGAGTTGAGGCACATTGTATTGATCCCTGATTGACTGGGTTGAGATGATGCATGTTGGACTCTTAGATGGACTGTGTAGAGTTGCTGAGTTGAGGTATGGATCCACCGATGGATTGTGTGGAGCAGATGCATGATGACACTTCTCGATGGATTGAGACTGTGTTGACAACCTTCAGTATGTATAGAGATGATTGAGACAGATGTGATGTACAGACGAGATCCAGATGATCGTGATGCTGATGATGACCGTGTCTGAAGAATACCTTCCCTGTTGAGAGGGAGTGTTGGAAATAGTGCAACTTCGGAAGCTATTCTTATTGTATTTTATTATATTATTGTTGTACCTCCTACGGGAGAAGATATTAATGTAATTGATCATGTAAAACCCTTGAAAGAATCAATGTATACCTTGGGGTGAAAATACACAAAGAAAATAATTATTAAATGTTATTTTATCTTCCCCCAAGACAAGTCGGCCCTATCAGTTAGATAAGTCGGTCCTGTGGGTAAACTACCCCAAAACAGTGGGCAGTCTGCCCCAGTCAGGTCGGTCCAATAAGGGAAAAAGTTAGTTTTTCATGTGTATAAATAGAGAGGTCGGTCCAATAAGGGAAAAAGTTAGTTTTTCATGTGTATAAATAGAGAGGTCGTGTGCCTCATTTGGACACTCACTTCACTTGAGCAATTCGCTCAAGGAGAGAGAGAAGTTCGCATCTGCAACTAGAGAAGTAATTTTTGGGTATTTCTCTCTTGTATCTGTACTCTGTTCTCGGGACTGATTATCTCTATACGAAGGTTGCTGGGTTTTCTCCTTGTTGGGTTTCCCAAGATAAAACTTTGTGTTTATTGTTTCTGTGCTTGGTTGTTCTTCTAGTGATCCTGTTTTATTATCTACATTTGATTATATTGGTAGAATTATATAAAAACTAACATATATGACAAGGAAGTGACATTTCACATTTCTGATTACTCCATGCCAATCTAGTTTCACAGTGCTGGGTTTTGAAAATAAAATTCATCTTCATCTACTGTAGTTCAAAGTTCGAAATGCCAACATTGTGATCGAGTTGGCCATATGAAAGATCAGTGTTTCGATTTTCACCCCAGTAAGCATTACGGAAAGCTTACCCACTCTTTAGATAGATGCTTCATGTTGAAGAAACTTGCAAGAGAGAAGATTCACTATGGGTGGATTGTTTCTTGGCAATGTTCGTCAACAACCAAGAAGATATACATGTCATATCGAAGAGTTCTTTCTCAAGTTATGACACATCTTGCAGTAGAGAAATTTTCTTCTCCTCACCTTGTTTCCGATAGGGGGGAATGATTAACGGTCAGAAACAAGCGAGCGGAAACAAGTGAGCATGAACCAGAGCCAGAGCCATTGCCAGAACCTTGTGCCAATTGCTAGAGCCTCGAGCCAGAGCCACCTAGCTAGAGTTAGAGATGCAACCAGAGCTAGAGTCAGAGCCATGTTCCAGCCTAGCTTGATTTGGTTTGTGGTCTTCCTAAAATCACCATTTTTCCGAAGGGAACCAATGAGCCCTAGAGCCAAGTTCTAGAGGGAACTGCTGAGTGAGAACAAGAGTTGGATCCAAGTTCCAAAGGGAACCGTTGAGCCAAAACTAGATTTATCGCCAAGTTCCAGAGTTTGTGGTAATCGTTGAACCACCATTTAGTAGAAGACATCAACTTCTGCTAACCATTTGTTTTGTGGTCATCCCAAGACCACTTGTTTCAGAGAGAACCTTATTTATTTTCACCACTTAATAGAAGACTTCAACTTCCGCTAGCTTTCTTGGCAAATTCAGATTGTCAAGTTGGAGATGTTTAGCCTTTGGTAGATGTCCACTTCCAATTTTTTCAGCTCTCTTTTCTTGGACTCATATACACCCCTTCGAATTAAGGGTGGGATGTTGGAAATATTAATCCTTCAGGGTTAATATTATTATATTACTGTATTTACTATACTTGTGAAATGAAGACCAAGAGTCACAATGAATAAGAAAAACCATCGGGAGTCCAAGAGACGCCTTGGAATGTGAATCCAAGGGTCATTCTCAATGTATTTATATGTACATATGTGAATGAGAAAAACAAATCAATGATTATTTGTTATTTGATGTGTGTTGCTATTGTTTTTGTTGCCCATTGTTCTTGGTCACTCCAACAGATCTCAAACCTGAATGCCTTCAAACCCCTGGCATGGAGAAGGTCTCCTTTCACAAGTCCCCCCTATCCAATGTTACGCTCAAATGTGGAAGCTTGAATATTAAATATACAAAAGTGTATAAATATAAGTATATATATATATTATTGAAAAGAAGATGAATGATGATGAATACAACAAGATGGCCTAGTATATATAGACTGCTGGTGATCTTTCATGTAAAGCCACATCTTTACATATACAGCTACACCTTTTCATAATAATATGTTTAAGTAAATAGTAATTATACTTTATTTTATGTTCATTACAATGCCACTCCCTTGAAAGAAAGCTTTGTCCTCAAAGCTATCTAAGCTACCTTCATCACCCTTTGAAATATACTATAAATTTCTACTTCCTTCTTCTCATCACTTAGGATAAAAAATGCTTTTAAATTTCCCTTTGGAATAATCCAATCTGAAGCCTAACAATAATATTAAAGCTTTATCTGTCCAAACGATATTTTCACCTTATGTAACTTTTTTGATATCATAACTGGTCTACTAAAACACTTATCAATTGTTCTCTCCTCATAACACTTACAATAACCCTTTTCTTAGTAAATTTTTTTCTTTATAATATTTTTTTTCCACCTCTTGAAAGTATACTCCCCTTTATGAAAACTCACTTTCCACGTACCAATTCTTTTCTCCTCATAACACTTATATCTTTTCTTGTTTAATATTAAATATATATATATTCCGCTTTTTCTTTGTCGCATTTTCTCTTTGAATAATTATGAATAATCTATTTATCTTATATAAATGGCCCATTCTTATAAAAACTTCACGACATCTTTACTTCAAAACTTTATAATGGGGTCCAATAAATATAATTCCAAACTTTGTTTTAAAGGATTATTTTATTAGTAAGTATTATTCCTTCAACCCTCAACAAGTCTCTCTTATGAAAATTCACCTTGCATTTTCTTCTTTTTATGGTGACTAATTAAGACTTAGTTATGACTTCCATGATACCTCTATTATTTGAATTGCACATTCTGCTGTTTTTCCAGATCTCTCGTACAACCAATATACCGATGCTTCGACATATTTGGACCACGCTGTTGTGGTAATAATGACCGGAAATTGGTCCATTCCAGTGATGAATAATGCTATTTCCTTTATTATTTCTTAGCCAAAGTATTAATCGTGGGGTTGATGAATAATGCTATTTCCTTTATTATTCCTTAGCCAAAGTATTAATCGTGGGGTTGTTTGTTTTGGCAAAGGACACGTCTTCTCATATATGTCGGCTGATGCAAGTCCATAATTATCCTTTACATTTATTTTTAACCCTCCCTGATAGCATAGTTTTGCGGTGATGGTTCCAATAACGTGATGTATGCAATCAAGTGTTCCTTTGACTCGCTTGAATCCCAACGATGTTTGCACAATCTCTGCTCCAACTATCAATGCAACGGAATCGGCATACTGGACAGGCCATTGCGTCAGCTGTTTAGCACGAGCTATGACGCCTTCAAGGCCAATATTTGATTGGAGCTGCACCACGAAATCCATCGCTTGAGCCACAATCCAATATTTTAGAATGCAATCCTCAGTGTTTTCATACTTACCAAGGTTTGTAGATCGACCCAAATTCTTACATGGCCCACCCGCATTAGAGTCCGTCATCCTTTCTATGTTTTGTTTTTTGCTTGTTGGGAGTAGAGGCCTCGGCCTCTGTCTAGCTCTTGTTTTTGGTGGTGAAACCGATATCTTCTGCCACTGCTGGGTGTCTTGTCGATCTGGAGTATTCTCGTTTGCTGGTCCTTTTTTTCGCCCATATTCTCTGAATTTTGTGTTTTGAACACAATCGACCTCCTCCTCAGTCACACCTTCCCCCAAGTGATACCACTGTTACGCTCAAATGTGGAAGCTTGAATATTAAATATACAAAAGTGTATAAATATAAGTATATATATATATATTATTGAAAAGAAGATGAATGATGATGAATACAACAAGATGGCCTAGTATATATAGGCTGCTGGTGACCTTTCATGTAAAGCCACATCTTTACATATACAGCTACACCTTTTCATAATAATATGTTTAAGTAAATAGTAATTATACTTTATTTTATGTTCATTACATCCAAGCTTGGACAAGGCTCAAGTACAAACTACCATCATCATAAGCCTGCTCACCGATCTTTGTTTCTTACCCCAAATGACCCTCAAAATCAGCAAGGATCCCTGTATAATGAGGCTGAAAGAATTCTGCCATGTTCATAAACTTGTGTATCTGCTTGTCGTCATAAAAAATCTGCCAATCTTCAGAGTTATTAGGAACTGATGTTCTGAAAATTACTTGTGCTATTGTTGAGTCTAGAACGACCTTGCAAGGGTAAAGAATGGATGTACATACTGCTAGGGAATCAGCCAAATGATTCTGAGCTCTAGGGATCAGTTGTAAAGATAAGGCCCTGGAATTTTCTGTGGCCAATCGCATTGCATCCCTGTACTTTTTTAATCTTTGATTTTTACATGAAATTTTCCTTTGACTTGCATCACAATTAGATTAGAGTTGCCAATAATCTCTAAAAACCTAATACCATAATTTTTAGCTAACTCAAGGCTATGCAAGAGAGCTTCATACTCCACTGCATTGTTAGTACCTTGAAATTCTAGGTGGAAAGAGAAATAACGTTTATCTGCATAAGGAGAAGTTAATACAATACCTGCACCCATACCTGACTGCTACTTGACCTCGTCGAAGTTCATTGTCCATGACTTATCGATATCTTCTTCATTATCTTCATGGATTTCGTCGAAAAAATCTATTTCATGTTCTTCCAGGTCCATGGCAATTTTTCTTGGACATGCTCATCAATCTGATCAACTTTTCCATGGACCTCTTCAAGGTTTTCCCCAATGTCTTCATCATAAGAGGAATAAGGGGAAGCACCAATCATATCTTCAACAACCATGTTTTCGACATCCTTTTCGGTCGGACATGGTTCTTTAAGAGCTTCTTCATTTTCTTCTCGATCTTCATGAAAACCTTTTTTATGTTGTTCCATGCTTGCATAAAAATGCGGCTTTGGTTGATCCAAATCGAGAATATCTTGCTTCTGTATAGCGGGAAAAATCATGGACATCTTCTTCGGAACATCTGTGGCTCGAAAGCTCAAGTACAACAATCCCGACCCTAGAAGAATCATAGATGGGAGGGCCAAGAAACCTCCAATAATTATCACCTTCCTCGTCATGCAGAGGAATCCTGCCATTTTCCAAAAGGCCCAAGATATCATAGGAATCTTCACAACAACAACAAAGAAAACTCACCATTTCTTCACTTTCTTCAATTAGGCCTTCTTGGTCTTCATGTCTAAAAGTACCACCCTTTCTAAGCCTAGAGCTCGAGATGTTGTCTTCCTTGGCTTCTTCAAAATTCTGAGTGACATTCTTCCACGAAATCTTCCTCGTGTCCTTCAATATCTGCAGAAACTAGGGGTTGGAAACCCTCGAGGATTTTTTCTTGGACATGTTCTTCTTTTAAATATGTTTCCTCTTCGAGCTCCTTCTCTAGATCTTCACCATGGGCTTCCTTGATTTCTTTGACAAAACCCTCAACCAAAGGTTCTTCAGCAAGGGCTTCTTCATGGGAGCTATCTAGGGGTTGACCTTTGTCGCTATCTTCACCTTCAAGTGATGTGCTAGAAGTGTCCTTTCATCCTCCATGAGACTAGGATCCCATCTCTTGTATAATATCTTCATTTTTTTTTCAAGTGAGGATATTCCCTTCTTAGGAAGCTAATGATACCAATCCCATACATCCTTATTTTTCAAGTCGAGAGACATCACGAACATCTTCATTTTAACATCTTCATGTACCACATCTAATATTTAGAGAAGTTTCATAAATAACATAATATGCATTGCAATTGTATCCTTATGTCCACTAAAGTTTGGGATGTCTTTATTCCAATCCAAGTTCAAAACGATTTGGATATCCCAGGATGTCCGAGAAATCCATTCGATCAAAACGACCGATGACCGATTGGAGCCCAAGGAACTCCATGTCACTTCGCATTTTTCAAATTTGAATATACATGAAATCATACCTCAATCTAGAATCAAAATGGTGGAGTTGCCAAGATGAGCTCTTCTTCTTAATTGACGGACGTGCTCACTTCTACACCCAACAATGTCATCAACAACTTATATGTTTCTTTAGTGGAGTTGCCAGATAAGACCTACAAGGTTAGTCCTTAACGATAATCTTATCAAAGTACCAAAACAAAATTACCTCAACTTTCTTACCAAATCTGTTGTTCTTGCCAGGGAGATGAAAACTTTGACCTGAGCAACATGCCCCAACTGTCATGCAACAATCTTCAAGCATCCTCGACAACGGTGCCAAAAAATGTTGCCGCTCAAATTAGAACCCTTGTCCAAGGTCACAGATCACGGTGCAATGAGGGGTAAGCACGAGAGAAGCTACTGCCCAAGGCCACCACGACCTAGCTTCTTAACACTTTAGGTCAATTCCTAAGACCAAGGGGGAGTCCCTAGAATTTGATAAATGATATCTGCAATTACTTAAACAACACACAAACACCTTTCCGAAGAAGCCTCTCAGCGAAGATTAGTGCCTTATGGAGTCAAAATAATGAAGCAGTAATAACACCAAGTGAGAGGAATGAGTTATAATACTTTGTCATGGATTCCAAGAAATATAACTTCAATATGTTACTGCTGTTATGAAGTTGTAGCAGTGAAAACACTTTAGAAAATTAATAGAAATCAATCCAAACAATGCCACCTTACCATATATAGTGTACCTTGTATAGTAGGGGAAGTGATGTGCTTCTAAAAGGTGAAGGGAATCCCTAAATCAGATGTGAAAATGCTTAACCAAATCTGGTTTAAGCCCTAACCAACCTCCAAATAGATGGACTTGCTTGAAACGTTTTCGAATAGATGTCCAACCCCCCAAGGGTCAACCTTGGCCATAAATCCTTGCTTTTTAGGCCTTCAAACTTAGCTGAATTGATCAATGTACCTGCTGCTGTACCTGTTATAACAGATTTGCAAAAGGAAACTCTACTATGCACAAGTCACATAAAATCTCATAGATCAACCATGGGAAAAGGGCGCCCTTGGAAATCACCCCGGACACACTTTTCCAGTGGAGCAAAAGTTCCAAATTCCAAATATTTTTTGAGATATGAATTTTCTAATTTTTTAGGGTTTTTCCAAATATTATATTTTTTTGGTTTTTTTTTTAATATATACAACAGAATTTTGATAAAAAAGAAGAGAAGGGGTTATGACCTTCGTCCTCAACCCTAGGGCAATAAGAGATCGAGGTCAACGTCCCTACTCAATTTGGCTATTCAAGATTTACCAATTAGGGCAAATGCTAGTAATTCTAGATAGGTCAAAGTAGCCAAACCCTAATTAGGGCAAACAATGAATCCCAAGGCCCCACTGTGAAGAGCTTTTTCAAGAGGAAAGTCTCCTCTAACAAGATTGACAAGATGCCATTAAAACCCTAATTTACCTTGCTTAAGGTGCAAAAGCAATGTCAAACAAGACAATGGAAAGATCTTACCAAAATCTGAAAGAAAGAGCAAGAGAGAGAGTTCTAGATCCTCCTTAGTCACAAGTTAAAACAACCATTCTTTGAATCAACCTTGTAATATAGCAAAACCCTAGAATTTCACCATTCCACCATTCATCACAAGAGAAATATGCCAAAAAGAGAGGTGCACCTAGCCTCAAAAGCTCCAATATACCAAGAGAAAGAGAAATAAGTACATATTAGAACCCTTGTCTTACTCACAAATGAGTGCTAGGAGCCTTTATTTATATGAGGCCTCCTAGTCTTTTTTAACTTTAGAGCCTACCTTACTAAAAAGTAAAAATAACATAAAACTAGGGTTTGTCACCCACAAGCTGGGGACTAAACTACAAAAGACTAAAACTAATGGTAGAATGATGCAAATGGCTTCATCCAAATGAAGTGATGAGTCGGAGGAGGATGTCATGCCCCAACTAACCCCAACGATGTAGAATATCCCTCAACATTGCCCCCTTTAGCAAGGTAAGGCTTTGTTGAAGAAGATGTTGTCATCATGGATTTTGCACATGTAGACCAAGAGGAGGGGTAATACATGAAAAAGAAGGTCCAAGTGCATAAATGATGTGTGCTAAAGTGGGTATGACAACCCTTACATGCGCAATCAGCTTCTACATAGCATAAACATGAGTGTGGCTAGGAGCCCATAAGCCATGTGTCCTAGTGGATCCATCCCAAGAAGCACCAGAGCACCAACCCAAGGCACAAAGGCCCAACATGATGGGTGACTTCCACCCATCAAGGGGCAGTCAACAAAGCTACTGAGCCAATACTCCTTGGAATGAAAACCAAGAGGACCTGCCATGACCAGACCATGGGTTTTGAGCCCAGCTAGACCAACACTTTTACATAAACAAGCCCAGACGTTTCCTTTACAATGGCAAAAGACCTTTTCACTCTGGTATATCCTAGTAATCAATAATCATGCTGCAGACGATTTGGGGTATAACACTCTGCATGTCGTAACTATCTTAAACTCTGTTGTACGTATTTGTTCTTTGAGGTAATATATGAAGCATTTGAATTTTTTTTAAAGAGCTTAAACCAGGTTGAATGAAAATAATGTGTAAAGAAAATCTGGTGCTAGGATGAATGACTTCAATACTATTCTATGTGCAAATAATGTTTGCAACTACAAGGATTTTTTTTTTGGACTGAGCATCGTGAATTTTTCATTTTAAAATTAGTAGTACCTTTATAGACAGGAATCAAGATCCATTCTTGTTGATTATGGGGCACAAGGAGTCACATTTAAAGATCAGTGGATTATAAATGGTTTCTTTTTCAGACAGCTTAAAAATCTGTCCTTATGATATAAGTTAAAATTCTTTGGTTACATTCTGAATTGCTTATGAATCGTGATGCTTGTGCTGTTTGGTTCAATGTTTCAAAAAATATCCTAGGGTGTTTAAGTAGAAATACACGAGATAGAAGAGTTTCTGTAACAGACTTCCTTCACAGCTGCTTTTGAATTAGCATACAATACTTTAGAGTAGATTAGTAACTGTGGTGGTTTCAAAATATTCAGCGTCTCTTATTTAATTTTCTGAAATTGAAGTTGCAGTTTTAGTCCACTGCTTGTACCTAATAGTCATGATTCAGGCACTTACTTAGTACTGGTGCAGCAGGTTTTATTTTGAATACTTCAGTTATTATTGGGGCACCTAGAAAAGTTGGTGATGCTCTAGTCTTGAGATCTCATTCCAAGTTGCATGTTCATCATTTAGCCAGGTATGTCTCAAGCAACTGTAAATTCATTCTTATTTCATGTATTAGAGCAGCTGCAGTTTTGCTATTCACAACCAGCAAATGGTTGAGTCTAGGTTTAGAATAATCATCTTTGACTAGCTGGCTGCTTATGTTTATTTTAATTACAAGAACTTGAGATGGGCAGTAATTATTGTGTTTTTTTTTGCATTTAACATTAATGGTTGATCGTATGGACATTTAGTGCTTGAGGTTTTCCTGTACAGACATGGATTAGAAACTAGTAATTGAGAAGAGAGAGATAAAATGGAGTTAACTTTATGTTATGACCTCAGGATTTGTATATACTATATATCCTACAATTAGATATCGAGAAAATGTTGGTTTCTTATCATATTCTTATAGTGAATGGATAGTACTTATTTTATGTAATTATATAACAATCTTCTGCTTTACAATAAGTGGAATTTGGCAAAGTTTGTCAATGCAGGTCTTGATGTGGTATCTGGTTCCTAACATGGACTGAATGCCTTCAATCTTTTAAGGGCCTTTGCTTCGGAAACATATTCCTTAGAGATAATGTTTTCATTTGGTTTTGTAATGTTGTACTCATCTTTCCTCTCGCTCCCCCCCCCCCTCTCTCTCTCTCTCTATATATATATATGTGTGTGTATTCGAGTTTGGGGATTTGCCTATCTTATCTAGAAAGGTGAAATGCATATATCTTTTTTGATTTTTTTTTTAACAATAGCAGGTATTTATATTGATAAACAAAATGGCTTTATCTGGACAATGGCAATACATTCCATATGCATATAGAGCTATAATTGGAGTGTGCAGGACATGCAAATTGCAATTTATCAAAAATCTCAATATCCAAATATATTTGAATAAACTGATCTAATAGCAGTGAGCAGAAACAAAACATAAATAACTGAAAAGTAAAATCATCTTGACCTAGTGATTGCATCCTCATTGGTGGTGTCAACCTCTTCTTGAGACCCAATTGTCCCTTGACTGGCTGAGCTTTCCAGGAGAACTTCTAGAGTGGGAAGGTTCACATGATTTTCCAAGCCAGCAAGCAGGTCCTCAAAGTATGGTGAGAGCAGCATTAGTTTCCTTCTCCCATTCATACAAAGCCAGAATGTGCTTTGTAGCTTTGACATAGAGGTGGTCCTTGGCTTTATTGGACTCACTGCCTCAAACTGAAATTTCCAGGGCTCTGATTGTTGCATGACTGCATACAGGGAGGCCTTCATGACAGTCAGTTGTACCAAGCAAGCATTCATGCAAAGATACACTTCCCTCACATTTCCAACCGTTGCAGGGTAGCAGGCACAATTCTCCATGAAATGCATTGAATTACTCGGGCTTGGGAGGGAGGAAGATGGAGGGCCGAACTACAGAGAGATCACCACAGAGATTGAGAGGAAAATCCATGAAAATGCCAAATGAAGATGATGAGATAAAGGATTGAAGAAGACTCAAACAAATTGGCCAGGAATTGAATGCCCATATCTGGTGAAATGACCTCCAATAGCTCAGAGAGCGGGGGAAAGACCATGGCCTCAAACAAACATAGACTACCTGCTACATGACAAATAAGTTGGGTACTGTTGCCTGCCGGATGTGCACACCAGCAGCAGAAATCTTTCGAAAGCTATTTCTCAAGTGGGAAAGGTGTGGCCTTGGGGGCAAGCAAAGAGTCAGGTGTTGTCACCTGATGCTGACTCCTCCGTTTAGGCAAACTCCTAACGAATCCAAAGGGGGTAGACCGTACAAAGAGTTCCTAAGGCTCTTGATTTTAAAGTGTTTTTGATGGTATGTGATGTGGATGGGTGTTTTTTAGGAGTATTTTTATGATTCACAATAACAATTTAAATAATCCAAGCATATACTTGCAAAAAGAAGATACACAACCACTTGATAATGATAATTTAACAAGGCATCCACAACATAATATGATTAAAACAGTTAAGATAAGTCCTTCAGATAGATAATAAACAAATAAATAATGAGTTAAAGGACCAGTGCCTTATGGAGTCAATGTCTTTGAGTGCTTGGGATGCTGAATACAAGTCTTGGTGTGCTCGAGAACTGTTTTGCAAGTGTTCTTGGTGAATTTTATTGTAAATTTTAATATGAGTTGATTATTATGGGTGAGGGAATTTCCAAGATATACCTTGCGGTACTGGAAATATGTCCGGAAAATATTCTAAGTGGCTCCGTACAAGGACATGTTGGCTATCCAAGTCTCCAAAGCGGTGTTCAAAACTACACCAACCAGGGATGTAACCTAACTGTGCTTTTAAGATCGAGGAATAGTGTGTCCAACTTCCCCAGGCAGAATTTTCCCACTTTCGAGTATTGCGATCAACCCCGGATTTTCGTTGGTTTTGCGGGAATGAATTTTATTAAGGTTAAAGTTGGAATTAAATGTGAAAATTAAAGAGCCTATACCGTTTCTGAGTATCCCAAGATTGGGTAGAGCATACGTGGTATAGAAAATAATGAATTCCAATTTTAAGGGGATGTGTTTGAAACAATAACCATTGTAAGAAACTCTTCGACAGAGAGCACTCTTGATCCGATAAGAATGGGATTCAAGAGATTTATTGTAAAATGAAATTCTTGAAATAAACCCAATAATCTCTTTTAGGTCTTAAGACCGTACTCGGGAGAGCAAGGGGATTAGCAAATAAAATTAAAACAGAAAATGAACTCTCCGATAGAGAGCATTCTTGATCCACTTTTCAGTGAGATTCAAGAGATTTTAGTGTTCTTTTTAGCAGTTTATATCAAGATGAGAAAACAATGCAATAATGAAGTAAGCTAAACTATGAACTTCTAAGATCTAGCATTTATGTCAAAATTGAAACTACTCTAGTAACTTGAAAACTAATCTACTTGCAGAAAATAAAACTAAGCTAAAAAGGAGTCAAAGACAACGCAAGCTTCCCCCAAATGGGGGAAGTAGGGATGTGGGAGCCTTTATCCCACTTGCTCTTTTATTAACTTGTTACAATATTTTTGGTTTTTCGTCTTCTTCACTTGAAAGCACAATGGATGGGGAATGAGAGAAGAGGGAAGTGCTTTCAAGGGGGTGAGGTCTTGTTCGTTTGCTTGCTCTTCTCTTTGGTTTAGCCTTTAGGCTTTTTACTTCGCTTGGATCTTCTTTGTTCACCTACGAATAAGAGCTTCAAACATGACACTTATTAAGATGTTAGAAAAACAAAATTGAAACTAGGACCTTAAACTAAGCTAACATGTAAAATGATATCTAAGAGCTACGTGAAAAATTTAAACTGAGTAAAAATCAAACTAAGTACAAAATGAAATTTCTAAGCTAGGATGTGCAAGACAAGTAAATGAATGCAAACTAGGCTTAAATGCAAGCTAGAAATGCAACTAGAAATGCAACTTTTAAACTAAAGATGAACTAATTACAAACTTTAAAAAAATTTATACTAGTATGCAAGCTACGACTCAAACTAAAACTAAGCTATAGACTTAACAAGAACGGAAGATCAGAAAAGAAAGAGACAAGAAGAAAGCAAGAAGAAGCGAAAGGAAACAAGGAGAAGGAGTGAAAGCAAGGAAGAGGTAAGAAGAAGGGCGCTAGAAAAGATGAAGCGGGGATGCCCAAAGAAGAGAGAAAGAGAGGGCTGCAAAACAGAAAAAGAGGGCGGGAAAATAGTGAAGAAGGTGGCTGGAAATGAAGGTAAAAAGGTAAGAAAACAGTGAGCAAAAATCAGACTTGAAAAGAGGTAAGAAAGTGAGAAGATAGGGCTGGAAAAGTAGAGGAGAAGAGGGCTGAAAATAAAGGTAGAAAAGGGCAACAAATTAGGGGAAGAAGGGGCTGCCAAAGAGAGGAAGAAGGGGGCAGCCAAGAAGGAAGAAAAAGAGGCCAAAGAAAAAGACAAGGCAAGCGAAAGCAAGGATAAGAGGAAGATGGCAGCCAAGAAAAAAAAAGGGGCAGCCAACAAGAAGGAGAGAACAAAGTTTGGAGAAGGATGAAGCTTTAAAAAATCCACAACTTTGCTTAGTAACCAATTTAAAAGATTTGATTTTAAGAGTTTAAAGGGTGAAGATGAGAAAGATCCAAAGCCCAAGCTCTGAATAAGAGAGTCACTTTGAGGTATCCTGCATGACAAAATTCATTAGCATTTAGAAATGACAAAGAAGAAGCAGGTGCAACTGAGCTCCGAATCTTTCTTTGCCTTATAGTGATCTCCAAAGACAAACAACCTTACACAAGTGATTAGATCTTAGTATGGCCAGTTAAGCAAAACTAAGAGTGCACAAGTATAACTAACTACAAAATGCAACTCCTAAATCTTGAACAACCTTGCATGAATAGATAAATTGAAACTTCAAATATTTATCTTTTGGATTAGAATTATAATCTTCTCAAGCTAAGAACAATAAACATTTGCATAAAAATTGAATAACTATGTAGATTTCACCTTGATTCAAGCACAAGCCATGAAAATTTTGCACACTTCTAGACCTCCAAAGCCTTCACTTTTATTCCAAGCTTGATTGCCAAATAGCAACAAGCACTTGACAAAATTACAACAGAGGTTCCTTGCGCCAAAATTCCACCCCTGAGAGAGCCCAAAGGCCTCTTATTTATACACAAAGAGAGTGACTGAATACCTAAGTCGAAATGGTGAAGAGCTCATGCAGATAGAGGAGAGAGCCATACGTGGAGAGATTCACGTTGAGTTTGGATTGGCGCGAGGAGTTTGGTGAGCTTGGAGTTGAGGTAGGCGTGAATGGGGTTGGTGGGAGATGAGGTGGAGCCTCTCTCCATAGTATCCAACGCCCACCTCCTTTGGAATACTCGCCCAACACCCCATGCAAAATGATGGAACCCACGTGAAGGAGGGGGTCCGTACACTTCGAATTAATCCAAATTTCAAACTTTTGATTTTTTATAACATATGCTTTAATCCTCCAATGTAGTTGTACACCCTTTGAAAACCACTTCAACCTTTTCAAATCATTTTTTTAATGATTTTTGACTTGTTTTGATTTTCGTCCAAAGTGCATTTTCTCTTTTTTTTTTTTTTTGCTCTTGCAATTAAATGCCAAAATGATGAATCTTTAGCGAAAACCGCCACCAGAGGCGACGTAATCGCCCAGAACTTGAGAAAAGAGGGCGCTAGGGTAAAGAGGACGCTCTGAGCGTCAAAATGAGCCTCCCCACGCCAAATTCCGCCTCCAGATGAGGTTTTTATTACATTTAGAAATTTTCCATTTAAACCATTAAAAAATGGTCTAAATTATAGAAAAAAATTATTTTCTTCAGAATGAAACGAAACTCCTAGGGGACCTAGTGCATGTTCATACGACTCAATAGAGATGGCTAACACGGAAAAAATCCTAGACACAAGACTCTAATAACCACCTTTAGGTTCAACCACCATGGTAAATACTCCAGCTTTGGAGGTATGAGTGAAAAACTCAGGAATTATACACGACTGAAGCGCAATGCATAATTCCTAAGGAAAAAACACTCTAGAGTATCCCCCTGATAGTTAAACCTAAGGATAGCCGAGTCTTTTATAAAAGGACCCCGTTTAGACCAACTTTTTACAATTTCCCCATGGGGGTATGAACATGCAGTTATTACAAAAGGGGCAAAATTGTCCTGAAAATGACTTTTGAACTTCTGAACACTGATGATGAACATGAATCATGTTCATGAAACTGGCGGCTCACAAGAAATTCAGCTATTGTACAAAATAGCTGGTAACAGGTACAAAGGCCATACATTACTAGTAGGTCTAGTCCTTCAGCCTTTGTCTAGATGGGTTGATGTTGCAAACCATGTGATTACCTATTAAGATTTTTGATGGAACTTGACTTGATTTTGGAGGGTGACATAAATGTTCAGGACCCTCCTTTTCAAATGACTAGATCCATGATCATGGGATTGTAATGGTCGCGTTGTTCTTTCACTCCACCTAGATTCATATTCTACTTTTTGATTCAAGTGTTCCTTGATTTGCAATTTCAGTCACTTCATGTTTTAGAAGTCTTTTAACTTTAAAGGAGATGCACCAGAAGGTATTTATAGGAAACTTTATCCTCTGAAAAATGCTTGCTAGCTGGGGAGAAGATGGGGTGAGCCCTGATTCCGAGCACAAATTATAATGGACAATTCTCCAATGATAACGGCCTCACCTTGGCAAAATCTCCAAAGAAGTCCAGTTCCTTGATAAGCTGCAATAGCCTTTGCTTTGTCGTTTGTAGAGTGACCCAACCCCCATGCAAACAATTGTTATCAAGACCAGACCGGTTTCTGAGCTGGTCGAGCCCAAATATTGGGACCAGAAACAGAAATTAGTCAACCAAAAATACATAAAATATTTACATTTTGATTAAAATATATATTCATGTACATCCATGTGAATCCAAACCATTATATCAAATTCGTATATGTTTTCAATTTTCATCGGTAACAGATCTAATGGCTTGTTGAAATCCATTCCACCTTCACTCCTAGATGGATCAGATTCCAGATCTGCCTTATACTCAAATTAAATAATTGGTAAAAGGCTCAAAGATCTCGATGCTTTACATCTCTACTGCATCAGATGCACATATTTCTAGAACAACTTAATGTTACAAGATGAACCAACATAACTCTGCAGATTGAATCTACAGTCCAATCTATTCAAGCTGCAGCTTGAGAATGAAGGCACTGTACAAGAAGATTTAACCAAATATCTTAATATTGAGAGAACCATCAGTCCATACAGTGCTGTATGGAATTGGCATGACTAAACAATTCGTTTTATGCGGTATCGACCATTTCCAGTTGGATCCACTGGTTCTGCCCAGAAACCCTCCAGAACCAGTCCGACCAGCCAGTTCAGCTGGCTCGGAGCCAGTCTGATAATATTGGCACAAACGTTAGCTTCCGGTGTCCTTTAGGATCCATGATGATCCCCCTCGCTCCTGTCAGCCCCTCCTTTTTTATTAATTACTACTTACTAGTTCATAATTTTACAATGATCAAGATTCAAAATTGCTAGCTCAGCATAAAGAACTATTTAAAACTGAGAGATTAATCATAGCTTCATTATCATGTCATACAAAAAGATGCGCAATGGAGTGCTCCTTTTCCTTTTAACAAATTAGAAAATGTGAATTTCCATATCTTTGCCCTTCATCTCTCTAACCTTTAAAAAAAATTCTGTTTATGAGTTCCATAAACTTGTAGTTTTCTTTTGAAACCAGCTTTTGGCTATTGAAACAAAATATGCATGGGAGTTCCAGCATGAAAACAATGGCTATTGTTGACATCAAAACTGTATATTTGTTAAAGAGTCCGACCTTTTTGTTTTTAATTTGTTTTCCTCATTTTCTGTTCGAAATGTATGCTTAACTTTCCAAGTTCTAGATAGTTTGGGAGGCAACCCAACTGAGTCTTAGTTACCATCTTGTAGAAGTGGGAAAGTTTGGCAGTATCAAACTTTCTATGATAATCTACGCGTTAAAATGAAACTATTGGGATTCTTACTTATAAAGTTATAAATACCCCATTTGATGGAAGTTTCTCATCTCTTACCTTCTTGTCAAGTTGTGGGATCCACTAAGCACTCTTAAAATAGAGAGATTCCCTCTATTCAGGAGCCTGCATATCAGAAAATGCTGGATATTACAATACTATTGTATCATGGAGAAGTGATATTGCTTGTAGATAAGATAAGATAGGATCATTTTATTAATGTCCAACAAATGACCAAGTAGGTCAATGAGTATGCTAAGTACAATACTGCTTGTTACTGTTACCGGGCAAACTAGCAGGGCTAGTTTCCCAATAAGCAAAAATAAGAACAGTGACCCAATGTCACCTCGGTCACGGTTCTAATTTCTTTGGAGTGTCGGAACCTCCAAGGAGAAGTACCCTTTGATAACCTGTAGGACACTAGTACAACCAAAAGACTATATTCTCTATGCAATTTATAGTTAGACCAGTGCCTAAATGGAGTCAATACGAAGATATCATAACAATTAATCATTCAATGATAGCATATGCAAATTAAATATGATCAAGGTTACCAATTATGCTATGAATCACCAAAGAAGATGATTTACCATCATTCAGGATGTATTGTAGCAATGTATAACTGATAGATCATTAAACATCAGCAAGTGTAAATTAGGCCAAGTATATGATCAATTAAGTATGCAAAGGTCATAAGCATGTATTATGGCAATTTGCAAGCAATACTTCAAGAGATCATTCACTAGCATTCAATATCATGTAAAAGTACGTCATGTAAACCAAGTTCGATCAAGTCCAAGATACTATTGTAATGTAACCAATGACAACACTTGAAAAGATCAAAATTATCTACCAATGAAGTGGAAGAGTTCTTATGTAAAAACCAATTACTAATCATGTAAATCTATTTACCATCCACAGATTTTAAAGCAAGTTCAAATGGTATTTCTATGTATCTAAGTCAAGGTAGGTTCAAATATTACTCAAATAATACTTTCACCAATAATCAATATTCACCATACAAAGATCTAATGACTGTCAAATTAATATAACCTCCAAATCTGTATGTAAGTGCAGCAGAAATAATACACAGAGAAGTGCAAATAAATCAGACCATCTAATGCATTAACTTCTAAAAAATAGGAACCACTCTTCAAAAAGAATTAAAAGACTAACTAATACCTTTATTAACTTTTTCTGTTTTGTGTTTGTGTGCAGAAAGAGGGTAGAAGAGGAGGACACAGGGTCTGCAAATTAATTTGCAGACCTGTGTTAGGGAGAGAAGGAAGAGGGAAAACGAAGGGAGGAGTGGATGAGGAGAAGAGATAGGAAGGAGGGATGGAAAGGAGAAAGGGATGGAGAGTAGGCCGCAGGCAGGAGGGTAAAGGAGATGGTAGGGAAGGAAAGGGCCGCGGGTGTAGAGGAAGGTTGAAGGGAGAAGGGAGGTTCGGATGGGGGAAAGAAAGGGAGAGAAGGGCTGTGGGTGGAGAGGAGAGGAGCAGCAGTGAACCAGCAGCAGGTCTGAGGTCAGAAAAGGGGCCAGCGAAGAGGCAATGTGGGAGGCCGAGGGTGTAGGAGAGGAAGACAAGGGAAGCTGAGTTGGATGGGAGGTAGGGCGAAGGTAGGAGATGGAAGTAGATGAGGTTGTAGGCGTTGGGAAGGTCCTCAATTTCCGCAGTTATGGCAAAATTAGAAATTAGGGCTTTTAGAATTAATTAAAAAAATATTAAAAATACATAAAAAATTACATAAACTAAGCTAAAATAATAATTACAAAATTTACAACCTCAAAATATTTGGTTTAGAAGAGTAGATGAGCAACCTAGGGTTTCATTAGTGAAAATTACCTAACCCTAGAGCATCAGAGAGGATGGCCCTCCTCTTGAGATGGTGCTTGCCAAGTTTGGAAAACTAGGGCTTCCTCAACAACTTCAAGAGTTAGTTGATGATGCCCTAGCTAAGACAAACTTTGGAGACCTAAAAATCAAGTTAACAATGCTAGGGTAACTAAATGCTAGAAAATACTTGTGCTAGGGAAAAATGCAACACCAATGGCTACCCTTCAACCTTAGACAAGCATACATCCAACATTTAACAAAAAGACATCAAGAGAAAGACTTAGATACCTTCTTGTGCATGTGTTAAACAAATAACTCTTAGCATCACCTTAGCAAAGAAACAAGAGCAAAGGCTTCAAAGATTTGTCCCCAAATTAGCAAGCATGATCATCCTCAAGAGGTGCACATCACTCAAAGAGCCCTAGTGAGGGCAAAAATCAGAAATAAAAGTGTGATCCCATAAAGTTGATGTGTAAAAATGAAGTGAGGAAAAGTTATTTATACTTTTCACACTCACTTTTACAAAAATAATTAAAATCCATGCCGACATGTCTTTTTAAAATGTCAATTTGAAATTAGAAATGTCAACTTAAAATTAAAACAAAAATAATATAAAATAATCAAAGTAGTGGGTAAATTGGGGTGTTTTCCCTAGATTTGACCCCTACTTGAGCAAAATGACTAAAAATGAGCCAATCGGTCTGTTCTGAAGGCCAGACTATGGAGGGGGGGGGGGGGGGTCGTCATGCCCCAACTAACCCCAACTGAAGTGAATATCCCTCAACGCCCCCCCTTTTCAAGCACGACAGTCTGCCAAGAAGAATGATGTCATCATTTGAAGGAGCGCCCAGAGAGGGCGTTGGTGAACTGGGGGGCCAAGAGGGTGCTGGAGGTGACCTGGAGGAGAAAGAGATGCCTCGGTACTGAAATATCTGTCACTGTAGTGCTAAATCAGGGTTGGGGTCATGTGACCCAGTGATCCAACCATGGAAGCCCCACTCACCAACCTTAGGGCTTTAAGCCCTTTCATGAGGTAGTCAGCGATGCCACTAAGCCATAGTACTTCCAAGGGAGAAACCATAGGGTTTGGCCATAATCCCTGTTGGGCACCATTTTGACCTCTTTTTGTCATCCAAATATCCTCCATTTTCCTCCATTAAACCCTCATACCAATCTATAAAGCTTGTAGTTCATCACAGACTTTGTTTAAAAAGGTATTAATGTCATCGCTTGTTAACAAATTGAATTTTGAAGTTTTTAGAGCATTTAAACTAGGTTTTTAAAAAATTACAGGATGTTCTAACTTCCCGTAATATCTCCAAAGTTGAGCACTTGCAGGACAGCTAGGCATTAACTGGAAGATGGAGGAAAGATCCTCAATGTCCAAGGATGGACGAATTTCCAACGAACAGATGATGTGGCTCTTACAGATGGCAAGTCAAAGTCGGTCAAATGACCACCTGTGCTACCACTCAGCACAAAAGCAGGGCAGTTTGGATTCTGTTGAGTTTCACGATTCTGCATGAGGATCTCGATGGCTATGTTCATTAATTAGTTTGCAAGATTGTAGCATTTCCAGTTTTCTTTTGAATTTGTATAAATATTCCACAAAACATTGGATTGATAATCACGATTTTGGGAAGAACGCAGACTGCTTCTGAACTGCGTGGTTTTACTGTGTAATTGATTTTATGGTGAATACAATTAGACTCTCAGTTCTGTAAACCTACGACTGTGTGTGGAACAAGGCACTGGAGGGCCCCCATTGTTGAGTTCTCACACCATTACATTGCTAGTGTCTGCGATTTATCTGTTTGCAACGATTTAATTGATGCATGCGATTTAGATCGAATCATTGGTATGTGTTAATTCTGTAGTAGCTAGCATATCGTTGTAGAACGAATTTAGTTAGTCTCCAATTGATTTTATTATTGATCTGTTTTCATTTAAATAATTCAAACCACGATTTCGTTAATGCTATGTACCACTTACATTTCTACGAGCTCTGCCTTATACTCTGTTAAATGTTAAAGGAACGGTTCTGACTGTGATCTTGACATGTCATATATTGCTGCTCACCTGAAGAGGAAGTGTTTTGAACAACTATCAATTACGAACAATGTCCTGTAAGGGAATTTAATGATTAATTGTTCATGCATTAGTGGATTGTTAGGGTTAGAATCATTGATTAATTGCTTTCATTATATCAGTTCTTCCACTGTTAAATTGCTTTCCTAAATAGATTGCTGTGCATTTAAAGAACATATGAAGCTATCCCTGTAAAAGGATTTTTGTATCTTTAAAGTTGCAGTACTTCCCATTAGACAGTAAGTTCAATTCACAGAAAATTAGGTTAACTGAACAAGTCTAGCTCTAGGTCCTAAAACTTGGATATGCCTCTAAGCTTACAGACCCGGATTGATATATAAATTTAAGGTTCGATCTGCATTAGTAGATTGAAGCCCAACAACCCCTACTCAGAAAAAGCTGGCTAAACACCCCTCCTGGCGAGAAAAAATGACTCCTCTCCCTGGGGCACCTCTGCAGGTGCGTTGGTACTTGTACCATCGTAACACTGCTGATACAATTTGGGAGCAAAAAAATGCTTCTATATAATTGCAGAATGTAAAGTACTGATATATACTAAAAATCTGAAGTCTGAACTGTTAGAGTGGAACTGAAAGAAAAATGTACAAGGAGAGTAATATACAAAGTCCTGATTACAAATAATGTAAGTGTATAAGGGACTGTTAGAGCTAGATCCCTAAAATTAGAGGTTGAAATGTAGGAAATTCTATATAGAGGATTGTCTGGACTCTGGAGGACCTAGAAGAAGGGCTAGACTGTACCATGTGCTACTGCCTGGAAGAGGCAGGCTGTTGCTGAGGCCTGTGAGAACTCATCTGACTGGTAGTGTGAGATCTGGAAATTCAAGTATCGAAATCTTTCTCTCCACTAGAGATGCCTCCATTTTTTCCCTCAATATCTTTTTGTCCAGAGGCAAAAGTCCACACTGAAGGAAAGTTGCTTATTCTCTCCACATATTTTTGTTAGCTTTTGGGGTTACTCCGAAATTGTTTACACCATACATTGGGGGTGCTTCATGTGATGTGGAGTGCATGGTGTATGGATGAGCTAGTCTGTACCATGTGATGCTGCCTGGAAGAGGCAGCCCACTGCTGAGGCCTGGAAGAACCCATTTGACTGGTAGCGTGAGATCTGGAAATTCAAATGTTGAAATCTTGCCCTCCACTAGAGATGCCTCCTTTTTTCCTTCAATATGTTTTTGTCTAGAGGTAAAAAAATCCATAGTGAAGGAAAGTTACTTATTCTCCTCACATATTTCTGTTACCTTTCGGGGTTACTTTGAAAGTGTTTACACCATACTTTGGGGGTGCTTCATGCAATGTGGAGTGCATGGTGTATGGATGAGCCCTTGGTTGTTCCATGATGGACGCACACATTGAAGGTGGCTTGCTATTGATTGCTTGACCTAATATGGATGCTTGATTGACATTCTTCCTTGAGCATTGGAGACCTTGTGATAACATGATGACTTCTTCATATAGTCGGCACATGAAGATATGGTTGCTTGCTTGGAGGACACCTTGCATTGAAGGAGTGTTAGGCATTGAGGAGGAGGGCATTGAGCCCTAGACAACATGGGATTGCTTGGATCACTTACCTAGATGCTTGTACTTGACTTTTGATAGCTTGGGTTAGGGAGTGGACTTGTAGGTGGGTGGACCCAGAGATTACACCTTCCGTTGGAGGCATTGGAGCACTTGGAGGAGTAGCGCTCTTTCCTTGGGAGCATCTTTTATGGGTCATCATCACCTTGGAGCTAGACATGTGTCACTTGTAGAGGAACACTTCACATGTGTGGGCTTACTTGTTTGTAGTAGGTTGCATGTAAGGCTTTAGGCCCACTTGTGTATTGTTGGCCTCCCTTGTCTCTAATATATGTAGAGGGTCCTTTCATTAATTATCTTGATCATTTTGTGTTTTAGAAATGTGAGGAGAAGGGTGCTTTAGTTTCTCTCTCATTCAGATTCTTGTTTTTTCTCTTTCCTAGTCTTGGAGTGCTAAGGTTCTTGGAGGATCCTTTGAATGTGCTAGAGCTTTGGTTTTACCCTAATAAGATGAAGGATCTAGGGCTTATGGGAAACCCTAGGGGAGAAAAAGATTATACTTGTTAGAGAAGGGAGATGTCTTGCCTGGAGCAAAGGAGTCTTGCTAGTGTGATACTAGTTTGTGGAAGATCTTTGGTGGAGCTAGGGTTTTTCATGGTTGTCCCTAGCCAGGGTTTTGGAGGGTGAGAGGATTGCACTAGCCTTGGAATGAGGCTATGGTATGTACATGTACTTTATATATATATATATATATGAAGTTATCAACTGTCCAAAATTGTCTATTTGCAGATTTGATTTTCAGCATTCATTGTCTTCATGGTTTGTATTTTTCCAGCTTTTACATGTCTTTCTCATTTGACATATGTTAAGGAGCAATTGTTAGGGTTTTAACATAGATATAGAAGATAATAGGACAGACTTTACTGCTGTCATAATTGCTCTCATAGAAGTAATTTTCAGATCTGGTTTGTGTGATAAGTTGCCCTAAAGGGATGAAACTTAGTGGCATAAGATTGGTATCTTTTCTCTTGGATTCCTTTGGTGATCGGGGTTGCGAAGGAGTGACCAAAGGCTGATCATGCCCCTTGGGGTCTGAACATCTCGCCCTTAAAATGAAATGAAATATGAGGAACTCCAAAGAATAAGCATGGGCACGAGGAAGACCAAAGGTCTGCACCTTGACCATTAAATAGGAGGAACTCGAAGGAAGGCACGAGGAAGACCAAAGGTCTGCATCTTGACCATTAAATAGAAAGAACTCCAAGGAAGGCAGGAGGAAGAACAAAGGAAAAACTATTATGTTATAGAGATTGACTTTTTACTACTTAAAGTCTCTTATGGCTCTCACTTTGCCTCAAGATACTAAGTCTTTGACATAGCCAACGCCATTGAGACATAATTCCCATAACCCTCGAAAAAGTATCTCAATTATTTGGGGATGATTTGCACTGTATTTGTCCACTGTTGCTGTTGTTTTATGCATAATTGAGATCAACTCTGTACTCAAACTAGCACCCCTAAAGTGCAAGGTTCTCACAAGGGTATAGTTGAGGGCAACTTTTAGAAGTGTTGCACTGTCCAGTGTCACTTTGACAACTTCTATTCACTTCAGTGCAGAGGATAAGGACCTAGCACTAGGGAGGATTCCGTAAGACAACTGAGGTTCAACATTGGTTTTGGATTTGAGTTTTATTATGAAACTAAGTTGGAACTTCAAATTTGGATTATAGGTTAGACAATGTTGATTTAGGGGTTTAATACTTAGTTCATGGTTACCAATTGTTACCCCAGACTTCTAGAATCAGTATGATATTGAATTGCTGTTATAAAACCTAGAATTTAAACCAGCAGTAAATGTGTTTAGCAGTAGAAGATTCTAGCCTTGAATAGTGTTTGAAATTACAAGTAAACTAGGTTTGAAAGGACAAGCAACTATGTATTTAAATATGAATACTTTAAGGATCAATTAGTTACTTGTTTTTACCATAAACACAATGTGTTTTATGACCTTAATTAGGTTGACAGTAAGGATAGATTGCAGATCTATAATGAACAGTCATATATACAAGGGAAAAATGATATTTGCATGCATCAAACCACTTGCAATCAACCCAGAAATTTATTTCAGATCTGAACCTGTTAAGACTGTTGTAACAGTGAATTTATGATGTATTTAAGCCCAGCAAAACTCAATTAAACACCCCAGAAATTTAACCCAGCTATAAATAGTTAGCAAGAACAAAATTTGGGCTAAATTTTAGAAGCAATCCTAGAATAAAATTCACCTTAATTTTCTGTGTAAAACCAACAAGCAAACAGCCCTAAAACTGCCCTAGAAAATCAATTTTACAGTGCATGCTACAGCCCTAAGGGTATGGTCTAGATGGGAATTAAATGCAACCCTAAGGGGGTTCCTAACAATGCAATTTTTTAGGGTTTTGCAGAGATTTTTCTATGCCCAAGATGAATTAAATTCCAGAATGCAAAACAAAAAGGAAAAGAAGATTAATTTTAAGTGGCTAGAAACACAGGACTAGTGCCTAGGGTTTGAAGTTGGGCTTTTGGGGTCAATCAAAGCTAGTGAAAGAGAGTTTACTAGCATTCAAGAATAGCTAGGGTTCGAGTGCCAATCCATACCAAATCCAAGAAAGGGTAGAATTCACCCAAAGATATACAAGGGAATAACTTAAGTGGTATCTTCAACACTACTTTGGGCATAATATTCTTCAACAATGGAATCCTATGGCATACAATCAAGTGCTGAAAATATACCTTCTATTCGACCACAATCAAACAAAATAAACCTTACAAAGTAAAGAACTTACTTCCAAATCATCCCAAAATAGCAGCAATTGTTGATCCAAGAGTAAACCAAAGCATTAGTGAGACATCCACATCATAGTGCTAGCAACAACCATCCATGAACTTCACCACAAGAACTAAGCAAGAGTCAAAAGAGAGAATTCTCACAAGTTTCTAACAAATTTTACAACTCTTTATATAGGAAGAGATGCTAACAAACACATCAATAAAAAATAATAGAATCTTCCTCAAGACATGGTCAAAATAGCAAAACCCTAACTACTTGCCCAAGAGAAGTTGGGCACACTACTAGTGTAGGTGAAATAATCCATGAATAATACAAAAATAACTCCAAGACGCAGAGTGCCCTAGTAGATCTAACCGTACCATGAGTAAATGGTACAAAACCCTAGGGTTTTGACCCTCAAAAGTGTCCCAAGTGCAATGATCTCAAGAGAATGCATGAACAAGTGTGCCACATCATCAACAATGGATCAATCTCCAACTAGAGTGCTGAAATGAAGTGAACGTTCCTCCAAAGGACCCACACGTGTGAGGGAAATGGTCCTCCAAGTGTGACGTCCCACTTAGAATCATCATGGATGTGCCAGCAATTCCTCCTAATGTGGAGCTCTCAACTCAAAACAAGTGGCAAGTGTATCTCTAAGGTCCAAGGGTGCCAAAATCCTAGAGAGCTCAAGTCAAAATGCAATAAATCTCCATCAAGTGAGGCATGCGTGAGGAAAAGAGTGGGACGACTGATAGAAATAATGCCATGTCGACTAAAAATGCCTTTAAATATGCGAAAGAAGAGGGTTTTCTCCAAGAATGGCCAAGTCATAATCAAAATAGCTCCATCCATGTGCTATACCATGCTAGGTGTCTAGGGTGCTAGCTCTAGGAAGCCCCAATGATATAGACCTAGGAGAAAAACCATCAAATAAAACATGAGTAATAACACATGAAAAAGTTAGCAAGCATACTTTCCTAATAATTCAATGTTCCTTTAATTAATTATTCCATCAACCTTAGATTCACTATGGTGTGACCATTATTAGACTCCTATTACATGTTAGACCCCTAAGACAAGATGTAATTCCTAAGTTTCTAAGTGAGGTGAGGGTAATGGAATAATTTATAAATGCGATATTGAGAAGAAGGTGTTCGTGACTTGACTATCATAGAAATGTGTATAGGTGTCAGGTCTACCGTTGGCTTTCAAGAGCTAGGGGTTTTAGATTTTTCATCCATGTGTACCTTAGAAGGGAGCACTTTTCCTGAGCTACCCTTTCCTTGCACCTCTTTTTTTGCGATCCCTTATTTTTATTTATTTATTATAATTAGCCTTTTCATTGGCTTAGTTCCTTTGCTTTAGATTTAGCTTTAATAACTTGGGACATAGGGAACTTGAATTTTTGCAAGGGGATTATTACTCACATTTATAACATTTATTATTTAGCTACTTCATCCTTAGAGTACTTTGACTCTTTTAATTTTATTTGGGCTTTCATACATGGGAACGGTATAGAGACCTTAGAACATAACATATGATAAGTCAATTACGAAAAAGGGTACATGAGTAAAATGAATGAAATAGCTGTTGAAATGATATGGCATGAAAAATGGCTAGGTAAAAGTATGAAATGACATGAAATGAATTTTAAATCTACTCAAATTCTTAGGAATACCTTTGACTTATGAGACGACACACTTATCTAAAGGAATCATGACCACACCATGGTACATCCAAGTTATTAAAAAACAATTTAAAGTACATGAGCCACTATAGAGTAAAACCCTTTGACCCTTCATGGTCATATACCACATATAAGAAGGAAATCCCTGTGTGTCAATATGTATGCCATGTGTCATAACACTGGCATCATCTAAACAAGGTCCCACTGATCTTTGACACAAGAGTGGTGATTTGGCAAGGTAGAAGTGTCTATGGCAAATATCCATGGGTGAAGCATAGATTTCATCTGAGGAACTATCAGATGCGATGAAAGGTCACATAGGAAATGATCATCAAGTTACCCTTGCACATTAGGGGGCAATAAGCCCTTAGGATGAATATTCATAAGGTTAAGATTTGGGAAACCTCTAGGAAAGAGGTGAAATTTTTGAATTGTTCAGTCTTCAAGATTACTACAATTTCCAACCTAGAACTCAGACATATTCAACTGAATGACCTTTAATTTTATTTAAAAAAGGTTTTATTTCTTTGTCATATGAGCATTGACCTACCTTTATTAACTCAAGGCAATGTTTAGGGTTCTTTAATACATTAGAAGTCCATAATATGTGTAATTACCCAAAATTACTAGAGAAACAAGATACCTTAACACTTGGTTTCTAGCCACAATTAGTGCGAGGACATCCAACTTGAATATTAAATGATAGCATTGAATCTGAGGAGCTAGGTTGACCTTCATTAGGAAGTTCAATTGAATAATAACAATGTTGAATGCCCCATAATTTCTCCTAAAAGATTTGCACACTATTCTTTGTATTTAGAAATCTCAATTTTAATTAGGGTTTCTAGTCTGGAATTTTAATGACCATAACTTATGTATTTGGAGCTATATATTTTATAACCATTGATTTTGGGGTGCTATAAAAGGATATATGCATTGGCACGGGTAGAATTTGATTTTTGAATTGCCATGTTTATCATCCACGGCTGATGATAAGCTTACGCAATAATATTTTCGTTGGCTTAGAAGGATGCATACGTTGATGAAGTGTTACTAGCTTGTATTTGGTATTGTCCTAGGTAGCATCATTATTTGGTAGTTGTGCCATAAAATGTAGGAGAAGCTATTAGTGCCTAGGCTTCTGTACCCATATTAGTCTCGGTTTCATAGATTCTTCAAAGTTCAAACTATAGTTTGGACTTGGAAGGTTTCTATAAGGTATGTTTCGTGGACTTAACTGACATACTGGCCAAATCAATGGCTTTGATACAAAATGATACCTACAATTCTTATTTATTACAAGATTGACAATGTATGTTTGCAATTCTTTAATAGAATATTGAATAATATATATGATGTTTACATTGAGCCTCATGATAGTGTATAAATATACATTGATTGGTCATGAGGTGTGTTACCCCTCAAATTAACACCCTGATGAAAGTCCCGAATTGTGGTGCTACGATGGTTAGCACAATAGGAATTGTGCTCAATGTCACCATAGCACAACTCCTTATGCTCTAGGCCAAACAACTCCTAGAGATCAAGGGGGAGTCCCTAATATAGGTGAAATAGACCTACAAAACCAGTCAAGGCAAGACAAGAATACCTCACGAGCAAGCTCTTGACAAATATTAGTGCCTTATGGAGTCAAAGCAATGAATACAAGGATATTTACCCAAGTACTTTAAGAGGATAGGAGTTAGAATAATAAATGCACACAATTTGGACATATGACAAAAGGCTTGCTGCTGTTATGAGAGGACATCCAACACAATGTGCTCCAAAAATAGATGAAAACTACTTAAAACAATGTCAACTTACCCTGGAATGTGTGCCAAACAGAGATGCATACAGACCATACCTTTTGGGCAGCCAATAGTTGAATAAGGGAATTCTGGAAATGACTTACTGGATCTGGTTGAAGGCTAATAACATCCCTAGCAGTGTTGCTAAAAGGTGCCAAAGAGCTGTAAATAATGTCTTGGGACACTAGGCCCCTTGGAGATGCTTCCCAACAGCTCGTGGACCTTGAAAAATGTGCCAAAAGATGGCTGCAATTGGAACTGCAGACCTAGTTTATGTCCTGACAAGCCCCTAGAAATCACAACACCACCAAATCTAGCCACCAAATTGAGTCCCAAGTGTGCTAGTGGTAGACTTTGTTCTTGGCTTGTATGGCCCTTCAAACTTGAAATTGTATGGTTGTACTTGTCAAAATCAGATCTGAAAAATACACCAGCACTTGCACAATCCATTAGATCTCTCAAACTAACCACAATAAGAAGACACCCTTGTAGATTAGCCACAAAATGAAGGCAGTGCATCACTTTTGACGGATTAAATTTTTCACACACTATTTTTTGGATTTTTCTAATATTTATTTTTTAGGGTTTTTTCTATATTTGAATTTTTGGGCTTTTCACAATATCATATCTTTTGTATTTTTCAAATGAATTTGTAGAGATTTTATAAATTTTGAACAAGAAGAGGGCATTAGAACTTAGTCTTATTCCTAGGGTAACAAGAGATCAAGTTCAATGTCCCTTCCTCAAATTGGCCATTCAATATTTATGAACTAGGGCAATGATTAACAACCTTACGAGTTAGAATATCCATTGACCTAATTAGGGAAAAATATGAATTTCCAAGGCCCACAGGGAGAGCTCCTTCAAAGGAAAGTCTCCACTAACAAGGTTAACAAGATATAGAATAAAAACCTAATTGATCTTGCTAAGATGCTTGAGAGCAATGTTAGACAAGAGATTAGATAATCTAACCCACGTCGAACAAGGAAAAGAGTAGAGAGGAAATCCTAGAATCCTTCCTTACCAAGAGTTATCAACAACCATTCATTAGATCAACCTTGAAAGATTAGCAAACCCTAGAACATCCACAAATCGTCCTTCAATCGAAGAGAAACATGCCAAGAGAGGAAGTGTGTTACACTTGAGAGCTCATGAATACCAAGAAAAAGAAGATAAAAGTCATAATGAACCCATGTTCTTGCTTGATGATTGTTACAAATGAGGAGTGAGGTGCTCTATTTATAGGGAGTGTCCTCCTTTTTCTAATTTCTAGCCGACCTAACAAAATTGACTTGCAAATTAAATTATGGCTTGTCACCAACAAAATGGTCGGGGACTAGGCCCTAAGACGTAAAATAATGATAAATAAGTGAGAGGCTTCAACCATGATGAAATGTTGAGCCAAAAAGGAAGACGTCATGCTCCAACTAACCCCAACGATGTGCTTTTCCCTCAATGCCCTCCTCCTTTTGCAAGGTATGGCCTTCAATGACATCTTCTAATGTGGGTGTCTTCACTTTCTTTGATCTAAATAACCAAGAGGAGGGGTAATACAACATAATGAGGTCCAACTGTCCAAGTGGGCATAAAAGAGGTGTGCTAAAGCAGGTATGACAACCCTTACAAGAGCAATCACCTTTACAAACCATAATATCATAAGTGTGGCTAGGGGCTCCACAAGCCGTGTGTCCTATTGGAGTCGCCCCGAGATGCACCAATACTTACCCAGGGCATAAATGCCCAACATTACAAGGAGTTACCACTCATCAAGGGGTAGTCAGTAGGGCCACAAGGCCAATACACCTTGAAATGAGGACCAAGAGGACCTACCATGACCGACCAAGGGTTCTGGGTAGCCGATAGAGCAACTCTTTTTACATAAGATAGCCCCAACTTGGCCTTTTACAATAGCAAAAGGACACCCCTCCTTGGCACATCTAGTAGGGTGCATTGCAGAGATCTGGGGCATAACAAGGTGAAGGGTTGTGTGGCCTTACCTTTCATTAACCTAATTATTATTATTATTGTTATTATGTTAGTTACAATTTTAGGTAGGCTACGTGCTATCTTCATCAAAGTTCTATTCCTAAGAAGAGGGTGCATTTATGCGCTATCTTTTTCATTTGCATGGGCTAATTCGCCCCCTTGAGATGGAGTGCTTTCACCTGGAGGTTATTATAGGCAAGTTTGTCACTTACGTTTGGCATTCTCCTTTTCCATTTCTCATGCACCTTACTTGAAAACTTTTTTACTAGATCATCCACTATTTATATCTTTCTTATTTAGGGAGATATACTTTGTACACCCCCAAATTCAGTCTACAATTGCTGGAAAAGGTAGTGAGGGTTCATCATACATTATTTGCTTTATTTTTCTTGTCTTCTCATCCTGTTTTGCCTGCATCATTAGATGATAAAATTTTGTGTTGAACGAGCCATTCAAAACTCAGGACAATGTGTAGAGAGAATTGCATGTAGGAAATATTTTTTTTTACTGTCTTACATTTATTGACATAGATTTCCAATTATCTTATTTTTGTATATTACACTGGATCTGTTTGTTGGACTGCAGATGCTTTCATATTGGCTCTGCAGTGCAAGCAAAGAGAAATTTCCAAGAATCAGGTTTTATGAAGACTCCAAGAAAACCAAAAAAGGAAAAAAAGGAGAAGCGTACCCAAGCACCAGTTGAGGCTCCATATGTTCCACCAAAGCCAAGTGAGATAGTGCGGTCTTCACACGACAAAGTCATTGATATTTTTGATGGAATGACTTTGGCTGAACTGGCAAAGAGAACCGGTGAAGGTATTGACACTCTACAAGATATCCTTTCGAATATTGGAGAGCAAGTCAGCTTAGAATTCCAGCCTATCACCATGGATGTTGCAGAGCTGATTGCAATGGTAATATATTTGTCTCCTCTTCTATTCCTTTTATCTGACTGATTTACCTGGGTGCTCATTTTAGTTAGCCTTTAGCAGTAAGAGTAGAAAAAGCCCCCTTCTGTTACTGTCTGTTTTGGAGTAATTTTTCATGCATGACCAATACATAAACACTTTACTTTCTGATTTTAATAAATAGTGCTTTTAAGTTTTAATCTAGTAATTTTTGTGTTCTTGAATCATATTGCTTGTGATCAGCCTTTTAGATTTCCAATTACCATTCTCTCCTCTCCTCCATGTAAGTTGCCAATGTCTCATTTTTAATTTGAATTCCTTGTCTGACTGTTGCACATATTTCCTTTTTGAAATTGAAAAATGCTGTTCAAATTAGAGTATGCTGAGGAATATTACATCATACATGCGGTGCCATCTTGTAGGTGATACCATGATGATATTTGTCTAGTGAGTGTGTTCACAAATATATTATATCTGTACTTTATTCCATTTGCCTTTTGTCTTTTATTGGTGACTTCGTCGAAATTGAGCACTCACGTAACTCTGTATTTTTATATTTGTACACCCCTGAGACATGATCAGAGATGATCATTCTCCACTAACTTTACACTCCTTTATGCATCTGTACAGTTCGACAATCTCCTCTTATGGTTGCATATATGTTCCTTTGCTTGTGTACTTGTATGTGAGTACTTCGCATTGCTGTCACTGTCTTCATATCATACCATATGCATGCATTTATGTAATATGGCAGTGCCAACTTTTATTTTTCGACGGAATACACATAATGGGAAATGCTCTGGGCACTTCCCCTCATTTTGAGGATGGTACCCGGGCAGTTTTGTCAACCTAACCCGACTAGGATATAGAGTGAGGCCCACAATATTCACAGAGGCAGCCAGCCTGGGGAATTGACCCCATGACTTCCTGCTTGCAATTCACAGCACTCAACCACTCGAGCTAACCTGCCAGGCTATGTCACTGCCAACTTATATTTAGAATACTTTATAAATTATGGTGGTTGATAAATCATAGATTGTAATATAAATTTTTGTTAGAGAGCCAAATCAACAGAGCAAAAACAGCAACAGTAATTTAATGGAGGGATAGAATGCTTAAATAAAAATACATGAGAACAATATAGATATCCTTGGCCATATTGGTAAAATTCATCCCTGTAATTATGATAGATATTTTATTTGCTTTTGTGTCCAACCACAAATGGTATTAGAGGACTGGTCTTCAATATACTTTCGCACCCGTTCTATTCATCCATCATGAGAAAATCACTAAGTGAGACGTCAACGCAAGTTAGAGGGCTAGGTTTGCTTCTGTTGCAAGAAGAAAAACAAATGATAACAGCGTGGTTCACAACACCCTTCTTTTGAGTTTCTCTTATGCAGGTTGCTATTAGCTGGTGCCTTTGTGGATAATTGGGTCTAGCGATTGCAGGAATTGCAGACAAAAAGAAGTTGCACCAGAATGAAAAGTTCATTATGCCTAACATTAGACTTTAAAGCTTAGAGTGAAAATAAAAAACTTTTAGCCCTCTCTGTCAAAGAAAAAAGAAAAGCATTTAACCCCTCTCAGACAACCACAGTTTTATTAGGCCATAAAACATCAAAGAAAATATATATTTATTAAGCCCTCTATTGTAAGGACAAGGTCCTAATATTCTTTATATGTTATATCCCTAACTTCTGTGGAAAAGGAAAAATATTCATACAAAAGACATCTTTTTTTTAAATACTTCTTATATTCACATAAACTTATTTACAATGAAAAAGGTAGCGGTGTAAGGGTATATACAATGCCTATCCTAACCGCTTCCTGAAACTTACTAGAGCAGAAATAAAATCAGAATATACAATAGGATCCAACTTTTTGGCATCTTTGATTAACTGGGCGACCTTGGCTAGTAACTGATGGCGTACCTCATCTTTCTAGAGCGCAATAAACGTTGAAACATAACTACTTTCTTGATCAAAAACATACTTGCACCTGAGTTTCCATAGCTCGAACAAATCAATTATTTGCAATCAATGCCACAAACTAGAGAGTGAATCCCGTACCAAGAAATAACCATCTCCAAGTAGAGCTGCTCTCCAATAAAGTTTGTTTAAGAACAACTCTGGGTGCTGCTCCTCCATGTTGTCCGCTAGATTGCACACCGGCAGTGGAAATCTTTCGAAAGCTGTCTCCCTCATTGGAAGTGGGGAGAGGTGTGGCCTTGGGGGCAAGCAATGAGCCAGGTACTGTCACCTGAATCCCAGCTCCTCCGTTTAGGCTAACTCCTAACGAAGCCAAGGGGGGTAGTCCCTACAAAGAGTTTCACTAAGGCTCTTATGTTTTTTAAGTGTTTTGGTGAAATGATGTGGATGGGTGTTCTTTAGGAGTTTATTATGATAAGACCAGTTTACGAATGAGATAAGCACAAGATAAAAAAGAAATCCACGTTGCTAAATGAGATAACAAGAATAACAGTATGTTTCAAGACTTATGATCAGATAAAGCATTCACAATATGAAAATTAACGCAAGGACAAATGGTCCTGATCAAGATATAAAAAAGTAAATAACCAGTGCCTTATGGAGTCATAGAAAAGACGTGATGCTGAATGTGTGGGTCTTGAAAGGTACTGTTCGTGAGATCGTTATGAAAATTATCTTGGTAAATTGTAAATTTTAATGGTTTTTGATTATTAGGCTAAGAACAAGGATATCAAAAGAGTAAACCTAACCAGGAAAAATACTGGCAACCTCTTAGATGATAGGTCGGGAGCACCCAGATTCAGAGGATAAGTGTCCAATGTTTAAACCGCCCTCGAGTCTGACAGTGGATTCCCGGCACCACCTGTTTCAGGAAGCAACCTCAGTGATTTGACGTTGGTTTTGGATTTGGGGTAAAGTTTTAATTAGGTTATCACTTGTAAACTTAGCAGATCCTTCATTTTTCTGAGTACTAGCCTAACCTTTTCAGGTTGGCAGAGCATATGGGTGTTGGACAAATAACCAAAATAAATTAAGGGAAATGTGAGTTGAAGTATTTTATTTATTAAGAGCACCGTTCAACTCTCCGATAGAGAGCGCTCTTGACTTAGTCTTAAGACCAAAGTTCAAGAGACTTTTCTAATCTAATATGCCTAATGCAGGGGGGAAAATGCAAGTCTAAAAATGCTCTCCGACAGAGAGTGCTCTTGACTTGGATTTGGCCAAGTTCAAGAGCCTTTGTTTATTTTAAAGAAAGTAGAAACAGTTGTGAAAGTAAACCATGTGATAGCTCAACAGATATAAAAGACAACTAGCATGTTACCTGCAAAATGAAATTAAAAAAAAGAGACTTAGTGTTCTACCAAACAATTTTACTCTAAGGTGGGGTCTTCCTCCGAACAAGGTTGACCACTAGAATCGCTAGCACTTGAGAACTTTCCAGCTAGCTGAAATTTCGACCAAGGAAACTAATGGGGAAAGAGAAGTAACCACAAAGTTATGTGGTTCTGCCCTTGGGATGAAATCCCAAGGATACTGCCTCAAGTCAAAACTTGGAAGAGAGTATGATAATGAAATAAAAGACTAATCTAAAGCAAGAAATGAAAGATCTAAGCTAACCAACCACAACACTCTTCCTCAAATGGGGAAGAAAACCAAAAAGTGAAGGCCTCCTCCACTTGTACTTTTTATTAATTTGATTACAAATGCCTTGGAAATGAGATCCTTGCAAGGTCTTTGAAATGAAAATAAAACTTGAAAAAATTGAACTTAGCTCTTAATAGCCATTACAAAGGATAGTGAGTGATATATTTATATATTGGATCCTCCTTGTGTTTTGCTTGAATTCTTGCTACTCTAGCGCGGTTTTCTTCACTTCAACTTTTTCAAATCTTTTACACTTCTAAAGTACCTACAAGAAAGCCAAAACTCAAAGCACCCTTTAATGTTAGAAAAAATAAAATGAACTTTGAATCTAAGTCTATATCTGCAAAATGAGGTCTAAAACATAGAATGACATGAAAATTGGTTCAAAAAAGTTAAGATGAGAAAATGGACCAGCGAACAAAAGATGCCCTAAATATGCTAGAAATGAGATCTAAGACGTAAATTTTCTAAGAAAAAAATTCTATCTTTCAAAAGTAAACAAAATTTCAATCTAGAATGCTCTAAGATTAACTTTTCAATGCATGATATGGTGTATGAGATGCAATAATACTTAAGATCTAACTCTAACAAATTACTTTTGCAAACTAAAAAATGAAGCTAACACTAAAACAATTCGTTTTTGGCTTGTTTTAGGGCTTTTGAAGAGGAAAGGTGAATGGAGGATGGAAGGTGAGTCCTAGGGCAAAACGAAATGAAGGAAGAGAAAATGGATCTAGGGCAAAACGAATGGACAAATGAGAGCAAGGGCAAAACGAAATGGGTGAATGATGGTTAGTCTAATGGAGATGGGCTTGAAGAGGTAAGCTTAGAACAAGTAACCAAGAAAGTGGTGAGAAGTTTGTTGATGGAGGAAGAGGCCAAATCTCTGTTGAAGTGTTTCTTTTCTTTGAACAAAGAATCTTTTGGAAACCTGCAAGACAACTCTGATTAGGTGCTAATAACCATTGGAATGTAAAGAGCAACTTGATCTCCAAATCATTCTCCACCTTATGTGAATCCTGCAAAACCCTTAAACATCAAACAAGTTAAAACCGAATAATACACTTCTATGATTTATAGAACATATATTAAATATTGCAAAACTCGAGATAAGAGATAAGGTGAGAAGAATATCACCAAGCAATGTGAAAGACAACCCCAAAGCACTTGTATGGACCTCCAAAGTCAATATATTATTCAAAAATCAAACAAACATTACAATAGTATTTTGGCAGAGTGTTCATGCTCAAAATCTCCATGAAGAATAGAGCCTAAATGGCTTCTTTATATAGCAAAGGCTAGCTACCAAAACCCTAATTCGAATTGGTTTAGAGAGAGCCAATAACACCAGTCAAAAATCAATCAAATCCATGTCAAACCCACTCCAATCAAGCTCGGAGCCATAACCCACCATCAAACACAAGTTTGCAAGCTTATGTGGATGGGGAGGTGGCCTCCACCTAGGCAAGGCGCCCCCCATCTACCTCATGGAAACTCCACCATACCATATACCATGTGCCATGTGTAAATTCGAAATCCAATCCATAATCACGTGAGGATATCAAGGAGGGCGTGAATGCCACATAACACAAGCTTGGAGCTTTGAATTGAATGCCAACTCGAACTTGTGACAGAGTGTGTTGGAGTGTGCCCTCAATTTGAGGAGGGCGCCTACCTAGCATTGAATACCACTTCACTTAACCATTAAATGAACCAACACATCACCAAAAACGAAATTGCATGAAGGTGGGCGAATTTCTCCAAGAAGATCTTCTGCTAGTGACTAGATAACTCACTGAAAGTACTGGGAGTTGATTGAAATCTTTATTAATGACTGATGCCATGTCATTTAGCCTTTTACTTTATTCATTTCTGATTATTTTGGAGAGATTTGGATTTCTCCAAAATATTCAAATTTATTATTTTAATTAATAATTTCTCTGTAAATGGCTTTTTAGAGAAAATATTAATTATGAGGCCTAAATGACATCCGAAACTTGAGTTTAGCTGGTCCACGGGTCATGTGTGATTTTTGGCTTATGAAACGAGCCATCAATCACTGAATTCAGACCCCGGACGACTGACATATTGCAAATTGATATTTCTCTATTTAAACTATAGAGAAATTTATTAAATTTAAAAATAATAAAAAACCCAAATTTCGACGGACCCGGTAAATTTTTTTCGAAATTCTTTCTGAGGGTTCTATGGACCTAGGACATGACCGACACTTATTCTAATAGTGTCTAGTAGGCTTATATACATTAGTTGGACTCTAATAACCCCCCATGGCTAAAATTGTCAAAATCGGGCATTCCAGCTATGGAGGAAGTGGGAGAAAACCTCATTGATTATAGCTCGGCTATAGGCAAAGTATAATTGACAAGGGAAAAAACTCCTGGAATACCTTAGTTGCTTAATCAAGTCATGGGGAACCGAGACACTCAGATCCTACTAGCACACTTTATTACAAACCCCATGGGGCCATGGTCATGTCAACTGAAAAACCAAACCGGCTAGCCAAAACTGGCTAGTCACAAATGCTGGATCATCTGATACACTAGAGTACAAACATTTATCATGTTTGTCAAATGGCAGCTCTTCAGATAATCCAACTATGGTACAAAATAGGTGATAACACTCCACAAATCTCCAACAGTCTTTGGAAAATCTACAATCCCAAAAGATGTGCTTAACTGCCTCCGGTCTCTGGCACGCAGGGCGTAGACCATCCGAGAGCCAAAACTTAGTCAACCGGGCCTTGGACGGATGCCCTTGATAGATCACCAACCAAGCAAACACTCGCAGCTTATAGGAAATCTGCATCAACCAAACACTGTGTAATCGACAAATCCACTGAATCTTTGGATCTGACACAACACATCTTGTCTTGAGCACCGACGAAAGGGGATGCCGCTGATGAAGAGTTGCGTACATATGGCGAGAATCATACTGCAACAACGGGATATCAAAGCTCCATTGCCAATCTCTCCAGAAAGGCCCTAGCATACCAATGTTCATTTTGAACAAATCTGACACTGGGAGATAGGGTTGTAGCTCCATGATCGTAGGGCGATCCAAGGCCAGCAACCCAAAACTCCTGAGCAAGCGGTCTCCACGGCTTCCATGAGCGAGCCTGAGAATCTTGTGGTAGGAAGCGGCAGTGCAGCGCACTGTCAAATTCATGAGGGGTTGGGGCAAGATGATGGCCTGACAAAGGAGGAGGGAGTTATAGGAGGCACATCAGAAATTGGAGGATGTTTGTATCTTCTTGGAAGAAGACATAAAAAAAGGCATATTCTAGGAAAACTGATCTGCCTCTAATGAACAATGACCATAATGATGTTGAGAAAGGCCAACTTGAGTACCAATAAAACAATGCCACATAAGAGGGGCACAGATTGTTCTAATTTTTTCATAATGATTGCACCAAATCGGTGCATAAGTTGACATATGACACCGCATTTAAGAAGGGATGCACTAGTATTATTGCATTTCTACACACTTTTCTACACATTTCTATACACTTTTCAAGGCATTTTCCCACAAAATGTGAGCTGTTCTCCTCCATAACTATAACTACTCAGTCCCTCTCTCTTGATATTAATTTGGCTATTTTGAACTATAGAGGATCTATACTATGAATAAAGGGAAGGGATATTACTAGTAACATCAGGCTGTTCCTATTTGGAGGATGTTTCTAGGTAAAGGGATACTATTCCGTCTATGCATAGACATTGTTTATAATTTATTTTAGTCGTTGGTCATATCTATGCTTGAGCATCATGAGCCTTAGTCAATGGCCTTGAAAGTGGTGATAAACTGTTAGTTTGAAGTAGTTCCTCTATCAAGGGTTTCATTGCCTTTGTATTTTGGATCAACATTGCTTTTATTGCCAATAAATTGGATTTATCACAATAAATACAAAATATTCAAGCCAGTTGAAATATCGCCTACAATTTATTGTGACATGGTGATAAAATTCTAATTTATCCTGATAAACTGAAAATATTACGATAATTTTGAATTTATTGCAATTTTTGAAAATACCTTCGATGTAGGAAAAAAAGCCTATGAAAGGTGAGAAAATCAATTTTATTTCCTATTTTCTTATTTTGTGTTTTCTAACGCTTGCCGATAATTTGCTGATATTTTTGTGATGTTTGCAATATCTTGAGTTTACAACCATTGCCGATTTTTCACCGATACTGATATTTGCAACACTAATTTGGAGGTCATACCCTCTTCTTGCTATTATATTAAGAAGGGGATATAAGGAGAATATCTTCATTATTGGTGGAAAGTATTGCGATGTGGACCCTCTTGTGATATTGATTAATTGAGGTAGTTGGGAATCTCTTTTGATTTTTAATTGTATTATTCCCTTTGTGGATCCTGATACATTGATGGAGTAAATGTAGATATGGTAAGTTGTTGAAGCCATAGATTTGTGACCTTGACCTTGTGAGTTTCGACCACATGAGTAAAGTAGTGAATGTCAATTGGCACTGATCATGTGAGTTTTGGTTAATGGGAGGTTTGTTGTCTCACTTGAAAGATTGAATAGGAAGATTGATTGCCACTACCTAGTGGAATCTAAGCAGGTGCAATGCATGCTAACATCTGCGGATAAGTTGTGTTTTAGCATTATGTTTCAAGGAAAGAGAGACGAATATGTAAAACAGGACTAGAGCTTAAGAAAAAGCATTCCCTGTAGGCTGCAAGTGAAATGGCCCAAAAAGTGAGCAAACCACGAAGGCTTTAATGCAAACCCAAAATTATAATCCGGAGAAAGCCCAAGACTTGAGCATCTCACAAGATTATTTGCAAACGAAGCAAATTCAATGCAGACTTTGTGAACTTGCAAGGGAGAAACCTAAAAAGGTGACTTTCCGATATTACAAGGGAAGAGAGGGGATGAAGCAATTTTTCAGGCACATACTAGGGAAGATAAATTACCTTTTGTGGCTTTACATCATAAATAAATAGCTAAAGAATGATGAAATGCTATAGAGACAACATTAGAAGCAAAAACTTGTTATCCCTTGACAGAGTGGAATCACCTCAAATTGCCATGATAGAAAGAATTTAAATCATCAAAGAATATGGAATTAAAATGCAGAACCTAGTTTCAAGAATGTAACATGCCAATCGAATATCTAGTTTTCAATCCATCAATGGTCTGACAACATATTACTAGCAAGACTTGAACTGAACGATATACAAAAACTGTCAGCCTTGCATTGAAATTAGAAGGCTGAACAGAGCTATACCAGTTCTTAATAGAGAAAAAAATCCTAACAGCGGCGCAAATTTTAACACAAAGCCACCCTTTAGAAAGAGTCCTAACATCCAAAATCAAAAGAATAATCAAAATTGAAATACAGCGTGAATTAGTTCAAGGTTTTTTCTATTATTTGGATAAGGATCTTCAACAACTTTCAATCTAGATGCATCACAACATAATATTGTAAGAAACTTATGCCTTTCCACTATATTTTCATTTATTGATATTTTGTTATTGCTATTAGAAAGACCATATATTCAACTTTCCAAGTTCTTGTTTCCCTTAATCTTTAAATGACTTAAAACCAAAGACTATGGTCCATCTTGATAGAAGATGAAATTCAAAACGACAATAGACAGATTAAGCCAAAATCATTAGCAATGACAAAAGTTGGTAAACCGCTGCAGAAATAAATAGGTAAAAGGCAAAAAAAACACTTCATTGCATTTGTCAGGAGTGCTCCAAGAGAAAAAAATCCGAAGAGAAATAATGCTAATCATCATCACTGAGAAATTGTGTCTATGAAAAAATTCTTCACGTCTGCAAAACAATTCGTGTTCTATTGCATCTGCAAAATAAAAAATATATACATTGCCGTTGTTGACCTTGAGAGTGAAAGGGAAGCATTTGTTCAATGTTGGTATTGGCCATTAAGGTGTTGAACGTTGTGTGCAGTAACTCAAAAATAGTAAACAATCAGGTAAGTAACTTAACTATAGCATAAGAAATAAATTAATGAAAGGAATAGACCATAAGTATTCTGTTCCCTATATATATAAACTTATAAACATAAAATCTTATTTCATATATATATTTCAAGGAAAACCTCAAGAGGAGCATTTTGCATCTTGAAGGAGGAGGGCATTGGGCCCTAGATAACACACGGTAGCTTGGATGCTTGCATGGAGTCCTGGAGTTGACTCGAGGACACTTGCTTTGAGATAGTGTTCATGCAAGGGGAGTGGACCAAGTGGAGTACACTGCTTAGGGTGTTCATTTGAAGTCTTTGGAGGCTTGTAGGAGGCGCATTGGACACACTTGATGGGGTGCCCTTGCATTTGGAACCTTGCTTCTGGATGATATCACCTTGGAGCTTGACATTTGTACTCTTGGAGTGTAGTGCTCCACATGTGTTAACTGTTAACCTACATGTATCTTTGTAGGTTGCTTGTAAGGGCATAGGCCCACATATGTATTGTTGGATTTCCTTACCTCTCATATATATAGAGGAAGGAGAGAGTCCTTTCACCATCAAAGGGAAAGAGAAACCCTAGAAGAAGTTATGAAAAGGAAAGATGACATCTTTGTTGGGGGCTTGCTCTTGTGACTAGTGTTTAGTCTTCTGAAGAAGACATTGGAGATGACGATCATTCACTCATCACTCATTCTTTTTATTTTTAATTTTGAAAAATACTTCGTATGTTCATAGAAAAGCATTGAAAATAGAGATGCAAAAGGTGGAAGAGTAAATCCAATAAGATTCATAGCTTATTCTTGAGAATAACTAAAGTAGCAATAAAATCAGAATATTCGATAGGATCCAAAGATTTTGCATCTTTGATCAACAATGAACCTTTTGCCATTAGTGAGTGATGTCCCTCGTCTTTCCACAACGAAACAAAGGAAAACAAAGAACTTATCTCTTGATCAAAGACAAACTTACACCTGAGCTTCCAAAGCACAAACAACATCGAGATTCATAGATAGTGCCAAAGACTAGAGATGGAATCTCTCACGAGAAAGCGACCATCCCCAATCAAAGTGTCATGCCAATGTATCATGCTTTGAAACAATGTGCTCTCCCAAAAAAAGTGCTTGACAATCTTTGGCCACTAACATACTTGGTAGAGGCCATTAGAGAGCCCACTCTTAGCTAGCCGAGCTTTAGATGGGATCCCTTGATAAATGACCAGCCAAGAAAACACCTTTAGCTTACAAGAGAGTTGCATCCACCAAACACTATGAAGCCGACAAACCGAACGGTCCTTCGAATCTAATGAAATCCAACTCGCATTGAGGATTGGTGAGAGGGGGTGGCGTTGATGAAGAGCTTAATATAAACAATGGGAATCATAAAGAAGCAAAGGATGACCAAAATTCCACCACCAGTCTCTTTAGAATGGCCCATGCATGCTAGTGTTAATCTTGAACTACTCATACTTTGAAATGAAATCATGCAACTCAATGATCGATAAACGATCAAAAGCAAGAAGACCAAACACTTGGTAAAGAGGTCCTCACTCTTTCCATGAATGAGAACCAAGATCCCACAAATCATGTCAGTAGAAGATACCCTTTCAACTCAACCTATGCGTCTGAAAATGTGGCATCTTCACCACGCTCCCCTTGCTAACGCCAACTCCATATCGTTTGACAAGCTAAATCCCAACCTATTCGATTACCCTCCCATTGTCGAACTAGAGGAGCCACAACTGTGCATGCTAACCAAATACTACTAAAGAGAAGGGACCTAGAGATTTGAAAAAGTGAGGGAGATGAAATGATGTCACATAAGCCAAAATCCCCTTGTATTCTACCAACATGTTGCATTGAAAGCAATCGTTGAACCTACCAGGGTATTGAACCCTCAAGGCACATCACCACTAGAATACTACCTTGGACTGCAACATCAATCAGACCAAGGCCTCCCTTATCCTTATGCATAATACAAACATCCCAAATGACTAAGGGGAGGCCTCTCACACCACCATACTTGGACCACATGTTTGATCTCGTGATCTACTCCATTCGATGAAATTGAGCTTTGTTGGGGAACCAACATGACACATAATAAACACGAGAAGCCTAAAGAATGCGACCCACCACTGTCAACTTGATTGCAAAAGGGAGATCCTTATGATGCTAGGCATGAATCTTGCTCTGCAACTGAAGACACCAATCCCACATGGCCATAGGTGATAACCTAGTCCCAAAAGGAATACCAAGATATTTGACAATCAACCCAAGGTGAATATGAGCTAAGCAATAGGAATCCAATCTGGGGGATTTTAATGAACATAATATATATGTAAACAATAAATAAAATAATAATAAATATTAATAATAATAAACACTAATGATATTTATCTAAGGGTCATAACCCTTCATGAATAGTCACCAAGGTGCCCCTTTAGGGAATATACATACGGGCCCTCTCATTGTAATTTGATCATCTGATATTCTATACATTTATTATATACTTGTCCTTTATGGATTATAACCTATTGTCCTACTTAAATTGGATATTTAGCTATTGAATTACTATCTCTCTTGAGAAATGAATATTGTTCGTTTCAGGGCTCATCCAACCCAAGAAGCCAAAAGTCAATTTTGTGAGGGCCAGCGATGGCACCAAAAGCACCACAAAAAGTGTCCAAGCAAATAAGAGCTCCATCAATTGAGCCTAGATCTGCCCTCACATATAGGAGGGAATCATCTACAAAATGGTTATTATTATTAACCATCTCTGAACCATTTGGAAACATAATACCCTTGATTTGCCTTGCAATTTGGGCCACCTCCAACAAGTAACCCAAGGAATTAGTAGTCAATACATACAAATAAGGCACCAAAAGGCAGCCCTGCCTAATCGACCGATGTAATGCTATCCACGGGGACAAGGCCTTGTTGATAGAAACAAATGCCAAGGCATTGGTGAAAAGAGTATTCACCATAGCAACACACTAGGAACCAAAACCTAAGCACACCAACATCTCATAGATAAAAGACCAATCAACCCAATCACTCATCTTTATCACACTTTTGTTATAGATGTGACTAGGAGGAGCGCACTTCTTCTCTCTCTCTCTCTCTCTCTCTCTCTCTCTCTCTCTTAGTCAGTAGGGTTTTTTGAGCTTGTTGGAGCATCTTGAAGACTAGGGTTAAGGTGTCATCCCTTGGAGATTCAGAGATTAGGGTTATGAGATGAAACTCGAGGTTGGACTTGTTGAAGAGAAGAGATGTCTTGCCTTGGAGAGCGTGCTTGAGTGATTCATGCTTGTTGGATCTCCTTGGTTGAGCTAGGGTTATCTTGGTTTTCCCTAGATAGGGTTTTGCAGAGCTAGTGGATTGTACTAGTCTTTTGATAAGGATATGGTATGTACATGAACTTATCTTTATACTCATTAATTAAGTTTTTAACTATTGAATACTTGTGTAAATTGCAGATTTTATTTTCAGCCATATATATTCGTCATGATTTGTAATTTCCAACTCTATATGTCTTGCTGATTTGAAATAAGTAAAAGGGGAATTGCTAAGTGATTTAGCATCATAATTGAAGAATAAAAGGGTAGATTTGACTACTGTTTTACAACTGTCATAAGTGGTTTTCAGATCTGTTATATGTATGATAAGGTTTCCCTAGAGGGCTGAAACTTATTAGAACATATTAGTATCATATCTCTTGAATTGCCTAGTGAATTGGGGTTGTTATGGGTTGAAATATTGTCTGTTGTTGCTGTTGTTTTGTTTATATTTCATAATAGCCCTTAAGTTGAAAACTCATAGGGTTAAGATCTGAGAAACCTCTTGTTAAGAAGTGAAATTTCTGCTTTGCATTATGAGTAGAAATTTCCACAATCTTGGAATGGTGTGGTTGGTTCTTGCAGCTTACATTCTTCAAGTTCTGTACCGTTATTCACTTCCACTCATGGGAGGGTTTGCTTGATGTTTGTTACCAACTTGTTTGTACCATAGTTGGATTATCTGAAGAGCCGCCATTTGACAAACATGATAAGTGTTTGACTCCAGTGTATCAGATGATCCAACATTTGTGACTAGCCAGTTTTGTTTTTGAGTCGACATGACCATGGCCCCATGGGGGTTTGTAGTAAAGTGTGCTAGTAGGATCTGAGTGTCTCGGTTCCCCATGACTTGATTAAGCAACTAAGGTATTCCAGGGAGTTTTTTCCCTTGTCAATTATACTTTGCCTATAGCCGAGCTATAATCGATGAGGTTTTTTCCCGCTCCTCCAAAGCTGGAATGCCCGATTTTGAAAATTTTAGCCATGGGGGGTTATTAGAGTCCAACTAATGTATATAAGCCTACTAGACACTCTTAGAATAGGTTTTGGTCATGTCCCAAGTCTCTAGGACCCTTAGAAAAAATTTCAAAATTTTTTTACCGGGTCCGTCGAGTTTGGGTTTTTTAATTTTTTTTAAATTTAATAAATTTCTCTATAGTTTAAATAGAGAAATAATAATTTGTAATATGTCAGTCGTCCGGGGTCCGAATTCAGTGGTTGATGGCTCGTTTCATAAGCCAAAAATCACACATGACCTATGGACCAGCTAAACCCAAGTTTCGGATGTCATTTAGGCCTCATAATTAATATTTTCTCTAAAAAACCCAGTTACAGAGAAATTATTAATTAAATTAATAAATTTGAATATTTTGGAGAAATCCAAATCTCTCCAAAATAATCAGAAATGAATAAAGTAAAAGGATGAATGACATGGCACCTGGCATTAATGAAGATTCCAATCAACTCCAAGCAACTCCAGTCAGCTATCCAGTCAGCACAAGTGGATCTCTCACATAGAATTCGCCCTCCATGCATGCAAAGTCGAGTTTGTGATGTGGAATGGGCATTTAATGGAAATTGGTTGGTAAATGAGTTGCATTTAAGGAGAGTGGGGGCACCTTGCCTAGGTGGAGGCCACCTCCCACTCACAACTACCTTGAATGAGGATTAAAACTCCAAGCACCTACCTCAAACTCACGCCACCTACCTCAAGCTCACGTCTTTCTCTTATGAGGTGCGAGTCCTACCATGTGGCGTCTTGTTATTTGATTGATGGTGTTTCCAAAGTGGGATGGGGGGCGCCTTGCCTAGGTGGAGGCCACCTCCCCATCCACATCATCCACAAACTCGAGTTATTGGTGAGTCTAAGCTCCAAGCTTGGATTTGATTGAGGTTTTGAGAGGAGTTTGACTTTGTGTCAAGAGCCATTGGTTTCCATCATGCCAATTCGACCTAGGGTTTTAGCTTTGAGCTTTTGTTATATAACAGAGGCCATTTGGGCTTTATCTTCATGGAGATTTTGAGCATGAACACTCTGCCAAAATATTGTTGTAATATCTGTTTAACATTGAATAAAGTTTAGACTTTGGAGGTCCATGCTGGAGCAATTGGGATGTACTTCACACTATTGGTGATACCTCTTTCATTTTGTCTATTGATCATGCAATTTCAGTATTAGATGTATCATGTATGTTTTAGCTTTGATTAAAAATATATCTTTCGGTTCTTGCATGCTTCATTAACAAGGTTTTTGCAGGGGTTTCCCAAGGTGGAGAAAGGCTTATTAAAGACTAAGTCACTCTTCATTCAACAGTGGTTATTGGCATCTAATCAATCTGTCTTGCAGGTCTTCATGGTCTTTTCTTCACTTCAAGGAAAGAAACGCTTAACTAAGAGAGTTTGGTCTCTTCCTCCATCAACAAAAGTTTTCTCAAACACCTTGGTTACTTAGATTTGAGCTTTTTTCTTCTAGCTCCCATTTTCCTCCTTGATTTCTCCTTGCTTTGATATCCATGCTTTAGATCACCTTCCTCCTCCATTCGTTTTTCATCACCCTTGTCTTCAAAGCTCCTTCCTTTCGTTTTTCTTCTATAGATCACCCTTCCTCTCGTTTTGCCCTAGATCTACTTCCCCTTCTCTTCTTTCGTCCTCCTCTTCCTCCTAGTTCCCACTCTCTTTTTCATCTCGTCCATCCTTCATTCCCTTGCCACCTTTCTTCATTCTTTTCTCCATTCGTTTTTTGTCCTTATAGTTCCTCACGTCCACCTTCCCAAAAAGCCCTAAAAATCACAATAAACTTCAAAAAACGTTTGATTGAGTTAGTGTTAGATTCAATTTTCAGTCTTAGTTCTTTTATTTGTATCTCTTAGCTAGTTTGATCTCATTTTATGAATTAATCTCATGCATTGGAAAGGTAGATTTAAAAGCATCCTAGATCTCAATCTATCTCACTAGTTTAGCTTGCATTGTTAACTCTAGTTTCAATTTTTGAAAGATAGAGATTTTTTTATGAAAATTTCTCAATTTTTTTTTTATGATCTAGATCTCTTTCCTAGTATGTTTTAAGCCACTTTTGTTCGCTGGTCCGTTTTCCCATCTTAACTTTTTTGGGACCATTTTCCATGTCATTCTATGTTTTAGATCTCATTTTGCAAATATACACTTAGTTTTAAAGTTCATTTGATTTTTCTAACACTAAAGGGTGCCTTGAGTTTTGGTTTTCTTGTAGGTACTTTGGAAGTGTAAGAAATTCGAAAAGTTTTAAGAGAAGAGACCCAAGCTAAAGTGGTAAGATTTCAAACAAAACACAAGAAGGATCCTGTTATCACCTATTTTGTACAAATAGTTGAAACCTTATTGAGCCGCCAGTGTTGGAACACATCAGTGTTCACTTCCAGAGTATCTGGGTTTCAGAATGCAGCAGTTAGCCAGTTTTATTTTTGAGTCGACATGACCATGGCCCCATGGGGGTTTGTAATAAAGTGTGCTAGTAGGATCTGAGTGTCTCAGTTCCCCATGACCTGATTAAGCAACTAACGTATTCCAGGGAGTTTTTTCCCTTGTCAATTATACTTTGCCTACAGCCGAGCTATAATCGATGAGGTTTTCTCCCGCTCCTTCAAAGCTGGAATGCTCGATTTTGAAAATTTTATCCATGGGGGGTTATTAGAGTCCAACTAATGTATATAAGCCTACTAGACACTATTAGAATAGGTTTTGGTCATGTCCCAAGTCTCTAGGACCCTTAGAAAAAATTTCGAAAAAATTTTATCGGGTCCGTCGAGTTTGGGTTTTTTAATTATTTTTTAATTTTAATAAATTTCTCTATAGTTTAAATAGAGAAATTTCAATTTGTAATATGTCAGTCATCCGGGATCCAATTTCAGTGATTGAAGGCTCCAAACTTAAGCCAAAAATCATTCATGATCCCCGGACCAGCTAACCCTAAGTTTCAAACAATTATTTGGCCTCATAATTAATATTTTCTCAAAAATTAAAAAAATGAGAAATATTAATTAAAATATTCAATAAATAATAAATTGGAGATAATTTAAATCTCTCCAAAAAAGGCCAAATTGAATAAAGTAAAAGTCAAAATAACATGGCAAAAAGCATTTATGATGATTGAAATCTTCACCCACCTGATTCAGATCAGTTTCGGAGCACTGGGAGTGATCTATAGTTGAGAAATTCGCCCACCTTCATGCAAATTCGTTTTTGTGATTTGGAAATTGATTAATGGGTTGTTGGATTTTGAAATCAATGCATGTGGGGCTCCTTCCTCAAATTATGGGCTCCAAACTCAAGTTTAAAGATGAGTTAAGATTCCAAGCTCGATTTGGTTGGTGTTGACATGGATTTGATTGGTTTTTGATGGAGTTTTTGGCTCTCTTCATTACCAATTCGAATTAGGGTTTTAGCATTGAGTTTTGTTATATAAGAGAGGCCATTTGGGCTCTCTTCATGGAGAATTATTGTAAACTTATTCTGCGGAAATTGTAATAGCTATTGGCTATCATTGGAAATAAAGTTGGCTTTGGAGGCAATTTGTGTACACTTCTATTGGTTCGTGAGCTATTGATTTCTTTGAGGTAATATCTGTAATGTGTTCTTGATTTATGCAATTTCAAAGTTTGATTTAAATACATGCTTAGATCTCTTTCTTAAGAGCGCAGGGAAAACATTTGATGGTCCCAATTTGTTTGCTAGGCTTAGGCTTGAATAGTATAAAGAGTGCAAATTGTAATCGGTTTTACTACCTTGTCTCTTCATGCGTTTTTGTCTAACTCTCTATATTTGATCAAGCTTCATTTGTGTAAGTTTCTTGTGCATTTGCAGATCTTCAAAATGGTTGAGATGAGATGAACTCGGTTGTATCTCCCTCTTCTCCACCAACAAAAAGCTCTTACTAATAGTGTGTTTGCAGGATACTTCCAAGGAGCAAGATCTTAAGATTGGCATCAAAGCAGAGAGGGTTTCCTCTTCCATCAACACAATTTCTCTCTTCTTGGTTACTTGTTACTTGGACCCATCTTCTTCTTGTTGAAACCCATTTTTAGATCTAAATCCAAAGTTGAAGTTCTTTACTTTTAAAGCCTAGATTAGTTTGCCATAAGGTTGAAGTTCCTTCAACCTTGGGGAATAACTTGGGATTTGTTCCCTTGTGCTCTCTTCAACACTGTCGCATGCGTATCATCCAGCTAGCTGGAAGGATTTCTTGGATAGTGTTTTACCCATCAAGTGTTTCACTTGATTTTTCCATCCCTCATCCATTTCGTTTTTTCCTTTGTCCACTTCACTCTTCCCATTTTCCATCCATTTCAAAGTTTGCCTCTCTCTCCCTCATTCGCTCCCCTTCCTTGTGAGCCTCTTCCTTCCCTTTCGTTCCCTTCCTCTTCCCCTCATCCATTCATTTTTGCCCTTGATCCTCTTTTTTCCTTTGTCTTTTTCCCTTTCCCTTCCATCTTCCTTCCATCCATCCTACAAAAGAAGCAAAACAAACAAAAGAGGTTTGAAGTAGTTAGTGGTTTTATTTTTTGAAAAGTTAAGTTTAGGCATCTCAAAATATCATTTAGGGCTTGCATTTTAATCTTTTGTCTTAAGTTTTGTAGTCTCACTTAAAGATAGGAAAGTTTGCATACAAGCTAGTTCAAAAAACTTGTGGTTCCAACCTCATTCCCATAATTTTTTGGAGCACTTTAGCTTGCTGGTCTGTTTTATTTAAATTGCAATTTTAATTCAAAATCTCATGCACATTGCATTTAGGGCCTCATTTTTCAATTCTAGGTTCAAGTAGCTTCAAGTCTTAATTTTTTTCAACTAATGCTAAAGGGTACTTGTAGCTTGAATCTTTGTTGTGTGTAGGTGTGAAAAGAAGCTAAATCCAAAAGAGAGCTCGAAGTGGAAGAAGAGCAAAAATCAAGTAAAGAGAGGGAAAATTGCAAAACCAAGAAAGAGCTTGAAAACAAACCTTGAAACCATGAGTGTCTTTTGAAACAAGCTATTATCCTTTGTACAAACTCATAAGAGTTTTCTCATTTCTTTCCAAAATTTACTTTTCTCAAAAGACCTTTCAAGGGCTTGAATCCCAAAGGCATTTGTAATCTCATAATAAAATTTAAAGTGGAGGAGGCCTCCACTTTTTTGGTTTCTTCCCCATTTGGGAAAGAGTATGGTGTTTGGTTAAGTTAGATCTTTCAGTCTTTTGCTTTAAAGTAGTCTTTGTTTCATCTTGTTTCTTCTCTTCCAAGTTTTGATCAGAGTAAGCTAACTTTGGGATTGTGTCCCAAAGGCCACATAGTTTTGTGGTAGCTTTTTGTTCTCCGTTAGCATCTTGTGGACATCCAGCTAGCTGGAAGGTTTCAAGGACTGACGGTTCTAGTGATTAGCCTTGTTCGGAGGTTGATCCCACTTTAGAATAAATCTGCTTGGTAGAACACTAGATTTTGTTTTCTGTTATCTTCAAAGCATCTTTCTTTGTGGTTATCCGTATTTTTTCAGTCATTTTCAGTTTCATTTACTTCTTTAAGTTTCACAATCGCTTCACTTTTTGCAATAAAACGAACGAAGCCTCTTGAACTTGGCCAAATCCAAGTCAAGAGCACTCTCTGTTGGAGAGCATATAGATTTGCACTTTCCCCTTGCATTAGGCATTTTAAAGTAGGAAGTCTCTTGAACTGTGCTCTTAAGACTAAGTCAAGAGCGCTCTCTGTCGGAGAGTTGAACAAGTGCTCATAATAATAAAACACTTCAATCCACTTTTCCCTTTAATTAATTTACTTTGGTTGTGTGTCCAACACCCGTATGCTCTGCCAACTGGAAATGGTTGGGCTAGTACTCAGAAAGGTGAAAGACTTGTTAAGCTCATAAGTGATAACTAATAAAACCTTCACCCCCATAACCAACCAATCCGGAGTTGAGTGATAAGATAAGTTCAGTGGGTAATCTCCTAGTTTGGGGCGCCGGGTTACCATGTTCAACCTCTAGTTTGCTGGTTAGCATTGCGCGACTTGACTAGAGCACTGGGTGGTCCGACATGTCCTTGAACGGAGGCACTTGATACTGTCTTTCCGAACACTCTCTTAATATCCTTGGTTTTATCCTAATAATCAAGAACATCTAAAACACTTAAAATTTACCAAGAACAATTTCAAAACGATCTCACAAACAACTACTTTTGACTTACATTTTTCAGCATCACAAGCATTTCATTTGACTCCATTTGGCACTGGTCTTTAAAAACACTTATATATCTTCTGAATCTGGACCATATGTCCTTGTCATTTGTTTGATCTTTATCTTGTGGATGCTTTGTTTTAATTCCAAGTCAAAGTATATTGTTCATCTTCTAAATTGTATCTTGTGGAATTTGCAATGTGGATTGCGTGTTTAATTGTGTTCTCATCATTATACAAAAACTCCTAAACAACACTCATCCGCATCACCCCACACAAAAACCACTTAAAACACAAGAGCCTTAGTGAAACTCTTTTTTAGAGACTACCCCCCTTGGCTTCGTTAGGAGTTAGCCTAAACGGAGGTGCTGGGATTCAGGTGACAGTACCTGGCTCATTGCTTGCTCCCAAGGCCACACCTCTCTCACTTGTAGTGAAGAAATAGCTTTCGAAAGATTTCCGCTGCTGGTGTGGAGTTTGACGGACAACAGATCCAATATCTAAAATCTATGACTATCCTTTGTAAAAGCAAGCAAAAACTTGCTTCTTCTTTAAATTTTTCAAAGTTTTATTTTCATTCCAAAGTCCTTCAAGGTTTTAAAACCCAAGGCAATTGTACACGATTAATAAAAATTTTCAAGTGGAGGAGGCCTCCACTTTTTTGGCTTTCTTCCCCATTTGGGGAAGAGTGTTGTGATTGGTTAGATTAGATCTTTCGCTTTCTGCTTTAGAGTAGTCTTTTATTTCATCTTGTAATTCTCTTCCAAGCCTTTGACCGGAAGCTGTATCCTTGGGATTTCGTCTCAAGGGTAGGACCACATAACTTTGTGGTTATTCTTCCTTCCCCGTCGGTTTCCTTGGTAGAGCTTTCAGCTAGCTGGGAGTTCTCAAGTGCAGGCGGTTCTTAGAGGTCGACCTTGTTCGGAGGTTGATCCCACCATTAGTGTAAAACTGCTTGGTAGAATACTAAATCCTTTATTTATTTCATTTTATCTTGCAAGTAGCATGCTAGCTATGTTTCATATCTATTGAGCTACCACATGATTTAAATTTTACAAAGTTTTAACATTCTGCTTTCACAACTGCTTCTATTTTCTTAAAATAAACAAAGCCTCTTGAACTTGGCCAAATCCAAGTCAAGAGCACTCTCTGTCGGAGAGCATTGTTAGATTTGCACTTTCCCCTTGCATTAGGCATTTTAAAGTAGGAAGTCTCTTGAACTGTGGTTTTAAGACTAAGTCAAGAGCGCTCTCTGTCGGAGAGTTGAACAAGTGCTCTTAATAATAAAACACTTCAATCCACATTCCCCCTTAATTAATTTACTTTGGTTGTGTGTCCAGCACCCGTATGCTCTGCCAACTGGAAACGGTTGGACTAGTACTCAGAAAGGTGAAGGACTTGATAAGCTCATAAGTGATAATTAATTAAAACTTTCACCCCCATAACCAACGAACCGACGTTGTTCAAAAAGTATTCAAAGCAGTTCTCAAGAGAGGCGCCGGGTTGCCCAATTTGTGACATAGTGGCTGGTTAGCATTGCGCACCTCGCTGTGATCCAAACAGGTCAGACATGTCTCTTAAAGAAGCTGCTTAGAATGTCTTTCTGGACACTCTTTTGATATCCTTGGTTTTGGCCTAATAATCAAGACCACTAAAATCTTTAATTTACCAAGATAAGCTGCAAAACGATCTCACAAACATTTATCTCGAACACTTGTATCAAGCATTTCAAATCACTCAGACATTTTTTGACTCCGTAAGGCACTGGTCCTTAATCACACATTTTATTTGCTTATTATCAATCTGGAGTACTTGTGTTAATTTTCGGAAAGAGTGATTTATATCTGATTTAGTGTATCTCTTATCTTCTCTTGCAACGTGGATTGCGTTATCTTGGTTTTATTTAAAGCATTATTGTGTCTCTCACCTTCAAAACTCCTAAACAACACCCATCCGCATCACAATACTAAAAAACATTTTAAAACACAAGAGCCTTAGACAACTCTTTGTAGGGACTACCCCCCTTGGCTTCGTTGGGAGTTAGCCTAAACAGAGGAGTTGGGATTCAGGTGATAGTACCTGGCTCATTGCTTGCCCCCAAGGCCACACCTCTCCCCACTTTCTAGTGAGGGAGACAGCTGTGGAAAGATTTCTGCTGCTGGTGTGCAGTTTGGCGGACAACAATGTCCAAAGCTTCCACAACCTCGTTTTCTTACTCTGCTGCATTGGCCCAGCTTCATCGTCCTTCTTCTAATGTAGGATGAGTGGTCATCGAGCCAACGCATTATGCAATTTTAATCTCCATCGTGGACTTCCTCTTTGGGCACACTTGGATGATGTGGTAGAAGCTCAGCTTTTAGCTTTGGGCACATGGATTCACAGGTTATAAGAATGATTTAATAGCTTGAACTAACATCCCTTGATATTGAAACAATGATAAATTCAATGTTCAATGGTTCCGGCACTTGACAGAAATGAATTTTAAAACTGAAACGTCATCACTTTCATGTGCAAGCCTCTTTCATGTGCTTGATCGTGAAACTTTGCTTGTGAAGGCACTCTCCTTCCTATTTCATCATTGGTATTTTGAAAAACTATAAAATTATCAATGACCTGCAAATAAACTTCGAGAGCCAAATTTGGCTAAGAAATAAAAAATAATATAAATTTACCAATATTTTTATCTAGATCCAGGAGAAAAGAGAAAACCGACAACTATGACACGAGGGGAAAGGAAGAAATCAAAGGCAGAGAAGCAAAGGGTTGTCACAGCGTTTACATATGATGACATAAGAATTTTGTATGATTGAATGACGGAGGTCGAAGAAGAAACCTCCAAGTTATCCGAAGAGAATACCATGCAGTTGTTTGGAGGGGTAACGGATCAACTCGAAGGACTCCCACGAGCTATCCTGGGACTTAGTTTAGCTATAGTTTAGAAGGGAACTGTGCTGCACACTGAGGGAATAGTGGAGGAGGAGGTGATTCCCCAAGAATCTAGTACTTAGATGGGAATGGTAATACAGTTTCTTCCAAGGGAATTAAGTTTCGGTGATCTCGGCCTACAGAACAAGTTCACAAACTGATGTATCATGAGAAGAAGCATAGCATGATAACAACATTAATGAATTTGAATTTCAAGAAAACATTTACGAAGAACATCAAGAAGCAAAGAATGGTTTTTCCAAGATGATTGTCAAACCTTGGGAAGAATTACAATTAAAAAAAATGATATGGATTAGGAGCAATAGACCCGGGTTCGACTCCCGACAGAGGCATATCAATACATCTTGTTAGTAGCTTATTGTTCTGGATTTAATTGTTAATGATATTTCAAAACTTTAAGATAAAGATTTGAATTAAGCAAAATGATGGAAAATTGTTATGAATTCAGGTTGTAAAATTATTTGGTGATAGCGTGATACAGGTTCAGTGGCATATAACATAATGCCAAGCGCATACCATATAATATTACAAAATAACCAAGTCAAGATGGCCAACTTAGATTGCAATGATAAATTATGGACGTCTTGCAGAGTTAGCGCTACATGCATAGTGGGACTTCATTTATAAGAATTCATCTATAGGAAAGCATTTCATGAAGTACAACATCACATATTCAAACCTTAGATATCAAGAATCATGATTACTTCTAACTAAGCAACTCATATTCACCATCAATATTCTTAGTTGGCATCATTATCAATTTTGAGAGACATTCGCACAATGGAAATAAGATAACACAATTAAGACATTAAATAACACTTATCTTAAATGAAGCTTCTCCAAGCAACTGACTGTGCAAGAGAAACATTCCACCCAACCATAGGCAATTTGTCTAGATTATACTCTTTCTACTAAGAGGCCACCCCCACGCTAAGCATGATTACCTTAAGGAAAGGGGAACTATCCAAATCTCACTCATGGCTAACTAGGCATACAACCACAACCAAGCTAGCCTCTACTGGGCTAACAGGCCGTTCAAATTCACATAGACTCAATCTTAAGCCAAGCCAACTTCTTTTGGGTTAATAGGTTGTTCCAAGTGATAGAGGGGAAATGCTAAACTAGTGACTCACCAAAGATTTATAGGAACCTCATGCAACTTCATCTAGATTGGGGTCCACATTACCCATCCCACACAACACCAAGAAGGTACCCCTTCACCACTCAATGGTCCCTCATGCGTCACCTTCTTCCAGGTGCTATTTTAGTGTGTGCATAGAAAGACCACCCAAACCCCACTATTCTTCCAAGAGGTCACAACCTTCACTAGTCTCCTTAGTCAGTTATGTGCTCTACATTGCTTTGGTATTCAATACCATCAATTAACCTTGTGCAAACTATGTTAGTTTCGGGTCCACAATACCCTCCCCACATGACACCATGAAGGTGTTATTCTAGTGTGTGCATAGAAATACCACCCAAACCTCGCTATTCCACTAGGAGGCCACACAACCACTCTTGAATCCCAATCCACTTGGTACTCCATTCCACTCTTCCCACATATCAAGATTTCAGATAAAAACCAACAAGGGACAAATAGTCAAATATCGTTTACCTCCAGAATCACAAACACCTCGCGCAGGCTCAATTAGCTTGGGGTCCACATTATCCACTCCACACAACACCAAGAAGGTACCCCTTCACCACTCAATGGTCCCTCTAGCGTCATCTTCCTCCAAGTGCTATTCCATTGCGTGTGTAGAAATACCACGCAAACCTTGTATCATCTGCCTACAGGTTCTATCTTCCAAGGGCTCACAAATCTTGACTACACACAACCAAATAGTTCAAGGGAATTACTCTAGACACTGTCCAACAAACCACTCAGGTTCTAACTAGACTCAATAAAATTATCAGTGACTTGAAAATAAACTTTGTTCAGTGGCTTTACCTTCCTGAATTCTCCAGAGGCACTCTCTTTATGAGGCTTCCTTCTCTTAGATCTTTGGTTTGAATGCGCTAAACTATTTGACAAGCTTTCTGATCTACTCAATTTTTTGCTCGAGGTTTCTAATGGAGACATGCTTATTCTCCTTCTGCACGCACTTCTTTCCTGCCATTGTGACCTTCCTCTAGAGTGATTGCTCTCACTCTTTCCATCCTTACTACCATTGTTCTATTTCAATCATAGATTGACTTTTCGTTGAAGGTATGTTAGGCTCTTTAGTATGGTAGCGGTGATCTGATGCTACTCTTCACAGTGTGCCTTAGTAAACCTTTCATTGAAACTTCTCATGGTTTCAGCCATATCTAGAGGTGTGATTTGTGCCCTCCTTCCATTGGACTATGATTCTGCATTACCACCTTGCACATCCTCTCCCATAGCATCTTCTTTTTGATCATAGGGATTTTGTGCATCATCCATGTTGACCATTCAATTGGATAACTTCTTGATTCTTCTGCTCCCTACATTATTTCCTTTGCTATACTGATCTTTCTATTGTTGTTGCTAGCACTGTGCACAAAGGAAACTCTATTAACGAACACATTAATAACCTTAATAATCACTTTAGTAATACCGCACTGGGTTCCTTTTGCAGCATAGGCCTAGTGTTGAAACCATTGCTCTGATACCACTCTGTCACGTCCCCAAGTGACCTTTGTGGCCTATCGTGACCACGGTGGATCTTTTTTTTGTTCTTTCTTACTTGCTTCTGATACCAAGAAATTACTACGTCTAATGTTGAGTCTGTTGTCACCCAAAACTGACATGCGTGTGTTGAAGCCCAAAAATGAACACACCAGCTCGATGACAACTCTCAAGAGAGAAGCCAATGCCACCACTCTCCTCTCTTCCTCGCTTCAGGTTGGCTCTTCTCCAACTCAAGGGGGGTATCCCTAAGGTAGGATTGCTAAGGCAGGTGCAACGGAGGGCGAGGTGAATCGAAGAGGCTACTTTAGAGAAACAGTTGTAACAGAAAAAGGTATTTTGAATAAGCGATGGGAAAGAAGGGATGATCAATCCTCGAGGAAAGACTAGTGTCAGTACCAGAAGGGAGAATGGAGTCCAAGGGGGACTCAAGGGAGCCTTGTGCTTCATACAAGTGAGATTAGTCTAGTACGTTCCATAACCAAAGACGAGGAGAATATAAGTATAACTGACTAGACTCTATTACTCCTATGATCTTTTGAAAACATAACGTCAACAAACAACTTGACAACTGCAAATGCTTGCCCAGTGGACTAGATTATAGCCTTCTATGCTAGATTTACTCTACAGCTTATAATGAAACCCGCAGCTATGAAAGAGACGCTCGATCTGTCCTAAAAACCCAGCATGGTATTTTTTCTATTAAGCTCCAAGGGAAAGAACTTCCAAAATTTTTCCATGTTTTACAATGAAGGAGGTTGGCTTTTTATAGGCAAAAAACCTCTTATGAAAATAAACGAAGATAAAATAATAAAATATTTGGAGGAAAAGTTGGATCCTAGATCCACTTTTCTCTCCAATCGAATCCCCAAAAGCTCATTATTTTTTATTAAAAAGAATTCCCTGCTCAGCTAATTCTTTCCACTCAAAAGTGGACAACCAACCATAAAGTGGGCAGCTGTCAGCATTAACCCTAAATACCTCCCATCTGTGTTCTCCAACAACTGCTCAATACGAATGGATGATCAATCGGTCGCCAATGAGACCGGGGGTTTAATTCTCAGCTTCTCAACGTGGAACTTTGATTGGTACCTGGCTGTCAATGGCAAAAGTGATACGTGATCAAAAAATATGACACCACCCCGTGAGCTGGTCCAGAAGATCCACGACAGCGGAGCTCAGGATTTCCGCGTGTCAACCATCGGTGTCTCTTTTAGAGAGAAATAGCATAAACCGTCGAATTTAGGTATGGACACGACCTCCAAACTAGCAGTGGCCCGATCAAAAGTAGATTCATTAATCTGCTCACGAAATTAAAGAAAAATCTCCACGCAATCGACGTAATCCACTGCACATGATCCGGGGTCAACAATTGCCCTGTGCGATGTGGAAATCCCCATGAAGTGACCTCTGCTGCCTAACTTCCACCGAGCTGATTAAAATGCTGAACACCGAACTCTAGCCTCGAAGGTAACTCTGCGTTAAACAATCAGATGGCAATTGTAACCCGTGAACAACTGGCACAGATGCGTGGATAAAACTCTGTACTCGGCTGTCAATGGAAGGTGGGTCCAAACTCCACATGAAGGAACGCAGGACTGTCAGGTGCGATAGCCAACTCCGACTTGTAATCGGCTGCGTGTTGGAGTTCAGCGTGAAATGATGGACGGGAACAACCACGAGTTTAGCTTAAATGGCTACGATGAATCACAACTCCATTAATTCAATCTAGATGCAAACCACTGCCATAATGGAAATGAAACGGGGATCACTAGCTGGCTATGTCAGCTGCTCCAGAAATTCTTGGTTTATCTCCGAGCTACCCCCAAACAGCTGTAGGATCTGAAGTTGACCATTGATGCAATCGGATCTTTTAACGTTTCCAGGCGGATGGATTCTCTTGAGAGCTCGACATACAAGCATACAGCAGTACAGTCATTGGTCTTCAAGGTTGGGGTTTTACGCTTCCATGCACGAACAACTGTCTCAACAAACACTTTTGCTGCAGTTACCCTAGAAAGTGCAGAAGAAACGATGCTAACAACTTCCTGTTTTGACAGAACATCTCAAACCCCGAATTCAATAAAATGTGTGTAACCCTGCTTCTATGAATGCATCGCAGAATGTAGTCACCCAGCACGTTACAAGCTTCTATGACTCTAGCTTAATACAAGATAAAATGTCCCGCTGCAGTATCTTTCTTTAGTGTCTGGCTGCTAACTGTTTTACTTCATCGAGTTATCTTTCCTCAGCAGCAACATCCATCAAGTCTTTGAAGTTAGCTGATTTCCTCAATATTATAGCCTTTTGGATTTGACTGCTATTTGCATCATCTTCTATGTCAACATTAGAAGTCAAAAATTCACTTTTCTAATGCCAGCTCATTGTTCTTCAATATTTCAGCCACTGTCACAACCATCTCTATTTCTAGACCTGAAAGCTCCATTTCATCATTGTTTTTCCAGTATCTCTTGACAATATCCACATAGAATAGGAGGGGCTGTTTCGTTAGAGTTTCGGGCTCTGTTGATGGTATTTTCAACCATTTATGCTCCAGATTTCTGCACAGTTCCAGTGTCTCTATCTTTGGCAGTTCTCACAATTCCAATCTTCCATTTAAAGGTTTGGCTTCCTCTTGTTCTTCAAGAGCTTCGGACATCTACAGAATTAACCACTGCAATAGGCAACAGATCTGCATATTGATTCTTCTCAAAGTGGAATCTTGCTTTCAGGTAGTACATCAAAGAACCTTGTAAACCAGAATCACCAAGACTGTTGAAGAATGTTAGAACTGTGATGTGTGTCAAAATCGAGCTTGGCTGTAGTTATGTCTTTTACATTTTGAAGGAGGGGAGCCCTGTTTATCCACTAGCTGACCAACAACCCTCTGAGTACAAGCTGGTAGTGCATTCTGAGCCTTCTCCACTGTGTGAACACCCCTGTAAAAGTGGGGAGGTAACAGAGTCATTTGAGCGTAATGATGCTATGGAATACAAAATCGAATCTAAATATAATGAAATATTTTTGTTTAGAAAAATAATTAAATAGATAGTGATCCAGGTATAGTATATACAACCATATTCAAATATGAGACCTCTTCACTGAAAATAAAAAACAATAATCGAATTTAATTCAAACATAAATTAATCAATCCAGACTAACAGTACAGATGGATTCAAACTTTAGAAAACAGGGGGACAAGAACACAATGGATCCTCTGCCATACACACCATGTGCGTGGAAGGAAGTTTCAAATTGTCGTTTTCATATCAAAGGACTGAAAATAAATTCTATGAATCGATAGACTTCGTGGATGAATTCAAAGTTTTATAGCATTAAACTGGTAAACATAAAGCCCAAAGGCTGAAACTCAACTAAAATACCTGGGAATAAAATATGCAAAATCTTACCGTTCAACGGGCTTGGGCTGAGAAACCGGCGAAGGCATGAACTGCAGAGCGTGGGGTAAGGATTGAATTACCAGAGGGACTGGAATGGCAGTTGGAACAAAATGAGGCGGTTGAACCATGCGAGAAGAAGAACTCTTTTGCTGTTGCTGAGCATTGCTAGTCCCTCCATTGGAGACATAATCACCCAATATTTGACAGTTATCGCAATTCAAAGGCGGCAGAGGAGCTGGCCCATTGCCATGCCCGCCATTATAGTTGGGGAACAATTTCTGGCGACTCTGTGATCTTAAGCATTTTTTTAGTTTCTTCTTCGTCTTTTTCGGAGAGGAGCTTCGCAATCTCGAGCTGGGTATTCATAATAATATTTGTTCTCTTCAACTCCATATCAACCCTCCTCAGCTAACTCTAGTTTATGAAGTATGTTAATGGTATTGAAATCAGCAATACTCTGATGGCACTTAAAACAGTGCTATGACGTATTTCTCCCAGAATTGGAAGTATAGGTCTGCCTCTAAAAACTGAGCTCCTTCCTTCCTGTTCTCTTGTTTCTCTTCTTTCGCTTGCAAATCATCATGGAAACCGCAAATTTAAAAGCAGCGTGAAATAGTAGACAACATAGAAAATCAGTAGTCATCGAGGAGGGGGGAGAGAACTAAGAAATTGTTTGGGGGGGTGTGGTGTAGCCCATGCTGCTTGTGGCATCACTGGCTCTGCTTCTATTTGTGGAATTAGCAATAGGGCTGATGGTGTCTGCTTTTGTAAGCAGCTGGGGCAAAGGTATTTGTGCTAGACCCACACTTGGTTGACTGCTCTGTGGGATCTTCTAGGGAGGGGGTGTGCACCTGTTGAGTTCTTGCTTACCATGTTTTTTTGCATGTGCTATGGTTGGTGGTGCAACGTCTTGGATTTACTCACTGATTAGATGGTGTTCCTCTGTTGCCTCATCCCACCATGCGGCTTCCTCTATGTATTTTTGGGGTGCCCTAGGTTTGGATTCTTGATACAGTGGGCGGCAATGTTGTTAGACACAATAGCTCACTGAGGGGGGGGGGGTGAATCAGTGAGCCGGGACTTAAATCAATTTCATCTTTTTCTTACCCTAACCCAATATCATTTGCAATTTCACTTTAACACTGTTATCAATCTCTAACTATACTTTCATCAATTATATTCATCAAGTCAAACACATAATCATCAATACATCACAAGAGACACAGGATATAAGCTTTGTAATCTTTCTATATTTGGTTCAACCGGCTACAACCGTGAGGTATATCAGCTACAACTGAATCAGAAGCACCTACTTCTATTCCAAGACTCTGCTTGGTCTTTTTCTTAGATCCTACTAAGAAAAATAGTTACGAGGCCCTGCTTGTATTTAACATACACATTTATCACATTACATTACATAAATCATCATTCTATTATTATCTCAGCAACTTGAACACATCATCATCATCTGTCAGTCATATCAGCATATTGTCATGTCATCATTCTGCCTGTAGGTTCTTCTTCATTCTGTCCACAACCATGTAACTAAACTGCCCAGAACATGTCATTGCTGCTGGCCTACCTCCATTCTGTCCATTCACTTTACACCATACTGCTGCCCAGAAATCAGAGATAAAAAGTCTTCATCATGCTGCTACTATTATCAACCAAGCATCATGTACTCATCAACCAGCCAACCCAGAAATAAGAGATTAACAAGAAATGATTTACTGCTGCTCCTGCTGCTGCCACCGAATTGTCCTCATTTTCTCCTAATCCCCGAAAATCAGAGCTCCCTCACACTCATCCGAAATCTTCTACTCGGTTGACATTTTCATATCAACAACTTGATCTTTATTTATACTTGTCTTTCATCCATCACTTTTAGGAGGCCGACTTGTCATTGATTATCTTTTTGATTTTTATTTCACCAAATAATATTTTTGTTTCCATATTTTTCTCATCAAATATATATAAATATATATTTGGTCTTTTTGCCATGTCATCGTGGTATTCATGCCCACATGGTTTCCATTTTTTATGTCCGCATCATCCATCAAGGATGCCCACAAACCATCAACACATGCCCACAAGGGCCTTTTAGAATGCCTTCAAGGGCTATAAGATATGCCTGCAGTGCATCATAAATATGCCCGCAGTGGTCTTTTAGAATGCCCACAAGACCACTTAAATTATGCCCGCAGGGCTTCTTCTGCTTGCCCTTATGACTCCCACAAAAATGCCCGCAATGGGCTTAGAGATGCCCACAAGGCCTCTGAAATGCCCGCAATGCATCCTAAAAATGCCCGCAGCTGTCTCTACAAATACGCTTCCTCAAATGCCATGTCATGCTTCTTGTCCTCCATGTCCTCAATGCCTTGTCATTTGTTCTTGTCCTTGTTTGCTTGCCATGTCCAAGTCCTTTGTGCCATCTTTGTCTTTTGTCCATTGCCATTGCCTTGTCACTTGCCATATCACCAAGCCATGTCTGCCATGTCATCATCAATCCAGGTCCTTGCCCTTATCAATCAAGCTTTGTCATTAATGCGTTGTCATCAATGACAACCATATTCATCAAATGTGTCTTGTTTTGAAACAGGCCCTACATTGGAAGGAAACCTGCTTGTAATTAAAAGGTTATGTCCAGGTGTAGCCTTTAGCTACCAGCTCGATTTCTGCCAGGAAACCTTGTTGAAATCCATGTCTACGGAGATGCGAGCATAGGTAGTGATATGCCATCATTGCATTTCTACACTCCTGAATTGGAATTTGCTGAAGGCATTTTTTATCCCCTGCAATGAGTCAAATCTCCAAAAGTGCAGGGTAAGGTTGGGCATCCTTACCTAGATTGGAGTAGTGGAGAGGGAGCCTGAGGTAGGATCAAAGGTTGGAGTCCGTGGCTTCATGCAGAGTGTACTTAATGTTAAATTTCAGATGATGGTAACCAGATTTCACACCTAGAATTTACACTGTATGATGTAGGACACATAAAATCTAAACATCAATCAAAACAATTAATTCTGAATGTTGTAAAATACAAATACATCACACGGAAAGCATGAACAAGTACACAAATCCAAATTCTCAAATCTGCATCTGTATTTTTTTTATTAAAAGAAATTCAATTGTATAGCTTGAAACACTAATTGCTAATCACTAGCTCTGTCACAAAACTTGATGAATACAATCACCCACTCTGCCTTCTTTTATAGATGAAGGTAAGGGTCTTACAAATTTAGAAACCCTAGATTTAGAGGCTACCCCAAACCCTAAGTTTAGCCTAGGATAGTGTGCCTAGAATGGCTGAAGGAGGTTGCCTAGATAGGAGCACTCAACTGCTGGAGTAATTAGCACATAAAAGCATGTGTAACCTGCTAGGGATTAGCACCCTCCTAGAATATAAAAGCACATGAAAAAGGCAACTATTCTACTTCTGGAAAAAGAAATAATCAGTGAAGTACCATTAGGGAAAATTTAGAGTCTAAAATGGGCCTCCGAAGGAAAATAATAAAATAACAGTTAAGAATTGTGGAGGGAAAGAAAAAAAACTATGTTTTTGTGTATTTTCAATCTATTTCCTTATCGGTTTACTAAACCTATCATGAGATCAACATTTAGACACAAGACATAAAGATCTGGTGAAGTTTGTGGATACAAGGGTGTAGATTGCCTTGTTTGTGACCATCTGCATCCAACAATTACCCAGACTTGAGACTTTTAATAATCCTATTCTGAGATCAATATTTAGACACAAGACATGGCGAAGTTCGTGGGTCCAAGGGTGTGGATTGCCTTGTTCATGACCACCTTAACTGCAAGCTGTCAGAGGAAGACACTTCACTTTGATGGTGAACCCTTCCTTGGTCCTCCCATGTACTTTCTAGGATGTGCTGTCCATGCGGGACCTTATCTTCCTCATTGAGATGCATGAGAGCCCCAAGAGAGCACTCCCGCCTATTACAATATATATTTGGGTTTCAACATTTAGACACAATAGGTGGAGATCTGGGGGAGTTCATGGGTATAAGAGTTGTTTGCCTCATTTGTGATCATCTCCGCTCTGGGGTGTCAGATGAAGACCCCTTCACTTGGATGGCAACCTCTTTCTTGGTCCTCTCCTGGTACTTGCAAAATGTGTTCTCCATGCTGGACCTTATCTTCCTCATTGAGATGCATGAGAGCCTCAAGAGAGCACTCCTAGCTATTAAATATTGAAATGGAGGAGGGTAGTTTAGTTGGAACTGAGAAAAATACGACTTACTGTGCTTGATTCATAGACATGATTCTGCAATAAACAGAATGTCAAGATAACTTACAATAAATTTGTAAATGGTTCATTATACTCTATAGGATGAATGGCAAGAGTGTAGTGTTATGTTGCTGCTAATACTAGTAACCCATGCTTACAATTATGTAAAATTAGATACTTTTTGTATTTGCAAATGGTGCTGCTTACAATGGCATTATGAACAGCTTGTAGGCAACTGGAAAACAATGAATAAGGATGCCCATGGAAATTGGCTCTAGCCATCAACTATGTTGACAATTTGCATTACTTCTACCTGGACTTATATTTCTCATTACCTTCTTTTGCTGACAAATTTGCACGTTCCTACTGTTTTTCTCAGGAACTTGGTATAGGATGAATGGTAAGAGTAGTAGCATTATGTTGCTGCTAATACTGGTAACCCATGCTTACAATATTATGTAAAATCAGATACTTTTTGAATATGCAAATGATGCTGCTCACAATGGCATTGTGTAAAGCCTATAGGCAAACAATGTATAAGGATGCCCTTGGAAATTGGCCCTAGCCATCAACTATGATGACAATTTGCATTATATAATATATACTTCTCCCTGGATTTATATTTCTCATTACCCTCATCTGAGATATCTACTATTTATTTGAGATGTTTTCTAATTGAAAGCCAGTTGACTTTTTTAACTGACAAATTTGCATGTTCTTACTGTTTTTCTCAGGAACTTAGTATAGACGTTAAGCGGGTACATTTAGAGAAGGGTGCAAAAGTTGAAACACGGCCTGCAGTAGTGACAGTCATGGGGCATGTTGATCATGGGAAAACTTCCCTTCTTGATGCTCTGAGGCAAACATCTGTGGCAGCAAAAGAAGCTGGTGGTATCACACAGCATCTTGGGGCCTTTGTTGTGAACATGTCATCTGGAGCATCGCTTACTTTTTTGGACACTCCTGGTCATGCTGCCTTCAGTGCAATGCGAGCAAGGGGAGCTGCAGTTACAGATATAGTGGTGCTTGTGGTAGCCGCCGATGATGGTGTTATGCCTCAAACTCGTGAAGCCATGGCTCATGCTCAAGCAGCAAATGTGCCTATTGTGGTTGCAATTAACAAATGTGACAAGCCAAATGCTGACCCCCAAAAAGTACGGATACAACTTTGTGCAGAAGGTTTAGCTCTAGAGGAAATGGGGGGTGATATTCAGGTAGTTGAAATATCTGCAACAAAAAATATTGGCCTGGATAAGTTGGAAGAAGCACTATTGCTCCAGGCTGAAATAATGGATTTGAAAGCTCGTATTGATGGTGATGCTCATGCATATGTTGTTGAAGCACGAGTTGATCGTGGCCATGGCCCTTTAGCTACTGCCATAGTACGTTCTGGAACACTAGTGCCTGGTCATCACATTGTTGTTGGTGCTGAGTGGGGTAGGATAAGGGTTCTGCGTGATATGTTGGGCCGACCTGTTCCATCAATGGGTCCTTCCATGCCTGTCGAGATTGAAGGGCTTCGAGGGCTTCCATTAGCAGGAGATGAAATTATGGTAGTTTCCTCCGAGGAGAGGGCAAGAAAGTTGAGTAATGGAAGAAAAGTTAGATCGGAACAAGAGCGACTTAGAAAACAAAGTGAAGAGAAAATTGTGATGCCTGATGATGTGGATGAGAAAGTGGAAATGGTTGAAATGACACTTATTGTTAAGGGTGATGTTCAGGGCACTGTCCAAGCTGTAACAGATACATTGAAGGGCCTGAATAGTTCTCAGGTGAATATGAAAATCATCTATTTATTTTACATCAGTATTTTGTAACTTTGAATAACTAACTTTATTGGATTGCCAGGTGGTTGTCAATATTGTTCATACAGGAGTTGGGGCAATCTCTCAAGCTGATGTGGATTTAGCCCAAGCATGTGGGGCAGTCATCGTGGGTTTCAATATACGCAACATGCCAAGTTCTGTAGATGCAGCAGCTCGTCAAGCAAAGATAAATGTAATATACACGTCCTTGTACGCTGTGCTGATTTTTATTTTTTGATTGATTCTCTAGTTTCTTTTCACTGCACTTGCCATCATTCAAAACCTTCCCTGTACCTTGACCTTGTTTAAGTGTTCTTAACTTCTTTCTTCAGTGAATAATTCTTGTGCATGATAGTGTATCTGCCACTTTAATTTCTTTATTTAAATGTATATGCTTTATATCTTCGTTAGGTATAGGGTCAGTAGATTTGAATTTTACAGACGAGCTGTTAAGTGGATTTTGCTCTTGACAAGAAGTGTTGCAAACATGAGATAGTGGATAAATAAAGTTAAAATATGGACATCAGGAACAGTCACAATTTTTGTCCTTTTAGAGTAGTTTACAACAAAAGGAAAACTTTGTACAGACCAGGTTCATATCATACTGATGTTGAAAACACAAGAAAATTAAGACAATTTCATAGAATAAGCAGATAAATTACTGACAAAAAGCAGCATACCCTAGGTACCTCGTCCTTGCCACCAATCTTAGTAAAAAGAACACATATTAGAGTTAAGAAAGGTCAGGTTAAACACAGCTAAACACAGAAGGCTTGAGGAGAGAAATTGAATCTGCAGAAGATGTTGCTGAAATCATAAAGACTACCACCACCACATGCAAAGATAATGTGGAAATTGATCCGCCAAGAAGCACTTTAGCATCTAATCATAAAGTAGTGCCATGCACAACCTAACAACAAAACGCTGTACATCTATGTCAGTGTTCTCATTTTGGGTACCTTTTGCTGAGATGCCCCATGGGTTTAGTAAAACCCTTAAGAACAAAATGTTGCACATCTCCTTGTGTCATTTCATTATTAGTACACTTTTGATCAGATGCCTCCTAGTTTACAAAATCCCTCTAAGATACAGGTGTGTAGTATTTTCATGATTCATGTAACTGGCCATGCCTCTTCCACTGAGGTAAGAATACATTAATTGGATCGGCAGTTCTGTAGTTTCAAAATAAATCCTACACATATAAATACAGCATTGCACAATATATGCAAGGTTAGAAAGCTTGCCTTCATGTGCCTTTTGAAAATATTCTTGTTCCTCCTGTCATATGATAGGTACTGGTATTATTTTTTTAATAATTCTATCAAGATATGAGTTACTAATGATAAGGCACAGCAAAGAAGTCCACCTTCTCTGACCTAAACTTGTAACACACACACATTTATTTATTGCTAAGAAAAATGACATTTTTATTAATCTGGGCTTTGGAAAGGCAATATTACATGCTCAAGATTGTTGGGGCACACTAAGTCAACCCACTTTCTTAGACTGTAAACTTTCCAGTGGATGGGTAGATATAGCAGTGCTGCTCTTATTTAGAATACTTATGATATACAAGCCAAAAAAGCCCCATCAGACCACCAGATAACGAGAAATCCACATAACAGAAAAAACACAACAATTAATAATACCATAAGGATGCTAGCCATAAAATTCCTCACGCAGGTACCGGGGGAGGGAAGATATGCTCTTCCTCTGTTAGGACTGACTTGTTGACTATTTCTTACAGTAGCTTCCCAAGCTTCCAATCCAAGCAGTTAGCCACTTTCTCAATCAATACAATTTATCCTCTATAACCTGCTTGCAGTTATCACCAAGTCCAGAGCTCTAAGCTTCAAGCTCATGTCCCACATATCATCATCCAGTTGCATTAAAGTTGTCTGCATTCCTTTTCCCTTCCTCCAACTTCACCCCTTAGCCTGCAAAAGTGAATCTATTGTTTCAAAGCTGTCACTATGGCATACATGCTCTTGCACAAGCCGCTGTTCTTTGGGTCTTCCCATTCGCAAAAGCATGGTAACTAATGAGGGTGTTGTTGAGTGAAGCTTTGAGGATGAAACAAATTTGAGGGCTGGATAGTGTTGAGTGTAGTTAACATGTGCTAGTATAGTTAGCAATGATACATTGAGAGTCGGTTTTTGAATCTGAGCCTGCACTGACCTAAACTTGTAACACACACACACACATTTATTTATTACTAAGAAAAATGACATTTTTATTAATCTGGGCCTTGGAAGGGCAATATTACATGCACAAGATTGTTGGGGCACACTAAGTCAACCCACTTACTTAGACTGTAAACTTTCCCGTGGATGAGTAGATATAGCAGTTCTGCTCTTATTTAGAATACTTATGGTATACAAGCCAAAAAATCCCCATCAGACCACCAGATAACAGAAATCCACATAACGGAAAAAACACAACAATTAATAATCCCATAAGGATGCTAGCCATAAAATTCCTCACGCAGGTCCCAGCGGAGGGAAGATATGCTATTCCTTTGTTAGGACTGACTTGTAGACTATTTCTTACAGTAGCTTCCCAAGCTTCCAATCCAAGCAGTTAGCCACTTTCTCAATCAACACAATTATCCTCTATAACCTGCTTGCAGTTATCACCAAGTACAGAGCTCTAAGCTTCAAGCTCATGTCCCACATATCATAATCCAGTTGCATTAAAGTTGTCTGCATTCCTTTTCCCTTCCTCCAACTTCACCCCTTAGCCTGCAAAAGTGAATCTATTGTTTCGAAGCTGTAACTATGGCATACATGCTCTTGCACAAGCCGCTGTTCTTTGGGTCTTCCCACTCGCAAAAGCATGGTAACTAATGAGGGTGTTGTTGAGTGATGCTTTGAGGATGAAACAAATTTGAGGGCCGGATAGTGTTTAGTGTAGTTAACATGTGCTAGTATAGTTAGCAATGATACAATGAGAGTCGGTTTTTGAATCTGAGCCTGCACTGACCTAAACTTGTAACACACACACACACACATTTATTTATTACTAAGAAAAATGACATTTTTATTAATCTGGGCCTTGGAAGGGCAATATTACATGCACAAGATTGTTGGGCACACTAAGTCAACCCACTTACTTAGACTGTAAACTTTCCCATGGATGGGTAGATATAGCAGTTCTGCTCTTATTTAGAATACTTATGATATACAAGCCATAAAAGCCCCATCAGACCACCAGATAACGAGAAATCCACATAACAGAAAAAACACAACAATTAATAATACCATAAGGATGCTGGCCATAAAATTCCTCATGCAGGTCCCGGCAGAGGGAAGATATGCTCTTCCTCTGTTAGGACTGACTTGTAGACTATTTCTTACAGTAGCTTCCCAAGCTTCCAATCCAAGCAGTTAGCCACTTTCTCAATCAACACAATTATCCTCTATAACCTGCTTGCAGTTATCACGAAGTCCAGAGCTCTAAGCTTCAAGCTCATGTCCCACATATCATAATCCAGTTGCATTAAAGTTGTCTGCATTCCTTTTCCCTTCCTCCAACTTCATCCCTTAGCCTGCAAAAGTGAATCTATTGTTTCAAAGCTGTCACTATGGCATACATGCTCTTGCACAAGCCGCTGTTCTTTGGGTCTTCCCACTCGCAAAAGCATGGTAAGCTGGTAACTAATGAGGGTGTTGTTGAGTGAAGCTTTGAGGATGAAACAAATTTGAGGGCCGGATAGTGTTGAGTGTAGTTAACATGTGCTAGTGTAGTTAGCAATGATACAAGGAGAGTCGGTTTTTGAATCTGAGATAGATAAACGCCAGAGTAGTGTGTCATCAACAGTTAGCATGGCACCACCAGTTAGCAGATCATCTAGTAGTGTCTCTGTTGGACTTCTAGAAATACAATATGTAGTAAATGCCCATTTACACATATGAGTTCTTGCCTCTGACAAGCATCTGCGTCAGAATCGTCATTTGACAGTTTCTCCTTCACAATTATGTCAGAGCCACCCACTTATAGGATCTTCTAGCACTTACCCTGTCTGTTGGTTTCTTAGTGCATGATAGATCAACACCAAAAAAGTTAGCGCATTGTCATCCAGATTTATGTTAGTGCTGCGGCGTTTTACTTGTTAATATTTTTACATTGTTTTACTTATTACTTTTTAGTTTTTACTATTCTTTAAAATTTATTATTAAATTTTTAATTATTAAAATTTATGTCTCAATTATTACTATGTTGGATAACATGACAACATCTCCTCCATAATGGTTCGGAATTTTACTTTTTATTTTTTTACATTGTTTTACTTTTTAACTTTTTTACATTGTTTTGCTTATTATTTTTTCCTATTCTTAAAAGTTATTGTTAAATTTGTTGGATTTTGTACAACTTCGGAATATATTATTCATTATATTTTATTTGTACTTTCAGTGTACTTGTTTATACCTCCTAAGGGAGAAGAATTTTATGTAATCAATTATGTAAAAACACATGAAAGAATCAAATGTAAGCCTTGGGGTGCAAAAGAAACAAAAAGAAAAGATTAAATTTAAATTATTTATTGCCCCCAGGTGAAGTCGGCCCCATTAGGGAATTTTCCAGTTTTGCACTTGTATAAATAGGAGGCTAGTGCACCTCATTATCTCATTCACTCACTTAGCAAGTGCACATCACTTGGAGGAGGCTGATTTCGCATCACTTGAAGGAGGAAGCTTATTTGGGGCATCTACGTGTGAAAGATACTTTCACATTCTTTCTCTTTTCTTATTTGTACTCTGATCTCAGAATTATCATCTCTCTGCGAAGGTTGCTGGGTTATCTCCCATTTGGGTTTCCTAGGATAAACTCAGTGTCGTTTTGTGTTGTCTTTCTTCTAGTGATCTTGGTAATGCATTTATGTTTTATGCTATGAATGTATGAAATTTAACATGGTATCACAGCAGTTCTAGAAGAAGCCATTGCTGAAGCATTGTCGGAACCAACGTTGAAAAAGTTGGACTCGGCAAAAAGTCGGCAAGGGTCCCGAAAACAATTTCTCGGCAACATCGGCGAAAAAATCGGGAAAAGTCAAAAAAAGTCGGCAAACATTAAAAAATACAAAATACATTCATTTTTTTCAGAATTTTAAACATACAACGTAACAATAACATCAGATAAACACATTGGAACATAAATATGAAGAAATCACTAATATATAGATGTAGTGGATGCAAATAACTCGGAGTGGTTTGATTTCAATGACTCGGACTGTTAAAAAATACATACAATTTTAATGAAAAAAAAATATATTAAAGATTCCAAGCTATGATTCCAAACCATTAGAGACAAAATATTATCATAATGGCACCAAGCGCAATACATATCTAAATCAAAATTGAAAAAACATAATCATCAAAATCATTGTCTATGTCGAGATCGTATTTATCAATAGCACCATGTTCCCCCACCTCTAGGCTCTAGACTTTGCCTCTGCCTCCAATCTCGAAGTTGATCCTCCAAGGACATCAATTAACACCCTACAATTTTGTTCAAACTTCTTAATCCAAGCGTTAAAATAAGGTAGAAAGAGCTTCCCATGCTTAATAAGTGATTTTGCTTGACTGAAGGGTACATTTTTTTATTAAGGTCATGACAGTGGAATTCAAACAACTTTAACAATCAGGCATCGACACCACCAACATCAAGGTACATAGAGAGTTTGATGTACTTCATTAAATTCCAATCCCTTACCCACATACATGATAGAATCCATTGGAAACGTTGGAATCCTGAAATCCTGAAAACCATTAAGTCTGTTGAATTCTAAATGGGATCTAAAATCCTACTTTTTGCATATGAAGTCTGATGAGGTTGGAACCACTCTCAAACATCCTGAAACAATTAATGGTAATGTTAAAAATTTAAGTAAAAGGATGGAAAATGAAAGATAAAGAGAATGTCACTTTTACTTTAAGAATTTAACATTACCATTTAGTATTGTTGCCATCAATGTTACGTGTACAAAACTCATCAAATTTATAAAAAAAAAACCCGAGTTTTTAAAACTGTGAAAAAGCCTAGGCGATTTTTTCTATAAACTCGCGATTTTTCGGAAAAAAGCGCCGATTTTTTGAAAAAGTCGGAAGTCGCCGATTTTTTAAAAAATCGCGATTTTTGCGAGCCGATTTTTCGGCAAGGGTTACACCTCGCGACTTTTACAAAAAGTCGCGATTTTCGGCGACTTTTTCAACGCTGGTCGGAACCCTGCCGGAATTAGGGTTTCATCTTGTGAAGTATTCACCCATCATTTTGAAGAAAAAGAGCCATGGGAATTTTGTTTTTGGCAAGACAAATCCATTGGTGAAGACGGAATTCAATTCCGAGAACTTTCAATTTTTGACCTAACTCCATGGTTGCAGCAGAATTAGGGTTTCAGTTTTAACTCATCTCTCTCCACAGATTTGGACCAGCCCACCCTCTATTCAACTCTCCTTGGCAAGGCGAATTTATCTGTGGGTTCAGTTTTTCAAATTATTAACTTTCATTTTTGACCTAGCTCCTGCTAGGGTTTCTGAACCAGATCTGCAATCAAGATGATTGGGATGGGATGAAGGTTGAAGATCGTTTGGAAGGAGCTTCCAACTTTATCTCCTGGAAATCTAGGGTTCTACTCCTAGAAGAAAATGATCTCTTGCTATATGTAAATGAGAAGGTCCCTGAACCAGAAGCCGAAGAGGATAAATCTAGATGGAGAAAGAATGATGCTAAAGCAAGAAGAATTCTTGTGGATTCAGTGAGAGACCATTTGGTTCCTCAAATATCAAGAAAGAAGAATGCTAGGAAAATGTTCAAGACCATTATGAAGTTGTTTGAACACACTAGCCTAAATGTATCCATGACTTTGAGAAACTAGCTCTCAAATATGAAGATAGCAAAGTTAGAATCCATTGCTTCATACTTTATGAGAATCGCAGAACTCAGAGACAAGCTCAGCACCAGTGGAGATCCTATTGGCGATAAGGAGCTTGTCCTTCACACTTTAAATGGTCTTCCACCATCATGGGAGTCCTTTATCCAAAGCATAAGTGGTAGATCCAAACTACCAAAGTTTGACAAGCTTTGGGCAGATTGCTCTCAGGAGGAGACAAGAATCACAACACGTCGAAGACTCCATGGCCATGGCACTCAACCTGAGGAGAACCAAGCTTTTGTTTCTCATGCCACGAAGGGTAAGGGAAAAGGTAGGAAGTTCCATAAACACAAGCACCAAGATTGGAGACCAAGTCCTCACCCAGATCAAAAGGAGAAGGACATATCTCAAGTTCAATACAATAGGTGCAAAAAATATGGACACTACGCAAATAACTGTTGAAGTTCAAGTAAAAGGAAGCATGAAGCCTCAACTACTGATGTAGAAGAGGATCATCATCGCAAGAAGCAAAGGGATGATGATCGTTCGGAGTTCCTCTTCTAGAAGATCCTAATGCAAGAACATATATCTCTTATGGTTCCCACAAGAAGGCAGTAGGGGTCCACACACCAAAACAATAAGAGATAAGTATTTTGTTTTCTTGCTTACATAGATCTGGTTTTGTCTTATATGTTTTTTTTATATGCAGATCTAATGTATTGAGCAATTGATATAGTTTACCCTATTATATTATGCATATGAGCTACACAACATTTCATGAAGTTAGTCTAGATGATATCTCCCTCCTACATGCTTAGGGTAGTGCACACTCTTGATGGCATGGTCTAGTGGAGATAACAGCTTAGATACTTCCCAGAAGTGTTTGATAGACATGTTCGTGATTGTTGTGATAAAGTATTAGCTAAGATACCCGTGTAAACTATTTGTTTTTCCATTTGATTATAAAATGTCACTGATCATCAGTCGGGATTTGACTTGTAGGGAAAAGACCATGTGATTTGGCCTACAAGAGAAGACTTGTTCCGATGGACATATGAATCCCATTGATGTTCAGTAAGAAGCTTCCTGGAATATGACTCTCAGCCTAGAAGGATGACCTCGGAGGAAGCTTTCACAGAAGTGAAACCATAAGTAAGCCACCTTCAGATATTTGGTTGTCCAGTCTTTATACATGTGCCCAAGTTGGAACCTTCAGGCAAGCAGGGAACCTTTGTGGGATACAGTGAGTCTTCAAAGGCTTACCGAATCTACATCCCAGGGTCCAGACAGATTTAAATCAATAGGGATGTGACCTTTGAAGAAGAATTAGCTGTCAGGAAAGGCAAAGGATCAGACATGGAGATCGATGATGAAATGATAGAACCAAAGGAGATGAGATCATCTCCCCCTCTAGTTCAAGAGGGAGTTAGCAGAAAAGGATGAACCTATCGATTCCATTGATCCAATTGATATCCCCAGAAATGTTGCAGTAGGTCGGAAAAGACCTAGATGGGCACAATAGACTTAACATGGAGCATATGGGAAATACAAGGCTAGATTTGTTGCCAGAAGATTCTCTCAGAAAGAGGGAGTCGATTATGATGATACACTTGCTCCTGTGGCTCGAGATACTTCCATCAGATCGATCATAGCTATTGTTTCAGCTATGAGATGGAAGGTGCATCAGAATGATGCAGACCCCAACCTTTGCTTCAAGGTTGCAGATGATGAGTCACTGATTTTTGTATTGTATGTTGATGACTTGTTTCTCACAGGAAATGAGAAACTCATTGAATGGTGTAAGAAGAATCTCGCCTCTGAGTTTGAAATGAAAGATCTTGGATTGATGCATTACTTCTTGGGATTAGAAGTATGGCAGAGGCAGAAAGAGATTTTCCTAGAACAAGGAAAATACACCATTGATATATTGAAAAAAATTCAGAATGTTGGACTACAAGTCCATGGCTACTCTGATGGATGCAAATTGGAAGAAGTTGAGAGATTCTGCTTCAGATTCTGATTTGTTTGATCCCACAATTTATTGCCAGTTGATTGGGTCATTGATGTATCTGGCCAACACCATACCAGATATATGTTTTGTTGTGAATGCCCTCAGTCAGTTCATGTGCGAACCAAGGCAGATTCATTGGATTGCTGCAAAACATGTGCTCATATACTTACGAGGCATTGTGCGATATGGATTGAAGTATGCTTCAGATGGTGACCTGATATTGCAAGGGTTTACAGACTCAGATTGGGCCAGATGTGTTGCAGATCTGAAGAGTACTTCTGGATGTTGCTTCAGTTTGGGTTCCGCAGTTATTTCCTGGTGCAGCAGGAAGCAAAACTTAGTAGCACTCAGTACTACAGAGGCCGAGTACATGGCTTCTAGCATAGCAGCTCCAGAAGCAGTTTGGCTTCGTAAACTCCTGGCAGGATTGTTCGGCCAGATTCCAGAGTCGACCGTGATTCACTGTGATAACCAGAGCTGTGTGCAGATGTCAGTGAATCCTGTATTTCACGACAGGTCGAAGCATATCAAGATTCGATATCACTTCATTCGTGATATGGTGCAGAAAGGTGCGGTCGAGTTACAGTACGTGCCGACAGATGACTAGACTGCAGATCTCACCAAGGCTCTACCCAGGGTAAAGTTTGAATACTTTCGCGGAAGACTTGGAGTCGAAGAGAACGTATCCCTCCTTGAGAGGGAAAGATGACATTGAGATGCTTGCCCTGCTTTTCCTTGGTGCCTTCTGCAGTCCAGTTACTCAACCAGATATGGGAGAAATCCCATAGGCAGATGAGTAGGACAGTCAGCAGTTGGTTGGGCTCACCCAGGTACCTTCTACAATCCAATTACTCAGCCAGATATGGGAGAAATCCCATAGGAAAATGAGTAGGACAGTCAGCAGTTGGTCGGGTTCACACTGGTGCCTCTACAGTCCAGTTTACTCAGCCAGATATGAGAGAAATCCCATAGGCTGATGAGTAAGACAGTCAGCAGTTGGCCGTGTGGTTGCACAGGTGCCTCTACAGTCCAAATACTCAGCCAAATATGGGAGAAATCCCATAGGCAGAAGAGTAGGACAGTCAGTAGATGGTCGTGCCCTTTTGCTCGTCTGAGATCTCATCCAGGTATGGGAGGACCCCATTGGCATATGAGACAGACAGGTAGCAAATTGTATAGCAGAAATGGTACAGCTAATAATCTCAGATATCTAGGATTGAGTGATTCTCCTGGATCCGGGATTGAGTGATTCTCCTGGACTCACCGAAGGACTGGTGATGATGATGCACAGAGATTGTGTGGACAATCTTCAGTATGCAGAGAGATGATGGAGACATAATGAATGTACAAGATGAAACCCAGATGATCGTGATGCAGATGAAGACCGAAGAATACCTTCCTCGTTGAGAGGGAGTGTTGGATTTTGTACAACTTCGGAAGGTATTATTCATTATATTTTATTTGTACTTTCATTGTACTTGTTTATACCTCCTAAGGGAGAAGAATTTTATGTAATCAATTATGTAAACACATGAAAGAATCAATGTAAGCCTTGGGGTGCAAAAGAAACAAAAGAAAAGATTAAATTTAAATTATTTATTGCCTCCAGGTGAAGTCGGCCCCATTAGGGAATTTTCCAGTTTTGCACTTGTATAAATAGGAGGCTAGTGCACCTCATTATCTCATTCACTCACTTAGCAAGTGCACATCACTTGGAGGAGGCTGATTTCGCATCACTTGAAGGAGGAAGCTTATTTGGGGCATCTACTTGTGAAAGATACTTTCACATTCTTTCTCTTTTCTTATTTGTACTCTGATCTCAGAATTATCATCTCTCTGTGAAGGTTGCTGGGTTTTCTCCCATTTGGGTTTCTAGGATAAACTCTGTGTTGTTGTTTTGTGCTTTGTCTTTCTTCTAGTGATCTTGGTAATGCATTTATGTTTTTAATATTTATGCTATGAATGTATGAAATTTAACAAATTTAAAATTTTAATTAAAATTTATGTCAGCTCAATTATTGCTATGTTGGAATGTTCTATAATGTAACATGACATCTCCTCCATAGTGGTTAGGAACGTCACGTTACATAATGTAACGTGACAACATATCCCCCATACTGGGCTGTAGAAGCGCCAGCGCAATTAAGGAGGGCCCCCTTTCATTGATCGTTAATTTTGCCTAGTAATCTGCCACCATCTTATACCCTTAATGACATGGCGGTATTTGACTTATGTGAAAGTTTTATCTGCCTCTGTGATCCATTCCAGGTGACCTTCTAAGTTCCAAGATGGCTTCCTGTTCTTTTAATTCAGGAAGTCTAGAATCATTTTGGAATCTTCTTAAAAAATAAGATAAACCCTTCTCTGATCAAGTCCTAACTGTACTTCAAGCCTGCTTAATCACCTTGACCTCTACACAATTATTGGAGGCTGTTCCAAGGAATAGATTGGCATTATGTTCCCTCAGTGTCTCTTATAAGTAAGTTATAACACCTCCTGCTCCTGTATTCACTGGATTACCCCTGGCGGCACTATCAAAGTTTACTTTCATACACCCTGGATTGGGTGGGCTCCAAGTCTAGTAGCCCTTCCACAAGTAGAAAATCCTTGACATGTCAAGCAGAAGAAACCTAATTAAATCATATCAGAGACTGGGGTTATGTGGCAAGACACCCGTGACATAGAATAATTAGTTCTATCATCAGTAATTAAAGCCTTGATAATTTGCTTGTATACCCCAGGGGAGTTTTAATGATTAGGGAGGGCCCCCTTTTATTGGTGGCTAAGTTTGCAAGTAATCTGCCACCCTGTTATACCCCTTACCTTTTTGACGTGGCCGTATTTGACCTATGTGAAACTTTTAGCTGCCTCTGTGATCCATTCCAGGTGACCTTCTAAGTTCCTTGCTGGTTCTCTGTTCTTTTAGTTCAGGAAGTCTAGAATCAATTTGGAATCTTATTAAAAAATAAGATAAAACCTTCGCTGATCAAGTCCTAACTGAACTTTCAAGCCTGCTTAATCACCTTGATCTCAACATGATTATTGGAGGCTGTTCCAAGGAATACACAGAAGATTGGCATTATGCCCCTTCAGTGTCTCTGATAAACCCCTCCTATTCCTGTTTTTGCTGGATTACCCCTTGCGTCCCTATCAAAGTTTACTTTTATCCACCCTGGATTGGGTGGGCTCCAATTCTAGTAGCCCTTCCACAAGTAAAAATTCCTTGACATGGCAAGGAGAAGAAACCTAATTAAATCATATCAGAGACTGGGGTTATGTGACAGGACACCCGTGAAATAGAATAATTAGTTCCATCATCAGTAATTAAAGCCTTGATAATTTGCTTGCATACCCCACCTTCCATAAGGTTAGGGGGGGTTTTAATGATTAGGGATGGCCCCCTTTCATTGATGGTTGAGTTTACTTCGTAATCTGTCACCTTGTTATACCCCTTTATTGATCTAGCGCTATTTGATCTATGTGAAATTTTCAGCAGCCTCTGTGATCCATTCTAGGTGACCACCTAAGTTCTATGCTGGCTCCCTGTTCTTTTAATTCAAGAAGTCTAGAATCAATTTGGATATTTATTAAAAAATAAGATAAACCCTTTATTGATCAAGTCCTAACTGTACTTTCAAGCCTGCTTAATCATCTTGATCTCTACATGATTATTGGAGGCTGTTCAGAGGAATACACAGAAGATTGGCATTATGTTCCCTCAGTGTCTCTTGTAACCCTTCCTGCTCATGTTTTTGCTAGATTACCCCTTGCGGCCCTATCAAAGTTTACCTAAAACCTGGATTGGGTGGGCTCCAAGTCTGACGGGAGTTTGGCTGTCCTTACATTGTACTGAACTTGTGACAGATTATTTATGATGTTTGAAATTTGTTATTTATGACGTTGAAATTTGAACTTTTTAATTTTATGGTGTAAATTGCAGAGAATAGTTTTATAATCCATAGCATGCTTTTTGTGTTAGACGAAAAGATAGATGAAATGACTTGTTACATCTTAAGAGCACTAACCTGTATTAGTTATTCTGTATTTTGCAGATAAGACTCCACCGTGTAATCTATCATCTACTAGAAGATATAGGAAACTTGATTGTGAGCATGGCACCAGGTATATGTGAAACTCAAGTTGCCGGTGAAGCACAAATATTAAATATTTTTGAGATCAAAGGAAGGAGCAAAGCTAAAGGTGAAGATGCAAAGATCGCTGGTTGTCGAGTAGTTGATGGTCGCATTACAAAAACTGCAAGGCTTAGAGTGTTGCGAAGTGGTGAGATGGTGTTTGAAGGCAACTGCCAATCCTTGAAGAGGGAGAAGCAAGATGTAGAAGCAGTGGGGAAAGGCAATGAGTGCGGCTTAATTATTCAGGAGTATGATGGTTTCCAAATAGGAGATGTCATTCAGTGTTTGGAACTTGTTAACAGAAAACCTAAATTTGTGTCATCAGAGAGTGGTGCTGTAAGAATAGAGTGTTGATTCTTTCAGATTATCTTCAGTAAAATGTAGCAATTTGATCGCTATGTTTTAATATTACATGTTTTTTCTATAGTTAGTGTTTTCATACAGAAACTTGAACTTGAAGATGAGGCATCAAGTTGCATTGATGTGCTCTTCGGCAGTCTAACCAATAGTACCAAATTTTGGCACAAGAGTTCCAGATGTAAGATATGTAACATGTCTCAGATGGTAACAAGTAAACTTCTGGACATGTGAGGAATTGATTTGAGATGTGAAACTTGTCTTGCATCTTATACAAAGTAAAATTCTCAATTGAAATGGGAAACAAGAATTTTTTTCTTTAAAATACATACTTTGAGATTACAGATTTATATTTCAAGACATTATGAAGTGTCATGTTGCCTTGAATATTAGTGTCAAGGCTGCTATAATTTTCGTCTAAATCTTGAAATTGCAGTCTATCGTCTCCTATGTAAATAGTGGGATTATGTCCTTGAATTGCAGTACATATTTCTATTGTAATCAAAGCACCACACCATGGAATGGGTTATTTGAATTGCATTATGGAATGGTTTGCACAAAAGTATGTTTTGTTTACGAAGTTACTTTAACCATGTTTTAAATGGGTGGATAATTTGCAAAAATATATTGTATATGAACAATGGGTAATTTGTAAAAACAAATTATTGTGTATGAAATTTGAATAAGAAATTTTTTATTTTTATTTTATAAAGAATTAATATTATATTTTTATTGTTTTTATTCTTTGTGAACAATCATTTAAATTTTGTATGAAAGGTACACAATAGTTTTGAATAATATATATTTTTGAAAATCACAATATTAAGGTTTGCCTATTGTTATAAATAAACTTTAATCTTAACTTGTAAGTATTTGATCATTTCCATTATGATCTAAAAAGAGAATGAAAATTGAAGATCCAGAGTAAGAAACAAAATTTGAATCTGTTTATTATGATCTAAAAAGAGAATGAAAATTGAAGATCCAGAGTAAGAAACAAAATATGAATCTGTTTTTTCAAATGAAATTTTAAATAAAGTTACAAGTCCATTGCCATTATAAAAAGATGTCTTTGCAAGTGAGTTATATAATAACATATTTTATTTTATCATTTCCATTATGATCTAAAAACAGAAAATGAAAATTGAAGATCCAAGAAAACAAAATTTGAATCTGTTTTTTCAAATGAAATTTTAAATAAAGTTACAAGTCCATTACCATTATAATTTTGAATCTGTTTTTTCAAATGAAATTTTAAATAAAGTTACAAGTCCATTGTCATTATAAAAAGATTTTTTTGCAAGTGAGTCATATAATAACATATTTTATTTGATCATTTCCATTATGATCTAAAAACAGAAAATGAAAATTGAAGATCCAAGAGTAAGAAACAAAATTTGAATCTGTTTTTTCAAATGAAATTTTAAATAAAGTTCCAAGTCCATTACCATTATAAGAAGATGTCTTTGCAAGTGAGTCATATAATAACACATTTTATAAAAGTATTTGAAAGCATTGAATAGAATGCTGCATTAAATATAATGCTAGATGTATTTGATATCAAATCCTTTTGCTGTAAGTATTTGATATCTTTAAAATTAATGCATTATGTTGATACAATATTTGGAATTAAATTATATAGAGTTTAATTCAATTGAGTTTTGTCTTAATTAATCAACTAGCATATATCCATCTTAAAGACGGATCTATTAAGCACCCAGAGGGATGTAATTTCTTGAGGTATATTTTTCTTCCCCATACTGAGTTGTAAGCAGCTCGTTACTCTTGGTGCAATTATCTTAACTAACAAAGTTATGCCTTATGGAGTAATGCGGATCTAAGACTCAATTTTGGTTTTATGATGAATATGATTTTAAATATGATTTTTTTCTTAATAAGTTGTGATGCTATGATGTAATGGATGTCTCAATTTGTTCCATTTGGACTTAATAGTAGATTAGTTCATATCATAAGAAATTGTTGACACATTAAATTATGGTCCTAATTGTACAATTTTGATATTGATTTATTGTTTTAGATAATTTTTATCAATTTGGATCTTATGCGTTTAATTTAATCCTTGGAATAAATTATCACACCTATCTTAATTGCTTAATTTAGGTCTTAGAAAATCACTTGAATTAAGTAAAACTACTTGGATTCTAAGATCTTAATTAGGGTCCTAGCATTATTAAAAGTTTACTTTGAGTATCTAAAATGTTGATATATATAAAACAATTTGGATGTTAAAAGTTTACTTTGGGCATCTAATATTATATTTTACTAAATTTTCTTCAAGAAACACTTCTTGTTTAGGCATTGCACCAAATAACATAAGATTCCTTTGGCTTATGTGCTAGATTTGAGGTGTATTCTCTTTTTGAGACATGCTAATTACAATGGATCCTAGTTTATTAATCTTTCAATCTCACAATGAACAAAGGCCTCTTTGGTCCCTAAACTTTTGTTGATTTAATTTGGGATCTTATGATCAACCAACATCTGGTTTCATGATTGTCAATTAATCCTTATTGGAGAATTATCTCACAATGAACAAAGGTCCCTTTGGTTCCTAAACTTTTGTTGATCAACCGACATTTGTGAGAGCACCTTTGTGGGATTTCGAGGGGCTCGCACCTACCTCAAGGAATAAAGGAGGTAGGGTCCAAGGAGTGAAAGGGGAAGTCTAGAAAAATCACCACAAAGAGGTGAAGCAAATAGGGAAAACTTTCATTTGTTTGTTTTCCCTACTTCAATAATAATATCAAGGTATCTATTATCATTTCTCATTTTTTTCTAACTAGTATTTGAAGGAATAATAAATTTTCAAGACCAAAATTGACCATATTAATAAGCAAAATGATTCTTAGATAATGAATTTGGATCCTAAGGGTGTGTTTTTTATGTACTTTGGGGTTGGGCTTAGAACCCATTTTCATCAAAATTAGTGCTACCAAAAGAGGTAGATTTTGGTTGTTGTCTTTTGTGTTTTTTATGCACTTTGGAGTTAGGCTTAAAACCCATTTCCATCAACATTAGCATACCAAAAGTGGTAGACCTGAGGTTACAAGACTTTACATTGAAAGTAAACTTAAAAGAAACCAAGGGAAGTCTAGAAAAATCACCACAAAGAAGTGAGGCAACTAGGGAAAACTCTTTTATTTGTTTGTTTTCTGTAATTTAATAATAATATCAATGTATCTATTATCATTTCTCAATTTTTTCTAACTAGTATTTGAAGGAATAATGAATTTTAAGACCAAAATTGACCATATTAATAAGCAAAATGATTCTTAGATAATGAATTGGAATCCTAAGGATGTGTTTTTCATGCACTTTGGGGTTGGGTTTAGAACCCATTTTCATCAACATTAGTGCTACCAAAAGAGGTAGATTTTGGTTGTCTTTGTGTTTTTTATGCATTTTGGGGTTGGGTTTAGAACCCATTTTCATTAATATTAGCACTACCAAAAGAGGTAGATCTGAAATTACAAGAGTTGGACTATTCTTTGAAAGTATACTTGAAGAACCCAATTCCATCAACACTAGATAGGTTAATTATTTTGGTTATTGTTTTTGTGTTTGTCATACACTTTGGGGTTGTGGTTGGAACCCCTTTCCATCGAGTTGGGGTTAGAACCCATTTCCATCAACATTAATACTGCCAAAAGAGACAGACTTGAATTAAGAGAGTTAGACTGATATTTGAAAGTAATACTGCCAAAAAAAGATAGACCTGAAGTTAAGAGAGTAAGAGATAGACCTGAAGTTAAGAGAGTTAAACTGATCTTTGAAAATTAACTTGAAAACCCATTTTCAGAAGAGGAAAAGAGTTTATAAAAACCCATGAAAAATAAAAATAATTCCATAAAATTTTGAAAGATTATAAAATCCATTTTTAATATTAATAATTAACAGATCTTATAAAACACACGAAATTAACATAAACATAATCGTAATTTCAAACAAGATTATATTTCCACCCGATTCCCAAAATACTCTTCATTAATTAAAAAGAAGCAAGCTGGCAATCACATCTCCAACTATCTTCAGTTGAAGCTGCAAACCAAACAAGAATTTTATACGCATATATAATTATCTCAATCTATATATCAACCCATCTGCAATTCGTGATGATTCCTGCTGCAAATTAAACTCGATGCACTTCAACACATTTAGTGGAGATTCATAGCGGCTTATGGGCTCTGTGCAAAACCTTCATAGATTTTCTCCTGTGAATTTAACATCTTTGGCAGTGGCATGGCTTGTGGAGCAGGCAGTGGCAATTCATCCTTCTTTACTACTTCAAAATATTCACTCCCAGCATCATGAGCATAGTAACTATTAATGGGTTTGTTATCAGTTACAGCTGAGACGGATAGAGAATAATAAGAGTCTCTATCATTTTTCTCGGCCTAGAAGCCATTGATTCACAAAGCGTCTCCAGATCGCGGCCTGTGGGAAATGCATGCCACATAATATTAATATGAATCAATTTCTGTAGAACCATTTTCCATCCAGGATTTATGATATTAATATGAATAAATTTCCGTAGAACCATTTTCAATCCAGGATTTATGAAGAATTAAGAGGATAAAAATCTTTGGAGGGAATTTTTGGATTATAAAGGATAATTTGAATTCATTCACTGTAAAATGCACAACTAGGCAATGGCAACAATTGGCCAGCATCAGAAAAACTGAAAAAAAATACTAAAAACTCAACATTGATATCACTACCTTCTCTAACTGCGAGTTTAGTGTAGAGATCAATGATATTTGGACAGTAATCTCGGCAGGCCGAAGAGCAAATCTTCCTGGTAATATCTCTCTCGGTGAGAGCATCGATTGACATGTCCACATCCATTTTCTGCAACCCACAGGCGCTCACGCATCCCTCAGACTCGATCATCTCACCTCTCTCTGCCATTATATTGAACGTCTGCAGGTTATGTACATACACCCAAAATATTAACATGAAAAACCAGCTTGGGTGGTAAAAGAAGATATTCATAAACAGCGTAGTTGTATATGTAAAAGAAATAACAATAACAAATATAAATAAACTAACATTGTTCCATTACCGATAGTTAATATTGATCACTGGATTCTTCGATTACGATAAAATTATCTAAACGATTTATGTTTCAGGGATTTAGAGTGTCTAAAACCAACTCAGAAGTTGGACTGCAGCGAAAAATTGAAAGATTTTGAGGCTTTTTTATTGATTCAAAACTTTAAAAATCATAAATTAAAATAATAATAGTAATTAGAAAAAAAACATCTTTATCACTGATGTCTGATAACATATCTCTTCAAACTATTAATTTGCTTTATCTAACCATAAGCTAATTTGCTTTGTCTAACCATAAGCAGAGGCCCTCTCAGCCAATACTAGAAAACTATAAAAAAAAAACACATATTACAGTCAATTGTATCTATTATAAAAACCAAAAAGAAATCCCTTTGCATAAATTGTAAAACCAAATAATTCTTCATAATGTATCTGTCCATCCATAGGGTCCACTTTTATTTTTGGCAAACCATCTGCATCCATCGTAAGTTGTAAGTTGTCTATAGATATAGAAGACAGAAAAATAAGCAAACTTCAATTTAAGTTCGAAAATAAGAAAACATATATAATCCTGTTTTTCCAGCTACCCAATCCACAACCACTTTAAAATCACTTACCACCATGCCTCCACCACATACAATCTAGACAGTAGTACTTAACTATACAATCAAGACAATGATCATAAAAACTCATTTATGAAAATATATATATATATATATATATATATATATATATATATAATCGTATCAAAGTTTGATATGATTCAGCCACAAATCAGTTTGCACAATTACATCTTTTATGGTTTCAAAGTTTGATATGATTCAACGTCCTCAAATAACCCTCCCTTGTTACAAATCAGTTTGCACAATTACATCTTTTATGGTTTCAAAGTTTGATATGATTCAACGTCCTCAAATAACCCTCCCTTGTTACAGTCTAATTAAGCAATTCCAACAATTTATCAGTATAATTCTAATGATTCTTCTAATTTTTTTTACTAGATTTCAGATAAAAATAATCTAAAAACTATAACTGAAAAAAATCTAAACAAAATAATCTAAAAAATATAAAATATAACTGAAAAAAAATCCCAAAAAATCCGAACAGTAACATGTTTAACCTACTACATTAAAAACAAACCTGACATTTGTACTGGATGTCCCCAGCAGTAAGAACATGTTTCACAAGAACGCATCTATTGCCATACGATGAAACTGCAAAGGCTCACTGCTTGATGGCAAGATCTTCACACTGAAATTCAGCTGCATCATTCGTTTCAATTACAAACAAAACAGGAAGCCGGAAGTGTTAGTATAATGTATAATTTCTTAAGAATTTATAGCGCAAGGCAAATGTACTCTGATGATCTCTTGATCAATCAAACGCTGAGAGGTCTTTAAAGCGAGACAAAGGCTGAAACTGAAAGAGAAAAATTGACTGAATGCTGGATTGCCTGATACCAAAATTGATGGACAAATATGCAGCAGAAAGGTGGTGGCTACAAGAAATATTAAATGAAAGCAGGAAAAATCCATCCTGCTAAGCCCCGCTGCCTGCCAGCCAGCCAAGAACAAGAAAATAAACCTCCAGCTTCCTCCTCCTTCCCACACCTATTGTTGTAAGTTTGTAACTGAAGGAGAGCATGCATTCTGAAGTATTACAAGTATTACATGAACGTAACGAATAACAGTATTCTTTTTATATCGTTGCATGACAGTTATTCGTTACGAAGATTACCAGATTTTCAGCCCCTTGAAATTATTTGTTCATTTGTATAAAAAGTTTATTAGTAGTTGTGATAATGTTCAGAATAACAAATCCCAACAAAATCATAAAGATGTGTGTTTATTATTAAATACAAAATTCTTATCAAGGTTATATAGGGAGTTAGGGTCAAATTATGGAGTTGTTTAAGAATTCGATTTGAATAGGATAGCCATTTTTAGTTTAAAGTCTGAGTTTTTTAATTTTGCAAAATCTAAATTTAGTTGTGTTTTATTGTGATTTTTGGTGGTAGAAATGGATCTAGCACTCTCAATTAAAACCCTTAGAGCACCCAAAATTCTAGAAACTGTAAACAAGATATTGAAAAATTATGCCTGCATTTTTTCAAAATTGTGCCCAAAAAAATCATTTATTCCTGCTCAAATCGTAGAATTTTTAAACTACCCGTCAAATTATAACTTTTTATTATTCATAATATAAAAAATGGATTCAACACCCTTGGAAATTCTTGTTCCAATTTTATTGTGCAATCTCAAAACCTTATATTTGTGATTTCAACAATTTCCACCAAAATTTGAGAGAAAATGGCCTGAAAATTAACCCAAAAAAAGTCCAAATTATTAAATCTTTAAACTACCTTAGTAGTTCCATAGATTTAAGTTTTTTTTTTTTTTTTTTTTGTACTAGGGGAATAGGCAATTCGGATGGGGCTGGTACTAGCGTGACACAAGATCAAGGGACCCACTATCACTATACCCCTAGGTGTGTTGGTTTATCCAACAATACTGAGAGGGGGAGGGGGAGCGAATCAGTATTGCCTTATTTTTTCCTTAATTAAAACAATTAGTATTTAAACAATATATATACTATGAATCAACCAAGCAAAGACAAAGAATTTTATTGTGGACACCTCAAAGAGCAAACCACAAAATCAAATTCATTAATAAAATGATTTCTACAAAATTGTTTTACTGCTGCAACAGAAAGGATGCATCAACATCCCAGTTTTCTATCTGCACCAACAAATAAGGATGCTACAACACCCTTGTTTTCCATCTACTACTGGAAGGAGGCTACAACCTCCTTGACAGGCTTCGACCTGCCCCTAGCACCACCCAACCTCCCTGATATTTATAACTTATTGATTTTTACTTGATTCATCAATTCTGGAAATGCTTCATACTTCTGGTTTCTCTCTTTCTTTATGTTGCTGCAATCTGCACTGTAGAGACACTTTTCTTCTAATTCAAAACTTCATTTAAATACCTCTTATATTTCAGGTCGCACCTCTTCATTTTGTGTCTTTCCAATTTGTGCCCTTTCAGATCTTGTTTATTAAGTTCTGATTTAGATTTCTTTTATTTACAGATTTGTAATTAATTAAATAATTAAACATTCGATCATCTCGTAGAGCCTACGAGCATAACTTTAAACATGCGGGCATGGATATATGCCTACGAGCATGTATATGAACCGGCGGCCATAACCTTTAGCCAACAAGTATGTAAATGAATCTGCGGGCATCTCTTAAATGGGCTTGAACCTTCCTGCGCGGGCTTCTCATTCCCTGCGGGCTTCTCCCTTTGTGGGCTCACCCTTCCTTGCCAGCTTCTCCCTTTCGAGCATCTCTTCTTTTGGCTCACCTTACGGGAATCTCTTCCTTTGGACCCATCCTTGCGGGCATCTCTTCCTCCTTGTTGACATCAATAATAATATTCAACATTCTCCCCCTTTGGCATTGATGGCAACACCAATAGTTCTCCCCCTTTGACAACAATGGAAAATGCCTCCTTTTGACATCTCCCCTGTCAACATGTCTCCCCCTGACAAAATATTTTCTTATTTTTATCTATTGTAGGAAGATTACTCCCAACTTTTGTCTAAGATACTCAAAAGATTCTTTGGGTAGTGGCTTAGTGAAGATATCAACTATTTGTTCCTTTGTATCAACATATTCCAGTTTGACAACCTTTTGTGACACTTGATCTCTTAAAAAGTGATATTTTATTGGAATGTGCTTTGTCTTGGAGTGCATGACAAGATTTTTTGATATGTTTATGGCACTAGTATTGTCACAGTTGATCACTATGGGATGCTCATACTTCACAAGTATGTCTTCCAATGTCTGCTTCATCCAAATGACTTGAGTACAACATAATGCAACAACAATATATTTAGCTTTTGCTGTAGATAGTGCAATGGAAGGTTGTTTCTTGTTTAGCCATGATACCAAACAGTCTCCCAAGTAGAATGTTGCTCCACCAGTACTCTTTCGATCATCAACACTTCCTGTCCAATCTGCATTAGTGAAGGATTTTAAAGTGAAGTCTTGGCCTTTTGGGTACCATAAACCATACTCCATAGTACCTTTCAAATATTTGAAAATTCTTTTTACTGTTGTTACATGTGTTTCTTTGGGGGCTGATTGGAATCTAGCAACTAATCCTACAACTTGCATCACATCCGGTCTTGTAGCTGTCACATATAGCAGACTACTTATCATAGATCTATACATAGCATGATCCACTTCCAAAGATTCATCATCCTTGCTTAACTTACAGCCAGTGATCATGGGGGTACTAACAGGCTTGGAATATTCCATCTTAGATCTTTTTAGCATCTCTTTAATGTACTTGGTTTGAGAAATGAAGATCCCTTTGTCTGATTGAGTGACTTGTAATCCTAAGAAAAATGTTAGTTCTCCCAACAAAGACATTTCAAATTCTTTCTTCATATCTGAATCAAAGTTTACACTCATGACTTGTAGATCACTTCCAAATATGATGTCATCAACATAGACAACAACAATGATCATATTCTCATTTTCAATTTTTATGTAGAGATTACTGTCAGTGGCCCCTCTTCTGTATCCTTGTTGCTTCAAGTAGTTGTCAAGTCTTGAGAACCATGCCCTTGGAACTTGTTTGAGACCATAGAGTGCCCTTTTTAGTTTGCAAACATAATCCCGGTTTTTTGATAAGAGAAAACCTTCAGGCTGTTCAATAAAGACTTCTTCTTCAATATTTCCATTCATAAATACAGATTTAACATCCATTTGATATACTTTGAAATTTTTGTAACATGCAAAAGCTAAGAACATCCTGATTGCTTCAAGTCTTGCTATAGGGGAAAACGTTTCTTCAAGTCAATACCTTCCACTTGCGCATATCCCTTGCATACCGATCTAGCCTTGTTTCTTATTAATTTACCATCTTCATTTAACTTGTTCTTGAAAATCCACTTGGTCCCAATCACATTCTTGTCTTTAGGTCTTGGTACAATTTCCCAGGTTTGGTTCTTCTCTATTTGGTCCAACTCCTCATTCATAGCTTTGATCCAATCATCACTTTTCTAGCTTCTGCAAATGTTTTAGGCTCTGTTAGCGAAAGTAGTGCTTGTTCTTGATCATATATTAACCTTCTTCTTGTTTTAACTCTAGTATTTATGTCACCAATAACTTGAATTTCAGGATGATCTCTTTGAATTCTTCTTGATGGTGCTCTTATATCAGGTCTTGGAGAATCTTGTTTGTCATTTTCTTGAGATACCTCATCTTCCTTTTCTTCTTGTTCAATTTCTTCTCCATCTTGTGAATCCTCTTTCCTTTGTGAGTCTTCTTCGTCCTGATCATTATTTGCTATCTCATCATCTTGTGTTCTAGTTATTCTTGGCTTAATGTCATCTATTCTTACATCTGCACTTTCTATGATCTTGTGTAATATTTGATTGTAACATCTATATGATTTCTTGGTGGATGAATATCCTAGAAATATTCCCTCATCGGTTCTGGAGTCAAACTTACCAAGATCATCTTCATTCCTCTTTATGTATCACTTACTACCAAACACTCTGAAATATTTGATAGAGGCAGGTCTTCCATACCATAGCTCATAAGGAGTCTTGTCACAATTTACTCCGATTTGTCCTCTATTGAGTATATAGACAGTTGTATATACTGCTTCTCTCCAATATGCATCTGAAATTTTTTCTTCATTAAGCATAGTTCTGGCTGCTTCTTGTATTGTCCTATTCTTTCTTTCCACAACAACATTTTGCTGAGGAGTCCTTGGAGCTGAAAAATTGTCTTTTAATCCCATGGGTTTCACAAAACTCATTGAATTCGTTTGAGGTAAACTCTCCTCCATTATCTGACCTTAAACGTTTGATTTTCAGATTTGTCTCATTCTCAACCATTGCTTTAAAAATTTTAAACTTCTCAAAAGCTTATGATTTTTCTTTGAGGAATGTCACCCAAGTCATCCTTGTATAAGCATCAATGAACTACATGAAGTAAGATTCTCCTTGCAAGCATTTAGTTCTTGTTGGTCCACAAAGATTAGTGTGAACTATTTTCAATGGCTGTGAGGATGTATATTCCTTGATTTTGAATCTGGCTTTAGTTTGTTTCCCATGTTGACAATGTTTACAGACCGAATTTTGAGGCTTCACAATCTTTGGCAAGTCTCTTGCATCTTCCTTCTTACTCACCTTTATAAGATTGTCAAAATTTAAGTGTCCCATCCTTCTATGCCATAGCCATCTTTCATCAATCAGACTCATGTGGCATTGCTCTTCATTTTCTAGGATGTATACATTACTTGAATTCCTTACAGCAGTCCCAATAAGTTTTCCTGATTTTTTCTTCTTGATTTCACATTTTTCGGAATCAAATATGCAGATGTGGCCTTGATCACATGTTTGACTCACACTGAGAAGATTAGGCTTTAAACCTTCTACTAGCAACACATTTTCAGCTCTGATTTTATTTTTGATAGCAACTGTACCTTTTCCAATTATCTTAGAAGACATATTGTCTCCAAAAGTGACTTTTCCCTTTTGATCTCTTCTTAGGATTATGAACTTGTTTGGATCTTCTGTCATTGGTTTTGAACATCCACTATCAACATGCCATATATTTTTCTTTTATGTTGCACATAGAGCTATCATGGATTATGTCCTCTCTACTATTTCTTTTTTCTTCCAGACCTTTCTCTACTCTTTGTCTTAAAACATTTTTGCAATATTCTTTTCTATAGCAGTCATTAGTTTGCATTCTCTAGCTATATGTCCATGGTTATGCATTTGTAACATTCTATATCATAGCTTTGTAGAGGTGTAAAGGAGTTATGGTTTCCTTTTCTTTCTTTTGGATAATTGTTAGATGTATTCTTCTTATGAAAATGAACATTTCCATATGATTTGCAATTCAGGGCTTTATGTCCAAAATTATTACATAAGTAGCAGTGACCCAAAAAGATCTGTTGATAATTTCTTGTCATTGATCTTCTAGGTACCATATTTGTCTCATGTAAGCGATGATTAGATTTCTGATTATCCCCTGTTTTGGTTGGACTCATAAGTGCAACATCATAACTCCTTTTGTTATATCCTAACCCAATTTTGTCACTTGATGGTCTTTGGGAACTTCGAATGTCATCTAGAGTTTTCGAGCTCTTCTCAAATTTTGTTTTAATAGATTTCTCATAAAGTTTTCTTTTAAGCTGAATAATTTATGCTTCAAGTTTTTCAGATTCTTGCATTCTTTCTTTGAGATGCAATTCTAGGTTCTCTTCAATATTCTTAGCCTCCTGGAGCTGGATCTTTAGATCTACAATGATTTGGCTTGACTCCTTATTTATTGTCTTTTGTTCTTCTTCATAATCATCTAGTTGTGTTCTTAAATATTTAATCTTCCTTTTACTTTTCTCAATTCTTCAAGAGCACTTATGAGTTTGGCCTTTAGGTCCACCTCTCCTTCCATATTTGATTCATCATCTGGAGCTTGAGTTTCTATTCCAATGAATAGAATTTATGTTTCCTCATCTTCTTCTTCTTCATCATCTTTACTATCTTCCATAGTGTAAAAGATCTTCTTCTTCCCATTAAACTTCTTCTTGTTTGCTACGGTGTTCTTCTTGACTTTCTTAGAGGTTTCTCTATAATCACTATCATCTTGTTTGGGATAGGGATATTTTGAGGCAAAATGCCCAATTCTTCCACAGTTAAAGCACTTCAAGGGTAGATTTCCTTCGTACTTGCCAGTACCTTTCTCAAGTTTCCTGATGAAAAGAGCTTCTTCATCATCTGAGTTCTCAGAGTGGTTTTTGGGTAATGCTTCAGATTTCTTTGACTCTTTCGTGGCTTTAAATGCTGCCTCTTTTCTTGATGGTTTATTTTGTTATGTTCTCATCTCATAGGCAGTGAATATTCCATGTAAATCATCTACTGTTAGAAAGTCAAGACCATCTCGATCTTCTACAGTAGACACTTTTGATTCATACTTCATTGGTAGTGTTCTTAGTACCTTTTCAACAACTTCTTTCTCCTGTATTTCCCCTCCCAGACCTCTGATAGAATTGACAATTTTATCTACTCTTAGAAGATATTCTGCAATGTTTTCCTCCTCTTTCATTTTTAAACTTTCCAATTGTCCTTTGTATGTTTGGAGTTTGGATTTTTTGACTTTGGTAGCTCCTTCATACACATTTTTTAATATGTCCCAAGCATTTTTGGTTGTCTTACATTGCATGACTTTGACAAACACTGAATTTGACAATCCATTCAAAATTGCATTCAATGCTTTTGCATTGGCTTCATATTTATCTGTAGGTGGTTTGTTTAGTATTTTATAACCCTTTTCAACAACATTCCAAACTTTGCATCCAAGAGACATTAGATGGCATCTCATTCTTACACTCCGGTATGCATAATTTTCTCCTGTGAATAATGGAGGCCTGTTAGCAACTAAACCTTCTTGTTGATCCATAGTGTTTTAATAAGATCTTCCTTCCAGTGATTAAACTGTAGTGAAGGATCCTGCTCTGATACAAATTGTTGGTTTATCCAACAATACTGAGAGGGGGGGGGATCAATATTTCCTTCTTTTCCCTTAATTAAAACAATTAGTATTTAAACAATATATATACTATGAATCAACCAAGAAAAGACAAAGAATTTTATCGTGGACACCTCAAAGAGAAAACCACAAAATCAAACTCATTAATAAAATGATTTCTACAAAATTGTTTTTTTGCTGCAATAGAAAGGATGCATCAACATCCCAGTTTTCTATCTGCACTAACATATAAGGATGCTACAACGCCCTTGTTTTCCAGCTACTAATGGAAGGAAGCTACAAAGTCCTTGACAGGCTTCGACCTGCCCCTAACACCACCCAGCCTCCCTAATATTTATAACTTCTTGATTTTTACTTGATTCATCAATTCTGGAAATGCTTCATACTTTTGGTCTCTCCCTTTCTTTATGTTGCTACAATCTGCATTGTAGAGGCACTTTTCTTCTAATTCAAAACTTTATTTAAATACCTCTTATATTTCAGGTCGCACCTCTTCATTCTGTGTCTTTCCAATTCGTGCCCTTTCAATTCTTGTTTATCAAGTTTTGATTTAGATTTCTTTTATTTACAGATTTGTAATTAATTAAATAATTAAACATTCGATCATCTCGTAGAGCCTACGAGCATAACTTTAAACCTGCGGGCATGGATATATGCATACGAGCATGTATATGAGCCGAAGACCATAACCTTCAGCCTACAAGCATGCAAATGAATATGCGGGCATCTCTTAAACGTACTTGAACCTTCCTTGCGCGGGCTTCTCCCTTTGTGGGCTCACCCTTCCTCGCGAGCTTCTCCCTTTCGGGCATCTCTTCCTTTGGCTCACCTTGCGAGCATCTCTTCCTTTGGCTCCATCCTTGCGGGCATCTCTTCCTCCTTGTTGGCATCAATACCAATATTCAACAAGGTGTTATACCCCTAGATGCACCCACACAAGAACTTGGGCAATAGATTTATCTTGATGAATTTATTTGGATAAATTAATGATAGCAGACTAGATTTAGATGCTAACGTTATTAATTTATCTTGATGAATTTATTATAGATTTCATTAAAAAAAGGGAATTTTCAATATATTAATGATTGTTTGATATATTGTAAATTATTTTTTTGGTTTTAGTGGAGAAATTCAATTAAGTTGACTCATTTAAAAGGTTGACTAATTTAGCAATAGGTGATGGGTGGATAAAAATATATGGCTTGATTATAGAGAATTGGGTGTATTAATCTATGCTTACCGGTTTTTTATAAATACCATCTATTATTAATATGTAAGTTTATTATAAATACCATCTATTATTAATATGTGAAAGTGTTCCAAATATCTTTAATAATAAGTATTTTTATTAATTTTAATTTTTTATGATTTTGCATCTAGAGTAGTTAGGTGCTTACAACCTAGTATGGTATTGGGGAGATGTTATCATGTTACATTAACGTTATCATGTTGGCTCATAACTTATAAAAATAAAAGGTAACCAACCTAGATCTATTTAAACTAGGAATCTACCATGCAAATCCCCTTAATGATCATGGCCTCTTTTGACCTACATACCTTTAACTATTTTACATTATTTTACTTTTTGACTTTATTAATGTATATACTTTTAACCATTTTGCATTGTTTTACTTTTTAATACATCTCCAACATACAAGGGTGTAGAAGTAACTTCAAATTTTTTATGTGGACTCATAAAATAGACAAATTAAAATTAGCATAGAAACATCTTAAACCAAGATCTATTAAACACCAAGAGGGATCCAATTTATTGAGGTGTAAACATTTTTTTAATGTGTAAAAAATTTAAGATAAAAAATTTACACATCAATAAATTGGATTCCTCTCACTACTTGATAAATCCAAATTTAAAATAAATCTATCTTAGTTTTTTTTTTTTAAAGAAAAAATCATAACTTCTAATTAAAAAATAAAAAATTATATTCTTTATATTTCTCTAAACATTCTTCAGAAAAATCAATAACTATTACAGCTATTAAATATCAAAACAATATCCTCACAAACCATTAACCTCAAATTCTCAACATAAAATGTCTCGACATTAAATCTATGTTTTGGTTTAAGAAGTACTAAACTTTTATGATTTAGTCATATTACATGAGAGAAATTGAACTTAAAAAAACATTTATTTAATGTTATCGTGATGAGTTAAAAAAACATTTATTTAATGTTATCGTGATGAGTTTGGTAAAAGGTATGATGTTAAAATTTATCTTCAATATTAAAATGAGTATTTATAAAATAAGTTATTGTAAAGTTATAGCTTTTCACTACTCTATTAAGAAAGTTCATACATGTTTAAAATGTCTAAAAAAATTAAATAAAAGTATAAAAATGATAAGAATGTTATAATTATTTTTAATAATTCTCTTTTAAAAAAAAACATACCTTTTTGTTATTCATAAAAATGAATTAAAGAAAACATTGATGATTACATGATCATCTTTCAAACCACAAATTAGAAGTGTTTATCTTGTTCTTATCGTATCCAAAACTGAAATCTAAATAAACTATCAAAAACTAAGATAATCTATCCTCTAAATACATAGTTTATCTATCAAATTAACCCAAAAAAACCTTCTAAAGAATAACTGTTACTGTCACAAAATTTATTCTACCATATTCTTCCAATAAAAGTATCTAGTCTAGTATGCAAAAAAAACCCATTAAACAATAAAAAAATGTTTGAAAACATTCTACCATAGTCTTACAATAAAAGTATCTAGTCTAGTATGCAGAAAAGAACCCACTAGAAAATAAAAAATTGTTTGAAAACTCTTCAAAATGAAGAATTCTTTCAGTTAGTCCCAAAGCTTTCTTTGAAAGTCCATCAACCACATAGTTCATCATTCATCGATAAACATGATCAAAAGAAATATTAGAGAAACTGACTTGAAAAAATAAATATCTGAGAAATTGATTGAAGCTGTCTAACTCTAGAGCACCATTGAACAAAGGAGGAGACATTAATATTAGACTTTCCAATGGCCCAGACAAATATAACTTTGGATTCTCCTAGTACTTGTAGTAACAAAATATTTTTATTAAATGAGAATAAAAATAGACCCCACAATGCCAACAACTCAACTGTGGAGTTTGTTCCTTTCCGACATCGCATCCATAAATGAAAAAAAATGATTACTATTAATTTTGAGAAACATCCCTCCCCCACAAATTCCCAAATGAGAAGCACCATCAAAGAAACCCACAAATCTCTCCTCGGACCAAAATGGATCAAGAATAATCCTAGGCATTTTGTTATTTTCCTCTTTAATTATTCAAAATAATATGATAAAGAAATCATGAATACATTTTCAATGTAAAATACAAATAAAAAGTAAAACATGATACATTATAAAAGACAAATTATTATTAAAATTTTTATATAAATTCTATAATTACATGAATTGAAATAAAATTGCGCCTAAATGTTTCTTGAATATTTAACTCTCAACTTAGTATTTAAACTTATGAATGGTTGGATTGTACTTATAATTACAATTCTTAAATAATCTACTCTATTCCACATTTGATCTAGAAATCAGTGGAGTGCCTAAATTAGTGACAAGGGTTTAGATTGTTAGCTCATGTAAAAAGGCCTTCTTCTGAGGCAAATTCTTCTTCATATTGGCTTTTAATAGAAGACTTGGGTTTTGTGTGAGAGTTAGTTGTTGAATGGAACTCCTATGTTACAGGGATGAATCATGCTGGTATAAGATTGAATGATCTTGAAGAAAAAAATGTTTGGTCGTGGAATGTTTCAACTTGTTAGGTTAGTGCTAACTTAGCTTAGGATGCTATTTCTATTTCTTCTGTTCAAATTGTTGAGAATTGTGGTACCAAAAACTACGGAAATGGAATGTCCCATTGAAGCTGAAATGTTTTACTTGGATCTATTTGGAAAATAGAATTATGACATCGGACAACATCATTAAGAGAGGTAGAGTTGGTCCTAACTGTTGTGTACTATGCTTTAAAGATGTCAAGTCTGTCAATCATCTACTTGTTCACTGTAATTTCACTAAGAAGGTTTGGCTGGAAGTGAAATATTGTATTTAGATAGTTGTAGATTGGGACTTTGTTTCTTTTGATAAATGTTTGGAATCTTGCATAAAAAATGTCCCTCTTTTCAAAGAACTTCTTGTTTTTGTCAGTTGGGTAATTTGGAAGACTAGGAATGCTACTATTTTTGAAAACATGAATAAAAATGTTGATGTAGTGAGTTCTAATATTGTGGGGTATTTTAAGGAAATATATAAAGAGGTGAAGACTAAACAACCTAGAATTATTTATGAACCAAGTCTGCCAGAGGATTACCTAGTTGGTTATTTAGATGGTGTTGCACATATGGGCTTCTATGGTGGAGGAATTGTACTAAGACTTAGTACTAATCATTGTTTTCTTCTATGGATGGGATGTGGGATTGGCACAAATACTAGAGTTGAACTATTTGTTTTGTGTGGACTTATGTTATTTGCTTCTAACAAAAACATATTGTCTCTTTAGGTGTTTGGAGATTCTAGAGCAATAGTTGATTTGGATGTTGGGTCTTCAAAACTATAGGTGGCTGCTTTGGACCATTGGTGCTATAGGTTCAAGAGTCTTCAAGGATATTTCTCTAATATTTCTTTCAAGCATATTTACCATCAAATGAATTCTATGGCAAATCGATTATAAAAAAAAGAAGTGGGTTGTTTTGAAGGCAGACTCTATCATGAAGAGATCGCGGACTTCACAATTTTGTCAAGGGGACCTTTCTATTCTTATTAAGACTGTTGCTATTGGTCTTTTGGTTTATTTTTGTTGTGATAGATATGAGCATGCTATAATTTTGGAAGCCTGTATTTGCTCAGTCTTTATCTTTTTGATATAGTATGAACATAGGGTTCAAAAGTAAAAAGTTTGATGATTTATGTATGTCTTTTGGGAACTGTATTAGAAGTTGTGATGTCTCTTAGTTTCATGATCCTTTACGGAGGATGGGGGGTGATTTTGTAACAACACAAGTTATCTTTGATTCATATGAATATCAAGTAACTAGTTTTTTCTTTGTTGAAAAAACACATCATTAATAACCTAAACATAAAATTATACATAACTTCCACAATACAAGTAGGTCCATATGTCCATGTAATACAATGTTACCACTCTAATCGAGTTTCACAAATAATAAGTAAAATATAAAATAGGTCATAATGTAGTTTAGTTGATGAAGTCAAAACATGGCGCTACACAGAAAAGTCCCATAAATAAATCAATTGATGTTGTGTCTTAACTAATATTTATTTTATAGATGTTGTGTGGAAATCCTATGCAATGCCAAAAAAAGGCTCTATTCACTTGGTTGTGTATCTTAGTAGGGCTTGTTATACGCCATATAGCAGTTTGTCTTGGAATCCCCTAGCCATATATTTGGTTTTGTTACTTTGCCAAGTTTCATTGGTAGTGGGTTTGAGACTTTTATGGCCAAATTCTCCCTGGCCCCCTTCACATAAATCTAATTTTCTAGTGGAAAAATTACCCTAGGTTTTTGAGTTTGATGTTGCATGGAAAAAGATAAGGAATAGATTTTTTGTTTAGGCAGGCTCAAGCATATAAGACTTTTTTCTAGGAAGACAAGACATTGATTGGTGTCAATCTTTAGTATAAATTATAATGCAAGTCCAAAAGGTGGAACTAGATGTGACACACTTATGCCAACTCTTGGAGCATTAGGGAAGGATACCATGCGCAATGAGCATGGATGTTCACTAATTAGGCAATATTATACCACATGGGTTCATATGGAGGGGTTTAAAATTCTAAAAAATGGAAGCAATATATTTCCTAGTATATAGGGGTCAATGGGTATTTTTAATATATTAAAAGCATAAAGATATTGGAAAGATATATAATTGGGTATCGAGGAAGGGAGGTGGGGCATGTTTATAATTAATTATCGTATGGATTTGAGTAAGGTATTAGGGGGAACGATGGTTGCAAGGGTAGTGGTTGAATATGGTTTTGGATTAGACTAGTATGCATCCTTCAAGATCCATAATGGCATATTTTTTCTCCTCAAATACTCTTCTTTAGCATATTTTTTGAAAATCCATAACCCTCTCTATCAAACATGAATCTCTCACATCTGCAACAATTTATATAGTTGTTTGGGCATTACAAGGAACATCTATCCCCTAAACTCTCCCATTTCAACTTACTGCATGTATTCTCCCATTAATCAGAGACTTGCTAAAATTGAGGATTTGACCAAAACATTAACTTGGTGAAAGAACTTTGCAATGAATTCCCACTGGGTAGAAAAAATTAAGTCATAAAAATATGCACTTGTAGCTGCTAGAAATGATTTTGCCCCATCCACAAAAGAGTGTGATGTAGACTTGAATATATTGATGACTCAATAGACAACCTCTTAGTTACTAGTCTCTTTTGCTTGTTTGAGGCATGATTTCAGTAACGTGCATCCTTTTGACCTCATCGGATGATGCAAAGCAATTAGTGTTGTTAGTATCTCCATAAATTTCTAATTCTTTCATTGGTTAAATTAAAATAAGGAAGAAAAAAGGCCGTCCATGAATAATCCTCATCCATGAATTATAAGAGTTGTCATGTCACTATACTAGGAGTATAAATAAAAGGGGTATTAAAAATGTCATGACAAAAATGTATACCTATAATATGTAGTGAAAATATGGGTTTTTTTAGTTAGAAGAGTGTATTGTGGTGGGGGTTCAACAAAAGGATTTTTGGAGTTGTTCTTTAATTTCTACTAAAAATAGGGGTATTCTTTAATTTCTACCGAAAATAGGGGTATTCTTCCATATTCCACGAACACATGTGCTATGTCATAGGTTCACTGAGTGAACTCCCCATGGCTATCCTCTTGCTGACTTTCTAGACCTTTATTGTCATCCAAATAGTATTAATAGAATGATGAGGGCAAGCATAGATCTGAGAAGGATAGTGAGGGAGATGAAAGAGCATCATTGTCACCAGCCACACAACCTTTTTTCACAACCATTAAATGATAAACACCTAAATCTTGAATTGGTGATTTTTGAGAATGTGAAACACCCTAAATATAATGGCTAGAACTTTGTAACACCAAACATGGGTCGACAAACAATAGACTCGACACCTCCATGGATCAATAAGGATGATCCTCTCCCAATGTGGGTTGTGAGTTTGATCCCATTGACAACTTAATGGGATCTTCTTAATGTTTGTTGTCAATCCCTTTGGTTTCTTAATAGCAATTTTTGTGGGGTAACATGGCCAAGTGAGATTTTATAGACATTCATTTAAATATTGTATGGCTAAGTGGCAATATATTTTTATTAGATAATATGTCAAGATTTTGATAGTTTCTATGATTCTTAATTCACTTTTTTTCTCATTAGCGGTGGCAACTGTGATACTTTTTAGAAAAAGGTTTTAGATATACATATTTTGGAAATATTGATTGTTAAAGAAAGCATTTTAAAAATTAATTATTAAGCATATAGAGTCTCTAAGAAATATTAAGTACTAAAGTGAGATGTTATCACATAAATCAATAATGGGATTTGCACCTCAAAACCAATTTTGAAAGAAATAGTAAATGCAACATAGAGGAAGAAGAGACAAAGCATGAAGGAGCAAGAGTGTTTATGTTGGTGTGGAATGGGTATGTTCATGGTTTTGTTTGCTAACTCAAAAATCAAATTCAATTTATTGAAATATATGGTTTTTTTTACTAATTCAAAAATCAAATTCAAATTGAATTAAAATGATCATACACATTTCATATTTATTTATTTGGTTTATAATTATCATACATATTTTATTTTTATTTATTTAGTTTATAATTATCCTACATATTTGATATTTATTTATTTGGTTTGAATAAATTTGAATTTTATGGCATTCTAAGATGTAAGCTTCATATAAATCTTGATGAAGAAACAAGAAGTAATAAGCACTGCTCCCCTCACAAATCTTTCCCTCTAAACGCAACGACACCAATTGAAATTATTGCAATATGTAAAATAAAATGCATTTTACAACTCAGGTGAGAAACATCAGTCACCAACAACTATGTATACCCGTGAACAGTGCTGATTTCAAATTCATACAAATAGTAAACAGGTTGAAATATTAGAACTCAAATATGCAATCTGATTACAACCTCAAGGTGTGCATAAAATAGTTTGGGCTCATTTATTTTCAACCTACCACTCTTCTAACAACTTTTTTCCTTCTATTTTTTTTCTATTTCCTCCCTCTATTCTTTCTTCCTTTATGTACAAGGATATCCCTGAATATCCCCTCATTATTTTGTTTTTGGTAAATGCACAAGGGAAAATTTCATTGTATGATTCAATTTCTTTAGAGATTACAAATTAAGTTGTTTGAGAAAGCAAGAAGAAATAGGCAAAGGTGGTATTAAATATAAGTGAACACAATTGTGGCATTCATCAAAGCTAAGTTGTACAATATATGACATTGATTAGCTTCCTCTGACAACTTAAAAAAACATATTCTCTCGTGCTACTCCAAGGTTTATATTGGACAAAGACATTGCAATAATTACAGTCATAGTTACTGGATTCAGCCCTAGGCCTAACTGCACTCGAATCGGATTCTCGGATTCTTCCACCTCATTTTGACAAATCTAAAGCTGTTTATGTAGGATAATTAGGGTTAATTAGGGTTAGGGTTCCGAATCCCAGATTCCTAATTTTGGGGTGAGTGCCTCACCTGTATCGGATTCTTCAACCAATTCCAATCGCACCCACAGTTTGTGTAACCTTTATTACAGGGCAAATCAACCCTTATTCAAATGTCTTGTTAAATACGATACCCATCTTCGAAGATGAAATCCTCAATAGAACCTTGTGTCATGAAAAATAGGTGTATGTATTCATCGTTTTTCATGACTTTCAACAGCAACAGTGCTTACAAAGTATACCAACATGATAGAGCAAGACACTACAATGTATGCATTGGCATTCTTGACAAGTTCAAAGTATAAAAAATGATCTCTCCAAAGATAACCAGACACTGTTCTGAACTTCTTATGCTGGGGCATTGTTTATGTACGAGGGTATTACAACATGGACACCCTGGTAGTAAAAATGGTAATTGGAGCTTATATGTTGGGGTGGATTAGTTCCCACAATCAACAATCAATGTCGTAGGATAGGGGAAGGAGATTTTATAGCTGTAAAAGCTATTCCATGACACTACAAGATGGGTGTATTGGTTGTATTGGCTTGTAATTCATGCTATTCTTATTCTTATTCTATTCACATAAACATGCACACAGACCACACAAGGAAGAGAGAGGAAGGCCAAGCAAGCATAATCACCTCACAACCAATCACAACCAATCATCAACAGTAGGGGGAACTACTTCTGTGAATTTTATATTGAGACAGAAGTATCTCTCAACAATCAACCATTATGTTAGTAGGACACTGCCTTCATAAATGCCCCTTTGGCATGAGGATCATTGTATATTGGAGTTTATTTGGCCAGCAATTCATATAAGTACAAGTAATTATTTTCTTGGGAAGTCCCATCTCACCAGTTTGGAATAGGTGATGATTGTGAGGAACTCGTGCCTTCATAAATGCCCCTTTGGCATGAGGATCATTGTATATTGGAGTTTATTTGGCCAGCAATTCATATAAGTACACGTAATTATTTTCTTAGGAAGTCCCATCTCACCAGTTTGGAATAGGTGATGATTGTGAGGAACTCGTACAATTGTGGGAATTCCACAAATAACGCATCCTCTTTTCAAGTATTTTATATCGATCTTCTCTTCCTTCCATGTGAATACATTGGAATGTTATGGTCTGCATGGAGAAATTAGATTAGGATGGAGATCAATCCTTTAAAGGGGAATACATAACCTCTTAATTGGGATTGCATGGTGAAACATCACTTTTCACTAAAGGAAGACATTCATGGTCTCAACACTTCACCCATTATGGATCTCTAAGTAGAACAATTGACTTGCGTGATTGGACACTCTCTTGTTTTGTGGAAGGCATGGCTCAAATCACATTCACGGTTTCAGAGTTGTCACAGTTGCAAGTGGGCCCAAATTTTTTGTTAATAAGGTCAAATTAGGCTTATTTGGCCTAACTCGATCATTTCTCCCCAGTTCTTTGGCCTCTAAGAGGCCTCGTTACTATGAACTTTGCAAAGACAACATAACTTCAAAGTGGCATACAGTTCAAGAGATAAGCAACATCGACATTGGCATGTGTTGGCCTAGTTCCACAGCCAAGTCCCATTTCACAGCGGGGCTGAATATCCAAATGACACTTTGGAGTTTGGACACTGAGAGTTGTTGCTATTAAAAATCTGAGCAAGAAACCAAGACCTAAAAGCTCTCATTGTTTGAAAGACAAGCAATGTCTTGCGTCGCATGACAACATTGTGAGATATATGTCAATTTCTCCTAGTTCCACAACTGCCTCCCATTTCTCAACCAAGGTAGGATTTTGAAAGGAAACATTGTCCACTAAGAAGCCCTGCTACTATAAAGTATAATGTGTAGAGAATACCTAACAGAGTCTGAAATAAATTGACATTTTAGGCTTTGAAATCTATTCCCTCCAACCCAATATAAATCTGTATGAACCTAGACCATAAAAGATTTTCATAACTGTGCCCGAGATGCTGCATGATATATCTGTTAGTTATGATTTAATAACTGTGCCCGAGATGCTGCATGATACATCTGTGAGTTATGACTTAACCAATAAAATTCAATTTCAATTTCATAGATCGAATTTGGTATATGGAAAATACTAAAATATATGGAAGTTGGAACATATGCAACATTACGATTTCCTCTTCTGAACAGTGGTGTCAAAGTAAGTCACTATTATATTACAAAGATAAAAAATAAAATATACAAGCATCCAAAAGAACTACAAAAGAGAAAGGTGATCGATCATAATAATATTATAAAACAAAGAGAAGAGCCACGACCTATAGAGAAAAGCTTGCCTTTTACCAAGAGCAACTATGAATTTATGACATTCAATGACTAATCGAAAATAACATTGAGATTTTTATAATTACCAGCATAGAAGCCATAAGTTTCAAAACAGTTTAATGGGTATCTGCATCAATCTGCTTGTACATACAAGCGTAGAAATCAAAAGAGCAATAACTTATTGTTTAAATCCGAAAGCAATACATTATTTTCTAGAATGGAAATGCACTTACAATCCTAAATGATTTATCATTAAGGATCTTTACTTGTACAGTTAAGCTAGGGATTGAGAATTTGTGTATGCCGCTCGTAATTGAATTCAAAAGTCGGACACTGAGAATCTACTTACACTGGAACTGTCATCTGATCAACATTGTCTTTAAACTAGTAAATAAAATCATCAGCTGACAAGAATCAATCTAAAAATAGTATAATAATCTCTAAAGTTTGTCTGTAATTCCTCAATTAAAAATTAAAAATATACAATAGATAACATCTGCAAATTTATTAATGTTGAAAGTACATCACATTCGATATACAGTTGATATGACATGAATAATATCGCATGCAATATCCAGACCAACAAGAAATGTTGGTCGTGTAGAATTCTTAGCTACACGTCCTCACTGCAAACACTCAGGCCATGGAAACAACAAAAACATATGCCAAAGAATATGAAAGACTAAACCAACGACTCATTAATCTACAAGTGATCAGTCAAAAAGATAACTTCAATGGCTTAAAGATGCCAGTATAATTTCCAAAGACAATTCCATATGTAAGGCATTTGAGTAACAGTTAGCCAACAAATTTTCATCTCCCAACCAAGGTTAGATGCAAGTACTTGCCAACCATTCTAGGCTGCATACACCTTACAAACCTTACAAACAAATTAGAATGTTTCAACAAACTGGCTTAGTCCATTTCATTACATTTTTTCAAGGAAACCCAAGGGATGTTTCCCCACATTCGTGAATGGCATTCCCAGTAAACCCATTGCGGTAGACTAGTGCACCTAACCCAAAGGGATTCAAACCGGGCACCTACTGGCATGGAACTAGCCAAATGCCCAACAATATTCATGACAGGCAGTTGAGCTAGCCTCTTCTAGCTCTATTGTCTAAGGCTGAAAATGCCTCTTACATTTTTAAGCCGCAAGGGTTAGCTTGATCCGTAGATGCACTTTGTAAAAGTTCACAAAGGTCTCGAGATCAAATCCCATTGAGTCCCTTGGGGTTACCTCTGAAAGGCATGAGATTGGGTCAAGCACACTAGCTGTTGTGGACATCTGTAAAAGCTCTAGTATGAACTATCCAAGGACTCATGCATGTCCAGACTAACCTTTTGAGAGTTATTCCTACTTTCCTTGTGGGGGGAGAGAGACTAGAAATTTCTATAGCCTTCAGGTATATGGTACAGCTTCTTCTAGATGCATTATCTAGGGTTGGAAACACCTCTTGAAAAGGAAGCCCCAGTTAGCTCAACTGGTTGTAACCAATGTTGCTGGACATTAGGTGCATCCCTTGGATTTCCCTCTAAGATTTTTTTTATTATATATATTATATATACATGCATTTTGTATTTTAATAATAATCAACAATAAAAAATTACATAAAAATTAACAGAAGATATATATATATATATATATATATGAAAAGATGCATTTTAATAATAATGAACAATAAAAGTGTACATAAAAAATAACGTGGCCAAGGGGCTTACAAGGTCCCCCTCCCTGGATAGTTATCATGTCTGCTTTGGTGCAGGCCTATCTATATATTTCGTAACTATGCCAATTCCAGCATCATAATCATTATGATTAATTGAGCTACGTACAAAATTTAATGAATTTTCCACTTATATAATTGATTATAATCCTTTGCACTTCCAACATTTATTTTCATCCCTAGACCTTTGTTATAAATGAATGGTTTTATGAGAGCTTGATCTTGTTCAGGTAGAAGTAGGCCACAATGCGATATGCAAAAGCCATTAGTATCAATATCCACACCTCCATCATACCACCATCCAAGCCAATAGTGTCAAAGTTGGAAGAGCTCTGAAGGCTTTTACAGCCACCTGGTCCAGTACAGTCATATATTTGATGCGGAGAGTATTGCATTTTCACAACGAAGCGAAATCCATAGAAGACAAATGACACATATTTCAACCACCTTATGAAGGCAGGCATGTGCTGTTGTTTATTACAAACACATTACATTGTTTGTTAATAACTTTGAAACGATACAAATATTATAAGCACGGACTGAAGGAAGAACTTGTACCAAATTAAACAAAAGGAAAATAAGTTTATGTTTAAACATACTTGAATGTAAAATCCTCCTGTGATCATGAACACGAGCAAAACAATTGATGCTACCAACCCGGTCCGTCTTATATCAGGAACTGCAGCACCTATAAACTCTCCAACTCCCTTCATATTAAGAGAAAGTGAGTCAAAGCAGTGTCAATGCCTTTATGATAGCTAGATAAGGTGACTAGGAAAACACCAAGGATCTAAAATTCCATGGTCAAGAAAGCAAAAAGAAATATCTGATGACAATTTAAAAATCTTCACTGTCAGGACACAGAATTACAACTTACGTGAGCTGTGATGATTACTAAATATAGCCCAAGCAAGGTGAGGAAAAATGCAGATGCAGTCCTTTGAAAATTTGCCATAAAATATATTATGCAATAGAAAATAGTTGCATAGCAAATTTGAGCTACTGTGTCACACAATGTGCTGCTCACATAGTACGCACTTAATCTATACATGTTGGAACTTCTCTCCTTTGCCAGCAATTCTCGTTCTGTGGGAAACACAAAAACACCACCAAATAGTCCTGTTGATGCCCAATAAACGACTAGGTAGAACAACAATCCAACCTGCACCATGTACTAGTCATTATCAAACATTTTTAATAGTATTCCATGCAATCTTGAAGTAAGGCATCCAATTTATGTCCAAATTTCAAAAGACTGCATTTTGGATCCAATTTAAATCCTGGAGTAGATTTGTTTTTGCACAATATACTGGCAAATTAGATACCAAAGGTCATGGCTAAACAATGATTTTCTCTGATACTCACCTGGGCTCTAAGATGTGCTTCTGTCGACATTTCAGATTTCCACCAGAGGAATCCTAAAAGAAGGGAGACTCCAATGTTTTGTAGAAGCCTCAGTTTACTAAAATAATCAGTATGGCGTTGTTTAAATGTCCTTAATAGGAGTGTCGAGAATTGTTCAATCCATGATGTAGACCATTCCTTCTTTAGATTTATTATTCCCTGCAGCTTGCCTTCAATTTTTAGCTCTTCCATCATAATTCTTTCTTGAGGCTCTAATTCAATTTTGTACTTCTCCTTTATGCCCTGAATTCAGTGTTCAAAATGGGGTTAATTTCTCCAGGGTATTCCTCCAACTAAAGTGATATACTGAACATGTTGAAGCATTAGCAAAGTAAGATTTAATATAAGGACTACTAAGAAACCTAATGAGCCGAGAAAATGTAACTTAATTTACCTCAATTACCATCTTCTGTATTTCCTTTGGACTTTGATTTTCCATTGTTCTACTTGGCTCCATTGGTGTGGAAATCATAGAGATGTCTCCTGTTGCCAAATCTAGTACAAATTCTGCAGGATTCATTGGGATACTTGGAATAAATCTCATGCCATCAAAATATCCCATGGCATCTCTTGCTTGACCTGAGAAAACAGGTTGTCCTTCTGATAACACCAAGAGTCTGTCGAACATATGAAAAAGCCTGCTACTTGGCTGATGTATTGTCGTTATTATGGTGGTGCCATTCTGCACATAATTCACTTTATACATCATGGTTCTGTCTAGGTGGCTCTTATGAAGAAAACATAATAAATCTGCTCCTCACATATCCATACTAACCTTCAAATATTTAAGTTGCAATCAATATCAGATATGAACTAGTGTACCTTTGCAATGTTATTAAGAACTTGCAGTAGCTTGAGTGATGTAGAAGAATCAAGGCCTGATGTGGGTTCATCCAACAATAGAATGGACGGATCCACAAGTATTTCACAGGCAATACAAGTCCTCTTCTTTTCACCTCCAGAGATTCCACGTAAAAAGGATCCACCGACTATTGTATTTCGGCATCTGGCAAATATTAAATGAAAAAACATCAAGATGCAATGTAAATATCATCTCTCAACAACTTCCCACAAGCAGCTTTTATTTTTATGTATAGAAAGATAAGTTTACATTTATATTTGATGCTTTCACATTCAATTCTCATTCCACTCATCATGTTTAGCAGTTACACAGATAAACAGAGGATACCTTTCTAAGCCAAGACTTTGAAGTGCTGCCTCTACTTTTAAAAGCTTTTGTTGTTTGATCATATGACTAGGAAGCCTCAACTTGGCAGCAAAAACAAGTGTTTCATAAACTGTTAACTTATCATAAAGTATGTCCTCCTGTGTTACAAATCCTATCCTGCAAAAAGCAAGTTTTTTATTAGATTAACCCAGCAAATTGCTGTAACTCTTCAATGGCATACTGTGATAAAACCAAAAAACTTGGTAAATTTCTGTTCTTACTTGACTATGCCAGACCAATGACTACTCTAATTTATGGCTTTATGAATTTGCTTGTCAACTTAAGTAATCTTACGAGGACATTGATTTTACTTCTCACTTTGTGAAAGCATTTGTAATGATTTTAAAGAAACACTTTAGGTCATGAAATTATTGAATCATTAGAAAGATTAGATAAGATGATAATTTGATTAATGTCTAAAAGATACATAGAGTGTAGATACAATGTAGCAGTCCAAAAGCAACCCCTAAATAAATACTAAAAGCAGACAGATAACTTATGCTCAATTCTGAAACATCTCTGTCAAAAGTTAAAACTACCATCTAAACTATTCTATGAGTATATGAATAAAATTTAAACTTTTATTGACCTTCTCTTTAGGGCATTGCTGTAAGGGGCTTCATTGTATGTCAAAGAACCAGTCAACTTTCCTTGAATTCTTCCTCCAATAATTTTGAGCAAAGTCGTTTTCCCACTGCCTGAAGGACCCATCAAAGCCAGAATTTGTTTTGATGCTACATAACTGGTGATTCCACTCAGAATCTTCTTCCGATTCGTATTTCTCTTCACCACCCTTGCAATCTTTCTTATGGGATTCCATTTGAAACCCTCTGCAGCTTCATACTGCACAGTGTATTCTAAGTCTGTAAACTGCAGAACAACTTCATGGTTAGGCCAATCAAGAAGTATTTGCATAACATGTGATATATTCTAATTGTTTGAAGAAGGATTATATGTTCTAGATAAAATCAAAAGAATCCAAGACAAGAGTTGAAGGGCTATATACTACCTTAATAGAGATTGGAAGCAGGGAATCAGTACTTAATTCCTCCTCTTCGCTGGTTATTGATAAAACGTGTCCTTCCTCTGCAGTGCTCATACTTGAAGGGTCTTTCCTTGCATACAAAGAGGTAAGATATTTAATTTTTTAAATAGTTACCACAATTTCACATAGAGTACATGGAGATTGCATGATCATAAAGAGACACAGAATTTCTTCAAAACAAGCTAAAAAAATAAAGAAAGAACTTGACCATGGGATAGTCAGGCCACATTTTGGAGATTCTTAGGGGTGATCTCTGTTATAAGCATAATTGATACTGAATTCATATCAAGATGCTGGTTCAATAACCTGGGAAGTCAAAACATAATTGAAGATGAAGTGCCCACGCTGCCACAGCCTTCAACTAACAATAAAATCAGTTTTCATCAACAACTCTTCAGCTGATAGAACCATAAAATTGAGAAGCATTATAGGAGAAACGAAGACACAAGTGCAATCATATTATGGTTATGATATCAATCACAAATATCAACTCTTCTGAACAGTCTAAGTTATTTTGCAGATTCTCGGCTGTGAAACCCTTCAACTTCTTCGCTCTTTACCAACACAATGCCCTCCTGAAGTGTATATGCATGTGCTGCTTTTGGTTTGAAACTCCTTCGATTTTAAAATGGTAAACTTAGATCCTTTCTTATAGACTCTAACATCCAACAGATAAGTTCCATCCTAAACCATCTACAGTACAGTCAAATTTCCTCATCTAAAAGATCACCTTTGAGCTCAAAGAAAACATGTTTTTTCGCTAACCTTATTCTATCTGTTCAAAGAAAACTCCAATGGAATGCTACCTATTTATGTGCAAAACAACCTTGAGAAAGATTTTGTGCCCTGGGAATAAACCAGAATCATATGTTCTACCGAAATATTATCATTCATTTTAACTGAAAGTTACCAATTTCAGAATAAAGTTTAGCAAGTCCAAGTTCCTCTAGCTTTTGCACGATCATTGAAAGTATAATGTGCAATGATCTTTGCAGTGGGTTATCAGGAAAAATGCAAGACATGACATGAAACTACATTGGCATGCTACCTTTTTATGTGCAACACAACCCTGATAAATATTCTGTGCCCTATGAATAAACCAGGTCCTACATTCTACTGGAAATTCATCATTCCTTTAAACTGAAAGATTCTAAGATCAGAATTGAGTTTAAAACATGTGTCCATCCATCTTCTTCATGATCATTAAAAGTCTAATGGATGGTGGGTTTTGTGATGATTCCGGCAATTGGTTATCAGGAAAATTGCAAAACGTGACAGGAAACTCAATCGGCATGTTACCTATTTATGTGCAACAAAATCCTGAGAAACATTTTGTGCCCTGGGAATAAACCAAAATCCTATGTTGTACTGGAAAATTATCATTCATTTTAAGTAAAAGATTCTAAGATCAGAATTGAGTTTAACAAGCCCATGTCCCTCTAGCTTCTCCATGATCCTTAGAAGTTTAATGGATGGTGGGTTTTGAAATGATTTTGGCAATGGATTATCAGGAAAATTGCAAAACATGACAAGAAAATCCATTTGTATGCTACCCATTTATTGCATCGAGACAAAGGAGGTGCTCTTAAATCCTGGAGTAGAAGACATGTCAATTCTTTGCTTTTGTAATGCCAATCAAATGGAAAAATAATAGATGTCCAACTCACAAAAAAACAAAAAATATCTCACCTGAAAATAAATAAATAAACTAGTATAGATATATCTTGACATCTGATTTTTAAAGCATGAAGGGTTTGTAGGCTGGATATTTTTTGGATTCTTCTTGGTGCTTAATAATGTTAAGTTTTTACTTGTTTAGCATAATAACATTAAACAATATAATCACTGAAAGAAAGACAAGAACAACAATCACAAAGACACAATATTTCTCTCGAGGAAACCACAAGGGAGAAAACCCCGGCAAAACTTCCTCAATATAGAATTCTCCAAGTACAAGATAAAATCCCAAGACAAAACAGCTTCTCTCCTTCACCAACAAACTTCTCTCTCTCTCTCCTATGCGAACTTGAGTGAGTGAGTGGAGTGGTTACAAATGAGCAACTCAACCTCTTATTTATATTCTTCAGTTGAGGTGACTTTTCCCCAACAGTGCCGACTTGTTAAGTACATAATAAAATATTTCTTTTTGGAATCTTTTAGGCTGACACAAGTCCTAGGGTTTACATTGACTCTTTCAATGACTCTTACATGACCAATTACATCAATGACATCTCCCAAAGAAGGAATAATAATAATACAATAAACAAATACAATTAGTATATCTTCCATAGTTACATTTCTTTAACACTCCCTCTTAACTAGGAAGGTATTCTACAGACATCATCATCAACATCAACAACTGTACAACTGACTGGTGAAACTCTATATGTCGTAGGAAGTTTTTGGAACATCAACAACATCATCTGCTGGAATATCATCATCAACATCACCATCATGGTCTTCATTAGCATGGAGCTACTCGAGCATCAACATCATCGTTATCATCATCATCAACGAGGAATTGCTGGAACATCAACATCATCATTGTCAGCAACATCATCATCAACAAGGAACTGCTGGAACATCAACATCATCATCAACAAGGAACTGCTGGAACATCAACATCATCATCGTCAACAAGAAACTGTTGGAACATCAACATCATTATCGTTAGCAACATCATCATCAGCAAGGAATTGCTGGAACATCAACATCATCATCAATATGTAAATACTGGAACAACAACATCATCAATCATCAGTACATGGATATTGAAATCAACAACAAAATCAACCATCAGTAAGTAAATACTGGAACAACAACATCAATCATCAGTAAGCAAATACCGGAACAACAACATCAAACATCAGTAAGTAAATATTGGAACAACATCATCATCATCATGTGAATGCTGGAACATCATCAACCATCATTATGTGAATACTGGAACATCAGCAACAGCAGCAGTAGCATGTGAATGCTGGAACACCATCAACCATTAGTATGTGAACACTGGAACATCATCGTCATCAGCATGTGAATATTGGAACATCATCAACCATTAATATGTGAATATTGGAACATCATCAGCAACAGCATGTGAATGCTGGAACCATCAGTATATAAATAATGGAATAACATCATCATCTGGAATATGCACTGTGGTGGGCACTCTGGTAGACGATACTGACTTACTAATCCTTTCGGACCAAACAAGCCTAGTCAGACATACCAATCTACCCAAGGATCAAGCAGGCCTTGTTTGGCTTACTAATCCTTTCGTACCAAACATGCCTAGCCAGACGTACCAATCCCCCTAGGATCTAGCCAGTGATGACATACCAATCCTTTCGGATCAACCAGGCCTTGTCAGGCTGATCTACCAATCCCAGACTGAGCTGCCATACCAAGGCTCCAGGAAACTACTCCCTCTTTCGAGGGTGATCCTTTCGAACCCATCATCTTCACTCCTTTCGAAGGAGGTCCTATCGGACCATCATCATCTTCACTCCCTCTTTTGAGGGAGGTCCTTAGGGACCACACCAAGCTTGTGTCGAAAGTATTCAAACTTTATACGAGACAGGGGCATAGTCAACACATCAGCAACTTGTTCCTCTGTAGGAACATACTTGAGCTTTACAGCCCCCTTCTGCACCATATCCTGGATATAGTGATACTTTATCTCGATGTGCTTCAATCTATCATGAAACACCAAATTCTCTGACATCTTGATACAACTCTGATTATCGCAAAGAATATCAGCCACATCTATTTCTGCATCAAACAATCTTGCCAACATCTTGCGAAGCCAGTCTGCTTCACTACAAGCTGAACATGCTGAACATGCTGCAACGTATTCAACTTCTGTTGTACTGAGAGTAACACAGGGCTACTTTCTACTAAGCCATGAGATCATACCTGATCCCAAAGCTCATGGCTCAGTAGAAAGTATGGTTACTCTCAGTACACAGGGCTGCTTTCTACTTTCTACTTAAACAAATCTCACCGAAAGCACTAAACAAATATGTACCTGCGATAATGGTGATTGCTCCGAATTGCTTCTCGATGAGTGAAGTCGCCTTAAATGAGTGGATTCACCAGATAAGACCTGCGGGGTTAGTCTTTATAGATATTCTAAAAAATATAAGGAAGAAGGACTCACCTTTGAGTTCTTACCAAATGTCATTTTTCCAAGGGCGTAATGACTCCAGATAAACCACTTCAATCTTTGAAACGCCCCCGGCAACGTCACCAACAATGTTACCAAGAAAACTAGTAGGGATAGTCCCCAGTAATCAAATATAAGAATAGTGACCCAATGTCACCTAGATCACAATTCGAACTTCTTCAGAGTGTCGAAAACTCCAAGGGGAAGGACCCTTTTGATAACCTGTAGAACATTGATGCAACCAGAAGACTATATTCTCTATGCAAGTATTAGTTAGACCAGTGCCTAAATGGAGTTAATAGATATAAATGAAGAAAATACAACACTTTATCATCCAATTGTCAGTGGGTGCACGGTTAGGTAAGTGTATGATCAAAGGATAACCAGTTTTGCTATCATTCACCAAAGGACATTAAATAAATCATAACCATGTATCATAGCAATGTGTAACCAATAATTTCAAGAGACCATTCACCAATACTTTTCATATGAATAAGTATCAACAACTAAGTTGAACAAAACATGAGTTTATCAAATATTACTCAACATCATCAATATTCAAAATACACAGCAAGTTAAAGCAATATTAAATACCATTCCATGTCATTTGGCATTGATAATCAACGTTAAATTTTGCTTCACACACTCAGAAAACCATCATTCACAATATACTTTTGAACAATCTCTTAACAGCGTTAGAGCAGGGTATTAACTTGTAAGAATGAGTAATCAGAAATTTACCACTTTACTTGTATTAGGTCTAGACTGTAGCAACTAGCATTAACTACCAAGAGACCAACCACAACTTGAATTCAAAATCAACTTCTAGAACTGTATGTAATAAAAAAAGGTTTTGGTATAGTTAAAACACTTCAGAAGATATAAACAAATCAGACCTCTTTCACGCCAAATTCAGACTACAAATTACTAACTCATTAATTAAATTTTTGTTTTATGTCTTGTGCAGAGCAGAGGGGAAGGGGATGAAATTGGGTTTGCAATTTTATTGCAGACCTGTGTCAACAGTGGGAAGAGGTTTCAAATGGGTAGTCCGAGAGGAGAAAAGGAAAGGGGAAAGATGGAGGAAGAAAGGAGGATGGGAGAAGGAGAAGAAGAGATAAGGAGGGAATGGAGGAGAGGAGGGAAGAGGAAGGGAGTCGTGGGTAGGAGGAGCAATAGAGAAGGAGGCAGGAGGTTCAGATAGGGGAGAAGGGGACCAACGAGGAGGCTAAGAAGGAGGTTGAGGGTGTGAGGGTAAAGGAGGGAGGCCGAGGGGGTTGGAGAAGAGGACGAAGGCAAGAGAGGAAGGAGGAGGGAGACACGGGTAGTTTAAGGTCTGAAAATTAGGGCTAAAACATAGAATTTAGGGTTTTATAAGGTTTTTTAGTAATTTAAAAAAATTACAAAATAACCCAAAATTAAACCTAAAACATAAAAATCAAAGCTAAGTATAATATTTACAAAATGTACAAGTTCACAAATTAGGTTTCAAATGTAGACAAACAACCTAGGGTTTGAAGAGAAATTCACCCTAACCCTAGGCATCAAGGAGGATAGCCTCCCCTTGAGATGGCACTTGCCAAGTTTGGAAAACTAGGGCTTCCTCAACAACTACAAGAGTTGGTTGATGATGCCCTACCTAAGACAAACTTTGGAGACCTAAAACTCAAGTTGACAATGCTAGGGTAACTAAAGGCTGAAAATGACTTATGCTAGGGAAAAATGCAGCATTAATGGCTACCATTCAACCTTAGACAAGCACACATCCAACATTTAACAAAGAAATATCAAGAGAAAAGACCTAGATACCTCCTTGTGAATGTGTTAATAAAACAACTCCTAGCATCACCTTAGCAAAGAACAAGAGCAAAGAATCTTCAAAAAAGTGTCCCCAAAGTAGTAAGCATATCCATCCTCAAGAGGCGCGCATCACTCCATGAGCCCAAGAAGGGTGAAAATCAAAAAATTAAGTTTTATCCCATAAGTTGATGATTTAAAATGAAGTGAGGAAAAGTTTATTATACCTTTTCACACTCACTTTACAAAAATAAAATAAAATCCAGACCGACATGCCTTTTTAAATGTCAATTTGAAATTATAAATGTCAACTTAAAATTAAAACAAAAATAATATAAAATAATCAAATCTGTGGGTAATTTGGGGCATTTTCCCCAGAATTTACCGCACATGGTTAAAATGGCTAAAAATGAGCATATCGATCCGTTCTAAAGGCCAAGCTGCAGAGGGGGGTGGTCGTCATGCCCTAACTAACCCCAACAGAAGTGAAAATCCCTCAACGCCCCCCCTAACCAAGCATCACAGCCTGGCTCCAAGGATGATGTCATCATCGGGAGGAGGCCCCAGAGAGAGGGAGCTGGTGAACTGGAGGGCCAGGAGGGTGCTGGAGGTGACCTGGAGGAGAAAGAGATGCCTCAGTGCTGAAACAACCATCATTGGAATGCTAAATTAGGGTTGGGGTCATGTGACCTAGTGATCCACCCCTGGAAGCCCCGGACACCAACCTCAGGGCTTCAAGCCCTTTCATGAGGCAGTCAACAATGCCACTAAGCCATAATACTTCCAAGGGAGAAAATAGAGGGTTTGGACATAACTCCTACCTGGAAAAAGCTGGCTAAACACCCCTCCTGGTGAGAAAAACGACACCCTCTCCCTGGGGCACCTCTGCAGGTGCGTTGGTACTGGTACCATCGTAACACTGGCTCCAACTGCGGGACGAGTACTCCTCCTGAGGGTGCTAGAGAATCCAAGAATCATCTACGTACCTGTAGACCTACACACATGTCAAATAATCAAGGACATCAGACTACCATGAGGCAGACACTCCTGTCCTGCCTTGCTCATCATATGAAAATAAAATAAATGCATAAACCAGTGACTAACCTATGTAGACATGAAGAACATCAAATGCAATGCATGGGTAACTGTATATGCCTAACTAAACCTACCTATGCTTAACATAAAAATTAGAAATATTAAGTAAAATCATACCACCAGTGTAACCATTTGAGTAAGCAATTCATACCTGGTGCTTTACCTTTGTCTTTAGAATGAATCCATAACAAGATCTTATTGATCACAAAGAAATTACGTACCAATGTCTCTATTATGATAGGGGATGAGGGTTGGATGGCTACGGGGACCTGGGAGCTTTGATATTGCTGCCATGGAGAAGGGTTGCTTCCACAGGCTCCATTTATCCAGGCTTCCATCAGGCTAAGGTATGGACCATCTTCATGATATACTAGTATTGAAAAAATTATGCCTGAAATTTGTTACCTAACTGTCTAAGAAACCGGATTCGCTCTAAAGGGGCTATGTGTCCCGTGGGGGCGTGTCGAACACGGACACGATGGGAAATCGTGACTGACACGACTATTGATCATGTCCCGATTTCGGACACGATTTCCCATCGTGTCCCCGACTCTACGACTCGTGTCCCGATTCCAGGACACGTTTTCCGCAGAAAAGGGTGCCCGGGGTGAGTTTAAAAACAAAAATACATTTCTTTTTTGTCATTTGCAAGTGTGGAGAAGCTTGAGAGTGGGTTTTATGTGCAGGTGAAGAAGATTTGAAGGCTTTCCAAGGGAATCCAAGTGCATTGGGGGTGGATTTGTGGAGAGGATTGCAAGCTTAACCATCAAACAAGAAAGGGAATGTCTCAATCAGCTAGGGCATTGGGAGAAATGCACAATCTAGTGCCTCCCCTCCTATTCCTCCAAGCACAAGTGGTTCTCCTCCTCCTTCAAGTGCTCCATCTGCTGCTAGTGGAGCTCATGCTCCATTTAACCCTGTTTTAGCAAGACAACAAGCTCAAGAAAAAAAATACCCTTTGTGGAAGTATGTGACAAGGAAAGCTGGGCTTGGGGAAAAGCTTGGTGGGGGAGGCAATGTGTCTTGGAGATGCAATTTTTGCAAGAATGAGTTCAAGAGTACATATTACTGGGTTAAGGGCCATTTTTTGGCCCTTCCTTCTTGTGGGATTTCTTCATGCAAGGCAGTGAGTGTTACCCAAAGGAGGGATGTGGAAAGAGAGGATCATGTTGGCTTAGGGAAGGTGGCAGCAACAAGCAAGAAAAAAGATGAGGATCCTCTTCCATTCTTGAGGAAATCCTCTAGCACCAATCCTCCATTTCCACCTAACATATATGGGAGTGGGGATACTTATCAAACAAGAAAGAGGCAATCTCTAAGTGGTCCAATGGATAGGATTTCCAACAAGAGGCGCAAGAAGAGGTGGACCTTACCATTGCATTCTATTTCTACCTCAACTTCACCTCATTCAATGTTGCACTATCACCATTGTTTATTGAGATGTGTCGAAGTCTCATGGAACGAGCTCCAAGTGGTTATGTGCCTCCTGGTTCAGAGAAGCTTAGAACCACATTGTTGGTTAAAGCAAAGAGGGAGGTAGATAAAATTCTTGTTCTTGAGCCAATTAGATCAACATGGCCCTCGTCTGGTGTGAGTATTGTTTCTGGTGGATGGACGGATCCAGCACGCCATCCACTCATCAATTTCATGGTATCTTCCCAAAATGGACCGGTGTTCTTGAAAGCGGTGGATGGTCTTGGGAAATACAAGGATACACAGTATATGGGTGAGTTATTCATCAAAACCATTGAAGAAGTAGGTGTTGATTCTTGTGTACAAATCATCACGGACAATGCACCTATTTGCAAGGTTGTTGGCATGATTGTGGAAGCTAAATATCCACAGGTATGTTCATTTTGGACACCTTTCATTTCTAATTTGGTCATTTATTGAATTTATCACAAGATTCATGATTCATCTAGGTGTCTTTGACTCATTTGAGTTGTTAGTGTTGTAGAGTCATTTATACATGCTTTTATTGTTCTTACAGGTTTTTTGGACACCTTGCATTGTCCATTCCTTGAATTTAGTACTGAAATCCATTGCTTCAGATGTGACATGGATTGGAAACTTTATTGAGAATGCACGCCATATCCGCAACTTTGTACAAAACCACACAAATGACCTCACCATCTACAAAGAGTACACATAGCTTTCATTGCTTAAGATTGCAGATACTCGATTTGCTTCCTCATTCATCATGCTCAAGAGGTTGAGGGAGGTCAAAACCGCTCTTGGGTCCATGGTGATTTCAGAGTTTTGGTATTTTTGGAGAAAGACGGATCAGATTGCTTCACAAAAGGTGAAGGACACGGTGTTGGATGATGGTTGGTGGGATAGGGTAGATATTATCATTAAGATCATGGAGCCAATCATTTCTTTGTTGCGGTTTGCAGACACGGACCAGCCCATCCTAGCAAATGTTTATGAGGGGTGGGATTCCATGATTGAGGCCATGAGGTCCATTGTCATGGAGAATGAGTGTCCCAAGTATGGGACATCGACTGAGAACTTATGGTCCATGATTCAGGATGTTCTTATCTCTAGGTGGGATAAGAATTGCACACCTTTGCATTGCTTGGCCCACTCCTTGAACCCCAAGTTCTACACTCAGGATTGGTTCACTGGTGTACCGAGGCCCTCACACAGAGTCCCTCCTCACATGGATGGAGAGATTGCACATGGGAGGAAGATAGCACTTAGACGGCTATTTTAGGATAGAGACCTACTTGAGGAGGTGGAGGAGGGCTTTGTAGATTTTTCCACTGACACTGGGAGATTTGGAGGCTATGAGGTGCTTAGAGACATGGGGGTTAAGAAACCCTATGTTTGGTGGGAAACTCATGGGGCAACATGCCCTATTCTACAGAAGTTATCCTTGAGGGTCATCTCTCAAGTTACATCATCCTCTTGTTGTGAGAGGAATTGGAGCACATATGGGAACTTGTACAGTGTGAAGAAGAGCAGGCTTGAGCAGTCCAGGGAAGAGACGATGGTGTATGTGCACTCCAACCTTCATCTTATTTATAGGAAGAGGGAGGAGTGGGTGAAGGGAAAGACAAAGATGTGGGATGTCTTTCTTGATGATATGGGTTTGGACAGCAGTACTAAGTTGGCATTAGTCAACATGGATCTTAATGATCCAGTGCTAGAGCTGATCACTTTTGATGATGGTGATCATATGGAGGGGTCATCCTCCACAACAGCAGATGCAGATCGTCAGATGGGTAGAGAGGAGGAGGAGGAGGATTAGGGCAGTTCCAGTGATGAGTTTGTTGATTCAGGCATGGAGGAGGACTATTGACATATGAGATTCTTCCATCTTGATCCACCCCTTTTTGTATTTACAATTAGTCTATTTGGCATTTGCCAGTGCCTAGTGGCATTCCGACATCTATGTAATACATTTTGATTTTGATGACTTAATGAGAAATATGGTTCCGACATCTTGAGCTATTGCCCAATGCCTATCAAATTTCAATGCATCTTTGTGTCTCAATGTGATTTGTGAATGACAAATGTGTAATCATTAATGTGTTTTGATTCTAATTTCTATTGAATATTTGTAAATGTTCTAGTTTCTAAAATTTTTTGGATCTATATGTCTATATTTTTAAATTTTAATATATTTAAATATATATATATATAAGTATATAAAACATGTCTTTCGTGTCCTGATTCTTGGGGTCACCGTGTCCATGTCGAACACTCGTATTTTCGTGTCCTTCGTGTCCCGTGTCCTCGTGTCAGGTGACTTAGCTGACTGTCGATTCGAGAGAGCATTGGTGGAGGTGGACCTCGCAAATCTTCGCATATCAGCTGCAACCTGTTTGAACAATCCTTTGGAGATACAAGCATATTGTTCTTCTTTATAATTATCATGTTAGCACCCCCAATGATCTTTAACATTTTGAAATCGTCAACCACATAATTCATGCCTTCATATTTCAAACGAAAAGATAAACAATAGAAATCGTGACAATGTGAAAAGAAAGTCATACCTGTATTAGTTTTCCTGAAAAACATCGTTGATAACTTACTGATACTGGATAACAAAGGCTGAAGAATTCTCGTAGAATGTTGTTGATTAGGGCACGCCATGAACTAAGAGACAATGGAGAGACTTTGCATGTGGCCATCGATAACCGGCCTTACATTTTGCACCGCTGCATCATTGAGCAAAGAAAAAGGGTTGATCCATTCTTCATCGAAGTCAGAGTAAGCTTCTTCACACACATATGTGTTCGAGAGACACTCTACCATGATGCTGCAAGGTCGTGAAGAATCATACATTGTGGACCAAGGAACTTCCAATAATCGTCTTCTTCCACAAACCTGTAATTTTCTTCCAAGAGAGCCAAAATATCATAACAAACCGTAATCTAGGGGCACGAAGAATTCACCTTTTCTTTATATCCTTCAGTTTCTTCAATTAAAGCTTCTTGCTCTTCATCTTCAGGAGTCACTCTATCTCCGGTCACAAGGGCCATTACGTCATTTACTTGGTCCTGAACACTGTTTTCTTCAAGTAAACTTTCTGAGAATTGATCTTCGCCAGGGACTGTTTCTTGCTCCTCTAATACTTGTTCGTCAACATCCGTATGATCGTCCTTTACAATCTCATAATTTCTTCTTTAGCATTGGGACCCCATTGATCACTGAATATTTCAACCAGTTGGAAGAAGGAAGATATCCCCTTAGGAGGGAGTCCTTCATACCAAGCATCCATATCTTGATCACCTCCTAGCTCGAAGGACATTACGAATAGTTGTATAATGGTGTCCTCATCTGTGATATCCCATGCCGTCAAAACTTCTTTGAATTTTAGGACATGTGTTGTAGCAGTTTCTTTTTCCTTGTGGAACATCGAGATAAGCTTCAAGAAGCGATGCTTGTTGAACCTATTTGGGTATCCTGGAATATTTGAGAAGTCAAATGGATCAAGGATCCCCATATCTCTTGACTCTCATTTTTGTAGAGTACTTCCTTTTTATTTTCTTCAGTAGGAGTCGCCAAGAGAGACATGCCAAGTTAGACTTAAACAAATCTCACTGAAAGCACTAAACAAATATGTACCTGAGATAATGGTGATTGCTCTGAATTGCTTCTCGATGATTGAAGTCGCCTTAAATCAATGGAGTCGCCAGATAAGACCTGCGGGGTTAGTCCTTTATAGATATTCTCAAAAATACAAGGAAGAAGGACTCACCTTTGAGTTCTTACCAAATGTCGTTTTGACAAAGGGTGTAATGACCCCAGATGAGCCACTTCAATATTTGAAACGTCCCTGGAAACGACACCAAAAATGTTACTAGAAAAACTAACAGGGCTAGTCCCCAGTAATCAAATATAAAAATAGTGACCCAATGTCACCTCGATCACAATTCTAACTTCTTCGGAGTGTAGGAACCTCCAAGGGGAAGGACCCTTTTGATAACCTGTAGAACACTGATGCAACCATAAGACTATATTCTCTATGCAAGTATTAGTTAGACTAGTGCCTAAATGGAGTCAATAGATATAAATGAAGAAAATACAACACTTTATCATCCAATTGTCAGTGGGTGCACGGTTAGGTAAGTGTATGATCAAAGGATAACCAGTTTTGCTATCATTCACCAAAGGACATTAAATAAATCCTAACCATGTATCATAGCAATGTGTAAGCAATACTTTCAAGAGACCATTCACCAATACTTGTCATATGAATAAGTATCATCAACAAAGTTGAACAAAACATGGGTTTATCAAATATTACTCAATATCATCAATATTCAAAATACACGCCAAGTTAAAGCAATATTAAATACCATTCCATGTCATTTGGCATTGATAATTAGCTTTAAATTTTGCTTCACACACTCAGAAAACCATCATTCACAATATACTTTTGAACAATCTCTTAACAATGTTAGAGCAGGGTATTAACTTGTAAGAATGAGTAATAAAAAATTCACCACTTTACTTGTATTAGGTCTAGACTGTAACAACCAGCATTAACTACCAAGAGACCAACCACAACTTGAATTTAAAATCAACTTCTAGAACTGTATGTAATAAAAAAAGGTTTTGGTACAGTTAAAACACTTCAGAAGATATAAACAAATTAGACCTCTTTCACGCCAAATTCAGACTACAAATTACTAACTCATTAATTAAATTTTTGTTTTATGAGCAGAGGGGAAGGGGATGACACTGGGTCTGCAATTTTATTGCAGAACTGTGTCAACAGTGGGAAGAAGTTTCGGAAGGGTAGCCCGAGAGGAGAAAAGGCAAGGGGAAAGATGGAGGACGAAAGGAGGTGGGAGAAGGAGAATAAGGGAGAAGGAGGGAATGGAGGAGAGGAGGGAAGAGGAAGGGAGCCGCGGGTAGGAGGAGCAGGAGAGAAGGAGGCAGCAGGTTCGGATAGTGGAGAAGGGGACCAGCGAGGAGGCTAAGAAGGAGGTCGAGGGTGTGAGGGGAAAGAAAGAGGGAGGCCGAGGGGGTTGGAGAAGAGGGCGAAGGCAAGAGAGGAAGGAGGAGGGATATGTGGGTAGTTTAAGGTCTAAAAAATAGGGCTAAAACACATAATTTAGGGATTTATAAGGTTTTTCAATAATTTAAAAATTACAAAATAACCCAAAATTAAACCTAAAATATAAAAATCAAAGCTAAGTATAATATTTACAAAATGTACAAGTTCACAAATTAGGTTACAAATGTAGAAGAACAACCTAGGGTTTGAAGAGAAATTCACCCTAACCCTAGGCATCAAGGAGGATAGTCTCCCCTTGAGATGGCACTTGCCAAGTTTGGAAAACTAGGGCTTCCTCAACAACTACAAGAGTTGGTCGATGATGCCCTACCTAAGACAAACTTTGGAGACCTAAAACTCAAGTTTTCAATGCTAGGGTAACTAAAGGCTGAAAATGACTTATGCTAGGGAAAAATGCAGCATTAATGGCTACCATTCAACCTTAGAAAAGCACACATCCAACATTTAACAAAGAAATTTCGAGAGAAAAGACTTAGATACCTCCTTGTGCATGTGTTAATCAAACAACTCCTAGCATCACCTTAGCAAAGAGCAAGAGCAAAGAATCTTCAAAGAAGTGTCCCCAAACTAGCAAGCATATCCATCCTCAAGAGGTGTGCATCACTCCATGAGCCTAAGAAGGGTGAAAATCAGAAAATTAAGTTTTATGCCATAAGTTGATGATTTAAAATGAAGTGAGGAAAAGTTTATTTATACCTTTTCACACTCACTATACAAAAATAAAATAAAATCCAGGCCGACATGCCTTTTTAAATGTCAACTTAAAATTAAAACAAAAATAATATAAAATAATCAAATCTGTGGGTAATTTGTGGCATTTTCCCCAGAATTTACCCACACATGGCTAAAATGGCTAAAAATGAGCATATTGGTTCATTCTGAAGGCTATACTTTGGAGGGGGGGTCGTTATTCCCCAACTAACCCCAACAAAAGTGAAAATCCCTCAACGATCCCCCCCTAATTAAGCATCACAGCCTGGCTCCAAGGATGACGTCATCATCAAAAGGAGGCCCCGGAGAGAGGGCGCTAGTGAACTGGAGGGCCAAGAGGGTGCGCGAGGTGACCGGAGGGGAAAGAGATGCCTCAGTGTTGAAAGAACCGTCACCGGAATGCTAAATCAGGGTTGGGGTCATGTGACACAATGATCCACCCCTGGAAGCCCTGAACACCAACCTCAGGGCTTCAAGCCCTTTCATGAGGCAGTCAACAATGCCACTAATCCATAGTACTTCCAAGGGAGAAACCAGAGGGTCTGGCCATAACTCCTACCCAGAAAAAGATGGCTAAATACCCCTCCTGGTGCGAAAAACGACCCCCTCTCCCTGGGGCACCTCTGCAGGTACATTGGTACTAGTACCATCATAACACCATGAACGAAAGGTTCCCAATATCTTGGAAGACCATTCAAGGTGGTCATCACAACTTCTGCTTCTTCTATCATGTCTCCAATAGCTTCTAATTGTTCTTTGATCTGAGATACACTAGTGAAATATGACTGCATAGTCTTTGACTTCTAAACCTTCACACCCTTGAGTTGATTTCTCAAGGTCATCTTCCTATTAATGTTCTTTCCTCCAAACAGATGGGTCAAAGCATCAAACATTTCTTTTGGAGTCTTTTTTAAGGACACTTGAGGAATCAAGTGATCTTTGAATCTATGATCCTCTTAGCCTTGATCATATTCTTCTTGTGTTTTGATTTGGCCTCATCTCCTTCTGGTTCTGCAACTTCTTCCTTTACAAAGCCTTCTAGGTCATGTTCTTCAAGAATGTGCATGACTCTATATTTTCATGCCCTGAAGTTCTTATCTCCTTCAAGCTTCTCATCAAGCTTGGTAGTGCTTGTCATTTTGATAATATGAGAACCTCAATTGGAAATAGAATGGACATAGTACTTACCAGAAAGGTTGTCCTTTTGAAAAACTGCTTCTATCTTGACCTAGGGTTTGATAGGGAAACCCTAATTTTCCAACTTCAGGATCTTGGAAAACTGACTGGAGGAAAAGATGCACCTCCTCGAGGCAATTGAGGAATGTACTCTTTCTCCCAAATATGTGAGCAGATCTTCCAAAAACTTGATGCCTTAGTTCTCTGGGCTGTAGTGGTGGACCCATAAATGAAAATTCTCAGAATTGAATTCTGCTTCGATAGAAAGATGCGCCCTAGTGAGGCGAGTTAGATGCACCCTCTTTTTTCAGTTGATTTGTGGAGAGAGCTCCCGGAATAAGAAACCCTAGTTTCTGCAGATGTAGTAGTTGTACAACATTTTCTTTCAGGCCTGCTCTGATACCATGTTAAGTTTTTACTTGTTTAGCATAATAACATTAAACAATATAATCACTGAAAGAAAGACGAGCACAACAATCACAAAGACACAATATTTATCTCGGGGAAACCACAAGGGAGGAAACCCCGGGAAAACTTCCTCAATATAGAATTCACCAAGTACAAGATAAAACCCCAAGACAAATCAGCTTCTCCCTTCACCAGTGAACTTCTCTCTCTCTCCTATGCGACCTTGAGTGAGTGAGTGGAGTGGTTACAAATGAGCAACTCAACCTCTTATTTATATTCTTCAGTTGAGGTGACTTTTCCCCAATAGGGCCGACTTGACCTAACTGACTGGGCCGACTTGTTAAGTACATAATAAATTTTTTTTTTCTAGAATCTTCTAGGCCGACACAAGTCCTAGGGTTTACATTGACTCTTTCAATGACTCTTACATGACCAATTACATCAATGACATCTCCCGAAGAAGGAATAATAATAATACAATAAACAAATACAATTAGAATATCTTCCGTAGTTACATTTCTTTAACAAATAAATCTAGGGTTAAAATAGATCTATGTTAGTGTGCAACACAACCCTGAAAAATATTCTATGCCCTGGCAATAAACCAAAATCCCCGTGAAAATTCATCATTCCATTTAACTTAAAGATTCTAAGATCTGTGTCTTAGCTTCTTCATAATCATTAAGAGTCTAATGGATGACAGGTTTTGTGATGATTTTTGCAATAACTTATCAAGAAAACTGCAAAATGTGACATAAAACACAATTGGCTTGCTACCCATTATGTGCAACACAGCCCTCGGAAAGATGTTCTGCCCACGGAATAAACGAAAATCCTATTTTCTAAAGAACATTTTTCATTTTAACTGAAAATTTCTAAGATCAAAATTGAAATTAACAAACCCATATCCCTCTAGCTTCTTCATGGCCATTTAAAGTCTAATGGATAGCAAGTTTTGTGATGATTTTGGCAAATGGGTTATCAAGAAAACTGCTAAACGAGGCATGAAACTCAATTGGCTTGTTACCCATTTATGTGCAGCACAGCCCTGAGAAAGATCGAGTGCCCTGGAATAAACCAAAATCCTATGTTCCACTAAAAATTGATCATTTATTCTAACTACGATTCTAATATCAAAATTGAATTTAACAAGCATGTGTCCCTGCAGCCACTTCATGATCATTAAAAGTGTAATGGATGTTGGGTTTTGCAATGATTTCCCCATGGGTTATCAGAAAAACCTGCAAAACGAAACTTGAAACTCCATTGGCTGGTGACCCGTTTATATGCAACACAGCCCTGAGAAAGATGTTGTGATCGGGGAATAAAACAAAATCCTATGTTCTAGTGAAAATTCATTATTCCAACTGAAAAAATTCTACGATTGGAATTGCATTTAAATCAAGTCCATGTCCCCCTAGCTTCTTCTTGATCAATAAAACTATAATGAACACCAGGTTTTGCATTGATTTTCCCAACGGTTTATTAGGAAAACTGAAAAACGAGACATGGAACAACATTGGCTGGTTACCTTTTTATGTGCAACACAACCCTATTTTGTGCCCTGCTAAACCAAAATCCTATGTTCTACTGAAAATTTATCATTCCTTTTAACTGAGAGCTTCTAAGATCAGAATTGAGTTTAAATCAAGTCCATGTCCCTTGAGCGTGGTCATTAACAGTCTAATGGATCGTGGGTTTTGCAATGATTTAAGCAATGTATTATCATGCTACCCCTTTATGTGCATCACAGTTATGAGAAAGAGATTCTGCATCATGAGAATAAACCAATTCAAAATCTTGTGGAAGAAGGTCATTTTTGGCTCTAGGTTAACCAATTTTTTTCAAAATTGCAATTTAATTGTTATAATGAATTCAACACCTTCACCACATATTAACTTTTAATATGTTATTCTATCACTTCAAAATTATTCTGGTCAAATTTCACCTAAAATTACCCATTACACTAAAACAATTCTATATTCTGCTAAAAGTTTCTCAATCTTCCTAGAAGATTTTACTATCCAGATTGCATGCAGAGCTCCGAGAACAAGAATCATGAATGAATATAATGACGATGGAGCAATAACAAATCTTAAACTTGTCCACAAAAATACATTAAACGATGCATAAGAAGGGCAGATTTCTCACCCTTCTTCTCTGGTAAGGGTGCTGCCTCCTCGTTCTCTTCAGTTGCACGTCAAAACTTCTACAATCCGTGCATCCAGAATTGAGGAGCGTCTGGCTTTCTATTTCTATGATTATTTATAATCAATCCATGCACCCAGAATTTAAGTGTCTGACTCTCTATTTTTATAGGTATTTCTATGTTTAGATTTTTTTTATATGTTTTAGTTTTGAATTCATGCAATACTACTCGGGATTAATGGTGATGAGTTAATTGATATTCGCAGCAAAATAACTATCAGTGACGACTATCTTCGCTATCAGTGACGACTATCTTCACTGACAGTTTTGAATTCTAAATTTTACTTCTTAAAAAATAAATAAAAGGGTGGCGGAATTTGTGGTCTGTCCATTGTACCCTCCACCTTCTTCTATTCTCTTCTGCATGCTCCCTGCTACGGATTCGCTTCTGCCCTCTACCCTTCATGTGTTCCTTCTGAGCTGCGGAGCTTTCGCTGGACGCTCCCACCGGATTATTATTGTGGGCAGGCGTTGGCCTTGGACGTCCTCTCCTGCTAGTTGGTGCCCTGTGCCTCTCAAGCTGCGTTACTGGTCTTGTCTAGTTGGATCTCTGTCTTTTCCCTGAGTGAAGGATCTTTCCCTCTATTAGTTTGGTACAATAAACAAAAAGTTCTAACCTACGTTTTGGCTATGTTTTTTCTTTTCCTTGACACCGATTCGCCAGCAATCAATGGTTTAGAAGCCTTATTTGGCCTCATATCGAGGCCAATTGCCAAGACAGTTGGTCAATGATTTAAAAGCCTTATTTGACCTCATATCAGTGCCGATGCCAACAGTCGATAGCAGTCGATATGCAAGCTGCAGGATGTAGGATGTAAAGAGGGTGGCAAGTAGGGAGCGAGGCCAAGGAGCGTGGAAGTCGGTGGCAAGTAGGGAGGGTGGCAAGCAGGGAGCAGGCAATTTGCATGGTGCATGGAGCGTGGCAAGGTGCATGCATCCTCTTTTCCATATCTGCTCTTGCGTGCCTTCTTCTTTGTTGAACTCAGCCTATCCACATCAAATGATATGCTAGTTTGTACTTTGAAAATAATAATAACAACTCTTTCTTCTTTTGCAGCTAGCTGCATCAGTTTTCTAATCCATAGAACCATTGAGCAAAAGATGTACTATACAGATGATGAGGTCTAGGATACAAAGCAACAGAAGGATACAAAGCAACGGGATGACCAAGAAGGATCCTTTCCACCACCAGTGAAATCCACAAACCTTATGTGCACACCAGGTTCATATTTCTCTACCGATTCAACATTTTGTTTTCTCTAGCCTTGAGGTCGTATACTCTCCCTTATTTTTATGCACACTTCTAACTGTTCTTTATGTGCAGGATTTGAAATAATAAACACTCTCAAAAGTTCATCCTAGAGAAGAAGCTAGCCAAACTTGAGCTTCGAATGAAGCCGTTACATCTCTTTGATGAGGCTGCACATATTTATGAACAAATTTAAATGATGGAGTCACACTGCTGTAGCATTGTTTTTTGGCAACAATTGACTGCCTATGAATAACTCATCTTCATTTCTGCATTCTTTATTTTTTAGCTCACACCGTCCCTTTTCAAAATACGTAATTACTGCATTTGTCTCCTCAGATATCCCCAAATTAGAAAGAGTATCTATGGCTGATCCTAGCAATATAGCTGACACTGGTTTGACAAAGTTCATCCCATACTCTATCATCATACTTTTCTTGAACTGCGCAAATCCGTTTCTTAGTGTGCTTCAAAGATTCTTCTTTCAAATGTTTTAGAAATTTTTGGACTTCAAACTGCTACAAGTAACAGTATTAGAACTAATAAAAGAACTATTATGGAATTCACTTCTCATATCAATTACACTAGTATATTCATAGTGCTTCAAATGTAACGTTGACGCATTCAGAGTCTACTTTAGGGTCCCGACTCACTCGAGTATGCATTACCTGAGCTCACCTGATTTCGCCTTACCAGATCCTGCCCTATCTGACCTGAGTCTACCTAAAAAGAAAGGTTCTTCCTGATCCGACTCTGCCTTAGAATCCTGTTTGACCCGAGTCTACCGGGAAATAAAATAAGTAGACTTTGTTATCCCACGCATTTAGAGGTTGTCATTGCGAAGCATAGCGTCATGGAAGGTCTTTCTTGCTCAAAGGTAAAGATTCTCAAGAGGTTGAGCTCTACCAAAATGAGAAGTGGTACTACTGACTATGTCCTGGGCTCCTAGGGTATAGACTTCCAATTCTGGTAGTTCAATTTCCTCTCGATGTCTTTTCATTCTTTCTCACCTTCCGGAGTTTCTTGCATACCTCAGAAACATAATCTTTCAAATAAATAGCTTCTAAGGCGGAAGCACCAATACAATACAATATGATAGATCACAGAACATGCAAGGTCGCCTGTAGCCTAGAAAATCCATTTTAGTATCCAAATGAGCCCATCCCTGGACCTTCAAAAGACGGTTTTATAAACCAAGAATGGTGAATGAGGCTATTTTATAGAACCGGTATCCAAGCCAAGTAACCAGGCAAAGTATTTGACCCACCCAGCTATGAGTGGCATTGAGTGCATCAACTATGGGCAAAGACTCTTATTGAGCGCATTGACTTCTGGCATTAACTAGTGGCTATCTGGAATGACTGCGGCTATCTAGAATGACTTAAGGAAAGTACTAGTGGAATGATAATAGGCTCTCCTCAGCAATGACTGGTTGGCATCGAGTGATTTAAACACTTGGTATCGACTCTTGGAGCATGCATCCAAAGAAACCACGAATACCTGGGATACAACGACCGGAGGAAGATGTCATATACTATTTGACAATTGGGAGGTGAGGCACATATTATTCATGCAACAAAGTTCCAAGTTCCATGAGGCACATACTATTTGACAATTGGGAGGTGAGGCACATACTATGTGCCTCATGCAAAGTTCCATGAGGTACATACTATGCAACGACTGTAGGAAGATGTCACATATTACATGGGCACATACTATTTGACAATTGGGAGGTGAGGCACATACTAAGTGCCTCATGGAACTTTGCTATGCAACGACTGTAGGAAGATGTCATATACTATTTGACAATTGGGAGGTGAGGCACATAGTATTCATGCAACAAAGTTTCATGTGTCTCAAGCACATGCTCGCTAAACAAAATATGTGATACTTGGAGGATTTAGTAACAAGTTTTCTTATGAAAAGTGATTTCGTAAAGTCAATTTTATTCTACACCTTTTTACAATGACTTCATGTGTTTCTTTTCTATATCGATGAGCATTACTACTTTCCCTTTGCTGAAAAAGTCGGTCATCCATAGATTACACAAAGTTTCAGTATTTGTTTTCTTTGTTTGATTATCCATAGATTACACGAAGTTTCAGTATTTGTCTTCTTTGTTTGATGAGCGATTACACATACCATTATTAGCAAGTGAAACTCGTTTATACAAAAGTCTTAAAAACCGTATTGGGTTACAGGCTTTTCTAATTTTTTATATTAGCCATTTTACTACAAGTGCTTTTGTATTGCAGCTGAAAACCATAGCTGCTAATACTGCTAAAAAGAATAAGACTATTGGCTATGAGAGACTGAGCACATACAACTTGGCACGGGGTATGAGATGTTGGTCACTTACAACCTCTTGGGCACTTACAGAAAGATAAAATCCATTGTGCGTTCCCCAACAACAAGAGATCTTTTCCTCTGACCCGATCAAACCGAGTTGTTATTATATAAAAACGGGGAATTATTAAAATGTGGGTGCCACTTACTATAGAGCCATGACTACAGTCTTCCACGATATCATCTATAATATTATTGAATCATACGACGTGGATGACTTGATACCAAATTATCTTTCATTACAAGATCACCGTAGAACCTGTATATTCAATTTATACATCCGCATAAGTAGAAAGTTTTTCTCAACCTAATAAAGTACATCTACAGCATGTGACCATAAGTAGATTACTAAGTTTCATCAAGTCCTATCATGGTGTAGATATTGAGCCTTCTAAAGCCAAGGCCATTATTGAGATGCCCCAACCCTGTAATGTGAGAGCTAATCAATCCTTCTTAGGTCCTATGGGTGCTATTTTACATTTTGCAGATGGTTTGACAAAGGTCTCCTGTCCCTTTAACTATGTGTAGGATGCTAAGTGCTAGAATGCTTTATAAATGCTAAAGGATATACTAATCTCACCTCCCACCTTGATCTCACCAAAATTTGATCATCTTTTATTACTATATATCTCCACTTTTCACTTTTTTATAGCTACAGTCCTTATATGAAAGGATAATGACAATTGTAAATAGAATGATTTTATCGATCTTAGCCAGCTAACCTAGTTTAATCAACAAGAGCAAGACCACAATTAGTGACAAAATGACATATATCGAAGGAATTGGAATCACAAGCTTAGAATCAGTAGTTTCCATTGAGGGATCGTACTGTTTGTGATCCCTCCTTGAACACCAGCTTCTTTGGCCTCTGGGGTGTTCTTGCAAGTAGAGGATCACATATAACTTTGAAACATACACATGCACTTCTAAATTGCACAATAAAAAAACAAGAGAAGAAAATATTATGAATTCAATGTTGCCCGATTCAGTTGTATAAATACATATAAATGGGCACTAGCAGGAGGGTTGTGACATTCAAAGCGACCTGTCAAAACTAACTGATTCACTGAAACTATTTAAATATCGCTTACAAAGTGCACAATAAAACACTACAATTACGCCTCACATAAAGTAGTCAAGTTCCTGAGCAGCGAAAAGACAAGAGACAAATTGCACGCAGCCTTGAGCTATCTATATACACAGTTACAACAGACAAATTGCAGTATGTTCTTTGCGATTCTCATTTTTAAAATTGTCAAAATTCAAGTTGCTACTACATAAACAACAACTAACTTTTAGCTTTTAGGCGGGGACTTGTTGCTATGCAACCGTCCTTGTTTTCTTTTATAGTAGTTGATTCAATGGAATACACAGAATCTGTAACCAATTGCCTATTAAAGATCGATCAAATATTAGGAGATTCCCATGATCAATGTTGAACACCATAAGAGAAATATCACTTCCTTATATTTCTGAGTAAAAAAAATCAATAATACATGATTGAATTTTTTTATGAAAAATGAATAAGGAAATGGGTGAGTTTTTTTTATTTTAATCATAAACGTTTATTTGGTAATAATATATATTATTGTTATAAAATTTATTAAATTTAATATATATATATATCCCTAATTTTTTTTTCCACAAGGAAAAAAAAAGTATTTTTGTTATTTCTAAGAAATCAAAAAGTACATATCACTTCAAGGCTTTCATTCCTTGATTCTCCAAAAGACATTGTTACAAGAACATATCTATCACTGTTCATATAACAAGTATTCAGTATCAAAGCTTTATGATTTAAATTTTATAATAAGTTTATATCCTTAATTTTAATATTATAATGAATTTAATATTTTGTGAGATCTTCACAATAATAATTAAGTGGAAAGCTATACCCGGGTTCTATTCCGTTGAGACATCTTGAAGCTTGGATGACTTTCCTTGATATTTTACCTATTAAATATTGGCATTTATGATTATTTTATTTAAATTAAAAAACTTTTTTTTGGGTGAAGCTGGAATAAGTTTGTTGTTTTGGTAGAGGAGGCAAATTTTTATTATTTCTAAGTGATCTCAAATATGTATTGATTTTGATTTTACTCCCCACGATAGGTGTTACGACATCTCTCATTGCCATGATCGTGCTCCTTCACATGTGAATTAGGAGGATGACCGCTTGGCGAAGGTCACTCGGGTAGAATCATGACAATAGGGGGCTTTTATGGCAGGGACTATGACCCGCTTGTGGAATATCTCCCCCTCGTGGTCACCAATATCAAACGCATCATGCTACTACCACTTCCTAGCTTGATTCGATGGAAATATTTGCATTTTTTACCTCAGTTGTACATATTGTTAGAGAAACTTGGTTGGCGAACATTATGTCGAGATATGGGACACACCTCTATGGGATTGCTTGGAATCATGGGAAACCTCATCGATCTATCTGCTTAGAAGCTCTATGTGAGTGATTTGTCTCTGGCTCCCCGGTTCCCCTATGTTGCTCCTCTCATCTCTCCTCTAGACGCACCCCTTCTCCACTATGGTAAGAACCAAGAACATTCATAGGAAATTGCCTGTTGGGGTTCGACACTCCCATATGTCGAAGGTCCTAAATGAGCAAGAAAAAACTTGCACTTCATTCTCAGGGGCGGTCTCTCCCCTATCTCAACATTGTCTAAAGAGCATGGAGGAAAGAATCCTTGATAATTAGACTACTCACCCTGATGTTGCCACCCTGATTATTAATATGGGATGACCCATGGATGACTCGGGATCCACTCGTCTGTGGGAAACACGTTATGTCAAGACCTTAACCTTACTTTGGTATATCAAGTCTTTGCTTGGCAGAACTCTTATGAGCAGTGCTGAGGATCTTGGGCCGGAAGAGAACCAAAATGTCAGCCTTGTTGTGCACATGGAAAAAATTGAGGGATGGTTGCGTCGTATGGCCAAATCCCAAGTGGAATTGGATGGAAAAATTAATGTTTTGGCTAGTGAATTGATTGGACACGTCTTCTTCAAGTGACTGGCTACTGAAGGCGATCTTGGTTTGGTCTTTCAATGTCAACCTTTGGCAAAGAAGAAGCTTGTGCTGGTAGGCCACCATAAAACCCCGCTTATCGTTATTGATGATGAGTGATGAAGCTATTGTTCATGTTTCTGTGAATTTATCGTTGTTTTTATTTCAATGCTCTTAGGTATTTTGGGTCAATGTCTAGAAATTAGTATCTTTGGTCAATTAGGTAGACCTGATAGGCCCCAAATCATGAATTTTTCTTCTATAACCCCCATCATGTGGAGGAACATCTTATACTTTTACTCTTTCCTCTTGGAGCACTCTAGTTTTAGCATAATTACTACCATAGATGTTCATGATAGTAAGTCTTTATGGATTCTGGTTGTTAAACTGTGGTTATGTGGCTGGCCCGATTTCCCATGTGGTAGGCTAGCCACAACCACCTATGTCATCTTTTGTTTTTAATTTTTAATGTAATCTAAGCTTTAACAAACAAAAAATGTATTGATTTTAAAAGTTAACATTAATAAATTAATTTTTTTATTAGAAATAATTAATTTAAAACTAATGTTAATAACGAAACATTAATATTTTAATTTCAATAAAATGTATGTTTAATTATTGTACTAAAGTATAGACCTAGATTCAAAATCCTACAATAGGTGCAAATGAGGTTAAGTGCAAGTCTTGAATGACTCGAGGTTAAGATGAATCTATGCATTAATATAAAATTAAGTATATAAAAATAAGAGGTTTTATATCAAAAAAATGGAATCATCCTTAATCGCATACACAATTAAAATGTTAACATGGACACAATGTTAATTCCATAAATTTTCATTAATGGTATTTAAGTTTGTTCAATATGAAGCTTTACCTACCAACAACTATATATCTAATATTTAACAATAGCATCTACCCCATAACAATCCCCTTCACAATGAGGATTCATTAGATAATAATTTAATAAATCATGAGGGAATACAAAGTATTTTTCATCTTCTCTATTCATATCCAAAAAATATTGTAGAAGTGTCTACAAAATCAAGAGGTGGAGAGAAAAGATTGGATGATTCATTATGATTACCATGAAATTTCCACTCGTAACCACTTGGGTTGTCCATCCATGGCATTATGGTGCATGCCTCGCCATTGGATGTGCTCATCCTCAATGCACTTGTCCCTATGGCTGAGACTTGTGCAATTTTCTAGTGTGTGCTTGCACTTATAAACACTTAGTGCAAAGCTTGTGCTTACTAACTTCTTCATGCAATCTACTTAACCACATGCCCATATTTTGGATTGTCCATGGTTATTTAGTCATGAACTTAGTTGGTCTCATACTTTTCCAAGATCAAACCTTAAATTCTTCTTAGTAGCTGTAGGTCCCAAAAACTATCCAACCAGTTGAGGAAAATTTTCTTGAATATGTTCTAACATGTACCACTTGTCGACTTGAGGCAACTATCTTTTTAGTTCGATCTGACAATGTTTCAAGGTCCTAAGACCACTTTTTTTACTGCGTAACTATATCTTCTTCCATATTTGTGCCAACTTCAATAAGTAACTCTCCGAAAATGAGCACATCATATTCTTCGTCATCATCATCTAGCAACAATGACACGTAAAAATTTAGGGAATCGATATAGAAAACTAGATAAATACCCATACAAACTAGTAGGTCCAACTTGAACATGTTCTCTACAATATACTCATTGATGGTGTAAGGGCCATATCTTAGCAACTTCATATTCATAGATTTCACTTTAAAGTGCTCCTTCTAAAGGAAAACCCAAACTATGTCTCCTATGCAAAACTAATGACAAGTGTGGTGATGATCGCATATGGCGCTATGTTTATTTTGAGTCTTGTGCAAAGCTTATATAATTTGACCATGGATTTTATTTGATGTAGCCTATAAACCTTATTAGTTACCCATGTTTAGTGATATCTTTCAACGACGTTGCCTCGAGGATAGGACCCATAATGCCTAATGGATCTGTTAGCTTTTAGATCCCTAATCCTACGTAGGAGTAAGAGAGATATGGATAATCAACATGTGGCACTTAACCCTTTGAAAGTATCTAGTAGTTTCTTGTGGGTGATGAAGAGCTTCAACATGTGACACTTAATTTTTTAGAAGTATCTAGTAGTTTCTTGTCGGTGATGAATAGTCGAAATGCGGCACTTAACCCTTTAGAATTATTTATAGTCTCTTTTAGTTTTATATTTTATGGAGGTTGGCCTAACCTAATTAGGTCTATAGATAAGGAATATATATTCATTCTTGGCATGACTTGTGGAACATTCCTCTCTTGGATATTTGTAAAAGGGGGTTGCCTCCTTGAAGAGCCTTGGCTTCATCTTAAGAACTTGGGTATATTGGATTCATTTTATATTTGGATCTATTTGCTTTTATCTTATTACTTGGATATTCTTGCTTTTCATGTTATTGGGTTGAAATTATATAGAAATGTCATTATAAGTGGTATTAGAGTGGCAACTTTAGAAAGTGAGAAGATTTCTTTGCAGATTTAGAGCCAATTTTCTAGGGTCAAATATTTGTGACTGAAATATCTTTTCATTATTGCAATTGATTACATTGGGACTTATGCCATTAGAAGCAGAGTTTTAGCGCCAATTCCACATTGGGGTTATAATAACAATTTTAAGCAATCGCGAAGATGTTACAACCATTTTCAGTTGAGGCCTCAAAAGCTTAGCCAAAAATTGGGTATCCAATGACTAAGTCTCTTATTTTCCTAAACAATAGCTCTCTTTCTTATAGTCTAATATATTGTCATTATACATTGCGATACTTTATAACCTTACACGTCACAATGGTTTCCACACAAACCAATTAGCTACAACGGGTAATCAAAGCAAATAACAGAAAACACCAAGCAAGAACAGAGACCTTGAGGATACTCCAAGCATATTTGTCAATGAGGTACAATCAAGGATAGATAGCATCAAACAAGGTCTTGAGAATAAGATGCAAGAATTGAAAAAAGAAGTCATGGAAAATAACGGTGAAGTTGCCATAAAAATGGTTGTAACTCAAAAACAATCTTGTGACATTACTACAAACATTACAGAATAATCATATTAGTATCTATAGTGCAACCTCTAGTAATGGCTATACGTTAAGTGTCCATTTAGGCTCCAGGAACATCAATTATGGTAAGTAAGTTACTTTTCCAAAAGTTGAACTTAAGTAGTTTGATGGAAATGATGTACACATGGGTTAGCTAAATGGAGTAATATTTTTATCTTCATCAATTCTCAACATGCTTAGGTGGATGTTGTTTCATTCTATCTAGACATAGGGTCCTATCCTGGTATTCACCAATTTCTCAAGATGCTTAGGTGGATATTGTTTCATTCTACCCAGATATAGGGTCCTATCAATGGTACCAATGGGTGGTCAAAACGTGGGTCAAAATAAGACCCTAAGGAAGGATATACTCTTGGTATAAATTTGTTAGAGATTTAAGGACTCAACATGAAAATACATGGACCAATAACTATTTCAATCAACTAGACAAGCTACACCAGACTAGTTCAATTATGGAATGCATTACGCAACACTAGTAACTAGCCACACAAGTCACCAAGTTAGATGAGGAACAATTGTGAGAATTGTATACCAGACGCTTGTGTGAAGTTATTCAATGAGAGGCCAAAATTCGTGCACCTAAACCATGAAGGAAGTTACGACCTCAAACATTTAGTGGAAAATGTGATATTTAGTGATTGTAAGACTCTTATTTTTCTAAACCCTGGCTCTCTTACTTAAAGACAAACAATATATACTAGTTATTATATATGGTGATACTTTATAACCCTACAAGTCACAATGGTTTCCACACAAAACCATTTAGCTACAATGGGTAATAAAGGGAAATACCCAAACAATAATACACACACTAAGGATACTTCAAGCATATTTTTCAATGAGGTGCAATCAAGAATAAATAACATCAAACAAAGGCTTGAAATTTTGAAAATGAGATGCATGAATTGAAGAAATGGGTCATGGAAAATAACAATAAGGTTGCCACATAAATGGTTGTAACTCAATAGCTTATGCCAATACTACAAAAATTACAAAAAAATTATATCAGTAGCTCTACCGCATATTCTAGTAGTGAGTATATTGTAAGTGCCCCCTCAATCCCTAGCAACATCAATTATGGTCAATGGATTACTTTTCCAAAAATGAACTTAGGTGGTTTAACCAAAATGATATACCATAATGGGTTAGTCAGATGGAGCAATATTTTGATCTTCATCGTGTTTCTCAAGATTCTCGGTGACTCTTGCTTCATTCTATCTAAATTGACTCCTACGAATGGGTGGTGAAAAGAATACATCAAGGAAATACATACTATCGGGATGAATTTGTTAGTGGTATAAGGGTTCAATATGAAAATATATGAACAAAGGACTATTTCATTCAAGTGATCAAGCTATGTTAGATAGGTTCAATTATGCAATACATGATGCAACACTAGTGGCTAACCACACGAGTCACTTACCAAGTTAGATGAAGAGAAATTACTTAATTGTTTATTGGAGGCTTGTGTGATGTTATTAAGCAAGAGGTAAAAATTCAAGTACCTAAAACCATGAAGGAATCCATCCAAATGATTAAAGGAATTAAAAAAAAACTCTTGTCTACCATAAATTATTTCATGGAACTTCATCAACACAACAAAATAGGGGCACATCCATCAATATTGTATCAACACAAATGAATAATCTAAGTAGAATGACGAGCCAAGGGCCTATGCTTTTTATGTGATAGCAAGTGGTCCAAGGATCATAAATGTGGGGAAAAGCATCGTATGGTTATTGAAATACAACCAATGAGGACCTTTAAGAACAAGTGGAAGATGTGATAGTGCAAGAAAACTTCAAGAACAATTTAACTTAAGAAACTACAAATAGCCACCATGTCACTACATGCCCTAGAAAATATTAGCACTGTTGAAACACTCAAAATTCAAGGTTATGTTAAAATACAAAAGTGGTTGTGTTTATTGACCCAGGTTCACTTACTCATAACTTCATGAACAAAAAGATGGCGTCACAACTAAATTAATTTGCTTACCATGTTTCCAACTTTCAAGTCATGATAAAGAATGAGAACACAATCTCATGTGTACATAAGTGTCACAATTTAGTAAGCTCTCTTGATTACTTTTCATATTCTCCAATGTATTACATGTGTAGATGCAGTTTTATGTGTGCAATGGCTCCAACAATTAGGAACATTTTCAATTAATCTTCAAGATATTTTCCTTAGTTTTATCTCGAAGGGTAAGATCCATTTCCTCCAATACCTAAGGATCCCTCCAAACCAAATCATTAGCTTCCATTGAATGGAAAATATTCTCAAGAAGGGGGCATCAGGTCTAATGTCTCAACTCTATTCCTTAGAAGTACATGGGAAGCCTCAAGTGATTCCAATGTAATTACAAGATGTACCTAATCAACATGAGAAAGCATTTAATGAGATACCTCAGGGACTGCCTCTAATTAGAGAGCATGAACATGTTATTAAGTTGATCATAGGTAGTTATCCACCCAATGTCAAGTCTTATCATTATCCATATGCTCAAAATATTAAGATAGAGAAAATTGCATACAAAAGAAGAATAGAAAGTCTCAAAGTAAGAAAAATGGAAAACCACTTAATTAGTCTAGTACTATAAACTAAACTATATACATAGTGAATCATAGGGTAATTAATGCATTTCCCATCAAAGGTTCAGTGTGCAAGTTCCATGACCATGGATGACAACCATCTAACATCCTATGCAATGACTGCATGCAAACAAAATTAGCCACCAACAACCTGGAAGGCACTAGGATTAGTGACGACCACATTGACATATCTATGTAGATATGCCAACTCGCTATCCTCCTTAATGCAAAGCAAAAAATTGAAGATCTGGAGAAAATATTCCCCTCCCCTAAACAACCCAATAATAAAATAAATGTCCTCCTATATGGTTTGGTACCATAGATCAATATTGGCTCTTAATGCCTGCCTAGCATGATCCTAGTGACGAATCAGCTGCATCAACAAGTGTGAGTTCCCCTTGAGGGGTTTAGCCTCCTAATAAAACTTGAGGAGACCAACATCCCTCAAAAGGAATTGAGTGTATGTTGTAATAGGACAAGGTAAGTATCACTCTATCTTTCTCTAGCCTCCCACTCAAATGTGAAGTTGTATGTGTCCACCTATTGTTGTTGTCCCCAATTCACATACAAATTTCATTAGAAACACACACACACACACACACACACATATTATATAATCAATTACCATTTTTAATATCTATAAAATATTGAATTAATATTTTTTGCAAAAAAAAATGTGTAAAACACACTAGTGCTCCTTAAAAATAGAGATACATCATACATGGTGTGAATAACCATCAATGCATTGTAACCAGTGCTTCTAATTAAAGCCTAATGCACAAAAAAAGTGGATAAATTATTTATTAGTAGTAGTAGTAATAGTAGTAGTAATCAGTGTGCTACTTGTACAGAGACATTGATACCACAATGATGTGCCTTATATTTCCCTACAAACTGCCAACAAAGCATCCATACATTTCAAAATGCACTGCTAAGTTAGGGAAAATTAATTTCCAGCTTAGAATACATCGGTTCCTCCAATTAGGTTCTTTTCACTAAGCAACAAAGATTGAGAATCATTTTTATAAGTTGGATTTAATGGTGTCGCTTGTTATGTACAAGAGCACTAATGCCAATGCCATTGTACATTCACAAATGCACCGACAAGTGTGGGAAAATGTTTAGTTAAAAGTTGCTTGTCCATTCACTTGGTATGTACATTAGCATTGCTAACAGTGCCTCCTTACATTTCCTAGAGCACCAATAAGCTCGAGATATTTTTATATATGAAAAGCTCTTGATAGTTTGCTTCTAATATGAAGAAAGATTGCTTACATTGATTCATAAAAAGAACCAACAAAGAGTAGCATTTTTCTTAATGATTCGTCGATGTGCTTCATGTAAGATAACGCATCTCTAATGGTGCATCTTATATATTTACAAGATACATTGCATAGTCCAATGTGAGATGAATAACTTGAATGCAAAACACAAAAAAAGAAAAAAGAAAAAAGAAAAAGAAAACCAAATTTAAGCCAAATACAACACTTTAATCGGCTAAAAATGTAAATGAGGAGGTAACAAATTTTTTACCTTGTCTCTTCACTGCCAAGGAGCCATGGTCACTAACACTAGATTGTGTGTCCATGTTATGGATGAAACAATAATTCTTCGATGCTTTTGGTATGCGAGGTTGTTGCCATGTTGTCCACACAGCAATATGAGGAGAGTTTACTTTCTACAACAATAACTCTTTAGCCAAATGGTCATCTTTACATTGTTGACACAGATTTATTATGAATAATGAGCTAAGTGATCTACTATTTTCAGTATTGTAATTATCATTTTAGACCCAAGGTCCGCTCATTTATTGGTGTGAAATAGTTGAGCACTACATTATAGCACCATGATATCTTTTTAAAGATTCTATATAGGTGCTTGGGTTCATACCTTGAACAGTGATGTGAATTGTTGGTGAGAAGGTGTATAACAACCATTGTGTGTGATGGCTCTACAAGGAAAAGGCCATTTAGCAAAGTTTCTAGAGGAACCACTTCCCCCTAGTCTATTTTAGGTGAGGTTTCTAGTAGAGGCAAGTGGGTAGTAGAAGATGTTTTCTTATTATGTGCCTAAACTATTACGATGAATTGGTGTGTTTTAATATCAAATGCATTAGTACTCCATGACTATAGGCACACTAGAGAAACAACATGCCAAAAAGATATGGGTGTTCCTCTTTGGTCAAGGCACACTAATGCATCACATTGATCTATGTGCATCGATGCACACTAGAGTGTCAACGACCCTAAAATACATCAATACTCCACTTTGGTCTAGGTCCATCGGTACTCCACATTGTTTAGGAGCACAGGTGCTCTATGACCCATGTGCACTAGAGTTCCTATAACCCAAAGAAACATCAGTGCTCCACTTTTGTGTTAATGCATCAGTGCTCGTCTTTGGTATGGGAACATTAATGCTCCAATAAGCTATGTGTGCACCAATCCTCCTCTTAGTTATGATCACACAAGTACTACTTGTAGTACACAAAAGCTCCAAATAGTAATTCGTATTTATTTTAAGTTATTAAAAGAGGTTGGAAAAACCTCAAGACGACTCTTACAAAGAATAAACAACTAGGGTTTCTTTATTTCCTTCATTTCAGACAAGAGAAGAGGAAGCGGATGTGATTCTACAAACAAATGCACTACAAACATTCATGAATGCAAGGAAATACAAAGAGTATTATAGCTAAACAAGCCTTTTTTTCCATCTTCATTAGTTCATTTATTCCCTTTTATTTATGTTATTTTCTATTTCTCACTATTGTTCTTAATTTCTTAGCTAGTTTTGCTTTTTAATTTTTGTCTTTTGAGGGTTTTGCCTCTATTTTACGATTTAATGGTTGATTTATTTTAGGGTTTTATACCAATAGATATGGATAGCAAATGAGGGTCAAGTTTGATAAATAAAAAATGTATATTTTTGTGCAACATTGTTGCATATCCATAGGGGTTTTCACCTCCATTTATTTGCATGTTTGTAATATTTCTCTATGTGGGACAATGTTCCTCCCTAGTGATTTGTTAGATTATTGAGAAATATGTATAAACATACAACAATAAATTAACTAACATGTAAATCAATAATTGTAATCCAACAAGTATAATCTCTTATCAACACAAGCACCAAATAATCAAATAACAAGAGAGGAAAGGCTTGATCTTCTTATTCTTAAGAAAAATTCTACTCTTACAATATTAAGCACCCACATATCACACTCCATCTTCACTTCATGTCACAATGACACAACATTATATGTGTTCACACATGTCACCATTGTACACAAATGATTCTCCTTCACCTCTATTATATAGCTATAGGTATGGATAGACCACATCCCATAATTCATGTGGGATAAATATTTTTCCACCTTTATTATATAAAAAATGGTAATAAAAGAATTTACTTCATGATTCATGAGGGATAACTCCTTTTTATAATATAGATAGTTATGAAGAGTGTTATGTCGTCTATGATAGATACAACCATTAACACCACACTAGTCATCCTTACATATTCAAACATGGTCTTGGATCATCATGCTCCTATAAGGTAGGGGAGCACCAATGCTCCTGCTACTTCTCTTAGTTGTAAGCACACTGGTTCTCCTAATACACTAAATAATACTTATTAAAAGAGGGGGTAAAAACCTCAAGACAACTCTTAAAAAGTGGAAAAAATGAGGGGGTTTGTTTCATTTCTTCATTTAACATGAGAGAAGAAGAAGAGGTGGTTCTACAAGAGAATGGAATACAAATAACCATGAATGAAAGGAAAAAAAAGAGCATTGTAGCCAAGTAACCATTTTTTCCTCTTCATTATTTTATTTCTTCCCATTATTGATGTTATTTTTGTTTTTTCCATTTCTCAATTGTTCCTAATTTCTTAGCTGATGTTTTTTTATTGTTTCAAGCTTTGCCTCTATTTTGCAGGTTTATGGTGGATTTATGTTAGGGTTTTATGTCAATGGATATGGCTATAAAATGAGGGGCAAGTTTGACAAAGAAAATGGTACATTGTTGTGCAACATGGGTGCATATCCATAGAGATTTTCACCTCCCTTTATTTACAAGTTTACAAGGTCTTTCTATGTGACACGATGTTCTTCCCTAGTGATTTTGGAGCACCAATGCTCCTCTTTGGTATGGGACCATGGGTGCTCCTATAAGTTATGGTGCAATGAGGATCATATAAGGTGTGGTGCATCAGTGATCCTATAAGCTATAGGTGCACCAATGCTCCTATTAGGTATGGGCACACCAATGATACTATTAAGCATGATAAAAGAAATGTTCCTGATACACCAAAGTATCAGATAATAATTCATATTTCTTTTAAATTATTAAAAGATGTGAGAAAAACTTCAAGACGACTCTTAAAAAGAAGGAAAAGTGAAATGGGTTTTGGGATTGACGACGAAATTGAAACCCTAGCTAAGACGAGGATCCCCCTGGAAGCGAGCGCATTGAACTAGAAGGTCGTCGCCGCCAAGATTCCATCTTAGGCAGATGCGCCCTCCGCGTCCTGGCCCGACTCGAACCCTTCAACGGTTCATCCTGTGCCGATGACATGCTTAGTGGTGGAAGCATTTTCTCTTGGCCTTGGAGATCTCTGTGATATCACCCTTCACGTGACCTTTACTTCAAGGAATGGATCCCCCCTACGCCCTTCCCTGAGGGGATTCTCAACCAGCGGGGGCGGGAGGAGGAGAAGCATTGCTTAGAGAAGTATAAGATCTGTCCCTTCTTCGTATGACTTTTTTCTGGCTCGACCAGATGTGTCTTCATGGGCCTGGATGACCCTGTTGCTTCTCTTCTGGCTAAGATCCATCGATGGACAGGGATCGATGTTGACAAATTTTGTTTGTTGCTCCACATTCGGCACCTTCAAGAGGATGCCTTATTAGGGGACTACGATATTGCCCAATACATGACCATATCCCTTGTTTCATGCTTGCACGGTGGAGAGGGGGGTTCTTCTTCTCAACCATGCGCAATGAAATGGTCATTCAAAGCCGTCATGAAGAACAATGGATCTGTATTTGCGCGTTTGACCATATCCCTTGTTTCATGCTTGCACGGTGGAGAGGGGGGTTCTTCTTCTCAACCATGCGCAATGAAATGGTCATTCAAAGCCGTCATGAAGAACAATGGATCTGTATTTGCGCGTTTGAGTTCAAGGATGCTTTCAGGTTCAACATACATTGTGGATTATTCGGAGGCGACGCCCATAGTAAAAATGGGCGACGTCAACGTCAGATCATCAATGGCTTCAACTTCAGCAAAACAACCCTCATCTGCAAATTTAATGGGCTTTGGCCTTCTGCTGCGAGCTTGAAGGAGTGGATAAAGCAGCCTTGGTCAATAGATCATGAGTTGTATCTATGCTCTAAGGGGTATTTCATTACCCGTTAGAAGACTGCAATCTAGTCTTCGAAAATGGGTTGTGGTTTTGGGGAAGCTCAGGGTTATCTATGTAGAGATGGCTCCCGAATTTCGATCCTTTGTCAGCCCCATCTATGATTACTGTGGTTTGGGTAAGGCTTCTGAATATCCCCTTGCATCTCTGGTCTTGAGATTCTTTAACTTCCATTGGTAATTCCTTAGGTAAGTTTGTCAAGAATGATTCAGAGAGAATTTCAAAAGGCTTAGCTACATTTGCTCGGATATGCGTTGAGCTAGATCTTAGGAAGGGTTTTCCTGAAAATATATCCATCGCCCCACTTGGAACTCATTGATTATGAACACACAACCTTTAGATGTAGATCTTGTCAACAACCTGGACACCTTCAATCGGTCTACCCTTTTTCCCTGGTCCCTTCTGGGAAAAGGCGGTTAAGAGGATGGAAAGATGGAAAGAAGCAAAAGAGTAACTTTGTCCCTCAGTCGGGCAGTGTTAATCTAGTTCCCCCTACTCCCTCGCAGCTGCATCCTTCTACTACTACGGTCTCACCCCCTGCTGTCCTTGGAAAGGACCCTGATCTAGAAGAAGGGAATGATATGAATATGGTTTCGACACCACTCTCAGGCATCCAAAAACACCCCCACGAATCCGACCATTTAGACAATGACAAGGAGGTCGATCTTTTGAACCTAAAAAAAGCAGCAGAAATCCCTTTGCATCAGTTAGTACTAATCCTGAACTCATCGGATCCTGATAATTCTGTAGGGTGGATTGATCCTCATGGGAAGAAAAATGATCTGTGTTGGTCTACACAAAGATTGACCCTTTGTATCAAGGGTAGTTTGGTTTGCTCAAGGGGTCTATTGGTGGTTTTTTGGCCATCTAGTGATGGATAGGACAATTGATGTAGGTCCCCAGTCTCTGTGGGGAAAACCATTAGCTTATCTTTGTATCATTATGTACTTGTTTCTTGAATTAATAGAAGGTTTCTCATCTTACTCACAAAAAAAATGATAAACAACTATAAAGAATTTATCTTAAATTAATGATAGAGTTATTGATGTAATTACAAAACCCTTTGTATCAAATTTTTATATTGACAAAGTGATTTGAAACCAAAATTTGTATATTAACAAAGTGATTTGAAACTAAGAATGATATATTTACTTATAAATTCATCACTTGCTTAATAATGAGCTCTTATTTCAATCACAACTTGTGGTGAAGATAATACAAGGTTCTTCTGGCCTCTTCTTATATGTTCACTTCCTAAATCACTTTGTAATATTTTTACTCAATGATTTTGAGTATATACTAAATTTACAAGTTCTATAAAAGAAAATGAAAATTGAAATTATCACACTTATCTATTTAATTATGAAAAATATATACATTATTTAAAAAACTTAAATGAAATACAATCACAACTTGTGGTGAAGATAATACAAAGTTCTTGTCTCATTCTATATGTTCACTTTTTAATATTTCCATTTAGTGATTTTGAATGTATACTAATTTTATAAATTTTTTGAAAGGAAAACAAAATTGAAATAATTATACTTATCTATTTAATTATGAAAAATATATACATTATTTAAAAAGTTAAATGGAATGTTTATAAATACTTATATATTAGAAGCTAAGTATATTACTATTCTTTGAATTAAGTATATTGTTATTTTTCATATATGTCTTATTTTGTATTAAATTTGTATTAATTACAAAACTTTTTATATCAAATTTTTGTACCTTGACAAGTGATTTAAAACTAAGAATGAGATATTTGCTTTCAAGTTCACTACTTGATGATGAGCTCTTATTTAAATCCCAACTTTGTAGTGAAGAATAATACAAAGTTCTTCTTACCTTATCCTACTTGTTCACCTCTTAAATCACTTTGTATTTCAACTCAATGATTTTGAGTGCATGTTAGTTTAACATTCATTGTTGTAAAATAAAAGCAAAATGTTTTTATTTAAAAAAATTAAATGAAATGTTTCTAAATACTTATATTATAAACTTTTATGTCGTTATTTTTTATATCTCATTTTTACTTAAAATTTTTAAATGGAATGTTCCTAAATACTTATATATTATAAACTAAGTATGTTGTTATTTTTCATGTCATGTACATTCTTATTGGAAAGGTGGGACCTTGAATTTTAACAATAACCTCTTCCAAATGAATGAGATGTCTTAGACCAAAATGAAGTTGGCTGTAAGTCCATAATATTTATAATATTGATGTCTTAAAAATGATGAAATGGTGTAAATACTTTTTTTTGTTTTTTCTATTTATTTTCAGAGTTTTTTTTTCTATCTTAACTAAGCTACATTTATGTAAATATTAAATGATTTTGATTTTTCTTATTGCTATTGTTGGAAACGGACAATATAATCTTCAGCTAGATTACCATTTTTTAATTATTCAAGATCCAGTTTGTTTACATAAATGAATTTAACAATTTTAATGCCCACAATTTCAACAACTTATATTTACTATTCCAACATCTTCGATTGAATTTCGGTAAAAAATGTCAAAAACCTGACAGGAAAAATGATCCAAATCATCATAGCCTACTTGAATGAGTTGGATCTGACAAATGTACCAAAAAGGATCAAATCCATTGAGTTGTATAAATTTCCTCATATTTTATACTTTATTTAAAAAAGAGTTGCACTTGAAGAGATTTGATCCCTTTCAACACTTAGTGAATAGGTAAATGAATCTAAATCTTTTATTTTTGTTTTGATGAAATTTTTTTTGTCTAATTACATATTATTTTTAAATTATAATTTTGGTTCAATAAATCGTATCAACTTTTATATTCTTATAAAATACTATATAAACATGTATTATAGTAATAAATAAATTATCAATATTTCAAACCTCATGAAAAAAAACATAATTTATATTAAATAAAACTGAAAATACAATCATAGTAGCTAGCCACAAACTTTGAACTTTAAAAACCGTTCAAGTTTAATGGCCATAAGCCCTCTGAACCAACTACTATAAAGCATCCCCATGGAACAGCCAAAAAGGAGTAAACACACAATACTAATCAACTGTATCTAAACGACATAGGGACAAACAAAGCCATTTCATCACATATCATTTCCAACAGATTTCATGAAGTTTTGACCGCAAGCCTCTCACTGTACTCATCAATAAATAACTGGCCAGTCTCTAATACTAATGCTTCTTTAGATAAGGTGTCTGAAAATTATCTGAGCCCAAAAGCCTTGACAGCATCGCCTGTCACTATCGGCCATTATTTCTTCTCTTATGCTCCGGATTTGGGTAAGTTTGTTTTCTATGATGAATTTCTTGTCCTGCACCCCCAGATGGTGGCAGCATTGGAGACGGATATGGCTGCGGCGTATGAGCTGGATGCTCCTGCTGGTAACCTCCATGTCTTGGAAGAACACGGGATTGAGAATTTCTTACTGGCTGCTGATATAAGTGTGAATTTACCCTGCCATTTTCCTGCTGAATGCCCTTTTGTCCTTGGTAGCCATAGTACCCATCAATAGGACCAGGAGACTGGAACTGTTGGTGTGAAGAACTGCCATAGCTCTGACCATGATTCTGATTGCCATTGTATCTTTCACCATAACTATTGGAAACAGATTCAGCATAACCCTGGGCAGTCTTCCTGGCAGAGGCTGTATTGTCACTATAACCCTGACCATGATTCTCATTGCCATTATATCGGCCACCATTTTTGTATGTTCCACCATAAGCAGAGGCTATATAACCCTGACCATGATTCTGACTGCCATTGTATGTTCCACCATAAGAATTGCTTGCAGAGGCTGAATAACCCTGACCATGATTCTGACTTCCATTGTATGTTCCACCATAAGAATTGCAATCAGAGGCTGAATAACCCTGACCATGACTCTGACTGCCATTATGCATTCCACTGTTATATTTTTTAGAGCTATATGAAGGATATCCGTTTTCATATCCTTGATTATCAGGTCGTCTTCGATATGAAGGTTTGTGGGTCTCATAAGGAGAATGCATATCATGTATACCTTCCCCAGTGTGAGCTCCATGCTGCATTGGGTGCTTCTCACGAAGCATTACCTCTTGTGAGCTATCTGAAGGATATCCATGTTCATATCCTAGATTATCAGCTCGTTTTGGATATGAACTATGACCAGAAATCTTGTTGGTCTGGTGCGGAGAAGGCATATTAAGTATACCTCCTCCAGTACGAGCTTCATGCTGCACACTATGCATTACCTCCTGTGAATTGCTGTTCCTTAATTGCAGACTGTTTGCAATAAGACGATGAGCAGATTTTCCTAGATGAGGAGCTGAGACGGGTCCAGTATGATGTGGCCTTCCTTGATCATGTCTATTCTGCCCATTATCTTCATGCCATAGAGTTGGTGTATTTATATCTTGCTCACATATAGACTTCTTTGGATGTATTACTCCATTAGGAGGCCTTGTAGTGTGTTTGTGTGTTGGTGGGCACTTGTAAATAACAGACATCACTTGATTGTTTGTGATATTTTCCATACCCTTAATTGGTGAAGTGAAGATAGGTGGGCATGCGTCTCCATCGCAAAGGCATAAGAAACCATTCATTCCCCCACTAGCTCTAGGATCAATTTCTTTATTTACTTCAAGTCTTTCCTGCCCTGAGAGTTGGATACCTTGATCATAAATTGAAAAAATGTATGGTGCCAAAGGATGGCTCGCAGTCACAAAAAGCAACTCAAACATCACACTATTTCTGCGCACTTCCTCTGCTGTCAAAGTGCATTCAACCTTGTTAATCTCTGTGAGTAGGCGAGCTTCATTAATAAATGGCAATTTTGCAACACCTTGCCAAGCAAAGCGTTTACCATTCATGTCTATCTCAAAGTCAGTAGGATAAAAGTCAATAATAGGCGATTTTGGATCAGTCATCAAGGGTCTATAATGTTCAGGAAGAGCATTTGAACTTGCAGCTGGAAGGGTTCCCATGAGTTGATTAAATGGCTTGAATGGCTTCCCTAGTTCAAAGCTTATCTCCAACCGACCCAGATCCCTCAGATCAGATGCAAACGGAGCATAATGATACGGATAAAACCATTGCCATGAACATACTCCTTGGTAGTAATAACGCAAAACCCAGCAAAGTCCTTCAGTGTATTTCAAAACAACATCTTTTCTAACTTCATTAAGTTTTTCTGCAGTGTGGGCCATAAACTTTTCACTGTAATACCTTTCTTTCCACCCAGGCTCTCCTAGTCTAACCTTATCCCCTTCTAGTTCATCACAATTGAAAAGATCTGATTTTTCCTTAAGTACATTCTTCAACTTAAGTTTGAATTCCTCCGACTTATTTTTTTCCTCTCTTTTAAATTCTGCATCAACCTCGTCTTCAGCTCTAACAATGGCTGCAGCAACACTGTTGTGCTGTTCGCTAACCCTTGTCAGCTTTGTTGCATGAACCAGATGATCTGTCCCGCGGATATTTTGAACAGCTGGTTGGCCATTCTTTGATTGCTCCACCTGATATGGTGATGGCTGAGGACCAGAAGCTAAACGTGCTTTATGATAAGGCGTCACTGGAACTAATAATTCAGGATTGATTTTGGGATCTATATGATCTCCATTCCGTTTTTGAGCCTTCTCACGCTTGACTCTTTCCATCTGGCGCTGATGTAGGCGACCTCGCTTTTGAAAGATTTTATCCTCATAGAACCCAACTGCCTGAATAAAATGCTCCACTCGCTTCAAAATTGCCTCACCTGAATCTGTCAAATAACCACCCATTGCATTGAACTCTTTCTTGTACACAGCCATCAGCAAATTAATTGCCCCCTCACGGATTTCCAATGTAGGCATGTGTGGTAGGAAATCATTGCCTACGAAGAAACAAATAAAGATAAAATCATCCACAAGCCGTTCAAAGTCTATCGGAAATGGAGAATTTGGTATCCTGAAGTCATACTCTAAGTATTCTCGCAAAGTCCAGATGTTGAGAAACTGATATGGTTTTCTGGTAATAGGGTTCTCTTCCCCATCCTTCTCGTCAAACTCTCCATGTTTTCGCTTGGCTTTTCCTTCACATACAGCTGCCAAGTGGCCGATCTGGCCACACAAGAAGCATTTGTCTTGCTGCCCGGGTATGAAGACAACCTCTCTGAGAATTGAAAAGTGCACCTCATGAGTTGCCAAAGCCAACATAATCAAATCAGCATCCAAGCCATATAAGCAATGCCGTGTGTTTGGATCAAACCCAGGAAGATTTCTTTGAAGACGAATATATGACATTATTTTATGCTCTCCTTCACCAGGAACATTTGCATCCGAGAGTATTACCTTTATATTCCGCCATCCAGGATCAGAGTTTAATCTGAGATGTATGTAATACTGCATAGCAATAGATAATATGGCCATAAATTCTGTTCCTGGTGTAATGACATTCGAATCACACGCTTCAGACTTCTCTTTTGGGGCAATTATTTGTCCTTGTGCTTCAAATTCTTTTCTTAACCTTTCCTCCTCAGCAGCCGCATCAGCTGCATCTTTTGCCGCCCGGAAACGTCTAGAGCGCTGTTGATTCATCTTTGCTCTTGGCGCAACACCATCAATTGCCATAAATAAAAGCTTCCTTGGGCGCACTATTGCAAATAGACGGTCTATGTAATCAAACATGCATTGAAAGACCTCATCATAAGTTGAGGGCGAAGGCCGATCTTCCGGATGAAAACAAGGATGAATAATTCCATTCATATCGAGATATAAATTATCAAACTCCAAGTTATTGGGATTCGGTTTGGCTGTGTCAATGGGTATAGCGACGCCATTGATCTGCGTTGCCTCCTCTTCCACAACATCTACAATCACCATCGGAAATTTATCCGACAGCCATCGATAAAATGCAGGAACACCCATCTTTTCACCTAAAAATCACCCTAAAATTCTGAAATATAAATATAAATGTGCGCGCGCCCTCTGATTCAAGAACAGTAACAGGATCCGGCGTTAAACGTTTCTGACCCTTCCTTTAAAAAATACAGACCCCTCCCTCCAAACAAAACCTCCAGTCGCGAGGGCACTAAAAATGGACAGATATGATGGAGTCGAAGTGACCCTGGCGAACATATATATTAGTATACATACCACTAACACAACGATTATATTGGTTTATATATGTCAGTCCGCCTGTCATATTGTGTATATTAACCACTTTAATAATCTTGGTTGTTATATATGTCGGTCCGCGTGTCATATTAGGTATATTAACCATTTTAATAATATTGGTTGTGTTAATTGTAGTTGGTGAATATCGATAGGTCAAAAATTAGTCACGAACATATATATATATATATATATTACATCTATAGATGTTTATAATTTAGAATTTGGGGCGGACTAGCAAATATACTTTTTTTAAATTATAGGAGGATGAGACAATGGTCCAAAGTGATGTTATGGACGTCATTATAACAAGCAATGGCAGACAACTCGTTTAACTAGAAGAAGGCAGGTGATAACAAGTAGGTGAGGCATCGACAATGGGTGCCTATTGGGATTCACCAGCCAAAAATTAAGTGATTGTGCAAGTTTAGAATTTGGGGTGGACTAGCAAGTATACTTTTCCTAGGTTGAATGAGGATAGGACAAGTGTAATGTCAAGATTGATTTTATGGAGGTTGTTCCAAATTTGAAATAAACAATTATAAAAAAATGGTAGGTGATGCATGGATAATAGATAGTGACATAAAACTTGTTTAACTAAAAGAAGAATAGGTGATTACAACTATGCACAGAGAACAAATACAACATATCTCTTGTTCATGGCACCTAACTTGTGACCTATCAATGTTTACCAGCACAAGTTAAGTAGTTGTGCTAGTAATTGTTTATTTTGAATTTCGAACGACGACCATAAAATAAACCTTGACATGCAATTTAGGAAGAGGACACTTCCTAGTTCACCCCAAATTGTAAAATATAAACATCTCTCGGTGTAATTAAAATATTGATATAAATATTAATAATAAGAAGAAGAAGATGATGGTGATGATTATTAAATCCATGCAAATAAGGAAAATAATATGAGTATGGATATTAATAATAATAATATTAACCAGATGAATATTATTAGTATAAAAATAATATTAGAATATTAATAGTGTCATTAAAATCATATATATAATAATTAATAAAACATAATATAATTGTACACTGATAGGTGTTTATATCTTAGAATTTGAGGTGGATTAGCTCCTATCTTTTTCCTAGATTGCATGAGGATGAGACAAGTGTACTGTCCAAATTGATTTTATGGCAGTTATTCCAAATTCGAAATAAACAATTATTAAAAATAATTGGTAGCTATGCATGGGTAATTGGTAGCTGATGCATGAATAAGTGGTAGTCGATGCATAGATAATGGACAGTTTATACAACACTTAACTTATGACCTATCGGTGTTCACCGGCCACAAGTTAAGTGGTTGTGCTAGTAATAAATTATGGTTGATATTGTTGTCTTTAAATGATTTTGGTTGACAATATAAGACTATGGTTGACTTTGGTTGACTATGATTGAGGATGGTTGATGTGGGTAACCATGATTGACCATGGTTGATTACAATTAATTATGATTGACTATGATTTATGGTGGTTGATTATAGGTGGGATTCAATTAACCATGGCTAAGCATGTTTGAATGTGGTTTACAATGCTTGACTATGGTTGACCATGGTTAATATGATTGAATATGTTTGACCATGGTTAATATGATGGAATATGGTTGAGAATGCTTGACCATGTTTGATTATGGTTCACCTTGCTTGACCACATTTGACCATGGGTACTTATAATGACCTTGATTGACCATGGTTGACCATGTTTAACTATGATTAACCATTTTTAACTATGGTTGACTATGGTTAACTATATTTAATCATGTTTGACTATGGTTGACTTTGGTTGATAGTGGAAGACTATGTTTTGGCTATGGTTGACTATGCATGTCCATTGTTGACCATGTTTGGTTATGGTTGTCCATGGTTGGTCCAAAGGGGCTTCACTAGAAGGCAATATAATACCACATTCATTCATATTGCGGTATTAAATATTCATGAAAACCTAAAAATTATATTGCTTATATCTTAAGGGCCAAAGATTTTTTTATTTAATGTAACAATACAAAAATACTTTGGGGTCTTTTTTATATGGGCGGGCTGACAAATATCCGCCAAATGGATATGGCGGGATCACGGTTGGATGAGAAATCGGGTTGAGGCAAGGCTCGGGCTTACCAGTACGCAGGGAAATCGCGTCTTGAAGCATGCTTAAGGCCAAGGGGTTTCATGGTGAAGTGGGTTTCCAGTCGATCATAGTCAATAGACAGTGGTCATTGACAACCAATTGTTACCAATAGCACTCAGCCAGTTGTTACCAATAGCCTTGGGAGGCTCTAAGCCTCCAGGGCCTGTTATAGGCCCTCGATAGGCCTTGGGGGCTTGAATACCCAACCACTCGTGCCTATTAAAGGCCTTGGGAGGTTTAGTCAGCCTCCTAGAGCTTGTTACAGGCCCTGGAGGGTTGGAAACCTAGCCCACAACAGGCTTAGTCATCGATTGGGGAACCGCAACATGCAATTTAAATGTTATATTATGTGCATTGGCTCTAGTGACATACAAGAAGTGATCTCCTATCTCTTCATTAGACCATTAGATGTTGCAAATCATTATGATATGTGGTTGAGTAATTGCATTGTGGGTGAAGTAATGTGCATCCACAATATACATCAAAAGAAGCAAGGTGCATTGTAGAATGCATGCGGGGTCATAAGAGGGGTATCATATCAATATACTAGGTAGAAATATAAAGGGGTATAAAAAATGTTAATGAAAAAATTGATACATACAATATCTAGTGAAAATTGGGAAGGCGTATTGGGAGGGGGTTAAAAAAATGATTTTGGAAGGTATTTTTCAATATTTAGTGAAATTAGGGGTATTGTTTCATATGCCACGAACGAACGTGCTATGATAGTAGTTTATTGAGTGAAGCCCCGTGGGTTGGTCGTGGGTGACAATGTCTGGTCATGGAATACTATGGATAACTATGGTTAACCATATGGATGACTATGGAAGACTATGGTTTACCATGTTTTACTATGGTTGAATTTGATTAGCAATGGTTTAGTATGGTAGACTTTGGTTTACTATGGTTGACCTCCATTGATCTTGTTTAATGGTTGACCATGGTTGACAATGATAGACTTTGCTTAACCATGGTTTTTCATTGTCCACTATCGTTAATGATGGATGACTATTGTTATGTCACACTAGAACATTCTTGAAGGGTTATGTAAAAATGTGACATCCCCTAATGGTTTTTTCATATTGTGATGTTCATTTTCATCAACTTATGTGATTTCTTGTGTTTCTCAAAGGTTATGTTGCATAGGGTATTCATCAAGGGTCATGTCACCTTGTGACATTCTTCAATGATTGTTCTTTATTGCAATGTCCTTGATTAGTTATTATGTATTGTATATTCATCTTCCTTGACTTTTGTGGAATTGTTACATTCCTCAATGGTTATGTCGTAGTATCACATTCATCTTGGTAAACTTATGTCGAATTGTAATGTCCTTTAAAACCATGGTCAATTTTATGGTTGAACAATAATGTTAACATTATGGGATGAAGATGTGCGACTTTGTTTGGATATAGTTGGCTAACTATGGTTCACTCAAATGATAAAGGTGGCCTTTCCTTCATTTTCATGGGCTTTAGTCGCATATGGTTGACTCAAGGCTATATGCAGTCCAATTTGACTGTGGGTGACTTTGGTTTCTTACTATAGACTATAGTTTATTTCAATCTATTGTGGTTGACTTTGATGACCATAGTTACCCTTGGTTGACTTTGATGCCCATGGTCACCCTTGATTAACTATAATTGACTTTGATAACTGTAATTTATTAATGATTATGTTGCATTGCGACATTCATAAAGGGTTACGTTTGATTTCCATGCTCCTCAATGGTTAATGATATTCTTAAATATCAACCACATAATTAAACTAGTTGTGATAGCATAATTGGAGGATCATAAGCAACCATGGTTGTTATGTCACTTTAATTATGGTTTGCATAAGCGATGTATATTAGTTGTGTGCCATTAACTTTGGTTGTCTATGATTTTGGTGCATTATACTGTCCATCAAAGGTTATGTTACATTGTGATGCCCCCCAAAGGTTTAGTTACATTGCAATGTTCATCTTCTTTGACTTTTGTGATTTTATGTTTCTCAATGTTGATGTCGCAATAGGGAATTCATCAAGGGTTATGTCACCTTGCAATGTTCCTTAAGGGTTGTGTTTTATTGCAATGTCCCTGATTAGTTATGATGTATTGTATATTCATCATGCTCTTCTTTTGTGGAACTACTACATTCCTTAAAATTTATATCGCGAAGTGACATTCATATTGGTGGACTTATGTTGAATTGTAGTGTCCTTTAAAACCATCGTCAATTTTATCATTGAACAATAATGTTAACATTATAACATGAACCCGTTTAACTTTGGTGGCTATAGTTGGCTAACTATGGTTCACTCAAATGACTAAGATAGGTTTTCTTTGAATTTTGGTGGCTTTAGTTTCCTTTGGTTGATTCAAGCCTATATATAACAACCAATTTGAATGTGTGTGACTTTGGTTGCATGTTGTTGGCTATGGTTGACTACAATCCATTGTAGTTGACTTTTCTTGCCATAGTTACCCTTGGATTACTCTAATTGACTTTGGTAATTGTAATTCATCAATGATTATGTCACATTGCAACATTTGTAAATGGTTATGCTAGATTCCTCAATGGTTAATCATATTCTTAGATATCAACCACATAATTAAAGTGGTTGTGTTAGCATAAATTAAAGGGATAATATCTATGCTTTCTATGTCACTTCAATTATGGTTTTGTGCATTACAATGTCCATCAAAGGTTATGTCAAATTGTGACAGTCAAAAAGGGTTATGTAGGATTGTGATGTTCCCCAGAGGTTTTGTCACATTGTGGCGTTCATCTTCGTAGAGTTAGGTGATTACATATGTTACTCAATGGTTATGTCACACTATGACATTCATCAAGGGTTGTGTCATTTTATGAAGTTCTTGAAGGGTTATGTTTCATTGCTATGTTCCTAAATAGTTATGATGCATTGTATTTTCATGTTGGCCAACTTAGGTGGAATTGCTACATTCCTCAATGGTTATGTCACATGTGACATTCATCATAGTGGACTTATGTCGAATTGCAGTGTCCTTTAATACCATGTTCAATTTTGTGGTTTAACAATAATGTTAACAATGCAACATGGTGATGTTTGAATTTGGTTGATTATAGTTGGATACTATGGTTCACTCAAATGACTAAGGTAGGCTGTCCTTGATTTTGATTGGATCTAGTTTTCTTTGGTTGACTCGAGCCTATATGCAGTCAGTTTGACTGTGGATGATAGGTTGATTGTGGTTCAATTTCATGGTCATTGTTACCATAGAAAATATTTAGAAGAGTACAAAATGTTCCAAAATTTTTAGACTAGACACACAATATAACATATCTTCCATTTGTAGGCATGTCTAACCTATTTGCTTCAGTAAAAAAAATAGTCATTTCCTTCCTAATTTTAATGGTAATTTATAATTGCGACATTTATTGTGTTTCTCAAAGGTTATGTCACATTGGGGCATTCATGAAGGTTTATGTACCTTGCGACATTCATCAAGGGGTATATTTTATTGCAATGTCTGTGGTTAGCTATGATGTATTGTATATTCTACTGGCTCGACTTATGTGGATTGCTACATTCCTCAATGGTTATGTCATAATGTGACGTTCATCTTGGTGGATTTATGTAAAATTGCAATGTCCTTTAAAACCATGGTCAATTATATGGTTGAACAATAATGTTTAGATTGTGGAATGAACATGCTTTACTTTTCTTGACTATAGTTGGCTAATTTTGGTTCACTCAAATGACTAAGGTAGGATTTTCTTTATTTTCATTGTCTTTAGTTTCCTTTGGTGAACTCAAGGCTATATGTAGTCCAATTTTACCATGGGTGACTTTGGTTGCCTATTGTTGACTATAGTTGATTGCAATCTATTGTAGTTGACTTTGATGGCCATAGTTACTTTCGGTTGACTATAATTGACTTTGATGCCCATGGTTACCCTATGTTAACTATAATTAAAGTTGATAGCTATAATTCAACAATGATTATGTCGCATTGTGACATTCATAAAGGGTTATGTTGGATTGTCATGCTCCTCAATGGTTAATGATATTTTTAAATATAAACCACATAATTAAAGTGGTTGTGCTATCATCATTAAAGGAATCATTAACAACCATGGTTGCTATATCACTTTAATTATGGTTTTGCACATGCGATGTATATTGGTTATGTGCCATTAACTTTGGTTGACTATGATTTTAGAGAATTATGATGCCCATCAAAGGTTATGTCACATCACAACATTGGTAAAGGGTTATGTAGGATTGTGACGTTCCCTAAAAGTTTTTTCACATTGTGATGTTCATCTTCATTGACTTATGTGATCTCCCGTGTTTTTCAATGGTTATGTCAAATTGGGGCATTCATTAAGGCTCATGTCACCTTGCAATTCCTCAAGGGTTATGTTTTATTGTAATGTCCCTGATTAGTTATTATGTATTGTATATTCATCTTTCTCAACTTTTGTGGAATTTCTACAATCCTTAATGGTTATGTCACCGTGTGATGTTCATCTTGGTTGAATTATGTTGAATTGCATTGTCCTTTAAAACCATCATCAATTATATCATTGAACAATAATGTTAATTAACATTGTTGATTGTAGCATGAGCATGTTTGACTTTGGTTGACTATATTTGTATAATTATGGTTTACTTAGATGACTAAGGTAGTTTTTTTTTTATTGGATTTAGTTTCCATTGGTTTACTCAAGGCCATATATAGTCTAGTTTGACTATGTGTGACTTTGGTTGCTTGTTGTTGACTACGGTTGAATGAAATCTATTATGGTTGAGTTTAATGACCATAATCACCCTCGGTTAACTATAATTGACTTTGATGTTGATGGTTACCCTTGGTTAACTATAATTGAATTTGATAATTGTAATTCATCAATGATTATGTCGCATTGCAACATTCATAAATGATTAAAGCTCATGTCACCTTGCAATTCCTCAAGGGTTATGTTTTATTGTAATGTCCCTGATTAGTTATTATGTATTGTATATTCATCTTTCTCAACTTTTGTGGAGTTTCTACAATCCTTAATGGTTATGTCACGGTGTGATGTTCATCTTGGTTGACTTATGTTGAATTCCATTGTCCTTTAAAACCATCATCAATTATATCATTGAACAATAATGTTAATTAACATTGTTGATTGTAGCATGAGCATGTTTGACTTTGGTTGACTATATTTGGATAATTATGGTTTACTTAAATGACTAAGGTAGTTTTGTTTTTTATTGGCTTTAGTTTTCATTGGTTTACTCATGGCCATATACAGTCTAGTTTGACTATGTGTGACTTTGGTTGCTTGTTGTTGACTACGGTTGAATGAAATCTATTGTGGTTGAGTTTAATGACCATAATCACCCTCGGTTAACTATAATTGACTTTGATGTTAATGGTTACCCTTGATTAACTATAATTGAAGTTGATAATTGTAATTCATCAATGATTATGTCGCATTGCAACATTCATAAATGATTATGCTAGATTTCCATGCTCCTCAATTGTTAATGATATTCTTAAATATCAACCACATAATCAAAGTGGTTGTGCCAGCATAATTAAAGGGATAACACATATGGTTATCATGTCACTTCAATAATGGTTTTGGTATTTTGCATTATGATGTCCATCAAAGGTTATGTTAGACTACGACATTCGTAAAGGGTTATGTAGGATTGTGGCATTCCCCAAAGGTTTTGTCACATTGTAGCATTCATCTTCATAGATTTATGTGATTACCTATGTTCCTCAATGGTTATTTCACACTACAACATTCATTAAAGGTTATGTCTCTTTATGACGTTCCTAAATGGTTATGTTTCATTGTGATGTTCCTAAATAGTTATGATGTATTATATACTCATGTCGGTTGACTTAGGTGGAATGCTACATTCCTCAATGGTTATGTTGCACTGCAACATTCATCATAGTGGACTTATGTCGAATTGCAGTGTTGTTTAATACCATGGTCAATTTTATGGTTGAACACTAATGTTAATAGTGTGGCATGAGTATGTTTAACTTTGGTTAACTATAGTTGGCTACTATGGTTCACTTAGATGACTAGGGAAGGCTATCCTTGATTTTGATTGGCTCTAGTTTCCTTTGGTTGAGTAAATGCGATATGCATTCCATTTTGATCGTGGGTGAATTTGGTTGATTGTGGTTGAATTTGATGGCCCTAGTTACCCTAGAAAATATTTAGAAGAGTACATAATGTTCTAAACATTTTAGACCGGAAACACAATATAATATATAGCCATCTCCATGTGTGTTTAACATAATTTTTCCAGTAAAACAGATGCAATTAGTCATTGCCTTCCTAATTTAATGGTTATTTTGTATTATGACATCTATTGTGGTTTATTGTGTTTCTAAAAGGTTATGTCACATTGGGGCATTCATCATGTAAGTTGATGTCACCTTGTGACATTTATTAAGGGTTATGTTTTATTGCAATGTTCATGATTAGTTATGATGTATTGAATATTCATCTTGCTCAATTTTTGTGGAATTGCTACATTCCTCAAGGGTTTTGTTCAAGTGTGATGTTCATCTTGGTGGAATTATGTCTAATTGTAGTGTCCTTTAACACCATGGCTAATTCTATGGTGGAACAATAATGTTAACATTGTGGGATGAACATGTTTGACTTTGCTTGACTATAGTTGGTTAGATATGGTTCACTCAGATGACTGAGATATGATTTCCTTCATTTTCATTGGCTTTAGTTTCCTTTGGTTGACTCAAGGATATATGCAATCCATTTTGACAGTAGGTGACTTTGGTTTCCTAATGCTGACTATGGTTTATTGCAATCTATTGTGGTTGACTTTGATGGCCATAGTTACCCTTGGTTGACTATAATTTACCTCGATGCTCATGGTTACCCTTGGTTAACTATCATTGTCTTTGATAACTATAATTCATCAACGATTATGTCGCATTATGGAATCCGTAAAGGGTTATGTTGGATTGTCATGCTCCTCAATCTTTAATGATATTCTTAAATATCAAACACACAATTAAAGTGGTCGTGTTAACAAAATTAAAGGGATAATTAGAAACCATTGTTGTTATGCCACTTTAATTATGGTTTTGCACAAGCAATGTATATTGGTTATGTGCCATTAAATTTGGTTGACTACAGTTTTGGTGCATTGTGATGTCCATCAAAGTTTATGTAGCATTGTGACATTTGTAAATGGTTATGTAGGATTACGACATTGTCCAAAGCTTTTTTCACATTGTGATGTTAATATTTGTTGACTTATGTGATTTCATGTGTTTCTTAATGGTTATCTCACATTGGGGCATTCATCAAGGGTTATTTCATATTGCAATGTTCCTCAACATTATGCTTTATTGTAATGTTATTGATTAGTTATGATGTATTGTATATTCATTTTTCTCGAATTTTATGGAATCGTTATATTCCTTAATGGTTATGTCATAGTGCGATGTTCATCTTGGTTGACTTATGTCAAATTGTAGTGTCATTTAAAACCATCATCAATTTTATGGTTGAACAATAAATTTAACATTGTAGCATGAACATGTTTGACTTGTTTTTACTATATTTTTCTAATTATGGTTCACTTAGTTGACTAAAGAAGGTTTTCTTTGAATTTTGTTGGATTTAGAATGGAAACACAATATAATATATATGCCATCCTAGGTGTGTCTAACCATTTTGTGCTAGTAAAACTAATACAATTAGTCATTGCCTTCCTTATTTTAATGATTATTTTATATTGCGGCATTTTTCATGGTTGACTTAAGTCGAATTGCTAAGTTCCCCAATGGCTATGTGGCATTTCAATGTTCATTAAGAGTTATGTCATATTGTGATGTTTCTCAAGGGTTATAATGGATTGTAATGTTTCTCAATGATTACATATAATTCCTACAATTGATACCTAATATAAGTACACAATGTTATATTATGATAATGTTTAGTTGTATTGATCTTTGAATAATTCAATTTTTCAATATTCAAGTCTAATTTCAAATTTAAATTCAAGTCTAATACCCTAACATGGTATAGAAAAAGATACAATAAATAGAAAGTAAGATATAGAGAGTGAGAGATTTAATAATGGATCGTGCCAAAATTATATAGATATTGTTTCAAAAGTTTTTCTTTTTACACTGTAACAAAAAAAATTGGAGTGCCCTTAAATTTAAATTTTATAAAATTAAGTAACTTTTGTTTATTTATTGAAGAGCTTTAAATTTTGGGATTATTATTATTTAAGTTATGAAATTACAATTGGATTTATAAGTGAAAATTATAAGAATATACAAAATATAATTGTTGTTTGATAGATACATTTCAAGGAAATAATTAAACTAGTGACTTTTTAAGGAGGAAAAATATCCCTACTTGTAATATAATAATAATAATTTTATAAGGGAAGATTCTAATTATGGTTATGGGTTTTGGGTTGGGTAAACTACGAGGTAATTTATTTCATTTCGAGGATAGTATCCAGGGTAAACCAAATTCTTCAGGGGTCAAGACAAATATAACAATATGCTCAATTAAGAGCTGAACGTGTCACTTGTAGGAATTGATCCTGGGTGGAGAGGGTAACAATAATTCCTCCCCCTCAGATAAGGTGTTACACAAGCGAGAGGACAAAATAGGTGACATTGGGACAAGGTCTGAGGCAATGGGAATTTATTCCACCCCAACATCTATCGAATTGGACGTACCACACCACCATGCCAATTAAATCCAATCGAGACGGAGTACAAGTTGCGTTCATGGCGTTGAGGGAGTGTTATCCTGGGCAAGGAAATCACCCAAGACTCATTGCGAGAGATGGAAGAGTGAGTTTGGAATCTGAACAACATAGAGGAATCAGCGAGAAAATATTACCTTGGTGTACTGTAGAGATGAGGGAACATCTATGTGCTCTAAGCAGAAGAGGTGGCCACACCCAGACACACCATATGCACACAAGAAAGCATCCCCTCGCTCGTCAAGTGGTGGACACCATGGAATATTTGTGCAACATAAGAAATGATGTGCAGGATCTTAGAAGAAACTTGCAAGAACACCTTCATGACATAGTTGTGTGGGTGTAGGAGCTTGTAAGTTGGTGCATGGATTTGGAAGAAATTTTCAAAATTCCACTCCCAACCTTCGGGGAGGACACACCGACCGGGAAAAATAACAAGCAAGAAGGTTCTTCCTCCAGGGAGAATATGGATACAATCCATACTGGAGTCTTAATGGTTGGGTATTAGGAAGGCAATCTAGAGCCCAACGCTAAGCCGGAGGTCGCGATGGTGGTTAACACAACTTATGGGTAGAATGGTCTGACTAGAGAGGAAGGAGTTGAAACCTCAATGGGGGAGTCGACCAACAAGTGTGGTGGTGATGCAAGCAAGGATGAAGTTCTACCTGAGAAGTGCTACAAATTCAACAACGTCGTTAAACAAGAATGAGAAGAATGGCTACGCACCCAAACCGGTTCCATAAGCGGTATTAGATCAGTTCAATGACTTTGATTTTTTTTTTGTCTTTGATTATGGCCATATGGAATTCATCTGGCTTGAATTTTTTTTTTTCAAGTATAATGTTCCCATGAAATCTTGCAATGTTTTGAGGGTATGGACAGTTTCTAGGCAGTTTATCCTTTGAACAGTTAGGGGGTTTGATCTCTGGTCTGAATTTTGGTCCTTTTTTGGTGGCCAAGCACTGTTACATTATGTAAATTTATATATATTTTTGGTAATATAATGTGAAAATATAGCTTACAAACAAAAAAAACAATCATTCCTCCCAATAATAATTTTCAAAAGACTACCAAAATGCTCAAGGGTTAAAATTGCAACAATAATAAGTTGAAAAGAAGTGAGAAGTTGTTTGAGAAACAAGGGTTTGAAGAAAAAGATTCAAGAAGATACATATTGTGAAAGCTGAAGGATTGGTGTGTGCATAGGGAAACTGGGAGATACAAGCTCTGGAATCGATAAGTGGGACCCAAAATCCCCCAGCGCCAAATGAAACAAATTTCATATCTCTATTCAAGTCTTTGGCCCCATCAGGAACAAAGACTAGAGCATCACGTTTTTTCAAGCTAGAAGACATTACTAAAGTTGTTCTCCCAGCGACTTCATCTAGACAGGATGCTTTCGTGATGTTAGAATGAGGTTTGATTGGCCAATTCATGGGAAAATGGTCGTCCTTAAGATCTATGGAATTATGGCTACAACAAAACTAGCAAACTATGATCAAGGGAATAATGACACACTACTTTCATGGTAGAGGATTATATTCCTTCCTTTTCAAGTTTAAAGAGTGTTGATGCCTCGAGATTCGTAGCACCAATCAACAAGGGATTCTCCCCGGTAAGCAAGCCCAATTAGATTGCTCACCGTTTGGTGTGGGGAATCCGTCTGGTTAACGGTTCGGCTACCGTATGTGATTTAAAGATTTGTTTCATTTTCACCGGTTGCGGCTCGATCCACTGTTTATGTATTTTATGTTTAAAGATGATATGCAAGTGATCTAACTAAATGCATGCAATTAAATCAAATCTGATCTAAAACTATCTAAGCTAATCAATCTATCCCTGCAGGGAGCAAAAACTGAAATATGAGTAATACACTGGAAATACACCCAAGAATCTCACGGGTAGCTGCTCAATAACATAGATTCATTTACAGCAGAAAGTAAAAGATATCAAAGATAGCTTTGACAGGATTAAAACATTCCATTACTCATTTAACACAGAATATTTGCATAGGAAATGAAAGCATTCACAACTAAGAAATAATTCAAAATAGTCAGGAATGATCTCACAATATATGCATGAAAGATGCATAAATAATCCAACAGACATTCAACATATTCCCAAGCAAAACACAGTGCTAGCTTTTCCCAGGAAAAGTAGCTCCTTCTTTATTAATGCAACAAAATAATTCATGTACAGAACAAGTCAGTCCTTTCACCTGCCAAAAGTGCTTTCTATCTATTTTATTCCTCTATTTATAACTTTTACAAAATTTGTCTCGTCTCATACCCTAACCCTAGGGAAACACAAAAGTTTGTCTTCTAGTGCCTAATGAGACAAAAGTAATTTCCAACTGTTTTTAAACATTTATACAATATAACAGCCTCCAGTTGTCTTTTCTAAATTTACAATAAAACAAATTTAATTCCCAGCTGGCCCTGCTGCCTCTGTTGGTCTTTCTACTTCAGATGACCCATCCACTTCAGCAGGTTTTTCCACTTCAGCAATGTAGCTGGTCCACATGTCGGTTTCTTGTATAATAATATCAGCCCGTGCATAAATCATCACTTTTAGTGAGATTTCATGCTTACGCAGGTCTTCCTTAATGTTTGTTGCTCCTGCCGCTGTCGCCTGGGCGATGTCCTCCAGAAAATAAGCGTGAATAGAAGCTTGCCCAATAAACCGGTGGAGGTCTTCGGTTTTCAGGACATCTATCTTCTTAAGGTACTCTGTTTCTTCATTCTGGTCATCCCGCACCTCTATCAGACACTAATATTTGTTAGGAAAATAATCTATGGTCTGAGGTAAAATCATGTGGCATTTCTCATGGGTTTCCCAAACCTTTGAGTAGAAGTCAGTACATTTCCCGATGGTTTCCTGGATTCCAATAATTTTTTTGTACCACAATCTCTACAAAACTCAAGGAGTCCTGAATCTAGATCTGAATCCTCTTCGGACTTGAGAGGTAGGTGCCGTGGGAATTCTGACTTTCCTGTCCTCCATTCAAGCTGCCTACTGATTTCCTCCAAGTGGCGCACATACTTTCTCTTGAGTCTCAGCGCATCAGCCTCAATTACTTTCATTCTTGAAATCATTCTCTTCATGCTACATATCTGTTCAGTGATCAGCTCCAATGACTGATGAATTTTCCTCGACATATTACATGCTTGTTCGTGGAACAGGGTTAGGTCTTGCTTCTTTTCACTTGCATCCTTTAGTTTCTCTAACAACTGCTCCTTTTCTTTCGTTAGCCTTTCAAACTGAGGCTTATAGAACTCGATCTGCTGCATGCTATTGGCTTCATGCTACTCTAACTCTTGTATGCATGCTTCTAACTCTTTATTTTCGCCTTCTACGATTACTAGTTGCATATTTAGAGCATTCTTTTCATCCTCGAGCTTCTGGGTCTACAAAGACATTTCTTCCTTTTCATCTTGAAGCTCGTTATATTTCCTCTTCAGCTCATTTCCCTGGTGCACCTCCTTCAAAAGATTATCTTTAACCTTGAAGCACTTGTCCTTGTCTTTCCTTACTTTTTCCACCAATAGATCTACATTATCGGCACTTACTTGAGCCGAAGGCACACTGCATGATGTTGTGAACTGAGGGTCACTGTTAGTCCCTTGAAAAATCGGGACTTGTGTTATTCTGATTTCATCCCTGATTTCACCTCGGTTGTCTTGATTTTTCATCCTCTTTTCCGATCTACTTATTATAGCTTTCCTCCTTGAATAAAAAAAGACGGAATACATCTTTGACACTAGACGTTTCTTTGAGGGAGTGTATGGGGTGAGAGGGATCCCTTGAATTGAGACATGTCCTTCAATGGTTGTCCCTAGCGAGTTTGTCGTTGATAAGTCTAAGTCCATACCTTGTGCGCCTGGGCTCCCTGCTCAACAACTTCCTTGGAATTTTCTGCTTCCTCCTTTTTCCTTTGCAATTATGTTTCTTCTTTCTCTGCTCTTTCCCTTATTTCCTGTAACTTTTCATCCATTTCTCTCTTTATCCTTTCAGATTCTTCCTTTTGCAGTCTTTTATCTTGCTCCTGTTGAATTTGGGCAGCTTCTGCATCTTGACGTTGTTGTTCCTCATGCTCTTTCTGAAGCCTCTCTTCTTCTTCCCTCTGCTTCTCTGCCAGCTCCTTTTGAAGCCTTTGATTTTCTTCCTCTTGGAGTTTATCTGCCTCTTATTTTTTCTTCTTTTTAGCTTCCTGGCGCTGCTTCTCTTCTTGTTCCTTTTATTTTATCCCAGCTCCTATGGCGGCCTTGGAACTGGAACTGGCTCCGCTTTTGGGGCGGTAGCGCTTGCCTAAATTAGTCATGTTTTGGGCACTTTGAAAGAATTCTTCATCCTTGTCGAAATGGTGCGCGTATTCAAAAGTGACCTTGAGATTATTATAGTGAGCAACAACTTTGCCTTCGGGATCATGCCTCTTGAAAATATTTGTCCCAAAATGGAAGGCTTCTAAGTCCTGAGCAAATTATATGCCATCTCTCACCTTGGGGAGCTTGTATGCTCCAATGGTGAAGGGAATTGGTGGGTATGCGGCCTTCTTCTTGTCATGGATCAGTATACTGACTCCATCGATAAAGAGTTGCCTTACAGCTTCTTTATGCACAACATAATCTGTGGCATATCGGGTCAATAAGGACGAGGCACAACTCCCTCCACAAATTCTGATGTATGTCCCTTCCATAGAGAAGTAATAATCTCTGAATGTTTCTATGATTAGTATAGCATTTTCTGATAGGCAGTTTGGTTCTGCCTTGAAGAGTAGCTGATATAGGGGCATGATGAACTTCTCACAGATTTGAGTGTAGTAGCTTGCATACTTGTGTGCCCACATTATCTGATAAGCCACATGGAGGGGAGTTTCTTTGCTCTTCCAGATGAATCCCAGATCAGGGAAAGGGTGTTTGATGAGTAAGCAGTCAACCGGATAAGAGGACATGAAGAAATCGGCTTTATTTTGAGTCAATCCTCCCTGGGAAGCGGTTATATGTGAGGCCATGTAATCTGAGATGATATCATCCCAGTTGAATATTGTACCATGTGTGGCCACATGGAACATAACTGGCACCCATCCGAGTTCATATGTGTTTCCATTTGGCATGCCGAAAACCCGACTCAACATCAAGGTGATGAGTCTGTACGGAATCCTTAGAAGTTGGCTCTCGTACTCTCCATTGTTGCTTTGCCTTATTTTCCTCTCGGCAATTGTCATCTTTCTTGCATATTCCAGAGGGTCTATCTTCATCCCGGTTATCCATTCATCATTCAATAGGGTCTTAGGGTATGACAGTTTGTATGCTGTCGTGATATGTTCTGGCGCAAAGGATGCAAAACTCATCCCGGTAACATATGTGATGAATCTGGAAACGGTATTCACTTGGGGTAAGATCCAACCAATAACCTCCGAGCATGGGAACAACTTAGGGCGGGTTGCTTCTTTGTGGAGACCAGACCTTTTGATGTTCTTATAAACCATTATCTCCTCTAAGGAGGCTTCAAGGAAGTCTTGGTCTTCTACATCTTTGTATAGTTTGCCCCATTGATATTCTGGGGTAGCCCCTGTGATAGCTTTCGTGTCGCCGGACATCGTCTCAAGCGAGGTGTCTAAGAGGATTTCCACGTCTGAGTTTGACTCGGCTAACTTGGATTTCTTTCTAGTGGATCGTCTATGCATATCATACTTGTGGTGACAGTGAAAGGACAAATGAGGGATTTCATTACTTGTGAGCAATACAGTGTTCAAATTCATGATGTTAAAAAAAAGATTGAGTAGACATGAATGTTAGCTTCCAATTAAAACTGGCCATTTAAGGTTGAAAATCATGAGGACAAACATTTGTACAAGAATCATCCATGCGGTAGTTCAAAAGTGCGAATTAAACAAAGAACGAGTGCTGCTATCAATCATTTAACACTATCCTATCATCATTATCAATGAGTAAGCATATGCTATCGGCACTATTTTAGAAATTCAACATGCGAAACACTCCTTCCGTGGAATAAGACACTCTTTAAAAGAAACCATATATCGGAAGTTTATCTTTTAAGCAACCATTCAAAGTGAGGATGAAGCCTTCTTAAGAAAACAGAAACAACCACACAAGCAACTAAGAATTAACCGAAATTGATAGAAGAAAATGTGTATGTGTGCGTGGAGAAGCAACGCATAGTGGCTATGATGCAACTCTTCTCGGTCCAAAATGACTTGACTGAGATGGCAGACGGTGTGGTCGTCGGGGTTTAAGGCTCGGGCGAAGCTTAGGGACAGCAGGCCTACGAGTTGAAATTGGTCTAAGAAAAAGGCTGAGAACAGAAGGGGTTTTCGAGTGGGATGCCAATTTTGAGGCTTTGGTAGTCTTCAAATCAAACATCGACGACAGGCCCAACTTAGATAAGGGGTTTACATTGACAGGAAAACCGGGTTTGGAGGAAAAAGTGGGTCAAACCTGCTTGGGCATGACTAAGCTTTACGGTGTCAAATAAAGGTGAGGAAGGTCTGGCCTTAAAAGGTTTACACTCGAAAAACTTCCCAAAAGCTAGCTTAAAAAATGCTCCAAACGTTAAAACGGAAAACCAAGCGGACAAAGCGAACGAAATGGGTTCAAAGACCTACCTGTCAGTACCAGAGAGGCTCGCTGTGGGTAAAATGTGCTCTATCTGGCTACAATTCGGCGTTCTTCCTATGGTCTGCGAACGAAGCTTCTCTAATAATGCAAATGGTGGGGAAAAGGCCACCAACCCTGTTATATATATATGCCGAGCACTTAATACATATGGGTTGGCAGTTGGGTATTTAAGGTACGGGGCTCAATGGGTTAGCCAATAAATTTGCACGGATCAAATTAAAGTCTCCACCCACTACCTTTTACATTTTCCCAAAAGAATTGCATCGACGGTGACGACATACTGCACGGAGCATGCGTGGTCGGCGATTTTATACTTAAAGCTTGTGCAACGAGCGACGGAAATGTCGTTAAGCACTGTGACGAGGAATGGTGAGGAAAAATCTAAAGGATGTCGCAACGATCAATGGACTTTTTTAAGCTTAAAGCTTGTGCAACCGTCGGCGGCAATATTGTTACCAGCGTGATTAGGCGCTGCGACGGGGAGTGACCGACTTAACCAAAACCGTATGAAAAAAATCGACACAAAATAACCAACAGATGGCACAATTGTCGGCGCAGTTAAGACCAAAACTGGCGTAACGGTCGGCGACAAACAACTTAAAGGACCGCGAAATGGTCAGTGACATTAGAGTTAAACGGTGCGACCAAAGCGTGGAAAGGGCCAAAAAAACAAACTGTGATGGGAGAAAGATAAGCCTAAACATTGGGCAACGGTCGACGCAATTAAACCTAAAAGCTACACAACGGTCGACGGAGTTAGACCTAAAAGCTGCGACCGCTTTATCAACAAAAACCATCGGTCGGAGAAAAATAAAGCAAAAGTTGCGACCAGTCTTTGGGAAAAAAAAACTTGAAGTTTTTCCTTAGTCAAAATCAACTTCTCTTGGGGAAAAGAAAAGGGACAACTTAAAAGTGTCCAAAAACCAAGCTTTCTGGGAAACACAAAAAACTCTAAAAATAAAAGGAGGGGCCCTATAATTTTTAGAAAATTATGGGGATCAGGTTGCAGCAGCAACAAATAGGACACATACTTGATATTTAGGAGTATTCCATATTTCTTTAGCAATAGAGGAATGTATATGAATAGTTGGACACTGAAATTTGATCTAAATCCAACATCCCTTCAGCAATTCTTGTGTGGCTAAGACTTCCACATATTCCCCTTCATTAATGGGGAGATGACTCTCTGTCAAAGGATATTGGTAATAAATTTGGAAAATATATTGATAAATATGAACCTAAGAAGTGGATGTTTCAATGTGTCAGAATATGTGTAGAAGTGGACCTTGAAAAGGGATTACATAAGGCTATTCACCTCATATTGGACAATTGGATTCATTACCAACAATTGGATTATGAACAATTTCCTTTCAAATTCAAATCATGTCACACTTATGGTCATTTTTCTAAATATTGTAAGAAAGTGGGAACTTCTCCTAGTTCACCTGCAAACCCTAAAGAGAATTGGAAACAAGTGATAAAAAAGATTGGTGTAGCTCGCAATATTCTCCTTGCGGACATCCCATCCTCCTCTGTAGTACCAAGATATATCAATGTAAATCAGAACTCCATGAATATATTTTCCCTATTATATCAAGAAGATCAAGTGGCTCTCTTCAAATAAATTGTGGCATCAATGATTAAAGAATCAGGATCTTCCTTCATCCTTATATATCTGCTATATTGATGGAAATGGATGCCCATGAGGTAGGCACTAGAGAGGAATGGCAAGAGAACATGTTAGATCAAGTGGAACATGAGGAAATAAAGAAATATAAGCGTGATAGTACCAGGAGTTCAAACATGGAAACAAGCTTTACAAGGATCAAGCGAGGGGGACAAAGAAGTTGTGGAAGGAGAGGAAATATCTTTTCGAAAGGTTGGAAGAAAACTAGATAAAAATGTGAGAGAATAAATCACTAATAAGGAGAATATGATTGTCCTTCTGTCAACTTCAGACAAAAATATCATCACAGGGCCAAAGAATCTGTTGAAAAAAGGTGTAGGGACCACACTTACACCAAGTAACGTAGGAGCCAAAACCGCTATAGGTAAATAATGAAGCTAGTCTCCTGGAATAGTAAAGGATTGGGAGTAGGTCGAAAGAGGAAACCATGCGGCAACTAATAAAAATGGAAAAACCTAAAAAAATTATTCTCTAGGAGACTAAGATGTAAGATAGGGATATGCAAAAGTTAGGGGAAAATAGTGGAAAGGAACCCAGGGTATAGCATCAAGCTCTCGAGGAGCATCTGGTGGGATCAACACTCAATGGGATGATGCTTAGTTGGAACTGGTTTTGATAAATCAAACTCAGCACCGGATATTCATGGACTTGGTAAGCAAAATAACTAGCACTCATTTCAAAGTATTCAATATTTATGTTCTAGTGCCTTATAGAGAAAAGAAAGAACACTAGCAAACACTTAAGAATGAAAGAGAAACAGTAAGCCAGGGGTACTTTATTTTTATAGGAGACTTGAACATTGTGTTAAAGAAGAGAAGAGACGAGGAAGTCTAGTAAGGGATATTCTTAGAGAAAATTTAGAAGACTTTATCTCGGAATGGGATTTAGGGGATATCAAATCTAAACAAGGTAAATACATATGGTCAAACAAAAGATTGGGATCTGCGCATATTGCTACACAAATGGATAGGATCCTAATAAGTAACAACCAATTTCTTGAAGAAGATTTAGAAATTACATCTACCATCATCCCCTTTTCCTCCTCTAATCATAAGCCTGTAGGACTCAATTTAGCCACAAAAATCAATTATGGACCTTTACCATTCAAATTCAGTTCAACATTTTTACAATCTGCAGAAGCTATAGGAATTGTAAAAAAAAGTTGGAAAAAAAGTGGGAGGGATACCCCAGCTACATATGGGAATCAATATTAAAAGCTATAAAACAAGACCTCAAAAGTTGGGCTAAAACAAATTACAAATAAAAAATGGAGATAGGGGAACCTTCTTTGCAGCATCGAATAGAAGAAAGAGAAACAAATGAGAGACTATTATCAATTTATAGAGCAAAGGGAGAATATTGGAGAATCAAATGCTTCCATAAACAAGAAAAAGGTAGGTAATTAGGGATGATACATTTAATTACTTCAGGAAACTGCTAACAATCCAAGGGGAAATTGATTATAACATAGTGGGAAATATACTTGAAAACATTCCATCACTAGTTACTTTAGAGGAAAATCTCACACTCGATTGAGAAGTTAAAGAAAATGAAGTCATCAAGGCCATCTAGGATTTGGAACATGATAAATCCATCAACAAGATGGGTTTACGATAAAACTCTACAGGTACTTTTGGGATTTAATAAAATATATATATCTATGAAAAATGATTAAATGGTCCCTTAAAAAAGGAACTTGGAGGCAGTACCAACTCTTCATTCCTATCCATCATACCCAAGGAGAAAAATATGGAAGCATTCTCTAGATTTAGGCCAATTTCTCTATGCAATACATCCTATAAGATGCTTACTAAGATAGTGGTTACTAGAATAAAACCTCTTCTGCCACAAATCATAAAAAAATATCAAGGAGGGTTAATTTCTCAAAGGCAGATCCTTGATAACATCATTTTAGTGAAAGAAGCAATACACACTAGTATACTCAAAAGAGAAAGAGGTATGGTTATCAAAATGGACATGGCTAATGCTTTTGATATAGTTTTTTTTTGTAAATAAGATAAGAACCTTTCTATAAATTCAAACAAAAATAGAGATGGTGCTCACTTTGATATACAAAAATCCTCCCGCGAGGAGAGACCGGACTGTAAAACATAACTTGCAGTCCCAAATTGTCCACAATGTTGTTACGAGACTACCTATGGAGTGATTCTGTAGCCTAAGCCTATCAAACATCTTGGGAGTGTCTATATGAAAACTTACAAAATTGACAATAAGGCCAACATTAGCATATAGTCTATAACTTGAAAGAAGGTAAAACTAGTCAATCTTATGGTGGAGTTGCATCATCTTCAATATTGATAGGATTGTCACTGGAGGAGCCAGGGATAGCGGAGAGTCGAATCTTCTTCACCTCCAGGTGCTCCACCATAATTACCATCTTTCTCTCCACTAAATTATTCAACCTCCTTTGGTCCTCTGCTAGTTTGAGTTTTTCCTCAATGTCTACTAAGATAGGGCACTCCTCAATCAAAATATTATGGGTGAGAGTTTCGAGCACCCATTGTAGGGCCAAAAAACGCTCGTACAACATTGCATGTTTCTTAATTCCCCTAGGGTTATGAATCTAGTCCTCTAATGGATCATAGGGGCCATCTGTGAGCGAAGCATGACTGTTATGAACCAGAGACCAATTGAATCCCTCATTGTTTGCAGCATGCTCCTCTTCCCCGAGGTTGGAGTGCGGAGATAGAGGCAGAGGGATGAAGTCAATATTAATGTGGTGATAAAGATTGGTCGGGTTCGCATTGATTGTAACTGCTTCATTGTAGAGATCCTTTAAAATCATGTAGTGGTCGTTTTGGGAAGCCATATCTTTTCTTTGGTCCTCCTGGATGAGCCTGAGAGTCATTTTCCTAGTCCAGAAAGAGACCAGGGTTCATTCAAAGAGAGCCTACTTAGATCGAGTGCTACTCTGGTATGGTTCCCAGATGGGTATCTTCTTATGCTCCTCTCTCTATTTCAAACTTGAGAATTCTTGCCAAATCTTTATTTCCTTACCTTATATCCCGATTCATAGGTCTTGGGGAATGAGATTCATGTAAGAGTTGGTAGTTTCAGTTTCTTTCAGCGGGTTCATCATCGTGAACCTCTAGTCAAACCCTACCACCCTGCATTTCTTGGGCCTTTGATCGAGTTAGGAACTCATTCCTATACTATTTTCTTTGGAAATTTGGATTTTCTCATAAATTCATTGGTTGGATTCAAGCTTGTATAACTTCTCCATGGATATCCCTCCTGGTGCATGGAAGGCCAATGACCTTTTTTCAAGGTACAAGAGGGCTTAGGCAAGGTTGTCTTCTCTCACCTATGTTGTATATAATCATGGTGGAATCTTTGAGTATAAATTTGGAAGTTGAAAGGAATGTGGGGAATTTGTCAGGCATCAAAATAGTTATAGGAGTTAAAACGCTTAATCATTCCCAGTTCGTAGAAGATACTCTTCTAATGGGGGGAGCCTCCGTGATTATAGAAAACAAGTTCAAGGCAGTCATACAGGATTAGCTACAAGCATCCAGAGGTGAGTTAAACAATCCTAAGTGCAGGGTTCTTGGTTGGAACTCTTCCCCTACCAACTTGAATATCAATACCTACTCTTTCATTCTTTCCTCATTTACTTTATTTCTCTCTTCCCTTCTCCTCCCTTCTCCTTTTCCCTTATGGTTTCATCCTCATGGAGGCTTGGGTTTTAGTTTCATAAAGGAAACTCCATGAGGAAGGTAATGGATTCTCCCTTCCCTTCTCCTCTTTTGTTCATCTTTTACTTTGATTTTCCTTTATTGATAAATGCTAATTTTTATTGTGTGTTATTATTGCAAGTTTAGGGTTTTATGCATAGAGGATAATATTTCATGGATGAACCTCCATAATGAAGGTAATGAATTCTCCCTCCCCTTCTCCTTCCTTAATTTTTTACTTTACTTTTACTATATTGATTTGCTAATGTCTATTGTTTTTTTGTTGTTGCATGTTTATGGTTTCATGCATTGAGGCTAGGGCTTGATGGAAGAACATCTATGAGGAAGGCAATGCCTTCTCCTTCCTTCCTTAATTTGGTTTTCCTTTATTGATTTTTAATTGATTATTCTTGTTTTGTTGTTGCGGGTTTAATGGAGATAGAAGAAAAAATTGACATTTTTGGGGTTCTTCTTTATGCACACATATAGTTCATGGGTGTGGCCTAAGGAAGGCCCTTCCATTTTTGTAAGCAGATATAGGTTAAAATCCTGGCACTCGTATATATCTTTTTACTTAGTTTTCCCTTAGTATTAAATGTACATATTTATGTAAGATCTACATTATTTAGTTGTTTGCATGCATAGGTTATGCTAGTTTCAATTCAGACCAATTTTTTGTGGTAATGTAGCACGAGGATAATTCTTTCCTTATAGTAAGTAATATGAGTTCAAATGCCATCATTCCCTTATCATTTTCCATTTATGTTTTCAATTTTTACTGTTCTACTATTATGTTTTTGTAAAGTCTAATTTGGCCAAGCTTAGTCTAGTTCTAGTTCAAATTTGCACTTTTAATGGTAGATTTTTGTGAGAATGTAGCTCAAGTAGAGATCTTATCTTTTGGAAAATGATCTAGGTTCAAATCCATAATTACTTCACCACTTTTTCATTTCTTCTTTTATTTTTATTTTATTTTATATTTGTATTTTTATAAATTTTAATCTATAGTCAGATGGTGTTAAACCTAGAATTGAAAAGGAAACTAAACCTACTGATGAAAAGGAATTTAAATCCAGTATTTAAAAGGAATCTAAACCTATCGCTAAAAAGGAATCTAAACCAAACACTAAAAATGAAGGTAAATTCAGTGATAAAAAGGAAGCTAAACCGAGCACTAAAACGAAAGCTAAAGTTGGCACTAAAAAGGAAACTACACCTGACACTATTTTGAAATGTCATTTAACTCCAGCTTTAGTGTCGGGAAGCTATGCCAAATTGAAAAAAAAAACACTAAAGTAGGCGTTAATGGCTTGTTTTATTGCAGTGAAATGATGATGCTGTAAAAGCAGAACATAAAGATTTTGTCTCTTAAGATACTCCAAAAAAACATGTCTTAGGAACATTAATTACATGAGTGATTACCAAAAGAAGGAATATTGAGCCTACCAAAGAAGGATTCGTGGATACTAAAACATACTTATGAAAATGCATTAAAAAATGGACAAAATCACCAAGTAAAGTAGTGTTACAAGAATGTTAGAGTCTATACAACTTGGTATTTGAACATAATTGGTAAAAATAACATTTACCAAATTTTAAGATAGGTAAATGTGAGTTGACACAATCTTGAAAATCTTGTTTTAAACTCCCAACCTTTAATAAGCATTTTCCAAAACACCTTTTTACTTGTAACCAAGCAAGTTAACTTTGCAACACAATTTTATTATTATTATTATATAATATTTATCAATTAAAACTCAGAAAATGGGATAGTAGTTAGTATTACACACAAAATCTAATCTGTATTTTATTCTTCAAACAAGCACATATTTACATATGTATGCATGAAGTTTATGTCAACAACACAACAAACTCATGAGGGAATAGCTCAACCACACACACATAAATAGGATCGAATAGTTGGACAAAATATCTCACAACCAATTAGATCTATCAAACTCCTCAATAATAGAATCTCACACTAAACACAAAACAAGTAGGAATTAATTACTCCAAGACCCTCCCTTAATGCGTACTTGGCTTGATCTCTGATATTTTTCATCTCTATCTGGTATGGTCTTCATCAACAGCTCTATCCACTTCTGAAATCTCATAGACTAGGCTCTTTCACACAACCATTCATTCGAGCTACCACTTGATTCATTGAAGATACAATTGCTTCTCACCATCAAATTCATATTTGTAATGATTAGCAATTATATATGCTTCTATCTTCCAAAGTACATAGTTCACTATATTTGTCTAAAAAATCAGTCTAGATATTGAATCATTATGTTGACATACTTCCATCTTTCGAAATGCATAGCGCATTGTATTCACCAATTATATAGGAAAGAAGTCTAGATATTGAATGTATCCAGAATTCAGTCTTAAAACATACCTATTTCATCTCACAAGTACACAAACACACAAGCTCACAAATTGTAGACATAACTAGTGTTTGTGTTCTCGTGGCACCGAAATACGTCAAGAAACACAAGCTTGTAATAGACTATAGACATAACCAAATCAATGATCATGTTCTTGGTCAAGAACCAACAACTTGAGTTATGTTACCCCATTATATGAGTGGTTCTTATTCAAAAAATCACAGGAACACAAACTCTTCAAAGCTTTCAAACTATGCACACAAAATTAAACAACTAACATCTTCCATTGCAATCTCGTCATCGCTTCAATCCTTATTGTGCTTCTCGAACCACACACAAATATGAATCATTTAAACTTCACGCGGCAAACCCATTTGAAAATAGATCTGAAAACAGATGAAGACTCCATTGGTAACTTCACCTCGGCACACACAACAAGAGAAAATAATTAAATAGTGATGCCTCTCATTGATTTTGGACAGTGATTCTATGCTCAATGTAAGAAGGCATATATCTGAAGTTGAGAATGGAGAAATTTCCCCACAATAGTAGACATGACAGTGATCACACCCATCTGCATACCCACAAGAAGCATATTGCTACACTAGAATTCACAATCGACCCACAAAAATCCTTCCACGGAGCAACAAAACTACAATTACTCTTCCATGCATACCTTCACGCAGATTATTCAGGAAAGAAAAGTCACCAATGCCAAAACGAATTCACAACTACGTATTATCTCTCACATTCATCCCAGAAAATCAAACTGAGAGATAAATGTTAATATTTGGTTGAGCTTTGATCTTCAATTCTTTTAGATGCAGAAACTTGAAACAATGAGACAATTCAATCACATGAAATTCATACATCCATAACAAAAGATATACCCTAGGGAAAATCCTCAAAACTATGAGAACAAAATCCCCCTCGATTCTTATCAATATAATATAATGGATAGCAGAGAATGCTTTCTTTTAATTTACAACATAGCATATTTCTTTCAGAAGATAAGAGATCACCAAAACACTCTTGGTAAAGATACAGAAGCAATAGAGAAGAGAGATCGATCGGATTTCTTTTCCAATGTGCCCAGCACATCAATAACAAGCAAGAACAATAGCCTGCACAAAGAGAAGCACATTGCCTTCAATGAAGAAGAGAATTCGCTTCACATTGAATTCATCAATCCGTATAACATATTTATACATTCTTCTCATGCATTGACTTCTTCTAACTTCGGGATGAACTCGCCCTCATACTGGATGTATCAATCTTGCATGAATAAGTGTGCCACACTTCTCATGCAGTGCTTCATCTCACTGAACCATCTATTAGGATGAACTCGCCTCTTGACTGAAAGCTTTCCCACTTAGTTAGGTGGTTGACTTAAGTGTCGTCATGCAAGTGTCGCAACTCAAGTGTCATCTTTTAGTTTAAGATAAGTGCCTCCATGCAATAACACTTAGTTAACTAGATCTTCTTTGTTGTCACTTAGTTAACTCTTTTTAACTGATTATTTCTTGATAAAATCACTGTAGTGATCAATTCGAGTTCTCCTTGATTTACTGAAGTGTTGTCTTTTATTTTAACTAAAGTGAAAACATTTTTAGTTAACTAGTCATTCTTATTTAACACATAGGTAACTGAAATCATCTAATTGATTTACTTGAAGTGACCACTGTGCGTTCTTTAGTTAATTGAGGCATATCTTTAATTGATGCTTTAACTGAAGCATTGATTGAGGCATACATTGATACTTAACTGAAGCTTTAACAATTCAAGTTCTCTTTAATTAGCTGAAGTGTCTGCATGGGCAATTTTGAATTATCTTGATCTCTATGCTTTATCTTTTATTTATGTATCTCTTACTGCATGGTCAATATGTGCTAACTTTAATTATCTATCACATCAAATTATACTAAGAAGAATTATTGAATGGTGTGATCATAGTATATTATTCCGAACCAAATGATCATATGCTAAGGTAATTCACTTTAGAGGCGATCAATCTCTAAAGGAGACTTAATAGCAATCTAGTGATCATGGTTAATAATACATCACACAACATTAAATGATTTTAACAAGTAAAGCATGACCTTTATACGGAAGCTCCACCTCTATACAGGAGGTCCATCCCATGGATACCTTTATATGGAAGGTTCACATGAGAATCATGACTTGACACACACAAGTACGGAGCCTTGTCCAACAAGACTTTACAACATCATTATAGTTGATCAATTACCTATATATGGGAGGAATAGCCTTTACACAAAAGGCAATCAAAGTGTTGAACTCTATACAAGAGGATCAATCTTGGTTGCACAATATTGGTTTGGAGAATGTCTCATGATGCTGTACATTTAACAACAAATTGCGTCATCAAGAAATGCAGATCGCTTTCTTTCTTTGGCGAATTGGTGACTCTTGGTCTCGCCTAGTAATACAACATGCAACTTGCTTTGACGGCTCCCATTTGATATGGCAATGGCTTTAAGAATTACTACACCAACGTAAATATGATCTAATTAGTAAACAAAAGAACTTGCACATAGAAAACTCACACTAGAAATCACTCACTTAGAAAACTATCTACTCTCCTATTTCTTCTACAACATATTAAATCTATTTCATATTCCTGGGCCCTCTCCAAGGGAGTTAAACCCAGACTAGATCTGGTACCAACTCATAAAGTGGGAGAGTAGTCATTATTCACGCACAAAATCTAATATGTATTTTATTATTCAAACAAGCACATATTTATACATGAAGTTTTCCCTCAACAACAAACCAAAATCATGAGGGAAATCTCAAACACATAGACATAAATAGGATCTGATAGTTGGAGAAGATCTCTCAAAACCAACTAGATCTAACAAATTCCTCAATAATAGAATCTCATACTCAACACAAGACAAGTAGGAGTTAATTAATCCAACATTAATCTCAACACTTACTTTTGCAATCCTTACCTGCATTATTTTGTGCTATAAATGGTCAAAACAAACTAGGGTGGTGATTTGGGATGGCTTAAATGGAGTTCAAATTTTTGCTTCACTTTACACTTTGGAATACAAGATCTACAGGTTCATCGTGGCTAGAAAATTTTCAGTGATTTCAAACCAACAACAGAAAGAATTTAACATATTGTACAAAACTATCACATACAAAGAGATAAAAAAAACTCAAAGTTGCAACAAGGTGCCATTGATTCAAAATCCACAACAAAAGAAATATATACATAAATAATCCATTTAATCAAAAATTTGTAACTTCTTAGACTAATTGAAGTTCAATACATCATACAAAGTCTTTTGAAATGTTGTCCTCAATATTTCATATCCCTATTTCACACTATCTATCTAATCCATTTTTGTGCAAGGGTTTTCTTATAGCTTTGCATATCACAGATCTGAAGGAGGAGTTGAGCTCAACTTCTTCCTCTCCCCTCTTCAACACCTTCAAGCTAATATTTTTGGTTATTGCAGGCGTTTTTGGGTCCTTATAAAAAGATCAAGCTTGAGCTTGAAGTCTTTCATCCATCCCTTCAAAATTCAAACTCTCTCCTTCTGTTACTTTGTTTTATTTCAATAATATGGAAGTAAATATATATTTTTTCTTCTTCTTGATACACGGTTTAATGTATTTAATTTATCATATTTATGTTGAATTAATGTGTTTACTTAAATATATAAACAATGTTGATAGACTCCATCATATCATACACGGTATAATAAGTTTTAATAAAAGATATTTACCCAATACAATTTAACTTAATTGCATTTATGTTGTTGTTGCTTATATTTTAATTCATTGTTATTTAAGTTGCGAAACTTCATTATTTACATATTTATGTTTTGAAGTTTGGTGATATTTAGGGAAATAAATTATTTAATTTTATGATTTATATATAATTTAGTATATATATAATTTAATCTGTAAGGTATAATTTTTGCATCGAGAGGAGAAAGGTGCTCTACAATCCAGTATGGGGGAGATGTTATCATGTAAAGTAACGTAACATAACATTACAAAAAAAAGGTAATTAAAAATTTATGTCTACTCATAAAATAAAAAAAATTATGAAAAGTAATTAAAAACATTCATGTCGGCTCATAAAATAAAAAATGATGAAAAAAAAAAATTTAAAATCCATGTGTTCATAAAATAAAAATTTATGAAAATTAATTTAAAAAATCCATGTCCATCTATAAAATAAAAAATTAAAACTTAAACCTCGTCTATCAAGCAAGAGAGGAATCAACTTTCTTGAGTTTAAGATTAAAAAAAAAAAATACACCTCAAGAAATTGGATCCCTCTCGATGCTTGATAGATCCGGGTTTAAGATTGATCTATGTGTAGATACAATGTATATTCACAATTAAAATTAAAAAAATATATGTATATGTATTATAAAAATTGTGTTTATAATAATAATAATAATGTTTGAATCTCATTAATTGGTGTTTACATATATATACTAGTTGTACCTAGCGAGGTGATCTACAGCCCAATATGGGGGAGATGTTGTCACGTAATGAGTAACTAAAAAAATTCACGTGGGCTCATAAAATTAAAAAATTAAAAATAAAACCAAATAAAAATTAATTTAAAAAATCAATGTTGTCTCACAAAATAAAAATTTAAAACCAAATAAAAAGTTGTTAAAAAAATCCATGTTGGCTCATAAAATAAAAATAATAATCTTAAATCTGGATCTATCAAGCACCGAGAGTGATAATAAAATTAAGATTAAAAAGTTACACCTAAATAATTTGGATCCCTCTTGGTGCTTGTTAGATCTGGATTTAAAATGGATCTATGTTGGTGTGTGTAAACCAATGTATGCATGCACTACATGCATATACATACTTGTAATACCAATAACATACAAGGTGTGTTTGTGTGTGTGTGTGTGTGTGTGTTATTGGGTTGTGTGTGTGTGTATACGCACACTTTATGTTGCATGCCTACTAATAATATGATAGTAACATACATATTGGTTTATAAATTAGTATACATACCAATATATATTCTAGTGTATATATATTGGTTCATTATACCAGCATAGATTCATCTTAAAAGGGGATCTACCAAGTGCTGAGAGGGATCAAATTTCTCGAGGTGAAAACCCATCCTCAACATTTATTATTTTTAATAATATTTTGTTTTTTTTTAAAGGACACATGTCAGATCCAGGATGAGCACAAAAGGATTTACACATCCCCCATACTAGGCTTAGAATGCGCCTATTGACACAACTAGTAGTGTATATATCGATATAATACATATTTATGTATATACCCATAGACATAAGTGTATATATAATAATATATATTCACTCGTATACATACAAATGTATGCATACTAGTAATATTGATCACATACATAGTGGTATGTATTCTAGTATACATATTAATAGGTATACACACTCCATGAAACTAGTTCTCACTAATCTTGCCCACCAATAATCATCCTTCGATTTTCTTGAACACGCACAAAAAAAAAATACAGGAGCAATGACACATCAAATGAGCATCTTACATGTATTGGTTACATAACAATGTATATACTAGTGTGTATGCCAATTTATGTACATACAACCTGAGTGAGCCTAACAATTAAGAATGTGTGTTTCCTCCTAGGATGTCACAAGTTCAAATCTGGATGGGGGTAAGGTGTGTACACCTTCGTAGACTTTAGCATTCAAATCATTACACAGAGGAGGGGAGAGGGGGTTTGTCCCACAAACAGAAGGTCTCATACACCAAATTGGTGTTTATCTAGGTTGTGACCTTAAAAATAGATTATTATTAGTATTAGTATGCATGTGTATACATACTAATAATACCAATAACACACACACACACACACACGTTAGTATACATATTGAAATATATATGAGTATTTGTCCACTTGTATATATACAAATCTATGCATACTAGTAATATTGATAGTTACATGCATAACCTCCCTCCCACTCCCATGAATAATATGGTACTGAGATCTAAGAGAACGATTCCCCTAAAAAGACTAGGCATCCCACCCTTTCCAACTGGTGCAGGGAGGACAACCAATGAGGTAATGGAGGCTCTAATCATTATGGAAAATCATTAGATTGGATAGTATATGGTCAAATCGACTCTTGTTGGACACCATGCATTGATTCTCGATACCAATGAGTACCTGAAATATTTCAAGCAAGATGAGTAGCTTTTGTGCATGATGACGAGTTGAATTGTGGCCCATGATATACAGGTAAATATTGATCTAAATCCAACCAAAGTTTCATTCGAGGTTATCCCCCTTTGGCTAGTCTAGTGCATGTAGAAAGGGGAAAAGTAAGGACACAGTGTTCTACAAAGGAACTGAATTGTTGATAACAGAATTTCTACCACCTTGAAAGCTCTATGGGACAAGGAATTCACCACCGGTTGGAAGGAGTTGTTGATAACAAACTTTCTACCACCTTTGTCCATGTTTTCTAGTTAGGTCGACGCAACTTGTATTCCATCAAGATGCGCCTGACTAGGCTCGGAACAGAATGCCATCTGGCAGCCTGCGCTGGTGGCTCAGGTTCCCTTCATGCAACCTCCGCCTGCCCCTTCCTGGCGCAAATTGCCCTCATGGAGCATGCGCCGAGGTTGGTTAAAATGGATAAATGGAACCTTCCAGCGATTTCTTGAAGCTTGATGAGGTGGACCTCTATCCGTAACTTCTGGGTGAGCTGTCCTTCGGTTCCCTAACCTCTAGGGAAGATCCCTTAGTCCTCTCCCATCATTTCTCAACCTACTCTATCCACTTGGTCCTATAAATATGAAGCTCCTCCGCATTCCAAAGGGAGGAAGTTCTATATCACTCTCACTCTCATGCTGGTAGATTTGGCTTAGGTGATTCTTGCACATACTTGGGAGTCCTACTTCATCCTTGGATACTTTGGCTTGGCTTGTTGGAAGGAAGGTTGCAACGTTAAGGCTTAGGTTGTAACATTCTTCTCTATTGTACTCTCTTTCATTACAGTCAATATAATCTCTTCCCATATATGTTATTGTGTTGATAATGTATAGAGCATACTTCCTTAATGGTTATCTTAGATCAGTCATATGAAATATATGCTTTTACTGCTTGTTTGTGTTTGCTTGTTCAATAGGGTTTTGCAGTTGCAAATATGAAGGCTCTGGAGCATTGGATCAAGCAAGGAGCAAAGAGATCGTAAATATCAGGTAATACATCCATTTACTGCTTTATGATTCTATTGATCTAGGGAAGTTGGATCTATTCTGTACTTATTTGTTCTAGATGTAGTTAGACTAGGGAGATCTGGCCTTAAGTCCGCTTAGGTAGACTGTCCGAAAACAAATATGGCGGTCATACTAGGGAGTACTTTTGCTTTGATTTCAGTTTGAGTGTGATTCCATTGATTTCTTAGCCTCTTGATCCCTTCCCACCATTAGATCTTATCATTAATGATTAGAGAGTCTGTTGACTTCTCCTGATTCTTTTGAGATCATTATCAAGTCAATTGCTTTTTATTCTTTGGAGATCTTTTGATTTTTACAAGTCATTATTCGTCCGACGCACCTGGGCTGTGCATACAGTGCGCCTAAACCCATCCGACGCTTTCCCTGTGTGTGCAATATGCACCGACGACACCATTTCCCTACATACAGTCTGCACCAACGGCACTTTCCCCTTGCAGATAGCCTACGTCGGGCGCTCTGCAGCATACTGGAAAAGTGCGCCAGCCTTTTGAGCTTGGTGCTTGGTTCAAACCCTCTCCAAATTTTTCTTTTTGATCTGATTTGCAAGCTTCTGTGTGTTGTATCTTCCAGTCATAGACTTGTTTGTCCAGTTTGCTTGTGTTTGGATGTGTCTTTGTTGATTTTTGGGTCCCATTTGGTCAAGTTAGAGATTCGGTGGTGTCGGGAAATTCCAATCCCCCAAGTTCATCTGCTCGATCTTGCATTCCCTGATCACCATACCAGGTCTATTCATTGTGTTAGATCCGATTCCAAACCTTTTTTGCACTTAGCCATTTATTTGAGATTGCTTTTGATTGATTTTGAATGATTTGAGTGTCTTTGGACCCATTTGAGTGTTTGTCATTTTTTCTTTGAGAATTTCTAAGTCATTGGAGTATTACAATCAGTCTCTTGTTTTCTGTCATTACATCTGAAAGCATTATTATTATCAAATCTTGCTTTGATATATGTATTGCAAAATGAATAGTGCTTCATTTCAACTTTTTCAAGACCATTTGAAAATTGTTGTGGAATTGTTTCGTGCTTTGGAATTCATTATTTATATCTTTCAAGAAGTTTAAAAATACAATCAGTTGATTATATTTTTCTTAGTTATGAATTTTTCATCTCTTTGAAAAGATCAAGTGAATTCAAGCTCTTGCGAAGTATTTCAAATTCGAAACATCCTATGCACTTTTGGTCTTTTTTGTGCTTTTGGTTCATTATTGTAGAAATTGAAGAGTTAGTACATTCTAATCAGAAAATCCTCCTTTCATTATTGCTTAGATTCATTTTAGGTTGAAAAGAAAAAAAGAAAAAAAGTTGTGATTTCATGTGTTATTGGTTTTTGTGAAAAAAAATGAAAGGAGTGCTTCCAACCATCTTTGGTAGATTTTTGAACTTTTGGGATTACTTATCTTTTGAGACCATTGGAAAATATTTCTCCTTACCTTAGATAGACTTCATTGAAAGAAAAGAAATGTGCACCTTCATGTAACTAGGGTTGCATTATTTTTACATTTACGTTTACACCTCATGCGTTCACCTAACCGCATAAGATAAAATTAATCGGTAGTGTTAGAACTGAAATTGTACCTATTTCATTTTAATTTCTTTTCTTTGTCTTCTATTTCCTATTTTTCATTTTTATTGTTTATTTGAATTATATCACATAAATATTGGTTTTATTATTTTGTTTTATTTTTGGATTAAAACAATGGCTTATTAATAGTTTTATTTCATTTAAAGGTCTTCAATATATGATTTAATACTATCCTAACCTTTATTTAAATATTTTGTGCACATTTCATAATTGAAATGTGACTTAGTACATTCCCACAGCATAATACATGGAGGCTACACAGGCTGGCGCTGGCGGAATATCTGTTTTTCATTGTTTTAGTCATGGTCATTGGGAACAGATTACGAGGATATGGAAGCAAATTTCAGAAAACCAAAAGAGGTTTTTGTACATCACAGACTCATTTACAAAAACCTCTCTCAGTTTTGCAACAAGTGTCATGGTTTGAAAGAATCAAATTTATCTTTGAGGCTCATTTTTCAGGGTTTAAAAACATTTAATAATTACCTATTTTAGTCATTATCTTTGGGAGAGTATTCCAAGGAGATGGAGAGGAATATCAAAAAACTAAAACATGATTTTTTTCAGAAACGGGACAATTTGTAAAAACCTCTTCCAGGTTTTACACAGCTATTACGGTTTGATATCGACAGGTGGTGCTTTGAAGTCCATTTTTCTGAATTTCGCCTCCTGAGAAACATGAAATAGTTAAGTCTATAATTTCTTTTCAAATTTGATCCTTAAGAAGTGGATCTGGGAACCTGCTTTGTAAAGCATCCCTGTAATTATAAATAGGAGAAGATTAGTAGTTCTTGGGGGATTGTATTTTTGTTTTGGAAAAGGTTAGAAGCACTCAATTTCATGTATCAGAGACACATATGACAAGCTCTCAGTGAGTATTCTGAAGACTGCATATTTTGGAATGAATAATATAAGCCATGTTATTATCTATTTTTTGGTTATAGTTTATGATCGGTTTGATTACCTGTTTGAAAATTCATATTCTGATAAAGGTTTTTTATCCTAAGATGCTTTTAAACTTGTGGGCTTAACTAAATTCTTTATGACCTATTTTTTATTTATGGTTTATGTTATTGTTTCACTCTTGGATATTTAGGTCTTCATGATTATTTGTTGATTAGTTATTGTATGCTATTTATATTTCTTTACCCTTTCCATGTTTGATTCCTCCACATTTATAAAAAGCAAAACACCATTTTCTTTAGTTTTTCATATTGGATGTTCTAGCTTGTACCTTTGTAGTCTACGTACAATTTCTAGAGCAAATAGGTAGCATTAGGTTAAAATTTACTAGTAACTTGTGTGATAAGTTAGTGACGTGTTCCGGTGTCGTAAAACGTGGCAGCTGTCGTTATTTTCCTGCACTGCATCCCGGGGGCCTACAGTTCTTCCACGTACCAACCGATATATCCAAGGATCTTTCACGTACCCTTGGGTATATCAAAAGGCACTTCACATACTCGGTAGTATATCAGAAGGTTGTTGTCGTACGGTTATGCATTAGACAGCACCATTATGGATTTGTGCTCCCGACATGTACCTTGAGTATATCGGGAGACTCTCCTAGGATTCTTGAAACCAACTGAGCTAACCATTTAGCTGTCTTGGAAGATCAATACACTGAGAACAACACTCGGGGAGATACTACGCACGTGCTTCTAGGTATTCAGGTTATACGGTCAGGGGTACGTTCCTAATTCTCGTTGGTTAGTTCTCTGAAAAATTGGGTCGAGTATAACTATTGGACCCTGGGGTATATCGCGAGTTGCGAAGCCTTGAGAATCATGTGAGGTTCAAGACTTTTGAATCCACACATGTCACATAAGTTTGCTTGTGACCTTAGTTTGTGTAGATTTTGGATTGCTTTTCTTTTGTATAGAAGACACTTAGGAGAAATTCTGCTTCAATCATTCTGGTTGAACAACCTTTGAGAAGGTCCCATAGAATTTTAAATTTGCCACCCGAATATCCCCTTAATCAGGAGGTACTTTCGAGGGAAAAAATGGATCCACCAGTTACTGTCATGTCACCTAAAGAAGAAAACTCCACCATGGAGTCGGGAATGAACTTTTCACTCCCTTTGATTCCACTAATCACTAATCCTCCAAGGTTTGTGACCATGGAACCATCTACTTCACGAGACACATCTTTCCACCATTCAGTGGAAGGAGAACCTGGGACTATAGATTGGTACAATCAACCCCAGGATGACCCTGTATCTACAGCTTCTGGTCCATCTCCATCTTTTTGGGAAACCACTCTAGGGAAACACTCAGCCCACTTTGCTTTCTGTTGAGGGGCATAATCTTCCCCCCATCATTGGATTCCCAATGATGTGTTTCTGGCACCCTTCAAGGACTTCCTCGATCGGCTGCAGATAGTCGGTGAAGAACTAAGACGACAAAGTCTCTCATAAGGGATTCGAAACTCGCAAGTGCCCACGTCTCAACAGACCCCAATTCGTTCACTATATTTTACTTCATCGGACACACCTATACATAACATGACCACTTACGAACCTATTCAACCCTCGTTACCTGCGATTGCACCTCTTAATCAGGAGACCAGTTCCATACCCCAAGTGACTCAGAATGTTGAAGGACAATTGTCCAACATCCCTCATACTACTACTAGAACATTAACCACCCCTCCCCCACCCCAAATATCACGGGGAGGATACTATTTACCTCCTAATTTTATCACGAATAGTGTTCCTCCAATAGTAAGTAATCATCAACCTATTATGAGTCAACCATTAATAAGTGGTCAAAACATTGTTACTGGGGGGAAACCCCTGTTTGGTAACCATAATATGAGTGGAGGGCCTCCAACTGGTCATTTCGTTGGAAGCTCCTTACCAGTCGCGGGACCTACCATGGGATTACCTCATGGTGGGGGACCATCCAACCTGACTCAATCACTATGGAGTTATATATACCTGGGTAATTTTAACCCTGCATCGGGACAACACCAGCCGGGAAACATGCTTCCCGGGGTACCTTATCCTGGAAACCTAAACACTCCATGGGGACATCAAAACGTTATTCCAGGTGGACCGCCACCAAACTTTCCCCGAGTCCCACCACCATTTGGTCCACTTCCACCTCCTTCCGGAGGCGACGGGCCCCCACCTCATTCCGGAGGGGGCGGACCTCCACCTTCCAGCGAAGGCCCGCCCCATTCCGGTAGCGACGGACCACCCCACTATGGTGGAGGTGGCAGAGGCCAACCCTCTTCCAGCGGCAGAGGACCCCCACCCTCGGGTGGAGGCCCTCCTTATTCTGGAGGCGACGGACCACCTTATTTCGGCGACGGAGGACCCCCACCTTTTGGTGGAGGCCCACCTTATTTCGACGGAGGAGGTGGAGGACTGCCTTATTCCGGTGGTGGTGGAAGACCCCCACCTTCTAGTGGAGGACCACCCTATTCCGATGGAGGAGGTGGAGGACCCTCGCCCTTTGGAGGAGGTCCACCTTATTCCGACGACAGTGGAGGACTCCCACCTTTCGGCGGAGGCCCACCTTATGTCGGTGGCGGTGGAGGACTCCCACCTTTCGATGGAGGACCACCCTATTATGGCGGCAGACCACCATCAAGTCCACCACCCAACCCAGGCAGCACACCCCCTTATGGCCAATTCCCTATGGGAACACCTTACAATCATTCGATTCAAGGTCCCACTAGTCCACATATGCCATATCAATACTATCAGTATCCACAGCTGAACCAACAGCTGCCATTTATGGCTACTTTAGACCTACCCGACCTGTCTCGTCTGACCAATGATCCCATCCTTCATGATTATAATTGGCCACTCATTCCGGTTAAGTTACCCTTAAATATTCCAAGAGTTTGATGGTAAGCCCGGTGAAGACCCGGAGAACCATGTGATGACATACCATTTATGGTGTTCATCCAATTCCTTAATGGATGATTCCATCTGTTTGAGGTTATTTCAATGGACCCTCACCAGTTCCGTTTCCAAGTGGTATATTGAACTACCACCACACTCATTTCTCGATTTTTGTTCTTTAGCTATGTCATTCCTGAATCATTTCCAGTTACCCATCCATCGTGAAACTGGTACGGACTTACTCACTTCTATCTGCCAGACTACCGTGACTCATATATTTGATCATATCCATGAGTGGTGGAGGAGATGACGTCTCATTAAAGCTCCCTTTCCAGACCAATTATTAGTTGACTGGTTTACGAAGTCTCTTTGAACCACTGTAGCTATAGATGTAGCTATGGGAGGGGCCGTCACCGAGCAACATGCTATTGCTCTTGCCCACTACTTAGAACTTGTCTATGCACAATCCGACACTTTATATGACATTGTTCTTGACACCCCCCCCACCCCACCTACGATCCTGCAAAACCGCCCCAGGGACCTCATGCCAAGGACATTATTGGTTTCGTAAACTCCCAGCCTCCTACTCAAATCGTTGGATCGTCGAACCACCATGGTTCTTCCCCACCCTCGTCACAGGTTGACAGTAGCACCACCAAGTCACCCACTCCTACTCCCACCGAGGAGGTGAATTATGTTCAGTCAACTTCACCTCATAAATCTAGTGGCAAGAAGAAAACCAAAGGTAAACCCAAGAATTCTTCCAACCAGTAGGAACACAAGAACCCTCCCGAAAACACGAAACAAAAATGGAAGCTCAAGCATCCTTGTTTACTGTGTGGTGGTGACCATTTCTCCAAAGAGTTTCCCCACATAGAAGAAGTGCAGAAGTTTCTTAAGGGAAACTCCACACTCGCATTTATCAATGATCCCTTCCCCACCCAAAATAATAAAATGATTGCCCAACCCTCTCCTTCTCAAGGAGAAACATCATCCACCATGCATGTTCTCATGATGCGTAGTGAAATGGTTAACCTAAACACACTATCACGATCCTACGACTTAGTCCCTCCTAAGGAACCCATCGGAAGGAATACTGAAAAAGCTTCCCCCTCTACCCCAGAAATTTTCGTGCCCCAAGGTCCTCTCACCATTGAGAAACCTTCATTAGAGTCAGTGTTGCTTCTGCCTAAGAGCACGATTAAAAAATCAGTTATCAATCCTAATGCATGGGCAGCTCAGAATTATAACATTGTAGAGGACTTGGCGCAATCCCCTTGTGCCATGTCGACGCTAGAGGTCTTGCAGAATTATCCCAATCAACATAAGACTCTTTTCGTTGCCATTGGCGTGGTAGACCCATATTCCTCGAATACGATCATGTTTAGACTTGAGTGCTTTAAACCAAGGATTTCCCACCAGCTAGCTTTCCAAATTGCCATGAAGGTTGCTGGGAAGATGATCCATCGTACTGTATTAGACGAAGGTGCCTCTACCTCGGTCATGTCATTATCTTGTTTGAGAGCCATTGGTTCTCCTGAGTTAAACCGTTCTCCTACTACCCTAAAAAGCATTCGATGGTCGTGGCTTTCAACCCCATGGGCTATTACAAGCCTTAGCAGTAGAGTTGGGGGATAAGACTGCAATCATTGACATGGAAGTAATTGTAGACCCTTTGGATTACAATCTCTTGCTTGGTCGTAATTGGTTTTACACCATGAATGCGGTCGCATCATCTGTCTTCCGCATTTTGCAATTCCCCCATCAAGATCGAATTGTCACTATTGACCAATTGGACTTCTGTACACCGGGCACCACTACTCATCCCGACGATAATGTCCCTTTGTTAGGACAATCTTCGCAGCTATATGAGAGAGTGGGGGTTGGCCTCATAAAATATTCATCTCTTATGGGCATCTTTCCAACCCCGGATCCCCCTAACCATGTTTCCACGGTGAACATGATATCCTCCATGATTCCATCTTCTTTCAACTCTAACAATCAATGGCTCGTGCCCGATGAGGCCACCATGCATTTGATTGGAGATACTATGCCTCTCTCACCAGCTGAAGCTACTTATGAGGCTATCCAGTCAGCCCCCGAGGACCACTTGGTTGTGGCCTTTGCATCTTGTTCTCTGCAGCGGATGTCATCTTCACCAGATCCTATGCTCCCGACTATTCATTCTGATGAGTCCATTATGGATATTATGAGCACGGATGAACCTCTATGGGAAGACCTTCACCATCGATCATATTTCCTACCCCCATTGGATTCTGTGGAGAACTCTATTACAACCATTTTTACACCAGATGTCTATCCTTCCCCACAGTCATCAATCCTCACTTGTGATACGGTTATGGAAGGAAACATGGACAACATCACTCCCACCATCCCGATTGATATCTCGGTTACACCTGGCATCGTGGAACATATCCACATTGGCTAGACTTGCTCTCCTGAAGAGCTCACCACATTCACGGCCTTATTCAAACAATTTTGCGACGTCTTCGCATGGACCTATGAGGAAATGCTCGGGATCGATCCTGCCATTGTTTCGCATGATATCAAAACCTATCTCGACACTAAACCTGTCTGCCAAAAATTACAACCAGTACACCCTCGAAACACTACGGCAATTAAAGCTGAGATTGAAAAGATCTTGAAGGTTGGCTTCATTTATCATGTTCCTTTAACATAATGGGTCTCCAATGTCGTCCCTGTGGCCAAGAAGCAGGGTACTATTAGGGTCTGTGTCGACTATAGGGACCTGAACAAGGCTTGTGGTAAGGACAATTACCCTACTCCCTTCATCAACCAGATCATCGACAATTGCGCTAGAAGTGTCATCTTCTCATTTATGGATGGATTTTCTGGTTATAATCAAATAGAGATCCACCCGACTGACCAACACAAGACCGATTTCATCTTCCCCAGGGGTACGTTTTCATATCGTAAACTCCCCTTTGGTATTAAAAATGCTGGTGCTACATTCCAACGAGCCATGTTGTATGCTTTTCATGATGTGAAGGAATTTGTGGAGACTTATCTCGACGATCTCCCTACCCACTCACAGCATCGTGAGTTCCACATCGATCATCTAACGACTGTATTACTCGTATGCACGTAGTATAACATCCGTCTGAATCCTCACAAGTGTATTTTCTGCATCGAATCAAGACTCCTCTTAGGTTTTATCATTTCAAAGGATGGGATCCGCATTGATCCCTTGAAGGTGGAGGCCATTGTCGCTCTCCCACCTCCTACCGATATCACAGAACTACAAAGTTTGCAAGGGAAGGAAACTTACCTACGGCGTTTTGTCTGTAATTTCGCTCAAAATACACAGGGCTATATGTGATTGATGAAGAAGGACGTCCCTTTCATTTGGGATGACCAAGCCTAGAAATCCTTTGACAACTTGAAGTCTGCCATTACTCACGCCCCTGTGCTCCAACCGTCCAATCACTTTAAGGATTACATCCTTTATCTTGCCACTTATGCCACCATGATCGCCGTGGTCTTGGTCCAGGAAGACAACAACGCCCAAGAACATTTGATCTATTACCTCAGTAAAGGTCTTATTGACTATGAAAGTGGTTACTCACATGTCGAGAAACTCGCTCTTGTGGCAGTCATTGCCTTCCAAAAGTTCCGTCACTACATCCTACTCAACACCACTATTGTTATTTCCAACTTGAACCCCATGTACCACGTCCTTACACGTTAGGTGCTCGGGGGCAAGTCTTCACATTGGATCATGATACTTCAGGAATTTGACCTCCTCTTAGAGAAAGCTAAGTCAAAGAAATCCTTGGCGTTTGCAAAGCTCATTGGCGATCTTCCCCGTGTTGATACGGGAATTGATCCCATCGACTCCCTTCCAAACAAGTCGTTGTTTCTCATCAGCGCGTTTGACCCATGGTATGGAGATATCACACTATACCTTCAAACCCAACGGTTCAACCCCCAACTATCTTGTGACGACCATCGTCGTATCCACCACCATGCCAAGTATTTTACTTGATCATCAATGATACATTGTATCGTCGTGGCGTAGACTCTATCCTTCGACATTGTTTAACACACGAGGAGGCTGAACACATACTGAATGACTGTCACTTTGGGCTTGTGGTGGTCATATTTATTAGATGGATACAGCCCAGAAAATACTACACGTGGGATACTACTAGCCTTCGATCTTCAAGGACTATATCGAGGTCGTTAAGAAGTGTCCTCCATGCCAGCACTTTCAATTTAAAAAGCGCTCCCATCCATCCCCTCTCCATCCAGTTATTGCCGTCAGCCCCTTTGCTAAATGGGGCATAGATTTCATGCACTGTAATCCTACCTCGGTCGGGGTGCATGGTTACGTCATTGTAGCCATCAATTATTTCACTAAATGAGCCGAGGCAATGCCTACGTACAACGAGGATGGAAAAACCGTTGCACTCTTCATGTTTAACCATGTCATTGCGCGATTCAAAGTCTCGCACGCCATCGTTACAGATAACGAATCTCACTTTCAAAACAATATGGTAGATGAATTGAGCGCCATATTGGGTGTTTTCCATGATAACTCAACCCCATATTACCCATAGTCCAATGGGAAAGTAGAGGCCATCAATAAGGTCTTGAAAACCATGGTTCAACGCATGGTGGGTACTCACAAATCAAACTGGCAAAACATGCTCTATTCTGCCCTATGGGAATACAGTACCATTGTTAAGACTGCCATGGGTTTCACACCTTTCCAACTATTTTACGGATTGGAGGTAGTTCTACCAATAGAGTGCGAGATTCCATCACTAAAACTCGCAGTCGAACTTCTTCCACACACCACTGTCGAGGAAGAACGCTTCCTTCACTTGGAAAAACTCGACGAAACCCGCTGCAATGTTGTTCTTGCCAATGAAACACATAAGAAACACATTAAATCCCAGTACGATAAGTCATTCAAACCTCGTGTCTTTAACAAGGGGGATTTGGTCCTCACATATGACCAGAAACATGATAAGTTGGGGGTAGGAAAGTTTGAGTCCATGTGGCATGGGCCATATGTTGTAAAATGTGTCTTGGAGAAGGGAGATTACGAGCTCGAGGATTATGATGGAATATCTCTTTGGGAGCCTCGCAATGGGCTCTACTTGAAGAGATACTACGCTTGAGTTTTCATGCATTAGTATCTTGTATATACTATACATGGTGTGTGTTTTGTGTGGTGTGACACCTTGCTTTAGTGTGCTAGGATCTTGGTTTTACGCTTATGCCATGTTCTGCCTCTATGTGTAGATGGAAACCTGCCTTGTTTTCGCTGACGACGCCAACCGGCATACCCACACCCTCGCTTTGGCATCTTGGGTACTTTATTCCCCTACCGGTGAGCTCATTAGTTCGGGAGGGAGTTGTCTAGGGTACGCGGCCAACAACGCCACATAATATCACACGGTGATTGGACTCTTAACCGCCGCTCTTTCCCTTTGTATGGACCACATTTTCATCCACCTCGACTCACAATTAGTGTTCTCCCATCTTAACCGTTTCTACGCCATCCGTAATCCCACGTTACTATGTCTTTTCCGACGAGTACGTCTCTTGGAGAGGTCCTTTGAATCTGTTCAGTTACTGCACATTTCAAGAGACATGAACATCGCTGTTGATTCCATGGCCAACTTCATATTGGACTGGTATATTGCACATACATGAAAACATTCATAAACATAAAAGTGGCACGACATGTACATAATGCATAAACAAGCACATAAACAAGATCCCATAATCATCCATAAAAACACGATGTATAAATACGCCATAGAGCTTTTATATATCATAATCAAAATGTAATACGGATACAAAATATGAAGCGTATAAGCTTTCAGTAGATATCCTCCGATACAAAATATGAAGCCTATAGATTTCAGTACATAAACATATACACGTGGGACTACTCCGCACGATGCTCATAACAGATGATCACTCTCACTACTTTCCTAAGTAGCGTGCCAAAACGCTCAGACACTCTAACGGTCTGGCACTGGTATCGGCAAGGTAAATCATGAACCCTAGGCTCTGGAATGTCTAGGGTCAAGCATTGGAGGTTCTCCTCTAACTCATCCAACTCCTCTACAGCATTGCGTGCTGCGGAACCCAGCAACGGCATTGCTCCTCTCCATGCAATCGTAGATATACCCACTGGTCGTGACGTTCCCACATCTGCATCAAACACATGTCAACCATCAGTACTACTCCAAAAACATCAAATACATATAAAATTAAAAACACAGTAGAGTTGTCGTTCTTACCAATGTCACCCCACTACGTCCCCTCGGGAAGCACTAGGTCTGGATCTCCCCTGAAATCGATCCCGCCGTATAGATATTCCTCTACCATGAGGTGTTGACCCCTCAACCACCGGAAGAAGGGTTCACCAAAAGTGATAATGAGACCACCACCACCATCGCGGGCCAGCACCTCGGTCCAACACATCACGTGTGGATCTCTCGGATCCAGATCCTCTATGTCAACCCGCAAGCACAGATGAGGCACCCGCTCCAGGAAGAACGAAACTACAACTGATCCATAACCAAACTGATTCAGCGCCCCGCGCTAACACACGGTGAGTTGTTCTCGCAATCTCACGAGAAGTCCCTCACGCCAGTTGAAAACTGTTGGAGCCATACACTCCTCAACATACATCATCTAGGACTTTCTCGCGAGAAGAGCGGATCTACTGTCGGCCACCCTCACTATGGTAAACAAAACTGTGCGAAGAGGTCGATCTCTAACCTCTTTGATGGGAATCTTCCCACCTACCATCTAGGTGTCTTTAGTGCACCATTGGTCAATAAAATCCTCCACGGTACGATCACCTCCTCGTGATCCTGATAATGATACAGGATTCCCCCGTCGAGATAGCCTAGTCAAGAAATAGATATCCTTGATATCTATCGTCAAGGTATGAACACCAATCTAAAAATGTTGCTGCACCGGATCCCAACATTGGATCAAGTGCTCCAATAACAACACTTGGGCCCTCATGCCAGGAACCTGGAAGTACTTGATTAATCCACAATTCCTTAATGCGGCCACGCATTGAGGGTCATTTTCCGCTTGGGCATCTTCGAACTCATGCTCTCATTCACGCCATTCGACCATTGTGTTCACTTGAACCCTACCCAAAATTCCATAAGAACATCGTTAGGACCTTTCCAAACCATTAAAAACATCAATTTTTGTTTATATTTTGAGTTTTCCATGTGGACTTGGGCCGGCGCAGCTCGTCCTTTCTGACAGGGCGGCGCCAGTGCAAGACATCTTTTCTGGGTTTGCGTCGGCGCGCCCTCGGTGCACTTCCCGAAAGGGGTGACTGCACCGGCCCGTGGGTGCAATATCCCCCATTAAGCAAGCTCAAAACTCAAAACATAAATAAAATGCAAAATGTAATCTGCTGAAAAGAAAGGGTGCAAAGTTTAGGGTTACCCTACACTGACGGCACGAGAAATGGCTGATCACGGATCCTGCAATTGACGATTGAAAATCACTCTCCAAAGGTCACTTTCACTCTTCAACTTGGTAAAAAAACAATAATAATTCTTTTTTACTATTTGGCCCTATTTATATTGAAAAATGGAATATTCCTTTTTTAATTTATTTGTTATTGGGTTATTTTTCCTATAGTTGAAAGTGTTTTGCACGTATGAACATATAATCGACTATTTTGACCTATTTTGGGGAGAATTGAAGGTGCGGTAAGATGCTATAAATGATTGTTCATGTTTGTAGTCTTTTCACACTCGCTGTCAGGTGTGAACAACTCTTCGAGTGTTTTTTGTGTCGTTATCTCGCTCATTAAAACCAATTAATGACGACACTGAGCTAACTATTTGTTCCTTCTCGTGCTCGTAAAATGATGAGAATAAGTTATCGAGTTATCTTTTATCACTTTTTTGAGTTGGTTAAACTTCCACGAAAAAGGAACCCCTCAGAGTCTTTCTTTAAGCTCTTTTCAGGCTCTCGAAATACTAAAAGATTGCCAAGAGAACTTGATACGTTCACGCTTGTAAAAGTATTTGAATAATCATCTTTCTGGTGATAGTTTACCCCTTTTTCGGACCAGGAGGCACTATTTACAAAATAGGAGCACTCCATCCAATCATGGCTGTAAGAGTTCTCTTTCGCATTATTTTACCCTTTTTCGGGCGAAGAGACTAACCTTACGAATAAAGGACTTTTGGAGTCTTCTTTACTTTTTTTCAGACTCTTTAAACATGAAATGACGTCGATTTTACCTTCTTTGGACTCGTTAAAATCTGACATAGAAGGGCCCGTTATGGGACGAACCCCTCCTATCCCAGGTTCGTAAAAAATTTGGGATTGGACTCATCCATGGGATGAGCTATACCGAGCATCTGTTACCATCCTCAAGCTTGTTAAAAAACAAAAGAGGTACTCATCAATCATGATGGGGAATAGGGATGAGATTGTGTTCATTGCAGAACTATGGCAGAACATAGTCGCTCTTGAACATGGCACTTGTTTTCATTTGCATTCAGTACTTGGGTTATTCGTTTATCTTCGAGTCTTGCTAGTTCCATGAGTCTTGTCACTCCTTTGGGTCATCCAAAGAATGCTTCCATCATCAGTGGCATTAGTGGTTGGTATCATTCTCGTCATTTCAATACTGCCAAGTCATTCCATGCCCATGTTCAAGAGATGTTCGTTATTCATCATCTGCAATCATTGTACCTTCTTTCACATTGCTTTTACCCTGAGTCATTCTTACACATCACTCTACCTTCTGATTCACTCCAAACATTTGTGATCGTGTTTCGTGTCGATGATGGGGGATTCATCATGGCTCTCCTTCGATGGGTTCATCCTTGTCGAATTCAACACATCTTCCAAGGATAGAATCTAGAAACCAAATCAAGTACCTTGGGCATGCATGCCTCAATGGCATGTTACCTCACTTTCAACATGAGTTTACATCATTGACTCTTGATTGAAAGATCCCGTCGAGTGTTCGACCTCAACTCATTAATTCACATTCGATGGTATGTACTATGATACCTTGGGAATCATTGGCATTAATGGTGATTTTCCTCACGCTCGTTAATGGTATACATCAATGACCGGTAATCTAGTGGTTTTTTCCATGTCTCACTCCAAGACATTGTAATCACATGTATAGATTCGTATCATTGAGGGTTCGGCTTGAAGACCCTGGGTTGTTTTCTATTTCACCCAAGTTGCAATGGAGATTGTTTGAGTCATATCACACGGATCCACTTTGTATTGGTCATGGCCATGTTATCATCTCACCATGGATCTACGATTGTGTCTAGTATCCATGATTGTGTTCAGTTGGTTTTTACTACCATGGATCTGTGTTGTATTGGTCTGTAGCCATGTTATGAGTCATGTGAGACTGGGTTCTCAGAGTCAGTATTACTGCAGAGGCACCTTCCGGCCAAGAAGTCCTTACCATCTATCCTGCAAAGCATATCACCTGTCTCGTTTTTTCAGCTTCATGCTTTGGGGGGCATTCTGTTACACCTAAATCTCATCATCATGAGTCTCATGTTAACTCAGTGCCTTGATCCCTAAAGTTTCCCTGACCTGGAGTCATCTAGAGCAAGTTGTGGACCCTTTGTCCATGTTTTCTAGTTAGGTCGACGCAGCTTGTCTTCCATCAAGATGCGCCTAACTAGGATTGACGCAGAATGCCATCTGGAAGCCTACGCCGGTGGCTCAGGTTTCCTTCATGCAACCTGCGCCTGCCCCTTCCTAGCGCAAATTTCCCTCATGCAACATGCACCGGGGTTGGTTAAAATGGATAATGGAATCTTCGAGCGATTTCTCGAAGCTTGAGGAGGTGGATCTCTATCCCTAACTTCTGGGTGAGCTATCCTTCGGTTCCCTAACCTCTAGGGAAGATCCCTTAGGCCTCTCCCATCATTTATCAACCTACTCTATCCACCTGGTCCTATAAATATGGAGTTGATCCCCATTCCAAAGGGAGGAAGGTCTATAACACTCTCATGCTGGTGGAATTGGCTTATGTGATTCTTGCACATCCTTGGGAGTCCTACTTCATCCTTGGAGGCTTTGGCTTGGCTTGTTGGAAGGAAGGTTGCAACATTAAGGCTTAGGTTGTAACGTTCTTCTCTATTGTACTCTCTTTCATTACAATCAATATAATATCTTCCCATATATGTTATTGTGTTGATAATGTGTAGAGCATACTTCCTTAACTATTAGCTTAGATCAATCATATGAAATACATGTTTTTACTGATCGTTTGTGTCTGCTTGTTCAACAGGGTTTTGCAGCTGCAGATCTAAAGGATTTGGAGCATTGGATCAAGCGAGGAGCAAAGAGATCGTAAATCTCAGGTAAGACATCTATTTACTGCTTTATGATTCTATTGATCTAGGTAAGCTGGTTCTATTCTGTACTTATTTGTTCTAGATCTAGTTATACTAGGGAGATCTGGCCTTAAGTTCGCTTAGGGAGATTGTCCGAAAACAGTCACCCACAATCAAATTAGATTGCATATAGCCTTGAGTCAACCATATGCGAATAAATCCAATGAAAACGAAGGAAAGGCTACCTTTATCATTGGAGTGAATAATAGTTATCCAACTATAGTCAAGCAAAATCAAACATCTTCATCCCACAACGTTAACATTATTGTTCAACCATAAAATTAGCCATGGTTTTAAAGTACACTGCAATTTGACATAAGTCCACCAAGATGAATGTCGCACTGCGATGTAAACATTGAGGAATGTAGCAATTCCACAAAAGTCAATGAATATGAATATACAATACATCATCACTAAATATCAAGAACATTGCAATAAAGAAAAACCATTGAGGAATGTCGAAAGGTGACATAACCCTTAATGAATACCTCAATGTGACATAACCTTTGTGTTGGTTATGGAGCCTAATATTCCTGATTCAAAGGTCATGTTTCAACCGTGTCTGGATCCCAACCCATGACGGGGGGGTGTGGGGGGGATTTCCCTCCCACTATAGTCGCCATGGGGGTTCAAGGGCAACGACCCCATAGCGAAAATTTTATAAAAAAAATGCCTTGTAAAATGTTGTAATTTCATAGTCATGACTTGGTCAACAATAGGTGATTTACGGGTCCATGGTATTGGGAATCCCATGGTATTTTACCATGGTAATCCCTCTTTAAAAGGAAGGCATTGTAATATGTTTGTCTATTGAAGTATTGTAAAGGTCTTTGTGATTGTGTGAGAGAGAATGTGAGAGAGTGAAGAGGAAGTTGCAACAGATGTGCTACAGGTTGTATCCCTTCATTTGCTGGATAGATTAATACAAAGATTGACAATTTCTCTATGGATGTAGCCCATATTGGGTGAACCACGTATGTTGGTGTCTATCTTGTATTGTGTTTATGTGTTTTATTTATGCATCTTATTTTATGCTATTGTTCTGCGATCCTGTTTTTCTAACACTTTGAGAAACAAAAATAATCACATAAGTCAATGCAAACTTACATCGTAATATGACAAAACCATTAGGGGATGTCACAATTCTACATAACCCTTCAGGAATGTTGCAATGTGACATAACAATAGTCATCCATGGTCAAACATTGTCACTTCTAGCCAACCATAGACAACCATAACCAAAACTTATAGTCTCTCATTGTCAACCAAAGTCAACTATAGTCAAACATGATTAAATATAGTTAACCATAGTCAACCGTAGGTAAACATGGTTAACCATCGTTAAACATGGTCAACCATGGTCAGTGAAGGTCATAGTAAGCTAACCATGGTCAATTGTTGTAAAACATGGTGAACCATAATCAAACATGGTCAAGCATTCTCAACCATATTCCATCATATTAACCATGGTCAACTATATTCAATCATATTGACTATGGTCAATCATAGTCAAGCATGGTAAACGACTTTCAAACATGCTTAGTCATGGTCAATCGAATCTCAACTATAGTCAAACATAGTTAACTGCAATTAGCCATGGCCAATCATGGTTACCCATGTCAACCATACTCAACCATAGTCAACCAAAGTCTACCATAATCTTATATTATCAACCAAAGTCATTTGAAGTCAATTGGTATCATCCATACTCAACCATAGTTTATTATTATATTATTATTTTTATTATTATTATTTATATTATATATATATATATATATATATATTAATAATATTATTAATATTCTAATATTATTTCTATACTACTAATATTTATCTATTATTATTATTATTTGGATTATATATATATATATATATATATATTGTAACTAGGGAAATCAAACAAGCATGAGGTTGATTCCAATTCCCTACCAGTATACCCCTAGGCATACGAATACTGCCCCACACACAACACATAGGGATAGTTAAGGTTTAAACCCACCATGTCACAAGGAGTGCCACCGGTTTACACCCCGAGGCCACTTTGGATTGTTACGTCGATAGGTGTGAATAACACGTATCAATGTTATTCTCTCCACTTTTGGGGATGGATCGGTTGATCTCCAAAATCCCAAAAATATAGGAATATTCATGGTAGTCGTCATCGGTTAAGGAACCTGACAAATGAGGATTAATTGTTAATTATTAAATGTAGATTAATTGTTAATTGTTAATTGTTCATTAAGGATTAACTATTAATCGTTGCTTGATTTCTTGGAAATCGTTCATGCGATGGTGGTTAGGTAATACGGGCTTTTTATTTCATTGTTCATGTATTATTTCCCCAAGAAGGTAAATTTTTGGTTCGACTAGAAGCCCTCTATACCATTGGTGAATAATTCAATCGATCGAGATTCGAATAACATTGTCATCTAAGAGGAACTAGGATTTTGATATGCTATTGTTTTATTGGGAGCCTTCTAGAAGAGCTGGGAAGCCTGCGAAAGCTCGTTGCTTTGTAAGAAAATAAACCACTTCTTGTAAGAGAATATATAGATATAGATATATTATCAGTATATAAGATTTAAAGGAAGGTAGATTTATTCTAAAATAGAAATATTTTGAAGTATGTAGAAATTTGTATATGCGCAAGTGAGGATGGATAACCATGATGATAAATGACAATAAAAAGGTTAAGATTAATATTTTTATAATGCGTTTATCATGTGTTATTGTAGGACTCTGTAAGCTGAGGTTGTATTTTTGTAGCTATAGATTCAAGAAAATGTAGAGATGCATCATTTTCAAAGTGTTGTTTTGTGCTCTTCACAAGTTGATAAAATAACACACGACTATGTTCATAATCTTGTCACCATTTTACAGTTATATATTTTGTTTGAGCTAGGATACTAGGTATGAAATTTAATAGTCTTATCGAGCTTTCTTCTTCTTGATGCTTTTTATAACTAATAACATTTAATGTTTAGTTGTAAATGGTTTTTTCATTACCTAATTATAATTGAACGGGCAAATTCACATTGTTTCTAGTATTGGTGCAAAGATTGGTCGCACTCCTCCCATGAGTGTCCTAGAATGACTAAAAGAGGTTCACTCCATTGGATTGGTTTTACATCTTTCACAACTATTTTTACTTTGGTTTTTTCCATCTTCATTGGGCTGAGTTTGTGAGGGTTATCTATCGGCATTCACCAGCCACAAACTGTGGTAATATTCATATTCTTTTTTTTTAACAGAAGAAAAAAAAGTAACTTGTTATTCCATAGTTAGAATCAAAGTTCCAACAAGTTCCTTAAACCATCCATCCAACAGTTCATGAAGATCATCAACCAAAGAGGATCCTCCAGAAAGTGCAGAACCACAAAAAAACATCCACAATATTCATAAGTACATATAGGCAGTCCCGAATAGCCGCAATTCCCAGTAGAGCTATTCGACCCAGAGTCCAAAATACCAAAAAAATAAACCCTTGTTGATCATTGGCAAAACTAGAAAAGAGAAAAGTTTCCTGCGTCCACCAGCTGGTCCGCAACAAATTCTTCAAAATAAAGGAGCCCATCCATGTCACCACTAGCTTTCTTGGACAAGACGTCCGCCAATCCATGTAATTCCCTATAAAGATGAGAGAAAGAAATGGAAGAAAAACACTTTTTCAAGCTATCGATTTTCATCATCTAGTTGTCCAGATTGATAACCTGAAGATTGGAGGACCCATTGGCCCAATCGATCACGACACGGGAATCACCCCAAACTTTAGGGTGATAAGTTATGCTCTGGTATTGATTCCCCGACCTACTCCTATCCAAATATGTAAACAATGGTTCTATTTAATACATAAGACCATGTAACAATTGAACCTCCGTGGGGAGGGCAACAATCTTTCCTCCCAACCACCCAAGCTATGTAACCAATGGACATATTAAAACAACAACATTATTAGAGTGGTTGATATGTACCCATATTTTCCGTATTATTTTGTTCGAAGTCTAATTGAAGTATTATTTTGTTTGAAGTCTAATTAGAAATTGCATAATTTGGGTGCCGTGGGAATATGGAGTATTTGAGAGTGTTGAATCTATTAATGGATTCAAAAACACAATTTAAATACATCCAAAATTAGATTTTACCGACCAAAACCCATAGATAGAATCCAAAAACTTAGAATAAATAGACTACTCCCATTATGTGGCTGTCTTAATGATATATATATATATCATGTTAACAATCTCTAACCTCACGGCCACGGCTACCGCGCTTCATTACCATCTGTCCATTTTCACTTGAGGTTCTGTATTTTTTTAAAGGGTCAGAAAAGTTTAACGCCGGATCCGCTCTCACGGAGGGAGGTTTTGTTTGGAGGGAGCGAACTGTTATTTTTGAAGGGCAAGAAACGTTTAACGCCGGATCCTGTTGCTGTTCTTGAATCAAGGGGCGCGCGCACATTTATATCTATATTTAGGGTGATTTTTAGGTGAAAAGATGGGTGTTCCGGCATTCTATCGATGGCTGTCGGACAAATTTCCGATGGTGATTGTAGATGTTGTGGAAGAGGAGGCAACGCAGATCAATGGCGTCACTATACCCATTGACACAGCCAAACCGAATCCCAATAACTTGGAGTTTGATAATTTATATCTCGATATGAATGCAATTATTCATCCTTGTTTTCATCCGGAAGATTGGCCTTCGCCCTCTACTTACGATGAGGTCTTTCAATGCATGTTCGATTACATAGACCGTCTATTTGCAATAGTGCGCCCCAGGAAGCTGTTATATATGGCAATTGATGGTGTTGCGCCAAGAGCAAAGATGAATCAACAGCGCTCTAGACGTTTCCGGGCGGCAAAAGATGCAGCTGATGCGGCTGCTGTGGAGGAAAGGTTAAGAGGAGAATTTGAAGCAGAAGGACGAATAATTGACCCTAAAGAGAAGTCCGAAGCGTGTGATTCGAATGTCATTACACCAGGGACAGAATTTATGGCCACATTATCTATTGCTATGCAGTATTACATACATCTCAGATTAAACTCTGATCCTGGATGGCGGAATATAAAGGTAATACTCTCGGATGCAAATGTTCCTGGTGAAGGAGAGCATAAAATAATGTCATATATTCGTCTTCAAAGAAATCTTCCTGGGTTTGACCCAAACACACGGCATTGCTTATATGGCTTGGATGCTGATTTGATTATGTTGGCTTTGGCAACTCATGAGATGCACTTTTCAATTCTCAGAGAGGTTGTCGTGACACCCTGGCAGGAAGACAAATGCTTCTTGTGTGGCCAGATCGGCCACTTGGCAGCTGAATGTGAAGGAAAAGCCAAGCGAAAACATGGAGAAAAGAACCCTATTCCCAAAAAACCATATCAGTTTCTCAACATCTGGACTTTGCGAGAATACCTAGAGTATGACTTGAGGATACCAAATTCTCCATTTCAGACAGACTTTGAACGGCTTGTCGATGATTTTATCTTTCTTTGTTTCTTCGTCGGGAATGATTTCCTACCACACATGCCTACATTGGAAATCCGAGAGGGGGCAATTAACTTGCTGATGACTGTGTACAAGAAAGAGTTCACGGCAATGGGTGGTTATTTGACAGATTCAGGCGAGGCAATTTTGAAGCGAGTGGAGCATTTTATTCAAGCTGTTGGGTCCTATGAGGATAAAATCTTTCAAAAGCGAGCTCGCCTACATCAGCGCCAGATGGAAAGAGTCAAGCGTGAGAAGGCTCAAAAAAGGAATGGAGATCATATAGATCCCAAAATCGATCCTGAATCATTAGTTCCAGTGATACCTTATCATAAAGCACGTTTAGCTTCTGGTCCTCAGCTATCACCATATCAGGTGGAGCAATCAAAGAATGGCCAACGGTCTGCTCAAAATATCAGCGAGATAGATCAGCTGGTTCATGCAACAAAGATGATACGGATTAGCGAACAACACAACAGTGTTGATGTAGCCACTGTTAGAGCTGAAGAGAAAGTTGATGCAGAATTTAAAAGAAAGGAAAAAAATAGCACGGAGGAATTCAAACTTAAGCTGAAGAATGTACTTAAGGAAAAAGCAGATCTTTTCAATCGTGATGAACTAGTGGGGGATAAGGTTAGACTAGGAGAGCCTGGGTGGAAAGAAAGGTATTACAGTGAAAAGTTTATGGCCCACACTCCAGAAAAAGTTAATGAAGTTAGAAAAGATATTGTTTTGAAATACACTGAAGGACTGTGCTGGGTTTTACGTTATTACTACCAAGGAGTATGTTCATGGCAATGGTTTTATCCGTATCATTATGCTCCGTTTGCATCTGATCTGAGTGATCTGGATCGGTTGGAGATAAGCTTTGAACTCGGGAAGCCATTCAAACCATTTAATCAGCTCATGGGAACCCTTCCAGCTGCAAGTTCAAATGCTCTTCCTGAACATTACAGACCCTTGATGACTGATCCGAAATCACTTATTATTGACTTTTATCCTACTGACTTTGAAATAGACATGAATGGTAAACGCTTTGCTTGGCAAGGTGTTGCAAAATTGCCATTTATTGATGCAGCTCGCCTACTCACAGAGGTTAACAAGGTTGAATGCACTTTGACAGCAGAGGAAGTGCGCAGAAATACTGTGATGTATGACTTGCTTTTTGTGACTGTGAGCCATCCTTTGGCACCGTACGTTTTTTCAACTTATGATCAAGGTATCCATCTTTCAGGGCAGGAAAGACTTGAAGTAAATAAAGAAATTGATCCTAGAGCTAGTGGGGGGATGAATGGTTTCTTATGCCTTTGCGATGGAGAGGCATGCCCACCTATCTTCACTTCACCCATTAAGGGGATGGAAAATATCACAAACAATCAAGTGCTTTCTGTTATTTACAAGTGCCCACCAAAACACAAACACATTACAAGGCCGCCTAATGGAGTAATACATCCAAAGAAGTCTATATGTGAGCAAGATATAAATACGCCAGCTCTATGGCATGAAGATAATGGGCCGAATGGACAAGATCGAGGAAGGCCACATCATACTGGACCTGTCTCAGCTCCTCATCTAGGAAAATCTGTTCATCGTCTTATTGCAAACAGTCTGCAATTAAGGAACAGCAATTCACAGGAGGTAATGCTTGGTGTGCAGCATGAAGCTCGTACTGGAGGTGGTATACATGTTCATAATCTAGGATATGAACATGGATACCCTTCAGATAGCTCACAGGAGGTAATGCTTGGTGTGAAGCACCCAATGCAGCATGGAGCTCACACTGGGGGAGGTATACATTATATGCATTCTCCTTATGAGACCCACAAGCCTTATAGTCATAGTTCTTATCCAAGACAACCTGAGAATCAAGGATATGGACATGGATATCCTTCATATAGCTCTAAAAACTATAACAGTGGAATGTATAATGGCAGTCAGAGTCATGGTCAGGGTTATTCATCCTTTGATTGCAATTCTTATGGTGGAACATACCATGGCAGTCAGAATCATGGTCAGGGTTATGCAGCATCTGCAAGCAATTCTTATGGTGGAATATACAATGGCAGTCAGAATCATGGTCAGGGTTATACAGCCTTGCAAGCAATTCTTATGGTGGAATATACAAAAAAGGTGAGCGATATAATGGCAATGAGAATCATGGTCAGGTTTATACAGCCTCTGCCAGGAATTCTTATGGTGGAACATACGGCAACAAGAATAATGCGCAGGGTTATGCTGAATCTGCTTCCAATAGTTATGGTGAAAGATATAATGGCAATAAGAATCATGGTCAGAGCTATGGTAGTTCTTCACAGCAACAGTTCCAGTTTTCTGTTCCTATTGATGGGTACTATGGCTACCAAGGACAAAAGGGCATTCAGCAGCAAAATAGCAGATTAAATTCACACTCATATCTGGATAGAATGAAGCAAGTTGGCAATCAGATTCAGCAGCCAGTGATAAATTCAGTGATAAATTCTCAATCCCATGTTCTTCCAAGGCATGGAGTTTACCAGCAGGAGCATCCACGTCATAAGCCGCAGCCATAGCTGTCTCCAATGCTGCCACCAACTGGGGGTGCAGGACAAGAGATTCATTACAGACAATAAACTTACCCAAATTCCGAGCATACATTGTCCAATAAATATTCAGATTTAGATAATAGAAGAAATAATGGCCGAGAGTGACAGGCTATGGTGTCAAGGCTTTTGGGCCCATATCATTTTCAGACACCTTGGCTAAAGAAGCATTAGTATTAGAGGCTGGCCAGTTCTTTATTGATGCGTACAGTGAGAGGCTTGTGCTCTCTTGAGGACTTGTGAATTTCATGACATCTCATGGAATGATAGAGGATGCAATAGGTTTGTAGGCTTTTATGTTGTTTAGATGCAGTTGATTAGTATTGTGTGTGTGTGTTTTTTTACTGTCCCTGGGCGATGGGCGATGTTACAGTAGTTGGCTCACAGGACTTATAGCTGTTAAGCTTGAACAATTTTCATTGTTTGTGCCTCAACACTTATGATTGTATTTCCTTTTATATTTGAATAAAATATATGTTTTTTTTCATGGAATATATATATATAAAGAAATATTATTGTGTGTATTCATGATTGTATTTTCAGTTATATTTGAATAAAATATATGTTTCATGCACGGTGATTTAAGTGTTAAGCTTTATAGTTTACAGAGATGTACATACACATGTGACTTCCTAGAAAGGAACACATATTCTTAACACCAATTTAAAAATAAATTTAAATACAAAAATATTATATTATAAATAAAATAATAAAAGATGTAAAAAAACACATTAATAACTCAAAACCCATAACTATAATTCGAATCTTCTCTTATACTAATTTTATTCTTATTCTATAAGTAGAGAGGTTTTCCTATTTAAAAATGTCATTAATTTAATTATTTCCTTAAAATGTATCTATCAAACAACAATTATATTTTGTATTAGTTATAATTTTTAATTATTATTTTAATTGTAATTTTATAAGTTTAATAGTTATAATGCAAAATTTTAAAATTTTTCAATAAATTTATTAAATCTTATTAAATTTAAATTTAAAGGCATTTGAATATTTTTTATTACCATGTAAAAAGAAAAACTTTTGAAATAATATCTATATAATTTTGGTATCATTAATTATTAAATCTTTTACTCTCTATATCTTACTTTCTATTTATGGTATTCTTTTCTAAATCAGGTTAGAGTATTATATTTGAATTTAAATTTAAAATTAGACTTAAATATTATAAAATTGAATTATTCAAAGATCAATACAACTAAACATTATCAAGTGTTGTAATACAATATCGTGTATTTTTATTAGGTATCAATTATAGGAATTATATGTAACTATTGAAAAACATTACAATTCATCATAACTCTTGAGGAACATCACAATATGACATAACCCTTGATGAACTTTGAAATGTCATGTAGCTATTGGGGAAAATAGCAATTTGACTTAACTCAACCATGACAAATGTTGCAATATGAAATAACCATTAAAATAAGGAATACGGTGACTAAAGCACAAAAAGGTTAGACACACCTAGGATGGCATATATATTATATCAATGTGTTTCCAATCTAAAGCTCACAAAATTCAAAGAAAACCTAGCTTAGTCATCTAAGTGAAGCATAGTTAGCATACTATAGTAAAAAAAAGTCAAACATGTTCATGCTACAATGTTAAATTTATTGTTCAACCATAAATTGATGATGGTTTACAAGCAATTCAACATAAGTCAACCAAGATGAACATCACACTATGACATAACCATTAACAAATATAGCAATTCCACAAAAGCTTAGCAAAATGAATATACAATACATCATAACTAATAAGGAACATTTCAATCAAGAATAACCTTGAGGAACATTGCAAGTTCACATTATTGTTCAACCATAGAATTGAACATGGTATTAAAGGACACTGTAACTTTTGACATAATCCCACCAAGATGAATGTCACACTGCAACATAACCAATGAGGAATGTAGAAATTCCACAAAATTCAAGCAAGATGAATATACAATACATTGTAATTAATCAAGGACATTTCAATAAAACATAACCCTTATTGAATTTCACAAGGTGACATAAACCTTGATGAATGTCCCTAATGTGACATAATCTTTGAGAAACACAATAAACCACAATAGACGTCACAATATGAAATAACCATTAAAATTAAGAAGGCAATTAAGAAATGCATTTGTTTTACTGGAGCAAATTTATTAGACACACATGGAGATGGATTATATATTATATTGTTTTTCCAATCTAAAATGTTTAGAATATTATGTACTCTTCTAAATATTTTCTACAGTAACTATGGATATCAAATTCAACCATAATAAACCACAATCAACCAAATTCACCAACGATTAAATTGGATTGTATATAGCCTTGAGTCAACCAAAGGAAACTAGAGCTAATCAAAATCAAGGATATCCTACCTTGGTCATCTAAGTGAACCATAGTAGCCAACTATAGTCAACCAAAGTCAAATATACTCACACAACACTATTAACATTAGTGTTCAACAATAAAATTGACCATGGTATTAAAGGACACTACAATTTGACATAAGTCCAATATGATGAATGTCGCATAACCATTGAGGTATGTAGCAATTCCACCTAAGTCAACCGACATGAATATATAATACATCATAACTATTCAAGAACATCACAATGAAACATGACCCTTTAGGGAATTCATAAGGTGACATAACACTTAATGAATGTTGCAGTGTGACATAACCATTGAGGAACATAGGTAATCACATAACTCTATGAAGATGAATGTAACAATGTGACAAAACCTTTGGAGAATGTCGCAATCCTACATAACCCTTTACGAATGTTGCAATCTGACATAACCTTTGATGGACATTGTAATGCACAAAACCAAAACTATTATTGAAGTGACATAGAAATTGTAGTTGTTATCCCTTTAACTATGCTAGCACAACCACTTTAATTACGTGATTGATATTCAAGAATATCATTAACCATTGAGGAGCATGACAATCTAGCATAATCAATTATGAATGTCGCAATGTGACATAATCATAGATGAATTACAGTTATCAAAGTCACTTATAGTTAACCAAGGGTAACCCATCGGCATCAAAGTCAATTATAGTCGACTAAGGGTAATTATGGTCATTAAATTCAACCACAATAGATTGCATTCAACCATAGTCAACAACAATCAATCGACTCACACATAGTCAAACTAGACTATATATGGCCTTGAGTAATCCAAAGACAACTAAAGCCTACAAAATTAAAAAATAAAACTACCTTAGTCATATGAGTGAACCATAGTTAGCCAACTATAGTCAATCATAGTCAAACGTGTCCATGCTACAATGTCAACATTATTGTTCAATGATAAAATTAATGATGGTTTTAAAGGACAACACAATTCAACATAAATCCACCAAGATGAACATTACACTATGAAATAACCATTAAGGAATGTAGAAATTCCACAAAATTTGAGCAAGATGAATATACAATACATCATAAATCATAAAGTACATTACAATAAGAAATAACCCTTGAGGAACATTGCAAGGTGAAATAAGATTTGATGAATTCTCCAATGTGACAACCATTGTAAAACACATGAGATCACATAAGTCAATGAAGATGAACATCGCAATGTGACATAACCTTTAGAGGATGTCGCAATCCTACATAACCCTTTATGAATGTCACAATGTGGCATAACATTTGATGGACATCATAATGCACCATGAATCATATTCAACCAAATTTAATGGCACACAACCAATATACATCATATGTGCAAAACCATAATTAAAGTGATATAGAAACCATGGTTTCTAATGATCTCTTTAATTATACCAACACAACCAATATGTGGTTGATATTTTAGAATATCATTAACCATTGAGGAGAATGACAATCCAGCATAACCCTTTATGAATGTCACAATGTGACATTATCATTGATGAATTATATTTATCAAAGTCCATTATAGTTAACCAACGGTAACCATGGGCATCGAAGTCAATTATATTCAACCAAGGGTAACTATGGCCATCAAAGTCAACAACAATAGATTGCAATCAACCATAGTCAATAGTAGGAAACCAAAGGAACCCATGGTCAAATTGGACTGCATATAGCCTTAAGTCAACCAAAGGAAACTAAAGCCAATGAAAATAAAGTAAATCCTACCTTAGTCATTTGAGTAAACCATAGTCAAGCAAAGTCAAACATCTTCATTCCACAATGTGAACATTATTGTTCAATCATAAAATTGACCATGGTTTTAAAAGACATTACAATTCAACATAAATCCACCAAGAAGAATGTCACGGTACAACATAACCATTAAGGAATGTAGAAATTCCACAAAAGTCGAGCAAGATGAATATACAATACATCATAACTAATTAGGAACATTGTGATAAAATATAACCCTTAATGAACGTCACAAGGTAACATAAACCTTAATGAATGCCCCAATGTGACATAAACTTTGAGAAACACAATAGATCATAATAAATGTCATAATACGAAATAACCATCAAAATTATGAAGGAAACGACTAATTGTATTTGTTTTACTAGTGCAAATAGGTTAGACACCTAGAGATGGAATATATATTATATTGTGTTTCTAGTCTAAAAATTTTAGAACATTCTACACTCTTCTAAATATTTTATGTGGTAATTATGGCCATCAAATTCAACCGCAATCAACCTATCACCTACGGTCAAACTGGACTACATATAGCCTTGATCCAACCAAAGGAAACTATAGCCAATCAAAACCAAGGATATCTTACCTTAGTCATCCAAGTGAACCATAGTAGCCAACTATAGTCATCTAAAGTCAAACAAGACCATACTACATTGTTAACATTATTGTTAATCCATAAAATTCAACATGGTATTAAAGGACACTGCAATTTAACATAAGTCCACTATGATGAATGTCACAATGTGACATAACCATTGAGGAATGTAGCAATTCCACCTAAGTTGACCAACAAGAATATACAATACATCATAACTATTTAGGAACATCGCAATGAATGTAGCCATTTAGGAACATCATAAGGAGACATAACCCTTGATCAATGTCACGGTGTGACATAACCATTAAGGAACATAGGTAAGCACCTATCTCTATCAATATGAATGCAACAATGTGACAAAACATTTGGGGAACATCACAATATTAAATAACCCTTTACGAATGTCACAATCTAACATAACCTTGATGGACATTGTAATACACAAAACCATAATTGAAGTGGCATATAAACCATAGTTGTTATCCCTTTAATTATGCTAGCACAACTTGTTTAATTATGTGGTTGATATCTAAGACTATCATTAACTATTGAGGAGCATGATAATCTAGCATAACCATTTAAATGAATTTCGCAATGCGACATAATCATTGATCAATTACAATTATCAAAGCCAATTATAGTTAACTAAGTGTAACCATCAACATCAACATTAATTATAGGCATCCAAGGGTAACTATGGCAATCAAAGTCAACAACATTAGATTACAGTCAAACATAGTCAACAACAGCAAACCAAAGTCACACTTAGTCAAACTGGACTGTATATAACCTTAAGTCAACCAATGGCAACTAAAGCCAACAAAATTCAAAGAAGACCTACCTTAGTCATTTGAGTGAACCATAGTTTGCCAACTATAGTCCACCAAAGTTAAACATGCTCATGCTATAATGTTAACATTATTGTTCATTGATAAAATTGGTGATGGTTTTAAAGGACACTACAATTCAACATAATTCCACCAAGATGAATGTCACTATGCGACATAATCATTAAGGAATGTAGTAATTCCAAAAGTCGAGGAAGATGAAAATACAATACATCATAACTAATCAGGGACATTGCAATAAAACATAACCCTTGAGGAACATTGCAAGGTGACATAGCCCTTGATGAATGCCCCAATGTGACAAAACCATTAAGAAACATAAAATCACATAAGTTAAAGAAGATGAACATCACAATGGGACAAAACTTTTGGGTGGAGTCACAATCCTACATAACCCTTTACGAATGTCACAATGTCACATAACCTTTGATGGACTTCATAATGCACCAAAAACATAGTCAACCAAAGTTAATGGCACACAATGAATATACATCACTTGTGGAAAACCATAATTAAAGTGACATAACAACCATGGTTGCTTATGATCCCTCCAATTATGCTAGCACAACCACTTTAATTATGTGGTTGATATTTAACAATAACATTAACCATTGAGGAGCATGACAATCCAACGTAACCCTTTATGAATGTCACAATGCAACATAATCATTAATGAATTACAATTATCAAAGTCAATTATAGTAAATCAATGGTGACCACGGGCATAAAAGTCAATTATCCAACCAAGGGTAACTATGGCCATCAAAGTCAACCATAATAGATTGAAATCAACTATAGTTTATAGTACGTAACCAAAGTCACTGTTACACCTAAATATCGTCATCCTGAGTCTCATGTTAACGCAGTGTCTGGACCCCTAAAGTTTCCCTGACCTGGAGTCATCTAGAGCAAGTTGTGGACCCTTTGTCCATGTTTTCTAGTTAGGTCGGCGCAGCTTGTCTTCCATCAAGATACGTCTTATTAGGCTAGGCGCAGAATTCCATCTAGCAGCCTGCGTCGGTGGCTCAGGTTCCCTTCATGCAACTTGTTCCTGCCCCTTCCTTGCGCAAATTTACCTCATGCAACATGTGCCGAGGTTGGTTAAAATGGATAAATGGAATCTTCGAGTGATTTCTCGAAGCTTCATGAGGTGGATCTCTATCCCTAACTTCTAGGTGAGTTGTCCTTCGGTTCCCTAACCTCTAGGGAAGATCCCTTAGTCCTGTCCCATCATTTCTCAACCTACTCTATCCACTTGGTACTATAAATATGAAGCTCCTCCCCATTCCAAAGGGAGGAAGGTCTATATCAATCTCATGCTGGTGGAATTGGCTTAGGTGATTCTTGCACATCCTTGGGTGTCCTACTTCATCCTTGGAGGCTTTGGCTTGGATTGTTGGAAGGAAGGTTGCAACGTTAAGGCTTAGGTTGTAACATTCTTCCCTATTGTACTCTCTTTCATTAGAGTCAATATAATCTCTTCCCATATATGTTATTGTGTTGATAATGTGTAGAGCATACTTCCTTAATGTTTAGCTTAGATCAATCATATGAGATATATGCTTTTACTGCTTGTTTGTGTATGCTTGTTCAACAGGGTTTTGCAGCTGCAGATCTGAAGGCTCTGGAGCATTGGATCAAGCGAGGAGCAAAGAGATCGTAAATATTAGGTAAGACATCCATTTACTGCTTTATGATTCTATTGATCTAGGGAAGTTGGTTCTATTCTATACTTATTTGTTCTAGATCTAGTTAGACTAGGGAGATCTGGCCTTAAGTCCGCTTAGGTAGATTGTCCGAAAACAAATCTGGCAGCCATACTGGGGAGTAATTTTGCTTTGATTTCAGTTTGAGTGTGATTCCATTGATTTCTTACTGATCCATTTCTTAGCCTCCTAATCCCTTCCCACCATTAGATCTTATCATTAATGATTAGAGAGTCTGTTGAGTTCTCCTGATTCTTTTGATATCATTATCAAGTCAGTTGCTTTTTATTCTTTGGAGATCTTTCGATTTTTACAAGTCATTATTCCCCCGACGCCCCTGAGCTGTGCATACAGTGCACCTAGACCCATCTGACACTTTCCCTATGTGTGCAATCTGCGTCGGCGGCGCCATTTCCTTGCATACAGTCCGCGTCGGTGACGCTTTCCCCTTGTAGACAGCCTGCGCTGAGCGATCTACAGCATACTGTCAAAGTGTGCCATCCTTTTGATCTGATTCCAAACCTTTTATGCACTTAGCCATTTAGTTGAGATTGCTTTTGATTGATTTTGAGTGATTTGAGTGTCTTTGGACCCATTTGAGTGTTTGTCATTTTTTCTTTGAGAATTTCTGAGTCATTGGAGTGTTAAAATCAGTCTCTTGTTTTCTGCCATTACATCTGAAAGCATTGTTATTATCAGATATTGTTTTGATATATGTATTGCAAAATCGAAAGTGCTTGATTTTAACTTTTTCAAGATCATTTGAAAATTGTTGTGGAATTGTTTCGTGCTTTGGAATTCATTATTTATATCTTTCAAGAAGTTTCAAATGACAATCGGTTGAATATATTTTTCTTAGTTATGAATTTTTCATCTCTTTGAAAAGATTAAGTGAATTCAAGCTCTTGCGAAGTATTTCAAATTCGAAACATCCTATGCACTTTTGGTCTTTTTTGTGCTTTTGGTTCATTATTGTAGAAATGAAAGAGTTAGTACATTTCAATCAGAAAATCCTCCTTTTCATTATTGCTTAGATTCATTTTAGCTTGAAAAGACAAAAAGAAAAAAAGTTTTGATTTGGTGTGTTATTGATTTTTGTGTTTTGCGAAAAAAAATAATGAAAAGAGTGCTTCCAACCATCTTAGGTAGATTTTTGAACCTTTTAGGATTACTTATCTTTTGAGACCATTGGAAAATATTTATCCTTACCTTAGATAGACTTCATTGAAAGAAAATAAATGTGCACTTTCATGTAACTAGGGTTGCATTATTTTTACATTTCTGTCTACACCTCATGCACTCACCTAACCCCATAAGATAAAATTAATCGGTAGCATTAGGTTAAAATTTACTACTAACTTGTGTGATAAGTTAGTGATGTTCTTCGACATCGTAAAACGTGGGAGTTGTCGTTATTTGCCTACACTGCATCCCAGGGGCCTGTTGTTCTTCCACGTACCAACCGGTATATCGAAGGCTCTTTCACATACCCTTGGGTATATCAAAAGGCACTTCACGTACTCGGTAGTATATCGGAAGTCTCTTGTCGTACGGTTGTGCATTAGACAGCACCACTACGGATTTGTGCTCCCTCGTACCTTGAGTATATTGGGAGACTCTCCTAGGATTCCAGAAACCAACCGAGCTAACCATTTGGCCGTCTTGGCAGAGAATTACACCGAGAACAACACTCGGAGAGATACTACGCACGTGCTTCTAGGTAGTCGGGTTATACGGTCATGGGTACAGTCCTAATCCTCACTGGTTAGTGCTCTAAAAAATTGGGTCGAGTATAATTGTTGGACCCTGGGGTATATCGTGAGTTGCGAAGCCTTGACAATCCTGTGAGGTTCCAGACTTTTGAATCCACGCCTGTCACATAAGTTTGCTTGTGGCCTTAGTTTGTGTAGATTTTGGATTGCTTTTATTTTGTATAAAAGACACTTAGGAGAAATTCTTCTTCAATCATTCTGGTTGAATAACCTTTGAGAAGGTCCCATAGAATTTTAAACTTGCCACCCGAATATCCCCTTAATCAGGAGGTACTTTCGAAGGCAAAAATGGATCCACCAGTTACTGTCATGTCACCTAAAGAAGAGAACTCCACCATGGAGTCGGGAATGAACTTTTCACTCCCTTTGAGTCCACTAATCACTGATCCTCCAAGTTTTGTGACCATGGAACCATCTACTTCAAGAGACACATCTTTCCACCATTCGGTGGAAGGAGAACCTAGGACTATAGATTGGTACAATCAACCCCGAGATGACCCTATATCTACAGCTTCTGGTCCATCTCCATATTTTGGGAAACCACTCTAGGGAAACACTGGGCCCACTTTGATTTCTGTTCAGGGGCATAATATTCCCCCCATCATTGGATTCCCAATGATGTGTTTCTGGCACCCTTAAGGGACCGCCTCGACCGGCTACTGACAGTCAGTGAAGAACTAAGACGACGAAGTCTCTCACAAGGGAGTCGAAACTCACAAGTTCCCACGTCTCAACACACCCCAATTCATTCACTATATTTTACTTCACCGGACACACATATACATAACATGACCACTTACGAACCTGGTCAACCCTCGTTTCCTGCAAGTGCACCTCTTAATCAGTAGACCAGTTCCATACCCCAAGTGACTCAGAACGTTGAAGGAAAATTGTCCAACACCGCTCATACTACTACTGGAACATTAACCACCCCTCCCCCACCCCAAAACTTGCAAGGAGGATACTCTTTACCTCCTAACTTTATCACGAGTAGTGTTCCTCCAATAGTAATTAATCATCAACCTATTATGATTCAACCATCAATAAGTAGTCAAAACATTGTTACTGGGGGGCAACCCTATTCGCTAACCATAATATGAGTGGAGGGCCTCCAACTGGTCATTATGTTGGAAGCTCCTTACCAGTCGCGGGACCTACCGTGGGATTACCTCATGGTGGGGGACCATCCAACCTAACTCAATCACTATGGATTTATATATACCCAGGTAATTTTAACCCTGCGTCAGGACAACACCAGTTGGGAAACATGCTTCCTGGGGTACCTTATCCCGGAAACCTAAACACTCCATGGGTACATCTGAATGTTATGTCAGGTGGACCCCCACCAAACTTTCACCGAGTCCCACAACCCCCACCACCATTTGGTCTGCCTCCACCTCCTTCCGGAGGCGGTGGGCCCCCACCTCATTCCGGATGGGGCAGACCTCCACCTTCTGGCGGAGGCCCACCCTATTCCGGCAGTAGTGGACCACCCCACTCCGGTGGAGGAGGCGGAGGCCAACCCCCTTCCATCGGTGGAGGACCCCCACCCTCGGGTGGAGGCACTCCTTATTCTGGAGGTGACGAACCACCTTATTCTAGCGGCGGAGGACCCTTACCTTTTGGTGGAGGCCCACCTTATTCCGACAGAGGAGGTGGAGGAACACCTTATTCTGGTTATGGTGGTGGGCCCCCACCTTCTAGTGGAGGACCACCCTATTCCGGTGGAGGATGTGGAGGATGTGGAGGACCACCTAATTCTAGCAGTGGTGGAGGACCCCTGCCCTTTGGAGGAAGTCCACCTTATGCAAGCGGCGACAGAGGACTCCCACCTTTCAGTGGAGGCCCACCTTATGTCGGTGGTGGCAGAGGACTCCCACCTTTCGGTGGCAGACCACCATCAAGTCCACCACCCAACCCAGGAGTCACACCCCCTTATGGCCAATTCCCTATGGGAACACCTTACGATCATTTGATTCAAGGTCCTACTGGTCCACATATGCCATATCAATACTATCAGTATCCGTAGCTAAACCAACAGCTGCCATTTATGGCTACTTTAGACCTACCCGACCTGTCTCGTCTGACTAATGATCCCATCCTTCACGGTTGTAATGGGCCACTCATATTGGTTAAGTTACCCTCTAATATTCCAAAGTTTGATGGTAAGCCCGATGAAGACCCAAAGAACCATGTGATGACATACCATTTATGGTGTTCATCCAATTCCCTGATGGATGATTCCATCCGTCTGAGGTTATTTCAACGGACCCTCACCGATTCCGCTGTCAAGTGGTATATTGAACTACCACCGCACTCATTTCCTGATTTTCGTTCTTTAGCTATGTCATTCCTGACTCATTTTCAATTACCCATCCGCTTTGAAACTGGTACAGACTTACTGACTTCTCTCTGCCAGAATGCCGTGACTCATATATCTGATCTTATCCATGAGTGGCGGAGGAGACGATGTCTCGTTAAAGCCCCCATTCCATACCAATTACTAGTTGACTGGTTTACGAAGTCTCTTTTACCCACCGTATCTAGAGATGTAGCTATGGGATGGGTCGTCACCGAGGAACATGCTATTGCTCGTGCCCACTACTTAGAACTTGTCTATGCGTAATCCATCACTTTATATGACATTGTTCCTGATGCCCCCCGCCCCACTTACGATCCTGCAAAACCGCCCCAGGGACCTCATGCTAACGGCATTATTGGTTCCGTAAACTCCTAGCCTCCTACTCAAACCAATGGATCGTTGAACCACCATGGTTCTTCCCCACCCTTGCCACAGGCTGGAAATAGCACCGCCAAGTCACCCACTCCTACTCCCACCAAGGAGCTGAATTTTGTTTAGTCAGCTTCGCCTCAGAAATTCGGTGGCAAGAAGAAAACCAAAGGTAAACCCAAGAAGTCTTCCAACTAGTAGGAACACAAGAACCCTCCCGAAGACACGAAAAAAAAATGGAAGCTCAAGTATCCTTGTTTACAATGTGGTGGTGACAATTTCTCTAAAGAGTGTCCCCACATAGACGAAGTGCGGAATTTTTTTAAGGGAAACCCCACACTCGCAGTTCTCAATGATCCCTTCCCCAACCAAAATCAACAAATGATTGCCCAACCCTCTCCTTGTCAAGGAGAAACACAATCCACAGCGCATGTTCTCATGATGCATAGTGAAACGGTTAACCTGAACACACGATCACGATCCTACGACTCAGTCACTCCTAAGGAACCCGTCGGAAGTAATACTGAAAAAGATTCCCCCTCTACCCCATAAATTTTCGTTCCCCAAGGTCCTCTCACGATTGAGAATCCTTCATTAGAGTTAGTGTTGCATCCGCCTAAGAGCACGATTCGAAAAGCAGTTTTCAATCCTAATGATCGGGAAGCTCAAAACTATAACATTGTAGAGGACTTGGCGCAATCCCCTTGTGCCATGTCAACGCTAGAGGTCTTATAGAATTGTCCCAATCATCGTAAGACTCTTCTCGCTGCCATTGGCACGGTAGACCCATATTCCTTGAATACGATCATGTTTAGACTTGAGTACTTTAAACCGAGGATTTCCCACCATCTGGCTTTCCAAATTGCCACGAAGGTTGTTGGGAAGACGATCCCTCGTACTGTATTAGACGAAGGTTCCTCTACCTCGGTCATGTCGTTATCTTGTTTGAGAACCATTGGTTCTCCTGAGTTAAACCGTTCTCCTACTACCCTGAAAGCATTTGACGGTCATGGCTTTCAACCCCATGGGCTATTACAATCCTTAGCAGTAGATTTAAGGGGTAAGACTGTAATCATTAACGTGGAAGTAGTCACAGCCCCTTTGGATTACAATCTCTTGCTTGGTCATAACTGGTTTTATGCCATGACTGCAGTCGCACCATCTGTCTTACGCATTGTGTAATTCCCCCATCAAGGTCGAATTGTCACTATCGACCAATTGGAATTATGTACATCGGAAGCCACTACTCATCTCGACGATAATGTCCCTTTGTTACGACAATCTTCGCGTCTATATGAGAGCGCGAGGGTCGACCTCATAAAATATTCATCTCTTATGGGCGTCTTTCCAACCCCGTATCCCATTAACCATGTTGCAACGGGGAACATGATATCCTCCATGATTCCATCTTCTTCCTACTCCACCGATCAATGGCTCATGCCCGATGAGTCCACGATGCATTTGATTGGAGATACTATGCCTCTCTCACCAACTGAAGCTACTTATGAGACTATCCAGTCAACCGCCAAGGACCACTTGGACGTGGCCTCTACATCTTGTTCTCTGCAGCGGACATCATCTTCACCAGATCCTCTACTCCCGAATATTCATTCTAATGAGTCCATTATGGATATTATGAGCACAAATGAACCTCTGTGGGAAGACCTTCACCATCGATCGTATTTCCTACCCCCATTGGATGCTATGGAGAATGCTATTACAACCATTTTTACATCAAATGTCTATCTTTTCCCACAGTCACCGATCCTCACTTGCGATACGGTTATGAAAGGAAACATGGAAAACATCGCTCCCACCATCCCAATTGATATCTCGGTTACACCTGGCATCGTGGAACATATCCACATTAGCCAGACTTGCTCTCCTGAAGAGCTCACCACATTCACGGCCTTATTCATACAATTTCGTGATGTCTTCGCATGGACCTATGAGGAAATTCTTGGGATCGATCCTGCCATTTTTTCGCATGAGATCAAAACTTATCCCGACACTAAACCTGTCTGCCAAAAATTACAACCAGTACACCGTCGAAAAAATGCGGCAATTAAAGCTGAGATTGAAAAGCTCTTGAAGGCCGGCTTCATTTATCCTGTTCCTTTAACAGAATGGGTCTCCAATGTCGTCCCTGTGGGAAAGAAGCAGGGTACTATTAGGGTCTGTGTCGACTATAGGGACCTGAACAAGGATTTTCCTAAGGAAAATTACCCTACTCCCTTCATCGATCAGATCATCGACAATTGCGCTGGAAGCGTCACCTTCTCATTTATGGATGGATTTTCCAGTTATAATCAAATAGAGATCCACCCGGCTGACCAACACAAGACCGCTTTCATCTTCCCCTGGGGTACGTTTTCATATCGTAGACTCCCCTTTGGTCTTAAAAATGTTGGTGCTACATTCCAGCGGGCCATGTCGTATGCTTTTCATGATGTGAAGGACTTTGTCACTAATTTAATTATTTCCTTAAAATGCATCTATCAAACAACAATTATATTTTGTATTAGTTATAATTTTTAATTATTATTTTAATTGTAATTTTATAACTTTAATAATTATAATTCAAAATTTTAAAATTTTTCAATAAATAAATAAAGTTATTAAATCTTATTAAATTTAAATTTAAAGGTATTTGAATATTTTTTATTACCGTGTGAAAATAAAAACTTTTGAAATAATATCTATATAATTTTGGTATCATTCATTATTAAATCTTTCACTCTCTATATCTTACTTTCTATTTATGGTATTCTTTTCTAAATCAGGTTAGGGTATTATATTTGAAATTAGACTTAAATATTATAAAATTGAATTATTCAAATATTAATACACCTAAACATTATCAAGTGTTGTAATACGACGTTGTTTATTTTTATTAGGTATCAATTATATGAATTATATGTAACTATTGAAAAACATTATAATTCATCATAACTCTTGAGGAACATCACAATATGACATAACCCTTGATGAACTTTGAAATGTCACGTAGCTATTGGGGAAAATAGCAATTTGACTTAACTCAACCATGACAAATGTTGCAATATGAAATAATCATTTAAATAAGGAATACGGTGACTAATTGTATTAGTTTTACTCACACAAAAAAGTTAGACACACCTAGGATGGCATATATATTATACCAATGTGTTTCCAGTCTAAAGCCCACAAAAGTCAAAGAAAACCTAGCTTAGTCATCTAAGTGAAGCATAGTTAGCATACTATAGTAAAAAAAAGTCAGACATGTTCATGCTACAATGTTAAATTTATTGTTCAACCATAAATTGATGATGGTTTAAAATCAATTCAACATAATTCAACCAAGATGAACATCACACTATGACATAACCATTAACAAATATAGCAATTCCACAAAAGCTTAGCAAAATGAATATACAATACATCATAACTAATCAGGAACATTGCAATAAAGCATAACCTTGAGGAACATTGCAAGATGACATAACCCTTGATGAATGCCCTAATGTGACATAACCATTGAGAAACACATGAAATAACATAAGTCAACGAAGATGAACATTGCAATGTGACATCACCTTTGGAAAATGTTGCAATCCTACATAACCCTTTACAAATGTCACAATGTGATACAACCTTCGATTGACATCATAATGCACCAAAACCATAGTCAACCAAAGTTAATGGCACACAACCAATATACATCGTATGCAAAACCATAATTAAATTGACATAACAATGGTTGCTAATGATTCCTTCTTCTTTTTTTGTAAATAAAACAGAACTATATATTATATGCTGAAAAAGAGTACATAGCTAGACTTCACTAACAGAGGCATTCCCCACCAACAGAGGTCAAACAGGAATCCATAAAACTTCCAAATGTAACGAAAAAGACCCATAGTATTCCTAGCTTTATATGCCAAACAAGAAAATGACATAATCACAGTAAGAATGATTGACCATAAGTTTAATACAGACCCATCATTCCAAAGATACAGAGACATTTTAAGTTCCAGAAGCGACCACACTTTCATCCTATAACGAGAGAAAGAGCAAAACAACAACAACAAAAAAACCGAGCACCTCAATCAATGGTGACATTTTGCTGGATCCATCCAGCCGAATTCGGGGTTGGAGTTTTAGCAGACGTGAGGACCTGGAATGAGTCCGCACCTCCAGCAGACCCAGGCCGAGACTGAATACCACCATGGTTGTAGCCACTCCCATCACCATCATGGCCAATTTGGATGACAAAAGTTATGCCCAATTTTTTGGCAGTGGCATCAAATTTGGAGTGCATCACCCTACTATCCAGATTGTGAGATTTCCAAGATCTTACGGGTTCCAGATCACCCATGCGTTTATTGGCCGAGTCCATCAGAACTCTAGCCAACAAATTCTTAGTTACCCAATGGGTCATAAGAGTGCATTCATAAAGAGATGCCCGGCCCGCCGTGGTACTTGGTCCTACCACCCAGTCCTCCAAGTCCTGGTAAATTTCCCCAACAGACAAAGCTTGAGCATTTTCCCAGAGTCCCTTATCCATCCCTTCTATTTCATCCTGGATAGGAGGAGGAATATGGTTACGGAAAAACTCAGCAGCTTCCTTCAAACGAGTCCTAGATGAGGCACGGGTAACCCTACCAACATTGGCCCTTCCCTGGCTGGAAGATTCTTCACCCGACGCCAAAGGAATCCTGCGTTTCAGTGCCATAAGGAAAACAGGGAAAGGTTCTATTGAGATTGCCCAAATAAACCACCCGTCAGGACCCTCAGAAATGCTTGGAACACGAATTTTGCAGTAATTAGCACAACAACTGACCACACAAATGAAATAGGATTCGGGAATTCCAGCCATATTTGAATCCGGATGGTGCATCATAGAATTAACTGTGTGATAATGAAAAACCGCCGACAAGTACAGATCTTCCTTTACCATAATAGCTGCCCAATTATGACGCTAAGTAAAGGACAGATGAGGAGTGAACCAAGGATGAGCCTAGTCTTTTCACAGCAAATATCAGACTTGAGATAGTACCACGCACCACTGCTCATAAAAGGGATCATAATGGCAGGTGTCATTCCGGAGAGTGATGAGCCATGACACGAGGCTCCCTCCAGACATCAGAATCACCCACATTAGCATTACTCATGTGAGACGTACCCAAAGTTGACAACTTATTGAAATTCACAAGATCATCCTATGCGAGGTGGTGACACGTTCTCATCCACTCGTCATGAGTGTTCTTGGTCATGTTACAAACTATAATAGGGGTCCCATCCTCGATACCATGGTTTTCCAAATGGTCAGCCACTTTTTTGGCGCCTCGCTTGACGTGGCAAAAGGAAACAACTTGAAGAGTGAAAAGGAGCTCATGGAGATATTCCAACCGGGAAAGAAGACGCCAACTAGATGATACATGTTCCAGTGTCTGTCCAAAGGACATTTTCCTGGCCGTATGGACAATGATTAACGAATCACCTTCGAAGACCACCGGGGACTAAGCTTCGGATATGTCCAATCGCAGCCCTTGAATGAGACCCTCCAATTCCACAGATTTGTTTGAGTCATAGCCAATGGCGCTAAAAAAGACCTTCACAATAGATCCCAACCGGTCCCTACATACAACTACAAACCTAGCGGAACCAGGATTACCCCTGGATGCGCCATCAAAGTTTACTTTGAAACCCATAGCTGGGGGGGGATCCACCGTGATGGAATTTCAAGTCTGTAATTCAAAACCTTCTTGCGTAGACCCTCCAGATCATAACGGCGGAGACCCCAACCTTCTACAATACGCAAATATCTAGGGGTTAACTTTATCTTGATCAAACCATTGTTGGTTGCATATGGTCTTTGTCATATTTTTAACCAATTTTATCCAAAATGTCTCTTCAGTATTGGAGTGATCTCTAAAAATGCGCTCATTCCTTTCTTTCCATAGAGACCAAAACACCATTCCAGGAAAAAGATGCCATAGCATCCCGATGATGGGATTGGATAAAGCTTTAGGGTCCCAAGCATTCAAGGTTTGCTCTGGTTGACCCCTTACCCTATGACATCTCCTGAAAATGGAAGCTCCCTTATCCCAAATAGCAGAGGCGAACACACAGGAGTCAAGTAAGTGATCACTAGTTTCCTCTGCATTGGAACACCAATGGCATCGAGAAGGGCCACAGATCCCACGTTTCTTCAAGTTTTCGCTAGTTAGAAGCCTTTTCTATATAACTAGCGAGCAGAAAATAGCGATTTTAGGCCATTTATTCATACCCCACACCTTACCCCATATTTTCCTAACCTCCTCTTCTTCCTGAATTCGAGAATCATAAGCCTCCTTGATACCGAAGGTACCTTTCTAGGAAAGACCCCAGCGTAGCCTGTCCGGGGAAGCACAAGAGCAGATAAAACGTTCCTTCATAGTGGATTCAAAGGCAGATAGAGAGTCCTCTGCAGAAATACCATCCTAGCTTCCTTCCAAAATCCATTCCCTATGCCAGTCATGAGTATTATAAGTCCAATATTGATAAACCTTGGTTTTACCTGAGGCTATGCCTTCTTCTTTTATGGTTTTCCATCTGGGGTCATCACCCAGAATGGGGAATTGGTTCCATGAATCCTCCCAGAAGTTAGCCTCCTCCCCATTGTGAATTTCCCAAAAGAAATGATCCTGGACCAAACACCTTGCCTCGGATTCCTTTGTCCATATGTGAGATCCCTGCTTAACCTCATTCTATCTGACCAATTGCCCAATTTCTCTGCCTCAAGCATACTTAGTAAGCCAGAGTTTAGCCCAAGGTTCCGCTTGGTGAGTACACCATCTCCACCATATTTTTGCCCCATAGACTTCACTTAGGATTTCAGGGTCTCTCAGACCTAATCCCCCCTTACTCTTGGGCTTGCAGACTTTCTCCCACCCAACCAGAGAGAACTTCGCTTTACTTTCCCTATTACCCCAAAGGAAAGATATTTGGATGCTTTGAATATCCATTAGGATAGACTTGGGTGTAGAGAGCATAGAGAACAGATAAACGGGCATGGCCTGCAAAATGGACTTTACCAATATAAGCCTGTTGGAGAAGTTGAGGGGGCGTAAAGTCCAGTTGGAGAGTTTTTTCTTCATTCGATCCACCAGATCATACCATGATACTTTGTGAATCATACCTTCCGAAAGGGGGGGGGCCAAGATATTTTGAAGGAAATGATCCACGTGAGAAACCCATGATCCTTATGATGTTATGCTGGGTTACTCCTGGGGTATTGAGGAAAAACACCTGGGATTTTCCAGGGTTTACTTCCAACCCAAAGGCTTTGGCAAAAATATCCAAACAATTTTTGAAAGTTATGGCTTCTTGGACTGAAGGGTGCCCCATTAACATGGTGTCGTCGACAAACTGTTGACGAGTTTGTTTCTCCATACCCTAATGTAATTTGAGGCCTCTGATTCCTCCGGATTCAGCCATCGAGTGCAGCAATCTTCTAAGACCTTCTACAATGTCAACAGTCAGGGCTTCGGTCAGGTCTGTCTTCTTTCAGGACATTCTTGAAGTGGTGGACCAGTTCTTCTTCTATTTTTTCTCTAGATTCAGCAATATTCCCATTTGATTTACGAATTTTCAATATTTTGGATCTATGCCTGTTTTGAATAACAGAGTTATGAAAGAACTTGGTATTTCTTTCACCTTCCTGGAGCCACTGGATTCAGGATTTTTGCTTCCAGTAAGTTTCCTCCTGCCTTTCCCGAGCATCAAGGCAACTTAGAAGGTTGTGTTCACGCTCTTTCAACTCCTCACTCCACCCCTCCTCCATCCCCAACTTTTGAATTATCTCAAGATCAGCAATCAGCTATTTTTTGCCTTCAAATATATTACCAAAATCCTCCTTATTCCAGGTGTGGATCTTGGACTTCAGGGCCTTCAATTTTTGTTGAAATTGATACATCTTGGATCCCTCCTGGGGGACAAATTCCTTCCACCACTGACCCACCAGATCCTTAAATTCCTTGTGATCCAACCAGAATTGCTCAAAACGAAAGGGTCTGAAAAGGTTGTTAGACGAAAGATCCCACGTGCGACTCACAGGCCAATGATCAGAGCCAGCAGAGGGGAGGACACAGGTGTTGAATTCTCGCCTATCACGAGCAATATCCTTCATTGTCAGGAATCTGTCCAATCTAGAAGCGACGAGATGGGGCCCACCCCTCTTATTGTTCCACGTGAACCACACATTTCCGGTCTCAATGTCAATCAGCTGACTGAGGCTTAGATACTCCTTGAAACTTTCTTGGAATCTGTCCAGAAGTATGCGCCCACCTTTTTTCTCATTCAGAGAGGTGATTAGATTAAAATCCCCGCCAATAATCCACAAACCGTCCAAGGCTTGGGAAAATAACTAAGAACAGAAGTGAAGAAAGGCATCTTTTGACAGAGGAGTACTTGGTCCATAGATATTGACCATTGAACGTTTCACCGCAGAAACAATTATGCTAAAATCACACATTAGGGAAAACCTATTGGCCCTCCAGTTAGATAACACAACAGACCTAGGGTTCCACAGAATAGCCATGCCTCCATCCATTCCAATAGCATCAGTAGCCATTACACCAGCTCCCCTCCAGATTCTTTGACCATTTTTCTCCATAGTCTCAGAAGAACTTTTAGTTTCCTACAAGAATGGCACATCAGGTCGTTCCTACTTAAATTTCCTTTTCAAAGCTTTGATTTTCCTGGGATGATTACACCCCCTAATATTCCAGGTGATTACCTTCATTGGGAAACTCTAGCGGATTCTGAGAGGGCTTCCCTAATCGTTGGATATAGCCTTGATTCAATTAGCTTCACACCTACTTCTGCTATATGCTGTTTTTTTTATTTTCTACCCTTCTTTGAGTCATCATTCGAAGATTTCCGCTTGAAACCAGATTGGGCGTCAACCTTGATTCCCAATTTCTGAGATGCTTTGGGCTTGATAATAGCTTCTTTGAGGATTTCAAGATGCTTTTGAGAGACATAGCCCTTCCCCTTTTTTTTGCACTCCTTCTCAATTTCATCTAGATCCAAATCCCCAAGATCGACCTCCTCTTCCCCATCATCCTCCGTGGCATCCAACGACACTTCCATGGAAAGGATCTGGGATTGGGGAATTGGTTCAACAGGTTGTTCCTCAACCTGAGCTACCTTCTCTGTCTGTAATTTCTCTCCTCTATCATCCACCTCCTCCAGGATCTAGAATGGATTCATACTAGTTTTACCACTCTCGGTCTTCCCTTTTCCTTTCTTTTGAACATCCCCATATTTGTTCTTTATTATGTTTTTAACTTAGGTAAATCCATCCTTGTCCTTATTTCCCAGGGATTCCTGGGTGAGTGTTGGAGTCAATTAAGAGATCCGAGGGCAATTCCTGCCAAAATGGCCATATTCATGACAAGATCTACATCGAAAGGGAAGTTGTTCGTAGTCGATTGGTTGGACCCATTCTTCATCTTCATAGTTCAGCTTAATGGCCTCAGGTAACTCTCTGGAAAGATCCATGTAAACACAGATCCGGGCACAAGATGTGTATCTTTGCTTCCTGGTTTGTTCTGCAGCTTTGACAAATTCACCGAGGGTATTGCCAATGTCCTACAAAATTTCAAGATCCCAGAACTCGCATGGGAATGAGTAGAGTTTGATCCATGCTGGTGCAATTTTCACATCTTCATTATCAGGGTTGAAGCATTCTTTCCAAGGTCTGAGATACAAGCCTGCAGAGAAGAAGAAGTAGGGGCCTCCTTCTAACACCCTGTCTCGATCTTCCACATTGAAGAAAATTATGGTGAAAAAACCCTTGGATCCCAACTGTAGATCATATTGGCCTTTTGGGTTCCATGTTTGTCTGATCCATCTAGCCAGATCTCTTTCACTGGGCCAGGTCCCAATAAATTTTCCAATCAAGGCCTTCTCCTTCCATTGTTATACCTTTTCTCTTACCTTCTCTACACGAACTGTGATGGTCGGGATTGCTGAGGGTTTGGGAAGACAACCTCCTGGTTCTAGCCTCCTCTTTTCTCCACTTTCGAACCCCTCAACGCCCAGAGAACCCGCTACCTTCCCTTCCATCGAGTTAGACAAAACCTCCATGGTCCCATCAAGAGGCTTGTCGCCATCCTGCAGCTGGGGGGCAGGCATGCCTGCAACCCTGACAGAAATCTTGCTCCAATCCGCTGGGATCGTGCCGGAATAAAAAAAACCTTGCCCAAACTTGGACCCTTCAACGCTTCTCCACTACTTGCTTCTTCATTTACCATGCCACAAATAGCAATAGTGTTAATGATCGTTGGTAATGATTCCTTTAATTATGCTAGCGCAACCACTTTAATTATGTGGTTGATATTTAAGAATATGATTAACTCTAATTAACCATTGAGGAGCATGACAATCTAACATAACCCTTTACGAATGTAACAATGTGACATAATCATTGATGAATGACAATTATCAAAGTCAATTATTGGTAACCAAGGATAAGCATGGGCATTAAAGTCAATTATAGTCAACCAAGGTTAATTATGGTCATCGAAGTCAACCACAATCAATTACTATAAACCATAGTAAACAATAGGCAACCAAAATCGCCTAAGGTAAAATTGGACTACATATAGCCTTGAGACAATCAAAGGAAAGTAAGTCCAATGAAAATGAAGGAAATCTTACCTTAGTCATCTGTTTGAACCATTTGAACCATATTTAGCCAACTATAGTCAAACATCCCATAATGATGACATTATTGTTCAACCATAGAATTGAACATGGTATTAAAGGACACTGTAATTTGACATAATTCCACCAAGATGAATTTCTCACTGCAACATAACCAATGAGGAATGTAGAAATTCCACAAAAGTCAAGCAAGATGAATATACAATACATTGTAATTAATCAAGGACATTGCAATAAAACATAACCCTTATTGAATGTCACAAGGTGACATAAACCTTGATGAATGCCCTAATGTGACATAATCTTTGAGAAACACAATAAACCACAATAGATGTCACAATATGAAATAACCATTAAAATTAAGAAGGCAATTACTAACTGCATTTGTTTTACTGGCGCAAATTTGTTAGACACACATGGATATGGATTATATATTATATTGTTTTTCCAATCTAAAATGTTAAGAACATTATGTACTCTTCTAAATATTTTCTACGTTAACTATGGGTATCAAATTCAACCATAATAAACCACAGTCAACCAAATTCACCAACGATTAAATTGGATTGTATATAGCCTTCAGTCAACCAAAGGAAACTAGAGCTAATCAAAATCAAGGATAACCTACCTTGGTCATCTGAGTGAACCATAGTAGCCAACTATAGTCAACCAAAGTCAAACATACTCACACAACACTATTAACATTAGTGTTCAACAATAAAATTGACCATGGTATTAAAGGACACTGCAATTTGACATAAGTCCACTATGATGAATGCCGCATAACCAATGAGGAATGTAGCAATTCCACCTAAGTTGACCGACAAGAATATACAATACATCATAACTATTTAGGAACATTGCAATGAAATGTAACCATTTAGGAACATCATAAGGAGACATAACCCTTGATCAATGTCACAGTGTCACATAACCATTAAAGAACATAGGCAATCACCTATCTCTATGAATATGAACGCAACAATGTGACAAACCATTTGGGGAACATCATAATCTTAAATAACCCTTTACGAATGTCACAATCTAACATAACCTTGATGGACATTGTAATACACAAAACCATAATTGAAGTGACATATAAACCATAGTTGTTATCCCTTTAATTATTCTAGCACAACTTGTTTAATTATGTGGATGATATCTAAGAATATCATTAACTATTGAGGAGCATGATAATCTAGCATAACCATTTAAATGAATGTCGCAATGTGACATAATCATTGATCAATTACAATTATCAAAGCCAATTATAGTTAACCAAGTGTAACCATCAACATCAACATTAATTATAGTCATCCAAGGGTAACTATGGCAATCAAAGTCAACAACATTAGATTGCAGTCAAACATAGTCAACAACGGCAAACCAAAGTCACACTTAGTCAAACTGGACTGTATATAGCCTTAAGTCAACCCAAGGCAACTAAAGCCAACAAAATTCAAAGAAAACCTACCTTAGTCATTTGAGTGAACCATAGTTTTCCAACTATTGTCAACCAAAGTTATACATGTTCATGCTATAATGTTAACATTATTGTTCATTGATCAAATTGATGATGGTTTTAAAGGACACTACAATTCAACATAATTCCACAAAGATGAATGTCACTATGCGACATAATCATTAAGGAATGTAGTAATTCCAAAAGTCAAGGAAGATGAAAATAGAATACATCATAACTAATCAGGGACATTGCAATAAAACATAACCCTTGAGGAACATTGCAATGTGACATAGCCCTTGATGAAGGCCCCAATGTGACAAAACCATTAAGAAACATAAAATCACATAAGTCAAAGAAGATGAACATCACAATGTGACAAAACTTTTGGGTGGATTCACAATCCTACATAACCCTTTACGAATGTCAAAATATCACATAACCTTTGATGGACATCATAATGCACCAAAACCTTAGTCAACCAAAGTTAATGGCACACAACGAATATACATCACTTGTGCAAAACCATAATTAAAGTGACATAACAACCATGGTTCCTTATGATCCCTCCAATTATGCTAGCACAGCCACTTTAATTATGTGGTTGATATTTAACAATAACATTAACCATTGAGGAGCATGACAATCCAACGTAACCCTTTATGAATTCCACAATGCAACATAGTAATTAATGAATTACAGATATCAAAGTCAATTATAGTTAATCAATGGTGACCATGGGCATCAAAGTCAATTATATCCAACCAAGGGTAACTATGGCCAACAAAGTCAACCACAATAGATTGAAATCAACTATATTCTATAGTATGTAACCAAAGTCACTGTTACACCTAAATCTCATCATCATGAGTCTCATGTTAACCCAGTGCCCTGATCCCTAAAGTTTCCCTGACCTGGAGTCATCTAGAGCAAGTTGTGGACCCTTTTTCCATGTTTTCTAGGTAGGTCGGCGCAGCTTGTCTTCCAGAAGGATGCACCTGACTAAGCTCGGCGCAGAATGCCATTTGGCAACCTGCGTCGGTTGCTCAGGTTTCCTTCATGCAACCTACGCCTACCCCTTCCTGGCGCAAATTTCCCTCATGCAACATGCGCCGAGGTTGGTTAAAATGGATAAATGGAACCTTCGAGCGATTTCTCGAAGCTTCATGAGGTGGATCTCTATCCCTAACTTCTGGGTGAGCTTCCCTTCGGTTCCCTAACCTCTAAGGAAGATCCCTTAGTCCTCTCCCATCATTTCTCAACCTACTCTATCCACTTGGTCCTATAAATATGAAGCTCCTCCCCATTCCAAAGGGAGGAAGGTCTATATTACTCTCATGCTGGTGGAATTGGCTTACATGTTTCTTGCACATCCTTGGGAGTCCTACTTCATCCTTGGAGGCTTTGGCTTGGCTTGTTGGAAGGAAGGTTACAACGTTAAGGCTTAGGTTGTAACATTCTTCTCTATTGTTCTCTCTTTCATTATAGTCAATATAATCTCTTCCCATATATGTTATTGTGTTGATAATGTGTAGAGCATACTTCCTTAACGGTTAGCTTAGATCAATCATATGAAATATATGCTTTTACTGCTTGTTTGTGTCTGCTTGTTCAACAGGGTTTTGTAGCTGCAAATATGAAGGCTCTGGAGCATTGGATCAAGCAAGGAGCAAAGAGATCGTAAATATCAGGTAAGACATCCATTTAGTTGAGATTGCTTTTGATTGATTTTGAGTGATTTGAGTGTCTTTGGACCCATTTGAGTGTTTGTCATTTTTTCTTTCAGAATTTCTAAGTCATTGGAGTGTTACAATCAGTCTCTTTTTTTTTGCCATTACATCTGAAAGCATTATTATTATCAGATCCTGTTTTGATATATGTATTGCAAAATCGAAAGTGCTTCATTTTAACTTTTTCAAGATCATTTGAAAATTGTTGTGGTATTGTTTCGTGCTTTGGACTTCGTTATTTATATCTTTCAAGAAGTTTGAAAAGACAATCGGTTGATTATATTTTTCTTAGTTATGAATTTTTCATCTCTTTGAAAAGATCAAGTGAATTCAAGCTCTTGCGAAGTATTTCAAATTCGAAACATCCTATGCACTTTTGGTCTTTTTTTTTGCTTTTGGTTCATTATTGTAGAAATTGAAGAGTTAGTACATTCTAATCAGAAAATCCTCCTTCTCATTATTGCTTAGATTCATTTTAGCTTGAAAAGACAAAAAGAAAAAAAAGTTTTGAATTGGTGTGTTATTGATTTTTGTGTTTTGTGAAAAAAAAACGAAAAGAGTGCTTTCAACCATCTTTGGTAGATTTTTGAACTTTTGGGATTACTTATCTTTTGAGACCATTGGAAAATATTTCTCCTTACCTTAGATAGACTTCATTGAAAGAAAAGACATGTGCACCTTCATGTATCTAGGGTTGCATTATTTTTACATTCTGTCTACACCTCATGCATTCACGTAACCGCATAAGATAAAATTAATCGATAGCATTAGGTTAAAATTTACTAGTAACTTGTGTGATATATTAGTGACGTGTTCCGGCATCGTAAAACGTGGCAGCTGACGTTATTTTCCTGCACTGCAACCCGGGGGCCTGTAGTTATTCTATGTACCAATTGGTATATCGAAGGCTCTTTCACGTACCCTTGGGTACATCGAAAGGCACTTCACGTACTCGGTAGTATATCGGAAGGCTCTTGTCATACGGTTCTGCATTAGACAACACCACTACAGATTTTTGCTCCCACGTACCTTGAGTATATCGGGAGACTCTCCTAGGATTCCTGAAACCAACCGAGCTAACCATTTGTTTGTCTTGGCAGAGCAATACACCGAGAACAGCACTCGGGGAGCTACTACACAAGTGCTTCTAGGTAGTCGGGTTATACGGTCAGGGGTACGGTCCTAATCCTCGCTGGTTAGTGCTCTGAAAAATTGGGTCAAGTATAACTGTTGGACACTGGGGTATATCGCGGGTTGGGAAGCCTTGAAAATCCAGTGAGGTTTCGGACTTTTGAATCCACACCTGTCACATAAGTTTGCTTATTTCCTTATTTGTGTAGATTTTGGATTTCTTTTCTTTTGTATAGAGACACTTAGGAGAAATTCTGCTTCAATCATTCTGGTTGAACAACCTTTGAGAAGGTCCTCTAGAATTTTAAACTTGCTACCCGAATATCCCCTTAATCAGGAGGGACTTTCGAGGGAAAAAATGGATCCACCAGTTACTGTCATGTCACTTGAAGAAGAAAAATCCACCATGGATTCGGGAATGAAATTTTCACTCCCTTTGAGTCCACTAATCACTGATCCTCCAAGGTTTGTGACCATGGAACCATCTACTTCACGAGACACATATTTCCACCATTCGTTGGAAGGAGAACCGGGACTATAGATTGGTACAATCAACCCCAGGATGACCCTGTATCTGCAACTTGTGGTACATCTCCATCTTTTTGGGAAACCACTCTAGGGAAACACTGGGCCCACTTTGCTTTCTTTTCAGGGGCATAATCTCCCCCCCATCATTGGATTCCCAATTATGTGTTTATGGCACCCTTCAGGGACCGCCTCGACCGGCTACAGACAGTCGGCGAAGAACTAAGACGACGAAGTCTCTCATAAGGGAGACGAAACTCACAAGTGCCCATGTTTCAACACACCCCAATTCGTTCACTATATTTTACTTCACCGGACACAACTATACATAACATGACCACTTACGAACCTGGTCAACCCTCGTTTCCTGCGAGTGAACCTTTTAATCAGGAGACCAATTCCATACCCCAAGTGACTCAGAACGTTGAAGGAAAATTGTCCAACACCCCTCATACTACTACTGGAACATTAACACCCCTCCCCCACCCCAAAAATCGCGGGGAGGATACTCTTTACCTCCTAATTTTATCACGAGTAGTGTTCCTCCAATAGTAAGTAACCATCAACCTATTATGAGTCAACCATCGATAAGTGGTCAAAACATTTTTACAAGGGGGCAACCCCTGTTCACTAACCATAATATGAGTGGAGGGCCTCCAATTGGTCATTATGTTGGAATATCCTTACCAGTCGTGGGACCTACCATGGGATTACCTCATGGTGGGGGACCATCCAACCTAACTCAATAACTATAGGTTTATATATACTCAGGTAATTTTAACCCTACGTTGGGACAAGACCAGCTGAGAAACATGCTTCTTGGGGTACCTTATCCCGGAAACCTAAACACTCCATGATGACATCAAGACGTTATGCCAGGTGAACCCCCACCAACCTTTCCCCGAGTCCCACCACCCCCACCACCATTTGTTCCACCTCCACCTCCTTCCAGAGGCGACGGGCCCCCACCTCATTACGGAGGGGGAGGACCTCCACCTTCTAGCAGAGGCCCACCCCACTCCCATGGAGGAGGCGGAGGCCAACAGCCTTTCGTTGGCGGAGGACCCCCACCATCGGGCGGAGGCCCTCCTTATTCTAGAGGCGACGGACCACCTTATTCCAACGGTGGAGGACCCCCACCTTTTGGTGGAGGCCCACCTTATTCCAACGGAGGAGGTGGAGGACCACCTTATTTCGGTGGTGGTGGAGGACCCCCACCTTCTATTTGAGGAACACCCTATTACGGCGAAGGAGGTGGAGGACCACCTTATTCTGGAGGTGGTGGAGGACCCCCACCCTTTGTAGTAGGTCCACCTTATTCCGGCGGTGGCGGAGGACTCCCACCTTTCGGCGAAGTCCCACATTATGCCGGTGTTGACGGAGGACTCCCACCTTTCGGTTGCGGACCACCCTATTATGGCGGAGGACCACCATCAATTCCACCATCCAACCCAGGCGTCACACCCCCTTATGGCCAATTCCCTACGGGAACACCTTACAATCTTTCGAATCAAGTTCCTACTGGTCCACATATGCTGATGAGCCCAGGATATAGGTACTCCATAGACCCTCTTTATTCCATACACGAGCAAGAAAGGATAAGAAAACACCTCGTTTTGTAGGGGAGAATGCATTTGTTTGATTATTAAATGAATTAGTTTAGTGATTATCTTTTCTTATGCTTTAATCATTTTATGTGTTAATCATATGAATTTAGGCATGTGTGAGCAGGGCGCAGGTGACCTGAAAAAGTAACAAGTAACCAAGCTCAAGACTGAAGATCATGAGTGACTCAGTGATCCCATTTTTTCCTGATTTATAGGAAGGACTCCTGTTAACCAGGATCGTTGTTTACAATGTAGAGCTAGGTCATAAATAAGAATAAACAGGGACCTCTTGAATAGCAGAGGGTCTGGAGACATTTTTGAAAAACAATCTTCAGCATATTTTCTGTATTTGAGACAGCTTTGTTTTACGTTTTCCTGAAACATGGAGTTATGCATTGATACTGAAATACCAACATTATATTAATTCCTTGAGTTCATAAGTTTATTTTCCTCCTGAAATACATGTTGGGGAGGGACCCCTCAAGACGTAGATCAAGGGTTTTGTGTTTCATTACAGGTATTTCTCATGCATTTTATTTATTGTTTCAATCATCATGATGCATGAAATTACTTTGGTATTTGTTTAGACATCAAATTCTGATTTCAGTACAAACGGTTTTCTTCCGTAGTTTGATAACACTGCATCCGTAGTTATGTAATGCACTGTCTGTAGTCCTGTGTGTGCCATCCACGCAGGCATATTTTAGATCTGAGTTCCAGTATTTTCATACCATTTCCAGATAACGAGTTAGATCCATGATTTCATGCATACTTCCCTTATTTGATTTTGATGAAATAGAGTATAAATGTTCCAACATTTTATTTCAATAGAACAAGGTTTAATCGCTTTCAGCATTTGATTTGATAGGCACAATTTAATTGTTTCCCGCATTCAATTTCTAGAATTTATCTATCAGTTTTGCAGCATTCAATTTCTAGAATAGATTTATTGGTTTTGTAGCATTTAATTCCTAGAATAGATTTATCAGTTTTTCAGCATTCAATTCCTAGAATAGATGTATCAGCTTTCAGCATTCTTAGATTCATTTTCTGTTATGATAAAATAGATCTACTTTCATTTCTTAATAATAAGATTTACATGCTTCCATATTTCTTGCTTCCTAGTTTCTCTAGGACAATACTTCCTATTCCCTTAGAACATTCTTTAGGATACATTGAACACCTAGAATGACAAAGATCACCCTATAGTGCACATATAGTGCCTAGTATCTCTTAAGTTTGTACGCTCCCTGGTCGATAATTAAAGTATACTTCTGGTATATCTACCTCAAAAAGGTATGCATTCCTAGAGTCCACCACTTTTTGGCATCGTTGCTGGGGAGGTGCTTAATCTATAGGAGACATCTTAAAAAAAACAAATCATAAAAATTTTACTATGAATGCCTCGACTAAAGAGGGATGAATTTGGGCGTTTCCTGCCTAACCACCCTATGAGCAACACCAGTTCTGAACATTCTCGATTTGAATTCCTCAACTCTGACGAAGAAGCTAATTCCAGCTACGATCCACACCGTGATAAATACTTTGATACCTCTAGCTCAAACGATACTATGGCCGAGGAAGAGGATGAACATAGAGAGCTATTTACTTTTCCCATTAGTGAACCTCCTAGGGATGCCAGAATGAAGAATATCAATACTAATAATCTGCCAAACTTCCATGGATTAACCTCAGAAGACCATGACACATTTCTATTTGAATTTGAGGTAGTTTGTAAGTCTTTTGGTTATACTACTGATGCGTAAAAACTGAGACTCTTTTCTTCTACATTGAAAGATCTATCATTCAGATGGTTTATGAGTTTGGAAGGAAACAGTATCTTCACCTGGGACCAAATGAAACAATCCTTCTTGGAAAAATATAGAGATTACTGTAAACCAAAAGACATATGAGATGAAATTTTTAGAATGCAACAGGGAGAAAGAGAGTCCCTTGAAGACTTATATGCACAATGCTTTCAACTTAGTTACAAACGAGCTAGTCACTGTACCCTAGATCAATAATCATTGAAACTTGTCCTTCTTAGAGGAATCAAAGAATAATATCTAGAAGTCTTGAACTTGTTGGGAGATGGGGATATATTCCAAATAACCTATGACCAAATTCTACAAATCTTCAAGAACTATTCTAGATCCAGAAAAGGTAAAAATGGGATGCGAGATACACATCCACTTACAGGAGGATCATCCTCTTCAGGACCAAACCTCACAAAGTCTGATTTAGGAAATATTCTTGATGATATGAAACTGATATCCTTCAGTCCCTAGCAATGCAATTAGATGCTCTCCAAATAAAAAAGAAACGGGATGAGATAAACCAAGCACTGGCAGTATTTTTCCCATGCTGCAGAAAGAAACATGAAAAGGGACAATGCCACTTAAATGCAATAGAAATATGTGTCCTATGCACTGATGATCATAATACTGATAAATTCCCTTTGCTTCCATCATGCAAAGCTACCATACATGATCCCACATCTGAAGGTACTATGGAACAACTCTATTTTGTTAATCAGAGAAGAAACAATTTTGTTAGGCCCTTCCATCCCAACAACCAAGCATATTTTAACCAAGGAAGTAATCAACAAAATTGGAACGCCTCAACACCAACCACATGGTCACCTCAAGAAGCTCCAAGCCAATGACAGCAAATCCAAACACTGTATCAATATCCATATTACACACATCCTTATTCTCCATACCCCCCACCTTTTTCTCAGCCACCGATGAATTATGGAAATCCATATCCATATTCAGCAAATTGGAGGACTCCATTATAGCAGCCACTCATCATGCTTCCCCCACAGAACCAACCACCTCCCAGACCACCCCCAATCCCTTCCCAACCGGTTACAAACCCAAACAACAACAGAACAAGGCAGCAACAACCCTATAACAATGAAGTGTTTCAATTCCCTACTTATTTCGTGGATACACTTAAAATAAATGAAATCAATCTCAGATCTGGAAAAACACTACAGAACACCCATCCACAGAATAATCAAGAACATATCAATCACGATCAAATAACACATCCTGAACCACAGCAACTAGTTGAGACACACTTTCAGGAAGAAGAAAATCGGCCCCAAATACCAAACAGAAACCCCCCATTCCCTGAGAAACTCACACGAAACACCAAAGAAGAGGAGGAGAACACTATCCTTAACGAATTTAAACATTTGAACATCCAAATACCCATTTTACAAGCAATAAGAAACGTGCCAATCTGTATTAAATTTATTAAAGAAAAATGCTTAAAAAGACATGGCCGAAGGAAATGTGACCCACCAACTATAAACGTAGTGGGCCAATTAGCAGACTTAATGTTGGGTGTCATTGTCAACCCTAAATACCTTGATCTAGGCAGTCCAATTATCAACGTAAAAATTAAAAACAGACCAATTGCAAGCAGCCTAATTGATCTATGTGCTGCAATCAACGTGATGACAAAGGACACAATGATAGCCTTAGGACTGCAATCGATTATAAGACCAACCAGTACTGTACTGCAGCTTGCTGACACCTCAACTGTAAAACCAGAAGGAATGCTTGAGGATATCATTATCAACATAGAATCCTGGGAGTATCTAGCCGACTTCATAGTTATATAGGTCAAGAGAAAGCTCAGTGGGTACCCAATCATCCTAGGAAGGCCATGGCTAGCAACATCAGATGCATATATAGGCTGTCGAGCTGGCAACATGACAACCACCAGTTGGAAGGCTAGAAAGAAGATCACAATTTATCCTCCAGCAAGAAAATCTACAGACATAGAATATCAGAATTGGACAGATAACTATAATGATATAAACGACCGAGACATACAACATGTTCTCACCATCGAAGCTTCCCTATCTCTAAAGGCTATTGATGAAGACAATCATTTAGATAGATTTATTCAAAGTGCATCTTCTGATCATGATATTCTCGTATATTTTTTTGAAACAAATCAGCAACAGGAAGTTAAGGATTCACCCCACACTCTGACAGAATGTGGGTAGAAGTGCTCTCACTTGAACAACAGTCACCACAGGTCAAAACAGTCGAGATCATGCCTGGAAAAACAGTAAATAGTAACTCAAATTTGGAGCCAGAATAGGAGCAACAACTAATGAAAGTGCTCTCAGAAAACAACAAGGATTTTGCATGGACATACACTGATATGAAGGGCATCCACCCTGACCTTTGCAAGCATTACATATATATCAAAGAAGGCGTTGTACCCATTAGACAACCACAAAGAAGGATGAACCCAACATTGAAAGACATAGTTAAATTGGAATTATAGAAGTTATTGGATGCAGGGTTCATCTAACCAATCTCAAATAGTGAATGGGTCTCACCATTAGTAATAGTCCCTAAGAAAGGAGGGAAGTGGAGGATCTGTGTAGATTACAGAGAACAACTAAAAGAGACCACTTCCCTCTACCATTCATTGACCAAGTACTGGACACACTGGCTGGAAATAGATTCTTCTCATTTTTTGATGGATTCAATGGATACAACTAGATCCTAATCCACCATGCCGATCAAGATAAAACCACTTTTACATGCCCATGGGGCACTTATGCATACATAGTGCTACCCTTTGGACTCTGTAATTCCCCAACAACATTTCAAAGGGCCATTTTGAGCATATTCTCTGACTTTATCAATGATCAGATGGAAGTCTACATGGATGACTTCACCCCTTATGGGAAAAATTTTCACCAGGCATTATAGCATCTTGAATTAGTCTTAAAAAAATGCATAGAAATGATCTTATGTCTAAGAAATGATAAATGCGGGATGCTGATGCAAGAGGGCATAGTGTTGGGACACCATATCTCACAAAGAGGAATTGAAGTTGATCAAGCAAAAGTCACAGTCATTAGGACACTTCCACCACTTATTAAACAAAGAGATGTCCGAAGTTTCCCTGGGAAAACAGGCTACTACAGAAGAAAAATAGAAAGTTATAGCAAAATCGTTGCACCTATGTTTTCCCTTCTAACAAAAGATACAGAATTCATCCAGACCAAGCATTGTATGTCAGCATTTGAAAAACTCAAAGAGAATACAATCACAGCCCATTACTCCAAGGACCCAACTGGACACTACCATTCCACATACATTCTGATGCTTCAGATAAAGCCATTGGATCAGTCCTCGGGCAAGAAGAAGAAAAGAGACCGTATGCAATATATTACATTAGCAAAAACTTGGCAAGAGCAGAGCTCAATTATACAGTCACAGAAAAGGAGTTTTTGGCTGTCATACATGCCATAAACAAATTCAGACACTATATCACTAGATACCAAGTCTTTTTCCACACCGACCATTCTGCAATCAGGTACCTTATGAACAAACCTAATACAAGTGCTAGAATTATTATATGGCTACTCCTCTTGCAAGAATTTGACATAACAATCCTGGATAAGGCAGGCAAACATAATGTGGTAGCCGATTTTCTGTCTAGAGTGACCCATGGACATGACAGTGAGTTGGTAAATGATAACTTCCCTGATGAGAACCTCTTTGCAATCTCAAAAAAAATCCCATGGTTTGCCAACATAGCAAACTACTTAGTATCTGCAAAAATTTCCACAATATTACAGCTACCAAGAGAAGTGCAGAATCATAAGATAAAGTGCAACTTACACATGGATAGAAGGGATGCTTTTTTAAAAAGGGCCAGACCAAATATTGAGAAGATGCATCAGAGAAGATGAAGTCCATGATATACTACATGCTACCCACAATGAGCCATGTGGAGACCATTAGGCTGCAAAAAGAATAGCTTATAAAGTACTGCAAACTGGATATTATTGGCCAACACTACACAAGGACTCTTATGATTATGTATCACATTGGGATGATTGTCAACGAATGGGGAAGCCTACACAAAGAGAATAAATGCCTCTACATCCCCAAATATCTTTGGAAGCATTTGAGAAATGGGGATTTGATTTTGTTGGCCCATTCAAGCCCCCATCAAATCAGAAAAGCTATATTTTAGTATGCATTGAATACCTTACTAAGTGGGAATAAGTAGCAGCACTTGCAACAGAAAATGAAACAAATGTAGCAAAAAAATTTACAAAACAAATCTTCCACATATTTGGAGTTCCAAGAGAGTTAGTTTCTGACCAAGGAACGTAGTTTTGACATCCAACCTCATCGAGGACCTACTTCAAAGAAACAATGTCAAACATCGAAGGTCCTCCTCCTACCACCCTCAACCTAATGGTCAAGTTGAAGTAACAAACATAGAACTTGAAAGAATTTTGACAAATACAGTACAACTTCACAATAGAGATTGGGTAGACAAATTGAGTGAAGAAGTTTGGGCTTATAACACAACATGGAAAACAACAACAGGTTTTACCCCCTATGAGTTGGTAAATGGAAAGAAAATAATGCTCCCCATTGAATTTGAAATCAAAACATTGAGAATTGCAGCCAATTTAAACATGGAACTTTCAGAAATTCAAGAAGAATGCATGCTCCAACTAAATCAGCTGGATGAGCACTGCCAACAAGCCCTTGCCCACACTGAAATCATCTAGCAATAGAGAAAGAAATGGCATGACAAGAACATCAAACAGAACAAATTCAAAGAAGGTGATTGGGCACTGCTATATGATTCTTGATTCATAAATTTTCAAGGCAAACTCACCACCAGATGGCTCGGACCCTACATCATTGACACAATCTATGACAATGGCGCAGTCATAATCACAACAATTGATGAAACAAAATTCCCCATGTTGGTGAATGGACATAGAATCAAGCTATACAACAAACCACAGTCCAGAGAGGAGTTCATACAAACACTCTATCAAAAAAATCTAATGCTGATAGAGGACATAGATACGCACTGATTATTTTTGAAAAAAATATGAAAAGAAAAAAAAAGAGAAAAAATATATACAAAAAAAAACAAGAAAAAAAACCAAAACAGGACAGCAGCCACACAACTGAAATCAAATGGAAGCAAAGAATGCCAAATCAAGCAACCAAGCAAAAGAAAAAATCTCAGAAAAATTACAACCGAGCCTGTGCAAAAAGTACAAGAGCAATATTCAAAAAATCAACAATCCAATCAAGCGAGTCAGCACAAAAAATCAACAAGAAAAAATATACAAATACAAAATCCAACAAAGCAGAAATCCAATCAAGTGAGCCAAAAGAAGAACCAACAAGCCATATTCAGAAAAATCAAAGGTGAAATCAAGCGAACCAGCACAGAAAATCAACAAGCAAAAAGAATAAAAATCAAAATTCAGCAAAATATAAATCCAATCAAGCGAGCTAGAAGAAGCATTGAAAATTAATATTCAACAAAACCAAAGGTCAAATCAAGAAAGCTAGCATAGAAACGCGGGAAAGAAAACGACAAAAATCAAGTGAGCTAGCAGAAGGAAATCATAAAAAAAGCATAAGTACTGATATGCCAAAAATAACTACAGACATAGACAAAGTCTACTACGGAACCCCATGCCCGTACAAACAAGCCCACATCATCCGCTAAGGTACGCTAAGAATAATAGGTAATCACTAAATTCTTTGTTTCATTTTCAAATCAAATCATTCTCCCCACAAAAACGACTATTTTTCAAGCTGAGGACAACTTTTCAGTCAGTTCGGCGGCACGGTTCAGGGTAACCTTATTGGGTCATGATGATCTACCTTATCCATGTTAGGAGAATGACGACCTCCATAGCCGCCATATCCTCTGATGATCAAAGCACAAACAAAATGTGCAATGATGTAAAGGAATGCATAAGACGGAAAACAAGATGCACAATAATGAGGATGAGTGCATAAAAATAGCAAAATAAGACAGCGGGATATGCAAGAAGATCCAATTAGCAATATAAGTTTCTCATAAAGGAAGAATACTAAAGGGAGGACTCGATACTCAGCCAACAAGTCGGCAATCAATTCCAAGCAGACGAGTAAGTCACCCACCCCCCAAGATTTGTTGTTTGATGTTATTTAGCAAAATCAGAAATGACAAAAGGATTCAAGAAGAGTGATCCAAAAGACCATACACCTATATATGAAAAACCACAAGTGTTGTCCATCCTCAGCACAGCAGGATGGATGCCATTTATTATGGGCCTAAGAGGATACGACACAACAGCAGCCTTAGAATTTACCGAGAACTTGAAGCACATAAAGGAAGAACAATATGTCACTCGGGTGAGGGGATTGCACATCAAACTCGATGAAGAAGCAATTGCAAAGTATACAGGATTTCCCATGGGGCTTCATTGGGGAAGGGATGATAGAGAATCCAACCAGAGGGTGAAAGCATCTTTCTTTGGGCAGGGAGAAAGCTATGAGGAAGACAAGAACGGGGTTAAAAGAGACACTATGCCTACGCCATCGGACGAGGTGGCTTCCATTATCTTGAAGTATATAACATGCACAGGGAGGCTCAGTTACATCCCAACCTTCCATTTCATAATTTTGGACCTCTTAAGGCATAGGGGCCATATCATATCAAGCAATAACATCAGTATTCCCTTCTACCTTCTGCAGCCCCTCTAAGAAATGAGCAGGAAGGTAGTGAAAGGAAAGGAGGACGCATTGGCTCACCATGGACTGATCAAGTTAGTTATATGCAAAGAGTTGAAGGTTCAAAACCCAGAGCTCTTGTGGGAGGAATTCGTTCTGGTCTCGGCTGAAGATGTCCAAAGGATGAGAGGCACGCCAAATCTAGGCATAACCCTGACCTCGGGATCAAAATAAGATAAATCCACCTCTGCATTAGGAGCCAAACGAAAAATCGATCTGGACAATGATAATGAGGTCATGGATGACACTCTTATCAAAATAAAGCACTCCAAGGATGACTCTCTCCAAAAAACCTCAGGGGTTTCTGCTAGCAAACAAAGGTCAAAACGACAGAGCGGAAGGTTGGCACAGCAGAACAAAGCCAAGCATACAAAAAAGGAAGAAAAAGAGGCCAGCCCCGTAATATAGAACCTATCTGACTCTGAATATTTAGGGGCAGAGAAGGATGAACCTTCTACACCTATAGAAGAAGATACCTTCTAGTGGAACCCTACGAATGAAAATATAAACATTGGAAAGAATGATCAGTTGACTGAGGCATTAGCCGAGATGGAAAAAGTCAAAGAAGATATGGATGCCTTAAAGATATAAGCACGAATCCATAGAAGCCAACCTCTTTCACCGGCTTCGTCGCCATTTATGCATGAAAAGACCCAAATTTTAAAGATGCAGCATGCGGGTCAGCTGAAGCAGATGGAGCAGCAGAATTTGGCGCTTAAAGAAAAATTAAGCCAAGCCCAGGAAGAATTGGCCTAGAAAGACCAACGAATTCTGCAATTAGAAGACACCTTAACCACCACAACTAAGATATATGAAGAGATATTGGGGTTCAGACCGCCATCCAAGGTCTACACAGTTTACCTGAAAGATAAATGGGGTAAGTTCCAATTACAGAGGCTGAAGCAAGGCCTACCCTTGGAATTAACCACTCCTAAGGAGTTTGTAGACACCTCCCTTGTTTGCACCGAATTATAAAAAGATTAGTTATGTGAATTCTTCCTGCATAGTTTTGTGGTACCAAACTCACCCAATTGGTCATCGAACCCCTACATGGGTGACTTCCAATTAAGAGCACTATGCTCATGGATGAATCATGAAATAGAGAGAGCCCAAGATATTCATCTCTACCACACAGAAGAATGGCAGAATCCACTGTGGATCAGAGCTGAAGCAACACATCCCGAGAAGGTAATTCAGGATCACTTTTCCATCACCTCAGATGAATATCTAATTTCCATACTTCTCGAAAAGCAGCAGGAAGCAGTCTCACATTTTGACATCACCACCCAATGCACCTACAGCGAAGTTCAGGAATCCATTGGTGAGAGGTGGCCAGGAATCTCAAAGGATTTGAAAAAGAGGGAGCCTCACTCCCCCCTTAGGCTGGAAATTGCACGCACCAGAGAAAAGTTGTACAGAGAGTCTTTAATAAAGAACCAGCGTAGGTATTAAGCCCACCTTTCTTTATCCCTCTGGCTATTAAGGGGAAGATCGATGAAGAGGAGGAAAGGAGAGCATGGGCTAAAGAAGATAAGACCCAAGGTTATTACAGACAGGCAGGAACTCCTCGAGTGGTTTCCTGGGATATCAGGGAGGCCATCATGGAGCAGGATGTGTCACCCAAGGATGGGTGACATCTTCAAGTCCGGGGGAGATGATGAGCCCAGGATACAGGTACTCCATAGACTCCCTTTATTCCACACACGAGCAAGAAAGGATAAGAAAACACCTCATTTTTGTAGGGGAGAATGCATTTGTTTGATTATTAAATGAAGTAGTTTAGCGATTATATTTTTTAATGCTTTAAGTGTTTAATGTGCTAATCATATGAATTTAGGCATGTGTGAGCAGGGTGCAGGTGACCTGAAAAAAGTAACAAGTAACCAAGCTCAAGACTGAAGATCATGAGTGACACAGCGATCCCATTTTCTCCTGATTTATAGGAATGACTCCTATTAACTAGGATCATTGTTTACAATGTAGATCTAGGTTAGAAATAAGAATAAATAGGGACCTCTTGAATAACAGGGGGTTTGGAGACATTTTCGAAAAACAATCTTCAACATATTTTCTGTATTTGAGACAGCTTTGTTTTACGTTTTCCTGAAACATGGAGTTATGAATTGATAATGAAAGACCAGTGCTATATTAATTCCTTGAGTTCATAAGTTTCTTTTCCTCCTAAAATACGTGTTGGGGATGTCCCCCTGAAGACGTAGATTAGGAGTTTCATGTTTCATTACAGGTATTTATCATGCATTTTATTTATTGTTTCAATCATCATGATGCGTGAAATTACTTTGGTATTTCTTTAGACATCAGATTCTGATTTCAGTACAAACAATTTTCTTCTGCCATTTGATAACACTGTGTCCGTAGTTCTGTAATGCACTGTCTGTAGTCCTGTGTGTGCCATCCGCGCAGGCATATCTTAGATATGAGTTCCAGTATTTTCATACCATTTCCAGATAACGAGTTAGATCCATGATTTCATGCATACTTCCCTTATTTGATTTTGATGAAATAGAGTCTAAATGTTCCAGCATTTTATTTAAATAGAACAGGGTTTAATCGCTTTCAGCATTTGATTTGATAGGCATAAATTAATTGTTTCCCGCATTCAATTTCTAGAATTTATCTATCAGTTTTGCATCCTTCAATTTCTAGAATAGATTTATCAGTTTTGCAGCATTTAATTCCTAGAATAGATTTATAAGTTTTTCAACATTCAATTCTTAGAATAGATGTATCAGCTTTCAGCATTCTTAGATTCATTTTTTGTTCTGCTAAAATAGATCTACTTTCATTTCTTAATGATAATATTTACATGCTTCCATATTTCTTGCTTCCTAGTTTCTCTAGGACAATACTTCCTATTCCCTTAGAACATTCTTTAGGATACATTGAACACTTAGAACGACAAATATCACCCTATAGTGCACATATAGTGCCTAACATCTCTTAAGCTTGTACACTCCCTGGTCGATAATTAAAGTATACTTCTGGTATATCTACCTCAAAAAGGTATACATTCCTGGAGTCCACCATATGCCATATCAATACTATCGGTATCCGCAGTTGAACCAACAGCTTCCCTTTCTAGCTACTTTAGACCTACCTGACCTGTCTCGTCTGACCAATGATCCCATCCTTCACGTTTATAATTGGCCACTCATTCCAGTTAAGTTATCCTCTAATATTCCAAAGTTTGATGGTAAGCCTGGTGAAGACCCGAAGAACCATGTGATGACATACCATTTATGGTGTGCATCCAATTCCTTGATGGATGATTCCATCCATCTGAGGTTATTTCAACGAACCCTCACCGGTTCCGTTGCCAAGTGGTATATTTAACTACCACTGCACTCGTTTCTTGATTTTCTTTCTTTAGCTATGTCATTCCTGACTCATTTCCAGTTACCCATCCGCTATGAAACTGGTACTGACTTATTGAATTCTCTCTGCCAGACTACCGCGACTCATATATCTGCTCATATACATGAGTGGTGGAGGAGACGACATCTCATTAAAGCTCCCATTCCAACCCAATTACTAGATGACTAGTTTACGAAGTCTTTTTTACCCACCATAGCTAGAGATGTAGTTATGGGAGGGACCGTCACCAAGGAACAGGCTATTGCTCGTTCCCACTACTTAGACCTTGTCTATGCGCAATTCATCACTTTATATCACATTGTTCCTAACGCCCCCCTCCCCACCTACGATCCTGCAAAACCGCCCAGGGACCTCATGCCAACAACATTATTGGTTCTATAAAATCCCATCCTCCTGCTCAAACTGGTCGATCGTCGAACCACCATGGTTTTTCCCCACCCTCGCCATAGGCTGGTAGTAGCACAACCAAGTCACCCACTCCTGCTCCTATTGAGGAGGTGAATTCTGTTCAGTCATCTTCGCCTCAAAAATCCAATGGCAAGAAGAAAACCAAAGGTAAACCCAAGAAGTCTCCCAACCAGCAACAACACAAGAACCCTCCCGAAGACACGAAACAAAAACGGAAGCTCAAGTATCCTTGTTTACTGTGTGGTGGTGACCATTTCTCCAAAGAGCGTCCCCACAAAGACAAAGTGCGGAAGTTTCTTAAGGGAAACCCCACACTCGTAGTTCTCAATTCCCCAACCAAAATAAACAAATGATTTTCCAACCCTCTCCTTCTCAAGGAGAAACATTATCCACCGCACATGTTCTCATGATGTGTAGTCAAATGGTTAACCTGAACACACGATCATGATCCTACGACTCAGTCCCTCCTAAGGAACCTGTCGGAAGTAATACTGAAAAAGATTCCCCCTCTACCCCAGAAATTTTTGTGCCCCAAGGTCCTCTCACCAATGAGAAACCTTCATTAGAGTCAGTGTTGCGTCCGCCTAAGAGCACGATTCGAAAAGCAGTTTTCAATCCTAATGCTCGGGCAGCTCAGAACTATAACATTGTATAGGACTTGGCGCAATCCCCTTGTGCCATGTCGACGCTAGAGGTCTTGCAGAATTGTCCCAATCAATGTAAGACTCTTCTTGCTTCCATTGGCATGGTAGACCCATATTCCTCGAATACGATCATGTTTAGACTTGAGTACTTTAAACCAAGGATTTCCCACCAGCGGGATTTCCAAATTGCCATGAAGGTTGTTGGGAAGACAATCCATTGTACTGTATTAGATGAAGGTGTCTCTACCTCGGTCATGTCTCTATCTTGTTTGAGAGCCATTGATTCTCCTAAGTTAAACCGTTCTCCTACTACCATGAAAGCATTCAATGGTTGTGGCTTTCAACCCCATGGGATATTACAAGCCTTAGCAGTAGAGTTGGGGGGTAAGACTGTAATCATTAACGTGGAAGTAGTCGCAGCCCCTTTGGATTACAATCTCTTGCTTAGTCGTAACTAGTTTTACGCCATGACTGCAATCGCATCATCTGTCTTCTGCATTGTGCAATTCCCCCATCAAGGTCGAATCGTCACTATCGACCAATTGGACTTCTGTACACCGGACACCACTACTCATACCGATGATAATGTTCCTTTGTTAGGACAATCTTTGCAGCTATATGAGAGTGTGGGCGTCGGCCTCATAAAATATTCATCTCTTATGGGCGTCTTTCCAACCCCGGATCCCCCTAACCATGTTGCCACGGTGAACATGATATCCTCCATGATTCCATCTTCTTCCAACTCTATCGATCAATGGCTCGTGCCCGATGAGGCCACCATTCATTTGATTGGAGATACTATGCCTCTCTCACCAGCTGAAGCTACTTATGAGGCTATCCAGTCATCCCCCGAGGACCACTTGGATGTGGCCTCTGTGGTAATCTGCAGTAGGAACTGACAGCTGTAACAATCCTCACACAAAACTCACTCAAGAAGTGCAGAGAAGAAGAGAAGAATGTAGTCAATAATCACTCATGAACACAAAAAATGGAGAATAGCAGTATAATCATACATCAGCTGTGAGCTGTCACTGTGAATAATGAACACAATACAATAACTGTCAATAGAATTCAAACTAAGCTAAGTTCATTCGAATTCATCCTTAGTGTCTAGCTTGGATAACATTGGAGACATCATCCAATCAGCAGTATCAGTCATAAATGGTCAAAGGTCAGTCAAATGAGTCTAACTGAGTCTAACAGAACCATCTAGGCATCAATAAGGGGATGGAGACTCCAAGAAGGGCACATGAGGCTGTCAAAAGGTCAAGTGGCACTCCAAAACTAGCTAACTAGGAGCTACAGGCAGTTAGGATGAGCAATCAGTGGAAGAAGTACTCAATTAATGCTCTAACTGACTGTCAAACTCCCGGTAGGTGAGATAAAGCGCTCTAACTGAATGATAACTCTTGGTAGGTGAGAAAAGGTGCACATGTCATGCAGGTGAGTCAAACAGGGGGCATCAGGTAGGTAGAATGGCTACTGAGGGATGAATATAGGCTCTAAGGAGATGAAATTAGGCTCTAGGTGCTGGGGAGACCACCAAAATGATGACTGGATGCATGCAGTTTCATGCAAATGCATGCATGATGACTGGATGCATGCAGGCATGCAAATATGAAAAATGATGGGAGAATATTCCAACACCCCCCTTGCAAGCTATACTATGAGGTAATAACTGAAAACTGAAAAATAGGGCCCTAGTGACTGAGACCAAAGATCACCCCATACAACAATCTAAATAATAAATGAGGAAAGATGGAAAACCCAGTGGGAAGAAATCCCTCCCTCAAAATAGACTAGAGGATGCTAATGTAGCATGTCATCACTCACCCCGAGAAGAGATCTAAGGTAAGTGAACCACTTCACCGTGAAGGTCTTGGTGAAGATATCTGCAATCTGCTCTTCCGTCGGAAGGTAGAGCAGTGAGATTATCCGATCATGCACTAATCCTCTGATGTAATTCATGTGTATCTCAATGTGTTTGGTTCTCTATCTCATAATCAGATCTGTGGAGATCCTGATGGCACTCTGATTGTCACAATAGATGATAGATCGAGTACTGAATCGAAACCCAAACTCTGATAAGATGCCCCGCAACCAAATGCACTGTGTGGTTGCATTTACTGCACCTCAATGCTCGGCCTCTACTAAAGAAAGAGCTAAAGCAGTCTGCTTTTTGCTCGACCAACATATAGGTCCAGATCCAATCATGAAGACAAAACTAGATGTAGACTTCCGATCTAAGCTATCTCCAGCCCAATCAGAGTCAGTATATCCAACTAGGTTCAACGGACACCCAGCTGAATAGTGAAGACCATGAGTCTTGGTACCTTGCACATAGTGCAAGATCCTCTTTGTTGCCTTCCAGTGAAGCTCATGAGGCTCCTGCATGTATCTGGAGACAGCACTAACTGCATAGGATAGATCAAGCCGACTATGTGTAAGAAACAATAGGCTACCAATCAACTGTCGATACAAGGTACTATCTACCAAAGGTGTAGAAGATCCATCCTCAAGGTTGATCCCTGAAAGAAAGGGGAATGCAATTGGTTTGCATTTGCTCATATGGAACCTATCAAGCAGATCTGAAGCATACTTGGATTGAGAAACTTTGATTCCTGAATCACTCTGAGTGACTTCAAGACCAAGAAATTGCTTCAGCAATCCCAGATCTGACATGGAGAGGAGTTGTGCAAAGCAGTTTTTATAGATATAATACATGAAAAATTGCTCCCAGTAATCAACAAATCATCAACATAAAGTACAATGAGAAGTAAGTAGTTACCATCATGTCTCATGTAGACATTCGAATCTGATTTGCACCTCTGAAAATCTTTTGAGAGCAAGAAGGAATCCATCTTGGCATACCAAGCTCAGGGAGCTTGATTAAGCCCATACAAGGACTTCCTCAATCTGAAAACAAGTGAAGTATCATCAATATACCCCTCGGGTTGCTTCATGTATATCTCCTCCTCTAGATCTCCATGAAGGAAAGCACTCTTGACATCCATATGATGCACTTCCCAGTGCTTGGATGCAACAAGATCAAGACCAGGACAGATGGAATCCATCTTAGCAACACGAGCGAATGTCTCAGAATAGTCAATCCCATGAACTTGGGAAAAACCTCTTGCAACAATCTAGCCTTGTACTTGTTGGAGACTCCATCTGAATCCATCTTAGTTCTATAGATCCACTTGCATTGAACAAGTTTCCTTCCAGGTGGGAGAGAAATAAGCTCCCAAGTCTCATTTCTTTAAATAGATTGATACTCTTCTTCCATAGCAGCTACCCATCTCGGATCTTGGGAGGCTTCAAAGTATGTATTTGGATCAGATCCAATCATAAGAAATAATCTATCAACTAGAAATGGATCTGAGGGAGAGAGTGTAGTTCTTGTATCATGAAGATCGGATCTATCTTTGACAAGATCAACGGTGGAGACAGGAGTAGTGGTGGCCCAGGTAGCAATAGGAGATGAAACTTTAGGTGCTAGATCTTCAGGTTCTTGTGGATCTGGATCTAGCATTCACACTTCTTCAAGAGTCCTCTTTTTCTCAATCTTCTTTGGTGGATCCTTGCCTTTCAAGCAACCATTGCAGGTGCCATGAGAAAACTTGTCATTTGGAAGACCTTCAACCACATTTTTAGCTTGCATGTATTGCCAATGCTTGTAGTTGAGATGTCCAAATCTCTCATGCCACAATCTGCTTTCTTCATTGGCATGAGTATGGAGAGAAGATGGTTTTGAGAGAGGTAAGAAGTGTGAAAACTCATAGATTTTTGAAGTGCGATTTGCAACTCCCTTTGCAATGATCTTGCCTGAAACCATGTTTTGTATCTCGACTTCATTTGGAGAGAAGATCACTCTCTTGGGCTCTCCAATATGAGTCATTTGGTACACTAAAAATAGATTTTCTGTGAGAAATGGAACATAAAGTACATCTAAGAAGTAGCCATGGTCAATATTGATCCTTCCAATCCCCTCATAGGAGACTTATGAATCATTGCCCAACATGATGGAAGGGACAACTGAGCATTCGAAGTTGGAGAAGAGATCTTTGGAGGAAGACTTATGTCTTGATGCTCTTGAATCTATGATGAATGAGGACTCTTTTGATGCACTTGCGATGAGAGAATGGCATCTTTCTTTGTCCTCATATTTAGAGGGTTCGGTATCTTGCTTCCTTTCACATGCAAGTACAGGGAGATTGTTCTTCTCAAGTAATTGAGCCATCAAATCTATATTTTTCATCATACAAGAACTCTCAGGATGAAATCCTCAATGACAATATGTGCACTTGGATATCTCTTTCTAAGATTGCTTATTGTTCTTTGAATTTGAAGCTCCATCTAACTGATATGGAACATCTTTTGTCTTTGTATCATTCGCTCTATTTTCAATTACTTTTGCTTGCCTTTTGCATTCACTCTTTTGGCCTCAGTAGTTGTAAGGGATGAATCCAACTTTGGTTTTATCATTCCCATGGAGATTAACTTCTCCTCCTCTTGTGTGGGAGATTGGATGAAGTCATCAAGTGTAGGAAACTTCCATTTTGGAATGGACATCTTCGTTGACTGAAATGTGGAGACAAAAAGTGAGAAATTTGGCCCCAATTTTGAGAGAATGGCAAGTATGAGTTTTTTTTCTTCTTTCACTATCTCATATCTCTTAAACTGTGAAATCAAGCTTTTGAACTTGGTTAGGAAAGCATTGATGGATTCGAAGCTTTCAAGACTCAATGAGATGAGTTCATTCTCCAATTTATGGCCTTTCAAATCATCTTTCTGTCCAAAGAGGCATTCAAGCTTGTCCCAAACCTCTTTTGGAGATGTTAATTCGATGACATGGAAGTGAAGATCTTCAGAAATTGAGAGAAGAAGTAAGCCTACTGCTTCATCAAGCCTATCCAAGTACTTGGATTTCTCTACTGCACTGAGGGATTCGACCATAGTTCCATTTAATATCCTGGTGAAGCTCTTGGACCTCGTGAAGATGGTCATCTTGGCCTTCCATTCGACATAGTTGGAAGAACTATTTTTAGATCCATTTGGAGCAGTGGAGTTCGAATTGAAGAGGAATTCGAATGGATGAATAAACCTGCAAAACAAGAAGAATTATGTTGATGGAGATTTGCTACACTTCGAATGAACACTGCCTTAGGATACTGAGCACATATGACTAAGTCCTTCACACCTAGATAGACCTCATTGGATTGCTCCAGTGAATTCAAGGTAATGGCACCAGGATTTGTTGTGGAAACTCAGAGGCTTATGGCGCTCAAGTGAAATACAGCTACTCAATGAAATGTTGCTGCTGCAAATGTTGCAATTCAAATAGCTGTTGCAAGCTCTCATACCATGTGATAATCTGTAGTAGGATCTGACAGCTGTAACAAGCCTCACACAAAAATCACTCAAGAAGTGCAGAGAAGAAGAGAAGAATGTAGTCAATAATCACTCATGAACACAGAAAATGGATAATAGCTGTATAATCATACATCAGCTGTGAGCTGGCACTGTGAATAATGAATACAATAGAATAACTGTCAATAGAATTCAAATTTAGATAAGGTCATTCGAATTCATCCTCAGTTTCTAGCTTGGATAACATTGGAGACATCATCCAATCAGCAGTATCAGTAATAAATGGTCAAAGGTCACTCAAATGAGTCTAACTGAGTCTAACAGAACCATATAGGAATGAATCAGGGGATGGAGACTCCAAGGAGGGTGGATGAGGCTGTCAGAAGTTTAAGTGGCACTCCAGAACTAGCGAACTAGGAGATACAGGCAATTAGGATGAGCAATGAGTGGAAGAACTGCTCAAGCAATGCTCTAACTGATTGTCAGACTCCTGGTAGATGAGATAAGGCACTCTAACTAAATGATAACTCCTGGTAGGTGAGAAAAGGCGGACATGTCATGCAGGTGAGTCAAACAGGGCACATCATGTAGGTAGGAGGGATACTGGGGGCTGAAGAAAGGCTCTAGAGAGCTGAAATTAGGCTCTAGGTGTTGGGGAGACCACCAAAATGATGACTGGATGCATGCAAAATGCAAGCAAGCATGCAGATATGAAAAATGAATGGGAGAATATTCCAACAGCCTCTACATCTTGTTCTCTGCAGTGGATGTCATCTTCACCAGATCCTCTGCTCTAGACTATTCATTCTTATGAGTTTATTATGGATATTATGAGTACGGATGAGCCTACGTGGGAAGACCTTCACCATCGATCGTATTTCCTACCCCCATTGGATTCTATGGAGAACTCTATTACAACCATTTTTGCACCGGATGTCTATCTCTTCCCACAGTCATCGATCCTCACTTGCGATATGGTTACGGAAGGCAACATGGCAAACATCACGCCCACCATCCTGATTGATATCTTGGTTACACCTGGCGTCGTGGAACATATCCGCATTGTCCAGACTTGCTCTCCTGAAGACCTCACGACATTCACGGCCTTATTCAAACAATTTCGCGACGTCTTCACATGGACCTATGAGGAAATGCCCGGGATCAATCCTGCCATTGTTTCGCATGAGATCAAAACTTATCCCGGCGCTAAACCTATCTGCCAAAAATTACAACCAGTACACCCTCGAAAAACTACGGCAATTAAAGATGAGATTGAAAATCTCTTGAACGTCGGATTCATCTATCATGTTCCTTTAACAGAATGGGTCTCCAATGTCATCCCTATGGCCAAGAAGCAGGGTACTATTAGGGTTTGTGTCGACTATAGGGACCTGAACAAGGTTTGTCCTAAGGACAATTACCCTACTCCCTTCATCGATCAGATCATCGACAATTGCATCGGAAGCGTCATCTTCTCATTTATGGATGGATTTCCCGGTTATAATCAAATAGAGATCCAACCGGCTGACCAACACAAGACCATGTTCATCTTCCCCTGGGGTACTTTTTCATATCGTAAACTCCCCTTTGGTCTTAAAAATGTTGGTGCTACATTGCAGTGGGCAATGTCGTATGCTTTTCATGATGTAAAAGACTTTATGGAGCCTTATCTTGACGATCTCCCTACCGACTCGCACCGTCGCGAGTTCCACATCAATCATCTGACGGTTGTATTCCTCAAATGTAAGCGGTATAACATCCGTCTGAATCCTCACAAGTGTATTTTTTGCGTCAAATTAGGACGCCTCTTAGGTTTTATCGTTTCAAAGGATGGGATATGCATTGATCCCTTGAAGGTGGATGCCACTGTTGCTCTCCCACCTCCTACCGATATCACGGAACTACAAATTTTGCAAGGAAAGGCAACTTACCTATGGCATTTTGTCCGTAATTTTGCTCAAAATACACAGGGCTATATGCGATTGTTGAAGAAGGACGTCCCTTTCATTTGGGACGACCAGGCCTAGAAATCCTTTGACAACTTGAAGTCTTCCATTACTCACGCCCCTGTGCTCCAACTGCCCAATTACTATAAGGATTAAATCCTTTATCTTGCCGCTTCTGCCACCACGATCACCATGGTCTTGGTCCAGGAAGAAAACAATGCCCAGGAACATGTGATCTATTACCTCAGTAAGGGTCTTATTGACTCTGAAACCAATTACTCACATGTCAAGAAACTCGCTCTCGCGGCAGTCATTTCCATCCAAAAGTTTCGTCACTACATCCTACTCAACACCACTATAGTTATTGCTTACTCGAACCCCGTGTACCACGTCCTTACACGTTAGGTGCTCGGGGGCAAGTATTCACGCTGGATCGTGATACTTCAGGAATTTGACCTCCTCTTCAAGAAAGCTAAGTCAAAGAAATCCTTGGTGTTTGCGGAGCTCATTTGTGATCTTCCCCGTGTTGATATGGGAATTGATCCCATCGACTCCCTTCCAGACGAGTCATTGTTTCTCATCAGCACATCTGACCCATGGTATGGAGATATCACATTATATCTTCAAACCCAACAATTCAACCCCCAACTATCTTGTGACAACCGTCGTCGTATCCGCCACCATGTCAAGTATTACTTGATCATCAATGATACATTGTATCGTCGTGGCGAAGACTCTATCCTTCGACGTTGTTTAACACACGAAGAGGCTGAACACGTAGTGAATGACTGTCACTCCAGGGCTTGTGGCGGTCATCTTTATGGGATGCCTACAACCCAGAAAATACTATGCGCAAGATACTACTGGCCTTCGATCTTCAAGGACTGTATTGAGGCAGTTAAGAAGTGTCCTCCATACCAGCACTTTCAATTTAAAAAGTGCTCCCATACAGCCCCTCTCCATCCGGTTATTTATGTCTGCCCCTTTGCTAAATGGGGCATAGATTTCATGCACTGTAAGCCTACCTCGGTCGGGGGGCATGGTTACGTCATTATAGCCATCGATTATTTCACTAAATGGGCCAAGGCGATGCCTACGTACAATGAGGATAGAAAAACCGCTGCACTCTTCATGTTTAACCATGTCATTGTGCAATTCGGAGTCCCGCAAGCCATCGTTACAGTTAACGAATCTCACTTTCAAAACAATATGGTAGATGAATTGAGCGCTAGATTGGGTTTTCGCCATGAGAATGCAACCCCATATTAATCACAGTCCAATGGACAAGTAGAGGCCATCAATAAGGTCTTGAAAACCATGGTTCAATGCATGGTGGGTACTCACAAATCAAACTGGCATAACATGCTCTTTTCTGCCCTATGGGCATATAGGACCTCCGTTAAGACTGCCACCGGGTTCACACCTTTCCAACTAGTTTACAGATTGGAAACAGTTCTACCAATAGAGTGCGAGATTCCATCACTAAAACTCGCATTCGAACTTCTCCCGCACACCACTGCCAAGGAAGAACGCTTCCTTCACTTGGAAAAACTCGACGAAACCCGCTGCAATGCTACTCTTTCCAATGAAATGCATTAAATCCTAGTACGATAAGTCAGTCAAACCTCGTGTCTTTAACAAGGGGGATTTGGTCCTCACATATGACCAGAAACATGATAAGTTGGGGGCAAGAAAGTTTGAGTCCATGTGGCACGGGCCATATGTTGTAAAACGTGTCTTGGAGAAGGGAGCTTACGGGCTCGAGGATTATGATGGAATATCTCTAGGGGATCCTCGCAATGGGCTCTACCGGAAGAGATACTACTCTTGAGTTTTCACACATTAGTATATTGAATATATTGTGCATGGTGTGTGTTTTGTGTGGTGTGAAACTTTGCTTTAGTGTGCTAGGATCTTGGTTTTACACTTATGTCATGTTCTGCCTATATGTGTAGATGGAAACCTGCCTTGGATTTGTTGACGACGCCAACCAACATACCCGCAGCCTTGCTTCAGTAGCTTGGGTACTTTATTCCCCTACCGATGAGCTCATTAATTCGGGAGGGAGTTGTCTAGGGAGCGCAACCAACAACATCGCAGAATATCATGCGGTGATTGGACTCTTAACTGACGCTCTTTCCCTTGGTATGGACCACATTGTCGTCGACCTCGACTCACAATTAGTGTTCTCCCATCTTAACAGTGTCTACGCCATCCGTGATCCCACATTACTCTGTCTTTTTCGATGAGTACGTCTCTTGGAGAGGTCCTTCGAATCTATTCAGTACCTTCACATTTCAAGAGACATGAACACTGCTGCTGATTCCATGGCCAATTTCATATTGGACTGGTACATTGCACATACATGAAAACATTCATAAACATAAAAGTGGCATGACATGTACATAATGCATAAACAAGCACATAAACAAGATCCCATAATCATCCATAAAAACACGATGTATAAATATGCCATAGAGATTTTATATATCATAATCAAAATGTAATACTGATACAAAATCTGAATCATATAAGATTTCAGTAGATATCCTCCGATACAAAATCTGAAGCCTATAGATTTCAGTACATAAACATATACACGTGGGCCTACTCCACATAATGCTCATGGTAACAGATGATCACCCTCACTACTTTCCTAAGTAGCGTGCCAAAACGTTCAGACACTCCAACGGTCTGGCGCTGGTATCGGCGAGGTAGATCATGAACCCTAGGATCTGGAATGTCTAGGGTCAAACGCTGGAGTTTCTCCTCCAACTCATCTAGCTCCTTTACAGCATCGCGCGCTGCGGCACCCAACACTAGCACTGCTACTCTCCGTGCAATCGGAGATATACCCACTGGTCATGACAGGGCTGCATCTGCATCAAACACATGTCAACCATCAGCACTACTCCAAAAACATCAAATACATATAAAATGAAAAACACAGCAAAGTTTTCGTTCTTACCAATGTCACCCCACTGCGTCCCCTCAGGAACCACTAGGTCTGGATCTCCCCTGAAATTGGTCTCGTCGTATGGATATTCCTCTACCATGAGGAGTTGACCCCTCAACCACTGGAAGAAGGGTTCACCAAAAGTGATAATGGGACCACCGCCACCATGGCTAGCCAGCACCTCGGTCCAACGCATCATGTGTGGATCTCTCGGATCTAGATCCTCTATGTCAACCTGTGGGCGCAGATGAGGCACCCGCTCGAGGAAGAACGAAACTACAACCGAGCCATAACCAAATTGTTTCAACGCCCCTCACTTACACTTGGTGAGTTGTTCTCGCAAGCTCGCGAGAAGTCCCTAATGCCAGTTGAAAACTGTTGGATCCATACACTCCTCAACATACATCATCGAGTACTTGCTCGCCAAATGAGCAGATCTACTGTCGGCCACCCTCACTATGCTAAACAAAACTGTGCGAAGAGGTCGATCTCTAACCTCTTTGATGGCAATATTCCCACCTACCATCTAGGTGTCGTCAATGCACCATTGGTCGATCAAATCCTCCACGGTACGATCACCTCCTCGTGATCCTGATAATGATACAGGATTCCCCCGTCGAGACAGCCCAATCAAGAAATAGATATCCTCGATATCTATCATCAAGGTATGAACACCAATCTGAAAATGCTGCTGCACCGGATCCCAACATTGGATCAAGTGCTCCAATAACAACACTTGGGCCCTCATGCCAGGAACCTGGAAGTAATTGATTAATCTATAATTCCTCAATGCGCCCATGCATTGAGGGTCATTTTCCGCTTGGACATCTTCAATCTCATGTTCTCATTCGCGCCATTCGACCATTGTGTTCACTTGAAACCTACCCAAAAGTCCATAAGAACATCATTAGGACCTTTCCAAACCATTAAAAACATCAATTTTTGTTTATATTTTGAATTTTCCATGTGGACTTGCACCGGCGTAGCCCATCCTTTCTGACAATGCAACGTCGACGCAAGACATCTTTTCAGGATTTGCGCCAACGCACCCTCGGCACAATTCCTAAAAGGGGCGACTGCGCCGGTCCCTGGGCGCAATATCTTCCATTAAACAAGCTCAAAACTCAAAAAAATGAAAGAAGTGTCCTCCATACCAGCACTTTCAATTTAAAAAGCGCTCCCATCCAGCCCCTCTCCATCCGGTTATTTCCGTCGGCCCCTTGCTAAATGGGGCATAGATTTCATGCACTGTAATCCTACCTCGGTCGGGGGGCATGGTTACGTCATTGTAGCCGTCGATTATTTCACTAAATAGGTCGAGGCGATTCCTACGTACAATGAGGATGGAAAAACCGTTGCACTCTTCATGTTTAACCATGTCATTGTGCGATTCGAAGTCCCATAAGCCATCGTTACAGTTAACGGATCTCACTTTAAAAAAAAGATGGTAGATGAATTGAGCGCCAGATTGGGGTTTCTCCATGAGAAATCAACCCCATATTAACCACAGTCCAATGGAAAAGTGGAGGCCATCAATAAGGTCTTAAAAACCATGGTTCAACGCATGGTGGGTACTCACAAATCAGACTGGCATAACATGCTCTTTTCTTCCCTATGGGCATACAGGGCCTCCGTTAAGACTGCCACTGGGTTCACACCTTGCCAACTAGTTTACGGATTGGAGGCATTTCTACCAATAGAGTGCGGGATTCCATCACTAAAACTCGCATTCAAACTTCTCCCACACACCACTGCCAAGGAAGAACGCTTCCTTCACTTGGAAAAACTCGATGAAACCCGCCGCAATGCTACTCTTTCCAATGAAATGCATTAAATCCTAGTACGATAAGTCAGTCAAACCTCGTGTCTTTAACAAGGGGGATTTGGTCCTCACATATGACCAGAAAAATGATAAGTTGGGGGCAAGAAAGTTTGAGTCCATGTGGCACGGGCCATATGTTGTAAAACGTGTCTTGGAGAAGGGAGCTTGCGAGCTAGAGCATTATGATGGAATATCTCTAGGGGATCCTCGCAATGGGCTCTACCTGAAGAGATACTACTCTTGAGTTTTCACACATTAGTATCTTGAATATACTGTACATGGTGTGTGTTTTGTGTGGTGTGACACTTTGATTTAGTGTGCTAGGATCTTGGTTTTATGCTTATGTCATGTTCTGCCTATATGTGTAGATGGAAACCTGCCTTGGATTCGTTAACGATGCCAGCTGACATACCTGCAACCTTGCTTCGGCAGCTTGGGTACTTTATTCCCCTACCGGCGAGCTCATTAGTTTGGGAGGGAGTTGTCTAGGGTACGCAACCAACAACGTCGCAGAATATCACGCGGTGATTGGACTTTTAACCGACGCTCTTTCCCTTAGTATGGACCACATTGTCGTCCACCTCGACTCGCAATTAGTTTTCTCCCATCTTAACCATGTCTATGCCATCCATGATCCCACGTTACTCTGTCTTTTCCAACGAGGACGTCTTTTAGAGAGGTCCTTCGAATCTGTTCAGTACCTTCACATTTCAAGAGACATGAACACCGCTGTTGATTCCATGGCCAATTTCATATTGGACTGGTACATTGCACATACATGAAAACATTCATAAACATAAAAGTAGCACGACATGTACATAATGCATAAACAAGCACATAAACAAGATCCCATAATCATCCATAAAAACACGATGTATAAATACGCCATAGAGTTTTTATATATCATAATCAAAATGTAATACTAATACAAAATCTGAAGCATATAAGCTTTCAGTAGATATCCTCCGATACAAAATCTGAATCCTATAGCTTTCATTACATAAACATAAACACGTGGGCCTACTCCGCACGATGCTCATGGTAACAAATGATTGCCCTCACTACTTTCCTAAGTAGCGTGCCAAAACGTTCAGACACTCCAATGGTCTGGCATTGGTATCGGCAAGGTAAATCATGAACCCTAGGATCTGGAATGTCTAGGGTCAAGCGTTGGAGTTTCTCCTCCAGTTCATCTAGCTCCTCTACAGCATCGCGCGCTGCGGCACCCAGCACTAGCACTACTATTCTCCGTGCAATCGGAGATATACCCGCTGGTCGTGACGGGGCCACATCTGCATCAAACACATATCAACCATCAGTACTACTCCAAAAACATCAAATACATATAAAATGAAAAACACAGTAGAGTTGTCGTTCTTACCAATGTCACCCCACTGCGTCCCCTCAGGAAGCACTAGGTTTGGATCTCCCCTGAAATCGATCACGTCGTATGGATATTCCTCTACCATGAGGAGTTGACCCCTAAACCATTGGAAGAAGGGTTCACCAAAAGTTATAATGGGACCCCTTCCACCATGGCTGGCCAGCACCTCGGTCCAATGCATCATGTGTGGATCTCTCGGATCTAGATCATCTATGTCAACCCGTGGGCGCAGATGAGGCACCCGCTCGAGGAAGAACGAAACTACAACCGAGCCATAACCAAACTAGTTCAGTGCCCTGCACCGACACTTGGTGAGCTATTCTCGCAATCTCGTAATAAGTCCCTCACGCCAATTGAAAATTGTTGGATCCATACACTCCTCAGCATACCTCATCTAGTACTTGCTCGCCAGATGAGCAGATCTACTATCGGCCACCCTCACTATGATAAACAAAACTGTGCGAAGAGGTCGATCTCTGACCTCTTTGATGGGAATCTTCCCACCTACCATCTAGGTGTCGTCAGTGCAACATTGGTCAATCAAATCCTCCACGGTACGATCACCTCCTCGTGATCCCTATAATGATACGGGATTCCCCCGTCGAGACAACCCAATCAAGAAATAGATATCCTCGATATCTATCGTCAAGGTATGAACACCAATCTGAAAATGCTACTGCATCGGATCCCAACATTGGATCAAGTGCTCCAATAACAACACTTGGGCCCTCATGCCAGGAACTTGGAAGTAATTGATTAATCTACAATTTCTCAATGCGGCCATGCATTGAGGGTCATTTTCCACTTGGGCATCTTCGATCTCATGCTCTCATTCGCGCCATTCGACCATTGTGTTCACTTGAAACTTGCACAAAATCCCATAAGAACATCATTAGGACCTTTCCAAACCATTAAAAACATCAATTTTTGTTTATATTTTGAGTTTTCCATGTGGACTTGCACCGGCACAGCCCGTCCTTTCTGACAGGGCGACGTCGGCTCAAGACATCTTTTCGGGATTTGCGCCGAGGCACCCTCGGCATAGTTCCCGAAAGCGGCGACTACGCCGGTCCCTGGGTGCAATATCCCCCATTAAGCAAGCTCAAAACTCATAAAAATGAAAGAAAATGCAAAATGTAATTCGCTGAAAGGAAAGGCTGCAGAATTTAGGGTTACCTGACACTAACGGCACGGGAAACGGCTGATCATGGATCCTGCAATCGACTATTGAAAATCGCTCTCCAAAGGTCACTTTCACTCTTCAACTTGGAAAAAAACAATAGTAATTCTTTTTTACTATTTGGCCCTATTTATATTGAAAAATGGAATATTCCTTTTTTAATTTATTTGTTATTGGGTTATTTTCCCTATAGTTGAAAGTGTTTTGCACGTCTGAACATCGACTAATCGACTATTTTGACCTAGTTTTGGGATATTTGCAGGTGCGGTAAGATGCTATAAATGATTGTTCATGTTTGTAGTCTTTTCACACTCGATGTCAGGTGTGAACAACTCTTCGAGTGTTTTTTGTGTCGTTATCCCGCTCATTAAAACCAATTAATGACGACACCGAGCTAACTATTTGTTCCTTCTCGTGCTCGTAAAACGATGAGAATAAGTTACGGAGTTATCTTTTATCACTTTTTCGGGCTCATTAAAATTCCACGAAAAAGGAACCCCTCGGAGTCATTTTTTAAGCTCTTTTTAGGCTCTCTAAATATGAAAAGATCGCCAAGCGAACTTGATACGTTCACGCTTGTAAAAGAATTTGAATAATCATCTTTCTGGTGATAGTTTACCCCTTTTTCGGACCAGGAGGCACTATTTACGAAAAAGGAGCACTCCATCCAATCATGGTTGTAAGAGTTATCTTTCGCATTAGTTTACCCTTTTTTGGGCGAAGAGACTAACCTTACGAATAAAGGACTTTTGGAGTCTTCTTTACTTCTTTTCAGACTCTTTAAACATGAAACGATGTCGAGTTTACCTTCTTTGGACTCTTTAAAATATGACATAGAAGGGCCCGTTATGGGACGAACCCCTCCTATCCTAGGTTCATAAAACATTTGGGATTGGACTCATCCATGGAATGAGCTATCTTGAGCATCTGTTACCCTCCTCAAACTTGTTAAAAAACAAAAGAGGTACTCATCAATCATGATGGGGAATAGGGTTGAGATTGTGTTCATTATAGTTGTGGCAGTACATAGTCGCTCTTGAACATGGCACTTATTTGCATTTGCATTCAGTACTTGGGTTATCCGTTTGTCTTCGAGTTTTGCTAGTTCCATGAGTCTTGTCACTCCTTTGGGTCATCCAAAGAATGCTTCCAACATCAGTGGCATTATGGGTTGTTATCATTCTCGTCGTTTCAATACTGCCAATTCATGCCATGCCCATGTTCAAGAGATGTTCGTTATTCATCATCTTCAATCATTGTACCTTCTTTCACATTGGTTTTACCCTGAGTCAATCTTACACATCACTGTACTTTCTAATTCACTCCAAACATATGTGATCATGTTTCGTGTCGATGATGGGGGATTCATCATGGCCCTCCTTCGATGGGTTCATCCTTGTTGAATTCAACACATCATCCAAGGATAGAATCTAGAAACCAAATCAAGTACCTTGGGCCTGCATGCCTCAATGGCAGGTTACCTCCCTTTCAACATGAGTTTACATCATTGACTCTTGATTGAAAGATTCCGTTGAGTGTTCAACCTCAACTCATTAATTCACATTCGATGGTATGTACTATGATACCTTGGGAATCATTGACATTAATGGTGATCTGCCTCGCACTCGTTAATGGTATACATCAATGACCTTTAATCGAGTGGTTTCTGCCATGTCTGACTCCAAGACATTGTAATCACATGGATAGATTCATATCATTGAGGGTTCGTCCTAAATACCATGGGTTGTTTTCTATTTCACCCAGGTTTGCGATGGAGATTGTTTGAGTCATATCACACGGATCCACTTTGTATTGGTCGGTCGTGGTCGTGTCATCATCTCATCATGGATCTACGATTGTGTCTAGTAGCCATGATTGTGTTCAGTCGGTTTTTACTACCATGGATCTGCATTGTATTGGTCACTAGCCATGTTGTGAGTCATGTGAGACTGGGTTCTCAGAGTCAGTAGTACTGCAGCGGCACCTTCCATCCAACAAGTCCTTTCCATCTATCCTGCAAAGCATATCACCTGTCTCATTTTTCCAGCTTCATGCTTTGGGGGGCATTCTGTTACACCTAAATATCGTCATCATGAGTCTCATGTTAACTCAGTGCCTTGATCCCTAAAGTTTCCCTGACCTCGTGTCATCTAGAGCAAGTTGTGGACCCATTGTCCATGTTTTCTAGTTAGGTCGACGCAGCTTGTCTTCCAGCAAGATGCGCCTAACTAGGCTCGACGCATAATTCCATCTGGAAACCTACGCCAGTGGCTCAAGTTGCCTTCATGCAACCTGTGCCTGCCCCTTCCTGGCACAAATTTCCCTCATGTTGCATGCATCGGGGTTGGTTAAAATGGATAAATGGAAACTTCGAGCGATTTATCAAAGCTTGATGAGGTGGATCTCTATCCCTAACTTCTGGGTGAGTTGTCCTTCGGTTCCCTAACCTCTAAGGAAGATCCCTTAGTCCTCTCCCATCATTTCTCAACCTACTCTATCCACTTGGTCCTATAAATATGAAGCTCCTCCCCATTCCAAATGGAGGAAGGTCTATAACACTCTCATGCTGGTGGAATTGGCTTAGGTGATTCTTGCACATCCTTGGGAGTCCTACTTCATACTTGGAGGCTTTGGCTTGGCTTGTTGGAAGGAAGGTTGCAACATTAAGGCTTAGGTTGTAATGTTCTTCTCTATTGTACTCTCTTTCATTACAGTCAATATAATATCTTCCCATATATTTTATTGTGTTGATAACGTGTAGAGCATACTTCCTTAACTATTAGCTTAGATTAATCATATGAAATATATGTTTTTACTGCTTGGTCAACAGGGTTTTGCAGCTGCAGATCTGAAGGCTCTGGAGCATTGGATCAACCAAGGAGCAAAGAGATCGTAAATATTAGGTAAGACATCCGTTTAATGATTTATGATTCTATTGATCTAGGGAAGTCGGTTCCATTCTGTACTTATTTTTTCTAGATCTAGTTAGACTAGGGAGATTCGGCCTTAAGTCCGCTTAGGTAGATTGTCCGAAAACAGTCACCCACAATCAAATTAGACTGCATATAGCCTTGAGTCACCATATTCGAATAAATCCAATGAAAACGAAGGAAAGGCTACCTTTATCATTGGAGTGAATAATAGTTATCCAACTATAGTCAATCAAAATCAAACATATTCATCCCACAACATTAACATTATTGTTCAACCATAAAATTGGCCATGGTTTTAAAGTACACTACAATTTGACATAAGTCCACCAAGATGAATGTCGCACTGCGATGTAAACATTGAGGAATGTAGCAATTCCACAAAATTCGATGAATATGAATATACAATACATCATCACTAAATATCAAGAACATTGCAATAAAGAAAAACCATTGAGGAATGTCGAAAGGTGACATAACCCTTAATGAATACCTCAATGCAACATAACCTTTGTGCTGGTTATGGAGCCTGATATTCCTGATTCAAAGGTCGTGTTTCAACCATGTCTAGATCCCAGCCCATGACGTGGGGATGTGGGGGGGATTTCCCTCCCACTATAATCACCATGGGGGTTCAAGGGAAACGACACCATAGTGAAATTTCAAAAAAAAATGCCTTGTAAAATGTTGTAATTTCATAGTCATGACTTGGTCAACAATAGGTGATTTACGGGTCCATGGTATTGGGCATCCCGTGGTATTTTCCCATGGTAATCCCTCTTTAAAAGGAAGGCATTGTAATACGGTTTTCTATTGTAGTATTGTAAATATCTTTGTGATTGTGTGAGAGAGAATGTGAGAGAGTGAAGAGGAAGTTGGAACAGATGTGCTACAGGTTGTATCCCTTCATTTGCTGGATAAACTAATAAAAGGACTGGCAATTTCTCTGTGGATGTATCCCATATTGGGTGAACCACGTATATTGGTGTCTATCTTGTATTATGTTTATGTGTTTTATTTATGCATCTTATTTTATGCTATTGTTCTGCGATCCTGTTTTTCTAACACTTTGAGAAACATAAATAATCACATAAGTCAATGCAAACTTACATCATAATACGACAAAACCATTAGGGGATGTCACAATTCTACATAACCCTTCAAGAATGTTGCAATGTGACATAACAATAGTCATCCATGGTCAAACATTGTGACTTCTAGCCAACCATAACCAAAACATAGTCTCTCATTGTCAACCAAAGTCAACTATAGTCAAACATGATTAAATATAATTAACCATAGTCAACCGTAGTTAAACATGGTTAACCATCGTTAAACATGGTTAACCATTGTTAAACATGGTCAACCATGGTCAGTGAAGGTCATAGTAAGCTAACCATGGTCAATTGTGGTAAAACATGGTGAACCATAATCAAACATGGTCAAGAATTCTCAACCATATTCCACCATATTAACCATGGTCAACTATATTCAATCATATTAACTATGGTTAATCAAAGTCAAGCATGGTAAATGACTTTCAAACATGCTTGGTCATGGTCAATCGAATCTCAACTATAGTCAAACATAGTTAACTGCAATTAACCATGGCCAATCATGGTTACCCATATCAACCATCCTCAACCATAGTCAACCAAAGTCGACCATAATCTTATATTATCAACCAAATTCATTTGAAGTCAATCGGTATCGTCCATACTCAACCATAGTTTATTATTATATTATTATTTTTTATTTTTTTTTTCCATGTGGTTCACTTTAATCGACTGCGTCGACCGCTACATCCACGAAATAATTTCTGACGGACCCACCCGAAGGGGCCTCACGCCTGCGGCCGCTGCGAGCCTAACCCCAAGAGGGTCTATGAGGATGGATCCCGTGACCTCGCATGCTGGGAGGCCTAACTTCCGGGAACACAACCGATCGAGCTAACTCTTGGGGCTATTATTATTTTTATTATTATTATTTATATTATATTTTTTTTTTTGATAATATTATTAATATTCTAATATTATTTCTATACTACTAATATTTATCTATTATTATTATTATTATTATTTGGATTATATATATATATATATATATATATATATTGTAACTAGGGAAATCAAACAAGCACGAGGTTGATTCCATTTCCATACCAGTATACCCCTAGGCATACGAATATTGCCCCACACACAACACATAGGGATAGTTAAGGTTTAAACCCACCATGTCACAAGGAGTGCCACTAGTTTACACCTTGAGGCCACTTTGGATTATTACGTCGATAGGTGTGAATAACACGTATCGATGTTATTCTCTCCACTTTTGGGGATGGCTCGGTTGATCTCCAAAATCCCAAAAATATAGGAATATTCATGGTAGTCGTCATTGGTTAAGGAGCCTAACAAATGAGGATTAATTGCTAATTATTAAATGTAGATTAATTGTTAATTGTTCACTGTTCATTAAGGATTAACTATTAATCGTTGCTTGATTTCTTGGAAATCGTTCATGCGACGGTGGTTAGGTAATATGGGATTTTTATTTCATTGTTCATGTATTATTTCCCCAAGAAGTTAAAGTTTTGGTTTGACTGGAAGCCCTCTAAATAACAATGGTGAATAATTCAATCGATCGAGATTCGAATAACGTTGTCATCCAAGAGGAACTGGGATTTTGATATGCTATCGTTTTATTGGGAGCCTTCCAGAAGAGTTGGGAAGCCTACGAAAGCTCGTTACTTTGTAAGAAAATAAACCACTTCTTGTAAGAGAATATATAGATATAGATATATTATCAGTATATAAGATTTAAAGGAAGGTAGATTTATTCTAAAATAGAAATATTTTGAAGTATGTAGATATTTGTATATACGTAAGTGAGGATGGATAACCATGATGATAAATGACAATACAAAGGTTAAGATTAATATTTTATATTGCGTTTATCATGTTACTGTAGGACTCTGTAAGTTGAGGTTGTATTTTTGTAGCTATAGATTCAAGAAAATGTAGAGATGCATCATTTTCAGAGTGTTGTTTTGTGCTCTTCACAAGTTGATAAAATAACACACGACTATGTTCATAATCTTGTTGCCATATTATAGGTATATATTTTGTTTGAGCTAGGATACTAGGTATGAAATTTAATAGTCTTATCGAGCTTTCTTCTTCTTGATGTTTTTTATAACCAACAACATTTAATGTTTAGTTGTAAATGGTTTTTTCATTACCTAATTATAATTGAACGGACAAATTCACATTGTTTCTAGTATTGGTGCAAACGGATTGGCCGCACTCCTCCCATGAGTGTCCTAGAATGACTAAAAGAGGTTCACTCCATTGGATTGGTTTTACATCTTTCACAACTATTTTTACTTTGTTTTTTTCCATCTTCATTGGGCTAAGTTTGTGAGGGTTATCTATCAGCATTCACCATCCACAAACTGTGGTAATATTCATATTCTTTTTTTTTAACAGAAGAAATAAAAAGTAACTTGTTATTCCATAGTTAGAATCAAAGTTCCAACAAGTTCCTTAAACCATCCATCCAACAGTTCATGAAGATCATGAACCAAAGAGGATCCTCCAGAAAGTGCAGAACCACAAAAAAACATCCACAATATTCATAAGTACATATAGGCAGTCCCAAAAAACAGTCCCGAATAGCCGCAATTCCCAGCAAAGCTATTCGACCCAGAGTCCAAAATACCAAAAAAATAAACCCTTGTTGATCATCGGCAAAACTAGAAAAGAGAAAAGTTTCCTGCGTCCACCAGCTGGTCCGCAACAAATTCTTCAAAATAAAGGAGCCCATCCATGTCACCAATAGCTTTCTTGGACAAGACGTCCGCCAATCCATTTAATTCCCTGTAAAGATGAGAGAAAGAAATGGAAGAAAAAAAAAATTTCAAGCTATCGATTTTCATCATCTAGTTGTCCAGATTGATAACATGAAGATTGGAGGACCCATTGGCCCAATCGATCATGACACGGGAATCACCCCAAACTTTAGGGCGATAAGTTATGCTCTGGTATTGATTCCCCGACCTACTCCTATCCAAATATGTAAACAATGGTTCTATTTAATACATAAGACCATGTAACAATTGAACCTCCGTGGGGAGGGCAACAATCTTTCCTCCCAACCACCCAAGCTATGTAACCAATGGACATATTAAAACAACAACATTATTAAAGTGGTTTATTAAAGTGGTTGATATGTACCCATATTTTTCGTATTATTTTGTTCGAAGTCTAATTAAAGTATTATTTTGTTTGAAGTCTAATTGGAAATTGCATAATTTGAGTGTGGTCGGAGTATGGAGTATTCGAGAGTGTTTAATCTATTAATGGATTCAAAAACACAATTTAAATACATCCAAAATTAGATTTTACCGACCAAAACCCATCGATAGAATCCAAAAACTTAGAATAAATAGACTGCTCCCATTATGTGGTTGTCTTAATGATATATATATATATCATGTTAACAATCTCTAACCTCACGGCCACGGCTACCGCGCTTCATTACCATCGGTCCATTTTCACTTGAGGTTCTGTATTTTTTTAAAGGGTCAGAAAAGTTTTACGCCGGATCCGCTCTCACGGAGGGAGGTTTTGTTTGGAGGGAACGAACTGTTATTTTTGAAGGGCAAGAAACGTTTAACGCCGGATCCTGTTACTGTTCTTGAATCAAGGGGCGCGCGCACATTTATATCTATATTTTAGCGTGATTTTTAGGTGAAAAGATGGGTGTTCCGGCATTCTATCGATGGCTGTCGGACAAATTTCCGATGGTGATTGTAGATGTTGTGGAAGAGGAGGCAACGCAGATCAATGGCGTCACTATACCCATTGACACAGCCAAACCGAATCCCAATAACTTGGAGTTTGATAATTTATATCTCGATATGAATGCAATTATTCATCCTTGTTTTCATCCGGAAGATTGGCCTTCGCCCTCTACTTACGATGAGGTCTTTCAATGCATGTTCGATTACATAGACCGTCTATTTGCAATAGTGCGCCCCAGGAAGCTGTTATATATGGCAATTGATGGTGTTGCGCCAAGAGCAAAGATGAATCAACAGCGCTCTAGACGTTTCCGGGCGGCAAAAGATGCAGCTGATGCGGCTGCTGTGGAGGAAAGGTTAAGAAGAGAATTTGAAGCAGAAGGACGAATAATTGACCCTAAAGAGAAGTCCGAAGCGTGTGATTCGAATGTCATTACACCAGGGACAGAATTTATGGCCACATTATCTATTGCTATGCAGTATTACATACATCTCAGATTAAACTCTGATCCTGGATGGCGGAATATAAAGGTAATACTCTCTGATGCAAATGTTCCTGGTGAAGGAGAGCATAAAATAATGTCATATATTCGTCTTCAAAGAAATCTTCCTGGGTTTGACCCAAACACACGGCATTGCTTATATGGCTTGGATGCCGATTTGATTATGTTGGCTTTGGCAACTCATGAGGTGCACTTTTCAATTCTCAGAGAGGTTGTCATGACACCCTGGCAGGAAGACAAATGCTTCTTGTGTGGCCAGATCGGCCACTTGGCAGCTGAATGTGAAGGAAAAGCCAAGCGAAAACATGGAAAAAAGAACCCTATTCCCAAAAAACCATATCAGTTTCTCAACATCTGGACTTTGCGAGAATACCTAGAGTATGACTTGAGGATACCAAATTCTCCATTTCAGACAGACTTTGAACGGCTTGTCGATGATTTTATCTTTCTTTGTTTCTTCGTCGGGAATGATTTCCTACCACACATGCCTACATTAGAAATCCGAGAGGGGGCAATTAATTTGCTGATGACTGTGTACAAGAAAGAGTTCACGGCAATGGGTGGTTATTTGACAGATTCAGGCGAGGCAATTTTGAAGCGAGTGGAGCATTTTATTCAAGCTGTTGGGTCCTATGAGGATAAAATCTTTCAAAAGCGAGCTCGCCTACATCAGCGCCAGATGGAAAGAGTCAAGCGGGAGAAGGCTCAAAAAAGGAATGGAGATCATATAGATCCCAAAATCGATCCTGAATCATTAGTTCCAGTGATACCTTATCATAAAGCACGTTTAGCTTCTGGTCCTCAGCTATCACCATATCAGGTGGAGCAACCAAAGAATGGCCAACGGGCTGCTCTAAATATCAGCGAGATAGATCAGCTGGTTCATGCAACAAAGATGATACGGATTAGCGAACAGCACAACAGTGTTGCTGCAGCCACTGTTAGAGCTGAAGAGAAAGTTGATGCAGAATTTAAAAGAAAGGAAAAAAAATAGCACGGAGGAATTCCAACTTAAGCTGAAGAATGTACTTAAGGAAAAAGCAGATCTTTTCAATCGTGATGAACTAGAGGGGGATAAGGTTAGACTAGGAGAGCCTGGGTGGAAAGAAAGGTATTACAGTGAAAAGTTTATGGCCCAGACTCCAGAAAAAGTTAATGAAGTTAGAAAAGATATTGTTTTGAAATACACTGAAGGACTGTGCTGGGTTTTACGTTATTACTACCAAGGAGTATGTTCATGGCAATGGTTTTATCCGTATCATTATGCTCCGTTTGCATCTGATCTGAGTGATCTGGATCGGTTGGAGATAAGCTTTGAACTGGGGAAGCCATTCAAACCATTTAATCAGCTCATGGGAACCCTTCCAGCTGCAAGTTCAAATGCTCTTCCTGAACATTACATACCCTTGATGACTGATCCGAAATCACTTATTATTGACTTTTATCCTACTGACTTTGAGATAGACATGAATGGTAAACGCTTTGCTTGGCAAGGTGTTGCAAAATTGCCATTTATTGATGCAGCTCGCCTACTCACAGAGGTTAACAAGGTTGAATGCACTTTGACAGCAGAGGAACTGCGCAGAAATACTGTGATGTATGACTTGCTTTTTGTGACTGTGAGCCATCCTTTGGCACCATACGTTTTTTCAACTTATGATCAAGGTATCCATCTTTCAGGGCAGGAAAGACTTGAAGTAAATAAAGAAATTGATCCTAGAGCTAGTGGGGGGATGAATGGTTTCTTATGCCTTTGCGATGGAGAGGCATGCCCACCTATCTTCAATTCACCCATTAACGGGATGGAAAATATCACAAGCAATCAAGTGCTTTCTGTTATTTACAAGTGCCCACCAACACACAAACACATTACAAGGCCGCCTAATGGAGTAATACATCCAAAGAAGTCTATATGTGAGCAAGATATAAATACGCCAGCTCTATGGCATGAAGATAATGGGCCGAATGGACAAGATCGAGGAAGGCCACATCATACGGGATCTGTCTCGGCTCCTCATCTAGGAAAATCTGTTCATCGTCTTATTGCCAACAGTCTGCAATTAAGGAACAGCAATTCACAGGAGGTAATGCCTAGTGTGCAGCATGAAGCTCGTACTGGAGGTGGTATACATGTTCATAATCTAGGATGTGAACATGGATATCCTTCAGATAGCTCACAGGAGGTAATGCTTGGTGTGAAGCACCCAATGCAGCATGGAGCTCACACTGGGGGAGGTATACATTATATGCATTCTCCTTATGAGACCCACAAGCCTTATAGTCATAGTTCTTATCCAAGACAACCTGAGAATCAAGGATATGGACATGGATATCCTTCATATAGCTCTAAAAACTATAACAGTGGAACGTATAATGGCAGTCAGAGTCATGGTCAGGGTTATTCATCCTTTGATTGCAATTCTTATGGTGGAACATACCATGGCAGTCAGAATCATGGTCAGGGTTATGAAGCATCTGCAAGCAATTCTTACGGTGGAATATACAATGGTAGTCAAACATACCATGGCAGTCAGAATCATGGTCAGGGTTATGCAGCATCTGCAAGCAATTCTAATGGTGGAATATACAATGGCAGTCAGAATCATGGTCAGCGTTATACAGCCTCTGCAAGCAATTCTTATGGTGGAATATACAAAAATGGTGAGCGATATAATGGCAATGAGAATCATGGTCAGGTTTATACAGCCTCTGCCAGGAATTCTTATGGTGGAACATACGGCAACAAGAATAATGCGCAGGGTTATGCTGAATCTGCTTCCAATAGTTATGGTGAAAGATATAATGGCAATAAGAATCATGGTCACAGCTATGGTAGTTCTTCACAGCAACAGTTCCAGTTTTCTGTTCCTATTGATGTGTACTATGGCTACCAAGGACAAAAGGGCATTCAGCAGCAAAATAGCAGATTAAATTCACACTTATATCTGGATAGAATGATGCAAGTTGGCAATCAGAGTCAGCAGCCAGTGATAAATTCTCAATCCCATGTTCTTCCAAGGCATGGAGTTTACCAGCAGGAGCATCCAGGTCATAAGCCGTAGCCATATCTGTCTCCAGTGCTGCCACCAATTGGGGGTGCAGGACAAGAGATTCATTACAGACAACAAACTTACCCAAATTCCGAGCATACATTGTACAATAAATATTCAGATTTAGATAAGAGAAGAAATAATGGCCGAGAATGACAGGCTATGGTGTCGAGGCTTTTGGGCCCATATCATTTTCAGACACCTTGGCTAAAGAAGCATTAGTATTAGAGGCTGGCCAGTTATTTATTGATGAGTACAGTGAGAGGCTTGTGCTCTCTTAAGGACTTGTGAATTTCATGACATCTCATGGAATGATAGAGGATGAAATAGGTTTGTAGGCTTTTATGTTGTTTAGATGCAGTTGATTAGTATTGTGTTTTTTTTACTGTCACTGGGGCGAAGTTACAGTAGTTGGCTCACAGGGCTTATAGCTATTAAGCTTGAACAATTTTCACTGGTTGTGCCTCAACAATCATGATTGTATTTTCATTTATATTTGAATAGAATATATGATTTTTTATGGAATATATATATATATATATATATATATATATATATATATATATACTCATGATTGTATTTTCAGTTATATTTGAATAAAATATATGTTTTTTTTCATGGAATCAATTAAAAAGAAATATTATTGTGTATATAGTGACACATCTGTAGGTGAATATTATGATGTCAGTCTGTGTATTGTCTAAATTTTGTTGTTTTTTATATCATGTGTCATGATGGCAAGTCTTGGAATATGTACTGTTGTTTGCTAGTTGAGGTTGTTTGCTGGTCTGGAATTTGAAGTGTGGTAATGTTTGGTCTTTTTAAGGAGATGGACTGTTGGTATTTTGTTTTTGATGAGACATTTTTATATGGCTATGTTAAAATTCAGTGGGTTTATATGTATTTTTTTATTCTAATAAATAACAAGAATCATATTTGTTTTAAGAATCATATTTGTTTTAGCATGAAAAAAGAGGATAGATAAAGATTATGTAAATAAGTAATTAAATAAAATTACATTTTGATGTAACAAGACAAAATTAAGTAAAAATATATAAACTGATTTTAGTTAGAAAATGTATCAACAGAATTGAACGGAGGTAGATGGAATGAAATCCATCTAACCCACCAATAGACCACTTATTCTTGACCAAAGAAAATCATATAAACTAATTAATCAAGATATTAAATATTTTTTTAATACTAAATTATTTTATTAATAATTATAAGTAAATAAATAAAATGAATAATAAATAATATGCCCTTTATTGAAATAATACTAAAGAAAATTTTCAAGCATCACAAAATATCTAAAACATAAAACATAAAAGCATTCATAAAACTTGAAATATTGAGAATTTATAAATTAATCACAATACATTTTCCTATCCTCCATTTTGCAAGAATATAAAAGTTGATACATTCTATTGAATTAAAATTACACTATGAGAAATTAACTTTTAAACTACAACACGAAGTTACCTTACAAGAAAATGCAAACATTGTGATTAAAATCTAATGACAAGTTTAAAAAGTTTTAACACCATGTTGTAGGGTACTAAATTCATAAATAAGGGTACTAAATATATAATAATAATAAAGTGTAAAGTGTTTGATTTATATTTTAAATTATATTTTGATAATAATATGATGATTAAGGTATACAATTGATACTTATAATTTCTATAATTGATATCTTATATAAGTACACAATACAAAGTTAAAAGTAAATATGAGGGAGATCTTGTAACGTTTGTCCATGTTTGTTCATATTGTCGGCCAAAAACAAAAAAAAATAATACAAAGTAAAAAGTAAATATGAGGGAGATCTTGTAACGTTTGTCAAGTTTGTCTTGTCCACCATAAACATAAAAGAATAATACAAAATAAAAAGTAATAAGCTGATATTATGACAATGTTATATTATGATAATGTTTAGTTGTATTGATTTTTGAATAATTCAATTTTTCAATATTTAAATCTAAAGTCAAATTTAAATTCAAGTTTAGTACCTTAACATGGTTAAGAAAAAGATACAATAAATAAAAAAGTAACATGGTTTAGAAAAAGATACAATGAATAAAAAGTAAAAGATTTAATAATGGATCATGCCAAAATTATATAAATATGATTTCAAAAGTTTTAAAAAAATTGAAGTTACTTAAAATTTAAATTTAATAAAATTTAGTATTTCTTTTTATTTATTGAAAAGTTTTAAATTTTTGGATTATTATTATTTAAACTATGAAATTACAATTAGATTTATAATTGAAATTTACAAGTATATACAAAATATAATTATTGTTTGATACAATATTGACTTTTTTTTAGGAGAAACTTCTCTACTTGTAATATAATAATAAAATTATTATAAGGGAAGATTTCAATTATGGTTATGGGTTTTGAGTTGAGGAAGCTATCACGTACTTCCACGGGGAGGGTAACAATCATTTATCCCAATAATAATTTTTAATAGATTGCCAAAATGCTCAAGGGTTAAAATTGAAACATTAATCAATTGAAAAGAAGTGAGAATTTGTTTGAGAAACAAAGGTTTGAAGAAAAAGATTCAAGAATATATGTTTTGTGAAAGTTGAAGGATTGGTGTGCACACAAGGAAACGGGTAGTTGTGGGCTTTGGGATTGATTGAATCGACAGGTGGGACCTGTCCTCCCCCGACGTCGGATGAAACAACTTTAAAATATATGGTCAAGTCTTTAGCCGCGTTAGGAACAAAGACTAGAGCATCCCATTTTGTTAAGCTGACAAACAATTGTTATCTCAGCTACTTCAGCTAGACAAGAGGATTTAGTGATGTTAGAACAAGGTTTGATTGGCCATTTCATGGACTACTGATCGTCCCTAAGATATATGGAACTATGGCTACAAAAAAAATTCGCAAAAATTGATCAAGGGAAGAATGACACACTACTTTTGGGGTAGGGGATTTTATGCCTTCCTTAAAGTTTAAAGAGGACAGAGACATGATATTTAGAAGCGATCCATATTTCTTCAGCAATAGAGGAATCTATCTGAACTGTTGGACACCAGACTTTGATCATAAATCTACATGCTATTTGATCCAAAATTCAACATCCCTTCAACAGTTCATGTGTGGGTAAGGCTTTCGCATCTACCCCTTCATTACTGGGGAGATGACTCTCTGAAGGATATTAGTAATAAACTTGGAAAATCTATCGATAAATTTGAACCTAAGTAGGGCATGTTTCAATGTGCTAGAATATGTCTAGAAGTGGACCTTGAAAAGGAATTACCTAAGGTTATTCACATCATCTTGGACAATTGGAGTCATTACCAGCAGTTGGACTATGAACAATTGCCTTTCAAATGCAAATCGTGTCATGCTAATGGTCATTTTGCTAAAGACTATAAGAAAATGGGGACTTCTTCTAGTTCACCTACAAACCTTGAAGAGCAGTGGAAACAAGTAAGAAAAAAGAATGGTGTAGCTCACAATCCTCTTCCTATGGACATCCCATCCTCCTATGTAGTACCAAGCAATATCAATGAAAATCGGAACACTATGAATCGATTTACCCCACTAAATCAAGAAGATCAATTGGCTCTCTTCACATAAATTGTGGCACTAATGGTTAAAGAACTAGGATCTGTCTTTCCTCCTCGTATACCAGCTATATTGATGGAAATGGATGCCAATGAGGTAGGCACTAGAGAGGAAAGGGAAAAGGAAGTGTTAGATCAAGTGGAGCGGGCGGAGATAAAGAAATATAAACAAGAAATAGTGCGAGGAGTACAAACAAGGAAACAAGCTTTATAAGGATTGAGCAAGAGGGAGCAAGAAGTTGTTGAAGGACTTGAAAGATCTTCTCAAAAGGTTGGAAGAAAACTAGCTAATGATGTGAGGGAATAAATCACTAATCAGGAGAAGATGCTTGGCCTGCAATAAACTTTAGAAAAAAATATGATCCCAGGGCCAAAGAATCTACTACAAAAAGGTGTAGGGGCTACGCTTACACCAAGGTAGGAGCCAAAACCCCTTTAGGTAAATAATGAAATTAGTCTCCTGGAATAGCAGAGGAATGGGGGATAGGTCAAAAGAGGAATCCATGGGGCACCCAATAAAAATGGAAAACACTAAAAAAATTATTCTCTGGAAGGCTAAGATGCAAGATAGGGATATGCAAAAGGTAGGGGGGAAATAGTGGAAAGGAATCCAGGGGATAGCATCAAGCTCTCAAGGAGAATTTGGTGGGACCAACACTTAATGGGACTGTGATCAGTTAGAAGTGGTTGGGAAAGATCAAAATTAGCATTGGATATTCACGGACCTGGTAAGAAAAATAAATGGCACTCATTCCAAAGTATTCAATATTTATGTTCCAATGCATTATAGAGAAAAGCAAGAATGCTAGCAAATACTTGAGAATGAAAGAGAAGCAATAGGTTAGGGGTATTGTATTTTCGTAGGATACCTGAACATTGTGTTATCACGAGAAAAGAAGAGTTGAGGAAGTCTAATAAAGGATACTTCAAAGAAAATTTGGGATACTTGATCCCTGATTGGCATCTAGTGGATATCAAACCTAAACAAGGGAAATACACATGGTCAAACAGAAGGTTGGGATCTTCACATATTGCTACACGACTAGATAGGTTCATAATAATTAACTACTAATTTCTTGAAGAAGATTTAGAAATGGCATCTACCATCATTCTATTTGCCTCCTCTGATCATAAGACTATAGGAATCAATTTACCCACAAAAATCAATTATGGCCATTTACTTTTCAAATTCAGTTCAGCATGGTTACAATTTGCAGAAGCTATAGAAATTGTAAAAAATAGTTGGAAAAAAACGTGGGAGGGATCCCCCAGCTACATATGGGAATCAATATTAAAAGCTATAAAACAAGACATCGAAAGTTGGGAAAAAAATAGTTACAAAGAACCTTTCTCTAAAATAAAGGAGAAACAGGAGCACCTAGAGAAAATCCAGGAACAAATGGAGATAGAGAAAGCTACTTTGTAGCTTCGAATCGAAGAAACATAAACAAATGTGATACTCTTTTCAGTTTATAGAACATAGGAATAATATTGGAGAATCAAATCCAAAATTTTGTGGCTGAGGTCAGGGGACAAAAATACTTCATTCTTCCATAGACAGGCAACATATATGAAATTCATAAATAATGTCATTACAATAACTATATCAAGCGAAGGAAAGATCACTAATTATGATGAAATTAAGGATGAGGCATATAATCACTTCAAGCAACTACTAACAACCCAAGGGGAAATTGATTATAACAAAGTGGGAAAAAATGATTGAAAACATTCCATCACTAGTCACTTCAAAGGAAAATCTTGAACTCAACTCGGAAGTTGAAGAAAATGAAGTCATCAAGGCCATCTAGGATTTGCAACTTGATAAAGCTCTCAAACAATATGGTTTTACGATACAATTCTACAGGTACTTTTGTGGGTTAACAAAAAAATATCTATGCAAAATGATTAAATGGTCCCTTAAAAAAGGAAAACTTGGAGGCAGTACCAACTCTTCATTCCTAGCCCTCATACCCAAGGTAAAAAATATAGAAACATTCTCTAGATTTTGTCCAATTTCTCTATGCAATACATCTTATTAGATTATTACTAAGATATTGGTTGCTAGAATAAAACCTCTTATTCCCCAAATCATAATAAAAAATTAGGGAGGCTTCACTTCTCAAAGGCATATACTTGATAACATCATTTTAACACAAGAAGCAATACACACCAACATACTCAAAGAGAAAGAGGTATGGTAATCAAAATGTACATGGTTAATACCTTTGATAGAGTTAGGCAATCATTCCTATATTTTTTTCTGCAAAAATTTGGATTTTCTCATAAATTCATTGGTTGGATTCAAGCTTGTATAGCCTCTCAATGGATATCCCCCCTAGTGCATGGAAGGCCAATGACCTTTTTTCAAGGTACAAGAGGGCTTAGGCAAGGCAGTCCGCTCTCACCTATATTGTATATAATGATGGTGGACTCTTTGAGTAGAAAGTTGGAAGTTGAAAGGAATGTGGTGAATTTGTCAGGCATCACAATAGTCAAATGAGTTAAGGTAATTAATCATTCCCAGTTCCCATAACATACTCTTCTAATGGGGGGAGCCTCTATGATTATATCAAACAAGTTCAAGGCGGTCATATAGGATTATCTACAAGCATCCAGAGGTGAGGTAAACAAGCATAAGTGTAAGGTTCTCAGTTGGAACTCTTCCCCTATCGACTTGCAGATCAAAACCTAGTCTTCCATTCTTCCCTCAATTGCTTTATTTATCTCTTCGATTATCCTCCCTTCTCCTTTTCCCTTTGATTTTCATCCTCATAGAGGCTTGGGTTTTAGTTTCATATAGGAACCTCCATGAGGAAGGTAATGGATTCTCCCTTCCCTTCTCCTCCTTTGTTCTTACCTTGAACTGTCTTCCTATTAGATAAGGGCACCATTTCTTAATTGCATGTAGTCTGGCCAACATTTCCTTTTCATAAATTGGTTTGAGTAAGTTTTTTCCCTTTAAGTTGTCAACTTTCAAAGGCAAAGGGCCTTCCTTCTTGCATTAATACTGCACCAATTCCATTCCCCAAGGCATCACATTACACAACAAAGGATTTTGCGAAGTCAGGAGTGGCTAACTTTAGGAGTTGTACATGTATCCACTTTAAGTTTTTCAAAATCTTTTGTTGCTTCTTGAGTCCATGAGAATTCCTCTTTTTTTAATAACATTGTTATAAGCAGTGTTATTTGACCATAATTCTTAACGAACGTGTGGCAGTAGCCTATCAATCTTAAGAATCCTCTAAGACTCTTCAATGTCTTAGGAATTGGCCATTCCAAGATAGCCTTAATTTTGTTAGGATCCACTTTGATGCCTTCATGAGATACAATATGACCCAAATATTCCACTTCATGAACCCCAAAGGAACACTTAGAAGGCTTGGAATATAGTTGGTCCTCCAATAGTTTTAAAGACCCTACCAACATGTTGTGCATGCTCTTCCCAAGATTTGCTATAGATAAGGATGTCATCAAAAAATACTAACATAATTTTTTTTAGGAATGGTTTAAATATAGAACTCATCAAACTTTGAAATGTGGAAAGTGCATTGGTAAGTCCAAATGGCATCACCAAAAATTCATAATGACCTTGATGTGTACTAAAGATTGTTTTTGGAATATCTTCTTTCCATATTTTGATCTGATGATATCTGGAACGAATATCCTATTTGGTAAAGAATTTTTCTCCTTGTAACTCATCTAATAATTCATCAATGACCGAAATAGCAAACTTATCTTTAATGGTCATCTTACTGAGTTCTCTATAATCTCGACACTTACACCATGACCCTTCCTTTTTGTGAACCATCACCACTGGTGAAGAGTAAGGAATTTGGCTAGGTTGAATGATTCATGCATCTAACATTTATTTTACCAATTTTTCAATCTCACTTTTTTAAGCATAATGGGTACATGTAGGGTATGGTGTTAGGTGCTACACTTCATGATCTCGAACAAATGGAATACCTTGGAATGTTTGTCAATAAATTTTTGGAGATCCATTAGAATAGAGGGTATAGATGCTTGAAAATCTAGTGAGCACATTTGTACAATTACTCCATGATGTCCCTTTTTCAACAATTTTATCATGATGTTAGAACTTATCACTTTAGAGGGTTTCCCTGTCATACCTTTGAGTTCAATTTTTTTTCCTTCTAAGGAGAATCTCATGAATAATTTTTGGAAATTAAGAGCCATTGTTCCAAATGGTTAGCCATTGGACCCCTAGTAGAACATCAACACCACCCACTTGGATTGTAATCATTTGGTTATCCAATGAATACTCACCCATAGGAAGCTTAATATTATGGCACTTCCATGAACAATTTATGGTTCCTCCATCTACAATCATTACTTGATATTCTAGTGCAATATAAATAAAGCAGTCGATAGTTTTGGTTAATCTACAATTAATGAAGCTATGGGTACTACCAAAATCAAAGGCAATGAGCCTTCCTTCTTGCGTTAAGATTGCACCAATTCCATTCTCCAAGGCATCACCTTCCACAACAAAGACTTTTGTGAAGTCAGGAGTGGCTAATATAGGAGTTGTACATGTAGCCACTTTAATTTTTTCAAAAGATTCGGTTGCATCTTAAGTCCATGAGAAAGCCTCCTTTTTTAATAACCTTGTTATAGCTGGTGCTATTTGACCATAATTCTTAATGGACTTGTAGCAATAGCCTATCAATCTTAAGAATCCTCTAGACTCTTAATTGTCTTAGGAATTGGACATTCCAGGATAGCCTTAATTTTGTTAGGATCCACTTTGACTCCTTCTTGAGATACAATATGACCTAAATATTCCACTTCCTGAACCCCAAAGGAACACTTAGAAGGCTTGGCATATAGTTGGTGCTCCTTCAATAGTTTTAAGACCCTGTCCAACATGTTGTGCATGCTCTTCCCAAGATTTGCTATAGATAAGGATGTCATCAAAAAATACTAACATAAATTTTATGAGGAATGGTTTAAATATAGAACTCATCAAACATGCAAATGTGGAAGGTACATTGGTAAGGCCAAATGGTATCACCAAAAATTGATAATGACCTTGATGTGTTCTAAAGACTATTTTTGGAATGTCTTCTTTCCACATTCTGATTTGATGATATCTGGAACGAAGATCCTATTTGGTAATGAATTTTTCTCCTTGTAATTCATCTAATAATTCATCAATGACCAAAATAGGAAACTTATCTTTAATGGTCATCTTATTGAGCTCTCTATAATATGGACACATACACCACTGGTGAAGAGTAAGAAATTTGGATAGGTTGAATGATTCCTGCATCTAACATTTATTTTACCAATTTTTCAATCTCATTTTTTTGTGCATATGGGTACTTGTAGGATCTGATGTTAGGTGCTACACTTCCTGGTTAGAAGTGAATAGCATAGTCATGATCTCGAACAGGTGTAATACCTTTAGGTATTTCTTCCAATACTTTGGAATGTTTTTCAATAACTTGTTGGAGATCCACTAGAATGGAGGGTATAGATGCTTGAACATCTAGTGAGCACAATTGTACAATTACTCCATGGTGTCCCTTTTTCAACAATTTTATCATGATGTTAGAGATTATCACTTTAGATGGTTTCCCTGTCATACATTTGAGTTCAATTTATTTCCCTTCTAAGGATAATCTCATGAATAGTTCCTAGAAATTAAGAGCCATTGTTCCAAACGATTGTATCCATTGGATCCCTAGTACAACATCAACACCACCCACTTGGATTGTAATCATTGGGCTATCCAAAGAATACTCACCCATAGTAAGCTTAATATTATGGCCCTTCCTAGAAATATTTAAGATGCATCCATTTGCAATCATTACTTGATATCCTGGTGCAATATATATAAAGTAGTCGATAGTTTTGGCTAATTTGCAATCAATGAAGTTATGGGTACTACCAAAATCAATCAACAATGCTACCTTTCTCTTTTAGATATATCCTTCTATCTTGAGAGTTTGAGGAGTGATAATTCCGACTAATGCATGACACGATATGGTTTGGTTAGTATCTTTTATATATTCCTCTTGATTTTGTCATATATTTGCATCATCTTCCTCTTCATAGTCTATGTAGAATAATTTCTTCTCACTAGACTTATGACCCTTATTGTACTTGCTATCAAAATTTAAACATGGTCCATTTGCTCTTATTTCCTCCACTTGTTGAGGTGTCAACCTAGTAGGATTAGGATTAGTGGAGTTGGGAGGGGAAATATTTCCCTCTATATAGGTGTTTGTGGTAGTTATTCTAGTAGCCATATTTTTATTTTCAAACCCTCCTTCTAGCGCCATATTTTTACTTTCAATTTTCCTTGCCAAACTAAAAGCATTCTCAAATTAGTTAGTCTCAAAGATACGTGCCTCATGTTGAATATTCTCCTTTAAAGTACCCATAATGAGATCCAACAAATTATCTTCTGGAATATTCGTCACTCTAAAACTTAACTTTTGGAATTGTTTGATGTGCTCTATAACTAGACCTTTTTGCTTGATATTTATCAACTAGCTAAAGAATGTGTTGCTATTAATATCCCCATAGTGTGCAATCAATTCTTCCATGAATTTATAGCAAGAGATAATAGATTAATTTTTATGGTCACAAAGCCATTAATACCAAACAAATGGATTAAGCTCTAAATACAAGGATGCGATAGTTACCTTTTGCAAAGTTGGAACTTGGCGCAGATCAAAGAATTACTCGATCTGGAATATCCATGTTATTGGATCATTTCCATCAAAATTTCTCATGTAATCCTTGGTAATGAATTAGTTCCTTGAAACTGGGTTTTTGGAGATCGTGGGGAGCCGAACTCTGTAACAGATCGAGGGCATGGAATATGATTTGATCATGGCTGGTGATCTCTGCGCTTTCGTATTGTTCGGATTAGAGAAACCAAACTCTGCGAGTAAGCGTTTTTCATTTGTCTGCAGATCGAAGTATAACATGTGCCCTCTATGTTCGAGAATAGCATACAATCTCTGAGAAGTTGGTAATTGATGGAGGGCGGAAGCTACCGGGGTTATGTTAACTATAGTCTCGAGGCTCTTCAGATTCTGCTTGTCAGGCGCTTTGGTGTTGTTTGGGTCGGTGTTTTGGATTTCTTGTTAGGGTTTGCAGCGGTTTTCTGAGGTATTGGTTATTTTGGAGGAAATGGTAGTGGTTGGCTGCTCTGGTGCCCAGCTGGAGGCACAGGATGTTTGGGGGATTCCAGGTGGAGGACAGAGGGAGGGCTTGGAGGAGATCCCAATGCTGGGACCTATTGGGACTGACACTGCTGGGGTGGGGCAGATGAGGCCGATAAATGGAATATCACCATTGGAATACATGTCCTTCACACCACAAAACCTACTGCCGGAAAATCTGGATTTTGATGGTACGTCAGTGGACTTTTTGGGTAGCTCGATTTGGAGGGGGGATGGAGAATTTTTTGATCGGAATCTAGGGTTTCCGGCATCTGGAGTGCGGGAGGGGTTCGAAGCGGTGGCCGGATTTGGGCGGATTGCGGATGAGGGGGTGGCTCGTCAGGTTAAGAAGCTATGTGGGACGGAATTTGGTGGATTTGCAGTTGATACGCGTGTGCCTTTGGAGACTTTTGAACACCGTGGTTTTGAAAGCCCTCCTGTGGCTGTTTCGAAGCATAAAGGAAGGAACGCATCTGGGGTCGGGGGCTCTACAGAAGGGATCGAGCAGGAGACGGAAGCGGAGCTGGATTAAAACTCGCATTGTGGGCAGTTATGCTGTAGGCGAGGATATTGCCTGGGAACGTGTCTTGGAAATGTCTAAGTTGACGCTGGTGGGAAGGGTCATGGGCAGATCTTTTGCTCGACCTATTGTGATGGATTGGGTGGAATCAAACTGGCGCAAGGTGCTAGGCTACACACCTGGGGTGGACATGCTGCTATGAGGATGGTTTGCGGTGGTACTTCAATCTGAGGTAGATCTACACAAAATTCTGGACCGGAATTGGCACTTGGATCATTCGCTGGTTTTGCTGAAACCCTGGCATCCTCTCTTTGATGCCAGTCGGGAGAGGGTTGATTCCATTCCGGTTTGGGTAAGATTACCGGGACTACCACTGCATTTTTGGGATATTAAACACTTTCGAAGGATTGGGGATATTCTTGGACATTTTCTGGAGGCAGATCTCTCCTTTCTGGAGACCCATTACAAACAAGTTGCTAGAATATTGGTCAATTTAAATATCCGGTAAGGATTACCGGAGGTCATTAATTTGGAGTGGGGGCCTGAATGCATACCTCAGTTGATGGATTATGAGAATGTGCCTTTTAGGTGCAGGCGGTGTCATGTTTATGGTCACCCGGCGTCTGCTTGTCAACTTTCGGTTCGCACTCACAATGGGGGTCTCCGAAATCATACTGCTATGGAAGTTCTGGATGAACCTAAGGATCCATTGAACTACTATTCGACGCCGGTGAGGGAAGGTTTGGATGAAGACCGGATTGTGGAGGAATTGGATCCTTGTGGCCAGGATACGGAAGTGCTTCGGGACATACTAGCTGAGGTTAATTGTGCACCTGCTGATGAAGTACACTGTTCTGCACTATTGGATGTGACTGAAGTGCTGGGACTTTCTTTCACAGGTATTCCTTCTATTTCCTTAACGCCCTCTGTTAACGTTTTCTTTAATCTGTGCAATGTGGATGGGATTGTTTGGTTTGAGGGGCTGAAGAATTTATCCTTGTCGGGACACTCTGCGACTCTCCCGATTACACTCTCCTCGGGCCCTTGTGGGGATCTTTTTTCTCCGGTGGAAGAATCCTCTGTTCAGCACCTTGATTTGCCTCCTCTCCTTTTGGAGGACAATATGAACAATATGGAACCTGATCCTGGGAAGGTGGATACATTCTTTGAACCCTCCTCTCCTGAGTCTTCTGCTTCGGGATATAATCTGCGTTCTTGCACTAAGTTGTCTGGGGGGGGATTAGGAAAAGAGAAGATGCTGGTGTGGAGAGGCAGAGGTCGCAGGTCTCTTATATCTAAGGCTCAGCACAGGGCTAGATTAGATCTTCGGGCTGGGAAACAGGTTTTGATTGAGAGGGCACTTAGAGCAGTGAACGCCCGGACGCATGTTCGGTTATGAAGATCATGTCCTTTAATTGTAGGGGCCTGGCTGGGTCTAAAAAGAAATCAGCCTTCATGAGGGTGCTTACTCTTGAACACCCTGATGTGATTCTGCTACAAGAGACTTTAGGACTAGGTGTTATTATCAAGGAAAAATTGGAACTTTGGATGGCTGGCTGGACCTTCGTGACTCTGGACGTTCGGGGACGCTCGGGGGGTCTGGCTGTGGGATGGAAGAATTGTGCGTTAAAACTCATCAATGCTTGGGGGATGTCTTCAGTTTTGGGAGCTGAATTTCTCTCAGTCGACTTGGGTACTTGTTTCACAGTGGTTAATGTCTATGGACCTTATGAAATTCGGGCCCTTTTTTGGGATTCAATTCTGCAGGATCAGCTCTTGGATGGTGAATCGGTTGTGGTGGGGGGAGATTTAAATTTCACTTTAGGGCAAACTGAAATTTGGGGCCCTCGAGTGCATGTGGATCCAATGGCTGGATACTTTCAACAGATGCTGGTTCGTAAAAATCTTCTGGACATTGAACCTATCAAGCTGAAACCTACCTGGAGGAATAATAGGAGTGGAGAGGCTCGGGTGGCTAAAAGATTGGACCGGTTCCTGGTGGCTGAGAGGCTGGTGGACAGGTTTTTTCAACTCAGACAGTGGGTTGGGAGCGGTGGGGATTCTGATCACTTCCCTATCTTTTTAGAGATTAGGAGAGGACCCATCAATCCTCCAAGCTCTCTTAAATTTAACAAGAACTGGTTAAGAGATGAATCCTTTAAAAGTCTTTTTCTGGACCTATGGAGGACGTATGATGTGGATCATGAACGTACTGCGGCTTTTCAATTTGCTGAGAACATCCAACGATTAAAAGGAGCTGTCAAAATGTGGGCTATTGATAAGAGATGAAGGGAGGATAATGCATTGAAACAGATTGAGGCTGAACTACTACAGATCTATGAAGGGGATGGAGGAGGACTATTATCTCAGGAAACTTTGGCTGCTATGGTCAGATTGGAAGGTACTAGAAATAAACTTTTGATGGAACAGGAGGAAACTTGGCGACTCAAGAGTAAGGCGATTTGGCTGGAATGTGGTGATGAGAATACTAAATTCTTTCATGCATATGCCAGGGGAAGGATGTCGGCCAATACTATCTGGAGCTTGAAAGATGAAAATGGCATTGAACATTTTGATTTTGAAGATAAGGCTAGATGCGGGGTGGGACATTTCCAAAATTTATTTAAGGCACCCGCCCAGGCCTCTATCGCTGAAGTTATCAGGGTAGCACAATTTTTCCCGAGGTTTGCTGAGGAGGAGGACAATAGGAGACTCATGAGTGCTATTTCTGAGGAGGATTTAAAGGAGGTCCTTGGTAGCTTCCAGAAAGACAAGAGTCCTGGGCCGGATGGTTGGACGGTGGAATTTTTTCTGGATCTTTATGATGTTTTGGGGTTGGATCTTCTACAGGTGGTTGAAGATACACGTTTAAATGGGAAGATTCCGGCTTGTTTCAATTCTACTTTTATAGCTCTCATTCCTAAAACTGATAATCCGGCTACTCTTTCTGAATTCAGGCCTATTTCATTGTGCAATTGTATCTACAAGATTGTATCGAAGGTCATTGCTCAGAGACTTAAGGTCAACTTATCAGAAAATATTTCTGATTAACAATTTGGTTTTCTTGAAGGACGTCAGATTCATGAGGCTATAGGAGTGGCTCAGGAAGGTCTTCACAATTTGAAGACTCAACACATCAAAGGTGCTATTCTCAAAATTGACTTGTCCAAGGCCTACAACAAGGTGAGTTGGATATATATCCGGCTTCTTCTCACACATTTGGGTTTTTGTATCAATTTTATAAGGTGGATCATGTCATGTATAACTACTGTATCATTCTCTGTTTTATTGAATGGAGCGGCTACCCCTTTTTTTCATGCGGAAAGAGGCCTTAGGCAAGGCTGTCCACTTTCCCCCCTCCTTTTTCTTCTGGTGGCAGAAGGTTTGAGCAGGGCTATACTTGATGCTAAATTACAGGGGAGATTTAGTGGCATTGGCATTGGTGAGCAGCTATCTGTTACACATCTGTTATTTGTGGATGACATTATCATCTTCTGCTCTGGCGATCGAAGAGATACTAGAACTCTGAAGGAGATCTTGGAACTTTTTTCTAAAGCTACGGGGATGGATATTAATGTTGAGAAATCCACTCTTACTACCCATTTGCTGAGACCGGATGAGGAACGGGCTCTCTTTGAACAGTTTCCCTTTAAGATTGCTGGCCTGGATGAGGGATTGAAATATCTGGGATTCTCCCTTAAAGCCAACGTATATTATAAGAAGGATTGGCGATGGCTTATAGGTAAGGTGGAGAAAAGACTGAAAGGTTGGAGTCATAAGTGGATGTCACGAGCTGGCAGGCTGGTGCTGGTTAAGTCCGTTTTGGAAGCCATTCCAGTCTACTGGATGTCTTTGTCTTGGATACCCAAGGGTATCCTTGAATCTATCAGGCGGTTATGCTTTAGATTCCTGTGGAGTGGAAAGAAGGAGGGTCAGGTTACCCCGTGGGTCAACTGGAAGAGAATTGCTGTACCTAAAGGTCTTGGGGGGTGGGGATTAAAAAACATTTTTCTTTTTGCACAAGCGTTGGCAGCCAAGGGTGGTTGGAGACTTATCAAAACTAACAGCTTATGGACCAGGGTTATAAAAGGAAAGTATCTATCAGACATGAGTCTGGATGAATGGATTAGGAGCCCTCGGAAGTCTCATATTGGGGGATTCGTGATTTGGAAAGCTGTGGTTAAATCCTTCGATCTGGTGGAGAGTAATCTGTCGTGGGATGTTGGTAATGGCGCACAGGTGAGAGTTGGCAGAGATCCTTGGATTGGGAGTGAACGTTCACATTTGTTGCCTGATATGGTTGTAAATGCTTTGGAAAATAGGGGCATATTCACTCTTAACCAGCTGGCTGTACTGAGACCCGATGACCCGTGGATACAACACTGGAAAAACGCTGAACTGTTGGGTTTAGAGGAACCTGTGGCTGAGTATCTAAATAATTATATCAATGGATTGAATAGGGCACAGATACATCTGTCGGATCAGGAGGATGTGCTGATATGGGAACTCGATCCGGCTGGGGTCTACACACCTAAAATGGGATACTTAGTGCTCAGCGCAGGTGATGTGATCGGGGATGAGGTCTGGTGGTGGCGCTCAATGTGGAAACTTAAATGCCCATCCAAAAACAGACTGTTTATGTGGTGTGCTCTTATGAATCGGGTACCGACCTGGGATAATCTGCAGAAGAGAAATTTCCAGGGACCGGGGTGGTGTGTTTTGTGCAATAATGAATCGGAAACGATCACACACCTTTTCATCCATTGCCAGTTTACGATTGCTGTGTGGAATGAATGCTCTAAATTGATGGGCTTTGAATGCAAATGGGAAGGAAACTCTGTGGACATTGCATGGGATAACTGGTGGAGACGGACAACTGATAAAAAACAGAAGATCTTACCATTGTTGATTATATGGGGGATCTGGCTGGCTAGGAATGGGGCGATTTTTCAGGAAAAATCTTGTCTTCCGAAAATGCTTTGTGCAAATTCAGTGGGCATTTTTCAAGCTTGTCCTGAATACGTTAGGGCTGCTAAACAGAGACGGGACATGGCAGTTGAGATAGATAAATCTTCTCCTTGGGGCTTCTTTGATGGTGCAGCTAGCAATGAGATTTGTGGTGGGGGAGCAATCTTATACATTTCTGATTCTCATTTCTACACTCTCACGATGGGTCTTGGAGCGGGATCCAATAACTTTGCAGAAGTCATGAGCTTAAAATTATTACTCATTTTTGCAAATGAGAGGGGTATCTCTAGGTTGGCGGTTTTTGGAGACTCGATGAATGCTATAAATTGGACCAATCAAACCCAAGCCTGCAAAGTTCTTAGAATTGCAAATGTTATCAACTCTATACAGCTGGTCAAACAATCCTTTGATTCATTCATATGCCGGCATGTTTACAGGGAAAATAACCACAAAGCGGACCAGGCATCCAAAGATGGGCAACTCATGGTTTTTGGCACTTGGAAAGTAACTGAAGAATTCGATGGACAGCGAACTGAATTCTTCCACAGACCTTTTATTGAATGATGAGTATGTGAATGTAGTTTCATAAATTTTGAAAATGAAGTTTAAATGTTTTTCTTAAGAAGATGTAAAAGCAAAATAGTCCGGTGGGACAGAACTATCTTGATAAAGTAGGAAATATGCAGTTTTGAAAGTAGACGTAACAGTCTCATCAAGTGAACCCATTTTATTTGGGCATGGTTAATTCACTTTACAGTGAATACTGAATGTAATTCGGATCTCTAAGGATGAATGGAATTATGCTTTTTTTCTTTTGGAAAAAAAAAATGAATTAGTTCCTTGGACTAGAGTTGAACCCATGATGATGCAGAGGATAATCAAATGTCGAAAAGTTGAACATCTTATTTTCTAACTGTTTTTATTTTTATTTTCTCAATATGTGACTGGGATAAGTCCCTATTTTCCTCCTTATACTCTACATTAACTTATGTGAATTATGAGGAAGGCCCTACTTCATCACATTCAAATCAATAAAATAGATGGATATCAAGCCTCTTCAAGGGGGAAACCTCCTTATACGATGTACTAAATACATAAGACAAGATGAGATGAGATAATTCTAAACTATATTTCCTTGGTATATATATAGGAGATAAATGGGCCACTTACAATTCTAGATCCTACATAATTACAATTAAGGTCCTAGCCAACTAATAAAGATAATACTAATATGATGTAATGTAACAATATATAGAGATTAACAACAAAATTCAAAGAAAACCTACCTCGGTCATCTGAGTGAACCATAGTTAGCAAACTATAGTTAAAAAAAGTTGAACATGTTCATGATACAATGTTAAATTTATTGTTCAACCATAAAATTGATGATGGTTTTAAAAGACACTACAATTCGAAATAAGTCAACCCAAGATGAATGTCACACTATGACATAACCGTTAAGGAATGTATCAATTCCACAAAATTCAAACAAAATGAATATACAATACACCATAACTAATCAGGAACATTGCAGTAAATCATAACCTTGAGGAAAATTGCAAGGTGACATAACCCTTGATGAATGCCCCAATGTGACATAACCATTGAGAGACACAAGAAATCACATAAGTCAACAAATATGAACACCACAATGTGACACAACTTTTGGAGAATGTCACAATCCTACATAACCCTTTACAAATGTTGAAATGTGACATAACTTTTGATGGACATTATAATGCAACAAAATCATAGTCATCCAAAGTTAATGGCACACAACCAATATACATCGTTTGTGCAAAACCATAATTAAAGTGACATAAAAAAAATGGCTACTTATGATCCCTTTAATTATGTTAGCACAACCAATTTTATGTGATTTATATTTAAGAATATCATTAACCATTGAGGAGCATGGCAATCTAGCATAACCCTTTACAAATGTCACATTGTGACATAATCATTGGTGAATTGCAGTTATCAAAGTCAATTATAGCTAACCAAGGGTAACCATGGGCATCAAAGTCAATTACAGTCAACCAAGGGTAACTATGGCCATCAACGTCAACCACAATAGATTGCAATAAACCATAGTCAATAGTACGCAACCAAAGTCACCCACAGTCAAATTGGAATGCATATAGCCTTGATTCAACCAAAGGAGACTAAAGCAAATGAAAATGAAGGAAATCCCATCTTAATCATCTACGTGAACCATATTTAGCCAACGATATTCAAGCAAAGGCAAACATGTTCATCCCACAATGTTAAGATTATTGTTCAACCATAGGATTGACCATGGTATTAAAGAACACTATCAACATAAGTCCACCAATATGAACACCATACTGTAACATAAGCATTGAGGAATGTAGCGATTCCATAAAATTCGACCAAGATGAATATACAATAAATCATAACTAATCAAGAACATTGCAATAAAACATAGCCCTTAATGGACGTCGCAAGGTGACATAAACCTTGATAAATTCCCCAATGTAGCATAATCTTTGAGGAACATAATAAAACACAATAAATGTCGCTATACGAAATCACCTTTAAAATTAGTAAGGCGATAACTAATTGCCTTTTTTTTACGGATGCAAATATGTTAGACACACATAGATATGGCATATATATTATATTATGTTTCTAGTCTAAAATGTTTAGAACATTATGTATTCTTCTAAATGTTTTATACAGTGACTATGGCCATAAATTTCAACCACATTCAACCAATTCACCCATGATCAAACTGGACTGCATATAGCCTTGAGTCAACCATAGGAAATTGGAACCAATCAATATCAAGGATAGCCTACCTTAGTCATTTGAGTGAACCATAGTAGCCAACTATAGTCAACCAAAGTCAAACATGCTCATGTCACGCTATTAACATTATTATTCAACCATAAAATTGACCATGGTATTAAAGGACATTTCAATTCGACATAAGTCCACTATGATGAATGTCGTAATGAAACATAACCATTTAGGAATGTTGCAGTTGTTAAAGAAATGTAACTGCGAAATATATTATAAATGTATTTATCTATTGTATTCTTGTATTCCTCCCTCAGGAGATGTCATTGATGTAATTGATAATGTAAGAGTCATTGAAAGAGTCAATGTAAACCCTAACTGGTAGGTCGGCCTGGAAATAACTAGAAAATAATATTTTATTATAAAGTGTACAGGTCGGCCCAGTTAGATGAGTTAAAGCTGACCTAATTAGTAAAAAGTTCAAGTCACTTGTTAAGTATAAATAGGAGATTGAGTTTCTCATTTGCAACACTCATCTCACTCACTCAAGTTCGCATAGGAGAGAGAGAAGTTCGCACAAGAGAAAGAGAGGAGTTGATTTTGTCTTGGGGTTTTATCTTGTACTTGTGAATTCTATATTGAGGAAGTTTTATCGGGGTTTTCTCCCTTGTGGTTTTCCCGAGAGAAATATTGTGTTCTTTGTGTTTGTTGTTATTGTATTTATTTCAGTGATTAGATTGTTTAATGTTATTATGCTAAACAAGTGAAAAAATACCATGGTATCAGAACAGGTCTGAAAGAAAACATTGTGCAGCCTCCGCAACTATAGAAACTACGGGATTCTAATTCTGGGATCTCTCTCCACATATCATATGAAAAAGAGGGTGCATCTAACTCGCCTCACTAGGGCGCATCTTTCTGTCGAAGCAGAATTCAATTCCGAGAATTTTCATTTTTGGGTGCCCCACTACAGCCCAGAGAACTAGGGCATCAAGTTTTTGGAACATATGCTCACGGAATCGGGAGAAGGATTACTTTTCTCAACTCTCCTTGAGGAGGCACGTCTTTTCATCCAATTAGTTTTCAAAAATCCTGAAGTTTGAAAATTAGGGTTTCTATGTCAAACCCTAGGTCAAGGAAGAAGCAGTTTTCAGATTTAAAAAAAAAAAAACAACTTTACTGGTAAGCCCTACATCTATTCTATTTCCATTTGAGGTTCTCATTTTATCAAAATGACAAACAATATAACCAAGCTTGATGAGAATCTTGAAGGAGCTGAGAAATTCGGGGCATGGAAATATAGAGTCATGCTCATTCTTGAAGAACGTGACCTAGAAGGTTTTATAAAAGAGGGACTTACATAACCACAAGGAGATGAGGCCAAAGCAAAGCACAAGAAGGATATGATCAAGGCTAAGAGTATCATAGTTGATTCTATCAAATATCACTTGATTCCTCAAGTGTCCTCTAAGAAGACTCCAAAATAAATGTTCGATGCCTTGACCAACCTGTTTGAAGGAAAGAACATCAATAAGAAGATGAACTTGAGAAATCAACTCAAGGGTGTGAAGATCCTGAAGTCTGAGACTATGCACTCATAATTCTCCAGAGCATCCCAGATCAAAGAAAAATTAGAAGCTATTTGAGACATGGTAGAAGACGTTGAAGTTGTGATGACCACTCTGAATGGTCTTCCTAGAGATTGGGAACCCTTTGATCGTGGCATATGTGCTAGGAAGAAATTAATCCAATTCAGAAAATTATGGGAAGAGTGTGTGCGGGAGGAAGAAATAATAGAAGTAAGAGAGGAGAAATTAAATGACAATGGAGATCAAGCTTTGGCAACTCATGCCAAAGGTGGAAGGAAAATAAAGAGTCATGTACGTACCGGTGGCCACTCTCCCAGAAGATCTCAAAGATATCAGAGGAGCAAGAGGTTCAACAAAGACATATACTTGATTGAATGTTACTCTTGTCATAAGACGGGACACATTGCAAGAAATTGTCCATTCAAATTTGGACAACCTAAGAAGCAAAAGAAAATATTTCATGCTCATGCAGATGAAGATAGTGAATATGATGATGAAGTCAAAACCAAAGAAGATGAATATTCCAGTGAAGAATATGTACTAATCTCATCCCTCACTGGTTCAGTATCTCACGGAAGTGATACTTGGCTAGTGGACAGTGGAGCCTCAAAACACATGACGGGATATAAGGACTCTCTTTCACATCTCATGCAGAAAGATTCTCCACACAAAGTAAAGCTTGGAGATGACTACCAATATCCTATCAAAGGAATGGGAGAGGTTACTTGCAAAGTGGACTCTGGAAAGTCCATGAGCATGAAGGAAGTACTATATGTCCCAGTTTTGAAAAAGAACCTTCTTTCTATTTCAGCATTAGATAAGAAAGGTCTTAGAATTGCATTCGTAGATGGTGAAGTTCTTATGTGGCCAAAGGGGAAGACTATCAATGATACAATCGTCATTGGGATAGAAGAAGGAGGAATTTATAAACTTAAGGGTCGTGCAGATTCAGCACTCATGACTAGTACCATGAGCCCCTGTGAACTATGGCATAGAAGACTAGCTCATGTACACTACAAATCCTTACCAATAATAAGTAAGGTGGTGACTAGATTACCATAATCCAGGTTGATCATGAAGGAGTGTGCAAAGGATGTGCATAAGGAAAAAGTACGAAGAATCCATTTCCAAGCAGTGATAGCAAAGCTAAAGGCATATTGGACATTATTCATTCCGACAATTGTGGACCTATGTCTACCAATTCACTAAGCGGGTATGTTTATTATGATTCTTTTATTGGTGATTACTCCCGCAAAAAATGGATTTATTTTCTAAAGAATAAGAATGGAGTTTTTGAAAAGTTTAAAGAGTTTAAGGCTCTTGTAGAAAACCTCTCTGAAAAGAAGATCAAGATACTAAGGATAGATAATGGAGGGGAATACACTTCAGGTGATTTCGAATATTTTTGTAAACAAGCAAGGATTAAGAGGGAGCTTACTATTCCCTATAATCCACAACATAATGGTGTAGATGAAAGGAAGAACATAAATATCACGGAAGCAATGAAGGCCATGATCCATGATCAAGACCTACCCATGCATCTATGGGATGAAGCAGTTAGAACCGCAGTCTATGTACATAATAGAATCTATCACAGTGCTCTTGGAAACAAGAACCCAGAAGAGATGTTTATAGGTACAAATCCTGAAGTCAGTCATATAAATATATTTGGATGTCCCGTATTTATTCACATTCCAAAAGAGAAGAGATTGAAATTGGAGCCTTCAGGAAAGAAGGGAATATTTGTGGGTTACAATGAGCAATCAAAGGCTTACCGTATCTACATCCTGGGATTCTGCCCGATTGAGCTTAGTAGGGATGTTACATTTGATGAAGATACAACTTTCAACAAGTCTAAGAAGACTCATGAGGATGAAGAGGAGCATAAATCTCCTAGAGTTACCGCCAGACAGAAATATTGAAGAGGAACCTATTCCAGAGGATCATGACATGACAGAACCTCAGAGACCTGAGGAGACACCTCATGAGGAAAATCCATGGAAGATAAGCCAGCTTGGGAATGAGAAATAATACAAGATGCAGGAAGATATGGTGCCCTAGAAGGAACTAGTAGAGAAATCAAGAGACCAAGGCCATATTCTATTTATGTAGCTTTGATGTGTAACCTTGTTGAAGAAGAACCTACATGTTTTGAAGATGTAGTAAAGAAGAAGGATTGGTTGGAGTCCATGAATGAAGAATACCAATCCATCATTAAGAATGATGTTTGGGATGTGATACCAAGACCGAAGGACAAGTCAGTTGTTTCGTCAAAATGGATCTTCAAAACAAAACACTCAATAGACGAAAGCATTGAAAAGTACAATGCAAGGTTCGTAGCCCGGGGGTTCTCTCAGAAGGAAGGAATTGATTATGAGGAGACCTTTTCTCCTGTGGCCAGATATACCTCAATTAGAACCATCCTTGCCTTGGTATCTAAGATGAAATGGAATTTACATCAGATGGATGTAAAGACAACTTTCCTGAATGGAAAAATAGAAGAAGAGGTATACATCGAGCAACCGGAAGGATTTGAAATAGATGATAGAAAAACACATGTATGTAAACTGAAGAAAGATTTATATGGGTTGAAGCAAGCACCCAGAGCATGGTACGGAAGAATTGATGGTTTCCTAAGGAGAACGGGATTTACCAAGAGTAAAGCAAATTCTAACCTTTATTATAAGGTCATAGATGATGAATCTATGATATTTCTATTGTATGTGGATGATTTGTTCCTACAGGAGAAGACAAGCCCATCATTGAATGTCAGAAGAAGCTTGCTGTAGAATTTGAGATGAAAGACCTTGGGATGATGCACTATTTTCTAGGTCTTGAAGTATGGCAGTTCCCAAATGAGATTTTCCTTAGTCAAGGAAAATATAATGTTGATATCCTAAAGAGATTTGGGATGTTTGATTGTAAGGCCATGACTACTCTGATTGTGACAAACTTGAAGCTCTCAAATGATGCTTCATCAGATATAGTATATGTCACCATGTACATACAAATTATTTGGTCATTGATGTATTTGATCATTACTAGACCAGGCATATGTTTTGTTGTGAACACCTTGAGCCAGTATATGGTGGAGCCTAGACATGTTCACCTGATTACAACAAAACATGTGATGAGTTACCTAAAAGGTACGTTGGACTATAGACTCAGATATGCTTCAGATAGTGAGTTCAGATTGTACGGATATACAAACTCAGATTGGGCTGGAAGTGTCGAAGATAGAAAAAGCACTTCAGGATGTTGCTTTAGTTTGGGATCAGGTATGATCTCCTGGCTCAGTAGAAAGAAGCCCTGTGTTTCTCTCAGTACAGCAGAATCTGAATACGTAGCAGCGTGTTCAGCTTGTACCAAAGCAGTGTAGCTTCGCAAGATGTTGGTAGGATTGTTCAATGCAGAGATAGATGTAACTGATATTCTATGTGACAATTAGAGTTGTATCAAGATGATAGAGAATCCAGTGTTCCATGATGGTGATAGAGATGCCAGTCCTTGTTGACTGGAGATCAGTACTTGCTGACTGATAAAGATTTCAGTGCTTGACTCCTTGTTGACTGAAGATCGGTACTTTCCGACTGATAGAGATGCCAGTCCTTGTTGACTGAAGATCAGTACTTTCCAACTGATAGAGATGCCAGTCCTTGTTGACTAAAGATTAGTACTTGCCGACTGATAGAGATTCCAGTCCTTATTGACTGAAGATTATTACTTGTTGAATGATAGATATTCCAGAGCTTGTTAACTAAATATTAGTACTTGCTGATTGATAGAGATGCCAGTCCTTGTTGACTAAAGATCAACACTTTCCAACTGATAGAGATGAAATTCCTTGTTGACTGGAGATCAATACTTGCTAACTGATAGAGATTTCATTCCTTGTCGACTGAAGATCAATACTTTCCAACTAATAGTGATCTCAATACTTGCCGACTGGTGATGTTATCTCAGTACTTGTTGAATGATGATGTTATTGTTCCAGTACTTTTTTACTAATGATTTTTGTTGTTGTTCTAGTATTTACTTACTGATAATTGTTGTTGTTGTTCCAATATTCACTTACTGATGATTGTTGTTCCAATATTCACTTACTGATGATTGTTGTTCCAATATTCACTTACTGATGATTGTTGTTCCAGTACTTGTTGACTGATGATTGATGTTGTTCCAGTGTTCATACACTGATGATGATGTTGATGGTGATATTCTAGTAGACGACAATGATGATTCTAATAGTGTATTCCAGCAGACGATGATAATGATTATGATGGTTATATTCCAGTAGACAATGATGATGATGTTGATGGTGATATTCCAGTAAACGGTGATGATGATGTTGATGGTGATATTCCAACAGATAATGATGATGGTGATATTCCAACAGACGATGATGATAATGTTGATGGTGATGTTCCAGGAGATGATGTTGATGATACCCCAATCATATGATGATGTTCCAAAAACTTCCTATGACATATAGAGATTCACACGTCATTTGGACACCTATCGATGCTGTTGATATTGCCCGCAAAATACCTTCCTAGTTAAGAGGGAGCGTTAAAGAAATGTAACTGCGGAAGATATTATAAATGTATTTGTCTATTGTATTATTGTATTCCTTCTTAGGGAGATGTCATTTATGTAATTGATAATGTAAGAGTCATTGAAAGAGTCAATGTAAACCCTAATTGGTAGGTCATCCTGGAAATAACTAGAAAATAATATTTTATTGTAAAGTGTACAGTTCGGCCCAGTTAGGAGAGTTAAATCCGACCTAATTAGTAAAAAGGTCAAGTCACTTGTTAAGTATAAATAGGGGATTGAGTTGCTCATTTGCAATGCTCATCTCACTCACTCAAGTTCGCATAGGAGAGAGAGAAGCTCACACAAGACAAGGAAAGGAGTTGATTTTGTCTTGGGGTTTTATCTTGTACTTGTGAATTCTATATTGAGGAAGTTTTGTTGGGGTTTTCTCCCTTGTAGTTTCCCCGAGAGAAATATTTTGTTCTTTGTGTTTGTTGTGCTTGTATTTCTTTCAATGATTAGATTATTTAATGTTATTATGTTAAACAAGTGAAAAACTAATATCAGTTCCACCTAACTCACCAACATGAATATGTAATACATAATAGTTATTCAGGAACATCATAATGAAACACAACCCTTTAGGAATGTCATAAGGTGACATAACCCTTAATGAATGCCATGGTGTGCAATAACCAATTAGGAACATAAGTAATCACTTAACTCTATGAAGATGAATTCCACAATATGATAAAACCTTTAGGGAATGTCACAATCCTACATAACCCTTTACGAATGTCAAATCTAACATAACCTTTGATGGGCATCGTAATGCACAAAGCCAAAACCATTATTAAAGTGACATAGATTCCATAATTGTTATCCATTTAATTTTGGTATCACACCCACTTTAATTATGTGGTTGATATTTAAGAATATCGTTAGCCATTGAGGAGCATGACAATCTAGCACAACCATTTATGAATGTTGCAATGCAACATAATCATTGATGAATTACAATTATCAAAGTCACTTATAGTCAACCAAGGATAATTATGGACATTAAATTCAACCACAATAGATTGCATTCGACCGTAGTCAACAACAAGCAACCAAAGTCACACACAGTTAAAATGGATTGTATATGGATTTGAGTAAACCAAACGCAACTAAAGCCAATAAAATTAGAAAATTAACTAACTTAGTCATCTGAGTGAACCATAGTTATCCATCTATATCCAACCAAAGAGAAACATAATCATGCTACAGTGTTAACATTATTATTCAATGATCAAATTGACAATGGTTTTAAAGGACAATGCAATTCAACATAAGTCTACCAAGATTAACATCGCATTGTGACATAAGCATTAAGGAATGTAGAAATTCCACAAAAGTTGAGCGAGATGAATATACAATACATCATAACTAATTATATATATTGCAATAAAACATAACCCTTGAGGAACATTGCAAGGTGACATAACCCTTGATGATTTCCCCATTGTGACATGACAGTTGTAAAAATGATAGGAAATCACATAAGTCAACGAAGATGAACATCAGAATGTGACAACCTTTGGGGAACGTTGCAATCCTACATAATGCTTTATGAATGTCACAATATGACAAAACCTTTGATGGGCATCATAATACACCAAAATCATAGTCAACCAAAGTTAATGGCACACAACCAATATACATCACATGTGAAAAACCATAATTAAATTATATAGCAACCATGGTTGCTAATGATCCCTTTAATTATGCTAGCACGGCCACTTTAATTATGTGGTTGATATTTAATAATATCATTAACCATTGAGGAGCATGATAATCCAACATAACCCTTTATGAATGTTTCAAAGCAACATAATCATTGATGTATTACAGTTATCAATTTCAATTATAGTTAACCAAGGGTAACCATGGGAATCCAAGTCAATTATAGTCAACCAAGAGTAACTATGGCCATCAACATCAACCACAAATAGGTTGCAATAAACCATAGTCAACAGTAGGCAACCAAAGTCACCCATGGTCAAATTGGACTTCATAAAGCCTTGAGTCACCCAAAGGAAAATTTAATGCCAATGAAAATAAAGGAAAGCCTACCTTAGTCATCTGAGTGAACCATAATAAGCCAACTATACTCAAGCAAAGTCAAACCTGTTCATCCCACAATGTCAACATTATTGTTCAACCATAGAATTGACCATGATTTTAAAGGACATTGCAATTCGACATAAATCCACCAAGATGAACATCTCACTATGACATAACCATTGAGGAACGTAGCAATTCCACAAAAGTCAAGCAAGATGAATATACAAAACATCATAACTAATCAGGAACATTACAATAAAACATAACCCTTAGTGAATGTTGCAAGGTAACATAAACCTTAATGAATGCCCCAATGTGACATAACCTATGAGAAACAATATAAATCACAGCAAACGTCACAATACGAAATAACCATTAAAATTAGGTAGGCAATGACTAATTGTATTTGTATTACTTATGCAAATAAGTTAGACACACCTAGAGATGGCATATATATTATATTGTGTTTCTAGTCTAAAAATTTCATAACATTATGTTCTCTTCAAAATATTTTCTATGGTAACTATGGCCATCAAATTCAACCACAATAAACTACAATGAACCGGTCACCTATGGTCAATCTGGACTGCATATCGCCTTGAATCTACTGGAGCCAATCAAAATCAAGGATAGCCTACCTTAGTCATCTAAGTGAACCATAGTAGCCAACTATAGTTAGCTAAAGTCAAACATGAGCATGATGCATTATTAACATTATTGTTCAACCATAAAATTGACCATGGTATTAAAGGACATTGCAATTTGACATAATTCCACTGTGATGAATGTCACGATGTGACATAACCATTGAGGAATGTATAAATTCCACCTTAGACTACCAACATGAATATACAATACATCATAATTATTTAGGAACTTTGCTTGCAATGAAACATAACCCTTCAGGAACATCATAAGGTGACATAATTTTTTATGAATGTCACAATGTGACATAACCATTGAGAAACGTTGGTAATCACCTAACTCTATGAAGATGAACACTATAATGTGACAAAACCTTTGGGGAACATCACAATCCTACATATCCCTTTACGAATTTATCAATCCGACATAACCTTTGATGGGCATTGTAATGCACAAAACCATAATCGAAGTGACATAGAAACCATTTTTGTTATCCCTTTAATTTATGCTAGCACAACCACTTTAATTATGTGGTTGATATCCAAGAATGTCATTAACCATTGAGGAGCATGGCAATCCAGCATAACCATTTACGAATATTGCAGTGCGACATAATCATTGATGAATTAAAATTATCAAAGACAATAATAGTTAACCAAGGGTATCCATCAACGTGAAATTCAATTATAGTCATCCAAGGGTAACTATGCAATGAAGGTCAACCACAATAGAATGCAATCAACCATAGCCAACAACAGGAAACTAAAGTCACAAACAATCAAACTGGACTATATATAGCCTTAAGTCAACCAAAGAAAACTAAAGCCAACAAAATTCAAAGAAAAACTACCATAGTCATCTGAGTTAACCATAGTTAAGGAAATATAGTGAACCAAATTTAAACGTGTTCTTGATACAATGTTAACATTATTGTTTGATGATCAAATTGACGATGGTTTTAAAGGACACTACAATTCAACATAAGGCCACTAAGATGAATATCGCACTGTGACATAACCGTTAAGAAATGTAGCAATTCCACAAAACCACAAAAGTTTAGTAAGAGGAATATACAATACACCTTAACTAATCAGGGACATTGCAATAAAACATAATCGTTGACGAATATTGCAAGGTGACATAACCCTTGATGAATTCCCAATGTGACATAACCATTGAGAAATATAAAATCACATAAGTAAAAAAAAGAACATAGCAGTGTGACAAAAATTTTAGGGGACGTCATATTCCTACATAATCCTTTACGAATGTCTCAATGTGATGTAACCTTTGATGGACATCATAATGCACCAAAACCATTAATGGCACACAACCAATATACATTACTTGTGCACAACCATAATTAAAGTGACATAACAACCATGGTTTCTTATGATCCCTCCAATTATGGCAGCACAACCACTTTAATTATGTGGTTGATATTTAAGAGTATCATTAACCATTGAGGAGCATGACAATCTAGCACAACCGTTTACGAATGTTTCAATGCGACATAATCATTGATGAAATACAACTATCAAAGTCAATTATATCTAATCAAGGATGATCATGGGCATCAAAGTCAATTATAGTCAACCAATGGTAATTATGGTCATCAAATTCAACCACAATAGATTGGATTCAACCATAGTCTATAGTAGGCAACTAAAGTCATCCATAGTCAAATTGAACTGCATATAACCTTGAGTCGACCATATGTGAATAAAGCTAATGACAATGAAGGAAATCCTACCTTAATCATCTAAGTGAACCATAGTTAGCCAACTATAGTCAAGCTAAGTCAAACATCTTCATCCCATAATGTTAACATTATTGTTCAACCATAAAATTGACCATGGTTTTAAAGGACATTGCAATTCGACATAAGTCCACCAAGATGAATGGTTGTGACATAACCATGAGGAATACATAGCAATTCCACAAAAGTCGAGCAAGATAAATTAACAATGCGTCATAATTAATCAAGAACATTGCAATAGAGAACAACCATTAAGGAATGTCGCGAGGTGACATAACCCTTAATGAATGTCCCAATGGTCAACCGTGGTCAACCATTAAACAAGATTAATTGCTGTCAACCATAGTGAACCAAAGTCATCTATACTAAACCATTGCTACTCAAATTCAACCATAGTTAAGCATGGTAAACCATAGTCTTCCATAGTCATCCAAATTCAACATTGATCAAACATTATCACCCATGGTCAACCATGGACAACCATAACCAAACATGGTCAACCATGGCCAAAACATAGTCTCTTATTCTCAACCAAAGTCAACCATAGTCAAACATGATTAAATATAGTCAATGATAGTTAAACATGGTCAATCAAAGTCATTGTAAGTTAACCATGGTCAAACATGGTCAATTGTGGTCAAGCATGTTGTATCATAATTAAACATGGTCAGACATATTAACCATATTCCATCATATTAACCATATTCCATCATATTAACCATGCTAGGTCAATCATATTAACCATGGCCAAACGTAGTCAAGTATGGTAAACCACATTTAAACATGCTTAGCCATGGTTAATTAAATGTCAAATAAACCATAGTCAATCATAGTCAATCATACTTAGCTGCAATGACCCATGGTCAATCATGGTTACCCCTATCAACCATCCTGAGACATAGTCAACAAAAGTCAACCGCAGTCTTATATTCTCAACCAAAGTCATTTAAAGTCAACCATAGTTTATTATTATACTAATTTTATTATTTATTATATATATTATTTTAATGACATTATTGATATTCTAATATTATTTTTATAATAATAATATTCATCTTGTTAATATTATTATTATCATTATTCATACTCATATTATTTGCATGGATTATAATAATCATTTTCGTATTTTTTTTAATAATAGTTATATCAATAGGTGTTTATATTTTACAATTTGGAGTGGGCGATCACTTAACTTATGGTTGGTGAACACACATAGATCACAAGTTAAGTGCCATGAACAATTTATATGTTACTTGTTCTCTGTGTGGTTGTAATCCATGCATTAACTACCAATGATATATATATATATATATATTAGTTGTTTATTTCAAATTTGGAACGATGCTCATAAAATCAATATGGACAGTACACTTGTCTCATCCTCCAGCAATCTAAGAAAATCATACTTGCTAGTCCACCCCAAATTCTAAACAAGCACAACCACTTAACTTCTAGTTGGTGAACATCAATAGGCCACAAGTCAAGTGCCATGAACAAGTTATATGTTACTTGTTCTCCATGCGTAGTTGTAATCACTCGTTGTCTATGCCTCAACTACTTGTTGTCACCTCCCTTCTTCTAGTTAAACGGGCGTTTACCTCAAATTCAGAACGACATCCATTTATTTTGAATTTGAAAAACCAATGTGGACAATCAGAACGACATCCATTTATTTTGAATTTGAAAAACCAATGTGGACAATAGACTTGTCTCATCTTCCTACAATATGGGAAAAACATACTTGCTAGTACACCACAAATTGTAAAATATAAACAGATATCGATGTAATAAAATATATTATATCAAAAACATATCAATTTTTTTTTTCAACCGAAAAAAACGTACTATTGTTATTCATTCGAATCAAATAGTACAATGATATACAACCTTTCACATAAGGTTTACAGCCTAATCCAAAACTGAAACCAGAATGTCCAAAAAGCCTATCAAGTCTTAAATACATCCAGATGAAAGACTAGATATACTAGATGTCCAAATACAAAATACACAAAAACCCAAACTGAAGTCGGATATAACCTACATAAAGAAAGAGACTTCTCCATGATCCAGCATAATGGAATCCATCCATTCTTCCCAAATAAGTAATCCTTCAGGACCAAGAAGTGGTATCAGAGCAGAGTTTCCGCAGTTGGAGTATTGCAGACGGAACATCTCTTCACCATTGTTCTTGCGAATAGGTGGTATCAAAGCAAAGTTTCCGCAGTTGGAGTATTGCGGACGGAACAGCTCTTCACCACTGTTCTTGAGAACAGATGGTATTAGAGTAGTGAATCAGTTGGGGTTTCTGTTGCGAAGAAACCATATCAATGTCGTTTCAGCAAGGAGGTTGATGCGGACAGGAGCAGCAGCTTGGTGGAAGTTGGGCTCCTTGCCATTCATTTGAAGGATGGTATCATGACTGCGACGGTGGTGCGGTTGTGAGAGTTGGGCATTCAAGGAGTGTCTAGTGGAAGTGCAGTAGCGTCTCAGATAGTGGAAGATGGGACAAAGGTAGTGTTTGCATGGGGAGCAATTCAGACGCACGTTGAAGAGTGCTGAAGTTTCCAAGACTTGCGTGGATGGCTAGAGTTGCCAACAACGTTGGGCAGACGGAGGAGCACCATAGACTGCAGTCGTTTGGTTAACAGGAGGTGCACGACGGCGTTGCGGTGTGAAGAAGACACTTGGACTTGCGGAGTTGCAGGAGTAGCAGCTTGCGAAAGTGTTGAGTCCAGCAAAATATTGGTGTCGTGTGAACCAAAGGGAAGCATGCCTTGGAAGTGTTGCAGCAAGTGGTTGAAGCGGGTGGACGTGGAAGCCATGGAGACGGGTGCCGCAATAAGTGCATCTGCAGCATACTTAGAAGAGGTGTGCTAAAACAGCAGTTTCGTTGGTGATGAGGAGTCGTTTGGTGCACTGGTAAGACGGAAGGTGGGAAGCGCCCATTGAAAGATGGGATACCCCCATACGGGACGTTTGGGGAGGTGCTCATTCTCAACGCAAGTGTGAAGCAAACGATGTCCGTGGGAAGCCAAGGAACGATGTTGTTCAGGTTGTTGGTTAGTTGCATGGCATACTTGCGAGAAGTGTGCTATGCGTGCGGAAGGTTGCTGGCAGTACAACAGCATTTCAGTGAAATGGTTAAGTCAAGTGGCTTGCCAAAATCTTCAAAGGCATGAGGAGGTGTGTTTGGAGAAGTCTATTGCTGAGACAGCAAGTTGTGAATGTTGCGGAGTTGCAACATGTCGTTTGAAGTTGGAAGACTTGGAGTTTTCCATGGTGGTGCGCCCTCCCACTCAGGATGATGAGCAGTAGGTGCGGTTTCATTTGAGGCAGAAACGGCTGCCTTGTCTTCGCAAGGGCATGCGTTCAAGCAGAAAACATGACGGAAGTATGATTGGATGCGATGACACTTGGTGGACAGGGTGCTGAGATTGTGTCTTGGACAGTGTGGTGGTGAAGTTTCGGCTTTGCCTTACGTTCGGCAGAGTTGCATGAAGAGCCGAAGTGTGGAGGAAGGTGTGTGGCCAAGTGTTCGATTCATCTCATGAAGGAGCAAATGGTTGAAGTCATGACCCAGCTAGTTCACTCATGGGGACATGTATGGACAAGAGCATAACGAAGTGACAGCCTACCGAAGCCTAAGTAGGTTGGTGCGACAGTCAGAACGGGTTGCAGCTGGAGGTAGCGGTTGCAGCAAAAGCTTCGTGAACAGAACGTTCGTGAAGGAGTTGCCGGATGGAAACTATTATAAGTGGGGGAGATTGTCACGACCCAATGAGTTGGGACAAGTTGGGGTTCCTCCCACTTAGCGAAGGGTCCATTGGTTCGTGAAGTAGATGGGCACTTGGTCAAGAAAATGGTTAAGTGTTGGAAAAGCACCCGCAAAGGGTCATGGGCATCACTCAAACAGCTTGTTTGACGGTTGGGTGGGGCGTTGGTTGAAAACGACGCCCAGATTTGGTTAAGTGGTCCAAGCGGTGGTTGGCTGGGCGCTCCGGCAAAAACGTAGCCCAAGTGGGTGTCTTGGCCCAAAGTGTGCCCAGGTGACGTAGTTGGAAGGGTGTCGGCTAGGTGACGCCCCACTAACTTGTGGACAAAATGACCAAGTGTCGTGTCGACTGGAAGAGGCGTGACACCCGTTTTATGTGCACCCAAGCATATATAAATGGTTGCGGATGGAAAGCCAAAGGTAGGTGCAAAGAGCTAAGGGAAACGGATTTCGGCTAAGTGCGGAGGCGCCCTGCCAGGCAGTGCGGCATGCAGGCTTGGCAGGCGCGTGACAGTTTAGCGAAGTTTGGGATCAAAACGTAGACGCACGTTCTGTGGTGCGAATGGTCTAGCGGTGCGTCTAGCAGAGAGGCACGCAGGCACAGGAGCGCCCAGAGGTGCGGTTTTGGTAGTGCGTCAAGTGATGCGTTCGGTGGGCGTTGTTGTGCGTCCAGGGTGCGGCCAAGGAGGTGCACCCAAACAGAGCGCCCAAAAGGTGCACTCAATGCGTGCGCAGAAGGGTGTTGCGGCAGCGTGTCTGAGGGGGCGCGTTTCGCAGAAGTGCGCCCAGAAAGTGGAGCGGATGACAGTGTGTGGTTTGTGGTTTGTGGTTCGCGGTGATGCGTTCCGCAAAAGTGCACCCGGATGTACGTTTGGTTCACGTCGGTTGGGTCGTGTTCCATAGAGCATTCAGGAGTGCGCCCAGACAGGTGCGTCTAAAGTACGCCCAGAAAGGTGCGGATGAAGTGCGTTCGGCAGGGAGGCGTGGGGTTGCATTTGGCACACGGGTCCGACAGTGTGTCCATGCAGGTGCGCCCAGGTGGGGTGCGGTTCATCACTTGACTTCAGTTTGATGGTTGGCATGGTTGTGCGACACGGAGGTTGGCAACCAGCAAAACGGACGTTTTGACATGCGTCCCGGTTGTATGCCTTAGTGGCAAAGTCGGGGTTTCGCACAGAGGTGGACTTCAGCAGGTCGAGCAAGTGCTTGGCAACGGAGCTTGGCAGAAGTTGCAGTTGGACAGAAACGCAGAGCGCAGGACGTGAATAAGCCCTGGGCATAGTGTTGGTGACAATGCGACGGTGCAGGCTTTCGCAGGATCACGACGGACAGCGATGCTGCAGAGATACTTGGCATGAGCGTGCGGGCAAGCAAGCATGTACATGCGACGGGGACAAGTTAAGTGTGACTTGACTGTATTTTGGGGTGTTGCCGGTTCGGCTCACTCCCGGATCAGTTGTCGATTTATTGTGGCATCCTCGGTCATTAAAACAAGTATACTCATGGGTATTAGGCTACTCCGGTTGGGAGTGCCACCCACATATATATAAACTCTGTCTCTTGTGTCTTGGTTAGATTGTTTGTATGGGCAAACCGGAGAATTGACTAAGTATGAAAATGTACAAGAGATAGGAGTTGGTGTTTCCGCAGGTAGAGTTAGGCATAGTGTGTTGGTGTAATGCGTGAGATGGTCATGCCCTCATGCGTTCCCAAGCAGTGCCGCACGTCATGCTTAGGAACCAAGAGCATTCGCTAAGTATGGCTGTGACCGGTAGTGCAAAAAGTGCTAAGACATGGATAATAGGCATTTTTGTGTCTTATCAATATTCACCTACCACCGCAAGTTAAGTAAATTGATATACATAATGAACCACCCTTTTTAATAATGAAGCTGACCGACATGTATAAACCAATGTAATTGTGTTAGTGGTATGTATGCTAATATACTAATATGTGTTTTCCCAGCCTCCGAATATGTATGCGACTTCATCATCATCTTTCAATTTTCAGTGCCCTCACGACGGGAGGTTTTGTTTGGAGGGAGTGGTCTGTATTTTTAGAGGGTCAGAAACGTTAAACAACGGATCCTGTTACTGTTCTTGAATCAAATCAGGTGGCGCGTGAAAATTTCTATCTATATTTCAGAATTTTAGGGTGATTTTTAGGTGAAAAGATGGGTGCTCCGACATTTTATCGGTGGCTTTTGGATAAATTTCCGATGGTGATTGTAGATGTTGTGGAGGATGAGACAACGCAAATCAATGGCGTCACTATACCCATTGACACAACCAAACCGAATCCCAATAACTTGGAGTTCGATAGTTTATATCTCGATATGAATGGAATTATCCATCATTTTTTTCATCCGCAAGATCGGCCTTCGCCCTCAACTTATGATGAGGTCTTTCAATGCATGTTCGATTACATAGACCGTCTAATTGCAATAGTGCGCCCCAGGAAGCTTTTATTTATGGCAATTGATGGTGTTGCACCAAGAGCAAAGATGAATCGACAGCGCTCCAGACGTTTCCGGGCGGCAAAAGATGCAGCTGATGCGGCTGCTGAGGAGGAAAGGTTAAGAAGAGAATTTGAAGCAGAGGGACGAATAATTGACCCTAAAGAGAAGTCTGAAGCGTGTGATACGAATGCCATTACACCAGGAACAGAATTTATGGCCACGTTATCTATTGCTATGCAGTATTACATACATCTCAGATTAAACTCCGATCCTGGATGGCGGAATATAAAGGTAATATTCTCGGATGCAAATGTTCCTGGTGAAGGAGAGCATAAAATAATGTCATATATTCGTCTTCAAAGAAATCTTCCTGGGTTTGATCCAAACACACGGCATTGCTTATATGGCTTGGATGCTGATTTGATTATGTTGGCTTTGGCAACTCATTAGGTGCATGTTAGGTGATTATGCAGATTCCCTCTTGAATCAGATTTGTGAGAGAGAAAGGAAAACGGAATAACAAGAGACACAAAAATTGATAATGGAGTTCGGCCAATTGTGCCTACATCTCCGGGCTGCTGCAGATCATTTTCTGAAAGGGGGAAAAATTTACAGAGTGTTAACAAAGCTCACAAACAACACAGATCAGGACAGGACAGTAAGAAACAGCATTAAAGATTTTCTTTTGTCTCTCGCTTGACACCAAATGCAGAAGTCCGCCTTCTAGTTATAGATGCAGAAGCCCACATCTACACGTTTTGCCAGGCTAACTATTAATTGGCTTTCGTTCTTTTTCAACGAAGGATGCACCGTCCACTCTGTTTTCTTGGGTTGTTGGCTTGACAACCACTCTGTTTCCCTTTCAGCTTAAATGTCATTTATGTAAGTTTGACCAACAATCTCCCACTTGAAGACTGAATTCAATCTGTCTTCACACCTTGATCAATGCAGCAGCCTTTCTGGTCTTGTTACTCTAGCAGGCCAACTGAAACTGAACACAGCTTCAGTTTGTCAGTAGTCACTGTCTTTGTTAACATATCTGCTGGATTTTGAGCTCCACTGATCTTCTCAAGTTTCAAAATCCCATCTTCCAGAAGTGACCGGATAAAATGATACCGCAACTATATGTGCTTCGTTCTGGAATGAAAAGACGGATTCTTCGCTAAATGGATGGCACTCTGACTGTCACAATACAAGACATTGTCGTCTTGTTTCTTGCCCAATTCCTCCAAGAAACCTTGTAGCCAAACCATTTCCTTGCTAGCTTCCGTGACAGCGACATATTCTGCTTCAGTTGTGGAGAGAGCAACTATCTTCTGTAGTTGAGAAACCCAGCTCACTGCGGTACCTCCTAGAGTATAGACATACCCTGTAGTGCTCCTTCTGATGTCGACATTTCCGGCTAAGTCAGCATCCACATAGCCCGTTAGTATCGTATCTCCACCTTTGAAACAAAGTGCCTTGTTTGTGGTACCCCGTAGATATCTGAGGATCCATTTGACTGCTTCCCAATGCACCTTGCCCGGATTATTCATGTACTTGCTAACAGCTCCCACTGCTTGAGCAATATCTGGTCTGCTACAAACCATGGCATACATCAGACTTCCAATTGCTGAGGCGTACGGCACCTTCGCCATATGTGCACCCTCTTCCTCCGTCTTCGGTGACTGTTCTTTGGAGAGTCTGAAATGAACACCTAAAGGTGTACTCACTGGTTTAGCATCTTGCATGTTGAACCTGGAGAGTACTTTGTTGATGTACTCAGCCTGTGATAACATCAAAGTCCCCGACTTCGTGTCTCTCTTGATCCTCATTCCAAGAATCTGTTTTGCAGCACCCAGATCTTTCATTGCGAACTGCTTCGACAATTTCCGCTTCAAATTTTTAATCTCTTGCATATCTGAACCTGCAACGAGCATGTCATCAACGTACAACAATAAAATAATGAAGCTGTTGTCGAACTTCTTGATGTAGCAACAATGATCTGCTTGGCATCTTGTGAAACCGCTGCTGCCCATGAAGCTATCAAACTTCTTGTACCATTGTCTTGGAGCTTGCTTTAAACCATACAAGCTCTTATTCAACCTGCATACTAAGTTTTTCTTTCCTACCTTTATGAACCCTTCTAGCTGCCTCATATAGATCTCTTCATCTAAGTCACCATGAAGGAAAGCTGTCTTTACATCTAACTGCTCAAGATGTAAATTCTCTGCAGCTACAATTTTCAACACCAATCTAATTGTAGTCAACTTCACGATCGGAGAGAAAATTTCATTGTAGTCAATACCTTCTTTTTGCTGAAAGCCTTTGACAACCAATCTTGCTTTGTAGCGCTTGCTACCATCGTGCTCTTCTTTGATCCTGAAAACCCACTTGTCATGGAGCGCTTTCTTGCCCGGTGGTATTTCAACTAATTCCCACGTCTGATTTGACATGAGTGAGTCCATCTCATCTTTCATGGCAGACTCCCACTTGACTGAATCCTCCACTTGTATAGCTTCATCATAATACTCTGGTTCTCCACTATCAGTCAGCAACAAGTAGTGCAAAGAAGGCGAATAACGTTGTTTTGGTTTAGGAATTCTGGAGGAGCGTGCCTGGTTCTTCTTGAACTGCTTCAGGACTAATCTGAACATCATTTTCAGAAATCTCCTCGAACTCAGCAAATTCCTTCGTTTCAGCATCGATATTGGAGCTGCTTGATTCTGCGGTTGACCTGTCTTTGTACATCACATTCTCATTGAATATGACATCCCGGCTTCTGATGATCTTCCGATTTTCATAATTTCAAAACCGGTAACCGAACTCATCACCACCATATCCAACAAAGACACATTTGTTAGATTTAGCATCAAGTTTGCTTCTTTCAGCAGAATCTATGTGTACGTAAGAAATACAACCAAACACTCTTAAGTGCGAAAGGTTTACCTCTTTTCCGCTCCAAACTTCCTCTGGTATTCCACCATCCAAAGGAACTGAGGGCCCACGGTTGATCAGGTAGGCCGCGGTGTTGACGGCTTCAGCCCATAACATCTTGGGTAAGTCGGCATGTATCCTCATGCTTCTGGCACGTTCATTCAGAGTTCTGTTCATGCGCTCCGCTACGCCATTTTGCTGCGGTGTCCTGGGAACTGTTTTCTCCATCTTGATCCCGTTGTTTGCGCAAAATTCTCTGAATCTACTATCTTTGTACTCTCCTCCATTGTCAGACCTCAACCGCCTGACTTTCAAACCGGTTTCATTTTCCACCATAGCCTTCCATTTTCTGAAGGTATCAAAGACTTCTGATTTCTTCTTCAAAAAATAAACCCACACCTTCCTTGTAGAATCATCGATGAAGGTGACATAATACAGTGAGCCTGCAAGAGATGGAACTGGAGATGGTCCCCATACATCGGTATGAACCAACTCTAACTTTTCTGCCTTGGGTGTCTTGCCAATCTTTGCAAAACTGACCTTCTTCTGTTTCCCAAAGATGCAATCCTCACATAGGCCGACATCTACACTTTTCAGATCCGGCAACTTCCCCTTCGACAGAAGTGTCTTCATCCCTTTCTCACTCATATGGCCAAGCCTTTGGTGCCATAGGTTTGATTTTCCATTTGCATCCGCTACTGCAATGATATTCTCCAAGTTTGAGGTTACATAGAGAGTGTCAGTCTTCTTACCATGAGCAATGACGAGTGCTCCTTTGGTAATCTTCCATTCACAGCCTGAAAAGGTTGTACAATATCCTTCTCCATCAAGCTGTCCTACCGAAATCAAATTTCTTTTGAGGCCGGGAATATGTCTCACTCCTTGCAGCTTCCAGGTGGTCCGGTTTGGCAACTTTAATCGGATGTCTCCTTTTCCCACGATCTTCAAGGTTTCATCATCAGCTAGATGAACCTTCCCAAAATCACCACAGACATAGTTTTCCATGATTTCTCGGCATGGGGTGGCATGGAAAGATGCCCCTGAATCCAAGATCCATGATTCAATCAGACTGTTGACGCTTAGAATCATAGCATCACCTGCTTCCTCGGTCACGTTGGCAGATTCCTGTGTGCCAGTATCTTTCTTCGGTGCTCGGCAATCCCTTTTAAAGTGACCTTTCTTGCCGCAATTATAACAGTTAAAATCTCTCTTTCCCGTTGTTGATTTGCCCCTTCTAGATTTCGATCTGCTACGATTTAAATTTCTTCCTGAAGTTCTCCCTCTAGACTCTGTGTGCAAAGCTGAGGAGTTTGATGCTTCACCCGATTCTCTCCGCCGAATTTTTTCACTCAATACCAGATCTCGAACATCGTCGAATTTCAATTTACTGTTTCCCGACTAGCTGCTAACTGCTGTAACGGTAGCATTCCAACTGTCTGGTAGAGATGATAAGAGAATCAAAGCTCGAACTTCATCATCGAATTCAATTTCCACGGAACTCAACTGGGTTGTGATTGTGTTGAGTTCATTCAGATGTTGAGCCACTGATGCCCCTTCCGCCATCCGCAAATTGAATAATCGCCTCATCAAGTGAACTTTGTTTGAGGCCGATGGCTTCTCATACATACTGGAGAGAGCTGCCATAAGACCCGCCGTGGTCTTTTCCTTTGCTATGTTGAAAGCAACATTGCGGGATAACGTCAGTCGGATAACTCAGAGGGCTTGTCTGTCGAGAAGAGCCCAGTCTTCATCCTTCATGCCCTCTGGCTGCGTTCCTAAGAGAGGTTGATATAACTTTTTCTGGTACAGATAATCTTCAATCCGCATCTTCCAAAAGCCAAAATCCGCACCATCGAACTTCTCAATTTTCACCTTCCCTTCGTCTGCAGCCATCGCTCCCACTCGAATTTGGCTTCCTTTGGATCGTTTCTGACAATTCACCACATCCTGATCACAAATTTTGCATCTTTGTTACCGTCGTTGTAACAACCATTTCCTTCGTCGCAGAGAGTCGCTTGTCTAACCTCTAACGCCTAGAGCGAGCGTTGCCAAAACTTTTCTTTTCCTTCCACAGAGTTCCACGGCCAGGCGAATCCCCTTTTCCTTCCCCAGGCTCTGATACCAATTGTTAGGTGATTATGCAGATTCCCTCTTGAATCAGATTTGTGAGAGAGAAAGGAAAAACGGAATAACAAGAGACACAAAAATTGATAATGAAGTTCGGCCAATTGTGCCTACATCTCTGGGCTGCTGCAGATCATTTTCTGAAAGGGGGAAAAATTTACAGAGTGTTGACAAAGCTCACAAACAACACAGATCAGGACAGGACAGTAAGAAACAGCATTAAAGCTTTTCTTTTGTCTCTCGCTTGCCACCAAATGCAGAAGTCCGCCTTCTAGTTATAGATGCAGAAGCCCACATCTACACGTTTTGCCAGGCTAACTATTAATTGACTTTCGTTCTTTTTCAACGAAGGATGCACCGTCCACTCTGTTTTCTTGGGTTGTTGCTTGACAACCACTCTGTTTCCCTTTCAGCTTAAATGTCATTTATGTAAGTTTGACCAACAGTGCACTTTTCAATTCTCAAAAAGGCTGTCTTCATACCCGCGCAGCAACACAAATGCTTCTTGTGTGGCCAGATCGGCCACTTGGCAGCTGAATGTCAAGGAAAAGCCCAGCTAAAACATGGAGAGTTGGACGAGAAGGGCGGGAAAGAGAACCCTATTCCCAAAAAACCATATCAGTTTCTCAACATCTGGACTTTGCGAGAATACTTAGAGTATGACTTGAGGATACCAAATTCTCCATTTCAGACAGACTTTGAACGACTTGTCGATGATTTTATCTTTCTTTGTTTCTTCGTCGGCAATGATTTCCTACCACACATGCCTACATTGGAAATCCGTGAGGGGGCAATTAACTTGCTGATGGCTGTGTACAAGAAAGAGTTCACGGCAATGGGTGGTTATTTGACAGATTCAGGCGAGGTAATTTTGAAGCAAGTGGAGCATTTTATTCAGGCTGTTGGGTTCTACGAGGATAAAATATTCCAAAAGCGAGCTCGCCTACATCAGCGCCAGATGGAAAGAGTCAAGCGTGAGAAGGCTCAAAAAAGGAATGGAGATTATATAGATCCCAAAATCGATCCTGAATCGTTAGTTCCAGTGATGCCTTATCATAAAGCACGTTTAGCTTCTAGTCCTCAGCGATCACCATATCAATTTGAACAATCAAAGAATGGCCAACCGGCTGCTCAAAATATCCGCGGGATAGATCATCTGGTTCATGCAACAAAGCTGATACGGATTAGCGAGCAGCACAGCAGTGTTGCTGCAGCCATTGTTAAAGCTGAAGAGAAGGTTGATGCAGAATTTAAAAGAGAGGAAAAAAATAGCACGGAGGAATTCAAACTTAAGCTGAAGAATGTACTTAAGGAAAAAACAGATCTTTTCAATCGTGATGAACTAGAGGGGGATAAGGTTAGACTAGGAGAGACTGGGTGGAAAGAAAGGTATTACAGTGAAAAGTTTATGGCCCAGACTCCAGAAAAAGTTAATGAAGTTAGAAAAGATATTGTTTTGAAATACACTGAAGGACTGTGCTGGGTTTTGCGTTATTACTACCAAGGAGTATGTTCATGGCAATGGTTTTATCCGTATCATTATGCTCCGTTTGCATCTGATATGAGGGATCTGGATCGGTTGGAGGTAAGCTTTGAACTGGGGAAGCCATTCAAACCATTTAATCAGCTCATGGGAACCCTTCCAGCTGCAAGTTCAAATGCTCTTCCTGAACATTATAGACCCTTGATGACTGATCCGAAATCACCTATTATTGACTTTTATCCTACTGACTTTGAGATAGACATGAATGGTAAACGCTTTGCTTGGCAAGGTGTTGCAAAATTGCCATTTATTGATGAAGCTCGCCTACTCACAGAGGTTAACAAGGTTGAATGCACTTTGTCAGCAGAAGAAGTGCGCAGAAATACTGTGATGTATGACTTGCTTTTTGTGACTGTGAGCCATCCTTTGGCAGCATACATTTTTTCAACTTATGATCAAGGAATCCATATTTTAGGGCAGGAAAGACTTGAAGTAAATAAAGAAATTGATCCTAGATCTAGTGGGGGGGTGAATGGTTTCTTATGCCTTTGCGATGGAGAGGCATGCCCACCTATCTTCACTTCACCCATTAAGGGGATGGAAAATATCACAAACAATCAAGTGCTTTCTGTTATTTACCAGTGCCCACCAACACACAAACACATGACAAGGCCGCCTAAGGCCGTCATCGTTCCTATCTAAGACAACCTGAGAATCAAGGATATGGACATACATATCCTTCATATAGCTCTAAAAACTATAACAGTGGAATGTATAATGGCAGTCAGAGTCATGGTCAGGGTTATTCATCCTTTGATTGCAATTCTTATGGTGGAACATACCATGGCAGTCAGAATCATGGTCAGGGTTATACAGCCTCTGCAAGCAATTCTTATGGTGGAATATACAATGGCAGTCAGAATCATGGTCAGGGTTATACAGCCTCTGCAAGCAATTCTTATGGTGGAATATACAAAAATGGCGAGCGATATAATGGCAATGAGAATCATGGTCAGGTTTATACAGCCTCTGCCTGGAATTCTTATGGTGGAACATACGGAAACAAGAATAATGCGCGGGGTAATGCTGAATCTGCTTCCAATAGTTATGGTGAAAGATATAATGGCAATAAGAATCATGGTCAGAGATATGGTAGTTCTTCACAGCAGCAGTTCCAGTTTTCTGTTCCTATTGATGGGTACTATGGCTACCAAGGACAAAAGGGCATTCAGCAGCAAAGCAGATTAAATTCACACTTATATCAGGATAGAATGATGCAAGTTGGCAATCAGAGTCAGCAGCCAGTGATAAATTATCGATCCCATGTTCTTCCAAGGCATGGAGGTTACCAGCAGGAGTATCCAGGGCCTCCAGGTAATAAGCCGCAGCCATATCTGTCTCCAATGCTGCCAACAACTGGGGGTGCAGGACAAGAGATACATTATAGACAACAAACTAACCCAAATTCCGAGCATACATTGTTCAATAAATATTCAGATTTAGATAAGAGAAGAAATAATGGCCGGGAGTGACAGGCTATGGTGTCAAGGCTTTTGGGCCCAGGAAATTCCTTCTTTGAAAGGATAAAGGAAGCCCACTTCAATTGCAGTGCACTCTGGCTTTATATTGACAGCTTGATTTTAGTGCTGGGATTATGTTTCCTAATCCAACTTGCCCTGTTCTTTGCATCCTGCGAGGAATATTGCAAATATTTTTACAAGACAATCTCAAGCTACTGAAAGCATAGTACAGCCCAACCAATGTCAGAATGGATGCATATGTGTGTTGCAACTAGTTGGGCAGTGTGAATGACGTATGATCACCAGAATACCACGTTACATTATTGACAAAATCTGCATGGAAGAGTAATGAGTAACTAGCTTGTTGAGGTACTCAACCTGGATCCTGGATAACACCTGAATCTATGCAACCCTTAACTATGAGCTACACATTACGAATTGATATTGTGGAAGAATTTACTTACTGTTTTGATCAGATTCTTTTTTCATCTCTTAAAACATCTTCACAGTTTTTGGTTTGACCCTTACAAACAGAATTTTAATAATATTTAATTGTGGGGCGGTGGACAGCATGGTGAGGCCACGTGGCTTCCATGCGGGTCACTTAGGGCTAATAGTTAATGAAGTAAAGACATTAGGTTAATTTTTTTTATTTTTTTTAACAGGAACAGGGGAATTTATATATATATAAAAAAAGGCTGTGCACAGCCATGCAGTGCAAAAATTTGCCATGATTCTGCTTCAAAAAGGATTAAGCTGCAGAATTTACAAAGAGTTTGGCTTTCAATGTCTCTCTTCCTAATTTTCCTGAAATTTCCAGTCTTTCTACTAGTGTAAACCTTAACAAACTGATTACAGAGCAAAATACAGAAGAACATTCAGAAAAAAGTTCATGTGAAACCTGTGGGTCGACATCCTAAATTCAGAAGAAGACACTATCCGTTGGTCTGCTGCAGAAAGGACGCAGCTTCCTTCATACCCTGATTGACAGACGGGGTTTCATGCACCTGGCTGCATTGTGTTTTATTTATGAAGACTGAAAATTCCTCTCTGATGCTATCCATTTTCCCCAAGATTTCGACTGTATTTCTTTCTATATCATCAAGACGAGATTCCACACAGGAAAGTCGGGAGTGGACGTATTTGAATTCCAGGTTCTGCTCCTTGTTCTGGTCTGCGATTGAACACACCGCCGAATAAGTCCTTGTCAGGAAAACCTTAACTTCCGAAGTTATCTGGTTGAGGGTGGCGATGGCCTGCCGGACGCCTTCCATGACTCTGGGCTCGCGAGGTTCTTCTTCGTGCTGCTGTATCTCCAAGTCCACCACGGAGAGGCGCTGAAACCCTGGGCCGAGCGGAATGATGTTGAACTGCTCCATAAATTCGAAATTAATCCTGTGAACCGCCTCACAGCAATAAATGCTGGAGCGTGAGAGTGTTGGTGCCAGATGGGGAGGCACATGGCCTCGACGTGCCAGCTGAATGCAACGGGGAGCCCACCTTGACGTGTTCGCCTCCAAATAATACGCCTTGATAACCTTAGGGGGTATACTATATCCCAACATTGAAATGCGTCCATAGTTAACACTGCTAGGGGATGTATTCATATCCTAAAACCTTGTTTTGCACTATTTGGCCTTGTCCCAAAGAGACTCCAGCATTAGCGAGTTCATCTGCTACCGAGTTGAGACTTCTAAGAATGTGAAGATAATTTATATCAATGGGAAGAGAGAGGGATTTGATTCTTTTTCGAAGGTTTTTGTTCTTTGCTCCTCTTGGGGAGGTGTTGTTCATATTCTGAATAACATGCCTGGAATCTCCAAATACCTGTAACTTTCCCACATTTAAAGAAGAGACTAACTCGAGTGAGTGATACATCGCCATCCATTCTGCTTCATTATTTGTTCTTGTGCCAAGTCCCCAAGCAAATTCGACTACCTTTCTTCCTCCGGGATCAAAAATAATCCCCCCCGCTCCTGCCTCCCCTGTTAGGTTAATTATTAATTAATGTTAAACAACGATTATAACGTTAATTTTAATGACTAATTATTAATTAGTGATAATTGTTATAATGTATAACAAGAGCCACGGGGTGGCAATGTCCCCGACATTGCCACCTGCTCTATTTGCTTGAAGTCGGAAAGTCTAGAGTAGCATTATCTAGTCAACATCAACATAGACAATTTGATTAATGATGTTTGTTCATAATGGTTCATAATTGTGTTTTTTTACCTGGTCATTATGTAATAGTACACTCTTAGAAATGTTCAAAAAAAACTTAGAGATAATCATTTGCATTTTCCCCTTCAAGATGTAATAGTGTACACTCTTAAAAATGATAATAACAAGAATCTTGCACATAATTATTTTTTCCAGCGAAAGAAACTCAAATAATATTGTGCACTATTAGAAATGACAACAAGAATCTTGGAGAGAGTCAATAAATAAACTTAAATTTTGTTTAAAAATCTAACAAATAACACAAGTCTTGGACATAATTATTTATAATAGTGTGCAGTGAATCAAGAAACTCAAATTTTGTTTAAAATCCTAACAAAATAAAAAAAAATTCCAATAATAAAATAAAACTTTCGACAATTTTATAAATTTTAAATTGTCTTTTATCTTATATTTCTATGGACTATTTGGATTTTTCACAACCTTTTTTTTAATGTCTCATCCTTACAAATCCTTTCAACATTTCCCAAAAGAGTTCCCGACTCAAATAGGGACTCAAATAAAAGAATTCGACATTATGATCATGTTTAAATAAAAGAATTCGACATTATCATCATGTTTAGCAAAAATAAAAATATTGTGACCTTCTTTACATTCACATGCACCAATGATATTCTTTTAAATGCCAACATGGTCATTATTTTCAAAGAACAAATCATAACAATATATAGATGGAAACAAATCACGAATCTCAATATGCTTTCAAAAGAATGAAAATGTTTTTTTATGAATAAATAAATAAAAATTATAGGGAAAAAGGTTTATAATGAACACCATGCTACTCATAACAATATGAAATTGAAACAAAAACCATGAAACAATTAACTCTTCCAAGGCACTCACTCATAACAATAAGGAGATTAAAACAAGTCACTAAGCACATTATGCTTTTGAAAAGAATGGAAATGATTCTTTAGGAATTTTTAAATTCAATTTCTTGGAAAATATATATTTTTCTTTTTCAATAATTTGAATTTTAAAAAATTATCAACTAAATATATTTATATCTTTATAAAAAAGGGAAAAAATTATATATTTAAAAGATGTTCCAAAAAAACATTTTCAAAAACAAAGATAAAATATTTTTAAAAAAATTGTCAACTAAATACATTTATATCTTTATAGAAAAGAGAAAAAATTATATATTTCAAAAGAAAAAACACAAAAAACATCTTATTTGTTTGTCCATTAAAATTGAAGCTAAGTGACAATAAAGAGTCTTTTTTCTCTAATTCAATTGTATTTTTCACATTAAGTAAATATGGGCAAGTAAACAGCATTGTCTTAAAAAGTATTTAGGCATAAGCTAATGAATAACAACTTGTGATTGGAGGGAGGCATTGATTGGATGTTTTGTTGAGTCTACAACAAACATCGATGGTTCATTCAGTCTACCTTGGGCTAATTTGCAAGTACTCATAAGGAAAGGAGGGCACGGGAGTGAATAACTTACTCCCTTTTTTTATTCCCTTGTGGAACTTGGAAAACTTGTGGAAGCTTTATTCAAAATACTTTGTATTAACGATTTCATGTAAAATGAAGTGCTCTTAATATTCAAAACACTTTGCAATAACGAGACCTTTAATGATGGATAAATAGATGTCAATCCAAAATCTTTTTCAAAATAATGCTTTCCACCAACTTACTACCACCCGTGAACTAAATAAATGCATAATCATCTTTTACTATTCCTATTGAGGGTGCACTACTACTACATCAAGCAAGTGTTACCACGTGTGATCTAAATATTCATGGATAAATGCTAATGCATAATATATTTTTCCAATATTCTTGCATTCTACTTTCATAAAAAAAAACTTGCCACATATTAACTAAATATTGATAAATGATCAAATCTCAATGCATAAACTTTTTTCAATGATGATGCGTACTTACATCCACCAACTTATTATCCTGGACTAATTAAATATAGATAAAATAATAGATATCAGTGTGAAATATTTTTTCAATAATATTATATTATATTTCCATCAATTTGTTACCCCTATTAACTAAATAATTTATTATCACCTATTAACTAAATGATAATGAAATACTTAAATCTCAATACACACACCTTTCCAATAACGTTGCATCTCTACTTTCACCAACTACTCAATTATATACTAAATTATATTAACTAATATTAGTCCATTATTTATTTGAATCACCCCTCTCGAAAGGTGTAAAACCACTCATTTTGAGTTGTAAAAGCATCATACTCTGAGCTTACAAGGGCTGAATCGAGGGCGTTTAGGCACTCCTCACACGTACGAAGGTTTGTTCTTAAAAGTATGAAAAACATCTTACTGTACTCTTACATGGTTTCATGCACTGAATCGAGGACGTTGGATTGGTTTCCTTTTGCATGGCTCCATATGCGTAGAGCTCAAAGCATATAAATAACTTGTACTTCAAGAAAAAGATGCTTTCTACTGGACTTGTTATGGCAGTAGTGGATAGATTGGGTTGAGGTATTTTTGCGTCCATTTCATTTAAAGTTGCTAGTAGACATTTGGACTGTTTTCTTATCATATATTCTGTGTGAAAGAATTCCTGTGCGGTGCTGCAATTCCCTTCCACTATGGTTCAAATATCGTTGGGATTCTGTAGTGCAGAGATGTTAGACTTCCTTGATGGGAAAACTAAGCAGCTTTTACAGCTATGCATAACATTTTTCAGGTGGATATATATATATAATATGAAATACTACTAAATACTAAAAGCTGGTAACTACAGAAGTGGTAATTAATGAAATTCTACTAAATACTAAAAGCTACTAACTACAGAAGTGGTAATTTCCTTGGTTAATTTGTGTTAGTGCTATGATTTTCATACCCTGCAATTTAGTATTCTTAACAAGAAATCAAAGGCTGTAATAACGAGAAACCCTTACAATACAAAATATATAGTTAATTAAACCACAATACAAATCTTTGCTAGGAATGTTAAGGTTACCTTTGATTCAAAAATATATAAAAGTATGCAAAATACTTCCAATTACAAAAGAGAATGAGTTTGCATTTATGCAGAAGAAGTCGACTTCCAAATGCAAATACCCAAATGTATCCCTTAAGCCCTTTTGGGTTTAATCAAATTTACTTCCAATTGTCATCAAACCCTACTAAATACATAATGATAAAAGGACCAGTGGTCTGGCCTTATGGCCTGAGAAAAACTCAGAACTTACAATTATATGAAATAAGTCGGTTGTTTCGAGAAGATATTGAAAAATGACTTCAAAATGTAATGAAGATCGAGAAACCTTTTTTTGAAATTCCTCATAAAGCCACCTCAGTTGTCCCAGGATCTTGGCTTGTGAACATACCTGGGTAAGCGTCCCCAAGAAATTGTTGTAGGTGCCCAAATTCACCAATTGAGTAATTTGCATACAAAACAACAATAGAATGTTATTGTTGGCAACAAGAGGGACTGTAAATAAAATCAATAGTTGAAAGCATGGACGAATATATAGGCGAACTCATTCCTTGTTTATACGAAATCACTAGAGTATTTTAGTAAAAGTGAACGAGCAAAAGTAAAGGATTAATTACAGAAAGACACATTGTAGCCCGTGATAATACATTACCTGGAGATGATGGAAGTTGAACAACTCCTCTCTCAGAGCTCACGCAGAGAAATCATTGGTAGAAAGTAGATCTAAGTTTTTCTAGCTAACTCAACTCTCACGCTATCCTTCTAACCATACAACGAAGACATGGAAGCCTTCTTCAAAAAATATATATACTAAGACAAGGAAGCCTTCTTCAAAAAAAAATTACTAAGACCAGAAAGCCTTCTTCAAAAAAAATATACTAAGACCAGGAAGCCTTATTCAAAAAACATCTGCATGTAAATTAAGAAAAAGTATAAAACATCAGATACCAGGAGGATCATTTAATTGACTCAATCTATCATTGTTTTGCATCGTTCGCTCTGTGTTGCAATTGAAGAAGTGATTCCATAAAAGCAATCGAACATAGCTATTGCAAAGGTCTGTGACCTACGAGCTTCTTCAACAAGGCTAGATGTATGCCATGAGATTGACATTTGCAAAGCTTCTATTCAAAAACCTAAAGCTACGGCAACAAACCTGGACAACTTCGACAATAGTGCGTGTAACGACAGCCGCAGCACGCTCATTGTAATGTCCTCTGGCAACGATCCTGTTAAAGACCTCTCCACCCTCGCAGAGCTCCATAACGAGATGCACAGCATGCTCGTCCTCGTACGTGGCTTTCAAAGTAATGATGTTGGGATGCTGAGGCAAATTGTTCCTTATTGCTGCTTCTTGCATCACAAATTCAATATCTATCGCAGTTCTGAGCTCCCGCTTGGAAATAGATTTGCAAGCCAACATCTCGTCAGTCTCCTTGTCAGTACAAAGGTAAGGAATGCCGAACTCACCCCTGCCGAGCTCTCTTCTCGAGGTACTGTGCATTTCCTTAGCCATCATGAAGAAAGAATCCCCAATGTGTATGCTTTCGATGTTACTGTTTGTCCAAAGATGTTCCAACGATCATGTTTTGGGGAGGAAGTGGTGACCTGGTGACCTTCAAACGATGCATAATAAGTAGATAGATTTCCATGTTTTCCTGCAGTTGAGCTGTGAAAATAAACTGAATCTAATAATAAACACGAAATACTTACTACTTATTTAGACCAAAGTACCTGAAGATCCCGCCCTGCTACGACAGGGTTCTTCACGCTGAGCTCTTAACCCTCTTCCGTGTAATTCTCAAAGTTGCAAATGCATTTACTGCTTGGTGCGAGCAATCACAGGTGCAAGCAATCACAGCTGGAGGGACACGTGACTGGAGACATCAATGCACATAGGGGCAGGGCCGAGGCCGAGGATTTAAAATGATTTCTTCACAGACCAAAACTAATCCAATCCAACGAAAATAAAGATAAACTTTCAGGCTCTTTCACATGACGAATATTTCCAAATCCAGCGATCTCATATTTGCTTCGATTTCCAAATCCAGGATGATAAAAATACTCACCTTGTTGTCTGAACAAAACAGACATAAGACCAAAGCTTTTGACAAGACCTGTGTCAAAACCTGAACGCAGAGCATAATGAATGCAGTTATATCCGAAAGCATAAATCTTGCTAACAACGTAAATGCAAATATCAAATCAAAGGACAAGCCGCCAATGCCCCATTAATTCGCAGGACAAACCGCCAATACCCCATTAATTCGAGATTATAGCATACAGACTCATGCACATAATGGCCACGACGGGCCGGGACACGCGGGGGACGAAACCCCGGCGACAAATTACGAGGAATGAATATAACCAAAACATTACAAAACCACCAGCGAGTATGTTGGTGGATTTCGAGGAAAACCTATTGTGAACACCTGCAACGTCATGTTAAATTAATTTAAACCTGTTATGAACCCCTGCACCTGTTATTGAATAAATGCCCAAGACTGCGTGATGTAAGCACGCCGCCCCCTCCTGGGATGCGGAAAATGAGAACGTCACCTCTTGTGACCAATAAAATTTTAAAAAAATATTAATTTAAAATTTTTATTTAATATAATATGATTTACATTATAGTCAAACTATAGCTATAAAAAAATTTATAGGTCTTTTATAGCTTCTAGACCTGAATTAATAGGGTCTTGGCAAAATATATATGTTCCCCTTCGGAGACATAATAAACCTTATAAGGTTAATTATTAATGTAATTAGTATAATGTAGATTAATTATACTAATGTACGCTAATTATTAAGGATAAGTTAATTATTATAATACTAGTATAATGTTTAATAAAGTTAGAGTTAATGTAAATTAATGTGGAAATTCATTAATAAATAATTATTAATGTGGAACGAGTTAATGAAATTTTATTATTAAATCATGAAATTGGTTACGTAAGTAAAATTAATTAAAATATCATGTTAGGTTGAGTTTACGACTGAATCAAGCAACGTACCAGCTAAAAGGAAATTTTTTTTTAACTAAATGTGAACATTGTTACCGGTCATGAAAGCAACCCAAGGTAACTAAGACTAGGTCAAGGAAGCAAGATACAACGTTTTACGTCGAGGGATCGCGCCGAGGGTGACCCCAGCGGTGGGTGCGGTTGTCGATAACTACCAAAGGCAGGAGGACGACGCAACGCAACACGCAACTAAGACATCGTGTCTTATACCCACGGCTCACAATGGTGATGCTCGCTAGGGATGAAGTAGTGACCACGTACCCTTACCCTGGCAGGCATTCACCTCGGTATCAGGTAAAACACGTTTACAGGTGAAGAAAGAAATAAAATTTCACACTCTAGTAGGTCTGAGTATGAGTTTAACAGTAACCTACTCCAGATGTCGTTGTATGCTAATTGTCGTATTATGCCATGTTACAGGGATAACCATGGAAAGGACGCAAGCAGGTCAGGGGCGAGGTCGGGCGATGACTTTACCTGAACCGAATGTATCGGCACCATCGCAAGAGACCGTCCTCATATTGCGCTCTCTGAGGCAATAAATGAAACACTATGGGAACTACAGAGAGGAAGTGTTACCTCGGAGGTAGGAGTGGAGGCCCCTCCACTAAGGGAAGAAATTCCCGAAGTAGCAGTGAACATGGTACCGAGACCTACGAATCAGGATATCACAAGGGAGCTTCAGAAGATATGGCTTCGAGTAGGGTTACGAGCTGAATCATGGTTGGAAGAGATGACCAAGTACTTAACCTTGCAGGAATACACTTCCACATCCAAGTCCAAGATCGCCATATTTCAACTGAAAGGAGTCGCTTTGAATTGGTAGGGGCACCAAGAAAGGCAATTGCACCTTACCCTAGATACAGTTCCATGGGAACTATTTGTGGAGAAGTTTAAAGGGAAATACTTACCTGCATCCTACCAGGAAGAACAGGCAGGAGCCTTTCATGCCTTGGTACAAAGGCATCTATCCGTGGAGAATTATGAAGAAAGGTTCATGGAATTAGTTAAGTATGTTCCTTACTTGGACAATGATGAACGCCAAGTTAAGCGCTTCGTGTATGGGCTCAATACCAAGATCAGGGCCCAAGTACAGATGTGGAAACTGACTTCGGATGTTGAGGCAGTTGATTGCGCTCGTTACACAGAGGAGATGTTGGGTGCAAAGCCCATCAGGTCATTTAACTCTCAACAGTCAAGGTTTGTGGGGAAGGCCCCTCGAAGCTACCATCGGGGAGGTTATGCAAGGCCACCTCCCTAAGGAAACAGGTACACACCAAGAGTTGCGGCAGTAGTCAGGTCAGTGGAAACTAGGGTAGTATCTCAATCGGCCATCGAAACTCACCAAAGTGTGAGGAATTTTAGAGGATCAGTCGGTAGGGGAAGGGGGCCTAAGGGGAGGAACCCCTCTCAGAGGTCTGAGCAGATCATATCGCCTACTCCATTATAGGTTGCTTGTTGGGGATGTGGAGGTCCACATTACCAACATGATTATACCGAATTTTGATCTGGTACAGTGCATCGAGAAGGAAAGGATCCAATGGGGAGTGGGGGTAGTAAGCATCAGATCTCAGCAACAATGAATAACCATCAGGAAGAGAACCAATCCACTATGGTGGAATCATCAGGTACGATCAATAATGTTAAACTTTGAATATTGTTTGATCCTGGTGCTACAGATAGTTTCATTTCTCCATATGCATTAGACAAATGTGGGTTAGCAGCCTACGAGCATGATGATTTCAACTTAGATGAAATGGCTTTAGGGGTAAAGCAAGTAGTAGGACGTAGTGTCGACAAGTGCATAGTGGATCTCGGGGTGTGCGTTACACAAGTCAAGGTGTACGTCACCACCCTCGGAACTTATGATCTTATCAGAGGTATGAACTGGATTGAGTCACATCGAGCTTTCTTAGACTGTTATGGGAAGAATGTTCTTTGCTTTGATGACAAAGAAGAGGCCATCGAGATCCAGGGTATCAAACGGAAGGTGTCCCTACATTTCATATCCACAATGAACGTAAAGCGATGTATGCGACAAGGATGTCAGTTGTATATTGTTGAAGCTGTGAATAATGAGAAGGGACCCTCCCATGATGAGTACCCAGTGTTAGTCGAATTCAGTGATGTCTTTCCAAAGGAATTGCCTAGGTTATCTCCTAAGAGGGAACTTGATTTTACCATTGAGGTAAAACCCGGTTTGGAGCCAACATCAAAGACACCATACATGATGACGGCCCCGGAACTTTGCAAGTTGAAAATGCAATTGAAGGAATTACTAGACCTAGGGTTCATAAAACCAAGTATTTCACCGTGGGGTGCACCAATAATTTTTGTGAAGAAGAAGGATGATTCCTTGCGTCTTTGCATCGATTACCGAGATTTGAACAGAGCCTCAATGAAGAATAGGTACCCGATACCTCAAATTGATGATCTCTTTGATCAAATGAAAGGGGCGACAGTCTTCTCAAATATCGACTTGCGATCAGGTTACCACCAACTACGAATTAAGGAAGGTGATATACCTAAGACAAATTTTTGAACAAGGTTCGGGCACTATGAGTTTGTAGTGGTACCTTTTGGCTTGACCAATGCCCCAGATGTATTCATGAGCCTCATGAATAGCGTGTTCAGAAAGTACTTAGATCGGTTTGTGCAAGTCTTCTTGGATGATATCCTTATCTACTCCAAGAATGAAAGGGAGCACGGGGAACACTTGCGAATAGTGTTATCATGCTTAAGAGAGCACAAGTTGTATGGTAAGTTGTTCAAATGCTCGTTTTATCAAAAGGAGATCCATTATCTAGGGCATATAATTTTCGATGAGGGAATTTCAATTGACCCTGAAAAGGTGAAGGCCATAATGGATTGGCCCATGCCAAGAAATGTGCATGAAGTGAGAAGCTTCATGGGATTGGCATGTGCCAAGGCAGAGCAGAACAAAGGGGAAGTGTTGGAGAATTTTGTTACGAGAAGTTGGTTGGGATTGTACTCAGTTTGGGCTCGGGGGTCCAAAGGGAAAATTTTGGAGTTGGGTGGTCGGCGAGACCTCGCCAGTTGGCAGGGTGGCATACCAGGTTGTCTGGTCGGTTGAGTCTCCTGGTGGGAAGAATTGTGGTTGCAGGACATACAGAAAAGGAAAGGAGGAGCATAAAAGGGAACATATAGCTATTGTTAAGGTATTTTTCATACGGGTTTGAAAACCTTTCTAACGGTGTAATTATTTTACTTATTTCAAGTTATAACCTAAATTTAAATGCTTATTGGAAAATACATATATTTATATGTTGTTGTAATTTATATAAAACTTAATTCAAATGGTTTATTAGAAATTACATCTATAATATATATGCTGTTGTAAATGAAAACTTGGTACCGATGTAAATAGAAAACTAGTGCATTTATTTACAGGCTGTAAATTCTTTTTACAAGCAGTAGAAATTTAAACAAAGAAAAACTAAATAGAAAACAAATCGAACAGAAATTAGACACAGAATGTAAGCAGAGAAAAGGATTTAGATTTATTCATAAACTCCAGAAAAAACTAGGACGGGATCCTACATGAACCCTCTAGCCAATATAAAGGATCACTTATATAAGTAATACATATTTTGGCCAGGAATTGGTTCCACAAGAAGAATGAATGAGAATTTAGTATGTATAAGAGATTATTACAGTCATTTACAGTCATCAGAATCCATAAATTATTGCAATTTCTCCTCATCAGAATCCATAAATTGTTGCAATTGAAGTTTAGGAGCCTTTTTGAAAATTTTATAATCTATTACATGCATATTGCAAGAAGATCGTTGAAAGAGAAGAAGGGTTTTTAAATTTTCCTTCATGGATTTTCAAATGTTTGCATCAAATTCTTTCTGCTTTAACATAGATTACCATAAAATCTGTTTATAAGATGTCCCCACATGCAACTTCATGTTTCTCTTATCTAGATTCTTATTATCACTTGGGAAAGTGTGATGAGGATATCTCGAGGGAGTCACTAAAGATTAGTGGAAATTTCTGAAATCCTAGAATGGGCATGGAATGTGCAAAATTGTATGATGATAAGTTAGTTTTTAGAATTAATCTCCCGAGTATCAAGCTCCTTGACACATAGTTGGCATTTCAAGGTCAATGACTAGTGAGGCTTTTCTGGTACCTGGTGTGAACCCTCTAGCCAATATAAAGGATCACTTATAGAAGTAAAACATATTTTGGCCAAGAATTGGTTCCAAAAGAAGAATGAATGAGAACTTAATATGTATAAGAGATTATTACAGTCATTTACACACAAATTTATTTAGAACAACTATTTTTTTCTAGTTACCAATTCCTTCTCATTTTTAATTTCCTTCATCTGCAGGGTTCTTTGACTTAGTGTAACGCACTTGAAGTATGAAAATTGTTTTCTTCCTTGTGTAATTATTTCTAAACAATTTTAACTTTGAACATAATTTGTTTACATGTATTGATACATAACAAGGTTCCTTCCTTTATTGATAATTTGAAAAAATATTAATATTCATTTTTGGAAAATGTGTCTTATGTTTCATTAGTGAGCAATAAAGAATACATCAAGAAGCATGATCTTAGTTTCCTGTGTAGACATAGACATAACTGAGAAAATCATAACACACTTATGTTGGGTCCCATAAACTCTTAAAATCTTCTCTTATATTCACAAATATTATGCTACTCATCAACCACTAAGGTTCAATATGCACACCTTTATTTGAAGAGAGGAGTGATCAAAGATACCACTGCCAAGGAAATTTTTTTACCGCGTCTCCTAAAGAAATATCTCCCATTGATTAAGGTGGACTTCATCACTAATCAACATTGACCAAGTCATACTAACTAATGTAAACGAAAAACAACGTTACAGCTGGAGAATCATTACTATTCATTACCCCTATAATGCAGTGTTAGTGGACCTTAGACTCCAAGCTCTGCTCTAAATATTTGAAACTTGACTCGGCCAAGTGGCTTGGAAAATATGTTATCCAACTACTCCTCCATGGGCTTATAGACTAAGTACCAAATTGCATCTGATCCCTAACATGGTCAAGATGCACCTTTGTGTGTTTGGTGCACTTATGAAATACAAGATCTCTTGTTATCTTTGGGACTCTCTAGTTGTCACAAAATATGTTAGTGGGACCCATTTGTTCAACTCCAACATTGGTAAGGACCCTTCTGAACCATTTAGCTTTACAAGCAACTTTTATTGCAGCTTCGTACTCTGCCTTTGTGCAAGACAATACATCTGCAAACTGCTACTTGTTGCACAAAGATATCACTACTGAACAAAGGCTAAAACGATAACAACCAGTTGACTTCCGAGAATCAACATATCCTGTCCAACCAAAGACAAAATGTCTAGTCAAGTTGAAATTTGAGTATTGAGTGAACTGCAATCTGTAAATAACAGTCCTCTCCAGGTACCTCATAATCCTCTTAGTAATTTTCCCGTGTGACTGTTTTGGATTAGATATGAATCTAGAACATATCCCAATAGCAAAGGAAATATCTAGGCACGTGGTTGTTAGGTAAATAAGACTACCTATTAGTTGACTGGATAAAGTAGTATCCATTGTATATGTTAAAACTTACCTTACTTATTGCTCAGGCAATGTTCTCTCCAGCAGCAATGGCACACCAAAGGAGCATTTAGTTCAGTTCATGTGGGATGCAAAAGACACACCTTTAGTGTGGACATCAGTAAGTCTTTAGGTGCAACAGTTATAAGGTGCATGTATGTGCCATCCACAAATTTCTTCCAGTTGTAACTACTATCACGAGATTAGAACAACACTTGCTTTCTTATTTTAGTTGTTGTTCTAAACTCAGCAAATTAGCTTTAGTTATATTTTTTAGTTGCTTTTCTATTAATGAGTTGTTTTCTAGTTTCCGGAAAAGAGCACTAGATAGATGGAGTTCCAGTTTTAGAGAGATAAGATGTTGATTCCAAGGAGAGGGTGAAGGCAAGGTGCATGTGTAGCCTATGTTGGTCTAGACGCAGTACTATAGGAGGCCAATGCACACATGCATGCATGCAGTTTGGGCACTCTAACCTGGGCGATTAGGGTTAGGTTATTTTAGTGTACAACCCTACCCTCCTCCTCTTTAAAGAGAAGCAAATTCTATTATTATTATTCATTTTTTTTCAGTGAGTATGTGTACCTTTTTCTTTTCGGATTCAATAGAGAAAAACAAAGATGATTTTCTTAATGTTGCAAATTGTTGCTAGTTTGTTGTCAGTACTTTAAATTTAGCCCAGATGTATTTTCATATCTAGCATTAGAAGCAATTTCAAGTGTTCTTTAAAATTTTCAATTTTTTTAGGGTTAATCATTGCGCCTGTTTACTATGTGCTGAAATTTAACATGGTATGAGAACATGTTTTATAAACCTTATAGTAATTTGTGTATGGATGGTAGGGCTTCTACCTTGGATAGGGATTCGCCATAAGGTTTTAGGGGTGGATGCTTGAGATCCATGATTGAGAAATGGCATAGTGGATCCGTGATAGGTTGTTGGTCTGATTTTCTTCAGGCTGATCTATTTGATGTAGTTGTGATCTAGGAGTTGCAGGAATGGAAGTTCTTGGTATGTAGAGAGTGTCACATGTTGGAGGATGCTTCCAATTTTTTACCATGGAAATGCAGGCTGTAGAATCTATTAGAGGAGTTTGATGTTTGCGGTTTTGTGAAGCCTAAGGTTCCAGAGCCTATTGATCCTGTGTAGTTGGCAGAATATAAAAATATGTCTACAGAAAAATGAGTCATCCTCGACTTGGTGAAGGATCCCTTCATCCCTTACATTGTTGAGAAGACAATTGGCAAGGAGATGTTTGATTCTCTAGTCACTCTATGTCAGAGTGAGAACAATAATCAAAAGATGTTTTAGAGGAATAAACTCATAACCACACAGATAAGCAAGATAGATATTGTAACCAATGACTTGATGAAGATTACCAAATTTAATGATCAACTTGCAGTTGTTGGAGAAGAGATCAAGAGCGAAGTGTTAGGACCCATAGACTTGAACGAGTTTTCATCTTCTTGGTAGTATTTTGTCTAGGGTGTTTATGCCTAAGATAAGCCACCCACCTTTGAGAAGATATAGGATTATTTTCTCTAGGACATGAGATTGGAGACAGTTGTAGGTATAGATGAGGAAGAGTAGAATCTAACCCTTGTCAGTAGGATGAAGAAGGGTGGTAAGAAAGGAGGACTTGGGGGGGGGGGTCAAAAGAGCAAGGAGAAAGAATTAGATTCTTTGGACTAGAGGAAGAAAGACTTGAGTCAGCTAAAGTGTTTCAAGTGCCACACGTTATCCATTATGCATCTAAGCATCTTGAGAGGAAGAAATTCAACCGAAAATAACAAGAGTTTGTAGGGAGTGCAAAAACTTTTTCCAGGTTGGACGAGTTAGCATCCAAACTTGATACAACTTTCTCCATGGTATTGTTCATTTTCATTAACGCCATTTTCTGGTGTAGGGTATTATGTGGACAATGAAGCATCTGGACACATGATCTTTGACAAGATGGATTTTAGTAGATTGAAAGAACACAAGGATGGCATACAGGCAGAGTTGGGTGGTGATGCCACTTGTTCGGTGATTGAAACCAGCTTTGTCTTCTTCCTCATGCTTTTAGGTGATGTTCTTGAGCTAGATGATGCCTTGAATGTTTTTGGTGTAATGAATAGTCTTGTTTCACATGGGACATAGCAGCTGGAGTAATGTCAATGCTCATGTTTATTTGCTTCCCTTCATCTTTTTCCTTTCTCAATATTTGATCATTTACCTTGTGCCTTAAAACCTTCTATAAGGACAACAAATTGTTGTCTAGTTCTAGAACATTGGCGAACATTTCACTTAAATTTGCAGATTTTCTTTCCCCAAAATAGAAAGAAAAATTTGGTTGATACACTGCAGTGTATACAACCTTAGTAGCCGATTCAGAGGGCTGCATGTCTGATAGCATTTCATTGTATAAAAAAATTCAAAACCCCTGTTATGCATGTTGTTAACGTTGGATTCTTGCTTCTTTTCTCTCTAACTATCTTGCAAAGATAGCATCAAAATAAGAAGGCTATGAATGGGTCAAAAAAAAATAGGCATATGGTTAAACTAGGTTTGAAATTAGAAAATCCATATTCCTTGGTCTAAGGAAGTTGTCTTGCACAAATTTTAATGCTCCACTCTTTTAATAAAATAATGATATTTGCTAGGAACCGTGTTGCTTCGAATTGTAATAAGAAACTTATGATTTCCCTTGGAGAAGCAACATTTTACAGTAACCAATGGCACCAATCTCCCTTCCCTATTAGACAATCTATGTTTTTTATCTTCGATGACAAACTCTCCTTGTTTTTTGTAACTTGTGGTTTGATTCCCCCCCCCTTGGCATTGTTCTTGTCACTTTATTCTATTTCAAATAAGGTTCCATTATGGTGTTTCTCTATGGTGCCATTGACATTGATATCCCGCAAAGTAGCACCCATAACCAAGGCCATGAATCACAATATGATGGATGGTAGGCATCAGAGGAGCTAGTGCTCAATGTCACCACAGCCTAGGTCCTTAACACTTTAGCTCAACCGCTAAAAACAAGGCAATGATCCTAGAATTTTAATAAATTGTATCTGCAATTGATTTAACAACATACGAACACTTTCCCAATAAAGATCTCAACAAATATTAGTACCTTCTGGAGTTAAAATAATAAGCAACAATAACATTAAGCGAGAGGTACAGGTTATGTTTCTCTAACACAGGTCCGAAGAAACATAATTTCAATATTTTATGGTTGTTATGAATTTACAACAGTTAAATCACTATATAATACTTTATAAAAAGACAACAAAACTTTATTGGCTTACCATATAAGGTGTTCCTTCAGGCATGAAGGTAATAGGCATATGCAATGGGATGAGAAGGGCCTTATAAATCCGATCTGCAAATGTAATATCAAATCTGGTATATGCCCTCTTACAAGTTCCAGGTGGTTGTCCCTGCTACTTATAATGCTTTACATCAAGTGTCCACCTCCCTATGGGTCAATCTAGTTCCAGAACCTTCCTTAAAAGTCCTTCAAACTTGGTTGAAACAATCAATATACTTGTTATGTCTGCTATAAGAAATGAGTAAAATAAAACTTTAGCATGCACGGATCATTCAAAACCCCTCTCGATTTAACTATGGCAAAAAGACGCTCTCGGGAATATACCATTAAATTGTGTTGGGCACTCTTTTTCATCTAAACAAATGTTCTAGATTCCAAGTATTTTTTTTATATATGAATTTTTTCTAAATTCAACATTCTCCCAGTATTGTTTTTTTCTTTTTTTGGGTTTGCCTAATAATAAATATAGAAGAAATTTTTTGTAAACATGCACATAGAAGAGGTTAAGGTGTTGCTCCTGCATAGTAGGCGAATTAGACCTTGGGGTGAGCTTCCCTACTCAATTTGCTTGTTCAAAATTTGCCAAATAAACAAAAAAAATTCTAGTAACCCAATACTAGGCCGAACTAACTAAAACCTGCTAAAGGAAAACAATGAAGTCAAATCCCCACAAGTATATAGTTGCTTCAAGATAAAAAAAAATCCTCCAACAAGACTAACAAAATGCCAATAAAACTTTAAATTTGCCATGTTTAGGGAACAAACCCAACATCAAACAAGGAAATGGAGAGATGTTGCCAACATCGAATAAAGAAAGAACAAGAAAACAAGTTCAAACAAACAAAGAAATTTAACATCCTTGGACACAGGTTGTTGCAACTATTGTTTGGATCAATTTTGGAAGATAGTAAACCATAGGAATATCATCGTTCAACCTTCATCGCATAAAAGCCATGCCAAAAAATAAAGTGTGCCTTCCTCAAAGGATCTAGCACAGAAAAACAAAAAGAGATAAGTGCATATTAGGACCTTTGTCTTTTTCCCAAATGAATGCTAGAAGCCTTTATTTATATGACGCCTCCTTCGCCTTTTTAACTTTAAATGCTACCCTACCAAAATAAAATAAAAAATAACTATGGATTAGGGTTATTCATTCAACTGATGTCATAGATGAATGGTTGAACATGACATTATTATTGACACATGTAGTGATGTGTACAACATATGTTATTTTCTATGTTTTTTTTTTTCCCTAGATAGATAGTGTAGATAATGAAGAAAAATTTTGTCAAAGCCAAAGATATTCTAGTTTTGATTCAACAATTGAAGACTTCCAATTGCATTTAACATTGCATTGTATTGAAGTTCAACTGTCATGTTCTTGCTTACAATTGATTCAAACTAGGCCAAAGCTTCATGTATTGAGGGTCTGATACAAGATATTCTCCTTGTACATAAGGAAGTTTGCATCTATGAAACAACTAGGTTTCAAATACTTTTTATGGATCAATATTGGATTGCTATTTATTTTATAACATTGCTCAATGGAGAAAATATCCTCACCTTGTAAAATGTCTATTGAATTGTTTTCTAATGTAGCTTTCATTGCAAGTGACTGTGCACAAGAAACTGTTATGCTTAGTTCCTTGCTCACAACTGTTACAAACAATGTGACATTTTTGTTTAATTTAGAACTTGCATTTGCCTTGCAGGTTTTTTTGGTGTCTTTCCTCTTGTGATGGAGAGCATCAAACACATTCAATTTTCTAGCATAGGAGCAAGATCTGTCCCGATTATATGAGGAGCATTTGATGGTATTGATGTTGCATTGTCAAGAAACCAAGATCAGATGTTGCATAGGAGCAAGATCTGTTCCAAGAAGGATTTCCATTGTTCTCTCTAATTGAAGGCCATTGTCGTGACTCTTTGTTTGAGTCAGTTTCAAAATTAACAAAGACATTTGATAGTGCAAGCCTCAGGAAAACAATAGCACAATTTTTTTTCAAATGCATGGTGTCAAATTATGGAAGATCCTTTTGTTGTCTAAAAACCTTTTTAGACATAGAGACATTGCAAGAAAGAAAACTTGTTTCTAGTTGGGAAACCTTTGTAGTGAATTTGGTAGATCCTTTTGCAGTTGGCCATGTAGATGGTGGCCATTTCACAATTCAATGGTTGTGTGAGGTGTTGGAAGTCAACATATTTCTTTTGAACACACATTCGTGCAAAGTCCAAAATCAATTCTTCTCAACAAATACATCGTCCACAACCTATTTTCTTCTTCATCATGAAATTGACAAATGCCATTCACATTTTCATCCACTGTCCCAAACAAGCCTTCAAACACCTTCCTCGATCCTGCCAAATTGTATGTCTAGAAGCCTCTCCATAGATGCAATGAAGAAGACAAATGGAAACCTCCATCGGTTGAGTCTTTGCAATGTCGTTGAACAGAAATTTCCTGTTGACCTATGAAAAGAGCATTCATAAACTGAACCAAACAAAAGACAAAAACATTGTGCCATGGAAAATACATAAAAAAAAAAAGGCGAGGCTCTTTTCCATGGCCTCAAAAATTCCATCTGTGAAAGAAAAATGTATGTACAAAGATTCCAATATGAAGCGACAAATATTACTTGCACCATTCAAGAAAATCTGCTTCGTGAAAAAGGCAATGCCTCTACAAGCGCTTCAAACCTTTCAAAAGCAAAAGGCATATGAAAAGGCAAAAAAATCAATTATACAATACTCAAAAAGTATTCAAGATACCCCTATCCATGCATGTTTTGTTTGTAGGCACTTGCACTTTAAAAGGGATGTTCGTTATATCAACGAAGACACTTTCTATGCATTGAAATGTTTGTCTTGGAATACTATGCCCTCCTCAATTGCATTGCACGAATACATATGCAAATATTGCAAAAAGAGTATTTCAAATTCAAATACACCTTTGTTTGCAACACCACTTAATATTCGTCACAACACTGCGTTGCCCTACGTAGACAAATTGACATCTCTTGAAGAGCGGCTTGTGTCACCAAGAATTGCTTTTGCTCAAATTCGGCAAGTAGGTTATAAACGGGTTAAAGTAGGCTTGACAGGAGCAATTATCAATGTACCTGCATCTCTAGACAAAGTACAAAAAACATTGCCTAGGAACCTGGAAGAGGACATGACCATTGTGGTTATGCTTAAGCGAAAGCTGGAGTACAAAAATGCTTATGTTTCTGGAAATGTTCGGCCTAGTATTGTCATGCTAGCATTGAAAACCCTTTGTGACATGGATCTTTGCAAAATGGAAAATGTTCATGCCAATTCAAATTGGGAAGAAACATTTCACGAATTGGCAAAGAAAGAGTCCAATGAACTCTTGATATCGGAATCAAGCGATGAAGATGAACCTTTTACAAACCTAGAACAAAGTGATGAAGATATGCGTGAACAATTCATGGAACCAATCACAGAGACATTGGTGCATGGATATGGAGAAACCCATCTAATAGATGACCTGGCCACCAATATCATCGAACCTGCACCTTCTGAAAACTACCGACTCCTAGGAATTTTCCAGGATCAGTTCTCTGAAGAACTTAATTTTCCTACAATATTCTTTGGATGCAGCCGTTCCAATTACATATACGAACGGTTTCGACACCAACAAATATTCCAATGGGAGCTTCAACATGAAAGCACGGGCTTTGAAGCATATCCCACAAATATGTTCTTCAAAGCAGTGAAAGTGTTAATAGGTCAAATCTCTAGCACTGCTTGGATATCTATTCGCATAGGAGATTTGAAAGGCAAAAAAATGAAAGTGAAATATTTCAAATGCCAAGCCAACCTTCTGAAGATAATGAAATCCCCAATTGCATATCATTCACTAAAATTCGTACGAACATCTCCTGACTATTTTTACAACATGAAAAAAAATATTTTCGCAATGATTCGTCCACTAGGCCCACCGACTTTTTTTGTAAGCTTTTCAACTGTTGAATATCTTTGGAAACCTTTGTGTGATGCTTTGCACGTGCTTGAGAAAAAAGACAAAGAAAATTGCAATGAAATTCCTTTTGTTGATGTTATTGATGTTTTGATAAGAAAACGCCCTATACTTTGTAGTTGTTACTATAGACACAAAATGAATGCATTCAAGTCATTGATATTGAAAAACAAATTCCTTTTTGGTGAAGTAAATGACATTTTTTTACAACTAAATTTCAACAAAGAGGAAATGAGCATGAACATAGGCTTCTTTGGATTGAAAATGCACCAGTCTTTGGCAAAAATAGTAATGATAAAATAACTTCTTTTTTCGATTGCTACATTTCAACAAATTCGTCGTTACTTTAAGAAGAATTCATAAAAATTCAAACTCATAGGCATACACGAACATGTAAAAAACATAGATGCTCTGCATGTAGGTTTCTATTCTCGGTGTTCCCTGTTGATGTTACAATGGTTTTAGAGCCTCTTGAAAATAAATCAAATGCCCTGAATGGAAAAAAAAAACTCCTTTCTTTTTCTCTTGAATGTAAAGAATATCCAAGGAGCATGTCATTTGATTCATTCTTGCAAGAACTAAACTTCAATGGGGATGAGTACATTGAGCTAGTGCATTCTACAATTGAGCAACCGACATTACTATTAAAAAGAGACCCCTCAGATGTTTGAATAAATTCATTTGCAAAAGGCATTCCAAATTTGTGTCAAGCAAACACAGATTCCCAATTCATCTTGGATGCATATGCAACTGCAACATACGTAGGCTCAGACATAACAAAACTAGATAAGCCTATGACAATGGCTTTGAAAAAAATCAAGGAAGAGTCTCTTTCTACCAATTGTAATCAACTAGAAACAATTCGAAGGCTTGGAAACATGTTTTTAAACATGCAATATATGTCTACTAGAAGCAGTCCATATTGTGCTTTCCTTACCTCTACATTCATCTTCAAGAAGAACAATTTTCATCAACACTGCTCCAGATGATAAAAGAACAATCGTTTTAAAAAAACTATCTCTACTAGAAAAGGAGCTTGATGATTATGAAGACATCATTTTCCCATAGATTACAAACAAATACATTGAACGCCCTCCTGACCTAGAACATGCCTCTTTGGTTGAATACGCTTCTTCCTATTTCCTGATTCATGGAAAAACAATCAAAAGAAACAGACCATCTATCATTCGATACATTCATTACAAACAAGAAAAAGATCCTGAAAATTATGCTCGTGAAAGAATCTTGCTCTTTGTGCCTTGCAGAAATCTTCCCAATGTGTTGTAGCATCCCCTTCAAACATGGACAGAACCATATGAAAAATACAAACAATAAATAACGAATGTCGAAGAAAAAATTATGGCCAAAGAAACTTCAAAAGGGGGTAATATTGACATTGCAAAAGACAAACTTGAATCGCATCTTCAAATGCCTCCAGACCTTGCAACATATACCAAAGACGAACTCGAATCGATTGCTTTTGAAAAGTATGACATGGGTGACGATCTTCTATGTAGAAGAAAGAATCAAGTGTTCAAAAAGCCAAAGACAACTAGCATAGCAAAAAAACCATTTCTCCCTAATATGGATGAATATTTTGCGACTAGGCAAAATTTAAACAATGAGCAACAATCAAATTGTGAAAGAAATTATTGCGAGGAGAAAAAAACCTACAAAATCAATTCACATCCTCCTTACAGGAAGCACAAGCACAGGAAAAACGCATACTGCAAGGGCCCTTTATGATCCTCTTGTCTTTTTCTATGAAAAAGAGCTTGGTAGTGATCCGTTGAAAAGAAAAGGTCTTGTTGTTGCATTCACCAAAAAAACAACATACCATGCAGATGGAATTACTGTTCACTCTGCTTTCAAGCTTCCTTTGGGTTCCTCGATCTTGATTCCATTAAGTTCAAACACACTAGATATTTTAAGCAAAGACTATGAACAGGTTCGAGTTTTATTGATTGATGAAGTTTCTTTTATAGGCTCACGCATGCTATATAACATAGACAAACGCCTTCGCGAAATCATGCATACTCCGAGAAAACCATTTGGAAATTTGGATGTCATCTTCTATGGCGATTTCTGCCAAGTAGAACCTGTTCACGATTCTTGGATTTTTTGCTTCCCAAGTTTCCACCATAAAAAAATCCCTTATAGTTTTTGGAATGATTCTATACAATACTATGAATTAAAAACCGTTGTCAGACAGGGAAATAAACTTTTATATCGATCTTGAATAGAATAAGAACATGCAAAAAAACATTTGATGATATCCAATATTTGAACCAAAATTGGTATAGACAACCACCACTTGATCCATCGTTTCCGTTTATTTATTATTGCAACAAAGATGTTCAACAACATAACTCGAAGATGTTGGCACTCGTTAAGACACAAGCATTTACCATTGTGGCTCAAGATACCAAAATTGATCAAATTAAAAACATTACCTATGCACATAAGAAAACTCATTTTCCATCTACAATCACTCTAAAAAGAAACATGCTTGTCGAAATAGTAGGCGGAAACTATTCAATTGAAGATGGCCTTATCAATGGCGTTGAAGGCATTTTCAAACATTGTATTCAAGCAACACTAGACATTTTATGGATTGAATTTGCAGATCCAAAGGTTGGAGCAATTGCACGAGCAACAATACAACATCTATACATTGATTCCATCTTATGCACTTGAACACCTATAAAAAGAATAACAACACAAATCTCTCTCGGCATAAAAAAAAACTACATACGAGTACAATTCCTAGTTCAATTAACATGTGCTCGAACAATTCATAGAGCACAAGGTCTAACAATTGATAGATTGGCATTTGATCCAAAAGGAGTCACAAAGCATGGTCTTGTTTACAGTGCATTGTCCCGTGTAAAGAACATTGTATGTCTCTATCTTGTAAACAAGTTGCAAGAAAAAAATTTCTCTGTTTCATCAAAAGTAGTTGCAGAATTGAATAGATTGGAGAAACGGGCTTCTTTGCAATTTCAATATGGACTTAAGTCAATTCCAAATACTGAGCACATGTTCATTTCTTCACTTAACACGCGAAGCTTGCTTTCACACATTCATGATGTTGCAAATGACTTTGAACTTATGCAATCAGACATTCTTTGTTTCCAAGAAACACATATGAATTTTCCCCCTAACACTGCAGCATTTGTAAACCGAAACAATTGCATTGCAACACATTCAGGTCATGGCCTGTTGATAGTTGTCAAAAAGACAATTCCTATTATGGAAACAATCTTTGTCAATTAGGTGTCAATTGAGGCAATTGTCACTTAGCTTGCACTCCCTAAGAACATTCTCCAACTTATCAATATTTATAACAAACCAAATAATCTTGTTGACAAGCTTCTTGCCGTCTTGGACTTTGTTATGTTACAAAACAACGAGAAAATGCTAGTCATAATAACTGGTGAGTTTAACGTTGACATGTTCAAAGAAACAACATCAAAAAGGAAATTGCAACTGTTTATGGAGAAGAAACATCTAAAGTTAAAAACAAATCAACCTACAACAGATTATGTTTTTATGATTTACCATTTATGGACAAACATAGATATGGACAGGATTTCATTTACCACTTCCAATGCATATTGGTCAGATCATTTTACTAGCATCTTATTAATGCCCGTTGCTTGCATATAGTCTTCCTCACTTGCTTTTTTTACATTTGCATATTCTCATGTCTTTGGTTATGTTTTGCTTCTATACAATTTGTTGGCAGCATTTACTTTATATTTTACAAATGCATCTTCTGTTTATCAACAAATTTGCAATGGATATCGTCATGTTGCATAGGTCGCGTGCATTTCCCCTTTTACTGCTGCAACAAAACAATTAAAAAAAAAATCTTTTTTTTCACAAATGTCAGTTCCATACAAATCTCTTTCATAAATGAAAATCCACTTTCAAAAGCTCTTGATAATATAATCTACCCCACTTTCCTCTTGATAGATGCATTGGTTTATTTCAATGCTCATAACATCGAAAAAAAAAAAACCAGCAAAAATTCAACAACTATTTCTTGAAACAATGAAACCGAATGAATGAACAAAAAAAACTTCATGGAACAAAGCATATACTAATATTCATATTCCTAGATTTGCTAGATTTCATTGATCTTTTTCCTATTGAATAAATGGAATATTAAAACATTATTGGTAGCTTGGTTGATATCTTACAACAATTTCCATACCTACACTAATCTCGTGACATTGTCTATACCTAGCACCTAAAAAAATTTAGTGCTCGCTCTACAACCAGTTAGTTTTGGGGTCGAGGAACAATTGTGCTTCATGAGATTTTTGTTTCGTTTAAAAATTTAAATAGGGGACCCTAAATTTTTTTGTGAAATTTCAAAGGTGGGTTATTGGGGTGCCAACAAGATATTAGGGACCGGGTCAGACTCAAAGTAACATTAGAAAGAAAACAAACAAAGATACAACAAAAGATAGTAATTCCTGTAAAAGGCCGCTAAACACGAAAAATCCATTCAGTGAATCTGCTACCTTTGCAAGATCTCTCATTTCGTGAATTCTTGTTGGCCTAATTGACACCCAATTGGCCTGCAACAATTGAATGAGATATGAATCAACAACTCGATTATAATGCCACTTCGGTGAATTCGGTAAAGGGTTCTACAATAGTGTGCTCTGATGCTTGTTGGTTAGCGCACATGCTCTATTCCTTGGCATATTTTGCAATAATTGTTAGATGCTTTTACATTAGTTCCCTACTCCTTGTATACTTTGCCTCAATTATTCATTCGTCATTCCTTGACATATTTTGCAACAATTGTTGGAGACTTTTACATTAGTGCTCCACTGTTTGTATATTTTGCCCCTACTATTCATCACTATTGATTCATCGAACTATTCTCCCACAACCACATTGTTGCACCACACATGACCCATGACTTATCCTTTTTAGCTTCAACATTCTTTTGACAAAGATATACTGCAACACAACTTTTTCTTATTAATATACAAATTGATAACCAAACCAAACACCAAATTAATGTATCCAAATTACCCATACACAACCCAAGTTAAATGGATAAGAGACCTATGATAAATATGTAATACATATTATTAAAGTTAAATGGATAAGAGACCTATGATAAATGTGTAATACATATTATTATAGACACGATTGTCTTTTCACATTTCATCTAAATACAACTTTAATGAATATATCCAATTGCGTCACGACCTGGTGACCGGACTCCCTCTTAATAGTTCTGATAAAAAGCTATCTGCACAAAAGGTGGGTCGAAAACTGTTTCAGGACGAGGCTATACCCTTCATGGGCCATGAAGATTCTGGAAAGAATGCCCCGAATTTTCACCTGCCCATGTCTCCTAATAATCCTAAACAATTAGGGTTTGTACCTTTACAACCTGGGGATAATACTGAGGAGTCTGCGAACCCGATAGATGACCCTAAGTATAGGTTAGATACCTCATTAAAGTCTTCTAATCATACATTGGTTGCTCTCAACACTTATATTTCTGATTTGTCTCCTAATCCTGGAGTTCTTGGGAAGGATTCATTTACTGACACATCTTCTTTTGAAGGAATTAGACCACATCCTGTAGAGACTCTTCCTACCACTTCCGAGTCGGTTATGCCTGTTGATCAGATGGAAAATGAAATCCTGGCACAAAGTGGATATCTCATTTCTGATAATGGATTAGAATTCCCTCCCTTGCCTACTTATTCTAGAAACCCGAGTACTGGATCATCTACAAAGCCTCTTCATTCTTTAGATTTCCAGAATGTCACTATCAGGCGGGGCAAAAAGAAAAAATCTGATTTTAACAACTCGGACACATATACTCCTTTATCAACAAGATTAAATGTGGTAGACAGTATGGAAAAGAAGCAAAATTTGGGGCTTAGAGCAACGTCCCCCATTGTGCCTAGTTCTTGATGTCTTTGTTATCTATCAATGTGAGGGGTTTGGGTAAGGACACTAGGGTTCAGGCCTTATCCAAACTTATCAAAGCTACTGAACCAGGAATCATTTTGATTCAAGAGACCATGTGTGATGAACTTTCAGCCATTCATAAACTGAGCAGAATTCTTCCTTCATGGGAAGTGACTGCTGCTCCTTCCTGTGGCCTTTCGGGGGGACTTGCAGTGATCTGGAATCCAGCCTTTTTTGTTTTACACCCATTCTCAACTCCTTGGGGCATCTTATTAAAAGGATGGTGTAATAGAAACAAACATACTATTTCCATTTTGAACTGTTATGCTCCCTATAGGGAGAGACAAAGATTCTGGCTTTCATTACAGGAGTCTGGTATTCTGAATTATAATGACTTGATAATTGCAGGGGATCTTAATTTAACATGCCATGCCTCTGAGATCTGGGGTCCAGCTGCCAGGATGGATGATTTAGCTGACTTTTTTTCTCAATTATTTAAAGATGCAGATTTAGTAGATATCAAACCCCACACTTTGTCTCCGACATGGTCAAATGGCAGATTTGGTAGTGATGGGGTACATAAGAGACTTGACAGATTTCTTGCAAAGTCAAATCTTTTGGATATTTTTCAGAAATTTCGATCTTGGGTCCATGAATATAAGTTCTCTGATCATTGGCCAATTTTACTTCAGTTTGATGACTCCATACATTCTGGTCCTTCGCCTTTCAAGTTTAATGCTTCATGGCTCGAAGATGTCTCATTTTGTCATATGGTAAAAGCATATTGGAAAAGTTATGAATCAGATGATGCAGATCCTGTTCTTGCTTTTCATTACAAATTGAAAGGTCTTAAAACTTCTGTTATCAAGTGGATAAAAGAAAAGAAGAAGAATGATAGACAGGAATTTGAGTCTTTAGAACATAATTTGATGATTGCCACCTCGGCCAGCATTAATAACACACTCTCTTCTGAGGCTTTCAATATACTGAGACAGTTGGAACAGAAGAAAGAAGAGATGCTACTAAAGGAGGAAAAAGAGTGGAGGCTTAAGAGCCGCGCCATCTGGATCTCCAATGGGGATAAAAATACCAAATTTTTTCATGCTTTCGCATCAGCTAGGCGTAATTCCAAGTACATTTGGGAAATCAATGATCGAAATGGAAATCAGATATCAAGTATGGAAGGTATTAAAGCTGAAGCAACTGCTTTCTTCAGAAATCTATATTATGATCCGGGTGACTGCTGTATTAATGATCAGATTAGAGTGGCTTCATTATATCCACGTTTTTTCTCTGAGCAGGAAGCAAATGACTTATTATCTGAAGTCTCTCTTGAAGAAATAGAACATACATTAAAGATCTTTGCAAAAGATAAAAGCCCCGGACCTGATGGATGGCCGGTTGAGCTTTATCTTCACTTCTTTGACATCATGGGCCATGAATTGCAGAACTTAGTTAATTATTCCAAAGATAATAGTCATATCCCAGGGGCTCTTAATGCCACATTTGTCACTCTCATCCCAAAAAAGGACAAGCCATCTCACTTTGGAGAATTTCGGCCGATTGCACTCTGTAACTTGCTTTATAAGCTCATTTCAAAAATTATAGCAGATAGAATGAAGAAGGTCCTCTCAAAATTCATCTCAGCAGAACAATTTGGCTTCCTTGAGGGAAGGCAGATACACGATGCAATTGGCATTGCACAGGAGCTGCTGCACAGTATAAAAATCCACAAGAAACATGCAATGCTGCTAAAAATGGATTTGGTCAAAGCATACGACAGGGTTAATTGGGCTTTCCTCAGGTTAATACTTATCAGAATTGGAATTCCTACTCTCTTTATCAAGTGGATTATGGCCTGTATAGCTTCCATGAATATCTCGATGATAGTTAATGGCAGTCCTGCTGAGTTTTTTAATTGCTCCAGAGGTATCAGGCAGGGGTGTCCTCTGTCACCGCTCCTTTTTATCCTGATCATGGATGGCTTCAGTCGGCTGATAAATGATGGCATAACAAAAGGCATTATAAAGGGCATCAAGATTAAAAGAGACTGTGTTATTTCACATATCTTGTTTGCTGATGATGTGTTGCTGGCAGGAGCAGACACAATAGATGAATGGGTTGCATACAAGGATATTGTTCAAACATTCTGCAGAGCCTCCGGTATGCTAGTCAGTTCAGAAAAATCCAATTTTTATCACAACTCTCTAAGGGATGAACAGATACAAGACTTGCAGATGATCCTTCCTTACAATTGTGTTCAGATTGATCAGGGATTCAAATACCTTGGCTTCAATCTCAAACCAAATAACTATCTAAACCGAGATTGGCTTTGGCTGATTCGTAAAATAGAAAATCGCATCTCCCAATGGTCATATAGATTGTTGTCAATTGGTGGAAAGCTCGTCCTGGTAAAATCAGTTCTGTCCAGCATTCCGGTTTACTGGTTTTCCCTTTATGAAGTCCCTTGTTTTATCATCAAAAATATCAAAAGATTATTTGTAAACTTTTTATGGTCTGGAACCGGTGAAAGTTCAAAGCTTCATATGGTGGCTACTGAAACCATTTCTAGACCATACCGCTACGGAGGATGGGGTATAAAAGATTTGGAAGCTTTTAATACAGCTCTCAGATTGAAGAGCACATGGAGAGCAATCTTTGGGCAAACTCTGTGGTCCCGGATCATCCATCACAAATACATCAAAACAGATTTATTTACTTGGATTAGAAACCCAAAGGAAAGAAGCTGGAACTTCTCCCCTATCTGGAGGGGATTCATGAAAATCTTTCACTGGTTAAAGGAGGATCTACAGTGGCATGTTAGTTCCGGCTCATGCATCCGAGTGGGATTAGACCCGATCATTGGCATGGACTATGATTATATTCTGCCTGAAAACATCACTGTATATCTACAGATCCTGGGTTTATCTACTCTAAATAAAATTTGGAAGCATAGCGCTGGGAGGCATCACTCTGGCAAATGGTTGACTTCTTTGGAGTTAGGACTGTCGGGATCTACAGCACATATCTGGCAAAACTATATTAAAAATCTGGATGTTGTAGGTATTAGATTATCAAATGAAACAGATAAACTTCTCTGGAAAGGTAATCCGGCTACTGGTCAAGTCACTGCTCATACGGCCTATAACAGAATTCTACAGGAAAAATACATTTTCCCTCAAGATTGGTGGTTCAAAAGAATATGGGCTTGGAACATGCCACAAAAGCTCAAATGCTTCATCTGGTTAGTTCTGAATAACAAGTTAAAAACTTGGGACAACTTATGTAAGCGTGGTTGGATAGGTCCCAGTATCTGTACTGTTTGCAAGATAGAAGCTGAAACAAGAGAACATCTATTTATTAATTGTTCTTTTACTTGCAAAGTCTGGGATCTCATCGCACACAAGCTTAATATTACAACGCGATGGGATGTTGGCGACTTCAACAGCTGCCTATTGAATTGGTTTAGGACTCAAAAACAGTTCTTCTTCGTCGCAATATGCATCCCGTGGGCAATATGGTACATAAGGAATCAGGCTATTTTTCAAAATAAGACTCCTGATACCTTTCATTGCAGCCAGATTGCTTTGAATATGCTCACTTCTTGTGTGATGGAACATAAACACTTGATAGCAGACAGGATTGGTAATTTCGCCTTCAAAGTGGACCAACCAGTCTTATTTTTCGATGGTGCTTCAGCAAATGGACTCTGTGCTGTTGGTGGAGTCATTTTCCTTAATGAAACACACTATTTTACAGTCAAGTTAAATTGTGGTTCCGGTTCCAACATGAAGGCTGAGCTCATGGCTCTCTGGTGCGTTCTCAAAGTTGCCAATACATTCGGTTTGGTAAATATTAAAGTTTATGGTGATTCACGCGTTACCATAAAATGGGCAATGGGAGATTTCAAATTAAATGTTCTGAATCTTCGAAATTGGGCAAATAGAACACTATATGAAATCTCCAAACAGAGTAATATCAGCTTTGAACATATCTATCGCGAACATAATTCTCGAGCTGACAAACTTTCAAAGATAGCCCTTGAGGGTATTGAAGGACAAATCATTTGGGAAGAATGGCTTGAGGATGAATTACAAGACTGTGGGGACTTTCACTTCCTTGACTGAGCTGATTTTTTTGAGACATGAGACTGTCTTTTTTTGATGGTACTTTTGATATTTTGTAATTTATTTTGGGATTCATGTATCTGTATATTCGGATGGGGATCATCAGATTGGCCACTATGCTATTTTCATGCTAGCTAGATCACTGATCTCTAGATGTTACAGCTATCAGACTCAATTCTGCTGAATCTGGAAGACTCTTTGTACTATTTGATTCTAAAAGAATATCAATAATAGTTTTTTTCTGTGGAAAAAAAAACTTTAATGAATATATCATTAAGATTGAAGAATACGTATTTATATTCAAAAATTATAATTTTCAATAAAATAAAACCCTTATTTTTAAACATAAACATATCATCAAGAGCACATATTTCACACTTAAAATATTATCATTTCGAAATATGAACACATATTTCCTACTTAAAATACTATCATTTCGAAAAAACCTAAAACAGTAGACAATAAATAAATCTCGATTGCATTCATCTCCCCTCACTATAGGCGCTACAGCTGAGACCAGCAAGCTCGTTGCAGAGAGAAGACTGTATTATCCATGGCTACCTTCAAACCGTTCTGCTCTTCTTCGGTCGCGGACCTCTCGTCGGCCGCCTCCGTTTACCTCTGCGGAAACGGCGAAGGCAGGGCCTTTCTCAGGTACTCTCATTTTTCTGTTGGTTTTTCACTGTCAAAAGTTTTCATGGGCAACTACCCAGTACGGCACTAATTCAAGGATTCTGTGTGTCTTCCTCTGAAGAATTCTATTCTACCTCTAGTTCTTCAGACTAATCCTTTCTTGGATATATTCCACTCAACAAGTTAATGACTGGAAGCGCTCTGTCTCACAACAGAACTGGGTATCAGTTGCTCATAGTTACCTCAGCTTCTACAGTGGATCACTGGTTCTTGCTCTCTCAAGGGCGAGTTCTCATTAACCAAAGTAATGCTTCACTTCCAGATTTCAAACACACGAATTTTGCCCATGTAAATAAAAAACGTTTTCCCATGCACCGCTGAAGAACAATTAAATCGTTCTTCCTTTCGCACCATCAGTAATAGATAAGAAAAAAACACAAGCCGGTCTACATAAAACCAATCTTATCTCCTTGACCGGTTCTTCATTGGCTGGAAATTTCTGTTACCTAACAGAAATATTTTTTGTGCATCTGGAAGTGATCACCATTCGTTTATCATCCAATCCATTGGACCTGAAATCTCAAAATCGTAGCAGAACCTTCAAATGCAAAATGATGAACAGAGCATATATTAATGTGTTTCCTATTCACTGATATTCCTTCGAATTCATTTCATGCACACACAGAAATTATGGACAGAGTACATTATAGCATCACAGACAGATAAAATTTTACTTGCAAAGGGAACTAAGAATCAATTTCATTCATCTCTGTAAATCAAACAGTTTTCAGTTCATCAGTTACAGAGTACATTGCTTCCCTCCTTCCATCCCCTCCTTCCATCGACATTTTTTTTTCTCACGCTATTTTAAATCTTCATCTCTCTTCTCATGAAAGAAAACATCGAACCCCTCTCTAAGGTTCACCACCAACAAACAATGAACTTCCTAAAAATACTCAACAGCCTACTCAAAATAGAAAAAACAGTTCGATGACACAACAGTTGATCAAATCTTATTATCCTAACTAGTCCCTAACTTAGTTCCATACTCGGGACATTATTCTAAAAAATAATTGCCGTCAAGGACTCAATCTTGGAGTTTCACCTCTCATAAACATCTCACAATTGGGCTTGTCTATATTTGCAATCTGCAACAAAGAAATGACAGGGTTCGTGATCTTAATGGTCATATCTACCCTCTAAACATCCAATACTGTATGCTTGACCTTCTTTGAAGCATTTACATCTTGCTTTCTCCAAAATTCCAATAATATGAAATAACCATGGTTGCAAGAGTTAGCTTTGACCTCCCTTAACCTCTTAAACATGATGAACGAGGAGGCAAATTGAGTATCTGCAATCTTCAACAATGATAGATTTGTGTGCTTTTTATAGACTGCGAGGGTATGGGTTTGTTTTTTACAGCATTGCAGGTATGATGTGCATCATCAATAAACTCTTGCATCTATGTCACATCAGAAGCAATAAATTTAAATGCCAAATTCAGTGAATGAACAATGCAAGGTGTCCAAAATACTTGTTAATATTTAGTCTCTACAATTATGCTGACGGCCTTGCAAACAAGTCACCCAAGAAACAATGGTTACTTCTTCATTGACACAAATGAACAAGTCACCCAAGAAACAATGGTCACTTCTTCATTGACACAAATGAACAAGTCACCCATGTAATTAGCATCCTTATATTTTCCAAGAGCATTCACTGCTTTCAAGAACAATGGTGCATTCTTCAATGTCACCATGATATTTATTGTTGAAATATTGTAACTTCTAAGAATATTATTATTTTGGAGATGTTTCATTCCTCTGTCGGGACTTTATCATGTATCCGAAGATGTTTATTCCTCCGAGAGAATGTTGTAACTAGGGTTATTAGACCTCCCTTGTGGGGTCGGCCCTGAGTTAGTTGTTTAGGGGTTATTAAACTCTCTTAGGAGAAGTCGGCCCAGTTAGGGTGAAAAGTCAGTTAGGAGTTGAGTATAAATAGAGGAGGTGTGTTCCTCATTTAACTCACTCATTCACTCACTTGTGATTGGCGCATAGGAGAGAGGGAGATCTGCATAGGAGGAGAATGAGCTCTTGTTTGGGGATTACATCTTTGTAATTGTTGATCATCTATATTGAGGAAAACTTTGTTGGGTTTTCTACCCCATGAGGGTTTCCCAGGGTAAATCTTTGTCTATCTTGTGATTGTGTTTCTTTCAGTGATCTTGTTTGTGAATTTAGGCTAAACTTAACATGGTATCAGAGCTAGCCTGAATAGGACATCTTTCACAAGATGAAAATACCTCTCTCTCCTCCTCCGGTGAAAATTAGGGTTTCTGCAAAAGTTGGAATTTTTGGATTCTGAGAGCATGGCTAGATGCTCCTCCTCAAAATCGAAATTTTGAGCCCTAGATCGAACTTTTTGAGTGGGTGGAACCCCGAGCTTTGTCAAACCCTAGTTTGACTTTTGGACCAGAAGTACCAGAAACCAGAAAACCAGTGAACCAGAAAAACTGCGCACCTATGCACCAGTGAACTAGAAAAGCTGCGAACTTGTGCACTAGTGAACCAGAAAAGCTGCGAACCTGTGCACCAGTGAACCAGAAAAGCTGCGAACCTGTGCACCAGTGAATCAGAAAAAGTGCGAACTAGAAAGCCAGAAAACTTGTTGCAGATCCGAAAGTTGCTGGTCAAATTTGAAGGGTGAAAAGTTGAAGTTTCCAGAAGCAGAATACACCAATCATCTCAATTCAATCAAGCACATCTCCTGGTAAGATCTATTCTACATTTTGAGAAACTTCAATTTTTGTGACCTCCTGGATAAGATGGCTTCAAGCACTAAGCTTGAAGACAAGCTAGAGGGTATAGAGAATTTCCGGGCATGGAAATATAGGATTAGTCTCATTCTTGAAGAGAATGATCTTGCCTAATATATCAAAGATGAGGTTGCAGAACCTGCGGAAGATGAAGCTAAAGAGAATTATAAGAAGGACTTGATTAGGGCAAAGAGAATCATTGCTGATTCTATCAAAGACCACTTGATTCCCCAAGTGGCATGCAAGAAGACCCCAAAGGAGATGTATGATGCCCTATCCAGAATGTATGAAGGGAGGAACATCAACAGGAAGATGAACCTGAGAACTCAATTGAAGAGCACTAAAATGAATCAAGGAGAATCTATTCAAGATTACTTCACAAGGGTCTCCCAATTCAAAGAATAACTATGAACTAGTCATGACTGCTCTCAATGGTCTCACTAGACCTTGGGACTCATTTATCCAAACCGTGTGTGCCAGAAAAGAAAGTATGAAGTTTGATGTGGTATGGGAGGATTGCATTCAAGAAGAAGCTAGAGTAGCCCATAGAGAGGCCTTGCTCAAAGAAGATGATCAAGTATTAGCCACTCATACCAAGAGAAGAAGGAGTCAATCCAACTTCAAGAAGGATAGTCACAAGGAGTATCAACCTCCACAAAGATTTCAAAAGAAAAGAGGAACTAATCAAAGAAGAGATTACTCCTCATTTCAATGTTTCACTTGTCACAAATTAGGACACCTTGCTAGAGATTGTCCCTCAAAGAAGAAGAAGGGTTTCCACCACAGAAGACATCAAGCACATTTAGCAGAAGATGATAGTGAAGAAGAAGAGGAGGAAAGACCTCAAAAGAAAAGAGCTAAAGTAGAAGAAGAAGATGCAGAAGAGTACGTTCTATTCTCTGCACTCTCTGGGTCAGTAACACATGGAGAAGATACATGACTTATTGATAGTGGTGCTTCAAAGCACATGACAGGACAAAAGAAGATTCTTTCAAGACTTGAAGAGAAGACCTCTCCATAGAAGGTATCTTTAGGAGATGACTATCAATATCCCATCAAGGGAATTGGTGAAGCAAGCTACAAGCTTGATTCTGGAACTCCATTGAAGATGAAGGAAATCTTATATGTACTGGGGTTGAAGAAGAACTTACTTTCTATCTCAACATTAGATAAGAAAGGTTATAGGGTTGCATTCATAGATGGACAAGTACTCATGTGGCCCAAAGGGAAATCAATTGAGGATGCAATTGTTATTGGTGAAGAGGAAGGATGTCTATACAAACTCAAAGGTCATCTAGAAGCTGCCCTTGTTCATGAAGCCACTATCCCAAGTGAGCTATGGCATAGGAGGCTTGCTCACGTTAACTGCAAAGCACTACCTCATGTGAGCAAGGTAGTTATAGGACTACCAGATTTGAAGATTGATCATAAAGGCACATGCAAAGGATGTGCAAAAGGGAAGAATATCAAGAACCCATTTCCAAAGAGTGAAACAAAGACTAAAAGTACTTTGGAATTGATCCATTCATATGTATGTGGTCCCATGCCCTCCACATCTTTGAGTGGATATGAATACTACCTTACATTCATTGATGACTATTCAAGAAAGACTTGGATATATTTTCTAAAAGGAAAAGATGAAGTCTTTGGAAAGTTCAAGGAATTCAAAGCCTTGATAGAAAATCATTCAGAAAAGAAGATCAAGACACCCAGGACAGATAATGGTGGAGAATATACTTCAAAAGATTTTGAAGTCTTTTGTAAAGAAGCTGGAATCAGAAGGGAACTAACCACTCCCTACAATCCTCAAAAAAATGGTGTTGTGGAGAGAAAGAATAGAACCATTATGGAAGTAGTGAAGACAATGATACATGATCAAGATCTACCTATGCATATATGGGTTGAAGCAGCTAGGACAACAGTCTATTTGCAGAATAGACTATCTCATAGTGTCCTTGAATTCAAGACTCCAGAAGAAGTGTTCACAGGGAAGAAGCCTGAGGTAAGCCACCTCAAGATATTTGGGTGCCCAGTTCACATACCAAAAGAAAAGAGAACCGAGTTGGATCCTTTTGGAAAGAAGGGAATATTTGTTGGATATTGTGAAGCATCCAAAGCATTCAGAATATACATCCCAGGATTCCATCATATGGAAATTAGTAGGGATGTGACATTTGATGAAGAAGCAACTCTCAAAAGATCTAGGAAGTGTCAGTATGAAGAAGTATATATGAAAGATGCACCTTCCAGAATGGCAGAAGCTACACCCATTCCTGAAGATGAAACACCAAAAGAGCATGACATGTTAGAACCACAAGAACCCCCTACCTTAAACATATCAAGAAAAAGAAAGCCAACATGGGCAAGAGACATTATTCAGGGAGCAGAAAAGTATGAAGCTCCTGAAGGTTCCACAAGAGTAAGCAAGAAACCAAAGCCATTCTCCAGCTATGTGGCTTTGATGTGTGATCTTGTAGATCAAGAACCTACTAGTTATGAAGAGGCAGCTCATAAGAAAGAGTGGGTAAAGGCAATAACGGAGGAGTACCAATCAATAATGAAGAATGATGTTTGGGATATAGTTCCCAAACCAAAGAACAAAAGTGTGGTATCCTCCAAATGGATATACAAAATAAAGCATGCTACAGATGGTAGCATTGAAAAGTATAAGGCAAGGTTTGTAGCCAGGAGATTCTCTTAGAAAGAGGGAATTGACTATGAAGAGACATTTGCACCAGTTGCAAGGTACACTTCCATTAGAACCATCATGGCACTTGCATCCATGATGAAGTGGGAATTACACCAGATGGATGTGAAGACAACTTTCTTGAATGGTGTGATTGAAGAAGAAGTGTACATAGAACAACCACAAGGATTTGAGGTTGAAGATAGAAGAACCCACGTATGCAGACTGAAAAAGGCATTATATGGGTTGAAGCAAGCTCCCAGAGCTTGGTATGGAAGAATTGACAGTTTCTTGACAAGCTTGGGCTTTACCAAAAGTAAAGCTGATCCTAATCTTTATCTCAAGGTTATGGATGATGAACCTGTCATATTGTTGCTATATGTGGACGATCTATTTCTGACTAGAAATGAGAAACAGATTGTCGAGTGCAAGAAGAAGCTTTGCACAGAGTTTGAGAGGAAAGATCTCGGATTGATGCATTACTTCCTAGGTCTGGAAGTATGGCAGGGCCCAGAAGGAATCTTTCTCAACCAAGGAATGTATGCTGTGGAAATCTTGAAAAGATTTGATATGTTGGAATGTAAAGCCATGGCCACTCCCATGGATTCCAACTTGAAGCTGTTATCTAATGACTCATTAGAGTTAGTGGATGTAACTTTGTACAGACAAATTATTGGGTCATTGATGTATCTGATGAATACTAGGCCAGATATATGCTTTGCTGTGAACACCTTGAGTCAGTATCTGGTTGAGCCTAGACATGTTCACTTGATAGCTGCGAAGCATGTGATGAGGTACCTAAAGGGTACGATAGACTTTGGTCTATATTATCTTGGAGATCATGACTTCAGATTGTATGGCTACATAGATGCTGATTGGGCAGGAAGTGTATCAGACAAAAAGAGCACATCGGGCGGATGTTATTGTCTGGGATCTACCATGATCTCGTGGTTTAGCAGGAAGCAGTCTACTGTGGCTCTCAGCACAGCTGAAGCGGAATATATAGCTGCTTGCCCTGCTAGTTGTGAAGCGATATGGCTTCGGAAGTTGTTATTAGGATTGTTTGACTTAGAGATGGACCCCACTGTGATCCTGTGTGACAACTAGAGTTGTATCAAGATGACAGAGAATCCAGGATTCCATGATAAGTCAAAGCACATAGAGATCCGATATTTTTATATACGGGATATGGTGCAGAAAGGAGCTATAAAGCTCGATTATGTGAGCACTGATGTACAAGTTGCTGATATATTGACCAAACCTCTGTCTCGAGTAAAGTTTGAGTATTTCCGAGACAAGCTTGGTGTAGTTTAGAAGGACATACTTACCAGACTCGGAATTGGCAATAAATCGGCGAGGCAAAAGAGCGGAGAGTTTGAATCGGATCGGGAAAAAATCGGCAAATACAAAAAATTAAATATATACCTATATTTTGAATTAAAAAAAAGAGATTTCATAGATATTCAAAATTGCTATGCCCATATAGTGCAAGATATCAATAGATGTCCAAAAGATATCAATAGAATCATAGATGTCCAAAATATATCCACTCTCATCCATAAGATGAGTCCATAATCCAAAAAGATGTAGTAGTGATGTACAACATTGAGAATATATCAATTCTCATCCATAATATGAGTCCAAAATACATAAAGTGAGGATCCAAAATCTAGATACTAAACACTAAATAGAAAGAAAAACTAAGAAGTAGATGCTCTCGCATCTCTAGCAGCTTGACCCTCAAGGGTCTCTATGTCCTCGGAGCTAAAAAGAGGAGCTTCCTTTGAATGAATCCAAGTAGATGTAGCAATAGGATCCTCGTCCTGACCCAATCCTAGCTCCATGTCTTCATTGCCCATTGAAATATCTGAATGATCCAAACCTGTCAACATCAAGAATCAAGATTCAATATACATTCAAAATGTGAATTAAATTTTAAAATTTAAACCAATAATTAAGATTACAATTGATTAAGCCTTCAACTGTCTCACCAAGTAACTGCTTGTTGCGAAGCCAAAGGTTGTAGTGGACAAAAACAAGGTCATTCAACCGCTTTTGTGTCAAGCGGTTGCGCCTCTTGGAATGGATTTTCTCAAATATGCTCCAGTTGTGCTCGCAACTTGAAGCGCTGCAAGTTTGATTTAGGATTCTAGTGGCAAACTTCTTAAGATCTGGCGTATCACTTCCAAAATTTTGCCACCAAAGACCTAACATGTGGCAAGAGTTCCAGAGTCAAGATTGATAATTGAAGATGGAAAAAACTTAAAATAATTAAGATAATAAAGTATAAAGTTTAAACAATAAAAGTTTAAAACATAATACAAAATTACAAATTATAAAATACCTGGCAACATTTTTGTCCTTTCCCGTATAGCACTAGCATAAGAAAACAATTTTGAAGGCACCCTATAGTCTTGCAGCTGGGCAATGATACGGCTTTGGACTTCTTGATTTGGGTTCATCCTCTCAATGCAAGTCATAAGCCCTCGACCAACCTCCCCATCCTCACTAAATTTGGTCTTATCATAAAAATATGCCGGATTGAAAAAGTATCCAGCAGCATGTAAAGGAGAGTGCAACTGCCTATCCCACCTCTCATCAATGATGTCCCAAAGAGCCATGTACTTAGTCTCATCATTCATATATTTGGCTTTTATGGCCTCCTTGGCAAGATCCATCGACTCATAAATGTAATCCATAACGGGTTTCTCACCATCAACCATCCTGAAAGATCAATCATTAAAGTCAATTCAAATTCCAAATTTCAAGTTGTCAAAATCTGATTTTTTATATCAATTTAAAACTTTAAAGTTTCAAGCTTTAAACAACAAATGAAATTTGAAAAATACTAAAAGTAATAATGTTTGACTTCAAATTGAATTGATGAATATTGAAAAAGTTTAGAAATTAACTACTTGAGCACTTTGACAAGTGGTTCTATCACAACAATGATCTCTTCTGCATCTCTCCAAAAACCATCATTTAAGACAAGAGCTACAATTTCAATGCCCTCAAGGCTTCTTCCATGCCTAGATGCCATCCACTCAGGTCCCAAAAACATTCTCTTTAGATTGACCTTTTGCTCTACTACATATTGCAAGGAGATGAAGTTTGTTGCAAATCTCGTCACTCCAGGACGAACAAGCTCCTTGCCTTCGGTGTATTGTCTCATGGTGGAAAGGACATTTGTGTGATTGTAGATGAATTTGGTTATGGATTTTGCCTTATTCATAACCTCTTGTATCCAATGAAGTTTCCCAATGTCCTCGAGCATCAGGTCTATGCAATGTGCAGCGCAAGAGCCCCAAAATATAGTGGGGTGCCTAGCCTCAAACAATCTACCAGTAGCCATATAATTAGCTGCATTGTCAGTGATAATTTGCACAATGTTTTCTTCTCCCACCTCTTGAACAATTTCTTCCATCATTTCACAAATCAATTGAGCACTCTTAACTTTGTCTGAGGCATCCACCGATCTGAGAAACATTGTCCCCTTTGGACAAGAAACAAGGAAATTTATCAAAGTTCGGTTCCTCCTATCTGTCCATCCATCACTCATGATGGTGCACCTTGTTTTTGCCCATGATGTACGAAAATCAACAAGCACAAGGTTGAGGTCATCAACACTTTCTAACAACATATCTGTCCTAAGGCTCTCACATGTAGGGGCTTTGAACCCTGGACCTGCAACATCAACTGCATCAATCATAGATTGCCAATAAGGGCTTCTGGCACAATAGAAAGGGATGTCGGAATAGTACCAAAAGTTAGCAATGGCCTTCCTTGCTTGCGTGTGGACATTCTTTTTCCAACCAGTGCCATCTAAGCTAGGTTGGGAACCTGGTTGTGTACGGGGAGCAAAAAAAGTGTGTATATTTCCTCCTCCAGTGCTCAAATTTGTAGGAATAGGAGGTGGTGGCATTTGGCTTTGAGGCATTTGGTTGGGAACATGAAAACTTGGGTTAGGCGGAGGCATATAGGATTCAACGGAAGGAGGTGACAAGGGGGTATTAGAGGATTGTCCAACTCCACCTACAACATTTCCCATCTCCATATTCACCCTTGCCCTCTTCATTTTTGATTCATTCATGTAATCAAAATGGCCAAACTGGCTTGGTGTCAAACATCCTCAGGTACAACTTTGCAAGGATTGATGTCATGCCCTGGAAGCTTAGCAATGTGGAATTTGAATCTATAAATTCCACCACTGCAATGCTCTCTGCAAAATTTACAGAGCAGCTTAGCTGAACCTTCAATCCTCTCACAGTAAGCCCAAGCAAAGTCTTTTTCTCTTGGCATTTTCACTGTCAAACAGTCACTGTTTCACTGGTAGCAGGGTTATTTGGCTGCAAGACAGATACAAACGAGAACTGCCCTGCATGTAAAAATAAAAAATAAAAATAAAAAAAACATGAAATAAAATTAACAAATAATAAAATGAACAAATAACTTATAATTTCTGTTATAGAGACTTACAGTATAATTATAATATTGTAAGTAAATACTGTTACATTACAGTATTATAATTATACTGTAATGTAACAGTATTATACTGTAAGTAAATACTGTTACATTACAGTATAATTATAATACTGTAATGTAACAGTATTATACTGTAATGTAACAGTATTTACTTACAGTATAATACTGTTACGTATTAACTACTAAAACAAAAATAACAAAACATAGATGCAGTAAAATTAATATTAATAATGAATAAAAACTAAATAAAAACAAAAAAAATGCAAATTGAAAAAAAAACCACCTTGGCATATACCTGTTTGAAACAGAGCTCAAAATCGAGTCATGAACAACGTTGGTCGATAGAGTCGATACTGTGTGCTTGTGCCAGAAAACAGAGCCCACTGAACGCGGACTGTCAAACTTCGAGTTGTTGCTACCCTGGTCGCGGACGGAGGTTGCTGGTCGCGGACGGAGGTTGCTGGTCGCGGACTACTGCTGCTGCTGGAAGCTTCACGGACATGGAGGTTGCTGGACGTTGAATGTTGCTGGTGGTGCTGCGTCGTGAGAGTGTGGCGAGAGTGTGGGAGCCACGGTTAAATAAACCGGCGGGCTCGCTGTCAGCGGAAAGGAAGAATGGACGGGGTGGGAAAAATCCGCGACAGAACAGGGGAAAAGGCGGGTAAGGTCGACGCCAAATAGCAGGTGACAAGTGGCCCACGAGTCAAACTCGCCGAGCCGGTTTTTTGCCGATCGCTGAGTGTAAGTCGCCAGGGCCGAGTTTGACTCGCCCTGTACCAAATCGACTCGCCCATGACCCGATCTGAGTCAAAATCGTAAAAAACGCGATTTGACTCGTGATCCTGGTAACTATGCTCCTCGAAAGGGGGAGTGATATGGTCGATGATGATATGTGGATACTGGTATCGATGTGGATACCTGTATCGATGATGAGATTGCCTACATCGACGGTAAGGTCGATAATGTGGCTACCTGTATCGATGATGAGATTGCCTATATCGACGGTAAGGTCGATGATGAGGATACCTGTATTGATGATGTGGATACTTGTATCGATGATGAGGATACTTGTATCGATGATGAGGTTACCTGTTCCGACGATGAGGTCGATGATGAGGTTACCGGTTCCGACGATGAGGTCGATGTATGGTCCTTAGACTTTGTCTAAGTGGACGAGGAGGGATTGTATCATCCCTGGACTTCGGTCCCTGAATAGATCCGTAGACAGATGTCTTCGAGAAGTGGTCCCTAGTGGACGAGAGGGATTGTATTATCCCTGGACTTCGTTCCCTGAATAGATCCGTAGACAGATGTCTTCGAGAAGTGGTCCCTAGTGGATGAGAGGGATTGTATCATCGCTCGACTTCGGTCCCTGAATAGATCCGTAGACAGATGTCTTCGAGAAGTGGTCCCTAGTGGATGAGAGGGATTGTATCATCCCTGGACTTCGGTCCCTGAATTGATCCGGAGACAGATGTCTTCGAGAAGTGGTCCCTAGTGGATGAGAGGGATTGTATCATCCCTAGACCTCGGTCCCTGAATTGATCCGTAGACATATGTCTCCGAGAAGTGGTCCTTAGACTTTGTCTAAGTTGACAAGTGGACTACATCGTCCGTAGACATGATATGGTGTCTTAAATAGATAAGGATTGATCATCCTATAAAATAGATCATGTGTGCTGCAAGGTATGCTGCTATGATGCTATTGATCTAGAGATCCAGATGATGCTGTTGATAGAGAGATCCAGACGGCGAGGCTGTTGATCTAGAGATCCAGATGATGCTGTTGATAGAGAGATCTAGACGATGAGGCTGTTGATCTAGAGATCCAGATGATGCCGTTGATAAAGAGATCCAGACGATGAGGCTGTTGATCTAGAGATCCAGATGATGCTGTTGATAGAGAGATCCAGACGATGAGGCTGTTGATCTAGAGATCCAGATGATGCTGTTGATCGAGAGATCCAGATGATGAGGCTGTTGATCGAGAGATCCAGATGATGATGTTGTAGCTGATCAAGTGCCGCAGAAGATGAAGACTCAGTACTGATGATGTTGATGATCTAGTACTGATTATGTTCCAGTAACTGGTTGAGTTACTGATGATGTATGAAGAAAGCTTCCAATGATTTATAGATGTATCATGTATCATGTAGTTGATGACTCCTTGCTCCTGCAAATGTTGTTATAATATCCTTCTCGTTAAGGGGGAGTGTTAAAATATTGTAACTTCTAAGAATATTATTATTTCGGAGATGTTTCATTCCTCCGTCGGGACTTTATCATGTATTCGGAGATGTTTATTCCTCCGAGAGAATGTTGTAACTGGGGTTATTAGAACTCCCTTGTGGGGTCGGCCCTGAGTTAGTTGTTTAGGGGTTATTAGGCTCTCCTAGGAGAAGTCGGCCCAGTTAGGGTGAAAAGTCAGTTAGGAGTCGAGTATTAATAGAGGAGGTGTGTTCCTCATTTAACTCACTCATTCACTCACTTGTGATTGGTGCATAGGAGAGAGAGAGATCTGCATAGGAGGAGAATGAGCTCTTGTTTGGGGATTACATCTTTGTAATTGTTGATCATCTATATTGAGGAAAATTTTGCTGGGTTTTCTACCCCATGAGGGTTTCCCAAGGTAAATCTTTGTCTATCTTGTGATTGTGTTTCTTTTAGTGGTCTTGTTTGTGAATTTAGGCTAAACATAACATTTATGAGGGTGGTGTGTTGTATCTGTCCATCCATCATAAACAATACCAACACCCAATGAGGGCCATTCTGATTTCATAGGTGTTAGGTGTTTATCTACCTCCTTCTTTGCCTTAACCAAGAATGTAGGTCTATGATTCTCTATATTAGGAGGTAGATACCCAATCTGAGCTCTTTCAGTTAGAGCTTGACACATCTCAGTAAATAAAGGAGAGCATGCAACATTAAATGAAAGGAAATTGAGTTAGAAACAGAATCTGATGGTAAGATCCATCTCATCCCGTAACTCTGCTTGAAAGATCTTGTCCATTGGACCACTAGGGGCATGCTTCTTCCTTGCTGCTATTGCCAGTCCTCTGTCAAATTTAGCTACACTCCCACTTTTGCTGGATGACTTTCTCAAAAATGAAAGAGGATCCTTATCTCTATATGCTTGGCAGGTTACTGCCACATTTTCCTTACCAACGACATCCTCTCTAGCCGTGTTTTTTCTTTGGCTGTGATCCCTCTCGGCATGTTCTGATCCCTCTCTTGAGGCCCAACAGATGGCCCTTGATGCAGAAGTAGGTACTCTTAGTTCAACTTTGCAAAATGAGCATGTTCAATCACACCCTTACTCCTGGGCACTGGTCGTTTGGTTAACCTGTCTTCGTGCTGGAGCTTTATTTCCAATTTTCCACCAATGGCAGCTCCACTTGTAGCAGATGGAGCACTGACAGCAGCACCGATAGCACTTGGATGTGGAGACGAAGAACTAAGAAGGAACATGAACAGAAACATTTTTAAATAATTCCCTTTCTTTTGAGCAACAACCCTTGATGACTGAGCCATGGTTTTGGTGGAAGAACATTGCACTGTAGTAAAACTCAGAAAATACAATGCAGATTTATCTTGCACCAAATGGAAAGATTCTCAAAGCTAAGTTGACATTCACACTATTTGCCACCTTGCTTGAATGGTGACTATTTGCTGGGCCAAACCATGCCTTTAAAGACTGCAATGAACCGTAAAATTTGCTTTTGCGCATGGATTTTCGAGCCCATGTGTGTGATAATAAACGGTCAGTACGCAATGATTGATGTCCTGAAATAGTTTCTACAACTTTAAAATCTCTTCCCTCTTGCAAGGCTGGTTGAGAAAGAATTCTATCATCCCACAGTGGGATACTCTTTCCATCTCCTGTATGCCAGGAGTTCCTCTTTCAACTAATAATGAATGAATTCCTGATCTACCTTTTCCTCTGATAATTGTATACTCTTTCCATCTCCTGGATGCCATGAGATTCTATTCTAAATAAAGCTGAGGCAATTTCTGATCTAGCCCAGATTAAAGAGCCCCCACTGCCATGATAATTAGATACTCTTTTTATATCCTGGATGCCAGGAGATTCCATTCTAAATAATGCTTAGGGAATTTCTAATCTACCCCAGATTAAAGAACTCCCACCGCCATGATGGTTGATTTGTTATGGGACAAATGCGTTTTTGCTCGGTCTTTCCCTTCTCTGTGCGATGTCTTGTGTGGGTACATGTGTGAGATAATTAACAGGATAATAAAGTCATCTGTCATATATGCAATGTTTGGTGTTCTGGAATAGTTTCTATGACTAAAAAATCTTCTCCCTCTTGGATTACTGGGCCGGCTGGGTGAGCAAGAATTCTGTCCTTCCACAGTTGGGTTGAATACTCCTTCCATCTTTTGGATGCTAGGAATTTCTCTTTTGAATAATGATGAAGGAATTTCTGATCTAGCTTGTCCTCTGACAGTTGCATACTCTTTCCATCTCCTGGATGCCAGGAGATTCTATTCTGAATAACGCTGAAGGATTTTCCGATCTACCTCCACATTGAAGAACCCCACATTTTGAATTGTAGTGCCCAGGCATGTTCTTTGTTCCATCACATGAGAGAAGTGTTTTTTATGGATCCCACAATGATTGATAGCTAATCATGACTTAATATGCCTGTTGGGGTGTAAAGTTGGTATCCGATGGCGATTACATTGTTTGGCTTTTGGTGGCAGTTCATGGTTGCTCAAATGGTCACCCACAGAACTTGTGTAGTACCTGTCCTGTTACTCTGACATCAATGTGTTAAAGATAAATCTAGCTAGCTAATTTTGTCTTGTTCAACTTTTGCCTGAGTTCTTTTTTTTGTGAGGACCTCTCATAGAGATCTTTCAGCTGGTTGTGTATAATACATTTTTCAAATTATCCAATGTGATTCTGACAGTCTGGTGAGTTACACTAGACTGTCTGCTAATGTTTAAAAAATTAAATACTTAAATTCAACAATGATAGAAATAACTAAATTGTACCGTTGCTGCTGAAATTTGAATAAATTCCTCCATGTCTTGTTTGGCAGTCCTGTGACTAGCTCAGCAAAGACATCTCGCGTTTGCAAAAGAATTGGATTGATCAGATTTATTGCAGAACCCATGGAGAAGACTGGTATGTTTCTGCTGTTTTCTTTGATCTTTTTGTATGTTATAGCATATTCACAGATCTCAGTTCATTCACTCTTGAAAAGGACAACTACAGTTAAATGTCTTGTTCAATAAAACCTATTCATCTTTGCTAATTGGCTGCTGTAGACATGAAATTTGGTATCCAGTCAAGAGATTAGCCAAGAGAGTGGTCAAAGATAGGAGTATAAATTTAGTTTTTTGCTGGTTTTGTTGTTCCATCTTGTTTGCACAGATGAATGGCGATTATTACACTTCTTATAGACATACTTAAGAGTATTACTATTACATAACCCTAATATTAGGGGCATATTACTTGGTTTGGGAACTATGCTTTCAGTAATCAAAGTAACATAAATTACTAAGATTCCTTTATCATTTTGTTTTACTAGACGTGCCTTCAATTTCACACTTTATTAAGTAGGGTCCTTTTCAATAACTCTTTTGCTTTGATATGAGTACAAAATTCATTGAGAACGATACAAATTGATGTCTACTATATTAAAATCTATACATGTTTACTGATGATGTTAAGTGGTTGCAGTTTACACCACAAAGGTGCAGCGTAATGGCAATATTGCCAAATTACAAGCAGGTTATCTCTTTCCAGAGGTTAGTCTTTCACTATTCTCAGGTTTTCTGGGTGAAACATTCCCCTTTAATTATTATAAGCTGTAGGATCGAGTGCCTAAAGAGTTGAAATATTACGAATTGGTTGCTAGATTTCTTAATTTACATGCATTGGCAAACGTTACATATTCTCATTTTCCTACTTGCAGAACTTCTCTAACTATCTTAGATGAGCTTTAAGCTGTATGGATAGTTAATTGTCAAGATACTGTCTAGACTGACTTGGGGGGATTATTCACTATGTTCTTTTCTGTGTAATATATGTTTGAGCTGGGATTGTATAGCACATCTCTGATTAGCATTTCAATTTCCAAATCAGATTGGAAGAAGACGTTCAGCACATATGCAAAAATACCCAGATGCAAAAGTCATAAGCCTTGGAATTGGAGATACAACTGAACCTATTCCAGAAGTTATAACTTCAGCAATGGCACAGGTACTTCTTGGTTAGTCTAAAACGAACAGTAGTCTTCATCCATCAGGTCAATAAGGACATTCTTGAGATAGTATGATGCAAGTTTTTATATAAGTAATTTAGATATTAACATTCTTTTGGGCACTGTTTTTCCAAGTGCATCAGTTTCTGTCCATGTGTGTCCATTTATCCCTTGTCTCAGTTTCCTCTATACAATAAATGCCATGGTGGAGTTAGAAGTAACATGCAGACAATCACTGCATAGTCGATAAAATATCTGCATAATGTTCTTCATGTGGATTGAATTTTTGCTTTCTGGTAATCATCATTCATTCGCGAATGGTCACCATAAAAGTGCCTTTAGGTTTCTATATGTACGACACTATCTTCACTTTATAATCATCATATCATCTTTCATATTATTTTATTATTTATTCCATTTATGGATTATTTATATTATCTGCATTGGGTTTTCCTTTGGTGAACGAACATTGTTCGTTTCAGTGGTATCAGAGCCCCTTCTTGGGCTTGATTCCGGCCTTTGGCCACAAACCCCTCTTGGAGCTTCTCCGAAACTTGGCCTTTGGCCATTTTATCAACTACCACTCCATTCCAACATTATATCCATCCACTTACCACCACGCACTCCTCTCATTTCCTCCGTTGCTCCCACGTCCTCACTCCTCACATTTCCCCCATCGCACCCCCTTCTACTTCATACCTCCTCCCTACTCCGTGCTTGCCGCCACTTCCGTGCAGACCACGTCGTTGCATCCTTACCCTCTGCTTACCCAGTATCCACACATCTCCACTCCACCGCTGCTGCTCAGCTCCACAGTCTCTCCTCTCATCACGCCCAAGCAGGCTGCTGCACCCACGGCTACACTACCTCCTCCATTTCCTTTCCTTCTTCTTCCGCGTACCATCCTTCCCTCCTCCGCTCCAATCCTGCACTCCATCCGCCTCTCCTTCTCTGTTTAGCCACTATCAACAACACGCCACCCCTGCTCCGTCCGTGCCGCATCTCCATCCGCCGCCTCAGCTCCATCTGCGCCGCATCTCCATCTACTGTCACTGCTGCCTGGTTCCGCTGACCTGTCCCGCCTCTGTAGCTCCTCCCCACTGAGAAATACACAACACTAAGAGGGGGGGTGAATTGGTGTTGTAAGCTCTTAATTAAATTCCAAATTCAAAACAATATATTGATCTAGTAATCTTTACTCAGAAAAATATAACCATTAAAATAACATCAACAATGAATTTGCTCCACTTTGTATAAATATGTAATTTATATATAAAAAGTCTGTGCTGCAACACAGAGTACATACACCAGCCACAACTGGTCATTCAGAGGCTCCAACCTCAATTAATAACTCATCTTCAGCTTCAACTGAGATGTTTTAGTCAGGCTGCAACCTGAATGTGGACAAAAGATTGTCCCCTAGCACCACCCTTCCTCCCAATCAGGGATTGACCTTAATCAATCCAATTCACAGAGATTTACAAATCTGAAAGTTAAACTTAACTGATCTGTACAGGCTGCACCAAGAATTCATTCTTCTCTGTTCATACATCAACATCTCCAGCATGATCTCACCAATCTGTAGCCCCCCAAAAATGTATCTTTTGCTGATCCATGCTACTGTCCTCCTCCTGCCTGAAGCCCGAAATCAGAGTTCCTGAACCATGCGAATTTTCTCTCCTTCCATACACCGAAATCTCCACTCAACTCCTCCTCTATTTATATGTTTGTTTTGTCCATCATCTAGGGAGCCAACTTGTTCAATCCAAAACAATTAATATTTTTAATCCATAAAATTGATGTTCATTTTATTTTTTTGAACTCTGGAAGCCGACTTGTCCAACAAATAATCAAATGATTTTTATTGTTTTTGCCTCCACGTTATCTTCAACAAATATGAATTTGTTTGGTCTTTGATCCCACAAGCATGGTGGTCTTCATCATTCCTCACACCATGCCCGCAGATGTCCTCATTAACATGCCCTCATATTTGTTTTTTGATGCCCTCATGAGATCACTTCAGTCATGCCCGCAATACCTCTTCCAGGATGCCTGCAGTTGCTTGTGGAGATGCCCGCAGCTGTCTCTTCAATGATCGCAGGGTGTGCTGAGAAGATGCCCGCATCCTTGCTTCTCCTTCACATCACTACTTGCCATTTTCATGCCCGCAAGCTTATGCTTGCTTGGCATATGTCTTCTTTGCCATGTCACTCATTCTTGTTTTGCTTGCTTGCTTTCTTCAAGTCATTCTTGCTTGTCCAATGGTCATCTGGCCCATTGTCTTCTTTGCCATGTCACTCATTCTTGTCTTGTTTGTCTTGTCCAAGTCATTGTCCAACCATGACCTTTGTCCACCTCATTATCTGTGGTATTAGGGCCATCTCCAAATGACCACAGAATGGGTCATTTGGTTCTTCTTACCACTTGCTTGCTTGTCAATGCATGTCATCCAATGTTCAATCCATACACACACTTCACCTTTGTCATTAATGTTGTCATCAACGACAATCCTATTCATCAATCTCCCCCTTTGTCATTGATGGCAACCAACCAACTTCTTTTCTTTCTCCCCCTTTGACATTAATGACAAAGGGCTTCAAGAGCTTCACAATGTCCAAAAATGTTTTTTTTTAAAAGTTTGTCTGCCCCCCCTAACAATCTGAGTTAAAGCTACTTAGAAATTTTCTGTGCTTACCATCTTCATGAATGCTCCCCCCAACTAATATGCTGATTTAATATTTACATTCTTCTTCTTTGGCTGCTCAGCATGCAACAAGACATAATCCATACTCCCCCTTACAGTCTGCCTTTGTCATCACAAACAGATCCCATGATGGGTTCCATTCTTATAGGACACCCTTATGTATTATTTGAAATTAATCTTGAAGGGAGATAAACCCCCAACCTCTGTCAAAGATACACAAATGTATCCTTGGGCAAGGGTTTGGTGAAAATGTTAGCCACCTGTTCCTTTGTGCTCACATACTTGAGTGTGACCTGCTGCTCATTGACTTGCTCTCGTAGAAAGTGATATTTAATAGGGATATGTTTGGACTTGGAATGCATCACTAGATTCTTTGACAAGGTGATTGCACTTGTATTGTCACAGTTGATTGTGACTGGTTGATCAAGATGAATTTTCATGTCAGCCAAAGTTTGTTTCATCCAAATTATTTGAGTGCAACATTCAGCAGCTGCAATGTACTCAGCTTCTGTAGTAGATAATGAGATTGAAGATTGTTTCCTACTCATCCAAGAGACAAGACAATTTCCTTAAAAGAAGGCATTTCCACTCGTACTCTTTCTATCATCCAAACTACCTGCCTAGTCAGCATCAAAGAAAGCTGTGAATTCAATATGTGAATTTTTGGGATACCATAGCCCAAAATCCATTGTACTTTTTAGATATCTGAAAATTCGCTTAACTGCTGCTACATGTGATTCTTTCGAACTGGCTTGTTACCTTGCCACCATCCCAACATCTTGCATGATATCGGGTCTTGATGCAGTGAGATAGAGTAGACTGCCTATCATTGACTTGTAGAATGTGGCGTCAACTGAGGGAGACTCATCATCCTTGCTGAGTTTGCAATCTGTTGTCATAGGTGTGCCTACTGGAGAGCATTCAGCCATCCCAAACTTGCTTAGCATTTCCTTCAAGTATTTGGTCTGAGATATAAAAATATAATCTGAAGTCTGAGTAATCTGTAGTCCACGAAAAAAAGATAGTTCTCCTATCATAGACATCTCAAATTCTTTAGCCATACTGGCTGCAAATTTTTGACTTAGCCTGTCCAAATTGCTTCCAAAAATAAGATCATCAACATAGACAATGGTAATTAACAAGTGATCTTCTTCGATTTTGAAATAAAGATTATTGTTTGCACTTCCTCTTTTAAATCCTCGCTAAAGAAGGTATGTGTCCAACCTTTCATACCATGCTCTAGGTGCCTGTTTAAGTCCATAGAGTGCCTTTTTTAATTTCCAGACATCATCTTCTTTACCAAGTTCCTCAAAACCCTCAGGCTGTTCAGTGTAAACTTCTTCCTTTAAGGTGCCATTTGGTAGACCTTAAAATTTTTGTAACAGGAGTATGCTAGAAACATCCGGATCAACTCCATTCGAGCTACAGGTTCAAAGGTTTCATCAAAATCAATTCCCTCCATCTGGGCATATCCTTTACAAACCAATCTTGCTTTATTTCTAATGACATTTCCGTTTTCATCCAGCTTATTTTTGTAAACCCATTTAGTATCAATTATGTTCTTATTCTTTGGTTGTGGAACTAACTCCCAGGTTCCACTTCTTTTGATTTGACTTAATTCTTCTCTCATAGCATTATTCCAATGTTCATTCTTGAGAGCTTCATTGAAATTTTTTGGTTCAGTAGTTGAAAGCAATGCAAGATTATTTTGTTGTGGTGTATGTCTCAGCCGCATCCCTTCTTAATACTTCCAATGATAAGATTTTCTGGATGATCTCGTTTTACAAATCTGAGTGAAGGTTTTGTGCCTTTCGAGGAGAGTTGTTCATCCTTAGGTTGTTCCAGTTGATCAGTTTGTTCCTTTGTCATTTTATTTGACATTTCTTCATCATCAGATGAATCACTATCACTGTCCTCGGGTTCGGATTCTGGCAATTTTTGTGCTAGATCTTCATCAACAACTACGTCTATACTTTCAACCATTCGTTTCAATCTCTTGTTGTAGCATTTGTATGCTTTCTTTTCAGTTGAGTAGCCCAAGAATATACCTTCATCAGTCCACAAATTGAATTTTCCAAGACTCTCATCAATAATTTTTATGTAACATTTGCTCCCAAAATTTTTAAAGTAATTCACCGTAGATTTTCTTCCTGTCCATAACTCATAAGGTGTTTTGTCATTGTTGACTCTCAGTTGTGCTCTGTTGATGATATATACTGCTGTGCTCACTGCTTCTTGCCAAAAAGTCTCTAGCAGATTTGCTTCCAACAACATTGTTCTTGCAGCTTCTTGAATAGTTCGGTTCTTTCTTTCTACTACCCCGTTTTGTTGAGGAGTTCAAGCTGCACAGTATTGCCTTTTGATTCCATTTATATCACAGAAATTTTTGAAATCACTTGAGGTGAATTCACCTCCATTATCCGAGCGTAAGCACTTAATTTTTTGTCCGCATTCATTTTCCGTTCTAGCTTTGAAAAGCTTGAATTTTTCAAAAGCTTAAGACTTATTTCTTAAGAAGGTGACCCATGTCATGCGCGAGAAATCATCAATGAAAAGCATGAAGTACATCTCACCTTGAAGAGTTTGGACTCTTGCTGGTCCACATAAGTCTGTGTGGACTATCTCCAAGGGATGTGATGTTGATTGATAAGCTTTTGCCTTGAAGTTTGTTCTCGTTTGCTTTCCATGTTGGCATGACCCACATAGCTTGTTTGTTGGTTTGGTAATTTTTGGCATCCCTCTGACTGCATCTAGCTGACTAATTTTTACAATATTATCAAAATTGAGATGTGCTAGTCTCTTGTGCCACAACCAGCTGTTGTCATGTTGACTGACAAGGCACCTTTCTCCTTCTATTTCTTCTAATACATAAACACTTCCTGCTGATCTGATTCCTCTTCCTACAACTTGTTTACACCCATTTCTTCTTATTTCACAATGGTGGGCAAAAAATGTGACATTGTAATTAGCATCAGATAATTGTCCAACACTTATCAGATCATGTTTTAGTCCCTCAACATAAAGAACATTTTGTGCCTTTGCATTTTCTGTGAAGGCCACAGTCCCTTTTCCCAAGATTTTTTCAGTTCCATTATCCCCAAATGCTACATCACCACTTCTTTCCCTTTTTAATGTAAGAAACTTGCCTTTGTCTCCAGTCATGTGCTTAGTGCATCCACTATCAATATAACATTTATTTTCATTTTTCTGAGCATAAAGAGCTATTCCACAAATGTCACTTGTGGTCCTTTCTTCACTAACAGTTTCCAGCCTGCAATTTTCAGATGTGTGACCAAAATTTTTGCACTTGGTGCATTCAAATTCTTTGGACAGTACAGAGAAGGAGTTGTTAGAGTAAGTTTTCTCGGTATGTTGTATCCTTGTGGGACTTGTAAAACTCCTCTTGGGTGCCCAACAATTTAGTGGCTTTGTGTCCAAACTTATAACAGTTCTAGCAATGCCCAAAGAATAAATTTTGATACCTGGAAAAGATTGGTCTTCTTGAAGCCTGAAATGAGAGATGTGTTGCAGCTGACTTTGACATGTCTTCCTGGTTCATGCTGACTTGATGGTCATCTGGTTTGCTTAGATAGATTACTTCCTTTTGCAACTTTTCACATTCGTTTTCTCTTAGAGCTAACTGTCTTTGTGCCTCAATCAGAGGCTCTTGAGTTTTCTGAATATTATCCTTGAGTTTAGAAATTGCTTCACTGATTTCCAGAATTTCTTGATTCGGTGAGCGTTCTGCTGTGTACTCGATCCTATCTTTCCGCTGAGACAGTAGGTTTGATACCTCAAGTTTTCTCTTGAGAGAGTTGATTTCTTCTTCTTTTCTTTGTAATGCCAGACCTAGTCTTTTGGCCCACTGATTTTTTGCAATTTGATAATCTCGTTCTTGCTTTTCATTTACATTCTTTAGGTTCTCAATTTCTTCCAAAGCAACAATGAGTTCTGCCTCGAGATCAACAATACCCTCATCATGTTTTGAGAAACCTTCATTGTTTTCTTGTGCTAGAAACAAGATCTCATTTCTTTCAAAAATTTCTTCTTCTTCTTCTTCTTCACCATCCGAAACTCCTTCATCTTCTACCTTGGAGAATAGTGTTTGTTTTTTTGCAAATCTTCTATCTCCAAAAGATCTTCTAGGATTTAACTGCTTCTATTTGTCCTTTAAGGGTCATTTGGCTGCAAAATGCCCAATTTTACCACAATTAAAACACTTTAGTGGAAGTTTTCCTTTGTATCTTCCAGTCCCTCTTTGAAGCTTATTGACAAAATTTGCCATCTCTTCATCAGATATTTTAGAATTTGGTAGACAAGGTTCACGATGTTGATCCTTGTTTTTGGCTGCCTTGAATGCTGCTTCATTCTACCCGGGTTCTTGAATTCTCATCTCATATGGTGTTAGAATTCCCTGAAGTTCTTCTACTTTTAATTCATCTAATTTTTCCCTATCTTCAATGGCAGATACTTTGGGATTGTATTTGGATGTCAAGATTCTGAGGACCTTTTGAACCACTAACTTTGGTTCCATTATTTCACCAAGGCCTCTCATGGTGTTCACAACTTCTTCTACCTTCTGAAAGTAGGCTGCTACATCTTCTCCTTCTGTCATCTTTAGGCTTTCAAATTTACTTATGTACATCTAGAGCTTAGCTTGTTGAACTTTAGAGTCTCCTTGATAAATGGTGGCTAACTTGTCCCACATTTCCTTAGTTGTGGTATAGTTCATAACTTTGAATAATTTTGTCTCACTCAGCCCTACTAGAATAGCATTCATAGCCTTAGAATTGTTTTCATAGTCTTCTATTTCATCTTTAGAAGTAGGACCATTTGTTGGTTCCTTATATCCATTCTTTACTATTTGCCAAACCTCAAACCCCAGAAAGATTAGATAAGCATTCATCCTCTTACTCCAGTAAATATAATTGCTCCCATCAAATCTAGGAATGTCCCTGAGCTTCGATCCACCCATTGTTTGTTACTTAGGATCTTCTTCAAGCTGTCAAGCTTTTATGAAGAAACCTGTGCTCTCATACCAATTGAGAAACACACAACACTAAGAGGGGGGAGTGAATTGGTGTTGTATAATTAAATTCCAAATTCAAAACAATATATTGATCTAATAATATTTACTCAGAAAAATATAACCATTAAAATAACATCAACAATGAATTTGCTCCACTTTGTATAAATATGTAATTTATATATAAAAAATTAGTGCTACAACATGGAATACATACACTAGCTACAACTGGTCATTCAGAGGCTCCAACCTCAATTAATTACTCATATTCAGCTTCAACTGAGATGTTTTAGTCAGGCTGCAACCTGAATGTGGACAAAAGATTGTCCCCTAGCACCACCCTTCCTCCCAATCAGGGATTGGCCTTAATCAATCCAATTCACAGAGATTTACAAAGCTGAAAGTTAAGCTTAACTGATCTGTACAGGCTGCACCAAGAATTCATTCTTCTCTGTTCATACATCAACATCTCCAGCATGATCTCACCAATCTGTAGCCCCCCAAAAATGTATCTTTTACTGATCCATGCTACTGTCCTCCTTCTGCCTGAAGCCCGAAATCAGAGTTCTTGAACCATGCGAATTTTCTCTCCTTCCATACACCGAAATTTCCACTCAACTCCTCTATTTATATGTTTGTTTTGTCCATCATCTAGGGAGGCTGACTTGTACAATCCAAAACAATTCATATTTTTAATCCATAAAATTGATGTTCATTTTATTTTCTTGAACTCTGGAAGCCGACTTGTCCAACAAATAATCAAATGATTTTTATTGTTTTTGCCTCCACGTTATCTTCAACAAATATGAATTTGTTTGGTCTTTGATCCCACAAGCATGGTGGTCTTCATCATTCCTCACACCATGCCCGCAGATGTCCTCATTAACATGCCCTCAAATTGTTTTTTGATGCCCTCATGAGATCACTTCAGTCATGCCCGCAATACCTCTTCCAGGATGCCCGCAGTTGCTTGTGGAGATGCCCGCAGTTGTCTCTTCAATGCTCGCAGGGTGTGCTGAGAAGATGCCCGCATCCTTGCTTCTCCTTCACATCACTACTTGCCATTTTCATGCCCGCAAGCTTATGCTTTCTTGGCATATTGCTTCTTTGCCATGTCACTCATTCTTGTTGTGCTTGCTTGCTTTCTTCAAGTCATTCTTGCTTGTCCAAATGGTCATCTGGCCCATTGTCTTCTTTGCCATGTCACTCATTCTTGTCTTGTTTGTCTTGTCCAAGTCATCGTCCAACCATGACCTTTGTCCACCTCATTATTTGTGTTATTAGGGCCATCTCCAAATGACCACCGAATGGGTCATTTGGTTCTTCTTACCACTTGCTTGCTTGTCGTTGCATGTCATCCAATGTTCAATCCATCCACACACTTCACCTTTGTCATTAATGTTGTCATGAATGACAATCCTATTCATCACCCACCTCTTATCACCTCTCCCTACCACTCCACTTCACCCTGTACTCCCAATCTCCGCCTCCCACGTCATTTTCCAGTTCCTTCACTCCAGCCTCTCCTTCACTACAATCACTGCACCTCACTTCACTTCAGCTGCGTCGTTGCACTTGGCTGCGCCCAACTCCTTCCTCTTTCACAGACCGTCCCATACACGCCATCCTCCCCACTCTCTAACCACTACTACACGTTCTCCACTCTCGCGCACCCCTTACTCCACACCAACAGTCATCCGTTCCATGCATCCATCCCACATCAAGTCCGCTTGCATAGTCATCTCCATTACACCTACACATTGCGCTTTCACTCCAGCCATTCCAACTCGTTCTCCCCTCCTCCATTCTGAACTTCCATTCCGCTCCTTCAACTCTTCCCTCATTTACATTTTAGACACGTCCATTCAAAACGTTTTAATAATAATATTATTACTAACAATAATACTTATTATTATTGTTGAAACCCTAATACCAAGCCAAATCAAAATATTTATAATAATAATAAAATATTATTATTAATAATATTATTTTTAGTATATATTTTAATCCCTATTCTATTGTTATAATAAAAAAAAACTATTGTTTTTGGAAAAACAAAAAGAAGAAAAAGAAGATATTGAAGAAGTCATTGAAGCCAATTGTGTATTTATTGAAGAAATATGGATTCCATATATAAATCCAAATTTTGGACTAAGTGTCCTTATTGCGAAATGGAATTTCAGTATGTGACAGTTTTTAAGAATCGCAATCACTCTTGTCCGGTATGTACCAAATATTTTATTATGAAAGAATATCAAGGGCATTTGCAATTGCAATCACAGATAGAGGAATTGGAAGGTGAACTACGATACTACAAGGAAACCAATAACAATTTACAATTTGAAAATGTCAAAGAGAAGTATTTTAATGATTTAATAAAGATAGAAAATTCCAAATTGAAAGATAGTACTTAGGTGTTCACCACACAAATTAAAGAATGGGAAATCGCAAAAAACAAATTTGACAAGGACATACGGGAACGAGATGAAGAGATCTCTCGTTTAAGCGATCATATTCAGAAATTGCTGATTCATATCAAGAAAACAAAGGATAAAACACAGTGCAATAAAAAGTTAGAGAAGAAATTCAAGATCTTCAGCAAAAATTATCAGGAAAATACGAAGAAAATTCTTCTTTGAAGAAGGTTAATCAGGAATTGCTAGAGCAAATAAAAATGATAAGAAAAAGAGAGCAAGAGAATCAAGATGCTCAAAATGAAGTCGACAAGTCAGATTATAAAGAACTCTTATGCTTAAGGAGACACAATCAAGATTTACTCATACAAATTAGAAAACTAAAGATTGATAGGAAGTTGTTACAAGAAAGAGTAGAGCAACTTACTAACAAAGAATCAAAGGTCGACAAAGAAATGATGACCGAAACTATTGAAGTAGCGACATCATCCTATATACAAGTCCAGAACTCGGAAAAAGGAACCAGTACAGATCCAATCAATGTTCAAATTCCAGAAAATGCTTACATTGAAAAGGCATCCACCAATAAATCGCCAGTAGCACCAAACATTGAAGTTTCTGCAAACACTCCGCATGTGACTTGAGTACTGTATCGCCATCCTAATTACAAGAGTCGTTATTGACGACAAAGTCAAGAGGAAAATAAACAGTATTATCTCTATAAACAAATTAACTATCACCTTGAAAGAGAGCAAAGACAAAATCGACAACTTGTATGGAATAAGAAAATGAGAAGTTCTATCCGAACAATCGATTGACAAACAGTTCCATTGAAGGTAGATCTTGGATGGACCACTTCACAAATGACACAACATTTTCATTCAATGTTTAAAAGAACGTATCGTCTCATTTCATCAAGCGTCGCAGCTACCAACATAGAAGATCACGAGAAATCGTTACGAGCAAGAACAAGGGATAAAAGTCTTCCATGATCATGCTTTGAGGACAAAGCATCTATAAGAGGAAGACAATGTAACATACAAAATATAATATGATATAATAACAAATAAACACAAATAATAATAGCGATAAATGATTATTAAATAATAAGGGACACATTCATTCGTGAATGGTCACCATAAAAGTGCCTTTAGGTTTCTATATGTACGACACTATCTTCACTTTGTAATCATCATATCATCTTCCATATTATTTTGTGATTTATTCCATTTATGGATTATTTATATTATCTGCATTGGGTTTTCCTTTGGTGAATGAACATTGTTCGTTTCAAGGTATAATGGTATTGATATGCTTGTTTTAGAAACCATGGACAAGTCCCAAGCACGTTCTCGTCGTACATGCCATCACTAGTATCCAATTGTCAGTATTGATATAATAAAAATCAAATAGCATTTGAACTAATCAATTCCTTGAACACATCATTGCAAATTCATGTGTCATCATAAATTTCACATGTATAAACCAATAACAAATATAGCACAATAATTTCACCAACATGTTATCTAATATTTGAGTATAACTATGCTTCATGAGAAAAATGTCATCTTAATACTGCCAATTGAGCCATACTCACACAAGGCCACAGGTTATGAGTAATCAATATAAGAACAACAATTCATAGACCATATATGACCAACATTTCATTTGGAATCAAGATCTTAAAAGTGGACATTACAACTTGGACTAAGATCTGCATGTACAGATTTGCATGGCTTAGTGAGCTTTCATACCATGCAAAACTTCTAGCAGACTAGCTAGTATTAAATAAAGCATCATTACTCTTCTTCCATACGAGAAAGATCACTTGTACTCTAATCAAATGCCATGTTGCTTAGAACTTGACAACCGAAGTGTAATGACCCTTTTTCAAAATTTTATTAAAATGCCAATTTTTCCACTTTTTCTCCAATTTCGACCTTTGACTAGTTTTATTGTTTTGACCTCCAAATCAACCCAAATGCTCCCAAATCTTTTGTAGGAGTGTATGAATGGTATTTAGACTTGAATATTAGGTTTAGGGATGTTTTATGGCCCTCCAAATACTGCTGCAAACTTGATTTGTATTCTGATCAATATATGTAATTTTGACTAGTAATTTGTGCATCAAATCCCCCCAAGGTAACACTGCAAATGGCCTTCCAAATGCCTCCAAACTCCCACAAATTTATGAACAGAGGTATGTAATGTGTTAAGTATGTGATTAAGGTCTCATATGCACCATTAATTGATTTTTACTACTGTTCTAATTCTCTCACATTCAACAACAAAAACCCCCAATTCGACCCTTGGGGAAATGGCACTATTTCACCTCTCAATACAAACAAATTGAGTAAAAATGCTTCAAATGCTCAAGTACAGTACATGAAACTTGTAGAATATATCCATGGCAGTATATGAATCACAAATATATTAGAGAATCATCCATCCATTCGAAATAATCAACCTTATAGTGTCATACATCAAAGCATTGGGGAAATGGACATTGTTTGCTCATTAATCAATAATTTTGCATACAGTTAATGGGTATTTCGACCTGAGAGTCTCTGAATATGAAGAACAGAGGATATGAAGCTATTACAATTAGAAAAATATCATATGAAGTTCTCCCAATGAGTGCAAGATCTCACCCAAAGCGCAATCCCTCAAGGAGCCCGAATATGCCTTCAAAATTGGAAATGGTGGAGAGAAAGTGCTGCATTAAACCAAACCATGAAACTTCCTGTAGCTGCTACCTGCAAATAAAACTCCATTAAAGCACTATGAAAGACCTGAGTGGCCTCTCCAAACACCAACTTGGATGGGAATTTTTCACCCTCGAAATTGGCTAAGGCAAGAAACTAGTCATCCACTAGTTCTCTCTTCACAAATCCAATTTTTCTCAAATCATCAAAAGCCATTCTCATACTTGATTTCTACATTTTATAACCAACATTAGTCTTCAAGGGGTCGAAATCCTCTCAATAGATTCAATAAATTTCCATTTAGAAAATATTCCTCATTTGCCACTTGTCTCCTAGTTCCAACCTTCTATCTTCTCCCAAATTCGAATTTGAGTCTCTTTAGCTTCCCCCAACTCCATCAACGCTTTCCTTGAGCCTATTTTTGGGGCTGACATGTCATAATGGTCAGGTGTAAGAAGCCAGGTCTGAATTTTGTCATAAATTTCATAGATGCTTCATTATTGTTGTCATAAAACTAGGGAATCTAGCCCAAGTGTCCACTAGTCTCCAATTTGACTCTTCCTCTCCCATGGAGGTTACTATTCCATCCCATTTCGACCTAAGATGCTCAATGCCATGTGTTATGACTTACCAACTCACCCAAGAGTGTTCACCTTCCCATGAATTCGAATTGGCAAGAGAGAGCTGCCATGTGTCATTGAAAAATCAAGCTAGTGTGGGTCCCACTACCTCCATATGTCTCCAAAATCACTTGCCACCTAGAATTTCTCTTGAATTTATTTATTCACCATATTTATTAAATGTTTGAACCCTTCTAATGTCTAAATATCATTTATTAGCTTCCTTATTACCATCCCACATGTGCCCATCCAACCTAGGAAACTATTAGGATTGATGGGATTGTCTTACTATGCACTTATTTAAATGGGGACATTACACGAAGGGAGTGTACCCCCCAGCAATGCTACTTTCCAGGTAATGGACATAGAGAGGAATTGACTACAAAGGAGACAGCTCAATCCCAGGCAATCTTAGCAAAGGGACAAAACCAGAAAAGGTGTTTGAGAGTTTCAGTTATACCACACAAAAACATTTGGGGTGTAAGTTGTAACACACCTAGGTGAGTCAATCTCCTACTAATAGGTATCCCTCCCATAACAAATGACCCGGCAAAAGATGCTTTTTAAGTTTCCACAAGGCCTTCCAGAGGTTGCAAATCTTAAACAACCAAGTCTTCAGTTTTGACTTCAGACTTTATAACTTTTTCAGTCTACCACCCAAAATAAACTCCACAACCCAGGGGAGTGTATCCCCCAGCAATGCTGCTTTCCAGGTAATGGACATAGGGAGGAACTGACTACAAAGGAGACAACTCAATCCCAGACAGTCTTAGCAAAAGGACAAAACCAGAAAGGGTGTTTGAGAGTTTCAGTTCTGCCACACAAAAACATGTGGGCTGTAATTTGTAAGTTGTAACATACCTAGGTGAGTCAATATCCTACTAATAGGTAGCCCCCCCATAATAAGTGACCAGGCAAAAGATGCTTTTTAAGTTTCCACCAAGGCCTTCCAGAAGCTGGAAATCCTAAACAACCATGTCTTCAGTTTTCATTTCAGCCTCTATAACTTTTTCAGTCTACCACCCAAAATAAACTTTTGATAGAGCCACTTATATTCATCAGTAGGCTTGCATTTAACAAAGGCCTTTGACTTGTTCCACTTCCAGTCTTTCCGCCAGGACTGGGGTAGATCGATTTTGATAAAAAGAGAATCAGGGATCATGTCCTTAACCCTGTATAGAATGAGTCTGTCAGGGTTGGCAAGTTGAAATCTTGCTTTAATATCAGGCCATGGCACCCAATCTCTGCCCTGGGAGTTGAAGATATCCTTGACAAGGTTGATGCCTTTTTTGAAGAATTGAAGGACTGAGAACTGGTTGTTCTTGGCCAAGGTCTTTCCCTCATATAGGAAAATACTTAGTGAACCACCACAAAGGATGATCGCTGGACAAGAGCCCAAACCCAAGGGATCTCTCCCCTTCAGCTGAGGAAGGGCTTAACTACTTCGCAAGACTTCCAAATACTCTGAGCAACAAATGTACATCTTCCCTTAACCATGGTTGGGGTGACCACAAGAGTCTCAAACTTCAGGCCTTGCTAGGATTTCTTACCGAGGGGTGCTCCTGATGTTTATACAATTCATAAACAGCACCTTCCAAGCTTTTTTTCCTTCCAGAGCATGAATCACTCAGTTAGCAGAAAGGTCTTGGTCCTGAATCTGGGTTTTAATGGTCCCTTTGCCCACCCTGTTTTTAGGGTTACAACACGTAACTCCCTGTTAACTCTACAGGAGACTTTGTCTCTAGAGTTATTCTCCCATAAAATGATTCTCAGGGCATTCTCCAGCCTCTGGTAAGCACTGGTAGTCATGAATGGTAAAATGTCATTTCAATTATTATTATTTCCTTTTGTTGTTTCTTGGCATTTCTTCTGCTTATTCTTATGGCTGTTTGTGTTGTTTCTTTCATGACTTTACTAGGAGATATTCTGCAAAGCTTTTACCAAGATTTAACTTAAGTTTATTATTTGAGCTTGCCTCATACTTTAATCTGTAGAAATTTTAGCTTCCCTACATATCTCATAATACCTACGATTTCTTGATAAGATCTTTTATGAGTTCTGCAAGTAGTGTCATGCATTTGTATCTATAAATTCCTTCCTACATATCTCATTATACCTGTGAATTCTTGATAAGATATTTTATGAGTTCTGCAAGTAGGATCATGCATTTGTATCTATAAAGTCCTTTTCAGTATGCTTTCACTTCTGGTATATGTTGGCTTGTCTATGTGTCTCAATGCATAGAGGCTGTAAGGAGTATTCGTTAACTCTCATAATGGACCAAAATCAAATCATAAAGAGTACTAATTTTGGCATTTGGTCATGCTCTGACCTTGCAGCATGCACAAGCTTTATCGACAAGAGAGGGTTATAGTGGATATGGACCAGAACAAGGTGAAAAGGTACGAAGCACATAGATCAAGCTTTAGATCCGTGTTAGTTCTAACTGCAGATTCATCAAAAATTTATCTGTAGCGTTTTGTATGAGTGTGAATATTGACTTAATGTAATTACATGCTTTTTGGTTTTATTTTTCATTTATTTGTTAAACTCCTCAATTTTTCCCTGTTTTGTCTTCTTTCTCTGTTTTTAACTTTTTACCTGATATTGTTACTTTATTAGGAGATGTGCTAGGTATTCCTTATTTTTCGATTTGTACCGACTTTACCCTGGAGTCCCATTGAGCTTTCTTTGGTTATGAGTGGACATTAATATAATGTCATTTCATTTCATTTATGTGTGAAATGTAACTTTTGCTCAAACTGGATATTATTTTGAAAACATGCAAACTTGTTTTTGGAATTCCTTAATTCAAGTGCACATTAATGAGAAAGCTAGCAGTTGCTAGGTATTCCTTATTTTTCGATATGTACCGACTTTACCCTGGAGTCCCATTGAGCTTTCTTTGGTTACGAGTGGACATTAATATAATGTCATTTCATTTCATTTATGTGTGAAATGTAACTTTTGCTCAAACTGGATATTTTTTGAAAACATGCAAGCTTGTTTTTGGAATTCCTTAATTCAAGTGCACATTAATGAGAAAGCTAGCAGTTTGCAAGAATTAGTAACTAGTAGGTTTAAGCCAATTTAATATTGCACAAGATAAACATAAGGAAGTTAATTCCTTACCCTTGCTAGTGTTATTTTGTTTTAGATTGTGTGGGATTTGAATGTGCATTGAACAGGTCTCTACTGTTTAAGGATGGTAAAATGCAAGGTTGAAAAAACAATGTCAACAGGCTTAATGAGCCAGAATCTATCTGAAGGATTACCTGCAGTAAACTGATATGTATTCATTGAGCAAAGGAAACTGCCCATCTTGGAACATACAAGAATTCATGGCTTCTTTAATGGCATGCTCACATATTTGGCCAAACTAGATCACACCAAAGAAAGTAATTTTTTAGAAGTACTTGCAACATAACCTACCTTTTCAATTCTTGCAAGATAATATTAATTGTAACAACCGATGTTTCTTTTATTAGGCAAGCCATCTATTCCACATTAATCGATAATCAATATTTTGAAGCTCACTGTATTTTATGTTCCTCTGTTTCCTGTGGCTTGTTCAATTCCAAGAACTAGGCAAGTAATGAGCACATGAGGAGATTTTCTGTTAGTTAGATTGTTAGTGTTTCATGTTAGTAGACATATATTTGAGTGGTCAGATTTGTAATAGTCATGTTAGTATTTCATGTTTGTTGACAGCTGTTTTCTGACTCAACATAAGAGGCTAACCCATTATCCAAAGTCCAATCCGAGTGCACATTCGTTCTGACATTATTGATACAAGTCTCTTATGTTTCTGCTAATCTCGAGACCATTCTCAACATTGTTAGGGGATCCCTTTGGATTTTCATCTCGCCAGCTTTATTGTTGTCAATTTTTTGTATCGAAACCTGGAGATCAGGCTTCTCTATCTTGTTTTGTTTCCTTTTCACAGTCTATTCTGAATCTCTACACTGCAAGTCATTATCATTTTTGCAATCCACATTGAGTCCATATTTTCTCCACTGGAATGTGAAAGTGTCTTAATTTCCAGGTGCACATGTATTTTAGCAACCCATGTCTTCATCCACAGCCTTACATATCTTTGAGATGAGCCTTTTGAGGATATTTATAGGCACACAATAGCCTTTGATTTCTTTTGGAGGATTGTCCAGTCAATTGACATCCAAAACCTTTAATTCCTGCTTATGCAGCACTAGGATATTTCCTACGGGGAAGACTCTCTGTTGTCCTTATTAGGCTCTGGAAGTGTGTTTTGTCCTTATTAAGCTTGTCATTTTTATATCTTTCTTTTATCTTTAGTAGGCCCTTTTATGTGGGATTCTTCTCAAGTTTATGGAGACTCTTTTCCAAGTCCAAACTTTGTTTCATAACCCTATGTACCATCTGCAACATGCGAGGGCCCAAAGAGAGACTTTCCTTAATATAGGAGGCTGTAACATGTATGGCTTCCACTAATGCACCTGTGAATGAAAATGATACAGAAGAAAAAGACTGTAATCAAGCAATGTGAATGGATGTAAACCTGAAAATGTAATTCCATGCCAATTCTAAAACAGATCCTAACTGGAATATCTTGGGGTTGGGTCCTTGTATTTTCAAACATGTAGGATTCATGAAAGAAGGGATTCTGTGTGCAAACAAATATATGATTGGAGAGTGCAAAACAGGAAAATAAAATTTGCAGTGGGACCCAACTAGAAGTATCAGACAGGTTACTGGAGGAAATAAAATATATCACATCTATACTGGATAGCAAGACATTTTATTAATCCTATTTTTTCATGGGTATAAATGTTTTCTTTTGTGTCTTGGATTGTTTAATTGCTTTGGTATATATCAACAGATGCTTATCCATTTATGTGGTGGTATATGCAGGCTGTTCGGGCTGCTTTATCAAGGACATTTTATGAAGATTTTGGCATAAAGGATACTGAAATCTTTGTTTCTGATGGGGCAAAATGTGATATTTCCCGTCTTCAGGTGGTTAAACTTCTTGTTTATGGCAGTATATATTCTTTTCTCAACCTAAATTTTGTTTGTTGATACATGCTAGTGTTTTACAGAGTATCCATAGATATCTTTTCAGTATTTTTGGGTTCTTAACAAGGGTAACTGTGTGCAATATATAATGTGATAGACACATTATGGAAACTGTTTGTAACTTTGTGCAATCTGTAGATGTTCTTTGATGTAGGAGCAACTTCGACAACTTGGTGATACCCCCATTAGAGAGTGATTGTGCGGATGAAAATTAGAAGTGAAAGCCATGGCAGTCGTGTGAAACCTATGTGTAATGTTGAAGTGGATGTGTGGTTTATTATACATATGTGTGCATTATTTCATTTAAGGGGCATAGCATGTGAGACACTGCATAGACTACATGAATAGTTTGCGCAGATTACATAAACAAATTGCGCAGATGATAAATAGTTTGTGATCATGTATTCATGGAGGCAAAAGACAATGCTAGCGGGTACATTGTTGTAGATTGTGAAGAATCAAGACCAAACGACTTGGCAGTGAGAGAAGATAGAATGACAACTGTTTATTGGATGGTTTGAAGCAGTCAATCAGATAAGAAGATAGAAGGCATTGACGATTCTGCTAGAGCAAAGGATAAATAGAAAAATGTGGAAGAATAGGGGGCACCCTTTCAATAAAGAAATGTATGGCCATTGTGTTGATTTGTGGAATGTCATGGTCTATAGCTTGGCATTAGTTTGTATGTGTAGAGCCTGAAATCTGTAGAGTGTATTGGATAATTAGAGTATAATAATTGGCTGTGTTATTGTGCATATTGAATTGTTGAGAGTGTCTACATAAAAGTAGATATTTTGTATTGATATGTATGTTTTTGAAAGGTTCCTTGTTTACCATGATTGCAGTTTATTACTCTTGTGAAGGAACATGATGTAAAGAGGAAGATTTAGCCACTGCTTGTGTGGATAGTCTACTTATAACAAAGATGATCAAGGAAACCGCTGTGTAATTATGATTTTCCAAGGGGCTTTCCTTCTCTGCACCAAGTGGTATCAGAGCTAGCTACAACTCTGGGATGAGAGAGATGTCAAGAATATCAGAGCTAGATACAGCTCTGGGAGGAGAAGATTACAATGGAAGAATGTAGAAGATAAAGCAAATGAAGAAGCACGAGATGCCAGAGAAAAGGATGAAGTTGTTTAAAAAAGAGTTGAGTCTGTTGAAGAAATGTGTGAGATAGAAGAGAGCTACATAGAAGAGAATATAAAGGAGCTGCAAAGTGAAGAAAACAACATATTAAAGTTCTAGGAAAAGAGAGGAGGAGGAATCTGCATGAAGTGAAGAAAACCGAAAGGGTTGTTGCTAAGAGGAAAGATAATCTCTGATAGAATTTACAAGGGCCACTGCTAAGAGGAAAGCTAGTCTCTCATATAATTCACTGTTGGAGATAGAGGTAGTATGGGTTAGAAGAGAAATTTATCATCAAATAAAGATGACAGTTGCAATGGTGGTAGCTTTGATTGTATCTCTAGAAGAAAAGATGGTCACTTGGAGATAAACCTGGAGTGTGTGGTTTGAAGTTGGAGTGTTGGTTGCACGAGGGACACCACATTCAAGGTGTAACATGAGAGGAATAGATGACGCCATGTTGTAAGTGAGTGGGTTCCTTGACCACAGAAGTAGGTTGTGGGAGGAAATCCAGTGGGAAGGTCTCATGGGTGGAGACTTGGCTCACATGTTGCCAGGGACATGTTGGTAGAAGTGTGATTGTGGTAGTTGTCTTGTTGCCTAAATGTTGACCAGAGATTAAGTGTGTCATTGAATCGAAGAGACAAGAGGAATGTACAAAGATGCAGAGGCTTACAACAACGAAAGACTCAAGTGTAGATGTGAAGAAGCACATGTGTCAATGTGCCAGGATGAAAAAATAAGATGAAATGCAGATAGGATTCCTTGATTCCCTCAATATAATGTTTGTTGATTTGTTTGCAGAAAGAAATGGTCTTGTGGCATATAAATAAAATGTTGTTGGACAAGATAAGAACATCAATCAAAGAAGGGAAGAGAAGTGCATGAAATGATGTGCAATAAATTAATGAGTTGCGCAAGACAATGAAATGAATTAGAGAGATGGTTGAAGAGAAAATTGTAGTAGATCACCACAAAGGACATGCAAAGTGCATTTGAATGCAAAAGATTGCAAGAGTTTGGAAGCAAAAATAAAGAGAGAAGGTTATGGCCAGAAAAAAGTTGCAGATTGTAGAGGTGGCACGGGGAGAAGATGAAGGAGATAAAGAAGCTTGTAGAGAGAGCTTGTGTAGAAGAAGATGCCCATGTGAAAAGAATGAGATGGTAGAGGATTGAAGAAGTTGCTATGAAGATGAGGGTTGATTTGCAATCATGGGAAATGCTACCCCCCAATTTTGCATGGGTGACCACGAGTGATTTATATCACATTTTTAGCAGGCTTACATGTTGACGAAGATTTGGATGGCCTTGTATTGATGCTCGTGGAGGCCTTTTCTTGTGGCGTGTTCTTGATCCTTAACACACAGATGGCATTATAGCACTCGGTATCATCTTTGTTTGAGCGCCCTGCTTGTTTCTCTCCATTGGCACGTATGGAGGCATGTTTTTGGCTTATAGAGAGGGTCATTCCCTCCATGGTGATGGTTGTTTATTGTGGACACATTCTCCTTGCTTTTGATGCTTCTATCACAGGTTAATGGTCTCCTTGCTTCATGGATTGATGAGTTAGCATGGAGGTTGGGTATTGGTTGCTATGCAGATATCATTCATTACACATGTGTTGAGGTCGCTCCCTTCTTTGATGAGCTATTATGTATCTATTTGGTGGTGAGGGTTTGACCCCATGATGTATGGAAGCAACCTCTTGCACTTGTTGACTTGTTCTACATTCATTGGTTTTCCCTTGATGAGCACCCACCCTTTGGAAGGTTGTTTACACACTTATCTAGGCCATTTTTTATGGGATGTTTTTGGAGGGGCGTCCTAGCTTCATGTCCAGTTATCTTTTGACAGAGTGCCTAGAATTGTGCCATCTCAACACCATTAGATGCAATGGCCGCAAGATTTCTGAAAAATAGTTAAATATAAAATCCGATAAATATTGAGGAAGTTAGCGATTCTAGAACTGCAATTTAAAGAGTTGCATTGTATTTTTGCTACACATGCCTTTTAAAGCCTTTTCATGGAGAGCCTTGACCTTATTGAGGAAGCGCTCCACCATTTTAGGCCTTTTCCTTGGAGCGCTACCTTTTAGAGAGCCTTTAGAGGCTATGTTTGGGACATCTACTTGTTATCTTTCCTCATTTGATGGAGGTGCCCTCCTTCTTGGGCCGTTAATGATTGTTGTTGTTCTGTATGCCGTTAGCATACACAGCAAAGCAAGCTTGCTTGATGTGTATGCTAACGGCATACATAAAAGCAAGCATGCTTTGTCTTACAGCAACCATGTTGTTGTTCTGTATGTTGTTAGCATACACAGCAAAGCAATCTTGCTTGCTTTGTATGCTAACAGCATACAGAACAGCAAGCATGCTTGTTGTACTTGTTTTGTATGCTTTTAGCATACACAGCAAGCAAGCTTGCTTTGGTGTGTATGCTAATAGCATACAAAACAAGTACAATATTAAATTTTTACTGTTTTTAGTTTTAATATTTTAATTTTAGTCAATTCGAAATTAGTAAATTTAAATTACTAAATACTAAAACTAAATTCTAATTTCATTGTTTGAAATTTTATTTTTTTTCCACTTGATATCAAATTTTAGTTATGTAACTACTAACTTATGTTCCAATTTGAATGTTGAATGAATGATCATTGACATTGATGAATCGTTGAATTATGAACTTGAAGAAATCTGAAATATCAAATATGTTTTTATTTTTTTTTGTTAAAAGTTACAACTACTTATAAAATTTATACTTTTATAATATATATATATATATATATATATATATATATATATATATATAGTACCCTGACGAACCCAAGTACCCTGTTTCAAAAAGTGGCGTCCCCGCCCCCGCACCCATCCCCAAGTACCCGCACACGTCCCCGTCCCCTGGCAACCTAGGTTTAATGTGTATTGAATTTTATTACATGTATTTTGAAATTTTGACATTCTATATGTTCTCGAACTCAATGCCGAACTTAATATCAAATTTTATCACCTAATTTTTCATTGTCAATTTTTTGTCGAACTTCAAGGTCGTCAAACTCAAATACGAACTCAAACCAAGTGACTTAACCTACATCTACATCCCCAAGTTACAAAGAAAAGAATGCCCTCGTGCTCATGAGGTAATTTCATCAAATCTTCAATTGCCCAATCCAACTCTCATAGATGCTCTAGTAATCAATTATGCATTCAACATTGTATCATGGAAATCAAGGATTTCATCTCCTCACACTTCTTCTATGGCAATGCAATGCATATCATCTTTTTGTTGCACCTTCTTTCTTCAACTTGCAGTGACTATCTTCATCTCAATAGCCTCTCACATTGATTGCTACAAATATTTATCCACAAGAATATAATAAGACAATTGTTACAAAAATTTGGGATTTACAAGTCACTTTTTGTTGCAACTCATCTTTCGCTACTATTGCCACCTATGTCTCTCTTTCTTCATAATCAAAAGCATTGCTCATATGCTCCTCAGCCATGCATCACCCACATAACTTGAATTCAGTCGTGTCCCTGCAAAGCCATTCCATTTCCCTTTTTCATGTAGTCTAGAAAGGTAGTTCGATGTAGCCAACCACTCTTGCTCGAAACAATACGACATGGACTCACCTACTCAACATCTTATGCTTCTCCCAACTCAATTATTCACAACCACATGCAAACTATCATAGTCAATGAGTATGTTGATGTATCGCATCTTCACAAATTAAAATCAGAAAAGACACAACTTCATTATTCTTCCTCTTCATGCAACACATCTACACTTGGTCTGCAACGCATTCTCCCTTGGAAACTTTCAGTTTGAATTCTTCTAGTGTTCTTCTACAATATTTTTTCATGTCTTTTCTTTCTCTAACAAATTTGCAATCTACTATATCTCTCAGTTAACAACATCTTTATCTTCTTAGCAGCTTCTCCCCCAAGGCCTTTATCTTTCGTGTTATCACACAAACCAAAATTTGAGATTGAAATCCCTAAAATCAATGATGGCTTATGGATAACTAAGACGAGAGCATTGTCATCTCACCAACCCTCTTCTGCTCTTTAGGATAATTCTTCTCTACCTCAAGGGAGGAGTCCCTAAATAGGATTACTAGGGTTTAGCAATGAAGCACAAGGTGAATTCAAAGAGTAACCCTAGCAAAACAAGATTTTTTATGAAAGTAAAGGATAATACTTAATAGTGATGAAGGGATGGGCGAGTAGTGCCTTATCAAATGGACAAATGGGGTCAATCAAGGATAGTAATGAAGAGCTTACAAACATCTAAGGATATATAGGGTTTGAGAGCTAATTCCTACCATATCCAAGAAAGTCTAGATTTATCCTAGGATCTACAAGGGAATAATCAGAGTGGTATATTCAACACTAACTTTGGCATAATACTCATTAAGCATGGAATCCAAGGGCATACAATCAAGAGTTGAGATTATACAACCTATTCAATTACAAACCAAATAAATTTAACCTTACAAGGTAAAGAGCTCACTTGCAAATCATCTCAAACAAGAAACCATTGTTGATCCCAAAAAATGCACCATAGCATTAGCAAGATTTCCTCATCATAGCGCTAGCATCAAGCATCCATAAGCACCAAGAGATATTTCATTAAGTCTTAGTGGGACTTCTCTCCCAATCCAAACATGAAAAATGAATGAGCAAGAGGCTCTCTTAGATAGGAGATGAGCTCAAATTCTTTTACAATAAAATGGTGATAAAATCCTAGATCTAGCCTAGGGTGGAATAAACAAATCAAAATACTCTACTAAACCCTAACAAACTCTAACAAGATCCACAAAATGGGGTGGTCAAAACCACAACTACCACATGATTGGAGCCGTTAGCGCTCCAATCATGTATGCTGTGTATGGTTGATGATTAACTTTGATTTTACTGGGGTTATGACATATGGAGGCTTAATGCTCAAACACCCTAGCTCCTTTGGCCTTGTTTACACTTGGATGCTGATCATTACATGCCAATCTTCTAGATTCTTTGGAGCCCCCTCCTTCGTGACACATTTATCATGGTCCCTTCTGGTTGAATGTGTGGTGGTGAGTCACGACATACATGATGCTAGATGTAGTTAACACTTTTCTCATGTGCTCTTTTCTTTTCCTTGGTGGGATTTCTGTAGGTGATACGACTTGATGTTGTAACATTTGCTAGACATTGCCTAGGGGGATGTGTAATGAATGATGTCAGTACTCTTGTGATGTAATATTTTCTAAGTTTGAGTTAGAAAAGTGGGGTACTACCCATGTTGATGATCAATCCTTTTCCTAATGTTTGATGAAGTATTACTCATATAATTGGTCATTTGGTGGTGTTTCCTAAGTTCAAAGCTAGGAAGAGCCTATAATTTGTCATTAGGTTGGGGTTTCACTAGGGAGAACAACTTATATACATGGTACAATACTTTACGCGTAGCCTAAATGTTCGACGATTCTCTATAGATATATGATTATAATTTTTTCATATTTAGTTCTAGAAGACTGTGGAGCCAAACAGTCTTCTACGGTCGATAGTAAATACCAAATAATATTTCCTATTTTTCTGTATAACATTTACAATTATTTTGATCAAATGATTGTGTTGAGGATGTTCTGAATTGCATTCACGAGTTTTTTACCCCCTTGTGTTTTTGGACCATAAGTATTTTATATTATTTAAAAAGTTTAAAAAAGGTTCGTATAAACTATTTATTGACGATGATGGAGAAAATATTGTATCTTGAACATTTAAGCTTGTCTATTATGTCCAGAATCTCTGAATATGCTTGAATTGTATACTTGTGAAAATAGGAGGGTATGTTAAACTTGCTTTATCTGCATGATAAGTTGGTCTCCTCTTCTGTAGTGTCTGCTTATGTATTAGCTGTTTGATGGGCAATCAATCCTGTGTTTTTAGTCATGTTAAAAATAAATATCCAGCTTGTTTCATGTTTGAAAATAGTAAATACAACTTCAAAAATTTGCCTCCATTTAGTAATGTAGGCTTACTAGGTTTCAGATTCTTATGTTCTATGACTATGGTTTGTCTGATGCTGCCTTTCATTTTGTGAAAGGATACCTTTTAATATCTTATTTGATTTGATGAAAATTAGTGCAGTGATTAGTTTTCAGTCATATTACAAAGTCTGGTTTTGGTTGATAAGTGTTTGTTGAGATGTACACCAACCTTCTTTTCCTAACTGTTTTCCATTTTGTTTTATGGCAGCTTGTTTTTGGCTCAAATGTGACAATAGCAGTACAGGATCCATCTTATCCGGTAAGGACTAGCAACCTGATCAAGGAGATGAAGTATGAATCAATTTTGTATTTGGCATATATATTTAGGAAATCTTCTTAATATGTTATTTCACTAAACAGTAAACATGAATCATGCAAACACTCATGCAAAGACGGGTTAAAAGCTCGCTAGTCACCTTAGACAGATGATGTGATGAAGGTTTCTGAAATTTATGCATTTAAGGCATGCCTGTTCTTTTTATGGTTTAATTGCATTTTTTGAACAGTGAAATCTTCATTGACACTATGACAGTGTAAATACTCAAACTTGATAACATACTCTTTTGTTGAACAGAAACAATTTTCATTATCATTTGAAATAAAAATTTACATATATATTTGTAGCACAGAGGCTTCAAGTTCAAGACCAGGGCTGGTTCATGGGATTTGTTGCATCTTACTACAAAACTATTAGATCGGGAGTTCAGGTTTTTCTGAGGAAATGGCCTAGAAACGAGGACGGGATGAAAAATGCTGTTTTCTACAGCTGTTTTCGTTTCTATAGTCAAAAAACGTTTTTTGGATCATTTCTTAGACCATTTTTTCGAAACAAATTCTTTGGATTCTCTTTTAAATCTTGAATTTGCGACTGGTGCAGTAGCCATTTTTCTTTGCAAACATTGGTGATTGTAAAACGCCTCTATAATCCTCCAATTCTGGATTTGCAGCTGACAAAATAGTGAGAGAAGAGAATAAATCCATGTTCAAATCAGAGTCCGTTCTGCCAAACAATGTTTCAAGTTTGTTCAGTCAAACAGCATATCGAGGCGGTTCAGTCAAACAGCATTTCAAACTGCCAAACAATCCAATTTGCCTCTTCTTGGTTCCAGCCTAAGCCTGGTGGGACTCCTGCCACTTGTGAAGTGTCAAGTCTGTAATCAACTTAATTGAACCAAGAAATATAATGTAAATGACTCAACAGCATTTCAAACTGCCAAGCAATCCAATTTGCCTCTTCTTGGTTCCAGCCTAAGCCTGGTGGGACTCCTGCCACTTGTGAAGTGTCAAGTCTGTAATCAACTTAATTGAACTAAGAAATATAATGTAAATGACTCAATATTTATTGAATTAGAAAATGATTAAATATTTTTCTTTGTTTTACAGGTATACGAGTTCATCAATCATTTCTGTTGTGTTTTAAAAATTGATTATTTAAGGACAGCACAATTCCTGTCTGGTTGAAGAACGCACTCACATTTTTGACTTATTAAAGTAATGAAAATTTTGGTTCATCAGTGATTACATTTTTTTAATATATTGAAAAATATGGTTTTCATTAGTGAAATATTTACCTTAATTTTTTTCAGTCCAATTTTTTTTTTCACATCTTATCATATTTAAATTCAAACTAGATAATTATGGTTACACATCATACCAACAAATTAATTTGTGAAAAGTGAATGCAAAGCATAAAGGAAGGGATAGATAAAACCAGCTTTTCTTTAGATTTTATTTATGACATGAAAAGTAAAGAAAAGTGTAAAGGGAGTTTGTTTATTTTGAACGACATTGAATGAAAACAGAAACAATCGGGACCATATCTGTTAGAAAGTGTGTCAAAGTGTGTGGCTAAGGCTTGTCAAATTTGGAATTCAATTAGAGTGGAACAGGTTGGATTTTAAAGGTGGGTTATGGTATAAATGAAAGTATGGATTGAAATTGGATAACATTTCAAAGCACTGAATCCTAGACATTATTTTGTCTAAGATCTTGGATAGCCCAAAGAGAAGTTTTGTGAAGCTCTTCACCCTCCAAGAGGTTGCATCTTCAATTGACATTACATTGAGTGTAAGTTTATCATCAACTTGCACAATTACTGATAGTAGAACTGCCTATCTATAGGATACTTGGTGATCTCCCTGGTCTTCTTCACCATAGTGTTGCTTTTTCTCTCTCTTTGTTTCTTGTATGCGAACCCTTCAGAGTCCGTTTCTCGTACTGTTTTCATTTATCATTTTGTTTCCTGTTTCTCGTACTGTTCTCGTACTGTTCTCGTTTATCATTTTGTTTCCTGTTTCTCTTTTCTGGTAACATAGCTTAGCTTTCTGTGGGCAGAGGATCCAGGGAATTTTCCTACAGTGACATCCCTCTGTTTCTGCACATATATTTCAATGTACTAAACCACCAACTCTGCAACAATGTGTCTTGTCTGTAGTAGGCCCAAAATCCACAGGGGGTATGACTGGCGCCTCTGAGCATAGGTTTTCTCGAAAAACAATTCGCAAACGTCTTCAGACTCAGTTCTATCATTTGGGATGCGGCCTCCTATGTGAAATGGAAGCCATGTAACCATCTCTTATTGGCATTGGATGTTGGGTGCTCAAATCATGGACTCCCAAGCCATCTAGACATGAGCTGAAAGACAGTAGGTTTCACCACCTCATACGGAAATCCAGAGGTGTTAGGTATGATCTAATTTCTTCTTTTTCTTATGTTTCTCCAGCCTCTTGTATGGGTAGGACCCACCTGGGAACTAGAGTTTCAGGGTGTCTTATGAACTCTAGGGTGGTGCCATCTACCACTAGTGCCTCAGCCTCATGGCAAGGTGGACCTTTCGGAGGGACCAAGTGATCGCAAGGCATTGACTGGACCTCCTAGCCTTTGATGCCTTGACTTTCTGATGGGGTAGGAGTCAGGTCTAATTAGGAGCTGAAAGGAAAATGGACATTTATGAGTCCTGGATACTTGGTCTTCCAGTCGTCAGAACCTCTGTTGTTGTGGAGCACTAGGGCTTATTTTCAATTGTAAAGCTTCCTTAGGGTTCTGGTCCTCTGGTGAGTAGGACCCACTGGGAGCACATGGAAGTTTTGAAGGGATGACAACCTATCCAAATTTTGGATGGTTTGGTCATTTGGTAGTTAGGATCCACTAGGATATGGAGTACCAGGGCTAGAGTTTCCACAAAAAAGCCTTTCTAGTTTTTTGGTCCTTGGTAAGTAGGGCCTATCAAAGATGTGGAGTATTGAAACAAAAATTCCACCAAAACCTTCGTGGGCTATAGTCCCTGGACAGACATGGCCCATCGAGATACCAAAATCCCATGAAAGAAGACAAGAGCATTCATCCCTTGGAAGGTTTGATCTTCTGGTGGCTAGGACTCACTAGGGAAATGAAGCACTGAGAGGGAAAAGGAAAAGGAAAGGTTCTTGCCTCTTCAACTCTCTCTCATCTTTGGAAGAGTGGGACTCATCTAGAGGATCTAAAGGCTATTAGCTTGAAGAGAAAACCTAAGAATGCCATATCTGAACCTCGAAAGTCTGTGGGGGCCTTGCCTCAACAACATTTTTGGAAAATTTAACGAGAAGGAAGACTTATGCCTGGACATGACTGCTTGTAAATGAAACATCTATGTTGCCTCTTCGTGGGCCCAAAAATGGATATTTGGTCCATTCTATAATGATGGAATCTCAGAGTTTGATGAGTGGATAAAAGATTGTGTCACACACTTATTTCTTTTGCATCAACTGCCTCATTTTTTTGCAAACTTCAGGATGTTTTCATCCAATTCTTAATCACCTTGGTTCTCATGGAGAACGGGTTGTGGGATTTTGCTAACTCCACGTTGACCCCACCGACGAATCCAAAGGACCTAACAACTCTTAACTTGAAGGATGTGAAATCCAGGAGGATTATCTTAGACATGATGAAGGATCCTGTTATGATGGTACCGGCACTAGCGCACCTGTAGAGGTGCCCCAGGGAGAGGGTGTCTTTTTTCTGACCAGGAGGGGTGTTTATCTAGCTTATTCCGAGGTAGGGGTTATGTCCAAACCCTTTGGTTTCTCCTTTGGAAGTACTATGGCTTATTGGCATTGCTGACTGCCTCATGAAAGGGTTTGAAACCCTGAGGTTGGTGTCTGGGGCTTCCAGGGGTGGATCACTGGGTCACATGACTTTGACCTTGTTTTATCACTCCAGCGGCAGATTCTTTAGCACTGAGGCGCATACTTATCCTTCAAAGCACCTCCAACACCCTCCTGGCCCTCCAACTCACTAGCGCCCTCTCTTTGGGCCCCTTTGTAGAGGATGACATCATCCTTTGAGAGTAGACTATAGGCTTGATAAAGGGGGGGGGGGGGGCGTTGAGGGTTTTCATCACTGTTGGGGTTAGTTGGGGCATGACAACCCCCCCATGCAGTTTGGCCTTCAGTTCAGTCCGATATGCTCATTTTTAGTCATTTTGCTCATGTATGGGTCAAATCTGGGGAAAACACCTCAATTTACCCACTACTTTGATTAATTTATATTATTTTTGTTTTAATTTTAAGTTGACATTTATAATTTCAAATTGACATTTTAAAAAGACATATCGGCCTGGATTTTAATTATTTTTGTAAAAGTGAGTGTGAAAAGTATAAATAATTTTTCCTCACTTCATTTTTACACATCAACTTATGGGACAAAACTTTTATTTCTGATTTTTGCCCTCACTAGGGCTTTGAGTGATGTGCACCTCTTGAGGATGAATAATGCTTGCTGGTTTGGGGACAAATCTTTGAAGTCTTTGTTCTTGTTTCTTTGCTAAGGTGATGCTAAGAGTTGTTTGCTTGACACATGCACAAGAAGGTATCTAAGTCTTTCTCTTGATGTCTTTTTGTTAAATGTTGGATGTATGCTTGTCTAAGGTTGAATGGTAGTCATTGGTGTTGCATTTTGCCCTAGCATAAGCCATTTTCTAACCTTTAGTTACCCTATCATTATCAACTTGAGTTTTAGGTCTCCAAAGTTTGTCTTAGTTAGGGCATCATCAACCAACTCTTGTAGTTGTTGAGGAAGCCCTAGTTTTCCAAACTTGGCAAGCACCATCTCAAGAGGAGGGCCATCCTCTTTGATGCTCGAGGGTTAGGTAAATTTCATTAATGAAACCCGAGATTGCTCTTCTCTTTTAAATCCTATTTTTCTGAGTTTGTATTTTTGTAAATATTATTGTTGGGTTAAGCTTGCATGTTCATGGTAGAATTAGGGTTAGAATTAGGTCTGCAATTTTATGACAAAAACCCTTTTTTTTTGTTGGCATTTTTTGGCCTCCCTAAAATTTCGGCCCTTCTTCCTATAATTTCGGCCTGCCCTATTTGTCCCAAAAAACCCTATGGCGAAATTTTAGGAGCCCTAAAAATCCCAAAATTATCAAAAACTCCCTAAAAAGCCATAATTTCTAAGTTTTGTATCTTTTGTACATTTTATGTTAGGTTAGTTTTGTAGTTTCGACTTTTACTTTTTTAATCTTTTCATAAAATTAGAACTAAATTTCCTAGACTAAATCCTAAGTTCTGCAAAACCCTAGCTGCAGTCAAGATTCGCTGTTAATCCCTTATCCTCCATTCCTTACCTACACTCTGCCTCCTTACTTTCTATACCCGCGGCTTCTCCTTCTCCCAACTCTCCCTTGCTCCCTTGGGCCTGCTCCTTTCTGCTACCCTAATCCTTCTCCCACCTAGCACAGGTCTGCAATATTGCAGACCCTATGCACCCTGCTTCTTCGCTTCCCTACCTGCAGTCACCAACAGAAACAAAGTGATGTGTTAGTAATGTTCTCGCCTTCGCTTAAATCTTAAAACTCATCTTTCATTTGGTGAAATTACATTTTTTTTACTTTATACAGAGGTCTGATATTTTACTGTAGAAATGTTTGAAGTAGTTATGATTGGTGGAAGATCCTTGTGGTAATCATAAATAGTACCTCTGCTGCTAAAGTAGTTTGTCTCATGATTACGAAGGCTGAAACTAATTCTGTTTGATAGATCTCTGCCATACTGAATGAAATATACTTATACACAGATCTGAAAGTTGCATTTTAGTTATTGGGGTTGGAAGTTGGAACACTTACTCGCATGATAATTTTAGGTGAATGGTTATGATACCTCTAGGAGTTAAGTTATTTCTCAAATTGTCTATTTTCTGTGTATTTTTTAAAGTAATTTATTGTATAATTATAGCTCTGATTTTTACCTACATACAGATTTGAAATTATTGTCTTATTTGGTCATTTTTAAACTTACTTGAACTTAGTTACTGAATGCATACTAAGATCTTATTCTATCATTTTTCATGATATATACTTATTACTGTTTATTGAAGTTTATGCTGAATGACTTTGAAATGATACTTAATGCTACATTTACTTTTTTTTTTAACAGAAACGGTTAATATCATTGATAATATATAAAAAAGAGGGTTACAACTAAGTGAGGCTGATCAAATTGCTTCTCTGAATGAGTAACAACAATCAAACCTACTTCATCATGATTCTGCAGATTGATTACATAATCCCTTCCAGTTCCAAGTGTACTGTATCTTCTAATAAACTGCCCTAGTAGTAATATGCAAAAAAAGAGCATTTCTAGCAGTCTTGCATTTACAAAAACCGGACTTTAAGCCCATCCTGAGATCCATAAAAAAACTATAGCCTATATAGTAAACCATAGTGTGCTTATAACTGGTTCTAAATAACAAAAAAGTCATTAAAATACCACTTTCAAGGACCAGCGTCCATTGCTACACCCACAACATTTGCAACCTAATTCTGTTCGTTGCTGAGGTCCACATAATTTCCAGCAGTCGCCATGTAGTTCTTGAGTTTTTTCATCTTCCTGCTAATGACCTCCATCTCACTTTCAGTCGCTTTGGTCTTCTTTTTCTTGCGAGGGTGGGCCGATTCCAGAATTTCCTTCATATCATCAATGTTCCCTGCCATTCTTATGAACTGGGCCTTGAGCTCATTGCGTGCCATGAAGGAGAAGTTGTACATCTGTGAAATCACTTTCCTGAACTCCATGTTCTCTCCCTTAACCATACGCACCTGCAGCTCCAGGTCTTGAACCCGATCCAATAACTCTGCTTCATAACTCGGAAGTCTGTGATTCTCCTCGCTTCTGATCACTTTTTCCACCCCTGCATGCCTACGACATGAACTTTGACCTGAGCATTGTTCTTCAAAAACATCCCCACTACGCACATGTTTGCAGCAATGCCAACCTCGGGAGTGACTTTCATTTCCATAAGTGTGCCCAGAGCCGTTAGAAAGATGCTCTCCACTACATCCATGACCTTGCTTTGCCATTTCTAAGTCAGAACAGAGGAGGAGCAACGGACCAGAGCTATTTCCTATTTTAGAACACAATCCCGAACCGAGCGAAGTGTGGAGAGCTGTAAAATGAACTAGAGGACAGAGAATTGAGTATTTGAAATGGCCGCATGTTGACCAGTTGGCAGAGCTGCAGGGAGCCTTTACATCAAGCATGTAAAAGCACTGATCGAGGCTTGGAGAGACCGCCATATCTCCATGGGAGATTTCCCAAATACTTTTAATTAATGAACTTATTGAATTGCTGCCATCCGTCATTATGAGGAGTCGAATGAGGTTGACAAGAGTGTTAAGCCATAATCCTGCTCTTGGACTATGGGATCCAAGTGGCTTTGGTGTGGTCATTTCCGTATCTAAGCAAACCATAGTCTAGCCCAACTCCTAGATTTGCCAATGCGTCTGCTTTCTCATTCAACCCACGCAAGATATGAAAGAATGTGAGCTCATGAAAATCGGTGCAATGGAGAAGATAGTGCATTTTGGTCAACGGATCCTTTCTTTTGGCGATGATATGCCTAGCTTCTCTAATTATGATTAAGGAGTCTCCAAGGATGGTGAGCTTCTTGATTCCTAGACCAATTGCTATCTCCAGTCCTTTGATAAGTCCCAGCCATTCTGTTGCGTTGTTGGTTTTCCTCCCGATGTCCCAGGCGAAGTCCTTCTTGTTCCCCTGAGAGTCTTGAATTACTCTCCCCGCTCCTACCAACCCTGGGTTGCCTTTCGAGGCACTATCGAAGAATAGATAGCTGCTATCCTGCTGAATCATCCACCTTTGAAGATCATCTTTGTTCATTCTGAGTTGCCAATAAACACATCTCTCCTTCTTCAATGGTGCCGAGCTGAATGAATTGTGAGTCTGATGCAAGAGGTTCGCCATCCAATATCTTTCAAGAACTGTCAAGGGCTCCTGTTGAATACTGACCATTCCTTGCAGGGACAGGACTTCTATTCAGAGGGTCTCAGCAGCAATGTATACTCGTCTTGGATCGGCAACCTGACCTTCAAAAATTTCTTCGTTTTGAGCTATCCAAACTTTCCAATTTATGAACCTTGGGAGAGCTTCCCATGCTCTGGCGAAATTGGGCTTTCTGGAAAAGGACCCATGATAATAGTCTTTCCAACAGTTAAAAACATCACTCCATGTTGTGGGCATTACTAGATTATTTCCCAAACTGCCAGTGGCTAGATTCCAAACTTCCAGAGTGAATTTACAATTGAGAAATAAATGTTCTATGGTTTCTTCAGCTGCTTTGCATAGAACACATCTCATGGGTCCCTCAATTCCTCTTTTCCTCAGATTGTCTGCTGTCAAAGTTTTTTTATGAGCAAGTATCCAGAAAAAGGCGTTCACCTTAGGGAGGCTATCTTAGCTCCAAACCTTATTCCAGTGTATATCTCCTTCATCTCTTTCTTTCCTGGAATGAACATACGTATATCCTTCCTTCACTGTATATAGTCCAGACTTTCCCCATCCACGTCGATCTTTCAGTTTGCTGCTTACTGGGGATTGTTCTTGAAGTAGAAGAAGGAGTGCGTGATAGTCTTCTTTCAGGTTAGAGGGAAGATCTAATTCCTTCCAGCCATTCCAACGTCCACTGCTGGACCAATTAGAGATATCCGATAATGAGTGAAGCTGATTCGAATCCATCCAGTACTTGAGTTTCCTGAGTTCTTGCTTGAAGTTGGCTGGTGAACTTCTTCCCAAGTTGTCATGCCAAATTTTGATGTGAGCACCATTGCCAGCGATCCAGTAGATTTTTCTTTAACAATGTAGGTAGACTTCTTGCACAGTTCCCATATAGGAGAGCCTTTTTTTCTCGTATCAATATTATCAATACATCGTTTTCTGGTCCCTCTCATATACTTTTTCTGGAGGGCTTTTTTCCACCAGGCATCATTACCTGAAACCACTCGCCATAATATCTTAGCCCCAAGAGCTAAATTCATGAGATTTGGGTCTTTAACACCAGCTCCTCCTTTATTTTTAGTATTGCAGACAGTATCCCAGCTTATGAGATGAAATTTTTTTGTGCTGTTCTCCTTTCCTCCCTGCCAAAGAAATTTTCTGAGCTCTTTGCTTATTGCCTGAGTGATGTAACTTGGAGCCAGCGAAATGGAGCATACATAGATTGGATAGGCGATCAAAACGGACTTGATCAGGGTTATCCTTCGTGCAGGGTTTAGCCAACGCCATCCCCACCCAGTTATCTTGTTTTTGATTTTGTCAATTAAGCATTGCCAATCTTCTTTCTTTTTTTTCCCTTTGAAAATTGGCATTCCTAGATAATTAAAGGAGTTCCACATTGAAACTCCTTCAAAACCAAAGATTCTGGCAATGCTGGCTAAGGTTGCTGGTGAGCAATTCCAGCCATAAACTTTGGATTTTAGTTCATTAATTTTTCCATCCGAAGCATTTAAAAAGACAGTGAGAGCTCTTTTGAAACGAGAAGCAATAACAATGGAAGCCCCTCCTAAAAGAATTGTATCATCAGCGAATTGGGCGTTATTAGCAGCTCGGACTCCCCTGGCAATCTTGAGACCTTTAAGATCGCCTGTGGATTGAAGTCTATGAAGTCTGCGACTTAGAGAGTCTGCCACCAGAATGTAGAGGAACAGAGAGAGCGGGCAGCCTTGCCTTAGGCCACGGGAGGCTTGAAAGAAATCAGTTGGTCTGCCATTAACCAAAGGGGCTATCCAGGGCCTGCTGATGCAGGCTTTTATCCATCTTACAAAATTCTAAGAAAACCCAAACTTGGTCATTATTTCAAAGAGGAAGAAGTGGTTAACCCGATCAAACGCATTTGCCATGTCAAGCTTGACAGCCATGCCTTGCTGTTTATTTGTCATACTAGTATGGATCGCCTCTTGAACAATTATGATGTTATCCAAAATTTGCCTACTTGCAATGAACCCTCCTTGAGTCTCTGAGATAAGATGCCCCATGATCTTCTTCATCCTAGTAGCTAGGATTTTAGCTAAGATTTTATAAGATGTATTACATAATGAAATAGGTCTGAAGCGGTCTATAGAGATGGATATTTTATCTTTAGGAATTAAGGCCAAGAAAAAAGAGTTGGTTGCTCCCCCACCTTCTCTTTTGTCCTGGTCCAGTTTAACATCTTCCTTAGATCCTCTTTTATTAAATCCCAAGCTGCTCTATAAAAGTTAATGGTGAATCCATCGGGCCCCGGAGATTTGTCCATTTGAAGGGACCATATTGCCTCCTTAATTTCATACTCTAAAATGGGTTTATAGAGTTCTCGATTTTCCCCTTCAGAGATGAGAGGAGGAATTTCAGAGAGAAGATCAGCTTGCGCCTGAGGGTCTGCCTCATTCTTGTCTGAGTATAAGTCTTGGAAGTGATGAAGAACATGAGCTTTTATCAGATCTTGATCAAGAAGAACCGTTCCATTGCTGTCTCTAATCTCCTTTATCATGTTGCGACTTAGCGTCACTTTGGTTTGCTTATGGAAGTAACTAGTGTTACTATCCCCACCCTTGAGCCAGAGCTGTCTAGATTTTAGTCTCCAGATCTCTTCCTCCTTACTAGCTGCTGCCAGAATTTTTGTGCTTAATTCCTGTTCCTTGTATAAATGCGCTGGAGTAATGTCAGTAGTTTCCATATGAACCTGGAGATTTGCAAGTTCATTTTTTAAAGTGGTTTTAGCAAAAACTGGGCTTTTGTATTCCGATTTAGCCCACCTTTTTAGCATATAACGTACATTTCTGGGCTTGCTCTCCCAGACATAGCTCGATGAACCATAGTAGGGATAATTCCAAACCGTGGTGATTAGAGTCCCAACATTATCTTCTTTCAGCCATAAGGGGTTAAACCGAAAGGGAATAGGGCCAAGGTTTTCAGGTAATGAGAGGGTGAATGAGATTGGCTTATGATCCGAGGCAGCAAAGGGGATGGCAATGGAGGAAGGAATTAAATTTTTTTGAAGGAAGGAGGAGTTGAAGAGAAATCGGTCTAGTCTAGCAGTTATATGTCCCAACCCCCAACGTTGATTACTCCAGGTGAATGAACCATTTTTAAGAGGAGGGTCAATCAAGTCGAGCTCAGAGAGCAGGTCTTCCATGTTTTCGCCAAAAGGGTCCCTTACCCTCGACCCTCCACGTTTTTCAGACTGGGAGATTGTTGTATTGAAATCTCCAGCGAGAATGATTTCTTTATCCTTTACAATGTCCTTGAGACTTATGAGACTGTCCCAAAAGGGCTGTTTATCTTTGTAGTGTGTAGGTCCATAAATGTTGCAAATAAGAAAGGAAAGATTGTCTTCCTTATTTACCAGCTCAGATAGAACCCAATGATGACATTCTTGCAGAACTTAAAAGAATACTTACTTGTGTAAAAAGAAGCTATGCCTCCAGAAGCTCCTCTTGAACTTATTGCATGACCCTGACCATTTTTCCAGAATTGATGTGAAGTAGCCAGAATCTCCACATCACTCATTTTCGTCTCTTGGATTAGTAGGATATCAGATTTCTCGGTAGTGACTAGATCTTTCATTGCTTTGACTTTTACTGCTCCACCAAGTCCCCTACAATTCCAAGAGACGAGCTTTATCATTTTTTCCCAGACTGCTGGCTTGCCTGAGCCCTAGTATCTGTCTTCCCCTTGGTATTCTGAATCAACTTCATTTCTTCAATGCCTCTTTGCTTGCCTAGTTCGAGCTCCCTCTCTGCCTCTTGCTCCCTATGAAATCGTTGCGTTTTTCTTCCTCGGGTATTTATGGTTGGCCCAAGTTCAATGAAGTCTTGAGTTCGTTTGGATGAGGATTCTGGTGAAACCGTCTTTCTCTGACGAACCGCATCCGCCCAAGAATTGCCTGGAGGAGGAGATCTTTCCAGATCTAGGGCTTCATTATCTTTGCCAGGAGCTGGAGTGTCGGTATTGATAATCTGAATCTCATTAATCGTTGGAGCAGTTTCAAGGCCCTCAGGCTCAACTATTTCCCCTTCTTCCATAATGAGAGCATCAAACTGGTTTTTTGTTGGGTTCTCAGGCGTTGGCTGCACTTTTTCTTTTTCTTTTTCTGAGGGTTTCCTTTGTTGATCAGGTTTTGAAGCAGGAGCAGTCTTCCCTTTCTTCACCTGGTGCCATTCAACTGCTTGTGATTGTTACGTTGTTTCTTTGACCATTTTTGGGCAGTTTTTGACAAAGTGGCCATATTCATGGCACTTTTTACATTTGAACGGAAGCTGCTCATAATCTACTTTCTGCGCATATTCCCAGCCATCCATGAACTGTTTAACTATCTCCGGGAGGCCTTTTTCCAGATCTACCTCCACATAGATTCTTGCACAAGAAAATAGAGGGCCTTTCGGTTCCGCTTTGTCGATGTATTTCCCAAAAGAGTTCCCTATTGCTTGCAGAGATTCATCATTCCAGCAGTGGAGGGGAAGATGGGGCAAGCGGACCCAGACAGGAACTGCTGAAGGCACATCCTTTTCTGGGTCCAAAGAGAGACTCGATCGATTCAGATAAAGCCCCCGAGGGCCCATAAAATATGGTCCACCATGGAAAATAAGGTCTCTGTCCTCTTTTTCCTCAAATAAAAAGGTGAAATAGCCTTTGCTGCAGAAGCAGTGTTGGATTCCTCCTGATAACAAAGGCATCCAGTTTTTTTTTATCCAAATGTCCATGGTTTTCGGAGACGGCCATATCCCAGTGAACTGGCCTATCAATCCTCTTTCACTAAGAGTAAGAGCATTCAATCTTGAAACGGCCGACATGATCTGAATTTTAGGGGCTTCAGAGAGCTGGACAAAACCATCCCCAGACACCATAGCTGAAGAGGGAGCACGGGAGGCGGCCACCAGGGCCTTGAATGCCTCATCGAGAGCGTTGACAGTCCTCCGGGCTTGGATCCTGAGGAGGATCCACCCCAAACGGGAGAAAATCAAAGCCCTAGCTGCTGAAGACGCGCGCAGAGCTCACTTAATGCTACATTTACTTGGACACATCCAAGATAGACATTTAATTGATTTCCTATTCTACATGTGATGAATGATCTCTTATATATGATAGCCCGAGATTGAATTGAATGATCAAAGTACTACATATATTTTGGGATATTATTGGTTAATATTGGATTGGTTTTACGCTTACATTGAATAATCTTTGGTGAATGCTAGCACAACTTGGTGATTCTATTGATCATATTATTTTGCCTAATTTACATTTACTAGCGTTGGTTGATTATTTTAACCTATTGACTCTATTTGGGCACTGGTCTAACTAGTATTTGCATATAGAAGATAGTTTTTGGTTGCATCAGTGTCTTACAGGTTATCAAAGGGTACTTCTCTTTGGAGGTTTTTGGCTTCCGAAGAAGTTAGGATTGTGATCGAGGTGACATTGGATCACTTTCCTTATTTTTGCTTATCGGGAACTAGCCCTGCTAGATTGCCCGGTAACAGATCCCTCACATAGTTGAGAAGACGTTAGCCAGGGAAATGTGGGAGGCTCTGATTGGTTTATACTAGTTGCACTGAGTGAAACGAGGTGCTCTACAACCTAGTATGGGGGAGATGTTGTAACGTTTGTGATGTAACAAAATAATTAAAAAAATTCATTTCGGCTCATAAAATAAAAAATTATGGAAAGTATTTAAAAAAGAAATCCATGTTGGTTCATAAAATAAAATATCATGAAAAGTAATTAAAAAATAGATGTTCGTTTATAAAATAAAAACTTAAAACTTAAACCCGGATCTATCAATCAAGAGAGATCAAATTTCTTGAGTTTAAATTTAAAAAAAGATATATACCTCAAGAAATTGGATCCCTCTCGGTGCTTGATAGATACGGGTTTAAGATGGATCTATGCTGGTGCTAGAGTAATAACCACAATAGGAAGATGGTGTTGAAGGAGGAGCTCAAGAGTACCAAGATGTCCAAGACAGATACTGAGATACTGCAGCTTCTTATCTTACCATGATCACACAGATTTGTGATAAGTTGGCAGCAGTTGGGGAGACAGTAGGAGATCTAGAATTGGTGAGGATTGCCCCGAATGGCTTCACCAATGTAACAAACAAATATATATATATATATATAATATCTAAATATAAATAAATATTAATACTAAATCAATAGTTAATATTAATAACTAAAATGTAATGAAGAGATACCTCCTTGATTAAAGGTCATGTCTCTTGACAAGGGCATCCCTACATGGGTATTTATACCCTCCCTCAATTCTCATTGTAATTTCATTTCATATCTCTTATCAATTATACAGTTTATTATTTACTTTTCCATTTATGGAGTACTTGTCTTATCTACATTGGAAGTTTCTTGTGTGAGCGAACTTTGTTCCCCTCAACCAAGCCATGGGCATCGTTCGTCAAATGGATTGTTGCACAGGAGAATCTTCCTAATTGGGAGAGGTTGTGGGATGACTTCATCCAAGAGAAGATTCGAGAGGAATCTCTATATGGAGGCCAATAAAAGGGTGATGATGGGGAGAATGTTGCTCTTGCCAGTCATGTAAAGAGGAGCAAGGAAAGTACATGTGGAGAGTCAACTTCACAAGTAGTGAGGAAGGACATGAGCAAAGTCAAGTGATTTGCTTGCCACAAGTGTGGCCACTATGTTTCATAGTTTCTAGAATGGAAGAAAGGGAAGTGTAAGACCTAGAAGGTAGTAGCATCTCTAGAAGCTCAAGTCAAGGAGTTTGTTGAAAGGTTCAAGAAGGATTTCTCATTAGTCTCTTATATTTTTGGCACAGTTTCCGGTAGTGCATGGTTCCCGGATAGTGGGGCTTCTCGTCACATGATGGGGACACATAAGTTGTTCGCCAGGTTGTCAAAGTCAAACTTAGTTTTGGATGTGGAGCTTGGCACCCATGCTAAGTGTGCTATAAAGGGAGTTGGGACAATCAGGTTTCAACTAGAGTTAGGAAGATCTCTGGAGGTGACAAATGTGTTGTATGTACCGAAGTTCAAGATGAATTTGGTTCCAGTATTGGCATTGGAGGATAATGGATACATCATCTCTTTCTAGAGTGGTTGGGTTCTTATTCGACCAAAGGGATATTGAATAGACTCAACTCGAGTTCTTGGTGCTAGAGAGGGAAAAGTATACAAGTTATAGGGAAAGCCTATAGTTGGATCCAAGGGGATCTTGAATCATGGATCGATCTCAGTGAAAGAGGTCAAGGAGCGAAAGGCTCCAAAGAGTGAGCAGAGTTCATTGACATCCAGTATAGGGAGTAAACCTTCAGAGGGGAAGAGGGAGTTAATCCCTTCCAGTTTTGCTAGGAAACCGAGTTGGTACGAGATGACATTGATGAGTGCTCAGGAGCAAGAGAAGGCTCCGAGGAGCACATTGAGATCTCAGTGACAAAGGTTAAGGAGCGAAAGGCTCCGAAGAGTCAGCAGAGTTCACAGACATCCAATATGGGGAGTAAACCTTCAGAGGGGAAGAGGGAGTTAGTCCCTTCCAGTTTTGCCAGGAAACCGAGTTGTTACGAGATGACATTGATGAGTGCTCAGGAGTAAGAGAAGGCTCCTAGGAGCATATTGAGGGAGAGAAAGCATTCGACGGCATTTCCAAACTTTGTGGCACTGATATGTAGTGTCATCGATTCCATGAATTCCAGTGACAAGGGAGCAATTGACCAACAGGGTTGGAGGGATGCTAGTGTGTAGGATGATGTGTGCGACAGTGTGCCAGGGTCAAAGGGAGAACCAGTTCCAGGTGGCTCTTCAAGAAGTACCTCCTTTGCTAAGAGGGAGTGTTGATGATTGTAGCTCAGATAGGTACTTCTGCATAGGCTAGGTGTTAGGCATGCAGGAGTCGTCCAGATTACCTCTCTAGGTACTTGCTTGAGAGAGCAAGTGACCTTTGTATCTCTTTCCTAAATCTTAGGAAAAACACATTAATTAATTTAATGTTGGATAATGACTAAAAGTGAACTTAAGATTAAGTCACAACCGCTAATCTTAAGTGAGGTTTGAGATCTAATCTCAACCATCAATCGCTTTGGAGATGTTAGGGTTTTGGTCTTTAAGATGTTATAAAAGAAACCGTAAGGAGAGGAGAAGACACAGCAACCACATAGAGTGATTGAGATCTCATTGATTGGTTGGAGAAGGACTTTCGACCAAGTGTGCAGGGGCAAGGTCAGAGGAAAGGAGCAAGGGGCAGCAAAGGGATTAGCAGCCAGCGAGATTGAAGGACTAATCTTGAGGTGCAATAGGCTAGCTTTCTGTCTTTGTATTATTTCTCGGTGGGCCATTATCCCAGGACGGGAATCTAAGATTTTATCTTAATAAAATCACCAGTTTGCTGGTTTTTCCCCTTTGGGGTTTTCTAAGGTAAGTTCATGTGTAAAATGTGTGAATGATTTCCTTTTTTTATCTGCTGTGTAATTAGTTAGAAATCAGTGTATTTTTGTTTATAATTAATCAACTAATTATTGAGAACGAGAATCAGATCTGGTTTCCGAAAATTAACATCAAGTGTTCAATTCATTCAAACTGAAACTACGTTTTAAACAACAAATATAGTTTCAATATTGTTTAGGGCCACTGTGATGCCATAACATTCTGGGCATGTAATCTTAAACAAGCAGAGTAGATTTTGGCATGTTACATCATCAAGACATCATTTGGTTTATATGAAGACATCATCAAGTGTTCAATTCATTCAAACTGAAACAACGTTTTAAACAACAAATATAGTTTCAATATTGTTTAGTGCTACTGTGATGCCATGACATGCTGGGCATGTGATCTTAAATAAGCGGAGTAGATTTTGGCATGTTACATCTGCATGTAACAACCCAAATTTATGACGGGGAAAAGAAATTGGTTTCTGATTTCCCGGAGGACCAAAAGCTTTGATATTTAATGCAAGCACACTACCTTGGTTTGCAATGATTTATTTTAAAAAGGATTCTTATACATACAAGTAAAGCTGTAAAAATACAACAATGCTGGGATATTTTGAAGGTACACACCCAATAATGCCAGTTTGAAGTCCTCGCCATAAAAGAAAAAAATGCAATATACTAATTAGTTATGTTTACAGATGAACAAAGACCTGTCTGTTGGACTAGAAATTTAGCTAATCATGTGAAGTACATCAGACAAGTGTGCAAGGTATCTAAGTCACTTATGTCAACTTTTCAGAATCAAATGAAGCATGCATTTAGTATTATGTGGTAATACAATTACAGGTCATCAGGAGTTCCACTCATCCCCATAAACTATTATATAGTCAATCAAGATCTATTGAAGGTTTTTGTCTGAGATTCTAAGGTCAATGTACTCTCTAGGCTTGATCTAATGAATGACTCTGGTTTTGACTCCCCTTAGCTTTTTTAGTTTCACCAGCTTTAGGCTTTGTATAATTGGATGCAATTGACTCTTAAAAGTGAAAAGTATGACTTGAAGGGAAATATGTGTTAAGAGTGGATGAGCTCAGTGAATGGTAACAATAATTATATCCCCATCTTAAACTGCGCTAACAGAACTGTTAGCTATTTGTGTTACAAATTATCATTTAGAAAATTCATGTTATCTTGGTCTCCACAACATCGTTGATTCTACTGTAAACCAAATTGGATTGCCAGTGTGTGTTTGAGAGAGAATATTTCCCAATAAAATAAGTTGTCAGGCAGTTACTTGGAATAGGAGGATGGTAATAAATAATAAGCATGGTTTAGCTCTTATTATAAGAGCTGTCTAGGAATTGAGATGATGTATATGTGGAAAACATACAAACTTCCATAGCACCATGGAGCTGTATATGGAAACTTATCAATTCACTTTCACAAAGTTAATGGTTTATATTATGTTCTTGAATTGACCTTAAATGCAGTCTGTCATGTTTTTGTTGGTTATGCTCACGATAATAGTAGTTTCTCCTTTGTTGCAAAATAGCCAGCTTTTTACTCCAGGGATCTAGCTTAATGTATTGTGATCATCTTAGATATAGTGATATCAATCTTTCTTGTACAAGAAAATCCTGAGTGAAATCTCCTAACTGTAGCTACATTTAGGAACAAAATTAAGACTCAAGAGGTAAGATTTATGAATGAAACTTAAAGTTAAGATGTATTTGTAAATTGAAAAACGTTGAAGTAGCTTTATAGCAATATACAGTGAAATTACATGTTATATATTTCTCTGGGAATAAGACTCTAGTGAATGGAAAGTTTAGTTGAGAATGGTCTATAATTATTTTTTGAGATTTTGGTCAAAGGTCATACTTGATTTTAACATGTATTATTGTGGACATTTTCTGTAAAAGATAAATCACTTGCACACCTGATGTACTAGTATTTGCTGTGTTTATAACAGGCATATGTGGATTCAAGTGTTATACTGGGTCAAACAGGCTTATTTGAGAAGGATGTTCAGAAGTATGGGAAGATTGAGTACATGAAATGTCTTCCTGAAAATGATTTTTTTCCTGATTTGTTATCTGTACCCCGTACAGATATCATATTCTTCTGTTCGCCAAATAATCCAACAGGTGCTGCAGCTACAAGAAAGCAACTGAAGGAACTGGTTGCATTTGCAAAGGCCAATGGGTCAATTATAATCTACGACTCTGCTTATGCAATGTACATGTCTGATGACAATCCGCAATCAATTTATGAAATTCCCGGGGCAAGAGAGGTATAATTTTACTTCCAGGTTTTCCATTTGCCTTTGTGATTGTAGTACTGCAGATTAGAAGTAGCTATAGAGAAACTTACTGTAAATTATGTACATTTAGATAGGAGTCAGGACTAAGATAGATCTTCACGAAAACACTGACTTATACAGACACTGCAAGTCAATAATTTGCTCAGAAACCCTGTGTTACACAAACTGTGGGTTCGATTGGAATCGGTTGAAGAATCTGGTGTGTGTGGCACTTTTCCCAAAATTAGTAATCAGGGATTTGGAACCCTAACCCTAATTTTTTATTAATATATTTAAAAAAATAATTTTATATTGAAAATAAAAAAACAAAAAATTAAATCTCAAATCTCAAATGATTCATAACATCATGGATTCTCTTGCTTGGTAGTGCTAGTAATGTAGGTGCAGATCACTATTTCTTTGTCACATGTAAATTATTCATCTTGTGCTATAGCCCAGACTAATAAACTTGTTACGCTGGAATTAGGCTTGCAAGCTGCAGAGTTCGTCCTTGTAACTTTTCTATTTAAAACTTGTTTCAACAGAATGAGGTTTGAAAGCAGTGCAAATCCCATCTAAACCTTACTTGTAACCATGCCATCTTTTAGGAAGTGGTTCATGACAAGTGTAGTGTTACCGTTGAACAAATGTCTAGAAGAGTGACCATTGTCACCTTAGTCACACTTCCAACTGCTTTGGAGTGTCGTAACCTCCAAGGGGAAAGCCCTTTGATGCTCTGCAAACACTAAGGACAAAGTTACTATGCCGTTTAGATAACCAAGTTAGTGACCAGTGCCTGTAATCAATATGATTCTATGAATGAAGAAGACATACTACTTAGAGAAAGTGTTTGTAGATGCTAAGATAAGATGTAGCAATTCAATGTATTATTGCAAGTATTCAATCCAATGATGTAAATGATTAGCAATAGAAGCAACCAATAACACTTCAGTTTACAAGAGAGATCATTCATCCATCACAAGCATTGCCATGTGAACATAAATCATCCAATGTAAATGATAGAATAGCATAAACCACTAATCACTTATCCAATAACAACTGTAAGGACTGATACTTATAGCAGAATTAGCACAGTATGACAGCCCCTTTAGTGTCAATTAAAGCATCATTCAAGTAACCCAAAGAAGTGTATGTGTAGTATAATTTGTGCAATGAATAAACCACAATATTTCAACCAACTTTATCAATTGTATGACTGTCCACAAGAAGTAACTTTCAGACTGTATGTAATATGCTTTCAGACCTTGCAATCTAATCAAATAGGACAGCCAACCAAATAATGATCAATTACTAACTCCTTTAATGTTTTGTGTGTAGGTGAAGTAGATGACTGTCAAAGTTGACAGTCTGCAATTATTGCAGACTCTGACAGCAGGAAAAGAGGGCTGTAAAAAGGCTGTGTCAGCCCTGATTTGGGACAGCCAATGATGGTCGAGCTAGGGAGGAGCCTGCTAGAGCTGGGCCGAGCCTCCTAGGATGGAGAGCGAGGGTAGGGCAGGCCCCAAAGAAGGAGACCAAACCCTTATGGAGGTGGCCGAGGGCTTAGTGAGGGAGGAAAGGGAGAAGGAAGAAGGAAGGGGGAAGAAGGAAGAAGAAGTGGGAGAAGGAAAATGAAGAAAATAAGAGGAGTAAGGAGAGCAGAAAGAGGAAGGGAAGATGGAAGAGGAGGGCGAGGTAGGAGAAAAGGGAAGCGGGGGTGAGCAGGGATAAAGGAGGAGAGGCCGAGCCCTATAGAAGGGAGAGCGAATCTTAGGAGCCTCAAAAGGCAGGCCGCTAGGGCTTAGGTCTTGGTTTTAGGACTGAAATTAGGTCTAGGGTTAGGTTTTTTTAGGGTTTTATTTTGTACAAAACAGAAAATAAACCTAATTACAAAAGTAAATGCAAAAATAAACGTAAAAATAATATTTACAAATGTACAACTAGGGTTTTTAGGTAGAAGAGTAAGACAACTTAGGGTTTAATGGATATTACCCTTGAACCCTAGCCTTAGAGGAAGGTGACCAACCTTCCTCTTGGAGGTATTTCTCCTTGTCAACTAAATTATGGCTTCTTGAAACAACCTCTAGGGTTCGTTTCAAGAGCCTAATCTAGAGCAAAGTTGGAGATCCAAAGCTAAACTTCGTAAAAACCTCCTCTAGGGAGCGTTTTCACTATGCTAAGAGGATAGAAGGCAAATTAAGAGCCCTATTCAAAAAGAATGAAGCCCTAGGGCCACCATTCAACCATTCAAGATGCAAAATTTCCTTACAATTCATCAAGCAAGGTTAAAAATGGACTAGACTTACTTGAGCATGAGTTCTTCCAACCATTCTAGCATCCACCAAGCATTAGCAAAGCAAAAGAAAAAAACCAACTTTCATCCACAAGAGCAAGAAGTCATCCCTTCAAGAGGTGCGCATCACTTCATAAGGCCAATCTTGGGTAAAATGTAACATAATAGTTTTATCCCATAGGTTGTGTGTTGAAAATGAAGTGATGAGAGTTTATTTATAGTCTCACACACTCACTTTTACAAAATAACCAGGTCAGAATGCCTTTAAAATGTCAATTTAAAAATATAACATGTCAACTTAAAAATATAACATGAAATAATATAAAATAATCAAATATGTAGGTAACTTGGGGTATTTTCCCCATAGTTTACCCAAAAATGACTAAAATAGCAAAAAATGAGCAAATTACTCCGAACTGAAGGTTGGAATAAGAAGGGGGGGACGTCATGCCCCATCTATCCCCAACAATGTTGATAACCCCTGAACGCCCCCCCCCAAATCAAGCAATACAGCGTGGATGAGATGATGACATCATCACTAGAACAAACCCAAGGAGAGAGGGCGCTAGGCTGAAAAGGGATCAGGAGGGTGCCTGAGGTGACCTAGAAGAGAGGCAAGAGCTTCACAGCTGGAAGAAATGTCATTGGAGTAGAAAATAAAGTGGGGGGTCATGTGACCCAATGATCCACGCCTAGGAGCCCCAGACACCAACCTCAGGGCTACAAGTCCTATAATGAGGTAGTTAGCAATGCCACTAAGCCATAATACCCCTAAGAGAAGGACCAAAGGGTCAGGCCATGACCACCACTCAGAAAATGCTGGATAACACCCGCCATGGTCTTGAAAAAAATGACCCTCCTCCCTGGGCACATATTTGAAGGTGCGCTGATACTGGTACCACATAGCATGTAGGAATGAACAAATAATGAAAATATGTGGTCCCATTACCCTTTTATGCCAATACTTTAAAAACCTTTCCTGGTGTTTTCTGCAAGTATTTGTGGTCTTTATTTAGTGTAGATTATATAATTATGATGACGAGTTTTAATTGTAGGTCAAATCCAAATGATTACTCTGATGTGTCCAGGAAGTTCTTTTCATATCTATGATCTATATTACTTCCTTTGGGAATCAATTTTGAGATCTATGGGAATCAATTTTGAGATCTATTTTAATAAACTAGGCATATTTTTCAAAATACCTTGTAGCTATGTAATGTAAGACAACTTTGTGGTTTTGTTAAAAGTTAAACTCAAACGACAAATACTTATTGCAATCTTGAAATTTCAAGTTACTAAACCATTTCTCCTGATTTTGGAACCGAATCCCAACTTTGGAACCAAATCCTAAGTGATAGGAACCAAATCCTAGATGATAGGAACCAAATCCTACAATTGGAAATGAATCCCTCAAGAAATTGTCTGAATCTTGAAGAATCGGATATGAATCCCCGATTCTTTGTCAATTCGGATTTGGATACAAGGCTAGGAAGGATGAATCCAGTATCTGTGCAGAAACCTATTTTTATTTTAACATTATAAACTGAGAACATTGTATAACTTAAGTCACATGACACTTGCATGTACATGATTGCAGCTGCATTAGGTAACCTCACACCAGTCGGCCCCAAAGGAAGTAATAATAAATTGTAATTTATTATTCTAGAAGACAAGTCGGCCTAAGCAAGATAGACAAGTCGTCCCCAATAGAAAGAAAAGGTCAACAAAGTCAAGTATAAATAAAGTGGATCCTCTTTCATTTTCACCTCAAACAAATTTGCTCAAGCAAAGGAGAAGTTCGCTCAAGCAAGGAGAATACTGTTTTCCGGGGTTTCTTTCTTTGGGTTTATTCTTCTATGTGATCTCTCTTGTATCGGATCACTCTTATATCTATTTTTTCTTGTATCTTGAACTGAAATCTTTGATTAAGAAAAGGTTGCTGGGTTTTCTCCCTTGTGGTTTCCCAGGATAAAATTCTTGTGTTCTTGTTTTTTTGTGCATGGTTATTCTTTCAGTGATCCTATTTTGTTTCCGTTGCAAATAAGAATAAAATTATACTGCTATCTTAAAATGCTAACATGGTATCGGGGCAATGCTGAATAGATGCCGTTGTCGAGAACTAGGGCATCCAAGTTTGGGTGTCTCTCCATAGATTGTCTTGAAACGAGCTTGTCTTGAAAATATCTCTTGGGAAACTCACCCTAGGAGGGCGCATCTTTCTGTGGAGACAAATCTTCATTTCGAGAATTTTCAGTTTTGACCTAATTTCTGTCGGAACTGGGAAATAGGGTTTATGTTTTTGAGCTGTTTTGTACACAAATCTAGGATAAAAGGAGGTCCATTCAACTCACCCTAGGAAGGTGCATCTATCTATTGAATCATATCTCTCAAATTCCAAACTTCAATTTTGACCTAGCTCCTGTTAAGGTTTCTGAACCAGATTTTTAGATCTCAACTTGCAGTAACAATGAACAGTGTTAAAGTGGAAGATAGACTTGATGGGGCTTCCATCTTTAACGCATGGAAGTCTAGGGTATTGATTATCCTAGAGGAGAGTGATCTCTTGAAGTTTGTGAATGAAAAGGTACCAGAACTAGAAGAAGAAGCAGAAAAGTCTCAATGGAAGAAGAGCGATGCTAAGGCAAGGAGGATTCTGATAGATTCTGTAAAGGATCACTTGATACCTCAGATCTCTCAGATGAAGACGGCCAAGAAGATGTTTGATGCCTTAAAGAAACTATTTGAGAATAGCAACATCAATCGAGCACTTGCCTTAAGACAACAACTCTCCAATATCAAAATGTCAAGAGTAGACTTAGTTGCATCTTACCTCATGAAGATTTATGAACTAAGAGATCAATTGAGCACCATTGGGGAAATAGTTGAAAACAAAGAGCTTGTCATGATAACCCTCAATGGTCTTCCCCATTCTTGGGAACCATTCATCCAGAGCATTAGTGGGCGATCCAAATTTCCCAAGTTTGATCGATTATGGGCAGATTGTACACAAGAAGAAACTAGACTTGTAGCTAGAGGCAAGTTGCATGGTTCCCAACATGAAAAAAGCCAAGCCCTCGCAGCACATGCTAAAAGAGGAAAAGGTAAGGGAAGGAAGAATCAAGGCAAAAAAGATAAAGGTGGAAGATCAGGTCCAATCCCAAAACAAAAGAAGAAGAAGAAGGATCTTTCACATATCGAGTGCTTCAGATGTCAGAAGCACGGTCACTATGATAGACAGTGTACCAAACCGAAGAAGAGAAAGCACTATGCCTTAATTGCTGATGTCGACGAAGATACTCCACAAAAGAGGTCAAGGAATGATGATCAAACATAGTTCTTCTTTATCTCCGCTCTTTCAAGTACGATTCCTACCACTAGTGATACTTTGTTAATAGATAGTGGTGCATCCAAACATATGACTGGTTACAGAGAGAAGCTTATAGATTTGGTAGAGAAAGAGTCTCATCTACGAGTTGTACTTGGAGATTATGCCAGATATACTGTGAAGGGAACTGGGACCACTTCTTTCCAGTTAGATTCTGGTGATCTTATACATTTAATTAATGCATTATTTGTATATGGAATGAAAAGGAACCTTGTCTCAATGTTAGCCTTGGAGGACAAAGGCTACAAGGTTGCCTTCTTTGATGGAAAGGTTCTTGCATGGCACAAGAACTCTAGTATGGATTCAACCCGTATTATTGGTGTTTGAGAGGAGAGCCTATATAGATTAACGATATGACCAATTCAAGCACTGGTGCATGATTCTTTCAGTTTGAGTGAGCTATGGCACATAAGACTTGCTCACCTACATTATAGAACAAGACTTCCAATACTCCATGTAGACCATGATGGTATTTGCAGAGGATGTGTACTTGGCAAGAATGCCAAGGGTTCTTTTCCGAGCAGCGGCAACAGGTCCAAGGGAATCTTGGATCAAGTACATTATGATTTGTGTGGACCAATGACAATTGTTTCCTCGGGTGGATTTTGGTATTATGTGACCTTCATTGATGATTACTCTTGGCAGACTTGGTTTTACTTCCTTGAGACCAAGGAATCCGAAGAGGTATTTAGCAGATTTAAGGAATTCAAGGCACAGGTTGAGAATCTGTTGGGAAAGAAGATCAAGGTTCTGAGATCAGACAATAGAGGAGAGTATACCTTCATAGATTTCAATGATTTATGCAAGGAGGCAGGAATCAAGAGGGAGTGCACTGTTCCTTACAACCCTCAACAGAATGGGGTTGCAGAGAGGAAGAATAGGTCGATTGTGGACGTAGCCAAAGGTATGATTCATGATCAGGGTCTACCTACGTTCTTATGGGCAGAAACTTCCAGTACCATAGTGTATGTACCAAACCAGTCACTTGCGGATCTTTGGTTGTTCGGGATATATTCATGTGCCCAAGGAAAAGAGGACAAAGCTAGAACCTTCAGGCAGGAAGGTACATTTGTGGGATATAGTGAGTATTCTAAGGCTTACATGATCTACATCCTAGGATCGAGACAAATTGAGGTTAGCAGGGATGTCTCGTTTGAAGAGGAGGTAGCCTTCAAAAGAGCTAGAGGATCTCACATGGAGATTGACAGTGAGGAGCAAGTGGCTCCAAAGGAGATGGTATCATCTCCTCCTCCAGCAGTTCATAGGGAGCTAGTTGAGACAGTTGACCCTGTTGATCCTATTGATCTAGTAGAGCTAGTTGATATTCCAAGAGATGTTGTTGTAGACCAGAAAAGGCCTATTTGGGCTCGTCAGACTCTGTAGGAGGCAGAGAAGCATGCTGCTCCCCGTGGTACTTTTAGGGAGAGCAAGAGACCTAAGAGATTCTCGAGCTATGTAGCCTTGATGAGCCAGATCATTGATTTTGGTCCCTCTAGCTATGAGGAGGCTACAACTAGCATGCGAAAGGATGCCATGATGGAAGAATATCATTCCATCATGAAGAATGATGTGTGGGAGATTGTTCTCAGACATGAGGGGAAGTCAGTAGTGACTTCCAAGTAGATTTACAAAATCAAACATGCCACAGATGGCAGTATTGAAAAGCACAAAGCGAGATTTGTGGCTTGAGGATTCTCTCAAAAAGAGGGAATTGATTATGATGAAACATTTGCTCCAGTTGCTCGGTACACTTCCATCAGGACGATTATTGCTCTTGCTTCAACTATGGGATGGAAGTTGCATCAGATGGTTGTAAAGACTGCCTTCCTCAACGGTGTGATTGAGGAAGAGGTCTACATTGAGCAGCCATAGAGTTTGTGATTAATGGGAAGGAGTCCCATGTGTGCAGACTAAAAAAGGCCTTATATGGACTCAAGTAGGCACCATGTGCATGGTATGCTAGTATTGACGGATACCTGGTGAGTTTGGGATTCTCCAAGAATAATGCAGATCCCAACCTTTACTACAAGGTTGTGGATGGTGAGCCTTTGATCCTAGTGCTTTGTGTTGATGACTTGTTTCTCATTGGAGTTGAGAAACTCATTGAGTGGTGTAAGAGGAAGCTAGCCTCTGAGTTCGAGATGAAGGACCTTGGTTTGATGCACTACTTCTTAGAACTAGAGGTGTAGCAGAGACACAGTGAGATCTTTCGAAGCCTGGGGAAGTACACTATTGATATCCTGATGAGTTTTTGGATGATGGACTATAAGTCCATGGCCACACCGATGGATTCAAATCTGAAGAAGCTAAGAGATTTTGCTTCTGATTCATATTTGATAGATCCTACCATGTATAGATAGTTGATCGAATCGTTGATGTATCTGGTTAACAACAGACCAGATATTTGTTTTGCAGTGAGTGCTCTCAACCAGTTCATGAGTGAGTTGAGATAGGTACACCGGGTTGCTGCAAAACATGTGCTAAGATACTTGCGTGGCACAGTGGGATATGGCCTAAGATATGCTTCCAGTATAGACATGAGATTGCAGGGCTATTCTGATTCTGACTGGGCAGGGAGTACTGTAGACAAGAAGAACACCTCTGGGTGTTGCTTCAATTTGTGATCTGCCATGATTTCTCAGTGTAGCAGGAAGAAGACCTTAGTGGCACTAAGTACAACAGATGTTGAGTATATTGCAGTGAGTGTTGCAGCCCGAGAAGCAGTGTGGCTTCGGAAACTCCTTGCTGGATTGTTGGTCGGACACTATAGTCGACTCCGATTCACTGTGATAACCAGAGCTGTGTGCAGCTATTAGTGAATCCAATATTTCACGATAAGTCGTAGCATATCGAAACCCAGTACCGTTACATTGGAGACATGGTACAGAAGGGAGCAGTTCAGCTCCAGTATATCTCTACTGATGATCTGACCGTTGACATTCTCACCATGCCTCCTCCTAGGGAAATTTTTTTTTACTTCCGTGATCGGCTTGGAGTAGTGGAGAATGTCTCCCTCGTTGAGAGGGAGGATCGATGTGAGACATTCTCCCTGAGACAGGGAGAATGGTGTGACTCTTCCTTTGAAAGGAAGAGAAAGGGAGCTGGTTGCTACATGTTGACTCCCTGATGGACTGGGTTGAGTTGTTGACTCCTGGATGGATTGAGTTGAGTTGTTCCATACTGTTGCATGTTGACTCCCCGATGGATTGAGTTGAGTCGTTGACTCCCCCCGATGGATTGAGTTGAGTCGTTGACTCCTCGATGGACTGAGTTGAGTTACATGTTGACTCCCCAATGGACTGGGTTGAGTTGTTGACTCCTCGATGGACTGAGTTGAGTTACATGTTGACTCCCCAATGGACTGGGTTGAGTTGTTGACTCCTCGATGGACTGAGTTGAGTTGTTAAATGTTGTTGCATGTTGGCGCAAGGCAGGTCGATCAGACCCTCTTGCTTAACAATGATACACAACAACACAGAGGTGCTCACAAAGACTGGTTGTGAATTGGATGCCAGAAGTTGGCTTCTTCTATTAAACTAAATGAATTACAATGTTTAACTACAAAGCAACCTATCAGACTAGTCGGCCTTAGCCTGTTACAATATACAGAAATGGAACTCTGTCTCTTAATGTGTTTCTCGACTGTGTGATCTTCCTCGCTCTCACGACCTTTGCTGAATGAAAGAATTCAATGAGCAATGGATGAACGATTCGTTCCTCAGTGCCTTCGCACTGCTCTTCTACCTTGCTGCTACTGCTCTTCCCGAGGTCCACTCCGTTCCCCGAGACGTCCTCTCTGTCTGTTGATTTCTCCCTGATCCTGCAGACCTGCAGTTGTCAGCGCCCTCTGGTTGTGCTGGACAACCTCTTCCTGTGGTGACATCTGTCATGATCCCAACCACCTTCATAATTGCCTTTAACTTCCTCAACAACCACGAACGGCTGCTAAGTACTTCGCTTTGACTCTTGCGCTTCTTTGACCCTGTGACAGTTGTCGGTCCCATGTCTCTACCATACTGCACTTCGTCACCCTCGACTTCACTTGTCGGCTTTACTTAGTCTTTCACGGCTGCCAGTTTTCCATGTCCTCCACGCTTGGCCTTTGTCGCTTTCGTCGGTGTCGTCGTTCGACCATATGTCGACCTTCGACGTCTTCGCTTTGCTTGTCGTTTTTCGACCTTAGACTTGTCGACTCTCGACCTCTTACTTTTGTCGACCGCATATCGACAACTTTTTCTCGACTGCCAGTTTACTTCGAACCAATGGTCGTTGGCACTCCCCCTGGTTGGCCTCCTTCTGTCGATCAACTTCGACTGTTTTTCCTAGGCCTTGATGCTCCTGCATCATACTCCCCAGGTGAAAAAGAACTCGACTGCTCTGTCAGTCTCTTGAATTCCTCTTCTGAAATCCATGTCGCCTCCTTCAATTCATCATCTCTCCATTGGACTAAATGTTCTTTCTTCCGCGAACTTCGCATGCGTCCGCCTTCGCGTTCCTCCAACACTTCGGCGATTTCTTCTTTTGTCGTGTCGACCTGGAATTTGCACTGTCCAGTCGATATCCGACACTTCCGCACTGTTGCTTGTTGAACCTTCCTCATACTTGTACAGATTTGAGACATTGAACGTAGAAGATATGTTCAAGTCTTTCGTCAGTTCCAACACATAAGCATTGTCCGAAATCTTCTTCAAGATCTTACATGGTCCAATCTTCTTCAGCTTCAACTTGTTATATGTTCCTGTCGGGAACCTCTCTTTCCTCAAGTGTGCATAGACTAAGTCTCCTTTGTTGAACAACTGTAGCCTCTTCTTCTTGTTGGCTCTCAACTTGTATGTCGCATTGCTCTTTTGAATGCGTTTGCGCACATTTTCATGCACTTCCTTCATATGTTCTGCAAATGACTCTCCATCTGCATTTTTCCTGATTTCTATCGGTATCTTGACCAAATCCACCACTCCATGTGGGCTTCGTCCTTGAACAATTTGGAATGGACTCATACCTGTCGACCGATTCACAGAGTTGTTATACGCGAATTCTGCTTGCGCCAACACGTTCTCCCACTACTTGGGTCTGTCGACCGTCAAACATCTCAGAAGGTTTCCCAAACTTCTGTTTACCACCTCGGTCTGTCTATCTGTCTACGGATGATATGCCGAGCTAAACTGTAACCTCGTGTCCAGTTCCTTCCATAGGGTTCTCCAGAAATGACCCATAAACTTGGTATCTTTGTTCGACGTTATACTCTTCGGCAACCCATGCAATCTGACTATATCCTTGAAGAATAGATACAACAATGCTTGTGGCGTCACTTGTCTTCCGACACGGAATAAAGTGTACCATCTTCGAAAATCTGTCGGCTACAACAAAGATTGAGTTGTTACCTTGCTGCGTCTTCGACAATCCTAGCACAAAATCCATGCTCGGGTGCTCCCATGGGGTATTCGACACTGGTAATGGTGCATACAACCCCGTATTCTGAATTCTTCCCTTTGCCAACTGGCAAACTCGACACTGTCGTACCCACTTTCCGACATATGTCGTCATTCCTGGCCAATAATACTTCTCTTCGACCAATGCCTTGGTCTTGTCGATGCCAAAATGACCTGCTAATCTGCCACTGTGTTGTTCTCGGATTAGGTTCTTTCTTACAGATCCTCTGGGAATACACAATTGTTGTCCATTGAATAGGTATCCCTCTTGGATAAAATCATCCAAGTATGGAGTTCTGTCGACACTCCATGGTTCGCTACTCGCCTTCCATGCTTTTGCAAAATCTTCGTCGATCTCATACTCTGTCTTCACCGACTCTATTCCTATCACCTGAACTGTCGTCATGTTCAACAATGCAACTCTTCGACTCAGCGCATCGACAACCTTGTTCGACTTGCTCGACTTATGTCACAACATGAAGGTATACCCCTGCAGGAATTCCACCCACTTCATGTGCCGCTGATTCAACTTTGACTGAGTATTCAAGTACCTCAGTGCTTGGTGATCTGTGTACAACACAAATTCCTTGGGAAACAAATAATGCCTCCACTTCTTCAACGCTTGGACAGTAGCATAGAACCCCCGGTCGTAGACCAAATATTTCCGCTTCACTTCATCCAACTTCTCGTTGAAGAATGCAATTGGTTGGCCCTCCTGGCTCAATACTGCTCCAATTTCCATTCCACTCGCGTCGCAATCGACTTGGAAAACTTTGTCGAAATCTGGGAGCGCTAACACTAGGCTCTCAGTCACCTTCTGCTTCAACTTGTTGAAAGCTCTCTGGGCAGCTTCCGTCCACTTTAACTCCCCTTTCTTCATGCACTCTGTCAACGGTGCACATATCCGACTGAATCCTTTGATGAACTTCCTGTAGAAACTAGCATGTCCATGGAAACTTCGCACTCCTGTCGTGCTTGTTGGTTCTGGCCATTCCAAGATAGCCTTTACCTTCTCTGGGTCCATCACCAACCCTTTACTCGAGATTGCAAAATCCAAGTACACCAGTTCTTTCTTCATGAAGAAGCATTTCTACAGGTTCACCATCAGCTTATCTTCCTGCAGCTTCTGCAATACTTGTCAAATGTGCTCCAAGTGTTCGACCTTGGCTCGACTAAATATTAGAATGTCGTCTAGATACACTATGACGAACTTTCCCAAAAACAGCTTCAATACTTCATTCATCAACCGCATGAACGTACTGGGTACATTAGTCAATCCAAATGGCATGACTAACCACTCATACAGTCCTTCCTTTGTCTTGAAGGTTGTTTTCCATTCATCGCCCTCTCTGACCTTGATCTGGTGATAACCACTTTTCAGGTAGATCTTGGTGAAGTATCTCGCTCCACTCAAGCAATCCATCAATTCGTCCATTCTCAACAATGGAAATCGGTACTTGATTGTGATTTTGTTGATGGCTCTGGAGTCTGTACACATCCTCCATTCTCCACCCTTCTTCGGTGCTAGTACAACTGGTACTGCACAGGGGCTCAGACTCTCTCTGATCAATCCTCTGTCCAACAACTCCTGGACTTGTCGATTGAGTTCCTGACCCTTTGTCGGAGTCATTCTATGTGGTGACTTGTTTGGAAAACTCGATCCTGGAATCAAGTCGATTTGATGGGATATGCTTCTCGTCGGTGGCAATACTGTCGGCGCTTCGTCGATTACTATGCTCCGAAACTTGTCGAGCATCTCTTTGACTTCGACCGGAATCTTCTCCATTGTCGACCTCTCGACACATGGCCCCTTTGGAATGATAGCAAAACATCTTGACTGTTTCTCCTCCTCTGCGAGGAATTCCTTGGTTGAGCACATCAACACTTGCTTCTCCCAATAGTTGCTCTCGCCCTGCTTGCAATCGGCTTGGTCCTCCTGCTTCGGCTTCAACATCCTCCGCGTGTTATTTTTCCACACTGTGACTGTGTTGGCTCGACCATCATAGATCATCTTCCGATCATATTGCCATGGTCTTCCTAACAACAAATGACATGTGTCCATTGGGATTACGTCACATAGTACACTGTCTTCAAGCCTCCCAACCTTGAAGTTAATCAAGCACTGTCTGGTTACCTTGACATGGTGACCTTTCTATAGCTAGGATATCTTGTATGGATGTGGGTGTTCTCGACATTGCAAACCCAACTTGTCGATGACCTCCGTTGACACTAAATTCTTCGTACTGCCACCATCGACTCTTACATCTTGTTGTACTTGTATCTTGAACTGAAATCTCTGATTAAGAAAAGGTTGCTAGGTTTTCTCCCTTGTGGTTTCCCAGGATAAAATTCTTGTGTCCTTGTGTTTTTGTGCATGGTTATTCTTTCAGTGATCCTATTTTGTTTCCGCTGCAAATAAGATTAAAATTATATTGCCATCTTAAAATTCTAACATTGCATACAAGTGTCTTGTTACCAACTAAGTTGTACTTAGTTGGACTTTCAAGTGAACGAGCAAAGTCTGAACATGTTACATGTTCGTTATCAGTGATCAGAAGTCCATCAGGCCTTTTTCAGGGGCCCTTTTGTTATTTTTTCTTCACATGTCCATGCCCTACGACGTTTGTAATAAAGTGTGATACCATGTTATTTTTATGTAAAGGACTTGGCTTCTTAGGACTTGTCAATCAAGTTAGGTATTCCAAGGAGTTTTTTCACTTATTAATTAAGTTTTGCGTTTTAACATGACAATTTTTGAGTTTTTCTCTTGCTCCTCCAAAGCTGGAATGTCTGGCGTGGTGGTTAGGCTTTAGGAGGTTATTAAAGTCCATGGGTCAATGTATAAAAACATGCTAGACATTAGAATTGAGTCGTATGGACATGTGCTAGGTCCCCCTAGGTTTTGTTTTTATGTTCTGAGAAAATAAATTTTCCCTGTAAAATTAAGCCATTTTTTAATGGTTTAATTAAACAAATTTAAAATGTTGTAAAAGTGTGGTCTAGGGGTCTTTTCTGCCATGGGGGTGCTCATTTTCAAGCTCAGAGCACCCACTTTACTCCTAGATCCACTTTCCTAAGTATTCTAGTACTTTATTTTTCACTTTTTATACTTTTCCCCCAAAAAGTAAAAAAAGTGAGAAAAACTGCCAAAAAATTGAAAAAATGAGAAAATTCCAATTTCTAAATTGATGGAATTTGGATGTGGTCTTGGTCAGATTTGATTGAGAGGATTAAGGGATGATTTTTGGCATGTTTTGGGCAGCATTAAATTAGGGAATCCCTTCCCCACAAAGAGAGGGGCGCATTCCTCTTAAGGGAGGCACATTCCACAAAGAGGGGGTGCACGAATTAAGGACTGGGCAGCTGAAATCATGGCTGCATTTTGGCTGGTTTATGGCAGCTAGAATAGTGGAGGCAACCCCATCCATCAAGCCACGAATTGAGGCTTGATTCCCTCAAGCAAGTGCGCCCTCCCTCTCCATGACAAGTGTGCCCTCTCTCTTAGTTTTTCTATTTAAGCATGTCACTTCTCCATTGTTTTTCATGAGAAGGTGGAACCCCTGCTCAAGCATTGTATATATTTTGGAATTTTGTTAATGAATAAAAGGCTTTGGAGGCAAATCGGTGTGTGGATCTATGGTGTGTGGATGATCATGTTCTAACTTATGCATAAGGTAATCTGTGTCTTTACATTTTTATTTGCATTTGTTTGTTGATCAAAGACTGGCTTTTGAAGGAGATGTACATCTTAGTAAGGTGAAGGAGTGTGATCTAATCCATTATTTCTCTGTCAAGTTATTATAGAGAAGTTAGATTTACAAAGTTATTTTTGTTTAAATACTTGTATCTAAATCTCTACATTAGTCTACACCAGTTGCTCTTGATCTTTCTTGTGTGAATTGTTTTTTGTGATTATAGGTTTCCAATCTGAAGAGTTTGTGGAGCTTGTTTGTGTCCATTTTCCTTCAGGATAGATCCAAGGAGAACTAGGCCCTCTGATCCCCACTTTTGAGGACCCCATTGCCCAAGTTCGAAGGTGGTTTCCTCTTCTTTCTTCTCGTCACCAAAACTTCAAATTTTTGTCGGTTACCTAAGTTTATGTATCTCAGATCTACTCCTTTTGCAATATCATAAATAAATCTGATTTATTTTACTAGATCTTAGTTATTTTCGAAGTAAAAATCTTAAATCTAGATCTAATATAGGCATATTTCTTGTTACAAGTTGATTTCTGCATATTTCAAGGCTTGAACAAGTAGTATGTTTAGATTGGTTTAAAGTTTATTTGTCTGATATAGGAGCTTTTAATTTGTTGCTCTTTGAGTATGCAAAGATCCTAAGGAGATAAGCCTTACAACTTGTCCCACTTAGTTCGTTTTTTGCATTTTTACTTAGATTTTCTTTTAGAAATTTTTGGGTAATTTTTTGGTAAGTCCCAAGATACTTTTAAAGTGTTTTTGGGCACTAGTTACTAGCATTTGCTTGTTTTGCAGCATTTCATGAACAAGTAGCAGGAAACTCTGGCTGATTTTGGGTAGATTGAGCCATCCAGAGCACCCAAGAACCATTCCCCTTCAACCGGAAACTTGTTCTATGAATTTTGTAAGCCTTTGAGGCAATTTTCAAGGACCTTGGCATTTCTATTTGCATTGTAAAAAGAAAATTAAACGAGAGCAAGTGGGCTACCCAACGCCCACACCCCATCCTCCCAGGGGGGAACTGTGTCGAATCAAATTTTGTGGTTTGCATTTTTTTAGTTTAGATTTCATTTTCCGCACTTAATAAAATTTAACTAGGTCTAAAATTTACCTTGTTGGTCCGTTCAAATGGCGGGACACAAGTTCACTCAGGACCTAGCTTTTTACATTTTTTTTAACAATTTCCATTTTCTAGTTTTAATTAACCCCCTTGCTTTCTCGAAGTACAAATTTCAGGATAAGGGCTTGCCCAAGTACTGGCCAGAAAAGAGACTCTTGGGGTTTTAATAAACAAGAAAACATTGTCCAAAAATTCTTAAAATTAACAAGGCTCCCCGTATGCTCTAGATCGCTGCAGCCTCGACTGAACATGTTGATCATACCAGAAAGGGACTTAGTGACTACTAATCTAAGTTGCCAAGGTACTCGGGTACTGGTACGGGTACGGGTACGCCAGTTTTTGAAAGAGGGTACATGGTTACGTCGGGGTACTGTAGATATATATATAATTTTCAAATTTAAATTATAATTAATAATTATATTAATAAGTTTTCAACAAGTAACACACATTTGACATTGGTATTGCTGCTTGCACATTAATTCAAATTGAAATTACATATATGATATTGATATTGATATGAATCATTAGCATAATAGCATGATATATGTCCATGACTCCATGAATCCATTGTCTACATCCAAAAAATCGTGATCATATTAAAATTTTGTCACAACTTCCATTAACAATTTTACACCCAATATTAAAAAATCGTGATCACTGATTATCCTTTGTTTATAGAAGCTAAAACAAAACATGACGGTACTCAAAACACATGGCAGAGCAATCAACACAATGTTACTGTATAGTCACAAAGTGTCACTTGATATTCTATTATCACCCTGTGACATTGGGATCTTGGGTCATATGTTCAGTTTTTTGAGCAAGCTTTAGTGGGATTAAAAAATATAAAAACAAGTCCCGCCGCATCAAAGCAGCAAAATCATCATATTTCATGCAAAAATACAGTATATAAAATCTATGATACATTTCTGAATTCAGTAACATTTTACCACAACGAAATTTAAGGTGAGCACAAACTCTATAGATACCCTGTCTTTGTATTAGTTTGCAATCCCACTGTCTGCTGATAAGCAGTTTGGATTATATCTTCTTTTGTAATGATCATGATCTACTTTACATGCTGAAAGATACAATTTCCAATCTCCAAAGTTGAGTGCCTTCTGTAGTAGTATAGCACAGTTGAATCATGGGAATGTTTGTGGAAGTATGCTAGATAATCCAAATTATTACAGATTCTGTGAGACAGTTTGTTGAATTTTTAGTAGTCGGAAGTACTCGCAGAGTACCCAAAGTCGTGGTACGTGGGCCTTTTTGAAGTATCAGTACCCTCAAATCAGTAACCAAGTACCCGGTACTTGGGTGAAGTACCCGTACTTAAGCGGTACTCCCAGAGGTACCCGTTCTAGTACCTGGTACGGCGGTACGGGTACCCAGTACTGGTACGGGTACCCAACCCTCCGGTACGGGTACCCTGGCAACTTAGCTACTAATTAGTCTCATTTTTCCTAATTAACCTCCTATTTACGAAAATCCGGCATAATCGTTTATTGACACTGTGTGGGGAAATTCTTCAAAGGAAGCGGGAACCACTGGCTAGTGACCTCGGGATACCGTTAGATTGCACCCTCGTTTGGTGTAGTGTTGAACACCTCCAAGAGACTCCGATCCAGCCCACATTTCCATGTGAGGAGCCACCTTTGTCATAATCCAGACATATTTCCAGTACCTCATGGTATATTGGAAATCCCCCTCCCTAATAATCTACTAATGTCCACAATAATAATATAATTTACCATGAACATTTGCAAAACATTGTCTTTTTTCAAGCATTTATTTCCGGCAGTGGTCTTGTTATTGAATATTTTATGATGTTGGATATTTATGTTTCAATGGTGATGTTGGATAACGAATGATATGAAGTTTAATATTGCATTGTTCTTGTGATCAAATTTTTAACTCCTAGATTAGTTGTTTTTCTCTTTTCGTAGATTAAACACCTTAGTTTTTTTTTTCTTTTTAGGGTCCAACCCCCTTTGCTTCGCTAGGAGTAAGCCTAGACGAAGGAGTTGAGTTTCAGGTGACAACACTTGAGTCTGGCTTGCCCCCAAGGCCACATCGAGCAACTTGAAGATTTTTTCCCACGTTTTCCCAGGTGTGCATCCAGGCGGCAACATTTTGGTGCCGTTGCCGGGGATAAATCTTTTTATTCCCGGAATACGACTTTTGTTTTCTCTTTTTTGTTTTTGCTTTGTTTGATGAATCTTTAGATTAGATTTTTAATTTTTCATCTGGCGACTCCACTAACCTTTTTTCCCTTTTATAAAATTTCAAAGAAAAGCAAAAAAAATTTCTTTGTGAGATTGTTTCATATACATGCTTTTATTCTCACATGGTGACTCCATTGAAGGGGTAAAACCCCGTTTCTCATAAATTTGTTGAGATTGCTTGTGTGTAGATGAGCCCATGCAATACAATAAAATCTTTAAAGCTCTTTATTTGACAGCTCACCCGATTCAGCACAAAGCACATTTCATGGTTATATCAAATGCATGCTGACTGATTTCTGATATGGACGAGTTAAGGGAACTGATTAGTGCTCAGATTGCCAGTCAGTTTCATCCTATTGACTTTTCAAGCATCCCTGGTTTTCCTAATATTGTTCATGGCAGTGGGGATGCGTATAAATGGCTTCCAGTCTTTCATGGAAAGGCGACTCAACCATCTGGCATATCAAGTCTTTCCTCCAGATGTTTGCTAGTACTCTTCAGGGAGATGCTTGTTACTGGTTTTTCTATAGCCTCCCTAGCAAATGTATTTCCTCCTTTTCAAGTTTACTTCGCATATTTTTGAAGCAATGGCATAATGATGGGGGTAGTATGAAAGGTCTGGAAAGGTTACTTAAAAACAATGTTTACCCACTACTTGACAAAGATAGAGTATCATGAATATCCTCTTCATATTACCATGTTTAAAAATATTGAAGATTTGGAGCTACTTCTAGAATTCTTTGGTAAAGATAATGACATGTGTACTCCTGCTATGCATTATAAAGAAGCACATGAGTAGCCCTTGATCGAAAATATGGTCAGATACATTCCTCATATGGCCATGATATGCAACACCGAAGAATTGAAGTATGCAACACCGAAGAATTGAAGTGTCCTTAGGTATATAATGATAACATTTTTCCAGATCTGCCTCATGAGGAACCCGTGACTGAAGCCCATGAAGAGCCATTGATTGAAGATACTATTGAAGACCCTCCTTATACTGAAATTAACGAAGACTTGAATAAGCCTCAAGGTTATTTCATTAAGATTGATGCAATTGATATGCCAAATCTTCCTCAAGAAGAGACCATTACAAAAGCCTATAGAGAAGTTGATGATGAAATCTAGAATGTGTTTGATGACACTTCCCCATGTTCTCCACATGCTGATGAAAATTGGGAAAGTTGGTTCCCTTGTGATATCTTTGGAAGCACACTTTTTGAAGATGAGGAGGATGGGTATAGCCAGGGATGTGGTGCCAACGATGAAGACTCTTTCATATCTGAGATAGATGGGAATGATGACTATTGGACTTCTATTGAAAATCCAATCTATGAGACTTTTGAAAATCTTGTTGAGAATCCCATCTATGATATATCCAGTGAAGGGAGTGTTTATCTTGAGATTATGGAATATCTTGATGTCAAGGAGGAGCATTTAGTGTTCTCATATGATCATTCAGAGCTTTATATGAGTGTCAATAATGAAGACCTGAAGAAGCAGTGTAGTAAAGAATCAGATCAGATACAACTTATTGAAGAGCAGTCTCAGCCACAGTCTCTGCATATAGAGGTTCCTAATGATTTGGAGCCAACTTGGGGCTTATACTTTCATAGAAATTTACTATCAGAAGAGCCCTTCATATCAATATGATGAGGTAGTTCGTCTGCCTGATCATTCAGAGTTTTTTTTCAACCCTATCCAGTCATGGATAGAAGAAGCCTGCAGGAGGACTTACCATTTGGGGAAGCACTTCAAAGATGTATCGTATGTCTATGATTTTCCATACAACCCTCCCATTCAGAATATCCATGTAGGTTTGCACTTTATTATAAGTATGTCCTTGCTTTGGCTGGTAACCAAAGACAAGGTAAAAAATTATTATATTGATGAAATGCTTAGATGGTTACATTGGATTGCTGATTACACTTAGCATTTTTATATCATGCTTAGAATAGGAAAATAATCTCTTCAAAGTGAGCATTTACTTTTTGCATTTCTTTTTTCAGTATTTTCTTTTGTTGTACTTAGAAAATTTTCATTAGTTAGTTTCGCTTTTTTAATAATGCAAATTATGGTTCATTGGCTTCTTATAAGAGCTTGTGCTATTGAAGGGTTTTCTTGTCAAGTTGAGATGTTTTTACAGGTCATAGAAACTGGAGATTCTGGTGTTCTTGTATGCTCTCCTTGCCTAAAGACCAGATCGAGCACATGTCTCGCAGTCGGAGCCAGATGTTACTAGCTAAGTTGTACTTAGTTGGATTTCAAGTGAACGGGCAAAGTCTGAACATGTTACATGTTTGTTATCAGTGATCAGAAGTCCATTAGGTCTTTTCAGGGGCCCTTTTTTTATTTTTTCTTCACATGTCCATGCCCTGCGGGGTTTGCAATAAAGTGTGCTAGCATGGTATTTTTATGTAAAGGACTTGGCTTCTTAGGACTTGTCAATCAAGTTAGGTATTCCAAGGAGTTTTTTCACTTATTAATTATGTTTTACGTTTTAACAGGACATAATTTTTGAGTTTTTCTCTTGCTCCTCCATAGTTGGAATGCTTGGTGTGGTGGTTAGGCCTTAGGAGGTTATTAAAGTCCATGGCTCAATGTATATGAACATGCTAAACACTAGAATTGAGTTGTATGGACATGTGCTAGGTCCCGCTAGGTTTTTTTTTTATGTTCTGAGAAAATAAATTTTTCCCGTAAAACTAAGCCATTTTTTAATGGTTTAATTAAAAAAATTAAAAATGTTGTAAAAGTGTGGTCTAGGGGTCTTTTCTACCATGGGGGTGCTCTTTTTCAAGCTCAGAGCACCCACTTTACCCCAAGACCCACTTTCCTAAGTATTCTAGTATTTTATTTTTCATTTTTTTTACTTTTCCCCAAAAAAGTAAAAAAAGTGAGAAAAAATGCCAAAAAATTGAAAAAATGAGAAAATTCCAATTCCTAATTTGATGGAATTTGGATGTGGTCTTGGTCAGATTTGATTGAGAGGATTAAGGGATGATTTTTGGCATGTTTTGGGGAGCATTAAATGAGGGAATCCCTTCCCCACAAAGAGGGGGGTGCATTCCACAAAGAGGGGGTGCACGAATTAAGGAATGGGCAGCTGAAATCATGGCTGCGTTTTGGTTGGTTTGTGGCAGCTAGAATTGTGGAGGCAGCCCCATCCATCAAGCCATGAATTGAGGCTTGATTCGCTCAAGCAAGTGTGTCCTCCCTCTCCATGACAAGTGTGCCCTCTCTCTTAGTTTTTCTATTTAAACACGTCACTTCTCCATTGTTTTTCATGAGAAGGTGGAACCTCTGCTCAAACATTGTATATCTTTTGGAATTTTGTTAATGAATAAAAGGCTTTGGAGACAAATCAATGTGTGGATATATGGTGTGTGGATGATCATGTTCTAACTTATGCATAAGGTAATCTGTGTCTTTACATTTTTATTCGCATTTGTTTGTTGATCAAAGACTGGCTTTTGAAGGAGATGTACATCTTAGTAATGTGAAGTAGTGTGATCTAATCCATTGTTTCTCTGTCAAGTTATTATAGAGAAGTTAGATTTACAAAGTTATTTTTGTTTAAATACTTGTATCTAAATCTCTACATTAGTTTACACCAGTTGCTTTTGATCTTTCTTGTGTGAGTTTTTTTTGTGATTATAGGTTGTCAATCTGAAGAGTTTGTGGAGCTTGTTTGCATCCATTTTCCTCCAGGATAGATCCAAGGTGAACTAGTCCCTCTGATCCCCATTCTCGAGGACCCCATTGCCCAAGTTCGAAGGCGTTTTCCTCTTCTTTCTTCTCGTCACCAAAACTTCAAATTTTTCTCCGTTACCTCGGTTTGCGTATCTTAGATTACTCCTTTTGCAATATCATAAATAAATCTGATTTATTTTTACTAGATCTTAGTTATTTTCAAAGTAAAAATCTTAAATCTAGATCTAGTATAAGCATATTTCTCGTTACAAGTTGATTTCTGCATATTTCAAGGATTGAACAAGTAGTATGTTTAGATTGATTTAAAGTTTATTTGGCTGATATAAGAGCTTTTAATTTGGTGCTCTTTGAGTATGCAAAGATCCTAAGGAGATAAGCCTTACAGCTTGTCCCACACTTAGTTCATTTTTTGCATTTTTACTTAGATATTCTTTTAGAATTTTTTGGTTAAGTCCCAAGACACTTTTAAAGTGTTTTTGGGCATTAGTTATTAACATTTGCTTGCTGTTTTGCAGCATTTCATGAACAGGTAGGAGGAAACTCTGGCCGATTTTGGGTAGATTGAGCCATCCGGAGCACCCAAGAACCATTCCCCTTCAACTGGAAAGTTGTTCTATGAATTTTGTAAGACTTTTTCTATTTGCATTGTAAAAAGAAAATTAAACGAGAGCATGTGGGCTACTTAGTGCCCACACCCCATCCCCCCATGGGGGGAACTGTGTTGACTCAAATTTTGTGGTTTGCATTTTTTTTAGTTTAGATTTCATTTTCCACACTTAATAAAATTTAACTAGGACTAAAATTTACCTTGTTGGTCTATTCCGACGGTGGGCCACAAGTTCACTCAGGACCTAGCTTTTCACATTTTTTTTAATAATTTCCATTTTCCAGTTAAAATTAACCCCCTTGCTTTCCCGAAGTACAGATTTTAGGATAAGGGCTTGCGCGAGTATTGGCCAGAAAAGAGACTCTTGGGGTTTTAATAAACAAGAAAACATTGTTAAAAAATTCTTAAAATTAACAAGGCTTCGTCCCCGTATGCTCTAGATTGCTGCAGCCTCGACTGAACATGTTGATCATACTAGAAAGGGACTTAGTGACTAGTAATTAGTCTCATTTTTCCTAATTAACCTCCTATTTACGAAAATCCAACGTAATTGTTTATTGACACTGTGTGGTGAAATTCTTCAAAGGAAGCGGGAACCACTGGGTAGTGACCTCGGGATATCGTTAGACTGCACCCTCGTTTGGTGTAGTGTTGAACACCTCTCAGAGACTTTGCTCCAACCCACATTTCCATGTGAGGAGCCACCTTTGTCATAATCCGGACATATTTCCAGTACCTCATGGTATATTAGAAATCCCCCTCCCTAATAATCTACTCATCTCCACGATAATAATAAAATTTACCAAGAACACTTGCAAAACATTGTCTTTTTTCAAGCATTTATTTCCGGCACTGGTCTTGTTATTGAATATTTTATGATGTTGGATATTTATGTTTCAATGATGATGTTGGATAACGAATGATATGAAGTTTAATATTGCATCATTCTTGTGATCAAATTTCTAACTCCTAAATTAGTTGTTTTTCTCTTTTCGTAGATTAAACACCCCCCTTGGCTTTGCTAGGAGTAATCCTAGACGGAGGAGTCGAGTTTCAGGTGACAACACTTGACTCTGGCTTGCCCCAAGGCCACACCGAGCGGCTTGAAGATTTTTGCTGCGTTTTCCGAGGTGTGCATCCAGGTGGCAACATGTCCTACGTGAGAGACGTAGACCCCTGAAATGTGATACTGGAAACACATTATGTGTGTGTATGGATGTTGTCAGTTGGGTGTAGCTCTAGTGGTTGTGAGGAAAAGTTGTTACTCTCCACACCCAAGTTGAAATCCCACATTGGGACATGTTTGCTCTTAGTGAGCGGATTGTTGATGAGCTATGTATTTGCTATTCATGAGTTTTTAGCCTAGTCTTGTACCCTAAAGAATCTAGGGTTTACCCTAGGTACCATCCTCCAAATGAGGGGAAGTACCTGAGTGGTTTCCCTTGGGATATGTTTCCTGGAAAAAAATAAGAATGTATATGTGTGTGGAAATTAGTAATTACAAATACAAAAATAAAATATAGACATAAATATACAAATTTTTAGGACAAGTATAAATTATTGATACAACTAGCTACTACATCAAACACACAAAAAATAAAAATATTCAATACACAAAATAGAAGTTTATAACTATAAACTGCAGTTTTCTCGTTGAGATATTCGATGCAATGTTCCCCCGGGTTTCTGGGACAGGGGGACGCGGGAGTGGGGAAACGCACATTTGGGACGTGTGGAGACCACCCCCAAATTTTAGGGAAATTCGGGGGGGACTTCCCTAAAATTAAAAAAAAAAATAAAATACCAAAAATAATATTTCATTTGATGTATATTCATGATTGTGCAATGTAAATACTAAATATATTGAATTATTTTCTAAGTAGTACTATGTAGGGATTGTAAAAAGTGAAAATAATGGAAAAACATAAAAAAATATTCTCAGGGGCATGGGTGGGGGGAAACTTTTCGTCAGGAGTCCCTGGGACGCCGGGACGTAGGAAACACGAGAAACACGTCCCCGACCCTGCGGGACCTGTCCCCGTGGAACACTGATTTGATGTCATCAAAATCAAAATGTATTACATAGGAAAGGTCATGATTCATAGATGATCATGATACTGCTACTATATGTGGGAATGCCAATGGCAAATACAAATTAGGGTAGAAAATTTCACTGTAGAAGGAAGAATCTGATAGCTTATCAGTTCTCCATTGTCCTGTGGTTTTCATTGGCAGTTTTTCATAGCTAGGATGACAGTGCAAGATTTCATTTGCAACTGAATGCTAATGTCAATCCCAACTACCATATAAAAGAACTTGTATGCAGAAGCTGAAGCCAGAATGTTGACATGCTCTGAATATGTTATGCCAATTACCTCCAAGCTAGTGGATTGCTACTGTAGAAGTTAAAGTTCTTGGGACCTGAAAATGCATCAAGTTTCTATAAACTGTAGAAGGGTTCTGTAGCATAGATCTCAAAAAGTATTTTAATGTTTAAGTCATGTGCTGGATATTTTAGGATTTGGTTTGAGTTTGACCACTGGGAAATGCAGCTTCCCTAAAATTAGTCCAATACTAACCCAACTATTGAGAATCAGAAAATTTAAAAGGTGCTATCTTCTACTAGAGATGATTTGATAGTATAGATCATGTAATTAAGGAGATTGTTATGGATGTTTGATTGTCTATGGATATGATTGTCAAGTTCTTCTAGATCCAAATAATTTTTACTTGTTGAAATTTGACACAATTGGGCAATTAATGCAAAACTGAAATTTCACCATTTTCCTGGAAGGTCTCCCGTATCTTAACCCTATAATTTTCAGCCTTACGGCTGCTGTAAATTAGAGTATAAAACAACAGCGTAAAAACCACAATAATTCACTTCATGGCAATACAAAGAGAAATGATACAAAACAATGAGATAAGTTTCAGCCCCTTCTAGGGCAATTTATCAGCCAATGACAAGATCTGAAAATGTACTTTTACAGCAGTATAACAGCAGTAAAATCAGCCTCTTCTATTCTTCCTTGGATGTTAAAACACTTGACAATTTGCCCCTTCACTTGTGTCAAATCATCAAGACCTAAATAGCTGTAAATATCAATGCCTAAAAAACATATATAGCTGAAATACAAATCTGGAAATTACTCAATATATGGACAGTTGGAAACATCATATATAAGCTCAAGATTAAGTACAAGCAAATATCATAGCTTTCTGTCAAGGGTAGTACAAAAGCAACTATCCAAAAAGCCCTAGCTAGGGTATATCACCAAACCCTAGCACAAAGATTCTGAAGAAGATCCAAGTGCAAGACATCCTCATCTTCTCTTTTCATCAATCCACCCTAGGGTTTTATCACAAAGCCCTAATCTTCAATCTCCAAGGGTTAATCTTAAACCCTAACCCTAGAACTCCAATAAACTCTTAAGAAACCCTCACACCTCAAGAAAAAGAGAGAGAGATAGTACAATGACAAGTGAAGTCTGAGAGAGAGAGAGAGAGAGAGAGAGAGAGAGATCATTACCAACATCGCCTCCACAAGAGAAAACCCTAGTCAGAAGAGAAAACTCCAAACAAAGACATATCCTCTAGACTTCATAACTCCAGCTAGGGTTCATGGGGAAACCCTAGCTATTTCCTCCAAGAAGCTAAGTAGAAAGAAAAGGGTGCAAATGATGTTATCAATGGAAAGACTCTTTCCTTCCTCTAGTTATATGAAAGGTAAGGGAGGCCAACAATACTATGTGGCCAGGTCGCACAATCCCTTACAAGCAACCTACATGGGCACCTGTAGGCCAACACAAGTGAGATGCCCACCCTAATGTACATGTGTCATGCTCCAAGGTGATGTATCTACACAAGGCATGTCCACACCACTCCATCACAAGCTTCTACAAAATCCATTGATCCTTGTAAGAAATGTACTACACTAGGTCAACTACCCCCTACTAGAACATTAATGAAGCCCCAAACGTCTCCAAGCTATCTTCAATCTGCTGATAAGAAATCCAAGCTGCCACATGCCATCTAGGGCTTGACGCCCTCCTCCATGATGCAAAACACTCCTCATCCCATGTAGGGTGTTATTTAATCATGTGGCCCCTCCATGTGGCCACAATGAAGGGCATCCACCATCCAAGCAAGAAATCTCCAATGCCTAGGGAAAAACACCAAGCCAACACCATCCTGAGGTCAAGCATGTTAAGTTTTCATCAAGTTAGGGTTATGTACAGAAGAATAACAATTCAACATACTTTAATGCAGAAAATACATTTAATAACATTTACAAATATTGGATATGAAATAATGCAGTAGTAAACTCTATCATAACATAATTTTCATATCTTACAACTTCACACTCTTAGCACTCTCAGGTCGGTCACTGTGTTAAAGTAATTTTAACACTACCAGTTAGATCACCGTGCTAAGGTAATCTTCAGTAACATGTAATGCAAATAAACAATTTGATCACATAATACTAAAAGAGATATAGTTGAGAATACTTACCTGTGTGTGAAACCCTTCCTACAAGAATACTCAGAAAAGTTACTTTCAGAAAAGACTGTGCCTCAGAGAGGCCAGTCAACTCTAAGAACCAAAAGGACTCTATTAAAGAGTTAGTACAAACCTGAGAGAGAGATGACTGTTGTGAGGTACAGACAATTCGAGATGGTCAATGACAGTGCAAAAACTGAGCACAAATAAAGTCACAATAAGATGTCCAATAAGAGAAGGCACAAGGGTTAAATAGAGACAAGACTCAGCACAATAAACCAGACCTCAATAAGGTCTTGAAAAAAAAAAGATCAGACCTCAGCACATAGGGTTTGCACAAAATAAAAACCAGTTGTCCACAGAACAAACTTCAGAGGGTTGTGGCCTTCATAGAGTAGCTTAACATACTTCAACAAACCCTCATTAGAGCCAAGGTTCAGGAGATAGACTCACAACAGGTAGGAACAATGTCACAAGGCAGCAGGAAGCTGCATTCACCTAAGATAGTGCTCAAGGACTCATGGCTGAGTCACACAAGGGCAGATCAGACTATAATAATAGTCAACTCAGACCTCTTTTCAGGCAGATTAGAACTCAACCAAACCCCAGCAAGCAAAACGGACTTCAACAGACCCTAAATGAGCAGATCGGATCCTTAGTAAACCCTCAGCAGATGGATCGAGCTCTTATACAGGCAGATCAGATCAGGAGTTAGCAGATCGGACTTCTACAAGGTCACGGCTAGGGCAGCAGCAACATCATAAGAGCAATCACTTCAACCTTCAAACAAACAAGCAAATCAGATCTGGGAAATATGAAAAAGATACGCTCCAGCAGGTGTACGGCCGACAATAAATCAGAACTGAGATGAATCGTAGAGATGAATGATAAGAGGAGAAAAGACTCCAAAATAAACTCCAGCAGGTGTATGGCCAGCAGCAGACAAACCCTTGACAAATCAGAGCTAAGATGAATGTTATGAATGAATAATAAAAGAGGAGAATATATATAGGATTTTTATCTAGATGGATCATTAAATTAATCCTTTAAATTAGGGCTCCATAGATTTAGGAAAGAAATCAAAAGATAAAAAATAAAAAGAATAAATAAAAGATAAAAATAAAGTATTAAAATAAAAATAAAATAAAATATAAAATATATTAAAAATAAAAAATAAAAGAACCTCATAAAGTGGACAAACATCCAAATTCCAAAGTACCCATATGATCAAAACAACAAGGGTGGTATAAATAAAAGGTGGGTCAATGACCCTATTTACCACAAATCAAAGACAGGGTACCACAAGACTAATAAACAACAGGGTGCAAGGACCAAAAGTAAATCACCCAAGGTGGAAAGGTACAACTAGTCATCTCTCTCTCAAATGTACAAATGTTCCATATAACCTGGAAGTTCATCATCACTGTATAAGGAAGGGTTCACACAGATGAGGTGATCATGTGGTCCTCTCAACTGCTCCTTAGGTCAAATGTTAGTAGCTTCCACAACGGGTGGCCAGTCCCTTGAGAAGACCAACTAACTCATCCATCTCAAAGACCTAGGAGAAGAGGACATCACACATCATAATCTTGGTAACTGACCAAGTGCCTCCATTCTCAAGGAATGGCTTCTCAGCCCAAGGCTGAGCCTCAGTCCTAGACTGGGACATGTTGATCAACCATCTGGTCCATGACCAAGTTTTCCATTCTCCCAAAGAATGGTCCTCAGCCTCAAGCTAAGCATTCAGTCCTAGACTGAATGTTGATCAGCCATCTGCAGGACCTAGGATGTCTCTGTCTCAACCTGCAGGGTCGGCTTGGTCCTCGTGACCAAGAAACTGTCTGATTCTAGACGAGAATACTCTAGAGACAAATAGGGAACCTAGCCACATACTAGGGACTTTTCCATGGCCTCAACCTGCTTGGTCCTCGACCAAGAACCCTAGGAGACAGCTGGGGGCCCTAGGGTACCTTCTAGAGTCTTACTCATTCTCTGCCTGGTTAACTTGACCAGGAACCCTAGTCAACTGACTAGGGTACCATTCTCTCTGAGAATGGGTCTCGCAGTTGCACTAAAAATTAACAAAGCATCCATTGAGGAAGCTATCTCCATTGTGCATATACATCACGAACCATCTATCATGTTGTAATCCATATCAAACCATCTAGGGGTTGAATATACGCCATGAACCCCAAATCTCATGAAGCACCCCCAAACAAGGTGTAAATACTTTCATAGTAACCTGAAATACTAAGTCACCTGACACGGGGACACGGGACACGTAGGACACGAAAATACGAGAGTCCGACACGGACACGGTGACCCCTGAAATCAGGATACGTAGGATACGTTTTATATACATATATATATATATATATATTTTAAAATATATTAAAATTTAAAAATATAGACATATAGATCCAAAAATATTTAGAAACTAGAACATTTACAAATATTCAATAGAAATTAGAATAAAAACACATTAATGATTACACATTTGTCATTCACAAATCACGATTCACAACACATTTGTCATTCACAAATCACAATGAGACACAGATGCATGTCGGAACCATATTTCTCATTAAGTCATCAAAATCAAAATGTATACATATATGTCGGAATGCCACTGGGCACTGGGCCACTGGCAAATGCCAAATAAACTAATACTAATAGTAAATACAAAAAGGGGTGGATCAAGATGGGAGAATCCCATATGTCAGTAGTCCTCCTCCATGCCTGAATCAACATACTCATCACTGCCACTGCCACTGCCACTGCCCTGATCCTCATCCTCCTCCCCCTCCTCCTCCTCTCTGCCCATCTGACGATCTGCATCTGCTGCTGTGGAGGATGACCCCTCTGTACGATCACTATCATCAAAAGTGACCGGCTCTAGCACTGGATCATTAAGATCCATGTTGGCTAATGCCAACTCAGTACTGCTGTCCAAACCCATATCATCAGGAAAGACATCCCACATCTTTGTCTTTCCCTTCACCCACTCCTCCCTCTTCCTGTAAATAAGACGAAGGTTGGAGTGCACATACACCATGGACTCTGCCCTGGACTGCTCAAGCCTGCTCTTCTTCACACTGTACAAGTTCCCATATGTGCTCCAATTCCTCTCACAACAAGAGGATGATGTAACTTGAGAGATGACCCTTAAGGCTAACTTCTGTAGAATAGGGGATGTTGCCCCATGAGTTGCCCACCAACGATAGGGTGTCTTACCCTCCCTATCTCTAAGCACATCATAGCCTCCAAATCTCCCAGTGCCAGTGGAAAAATCTACAAAGCCATCCTCCACCTCCTCAAGCATGTCTCTATCCTGAAATAACTGTCTAAGTGCTATCTTCCTCCCATTTGCAATCTCTGCATCCATGTGAGGAGGGACTCTGTGTGAGGCCCCCGATCCACCAGTGAGCCACTCCTGAGTGTAGAACTTGGGGTTCAAGGAGTGGGCCAAGCAATGCAAAGGTGTGCAATTCTTATCCCACCTGGAGATAAGAATATCCCGAATAATGGTCCATAAGTTCTCTGCCGATGTCCCATACTCGGGACACTCATTCTCCATGACAATGGACCTCATGGACTCAATCATGGAATCCCACCCCTCATAAACCTCTGGTAGGATGGGCTGGTCCGTGTCTGCATACTGCAACAAAGAAATGATTGGCTCCATGATCTTAATAGTAAGATCCACCGTGTCCCACCAACCATCATTTAACACCAAGTCCTTCACCTTTTGTGAAGCAGCGTGATCCGTCTTTCTCCAAAAAGCCCAAAACTCTGAAATCACCATGGACCCAAGAGCGGTTTTGACCTCCTTCAACCTCTTGAGCATGATGAATGAGGAAGCAAACCGAGTATCTGCAATCTTCAGCAATGAAAGCTGTGTGTACTGTTTGTAGATGGTGAGGGCATTTGTGTGGTTTTGTACAAAGTTACGGATATGGCGTGCATCCTCAATAAGGTTGTCAATCCATGCCACATCCGAAGCAATGGCTTTCAGTGCTAAATTCAAGGAATGGACAATGCAAGGTGTCCAAAAAACCTGTAAGAGCAATAAAAGCATGTATCAATGACTCTACAACACTAACATTGCAATGACCAAATTCAAACAATGAGCAAATTAGAAATGAAAGGTGTCCAAAATGAACATACCTGTGGATATTTAGCTTCCACAATCATGCCAGCAGCCTTGCAAACAGGTGCATTGTCCGTGATGATTTGTACACACGACTCAACACCCACTTCTTCAATGGTTTTGATGAATAAATCACCCATAAATTGTGCATCCTTGTATTCGCCAAGAGCATCAACCGCTTTCAAGAACACCGGTCCATTTTGGGAAGATACCATGAAATTGATGAGTGGATGGCGTGCGGGATCCGTCCATCCATCAGAAACAATACTCACACCGGATGAGGGCCATGTTGATCTAATTGGCTCAAGAATTTTATCTACCTCCTTCTTTGCTTTAACCAACAATGTGGTTCTAAGCTTCTCTGAACTAGGAGGCACATAACCATTTGGAGCACGTTCTAAGATAGTTTTAACCGTCTCAAAATACAATGGTGACCGTGCAACATTGAATGAAATGAAGTTGAGGTAGAAGAAAAATGCAATAGTAAGGTCTACCTCTTCTCGCGCCTCTTTTTGGAAAATCCTATCCATTGGACCACCTGTAGATTGCCTCTTTCTTGTTTGATAAGTATCCCCACGCCCACGCCCATGCATGCTAGGTGGAAATGGAGGCTTGGTGCTAGAGGACTTCCTCAAGAATGGAAGAGGATCATCCTCTTTTTTCTTGCTTGCTGCTGCCACCTTCCCTAAGCCAACATGATCCTCTCTTTCCATATCCCTCCTTTGGTGAACAGTCACCGCTTTGCATGAAGAAATCCCACAAGAAGGAAGGGCCAACAAATGGCCCTTAACCCGGAAATATGTGCTCATGAACTCATGCTTGCAAAAATTGCATCTCCAAGACACATTGCCTCCCCCACCAAGCTTTGCCTCGGGTCCATCTTTCCTTGTCACATACTTCCACAAAGGGTATTTTTTTTCTTGGGCTTGTTGTCTTGCTAAAACAGGGTTAAGTGGAGCCATAGAATGAGCTCCACTAGCAGCCGATGGAGCACTTGACGGAGGAGGAGAACCGCTTGTGCTTGGTGGAATAGGAGGGGAGGCCCTAGATGGTGCATTTCTCCCTCTCCTTTGCCCCCTACCTCCTGCCCTAGCTGATTGAGACATTCCTTTTCTTTTGTGATGGTTGAGCTTGCAATCCTCTCCACAAATCCACCGGAATGCACTTGGAATTGCTTGGATAGCCTTCAAATCACCTTCAAATCGCCTTCACTTGCACATACAATCACTCTTAGCCAACTCCTTTCCTTGCAAATGATAAAAAGAAACTCAAAAATTGGTTTTATAACTTACCCGGCCGCACTTTCCTGTTTTTTCGCGCACTTAAGGTGTCCTGTTTGAGGGACGTGTGTCCGACAGTCGGGACACGTTACGAATTCGTGTCCGACTCGTCGAAATTTTGTGTCCGAAAAAAAGATTCGTTGAAAAATCGAATCGGACACGACCTCAGGTCGAATCGTGTCCGATTCGATAGGGACACGACACTTGCCTATTTTTGAACGAATCCTGTTTCTGAGCTGAAATACCAACATTACTTATGTTACATTGACATAATAACTCTCTTAGTTTTGCACAAAGAGAAGAAGGGTGCACTCTACAACCCGGTATGGATGAGATGTGTCATGTGGGTAACGACAAAAAAAGAAAAACGTTGAGGTCCATAAAATTAAAAAAAATTAAAAAGGGATTTTTAACGACTACAACGTAAAAGGTAAAAAATAAAATAATGTAAAAATTATATATAATTGTATTAAGAGAAGCTAGGTGCAGTATGCAGAATGTATATAATATTAACTTTAAGATAAAAATTTATATAACTGCACCGAGAGAAGCTAGATGATGTATGCAGCCCACTATGTATGAAATATATAACATAATGAAGTAAAATTAAGAGCCCTACAGTAAAAAAAAGAAAAAAAGAACTATAATAATGATAATAAAAAATATAATAAACCAACCTAGATCCATCTTATCCTAGATATTTTAAGCACCAAGAAGTTTTTTTTCCTTGGTTTCTTTTTGATCCCTTTGTTAAATAGATCTGGGTTAAGATTCAAGATTCCTAGACAAAGTGGCATGCCATCGGTTCTGGTTCTGTTATGAAACTATTAATGTTCTTGGCTTCCCGAGAATGGCAGTTCATGCAATTGAGGTAACAAGGGATCCAGTTTGGACTGGCAATTTAAGATGAAAGAAATACCTGATTTCAGTGTGTTAGGCATCAGAGACCACTTAGACAACCTACATGTATAAATCTTTTACAGCAATGCATTCAAGTAAATATTATTTAATGTGATTGTAAGAGGTACAAGTTTTATGCCAACATCTTCCATTTGGTGGTTGTTTCTGAAAAACCGGTCAATCGGCATGTAAACTTGGTTTGATGGGCAATCTTCCTTGCATTGCCCATTACCATTGTGTATACATTAAAGTTGCCAATGCTCTTCCCGTGCAAGTGAAGATAATCATTCCTTGTTTCCCAAGTTTCATAAAGATTGTGTTGGCAAAGCCCTGTTTTCCAGAATATTTTGGCCTTTAAAAACCTTCTCTCCTGTGTGTTTCATGCAAAAGGGACCCACGTGTTCAGTTTTGTACTTTATTGAATGTTTTTCCTGACAAATAGGCTGTCCATGTGATGCCTACTAATGGCTATATCTGCTTTGTAATAATGAAGTTTCTGAATGCGTTGTCATAGTTTTTTTAGTCCATAAAACTCCTTATTTCATCTTTACTTAGATAGACAAGTGAGTGTTTATTCTCAATTTGACTCAATCCAAAAGTTAAATACTACTGCCACTAGTAAGAGGAACAAAGATGTTCAGTTCTTAAGCAGATTTTCAAGTTCTGAACTAAGAGGAGCATGCTATCAAGCACAACCCCCTTAATTGAAGGAAAGTATTGAAAATATATAAAATGAAGAGAGTTAATGAGCTTAACATAGAAGTTGCAATCCTCTTATTCTTATCTAAGGGGTACACTAATTCCTCTTGGACAGCATCCCTTGTTTGATGCTAGTATCGATATGTCACCTTATACCTGTTTTATTGATGTGTAAATAAGTTATAACTTAGTCATCACATTCAGTGATCTTCTTCCAAAAAATTGAAATTTGCTGAATTTCAGTGTTGATGAATCTAAAAGCTAATCAAAGTGGCCAGGCATTTTTTGATAATATATGATGTTTGCACATGTTTTTATTCTTGACACTTATTTTAACATATTTTGGGATCAAAGTTGAATTTATGAAAAACATTTGCATTTGTTTTCTGTTTGAATATATGAAGTTATAACAAAATTCAATGATATATTTGCTGAACTTAATAGCAAATTTATCAATTTTTTGGCTCTGGTAATTTCTTTATGAATTTTGTTAGTCGCTGAATTCGAACAGGAAGACAAACCAGGTGACTTAGCCTTGTACTGAACTTTCATTCATTAAAGTCAACCATTGCTATTATGTTAAAATGGTCTACTCCATGCAGCAAACTTTCCTTGTACCTTCTGAAACTGTGCATTGCATTTAGATATTAAGGTTGCTTTGGTGTTCTAATGATATGCTGATGTCGTTGTCTGGAAACATTAGTCTGCTAGAACCAACTCTGGTGATGTTTGATGCAATCATTTGTGGATTATGAAGTTGAATCATATAACACTATGTTACTATTTCTTTATCTTTTAAGTTTTACCTTTGAAGCAATTCAATTGGTTGATGGCATTGTACATTGTGTTACAGGTTGCAATTGAGACTGCATCATTTTCAAAATATGCTGGCTTTACAGGTGTCCGGCTTGGGTGGACAGTCGTTCCTGATGAGCTTCGATTCTCTGATGGATCTCCTGTTGCAAATGATTTCAACCGAATCATGTGCACTTGTTTTAATGGGGCATCTAATATTGCACAAGCTGGGGGATTGGCTTGCCTTTCTCCAGAAGGGTTGAAGGTCAGTGTTAAAGTACTAGTTTGGCAGGTTTGGTGAAAACATAGTTGTAGAAAATAAATTTTTTCATAGATGTATCATGATTTATCCTTTTGGTGCTGCAATTTAGGACAGGAGAACAGCTGCTCCTGCATTTTGATGCATCCCAATCTATTTTGCCTTCTGTTGGGATTGCTTGATTTTCCAACTGTGATTTGTTGATTGCTTGTTCAAGCATAGTGCTTAGCAATTTGTAGCCTTGAGTGGTTCAAACTTCCTTCTCATCATCCTTAGAGATTAGATGGATTCTAATTTGTTTCCAGTTCATTCCTGTCATACTATTTGCCGTTTTCTTCGCATTCGACAGATTTTCTGGTTAATTGCTTAATCAATTATTGATTGGTTCAGACTGTACTTATTTTGCTTTTTTGGTGGTAAAGAAGTAGCACATAGTAATCACTGTTAGTTCATGTTGGGCCAATCTTCTTAGTTCCTTTAAGTAGGTCTCAGATGTCTTGTTGTATGACATTTTGCATCTGTTGTAAGCTAATAAACTATATACCCCTTTGGAAATGGATATATGAAACTCAAAGTGCATTTTATGGCATGAGCATCAGACATGCTGGGAAACCTCTGCCTTTATTTACATGTATTGACAACTGTGGAGCTGAAATCTTTACAGTGTGGGTTTGTTTAATCTGGACACTTTAAATGTTTTTGCAGGCCATGGATGGAGTTATTAAATTCTATAAAGAGAACACAAAAATTATAGTGGACACATTCACATCACTTGGGTTCCAGGTTTATGGGGGAAGAAATGCTCCATATGTATGGGTCCGATTTCCTGGTCAGAAGTCGTGGGATATTTTTGCAGAAATCCTTGAGAAAGCACACATAGTTACAACTCCGGGCAGCGGATTTGGACCTGGAGGTGAAGGGTTCATAAGGGTAAGTGCTTTTGGTCACAGAGAAAACATAGTAGAAGCATCCAGGAGGTTGAAATCTCTTTACAAGTGAATATGCCACTTTCAAGGCAGCTGATTTCTTCATTTACAGAATAGAAGTTAGATTTGTTCTAAGTGTGATTTATTTAATCTGCAAATGTATTGAGTAGATGGCTGTCTGTTACTTCCCCAGTTACTGAAATTTCCATTCCTTCATATATGGACATTTCACCTCATCGCCAGCTATATACCATAACATTTGTTGTTTGCTCTGCGTATTATCTCTGAGGGCTACATTTTTCAGGCTGATGATTTTAAAGATTATAGTTTTCATGGCTACTTCACCACAGATTTCTGGCTGGCAGTTTGTTCATGGTAAATCAAATTCAGTAAAATGGAATTTAATCTAAAAGATTATAGTTTTCATTTTTCAGGCTGATAATTTTAAAGATTTTAGTTTTCATGGCTACTTCACCACAAATTTCTGGCTGGCAATTTGTTCATGGTAAATCAAATTCAGTAAAATGGAGTTTAATCTTTGGCTCAATATAATATGGTTTTTTTTCTGAACTTGTACCAATTAGTGCAATCTTGTCCCAAATATTATATTTATTCAATTTTAGAAACGGACCATTCTTAATGAAAATCAGGCTGCAATTCAGAGACATTGTGGCCAAGGATGATTTATGCAGTTGCAGGTTTAAGTACTGTTTTTTTTTTTAAATATGGCTTTGCAGGTGTAGGTTTGGAGAAGTTAGAATGAAGTTTGCCTCTGATTATCTGAAGTTTGTCTCCCTATCTGAGACATTGTGGCCAAGGATGTTGTATGCAGTTGCAGGTTTAAGTACTGTTTTTTTTTTTTAAATATGGTTTTGCAGGTGTAGGTTTTGAGAAGTTAGAATGAAGTTTGCCTCTAATTATCTGAAGTTTATCCCCCAATCTTTCTTTTACCGGATGAACTAGCAGGGCTAGTCTGCGATGACAAATGTGAGAGAAGTGACCACTGTCACCTTAGCCAATTCCCTAACTTCTTCAGAGAGTCGGAACCTCCAAGGGCAAGAGCCCTTATGTGGCCTGCAAAACACCTTAAAACAATGAAAGCTATGTCTTCTTTGACAAGAATATTAGTGACCACTGACCAGTGCCCTAGATAATGAACTTAAGCGAATGAAGAAGACATACTACTTGGGTTGTAGTGCTTGTAGATGCAAGATAAGATGCCAATATTTAACCCAATGATGTAGATGATTAGTACTAGAGACAATTAATTGTGTTTTAGTATATGAGAGATCCTGCATAACCACAGGTCATCCAATAAAGTGTAAGAACATCTATCCAAGCATCAAGGTCAATCCATTAACATACAAGAGACCACTTGCCAACATTTATCATGTAAGCGTGTGTAACCAATCCCAATACCCAAGCACTTCTATGGCAGTGAAGTAACACCTTATATCACATTAGTTTGCAATGAACACTAGAGTATATCATAGCAACATATATATAGATTAAGATTGTCCATAGGAGACAAGAACAATGATATATGTTTTAAAACCAATCCTATCACCCAATGCAATACACACCTGAGGAATGCTGTATGTAAATGTTAGTACAGTATAGCAGCAGGGATATCAACTCACAAGCTGGAAGGACATAAAAAATGCCTAAGTACTAACTCTTGCACCATCAACTGGTTATTTTCCAATCTTCATCTACCCACTTGCAAGTTATATCATAAACATAGCAGTATGGCAGTGTACAAGCAGCAATAGAACAATATTATTGTGTTGATGGAAATCTATGCAAGTAAATAATGTGATTCATCACTTTCAAATACTCAGAGTAAGAACATTTAATGCAAATGAGACCAATATTTCAGACTGTAGATGACCTTTTCAGACCTGTGTTAATGATTTTCAGAACTCTCTTCTTTGTCATGTAACAACCTTGCAATTGCCAAAAATGTATCAATGTTTAACCCTTCAGTTTTGTTTTGTATGTGCAGGTGGAGGAAGACCTTGGGACTGTCAAAGTCTGCAATTTATTGCAGACCTAGGACAGCAGTGGTGACAGTCTGAAGAGGGGCTCGTTTGACCTAAAATCAGGTTGCCAATTAAAGCTGTGGCCTAGGTAGGGCCTTTGGGGAATGGGCCGAGGGTTAAGGAGACCTTTAGAGGGTAGGCCGAGGTTTGGATGGAGGATAAAGGGAGGTATAAGGGATGAAAAGAAGAAGAAAAGGGGAAGATAGGAGGCAAAGGGGAATGAAAAAGGATGTGAAGAGACGGATGGGAGGAGAAGAAAGGAAAGGCAAGGAAGAAGGGAAAAAAAGGAGAGTGAAGAGAGAGGGCCGCGAGGGTAAGGAATGGAAAGCCAGCGAAGGAGAAAAAGGGGCAGCGAGGTAGGGGATGAAGAAGGTGAGGATCTAGGTTAAGGAATGAGGGCAGGGCGAGCTCAGAAAAGAAGGGAGTGAGGGTAAGAAAAGAAAAGGAGGGTCGCTAGGGTTGTGAAGTACTGCAGCTAGGGTTTAAGGTTTGAATTTTAGGGTTTTTTAGGGTTTGAATGAAAATTATGTACATAAAAAAATAAAAAACTTAGACCTACTTAAACCAAATAACAAAATTTCTACTTTAATATTTACAAAAAAAAATCACAACTAGGTTTTGAGAAAATGTGTAAGAAGAACTTAGGGTTTTAAGGTTTTACCCTAACCCTAGGGCATCAAGGGAGATGGCTTTCCTTTTGAGAAGGTACTTGCAAAGTTCGGCAAACTAGGGCCTTCCTTAACAACGACAAGAGTTGGTTAAAGAAGACCTAGTTAGCGCAAAACTTGAAGACCTAAAGCTCAAGCTTTAAAGGATCCCTTCTAGAGGACATCCCTCACAATGCTATGGTGACTAAAGGCTGAAAATGACATAGTTTAGACAAAATGCAGCATTAATGGCTACCATTCAACCATGAACAAGCATCATCATTTAACATTTAACAAAGAGACATCAAGAGAAAAAGCATAGATACCTCTTTGTGCATGTGTTAAGATAACAACTCTAGCATCACCTTAGCAAGGAGCATGAACAAAAGACACTTTAAGAAATTTGCTTCAAACCAAAGAATCTCCTTTTCAAGAGGTGCACATCAATCCAAGAGCCCTAGTAAGGGTAAAAAAATAGCATAATGTTTTTATCCCATAAGTTGTTATGTTCAATTGAAGTGAGGAGCAATTTATTTATAGCTTCTCACACTCACTTTACAAAAATATCCAGGCCGACATGCCTTTTAAAATGTCAATTTGAAATTATAAAATGTCAACTTAAAATTATAACAAAAATAATATAAAATAATCAAATATGTGGGTAACTTGGGGCATTTTCTTTAGAGTTTACCAAAAAATGATTAAAATAGTTGAAAATGAGCAAACACTCTGATCTGAAGGCTAGAGTGGCGCCAGGGGGGGTGTGTTGTAATGCTCCATCTAACCCCAACAATAGTGGAAATCCTTCAACTCCCCCCCTAATCAAGCAATGTAGACCTGGAAGAAGGATGATGTCATCATCAAAGGACAAGCAAGGAGAGAGGGCGTTGCAGTACTAGAGGACCAGGAGGGTGTGGAAGGTGACTTGGAGGAGAGACATAAGCCTCAATGTTGAAAGAAGTGCCACCAGAATGATAAAACAAGGTGGGGGTCATGTGACCCTGTGACCCACCCCTGGGAGCCCCGAACACCAACCTCAGGGCTTCAAGCCCTTTTATGAGGCAGTCATCAATGCCACTAAGCCATAGTACTCCCAGGGGAGAAACCAAAGGGTCTGGCCATAACCCCCACTCAGAAAAAGCTGGATAACACCCTTTTTGGTCAGAAAAAAATGACCCTCTCTCCCGGGGGCACATCTACAAGTGCGCTGGTATTGGTACCACATAACACTTTCCTTTGGAATAAACTTGTTTTCGTAGCAATGAGCTTGAAATGAAACAACATGAAAGAGTTAAAAGCAACGCAATATAATACCCAAGCACCACAAAAAACCAATAGTTGGGTTGGTTTTGAGAACCAAGTGATTCTGTATAATCCTGTAACCTATTCAATCACGCTACTACAATGTGCTTATGTCAATATGGGTATCAAAATGTACATGTTATTTTTTAAATGGGGACAAAGCACCAACCAAAGCAATGGTAAAATTACAACTTAACTTTTCTTTTTCACAAAAACGGTTATGTTTGTATTAATAAAAGCTACAAATGATTAGAACAACAATGTATATAATAAAGTAAGGAAATGCAAGTCCAACTAGAAGTTCAAAAGAGCTTCAAAATTATTACAGTCATCCTTCATAGAGGGAATTTTGAATATTCTACTAGTATAAAGCCAACAGGAGGAACCTAAAACCACAAAACATTTGCAAAACATGAACTAGTTACTGTTGATTTTATTGTTGTTTGGATCTGCCTGGCTGAGTGACTTGTCAATTTCCATATTGTCTTGGGACTGTTGGACTGTCTCTTCCTCCCATGGGTGGCCATGATCTTCTTCCATGGAATTACCATGATTGGAGGCAGTTGATGTGTAGCTTTTTCTCAAGTTACTGATGGAGTTTCGAAGGAGAGCAACCCCTTCCAAAGCTAACATATGTTGTCAATGGACATCTAGAACTTCGACAATTGAGGTGTTTTGCAAGGAGTTTTGCGTTCCCATTTTGCAACCGAGAAGAAACAAAGAAAATTGAGGAACTGTTTGCTTTGATAAAGTCTTCATGTTTCCTAAGGATTTTTCTAATTTCCATGATTTCCTTGTGCAAGTTGTTACAGGTTGGGCATGCCATGTTTGTTGAGTTGGGAGCTGCCCAACAAGAAGTAGGAGGCTCCCAGGCTGACCTTTCTCTGTGTAATTCAAGAGACTTCTAGCATTAAGTTAACCATAAGACAAAGATGTAATCTCCATACCTACACAGGTAATAGAGTGATGGAGGTTCCCAACCAATCCTAACAAGAATGTGCTCCTTTTGAGGTGAATCCAACCCAAAATAAAAATAAAAAAAAACTGGTGAGTTGATCCAATATAACAAAAGAAATTGCTAACTCCCTAATCAATTACTCCATATAAATAATTCACGGCATATTCGAAACTGTAGATCTTCAATTCCACTTCCCAAGAGTTTTGTAGGAACCACAGATTTGCCAATAAAATGAGAGGAATTGAGAGGGGATAAGACCATAGAGAAAAACATGAATGAAGTCCTAAAACCTAGGAACCTTGGAGATGATGCAACCTCTGAGCATGACGCCCTAGAGTTGGATTAGAGTTCCACTGGTCGTTGACTGGAAAGAACCAGACTAGTATCCCACATCGTCTTTGCAGTTTGAGGAGGGCCATTTTAAATTTCAAGGAGTTAATACCATTCAAGCGAACGCTTGTGTGAACTGAGTTCATATCTCTACGTATTACCTTGGATGTACTTGACGGGGGTGCAGAATTATGGAGGTGCCACTTGTTCATTGCATACATATGCTTACTAAACATTAGGGGATGTGGTTTGAAATTAAGCCCCATTTTTTTAATGTCCCCCCCAAAATCCTAGTGGCGTTATTTGCCCTTGGGTTTGCTTTTTTATTGTGGTGTCATAAAACATGGAAAAATTGGACTCTGGTGAAGTAATTTACCTCATGATATCCTTAGGAGGAAAGGAACTTTGCACCATCTTGCGAGAATGATATCCTTAGGAAGAGAGGAACTTTGCACCATCTTGATCAAAATTTCAGAATCCCCTATCTCCATGAGAGAGTGCTAGTTGAGAGAGTGGGCTTGAAGGAGGCCTTGATAAAGTGCTACCTGTTAGAATTTTAATACCATAAAGATGGTTATGTTAGATCTTCAAACAATATATATATTATCACAATAACCATATGCAATAGGATCACTCAAAGATAGCCAAGCACAACATAAACAAGAGTACACAACAATTTACCCTAGGAAAACCCTCTCACTAGAAAAACCCAACAAAACTTTTTCAATATAGATTCGTCAACAAGTACAATGTCAATCTCGTACAATAACCAAGAACAAATAAACCCAAGAATAAAATGTCTCCAATGCAGCTACTCTTTCTCCCAAGTGAACTTGTCTTTCTCTCTCTACTAATGCGAACTAACTTGAGTGAGTGATGTGCCAAATGAGCTAGGCACCACTCTTATTTATACTAGTTATAACATGACCTTTTTACCTAATTGGGCCGACTTGTTCTTCCCTAACTGGCCCGACTTGACTGGGGCAGTTTTGCCCATTGTTTGGGGCAGACCGCCCATTGTTTGGGGCAATTAACCCACTGTGTCGACTTGTCTATTTTACTTGATTTGTTTTAGGCTTTTTACATGATCAAATACAATATGAATATTCATCGAAGGAAGTGCAATAAAAATACAAAAAGAATATATTCTGAAGTTACATTCTTCAACACTCCCTCTTAACAAGGAAGGTATTCTTTCGACGCCATCATCATCACTACTGCTGCAACTCCATACTCTGACCATTGACTTTTGAAATGTCTCAAATCTATACATCACTAGAAGTTCTGTACGAGCAAGCCATCAAGTGGGTCCAGTCAGGAGCCCTCATTACGTCCCCACAATGACCACCTGCGTTACCTCACTACGTGTCCAGATCATCTCGTGAGTGTAGCCTAAGAGCCCAAATTACGTCACCGAAGTGACTACCCACTAGCACATCACATCTCATTATGTGGAGACCAGCCTAGGACCACGAATTACGTCACCCAGTGACCACCTGCATCTTCGCACATCTCGGCAACATGAACCTTGTGAGTATAGCCTAAGAGCACAAATTACGTCACCAAAGTGACTACTCGCTATCACGTCACATCATGTGGAAAACAATCGACGACCACGAATTACGTCAACCAGTGACCACCTGCGTCTTCTCACATGTCATAGTCGAGAGACTCAATTACGTAATCAGTGTGACTACCTATTGCATCCTCGTGAGTGTAGTTCAGGAGCCCACGTTACGTCACCAAAGTGACCACCCACTACCGCATCACCTCAAGTGGAGACCCTCCCAGGAGCACAAATTACGTCACTACGTGACTACTTTCATCTCACACATGCTATGTTTCTCATCCCTCCCTCTTTCGAGGATCATTGATCTGGACAACTCCAACCTTGTCCCTAAAGTACTCAAACTTCACTCTCGACAAAGGCCTGGACAACACATCGACTATCTGCTCGTCTGTCGCCACATACTGGAGCCTCACTACTCCTCTCTACACCATATCCCTGATATAGTGGTGCCTGATCTCGATCTGCTTCGACTTGTCATGAAACACTGGGTTCTCGGACAACTTCACACAACTCTAGTTGTCGCAGAAAATACAAGTCGCCTCTAACTCGAGATCAAACAATCCTACAAGTAACTTCTGAAGCCACACTACTTTGCAGCTAGTTGAACAAGCTGCCATGTACTTTGCTTCGGGTGTACTGAGTGCGACACTCGTCTACTTCTTACTGAACCAGGAGATCATACTTGATCCCAAATTGAAGCAACATCCTGAAGTGCTCTTCCTATATGTAACACTACCAACCCAATCTGCATCAACATAACCTTGTAGGTTAATCTTATGATTGGTCACATATCTGAGCCCATAATCATTTGTACCCTTCAGGTACCTCAACACATGCTTTGCCACAATTAGGTGAACACATCTCGGCTCTACCATGTACTGACTCAATGTGTTCACCGCAAAGCATATATCCAGTCTCGTGTTCGTCAAATACATCAACGTACCAATCCTTTGTCTATATACTGTGGCATCCACTGTCTCTGAAGAAGTATTACACATCAACTTCAAATTCGATGCCATTGGTGTGGTCATGGCCTTGCAATCCATCATCTCGAATCTCTTCAGAATCTCTACTGCATATTTTCCTTGGCTAAGGAAAATCTCTTTTGGATTCTGCCACACCTCAAGACCTAAGAATTAGTGCACCATACCTAGGTCTTTCATTTCGAATTCTGCGGCAAGTTTCATTTTCGTTTATGCAATGAGCTTCTCGTCACCTGTCAGGAATAGATCATCTACATACAAAAGTAGTATCACTGGTTTTCAATCCTCAACCTTGAAGTAAAGGTTGGAATCTGCTTTACTCTTGGTAAAGCCCAATCTCGTCAGAAATCCATCAATCTTGTCGTACGACGTCCTAGGTGCATGTTTCAAACCGTACAAGGTCTTCTTAAATTTGCACACATGTGTCTACCTGTCACATGTCTCAAATCCTAGTGGGTGCTCCACATACAATTCCTCCTCTACTACGTCGTTCAAGAAGGCGGGTCTTTACGTCCATCTGGTGTACCTTCCACTTCATCACTGCAACTATCGCAAGTATAGATATGATCGAAATGTATGTAGCCAGAGGAGTAACAACATCTCGTCATGATCGACTCTCTCTTTTTGAGAGAAACCATGAACCTTGCCTTCTACTTTTGTAATGCTTGATTTTGTAAATATATTTGAAGGTCACTGCTGAGCAGTCATCACTTGTTCTTTGGAACAAGTCTTATCATCCTTCTCTTGTAGGTCATAACACACGATCTTTCCTACAAGTCAAATTCAGTCATATGATTAGCAACATTACATACTAATCAATCAATTCAATGTAATGACACATTCTTATGCATAATGTACACAGTCATGTAGCCAATACATCTTAGCCAATGCTTCAACACAACACTCATCCATAATCCCATATACACACGATAACTATCTAGATGCCTTCCATCTCTACCAGAGCATACTATTAAGAGCGTGTATTGCTCTCAACATGTTAGCAAAGAGGTTTCATCCTAGACTAGCTCCATCAAGGGCTCATGGGATGTTGTGCATCACTATAGGCCACTTACCCATAACATGCGCTACATGAGCCTACTGCTAGTCAATCTCAGTCATATATAAGTGCATAAAAGAAAATTGTATCACATATCTACATGTAATTGTTATGAGCAATATCCTTAAAAAATACTTAGGAATTCAAATGACAATAAATACTTATCTTTCATGTGTTTTGTAGGTTCCCTCTTTATTTCTGCCTCCTTGCAGAAGTCACTGGAGTTTCTGGAAGCGTACTCTGCTTCAACATCTAATTTTGAATACCTTGATCTTCTTCTTCATCTAGTCTGGAACTTTCTGAAGTTTTCATCCTTGGTCCTCATGTACTGGATTCAAGATCTATTTTTGCTTAGAAACGAATTTTCACATTCTTAATACACCATCATGTTTTGTCTAGATCTTGGGTAGACTAGTCACCATTTTTGCTTACAATCGGTAAAGCCTTGTAGTGTATATATATACAAGCCTTTTGTGCCACAGTTCACTTGGTTCCATAGTGTCATGAACCAATGCTTGATCTAGTTGGCCTTTTAATTTGTGCAAGCCTCCCTCTCTCTCTCCAATTACTACTGTATCATCAAAAGTCTTACCTTGTGAGTGTTGAAGTCAAGACATATTCTTCATCACTTGAGGAATCTTCTCTTGCTCTCTTCTTAACTAGTTCATCATCTTCTGCAGCGTGAGCATGATACCTCTTCTTCTTTCCTTTATTGTTATGGTCTTTGCTTATGGTGCAATCTCTTGCAAGATGTCCCCTTTCATCACAATTGTAACATCTGTAGTTTGAGTAGTTCTTATGAGGTCTATGATTCTTTTGGAGCCTTCTAGGCTTCTTGTGAGGGTGTTCTTCTTTCTTGTTCTTTTCCTTCTTTGTATGAGTTGTTAAGGCTTGATTATCATCTTCACCCATCTTCTCTTCTCTAGCTTCAATTCTGGATTCTTCTTCTTGAGTACAATCTCCCCATAGCCTACTGAATTTGGTGAGATTCATCCTAGAACGAATCCCTTGGATGAATGATTCCCATGATCTTGGGAGACCATTCAATGTAGTCATCACCAATTCTGCTTCTTCAACATGGTCTCCAATAGCTTCTAATTATTGTCTGATTTGGGAGACCCTTGTGAAATAGGATTGGATGCTTTCTGAGTTCTACATCTTCACACCCTTGAGCTGAGTTCTCAAGGTCATCTTCCTATTAATGTTCTTTCCTTCATATAGTCTCTTCAATACATCAAACATCTCATTGGGATTCTTCAATGATGAGATATGGGGGATCAAGTGATCCTTGATGGAGTCAGCAATGATCCTCTTGGCCCTAATCAAATTCTTCTTGTGTCTAGCCTTCTCTTCATCTCCCTCTAGCTCCGCAACTTCCTCCTTAACATAGTTGTCCAAATCATTCTCTTCTAGGATGAGCAGTACTCTATACTTCCAAGCTCGAAAGTTATCAACTCCTTCAAGCTTATCCTCAAGATTGGTATTGTTTGTCATCTTGATAAAATGAGAACGTCAAATGGAAATAAAGATAATAGTACTTACCAATCAAGATGCTCCAACCAAGTGCCTGCTTCAATGCCTCCTTAAATCTGCTACCTGGTTGACCTAGGGTTTGTTAAAGAAACCCTAATTTTCCAACTTTAGAATCTTGCAAATCTGAGTTGAGGAAAACATGTGCCTCCTTAAGGCGAGTTGAGCAAACCCTTCCTTCAGCGAAATCTGTGGACAAAAGTATGAAAAATATGATGCCCTAGTTTTCCTGAGCAATAGTGGCAAGGTCAAAATTCAAAGTTCTTGGATCTGGAAACTTCCTCCATAGAAAAATGTGCCCTCCTAGGGAGATTTTCTTTGTCCTTTTCAGGCCAATCTTTGGTGAAAACCCTTCGGAACAAGAAACTCTAGTTTTCACTTTCGATAGTTTTTGTTGCACAAAGTCTTCTTTCAAGCTAGCTCTGATACCATGTTAGAATTTTAATACTATAAAGATGGTTATGTTAGATTTTCAAACAATATATATATATATATATATATATATATATTATCACAATAACCATATGCAATAGGATCACTGAAAGATAGACAAACACACCATAAACAAGAGTACACAACAATTTATCCCAGGAAAACCCTCTCACGAGAAAATCCCAGCAAAACTTCTTCAGTATAGATTCATCAGCAAGTACAATGTCAATCTCGTACAATAACCCAAGAACAAAGAAACCCAAGAATAAAATGTCTTCAATGCAGCTACTCTTTCTCCCAAGCGAACTTGTCTTTGTCTCTCTACTAATGCGAACTAGCTTGAGTGAGTGATGTGCCAAATGAGTTAGGCGCCACTCTTATTTATACTAGTTATAACATGACCTTTTTACCCAACTGGGCCAACCTGTTCTTCCCTAACTGGGCCGACTTGACTGGGGAATTTTTTCCCATTAGTTGGGGCAGTTAACCCACTGGGTTGACTTGTCTATTTTACTTGATTTCTTTTAGTTTTTTTACATGATCAAATACAATATGAATATTCCTCGAAGGAAGTACAATAAAAATACAATAAGAATATCTTCCGAAGTTACATTCTTCAACTATGTCGCTTCCGCTTGGTTATTTGTGGCCAATCCCAATCCCCATTTGAAGTACAAGTTTTCCTTTCCATTGGGATCAAGGTTGATCCCCCCCCCCTCGAGCCTGCCACCCTTGCATTACCTTTCGAGGCTTTATCAAAGAATAGAATGTTTGTTCTTTGTGATTGCTGCCATTCTCGAAGTTCTTCATCTATGAAATTTAGTTTCCAATTAAGATAAATGTGAGGATTTGAGGGCCTCTTTTGGATTGGGAGGACATCTAATAGATCCTTTATCCAGTCTCTTTCAAGTTGATCCAACAATTGAACATTTTGTATTTGATATCTTTTATTCAAAATATTGTCTTTCAATGGCCCACAAGTTTTGAGAGTTGTTCTTCTCGCGGGTTCCCTTTGCCTCTGAAATATGTTTTCTTTTTTATCCAGCCAAACCTTCCAAAATAGATATTTTAGGGTGGCATTCTAAAGTCTCTTAAGGAGGGGTTTATTTTGAAAGCTTCCCCTGTATTACTTTTGTCACGAAGTAAACATGTCCTTGCAATTTATTGGCATTGTCCACCACTCTCGGATTTCCAAGAAGGCCTCCTACCAAACATTCAAAGTGTAAGGCAATCTATAAATAAATGTTGTATTGTTTCTTCTATAGAGTGACACAAGTTGCACCAAGAAGGACCCTGTATCCTTCTCTTCTTGAGATTTTCTATGGTTAAAATTTTGTGTGCTAGCACCCAACACAATGTGTTGATTTTGGGAATGTCATCTTTGTGCCAAATTTGCTTCCATATTCAAGAATTTGGAGGAAGAGGGAGGGTGTTTAACTCCACTGTATACCTCGCATTTACTAAATACCCCTATCGACCCCAACGTCGAGAGTTCATGCTACTGTTTAGAGGGGCACATCCAGACAACTCAACTTATAGCATGTCAAGTAAAGGGCGTAATTCTAAAGGAAAATTAAAGTGTTTCCATCCATTCCATCAATTACTCTCCCCATTCCACAAGGAGATGTCTGTGAGATTCTTGATTCCCTACTCATCCATCCAATTTTTTAGAGGATTGAGAACTTGATTGGTCTTCATAAGCGGCTTTCTCATCATACTATCACTCCAAATTTTGATAGTTTTTCCATTTTCTAGGAACCAAGTCAATTTTGATTGAAATATTAGAGCTTCTGATTTGAGAAGTCGCTAAATTGAGGAACCTTTCTTCTTCGATAAGGGTTTATCTATGTGACACTTCTTGCTACTTGTGAAATTTTTTTTATGGAGACATTTCTTTCACCAATCTGGCTTCCCTGTGATCATTCTCCACAAAACATTTGCACCAAGGGCTCGATTCATGAGAGATGGTTCATTAATCCCCAAGCCTCCCTTATTTTTGGGTGCGATTATTGTATTCCAGTTGACAAGTGGAATCTTCTAGTGTTGGATTTCCCTTCTTGCCAAAGAAATTGCCATATTTCCTATGTGACTTGAGACAACACTCCTTTTGGGGCCAAGAGGACGAAACATTTGTATATGGGCAGCGTTGAGAGGACTGGCTTGATTAGTACAATGCACCCGTCATGATTGAGCCATTTTGCTCCCCATTTCTCCAAGTTCCCTTTAATTTTCCTATGATATCACTCCAAATTTCTAAGGAGGGAGAAGAGAAGGAAATTGGCATACCTAGATAATCGAAATTCTTCCAAGTATTGGTATAGGGAAATCTCATAATTTTGGCAATGTTGTGAAGAGCTGCTGTTATAATATTCCATTCATATATTTTACATTTTCCTTCATTGATGACTCCACCTAAAGAATCAAGAAAGATATCCAAGATTGGATTGAATTTGGGGGCAATCAATGTTGATGCTCCTACTTTTGTGGTCATTTGTTGGACATTAATAAAATTATCTTATCTTATCCTCCTAAGAGAAGTGTGTCAAAGCTTTGATGTCTCTTGTGATAATAATACTTGGAAGATTTCCAATTTATCTTTCACTTTCCAGTTTTCTACTCGGAGCTTCCACCATTATTATATACATGGATGGGGACAAAGGACATCCTTGCTGTAGACCTCTGCTTCTTTTGAAGGAACAAGTGGGCATGACATTGACCAATGGGGCAATCCATGCTCTACTGTAACAAGCCTTGATGGTGCTAATAAATTTATTATCAAAACCAAATTTACTCATTACTTTAAAAAGGACAATCTTACCCTATTGAAAGCATTCGCCATATCGATTTTGATTAGCATTCCTCTTTCCTTGTTCTCCTTGCTTGAATGAATTGCTTTGTGCACCATTATTATGTTGTCTATAATCTACCTGTTTTGCATGAATCCACCTTGGTTCTCTGATATTATTATGGGAATAATCTTCTTCAATCTATTTGCCATGACTTTGGTGAAGAATTTATAAGAGTTGCAGAGCGAGATTGGGTGGAATTTCAAGAAGGTCGTTGGATTAGCATCCTTAGGAATAAGAGCAAGGAAGGAAGAATTTGTTCCTCCTCCCATCTTTTGCTTCTTTTGTATGTAGGCATACATCTTTTTGACATCCTCCTTCACTATAGACCAACAAGCTCGATAGAAATGAATGGTAAAGCCATATGGTCCAGGGGCTTTATCAAGGGAAAGAGTCCATATTGCTTTGATAATTTTCACCTCTTCTATGCTCTTGTTTAAATCTGAGTTTAGATATTCTTTAGAAGGGAGGAATATGAGTCCACTGAGACTATTCTTTCTTCAATTTATAGATGTTGGAAATGGTCTTTGGTCGCCTCCTTTATCCCTACAAAATTTATTGTTTGGGATCCATCCGGTAATTTGATTTCTTTCACTTTGTTCCTTTGTTCTCTAACTTTTGCTTGTCTATGAAAAAATGTGTTTTTATCCTCCGATTTAAGCCAAATACTTCTAGATTTTAGTCTCCATTGCTCCTCTTCCTCTCTATGGGATTTGTAAATCTGGTAACCTATTTATTTTTCCTCATTCAACAGTTGTGTAGTGATCTCCTCCATCTCTGTAATATTCGTATCCGGATATTCTCATGTTGTGATTGTGTCTGAATCACAATAAGACTATTCAAGTGAATAGTCAACCAATAAGAAATAACTCCATTTGAAAAGAATAAATAATATTGAATATATATTGATGAGAGATGATTACATTACAATTTGATGGACCATTTAAATATGGTCTTATGTGTATTTTCAATGGAAAGGTATGTCTCTATCTATTCAATTAATTACATATCAATTTTATTTAATCTTTGTTTAATTACTTTTCTTTTATTATTTAATTTTTGTTTATGATATGTTTATATATTATTTTATTTGTTACATGACCTTCCTCTTCATAATGCTTTGTCCTCAAAGCATTGGTGATGGAGGTCGCATTTTTCTTTGTATATACCTTATAAAATTTGTTTATAATTTTAATATACTAAGTAAAACCATGTGCAGTTTCATAAAACCATGCGTGGTTTCATAAAATCATGTGCGATTTCATGAATACTATTTTTTAACCTTTTTTTTTCTCTTGCGGATAATTATTTTTTCCCCTTCTTTGTAATATTTGTTTTCTTACTTTTTGTTCCCTTCTTCTTATTTGCAACGGAAATAATTACTTCTTTTCTCTTTTTTTTGTTTTGTTTTCCCTTCTTGTATTCTTGATTTACTATTGTCTTTGAATTTTGCAACGGAATAATATATATTTTTTGCCGGAATCAAGCCCAAGTAGGGACTCGGGCTTTCTTTGACGTTTGTGATTCGGATATTCTTATGTTGTGATCGTGTCTGAATCACAATAAGACTATTCAAGTGAATAGTCAACCAATAGAAAATAACTCCATTTGGAAAGAATAAATAATATTGAATATATATTGATGAGAGATGATTACATTACAATTAAATTGGTGGACCATTTAAATATGGTCTTATGTGCATTTTCAATGGAAATGTATGTCTCTATCTATTCGATTAATTACACATCAATTTTATTTAATATTTGTTTAATTACTTGTCTTTTATTATTTAATTATTTGTTTATTGATTACATTTCTATATTATTTTATTTGTTACAATCTCCATTTGCAATTGAATGGATTCCAGCCGGGCTGTGACTTAACTTTGAAGATGGGGTACTCACTTATTAATTTATACAATAATCAATGTGTATCCTATATTTGTCCACTCCTTCCAATCAACAAATAATACCTTGCACAGGTAACTCTATCAAACGGGGAAGACTACATTATCCAAATTGTACCTTTTCTAGCCACTCTTGCCAAATTTCGATAAAACAATATGTTGCGTTCTAATTGATCTAGCAGGAAACACATCATTTTGAGGTTATAGATCGATCTAGAGATGCCCAAAATCCTAGGGCAGTGGGGAAGTGTGAGCAGATCATGTTTCTAGGGTGGAATGTGGATTGGCCTTTGTATTTCTGTCAGAAACATGCTGGAAATGGCTCATTTTATATAAAATTTAGCCAACACTCTGTCAAACTCGCACCTGTTGTGTTCAAGTGTATTAGGATTACACTTCTAGAGGCAACTTAGAAGAAGAAAATAATGTTGTGGGAGCAATTTAAACTTTGAATATTGGTATTCTTGATTCATTTTGCACAAAATATTGAATATTAATATGTTGGAAACTTGTTATGAAAAACTGTTCTTCACTGGGGGGAAATTCTACTTGGTTTGCCAGTAAGTTTAACTTGCATCATTAACATAAGGGAATGAAATTTGCTGAAACACAATTAGTAAGAATTTTCTTATATTATTTTCAATAGCTGAGCACCTTGCCAATAATGTCTTTACTTTATCATCTACTAATCTTGATTTCATATTTCATATTCTAGTTAGGCATGATTATATATATCATTGACGCTTGTTTCCTCTTCCAAATTAAACCAACATAGATCCATCTTAAAAGGGATCTACCAAGCGTCGAGAGGGATCAAATCTTTTAGGTGCAAACACCTTTTTAGATTGCAAATGAAGGGTTTTAATTTATCTAATTTGTGAAGTTTTATATAAACGTTGTAAATATTTTAAATCTAATTTGAGCCGACATGTTATTTTTTATAATATTTAATTATTTTTTAAAAATGACACATGTCAACTCTAGGATGAGCACGGTATGAGTTACTCATCCCCTACTGGGTTGTAGAATGTGCATCTTCGGTGCAATGACATTTGCACTGAGCCTGGGAATCCAAAGGAAAATATGGATATATAGCATGTGAACGTCTTGTATTTGAGTTATAGCCTCTTTTTTGCATTTTTTTGTTATCATTTGTAGAATATTTTGAACACTATATATGTTTGTAGAAACTAAGGCATCTCAGCTCTTCCCTCAGAATTTATGTATGTAACTTGTGTGAAGCAATTTTCATATGAGAATTGAGTTACAATTGTGTAGGGCAGTAAATTCTTAAAAAATGGCACCAATTTATTAAATTTATCTTTTGAAGAAAGAAATTTGCAGTTATAATTAGCTTTCTACAAGTATTGGCTGTAGGCGTGAATTTACTCTAATATGACAGACATATGTTTTTGAAAACCTTGGTATTGATGTCCAACATATTTCCAACAAGGCTAGTTGTGCTAGGAAGATTAGGCTCTGTAGTTTTTTAATTCACCACCTATTTTTGGGGGAAACTAGGAAAACTGGGAGGGGAGAAGGATAGGCCACTAAGTAAATTAAGAGATTAACTCATCTTAAGATGCAAGGCTATAGGGTACGGATTTGGTTATTTTATCAAGTTTGTAACAACCAATGAATATAGTAAATAGAAGTTGGATAAAGGAAACGAAATAGGAAAAATAAACTAGGGTATTGAACCCTTGCACTTTATTTGATCTGCTTAATATATTGAGGAAATGAGTAAATTTGAAAATGAAAGCAACAAACAAGAAGCACTAAGGTTCTTACCCTTTTCCTTTGATGTCAAGCAATCAAGAAGATCTAGGGTTGATTTACATCCTATGCAGGGGGGAAACTTGAATTGTGTAAACCCTAAAAAAGTTCTAAGCTAAATTAGGTTGTTTGAATTTTAAAGGTAATAACCAATGAGCAATCATAGAGGGGTAAGGAACTCCTTGTGTACTTATTATTTGCTTCTCCCTTGCAAGCACAAACAAGGGTCTCCTATGTCCATATATGGATATGAAACAAAGATGAAATAAGCCAACTAAAGGAAAGAAAGATTTAAACAAAACACAACTAATATTAAAGAATCTTTTGTTCCCTTTATGAGGTGTATCTCATTTTTGCAAGTAGTGTTGAAGCTTCTTTTGAGATGAGGAAGGATGAAAATTCAACCAAAGTGAGAAATACACATATCTAAGCCATCAAGAGATGAACTCTCCAATCCAAAAGCAAAGAAAGGAAACCAAATACAACTAAGAGAGATTCTAGCAATAAGAAAACTTTTCACAAGGTGATTAATGATGGAAAGAGACATGCCTAGTAAATCCAAGATCACATTTCATAGTGTAGGGTTGCCCAGAACCCTATTTAGTACCATTTAGGTAGAGAGAACTCAAAACAAATAACGAGGGGTATTATTGATAGATAGGTTTGGTGGTAGCATAGCTTCTTGAGGCAAAAAAGGGTAATGTTGTATTCCTTCCATCTCGGTCAAGCCATAGTTTCTCTTTGTCTAACTCTAGTGTCAAAAGTGAACCATGGGTAATGGGTCTCTATGTTGTAGGTTTGTGCAAGCAATGTGTTAGGGAGCATGGTATGCCAAGGCATGACAATATGTGAGGTTCACACAAACCACTCTAACTTGAGGAAAGATTAACCAAGCAAAACATGTAAAGAACCCCATCCCATGAGTTGGGGAATACTTGTGGACCTAAAAGTGTGTTTTTCTCACAAATTCATGTTGTTTGGTGCATGGGATCCAAAATTAGTAAAGTTATTTAGAGAAAAACGCAAACAAGGTGGAAAGGTGGTTCATTATGATCAATTAACTGTCCACAAGTGAAAGAGACCAAGTGCTTAGCAATGGAATCCTTCCATGGAGTTGAAATCAAATGGGAGGCCATACTCATCATATAGGTGTATAGGAATCCTTCATGTCATCCCAAGGCCCATTTTGTGTATGGCTAATGTAGAGATGCAAAAATATACATCCTGTCATTATACAGGTTAGCATATGGCTAATACGTAGTGCAAAATCCATACTATAGATTTTGTCCCATTTGCAGAGTGGTGTTGTAATGGATCGTGAAAGATGGGACTTGAAGTGAAGTATTATCTCCAAATGCAAAGAGGAAAAATGATTAGAACCTTAACAATAATCAATAATAAAGCATAAGTAGTCATAGTAATTAAAAAATAAAATAATATAAAATATCTTAGTGCCTTCTCCAAAGTTCACTCTGTTGCAAAGTATAATTCTAGCTGAAAATGAATACTCTATAGATTAACAGGTGAAACACATACAACAAATTTTACATAAAAAATGGAAGAAAGGAATGATAGAGAGAAAGGTGAATGGGATTTGTGAACAAATAGGTTATTTGAGAGGTTCATTTACAACATTGCGTACTCCTCCAAGGAAAAAAGATAAATGCCATAAGTCCAGAGGTTGGCGACCAATGGAGAAAACACCATCAAAGATAGCTACAAACACGCATGCAAAGGAATCATGGCCTTCTACATTAGCTCTAATGCCCATCCCTTATTTTGATGGTTGTGATGTGAATATGAACTTGGTGCCTTCCTTTGCTATGTAGGTAGTCTCATGTTAGAATCCCTTGCGAGGGTTGAAAGGTATGATGATTCAAAGATTCGGATCTAGAAAGGGAAACAATATCTCCACCTAGTTTTGAAGTATCAATATGCCTAGAGCTATTTGATTAACACAAGATATTTGCAAAAGATCAAACACCTTTAGAAGCTGCTCACACAAACATATCACAACTCAACACTCCGGGTTTTTACGTGGTTAAAATCCTCGAAGTGGGAAACAATCCATGGCCCCAACCAAATAGCTACTCGAGGAAATATTATTATGCAAAAGAAAAAGAATGTTACAATTAATTTCTCACAATCGATCATTGAGCAAATGACCCTCCATGCTCTTGAAATACAGATCATGGACCTATTATCACATTTTTAGTAGTTAGGGGCTACTACTCATTTTGCCAGACTAGATGACAGTCATGAGCCTAGTCCTTACACTTGAGATATTTTGCATCAGAGGATATCAGTGGTGGATGATCTATAACATCACATGACCAACTGGACTATGCAAAGGGCACAACAATAGAGGGGCCACCCATTGTCACTTTGAGTCTTCTTCATGACCTCCCTTGTCATACATTTTGAGCCTTGGTTCAATGGAGTAAAGCAATATAGTTGGATCTTATCTTTCCTTGCCATGTAGAGGCATCAGTGTCATCAGAGGTGGATTTCAGTTTGTAGTTGCAACTCAAAGCAAGTATATGGTAGAGGTTTCCTCTAGATTTCATGGTATTTATTGCTATTTTGACTATGTTAGACCTTACAATGCGTTTGTAGCAGGGAAAGCTCTAATAAACATAATTGTTCTGTATAAAATATTTATTGATTGAATATGAATGAAGATAAGATGATTACAATTCCTTTCTGATGGTTTACCTATATAGGCATTGACTGGTCACGAAGGTGAATAGGTATGACCCTTGACCTTTCATTAATTACTCATTATAGTCATTAATCATTATTTATCTACGTTTATTATTATTTATGTTTACTGTTTAATATTAGTCGCTAATTTATATTTGTTACATTGCCACCCCCTTAAGGCATGCTTTGTCCTCAAAGCATAGTAAATTGGGTTCTCCCTAGTTGAGCATGCTTCTTTGGTGGCATCATCTTTGACTTTATCTACCTTTAGGAGTTTGTTGGAGCTTCCTATCTGAGAATTTGCAAGATTCCTTTGTAATTTGTGCATCATATCTTGAAGTTTTTTTAGTTGGGTTTTTAACTTAGGCTCTTGTTGCTTCTTGGGTGTCAACTTGTTTTGTTGTTCCATGTTTTCCATAGCTTCTTCCCTTCTTCCTTGTTGATTCGCTTATTTTTCCTTGAGGATGGAACTTTCATTTCCATATAATTTATAATGTTTACTATGAAGGTGGAATTCCATGTATTGTTCTTTGAGATTAGTGGAATAAGTGCCTAACCGCATCAACCATTCCGCACCTAGCACCATGTCCATCCCATCAAGTGGTAGTGCATAAAATCTTGATTTGATTTTTAGGTCTTGTATTTGAATAGAAATTTTATGACATCTTCCCTTGTTGTTGATGTGATGTCCATTAGCAACCTTAATACTGAGATCCCTTATGGGGTACACAAAAAGGTTTAACTCTTTTGCGACATTAATGTCTACAAATTTATGGGTGCTACCAGAATATACAAGGATTGTTAGTACCGTTTTTAACACGTTGCATGAGTTTCAGTGTCTTGGGATGTGAGTTTTTGGTTTTAACTGTAGACGAAATCGTCTTTTTTTCTGCTTCTTTTCTTGGAACCTTGACCTCATTAGTCTTCCTACAATGAGGGGGAACATATTTGGTGGTTACTTGTGTTTCATTTATTTTTAACATTTTTCCTTTGCGATACATCATCATCACCATTACTGAATCATGTGCATGAAATTGATGATAGTGACACCTTTCGTGGTGTTTCATCATTTTCTAAATTTGAGTTATATGCCAATATGATTTCGTTTTCTGGTTTTGGAACTTCTACTTGTTTCCCATCGATTATTCGATAATAGCATAATGACGCATATTTACATCTATGCCCTGGAGTCCAGTGTTTTCCACATTTACGATAGGGGTTTTCCTTCTTTTTGTCTTTTTATGAATGGACATATTTGTTGTTATCTCTTGACATGTTATAATTGGATGACTTTGTCATAATAGTAGCCCCATGTTGAGTATTGAGATTTCTTTCGATTATTTTTTCCATACTTCTGGCCTCCACCAGATTCCTTGGTCTTGAAAGTTTTAGCTCACTGCGGATAATGGAATTCAACCATGAAATATATAGTCTCAGCAATTGATCATCTGTAAGGTCAAGGAATCTTGTAGTTAGGACTTCCCATTCATGGATATATTAATTCATTGTCCCTGTTTGTTGCAAATGAGTGAACCTCGTAAAAGTGTCGTCTTCTTCATCGTCGTGAAATCGCTTAAGGAAGTCTTCTGTGAACATTTTCCAATTTACGGAGGATCCACTGGTTTTCTTAGACCACCAAGTGAACCAATCATACGCATCACCTTTTAAGTACAAGGATTCCATTGATATTTTTTCTAGTTCAATAGTAGGTGGGTTCATAGCTAGGATCCCTTCCATTTTATTGACCCATGCGATAGCTTTCTAGTCGTCTAATCCATCATACTTAGGAACCTCAATCTTGATCTTATTCTAGTGACCTGTGTTATCTTTACATCTTTGATGACCTATATTTTGGTTTTCGGGGCTTGATGGTGGTCTTTTATTTACTTACTAATGGTTGTGTTGATAATGCATCTACCCTTTTTGTTAGGTCAACGAGTCTTTGTGCGTGGTCACAAATTATGCCCATTAATTCTTCCTTATCCTCGATCCTTTTTTAATTCTTCTAACCAAAAATCTTCATATTGTTCTTCTACCTTCTTAATTTTGTCACTGAAGGAATTATTCATGGACTCTATTAATTTATCGAGTTTGTCGCTTAGTGCCTTTAGTCCATCCTCCAATCTTGTTTTACTATTTTCAACATTACCGAGACGATGTCTTATGCTGTTGACTTCATCTCTATATTGGTTTAAGTCGATGTGTAATTTGTCAGTATTCACTATTTTAAGGTTAATCTTCTTTGTGGACCCCACTTTAATGTGTAGAATTTTTTTTTTTTTACTGTTATATTTTTTATTATAAAGTTTTATAAATTTTACATTATATAAAGGCCTTATTTATATATATATATATGTATATTTGACTTTATATAAAAAATATATATATAAAGTTACCTTTTAAAAAAAATTAAAGTTTTACCTTTAATTTTTCTTTATAGCCAGCCAACTTCTTTAATTGAGTACAGATGAGTGGAATAATTGTGTGCGGACACCAATGGAACATCGTGGATGTACAGAAAGACATGAAATGAAGGGCGTGGTTGTACGGAATAGTGTACGAGTGTGATGTAAAGATTAAAAGGGTACGAAATTATGCATATCAGTGGCTGTGCAAAAACATCAACGTACGGGAGGATTTCACTTTTTATTAATTTACAAATTTTCATTTTAAATTTTTATATAATTGCATATAGTTTTATGAAGTTTAATTATTAAATTGATTTTAAAACAAATAAAAATTTACATTTTAAATTTTATAAATTATATATTTTTTTATTTTTTATTGACTATTCTTATTTTTGGTTGGTTAGCAGACTTGATTTGACTAATAAGCCCTGCTAGGATGTGACTTTTCTGAAATTAAAAATAAAAATAAAATTTATAAAAAATCTAATTGAGACACCCGTAAACAAATTAGCCCTGTAAAAAAACACCGACAGCTGTCAGCATCCTTGTTATCAATCTAGTTAGCTCATCGTACGTAAACAAATTATGTGACATGACACCGTATGTGATCAACTGCACGCTTTATCTCTTCTCATTCGCCAGTCGTCACTGTCTAGAATTACGTAAACAGCTTAATGCCAGATTCACTCAAATACTTTATGAATTCCTTCCTGTCCCATATTTCAAATCCGGAGGTTAGGCCTTGGGTAGAGGGTGGCCCACTTACATTGATTCTTGAATTATGACAGTGCACGCTTTATCTCTTCTCATTTGTCAGTCGTCACTGTCTAGAATTACATAAACAGCATAACGCCAGATTCACTAAAATACTTTATGAATTCCTTCCTGTCCCATATTTCAAATGCGGAGGTTAGGCCTTGGGTAGAGGGTGGCCCACTTACATTGATTCTTGAATTATGACGGTGACGAGCATTTCATTATTTCTTGAATTATGATGAAATGCTCGCCAGGTTTAGTCGGAGGATGTGCCCCTTAGCCAGCAAGTAATGTCCACGTGTTTTGTGTTGATCTAGGATCAAATTCCATGACCGTATGCAAATATCCCAAATATCCCAAGGTTTCGAAATAATTTATTTAAAAGGTATAAACAACTCTTTTAGCACGAAAACGTTTTACTGTTGGGTTACTTTCAAGATTTCATTTTGTAAAGAATAAGTCACAAAATAAGTCGTTAACAAGTAGACTTTTCATTCTTATTAAAAACTTATAAAAAGCAATTTGGAACTTGGAAAAATTATAATATTTGTTTACATAATTATTAATTCCCTTCAAAGAGTCTCTATCATGTATGTTAAACCTCGGTGCTAAACCAATTTCATACATTATTTATTATACCTGCTGAAGGCAAGTATATAGCAATCTTCAAAACAAACTATTCATCCCATACTTGTAAAAACACTTTAAAACTATCAATGACTTGGAAATTAAATTTATATAGTGTTCATCTATGTTGGGGAGAAATATATGATCAAAATAATAAATATATTATTTTTCAAAATTATGAAATCTTGCCGACATTTATTAATTTTGTATTGAAACCATTGGAAGAGTATAACTATTTTCTATCACAAAGTCCCCATATAATGAATATGAGCTAGAGTATTTATTCTTTTAACTTGCTTTAAAATATATTTTGTAATGAATTGTATTTTTAATAAGATAATGAGTTACACGGAAGGTTGTAACATTGTTACTAACTTACATCAACATAAATTCTTAAAAGACCATTAATATTTAATGTCAATTTGCAATAAAATAATTTACTTAATTTCAACTTTTTTCAAAACAAAATATTTCCTCTCAACTAATTCCACTCCACTTTTACTTGCCTCGATTAACGTGCTACCTACAGTTAATTAAGACTTCTGCCTACTTTAATATTATTGTAACAAAAACCATTCATTTTAATTGCCAGGCATTGTCTCTCCTCTGCCTCGCATGTCCTTTAGATCTTTCCATTGCTTTTCTTTTAAATCTGCCCCTAACTTTACTTTTCTTTTACGTATTTTATGAAGGGTAAGTGAGTTTGTCTAGTCTAGAGGTGGGGCTAACATGATTCTTGTTTTCAAAAAATCTAGTTCAAACTGTCAATTACCAAAGCTGGATTGATTTGAATACTTCAACGCAAAATCCGGATGATAACCAATAAATACATACTTGCCTCCAATGTTTGAAATATGGTTGGGTTTCATAAATTAATATCTCTCTCCAAAACACGTTGCCATCATAAATTTTTCTAGAAGAGTTTGTCCACATTTATAAACTATTATTTCTAAACTATTTCCATCTTAATTTTTACTTTAGGACTATATACAATTGTTAATTAAATTACTTATAAACTATTTTCTTAACTTCCTTATAAATTATTTTCAAATGGCAGGTATAAGCAGTTTTGCTGCTATTTCAACTTGTTTATATTTTTTATTGGTGATCATGATGTGTTTTTGGTTGATTATCAGTGGGACTTGTACTTGGATTTATATAGGTGCACTAGTTATAGTTTCATATACATGCTTTGTTTTGGGTTAATTCGATGTAATGTGTAGATCAATTCCCTCACTCTTGGTTTCATGCATAGCCTTCTCCACATTATCCATCTCATCCATTTGTTATGATATCCCTTGACTTGGACTTGACTGATCAACCTAAGGACCTTCCACTCTATGACCTCTTTGATTGGATGACCTCCATGTTTTCCCCTGGTGTCTCATCTCTGGAGTGTGTGGAAAAGCTATAGACCTGTTGATCTTTCTCGTCTTGTAGCTCAGGATAATTGAGTGCATTTAGGTAGGCCTAGTCACTGGAAGTGTATCCCTTAGATCGAAACAAGTGCTCCCATCCTTGAAATTAGTTAGTGGCTAAAGGAGTAGGTACTCATTTTTTGTATGATGTTTTGTATACTTGCTCGTAAAAAGGAAATATTGTGGCAACTCTGTCGGGGCTATAGACAATCGCTAGGAGTAGAGCTGAGGTCATGTTAGAAATGGATCCAAGAAGGCTATCCAAGGCCGGTACCTTTGGAGGTTAGCTAACTAAAGGACTGCAAAATGCAAATGTGCTTCAATGAGATATCCAAAGAAATGCAAAATGTAAAAAATGAAATGAAATGAAATGAAAGTCAAATGAAATGAAATGCAAAGTATGAAATTGTGAAATAAAAATGGGCTTACTAGAGTTGAAAGGGTGCCTTACAAGCACTTTATCCATTTGTGAGACACCATGCTTCCCCAGTGTTCATCATTCCAACAAATGTCACATAGGTCCTTGAAACCCCCTATTCTCCAAAGGTAATTCAAGTCTTTGTTATAGTCAACTTCACTTTTACCAAACCTATGACTATCATCCATTCCATATCACCCAAGAGAGGGAGGATTGATCTATAGATTACATTGTAATTAATGTGAATAAGAGTATGTATGTAGAATTGTTGTGTTTGCATTGTGTCGCATTGAGTTATGGTCTTGTTTATGTTGTTTTTGTATTGATCACCACTTGTATGGCATAAATTAACGCCTACTCATTTACCAATATTGATCATGATGAGAATATTAACACCTCTTACATGCATCAGTCTTGATTATGTGCTTATATTGAGCTTTGGTTATATTTTGAACCATATTTTGACTTTTTGACTTGGTCAAACCTTGGTTTGAATTCATCAACATGTCAAGTCAGCAGCGGGATCCCACTACAAGTTACCAGTATTCATATCATTTCCATTGGAGGCCAATTGGACACCTCTAAGTATTATTTGTTGAAGAAACCGCTTAACTTATCATTTTTATAAAGGCTGGGAAAAACCATTAAGCTTGTTTTTATTAAAATATTTGGAGTTGGCTTCACAGGGATCATTGTAGATTAGTCGGCGGCATACGAGTAGTGGACCCTAGTGTTTTTTAAATCTTCTGATCCATGTTTGCATCCATATCGACATTCTGTGCAAGGAAAGATCTAGATTTGGGCAAATTGAAGATTTATTATGATTTCCAACTAATTAATTAAAAATTAAAATATGACCAAGGTTTGAAATGAATGACTTAGGACTAATGAATGGAAAAAAGTGACTTGGGTTATGTTATGATGACCCCCTAGATGATTTTGGACCACTTCTCCTAGCACTTTCATATGTTATCATGTTGCATGCTTCATTTCCCCCATGGGGGGTGCACCTTTCTCCTAGGGAGGGCGACTTTCTCTTTTGATGACTTATATATTGAGCTAGATGTTGATGTAAAAGTGATTTACTAATCCCTAGGGGTGAATTGAGTCCCCTAGGATGTTATTTGATGTATCTCACATCTGTTTCTATCATTGTATCATGAGCATAGGAGGTAATTTGCCCCCCTCACCTAGGTTTGACATTTCTAGCTTGTAAAAATTAAAAAGTGAGATTAAATCTCCATCGTTGATCATTGTATTGCGTCTTTTAATCTCAACCATCCCCATAAGGATCCATTAGGGATTTTGTTCCTCTATTAGCTATAAAAGAGAAAGAGCTCCTCATTTGTAAGGGGTTATTGGCTCTTCCATTAAAGAATAATAAAAATTTCTCTTGTGCAAATCTTTGTCTTTGGATTGGCATGTTTTGTTGCTCTTTCTTTTTGAGTTCCTTCTACTACTATATATTCAACCTCATTCCATATCCAAGCAACACTTTCGTGAGATTTTGTGCTTTGCAAGAGGAGGAGTGATTTCACCTGACGTCTAGGGTGACTTGGATGTTGTGGGTGGCTTGCTTCTGTGATGGGGGGTTTTCTATGAATGAAAGGATTTTTCCTCTTGCCATCTTGTTTCTTACTTTCTCTTCATGTTTCTCATGCAAAGTATATTTTTTATTTGTGAATTCCAAGTTGATTATTAGCTTTGGGTCTATGTCTCACTAGTTTTTCTCTTGGGGATTTACAGGTCGATTTTTCTCTCAGGGATCAAGGTGATTTGGTGTGGATATTGTTGGTGATCTATTTGGTATTCTTGAGTAAGGAGAAAGGCCCCGATATATCATCTAGTGCTAGGATGTATTTGAATCTCTTTAGAATAGCCTTTGGAATCCATTTGTCACAAAAAAAATATTTTTCTTTTAATTTTTTTTGTAGTTTGCATGTCTGATTCGACCAATCATTTCTCAACTTGGGTAATTTTATTTTTGTATTTGGGGAAATTTTTTAAGTATAGTGAATTCATTAAAGACTCCATCTACTCGGGATCTAAGGCACTGAGACCAATTCACTCAAGTGGGTTCTGGGTCATTTTACCTTGCATGCATCTCACTTGTTGTCATATGTTCTAAGTGAATCATCATTTGTGGGTAGCAAGTCAATTTGAGTTAGGGTTTCAAGTCTAAATTAAAATCCCTCTCTTTTACTTGTCCATTTCAGAGCTTGATCATTTTATAAAGGGAAACTCTTGGAATCATTTAAACCCTAGCACTTCTTCCTAGATCTCCTAAACCAACCCATTATTGAGTAACTCCTTGAATTGGATTGCATTTGAATCACTTATCTAAACCCCCTAATCAATCCACTTAAACATAGCTCAACAGTCATTTTCATTATATCTAGGAATTTCTTCTCAGGTTACTCATTTCTTACTTGTTAAACCTTCACTAGTATCATGTAGCTAAAAGGGGTTGGGTATCTAAGCCTAATTCAGGACACCTCCCGTGGCTAGTCTAGTTCACCTTGAGTGGATTAAGAAGCCTAAAGAGAGGAGAAGCCTATCCGAAGTGACAACCAATAACATCTTTGGGGGGTATGATTCTCGAGATATCACAGTCTTAGTGACCATCATTCTCTACCATCCTGGATAGGATCATATATATGGGTTACTACATAAATTGTGATAACGGGACCAATTGGGTGTTAATTCATGGATTAATTGCCGTTAATATCAAGGTGAGAATGAACCGTCAGATCACTCTATGTCTAGAACATATCATGACTGTCATATTACATTTGTACAAATGCGTACTAATGCACACTAAACAAACACACTTTACCTAAAAATACATTATACCAAGTTGATCTTAGCTAACTCCTAAATTTCTAAATATCCTAACAAGAGCTAATAGAACTTCCTAACAAAATCTAATAGAACTTCCATTAGCTGCAAACCCTTCATTGGAATGGAGAGATATTATAAAGGAAAAGGGGGGTCACAAAAATCTATTGTTTCTTTTGATTCATAGTGAGTAGGATTCAAGAGAAAGATGCCTACCCATAAAAGTCACAAATGTAAAAAGGTTAAAATGTAACCTTAGTTGAGTCAATTATGCAATTCTAGACTTTGTTAATTATAGGTAATTATTTTTTTGTACTTTAAGATAAATTAATTGTAAAAAATTATATGTTCTTTTTTAAGAACATAAATCTATGTTTTAGACAAAATGATAATCTACAAAATAATAGTGATAATAAATCTTTGATTCATACAAAATGATAATCTAAAAAAATATGGATCTATATTTTAAATAGTTTCAATGCTCTAGTTGTGATAACCATTTTTTTGTTTCTATGGATCCATCGATGAGGATAAAGGAGGATCCAAGATATTTGCATAAAAATGGGGTGATATAACTACTCAAAATTTAGTAAGTGAAATTACTTAAAATATGTTGAAATTGACGGAATTGGATGTTCAAAATATTAAAGATTGATTCAAAAGATATGAAAACTCTTACTACATCTATAGTTTGCAATCTCAACAAATAAACTCATGTTTGTTGTGATTCAAACTTATGTTTGTCGGATTTTAGGATGAAAATCACAAAATACTAGGAAAAAATTGAGACATTGTGTATTCATCTTTTTATAGAAAAATGTTTTTTTTTTTTTTTCCTCGGAAAAAATCGTAATTTTATTTCAAATAGATGAAAAAAATTACACTCTGCACATGTAGTAGAATCCTTGAGATCCCTACATTGTCACATATTTACTGTCCCAAATTGACTTCATATCTAAAGTCATACAACAAGTCACTGCTGACCATAGTTCCCGCATATATCCAAATATATAAGAACTATCACTAAAACAGAAAACAAAATCATCATTTGTCATCAAAAACTGAACTATTGCTCAATTCTGTGCCTCAAAAACCTCATGAAAGGGTCTATGATAATAGCTGAAAGTGCCTCCAGGAGAATGTATTGTAATCCTCCAAATACCAAGATCTAATTCCTGCTGCGTTGCATCCTTAGAGAGCTGATCAGCCATCCCATTCCTCTCCCGGTAAATATGGGTAAATGAAATGTGATTGAAGGACTGCTTCAACCGTATCACCTCCTCCAGGATAGGTGATAGTACCATCACATGGCAATCAGTGATCTCCTTAGCCCAGTTAATAACTACCATGGAATCTCCAAAAATCTGAAGTGATAGGCAGCCTTGTTCAAGTGCAAATAACATCAGAAGTTTAAGAGACATGAGTTCAGCGAAGTTATTTGTTCCTCTCCCCAATCCAGCCACCAGATGAAAATAATGATCCTCAGCTTTGTAAAGAATTCCTCCCCCTCCACAAACCGATCCGTGGTCCAATGAAGCTCCATCGAAAAAAGCCCATGGCAGTGATTTATCAATCTGTTCCTCACGCACAGAACGTGTACAAATCGCCTTGGCAGGGGCCGTGTAATGATGGAACACCGCTACAGCGTTAGCCCCTACAGTCTCCATCGGTACCCTGCGATCCTGGAAAATGTGCAGATTTCTGGTAATCCAGATCCCCCAGGCAACAATACACGGTATGGCGCATATGGAAGAATTACTGTGTAATGTCCACCACCCCTGGAAAGCCGCAAGGACTCTCTTGCCCCTCCACCTCATCTGCAGATGCAAATAATTGCTAATATCATCCCAAACCGCCTGTGTAAACCGACAATGTATAAATAAATGTGCAATAGTTTCTTCCGCATCCCGACATAGAGGGCAGATCCCCGGACCCTGGAGAAATCGTTTTTGCGGAATGTCCCAGGTAGGTGCCTTATTTTCAAGGATAGCCCAGAATAGTAATTTAGCCTTACTCGGACATCTTAACTTCCACAAATATTTCCACCACCACACTAATCCCCTGTTGTGTACATCCACATTAAGCAGGATATAACCATTTTTTGGTGTGTAAATACCCGAGGGATGGTGGTCCCAGATCAGTTCATCAGCCCTATCAGTCAGTCGAATATTTGTAATTCTTAAGAGCCGCAGAAAATCCTCCCAAGCCCCCTGCAGATCTGCATTGATCTCCAGTTGCTGTGCAGAGAACCACCCCTGATGCCAAAGAGAAGATGTTCCCGAATCCGCTATATCAGCCAGAAAATAACAGCCTCTAGCAGCCAAATAAGTCCTCAAGACCGCAGGGAGTACATGTGCACCCCTACAGCCAACCCAGGGGTCCATCCCAATTCGGATGAGACGTCCATTGCCAATCCTCCACACTAATCCAGATCCGACCAATGAGAAGTGCTGCACCACCGCCTTCCAGACCACAGAGCAATTAACCCTCGACTTATTGCCCAGCCTGATCCATTCGAGAAGAGTAAGAGGAGCAATATATTTATGATAAACTACTCTAGTCCAGAGACTTTGAGTATGGATAAGTCGCCACGACACTTTGGCCCCCAATGCTTTTGCAAACATAAAAATATTCTTTAACCCCCATCCTCCTAGTGCTTTTGGAACAGCAATTCTTTCCCATCTGACCCACACCAATGCCCTATGCTCACTCTTCCCCTTCCAAAGAAAAGCAAAACACAATCTTCGAATCTGCTCCAGAACTCCTTTGGGGATCCAAGCAAGAGACATCCAATACACCGGAATTGCTTCCAAAACAGATTTGACCAGAACCAGCCTCCCTGCCCGAGAGAGCCATTTGTGACTCCATCCATGTAGACGCTTATCCAATTTTGCTAATAACCAGTGCCAATCAGCCTTCAGATAAGCATTTGGTTTCAAGAGAAAGCCTAGGTATCTTAATCCATCATCAATATCCAATGTCTGATAAGGTAGTTTGTTAGCCAGTCTTTGAATCTCCAGCTCTGTTAAATTCGAGCAAGTGATAGTAGATTTGTCAATATTCACTAACATACCTGCTGCGACTTGCACTAAATGTAGTCCTTCAACCACCTTATCAATATCCTGTCTCGAGCCATCACAGAATATCAGAATGTCATCAACAAAAAGGAGATGTGTAATATACAGAGCCTGAGAAATGGATATTCCCTGAAAGGAACCATCCGCTTTTGCATTCAGTATAAATCGACTGAGTCCTTCAGCAACAAGGAGAAACAGCAGCGGAGATAGGGGACATCCCTGTCGTAGACCCCTTCCCGCATGGAAGAATGGACTAGCAGAGCCATTGATCAGTACAGCAAAGCTAACCGTAGTGATGCAGGCCATAATCCATCTAATAAATTCGTAGCAAAACCCCAGGTGAGTAAGAAGCATCCGGATATATAGCCAGCTAACCCTATCAAATGCTTTAGAGAGATCAATCTTAATGACGACACCCTTTTGTTTCTGCACTTTCAGTGTGTGTAAACCTTCCTGGGCAACGCCAATGGCCTCATGTATTTGGCGACCTTCCAAGAAGCCAAATTGCTCACAAGAAATATGCTGCGACAAAATATTCTTGAGTCTCCTCGCCATAACCTTTGATATGATCTTATAGATACAATTACAGAGAGAGATAGGTCTGAATTCATCAAAGCTGTCAGGCTTGTCCGTCTTCGGAATGAGAGCTATAAAGGTGGAGTTGAAGGGGCCATGGACAAAACCAGCCTTTCGCGATTCTTCCACCACATTCAATAATTCCTCCCCGAAGAAGTCATAGAATCCTAAGAAGAATTCTATAGGCCAGCCATCTGGCCCCGGGCTTTTATCTTTATGAAAGGATTGCATGACCAGTGAGAGCTCAATCGGCAGCACCTCCTCCATTAACCGTCTATTATCTTCATCCCCCACAAAGCGAGGGAAAAGCTGAGTCACCTTAATAACATCAACAATGGAGGCTCCAGGTTGAGCAGTGAATAAATCACCAAAATGTTTTACACCCAACTCTGCTAAGCCATCAAAGCTGGAGACCGGTTCCCCTTCGTCAGATAGTTCCCAAATAGTGTTGGTGAATTTCCTCCCCTTAGCGTATGCTTGAAAAAATTTTGTAATCTCATCACCACACTGAAGCCATATCGCCCTGCTTTTCATCCTCCACATCTCTTCTCTCTCACACAGAATCACATTCCTGCGTCTCTCCCACTCCACCAGTTCACCTTTCTGCTGTTCATCCAGAAATCCCATTCCCCGACTGTTAAGAATCCGATCAATATTCTGCTCAGCAGCCCGTAAAGTCTGTTCATCAATCGCCCTTCTATCATGTGCCCAGGAAATAGTGGCCTCTTTGATTCGCTTAAGGTTGTTTTGGAAGTGTGCACCTGCATGTATCAAAGAATCAAGAGGTCGATGAACCCACAGATCCTGAACCATCTTAAGATAATCCGCCTCCTTCAGCCAACTAGCATTGAATTTGAAAGGGCTGGGTGGTTTTTTCCTACCACCACGTATCTCCAGAAAGATGGGGCAGTGGTCAGATATCCCCCCTGACCCTACCCACTGCCTGACAATATCAACACCCAGTGCCAACACATCGGCCACCAGAAACCTATCCAGTCTCTTAGCCACCCGATGTTCCCCTGCTCTCTTATTCCTCCAAGTAGGAGTTAACTTGGGTGGTAAAATGTCGAGAAGATCCTTCCTAGCAAAGGCATGAATGAAATAATCTGCTAATGTATCCGGCACAGCCCGAGGTCCCCACACTTCAGAAGTCCCCAGAGTAAGATTGAAATCCCCACCCAAAATCACATCCTTTCCATCAAAAAGATCCATACATAACAAGGCGTCCCAGAATCCAACCCTATTTAAATAGGGCCCGTAAATATTGAGAACCGTGATCATCCTCCCAATCTCTGCATCCCAGACTTCCAAACCGATACCAGAAGAGATTCCCCAAGAACAATCACATCTGCAACTCTTAACCTTCCACCCCGAGGCCAGCCCTCCAGAGCGCCCCCGAGCATCCACTCCAACAAACTTCCATCCGGGAAGAAAAGTTTCTAAAGCCCGTACTACATCCTCACTGCCACCCAGAGTTTCTTGCAGCAGTAAAACATCCGGTTGATTAAAGTCTACCAGCCTCCTAAGCGACGATTTTTTAATGGGACTCGCCAACCCACGACAGTTGAAGGACATAATCTTCATATCAAACCCCCATCCTGGGCTTTCACTGCTCCAAGTGCCCACTTAATAGAAGATTGTGTACCCATCACTAAATCCACCTTTGCCCGGTCTTGTGCTTTAGACAAAAGGGATTTACGACCCCGACCTTTCCTCCCACCACTATTGGCCAATTCAGGGAGCCCCTTCCCCCCCATACCAGCTACAGGGATCTCCCTACTGCGAAGAGCATAACGAATACTACGTCCCTCAGAGCAGGTAGAATGTTTGTTGGATACAATGGACGTCGAAAAATCACAATCCACATCAGTCAGCACACAAGGAGCTACTGGACAAGGAGTGACCGTATGGGCAACAGGAGTAGACCCAATCCTACCGTCCCCCACAGCATCAGAAACATAAAAAACAGAAACAACAGGTGAAAATAAATGTGACATACCCGAGGACATCTCAGTTGAACCCCGTTGATTTATGGATAGCGGCTGATGCAAACTGGAAGTAGTCAATGAAGTTGGAGTCGCTGAAGCCCCCTCATCATCATGTTCCACACTCCCAATGAGCTCCTTACCTTTGATCACCGAAGATGGCTGCAAATCCGCTGAGCTATGCCTCCCACTGATATCAGCTGGTACCACAGAATCGTAGATGGTCCCCCTGTTAATAGCAGTCCCACCCCCATCATCCTCCACCACCTGAGAGTTATCCTTCGTCACAGGATCAGTACCCACTTCAGCTACCTCATCATTCTGTGGCTTACAATTCCGAAACGGTAAAGGACATCTGGCAACCATATGTCCAAGAGAGTGGCAGCGGTGGCACCGAAACGGCACACCCACATAATCCAGGGTTTGAACAAAGTCCCCCTCCTTGGATTGTACTTTGATCTCAGCAGAGAGTCCCAGCCGAAGATCAATATTTACCAATATCTTTGCCACCGTGTACTTGCCAGTCTCAAGATGGGAGGAATCTGAACACACATATTCACCAAGAAAATTCCCCATCGCAGCAAAACGAGATTCATTCCATAGATGCATTGGAAACCCGGGAAGCTTCACCCACAGCTGTTCTTTATCAACCTTCTTCGTTTTTGAGTCGAAGAATGGGGACCATCTTCGCAGGACTAGAGGAACTCCCAACATCGACCAATGTTGACTCAAAACAGCGTCGACCTCCCTATTGTTCATGAAAGTGAAGGAAAACCAACCCGTCGTCAGTACCCGGACTTCAGGGGCTGATGACACATGATACCTCCACTGCTCATCCGCCCATCGCTGAAGGAAACCCTGACCATATCTTCTGCCATGAACATGACCTACCACAGTAGTGAGAGAGAGATCCTCCGCCTCTTCCATTGTAACATCCACCCCAAGCACCAATTGATCCTGTCGCTTCCTTTCTTTTACCTTCTTAGCTGGTTTTTTAAGAAAGTTTTCCTTAGCAAAAGTCCCTGTCCGAGGACTAATCCTGCCAGTCAAGGTGGGCCCAGAAATGACCTCAGGCCCCCCGCCAGTCATGGAGGGCCCAGACAACACCCCCGACCGAGTCATCCCAGCATAGACCGCTCCATCAGTATGATTCCCACTGTCACCAACCCCAACACCCGTGTAACCTACGTCCTCTGCCATGCCAATCCCCTGCCAAAAAACTCAGATCCCGGAAGCCCTCAAAAGATAACCCCGTTCCATCAACCGTCTCAAGGACCGACCAGCTTCAAATTCAGCCTTCATCATCTTGATTCCATTGACAGTCGACCAAGAAGTTCAACCGCAAATCCGTTGCCAAAATAGAGCTTCATCAACTGAAACTACATTCCATTCAGCAGTTGTAATGCTGGCTCATTCAATGCTGCACCCCTCCTGGCAAGCACCGTAGAACAGTCAGCAAATGCGTCTCCTGTTCGATCCGCCCACAATATGCCTCCGATCGCATTCAATCCCATCAGTTTGCTAGCAAATAGCACCAAGAATCCACTACGGCTTGCTTGCTCCTGCTATCGTCAATTCCACAATCGACTTACCAGCTCGGCTTTCTTTCTTGCTCGGGCTTTCTTGCTCCTCCCTCCTATTATAGAAAAATGTTAATCCGTGCATTTTTATATATAAAAATAAGGTATTTATAAAGTGAAAATGTTTGTAACTTGTACCATCATTATTATAACAATCATGAATCATCAACATTCATTAATCTTTTGAGAACATTTATATTGGTAATTGATTGACATGTTTTTAATGAGTATATACTCAAATTTTGGGATTTTTTTATGGAGCATTATTAAAATTTAGTAATTGAAATGACCAGAATATGTTGGAATTGATGGAATTGAATGTTTAAATTATTAAAGATTGATTTGAAAGTTATGAAAACCCTTAGGGAATCCATAATGTGCAAAATCCACAAATAATTTTACCATTGTGCTTCAAACTCATGTTTGTTGGATTTCAAGATGAAAATCACAAAATATTAGGAAAAAATTGAAATATTAAGCCCATGAATATTTATATACCAAAAAAAAAGGTATTTATAAGGCCTTGTAACTTGTACCACCATTATTATAATGATCATTAATCATAAACATTCATTAATCTTTCAAGAACATTTATATTGGCAATTGATTTACATGTTTTTTAGTGAGTGTATACTTTATATGAGTTTTGTTAAAGTTGACCAACTTATAATTTAGGATTGTATGTTTATCGTGGTTTGAATCCAAATCATTAATATAGAGACCCTTTGTCATAACCACAAAGCTTTAGTGTCATAGGCTTGCCAGAACTTTGGCGATCATGTGGCTCCACTCGATTTTCTTTTCGAGTACTAGGATTCTTGAGACTACTCGTTGGTGGACTGCGCCTCTTCACTCATAGCTTTTCCATACCTTTCATCGTGAGTTACTTGTTGCTTGATCCAACCATGTCCAACAACCTTTCCTAACCTGCACTTGAACTTGGACTTAGGTGTTTGTTGTTTAACTTGGTTACACTTAGCATGTTATGTTACTTAACGAATATGCCATAACACATAAACAATAAACCACAAGAACAATACAAATATGTCAGGTGCCCAAATCGTGAACCAACAAGTCTTGTATTGGATTAGTATACAAATGATACAATGTAGAAATACAAAGGTGAGGGTTTACTAAGATTCCAGTAGACGAGGCTATTGATATCATAAGGAACATCATTAATTATGAGATAGCCAACTTGGTAAGGATTTGTTTAAAATCCACTTATTTAAGCTTTCAAGGTGAAATCTTTTAGCAAATTGAAGGAGTGGCTATGGGCTCTCCATTGTCCCCCGTGGTGGCAAACATATACATGGAGCACTTTGAAAACACATCAATCGACACTGTGCCGCTTAATCCCAAAGCATGGAGGATATTTGTTTATGAAACCAACGCAATATGGCCTCATGGAGAAAATCAATTGAGCTTGTTCCTAGACCATCTTAATAACCAATCTGAAAACATAAAATTCACCATGGAAGTTGAAAAAGAGGTAAAATTACCGTTCTTGGATGTCTTAGTTAGAAAGAGGGAGGACAGTTTGCTTTCCCACCAAGTCTACCATAAAAAAACTCACACGGATAGGTATCTGCATGCTGAGTCCCATCATCACCCAGCCCAAAAATATGGCGTCATTAGCACACTTTATACTAGGGCCTTTAGGGTCTCTGACCCTGAACACATTGATCAAGAATTGCAACATCTCTTTATGGTGTTCAGCTGCAATGGCTACCAGGATCACCAAATAAGGAAATACTTCCGTAAAGCCAAACAATATAAGTTTCAAACCAGCACTGATTACACCTGATACCCAAAAACCACTCTTCCTTACATTAAAGGAACTTCAGAAAAAATTGCTAAGATGTTGAGAAAAAGGAAGATAATTGTCACTTTTTCTCCTCCAAATTCCCTAAGAAAGATGTTGGACACGGCAAAGGATAAGGTTGATCCAAAAAATAAAAAGGGATTCTATACAATAGCGTGTTCATGTGAAGGAGTTTATATTGGTGAAACAGGTCGTCCATTTCAAGAAAGGTTGAAGGAGCATTGTGCATATATCGTCCATAATCGCGTTAATAGATCAGTCCTAGTGGAACACTCGGCAAAAACAGCACACCGGATTCGGTTAGAAGAGGCAATAATCATAGCTAGTATCAACCATCTCACTAAAAGATGCACAAGAGAAGCAATTGAGATCGAAAAACATGATAATACACTAAATAGAGATGAAGGATGGAAGCTTAGTGACACTTGGAATCCTGTCATTAACACACATAAGAGTCCTAAGAACACCCTTACCCATCTTGGTTAATAATGTTGATCTCATTGAATTTTCAAACCGACTTTCATGGAATTTAGGGTTGAAGTCAAATAAAGGGGATGTATTTATAGACTCATTTAAAGAAACCTTATTTCTTCGTGTCCACCTCCATTGTTTTCCTTTGGCAGTTGGCACCTAATGATGGGATTTGCATGAGAATCCTGAAACGTTGGGATACAACTCCGCATCGTAGGTTCCATTACTACATTCATTCTTCCTGCGAAAGAATGAATACAAGAATGGTTCCTTCTTACCGACACCCTCTTACAACAACAATTCAACCTGGGACAACATGCCCAATTCGCTCCTAGTTGTTGACACATTGTGCTTGTTGTCGGGTTTGCAATTGACACATTGTGATTATCATCAGGATTTCTACCGATGCACCATGCCTTTGGTCAAGTCTATGGTAGATGACTCTTCTTGCAAAGGCTTGTATCTCTCTCCACAGATCTATTCTCCCAGAAGTGTATTGTTGAAAACTCTTCATTCTCCTATAAGTTTGTTGTCGATAGCACTTGTACTTCAATGTATTGGGTTGCCTCCTGACATCACTCATCCACTAGAAAACTTGTTCCCCTAGCCTTTGTCGTGGAGAGTATGCATGTGGGAAACTCTTTTGTTAACAACCAAAATTTTCTCACCTGCCAAGTCAGTTGCATAGTCACCTTCATATGTCATTATTCCACCTCATCCACATTAATTTGGCCTTTGAAAATTAGTCAAAAATCCCAAAAATGGAAGGAAAGCCTCAAAAAAGAATTCATGATTCAGGTCGCTCTTAATCCCTCGATAAGAGCGACTCAATTCACTCATAATCCTTCGATATGAGCAACCTAAGTCTCACAAAAACCCAAAAAATGTGCGACCCAACAATTGGTTTACCTTTCGACTTCTTTTGCTTCATGTCTGGAAAAAAGAAGATGAATATGGCACGAGTCTCTACATAGGTGATGAGTCTAGAGTCTCAAACTCAGCCCTAGACCCTCGTCACCAGCTATAAAAGAGACACTGAGGCCCCTCATTCTACACGCAACTGTTAGTGTTTCATACAATTATAGAATAATAATTCAATTGCATAAAATCAATAGGATCACTGTTGAAATATTGTAATCTAAGAATATTGTATTTGTATTTTATTATTCCAGAGATGTTTCATTCCTCCGACAGGACTTTGCTATGTATCCGGATATTTTTATTCCTCTGAGAGAATGTGGTAACTAGGGTTATTAGATCTCCCTTGTGGGGTCGGCCCTGAGTTAGTTGTTTAGGGGTTATTAGACTCTCTTAGGAGAGGTCGGCCCTGTTAGGGTGAAAATTCAGTTAGAGGTTGAGTATAAATAGAGGAGGTGTGTTCCTCATTTATAACTCATTCACTCACTTATGATTGGCGCATAGGATAGAGAGAGAGATTTGCATAGGAGGAGAAGGAGCTCTTGTTGAGGACTACACCTTCGTATTGGTTGATTATCTATATTGAGGAAAGATTTGCTGGGTTTTCTACCCCATGAGGGTTTCCTAGGGTAAATCTTTGTCTATCTTGTGATTGTCTTTCTTTCAGTGATCTTGCTTGTAAATTTAGGCTAAACTTAACATGGTATCAGAGCTAGCCTGAATAGGACATCTTTCACAAGGTGAAAATACCTCTCTATCCTCCTCCGGTGAAAATTAGGGTTTTTGCAAAAGTTTGATTTTTTGGAATCTAATTGCATGGCTGGATAACCCTCCTCAAAATCGAATTTTTGAACCCTAGATCAAACTTTTTGAGTGGGTAGAACCTCAGGCTTTGTCAAACCCTAGTTTGACTTTTGGACCAGAAAAACTATGCACCAGTGAACTAGAAAAGCTGCGAACCTGTGCACCAGTAAACCAGAAAAGTGAAGACCAGAAAACCAAAAATTATGTTGCAAATCCGGAAGGTGAAAAGTTGAAGTTTCCAAGCAGAGCACACCAGTAATCTCAATTCAATCAAGCTCATCTCCTGGTAAGTATTATTCTATCTTTTGAGAAACTTCAATCTCTGTGACCTCTTGGATAAGATAGCTCCAATCACTAAGCTTGAAGACAAGCTAGAGGGTATATAGAATTTATGGGCATGGAAATATAGGATTGGTCTCATTCTTGAAGAGAATGATCTTGTCCAATATATCAAGGATGAAGTTGCAGAACCTACAGAATCTGAAGCTAAAGAAAAGCATAAGAAGGGCTTGATTAGACACCTAAAGACCATGACATGTTAGAACCACAAGAACCCCCTATCACAAACATATCAAGAAAGAGAAAGCCAACATGGGCTAGAGATATTATACTAGGAGCATAAAAGTATGGAGCTCCTGAATGCTCCACTAGAGTGAGCAAGAAACCAAATCCATTCTCCAACTATGTGGCTTTGATATGTGATCTTGTAGATCAAGAACCTACTAGTTATGAAGAGGAAGTTCATAAGAAAGAGTGGGTAGAGGCAATGATGGAGGAATACCAGTCAATAATGAAGAATGATGTTTGGGACATTGTTCCCAAACCAAAGGACAAGAGTGTGATATCCTCCAAATGGATATACAAAATAAAGCATGTTGTGGATAGTAGCATTGAAAAATATAAGGCAAGGTTCGTAGCCAGAGGATTCTCTCAGAAAGAGGGAATTGACTATGAAGAGACATTTGCACCAGTTGCAAGGTACACTTCCATTAGAACCATCATGGCACTTGCATCCATGATGAAGTGGAAATTACATCAGATGGATGTAAAGACAGCTTTCCCGAATGGTGTGATTGAGGAAGAAGTGTACATAGAACAACCACAAGGATTTGAGGTTGAAGATAGAAGAACCCACATATGCAAACTGAAGAAGGCTTTGTATGGGTTGAAGCAAGCTCCTAGAGCTTGGTATGGAAGAATTGACAGTTTCTTAACAAGCTTGGGCTTTACCAAGAGTAAAGATGATCCTAACCTTTATCTCAAGGTTATGGATAATGAACCTGTCATATTGTTGTTGTATGTGGATGATCTATTTCTGACTGGGAATGAGAAACATATTGTCGAGTGCAAGAAGAAACTCTCTGTAGAGTTTGAGATGAAAGATCTCGGTTTGATGCATTACTTCCTAGGACTAGAAGTATGGCAAGGCTCAGAAGGAATCTTTCTCAACCAGGGAAAGTATGTTGTGGAAATATTGAAAAGATTTGATATGTTGGAATGTAAATCCATGGCCACTCCCATGGATTCCAACTTGAAGCTGTTAGCGGATGACTCATCAGAGTTAGTGGATGTAACTCTGTACAGGTATATTATTGGGTCATTGATGTATCTCACAAACACTAGGCCAGATATATGCTTTGCTGTGAACACCTTGAGTTAGTATCTAGTGGAACCTAGACGTGTTCACTTAATAGCTGCAAAGCATGTGATGAGGTACCTAAAGGGTACAATAGACTTTGGTCTGTATTATCTTGGAGATCATGATTTCAGATTGTATGGCTACACAGATGTTGATTGGGTTGGAAGTGTATCAGACAGGAAGAGCACATCGGGTGGATGTTATTGTCTGGGATCTGCCATGATCTTGTGGTTTAGCAGGAAGCAGTCTAGTGTGGCCCTTAGCACAGCTGAAGCGGAATATATAGTTGCTTGCTCTGCTAGTTGTGAAGCGATATGGCTTCGAAAGTTGTTATCAGGATTGTTTGACTTAGAGATGAACCCCACTGTGATCCTGTGTGACAACCAGAGTTGTATCAAGATGAAAGAGAATCCATTGTTCCATGATAAGTCAAAGCACATAGAGATCCGATATTTCTATATACGGGATATGGTGTCGAAAAGAGCTATCAAGCTCGAGTATGTGAGCATTGACGAACAAGTTGCTGATGTATTGACCAAACCTATGTCTCGAGTAAAGTTTGAGTATTTCCAAGACAAGCTTGGTGTATTTTAGAAGGACCCTCCTCGAAAGGGGGAGTGATATGGTCGATGATGATATTTGGATACTTGTATCGATGAGGATACCTGTATCGATGATGAGATTGCCTATATTGACCGTAAGGTCAATAATAAGGATACCTGTATTGATGAGGATACTGTATCGATGATGTGATGAGGATACCTATATTGATGTGGATACATGTATCGTTGATGAGGTTACCTATTCCGACGATGAGGTTGATGATGAGGCTACCTGCTCTGACGATGAGGTCATTGTATTGTCCCTAGTGGACGTGATAGGACTACATCGTCCCTGAACGCTTGGTTCAAAATGTACATGATAGGACTGCATCGTCCCTGAACGTTTGGTTCAAAATGTACGTGATAGGACTGCATCGTCCATGAACATTTGGTTCAAAATGTATGTGATAGGACTGCATCGTCCCTGAACGTTTGGTTCAAAATGTACATGATAGGACTGCATCGTTCTTGAACATTTGGTTCAAAATGTACGTGACAGGACTGCATTGTCCCTGAACATTTGGTTCAAAATGTACGTGATAGGACTGCATTGTCCCTGAACGCTTGGTTCAAAATGTACGTGATAGGAATGCATCATCCCTGAACATTTGGTTCAAAATGTACGTGACAGGACTGCATCGTCCCTGAACGCTTGGTTCAAAATGTACGTGACTGGACTGCATCGTACCTGAATGCTTGGCTCAAAATGTACATGATAGGACTGCATCGTCCCTGAACGCTTGGTTCAAAATGTACGTGACAGGACTGCATTGTCCTTGAATGCATGGTTCAAAATGTACGTGATAGTACTGCATCGTCCCTGAACGTTTGGTTCAAAATGTACGTGATAGGACTGCATCGTCCCTGAATGCTTGGTTCAAAATGTACGTGATAGGATTGCATCATCCCTGAACATTTGGTTCAGAATGTACATGTTAGGATTTTATCATCCTTGGACTTATTTCCTAAAGTGAGAGGGATTGATCATCCTGTAATTGGATCATGTGTGTTGCAGGGTATGCTGCTATGTTGATCGAGAAATCCAGATGATAATGATTTGAAGATCCAGACGATGAGGCTATTGATCGAGAGATCCAGATGATGATGATGATATGAAGATCCAGACGATGAGGTTGTTGATCGAGAGATCCAGATGATGATGATGATCTGAAGATCCAGACGATGAGGCTGTTGATCAAGAGATCCAGATAAAGACTCAGTATTGAATATGTTGATGCTCCAATATTGGAGACTTGAAGATGTTCCAGTAACTGTTTGAGTTACTGATGATTGAAGAAAGCTTCCAATTATTTATAGATGTATCATGTATTACGTAGTTGATGACTCCTTGCTCCTGTAGATGTTGTTATAATATCCTTCTCGTTAAGGGGGAGCGTTTGAAATATTGTAACTTCTAAGAATATTATATTTGTATTTTATTATTTCGAAGATGTTTCATTCCTCCGACGGGACTTTGCTATGTATCTGGAGATGTTTATTCCTCTGAAAGAATGTGGTAACTAGGGTTATTAGATCTCCCTTGTGGGGTTGGCCCTGAGTTAATTGTTTAGGGGTTATTAGACTCTCTTAGGAGAGGTCGGCCATGTTAGGGTGAAAAGTCAATTAGAGGTTGAGTATAAATAAAGGAGGTGTGTTCCTCATTTATAACTCATTCACTCACTTGTGATTAGCGCATAGGAGAGAGAGAGATCTGCATAGGAGGAGAAGGAGATCTTGTTGAGGACTACATCTTTGTATTGGTTGATTATCTATATTGATGAAAGCTTTGCTGGGTTTTCTACCCCATGAGGGTTTCCCAGGGTAAATCTTTGTCTATCTTGTGATTGTGTTTCTTTCAGTGATCTTGCTTGTAAATTTAGGCTAAACTTAACAATAACTAGAAGAAAGACAAAGCACAAAAACAAAGAACACGAGAATTTATCCTGGGAAACCCAATTGGGAGACAACCCAGCAACTTTTGTATAAAGATGAATAATTATGAGAACAAAGTACAGAGATGAGAGAGAGAAATTAGAAAGTCCCTCTAACCAAAAACCCCAAAAATAAGCTTCTCCTAGCTGTAGGTGCAAGATCCTCTCCAAGTGATGTGAACTTGTTGTGTGTGAGTGAATGAACAAATGAGGTATGCGACCTCTCCATTTATACACATGAAAAAATAACTTTTTCCCTTTCTGGGCCGACTTGAATTTTCCCAAACTGGGTTGACCTGACCGGGGCAGTTCTTCCCATTGTTTAGGGTAGGCAACCCACTGTTTTGGGGCAGTTTACCCACTGGGATGACTTGTCTAATCTGACAGGGCCGACTTTTCTTGGGGGAATATAAAAATACATTTAATAATTATTTTATTTACTTAGTTTTCTCCCCGAGGTTTACATTGATTCTTTCAAGCGTTTACATGATTAATTACATCAATATCAACTAACATAGGAGGTACAAATAATTACAATAGAATATAATAAGAATAAATTCCGAAGTTGCACAAAATCCAACACTCCCTCTCAACAAGGAATGTATTCTTCGGTCTTCATCAACATCGAGATCATCTAGGTTTCATCTGTACATCTATACTGTCTCAATCATCTCTATACATACTGAAGGTTGTCAACAGAGTCTTAGTCCTTCGAGAAGTTCCATCATGCATCAACTCCACCAATCCTTCGATGAGTCCAAGAGAGTATCTCCACCCTACCTGGATGTCTGAGAGATAGGATTTACCATATGCTACATGTCCGTCTCATTTTCCGATGGGATCCTCCCATACCTAGCTGAGAACCTGGATGAGCATAGGTGCACGACCATCTACTACTTGATCGTCTCATCTGCCAATGGGGTACTCCCATACCTAGCTGAGAACCTGAATGAGTAGAGGTACATGTGCAATCATCACACGGCCATCTACTACCTGTCTTTCTCATCTTCCGATGGGATTTCTCCCATACCTGGTTGAGAACCTCGACGAGCAGAGGCACATGTGTGTAACCTGGCCATCTACTACCTGTCGGTCTCATCTGTCGATGGGATTTCTCCCATACCTGGATGAGTAGAGGCACCTGGGTGGAACCCGACCATATACTACATGTCTATCTCATTTCCCGATGGGATTTCTCCCATACCTGGCTGAGAAACTGGACGATTAGAGGCACCTGGGTGGAACCCAACCATCAACTGCCTGTCCGTCTCATCTGCCGATGGGATTTCTCCCATACCTGGTTGAGAACCTAGACGAGTAGAGGCATCTGGGTGAAAGTAGGGTAAACATCTCTATGTCATCTCTCCCTCTCAAGGAGGGATACGTTCTATTCTACTCCAAGTATTCTGTGAAAGTATTCGAACTTCATCCTAGGAAGAGGCTTGGTGAGAACATCTGCAGGTTGGTCATCTCTCGGAACATACTGTAACTCGACCGCACCTTTCTGCACCATATCACGTATGAAGTGATACCGAATATCTATAATTTCTTTAACTTGTCATGGAATACAAGATTCACTGACATCTGCACACATCTTTGGAATCTGGACAAACAATCTTGCAAGGAGTTTACGAACCCATACTGCTTCTCAGGTTGTTGTACTAGCAACCATATACTCAGCCTATGAAGTACTAAGTGTTACTGGGTTCTGCTTCCTGCTGCACCAAGAAATCACTGTAGAACCCAAACTGAAGCAACATCCGGAATTACTATTCCTATCTGCAACACATCCAGCCCAATCTGAGTCTGTAAACCCCTGCAATATCAAGTCACACTCTGAATCATATCTCAGGCCATATCCCACAGTGCCACACAAGTATATGAGCACATGTTTTGCAGCAATATACTGAATCTGCCTCGGCTCACACATAAACTAGATGAGAGTATTCACAGCAAAACATATATCTGGTCTAGTGTTCTTTAGATACATCAAGCACCCAATCAGCTGGCGATACATAGTGGGATCAATAAAATTTGAATATGAAGCAGAATCCCTCAGCTTCTTCAAATTTGCATCCATCGAAGTGGCCATGGACTTCCATTCCAACATCCCAAATCTCTTCAAAATATCTATGGTGTATTTTCCTTGACCTAGTAAAATCTTCTTCTGCCTCTGCCATACTTCTAATCCCAAGAAGTAATGCATCAATCCAAGATCCTTCAATTTGAACTCAAAGGAAAGTTTCTTCTTACACCATACAATAAGTTTCCCATTTCCAGTGAGAAACAGGTCATCAACATAAAGGAACAAAATCAGTGGCTCATCATTCACAACCTTGTAGTAAAGGTTGGGGTATGCATCACTCTGATGCAACTTCCACCCCATGGCTGAATCAATAGAAATGATCGATCCGATGGAAGTATATCAAGCCACATGAGCAAATTTCTCATGATAATTGACTCCCTCTTTTTGAGAGAACCCTCTGGAAACAAATCTAGACTTGTGTTTTTCAACACTCCCATCTACTCCATGTAAATTTTATTGTGCCCATCTAGGCCTCTTCTGGCCTACTGCAATATCTCTGGGAACATAAACTGGATCAATGGAATCGATGGGTTCATTCTCTTCTTCTAACTCCCTCTGAACTGAAGGGGGAGATGATCTCATCTCCTTTGGTTCTAGAATTTCCTCATCATCGATCTCCATGTTTGATCCTCTGACTTTACTGACAGCTATTTCTACTTCAAAGGACACATCCCTGCTACTGACTTCAATCTGTTTGGATCCTGGGATGTAGATTATGTACGCCTTTGAAGACTTAGTGTATCCCACAAAAGTTCCCTTCTTGCTCGAAGGTTCTAACTTCGTCCTTTTCTCCTTGGGCACATGTTTGTAGACTGGATAACCAAAGATCCGAAGGTGGCCCACTTCTGGTTTCACTACTGTGAAAGCTTCTTTCGAGGTCATCCTTCTAGTCTGAGGGTCATACTCCTAGAAGCTTCCTGCTAAACATCAACATAATTCATGTGTCCACTACTTGTTCATTGGAACAAGTCTCATCATCCTTCTCTTGTAGGCCATATCACATGGTCTTTTTCCTACAAGTCAAATCCCGATTGATGATCAGTGACATTGCATAATCAAACTTAACTAATGTCTATTTCAATGCAATGACAATCGTTTACACAGGCATCTTGGCTAATACTTTAGCACAACAATAATAAACATGTCTACCAAACACATCCGGGAACTATCTAGATGTTTGCTATCTCCACTAGAACACACCATCAAGAGTGTGCACTACTCTAAGCATGCAGGAAGGAGATATCATCTAGACTAGCTCCATCATGTGTTCATGAAATGTTGTATAGCTCATATGCATAGAAAATACAACAAGAGTCTATAGTAGACCAAAAGTTAAGTATATCAACTACTCAACACACTTCCTAATAGACCTACATATAATGGTAATGAAGACATATAAAACAAAACAAACCTATGTAAGCAAGAAAACCAAATACTTATCTCTTATTGTTTTTGTGTGTGGGCTCCCACTGCCTTCTTGTGGGAACCATGAGAGACCTTTGTTCTGGCAGTCTGGATCTTCATATCCGATAGTTGGTTCCTCAATGTGAGTGTCACATTGATACTACTATGTTCAAATAGCTTCTTTATGGTTTTAAAACTCTTTCTAGCAGTCTTCTTTCCTAATATCTGAGGAACAAAGTGGTCTCTAACTGAGTCCACCAAAACCCTTCTTGCTCTGGCATCATTCTTCCTCCAGCAAGATTTGTCTTCTTCGGATTCTAGTTCTGGGGCCTTCTCATTGACAAACTGCAATAGATCATTTTATTCTAGTAAGAGAAGAACCCTATACTTCTAAGAGATGAAGTTGGAAGCTCCTTTTAGACGATCTTCAACCTTCATTCCAATCATCCTGACTGTAGATCAGTAGCAGAAACCCTTGCAGGAGCTAGGTCAAAAATGAAAGTTGGATTCTTGGAAAACTGACTCCATGGGGAAATGCGCCCTAGCAAGGTGAGTTGAGAAAAGGTGGGGCCGAGCCAAAATTGTGAAGGAAGTAGGTCAAAAACTGAAACCCTAATTTCTGTTGCAGCTGCAGAATAAGGTCAAAAATTAAAAATTCTCAGAATTGAATTATGCCTTCACCAAAATATGTGCCCTCCTTAGAGCCAAATTCCCAAGGCCTGTTTTTCTGCCAAAACGTTGAGTGAAGGCCTTAAAAGATGAAACCCTAGTTCCGACAATGGCTTCTTCTAGTACTGCTCTAATACCATGTTAGTGTTTCATACAATTATAGCATAATAATTCAATTGCATAAAATCAATAGGATCACTAGAAGAAAGACAAAGCACAGAAACAAAGAACACGAGAATTTATCCTGGGAAACCCAATCGGGAGAAAACCCAGAGACCTTTGTATAGAGATAAATAATTTTGAGAACAAAGTACATAGATGAGAGAGAGAAAGTAGAAAGTCTCTCTAACCAAAAACCCCAAAAACAAGCTTCTCCTAGCTGCAGGTGCGAGCTCATCTCCAAGTGATGCGAACTTGTTGTGTGTGAGTGAATGAACAAATGAGGTATACGACCTCTCCATTTATACACATGCAAAAATGACTTTTCCCTTTCTAGGCCGACCTGACTTTTCCCAAACTAGGTCAACCTGACTGGGGTAGTTTTTTCCATGTTTGGGGCAGACTACCCACTGTTTTGGGGCAGTTTACCCACTGGGACGACTTGTCTAATGTGACAGGGTCGACTTGTCTTGGGGGAATATAAAAATACATTTAATAATTATTTTCTTTACTTAATTTTCTCCCCAAGGTTTACAGTTATTCTTTCAACGGTTTACATGATTAATTACATCAAGATCAACTCCTGTAGGAGGTACAAATAATTGCAATAGAATATAAGAAGAATAACTTCCGAAGTTGCACAAAATCCAACAACAACTCCATTCCATTTGCTCAAGTTGTCACTCTATTGGATTTTCGTCGAGATTGAAGTAGACATTTTCTCACTTCCCTCTCACCTCTAGGATATCCTCTTCCTGTGACGTGTGGCTGGAGAATCGGAAGGACGTAAGGAGAACTAATCGACCCTCCCTCAGACAGCTACAGTGGCCTCCTCTTCTGTGATTGTTCAGGTGCTCCTGGTTCCTGTAATTCTTTTCATATATTAATACAAAGATTCTTTATTCTTTCATCTCTTGTGTATGCTTGTTGATTGAATTTAAAGAACATAAAAATATTTCCATTTTCTTTATTGCCAACGCTCTTAGTTTAATTTCTTATTTTAGTAGTTTGTTTTGTTTCATTTCTTTGAAACTCTATTTGAGCCCACAACCCTCTAGCAGGTGCTCTTTAGCACAAGCATATGTGCAAACACTCCCCACACCTTTAACCCATAACTAGATTTTTGTTAGACTTGGTCGCATTGCCCATACTCTTCCAACAAATTTCCTTTGGCTTGCTTCCCCAAGTGTGAGACCTAACTCACCCCAATTCCCTTGGTATGAAGCTTATTTATGTCCAAGCTTGTTACCTTTTGCCTCAAGTGCGCCCAAGTGCTTATATGAGTAAGATGCCCATTTTTTCTCATTAGTGGGTGCCCAAATCTTCCTTGATTGACTTCTTCTCTAAGGCAGCCAAGCCCTTCCTTCGTTGAATTCTCTTATAAGGCACCCAACGATGTCCACATATGCCCATGGTGTGTAACCATTTTTCTCCTCATTGGGGTATCTTACCACCACATGTGGGAAAGTGGACCCAATGGTCCTTAAGCCTTCAAATGAGCTTCCTACAATACAAACAAGTGTCATTTTTCCAAAGTGGCCTTGCTTGGAACCTTTCTTTGGGAAGTCTCCTTGGCACCCTATGCAAGTCTTCTAGGTCATTGCTCGTGTGGATGCTAAATCCTTCTCTTCGATCCCCTTCATCGAATTCCACTTCGTCGAAGCCCCCTATCATGCACATTTCCCATCTCATAATATTTACCCATGGTTGTCGAGTGTGCTCTCGATTGTGCCCATTTTGTCAACTAATTCATTGGTCATGCATGGGTGTGCCTATTGCAAGTGCACCTGAGCCCTCCAATAGTAAGTGAGTGTGGGTTGGTCTCTTTCCTTAAGGACGTTACATCCTCCCCCACTCAAAGTTGTTTCCATCCTCAGCAACTTCATGAGAGATTTTGTTTTTCTTGCAACTTTTGTGTTCGTCCTGCCTACCCATGGTCATCAAAACAACCATATCATTATATGTTCATACCTAAGGGTAATCTACTTGAACAACTTCTTCTTGGTACCTTTTCTTCAACACACTAGACTACACTATCTGGCTTGACTCAACTTTCTTTCATAAATCCAAGTTGTGCCCATTGTTGCACCTCTCGAGTCTCAACCTCTTGTTGCTTCCATTCCTTATCCAAACTTGGCATGTTCTCATCCACTGCTATATCCCCCATGTGATGAATTGGTTGGGTGATCAATCCAACTATCATGCTCAACCCACGATAATGAAATTCCTCATGTCAACTTGGTTGGAGATTCTACACTTCAATCTCTCATGCAACTTTCTTCTTGGGTGAGGTAGATACTCACTACCTTCAACGGTTGAGCCTATGCCTCTACTCAACACAACTTTTGTCAAATCTTCTTCTAAGGCACCAAATTCTTGCTCACTTGCATGCCCACTGGACATCTTCCGAACAACGGTTTTTCGAAGTGGTTCAAATTAAGTAGGAAGAGGACACGTAGCTGGAGTTGATGTCAATGTTCCTTCCCCCACTTCCATCTCCAAGTCCTTCACGTCCATCCCTGATTTTTAAAACTCTTCATCGTTTCCTAGTTGCTGAAAGACCCATTCTACTATCAGCAAAGGTCCATTCTCTTCTTTTACTTGTTTCCCATGTTTCCTTCTTGATTTCCTCTTTACCAACTTACGCAACCCTTGAACCGACGGTTGAGCCTCCTCCACAACTTCCTCTAGGATGTGTGAGCTTCCCAAGACATGGTTTCAGTTGCACTGTCCAAGGTAAATTCTTTCGAGTGGAAGGGCACTCATTGTGAGCTCAATTTTGTCGAACTTGCCTCCAATCGATCTATTTCCTGGAACCTTTGTGTGTTATCTATGCCCAACTCTTGGGTTGTCTTCATCGAAAGAATTAGCAATACCTTGGACTGCCCTTTCGCTCATCATGCCAACATATTCGCCTATCACACACATGCAATCTATGCTTGAACACTTCAACCTTAAGGACATTGTCAAGACTACTCCTACCACTTCCTTTACCTATGAGTTCATTGCCTTGCACAAGGTGTTCCAACTTTGGCCTCTTGGTAAAGTCCCTTCGTAGTTTGTTTGAAAATGAGCTTATCGGTCGCATCGATGCCTACTAAAGCCACCTCTTTTGACATGCTAACTAAAATATTTGCAAGGAAAACTCCCTTTCTTCATTTACCCTGCGATGTTTGTTGTTGACCTTTTGTCACAAAATTGCCCAAACATTTGGTTGAGGCATTCAAAACCTGTAATGTTTCTCGCGAAGGTCACTACCTTTGAGCTTCCATTAGGGCTACTGTTGTCTCCTTCAACGAGCAATCTTCTACATGGTTTTGTTTGAGGGGAGCACAAAGCCTTATTGTCAATGTGCCTATGAAAACTTTGTGCCTCTCATTCTTCCATGACTTCCTTGGTATCCTTCAACTTAGAACCCTTGGTATAAAGCTTGTTCTCTACCCAAGCTTGTTTCCTTTTGGCTCAAGTGCGCTCAAGTACTTATATGAGTAAGTTGCCCATATATTTTTTCTGATGAGTGGGCGCCTAACTCTTCCTTGGTCAACTTATTCTATGAGGTGCCCAAGCCCTTCCTTGGTTGACTTCTCTTCTAATATGCCCAACGTCGTCCACATATGCTTGCGGTGTGCAATTATTTTTCCCCTCGTCAAGGTGTCTTACCACCACATGTGGGAAAGTGGACCCGAAGGTCCTTAAGCCTTCAAATGACCTTCTTGCAATGTGCCTAATTGTCATTTTGTCTAATTGCCCTTGCTTGGCACCTTTTGTTGGGTAGTATCCTTGGCATTATATGCAAGTATTCTAGGTCATTACCCATGCTGATGTTGAATCCTTCTCTTCATCTCTTCATGCCCCTTTGTCGACTGCCACTTCCCTGAAGCCTCTTCACCTGCATATGCATCCATCCCATCATTTGTGCCCATGGTTGTTAAGTGTGCTCCTGATTATGACCATATTGTCGACTGATGCCTTGATTGCGCATGGGTGTGTTGGTTGCAAATGCACCCGATCCCTCCGATGGATAAGTGAGTGTGGGTTGATTTACCTTAAGGTAGGGATGTTACACCATTCATTATAACCACAACTTGACTCACTAATTTTAAATCTAAACAAAATTTATTAAGATTTGCATAGTCCTTGAATAGTGTCCATGTTCTACATTGTATACTTACAATCATAATGTATTCTTGTGATTAAAGTGATATTAGTCGCATTGTAATGCAAATGTATGAGAAATGGTAAAAGCCTTGGTTAAAACATAAAACATGAAACTTATATCAAATTCTTTTTTTAATAAAAATACTAAATAGTAAAACTGGAATATGAATTGCTCATTACAAAGTCCCACTTACGTGTATTTTGCTTCCATTGAATCCTTTCATCATTTATTGTAATTTCGAGTTCCGAGATTTAAGATTGTTAGTTGCAAGATCTATTTACAAAACTTGATCATGGCTAATTATTTTCGCATTGCATTTTCCATCTTATTGAATTTATGGAGACTAGATTCAATTATTATATTTTTAAAAAGAATTCAAAGTCCCCAGTCTTTTAGTGTTGATTTGGTTTAGTTTTTTACTTGATATTTCATTATTCTTTCAAAATTGGTTTTAGATGCAAGTTTTTGGATTAAAATAATAATATTCTTATTAATTCTATTATTGATATTATTAATGATTTCAATCATTTTTAAAAGTTTTTATTTTATTTTATTTAAACATTAACATCATCTTTAGTAATATATCGTATAAATACTTGGCAATCACAAAGGTAGGTTTTTTGTACCACTTCCTCTTAATAAGGTTATTTGGTTTGCAATATGGTTAAGGTGGGACACTCATTCCAATCCAATCTTAGTCGAAAACCAAGTTATATGACCTCGTGGGGGACTAAGGGAAAATATGCTCCAATTTTTTTTGGGAATGTGTTTCACTTGTCGGTCATACTGTCATCAATAAAGTTTGGATTTGAAAGGTTTAGGAGTTATCACATCAGATTTATCTACCCAACTTTCAATAGGAGATCGAGTTTATCCGGATCCAAGAGCAAAGGAGTAAGCAACACCATGAGCACATGCAGTTGCATAGCTAACTTGAGCATAAGCAAAGGGGTTATTAATATCACCTAGCATATAATTATTATATAAGTTGTTATATAATACTAGTAAGACTTATAAACTAAGCTCTATAAACTATAAACTAATAAAAAATAATATACAACGATATAAAATATAAAATAATATATGGCATATTAAATAAATAATATTTAATAAAATAATAATATATGGTATATATAAATAATATTATAAGTCTTGTAATCACGTTTATCTATCCTCCTACCTCGCTTCTCAGATAACTTGTTTGGATGAGTAGTCTCGATTGGGTCCAAATCATGGGTGGTGATATTCTCGTGGTGATTGAGGTGGCTTTTCGAGGGTGGACAAGTCGGAGTTTCTGTCGAACGGGCTTGGATCCAAGGTAGGTCGAACCATGATCACCCACATACAACCTTTCTCTGGAAACTAGTAGCAAAGGTTGCATTCATCATTGTGTTTGAAATTTTAGAAGGATGGTACATCCATGTTAGGATAATTAATAATCCAACCTTTGTCCACCTTAGCATTTTTTTCCTTTTTCCTAGTATTGGATGATGTTGTTGACCCCCTAGTGGTGTTTAGTTGTCATCTAGGACTCATTAGCCACTTCATGCACCCTCCATGCATGAATTTAGGCCATGCAGAGTCAGTTCCCTAGATTTTAGGTTCTAACTAAGTGATTTGGTTCAATCCACCTGAGTTCATGACTGTAGTGGCGGGTTTAAGTTCCGATTGCCACTAATTGTCAACTAATGCACCCTCTCTAGCCTGATTTCATGAGAAACTCACTGATGCGCCCTTCATGATCAGTTAACTAACAGTAGCTTCAGTGAACTGCCATTCAGTCGAGTTTGGAACTATTAGAGCACTGTAGTGGAGATAATTCCTATGCTAGAATGAGATCAATTCGAATTCCCCCTTGGTAATCGAATTCTCTCCATTGTACTATATTCTTTTAGTATATTGAATAATGGAATATAACACCAGTTTTGATGCACATCTGAGTTTCTTTGCATGTTTGATTTTACTACTAAATTCTTGCTTGATTTCACTGTAATTCTTCTACCTTTCTAATTCTGTCACTGTGATGTATTCCCAGGCTCAATGATCTGTTGTGTTCCGGAATTTCACATGGTATCAGAGCTCAGCAAAGTTGGTTTATCTTCATTTTAAGAGTTTTCTGTAGGATTTTGAGAAGTTTTCAGTGCAACAGTAGCAGTTTGCTTTCGCTTCAGTAGCTACAGATAGAGAATTCGAATGCTCCTTTGACACCAAGAATCTTGACACCCTTCAAATATCTAGATTGGAGGGAAAATATGAATATTTTCTTGCACACCAAGATTATGTATAGGGTCACAATGGGAAAGGAAGTCGGACCTCAGGAAACTATTGAGAAAGCAAAGTACCTAAACAAACTAGATGAGGATTTTGGTTTTATGTGTATTCACATCTCCAGAGACTTGCTCTTCCATATTGATGGATTGAAACCAAGGTAGGTCTGGCTAAAGCCTGAAACACTCTTTGGTAAGCAAGATGAGCTGAGAGGCCATGTTTTGGAGAATGAATTAATTGCTCTTCAACCTAGCAATTTCGAAACCATATAGCAGTTCTTTTCAAAGTTCAAGTCCTTGGTCATGCAGTGAAAACAATGTGGAATTGACAAGAAGAATGAGTAGTTGGTGCTATCCATCTTGAGTAAGCTTGGCCCTGAATTTTCAATATTTGTGTCTACCTTCCACTCTGGGAGATTGTCAATCCCCAATTGGAAAATTCCTTCATTAGATGCATTCACGGAATCCCTGATCCAAGAACAAGACAAACTGATCCAGATGGGAGCCGTGAAGGACTCCAAGAATCGGGCTCTTATGGCTATGGAGTCCAAAAATTAGAATTCTAGAGGGGAGTAGAAGGGAAAGGAGAAGAAGTAATTTGAATCCAAACCAAAGGAGAAGTCTAATCCATTAGAAGGAGCCTCCAGCTCTAAGAAGGATAAGCAAAATAGGTTTGAGAAGACCAAGTGTAACTATTGCAAGAAAGGAAACCATACAGAGACTTCTTGCATGAAGAAGGCCATAGATCAAATGGCCAAACTTCTTGAACAACACAACATTTACCTCCTAGAAGGCACAAGGAAGATTGATTCTGGAAGCAAGACAGATGATCATGAGAGATTCCATGCACTGAAGGTTGGAGTCTCACAATCACAAGATTTCCTCATAGATTTTGGAGCTTCCAACCACATGGTCGCCTCCAGAGGGTATTTTTCCTCTCTAGATCTCACTGATAATCCTAGTATTCACATGGGAGATGATTCACAAATCTTTGTTGAAGGGAAGGGCACAATACAACTGGAGAATGGAAAGTTCAACAATGTTCTATATGTGCCTTCTTTGGAAGAAAACTTGTTATATGTTTATCAGATGACACACACAGGTTCACCAAAGAAAGTTGTTTTTGGACCTGAAACAATTGAGATTGTAGAGATCTCATATGGGAAGCTAATAGCTAAGGTGTTGCAAACCATGCCTCAAAGGCATATGAGTTCTCCTATTTTTTGTCATATTCACATCAAAGTGCCCTCTTGACCCATGCCAACGAGACCAGCAAATTCTGGCATGAGAAATTTGGCCATCTCAATTTCAAGTACTTGTAGCAGTTGCACAAGGAAGATATGGTTGAAGGATTGCCCGACATAAAATTCTCTCAAGGAATCTGCAAAGGTTTCTTGGTAGGGAAGCATCCAGAATGAAAGTTTGATGTTGGGAAGGCAAAGAAAGCTTCCTCCACACTTGATTTGATACACATTGATGTCTCAGGACCGATGCCCACAACTTCTATGAATGGATCCAGATACCTTCTGACCTTCATAGATACTCTAAGTTATGTTGGATCTATTTTATTAAGCAAAATTCTGAGGTATTCGAAACTTTAAAAGTTTTCAAGGCCTTGGTTGAGAACACTGCTGGGAAGAACATCAAAGCACTCAGATATGATAATGGAGGGGAGGACATCAAGAGATATTTGCATTATTTTTGTGCTTTTGAGGGCATCCAAATGCAACATTCTAGCCCACATTCTAGCCTCATTCTAGCCCACATCAAGAGATATTTGCATTATTTTTGTGAGAGGAAGAATAGGTCATTGAAAGAAATGGCTACCTATCTGCTTGAAGCAAGGGATCTTCCACCATATCTCTGGGCAGAAGCGGTGAATTGTGCTTCATACATTCAGAACAAGGTACCCTACAAATATGTGGATGGGGTCACTCCATTCTAAGCACTAAAGGGACACAAGCCAGATTTCTCTCACCTGAGGGTTTTTGGATCCAAGGCATGGGACAGAATCCCATCTGTCAAAGGAAAAGCTCTTCAACCCCAAAGTAGCGAATGCATTTTACTAGGCTATGAAGAAAATGAAAAATCTTACAAACTTATGGAGATTGCAACCAAAAGATGCTTCATTGAAAGAAGTGTCCAATTCAATTAAGTTCCATTGCAATATCTACAGTCAGTTGAAGAAGAAGGTAGATCTGATCTGCCTACTCCATTTGCACCTGATGATGATCAGAATGATGACTCTTATGTTGATCCAGATTCATATTCCGAAGATGAGGACCAATTTGAATAAGATATTGATATTGAGTATGAACATCAAGCAGATCCAGATCTAGATCCAGCACCTGCTCCCAATCCAAGCCCTAAATGGGCTCAAAAATTCCTTGAAGTTGTTGGGAACATAGCTGGAGATCTCTTTGACCATATAAGAACCAAATCTCAGTATTAATATGCAAAACTTGCACTATGTCATACAGATCCACTTCTCCTAGAGAGGTGCTACATGATGGTGGGGTTTGATCCACAATATTTCAAAGAGGCTTTCCATGATCCAAGATGGCAGACTGCCATGGATGAAGAATATAAGTCACTCCAAAACAATGAGACGTGGGATCTTGTCTCTCTTCCCCCAAGGAGAAAGCTAGTCCAGTGCAAGTGGATATACAAAACAAAACTTGCTTTTGATGAATCTACAACCAAGTAAAAAGTTCGGTTGGTTTCCAAGGGGTATTCACAGGTTCATGGCTTGGACTACAATGAGACATTCGCTCCAGTAGCAAGAATGGACTCTATCAAACTTTTTTTGGCAATTACAACTTTGAAAGAGTGGGAGGTACATCACATGGATGTAAAGAGTGCGTTCCTACATGGTGACTTAGAATAAGAGATCTACATGAAGAATCCTGAGGGGTACACAGATGATCCATCCTTGGTATGCATACTAAGAAAATCATTGTATGGGATCAAGCAAGCCCTAGGGCATGGTATGCCAAAATGGATTCTTTCTTATTATCAGAGAAGTTCGAGAGATGCAAATCTAATTTCAATGTCTACATGCAGGAGAAGGGAGGTTTCCTATTGTTGATTATTTTGTATGTGGATGACTTGTTCATCACCAGTGGTTCATCTATTGGATTGAAGAACATCAAGTCTTCTTTGAGCAAATCCTTCTCCATGACAAATCTAGGGCTACCAAAACAGTTTATTGGTCTCGAAGTAACTCAAAAAAATTTAGGGATCATAATTTCACAGTCTAGGTATGCATTTGACTTGCTCAAAAAGTTCCACATGGCTGACTGCAAAGCATAAACATTTCCTTTCCTATTTGGCATCAAATTGGAGGAAGGTGGTTCTACTCCTTTAGTCAAGAGGACCTTGCACATACAGCTGATTGGTAACTTATTGTACTTGACACATTCGAGACCATATCTATCTTATGTTGTTAGTGTTGTGGCGAGGTACATGCAAGAGCCACATGAGTTGCATTGGAAGGCAGCAAAGAGAATCTTGCACTATGTGCAGGGTACAAAAGAGTTTGGGTTCATTACTCTGTTGGTGCTCAGTTAGATCTCATTGGTTTTACTGACTCAGACTAGGCTGGAGAAACACTAACAGGAAATCTACTTCAGGCTCCGTGTTCATGTTGATATTAGGGGCCAATTTGTTTGTCAAGCAAGAAGCAAGCAACTCTTGCACTCACTTCAACAAAAGTAGAGTATAGAGGGGTTGTGAATGCAACTATTCGGGCAGTTTGGTTACATGGCATCTTGATAGAGTTTGGCATTCACACTTCTCCTTCAGCAGACCTTTTCTTGGATTCAATTCAGAAGCAAAGAACCAAAAACATTGAGGTTCATATGCACTACATCAGGGAACTAGTGCACAACAAGACCATCACATTGCATTAATGCCCTACAGAGGAGCAAATTACTGACATTTTTACAAAGTCTTTCATTCAAAAGAGATTTTCCTATCTCATATCTTTGCTTAATGTGAAGGCTACTTGAGTTCCCTGCTGAGGGGGGGGGGTTTCCCATGAGGTTTTCCCCATTTCCTTAGTTTCATGAACAGTTATTTTTTATTATTGATTGTATGGGTGACCTTTGCTCTCAGTTACCAGGGCCAATGTTGTCTAAGTTTGGATTAAGGGAAGGGTGTTAGGATAATTAATAATCTAACCTTTGTCCACCTTAGCATTTTTTCTTTTTGCCTAGTATTGGATGATTTTGTTGCCCCCTAGTGATGTTCAATTGTCATCTAGGACTCATTAGCCACTTGATGCGCCCTCCATGCATGAATTTAGGCCATGCATGCATGCATGAATGAATGAATTTAGGCCATGCAGAGTCAGTTCCCTATATTTTAGGAGCTAACGCAGTGATCTGGTTCAATCCACCTAAGTTCATGATTGTAGTGGGGGGTTTGAGCTCTGATTGCCACTGATTGTCAACTAATGTGCCCTCTCTAGAGTGATTTGCATGAGAAACTCATTGATGCGCCCTTCATGATCAGTTAACTAACAATAGCTTTAGTGAACTAACATTCGGTTGAGTTTGGAACTATCAGAGCACTACAGTGGGGATAATTCCTATGCTAGACTAAGATAGATTCGAATTCCTCCTGGGTAATTGAATTCTCTCCATTGTACTGTATTCTTTTAGTATACAGATTAATGGAATATGACACTAATTTTGATGCACATCTGAGTTTCTTTGCATGTTTGATTTCACTGCTAAATTCTTGCTAGATTTCACTGTAATTCTTATACCTTGTTAATTATGTCACTGTGAGGTATTCCCAGGCTCAATGATCTGTCGTGTTTCATAATTTCACAATTCACTCATGGAGGAGTTACTACTCCACCAACTCCTTTATGCAGGTTTATAAACCTATTTGCATTGGATACTGAAGTGTGTCACCATAGTTTCATTATGTCTAAGGATAGCATTAATGAAATCAACGAGGATTTGTTTAGTGGTGTCTTTGTAGCAATGGGAGGATCTAAATGTGTGAAGGAGGCCTCATCAAAGACTATAGTGGAAAATATCTGGAGGAGAGAACTATGCATAAGAGAATAGAAGGAGATTCTTTGTATGGTCTTGAGGGAGTATATTTAACTAGACAAAGTTATGCATTATTTAGAGCATGACCTACTTGGTAAATTCCATGGTCAATATATATCATAAGTCTCCATAGAGAACTAGTTAAAGCACTTATAGAGGCCTTTGTTGGGATATTTCCCTTTTTCCATATATTGGAAAAAGGTTTGTTGAAATTTCTTTTAGATCTACATAGGATTGTGAACAAACCCTAAAAGGTACATGGTTCTAGATCAATTATTTCTTGTCATTGAAACCTTGGAGTCTGGGTTTTTATCCAATCATTAAAAGGATGGTCTCACAACCTGTATGGGTAAAACGTCTTGGTTTTCCTCTAGAACTATGTCACTAGCATGTCCTCAAGATGATAGGAAATAATATTGGGAGATTTATTTCCTCATACGATAGATCATTGGACAAGGTTCAAAGGAGAGTATCTCAATATGTGTAGAACTAGATTTACAAGGGCTCCTAGAGTTTCTAAACATAGCATATGGAAATAGGATTTTCTCTCAAACCATCAACTATTGGAACATGTCATTTAGATGTTCTTAGTATCAAAGAGTACGCCATTTGAAAAAGGAATGACCACTTTTCTATTACAATATGACTATGGTGAGGAATTTGGAAAGGTTTGTCATAACATGTAATTTCAGAAAATTGGAGATTTCAAAGCCTGGGGAAAGGGTTCAAGAAGAGATTATTATAATTGAGAAACACAAGCTTTTAGTTCGAGTTGGGGTTGAGTGTTTGGAGTGAGGAGTGAGTACCCTTATTGTATGTCATGAAATGGGACAAACCTTGATGTTTTCATGCAAATAAAGACCAATGTACTACTTCTTTGTCGAAGGGAAACTCCTTAGTGTAAAATCCAATTTGTAAGAGATCATTCAAGGTAAGGAATTTAAACTAATATGTGTCTCCTTTCCTATACTGTTAGTTGGTTAGAATAAGCTTTCAAATAACCACTGGGATAACTTTACTATTTAGGGTAAGGAGGTTGATATTATGGATAGTTATAGTCCTCCAAATTTCCATAGTTCGGAAACTAGCAAAGAATTTGCTCAGGTATTTTCTTATAAATTTTAAGAGCGAATGATGGTATTGGGGGAGTGTTTCCTGGTGGAGAGGAAGATGAGGTCTCAACCTCTTCTCAAAACCCTGGGTCTTCTTTGGGATCCACTAGGAAGAAAATCTTTGAGGAAGGTGACCCCGTAATTAGAGGATTGGGCCAAGTTAACTAGTTAGGGGCACTTCTTGTTGTGGGGAGAAAATTAGTTATGCATCATGCATAGTAGAAAGCAGAGAAGGAAACACAATTTGGAAAAAAAAAAAGAAAAACCATGGGGCCCTTAAATCGAGGAGTGCCTAAAAAATGGTGTTTTCACAAATTGATTATCTTTCACAAACTATATATTATCTTACTTCAAGAACTATATGCAATAGTTATACTGTTGTTGATTCTTTGAGAAGGATTTTAAAGAATTGGGAGTTCCTAACCTAGGAATCCAATGGTAAGTAAAGGGGTTTAAAAACTGGCTAGAACAAGGATTTGTTGTTGAAAATTTATGGTACGTTGTCTTTTTCCATTTGGACAAAGTTATACTCATTGGACTTGGATAGGAATGTGTTGATTATTTATCCATATGGCCCTTACCTTAACATGAAATAATATGTGAATGCTTTCTTTTTGTTTAAGGAGGTAAAAATTAATTTTATAATACTTGGAGGAGACTTGAAGTTTGTGTTAAGTCAAAGGTGAGTCTAGGGGGAATAGTAAGATGGACCCTCTTGATCCTTATTTCCAATGCAAGTTAGAAGAGGGAATTTAATAGTTGTGGATCCCATAAAACTCTCTCCATTATGGAGTAAAAATAGGATAACCAAGGGAGGGTATTACAAAGTGAATTGATAGATTCATAAATAATGAGGAGTTGTATTAATAGATAGGTTTAGATCATGGATCAGGGTAGGGGTGCATCTAATGATCATCCTACTTTTTAACAAATTTAAATGTTGTCTTCATGAGGAAATTGATCATCCACATTGGCTTCATGAGGAATTTGTAAATGTTGTCTAGAGGAATTAGGGTCCAAGCAAAGAGGAGTTGATGGTGTTTTAATTTCAATCCAATTTGCGAAAATTCAAATCAACAACTATTTTATGGGAAAAGGAGAATTATCAAAATTCTCAATTTGATCTAGTGGTAGAGGTAGCTCAAATCACTAGGATTAATTTAAATCCAATGGTGTTTTCTCAAAAGATGAAATGCGGAAGGTGGAGAATTGAAAAGGTGATAGGAATGGGTTGTTAGCTTGGAAGGAAGCATAATGGTGCCAAAAAAGTAGAGTTGTATGGCTGGCCCAAGGCGACAAAAACAAAAGCAAAATTTTTTGTCACTTTGAAAATATGAAGGAAATCAATACCATTTGGGAGATTACCAAAGAGAATGGTTTGAAGGAAACAAAGTTCAAAGATATTTTTGAAGAAGGGGTAAGTCATTTTAAGAATCTTTAAAAAAAACAGGTATAACTAATATTGTAAAGATTGTTAATGTAGCCTCAAAAATCACTAGATTTATTGATGATGAGCAAAATGGGCTCCTAGTGGAGCTTGTCTCAAAGGAGGTGTTGCATTCATTTAGAGGAATAAGAGTCCTAACCCAAATGGTTGGCCAATGGAATTTTATTTAGGATTTTATGAATTGATTGACAAAGATCTATTGGACGTGGTGGAGTCCAAAATTGGGGGCTATGAACACCATGTTCTTATCCCTAATCCTCAAAAAATATGCTCCACAATCCTTTTAGGACTTCATACCAATATCCATGTGCAACACCATTTATAAAATAATTGCATCTTTACAAGAAGGTTGAAGTCAATTCTTTCAAAGGCAATACATGATAAGTAGTTTGGATTTTTAAGTGGAAGAAAAACTCATGATGTTCTTGGTGTAACATAGGAGGTGCTACACACAATAAATTCTAAGAAACTTTAGGCTTTTATTGTGAAGCTTGACCTATCTAAAGCTTACGATAGAGTTAATTGGTTTTTTATTGGACTTATTCTAATTCATGTGATTTTTCGGCTCTTGATGGTTAAATGGATAGAATGATGTTTAAATTTTTTTTCTTTTGCACTACTAGTAAATGGATCAACCTCGTCATTTTTCTCTTCTTATAGAGAGATCGGTTAAGAATGTGCTTTGTCCTTTCTTCTTCTTCTATTGATTTTTGAGGGCTTGAGTAGGTTGGTAATTTCCATAGGAAAGCAAGAAGGATAAGAGGTATCAATATTGGTCAAAATATTTTTTCTTTCTTAATTACTCTTCGTGGGTGATGTTCTCTTGTTTGGAAATGGTTCTTGCAGTGATGCTATGTGGCACAAAGAGTTGTTGGATGTTGTACATGAAGGCCATTGGAATGGTAGTTAGTGCTCGAAAGCCTTCCATATCATTTAAAGGTATACAAAGGGCCCAATAAATAGCAATAAAGGAGGTCCTTTTGTTCTCATAAATTGTTTTCAATAAGAGTTTGAAATACTTAGGTTTTGTTTAAAGTCAAATAATCATGGGTACTGTGATTGGATTTGGTTGTACAATGAGATTGAAAAAACATATTAATGTATGGTGGAATAGATGGATTTCTCTTGGTAAGACACTTACATATGGAAATTATATCTAAGAAACATCAATTTACCAGAATGGGCTAGCATACATCCCTGTAGGTATTTAGAAAGAGATTTGGAAACAATGCTTCAAGTTTGTGTGGAAGGGAAAAGGGGAGAAATTTTATTTTCCATAGATAAAGTGGAAATATACTGTTAAACCCAAGGATTTTGAGGGTTAGGGGTAAAAAATATTTAGTTGTTCAGTCAATATCTTGTAGCTAAAAACCTATGGAGGGTATGTACAAGTCGAGGTGATAAGGAAAAAATATATGGAATCCTTAGCAGTAGAATATTGGATAAGAAATCATGCAAAGGGATTCAAAAATTAAAAATTTATCAAACTTCTAGAAATCTCTAGTGATCTCAATTCCTTTTATTTAACCCTGGTTAGTATGGAAAGTGATATATAGATCTCATCTCAGACTTGGGATTGATCTGTGGTTAGGATGCAAAGGTTCATATCAATTGTTAGAAGGGTTAAGAGCTCATATTAATAACCTAAACCTACACTTTTTAAGGGAGGTTTCTTATCATCAGTAGACCTTGATCTGGAAGGAGGATTGGAGACCAGTTTAGGACTTGGATTTGGAAGGTGGCTTCGCATTAGAATGGAAGGCTTTCACTCTATAGTTGGCATTAGGTAGCATAAAATTGAGGCCTAAATAAGTCAATATTGTATGGTCTAATAATTTGATCAATGGAAATTACTCGGTAAGTTTGGGTATGCATCATTGTTTGTGCATGATTCACAATCTAAACCAAATTTTGATGGTGTAAAAGTATATGAAAAAATTAGTCCCCCTCAAAAAATAATTATTTTTCTAGTTGGCCATGGTAAATAAAGTTCCATCTTGTAATGTACTCCCCAAGAGATCTTGGGAGGGTCCCGACATTTGTTTCATATGTAGATAACAAGGTGAGATTGTAAATAATCTTCTTGTTTCTTGCCATTTACTATAGAGGTTTGGTCAAATGTAAAGTCTTTAATAGGAGGTTTGGTTCGCTAGAGCACTCGATTATTATCCAAAGCCTTTAAATACTAGTGGGTGGAACCACAAGTAAATGCAATGACAACATCCCCTTTGCTTACCAATTGATCTTTACATTTAAAAAAAATGAAGACTTGTTCTACGATAAAGAACCAAATGTTCTCAGGGTATGTTATTGAATCAATTATTTCATGGAAGAATCAATTGCTCAAGTAAAAGAAAAAAATCCCTATAGACAATTTGGATCAATGGAAATGAATGAGGACATAGTGTGGGGCTTTCTGATGGTGCATCTTAGGGAAACCCTAGTTTGTGTGGTGTAGGGAAACTTTACATTTGGATGGATTGCATCACTTTCTTTTTCATCTAGGAGTTGGTTGACGCTCCAACTATTGGGCATAATTGTATGCCCTTGTAGCTTCAATGACGATTGCAGTAGGGAAGAGGATCAAGTCCTTCGAGACTCCAACATCATTATAGATTGGATGATTGGAAATCTCAAGTTCTAAAATATGACTCCAATGGGTTTAATGGATCAAGTTCTAGTTTGAAACGATAGATTTATTAATATATCTTTCCAACATGTCTATAACTTGGAGTTAAATGCAACAACTAATCAACAATCCAAGATGGGTATCTAAGTGTATGCAACTAATTAACATGATTCATTTGAATAAGGTGCTTGAAGGGGTGGTTACTGAGTACTCCCATGGAGCTTTTTTATAGTCTTGTACTCTCTTATTTGAGAGGATGGATATGCTAGTTATCCTTTACTTCCTCATGTATAGTGTTGGATTGATATGTATGCCTCTGTATATGTTAGTTTAATCCAATGATATGGTGGTATGTGCTCTTTTTGTTCTTATATGAACATGAAAAAATAGTTTTGAACTGAGATTTATATTATTTCATTCTTCGAGAGATTATAAGTCTTGAGATGATCATAAATGTTATACCCACTTTTTACTCTATAAAATAAAAGTATCACACTTTTTTAATTTGGAAAAAATAATATATATTCATCTTAATATAAAGATGAGATTCTCCACAGATTAGGTGCTTGAGCCAGAGTGGCAGCCAATTGAAGGCTCCCCTCGTATGCGACCCACACGGAAAGTAACCATCATGTTGTACTCTCCACTTATGGAGATTAATGGTGGAAGCAAGGAGGGATGGTTGGAACTTCCCCTCCTGAGTTTATATTTGGAGATGAGCAAGCAGTGAAAGGATTATGAGTATCATGTGAGGGATTCGCAGAATAGTTGGAACATGAGGTTAAAGTACGATGGTCCAAGGTCAATTCAATATATGATGTGGGGTTTGGATAATTACGGTGAACACCAAAATTTTAGGCATTGGAACTTGTTTCTTTGTGATTCGCAACGGCCACTTTCTATTTGCATTCTTAGTTGAATTTGAGGAAGCAGTGTTAGGTTTGTTTTAGAGTTTGATTCCGCAAGGCATGTTCTGGAGTTTTGGGCGGATTTTGAGTGCCTTGTGGGTGATATATGGGATTTTTGGTACTCTACATTTTCCCTACTATCAACAGAGAGGTTGGAAACAATGGTTCATCGTAGTAGTGGATAAAGGGTGCGTAGAATAAATGGTGGTCGAGGGCCAACTTGAGGTCAGCAAGAGGACTTGGAAGCAAAGAATGTGTTCTATTAAGCAATTCCTCCTGGAATTAGGGTGCATATTTCAAGGGATGAAAGTTAGTTGAAGGAAGAACAACAAGGCATTGATATGGAGGAGATTGCAAAAGAAATGGCCTGGGACGGAGGATGTAGGTAACATTCGTACAAGAGACACTAAGTATTACAGGACTTAGCATTGTATTGCACAACTAAATCCTTGTTAGGAAAGGTGTTGCTTGACACCAAAGAGGAGCGAAACAAAATTTTACTACAAATGGATGAGATGAAAACCAAGTTGAATTACTTGAATAGGGCAACCACAGGCAAAGACTATGCTGCAAAGCATAAGACTCCGGCTTGAGAGGTGCCCCCTCTTACCATATATGATGATGAGATGGCTTAATAGTTCTTCTTGTTGTTATAGTTTCTCTTACTGTTATCAAAGTTTTGTCAAAAAAAATTGTGGCACTATTAGTAAACTTATGTTTACTTATGGCCAGATTTCCCATGGGGCCAACTAATTTTACCTCTAATATAATTTATGGTTCTCTTAATATAAAGTTTTAATTACATTTTTTTATAAAGACAAGATTCTAATTTTATTTTTTATTAAAAACAAAATCTTCATTTTAAATAATTTAATTTAATTTTAACATTGTTAATAAATATTAACATATTATGAACAAATTTATTTTAAAATTGCTATAAACAAATTTAAACTTGGTTTAAAATAAAAATATTTTAAAAAATAATAATGTGAAATCAAATTGCTATCTTAAATTACTAATTAAATAATTAAACCCTTAACATATGTAATAAATAATTTCTTTTAATTAAATAATTAAACCCTTAAGAGATGCACCGATAAATAATTTCATTAAAATTTTGAAAGAACATTCTCAAGTTAACACATAATTTAACTAAATATACTTGACTTTGTAAACACCAATTTTATATTGCAACTTCGTTGATGACCAAGCTAATCTAACCTAAGCCATACACAAGTAAAGTTATAAAGCAAAAAGTCAAAAAGGCCTTATATATTTATTGTGATATCTCACATGGATTGCCTTGCAACTTCATAGCTTCATAGTACACATTGATCATTACGTTATTGTAGAGGATATGAAATGTTCTTCATATGGGCTTTAAGAAGCATAAAGTTTAAATGGGTTAGGTATGTTTTTGTTTGGCAAGGTTAGGATGATATTCACATGGATACGTTATAATTTTGGCAAATTCATATAAACGGTTTCCAAGTATATTGGTGATGTCATGGGGTGTGGGTGCACGGGAGTTGGTGAGGTTTAATGGTTACCTCGATGGAAGTTCAGCTTTGATTCTTGCGGGGGAGGACGGTGAAGGCATAGTTGTCCCTAGAAAAAGCTTGTACGAGCACGGTGGCGGCCGTACTCCCAACTAGTTCGACACTTTACTCTGGCTAGCCCCGGCCAAGAGGTTTGGTATCCAGGTGGTGCAGTGACAGCGCTCACTAGGCGGTTTGGAGAGGTTCCCCCAGTTAAGAAAAATAGAAAATAAAAAATAATATTGGTGGTGTCATGGTGTGTATTATTATTAAACAAGCTTATGAAACATAAAGTGGAGAGGGAAACATGGTCCAGCAAACAAAGACAAACCATGGGATAAGTGGGGAATGCCTCGAAAATAGTGTTAAAATGATTGTTTATTTTTATGTTTATGAATATGGGTTTTGGGTACTTCTCTCAAAAAAGTACTTTTTACATATTGGTTGTTAGTCACAAACAAAATGTCATCTTAATTATGTGCAAAAGTTTTAATGGTGTTGATCATTTGAAAAAGAGTTCCTAATCGGGGTTTGATAACTAGTTGGATTTTTTTTTTCATAAAGAAAAATCAGTTTTTATATTAGAAGACAAAAGTCGACCACAAGATGTGATCATACATTTCCTAGGCTTAGAAGCCACTTCCAAAGTACATAGAATGAGCCAGGTATTCCTTAAAGCATATTATGTAACCACAGAATAGTGAATATTAGAAGTAAAAAACAACACAAGTCACTGATACATGTGTCCTTTCCAATTCTGACGCACTTGTAATCAACAAAACAAATTGTAGCGACAGATACTAACCATAATGTCAACCAAAAAACAATGTGATTCACCCCCATTAAAAGAGGTTCATCATAGAGATATTAATGAGCTTCCCTTCATAGAGTTCCTCGCATCGAAGTTGTCCATTCATTTCACCCAAACAACGACGAGACAGGCTATTGGCAGTACCGTTTAATTCCCGGTAGATTTGTTTGAAATGGATAGAGCTGAAAGTGCTTACCATGTCCAGAATGCGAGTCTTCTGTTGTTTCAGCTGAAGTGCATTAAGATGTGCACCCTGGCCAACCTAGTCAATGATGCACTTTGAATCTCCAAAGATCCAAATTGAGTGAACAGCACGCGAGTGGGAAAACCAAAGAAGGATCCAAAGTGAAATAAGTTCCGCCCTCGTATTACTGCCAAATCCAGTAGCAAAGTATAGGTGAAAATGATGTACTGGGCTGATACATAGGACGACACCAACCCCACACTAATTGTTTTGCACTGCCCCATCAAAATAACCATGCGGTAGTGGATAATCAGCCATAACCATATCAGTGCACCGTGACCGCCGATGTGTAGGTTGCCCCCTGAGCGAAGAGAATGTGGTAACGGTATAGGCCACAACCCGTTGAGTTGAAGGTTGTAGATTATTGAAAATGGTGCTATTCATGGCTTTCCGGACAAACCAAATATAGAGGCAAATAATAGCAAACAGCTTGCTATGTTTTCGGCGCCAAAGTAGCAGAGTATCTTCCATGGAAGTTCCATCCCATGTATTATGGATATTCAACATAGCTGCTACTTCACAGATAGTATTCCTAATAAACGAACAAGCTCCAAAAATATGTGACGTAGACTCAGTATCATTTCGACACAACACGCAACAACTAGGTCCAGAAATACCCCGTTTCTGCAAATTTTTCCACGTTAAAATCTTATCATTGAGTCCAAGCCAAAGAAAGAACCTTACCTTCATAGGGAAATCAATCTTCCATAGCCACAGTATCCACCAAGGCACATTGATAGTAGACGGCAGAGTAGTAAGCTTAGTGTATGCTAAGGCCGCAGTGACCTCACCATTAGTCTAGTTGCAGGTCCAGATAAGCTTATCCTCCTAATCAGAAAGTATAATCCCTACACTAGATAAAGAACAAACATAACGATCCCATTCCATCACCTGCAAGCCACTCAAGTATAGATCATTTGAGCACAGCCATGGTGAAACTTTGTCCGCCGATGGGATATATACATGTTTGAGCACATAAAAATTCAGAGAATGTAAGTGACTCAGCAGTGCAAGAGACAATGATGAGTCTGATTGACAGCCCGAAATGGGATCAATTCCAATGTACACATGAGTACCATGCCCAATGTCCCATGCAATGGAGGATTGTATCAATGGTAAATATTTGATGAGGCTTCGCCAGATGGTAGAAGCTGCACACACACCAGTTGAGTGGTCCCTGAAAAAATATGAGAAAAGTAAGCTTTTAAGATATTTCATTTTTATCACCCTGCCCCACAGTCCACCACCAAAGAGCGCTCTCCAGAGACTCTTGGCACAGAGCACTCTGTTGAAAAGACACAGGTTCTTAATACCCCAACCACCAAGGTTATTGGCCAATGAGATAGATTCCCAAGCAGCCAAGTGGAATTTGGAACATCCAGAGTTACCTGCCCATAAATAGGAAAAGATGATCCATCGTAGTGAAGTAAGGATACCCACCGGAATGATGAAGAGTGAGAACCAGTAGACCGGAATACTCATGAGTACAGAGTTTATAAGGAAAAGCCTTCCCCCCAATGAGAGCCACCAGTAAGACCAATATTTTATCCGGGCCCGGACCTTCGTAACAAGCCATTGCCAATCAGTCTTAAGATAACCATTCGGTTTCAACTGAAAGCCCAAATACCTAAAACCATCGTTTAAATTCACCCATTTGTATGGGAGCAATTGCTGTAATATAGTGAAATATTCCTAGTTCCATACCTGATAGGCAATTGTAGACTTAGGATTGCTAACCTCCATTCCAGACATGTTGCAGAAGTTATCAATCAATTCCTTATAATAGCTCCATTCAGCCAGGGTGGTCGCTCCGAATAACAAAACATCGTCCACAAATAAAGAGTGAGTTAAGTAACAGGCACTTGCAACCTTTACCCCATGGATGGAACCCTTTGACTTGGCATCCCTGATCAAGAGACTAAGTCCCTCAATAGCCAGTATGAAAAGGTATGGCGAAAGAGAGCACCACTGTCGAATACCACGCTTACCCACAAAATTAGCCGAGGGTGAACCATTAATTAAGACAGAATAATTGGCCGATGTTTAGCAAGCCATAATCCATCCAGTAATCTCCGAGGAGAGACCAATCTGAATGAGAATAAACCTCAAATAGTTCCAGTCAACACGATCATAAGCTTTCACCAAATCTAGTTTAAGAATGAGAGCTTCCAGTTTCTTTTCCTTGATAGAGTGTAGTCCTTCCTGGGCCAAACCAACCACGTCCATAATCTGTCTACCCGGCAGAAACCCAAACTGCTCTTCGGAAATGAACTTCGCCAAAAAGGGTTTGAGTCGCTCTGCAATAATCTTCGATACAATCTTATACAACAAATTACATAATGAAATAGGCATGAAGTCATTGAAATCCACAGGACGGTCCTCCTTAGGAATAAGGGTAAGGTAGGTCGAGTTAATGGAAGCAGGAACCAAATTCCGAACCTGAGAATCGTCCACAGCTGCAGTCAGCTCATCCCCGATGAGATCAAAGAAATGGAGATAAAATTCGACCATCAGACCATCAGGCCCAGGGATTTTGTCCCGAGCAAAACATTTTAACACTTCATGAACCTCCTTTATCTCCATAACTCTACCGATATCCACACAATCTTCAATACGGAAGAAACGGGGAAAGTGCATCACCGTTTTCAATTGATTCGACAAACAAGGGTCTATATCTGAGGTGAAAATACCCTTGAAATGTTTCTCAACATCCCTTTTTAAACCAGGTTGATCACATATGTCCTCCCCATCGACCGAAAGATCCCAGATAGAGTTGATCAAGCGTCGTTGGTTGGCAAACTTCTGAAAAAAAATAGGTATTGTTGTCACCAGCCTTAATCCAAACAGCTCTACTCTTCTGTCTCCATGTCTCTTCCCAGAAGAGAAGGATTTTTAATCTTTTGGCCTCCAGGGAAGCAAGTTCCTCCTTACGGCTTTCAATGAAGAAATTTGAATACAGCTGAGCTGAGAGGGTTTGAATCCTCCCCTCGAGCACCTCCAGCTCACCATACAGCTGAGTCTTTTTTTCAGTATCCCACACTCCTATCACCTTACTCAATTTTGCAAGTTTATTTGAGAAGGCCAACAAGGAGGGCCTGGTAACATTAACCGAGAGTTGTTTCCAAGTAGTACGAACCAATGTATAGAAATCATCGTCCCCTAACCACGCAGCATTAAACTTAAATGGGTAATGGTGAAATGTACAGTCAAAATCGAGTTGTAGCATGATAGCAGAGTGATCTGAGAAACCCATTGCATAGGACCAGGTGCGGAATCGGTTGATAGAATTGCAGAGGGGTTCAGAAACATAATACCGGTCCAACCTCTTGGCGATGCCCTCTGCACCTAAACGCTTATTAGACCAAGTTGGCCCCATGAATCCAGGTTTAATATCTACCAGATTAGCGTCTTCAAACAAGTTGAGAAAATACTCCGCAAGAGGATCCATCACCCTACCATTTCCCCAAACTTCCTTTTAACACCCAAAAAGTGCTCACTAGCTCATTTCCTTATTCACATGACCCATTTGTCCACTTTTTCACCATTTGAGCCTCTAAAGCCATCAAAAGGTCACCAAAAGACCTTAATACACCCCTTTTTTCCACTCAAAATGAATATATTTTCTCAAAAAGCATAAAAAACCCTCAAAAAGGGTCCAGAATTCCCAAAAATATTAAAAAGGGAATAAAAATATTCAAAATATTCAAAAAAGGAAAAAGGAGGGACAAGGTACCTAAACCATGTTGGTCAATACCATTGGTTTCCTCAATACCATAATGGTATTCCCCACCACCAAAAACTATAAAAAGGTGGTAGGGGCTCCTCACTTTCCATCCATCCATCATCCTATCCTCAAGCTATCAAAATCTCGCATGAGATTTTGACCATTGTAGCTATCTTGGAGAAGAGACCTTTGGAGCTTGGAGCTACTCACCTTGGAAGTTTCTCAACACAAATCCTCACCATTTGAGGTATCTTAATACAATACTCATTCTTTTTATTTCTTGTTCTTGAATCGTTTTCAGAAAATTTTATTTGTTATATGCACATGCTAGTTTAGTTTAGATTTAGATTTATAATAATTTTTTTTGCTTTCAATATTTGAAACTGCTATCACTTGTTGATAGGTTCCCATTGCACTAAGCTTGGTTGCAAAACCAAGCCAACAGTTTTTGGCGACTCCGCTGGCTTCGAATTCTTAGATCTCAGTTTTTGCTTTAGATCTTAGTTTTTTCTTAGTTTTAATCATTTTTATTCATAGATCTGCCATCCCTAAACAGCAGATCCATTGCTACTCTAGATCTTGGTCCCCTTTTATTGCCATTAACAGCTTGAAATTTCCATTTTCGGGTTCGTTTTTTGGCATCCGTTTTCGGCTTTCGCCTCGCGGTTTTTTGCCCTACAGTCGCGCGGCTCATCGCGACATCACGGCCTTTTTCCACATGGCGCACCTCGGCTTCGCGGCCATTTTACGCGTTGCACATCGCGGCTTCGCGGGCATTTTCCGCGCTGCACATCGCGACTGTGTGACGAAAACCCGCGCTGCACATCGCGGCTTCGTGGTCGAAAACCCACGCTTCCCATCGCAACTGTGTGACCGGAATCCGCGCTACACATCGCGGCTTCGCGGCCGAAACCCGCGCGGCCCCCAATTTTTTTGAAAATTATTTTTTGCGGTATTTTCTGCCCATTTAACATATTTTACAGTATTAAATTTCCTGCATTTTTACAGCCATAGAAATCTTTTACTATTTAGAATGCTCCTTTAAAAGTCTTTTTACAAAATTTTCAGAAATTGAAAGAGAGATTTTTTCTGCATTTTAGCTAGATCAAGGTTTTACTGTTTATTTGCTCGATACTTTGCCCAAGCAATTTTTAAGAGATCCATTTATTTCTTGATGTATTCATGCTATTTTCTTTCTTTCGAATTATTTCAAATATCCATTATTTTTGAATAGTTTTTTCAAGCATTTACATTTCAAAAACGCCTTTATTTTTTGCAAAACTGGAAACGTCTTTTCTTTCATTTGTAAAATCGCCCAAGAGAGGCAAATCAATTTCAGTTTAAATACCACACTTGCACCCACGCTGCCACATAATTTAAACTGAGCCTTAAAATTTACCTTAAACTCAACAAACTTTTAACCCCACTTGGGGGGCACTTAAAAGAATTTTGTAGTTTGGTAGAATTGAGGGGATAGGTGTTCCAATAACACCCCTCAGTTATTACATTTGAGACATAGTGGTTGTCCTCCACGGTACCAAAATCCCTTATAATTTTGACACGGTTATCAACCAATTTATCGGGAAGGCCTCTCCCTTAGGAGGGTTGAAGTAGCCAGACTGGTTCCGGAAGTCTGAGTGGAATACCGCAATCCATTCAATAACCGAAGGATACCTTTCGAAGTTCTCGGTGTACACCCCCTGGTGTACAGCGGCGATAGAACCAAACTGCAGATTCACCCAACCGAACGTGTCATGAACGGGGTATCCTAGTTGCCACTCTTTAGGATTGTCTACCCCGGTGTCCCTCCCGGTAGGGGGATATCTAGCCGTTGGTTCAACACTCTATATTGTCTGACTTGGATTTACCTTGCAGAGGATATCGTTTGTTGACTCACAATACTTCTAGTTAGGTGTGTGCATGATACATTACCCACCTTTGGTCTAGTAGCACCTCTTTTTTCTAGAAATTGTTTGACTTTTGGTATTCTGACCAATTTTGTTGCATCCCTCCACTTATTATAGCACAGTTGTTATAATAAGTTCTTTTTTAGGTTGATTTTTGGCCTGAGAGCCTTTATTTTCACTCCCCTTTTTGCACTCATTGTTGCATTAGGGTTTTGAGTTTTTTACATCACCACCTTACATTGAAATTTAAAATATATATATATATATATATATATATATATATATATATTTCTCACCATTGAGAATTTAAGATGATCTCGTCGTCTTCAGGGTGAACCCCCTCAGTTCAGTCTACTTGGCTCTCCACGTCACCGACGTAGAGCCTTATCCCTTGACTCGACACGTCATCGGCCAAACATACAGTCATCCGATTCTGACACGCCTCACTTCACATCTGATTCTGAGGCTGAATCCGAAAACCCTACTGAATTGTCACCAACCAACCTCATGGTTGGACCATGATACGACCCACTTTTTACAGTACTATTGGAGATACATCCACAAACCCTTCTACTATTATGCCATCCATGGTAACACCAACCCCTCTAGGCATGCCTAATATGGGGGACACTCCACCTTTAGGTATGCCCAGCACAGGACTACCTCCTATTATGGGTATGCCAAACATAGGAATCACACCACCTGTCATTACCACAACCCAGATCGCAGGAATTCCTGGCGCTATTCCTAACCCCAGTGTAACCCATGTTGCACTTGGAAACGTTGGCCCATACCAAACCACAGCAGTTGCAGGACACATACCTTCAATACCTAGCATACCCTTAGGGGCTACTGGACCACTACATAATTCCACCATGAATAGTTATGTCCCGGTCACTACGCCACACCCATCTGCTAGTTTACCTTACATGGCTAGTCTGAACTTACCAGACTTAGCCAGGCTAACCAACGATCCTATCAGGCACAATCCTACATGGCCACCCATGCCTACAAAGCTCCCCTCGGACATACCCAAGTTTGAAGAGAAACCTGGGGAGGACCCTCAAAACCACATAATGTCTTTTCACCTATGGTGTTCATCTAACTCCATAGTGGATGACTCCATTCGTCTAAGATTGTTGCAACGAACGTTCATTGGCTCTGTAGCCAAGTGGTACATCGAACAACCACATGGGACCCACCATACTTTTAAGTCTCTCGCCTCCACTTTCCTTCAGTTTTTTCAGTTACATGTACGTTACGATGCATGAGTTGAAATATTGTTGTCTTGCAGACAAAACACAGCTACCCACATCACAGACCACATCCATGAGTGGCGCAAGCGTCGTAGCCTCTGTAAGATTAAACTGGATGACCGCATATTTTTGGACTGGTTTCTTAAATCACTCCTACCCCTCATAGCAAAAGACATCGCTTCCGAACGACCCCAGTCAGAGGAAGAAGCTATCCTAAAAGCTCAGCAATTTGACCTGATTTATGCCCAATCAGGTTATCTCTACACCATCATACCTGACACCCCCACGAGGTGATTCTTCACGCGGTGACGCGCCGGGGGCATCACATGCCGCTGATGGTATTATCGGCCCAAGTCACACCGCAAATTAAACCTTTTAGCATGATGAGCACCATAAATGCCCTAGACCTCTCTAGGGCTACATCTAATTCTGGAGCGACAACTTCGTACGCTCCAACGAATCAGACTCATCACACTCGTAGACCCTCTTGTCCACAACATTGCTATGGGAAAACGCCATTGACATATGTACCACCCACATACTATAACCAACCAGCCACCCAGAACCCAATTCAGTTCCACCACAACCAATGTATTACCCACAGCAAGCTACAATAGCTAACCCAACACCTCCAATAGCTCAGGGTTACCAACAACCCCAGCAAGTAACTGGACCACCTCCATCCCCACCAGCTTATTATTCACCGCAACATGCTCCCGCACCTGCGGCAAACCAAAATCCTCCCGCTCCTCAAAAGCAAGTGTACACACAACACAATCAGCCCCAACATCAAAACAACCAATGCAACCAGGGTGGACAAAAAAATCGTGGAAGAGGACGTAACTGCGGCAACAACCAACAACATAATCAAGGGTCCACTACCTCCCAATCCTCCAAATAATAACAATGCTGCTCCTCCCAACCAGAATCTGGATCGTCATCCCAAGCAGCCCAAAAACAATAACCTGAGAACAAACCATCCATGTTCTATATGTGGAGTCTATGGACACTACACTCATAACTGCCCCCACTTAGAGAAAGCACGTCAACTTTGGGCTGACGATGCCCAACGCCAGAGCCACGCTGGACAGCCAGCTCCACTTAATCAACAACAACCCATGGTATTACAAAACCCCTTACCAACCCAAGGCGTAGTGAACACTCAGCCGTTGGCTCCCCCTCAAGGCAACGCGCCCCCCACAACAATAGATCACTTATGCCTCTCCTGATCAACCCATGTTCGACTCAGGTACCCACCACTTGTTAATGATGTCATCCGCTGATGTCAACCTCCAAACCCGTCAGAAACCAATATGGCTCCACCCCCGAAGCCCCTCCCGCCGACAAAAACACTAGCGCTCATCCCACTGATCAGACGTTACGTATACCTCCGGCTCCACTCGATGGCGCCTCTAAAGCACCTCGCTTCCCACTTTGTCGCATCAACAATAACCCCAATGCTCGCGCTGCGTCGAATTACAGCATTGTAGATGACTTAGCCTAGTCTCCCGCAGCCATGTCTGCTTTAGAAGTCTTAAAAAACTGTCCTTCACAACGTAAGACTTTGCTCTCTTCCATTGGTGCTATTGACCCCAATGATTCACAACTGATGGCATTCGATTCGGACCAGTCCGAACCACGCCTGCATTCCACTTTAGCATTCCAAGTTTCTGTTTCCGTTCAGAATCTTGTCATCCATCGGTGCATTATCGATGAAGGTGCCTCTACATGCGTTATGTCCACATTCGTTTGGCAGAAGTTGGGATCCCCTACTCTCCAGCAGTCCACCACTGCGTTGCGAGCCTACGACGGTCGTTCGGCTCAAACCCAAGGTCGCTTAGCTAATGTCCCCGTCCAGCTAGCTGGTAAAACCGTGCTCATTGACATAGAGGTCATAAATGTCCAACTTGATTATAACCTCTTACTTGGCCGTAGCTACATGTATGCCATGCGGGCGGTTGCCTCATCCGTTTTTCGTACCATGATGTTCTCCCATGACGGACGCATGGTCAAGGTCGACCAACTCACCTATTACGATCCCAATGCCCCCGCTGCACCCGAAAATGTTCTCCCCATGGTTGAACAACCTGTTTGTGGTGCAACTACCTCATTTCTTTCCTCCGTGGGACCCGAACTTTACTACGACACGCCGATGACTTCTACATTCAAATCCATTCCACCCTCGTCACCCGTGATCCACGTCTCTGACCTCTGTACTCTTTCCCACAATACACAAACACCCAACAATCAACCGCCCTTGTTACCCAAACCACAATGGGTACCTAGTCACATTGGTGTTACACCCACCCACACAATCCCCTTCCTATTCCCTCCCTCGGAAGTAGTAAGCGCCCCGGTTATGGCTACCCTCAGCCTCCCCGGGTTCACCTTAGGCTTACCCGTGTGGTATATTTCGCCTCCCATTCCCCCACCGACACTAAATGTCATCCTATAACCGGTGCAACCCATTTTCACTACTAGTCAACCACCTCCCGGTGTCACTACCCCTTCGTCATCTACGAATCCCCCTCCTCTTATCAAGCCCACTGGGATCAGAGGCCCACAACCATACACTGTTGTACCCCCCCCCGGTGTTTCGTGCTCCCCCCAAATGCTCGTTGTGTGATGAGTTAGGCCATCCGACTCATCAATGTCCACAATTACCTACATTACAGGAACACATGAAAATGCTTGACGACAACCCCAACATCCCGGTTGTCGAACTAGATCCAACCCCTAAGCCTCGTGATAAATCACTGCGTACCAACCACCCTTGTGCAATATGCAGTATTTACGGCCATTACTCACATCACTGTCCTGATCTCCCAGATTACAGAGCAGTTCTCTACGATATGAATAATCTGGACCTTGAGACGGCACCCCCCACAATTGAGGAAATCCACCCTCCCGTATCACCCCCATCCGGAGAGATTAACACCATTTATATGATCTCTTCGACTACCACTCCCTCGTCAACCGATTTGACCACTCAAAGTTTCCACAATGATGAGGAGATTCTAGAGGCTCTTACTGCCTCTGATTACCCCTGGGAAGACATGGACCATCGTTCCTACTTCCTCCCAGAAGAGTCCTCCTCCACCACAGCCACCCAATTTGCGGTCGAGTCCAAAGATTTCCTCCCCACCAAAGTCGACTGGTTTAAGGATCCTATTCCTGCTCCAGATGCCTTCGAGGAAGGGAACATGTCAAACATTTCCCCTATTATACAAATTGACATTTCCACCACACCTGGAAAACCTGAGCTCATCTCGCTAGGTGCATCATGCACTCAAGCAGAAACTTGGGCATATAAGAAACTCTTCCAAGATTTTCATGATGTCTTCGCCTAGTCTTACACCGAGATGCCTGGCCTCGATCCCAAAATTGTGGAAAATCACATCGACGAACATGTCCACCCAAGAACTTTTACTGAAGGGGACCTTGTCCTCGCCTACGATCAGGCTCATGACAAAACCGGGAAAGGAAAGTTTGTGTCCATGTGGCAAGGCCCATATATTATACACACTTGCCTCGGACAGGGGGCATACATTTTGACCGATTCAGAAGGCAACCCCCTACGCAACCCACGCAACGGGTTGTACCTCAAGCGTTTTTACCCATAGAAAATATGATGGACACCACCGTCCATTATTGTACAGTATTATTTTGTTTTTCACAAAAAATTCAAAAAACCTAAATATTTGTTTTCTTTGCATGACCACAGATGGATCCTGTTCCACTCTGCTACGTCGGTTTCGCTGATGGTGCAAGCCATTGGTCCCCCAATCTGGCCTCCGCAACTTGGGTAATATATTCCCCTTCACATGAGTTGATCCACATCGACGGAGTGTGTTTAGGTGCCGCCACCAACAACAAAGCTGAATACGATGCCGTGACCGGTCTCCTGGCCGCAGCTCTCCAAATGAGCATACGTCACCTTAACGTTTTCTTGGACTCACAACTCCTCGTTTCCCAGCTCAACAATGATTACCAGGTACGCGATCCCTGTCTTTTCAGAAAATCCTTGTGCACTAAACAAATGGTTCGACAGTTTGAATCCATTTCATTTACACACGTCCCAAGGAATCTCAATAGTGTAGCAGACCATATGCCCAACAACATTCTTGACTAGCACACCAATCAAACCATATCATAAATAAAAATAATGTCTCCACGGGCATATACCAAAATCAAAATAATGCATCCACGTGCATAACATGTGCCTCCACGGGCATGTCCCAAAATCAAAATAATGCACCCACGTGCATAACATGTGCCTCCATGGGCATACAGAAAATCAAACATGCCTCCACGGGTGAACAAAAAGACAACGAATGCATCCATGTGCATATACGACTATATACCAAAATCATATATATATATATCATAATATAGTCAAAACATGTCATAGGTGCCCTCAGCACCCAATATACAAAAATACATCAGTCGTACAAAAAAGTGCTTCCCCATATGCTCATCAGCATTTGGGGGCAGATACAATATCATCACGGTCCCTAGGCTCCTTTGGCGCCTCCACCGTTGGCCCCGCCGGATCATGCTGAGCCGAACTCTCCTCTCTGCCTGCCCCGCTGGAGCATCTCGTAAACGAATCCTCCCCTCCACCGGCCCTGCCTGATCCTGCCGAGCCCCATCCCTCCACTCAGCCGCCAACAACGCTGCTCTCAGCAGGATCGAGCACCACTCACGAGGCGCATCGAAACATCGCTCGACGATGTCCCGATCCAAATCCCTCCACCCATCCTCTGGGAATCCTGTCCACACAGCATCATCTCGAGGGCCAGCTCCTCGACCGTGAGCCCCAAATCCTCGACCATGCGGAGGCAGTACCGCTACAGGAGGTGGAACAACCACCATCACCCGTCCCCTACGAGCCACATAGTCAGTCGGTGGTACAGGACCAACATCTGCACAACCACGCAAGTAACCATCATATAAATATCTAACTATAGTCATAACAAACACATCTAAAAAATGATATAGTAGAGAACAAAACAAAAAACATACCATCTAAACCCCAGGCCTGTCCCTGGGCTCGAGGCATCTCCGGATCTCCTCGATAATCCATACCAGCATATGGATAGTCCTCAATCAGCAGGGGGATCTGCTCCCACTGCTCATACATCTCCTGTGAAAATAACCCGCGGATACCACCACCACCACGGGGCATCATCTACCCCCACCGCACCATGCGCGGCTCGCTCACCAGACCGTCTCGAACCGGTACCCGTGGCCTCAAAGTCGGTACCCGCTCAAAGAAAAAACAACACAAAAAGGAGGCATAGTAGAACTCTCCCCCCTCCCGGCTGACCTTGTCCAGATCTCTCCGGACACCATCCAAAAACATCTGACCCCATGCATAGTAGGTCCCCCTCAGCACAGAATCCACCATCATCGTTTGTCCCCCCGACAAATGATGTGGCGCCGCGGCACCCAACACCAACAGAACACAAGCCCCGACAGCCCGCATGTCCCAATCCCGCAATGATCTCAAACTCAGATCGTTGTTCTGCACAATCGCCCCAGGAACATAGAAGGTCTCTAGGAGATCCTCCATGTCCACACCTGCCGGAATCCTCGGCAGAAGATCCCTCACCTCCCCTAAGCGAGGTAACCCGGTAAGAAATAATACATCAGTAAGGGTGATCTCCAACCTCTCACCCCCAACAATAAAGGTACCCTCTGCAGGAACCCACCAACTCACCAATTTGTTTAGTAGTGGTCCTACTGAACGCATCGGTGGAATCTGAGCGAACTTCAGGAGTCCACTCACCGCCAGAGCCTGCCGGACCCCCTGATCAGTCCGAACCCGAACCATCAAATCCTCCTCCATCTCTCACTCTCGCCATGACACCAATGGTCTCCTCAACATCCTGCCAAAAAACAAAGAAACTTTTAGCACCAGAGAAATTTTTTAAAAAATACCATCGTGACTTTTCCATCAAAAGCCGCGATGATCATCGCGACTTCCATTTAAGAACCCGCGATGAACATCGCGGGTATTGGACAGACAGTCGCGATGAACATCGCGGGTATTGGACAGACAGTCGCGATGAACATCGCGACTGTATCCCCCATACTCACGATGAACATCACGACTGTCAGTCTCAAACCCGCGATGTCCATCGCGGCAAACGACACGAAACCCACGATATTCCGCGTTGGAAGGCCAACATGGAATTTCGCGGCCTTCGAGGGCCCGCCGCTAACCAAAAAAGACATAATTGAAAAGGCTAAGGCAAATAGGGTTACCTGAAACTCGCAGAATCGAAAACCAACGGTCAAATCTCCCAGAAATCAAGAAAGAGCTCTAATTGCTCAGCCAAACTCACACGTAACAATGACACGTCATATGGGCCCCACGCCCTATTTATAGAAATTCCATCATTTTTCAAACAACCATTCCAGTGTCATACGACGTCCTTTCCTCAAACCGTTGGTACCGTTGGAATCATCACAGCGCGAAATTCATGACAGTTCTTTCCTTTTCCTATTTTCACCAGGTCCATTTTTCAACCATTTTTTCACGCCCTCGTTGCCTCGGTTTGCGTGCCACATCGACCGTCGTTCATTTTTTACGAGTCTTATATCGCCGGATTCAGTTTTCCGCGCTCGTGATGACGCTTGAGATCATTTCTCGCTCTCACGCCCAGATTTTTCAGTCATTTTTCCCATGCCCCCTCGTTGCCTCGGTTTGCGTGCCACATCGGTCGTCGTCCATTTTTTACAAGTATTATATCGTCGGATTCAGTTTTCCGTGCTCGTGATGATTCTTGAGATCATTTCCCACTCTCACCCCCTCATTTTTCAGGCATTTTTACCATGCCCACCCATCACCTCGGTTTGCGTGCCACATTGGCCGTTGCCCCTTTTTTACAATCTTTATGTCACCGGATCCAGTATTCCGCACTCATGATTGTTCTTGAGACCTTTTCTCGCTCTCATCAATCCCTTTTTGATCGATATAATTTTACCCCTTTTTCGGGCCGAGCAATCCCTTTTACGAAAAAGGCACTTAGGGAGTTTCTGTTAAGCTCTTTTCTGACTCCTAAAACAATGAAAAGATCGCCGAGCAACCTTGCTTCCTTTCATGCTCGCTAAATGTATCTGAAAGGGCGTCTACCTGGTATAAGTTTACCCCTTTTCCGGACCTCGTAGACTAATTACGAAAAAGGAATACTCTAGTCACATCGGCTAGAAGAGTTCTCCATTTGCATCATTTTATGCTTTTTCGGGCCTTGGAGACTAACTTACGAAAAAGAACACCAATGGAGTCCCCTTACCGCTTTCAGACTCTCTAAACATGAAAGCGACCACGAGCAATCACCATCCTGGGCTCGTAAAAACCCACAGGACGGTACTCATAACCACTGCAGAGTCTTCTTATCGTTTTCAGATTCCTTAAAAATGAAAGCACTCATGAGCACGAACAGTCCTGGGCTTACAAAATCCACAGGACAGTACCATTTTCAGAGCACACTTTTATCCCTTCTTGGAGCTCATTAAAACTATGAAGAAGGACCCAATGGTGCTTCTCGGCGCCACAACAGATCACGTCTACTCATATGGCAGCTTCCCCCATTTTGGTCGCCTTTGTTTAGAGTATTTTGCAGTATGTCACCCTGAGAATCCCTCAACAGCACCCATCAGCTCATCCCCCCCCAGAGTTAATACATACCCTTCAGTCTGTCAAAGCTATGATCCCCGCATCTACAAGTCAGTTCCCTACGCTGCCAGGTCAACCATGTCATCATGCTCTGAACAAAGGAAGTTTGGATCTACCCACTCCATGACCCCAGTTACTTCCCATCCCCACAAGTATGACAATCCTACCATCAGTACTACCACACTTCAGTTCTACACCTCGTGCTCCTATCAAGGAAACATCATTGCCTTGTTAGTTGCTGGTCTCCCTTTGTCGACGACAACCAAATTTATTCCGGAGGATAGACCTAGAGGTCCCTGTGTCTTGGACTCATACCATTTACGATGAGTGCCTATGAATCATTTCGAGAAGAGTCCTCAGTGCCTCTCCAAATGGTTGTTTCTCACATGCTTGACTTCAACACCTTGATCGCATCGTTGAGACTCGCACAGGGTATTGGTCCTTTTAGTTATTAGTCGAAGACCCCGGATACCACCTGACTCTTCCACATTTGAGAGTCTACTTATGGAAACAACCAGTTACATTTTTTCTATAGATATCCGGGTTGCGCATGGCGACAGTATTCAGATGTACCCCAGTTTTATACTCCCTTGAGTATACAGTTACAAGTACTTCCCAGTGATGACTCACAGTCATTGAGTCCCTACAGATGTTGAACACCTTCAGTTTCAGCAGTTCATCAACCCTTCTGAGACCTTATTCAGAACGGTTGACGCTTTATTCCAGTGTATCAGTTATTGAGATCAGTCATGTTATGATCATGAGTACATCCCAAAATGATGTCCCCTCTGGACCATTATGATGTACCAGCAGATTTTTTATGTATTTTTCAGGTCCCCCTTCTTGGGACTAATTGTTATGTATATGTCTTGATACGAGCATGGGTATGCCCGCCTTGTCCATTATCAGAGATTATTCCTCATTCATATTGAGGCCATGTAATATTGTTTATTTTGCAGCTTCCAAGGGCCATGGGTCCAGTCTCCAATCGGTCTCTTCTCTTCCCCAAACCCCAGAAAAACGACAAAAGAACTAAGATGTCTATCGGCCATACGATGAGCTCCTGCCCTCACACATCAGGGGGCAATCTGTTAACACCCAAAAAGTGCTCACTAGCTCATTTCCTTATTCACATGACCCATTTGTCCACTTTTTCACCATTTGAGCCTCTAAATCCATCAAAAGGTCACCAAAAGACCTTAATACACCCCTTTTTCCACTCAAAATGAATATCTTTCCTCAAAAAGCATAAAAATCCCTCAAAAAGGGTCCAGAATTTCCAAAAATATTAAAAAGGGAATAAAAATATTCAAAATATTCAAAAAAGGAAAAAGGAGGGAAAAGGTACCTAAACCATGTTGGTCAATACCATTGGTTTCCTCAAAACCATAATGGTATTCCCCACCACCAAAAACTATAAAAAGGTGGTAGGGGCTCCTCACTTTCCATCCATCCATCATCCTATCCTCATGCTGTCAAAATCTCGCATGAGCTTTTGACCATTGTAGCTATCTTGGAGAAGAGACCTTTGGAGCTTGGAGCTACTCACCTTGGAAGTTGATCAACACAAATCCTCACCATTTGAGGTATCTTAATACAATACTCATTCTTTTTATTTCTTGTTCTTGAATCGTTTTCAGAAAATTTTATTTTTTATATGCACATGCTAGTTTAGTTTAGATTTAGATTTATAATAATTGTGTTTGCTTTCAATATTTGAAACTGCTATCACTTGTTGATAGGTGCCCATTGCATTATGCTTGGTTGCAAAACCAAGCCAACACTTCCTCCATGGAAGTTGTGAAATTGAATTCACCCGCCACAATCGTAAATTCCTCGATAAGTATACCAGAAGCTACCACATGGTCCCAAAATGCCTTACGACCACGGTAAGGCCCATAAACATTGATAATCCGAACCAGATGACCAAAACCTCTTAATGTGCCTTCCATCATAATACCTGCAGTAGTGAGAAATGCCTTCAAATTAGCAAATGTCGGGTTCCAAGCAACAAGAGTACCACCCGACAGGCCAATCGAATCCATCCCCGTAGCAAGCCACCCAAGCTTAAGTCTTAAGAAAGAGTTCACCGCAGACAAACTCGTAGTCATAGTTTCTTGTAACAAAATGACATGAGGTTTTAAAGAGAAAAGGAGGCGCTTTAAGGCAGTAGTTTTAGGACCCGTGCCAAGTCCGCGGACGTTAAGGGATAGGATGTTCATGAAGTAACCTCCGAATGGGATGCGCAATCTCTAAGAGCCCCAAAAGCAGGTGTACAGACCGGTGAAACTGTAGGAAGACCATGATCAAAGAGTGAAGTGACTAAAGGTGTATGCAAATTTCCCCATGCCTCCCCCTTGACTTTAGGAACATGACGAGACTTACGAATGGTGACATTTCCCTTGAATATAGAGTTAATAGGTATGATCTCCGAATTGTGGTCTATCGAGTGAAATATATTCAAACTTTCCCACCAGTGCTCTGCCACTCAAGGCCATGACCATATCACATGTTACATCCTTACCCAGGACACATAGGGCATGACCTTTCTTAACCAGCTCAAAAGGAAACGAAAGAACCCGACGTCCAGGTACCTTCGTCGGTTTGTTTCACCGAGAACCCCCATGAGAATGAGGAATAGACTCAATAGTACCCGTGTCAAGTAAAACCTGACTGTGAATGCCGACATTCTCAGACCCAGCAGATAGAGGAAGGTCACGCCCCCCACACACTCAAAAACCACATCAAGAGTAGGGTTTGTGACCACCCTCATGGGTTCCACCCCAAATGTTGCCATCAGACCCAACAATCACATGGGGATAATAAACAATCCCAAAGTGGAATATGACAGAGACACCCCCAACTGACACAAACAAGATTTCACGAGAAAACCAGACAGGAAAGAGACAGCGAAATGATAAAACCCCAAAGTCCACAGACACCCCAAAATAGAAAAAAAAAACAAAACCCAATATGGAAAATAGGCAAAGGCAGCAGACTGAGGAACCTATTCCCACTTTTTTAGCCTAGTTGGTACTAGACCTACTACCAGGTAGCAGGCTTGACTCCAGGGAGAAACTAATAAAAAACGAGTGGTCCGACACTTCACCAGCAAGATAGTTGTGACCGAGGTAAACCCCGGGAGCATCACACAGAAACACATCCCATGAGCGAGACAATGAAAAGAACTTACCACAATAATAGTCGGTACGAGATAGGCTCAGCGGACCAGGTGCACCGGCCATAGAGTACATGGAAGGTCACAAAACAGTGGAGGTTTCCTTCTGCAGAGGAAGCCCAAACCCTCCATGAAGCTCCTTCCCATCTTTTGTTCAGCTGGAATATGGATTTGTTTTAGAAAAGTTCTCACATGTTTCATTTTTACCATTTGGACAAAGTTATACTCCTCAACATTGGATAGAAATGTGTCTGATATTAATATATATATATATATATATATATATATATATATATATATATATATTTGGCATTGACCTTAACATGAAAGAATATGGGGATGCTTTGGTTTTGTACGTAGAACAAGATTTTATTAAATACTAGAAAGTGATATAAATGTTGTGCTAGTTCAAAGGGAAGTATAGGGAAATAGCAAGATAAATATTTGTATTCTTTATTTTTAGTGCAAGTTATAAAAGGAAAATTTAGTAAATGTGGAACCGATAAAATTCTATCCAACATGGAGGAACAAGAATTAGTTAAGAAGGGTATTGCAAAATGAATTGATAAATTTCTAAATAATAAAGGGTTGTTGTATTGAATAGATAGGTTTAGATCATGGATTGGGGCAAGGGGTGCATCTGATAATCATCTTATTTTTATGCAAATTGAAGGCAATGATTCAAAGCTCCTAGAGCTCTTGAAATTCAATCCACACTGGATTCATGAGGAGGAATTTGCAAATGCTATCAAGAGGAACTAGGCCCAGTATGATCCAAGAAAAGGGAGTCATCAATGTTTCAATTTAGTCCAATTTAAAAAGAGTCAAATCGGCAACTCTTGTATGTGCAAAGGAGACTTATCAAAATTCACAAGTCGATCTAGTTGCAATGGAGGCTCAAATCACAAGGATTTATGAAAACTTTGCCAATGGTGTTTTATTAGAAGATGGGATGCAAAAGCTAGAGAGTTTAGAAGATGATAGGAATGGGTTGTTAGCTTAGGAGGAAGAAAAATGGCATTAAAAAACTAGATTTGTATGGCTGGCCCAAGGCAACAAAAACAAAACAAAAAAAACCTAGACAATTTGGGTATAATATAGAATTAAATATTTCAGAGAGGACTCAAGTAAAGTAAAAAATTCCCTAGATAATCTAGGGTATATTATAGAGTCACTATATTTCATATAGAGCTCAAGTAAAGGAAAAAAATCCCTATACAATTTGGGCCAACAGAGATTAATGAGGACATGGTGTGGGGATTTTTATGGTGCATCTCAAGGAAACCCTAGTTTGTGTGGTGCAAGGGGAGCTTTACATTTGAATGGTTTGCGTCATTTTCCTTGTCACCTAGGAGTTGGCTAGGGCTTCAATTATTGGGTATCATCATAGGATGTTAAATGCAACAATTGATCAACAATCCAAGATGGGTGTCTCAATAGAGATGGGTATGCTTCATTTGAATGAGGTGCTTTAAGGAGTGGTTACTGAATCACCCACAAACCTTTTTTATAGTCTTGTACTTTACCCTTTGATAGGATGGATCTATTAGTTATTCTCCTATTTAGTTTCTAGTTTAGACTTATATGTATGCCTATGGATATGTTAATTTGAACCATGTGGTAAAATGTGTTGTTTTTGTTTGTTATATGAATTGGGACAAATAGTTTTTCGACTAAGATCATGTTGATCTATACTATTTTATCCTATGAGAGAGTATAGCCTTGGATTAATGATGAATGCAATATGTGTTTTTCATTAAGTTATTATGATTTTTATTTAGAATTTTTTTTATAAATAGTCACTTTAATATAAAAGAAAAATAGCATTTTCAAATAATTGTTTAATTAAAAAATACAAGAAATACATTTTCAAATAATTATTTAATTTAGTTTAACATTTTTAGAAAATATTAACATATCATTAAAACATTTTATTTATTTTTAAATAATTTTTCAATTTAATTTTATTATTCCTAATAAATATTAAAATATTATATGTAACTTTATCTTATTTAAAAAAACATTAATGTGAAATTAGTAACATATAAATGTTTTATCTCAATTATTAAACCACAATTAAAATGACTAACTATATTTGTTAAAAATACTTACTAAGATTTTGATAATCATTAAGTAATATTAAAACCGTACATTAAATATTTGCAAACATAATGTACATTAAAGAGTATACATATATATTTAAGGAAATTTTTTTTAGTTTTAAGGATTTTTTTTTTTTGACAGAAGCGGATAGGTTTTATATTAATAAAACAGTGACAGAGCCACCAGAGAGTTTACAATTTCAAAATGTGGAAAGCCACACAGTCTTTCAAGCTTTAAATACATATGCCTGTAAATATCAAAATCAGGACTTTTAGAGTTTTTTAACAGTAAGACTAAAACAGGAAGAAGTCAGAAGCTAGACTGATTTTAACGATGTCGTGCCCCAGAGACTGATTTGGAGGCCAATTGATTCTTGTCTTGACCTGCATTCTCGGCGTTTCACAGTTTTGCCAGGGTGGTCTCTGCACGTTGCAGCCTGAGGTCCAAGTTTTCCGCAGCAACCGTGACCTTCTCTTCCAAAGCCTCGAAGGCTGCCTTGAAGTCCGAGCGGATGAGAGCAATGTCCTCCTCGATTCTGTCCAGGCGTCGTCCTCCTTGGTGGTCCAGCTGTTGCATGAAGTTCCCTTGGCGTCGTACCCTTCGTCGCAAGACTTGGACTTCTACTTCCAGTTCAAGCAAGGGGTCGGGGGAGGAGGTTTCCGATTCCCCTGAGTCCGCCATTCCACCCAACAATACAGAAAGGGGGTGGAAAGCGTGAAGAGCGAAACGAGAAGCTTCAAAGATCTTCGCCACCCGGGAGAGAGCTCTTTCAGGGACAAAGCTTCTTGATGCAGCGCGGTGGAGATTTTGTCTAGTGTCCCGCTGATCTTCCATATGATAAAGAGGGGGCATAATTACCTTTAACCTAGGGCATGCCGCAGGACCCATCATCAAATTGCGAGGGTCGTCCTTTACCAGACCCGTACTTCCCATTACATACCGGCTCTTAATGCAGATTGAGGGAACCTTATGAGAATCCGGAGAATTAGTGTCATCATAACAAGACAGGGGTACCAGTCGTCCACAAAATTATGTCATCGGGGGGATTTAAACCAGGTGATTCGGCCCATTGAGGGGACCTGCGATGATTGCAAGAGCTCCTCAGCTTATGTGATATCTTTCCCCTTAAATTCTCCTGCGTTTAGTTTTAAGGATTATTATTAATAGTTCAGCATATTATTTGGAGAAATTGAATATAAATCAATATAGATCCATCTTAAACCCGTATCTATCAAGCACCGAGAGGAATCCAATTTCTTGAGGTGTATTTCTTTTTTTAAATTTAAACTCAAGAAATTTGATATCTCTTGATTGATAAATCCGGGTTTAAGTTTTAAGTTTTTATTTTATAAACGAACATCGATTTTTTAATTACTTTTCCTAATATTTTATTTTATGAGCCAATATGGTTTTTTTGAAATACTTTCCATAATTTTTTATTTTATGAGCAAACATGAATTTATTAATCGCCAACATAATATAATTGATTACTTTTTACTTTTTTTTTACTCGTGTAACGTTACTGAGAAACGTTACAACACCCCCCTCATACTCGTGTGTAACATTACATGGACAGACGTTACAACATCTCCCCCATACTGAGCTGTAGAGCACCTCGTTTCACTCGGTACAATAAGAAAGATAACAATTATTCTTCCAAATCATTCAAACTACATTGACATCTATTTATTTTACTATTAATATTATTAATAATTATAATTTTATTTTAAATATTTTAAATTAAAATAAAATAATTATAACAATTTAATTTTTTAATTTTTTAATGAAATATATCCACTTTAATAAAATGAAACTTAATATCCACTTTAATAAAATGAAACTTAAAAAAACATCTTTAACAATTATTCAAGTGATTCTTTGATTTAATTTTTTTATTCTTTACCATATATATAGACAAAAACATTGTTGCATGGAAAAGACACTTGCACATGGGATTTTTATACTTTCTAGATAAAGATAAGGAGAGAAAATATGAACCTAAGCAATACAGCAGCCAATGATTAAAAGTCAAGCATTATACCAAGTTGCAATATAAAAATTAAGGTGTTTTCAAAGTCAAGCGTATTTAAGGAGAATAGAGAAAATATGAACCTAAGCAATACAACAACCCATGAGTATTTAATTAATTTATGTGTTGACTAAGGGAGAATAGAGAAAATATGAACCTAAGCAATACAGCAACCAATGATTAAAAGTCAAGCATTATACTACTTCAAAGTATGAACCTAAGCAATACAGCAACCAATGATTAAAAGTCAAGCATTATACCACTTCAAAGTATGAACCTAAGCAATAAAGCAACCAATGATTAAAAGTCAAGCATTATACCACTTCAATTTTGAAGTGGTATAATGCTTACTTTTAATCATTGGTTGCTGTATTGCTTAGGTTGATATTTTCTCTATTCTCCCTCAGTCAACACATAAATTAATTAAATACGCTTAACTTTGAAAACACCTTAATTTTTATATTGCAACTTGGTTCATGACTAAGCCAATCTTATCCAAGCCATACACAATCCAAGGAGAAAAATATTACTAAAGTTTTAAAAGCAAAAAAGCCAAATCCAAGCAGGTACACAGTCTAAGCCCATAAAATTTTAAATCAAATGGGCAAATCCAAGTTGTGATTTCTTACATGAAGTGCCTTGCACTTTCATGGTAGACAATGATCATTAGGTTATTAATATTATAGGTCATAATAAAATGTTTTATGTACACTATTTTATGAATGTATTAAAATGTTTTATGTACACTATTTTATGAATGTATTAAAATGTTTTATGTACACTATGGACGTAAATAAATATAGTTTATATGAGTTGGTAGGATAGGGATAGGGATGTAGATAAATATGGTTTATATAGGTTTTAAAGAGTATAAAGTTTAAGTGTGTAAGTGTTTTATAATTTAGTATGGAGGAGGAGTGATTCGAAAATGGGTAAATTTATTTTTTATTTTATTAACGAATACTTAATTAAATTTTTTAATTCCTCATTATTCATAAAGAAATTGGTATACTAAATCAATTATGGTTTTTAACAAATTGAAGATTAACAAAATAAGCATACAAAAAAGATATGCAAACCAGAATTGTTAACGGAGTTCGTCAGGCCTCCTGACTACGTCTCCGGACTCATTGAAACTTTGAGTCGCTTTATTATCTCCTTCAAAGATATATGGCTTTCATAAGTACAATTGCATGGTCTTCACTTCAAGTGCCTCATTCCCATCTTGGGAGGCCTTCCCTTTCCTCATCAAGAAGTACTAAGGCTCTCACATGAATTGAATTGCTTCTCCCATCTTGGGATGAAATTTCTCATACAAAGCTTACTAGAAAGCTTTTTCTCCAAAAAAACTTGTTTTCCTTCTTCAAATGAGAGGTATTTATAGTTTTTCCATGGATGATTACTCATCACACATGTTAAGGAGAATATCTCTCCCATGATCCCCTAAATTAGGATCAAGAGACACCTTAAGGGATAGGTAGAGAAAAGGTCTCATCTTTCTCCATGAAAATCTCAACACTCCCTTAGGACTGGGAAACTAATTTGTGAGGTGTATTATCACATCTAATTAAATTTCCTTTATAAATTTAAAAGAGAACTTGTATGAGCACTTTCATATTTTCCCCTTTTACATAGTTTTTAGTGAACTTTCAATTTTAACGTGAAATACACTTTGTTCAATGTTTTGTGAACTTTTGTTGGAAAATAGCCTCATTTTTGTCCGTAATTTTAACAAGCAATTTCTTTCACAAACGAAGTCCATTTGACCCCGTTCAAATTGCATCAGAAAGTTCTTTGCAAGCTCTTCGTCGATTGAATACCTTCGGTGATAATGGAAACCTTCTGCATTCTTCGACTGTGGTGATCCTCCTGGATCAAATCTCCCCACGAAAAGCACTTTTGGACCTCCAAAACTATAAATTCGTGATAAATTCACGATCGTAGAAGGGTCTTTGTCTTCTCCTTCTTCAAAGCTTTGTCCATGGCTGTCCTTTTGCTCACTTGGACTGATTCACTTGCACTTATGGCCAGTTTTAGGGTGTCGGGTACAACCGATCATGCACCCACAAACAAATTTGTAATTACAATGATGTTGAAGGCTACAATATCAAATATGATTCCAAGCATTTTTAGCTCCAGGGACTATTGCATTGATTTGCACAGATCTATTACATAATACAACAATTAAGGTAACAATTTCCCGCCGGAAACGCCTTCTTTCCAATATCACTTATGCACAACTCAGACAAGTGCACATGGATAAATCAAAGCACTTAGAGGTCGAATATATCATGCAAACCAAGTATTTGTTTCAATACCACTTAAATATGGCAACTTCTACCAGAATATTTTCAACAACCTCCACCAGAACATGACATCATACTCCTCTTTGCACTCCTTCCAATATAGCAACCCATGGGTCCAAAGGAAAGCAATTACATTGCCTCTGGCTTATCCATTTCTTAACTAATTGCACCTTGTGTCAATCACCTCTAGCATACAAAAAAGCCAGGAACATGATCAAGCATACGCATGGAAGTTCAACGTATTGCTCCAAGTAACATAAATTTGATAGACGATAACAGGCATGATTCATCAATCCATGGACACATCTAGCCACACAATAAATTAGCATAGGAGTTTCTGAATTTTACCTAGCCGAATAAGACCTGATGTTTCTCTTCCTGCAGCTTATAGCTGCAACATCAATTATAGGTTGCATTTTCGAGGAAATTGTAGGCAGCTTTGACCAAACTCTCATGTTCATCCTCATCATGACACTACAACCTTCCGCACTGAAAATTGCTAGATCACGACCTCCGATCTTCTGCACATGCAATTTCTAGATTGCGGCCTCCTTGCATTGAAACAACCGCTCATAGTCTCCAAACTTGCTCTTCTTCCTGTGAAGAAAACATAACTGCAGACCAATCAATTGTTCCATGGTTTGAGCCCTCTCTCCAAGATTTGAGATCCACATTGTTGCTTGGCAAACAAAATAAGCACCAACTACTCCAACTGCATAGATCCAAAAACTCATGAGATCTACCAAGATCCACACTAGTCTCTCCTTCAACGGCTCCTCTACTCATGTAGCTTTTTGTATATGGTGACCTCCACTTGATCTCTGGGTATGGAACAAGCAACACCAGATAGCGACCTTCTTCTTTTCTCTTGCTTATCCTTTACGGCCTTGATGCAACTCGTGGCTTCTTTCCCATGCAATAATGGCTTCCATTGAGCGCACCTCTTACTAGACAATCAAGCACTAGATCTGTAGCTGAAAAGTGTAGATCTACCTTTGTTCCATGCTTTGAGCCCTCTCTCCAAGATCTAAGCTCCACACTGTTGCTTGGCAAACAAAACAAGCACCAACTGCTCCAACTGCATAGATCCACAAACTCATGAGATCTACCAAGATCCACGCTAGTCTCTCCTTCAGTGACTCCTCTACTCATGTAGCTTTTTGTATATGGTGACCTCCACTTGATCTCTCGGTATGGAACAAGCAACACCAGATAGTGGCCTTCTTCTTTTCTCTTGCTTATCCTTTACGGCCTTGATGCAACTCATGGCTTCTTTCCCATGCATTAATGGCTTCCATTGAGCGCACCTCTTACTAGACAATCAAGCACTAGATCTATACCTGAAAAGTGTAGATCTACCTTTGTTCTATAGATGGCCTGCCAAAAATAATTCTAGAAAGAGCGAATCATGGGTAATTAAGGTTATGTAGATATCATATAATCTTTTTCAAATCCTTCTTTCACGTCCTTGGTGAATAGGATCCTCAATTTTTACAACACAGCTCTTACGGATCCACGTTCTACTAGATCCAACGTTGTTGTTTCCATTCAACATCGTTAACCATCTAACGACTTACGTCAATCGAGGATTTGGTTCCCCATGTTGTTATAACAAAGCACCAACATATCCTTCTCTGATTTTGCAACAAAGTTCCCATTTGGAGAGAGCGGTGGCTATTTTCTCTCATGCGGCGTCCTTGAGCAGGCTGCCCTCCTCGAGAAGGAGTTAAATCAGGGCAACACCGATACCATCGAAAATAGAAACCATGATGTTCAGACCTGAACTCATTGAGTTCAATTGTGTTGTTGTGGTCTGTGTCGAAACCATTGAAAACAGAGTCGTAAAGAGCATTGAGATCTTGTGGGTTGCAGTTGACTTCCATGCCCATTTCGGACTCCATCAAGCAGAGGCTCTTCAAGGTCTTGCACAACTCAGAGTGGGACAAGACCCACCCCATCCTTGTTTGTGTCCATCTCCATGAATTTCATCCATTGTTTTGTTGAAAGCCTCCTCGTCTTCAACAAATCCTCGAACTAGGCTATCGTCCAACACTACTATGCTCATCTTTGTTCCTTCACACAACAAAATTTCTATTCCTAAATGCCTTCCCTCTGGGATATGAGGACGAGATCCGAAGGAAAGGGTTAATTATAGCAGATAGCCATGGAATTGTAAAACCGAGCATAGCCAGATTGGTGATTTATCTTGGAAACTCCTCAATTCTTCACGCTGACAGTTCTACCTCATACTCAGGTTGCACGTAGACAAGCACACATGAACGGATTCTTTTCACACCTTTTGCTTAGATCCATGACTACAATGCTATGTTTGATAGTTCCCTCCTCCATACCATAATATTTCCTTATGGGTAACTCTCATAGTTAGTGCACCGCAATGGATCAACAACCTTTGTACTATCAAAAACATTGAATTCGCTTGTTTTCAGCTGCAAAAAATATGTTAACTGAAAATTAATTCAATTTTGCAAAAATGATAACCATTTCTTACTCAACCATCAAACAAAGGTTGCTCGTTGCTTTTGAACTAAGAAGCCTCGTCTTGTGTATCACGGATTTATGCTTTTATTTGCTTTGGTTGATCTTGCCCAATTCTTCTCCACCATTGTTGACGATGAGCAGAGCCATCTTCCTTCTTTACTTGGAGAGAAGGATTTTCTTTTAGTGGTTTACTCTTAATTGCACCCCTTCTTCAACCATATGTTTTAAATTTCCAACATTACGTAACATGATGATTCCTTCTTCCATAGAAAGAACAGAAAATTACATCTTTCCTGGTATTAAAAATTTCATCGAAAGCATACCTAGGATTCTTTTTAACAGATCTATTGCTTGATGATCCACTTGTTGATTCTGAATCACTACTTGCATTCATTTTTGTTTTACCTTGTTTAATTTGAAACCATTTTGGTTTCAACTCTGGATGAAAATCCTAGCAATGGTCCCAAGAGCTTTCGCCAGACGTTGTCTCCTGATATCCCAATCCTTGATATCGGGGATGTTCATCATTTTCAATTGGATGTATGATGCCTTGGCCATCAATGCCAATACCTCCTCCATTGAACCCCATCTTTGTAAGGAGTTTCATGCCAATCCCACGCATATGCTTTTCAAATGAACCCAAACAAACGTTTGTATGTGAGGCAACTAAATGAACATGACTATTACTTACATCATCTTTTATCGAGGAACAAATCTATCCAAATACACCTCTCTTGTTTTCGAGGTATCATCCTCATGTTTGTTTGAATATTTTGAAGACGAAACATCCATGTGATCTTCTTTCGCATGAGGAAAAAGTGCAAATTCTGTCATCTTCTACTGTAGAAGGACTTCTTGGATTGTCGGTTTGTTCATACTTGGCTAACAACTCCTCCTTAATTTGCATCTCTTTGAGTTGTTCTAGAAGTTCTTGCTTCTCTTCTGCCAAAGCTTCCAATTGTCTTCGTAGCTCAGCACTTTCTTTTCCTTCATTCTACAATTCTCGTACCTTTTTCTCCATGGAAAAGAATATGTCATGAAAATTTGCATCTCTACAAAGATTTTTAAATACCAAAGTAGAAGGATAATTTTTTTCTGGACTATCCATATCAGATCTACAATCAAGATGATAAATGCCCACACAAAATCCAAAATAAATCCGAAACCAGATCGAAACTGCTCTGATACCAAACTTGATCTAAAAATGGGTAAACTCACTTTTTATTCCATTAACGAATACTTAATCAAATTTCTCAATTCCTCATTATTCATAAAGGAATTGGCATAGTAATCGATTCTGATCTTTAACAAAACAAGCACACAAAAAAGATATGCAAACCAGAATTGTTAACGGAGTTCGTCGGGCATCCTAACTACGTCTCTGGACTCATTGAAACTTTGAGTCGCTTTATTATCTCCTCTAAAGATATATGGCTTTCATAAGTACAATTGCATGATCTTCACTTCAAGTGCCTCATTCCCATCTTGGGATTCCTTCCCCTTCCTCATCAAGAAGAACTAAGGCTCTCACATGAACTAAATTGCTTCTCCCATCTTGGGATGAAATTTCTCATACAAAGCTTACTAGAAAGCTTTTTCTCCAAAAAAACTTGTTTTCCTTCTCCAAATGAGAGGTATTTATAGTTTTTCCATAGATGATTACTCATCACACATGTTAAGGAGAATATCTCTCCCATGATCCCCTAAATTAGGATCAAGAGACACCTTAAGGGATAGGTAGAGAAAAGGTCTCATCTTTCTCCATGAAAATCTCAACACTCCCTTCAGACTAGGAAACTAATTTGTGAGGTGTATTCTCACATCTAATTAAATTTCCTTTATAAATTTAAAAGAGAATTTGTATGAGCACTTTCATATTTTTCCCTTTTACATAGTTTTCAGTGAACTTTCAATTTTAACGTGAAATACACTTTGTTCAATGTTTTGTGAACTTTTGTTGGAAATTAGCTTCCTTTTTGTCCATAATTTTAACAAGCAATTTCTTTCACAGTTGAAATCCATTTGACCCAGTTCAAATTGCATCAAAAAGTTCTTTGCAAGCTCTTCTTCGATTGAATACCTTCTGTGATAATGAAAAACTTATGCATTCTTCAACTGTGGAGATCCTCCTAGATCAAGGAGTTGTTATATATGTTGAATTTTTTTTATAAATTTATATAGTTTATGAAAATAGGGTAAATTTTTTTGTAAATAATATTTAATGTGGTGATTATATATAATTTTAAAGTTTGGATTATGATATATAAAATATGAAGTTGTTAAAATTGTAAACTTAAGGTTTGTAATCAATAAAGATAACATTTTTAGTTACATTCCAAAATAATTATGTACAACTATTATGACCACTTGCAATGCAATAACTCTAAATGAAAACATTTAAATGAGATAAAAAGACACCATGAATTTGGTACTTCAAATCCTAAAAAAGAAAACAAAGTTTCCATGGAGCTGAGCTTAGAAGCATTAGATGTCAAGAGTCAATGGAACCTCCATGTGTTGCAGATCCTTCAAATGGATGGAGAGATATTGAAAATAAAAAACTGCATTTGTTTTGCTATCTTTCACAATTAATCATTATAACTTTTTATAATTGAAAGGAAACAATATTCTTAAGCATTTTATTAATAAAAACAGTTTTAAAGTTATTCATAATCAAAACATTTAGTAAAACATTTTGATATAAAATTTTAATCAAACCATCAAATTTGGTATACATATATATAATCTTAATATTAGTTCCATTTTATATTATTTATTTCATGATTGTGAATTGTGAAGTAAGATTTAAAATTGTTTATGATTGTCTAACAAGTTAATGGCACAAGGCCATAGGCTCACACTCACACGGCCATAGGCCCACATGAATGAAAATATGTAACATTTTTTATAAATCAATGGGTTATTTTAGGTAGCATGGTTTTCATTGAATATGGATTGTGAGTTAACTCTCATTTGTGGTCAATGATTGTTGTACTCACTGCTAGTTTAACAACTAAATTATGATAGGTTTTGTCATCTTCAAAAATTTATATCTTTTATTTCAAAAAAAACTTAAAATTTTCAATCTAAATAGAATCTAACAAAATAAACAATCCAAATTTAATATTGTTTCACTGAATTTTTTAAACTTATTGACCGAATTTAAATACTTCAAAACCAGCCTTGTAAAATGGAAGTACTCTATCTTTGACATTTTAATCCAGAGACTACCTGAAATTTAAAAAAAAAAATTGAACATATACAGACATTTTGGATACCTAAATAAGAAACCAAAAATGAATATTGGCATGGGATATACGAAACCAAGTTGCGAAGGAGATGAACTGCGATTGGGTTAAAAAAATCATATTTCTGAAGTCCCAACATAGGAAGCAGTGCTCTGATGACCTCAACAAAATGCAGGAGAATCAACATAATGCAGGAGAATCAGTGGGTGAGGCGGGCAGAATCGGGCCATTGGTTTCTCGATTTTTCTGACGTATAAAACAAATTACCTTAGCAATTGATCGAGTACAATAATTAGAAAATTCATGGCAGAAACGTTGACAACTTTCAATTGTTGATGTGGAGGAAATCTGAGCTGTAATAGAATCGCGTGCATTCGTTGGGATGGCTGTCATACATTTCAATATTGCAACATGTCGGTAGTAGGTAACCTCTGAGACGATGGAATGTGTAAGCTGTCAGATGATGGAATGTGTGTTATATATATCCGGGATTCTATCATCAGTCAATCTGCCTGTGTGTTGAAGACTTGAAGCACCAAATGGGCAAGGCATTTGCAGCCTTTGGGATCCTTGTGATTTATATGGTATGTGTTTTGTGTGTGAGAAGTGTTGCTGGCGATGGAAGTGGAGGAAGAGCTGCTGCTACTTTCTTCTCTAAGTTGGCCAGCAGTCCATCAGTTAGTAGGGAATCAATTGTTTGCCTGAACAGAAACGGCAACTGTGCTTTCCCGAAAAGATTGCAGTGCCCACAAGAGTGCCCTCAGCGCAAACCTAAAGATGCAAAAGCCAAGGCCTGTTTCGCGGACTGTGGCCCTAAGTGTGAAACTTCTTGCAAAAGTAAGTCACTGGTATACATCCTTCTTAACCTAGGATTTAAGAACCAAGATGATAAAAGAGAATTCAGGTGCAAACATCTCGGCCCTATATAACATTAGGGGTTAAAATGGATCTATCTCAGTTTTTGTTTGTCAATTTTTTTTTCATTTCAGATTATTCCAGTTCAAACTCTTCCACCCACAGTGAGTAAACTATGTAATATGCATGTTCCTGTCTAAATTCCTTGAATGCTTTTTAAAAGGGAAATATGGGAAATATTCTTTAGATACACATGGGAAAGCTTATGTCATCCTTTCACCTGGGTAGCTAAGGTATGGTCCTGAACTTGAGAATAGCTGAGGTAAAGGGGATGCCTCGTGAGCTGCGCCAAAGGTCTTTAGAGCTCTTACTTGAACTAGCTCTGCAAAAGGTCGGTTATCACCATGCCAGATGTGCCAAAGTTTTTTAAAGGTGTTACTTGAACTGGCTCTGCAGGTCACTTATCCAGATCCAGGTATTTAAAGATCTTACTTCAACTAGCTTCGTAAAAAGTAAGTTATCCGGGCTTCTCTTTTAAGACACTAAGTGGTTCAGGAGGGTTAATTTTCCATGATTAATTTAGGAGGGTAGAGCAATGAGAGGGACATATATGCTGTCAAAATCTACCCGAAACTTACACTAGGCCAACTCCTGCCACCGACCTGAACTGTTTCATTTATACTGTGATATGCCTCTCATGTAAACTTTCAAAGTTTTATATTTCTTTGAAGTACTCAGTAGTTATCAAACAACTCGGCAACCGTTTTCAGGAATGGAGGTGGGGAAACAGTAGGAAAGATAGATTGAAATATTCCAGACCCACTTAGTCATCACTTTGGCTATTGGGCCCTTATTTGAAAGCCAAGAACCAACTAAGCCTTAGGTGCTGGTACTTGTAGTTGTCTGCAGCCTGCCCTTTTATTTTGTCCCATGCCAATAAGGCAATTTGAAATTTTGATCTATAATTGATAAATACCTCAAGTATAATTTAATGGCAACCAGATCCCTCTGCTTGCATTAGTTTGTTAGTGTTCTATAATTGTGTTTGAAAGCCAAGGACCAATTAAACCTTAGGTGCTGGTACTTATAGTTGTCTGCAGCCTGCCCTTTTATTTTGTCCCAAGCCAATAAGGCAATTTGATCTATAATTGATGAATACCCCAAATATAATTTAATGGCAACCAGATCCCTCTGCTTGCATGAGTTTGTTAGTGTTCTATAATTGATGTTTGACAGCTATTGGCTATTGGGCCCACTTAGTCATCACTTTGGCTATTGGGCCCTTATTTGAAAGCCAAGAACCAACTAAGCCTTAGGTGCTGGTACTTATAGTTGTCTGCAGCCTGCCCTTTTGTTTTGTCCCAAGCCAATAAAGCAATTTGATCTATAATTGATGAATACCCCAAATATAATTTAATGGCAACCAGATCCCTCTGCTTGCATGAGTTTGTTAGTGTTCTATAATTGATGTTTGACAGCTAAATATTTTTGTGATAGTTGGGTATTGCATCCTTCTTCCTTGACTACTTCTGTCTGTTTCTTCACTCTTCCACTTTGTTTTGTAATTGACCAGAGAGAAACAAGGTGCTATACAGCCCTATACCCTTTTGACAATTTGGTTTTCAGAATAACTAGCCAAAACCCACAACTCATATGTGTGAGAAACAAGGTGCTATACAGCCCCATACCCTTTTGACAGTTTGGTTTTCAGAATAACTAGCCAAAACCCACAACTCATATGTGTGAACTTAGATCGCTGAGATGAAATCGCAATTTTAATGTCCAAAATTCAAATGTCAATCTATACAAGCATTTTAGGCATGCCTTTTGCTCAGGTCAAATTTTCAAATGGGACCAGGTGCATAGATGTTTACTAAGCCTAAACATTAAAAACTGGATACATGGATTTGGGTTATAAAACTGTTTAGGAGATATACAGAACTAACTTTTAAAGATATATATAGAAGAGTGGGTTAATAAGTAGACAAATTGAAACTTTTTGTTAAGTTTATTTTGTAAAAACTGGTAAAAGCAAAGTCTTATATTCCAAATTCTCATCAATCAGGTAGAACTATGACTTACAATCAGGTAGAACTATGACTTACAGCAAAATTCATGCCACATGAAAGAATGCCAGTTTGTGTATTATTACCTAGTAAATATCCTCTAATGCATTTGAGTGCAGTTAAGTAGCTTACAGTACTGTCCAGGCTGATAGGTAGCACTGCTCCATGTGTCATAATACCAATGTATATGTGAAGTTATGCTACGTGTCACACCAAGCATGTTCAGCTTTATTTGCGATACAAGTTATACTATGTCTGCCATAGTCTGCCATAGTCACCCATGGGCTTGTACTAGGAGTTGTATAAGGGTTACCGACTAGCTGGGCAAAAAAATTCTTGCCAAAATCACAATTTGGAGTGCTCACATCGCAATTTTGGCGATCTAGGTAATTTTAAAATTGGGCAATTAGTTTAGAATAGGCAATCCCAATCCCAATTACTTACTGAAATTACAAAAATTCGATAATAACAATTTCCATCAATAATTTTTACCGATTTTTATCCCAAAATCGCCAGAAAAGCGGGGCGTTTTGGTTGTCGTTTATCCTACGCGCTTGTACTAAGCTTATTGTTTAGAAAACAAACCCTCTTTCCACTACAAAATAAGAATCTAAGAATCTAGTATAAATTTCAGAAATTATAAGAATCTAGTATAAATTTCAGAAATAAACATAATTTTACGATGATCCAAGGTCCTAAAAGTTTTACCCAATTTTAAATCAACCTGAATGGTCAAAAATTTGATCAAAATATCATATTACAAAAATTTGATCAAAATATCATATTAAAAAAATTTGATCAAAATATCATCGTACAAACTAAATGAAAATCTGTACTATGCCTGCCACCAACATCTATACACTTGGGCGTTATACTCTTCACCCAACAACATTTATCCTTTAAATCAGGAAAACTGAATTTCAATTATAGAACTGCAAGGCTGATCTTTATATTACTAAAACTGATGAAATTGGTTTATCAATTATGCAGATCGCGTTCAGGGTTGCAATGGCTACGGATCCATCTGCTACGATCCTCGCTTCGTGGGAGGCGATGGGGTCATGTTCTACTTCCACGGCGCCAAGGACGACAACTTCTGCCTCGTCTCCGACACCAACCTCCACATAAACGCCCACATGATCGGCACCCGCCCGCCAGGCCGGAAGCGCGACTTCACGTGGCTACAGACGCTCGGAATCCTCTTCTCCTCCCACAGATTAACCGTCGGCGCCACCAGCAACGTCCTGGCCTGGGACGACGCTGTCGACCACCTGAATTTCTCTTTCGATGGCCAGGCCTTTGCGATCCCAGAGAGCCATGTCGCTGTCTGGGCTTCCCCCGACGGGACCGTCACGATCGAAAGGACTGCCCGGAGAAACAGTGCCGTCGTGAGGCTGAAGGACACCGCCGAGATATCGGTGCGGGTCGTGCCCATTACTCCGCACGAGGACCGAGTCCACAATTACCAGCTGCCACCCGATGACTGCTTCGCCCATCTTGATTTGCGGTTCGACTTCTTGGATCTCTCCGATATTGTCGATGGCGTTCTTGGGCAGACCTACAGGCCGGATTATGTGAGTCCTGTCAAGAAGGGAGTCCCCATGCCCATCATGGGAGGGGAAGACAGGTACAGGACTTCTTCTCTGCTCTCCACAGACTGCCGATCCTGCACTGCCTTCGGCTCCCGAAGAATCCATAATAATAATAATCAAAGCGTTGCCCTGAAGATGCCTGCTTCTGAATGCAGTGGAAGCTTCGGAACTCAGGGAGGCATAGTCTGCATGAAATGAAAAAAAAAATAGAATGCAATAAAAATATATATAGGCCACTGTACAATAAGTCTGAAAATTTCACTTGTCTGTCATGTTAGAATCTCTTTGTATGTCTCTTCTTTGTAAACCAATAACGACGTGGATCAGATTTATCAAGCACCTAATACCTCTCGGTTTGCATCTAAAGCTTTGATAGATCTGAGTTTTAAGATGTGGTCTAGTTTCAAGATGACGGAGGTTCACATCTTGACTGATAAGTTTTCATATAAAACTGCTTCCAAGCATCTTTGTTTGCACGCTAAGCCCAAATGTTTCTTTAAAAAATGATCATTGTTAACCTGTATGTGTACTTAGAAATAATGCACAAGAATTTGTATTTCCATAAAACTGCCTCCAAGCAGCTTTGTTTGCAGGCTAAGCCCAAATGTTTCTACTTTAAAAAATTATCATGTTAACTTGCATGTGTACATCGAAATAATAGACAAGAGTTTTTATTGCCACTAAAATGTGTTCAAATAGCTTTGTTTGCAAGCTAAGCCCAAATGTTTCTACCTCAAAAAAATGATCATTGTTAACTTTTATGTGTACTTACAACTAATGACAATAATTTCTATTTCCATTTCCAAGAAGCTTTGTTTGCAGGCTAAGCCTAATGTTTCTACTAAAAAATTGATCATTGTTAACCTGTATATGTACTCACAAATAATGGACAAGAATTTCTGTCTCCATTTCCAAGCAGCTTTGTTTGCATGCTAATGCCAAATTTTTCCACTAAAAAAATGATCTTTGTTAACCTGTATGTGTAATTCAAAATAATGGACAAGAATATCAATTGCCATTAAACTGAATCTAAGCAGCTTTGTCTGCAGGATTAGTCCAAATGTTTCTACTAAAAATATTATCATTGTAAACCTGTATGTGTACTAAGAAATAATGGAGAAGATTTTTATTTCTATTTCCATTAAACTGCATCCAAGCAGTATTTTTTGCAGGCTAAGCCCAGATGTTTCTAGTTTCTACAGAAAAAATTGTTATTGTTAACTTGTATGTGTACTTATAAATAATGGACAAGAATTTCTAATTCATTTCCAAGCAGCTTTGTTTGCGGTCTAAACTCAAATATTTCTACAAAAAAAATGATCATTGTAAACCTGTATGTGTACTTCGAAATAATGGAAAATAATATCTATTGCCATTAAACAGTGTCCAAGCAGCTTTGTTTGCAGGTTAATCCCAAATGTTTCTACTAAAAAAATGATCATTATTAACCTGTATGTGTACCTCGAACTAATGGACAAGAATTTTTATTGCCATTAAACTGCATCCAAACAGCTTTGTTTGCAGGTTAAGCCCAAATGTTTCTACTTTAAAAAATGATCATTTATAACCTGTATCTGTACTTGATAATAATGGACAGCTTTTCTATTTTTATAAAACTGTTTGCAAGCAGATTTGTGTGCAGGCTAAGACCATATGTTTCCACTAAAAAATGGTCATCGTTACCCTGTATGTGTACAAATAAAGGACAAGAATTTATATTTCCATAAAATTGAGTCCAAGCAGTTTGGTTTGCATGGTAAGCCCAAATGTTTCTACCAAAAAAGTGGTCATTCTTAACCTGTATGTGTACTTAGAAATGATGGAAAAGAATTTCCATTTCCATAAAACTGCGGCCAAGCAGCTTTGTTGCAGGCTAAGCCCAAATGTTTCTACTAAAAAATTGATTTTTGTTAACCTGTATGTGTACCTAGAAATAACGGAAAAGATACATTATTGATTGTGTACATACATTACACTCCACTCTCTCTCGAGTTACATTACACCATATTTATAGGTGCAATCCATAACCTCCTAACCGAATATGGTTATTCTATTACAACTGCCTTCACTATGTCAACCATAGTCGACCATCTGTTGAACTTCCAGCCGTCCAAGTGTCTATCGAATTCATGCTCCATCGACCTATCGTTTTCCATCGTCCAAACAACTATTCCAATCGACCAGTCGACCATACTACCACCATATGTCGACCTCCGACTCCAGTGGACCTATACCAGTCGACCAACCGACTAGACTCACTCATCTGTCGCTTCATACTCTAGTCGATTATTCTCGTGTCGATTGTCATCCAGTTGACTGCTTCCTAGTCGACTGTCAACTCTAACCATCGATCCACATGCCAAGAATATAACACACCCAACAAAAAAGAGATAACCATTCAATATATGAATAGGGTATATCAACCCAGCATCTAGGATTTTTTGGAGTTTAGTTTTACTTGTCTTTGAGTGTAGGGTTCACCCTCCTTTGTAATTGCTTGATTGGCAAAGAATCATCCTTGATGTAGATATGATGTTTACAAATGTCAGAGGAATGCCTTGCATGTCACTATAGTCCCAAGCAAAGGAAAAATTGTGAGTTCCAAGGATGTCTAACGACTTTTGTTCTTGGACCAAAGTTAAATGGCAGATTTTTTGTGATTTTCAGAGTTTTAGCAAGGAATATTTCTATTGTCTTAACTAATTGTTGTGTTATTTCAGCAATGATTAATTCTTAACAATAGGTTTGATTTGTTCTTGGAGTGCTTGGCTGGTATTTATCATCCTCATTGTCAAATTATTCTAAAAACTGGACAATGTTGGGATACAAATTTTGCATATAATTGTAAGGAATATCCTCATCTACATCTTAATGCTAATGCATTGTCAATAGTGAGAATAGGTAGGACAGTAGTTCCAAAGAATTCTTCATCGTCTCCTTTCCCTACCCATAATGGTATTTTATTTTCAATAAAAGGCTTAGTAGGGTAGAGAGAATCTATTTTGTGATTGACCATTTCCAATGGTCATAACTCATGTTCTACAAACAATGTATGCATCTATTTTGGATAACCATGGTCTACCAAGTATGAGGGGATATCCATTGAGTTTTGCCTTGGTCTACAATACTGGAAAGCCCATTTGATATTCCCACACAAGTCTATTGAAACTGAAATCTTCTAATAGTAGACATGTTTGCCAGCTAAAGGATAGTGGATGTATGTCTCAATTCTTCTCTCAAATTTAACTTGAGCACTACGCCCTTGATCATCACATTGATTGTTTCTCCCAAATCTATCAAGGAAATTTTTATTAAGAATTTATTTCACTTCCACTATAGGGTTGCCTGGATCAAATTATTTGGGCGTAAGAACCTTCCCCAACATGAGGTCAATAAGCTACCCCACAACATTAATGGTGGTAAGATCTATTTTCTTCCTTCTAGGTCTCTTAATGCATAGTTTCTTGATAATCTTTTACAAATGGGCACTTCTTTGGTAGCTTGTAAGATTGGGATTTTGACATAGATTTTTGAGTTGTCCTAAGAGTTTAACTTTTCATATTGGTTGTATGTTTTCTTTTGTTAAAGCCTCTCTTGATAAGGTGGGTTTTTTCCTAATGTATATTTGGTTGGGAGGGCTGTGAGTTTTGCTCTTGGATTTCTTGGTCTTCAAGTGAATTTTCTTGTACTTACTCAGTAATTGGAGGAGGCCAAGGTGTTACCACCACTTTTCTTGAGCAGAGGTTTTAGCTCATTCAAATTCAAGGAACTTAGTGAGTAGGCTAGATAATTTGTCATCTCGTTATTACAAATTGGGCGTACCTATCTGTTTTTCAAACTTCTTGTTGGTTAAGCATGCATTTGTGGTTGCTTAGGTTCCCATAGGGTAGTGTTTTGTATACAAGGAGGAGGTGGCAGGAAGGCTTGTTGCTATTGTACTTGAGTTCTCAAAGGCTATGGAGGGTTAAGCCATTGACCTTAGGGTTTTTATGAAGGCTGAAATGGAAAAGATGAAGGTTGAGGAGGATACTGCAACTCTTGTGGCACTTAGTTTTGCATCTGCCAATTGGAATGGCTAGGGGGATACCAGGTTGTAGGAGTATACATATGGGTATTATAAGCAAAATTGAAATACTGAGGATGTAAATCAGGCATACCTGGTTGGAACTATCTTGGTAGTCCTCGCCTTCTATGATTAATGAACCATAGCTGCTCCATACTCTCCTTGGCTCCTTGGTATACAACCTTTAAACGAAGTAGACATGGACATTGGCTTATTTTATGATTTTCCTTACAAATCCTACAAACTTCTATAGTGTTTAACATGAATGCATTCTTGGCATGCTTTATGGTGCGCTTGGACAGAAAACAGCTAGAGCCTTTTCAAGCTCATCATGTCTCCTTTTGATTTGAATAGTATCTAATTGCATGGATAAGAAATGAAGAATGTCAATTTTCATATCTTTAAGGTTTCAATTTCAAACTTCATAAGACTTGTTGTTGTTGTCCTTAGACAGTACAACAACACTTCTATGACCTCATTATTTTTGTTGGCGGATTTGGAATAGTTCTAGAACACTTGTTTTATATCATCACAAGGGAGCTAGAAAATGTCACCATTTGCAAGAATGCTCAAGGCTTATCTCCATTCCTCTCTAACACTTTTGAGGAGTGCTAATTTGAAAGATTCTTGATCCAATGTGCAAGGGTTAGCCCTCTTATAGTTGAGCAAAACCTTGCAAAACCTCTCTTCATAATCTTCTAATGATTCATTTTCTCCTTGTGTCATTGAGAATATATCATCCCTAGTGTCTCGAGCTTTGTACTAATCTATGTACTTACTGATGAAGTTTGTTTCATTTAATCCCAAGTGCTAATATTGTTTCTATCCAAATTTAGAAAACAACTTAATGTTGCTTCCCTCAGTGCAAATAGGAAGAGGCTCAACTTCTAGGCATCTGACATTACTACATTTAAGCCTTTAAGTTGGTGGTTTTTCATCACTAAAAGTGCAAGTTAGGGGTAATTTGACAAAAGAACGCATCCAAAAGCACCAACATTAAAAATTAGGCCTTTTAGTGACGACTTAAGAAGAGTTTTGAACTACCCCCAAAAGTGCCATTGTGAGTGGTTGTGAACCCTCTCCAATAATGTAACTATTAGATGCAATTGTAAATATATCACCCTCATAGAAAAGGTAACTATTAGAGGTGGTTGTAAATAAACTGCCCTCATAGAAAAATCAAGGGTCGTTTGAACCCCCCCACCCCCTCCCTCTCATAGAAACATATGAGGACGATTTGAAACCCTCCTTGTAAAAATGTATGGGGGAAGTTTGAAAACCACCTTATAGCAACTTACAAGGGCGATTTCAAACCCCCCTCATAGCAACTTACAAGGGCAGCTTGAAACCTCCCTCATCACAATATACAAGGGCAGTTTAGAACCCCCATGATTGCAACTTACGAGTAATGAAGAGATTTAAATCTAAATAAAAGATGAGCAAACAAGACAAGTTTATTAATAAGTGCAACTACAAAGGAATTAAAGCAAGATCCATGAAAGCCCCTAAGTTGAGTCCCTATAAACCCTTCACCATCTATATTTTGCATGCAAGGTTGAACATGTTTCCTATTTTTCACTCAAATAGAATAACCCTTGATAGGGCTTGAACATAAGTAGGACAACTAGGAATATTGACACCAAAAGTTATCAACCCTTGATGGGGCTTGAACATAAGTAGGACAACTAGGAATATTGACACCAAAAGTTATCATGCAAGAGAAAAACCTCAATGTCCATGATGTGTACAATTAATGTGAGTAGTAGTTGTGTACACAATTCTCAGGAGTCCATAATTCGTACAACTTAGTGAATAAAATTTCATGACTTTTCAAACAAATATTAAATATTTTTGGGTGACATGCAATAGGTACCAACAAGCTAGAGAAGATACTTCACACTTTTTATCTCCCAAAACCAACAAATTGTTTACTACTTGAATAGTCACGCATTAACTCCAGACTACCTGTGAAGCACCTATTGAAAAACTTTGTTCTTAAAGAGACATGATCAAACCAATATTATTATTCCCTTCCTTGTATGTAATTACATAATCAGCTGGATTTTGGCATTTGTGCCACATCAATTGTGGTTTTTTATGCTATGCTTTTACAGACTTTAACTCGTTTTCCTAACTTTTTAGCATCCACCTTCTTATTGTGGGATTGCCTTTTCATTTTTTCCATGGCTCTGACAACCTAACTGATGCCAACCCCTGAGGATTGGCAGGTGAAGACACGTTTTTCTCCTTTCCCCAAACTGTTGTTCCTATGCTCTCTGCACCCAAACGGGGTCAGCACCACCGTCTATCTCCTGCTCGGCCGTGATCAAGGTTTGAACTCGCACGGGGCTTCCCCTTTCGACCCCTGGACAGAGACAGACCTGCAGCAAACTTGAGCTCGTAGACTCCAACAAGAGCCTGCCTTCAGCATGTACATTTAAACATTCAACGTGAACATAACCTACAGAGATTCACATTGGCATAATAAACGCCCAGGTACACGGGCTTCATAAACACATGGAAAGAAATCAGTTCTGGGGAACAAAATAAACAAGCCAGAAAACGAAATACTCTGTTCATTAAATTTGGTTCAACATTTTGGTTACATATACGGCCTCAGAGATAGAGGACCGTCCCCAAATCGAGTTACAGATTGAGTTACTGTGGTTCTGAGCAGTCTGCTAGCTCACAGGCTATCCACGGCTGTGGGGTTTTTTTTTCTCCCGTTTTTTCCCCCTGCTGATGAAAAATGAAAATCTTTTTGATATATCAGACAAAGCCCTCAAGCAGCCCGCGGGGTTCTTGATTTCAAAATCAACCACCGCCATTAATAAACATAAATGGCCTTACTAGCCCGAGAATTCAAAAAATATTACAACGCATTGGTTTGAAGGCTGATAGGTTAACGCGTCACCGTGCTTAGGACACATAGGTGTCTATTACATCACTTTTTGGCTAAAACAAAAATCAAAACTATGACGTGTTTCAAATCGAGCGAGATGCTCCTGCATCATCCTCCCGGGGAGAGAAAATGAAGTTCTTCACATGTTCTTTAGGGTCTGTCCCATGCTGGTAAACCTCTGCTTCTGTCATCCATACAGCATCCTCAACAGGCTGCCCTTTCCACTTCACTAAATATTGATAATAGGTCCTGCTTCTGGTCTTTTTTGTAACTTTCCTGTCCAGCACAGCTTCGACTTGTGGCTGCTCCAGCTGAGGCAGTTGTTCTTGCCAATCCACAGTCTGTCCATCATTAACTGGAAGTCCTCGTTCCTCATCCTGTTCTCCTGCTTCTTTAAAAGGAGACAAATCTGCAAAATTGAAAATAGGTGATATACCATACCCAGATGGTAGATCAATCTCGTATGCATTAGCAGAGAATTTCCTTAAGATTTTGCAAGGTCCAATCTTCCTGAGTTTCAGTTTGTTGTAAGTTCCCCTTGGGAATCTTTCTTTCTTCAAGTACGCCATCACCATATCCCCCACTTGGAAGTTCACTTCCCTTCTCTTCTCATCAGCTTTCTGCTTATACCTACTTACACTTTCCTCCAGCTTTCTTTTAACATTCTCCTGTAAGTTGTGCATTGCAGATGCAAAATCCTCTCCATCTGAACTCCTAAACTCTTGTTTCTCCAGATTCCTAAGCTCATATACACCTCTTGGGTGCATCCCATAAACAATTTGAAACGGGCTCCTTCCAGTACTTCTATTAGGTGAGTCGTTATAGGCAAACTCAGCTTGGGCAAGAGGCAAGTCCCATTGCTTAGGATGTTCATACACTAGACTTCTTAAGATGTTTCCAAGACTCCTATTAACTACCTCTGTCTGCCCATCTGTCTGTGGGTGGTAGGCTGAACTAAAATCCAGCTTTGTCCCCAATTTCTTCCATAATGTCCTCCAGAAGTGGCCCACAAACTTTACATCCCTATCTGACACGATACTTAATGGTAAGCCATGCAATCTAACAACTTCAGAAAAGAACATGTTTGCAACATTGGTAGCATCAGTAGTTTTCTTACAAGCAATGAAATGCGCCATCTTTGAGAATCTATCAACCACAACATAAATTGAATCGTTCCCTCTCTGAGTTCTTGGCAGTCCTAAAATAAAATCCATGCTAACCGCATCCCATGGCATGTCAGGAATGGGCAAAGGCTGATACAGTCCTGTATTCTGTTTTCCTCCCTTTGCATGCTGGCATACTCTACATCTTTCCACAAACTTCTTGACGTCCTTCCTCATACCTGGCCAATAATAGAATGCATTCACTTGGGCTAATGTCTTATCCCCTCCAAAGTGACGAGCTAGGCTACCGCTATGCTTCTCCTTGATTATATTCTCTCTTACCGAACAATTTGGGATACATAATTTACTGTTTTTGAACAGCAGACCCTCTTGCAAGGTATATTCCAGCCATTGACTTCTGTTACAAGAAATAGGGCTTACACAAGCTGCATAAATATCCTTAAAGTCCTCATCTTCTTTATAGGCCTCCCTCATGTCTTCAAATCCCACAATGCTCACTTTAACCTCTTCTAACTGCGGATTAACTCTACTTAGAGCGTCCGCAACTCGGTTTGACTTTCCACTGGTGTGCTTGATTACAAATGTGAAATTCTGCATGAACTCCACCCATTTTGCATGTCTTTGGTTCAACTTAGGCTGACTGTTAATGAACTGCAGTGCATGATTATCAGAATATAAAACAAATTCCCTTGGCATAAGGTGATGTCTCCATTTCTTCATTGATTGAACAACAGTGTACAATTCTTTATCATAAGAAGAATATTTCTGTTTAGCTTCATTTAACTTCTCGCTGAAATATGCTATGGGTCTCTCTTCCTGGGTTAGGACAGCTCCTATGGCAGTTCCACTAGCATCGATTTCAACTTGAAAAACCTTATCAAAATTCGGCAAAGCTAACACTGGTTGTTCAGTAACCTTCCTTTTCAGCACTTTAAAATTTATGTCTGCTTCCTCCGTCCACTTAAATGGCTTCCTATTTCCTTTGATGGTATCTATAATAGGTGCACTTATCTGACTGAAATTCCTTATAAATTTTCTGTAAAAATTTGCTAAACCATGGAAACTCCTTACCTCAAATACACTACTTGGAGTAGGCCAATCCAAGATAGCATGCACTTTCTCCAGGTCCATTCTTAGTCCATTTCCTGAGATCACAAATCCCAAATACACCAATTATGTCTGCATAAAACTACACTTCTTCAAATTTATCAGCAACTTCTCTCTATGTAAAGTCTCCAAGACCAATCTAAGATGCTTCAAGTGTTCCTCTTTACTTTGACTGAAAATTACTATGTCATCTAGGTACACGATTACAAACTTCCCCGTGAAATCTTTTAGGACTTCATTCATCAACCTCATAAAAGTACTAGGTGCGTTAGTAAGCCCAAAAGGCATAATTAACCACTCATACAACCCATCATTGGTTTTAAATGTTGTTTTCCACTCATCTCCCTCTCTAACCCTAATCTGATGATACCCACTCTTCAAATCTAACTTAGTAAAATACTTTGCTCCACTTAAACAGTCCATTAAATCATCCATTCTAGGCAAAGGAAATCTATACCTGATTGTTATTTTGTTGATAGCCCTGGAGTCGGTGCACATTCTCCATCCTCCATCTTTCCTCTTGCTGAGTACAGTAGGTACTGCACATGGGCTTAAGCTCTCCTTCACCAAACCCTTCTCTAACAATTCTTGAATCTGATTTTTAACTTCTTCATTTTCTTGTGGCGTCAACCTATATGCTGCTTTGTTAGGTAGGCTTGCTCCTGGTATCAAATCAATGTGATGACTGATACTTCTAACTGGTGGTAGCTTACTAGGCAATTCATCTACAACAATTTCTTCAAATTCATCAAGCATATCTTTAATCTCTAGAGGCAGTTCATCTATTGCTGGGGTATTTGAAATTACCTTGGGTTTGCCAACAATGGCAAAGTGCATTTCTTCCTCCTTCTGAACTTCTTGCAATAGCTCCTTTCCACTCATCATCAACACTTTTGGTTCTGCTGCCTCTTGAACCTTCTCTGGCTGCAATGGTAACAAATTCTGTCTTTCTCCATCCCTCTCCACAAAATAGGTGTTCCTTCTTCCATCATGAATGGCTTTCCTATCATATTGCCAAGGCCTCCCTAGGAGTATATGGCAAACATCCATGGGCATGATGTCGCACAACACTTCATCCTTATAATCCCCAATCTGGAATTCAACCCTACATTGTTCAGTCACTAAGATTTGGTGTCCCTTCTGCAACCAAGAAACTTTATAAGGTGCAAGATGCTTCATTCTCTTCAATCCTAGTTTTTCCACCATCTCCGTAGAGACTAGGTTATTAGTGCTTCCGTTGTCTATGATAGCTTTGCAGCATTTGCCTTGAGTTTTACATCTAGTTCTGAACAAGCTCTTTCTTTGTGGTGGCTCCTGCAATTCTTTTTCTGCATTAACCAGTACTCTCTTTAACATGAGACTCTCTCCATCCTCTGCTGCATTATCTTTTTGTCCTCCCTTATGGGATTCCATTCTACCTTCTGCAATGTGTGCACTTCTTTGAACTCGCTGGTTCTTTGGGCAATTGTATGACTTGTGCGTAGGATCTCCACATGTGTAGCACTTCATAACTCTATTTTCCCCTCTTCCTGCTGTGCTAAACCTTCCTCCTCTAAATCCACCTCCCTGAGTGTTCTGATTACTTGAGCTTCCAGCCTCATCTTGATATCCTTGAGACTTCACATTTCTGTTCTGAAACCCTCCATCATTCCTATAGTCTTGAGTTCTTCCACCCCTATTCGAAGACCATCCACCTCTCACTGCATTTCCTCTTCCTCTAGTTTTCTGATTTTGTTTTCTTACTAACTTCTCCTCCACTTTAGTGGCTGCCATCCTTGCTTCCAGCCTTCTCATTTGCTCCTCCGTAACTGGTTCTCCTCTTCTTCTTCCTCGTCCCCAAACTGGAACTTCGGGTCCTGGTCTTTCTCTTCTTGGTGGCATTCTCACTCCCACATTTTTTCCCTGCAAATCCTTCTCCGAATCTTCCACAGAACCTTTCCAATGGCTCTGATACCACACTGATGCCAACCCCTGAGGATTGGCAGGTGAAGACACGTTTTTCTCCTTTCCCCAAACTGTTGTTCCTATGCTCTCTGCACCCAGACGGGGTCAGCACCACCGTCTATCTCCTGCTCGGCCGTGATCAAGGTTTGAACTCGCACGGGGCTTCCCCTTTCGACCCCTGGACAGAGACAGACCTGCAGCAAACTTGAGCTCGTAGACTCCAACAAGAGCCTGCCTTCAGCATGTACATTTAAACATTCAACGTGAACATAACCTGCAGAGATTCACATTGGCATAATAAACGCCCAGGTACACGGTCTTCATAAACACATGGAAAGCAATCAGTTCTGGGGAACAAAATAAACAAGCCAGAAAACGAAATACTCTGTTCATTAAATTTGGTTCAACATTCTGGTTACATATACGGCCTCAGAGATAGAGGACCGTCCCCAAATCGAGTTACGGATTGAGTTACTGTGGTTCTGAGCAGTCTGCTAGCTCACAGGCTATCCACGGCTGTGGGTTTTTTTTTTCTCCCGTTTTTTCCCCCTGCTGATGAAAAATGAAAATCTTTTTGATATATCAGACAGAGCCCTCAAGCAGCCCGCGGGGTTCTTGATTTCAAAATCAACCACCGCCATTAATAAACATAAATGGCCTTACTAGCCCGAGAATTCAAAAAAATTTTACAACGCATTGGTTTGAAGGCTGATAGGTTAACGCGTCACCGTGCTTAGGCCACATAGGTGTCTATTACATCACTTTTTGGCTAAAACAAAAATCAAAACTATGACGTGTTTCAAATCGAGCGAGATGCTCCTGCATCACTAACAAACCTGCACTACTCACTGCAGTCGATGGAACCCTGCAATCGATGCCCTGTATGCAGGGGAGGTGGCAAGCATGATAGAGTGTAACTGCGTAGCAAGCTGCATGGACTTGCATGAGTAACCCTCCCACGTCTACATGGTATTTGATGCATCGATAAATAGAATGAGGCTGCATACGAATGTCTAGTCTCGCCCATAGCCCTTCTCACTAGACACATCAAGCTTGAGCGTTTATCGAGCTGATTCTTTGTTAGTTCAAGGTTGCAGGATGGTGGGGGACAACAACTCTGCTCCTGATCTGGTATTCATCAATGGAGCGAATGTATTTTATGTTTCTCTGACTGAATGTAACATTTCTTTGCTTCTTCTTTACATTTTGCTGCTCTCTGTTGTTGAGATAGTACTGATTTTTAATTCCAGTGCACCACAGTTGCGCTTCTAAAACAGGTCTGAGATGGAAAGGGCAAGAATGGTGACCACTAGAATGGATGCATTTTATTGTCGTATAAAACCAAAATCGCAATTGGAACCGACTCTGCACTCTGAGAGGTAGATGTAGGTGGTCGTGGTGGAATCAATGGAGGCTGAGCGGCTTCACTAACCGCGGCTTTTGAACTGGATTCTTGCCCTGCAGGATGGTCTTCAATGTTTGCGTTTCTGTGAAACAAAAAAAAAATTAAACGAGTGAAATTTTGTTATCTTCACAAATACCACACAAATCTCCAATGTGTAGAAGCTGCATATTGTTACAGGTATAGACAAATATTGCAATAGCCAAGCAATTTATTGATCTTCTGCTACTATTTTTGTTTAATTGATTTATGTGGTAATGTTATATGTTTGATTTGGATTTTATCATAGATTTGCAGTAATATAGCATAATTTGGCAACCAGAGTATGGTCATTAACAATAATTAAGAAAATCTCATTAACTCATACATCTTCCCAAGCTCACTAACTCTTGTCAAAGATTCAACTGCACACGCAGTCGTTGGACAGATGGATATTGTCCGAGATAAAGACTTGATTCTCAACGCAAATGACATCCAATATAACAATGGCTGTTTGATAATTTTACAAATCTCCTTATTTGTTGCCTTTTGTTTATTTTTTTTACTTTCAATTAATTTCCGTATTAGTATGCATCAAATCAAGAAGATAATGGAATCATAATGATAGAATGGAAAATCAAACTTATAACACAAATCTTCTTGGTGTTCTAACTTATATCATCAAGAGTTTCTTGATGATATTCACCATTTCCCCAAGAGAAGTCAAAACGAGCAACAGTCGTAGTCAAATCATTGTTGCATTAGTGATTCAAATTCCTTTAACATGAATTTTATATATGCCCAAAGTAAACCCACTACCTGCAATATGATCTTCTCAAGGCTAATAAAAAAAAATTATAATTGATGAAAGATTGTGTGAACAACCTTACTTTGCCATATAAAACGAAACAAAAATCGGTAACAAAACTCATTGGACAATCCATCTTTGAGGCACCCCTCAATCACTTCAACAGAACGTGATTTTGGACACGAGTTCTAACTATCTTGGTCATTGCAGGAAAAAAACTCTGCAATATTACAAACTTTAAAATGTGATTCACCAATAAATCAAATGAATTGAAAGATTGCTACAGTAACTACAGATTTTTCAAACTAAAGCAATTGGTAGGGATACTGTAGTAACTATAAATCTTTCAAACTATGGCAGTTGGTCATTGCAATAAAGAAACTTTGCAAGATTATAAAATTTTATAATTTCATTCACCAATATATTAAGAGAAAGATTACTACAGTAACTACAGATTTTCAAACTAAAGCAATGGGTAGGGATACTGTAGTAGCTATAAATCTTTCAAATTATGGCAGTTGGTCATTACAATAAAGAAACTTTGCAAGATTATAAAATTTTATAATTTCATTCACCAATATATTAAGAGAAAGGCTACTACTCTACTTACTACCAGGAGATTTCAAACTAAAGAAGTTGGGCTTTACAGGATTATAATAATTTTATAATTTGATTAACTGATAGTTCAGATAAAAAGCTACTACATTACCTAACTATAGCAGCTAATCATTGTAGGAAAGACACATTGCTTTGTAATATGATTCGCTAATAGATCAAATGAAAGGCTACTATAGTACCTACAGATCTTGCAAATAATATTAGATTGTCCAGGTAAATATATTGGACATAGAATCTTACCTTTTACTTTTGTTGCATTGTATCTTTATCTACAATCACATAAATAACATGAAAAAATTAATCCAAGCTTCAACAATTCAAAATTTAAATAATTGAATTATCACATTTTTAAAAAGGAAGCTTTAAAAATTCAAAACTTACTAATTGAATCATCACATTTCAAAAAAGTTCAAAAAAGGAGAGAAAAAAATATTGATACAAGTACTTGGAAACTTTGTAACAAGTGCATATTAATGTTAAAACAGAAGCTCTATAATCGATCAACATAGCCGGTACATTGATTCCTTATGCTGCTCATCAATCTTGTTGATATGATGTAATGTTTATTTATATTTTATAGCCATGATAGAATATTAAGTAAATATAACACATACCTCAAAAAGAATTCAATCTTCAAAGCAAATGTGTAGTGAATAACAATGTCTTTATTATGGGCCATTTCATGGGAGATTGTGGTGATAGTTGGTGATCAAACTACTTCACCAATATAGTTCATGGCAATCAGTAACCAAAATTTCTAAGAATAAAAAAAATGGGCTTTCATATAAAATTGAATGGATATTTAAGTAAGGACTAGTAATGGTTAATGGTTAATGGTTAATGTGTAAAATTGAACACGGGATACATTTCTAGTGTCATAGATGGCTAACAAGGGGCAGAAGGTTGACTCTGGTCAAAGATGTCTTCAAGGCTATTCCAATTTATTGATGCTTTTTAGCACATAATCCAAAGGGGGTGATGGATATAATATGTATGGATTTCTTATGGAAGGGTAAGAACGAAGGTACTGGCTTATACTTAGCATGTTGGCAATAGATTTGATTGCCCATTCACAAAGGTGGGTGGGGTTTAAAAAAGTTACAGGAATTTAGTAGAGGGCGGTGAAAAGTGTCTAGAATTTAATCAGTAAAGAAGGACTTTGGCAGAGAGTTTTATATTACAAATATATTGCACCCATGACTTTAACTGATTAGATAAGGAATCCTGTGAAGGTCTATAAAAAATGCTCAAGTCATTGGAAAGCACTATTACTAGCATTTCCTATTATTGGAGGTAGTTTGGCTTGGAATGTTCGGAAAGGAACTCAAGTCATAATAGGGAAAGATGGAATAAAAGGTTGTAATAATTTAGTGCATCTTTCTAATGATTTGATTTAGTGTATTCGACGGCAAAATATGTTCAATTTATCACAGGTGGCAGATGATGCAAAAACGACGACCCGCTGACAACAAGGTTGGAAATCTGTAGAACAAATGAACTTGAGGGTTAGTTTGGGGGAGCAGTGAGAACAATATAATTCTGAATTGCAGAGAGGGTTCATCAGACTTCAGGATGGGTATGACATTTTGGTATGGGTTCAGAATAAGGAGGTTGGAAGTTGTGATGTAAGCAAGGGTTATGATATTCTTATAGACCAGGAAGGGAGGGAGGAGAGCTAGTGGTGGAGTCAAATCTATAAGGTAAAAACTCCCAAAAAAATGAAGTTGTTTATGTGGTTCTCTTTGTGCTCCAAGATTCCAACATGAGATTCCCTACAAAAGAAGATGTTTCAAGGTTCAAGTATCTGCTACTTTTGCAAGCAATCTGGTGAGGACCTTAACCATCTCTTTATTGTGTTTTTTTACTAAGCAGGTATGGGTTGATGTGGGTTCATGGTTAGGAGTTAAAGATATATGGGTTGGAAATAACATGGAAGAAGGTTTACAAAATTGGTTTCAGAATAGAGATTTGATAAATTATTGTGTTGTTCCCTTCCTTACAATCTGGAGATCCGGTTGGTGAGAAACGCCCAGATTTTGAAGAAAGAATTGTGTCTATGTTTCAAGTATCTGCTAATATTTGTTCACTCAGTCATATTTATAAATCATCTCAAAAAGAAAAGCAAGAAAGCATCCTCAGACATTTAGATATTGACAGTACAATCCCTTGGGATTTTTTAATGGGGCATATCAGAGGGAGGAATAGATAGGAGGTATTGGGGGCATTATTTTCTTCAAGGAAAACCACTATATTCAGATAATGACAAATGTTGGTGAAGGAAGTAATAAAAAGGTGGAGTTGATGGCTCTCGGGCTATTATGAGGGTGGCACATAAAGAGGATTAAAAACCTTACAGATATTTGGAGACTCACAATTGGTTATAAAATGGATGAACCAGAGTCTTGCTATTGGGGACATTAATCTTCATAATTTAGCTTTGGAGTTTAAAAATGTTGTTAGATTTTATGAGAAAATCACATTAAGCACATTATATAGAACTAAACCAAAAGACTGACCAACTCTTAAAGTTAGGACTTTTTAAAGATCCAAGAAAACTATTTATGAAGGAAATTGATGGTGAATCGGTGAAAGAAGTATTTTGTGAGATCTAAATCAAGTCATTGGGTTAAAGTGCCTGAATGATTATTCTGGAACTTGAAGATTATGCAAAATGAGTCTTTGATTTATGTTTGAAGGTTTGTAGAGTGAATGTTCAAATTTTTTGTTTTAGCTAAGTATGCCATTCAACGAATGAATGCAATTGTTTTTTTGTATACATAGTTTTGTAGTATTTCTGTCCAAAGAAATAGTTACTGAAAAATTTTTCAAGAACAATATATGTAAAGCGATGCTCAACACCTATAAGGAAGGTGATTTTCATTTTGATTTTGAATAAAAAGTGCAATTTTTTTTCTGAGAAGAAAAAAAAATTAAAGGAAAAAAAATATATTATTAACATAATAACATGTGAAGTTGAAAGTTAAAACATTTCCAATAACCCAATTGAAAATACCAGAAGAAAAAAAAAATATTATTAACATAATAACATGTGAAATTGAAAGTTAAAACATTTCCAACAACCCAATTGAAAATATTTTGTTTCTTTATTTCAATAAAAGCTACATTTTGAGGTGTTCTTGAGACATGAAACTCGAGATCATGTATCTAAGATCTTTCTATTCTTTTGAGTTAGGATTGATTTATAAGTTTGTTCTACAAATAAGTTACACTGGTTTCTAAGCCTAATCTTAAAAAAGCAAGCAATCCATGTCTTCAACCCATGTCTACAAACAAAACAATTTTTCACAAATATTTTTTTAATATAAATCCATCTTTGACTTTTGAAATTAATGTCCTCTTGTATTATGTGTCACAAAACACATATAGTGAAGTTCTTCGAAAGCTTTTATGATGTCATTAAAACATTTAACTCATTCATAAAATTGGTTCAAAGTAACTACTCATTAATCTTACAATGTGTACCACAACACCAAGATACAACAATCATATTTATCCTTTTGATCCTTACACGAATTGGCAATTTGTTAAGCAATCCTATGACTATTCATTTTCAGTATGTAGGCAAGAGACTCTGCATTAAGTCCTAATGTCCAAGAATCTAATATTCTGAACTTCTAAAAATTGTCTATACTCATTTTTGTTTCACTTTGTTTTAAAGATGAAAAAAAAAGTATTGATTCTAACACACCTTAAGAATCATTTTGTTGTCCTTGACACAACACCTTAATAATCATTTTGTGGTCCTCTTAGATTTCTCTTTGGTTAATTCTTTCATCAATAATATGCAAACTTGTCTTTAAATTGCAATCAATAAACTATATTGTTTTGTTTTGTTTTGCATAAGCTCTATAAAATAGTAATCATGCGGTTCAATATGTTTTGTAGGGAGTAGTCTATTTATTCCGTATTTTGGATTTTTAAGTGGTTTTTTGTTAGAATTTTGTAATTATTTTTTGGTTAAATCTAAATTTGGAAACGTTTAAATTGTGTTTTTGAATGTATAAATAGATTCAACACCCTCAAATATCTCGATGGCACTCATATTATGCAAGTTCCACAACTAATATATGTGACTCTAAGATTTTTTAAAGATTTCCAACTGAAGTTTGAACTAAACAAACCAAAAATATACCCGAAAAAAAAGTAAAAAACATAGAACATTTAGACTACTTCATTTTATAGTAGCATTAATGATTGGAATTTTTTCCCAACTTCATTGTGCTTTGATTTTACAAAGCAATACAGTTGCTTACATTTAATAAATACTTTCCATTGTAAAAATGAGAAAACGGATCGACAAGAAGCATGCATTAAGTCCTGGTTTTCCGCCGCTAGCAAGTTAATATTATCTCCCCTACAATGTTGAAATTTGACATCCTACCTTGCATGTCAAGAAATTTTTATATCGCGTTTTAATTTTAACATTACCTTTCATTTGACGTTTGGTTCTTAATTTTACCCATCATAATAAAAGTTTTTTTTTTTAAATAGCATTTATAATAACTATATGAAACATCGAATTCCCATATATTACCTCATATAATACAAAAATATAATTAAAAAAACATGATAATCATAATGATTAAACCAAGCACACACATAATGAAAAAGAAGGTTTATCCTCAAAACCTTTAAATAGGGCGCTTTACAAGAAATACAATGGACCTTACCATGGGCCCAAAAAACGATTACCAAGTCAAGTTTACCTAACAAGGGGAAACAAAGAGACTATGATAAAAAAACAAAATCTCCACATTAGAAATAGAAATACAAAGAGAATATGTGTGTGTAATTACTAATAACTAATTAATAATAGTAATACTTAACATTAGTAATAATAATAGTTTACCCGTCAAATTTCAACCCTACTTGAACTTCTTCTGTTTTTACAAGGAACAAGTCATGAGAAACCCTCAGGTACTTCCCCTCATTTTGAGGATGGTACCCAAGGTAAACCATCGATCCTGATTATGGGGCCTAACCCGGTGGGGACAACAAGTGAGGCCCTTATATAGCAATGTATAGCCACCCGGGGATTTGACCCCGAGACCTTCTTCTCACAACTTACAACACTCAACCACTTGAGCTAACCCACCGGGATTACTTGAACTTATACAATACAACAACACAATCTTACAATCTTACATTTATTGTTCCTTAAAATTTGAAGTTCCACAATCTGCATACATAATTTAAAACCCCAAAAAGAGAATATTGAATGTTTGTAGTATGCTTAGTTTACCGTATAACAAATGACATTTTTTATATTGAAATTAATATAATTACTAAATTAGATATGCTTATATAACTTATTAGCAATATCCATATAATGATGGAAACAAAAAATATTGAAAATCAATATTACAAACTAAACTAATCACCATATAGAGGTGTAAGCTTATGAATAGGATCCTAAAATTTAGTTATATGAATATTTCATTATTTTTTTACAACTTTATCAAAATCATACATTTGCAATCTCTATGACTTGAAAAACATCATCTTTGTGATATTGGGATTTGTTTACAGATTATGATTTGGTGGGCAAGGAAATTAGAATAATGTAGTAAAGTTTTTTTGTTTTTTGTTTTTAGTAGATGGACCAGCGCACGCCCGAAGGTGAAGGTGCCTCAAGCATGGGGCATGAGGTCGAACTCGGGTGGGGACAGTCACAGTCGACCACCCCAAGCACCCACATACAGTTGGGACCCCATAGTAAAGTTTAGAATGTCTATGAGGAAACATTAACATCATTAAATGATAAAAATTACTAACAAACAAAAATTTAATCATTACATTACACATCACTAATAGACTTTTTTAAATATTGAAGTATAAGCAACATTTCTCTCATAACACCATTTATTGGATATTGTTTTCAACTATATTATATTGTCCATAAAGATATTTTCCACCTACAATGTCAATTTTTATTTTCTTACATGAACCAAATTGTATTAAAATTATATTATTACAAGTTGACCCCATGTTATGAAGTGGATGGTTCATAAATCCATATTTTGCACACAAGGTGCAAATTGAAAGCCCACAAAATAAACAAAAATATATATGAAATACCTATTTGATATTAATTGATAATCCATACAAACAAAATGGAGTGTGTATAACTACATAGTAAAAGGGATAAGTCGTGCATTTTGGTAAAAATGTGACTTATCATAATTAGGGTATCAAGTGTTGATGATTTTAGTTTGTACATGTGCTTCTGCATAGGCTAGGTATCAAGTATGCATAAGTTGTCCAACATCTCTCTGGGCATTTGCTTAATTATTGAGTAAGAGGTTTTTATATTTCTTTCCTAAGTATAACTTAGGAAAAGCACATTTCTTAATTTAATGTTTCCTAACAACTAAAGTTATCTTAAGTGAAATTTTAAAGTGAACTTTAGATTAAGTCACAACCGTTGAGCTTAAGTGAAGGTGAATATCTAATCATGGCCATTGATCACTTTGGGGATTGGGGGTTAGGGTTTTAGTCATTGAAATGCTATAAAAGAAACCCTAAGGAGAAGAGAAAGACACATAAGATCACAAGATCATTTTGAGAGAGAGTTTTTTCTCAAGAAAAGAGTAAGAGACTCAGTAGCTGAAGAGAAAGAGAGAAGAGATTTTTGCAGTGAGATCCGAGAGAGAGAAAGACCAATCACCAAGGGGTCAACTCGTACAGTGATGTAGGAGGTTCATACAGCTAATGCAGGGCATTGTACAACTGGCACAAGATGCATGTCATGTGAGTAATGTAGGGGCCGAATAAGGTGACACAAGTCGCACATGTGATGTCGAGGTGACGTAGGCTATCGTATAGCTAACGTAGGGTCGTACGGGTGATGCAAGCATCGTATAGGGTGACACAAGGCCGATTTGTCTTGTGAGTGATTTCTCTGGTTTGTCGAGGGACTGAGTTACAGGTTCCTTTGTTGTAAAATTCTATTTTTTCTTTATGAGGCAAGAAAATAATAAAAGAGACATTTTGTTGGTTTTTACCCATTGGAGTTTTCCAGGGTAAACAGTTGGTCAATGTGTATGATTTACTATTTTGTTTTACTGCAATTTATTGGTTAGAAGATCATTGTAGTTCTGTTTAATAATTTGAGCATAAATTATTTGGAAATAGAAATCAGATATGATATTGAGATTAAAAATCTATAAAAAAAAACTAACATGGTATGAAAGTTGTATTGAGCTCTAAGGTAGAAAATCGATTTGATAAGGGTTTACACAATAAATAAAAATCTTTGGTCAAAGTATTTGGTTGGACAATATGGCATCAATTGGACTGATATTTGAGGACCAGTTGAGAGGTGTATCCAACTTCAATCCCTGGAAGGAGAGGATAGCATTAGTGTTGATGGAGAATGGGATTTGGTAGTTTGTAAGTCAACAACTCGTTGTTCCTACTGATGCTACACAACTGGTCGAGCATAACAAGAAGGATGTGAAAGCCGGGAGGATCATTTTGGATGTCGTAAAGGATCATGTGATCCCTTATCTATTCGGAAAGAAGACAACCTGAGAAATGTGGGAAGCTCTGACAAAGTTATATCAGAGTGATAACCAAAACAGAAAGATGGTGTCGATAGATCAACTCAAGAACACCAAGATGTCTAGAATAGATATAGAGATATAGTAGCTTCTTATCTCACCAAGATCACGCAGGTTCATGATGAGTTGGAAGCAGTTGGGAAGACAGTGCTAGAAACATAATTGTTGAGGGTATCCCTAAATGGCTTCACTGAGCCATGGGCTCCCTTCATCAAAGGGATTGTTGCACAAGAAAAGCTACCCAAGTGGGAGAGGTTGTGGGATGAATTCATCCAAGAGGAGATTCAAAAGGAATCTTTACAAGGAGGCCAACAAAAGGGAGATGATGAGGAGAACGTTTCCCTTGTAAGTCATGAAAGGAAGGGAAAGAGGAAGACCAAGAAGAATACCAGTGGAGAGACTCCCACTGAGGATGGAAAGAAGAAGGCCCCATGAGCAAAGTCAAGTGCTTTGCATATCACAATTTTGGCCATTATGTAGGTCAATGCCCAAACAAGAAGAAGGGAAAGAATAAGGGACAAGTTGCAGCATCAACTGACACTCAGATGAGTGAGTTTGTAGCCAAGTTCTAAAAGGAGTTCTCATTGGTGTCTTATCTTTCTGGAACCTTGACAAACGATACATTGTTCGTGGACAATGGTGCTTCTCATCATATGATGGGATTACGAGATGCTTTCACCAATATTTCAGAGGCAGACTCATAGCGACATGTGGAGCTTGGTAATGATGCCAAGTGTGCAATAGAGAGGATTGGAGCTATTCAATTTCAATTAGATTTAGGGGATCCTTTGGAGGTGAGAGATGTGTTATATGTGCCAGGGATAACCAAGAACATACTAGCAGTTTTGACTATGGAGGACAAGGGGTACGAAGTCTATTTTCAGGATGGACAGGTGCTTGTTAAACCAAAGGGTTCCAGTCCAGATTCAAGACAAGTAATTGGAAGCAGAGTGGGTAATTTATATTTGTTAAAGGCTCATCCTATACGAGTTCTAGTTAATAATAATGATAGTTTGTGCGAGTTATGGCACAAGAGGATGGGTCATTTGCACTAAAGGGCTTTACCGATATTAGGGAGATATTCATTGGTCTTCCTAAGTTCATTGTAGAGCAACAGGGTGTGTGCAAGGGATGTGCACTTAGAAAGTATGCCAAGACGAACTTTCCTAGCAATAATAGCAGGTCCAAGGGGATATTGGATCTAGTGCATTAATACAAATGTGGTCATGTGTTAGTGGCATCCTTGACATGTTACAATTATTATGTGACCTTCATTGATGATTTCTTTAAGAGGACATGGATCTACTTTATGAAGTCCAAGGATGAGGTATTTATCCGGTTTCGGGAGTTCAAGGCTCTTGTGGAGAACCAAAAATAAAGGAATATTAGAGTTATGAGGACATAAAATAGAGGAGGGTATGATGGAAACAAGTTCAAGGATTTCTGCAATGAGATATGAATTAAGAAGGAACTGACAGTACCTTACAACCCACAACAAAACGGGGTTGCAGAGAGGAAGAACAAAGCCATCATTGAAGTTTCCAAGGCAATGATTCATGATCAGGATCTACCCATGTTTCTTTGGGAAGAGGCATGTAACACGACAATTTACATTCAGAACAGGAGTCCGCAGAAGGCTTCAGAGGAAAAGACTCCTGAGGAAGCATTCACAAGAGTGAGACGAAAGATTGGTCCTTTTCATATCTTTGGGTGTCCGGTATATGTTCATGTACCATCCGAGAAAAGAACGAAGTTGGAACCTTCAGGAGAGAAGGGTATTTTTGTGGGATACAGTGAGACTTCAAAGATATACATTGTATGCATTCCATCACTGGGGAAAAAAATGGTGAGGAGGGATGTTCGATTTGAAGAGATTCGAGTCTTTAGGAAGTCAGATGAACCCCTTCCAGTAGTGACAGAGGATGGAGAGCGAGAGGCTCTGAAGATTGAGGAGAGACTAGCACCAATGGCTACAGAAACTCAATCTTCAGATCAGGAGGAGGAGTTGGACTATCCTTCCAGTTCAGTGAGGAGGAGGAGGAGGTCGAGATGGCTAGAACATAACTTTAGATATGCTTAGGAACATGTGAAGGATCCTAGGAGTTCTTTCAGGGAGAGTAGACCACTGCAATATTTTCCTAGATACATGCCACTAGTGAGTGACATCATTGATTCTGAGTCTACCAGTTTTGAGTAGGAGCAGATCACCATGTTTGGAGAGATGTTATGGTGGAAGAATATGCGTCCCTCATGAAGAACGATGTATGGGACATTTTTCCAAGACTAGAAGAGAAATTAATGGTGAGTTTGAAATGGATCTTTAAGATCGAGCATGTTGTAGATGGAAGTATTGAAAAGCACAAAGTGAGGTTCGTGGCTATAGGGTTACCCCAAAAGGAGGGAGTGGACTATGAGGAGACATTCACTCCAATAGCTAGGTATACTTCTATCAAGGTTGTTTTATCTATTGCTTCAGAGATGGGGTGGAGGATACATCAAACGGATGTGAAGATATCCTTCCTCAATGAAGTGATTGAGGAAGAGGTGTAAATTGAGCAACCTCAAGGATTTGAGGAGCATGGTAGAAATTCACATGTGTGCAAGTTGAAGAACGAATTATACAGACTCAAGTAGGCACCAAGAGCATGGTACTCAAGGATTGATGGGTACTTGTTGAGCATGGGATTCTCCAAGAGTGAGGCAGATCCCAACTTGTATTACACACTTGTTGGTGATGATCCAATCATATCGGTACTTTATGTGGCATTGAGACGTGCAAGAGAGATCTAGCTTCAAAGTTCAATATGAAGGACATCGACATGATGCACTAGTTTTTTGGGATTGGAGGTGTGGCAGGAAATAAGTGATATTTTCCTGGGACAAGGAGAATATGCAGTTTTTATTCTAAATAGGTTCAAGATGATAGATTGCCATACCTATGTCCACACCATGATCACCAATCTAAAGAAGCTAAATGATTTTGAGTCAGATTTGGTGGATCCTACATTGTATAGACAGTTGATTGGTTCCTTGATGTATTTGGTCAACATTAGGCCAGATATATACTTTGCTGTGAATACCTCGAGCTGGTTTATGGTGTAGCTGAGGAGGGTAGATTGGGCTGCAGCTAAGCATGTGCTCAAATATATACAAGGTATGGTGGAGTATGGTCTAAAATATTTCAAGAGTGGGGGAGTGCAATTACAGGGCTATACATACTCATATTAGGTTGGGAGTGCAGTGGACATAAAAAGCACCTACAGGTGTTGCTTTAGCTTGCGATCAACAGTGATTTCATGGTTTAGCAAGAAGCAGACGTCAGTGATGCTTAGTTCAGTAAAGGCCAAGTACATGGCAATGAGTTTGGCGGGTTGTGAGACAATTTGGCTTCGCAAGATGCTCACATTTGTTAATATTTGGCTGAGCTTTGATCTTTAATTCTTTTAGATGCCGGAACTTGAAACAATGAGACAATTCAATCACATGAAATTCATACAACCATAACACAAGATATACTCTGGGGAAAATCCTCAAAACAATGAGAATGAAAACCATAGCAACTCTTCTCAGTATAATATAATGGATAGCAGAGAATGTCTTTCTTTTACAACATACATATTGCTTTCGGAAGATAAGAGATCACCAAACACTCCTGGTGAAGATACAGAAGCAATAGAGAAGATAGATCAATCGGATGTGTTTTCCAATGTGCCCAACACATCAATATATAGCAAAACTCACTACCATGCAAGGAATAGTGAATCAATGCATGAAGGATAATCCTCCCATGCAAACCATAGCGAGTTATCTTCTTGGATAGTTGCAGTGCACTTCTAGTTTCTTCAATCATGCACAAATAATGCGCCATGAATTTCTTCCTTAACTTGAAATCATGCTTAATTGACTTTGGAGTGAACTAGCCTCATAACTGATGTAGGAGCACTTAATTAACAAGCTAACATAAGTGTAATCATGCAATAGGAGCAACTTAAGTGTCGTCTTTTAACTTTTAGTTTAACTAAAGTGTCTTCATGCGAAACACTTTAGTTAACTAATTCATTTTTAACACTTTAGTTAACTTTTCTTAACTAAAAATCATGCTGATTGATTTTACTAAAGTGATCACTAAGTTCTCCTTTAATTAACTTATTCCATATTTTAATTGATGCTTTAACTGAATCTTTGATTGAGGCATACATTGTTACTTAACTAAAGCTTTATAACTGAAGCTTTAACAATTCGAGTTCTCTTTAATTAGCCGAAGTGTCTGCATGGGCAATTTCGAATTCTCTTGATCTATGCTTTATATTTTACTGCATCATCAATATGTGCTAACTTTAATTATCTATCACATTACATTATACTAAGAAGAATTATCGGATGATGTGATCATATTGTATTATTCTAGACCAAATGATCATATGCTAAAGTAATTCACTTTAGAGGTGATCAATCTCTGAAGGAGACTTAATAGCAACTAGTGATCATGGTTAATAATACATCACACAACATTAAATGCTTTTAACAAGTAAAGCATGACCTTTATGCGGATGGTTCACCTCTATACAGGAGGTCCATCCCATGGATACCTTTATACGGAAGGTTCACATGAGAATCATGACTTGACACACAAGTCTGGAGCCTTGTCCAACAAAACTTTACAACATCATTACTTTGATCAATTACCTCTATATGGGAGGAATAACCTTTACACGGAAGGCAATCAAAGTGCTCACCTCTATACAGGAGGATCAATCTTGGTTGCACAAGATTGGTTTGGAGGATGTCTCCTATTGTTGTACATTCAACAACATGTATATTTGGTGAGGAGTTGGATCCTACAGTGATCCACTGAGATAATCAGAGTTGCATTAAACTCTCGGAGAATCCAGTGTTTCATGACAGGTCCAAACACATAGAGAGTAGATATCTCTTCATTAGAGATAGAGTCCAGAGGGGACCAATGAAGCTTCAATATATTTCCACAGACAAGCAGGTTGCAAATATTCTCACCAAGGCTTTGATGAAGGGGAAATTTGTTTTCTTTAGAGATAAGCTGGGAGTGGTGTAGAACAACTTCCTCGCTAGGAGGGTGTGTTGATGATTTTAGCTTGGACAAGTGCTTATAGATAGGCTAGGTGTCAAGCATGTAGAAATTGTCCAACATCTCTCTAGGAACTTGCTTAATTATCGAGTAAGAGACTTTTATATTTATCTCCTAAGTCTAACTTAGGAAAAGCACATTTCTTAATTTAATGTTGGCTAATGACTAAAGTTATCTTAGTGAACTTGAGATTAAGTCACAATCGTCGATCATAAGTGAAGGTGAAGATCTAATTTTAGCCATTGATTAGAGATTGGGGGTTAGGGTTTTTGTCATTCAAATGCTATAAAAGAAATCCCAAGGAGAAGAGAAAGACATAAGATCACAAGATCATTTTGAGAGAGAGATTTTTCTCAAGAGAAGAGTGAGAGACTCAGTGGCTAAAGAAAAAGAGAGAGAAGAGATTTTTGGAGCGAGATCTAGGAGAGAGAAAGACCAATCACCAAGAGGTCGATCCGTACAAGGACGCAGGAGGGTTGTATGGCTGACGCAGGGCATCATATAGTTGATGCAGGCTACACATGTGAGTGACGTAGGGGTTAAGTAGGGTAATGCATGCCACACATGTGATGCTGAGGTGACACGGTTTGTCGTACGACTGACGTGAGGTTGACGTAGGGCCGTACTGGTGATGCAAGCATCGTACAAGGCGACGCAGGGTCGATTTGTCTTGTGGGTGGTTTCTCTGGTTTGCCGAGGGACTGAGTTACAAGTTCCTTTGTTGTAAAATTCTAATTTTTCTTTGTGAGCCAGGAAAATAATAAAAGAAACATTTTGCTAGCTTTTTGCCATTGGGGTTTTCTAGGGTAAACAATTGTGTTAATGTGTATGATTTCCTATTTTGTTCCGCTGCAATTTATCGGTTAGTATATCAGTGTATTTCTGTTTAAAATTTGAGCATAAATTATTTGGGAATAGAAAACAAATTTGATATTGAGATTAAAAATCTAAGAAAAACCTAACATCGGGAGCATGGGTTTTGGAAGCACACCTACTTTAGAACTACACTCTGAAGTGATTCCAATACAAGGGTATGGAATTGGCATTTAATCAAGAGCACCAAGCCCTCCATGTACCCATCAATTGATACAAAATAACTGATTTGGCATGTCAAGCATCCTACCTCATTTTAACACATGGCTAGACAATTTCATCAAAACCAGATATTGTTGACTTGAGAAACTAGGTAGATGGACTTGTACCCTTCAATTGATACAAAACCACTGATTTGGTATGTTAAGCTTTCTACTTCATTTTAACACATGGTTAGCCAATTTCATCAAAACTGGAGGTTGTTAAATTGAGAAACAACTTGGTGGATGGACTTGTATCCACCAATAGCACCAAGCCCTAGTACTAATGTCCCTAGAGGATCACGGTAGAGGCCAAGGGAGGAGACAAACATTAACGTCGATGACGAGCATACCGATATAGGGGATGAAATATTTGTGGTAGCATGATGTTTTTTGGACTCTGGAGGCCACTTAGAGCCTTCGTGTTGATGTATTTTGCTTGAAATATATATCATATTTAGTGTCAATTTTCTATATTCACTCTTAGATGTTATATACGTGAGAAAACTTTGCATATTTTATGTCTAATAGTTTTGATTTACATTGTCGTGTGTGTGTATTAAAATTTCCATGGTGAAGGGTGAAGACCAATAGGCTTGTTATGGAGGAGGCACCTAAGTGGTTACATGAGGTATAACACCAAAAAGATTAATTATGAATAATTAGTTCATTATAAACCTAAGTTGCTCTTATAAGCATATTAATAAATTAGATATATATTAAATTGTAGAAAAGAGGATAAACGTTATACAACACCATTAATAATTTTTAATTAAAGCACGATTAAGTTAATAAAGTATAATTAAGAGAGTTAAGTGCATGGAGACCACTTGGCACCCAGGTCACCCCTGCAAAATAATGCTAAATTAATTAATAATATGAATTAATTGCATAAAAGAGGGATTTGGGGAAAGAACATGAGCATGCTTAGTTTGAGGGGTTCTCGTTTGGTGGTCTGGTGTGGTTTTTATGTTTTTTGAGATTGAGTTTTTATTCGTGAGTGGTTGCTAGTGAGGTCTCAAGAGAGTAAGGTTGAGGAAAGTTGATGGCATAGCATTATCTATTGGGGGCTTGGGAGCCTCATGCTGAGGGTTGGTTGGATGTCTTATACTCAAATGCTCAACCTGTAAAACCGCACATTCAAAATCTAAATGTCTTTTAGTTGTTAGATTTTAAAAAGAAATAATAAATAAACATATAAACGCCCAGTTCGAAACTCTCTTTATGGCCATAGCGAGGGAAGAATTGAGTTTTGTTAGCTTCAGCGCATTTGAATAGCAGGAGGTCCGGTGATCGATTCCCCATCAGGCTTTCTTCAAGCAAAAGACCCATACATGTCGGTAAGGCTCTTGATATCCGCTGGAAATCCGTTATTTGCTTAAGGTTGTGCTTTTATCTGGCAAAATCCATCAAGAACCTAAATTTCGACGGGCTATCTGATCTTCTGTATCACGCCCTGCCATGGCTTGTGAAATATCGGGCAAATTTATAGTTATGTTTGTTTTGCCAGATCTGATATCGTATTTCGAAACCTTAGTTATGTTTTTCCTTGTAAGTTTTAATTTTCGGGCCTTTTGAGTACCGAGAATGAAATTGTACTTGGCACTGTCAGGAATTTCTTATTGGATTTGGAGGATGAAAAGATGGTCATGGAGAAAAAAAGTGTTGAATCATCCCCGTCCTTTACACATGCCCTGATATGATATTCTGTCTCTTTGTATTGAGTTGTATGCGCGCCTCGAAAACTAATGGGTGAGAGATCTCTCAATACAGGTGTAATTCAGGCCTCCCGAAACTAACCCTGACTATATAAAGCCCCTGGCTCGTCCAGGTCGTGTTCCTCTGTCCCACTCCCTAACATGAATACCTACGGGACGTCGCCAACTACGTCAGTTTGGAGTAAGTGGCTCGAGAAGAGCGGAGTTGGCTCCCTATAATATATGGTTTCTCACTTCCTCTCGCCCTGCATATACATAGGAAGAAAATAACTATGGATGCAGATATTCGTGCATCAAAGCTCGATGCCACCCACCTACCTTACACCTTTGTTGGCGTTCATCCCTTAATCGGTTCCGTTTGCACCAAAAGCCCGAATATTAAAGCGATTGTCATATTGGAATGAAGGAAAAGGGAACCTTGAAATGAAACGAAAGAAATTCATGGTCCTCCACTTTGGTGATTTTGGACAGTTTTCATTATGTTTTCGGAATCTCTCCTTATTAACCCATGAAATCATACAAGTCATTATATAAGATATTATGGTATATTGATTCAATATCCACTGCTAAGGTCGGTAATTCTTTTGTGCGGGCTCCCCACATCTTTATGGAAACCCGAACTCAACAGATTCCATAGCTGGAAGATCTGTGCAATGTGCACTATTTTTATAAGTCCTCCAGAGGGCCACTCGAGATCAACAGATTCAGTACACTGCATCCTATGTACAGTCCCAAAATTCACAGAGGGAGCTGCATGCTTTCACTGGCATTTATTCTGTGAGATAGAACTGATCCTCCGCTTCCCAAAGCAAGGGATTGAGTTGACCCTGTTCCCTGAAGACATTTGATTTGATCACTTAAATCCGAATTGAAGCTAAGATCCTCGATCTCCTACGACGCATGAATGCAATGCGAGCTGAGATAATCTGCCATAAAAGAGTTTTTGGGTAGGACACAACTGATCTCCGTAGCCCAGTTGTGGTCCATATCTTCCCATGGATTAAAAAAAAATGTTTGCCCTTGCAAAAAAAAGGGTAAATACAGTAATGGTGGTGAGTTTATAAAATGAGAAATGTATTTCTGTTCTCAGGCTTCTGCGATCACTCAATTGTTGAAAATTGTTTTTCTGGATCCATCGCATGCGTTTTTAAGCATCAACGTTTCGGACCAAACTAGTGTGGTCCATCATCAGAAATGTAGTGTTTGAGAAAATGTATTTTATAAGAAAGGTGCAATGTATTTTATAAGAAAATAATTACTTTGCTATTAATTGATGTAAGTGTCTGACAAAATATTAAGATTAGGCATTAAGCAGAATTATCAGAAAAATATCCATTTTGCCCTAAGTAACCTGGAATGTTTTTCTAATGCATACCCCCTTCCCCGAAAGGGGTGTACTCTAGCATGTTCTTGCCTGTGGCAGTCATTTTAATTTTGAGTAAATACCAATTCAAGCTAGTTAGGCGTATGCGATTCAAAAATATATCAATGTGCAGAATCATAAAGTGATTTGAAATTATTCTAGGCTTCTCTTTCAATTCATCAGTAGCTAGAGTTGAACTTGTTTGTAACATTGCTTTGAAGAATGCAGCTTGAGCTGCCAGCATATGAATTGATTAGTTCTGCAGCAGGTTTACTTGATCTAATTTTCTTATAGACTATCATTAAGGACCATGCATACTCAATACCATTACTTTTCCTATAGACAATCACCTACCTTATAGCATGCTGTTCTCTGTTTATCTGGTTGAAAATTGCTACTATATTTTGAATTGTGACACAATTTCGTACTCTTTATTTGTGGAAACTCGGAAGCACCTTCTGATACCCCCTGGGCTGAGATAAATTGTTTGTACAGACATTCTGATGAAGCTCCCTTTTCCGCTAATTTATGCTATTTTGCTTGACTGATCGTATGCAGTCAACTGATTACTGACTTCCTTGGGTCGTACTTATGTTTTTCCTTTGCATACTTGTATTGAAAGTGACTTGCCCTGCCCCTTCCAACTAATTTCAGTTGCCATTTCTTGTTGATTTTCATATGCTCATTTTTCTGGAGTTGATGTCAACTCATTAACATTCTGATTCTGGGCATCTTTTTAAATTTTCATCTCTGAAAGATATTTTGCAGTCTTTTGAATTTTTGTTTATATCTGCTAGCTGAACTTTTTCAATGTTCTCATTTTCATGAAGTTTATCACATTGAGAACATCCTGTATCTTTCCAAAAAATTTAATCTCCAATTGGTATTCTGCAGTCTGTTTTGTGAGGTGTTTGACTGCTGGCCAAACTTTGTCAAATGACTTAAGTGGTTTTGGAAGATAATCCCAACAAACATGTGTCTATTTAAGGATTGAAGTAACCCTACTTATGCTCCTTCAATACCCTCTGCCAGTTATTTCCCCCCTTGATCCTACATTGGCCCCTTAGGCGCACACAGTTCTATTGCTCCCTCAATTCTTTATTCCATAAGTTATTACTTTTTCATTCCACTTTTCTAGCAGGTATTCTCCCAGGTCATGTGTAATGCTGAAACAAGTCTTGGTATTGTGGCTCCCTCTCCCATTTACCTATTCAGTCTGAAGGCAAAATTTCCTTTTGGATCATCTCTCTCCCATGAGGTTTGACTGTTGTCCAACTTGATGAATGCAATTGCCTTTGAAGTTTGAACACAAGTGACTGTTCTCTTTGGGTATACATGAAGGGTTGTAATGTTCCATTTTTTTGTAATTTTCCCATATAGCTTTATAGATCCAAAGAAGCTTCTCGAGATACTTGACAAGGTTAAGGAAATGTTTTTTAATTGTGAAGAGGGTCTTAGTCAAAGATCTACGATGATGGGCAGCTCGTGCGCTTGCCTTTATCATAGGAGATGTGGCCATCATTGGAGATCCACCAGATATTAACAGTGGTGATGACCTCGCTAAAGTACTAGCATTGCTCATTATAAGAAGTCCACACTTTGAAGACATGCAGTGATGTAGGGAAGGATAGATTGGTATTCAGTTGTTCGGAATGTTTGCGGATTGGAGAAACTATATCTCATTAAGGTTATGAGACATGCACAAGGGGATTGTTGTTCAGTGGTTCAAGGGAGATCCAGGATCTAGAAGTTTGGTATCATATCTTTACAAGGGTTATGAGACATTTCATGTGCAAATGGTGTCCAATGATGTCGAGAACTTGGATTGCAACTAGGAGACTATACCTTTTGGAGGAATAAGGAGCATCTTGAAGGAGTCTTACTGGTCCAAGCACTCTTTTCAAAGAAGTGTTTGAAGAATGTTTGATTTCGTTGATTCTAGTTTTCAGTAAATGTGTTTGTAGTTAGAGTGTGTTTTCTTTTAGTAAGTTTTTGTTTACAGTGAGCTTTAAGAGAGGGTGTTAGAATATAAGGCCTTACATGTGTAATAAACTCACCTTAGTGACTTAGGTTATAAGATAGGGTTTCCAATTATTATAGTGTTTAGGTTTTCGACAAATAAGACCTCTCAAACTCTATATAAGAGAGGTGAATCTTGTTGTAATTGTCTTTAGTATTTTCCTCATTTATTATTTAGTTAGTGTGTTCATCGATTCTTATTGTTTAGTTCTTGATTAAACACTAGCTAGGGCTTCATTATTTAATGTACATTGCTATTATATAACAAGGATCATCACAATTCCCCCCATTAATGTTAATTTGGGGGTCATCAAAAGCCATAAAGTTCTTGAAGAAAACCTTTACAGTCTTTGTTATGATTGATTGTGCTCAAAAGAATCTTCAATGGAGAAAATCAACATCTATAAGGAGTAGAAGGCCTATTTGAAATTAGAGCTTGAGATGGAGGCAACTCAAAACAACATGTTGAAGGTTTATAAGGAAATTGACAACATCAGTAAGAGGCACCCACCTAGGCACTAAACCTAAACTAGGGTTTCATGATTTAATGTTGATATGGTGGTCATCGAAAGCCTTAGAGCTCTTGAAGAAAACTTTCAGAATCTTTCTTAGGATTGTAATTGGTAGAGAAAACCAATACATGCAAAGAGTAGAAATCAACATCGATAAGAGTGGCAACAACCCACTTTGGTACAGTTGGAAACAATGTAGTGGCAGGATCGTCGTCATCAAACAACTGCACATCCACATGAAGAGTATCATCTTAGATTTGGACATCACTAGAAGGAAGAATATTACTAGGTTGCACATCTGGAGAGGGAGTATTGTTGATGATGACCTTGTTGAATAAGGAAAGGCTAGAAGAAACATTTGGAGGAGAAGAGGGATCGGATGTTGTAGTTCCACTTCCATTAGTCCGTGTACACTATCTAGTAATGATATTAAAATTAATAGAGCACTGTGGAGAAAACAAAATACACAGTAATAAGCATGCATATAATAATTGCCAATATTTACCCTTGAAATCCTTTATTGGGAAAAGTAGCCTTCAAAAGATATATTTCATTACTCTTGGTCAATCTGACCAAGCCATAGCCAATTTGACCAACATTGGCACCATTAGGCATTTTCCAATGGAGTTACTCAAGCCTTTAAATAGGCTTCATCGCATACTAATACCATGAGCTACCCAATACTTGTAGAAATTTGATAAAATAACAATTTCTCTTTGTGAAATTTTATCAAACACATTGAATGCATAACTTGGTCTATGATTTATCTGAGTTATGATTTATGTAACTCTTGTACAATAAATCTACTGATAACTGAAATACAAACACTTATACATTCTCCCAATGACCTAGCTGAAGACAAATGCATACACATCAAGAACTCAGAAATTTAGGGCCAAGCCCAGGACAAAACCCTCACACTTCATGAGGGAAAACCCAGAGAGATTTTTATTAGAGAGCAGCAAGTAAATAACAGCAGAGACATGAAATGCTAGGCAATCTGAAATACACTGAGAAACGTGCCTCAAAACAGAAATAAAAGTACCAGCAATAAATGCAGTTGTACGGCTTCCTTCCACAGCAAAACTGGCTTAAAAAACGTGCCAATGGCTGCCCTCGATTTCTGTGCCAATGTTCTTCAGCAAACTGCAGAAAAAAACCTTGAAATATGTGCCAAAAGACTGCTTTTCGAATCTGCAACATTAAATGCTGCTGTACGAACTGTACGATCCGTACTGTACAGCCTTTTCTCGGTTTCTGTGCAAAGGTACAGATTCCCTCCTTGATATTTGTGCCCTAGTGCTCTCTCTCTCTCACGTGTGGGTTTGCTCTCCTTGAAACCCTTGGTCTCTCTCCCTTGTGTCTTCTCTTCTCTTTCTAAGTGTTTAAATAATCACTTAAACCCCTCCTAAACCCTAACTACCTTTAATAACCCTAACTTCCTCAATGAATGGCTAAGATTAAAAAGATCTAAAGGGTCATCATTAATTGCACATTTAATTCCTTTTTAATAATAATTAAATGCACATTTACATAGGACCCACTTTACTTAAGTGAAACTCACTTTAAAAATATAAAAGTCATTTTATTATATTTACAAAGTAACACTAGGAAAGATGACTTTGTCCCCCCTATGTGACACCAAAATCATGAGAAAGGACCTTTCTCATTACAAATTTCAACAATACCATGGGTTCGTAAACCACCAACGGTAAACCTATTAATGACCAAATACATGTTAATCTAATTACTTCTTTTTACCAAGTCAAGATTAACCCAACAATCCTCGATTTAAACTTGACTTGGGGTAAACACCCGCCCCCCTAAAAGTTTATAAGGTATTTGGGAATACAACATGCCCCCCCCCCCCCCCCCCCCCCCGTTATCACCTAGGTCTACGTCTAGACTTTACACTAGTGATCCAATAAACCAGGGGTACACATGCCTAAATAGGTCTTACAACCATGTGCCCATTTACATATGTGATTAAATCCAACTCCATAAAAATACTTACAATTGTATACCTGGACATGTGATTCTTGAAGCATCTACTTGTTCTTTACTCGCATCCATCTTTGCTCCAAATCTAATGAGCCAAATCAAGCACTTGTTAATTGAATACTTCATTAAAGTCAATGATCTAGGGCTTCTTTCATGAGAGAGATTTATCCACCCAAACATGGCTTTGATACCATATTAAAATTAAGCGAGCATTATAGTGAAAACAAAATACACAATGATAAGCATGCACATAATAATGGCCGATATTTATCTTGGAAACCCTTTATCGGGAAAACAAACCTTCAATAGATATCTTTAATTACCCTTGTTCAATCTAACCAAGCTCTGGCTAATCTGGCCAACATTGGCCACATTAGGCATTTTACAATGGAGTAACGCAAGTCGTTAAATAGGCTTCATCACATACTAATACCATGGGAAAATACTGTGGCCTACGCAATACCATGGCCATGTAAACACCATCGTAAACCCATTAATGACCAAATATATGTTAATCTAATTACCTTTTAGTCAAGATTAACCTAACAAATGACAGAGGATGAACATTAGATGGAGATGTGGAATGCACTACTAGGACCAACTGGGAGTCGTCAACAAGGGATCCAACAAGAGAAGCATAGGCATGTTTCACGGATACATGTTGAGAATCATCACTCGAAAGGAGTGACATAAGAGATCTTGTGGGACCATGAGGAAAGGGCTCATTAGAGATAACATCTCACTATAGCCAACAAAAGTTGTGTTAGGAGTGTACTGGACATGTGATATATCATGTGTTTCATGAAGTGGGTGGATGCAAGCTCCTGAGCCAAAGATCCTAAAATGTGAGATAGCTTCCCATACAATTGTTCATAAGCAGTCATACCTACACAAGTAGGTGTCTGATTGATGATAAATGTTCCAAAAACAATTGCCTTTCCCCAAAAAGATAGCTTCATTATTTGAGAGTGAAGCAACATTGGCCATTTCCATAATAGTCATATTCTTATGCTCAACCACACCATTTTGATGTGGAGTATAGGGTACAATTTTTTCTGCCAAGAAGTGCCTTGAGAGCGGAGAAACTGTTAGAAAGCATTACCATCATGCTCACCTCCCCCATTAGTGTAGAGACACTTGATCTTCTACAAGAGATTTGATTTCTCAGACTTTTCCAAACACCTCATCCTTGGATTTAATTGTGTAGATTAAAAAAAACTGAGAATAGTAATCAATTAAGGTGCAAAAGTACTTGGCTCCCCAAGGGAAGTGGTGAGCACAGGGACCACAATGTTGTTGTGAATCAGTTCAAGGAGCTTCGAAGCATGCCTTGATGTGTCCTTCATCAATAACACTCTGATGTTTTCCTTTTAGACAACTCTCCCAAACATCACTAGGAGTGTTGATCTGTGGAAGAACATCAACAAGGCTAAGAGGACTCATGTCTCAAGGATTGATAGTTGGTATGTACTAGACGATAATGCCATAGCATACTATCATCATTTGTTAGCGACTGTTGCAATGAATTTATTCTTAAGCTGGAGGTGATGAACTCTTCCCCAACATGTACATATGTTTAGATTCATTGCAATATCTAGAGGCAACCACTTTGGGCCTGTCACTAATATCCTTGACAACCCATCTGTTTGACCAAAATTCCACCATTTTGTTGGTGCATGTGATGCGATAGATAGATAGAAGATTTGGTCCAACCTTAGGTACATGTCGTACATCCCCAAGCTTCGCATTGCCATCCTCAACAATGTCGCAATCAAAGATAGGGAGAGTTGAGTCTTCATTGGTAGCTACCTTCTCTCCTTTATGCTGATTATGGTAGTTAGAGAGAAGTTGTTTGTGTTGTGTCATATGTCTAGCAGCTCCAGAGTCTGTGATCTGTTCCTATGAAGAAGTTGAAGACCACAAATGAGATTGCATAGCTAGATGTGTGGAATTAGAACTACCAGACTCATCTTCAAAGAGGTCATTGGTGCTTGCTGTTTGCTTGGCAATATTGTCTATCTTTTGAATACAGAGAACACAAATTCTGAAGGAATGTCCATCCTCATGGAACAATGTTATCAGAATCGGACCGGTTTTGCCAAAACTGGTTGGTTCTATCAGTTTACAGGCCTAATTGGTCCAAATTGCTACCCCTAACTGGAAATGGCTGGTTCTGTACAGGTCCGTATGCAGCGCATGGGACCATGAATTTTTTAATGAGATTTTAAAAAATTAAATAAAAAGGTAAAACTAAAACCCTAAAACTAATCCTAGACCCCTCCCATTGCTATTTAAAGAAGTCCTCACACCCTTCATTTGTCTCATACCCTTCACTTCATCAATTTGGAGTTTTTGAGCCGAGTTTTTTTGCTGACTTATCGAGTTGGTTTGGATTCTTTCTGGAGTTTATAACTAGTGTTGAACCAAAGTGTTTGTTGGATGATTTGGAGAGCTGATTGAAGCGCTGATTTGGAGAACCTCTTGGGCTGATTCAAGGGTTAACGTGGATAATTTATTGGGATGCTATAGATCTGTTTTTTTCTGCTATGTTGGAGCTGCCATTCAGCTGTTTTGGAGCTGCTCTTTTTCTTTAAGCTTCTGCCGCTCTACTTTTCTTCATTTGAAGGGCTTATTAAGGTATGTAAAAGATTCTTTCAGGCCTCTGTTTCTCTAAAATTGTCAATAAAAATTGCTGTTTTTTTCCCTAGAAATTTAAACAGCCTAGGGATTTATAATATTATTTTTTTTCCTCCTAGAAATTAAGACAGCCTAGGGTTTTATTTGCAGATTTTGTTTGTTGGTAAAATAATTACCATGGCTCCAAAAGATGAGGGATTCGGCATGTGACTATTGCCAACTGGTATGCAGTTATTGTCAAAAGGAAGTCAGTGAGGAGGGTGGGGATATTCATAGGTGGAAACAAAACACTTAGCACGTGCAAGAGGGATGTAAAACCTTGCCTAAAAGTTTTTGATGACCTAAAAGCTGAGATGCTAGGTCATATTGATGCCTTCCATACAGAGAAAGGAAGTAAGAAAAAAGTTGCAAAAAAAAATAGGGAGAAGTTTAGGTTGGGCCAATTTGGAGAGCTGATTGAAGGGCTGATTTGGAGAGCCTCTTGGACTGATTCAAGGGTTAATTTGGAGAATTTCTTGGGCTTCTACATATCTGTTTTTTTCTGCTATGTTGGAGCTTCGATTCAGCTGTTTTGGAGATGCTCTTTTTCTTTAAACTTCTGCTGCTCTACTCTTCATTTGGAGGGCTTATTAAGGTATGTAAAAGATTCTTTCAGACCTCTTTTTCTCTAAAATTGTCAATAAAAATTGCTGTTTTTTTCCCTATAAATTTAAACAGCCTAGGGTTTTATAATAGTTTTTTGTTTCTCTTAGAAATTAAAACAGCCTAGGGTTTTATTTGCAGAATTTTGTTTGTTGGTTTTACATGAGACTATTGCCAACTGGTTGGGGAGAAAATAGTATGTAGTTATATGTCAAAAGGAAGTCGGTGAGGAGGGTGGGGATATTCATAGGTGGCAACAACCACTTAGCACATGCAAGAGGGAATGTAGAACCTTGCCTAAAAGTTTTTGAAGAGCTAAAAGCCGAGATGCTAGGTCATATTGATGCCTTCCACACAGAGAAAGACAGTAAGAAAAAGTTGCAAAAAGAGATGGGGAGAAGTTTAGATTTAGAGATGAATGAATATCATATCCCTAGTTTTGAAGAATTCTTTGTTTTTCCTATCAATGATCCCTATACAATCCCAAACCAAATGAACCCTGATAGAGAAGAGATTATTATTGGCCCTAGTACATCCATTCTAAAGAGGCCATGTAAACTTTGATTCATCCTTTATACCCTGCGACACCCTTGGTGCTCAACCCACTATTGATGCTAAATCGAAGAAGAGGGAAAATGGTGCTTCTTGGGAATGCGTTGCTTACCTAGATGGTGGTATGATATAGGCATACTTTTTGATGCTACTAATTCCCCTTATTATCAACCTATGATGGATGCTATAGTTTCATCATCATGTGGTGTGGGTTTCAAAGGCCCTAGTTTTCATAATATTAGAGGGGCACTTTTACAGAATAAGGTTCAAAGAATTGATGAATACCTTGTGGAATTCAAAGAGTCATGGATTCAAATGGGTTGCAAAATCATGTACAATGAATGGACCAATGGAAGATCTTGCACCATTCTTAATTTCCTAATTGCATGCCCAAGATTAACTATGTTTCTTAAATTAGTGGATGCATTTGATTAGGTTAAGGTTGCACAAATATTATTTTGTCTTTTGGATGAAGTAATTGAGGAGGTGGGGGTGGAGTAGCAAATAGTGATCGTAGATATCACGCAATGCACATGGATGGTTTTTACGTAACGTTTTTAGTCGCTTTTTAGCAAGTTCTGGGAGAGTAATCTGAACTATGGGAATCAATGGATCAGGACTCTCGTCTTCATTAGGGTGAAGTAGACCACGCAATGCTAGGAGTTCCGGGCATTCATGGGTAGCATAACTGTCGACGTTGCAAAAAGCACAGGGTGAATAGGCCTTTTGAGGGTGGGGGTCTGAGTGGTCACTGCTGGCTAATGTTGTACAATTCATCACTAATAATGCCTCCAACTGTGTTGTAGCGGGAAAGTAGTTGGAAGAAAACACCCCACCATTTGTTGGATGCCATGCGCAACCCATTGTTCGGATCTCATGCTTAAGGAAGTTGGGAAAATGGATTGGGTGAAGAGGTGTGTGGAACAAGCAAAATCCATAACTAGATACATCTACAACCAGACATTGGTGATGACTCTTACAAGGAAAAACATTGGGGGCAAAGAGCTTGCTTGGTTCACTACTACACGATTTGTAACAAACTTTCTTATGTTGCAATCCATGCTTGACAAAAATACCTACTTGCAGAAAATGTTTTCTTGTGATGAGTGGTATGCATCTTAGTGGAGCAGAAAACTTAAAGGTAAAGACATTGTTGACAAAGTTTCTGAGAAATATTTTTGGATAAAGGTAGAAGATAGTACTATTCAATGAGCCTCTTGTGAAAGTGTTGCGAATGTTGGATGGTGACAAAGCCGCCATGTGTTTTATTTATGAGGCCATGGATTAGGTGAAATAGGCAATAAATGCAACATATGATAATAAATGACAGAAGTATCTTCCTTTATGGAAAATCATTGATGATAGATGGAACAAACAACTCCATCAACCTTTGCATGCAATTGGTTATTACTTGAACCCAAGGTATGTAAATTCAAAGTTTGTAAGTTATATTCTTCAAAGATTAGAGCCTAGCCAAACTTTCAAAGTTTGAAACTCATTTGATGAAGCTCCTTTTTCTAGGTACCATAATACAAAAGATTTTGAAGCAGATGGGGAGGTAAAAGTGTTGAAGAATGTAGCTCGGATAGGAACTTATGCCTATGTTCAGTGTGAACATGCTAGAAGTAGTTCAAGTTAATTCTATTTTGTAATTCACTTTAGGAATAAAATGAAAGTCTTATATTTAATAATTGAGTCTAATAGTGTATTCATTCGTTAGTGATATAGATTAATTTCAAGAGATTGGGGTTTTGGTAGATTAAGGTTTCAACTCAAGTATAAAGGCATGTCAAGATAGAGTGTTTAGATTGTCTTTGTCAGATAGTTTAATAGTTGAGGAGGTTAAGCAATTGGGGGAAAGAAAGTAGGGACAAAAGGAAGAGGATCGACCATTAGCAAGCAGGGGTCTATACAAATCCATACAACTATTGTTCTTTTTCTTTTGCATGTCATACCTTCTTAGTAGGTTGTACAACCGAATTCAAGGGTGATTTATTTACTGTGAAGCTGTTGTTTATAAGCAAAGTGTAGAGGTTTCCTTGTAAGCTTTTGATTAAGTTAATGATAAGCTAATTTGAAGGAGAAATTCTATGTATATGTGTGTAATTATTTTACGCTTCCATTATTTACTTCACAATTATCAATGTGATTGTTTCTATGGGAAGAAGTTAATTTTATGCAATTAAATAGTTGACTTGTTTGTTGAGAACATAAGGACAACAATCACCTAGGGTTTGGAATTTTCACAAAAAAATGATTATACAAATGCATTGAGTGTATTGTGTGTGATCCAAAGGTCCAAGACAATATTATAGGAAAAGCTTCTGCATGTTATGTCCCCTCAACAGTGAACATTGGATCAAGTTCCTAACCCAACCAATCCCTTGGGTTGAGGAGACAACTTCGGTATCATGGGGTTAATTTTGAATTTCAGGCATTTAATTAATTAGGAGTGTGAAATAATTTTTATCCAAAGTTTATTATGCGCTTGGAATATTTAATTTTCATGCATTTAATAATTTTATGAGAAATAAATGAGGATAATGCTCCACTAGGGCGCATTAATGGATAAGTTTTACTTGGAGAAGACTTGGAGGAGAAGTTAAGGAGAAAGCACTTAAATCTAGAAAATCAAGAAAAAGGAAAGAAAGATGGAGCAAATCAGAAAACAGTAAAATCTCAGGAAAAGTAGCATAAAGCAAAAAGCAGCACAAAAGCAGAAAGTAGGATTAATAAAAAAAGTAGGAAAGTTCAGAAAAGCAGGATAAATCAGAATCCATACTAAAGAAGATCCTTGAGACCGCCCATGATGTGCCTCTAGCAGGACATCCGAGGTTTGTGAAGACTTACAAGAAAGTGAAGGAAAGGTTCACATGGAAGGGGCTGAAGAAGGAGGTGATGGAGTATGTCAGGTCATGTGTGGCATGTCAACAAAACAAAGTAGAGCATACTCATCCAACAATGTTCTTACAACCACTTCACATGGATTTCATCACCGAGCTTCCAAAAAGCCAAGGTAAAGACAGTATTTTTGTTGTGGTTGATAGATTGGCTAAATATGCACATTTCTTTGTTGTCACAACTAATATTGCAGCCAACCAAGTGGCTGAACTTTTCATCAAATAAGTCTTTAAACTTCATGGCATACCAAAGTCCATCATCAGTGACAGAGATAGCAAGTTTACTAGCAATTTTTGGCAAGAACTGTTCAAGGTAGTGGGGACAAGTTTGGACATGAGCACCAACTAGCATCCACAGACTGATGGCCAAACATAAAGAGTGAAATAATGGTTGGAAGGGTACTTAAAAAACTATGTCACAGGCCAACAAAAGTCATGGATTACTTGGCGGCTCCATTTGGGATAATTTTGTTACAACACTACTTTTCATCTCTTGATTGGTATGTCTCCCTTCAAAGCTCTTTATGGATATGATGCGTTGATCTGATATTTGGTGACTGTAAGACACGGAAGGCAAAGGATTGGCTCCAAGAGAGTCAAGACATACTCATAACTCTCAAGGACAACTTGCGGGTAGCACTGAACCGACAAAAAGTGCATGTAGGCAAGCATAGAATTGACCGAGTTTTCCAAGGATCTGGTATATTTGAGGTTGCAGCCCTATAGACAGTCATCATTGAAGTTTAAGGGGGCTGAGAAGTTGCAGCCAAGATTCTATGGCCCCTACCAAGTTTTGAGAAAGATCGGGAAGTGGCTTATGAGCTAGAGTTTCCCTGGGCAGCAGGATTCACAATGTTTTCCATGTGTCTTGTTTGAAGAAGGCAATAGGGCAGCAAGTCAAAGTTTCACAAGATTTGCCACCCCTTGATGACGAAGGACATTTGGTGTTGATCCCCGAGAAGATTTTGGAGGTCTAAGGGAAGAAGCTAAGGAGCAGAATCCTTAAGGGATTTTTGGTGCAATGGAAAGGACTGCCTAGTGAGGTTGCTACTTGGGAAGGAGAACACATCTTACAGCATCCTAGTTTGAAATTGCTTGAGGACAAGCAATCTTGGGTGGGGAGGACTATCATGTCCCCTCAACAGTGAACATTGGATCAAGTTCCTAACCCAACCAATCCCTTGGGTTGAGGAGACAACTTCAGTATCATGGGGTTAATTTTGAATTCCAGGCATTTAATTAATTAGGAGTGTGAAATAATTTTTATCCAAAGTTTATTATGCACTTGGAATATTTAATTTTCATCCATTTAATAATTTTATGAGAAATAAATGAGGATAATGCACCACTAGGGCGCATTAATGGAGAATGTTGACTTGGAGAAGACTTGAAGGAGAAGTTAAGGAGATCACCTAAATCTAGAAAATCAGGAAAAAGGAAAGAAAGATGGAGCAAATAAGAAAAGCAACAAAATCTCAAGAAAAACGACATAAAGCAAAAAGCAACACAAAAGCATAAAGTAGGATAAATCAGAAAAGCAGGAAAGTTCAGAAAAGTAGGAAAGTTCAGAAAAACATGATAAATTAGAAAAGCCAAAAAAAAGCAGAAAAAGCTAAAGCAGTAAGTGGAAAACAAACATAGAAAGAAAAAGGAGGAAAGCAAAGCAAAAAGGAAAAGGTAGGAAAGCTAGCTTTCCTTATCCACTCATGGAGGACGCATTAGCTAAGGTGACTTGCTCCTCAAGTCATCCTCTCTCTATAAATAAACCAGTACGCACCCCTTGGATCAATACCCTCGAGCCAAGGGAATCTAGTCGGAATCCTTGTTCAGAGTTTGTTGATCATGATGAAGATGTGGGGATGCTGGTTCAAATGATTCTGTCATATGATTAGATTGTAGAGCCTCCATGTTGATGTATTTTGGTTCAGATATGGATTGCACTTGGTGCTATTTTGATTTTATGCACATTCCTTGCTATATACATGAGATAACTTTGCATATTTATGTCGAATGGTTTGGATTCACATTGATATACATATATATATATTTCAAAATTTTAATATTTTATGTATTTTTGGTAGACCATTTTTTTGCTCATTCTGTCCAATTTCAATTGATTTCCAATTTTTAGGGTCCATCAGTTCGGTGACTAGTCTAGTTCTGATAACATTGTTATGGAAATAAGAGCACATCATTCTCTTCTTCTTGTAGGATTTGAGAGTTTCCTCTGTAGACTCATGCGTGCATGAGGATGAGGTAGCCTTAGATTGGGCTTGATCATGATGTGGTAGTTCTTGCAAATTTCACAAGGTGACTTTTGGTTGGATAAGGATTGAAAACACATCCTCTAAAGAGGGACAAACCCATGCCTTGATAAAGAGGAATGTACCAGAAAGATTATTCTGAATCTGATTTTTCCTTGCCATTGGATATAATAATGTCCACTTTCAGGTTCTTGAACCTTGTGATATATTCCCTGACACTAGCAAAATTGGCCATTTTGAGACTGAAGAGCTTGGTTTCAGTCCATTGACTTGAGTAGTGTTCACTCCACCAAATAAGTTGTGAAAGGTATTATTATCCCAAATCTGGTTTGCTGGATTGTTATTCATGATGTGATGAACAAGATCTGGCTCCACATATAGAGTAATCAACCCAAAGGCTTCATTCTTTTCCAAGCAAACGAGGTCATAACTGTCATGATTGGGGGAAGGAAGGGTTTTCTCCAAATGCATTCACAGGGCCTTGCTGTGAAGATTGGTTGTCATTCGGTTGATCCAAATATGGTAGTTTAGCCCCACTGAGACAGGGAAAAGGCGATAGTCCTTCCATAGATTCACAAAATACCAGCGTTGCCATGAAAAAACTGCAGTGTTTTGGGAGAAAAGAGAGAAAATAGGAGTGCACTGTCATAGAATGCCTCAGTAATGTATATAGGACTCTTCTAGGACAGTGCACTGACGTCAGTAATGCTTCAATCCCATATTAGATTTTTGCAGAACCTATAAATACTACTACAGTTCTTAATGATGCCAAATGGCATGATTCCTTGTGTACCTCAAGTTCATCCCTGCAGTGGGCTTGGCATGTCCCTATTTTCGACATTTGTAGGCCCTAAACATTGAATATACAATTTCTTTGCATGTACGTAAGTCGATTTTCAGCTTTTGTTCTGTTCTTTTCTTTATGTATTGGTTCTGGTCTGCCATCTTTGCTTTTCTTTAGGTATTGTTGCTGGTTTGCTGTTAGAATGCAGCAATGGAAAAATGGTAAAATGGTGGAAATGTAGAAAACAAGCTCTCTTTTCTGTGCAAATACATAAATTAACATAGTTCATATATAAAGGACAGTACTGTCATATGTTCCAAACTATTGGTAGCAATAGCACAAAACTCAATAGCACTTATCGTTGTTGTCAATCATTTATTATTGTGTCATTTTTGCATTTTGTGACTGTCTTAGAAAGTGATTTATACTGTGACAAGTACAAAAAATAATTGATTTTTTAAGTGATGATTCTAATTAATTTCTACTTTGATGGTTGCCACAGTTAATATGAGAAGTTTAAATGGAGTAACTTCTAGCCAAAGCCTTGGATAAATTCTGTTCAGCTGTAAATTAGTATTGGTAAAGGTCATTTTATAACATTAAGTTCATGGAGTCAAAAGTTTTCCGCTATCTGAAAATTGTTGGAGTTGGTTTCAAAGCACGCACGGAGGAAGAAGGACGTCTTTTGTTTCTAAAATTAGGATTCAGTCATGAGGTTGAACTCAAAGTGCCGCCTGCCGTTCGTGCCTTTTGCTTCAAGCCCAACATAATTTGCTGCACAGGAATAGATTTGCATAGGGTAACTCAATTTACTGCTACTATAAGAGCTTGTAAACCTCCAGAAGTGTATAAGGGAAAGGGAATACTGTATCTTGATGAAGTCATCAAGAAAAAGCAAGGAAAGAAGACAAAGTGATATGTTCAAAAGCATATTCGGTTGTGCTTTCAAGTGTAGTGTCATGTTCGGAAATAATGGCTTATTGCAATCTTGCTTGATGATTCATACAAATATTTGGTATGTTTACAAATTGTTTTGAGGATGATTTGGAACCGCAGAAATCTATTCGATCCAAAGAGGCTAAAGTTTGTGTTTACGTAATTTGCGTTACAAAGATGTATTTGGTAGCTCTGGAAATGCCCGTTTTGGTGGTTTGTTCAATTCTAATTTAGAACTGTTGGCAATGTTTGTTATTTTACTAACTTGGTTTGTTTGTTATTTTACTAACCTGGTTTATTTCTAGTTTAGAATTCGAATATGTGAAGTCACTCGACAAATTACGTAGTTCAATTGAATATAGAATAGTTGACTGTTTGGCATATGATTCATCTACGATTGTTCAATTGAATTTCATTAGATATATATATATATATATATATATATATGAACGGACTTCCCATTTAGGCTAATGTACCTGCATATATCATTAAGGCAAAACCATTAGCACTATTCAATTTGGACACCTTTGGCTAAGTTGCTGTCAGTGGGGGTTTTCACTGGAACAAAATTGCCTACGATTTTTGCCCGGCCACAGTGCTGTTGGTGAGCGTTGGCGTACTTCTGCAAGTGCAAGCAGAAGCACTAGCAATGTCACTTGACCAGGCAAACCCTGGTGGGGCTTTATTAGCTCCTGCTTTTACCAATCTGGCAAGCCACCGCTCATTGCAGTTGATATTTGATTGGTTAAAGTTTCATCTTTGATATGATATGACTTGTGCACAAGCAATTTACATGATTCGGTCAAGTTTTGTCTTTGATATGTTATGCCTATTTTGTTTACAAGCAATTTAGATATAAAAATTTAGTGGAAAGTGTTTGTCTAGTAAGAGAGGAAAAATTATGATTGGTTCAAGTTGTTTTTAATATATTATGCCTCTTTCATGCACAAGAAAGTTACATACAAAAATTTAGTGGAAAGCGTGTTGACTAAAACAAAAAAATTACAATACCCAATAGAGATGGCAGAACTGATGGGTGAACAACTGTCTATGCACTATATTTAAGAAGCATTTTTTTAATTCATACAAGTAAACACTTTACAGTCTTTTTTATTGTATTGCTATAAGTGGACACTTTATTGTCTTATATTTTTTATTGATATAAGTAAACACTTTATAGAAACACTCTAGAGAAATAAAGAGAGATTGTAAGTCTATGAAATATGTTGGAAATCTAAGTAAGCAATAGATCAGTTGACAATGTTGAATACAATCTTAACTTGCAATTTTATTGGAGATGATGACTAATTTTAGAGAACAAACAAGACCTTTTCATTTATAGATCTTCAATAGCAAGAGCTTGTTGACAAGTTTGTAGGTATGGAAAATTAATATGGGTTTCTAAAAATCAGTTGTTAAGATTCTGCACTCAGTTTATAATAGAATCTTGACATTGTTACTATTCCTTTGGATGATATTTTTTTTGTTCACTTTTATGTAGAGACCAACCAAGCAACTTATAGCTTATTGCCATCTTAGGAAAAGTGGAGAAGTTAAATGAACCTGTTAAGTATCAGAAATCATTGATTCTCTGATGGATATGCAAAATAATAATTTTGTAAGAGGCCATATTGATTTGTGTGGGCCCAATTTCATCATGAATCCAGAATCATCCTGGTTATGTGGCAACCAATCAAAAGGCAATGGCATGGCAATTAATGACTTGAGAACTGATTCACATTTTCTAAGATCTTTTTAGATTCGATACAAATTCAAAATATATAGGGGTTGGGTGGGCCTAATTTCATCATGAATCTAGGAGCAACCTTGTTATGTGGCAATTGATCAAAAGACAATCACAATCAATGACTTGATACTTGATCCACATTTTCCAAGATCTTGCTTTCAGATTTGATGACAAATTCAAAATATGTAGGGATAACTTTGTTTGCATTTGGAGCCCCTACCATTTATATCAGTTGTTGAGGATTGAAGCTTCTTATTCCTTCACTCATCTTTGCATTTCAAATTATCTTAATCTCTTATTACAATAGACTATGTGCTGCATTTCAAATGATCTTAATCTCTTATTACAATAGACTATGTGCTTGTCTTATTGTCTAATAATAATGGATGTAGGGTTGAGTGGAAATTTAGGCTTGATTATGTAAAGTGAAATAAAATTTTATTGATTAAATGTTTATTCAATGATTCATGTTTCTTACATTACTTGGGATAAGTTGACCTTTTTTAGTTTGGATGAAGGATTTTAGGTAATAATTTGAAGATAAATTATTATTTAGTAAATTTATAATTTTATAATTAAAATTAGATATGACTGTATAGACATTTTAAGAATCTAATATTCTATGAATCAAGTATGGTTTTGGGGCCCATGCTCTTTTTCTCACTTCGACATATTAAGTTGACATTATGTTTAAGTGAGTTGATTTCCTTATTTTCACCACTGAAATATCGACTTGATTACTTTTAGAAACTATTGAAGTATATATAGAAGTAGTTATGGCCTCTCAATTTGAGATCACCTTGTCTTATTTTGTTGGTGGTGATTTTTATTTTAATGCTATAATATTATTGGAGTTTAGCTAAAGTAGGATAATTTATCAATGGATAGTTCTAAGTCAAGCTATGTTTCATCATAGAGGTTTAAATTTTGAAGGTTGAGAATATAATTTGAACATTTTGTGTTGTTTTTAGCTGTGGGGTTGTATTTGCTTTGTTTATTTTATAGGTAGACAAAACTAGCCTTTAGTGTACCTTTCATTTAGTCAAATATCAACAAATGAGAAGAGTTGGTTATATTGGACAATAATCTTTGAATTGAAGTTAAGAAAGGATATTTGTTGATATTTGAATAAGTATCCTTCTTAGCATACTTATAGAAAGGATTGGTTGTCATGACTACTAATTATTTTATTATACTTTGTAGCTGTTCCAATTCAAGTCGTGTTTCAGGTTTTTGAAGGTTGAGAATATATTTGATCATTTTTTATTGAATATATGGAAGGGTTGGCAGCTATGAAGAATATGCCATTTTTTTCAAATTACATAATGAAAGAACTTGTTCTCAATTTAAGATGTACTAAAATACACTTTTATCATGAATATAAGAACCTATTTATAATTGCAAATTATAAACATAATATGCAAACTGCAGAGTAGTTCTATATCACCGTCTCATTTGCTTGGAACCTTGTAAGAATGTGTCAATGGAAAAGGTGTTGGGAAAAATTTACACATTATTAATTGCAATATCAAGTTATGTTAAGCAAAGTCTATGTGTGTCCACATCTCAACTTGCTTCTCATGCTTCACTAAATCATCGTGCCTTAAATAATGATGGGTCAACCTATAAAACCACTCTTATTACATTAATCAAACATCACCAAAAAATAATTGAAATTATTTCAGTAGAGCAAGGCACGTGCCTCGATAATGTTTGTTATGTCTTGAGCATTGTTTTGTTATGTCTTAAGCATTAAGGAACACTGGGGTATAAAATGCCAAGAAATTAGAAATTAGAATAGTTGGTTATATTGGACATTGATTTTTCAAATAAGATTAGAACCAAGGCATCGCCTTTTGTGAGGCATGATTATTAAGTTTAGATGTCAAGAAACATAAAGACTTGCTTAACATAGCTTAGTACAATCCATGCCTTTGTTTGCAAAACAAGTGGCTTCTCATTGACGAGCAAAAGTGACAAAAGAAATGAGCAATATACATATTGTTCCAAAAATGGCAAGATTGTAAAGATTTGAACCGACAATATTTTATTTTCATGATTTTTTTTTATGAAGGATTCACTTAATTCACACTTAAATATAAGTATAATGATTTATATAGCTTTTAATCATTGAAGAGTTGGATGAATATATGCTTTTCAAATTGAAATTAATACCAAAGTTTGATCACTACTTATCTTAATTAAATTTCAAAAATATCTTAAAATTGATTTTTGAAGAAAGTATATATACACCTATTTTTAATGTGGTGAATTTTTGCCCCCAAGAGGGGTGTACATTAGGAGAATGAAGGGCCTCCATGAGCCAAGGCGAGTGGCTAAGGCTCAAGTTGGTGCCTTCCCTTCCCATGCAAAGCAATAGAAGACACTATTGTGGTAGGACACCCACTCCTCTCACACTCTATCAGTGTGATGTTCAAGAAAAAGGTTATAGAGACAAAAGTGCTTGTGGAAGAGGACTCTACTAGGACCAAGAATGATAATCATTTCGTTGGTTGTGGAAATCATGAGAATAGGATTTGGTTCATCATTATATGGTAAAGGATGGTTATGCTCCGGAGCGAGGAAGGAAGGCAGGTTTTCAACAACCTAGCGGACTTATCCTAGAGGCACTCTATAAAATCAAACCTCCGATCCTGAGAGTTCTCATTCATATGCATTCTAGAAATAGTAGGGATTTCAAGGAATAGGGCATCCACATTGTAGGTAGATTGATTGCAATGCACGAGTTTTTTTTTGGGTCGAATATTGGGAAGAAATCGAAGGGAGTTCAAGTCTTGACAACTCTTAAATTTGAAGACAACAACATTGCAATCAATAGGAAAATAAAAGGTTGGTGGTCAACATGTCCAAAGGAGAAGCAATGGACAAAGACAACATTCGACAACACCAATATCCCCTCACTCACTCCCTCGAGGTATAAATTGGTTCTTTTGTCCACAATCATGGTTTGTAATAAAAGGTGGAGGGGGACTCCAACTAGGCAGAGTCGTAGTTATGAGCATATGCTGAGGAAAAAACAATAGATTGAGGCAGTAGAGACAACCTTCCACTTCCACATTTTTGGAAACATTCAAGGAAAATTGCAGCAAGCAGAAGCCTGGGTTAACAGGAAGAAGGACTCTCTCCTTGCTGAAGTAGAGCACCAATAAATGCAAAACTGGGTCCAAGATGCTAGCACCTCCCACACATGGGAGACTAAGCATGCTAAAATTGTGCTACTATATGGGCAAACCAAAACTTTAATGGACAATCAAACAAAGTAGTACAAAAAGACATAAGAAGTTCAAACTCAACTTCAAACCCTTAATGACAAGCTTGATACCCTTAACAACATATTCAATCTCCTAATAAAGGCTCTTCCAAGCTTGGACACAAAGCTAAATATCTTGGCCAAAAGCACAACAGAAGTGGTCTTCAAGATGCAACATGTTACCCAACAAAAGTAGGCCCCTATTCAAAACTCTGAGGTCCCAATTATCCCAAACATAGTTGATGATTAGGATAGACAGCTTCTTTGTCATAGCTCAGATGGTTTTTTGTTAGATAGAGAGGCAAGTAGTTTTTTATTACAATAGAATGGTAAAACTATGTACTGTTTATGTTAATATCCAGACTACAATATGAACAATACAAAGACAAGCTTGCATTGTGCCTATTTGGTTTCCCAAGTGGCAAACCAGTCTAGTGCCCTCTCTGTGGCTGACCAAACTAGTTTATAAAAAAAGTTGTGGTGGTTTTTTGCATTTTTAAGGACTTCTAAACTATCTTTAAAGAATGATGTTCATAACAATGTGAATTAACCTCTACCTTGGAAGTAAGGGAATGACATGGCATATAGTAGCATTGTACTTTACTGTAAAAATTGATAAAAACGTACTTTTACAGATACTCAAATAATAATATAAAAGTTGGTATAAAAAAACAAAAATAACTAATACATTACCAACACATAGAATTGCTTAACACTATAATAAAAACTAAATAATTTGGTCACATATAATACACAACTTTAATATAATGACATTTATATAATTTGGTGTGGTATAAATGTTCAAACTTATGTTACTAGCCCAAACTTTATGGATCACTTATTCAAAAACTTTATGGATCACTCACATTCAAAGAATAATACAATTAAATAACATTATGGACCAGAAATCCAAGACACAGCAAAACACATTCCTTGTCAAACTAAATAATTTGGTCATACACAACTTTAATATAATGACATTTATATAATTTGGTGTGGTATAAATGTTCAAACTTATGTTACTAGCACAAACTTGATGGATAACTGACATTCAAAGACTAATACAATTAAATAACATTATGGACCAGAGATCCAAGACACAAGCAAAACACAATTCTTATAAAACTTGATCTTGACCCCTCACCTTGACCCGTCGTAATTATTCTCCTTATTGAGTTGTATAAAACTTGACCTTAAACCCATCATAATTGTCCATACTCGAGCTTGTATTAAAATATTATAGAAAAATATAAAGTCCCCATCAAAGCCAGTGGGCAACAAAGTATTACTAGAAGTAACAGGAAATTCAGTTAGCCAAACATTAATGACCTAAGGGCAACATTGCCTTCCACAAAAAAACCTTAGTTTTCAAAGTTTCATCCAAAAATCTTTAAAAATTTCAAGAAATTTAATGGTAAAATTAAGCATTTCCAAAATCAAGTGCAAAGTTCTGGCGAAATACTTACTCAAACTTGTATTAGATTTTAAAGAAGATATAAGAAATTCAGTTATCCAAGCATTAATGACCAATTATTGTTGCCTTTGTAAAGGGCGTGAGGGCGTGATTGCCTTTTACTAGAGGCTTAAAGTAAATAAAACTTGGTATTTCAAAGTTACATCCAAAAATTTCAAGTTTTTCCCTCTATAGTTTATTAAAAAAAAATTGGGGTAAAATTGAGTATATCCAGAGTCAAGTCCAAAGTTCTTAAAGAAATCTGGTAAAAAAACCCTCACTCGAACTTGAACTTGTATTAAGATATTAAAGAAGATATAGAATCCTCATCAAAGCTAATAAAGCATTACTATCCCCATGGAGAAAAAATAGAGAATTCAGCTAACAAAGCATTAATGACCAATTATCATTGCCTTTGTAAAGGGCACCATTGCCTTGACAAGGATCTAAAGTAAGAAAAACTTGGAATTTTCAAAGTTACATCCAAATTTCCAAAGTTTTTTCATAAAATCTGGTCATAAAGCTGAGCATTTCCAACGTTAAGTCCATCAATTATCATTACTTTTGTAAAGGGTATCATTACCTTTACAAGGTAACAAAGCAATGTCAATTGGATCTAGCCTAAGTGTTTGTGGGATGGGGTGTTATTCTCTCCACCCAAGTTCTATTCCCACAAGTGATATATTGATCTTATAATGAGTATATTGTTGTAATGGCTTCAAACCCTATTATTTATTGGTCTTGTGCCTTGAAGAATCTAGTGTTTACCTGGGGTACCATTCTTAAATGATAAGATATTTAGTTCTATTCCCCTAGGTGACATGGTGATCTCATAATGAGTATATTGTTATAATGGATTCAAAGAGTGTATATTGTTATAATGGATTCAAACCCTAACCCTAATTATCGATTGGCCTTGTGCCCTGAAGAATCTAGAATTTACTTTGAGTACCATCCTTGAAATGAAGAGATATTTACTTATGAAAAAAATACCCAAAGCAAGGAAAACACTAAACATTTACAAAGTAAAATACACTAATAAGGTTTTGACCATAAACAAAGCAAGAACTTAGCTTCATCAAAATTGACTTGCAAAAATGATTATGAAATCAGACACTTAACTACTTCACTCGACGGTGTAGCTAGTGATTTGTTAGGCCACCTTTTCCTTTGTGTGTTTTTGGTTTGCACTGTTTTCATAAGCTTTGTAATTTTTTTGTAGTATGAAGTATGTTGTAATTCTCGTATCGTATATTAAATGACTGATTGCAGTGGAGATTTGATTATCGTATATGTTCCAAAAGTTTCTTAAAGAAATCTTAGCATTTATAAAGTCAAGTCCAAAGGTCTTTTAGAAATCTAGTGATTTCTGATTTGAACTGTTTTCATAAACTTTGTAATTGTAAGCCTGAAGTATGTTGTAATAATTTGCAAGTCTGAAGTATGTTGCAATGTTGTGCGGATAGAAAGTCGTAAATCTCAGGTATTAAATTTGACTGATTGCACACACCTCTATTCCAGTACAGATTTTGTTATCATGTACGTTCCAGAAAATTTCAAGAAATCTAGTGCAAAAACTTCGCATTTCTAAAGTCTAGTCCGACGCTCCTAAAGAAATGTGGTGGAAAAACCTAGCGTTTCCAAAGTCAAGTCCATAGTTCTGAATGAAATCCTAGAAGCAATGTAACTGATCGACATAAAGATTGCCTCAAAAGTTGACCATGAATAAAGCAAGACCTTCAAGTCATCACAATTGACTTCGACAAATGATGATGAAGTCAGCCACTTAGCTACTCCACTCCATGGTCGATGCCGGAGGAGAGCACCAGCACATTGACAGAACTAAGATGGCAGCGAGTTTGAAGAACGAAGATATCAATTTTATGGAGGTATTGTTGTAACATAGCTGAGACCAAGAAGAATGAGACAACACAGATGTGGATGACCGCACACCACGTGAAAGGAAGTTACGTGGATATAAAACCAGAATGAGAGAATTGGAACAAACATCACAATTATGGGAATGGAACGAGAACAGATCAGGCATTGGAGCAGATACTGCAAGACATGGAAAAGAAGTAAAGGCCAAAAGGAAGACCGTGACAGCAGTTTAAGGACAAGATGTAGTCGACGAGACACGAGGGTACCAGATCAAACGCGAAAGCAAGTAGCAGTAGAAGTATAAATATTAGAACGATGGAGGAGCTTGGATTTCATGAGTTCAATGTGATGAAAAGAACAATTCTGCCATGGCCAGACTGGCCTAGCATGGTAGTATTTGCAGATGTGGTCGTAAAGAACGTAGACATGAGAGAATCTGTGTGCTAAGGCGCCTGTTTTATTTTGTAGACTTGTGTTTTAATAACATTAGTTGACTGTCCTTCCATCCATGTCTCTGTGAAGATGTTTGAATAATGATATTGAGAGGTCCGAGAAATCAAAAGATGAATCTTCGTGAATGAGATATGGTGTAATACGTCCGTGGAGGCTTAGGAAGAGTTATTCTCCCTGCAATATTGTGTACAGTTTGAGTGCCTGTGTAATACCCTTGTGAATGAGAATGAATTCGACATAGCCATGGAAGGTTAGAGTCTGTGATGACGTGAGATAATGCCATGCTTGTGTAAGAGGCATACGAGTTGTATGTACTTGTAATGGCAACAATAGAGAAGGCATTATTTGGTAATAGATTTCCGTGGGATGTATGGTAAATGATGCTATGAAAGATGAGAAGATAGACAGTATATGATTTCGTGAGAATTCCACGAAAAGAATCTGACGTAAGTAAGGATACTGTGTACAAGAGTCAGTGTTAAGAGAGAACCCGATTTCCTGTTTGCATTGAGACAATTGTTTATAAATACGACGAGTCTGAAGGTTTCCTGCTGCTTGAGAGAGAGAGAGCGTTCACGTTAAGGAAAGGATGATGCTGCAGAGAGGATAGTTGTACTGAAGATGCCTTGAAGATCAGAGGGCCCTATGATACCCGTTTCAGACTCTGGGAGTCACCTACCGGGGTACATTGGCTGCATACTTAATAAAAAGACACATCCTCAAAGTTCAGTGGAGCCAGATAGTGCGAAAATCTTAATAAGCGTCTTTACTGCAACCTCTCAGAAAATTATCAATATAAGAAACAAAGACACGAACATTCTTTCCACATTTGGCTATGCCATCTGCAAGCCAATACAGTCGATGCCGAATTCTGAGCATTCACCCTTCTCCGCCCAAGGCAGAATGATTTGTCTCTGAAATCACATCATAAAATCTGGTGGACTGAATCAAAAAGTTGTAACTCAGGTCATTAAGACAACGCACCTACTTTGACCTCCAAATGACACCAGTCTACTGCCCAGTTTCTAACCAACCAAGAACGGGCTAATAATCAACAACTGAACACAAATTTATCTCAATAAATACAAAATCGCTGTTGTTTATTATAGAATTGTTTCAATAATTCATAAAGCCCGTAACTGTCCAAAAATGCAGCCATTCAAGTGATACAATATATACCTCAACTTCAGAAATAATTTCTCAATGCAGTCAGGATCTCGACCGGTATAATTTTTGCACACGTACAGGATCTCAACCACTATGAACTAGCAACATGGACCACTTACACAACCACGATTCACGGTTTAGTACCTGGAAAATAGCTCAACTTGCATACCAGACATTTCGAAGGTGAGTTGCTACGGAGGACATTTTTAAAACACATACTTTGCTTTGCAAATTTCAGTAGAACATAATCGACAGGCTCACACAGGTAAACAAATCTCAAAAAGGATTAAAAGCATACCAAAATATTAGAAAACATGGATCCTGCAGTAACGATTAATATAACCATATCATCAAAACACACTGAAGCACCAAGACTTACATGCCGCTCCTTGTTTTTCAGATGGAATATGATTTGACAAAACAGAAGTGCCAAAAAATACAACCCACCTTCTGCTTTACATTGAAAAAATATACTGAGATTTTGTACACTGAATAAGACGGACCCCTTGTACACAAGGCTTCACAATTTGCTTATAGATTGTGTTCACCATGCAACTCCAGAAGCCAATTTTAATTTGCCGGCCCTTCAGTCATGCACCATCATGACTCACATAGAGTAATGGTGTTCCTACTTCAGCAACCAGAACTCAAATAGCTTTAAGTGTGCATTTTACAACAGTCCTTTATGATTCATTGATAATTGTAAGACATTCATTGATTGTAAGTGATACAAACATGAAAAGTGTTTTATGATTCATCAATAACTGGAAGGCATTCTGCAACAACTAAAAGCAGGCTCTCGACAATGACTTGGTTGTTAAGAATGCAGAGAAGAGTACTAGAGTGACCCCTCTAGTAGAATCATTCTGATAACAGAACCAGCCAGATACAATAATCTGATTTGCAAGAGATCTGTGTCAAGAGAGCCCACTAAGCAAGATAATTATATATTTGAGGGTTACTTTTATCCCTCTCCAGATACTCGCGATCAATCAGGCTTTCGATCCTTTTCTTCAAATCCGCAGGCTTGATTGGAAACTTCAACTGCAAAACAATTTATACCAGAAAAAAAGTCAATAGCTAATATGCAGTAGTAAAAGCAAGCCATCAAACGAGGAAAATAATAATAAAACAATCTTATAATGTAAACTTATCAGCTAGTAGATAAATGCCATTACAAAATAGTAAAAAGTTAACCATCAAACTGGGAAAACAATAATAAAAAAATCTTATAATGCAAACTTGTCGGCTAGTAGATAAATGCCATTACAAAAGAGTAAAAAGTTAAACCACTTTGTAAAAAGGGATTATACAAGACAGTTATATGATAATTGTAAAGAAAATAATGGTAATTTCAATCATAAAAAAGACTAGTTCAATAAGAAATACTAAATCCTTGTTCATTCATGTTTAGTTCCTACACACATCTATACATACCTGTTGAAAGAGCTCAGTAATGAGAAGGGTATGACTCAGTACTTTTCTGGTCTTCATAATACGCACTATTGCTGCATCAATCTGTAAATGCACAGTAACATGGACGTCATATGAATATCCCCTATGTTCACTGGTTAGTGTTTAACAAGAAAAATAGGGTTTTCGCCATGAACCTGATACTGACGATCCTGGAAAACTCTCTCTGTAGTACTTGCATTCTCTTCCACTGTCTCTTTCATTTGGATAGCATTAACCTGCCCCAAAAGGATGTTTAGTATAGCCATATTTTGAAAAAGGATGACTTGAATCTTTAATCAAACACAAAATTATAATGTGCATACCTTTATCCGGAAAAGAGGAGCACTAAAATCATCATTAAATACAAACTGGTCCTCATCCTCAACATCTCTTCCCTTAGGTTGCTGTCATCGATCATCCAAAAAATAACATCCACATCAGCTTAACCATCAACCAAGTAAACAACCACAATGAACTGCCAGCGTTATATTTAATTAATTCACCGCAGAAGCACATGAACTTTTACTGTCTTACCTTTTGAAGAACCCTGACTTTTCCACAGGCAAGCGACTGTAGAGTCCTCCGTAGCTCTTTGTCTTCTATACCAGTTGCATCCTTGATGTCCTGAAGGCTCAGCCTTTGTGCATCATTAAAGAGCATCAAAACAACAGTCTACAGTCCAGAAAAGATAATACCCTCATTAACATCGAATGGCAACCAACACTGAAGCAATTGAATAATAGATTACAAAAGGAATCCATCTGAAGTGACCTGAAAAAGTGATACAGCGAGTTCCTTTCTGCCTTTCGGAAATTCCGCTTTCAAAACACAGTGGCCTAGAGAGTTTTGCCACATTAGACGTCGTCCACTATATTTACTCAAATAGAATTCTTTGAAGATATCCTGTCATTATAAAATATAATTTTACAGGTGCAAGAAATAAACTAATATTAGAAAATAAAGTCATTTTAATCTTTGAGCTTTAAGAATTATGTTATCAATAAGGATTATCTTTATTATTATTAAGCCACAAATGAGTTTCAGGCATATCTTTCATGGCATCTGGTAAGGAGAGCTCACTCGACCTGATATACATTGAGCTCATGAGGAAGTCTTACTTCCATGGGTGGATATGTTGGCCAATACCTGCAGAGAAACAGAATAACTATCATATGCATCAAAGAATTAGCATGACCACATCATAATGCCGAAAACTTCTTCATGTCCCCAGCAACTTTAATGACTCGAGAATCAAGATATTCTTTTTAGACTACTTGTAATAGTCATTTACTAAAACCACTACTTTAGTATCTGCTGTTGCAAATGCATTCATATAGCTATCATGGCTTACCATGTGAAATTTCTGTGTTTTTCATGAAAGATATGGTTTTATAAGACCATAGCTCAGTACAATGACAAATCACAAAAAATGATCTGTTGTTTATTTTGAAACTTACCCAGTTGTTAAAACGTGGACACTCATTTCAATTCCTGAAGGGAGCTTCGTCCTTGCCTGCGATGACTGTTTGAATGACTCATTGATCTCTTTTGATAATTCAATATCCTGTTTCAGATAGAGTATTAGCTGGTTTGTTTTAAGCAGCAAATTTCATTTTCAACTCACTTTACACAAATTCTTTTGACTATTTTAGTAGCATGGACTCTATGTCAATATACATATATGAAATAATCTAAAATCCCATCATCACTATAATATCCATCTGAAGTCAAACAACAATTAAAGGCTTTGCCACCAAACCAAACAAGATTTCACCTGAAGTTAAACACCAAAAACTGCCCTTGGTGTTTAACAAAAACAAGAATTCCACCAAATCAGACTAGGGAATGCATACTTTAGAGCACAATGCAAAATACCTATTTAACTTTTTTAAAAGCATAAAAGGCACAGATAAATAACCAAATGAGTAAGACCAGTATGTTAGCTAGAGTGGTTGAATGCTGTAGGCTTAGTGCAGAGGTCCCAAAACTCCCCAGGCTGGCTGCCTCTAATGCCCTGGACCTCGTTTGATGATCCCTGCCAGGGCAGGCACCATAATCAGCACAGACAGTTTATCCACCAACCATCTAAAAATTCCAGGGAAGTGGGGGGGGGAGAGCAGAGTCTCCCCCGCAAGGTTTTCATTAGGGAAAAACCAAATGAGCAGTAATCAGGAATTGACTTATCACAACAGGCTTCAGCACAACCAAAATAAAAAACATAAGGCATAGATAACAGAGCTCCTCCAACCAGTCAATTAAAAGCATAAAGTAAAGAAATAAGAATTCCCATAAATGCTTCATCTTATGTTGACCTTCTCTCTCCCCGGAATTCCTTGGCCACCAGGACAGTTCCTGGCACAGCCTACATTAAAAATTTAAATGTAATCCTAGGTCTATTAACACCAACCTGGATAACTGGATTGCATATTTGCCCATGTATTGTACATTGTGCATGGGCCATTGGAGCTAAGTAGCCTACAAAGAAACATTGCTTTTTATTTATTTTTTGGAATAAAAATTCAAATCTGGAAGAAAGAATGAGAAGGAATCAGAAGTACTAATCATCTCTTTCAAGATCTTGGGCCAAGATCAGCCTTGAGTTGAAAAGAACCAGAGTACAGATGCAAATTTTTGAGTATTTGTCATGCCCAAAATGAGGGAACTCAAGACAGCTGATGTGGCTGCCAGAATAGTAATTAGAAAGGCATGCTAACCTTCAGCTTAGCCAGTGGCATTGTGTAAAGGCAGCATCTGCAATAACTTTAAAGTATCTTCCTTGACAACATTCTTTTGGGGAGAGGGTGGCCAGCAACTGGGGCAATGCGTATTTGTTTCCCAACAACTAAATATTATGAACTGATCAGTAACAATGCTTTTGAATTGATTCTTTGAAATGGAGAATCTCTGCCCTCAAATGGTTTAGCAGGAAAATCTATCTATTGTGCCAAAGGCCTGCAGACACCTGCAATATTCAAACATAATAACTAACAATACTTCCTTAAAAATACTCAAATGTACTACATTGGATGATATTTTTTTTAAGGAAAACCTCATGAAGAAACCCAAGACATGCCTCCCCACATTTGTGGATGCATCCCTACTAAACCCATCAGCATAAACAAGTGGATTCGAACCTGGCACCTGCTGGCATGAAACTAGACAAATGCCCTGCAACATCGGCGACAACTGATTGACCTAACCCCTCGGGCAAACATTGGATGATATTAATTATCCAATGTTATCTATGCCTTATAAAATCAATAAAGCTTCCTTACATCCAGGGAACAACTGACAAAATAGCCAACATACTGAGGAAGAAACGAATAAGGGTCGCCTTCTCTCCTTTGAACACGTTACGTGGAATCTTGGACCATGCAAAAGATCAAGCGGACCCTAAGAAGAATAAAGGTGTGTACTTGATCCCATGTGGCTGCGGTAAAGTGTACATTGGAGAAACTGGTCGCTCGGTACTAACAAGATTGAAAGAACATAGCGCGGACATCATTCATGGACGGATAAAGAATTCCGCATTAGCAGAACACTCCATAACCTCCAAACACCACATTCTCATGGACGACGCCAAAGTCATCGCCAACATTGACCATTACACAAGAAGACGAGTAAGAGAAGCAATTGAAATTGAGAAGCACCCTCTCAATATCAATCGAGATGACGGATGGAAACTCAGCAGGACGTGGGCTCCTATCATTAACCAATTAAAAAATAAAACAACGACATCTTAATAATGTTTCTAAGGGCCGACATATTTCAAATATTAGGCTAAGATACATTATAAATAAAGAAACGGATTGGAAGATTAAGTTGGGAAACTGAAGAGTATCTCCTGAAGATGGGCTGAACTACCCGGCCCGAAACGTCGAGAAGTTTTTACACTTTCACACGGGGTTCCTGCAGTTAGATATTTATGTAGTTTGTTTTGTGTATGAATTTATTGAATGGCAATTCTATCACAGCAAACCAGTTGCACTTATAGTTGATTACAATTCAACTGTTGCTCCTCATTTCTTGTTTAGTTCTCTTAATAAATTGCCATTCCCTTGCACTCTAGCAGCACCATTTGCCCTGATTCACATTCACATCAACTGAATGGAATAGCTACGTTCAAATATTACCACTAAAGAAAACCAGTTCTTAAAATTTTAGTTGATAACCACATTAACAATCGTTGTCACTATCATACTCAGCTTAGCTAATTTGAGGCAACTGCGACATCACTTTCAGGCCCATATCATACCATTGTTACAATCTCACACCCCTTATTTGTTCATCATTTGAGTAGCATTCAAGCATTTCCTTCAGAGACCAGTTGAAAACCATGTCAACAATTACAAATATCGTTCATAAAAAATTATATCTTTTGAAATAACCTTTGAATGGTAGCACTTTAGATCCTACTTTTTTATTTTCAAATATTTGATATTTCTTTTGAGCCCTCGGGCTTCAAATGCAATTGAAGTTGTATTGTACACCCTCTTTTAGACTTTTTATGTAAACAGTAAAAACAATCGAATTCTCAAATTCATTTTATCTACTCATAAAATTTCATATGCTTGTGTATTTTTTAGAGGATTTACTGGAATTTCTCTCTTATTTTTAGGTAGTCATACTGTTGTTGCTTTGCAGATGATTTAGGAGGGTGGGGCCCATTGGTGTGCTTTATAACATTTTTCACTTTTTTCTGTTGATTCCCTTGGTCGTTTATGGATGTCAATGCAATTATTTTCCTTGGGGTTTCACCTTTTTTGTTTATGCGATTAAGGGCGCTATTGGCAGCTTATTGACCAATTACAAAATTTGGCAACAAGACAATGATGATGTAATGCTCTGACGGAGATCTATGGCATTGATGCCAGAAATATACACAACATGAAAAAATAAGGGGTCGGATTGCAATAATGATATAAGCTGTGGCCAAAAGGGGTGCTGCAATGGCCTTAGGTCATCTAAGAATGATAGTGATACATGGAGAATGATCCATATCATTCCAATTAAGGTAATGAAATGGTGGAAGACTGAATTAATGCTAATGCATGATGCTTTGCTTCTAAATGGACTTGACTGTTTAGAATTTAAATAAGCATTAGAAAAGGAAAAACTTAAATTAATTTGAGGCTAACATTAACAATGCAGAATTTGAAAATTCAAGCCTGCCTTTGACTTCTGTCTAACAACTGAAAAAACAAGAACACAAAGCAGATATTTAATTGGACTAGATAAAGGAATTTTAAAGAAAAGAGAAATCAAATCCAGAACTATCACACAGAACAATGAGCTTAAATCATTTTCAAAACCTAGCTCAGCTCTTGGCTCCTTAAATGAAGATGGTTACTGACCAAAAGGAAGCAAGTAATGTAGTCAGTTGCAAGTTGTAACCTAAAGAAAGAGGGAAAAGAAGCAAAAAATCTAAAGAAAACTGTTTGCAATACCTCAGCTTCTACAAATTTGCATTTTAAACCCCCATCATTGAGATGTCAGATACCATTCAGTGATTTCCATCCCCTTTATAATTAAGCAGGGAAGCATTAAGATGTTCAGTGATAACTAACTACTATCAGCTATGTACTTTCTTTAGGTGGACTATCGCAGAGAACCATAAGGATAGAGGCTAGCTAGGTCTCTTTTATATAATAAATACTCAGCCGCCATAGCCTAAATCACAGAGTTCACCGAACTTGAACCTTGAAGTTCGAAATTCAGCGAACCTCAAGAAAAAAGTCGAATTCAATGAGTATTAGATTGAAGTTCGGTTATGGAATTCACGAGTTCTACCTGTACAGGGTGGTTTTGTAAGGGGAAGGATTTTTTAAAGCTATTTTTTCAACTATCAAAAATATGAAGAGAAAGAGGTACCAGGTTTTCATCAACCTGTGATCTAGCTCCAATACGGCAAGTAGACTGTGGTTGGCATTCCTGAGAGTATGGCTTTTTGTGCCAACGAAATTCTAGGTTCATTCTCGAGGAAAGAAGATGTAACAGTGCCACATCCCCATGTATAAACTCGTATATAGTGTGTGGTGTCCAGAACACTTGGCGGGAGCGGTAATAATAGGCATCAAGTAGCAGCAGGAATACTCAGCAGCAAATTCAAACCCAAATCGAATACTTACAACAACAACACTCCCTCTTAGCTAGGGAGGTATCATCACGCTGGAACACATTTGAGAATCATCTGATCGTCACGACTTGTCTATACATCTCGTCGTTATAAGAAAGGTGAATATAATCCACACAAGACAACATCCCACACAGGAATACATGTGTACCCTACACAAGAGTCCTCTCCACACAGGAGAACATTCCACACAAGAACAAGAGTTCACACATAACTCATCTCAGTCTACATAGGACCTTCTGTCCACATAGGACTAGAACTCATCTCCGCCTACACAGGACCACATGTTCACACAGGACTAAACTCATCTCGATCTACACAAGACCCCCTGTCCACACAAGACTAAACTCATCTCGGTCTACACAAGACCACCTGTCCACACAAGACTAAATTCATCTCAGTCTACACAGGACCGCATGTCCACGCAGGAATAAAGCTCATCTCAGTCTACACAGGTCCGTCTGTCCACACAAGACTAAAGCTCATCTCGATCTACATAGGAACGCTTGTCCACACAGGACTGCTTGTCCACACAAGACTTATCAACATTCCCTTTCACTAAGGGAAGCATTCTCCAATACTCCAAGCCATTCACGGAAGTATACAAACTTCACTTTGGAAAGAGGCTTATCAACATTCCCTTTCACTAAGGGAAGCATTCTCCAATACTCCAAGCCGTTCACGGAAGTATACAAACTTCACTTTGGAAAGAGGCTTGGTGAGAATGTCAACAACCAGATCATCAGTCGAAATATACAGGAGCTGAACTATTCCTCTCTGCACCATATCTCTAATATAAAGGTACTGAATCTTGATATGTTGCAACTGCGCCCTCTGTACTGGAATCTTTTGTTCCCTCTATACTAGAGCATACCACTGCAACTTGTACTACTGGACATTGTTGCTCATCCATTAGTGTCATATCTCATCAAGTGAGTACATTGAGATGAACTTCCTGTTCTCTTAATAATATTGGATGGCAATCTAGACTCACTTTGGATCTCTACTACAGATTCTCTCTGCAACTCTGCATCATACTGTCCCACTGGAGCTACTTATTGACTAGTACATCAGTATGTATGAGATGTCATCCTCAATCTAAACTACATCCTGAATCTCTCAAGATCTCAACTATGTACTCCCTCTGACTGAGGTATATCTCATCTGATTTCTATCATACTTCTAATCTCAGGAGGTAATGCATCAGATTGAGACCCTTCATCTTGAACTTAGAGGCCAACTCCCTTTGTACCTGTCAATAAATTTATGTGTCTTGATGGGCAAATAATCACTAGTATACATCATCACGATCAAGGAATCATCATCAGCAACCTATGTCATCTGCACATGTTGAATCTTGAGCCACTGCTCTAACTGGATATATGTATATTGCACCTTCTCTGAGGTCAACTAAGTGGTTCTTATCCTAGAGCATGCTAATACAAGCAATGTTCAACTGGAAGCCAATTGTTATTCATGTAGTCGACACATCTCAGGTAGCATACTGAAGTAACTAAGCATCTTCAGAGAACGAACTTATTTGTTACTACTAACTGCAACTCCTTATGTTCATCGAAAGGATGAACATATGTAGTAGAGAGAGACCAATCGTCGGTCTTCATATGAGATATCCACATATGACTGAATGTACTAGATCCACATATGTTTGTTCTTACTACTGAATAGTTATCACATCCACTGTAGTTGCTCCCTCTATCACGGAAGCCATCCTATTATCTGATCTTGAGAGCCATTTCTGATCATCCTGCTCCCTTTCAAATACTGAATATCAACGAGATCTCAATCTGGCTTACTACACATCCATTACTTGTTCTACAGAACAAGTCCCATCGTCCTTCTCTTGTAGGTTGTTACGTGGTACCAGTACTAGCGCACCTTCAGATGTTTTCCCAAGTAGAAGGGTCATTCTTTTCCTTCAGGACCATGATGGGTGTTACCAGTACTTTCTGGGAGGTGGTTATGGCCGGACCCGTTGGTCCTTCCTTTAGGAGTATTATGGCTTAGTGACATTGTTGACTACCTCATTCTAGGGCTTGTAACCTTGAGGTTGGTGTCTGGGGCTCCTAGGTGTGGGTCACTGGGTCACATGACCCCTTGCTTGTTTTCGACTCTGACGACAGCTTTCTAGCTCTGAGGCTCTTGCCTCCTCCTTTCGGTCACCTTATACACCCATCCTGGTCCCCTTCCAGCAAAGCGCCCTCCTTCCTTGGACCAATTTCCTTTATGACATTACCTTTGGTCACTAGGCCCACAGGCTATTTAAGGGGGGAAGTTGAGGGATTTTCAGCATTATTGGGGTTAGATGGGGCATAACAATCCCCTTGCTTCACTCCAACTTTTGGAGTGAAGCTTTCTGATCAGTTTCAGTCATTTTTAGCAATTTTTTAGGCACCTAAGGGGAAAATACCCCACGTAGCCTACTTTAAGCCTACTCTAGGCTATCTTTAGATTATTTTTTATTATTTCATGTTATATTTTTACATTGACATTTATTTGGCCTGTCGGCCTGGTTATTTTTGTAAAGTGAGTTGAGAACACTATAAATTAAGCTCCTCACTTCATTTGTAAATCATAACTCGTGGGATAAAACATTATTGTGTTTCTTTTTACCCAAGGTAGCTCTCTTGGAGTGATGCGCACCTCCTGAAGTAGGCTCTCTTTTGCTCTTGTGGATGAAATTGGATGTTGTCTTTGGTTTGATCATGCTTGGTGGATGCTAGAATTGTTGGAAGAACGCATGCTCAAGTAAGTCTGGTCCTTTTTAGCCTTGCTTGGTGAAAGGTAGGTGAATTTCATGCTTCGTGAATGATTGAATGGTGGCTCTAGGGCTGCATTTTTTATGAATATAGCCTTTTGTCTACCTTCTATCCTCTATGCATGGTAGAAAACTCTCCCTATAGGAGGTTTTCCCATGTATAGCCTTGGATCTCCAATTTTTCTCTAGGTTAGGCTCTTATAACAAACCCTAGAGATTGTTATAAGAAGCCCTAATTTAGTAGACAAGGAGAAATTACTCCAAGAGGAAGGTTGGTCACCTTCCTCTAGGGCTAGGGTTTAAGGGACTCATCCATAAAAACCATAAGTTATCATCTTTTTACCTAATTACTCTTTGCATGTATATGTGTAAATATTAGTTTTCGTGTTAGATTAGGTCTTTAATTTAGGTGTAAAATTTATTTCCTGCTCATATTAGGTTTTATTTTTGTTCATTATTCCAAAAATCCTAAAAATATAAAACCCTAGCTACTATCCCTTCCTCCTAGGCCTCACGGCCTCCCTTTTCCTTCCTCTTTTCTTCCTCGATCTCCTTTCTCCTTCATCTTCCTACCCTTAGCCTCCCTTCCTCTCCTCTTTTCTTACCTTGGTCTCCCTTTCCTCATCACTTCACACCCTCAGCCTCACTCATACCCACTCCCAAGACCCTCTGGCATCCTCCTTTAGGCATCAGGCCTCCCTCCTTACCCTCGCCCTCCATCCCTTCTCCTCCCTTTACCCCTCGACCACCTCTTTGAGGGCTCGGCCCTTCCTTTTAAGTATTTCCCAAGGCTCAACCAACCTTTGGGCATGCTGTAACAACCCCTAGCAAGTTTGCAATTTATTGCAGACTATCCATCATTTGGCAGCCCTCAAACCTGTCACAAAGGGACACTAGTCAGACTTATAAAGGGTTAAACATAACATGAATTATATTGGAACTTGAGCTAAGTGGTTGACACTAGTTAGTATAAAGATACTGTGGTTACTGTTTACTGAGAGGACTGATATTGCTATTGTTTGCTTACCTCAAATTACACATATCAAACTTAAACAAATTGCCAATACTGCTAGAAGAGTGCTTTAAATTGAAGTTATTTCAACATATATTAAGTGCATAAACTCACTGTTTTAATAATTCTTCTTAACTTGACGATATATGCTATAACCATTGTCATAAAAGGACTGTCTACTGATGTCATTACAATACTTACACTCTTGTTTTTCATTGGATGGTAAATGATTATATTTGTTGAATATCTATTGTTGTCATAAGACTACTATTGGAACTATCATTGAATGATCATTTAATATCAACATTGACACATTGGTTTACATTTATGACATTGTTGCTTACATAGTATGTCTTCTTCATTCTGAAGTGAATTCATTAAGGGCACTGGTCATTAACATCATTGTATGGAAGATATAGTCTTTTTGCCTAAGTGTCTTGCAGAAAGGCTCTCCCCTTGGAGGTCACGACACTCCAAAGAAGTTGGAGGTGTGACTGAGGTGACAGTGGTCACATCCTCCCTCTATTTGTCTATCGAACACTAGCCCTGCTAGTTTGTCCAGTAACATAGGCCATAGCATATGGTCTTTCCCTACAAGTCAGATTTTGTCAAATAGTCAACAACATTGCATAATCACGAAAATCAAATCATATTTCAATGCAATGACAATAGTTCACACAATCATGTAAGCATCTTAGCCAATGCTTCAATACAACATCCATCCATATCCCGAGCATACTTGGTGACTATCTGGATGCCTTCCATCTCCACCAAAACATACTGTCACGAGCATGCACTGCTCCAGTATGTCAGCAAAGAGGTTTCATCCTAGACTAGTTCCAACAAGGGCTCATGGGTTGTTGTGCATCACTATAGGCTACTTACCCAACATATATATGCATTGCATGAGCCTACTGCTCGTCAATCTCAATCATGCATAAAAAATAATTGTATCACATATCTACACATAGTTGTCGTGAACATGATTCAAGCATTTAAAGAATAACCCAAATGACAATACAAATACTTTCCTTTTATTGTTTTGTGGACTCCCTCTTGATATTTGCCTCCTTGCAGGGATCAATGGAGTCCCTAGACCTTTATGTTCTTGCTTGTCAAAAAAGTTTGCTGCAACCTGGATCTACCAACGACAATCTCCTCAACTATAGATAATGCAATCATCGGTGTACTAGTAGAAATACTCCTTTCGACGGTCATCATCATCTGTATTCCTTGACTTCTTTGGTGAAGTCTCTTCATCAACATCAATGGTTGAGGCATGGAGCTTTCTCTTCTTCGATTCGAGACATTGACTAGCATAGTGACCGTGCTTCTTACAATTGTAACATTGGATGTGTGAAAGATCTTTCTTCCTCTTCCGTTCTGGAATTGGACTTGATCTTTCACCTTTGTCTTTTCTACCATAACTCTTCTTTCCTCTTTCTTTTCTTCTCTTGGTATGTGTAGCGAGAGCTTGGTTTTCTTCATAATGAGAGGCACTAGTATTTCCTCTAGCTACAAATCTGGTTTTTCTTGTGTACAGTCTACCGTAATCGCTCAAAATTGGGTAGCTTGGATCTTTCACTTACGCTTTGAATGAATGGTTCCCAAGATTGAGGGAGGCCATTTAGAGTCATCATGACTAGTTCTCTATCTACAATAATTTCTCCAATAGTGCCCAATTGATCCTTGATTTTTGAGATCTTCATGAAATAGGATGCAATAGAATCTGATCTGGTCATCTTGACATTTGAGAGTTGTTATCTCAAGGCAAGAGCCCTATTGACATTTGTGTTCTCAAACAACTTCTTCAAGGTATCAAACATTGCTCAAGGCAAGAGCCCTATTGACTTTTGAGAGTTGTTGTCTGAAGGCCAGAGCCCTATTGACATTTGTGGTAAAGAGCCCTATTGACTGAATCTATTAGGATCCTTCTTGCCTTGGCATCGCTCTTCTTCCATTGAGCCTTTCCTACTTCTGGTTCTGGTACTCCTTCTACAACAAAGTTTAGAAGGTCATTTTCTTCTAGGACAATAAATACTCTAGACTTCCATGAAAGAAAGTTTGAAGCTCCATCAAACCTATCTTCAACCTTGATGCTTGTCATCTTGACTGAGAAGGAAGACTGCAATCTAGTTCAAAAACCCTAGCAACAGCTACTTCAAAATTGAACTTTGAATCTTAGAAAACTGCTTCTATAGATGAATTTTCCCTCCCAAGGCAAGTTGAATGAACCACCTTTTCTTCTAGATCTGTGGTCAAAACAATCCAAAATTGCAAACCCTGATTCTTGACCTCGACAGTAATTAGGTCGAAAATTGAAACTTCTCAGAATAAAAACCTACTTCCATAGAGAGATGCACCTTCCTAGGGCAAACTCAATAATGCTAAGGGCGAGCTTAATTTGTAGATGGAAGAGGTGGAAACAAGAAACCCTAGTTTCCGACAGTAGTCTCTTTCAGCACTGCTCTGATACCATGTTAGATTTTCAATTATAGTAGTATAACTTTCATCTCTTTCAACTTAGAAACAAATATAGGATAACTGAAGGAATATCTATGCATAGAAACAAATACAGACACAATAGTTTACCCCGGGAAAACCCAAACTCGAGAAAAAACCAACAACCCTTTCTTAATACAAGTACAAGATAAGAGTGATCTTGAATAATGAAGATCACAAAGAGAAGAGATGCCAAAGAAGAAGAAGAAGCCCCAGAAAATTGTCGTCTACAACCAGAAATCGAACTTATCCTTGCTTGAGGCGATCCAAATAAAGGCGACCCCTCTATTTATACATGATTTTGAAGTGACTTTTCCAACTGGGCCGACTTGTCTCTTTCATTGGGCTGACTTCTCTTTTGCAATAATAAAAATACATTTTATTTATTTATTTCTTTTGTAGGTCGTTTTTAGCTAGTGGGGATACCTCACATAGCTACAACAACAACACTGCCAATGTTTACTAAAATACAACTGCAAAATCAGCGTGAATTTTCTTTGGGGAGCTATCCATAACTTGGACAGCATGAAATTAGGCAATAATGCCTGAGTAGCCTTTCTTCAAGAGGTTTTCCATATGATGATAGCTTATAATTTCCAGTGAACTAACCTGGAGACCTTTGAGAAATACATCAATTATTAAATGTTTTTGTATATATATTAAATGCATTTTTTATATATTATGTTTTTTATATATTAAATGTTATAAAGTATTAGATATAAATATATTAGATGTTATTTATTTTATATAAAATATAAAAATATGTTTGTGCTGTTAATAATAAATATATTATAATATTTTTATATTTTTAAAATATGTATATGGACTGGACCTTGTGTCACGTGAGTACGAGCCCCACCCCAATTGTTGATTCCTATAGTACAAAAAAAAATGTATATGGATGAATCTAATGGCAAACTTCATCCCATATATGTTACCTATATCTAAGCCAACAGCAATAAGTCAAGATAAAGAGATCTAAGAACAAAGCCATAGAGAGCCAAGTAATTAGTCGAAGAAAAGAAACGTTCTTCCGTAGATGAGTTTCATATTATTTTTCATCATAAGTACAATCGCAGATTCAGACTTTCATATCTGCAATATTCTTATCGTATGTGTACAAAAATTTACTATTTACCAGTGAAGATAACAACAGTGAAAAATCACCGATTTTCTCCACAACCTGAAAAATCAGCTGGAAAAATTGTGATTTTTTTAAAAATCTTAACAACGCATTTTTTTAGAAAAAACGCGATTTTTTGGTAAATAGCGAAACACGATGGAAAAAATCGCCAAGGAGGCTTTTTCAGGTTTAAAAACTCAGCTTTCAAAAAAAATGATCTGTTTTGTACAAGTGACAATGAAGTCAACAATACTAAATGGTAATGATGAAGTAAAAGTGACATTCTCTTTATCTTTCATTTTTTATCCTTTTACTTCAAAATTTTAACATTACCATTAATTGTTTCAGGATGTTTCCTCATCGGACTTCATATGCAAAAGGATTTTTTATCCCATTCAGAATTCAAAAGACTTAAGGGTTTTCAGGATTTCAAGATTGCAACGTTTCCATTGGATTCTATCATGTATGAGGATAGAATCCAACTCAAACTCTCTGTGTACCTTGATGTTGGTGGTGTTGATGCCTGATTGTTGAAGTTGATTGAACTCCTCTGCCATGACCTTAATAAAAAATGTACCCTTCAGTCAAGCAAAATCACGGGTATTAAGCATGGGAAGCTCTTTTTACCTTTATTTTAAGGCTTGGATTAAGAAGTTTCATCAAAATTGTACAGTGTTGACTAATGTCCTCGGAGGATCAACTTCAAGATTTGGGGTAGAGGCAAGGGCTAGAGCCTAGAGGAGGGGGGAAAATGCCAATGGTGCTATTGATGAATAGGATCCCAACATAGACAATGATTTTGATGATTATGTATTTTTAGTTTTGATTCAGATATGTATTGCACTTGGTGCCATTTTTATATATTCACCCTTAGATGGATCATGGTATATATACATGAGTAGACTTTGCATATTTTATCTCTAATGGTTTGGAATCATATCTTGGAATCCTTAATGTATATTATTTTTATTTAAAATTGTAACATTTTGTGTATTTTTTAGTAGTTCGAATCATTGAAATCAAACTGCTCCGAGTTATTTGTATTGAAAAACACAGAAACTCAGAAAACTCAGAATTCTGCCCACTTAGCAGCCAACTGAATCTGATGTCAAATGCTTCAGGGAAAACTCTGATATTGGCCTCAGGCCCTCAACAGTAGAAAATAATTACACACTTTTATCAAGCTTAAATTTCAAAACACTGTAGGTGAATATACTACTCATGAAGCATCTTTAGCAGCGGAAATAAACACATTTACAGCAGACTGTAAAATACATGAACACAGTATGTTTGGTCAAATAAGACCCTGGAAAAAACCCCCCAACCCCTGGGGAAAACCAGCATGCAAGAGATATTATTATTCTGAGTGAAATAAATGTTCTAGAACAGCTATATCATACAGTGACAAAAGCACAGAACCAGCACCTTGGAAAATGTGCCAAACCCACATTTACAGTCTGTACATTCACAGTTCAGTCATTTGAGCAGCCTCCTCACTCTGATTCTTCCATGAAATCTGTGTACAAAGTCGGCCTCTAAAATCAGTGCACAATAATACTAACCCAGCATTATCACAGTACCTTAATATCAGTGCCAATCTTCAGCAGTACACCTCTCTGATTTCTGTGCATAAACCAGCAGTACGGCCCCCCTGAGAATGATGTACAGACAGCATTAAATGCTGTGTCACTGTCTTGGGAAGCATGCTCACTTCCTCAAACTGAGAAAAACGCCTCTCCTATTCTGTTCTGTCTTCATCAACAGCAGCAAACACTTCTGAGAATGTGTGCACACTCAGCAGCTCTTTCACCTAGGAATGCGTGCCCACCATTCAGTTCAGCAATACTTTATCTCTTGCATAGAAACTCGTGCCCTCTGAGAGATTCCTCTCTCTCTTTTGGAAAACATGCCTCTTCCTCTCCTCTTCTCTTGGAGTGCGCTCTCACCAAAACTCTCTCTTGGATATATGCCCAAATGAAGTCTCACTCAACTTTTTATTTACCCTATTAGGGTTACTCTCATGACTCTTCAAACCCGATGGATGAGATTAGATCTTGGCCAAGAGATCTATGGCTAGGATCTAATCTCTCATTCACTTAAACCTCCTAAGTGAACTATATAACAAAATTTTCTTTTTGAAAAGTCACATAACCCTAAATATTTAAAAAGTACACTTTATGACTTAAAGTCACTTTAAAAACATAATAAAGTGCAACTCACTTTTAAATCATAGTCACATCAAAAAGGTACTTTAATAAATGCTTATTAATAAAGTCACTTTAAGAATATTAATGAGACTCCATAGTTATGGACCCCTGCACCTAGGCACCTGATGCAGGAGTGCCACCGAGCTATCAAATGCTAACAATTTGCATCCACTACATCTATATATCAATGTTTTCTCCATATTTATGTGCCAATGTGTTTATCTGATGTTGTTGTTGCTTTATATGTTTACAATTCTTAAAAAAAATGAATATATTTTGTATTTTTTAATGTTTGATGTGGTTGCCGATTTTTTTGCTGATGTTGCCAAGAAGTTGTATTTGGGACCCTTGCTGATATTTTGCCGATGCCAAAATTATCTACATTGCTATATAGCACCTTTCTTATAGCTGGTATTTGTAAATATGCCTTTAGGTATGAAGTATTATTGAAATTAGACTAGCATAGATCCATCTTAAACCCGGATCTAGCACCAAGAGGGATCCAATTTCTTGAGGTGTATTTTCTTTTAATCTTAAACTCAAGAAATCTGATCCGTCTCTTGCTTGAAATATCTAGGTTTAAGTTTTAAATTTTTTAATTTTATTTTATAGGCGGGCAACATGGATTTTTTAATTACTTTTCATAAATTTTTATTTTATGAGCCAACATGAATATTTTAATTACTTTTTATTTTTGATAATGTAACGTTACATTACATTACCTTACATGACAACATCTCCCACATACTGAGCTGTAGAACACCTCGCTCCTCTCAATGCAAAAACAAATCCTTGTCGCAACACTTCATACACTAGATTGAACTCTATGATCATTAGAAGAAACAAATTAAACTCATTTCTACAAAAAGCTCACCACAGAGATGCATTGCTGGGGCTGGGGACTTCCCTATGGCTCCTTACTTAGTGGGAAAGGAAAGACAGCTCAGGGATGTCCCCTGATATCCCCCAAAAATTCAGGGAATAGCCAGGAAGGATCCAAGGGACATCCTGCCTCAAGGGACACCAGGACAGCCCTCAACCCAATGGGCCTGACTTTTGCATAAAATACTAAAAAAAAAAATTAATATGGAAGGGCCCACTAGTATTTTCAAAACTCCTACTTGGTTTCAAAGCCCTAAATTTTGACTTCCATGCAAGGAGAAGCCAGAGCAAAAAGTATTTAACAAATCAACACATAAGCCTGGCTTGCTCCTGCTTTCTTTGTTTTCATTTTCACACCATCTATGATCATTGATCATTTATCTATCTAAAACTATACTTGTACAGAATTTTGTCATTTGTCACTTGTATATGGTCATATTGAGATGTATACAATGTACATGATGCATTTATCATTCTATGATGTATTTATGTATGGATTCACCTATTAGGCTAGTTGAGTTTAAAATTGGATGCGGTATGTGTTTCTGATTCATCATGATTTACTGATAATAAATTACCAATTTCTTTATATTTTCCATTTTTTTATATTGAGAAGGGATCCTCCATGTAACATACCCATGTTTTAACACACAATTTAACACCCTCAATAATGTAGGTTGAAAGCATGATTTAATTTTCACCCGCAACATGAAGACAGATGAAGCACTAAAAGAGACATATTCTCTTAGTCCAACCACTACTTTCCGAAAGGGAAGGTGTGAATGAAGACCAATGTAGCCCGCAAGGGGCAACTTCAGTGATTGAATTGCCTACTAAAAGCTATGATAAAGTCTCCACAAACTGAAGGAGGAAGGAAAATACATGGCATATGTGTTTTGGGCATTTATTATGAACAATGGAGCATTTAATGCACAAAACACATATGCCAAGTATTTTCCTTTCACGTTCAGTTTGTGGAGACTTGATCTTAGCTTTTGGTAAGCAATTCAATCACTGAAGTTGCCCCTTGCGGGCTACAATGATCTTCATTCACACCTTCCCTTTTGGAAGTGGTTGGACTAAGAGATTATGTCTCTTTTATGCTTCACCTCTGTCTTCATGTTCCAGGCAAAAATCAAATCATGCTTTCAGCCTACATTATTGAGGGTGCTAAATTGTGTGTCAACACCATGGGGCCCCTGTCATCCCATGAAATTTGGGTCCTACATTATTGAGGGTGCTAAATTGTGTGTTAACACCATGGGGCCCCTGTCATCCCATGAAATTTGGGTGATCTCTTCAACCATCCATGAAAATCATCCCTGTCTCCCTGTATTCTATGGTCCTGAGAAGAATTCATGTTTCTCATCTCAACAATAATGTATGTAAGGGCTACATATATTAGCTTATGAGGTGGTTTTGATTATGTTTCCTGGTTGTTAGTAATAGCTTAGATGCCTATACTTTCAACCTATGTCAGAAGCACGCCAAATGCTATATAGAAAAGCCTCAAATGAACTCCATCAGGTAGTCACAAATACTTCTTTATACTCCCAATTCTATTATATGTTACCTATATCATCAGACAAGGTAAATATTCAATAAATTGTGGTGGCATTTTAACTGCAATAACAGTATTAAGATTCTAGCACATAAATTCTATCATCCTCGGTACCATAGTGATAGTCTCTATCAGTGACTCGGTATCCTCTGAAAAAACTACCTGCAATCAAAAAATGAACACAGCTTGTTACTTCAGCCACATCTCTTACATTTATCATGATTATACAGGACCTTCAATTTTCCTCCTATGGCCAAAAACTGTAGCTCAAAAATGCTGAGTGCTCCACAAGCATTTTCTATTCTTTCTAATGGAGAAAAAATCAAGAAAGGTACACATGTAGCAATGGGTATCCATTCTAGCTTATCTCAGACCATCATTGTGTCATAATCCCGACCAAACATGGATTTCTTTAACTGGGGATAATCGGTATCTCCAAAACTTACATGTTCTTCACATGCTGAAGAACAAGTGGCTGGCTAAATTGGCATTATGCAAGTAAAAATGCACTTATCATCAATACGCTCAGCCATAAGTCTTACTTAATTTCTAACTCAACTTTGTGTTGCTCATAGGATTTCTCTTTTCCATTCATCTAATCAATACAGTCAGTCATAAGTTATAACATATTTTCTAACTTAACTTCTGTGTTTGCTCATAGCCTCATAGGATTTCTCTTTCCCATTATTATCAAGGTGATGTAAGAAGAAACTCCATGAAAAATTGGATCAAGAAAACATTTGCAAGAACAGCTATCCTGAGTTCAGCATTGCTGTAATAGCTGGTATTAATATTCTGAGCTCCCTGATGTGTCTTTAGTAGCCCAATCAACTTTCCTAATTCTATTGGAACCAACTTGTACAACTCTGTTAAAACATGTTCACGAATTATAAAGTTGTCAACGGGACTCACTCCAAATCATCATGTGACAGACATAATACATATAAGTGAGGATTCACTAATAGCAAAGAAAGATTCTATACTGGTGACACCATGATGAAATTGTGTGATACTGCTCCAGTTAATGGAACACCAGTATCTTTCCTGATGTTTAGGCTGAATAAAGGATCAGAAAATAATTGAAAAAATGAGCAACCTCTAGGCAGGCTAAACAATGTGTGGTATCTCGTGGGTTAATTCCATCAATAGGTTTAAGGCAAGGCTATACTTCTGGATCTAGTTGAACCTTCAGGCATCACCACCAGAAGCTGGCACCTGCGACAACTCTCAAAAAATATGGACATTGTTCATGCTCCTATAAGATCAAGGTGGACAGGAGTCTTTTACCCCTATTCCTAAAATTAGACAGGACGTTGACAGATGAAAATCACCCAACACTATTTTGTTAAATGACTAGTCAACTTTTACCTAAGCTGGTGAGAATGTATATGGTCACTTCTTAAGTGAACATCAAGCCATTTCAAATACTGAGGCACACATATACTGGGGTCTACGGAGCTCCAAATGATATGGTGGAAGCACAACATAGGACTGCTCCAGGATAGATTTCCGGTCAGTAAGTTTGAGGTGTGAGCATCCATGGGAAGTGCCTTAGCAGATCATCAATCGTGATGTCTGCTGTAAAAAAACTAAAAGCCAGATAAAGCTCAAAAGATGGTGAGAGAAAATGGGCTACAACAAGGCAATCTGGAATTCAGAGCAATGTTAAGACTATACCAAGTAAATATCTCCTATCAAATTTTAAATAAATAAAATTAAATAAAAGAATTTACAAAAAAAAACATAAAATGAAATAATGAAAAGTAGTTCATAGTGAACGAACCTTGAACATTCCTTCAAGTTTATTTGTAAACTGGCTTCCGCACTCTGTCTTAAGCTGAAAGTTTAAAGAGGAGCCAAAAGATATTAGAAAGGAAATAACCAGATGATAACAGCAGATCTGAACGAGTGATCTCGGGCTGGGATAGATATACCTTAGAAATCATTGATTTCTCCGCATCAATGGATGCACTTTTTCCTAAAAGCAGTCTTTTTGCAAGATCCTTTTTATAGAATGCTTCAAAAACATCTTTTCCCTGAGTTATCAAAAAATACAAAATTAGACATCTTAATTGTATTATAAGGAATAGTCTACAATAGATAGCCTTGCACTGAAGCCAGTGATCCAACTTGAACATATTACACACCACTTGTATAAATGAATATCAGTTGGTCACTTACTTGAATAAACCTGAACAAAACAAGAACTCTATCTAATGTGTTCTCCAACTCCTCTTCTGAAGTACCCTTGTTACCAGATCGAAGTTTCTCATCAAGAAATTTAGCAATAAGTTCTGCTGGTCGGTTCTGCAGACAAAGGCCATAATTCAGATAAATGGAAGAGAAAGATTTCTAAAATTATGAATGTAGATGTCAGCCTTATTAACACACTTTCATTACTTAGCTTTAGCCATTTTGTCATCAATCTTTCTGTTACACTTAATTTCATAATCCATGCATTAATCCAATGAAACATTCCTAGTACTTATTCTTCATTTTGAGAAGGATCTTAAAATTCAGACAGTATATCACCATAAGTATGACTTTGAGTCTTTGAGTAAGACACATGTTTGATCCTAAATCAAACCCCTTGTTGACAGCTATTGATCGAGGTTAGAGCTCTAATCTTACTTAAGTACTATGCTTGCTCAAAATATTAAAAATTTTAGGCTAATGCATCAGTGTTTTAAGTATTGAGCTAACACAGAAAACAGGTAATCTGTTAAACATTTAAAGTTCTGTTAAAACAAAGAATGAATGTTTCTAGCAGGATGTTCTCTGAGAATCCCAACTTATGCAACTTACAAAAAGAGAAACTAGGGAGAACAATAATCTTCAAGCACAAAATTCAAATGGATGATGTAAATAGATAGGATAGGCAGATAGTAGATACCATAATCCTTCTGCTGGAATCAACAGATGGGATTTTTTAAATGCTTTTTGACAATTGCAGAATGTATTTTCATTTTCTATATTGATAAGATTACAATTTTTTCCAAGGAAAAAAAAAGCAAGAATCATGTGCTTTATCCTTTAGGTAATTTGATAAGCTACTAAGATATACAAGATGAAACAACAGTCAGACTGGATAGTTAAATCTGTATAAACACAAAAGAAAATGTGCACGACCATTAAGTAACTAACCTGCCTTAGGTTGATCAGATGCTCAAAGGCATCCTTGATAGTGTTAGAAAATGCCTCATTCTTCAGAAAGCTTTCTTCCCATATTGTATCAAGTCGAGCTTTCAAGTCTAGAAGTGATGATACCATGTCCTTGTCTTTCATTTCATCCAATACAATGCTTTGCCCAGTAGCTTTAATATATGTACTGAGCGCCTGCCGAAGCAACTCAAGTGCAGTTACCCTCGAAAAAAGAGAGTACATACGCTGAAGGTCTGGAATGCGATTGGCATCCATGAGCAAAGTGAATCCCTGGGGTATTCATGTCAAATAAATACAGAACTATAGTAAGTGATTAAATGGCTCATCAAATAACTTCTTCAGTATCCATACATGCTCTCAGATTAGAAAATTAACCTTATCCAGAATTGCATGAGTGTGACGATCCAGAAGATGCTTCTCTGCAGTGGCCACCAGTGCTTTTCTAGTACATGCATCCAAGTAAAGAACACAGCGATCATGCTCCTCATGCAACCTTGCCTGTGAATTCTCTAGATGAAGATCATGTTATTAAGTGCTCGGTAAAAAATATCATAAATAACACCAATGCATTTTCCATACAGGATGGCAACTAACCTCAACATGCTTCAAATAATCTGGAACATCAGACAACTGCATATATCTTACACCTTCAGATGCATAAAACTCTGCAGTGCATTCAAGGAATGGCTTTTCAAAACTCTCTGAGTAAATGCCCAGTGCAGTAAACATCCTCAAAAGATGGTTTAGAAGAGTCCTGTCAACTGCTTCGCCCATTCTAGTCACCAACAGAATCAATGTCAAACTCTAAGCATAACAGACCTAAGCAAATAATTGATCAGGTGCTTACACATCCATCAACAACTCCCAGCTTTTGAACATAATTAAACTAAGAACGTCTGAGGGATAAACGTTTCACTTCTAAAAAATGCTTAAATGCGTTAGTTAGCTGGCAGAAAACTGACTGCATATAATAAAATAATAGTGCCAGTTTTAAACCTGAAGTTAACTATCAAGGTTATATGTAAATCATAGACAATGACATCAAAAGAACATCAATATTATTGAAAACAAGTCTTCCGGCACCACCAAGTAACAGAGCAACAAACACTAACCATTATCAAACACAATTTGTACAATACTGATCACAATTAAGATAAATAAAGGCTATCATTAACTGTGGATGCTGAAAGAATTGTTAAATGCCTTAATTGAGCATGCCAAAGTATGAATGATTTAAAGCCTTCAAGCTTATGAGTCCAATTTGTTTGAATGGTTTTAAACCTAAGTCACACTAACATGGATACAGAAATGGGGGGTACAGATATGGCAAATTCTCAAAAATGCACAGCAAGGAAATGAAAAGTACTTTATATATATATATATATATATATATACAAACACAAGACAAAATGTTTGGAATTATCAGCACAGCTCATCACTGATCAGTGCTTTTTAAATAATGTTTTTTGACTATATTTATAAGGATTGCTCTTAAACATGCAAAGATGACACATATACATTTTTTTGTCACTTTTTGGGGCCAAAACATAGGCGTTTATGGCTGGATACATTTCCTATATCCTGAAACATTGACAAAATCTGCTCAAGACGGCCCTGAAAGAATATTGCAGCACTGAAACAGCATTTCCAGAAGCTGATAGGGCCCTTAAACGTTTCGGGGCTGTATTCTCCACGTATCCCCTCCATTTCAGTGAACAGCATTTTAGGCACATCACCCAGACATTTCCAGTAATGTTTTGGGCAAGCCATCCTTGTTTAAAACACTTATAGTAAACCATGAATCAAACCATAGCTGAGCAAATTTAAAGATTGGAAAACTGTTCTACAGCATATTACCAGCTATTCAACAGAACTTTTAAATCAAACCAAAATCTTAGCTCCTATCTCACACATCACACAACTTGTCTTATCCATGAAGCCCTCAAAATCAAACAATTTTAATAGGGATGATGGGTGCAAATTAAGCCAATCTTGGAAACCTATTATCCATCATTTATGTAAAGCTTGAGCTCTAATCCTACTTAATTCTTCTCATTAGGTCTCATTTAATCCAACCCCTCCTCTCATCTTAATTCCTTTACCCATTCTTCTGCTTTCCTCCAACACCATTGTTAGCAACCAATTCATCTAAATTATATATTTTGTCATTAATAATTTTAGTATTCACTGTTCTCCCCTTTTTATTAGTTTTAACAAAAACCCTGAAATTGTTATATTTGTTCGTCATAAAAATGCCCCCACTTGGCCACTTTCTTGATCATTCTTTCCTATTCATTTTCTTCTCTCTCATCCCTAATTTCATTTAATTCATTTTTATATTAAATATTTTATTGTATTTCATTATCCCAGCTAATGTGTTAGGTAATCTTTTATGTATTTTATTACGTTGGTCCAACTAATCTCTTAGATAATCTATTATTTCCCTCCCAAGCTCCAACAGCCATTTTCTCTTATATTCATTCCAACTAACCTTTTAGATAATCTTTTATTTTATTTTACTTTAATTTTATTACGTTGTTCCAACTAATCCTTTAAAAAATCTACTATTCTTCCCTCCCGATCTCTAACGGTCATATTTCTCTTGGGTATATATTCATTCCAAGATCCTCACTCTATCTAATCTTGAGCTTTCATACGATCCCTGATGATGGGTAGAGTGTCCACTCGAAATGTTGGACCCAGAAATCCTCACACAGTTATATCCAGGAATTAACACAACAACAATATGCCGAACTGTCGAAATCTGCATTCTATTATTTGGTATGATTTCTTGAGATTTCTTGATAAAGTCTTACTTGGTTCCCTCTTAAGAGTTGGTGCAACATACACTTTGGAAATATTATGCCCCATTGACATGTCAGATAGGATTCTAAGGGCATCTTCCATCTCCATCCCTTGTTATAACTGCGATGATTCCATTTGGTCATCTCCAGGCACTTTTCTGGATGTGCTCGCTTCCCAAGACCTTAGTTTTCTCACCAATATGCCTGAGGCTGAGAGTCTCGAAAAGGCACTCCCTCCTGCAAAAAGTTCACTATCTTTCTACATTCAAACACTAGACTCAAAAATCTAATGGAGTTAGAAGTTCTGAGGGGATTTTCTGCCTCAATTATTTATTGCTTCAAAACTAGACTGTCAATTTCAACTTCAGAGAAGCAGTCCAAATTGATGTGGGTTGGGGTTTGTTGTGGCTCTACCCTTACTTCCAAGATACTTTATATTTATTTATTACTGCCACCCTCCCATCCTCAATTTTTTTGCTCCATTAGGATGGTGAACCCTTTTAGGACCTCTACCAAGAGATTACAAAGCACTCCTCTTTAGGGGATTCCATCCTTCCACAGAACTTCAATGCTCAAACCAAGACCTTGCAAATATCAGTGCATGACCAAGCTGAGAATGGTTTTTGTTTGGAGAAGAACTTAATCATGAAGAAGTGAGCCTTCAAAGCGATTCAGCAGACATATCCCATCACAACCTATAGGAGAAATCTACTCCAACCACGAGAAGCACATGGCCTCTTACTTCTCAACAGTCCTGTGCTTTCCAAACTCTATTTTGCTACACTTGTTTTCCTCCCAACAAGGTGCTAGTCATGGTGGTCTACGAGTAGGCCAGTCGAGCTCTTCTTCCACACATTCAAAAACTCTTCGTTCCCCCCCTCTCTATTGGCAACAATGCGTACATCACAGTGACCCTCAAGGATCGCCTTCACCCACAAGTTCTCTTCATATATCTGAAACCAAATATAATTTACTTCCAGGGTTCCTTTAGGAGGTCGCTCTTAATTACCATCCATACACCATTTGCAACCACAGTAATGCCCCTCATCCTGGCATATGCCTCATGAACCATTGGCACAATGAAGGGTGCAAATATATGCATAGTCATCCCCATTTTGTCATCACACGACTCTCACTCCATTTCCTCTATTAGGATTGTAGACTTGTGCTATTTTCAACCCTCTGCCACTCCATTAGTCTTTTGTCATACCCTTCTTCCCAAGAAACCCACCCCTCTCTCATACATTGGTCAACACTCCATGAATCAAATACCACCTCTCTATATGATGTGTCGATTCGATATTGAATTTGATATCCCCTCCCATAGGAGACATTCAATAGACACCGTCAATCCCAATCACAACCTATAGGAGAAATCTACTCTAGCCGAGAGAAGCCCATGACCTCTTATGCTTTTCAAACTCCAACAAGTACATTTGTTTTCCTCACATCAAAGTGCTAGCATGGTGTATTGGGCCAACCAAGCTCTTCTTCCACACATCTGGAATCTCCTTATTCCCTCACGTCTCTCCATTACTGAAAATTTATACATTGCATTTACCCGCAATGATCACTCTCCCTCACCGTTTCTCTTCCCTTTCTAAGCCAAATACAACTTACTATCCAAGGTACTTTGGGAGGTCACTCTTAATTATTATCCCTACACCATTCACCACCACACTCGTGCCTCTCAACTTGGCATATGCCCCATGAAAAATTGGTATTCTAAAGAGTGTAAATATATGCATAGGCATCTCCATTTCGTCATCACACATGATCCTCACCCCATTCCCTCTATTAGGAAAGACTAGCCATTTACATTGTAATGGACATAAATGATATAGATAAACATCAATTGATTAAATATTGATGAAGTGTCACATTCTAATGAAGGGGCATGACCTCTCATCCATGGTGACCAATCCATGCATATAAGTCCTTTATGGACTTTAACCTATTGTCATTTTTACATTGGATATTTAGTTTATTAACCAAGTTGTCCATGTCATATTGCTTTGTTTATTTCATACATATCAGAGCTGCGTGCTTCTCCGACCTTTGGACACACTCCAACTTTTCTGAGTTTCTCTAAAATCAAGGTCTTTGACCACAGATCGGCATTTGGCCATTTAAAGCTCGAAAATTTCATTGATAAAGGCTATTCCTTTGCAAATTTGAGGAACAATTCTTTAAACATCAACCTGTTGTATTTAAACAAGTTGCTACAATATACACGTTGCAGGTCAAGAGTTAACCATTGGACATTATCCGAAAATAATATACACAGTCCAAATTTGTGTAAAGAACAGAAGACGAGGAGATCAATTATGAATTTATGGCTCAATAAATCTTTTGTCCTATAGTGCATATGCATATGCACCTATAAGGCACATCTTAAAGTCAAGACCACCAAAAGTCTAATAATTAGCAATATAGACCACCTAAACATGCGAGATTCTAAAACCGCTAAGTTCCAACAAAAGGATTAAAAGGATTGTGCCCAATTGGCAATAATTCTCATAGTTCAAACTATCGTTTGACTCGAAATATCAGGTTTCACAAATTATGTAGAGTATCAACTGATGAATCCACAAACAAGTCACATGTTGTTAGATTGAACCATTCCATGGCTATCCGCTATCAAGGCCATCTTGATTATTGTAGCCAAAGTGAAATTTGTGAGGTTATGAAATTTTGTCAATTAGGAAAGTCATATAATAGCAGAAGAAAAATCACCACCTTACTCAAAATTGACCTGACAAATTAGTTATATCATCATAGGCCTTAATTAAAAATTCATGACAATTAAAAAACTAATCCACAAGGAACAATGAAACCATTTTTTTACTTGGGGATCATTTATATTAGGACAACCATTTTAAGGTCAAAAGGAGTGGGGTGGACTAAAACATAAAAGTTTTTTATTCAACAAATTATTTTTCTACTCGTAAGAAATACAGATGAAACCCTATCATTAATTAAGAATTAGTGTAACCAAAGAGATATAAAAGGTATTATTCAAGTTAATTAATTCATAAAGCAAAGAAGTAAAAAGAATATTCAAAGGTATTTATCAAAAAATAAGGAAAAAAAAGGGGTAGAGTACATATAAGGTGCCAAAGACCAAGTGAAATATTAAGGTATAGTAAGGAAGTCTTAAAAGAAAGATACAAGTTTCAATATTAAGGGTATACTTGGTGACGAAAATAAAATGGAATCTAGCGATGAAAAAAAAAGGAAGATTCCCTCGTACTTATACAAGATTCACTATTTCTCTATTAAAATTTAAAACTTAAGGGGGTCAGTCAAGGAAAAGATATTAGCATCTCCATTTGCCAAACCATCAAGAAAAATCAAATTAACGTTGATTTGGCAAATCAATTAATAGTTCCATAACTAAGTTGCACGAAACAGGGAATCGGGGACACGTTGGAAACGTGACCCCCCAAAATTTAGGAAACGGGGAAATGCGACATATATATATATATAGGACATTTAAAAAATTGAATGTGAAATCTAAAATGATTAGCAGATTAAATCCAAGATTCCAACACAATTAGAAATCATAGTGACATAGTCATAGTCATACAATGATACATGTAATATCACATTACATTTTAGTAGTAATATCCAAAAACAACACATACTAACCATAGATGATTCCATAATGCAAGTGGAAATAACCAAAAACTGCCTTGATAAATGAGGCTAATACATATATAACCAAAATCAGGCCATATATGAGGCCAATGTTATTTTATAACGCTTGGACGAACACTAGAAGCTTCCGGAAATTGCCTAAACCCCTAGCCGGATATCAAAAAACTTCATTAAAAATTTAAAAAAAAACCTTGACCGAGCGTTGACGGGCTAACTTGGACGGAAACATGCTAAAATGTTGAAAATCGATTTGGAAACGGGTTTCCTTTTTTTGGAAACGGGTTGTTTCCTTCACGTTCCATACGCGTTTCCTCGTTTTCGTATGGAAACGAATAGGGGACGTGGGGGGGGACACATTTCCTACAACTTAGTTCCATAACTAAGTATAATTGAAAAGGAAACAAATGGTGACAATGAGAAATGTGAGATTAAGGAGCTACAACTAACAATTGATAATTATGAAGTCATATCTCAATTCAAGGTTACGTCTATATCAAAACGAAGTTGACATAATTCGAGGTTCAACTAGATGGATACATTGGGTACTTTCATCTTCAACATGAAGAAAAAGTTTCGAACATTTTGCAATAGGAAGAAGAAAATAGCATTGCAAGACGTTACTACAAAGCCATATTCAACATCTACCTCAATAAAAGATTTTAAAGATATCTCAAGGGTGATCCTTCAAGATGATCAAAAGTCAATACAAAAGAGGCTGAAAGTAGATGAAAGGGTTATTGTTTGTAAATATGAAGAAACTTCTCGCCTCAAGAATCAATCATCTATTCATTTAGTCTAGTATTATATATTTGTCCTTTTTATAGTTGTCATTCATATATTCATTTGGTCAAAACTTAATCGCATGGATTAAAAATTTAAAAAGTGAAAAAAAGTCACAACAAGAAAAGCTAGGGGAACTTATTAGCAAGAAATCAGTGATCAATAAAGAAACAATGACTAATCTAGTTGAAATACAGAATCCATCAGATGTAAAAATCAAGACGTTGGAGAAAAAAGTTAAAAACCAATACAGATCCAATCAAAATCTTATCAACCAATAAATCCCTACAAGTATCAAAAGACAAAGGTTTCAAAAGCATGAAACAAGATAAGGATGGCTCATTGACATCCTAATTATACATGTCATCAACGAACTTCCCGAAGACAAAATAAATATGTGAGCTAAGTAAAGATCCTACTATATTGAAGAAAAATTCCAAGTGTGGAATCTTATCATTTTCCAAATCACAAAAGTCATTCCCACGTAGTTTTGCATAAAACTATCACAGCAACAACAACAAAGGATAATGAGAATGCATTATGAGCAAGAACAAAAGATAAGTCTTTTCCATAAACATGCTTTGAGGACAAGCATTTCTAAAGGGTAAGGCAATGTAAAGCAGATATATATATATATAAACATCACTTAATAAATAAATAATGATAATACTACATCACCCTCAAAGCACACTATGATAAGGGCATCAAGGCAATGTAAAGGAGATAAATAAATATATATATATATATATATAAACATCACTTAATAAATAAATAATGATGATACTACATCACCTTCAAAGCACACTTTGATAAGGGCATGAATAACTATGCATAGTCAATAGCTTTGAGGACTTTACTTCAGTGAGCTATTGAGCATCAATTACATTCACTTCAGGTTTAGAGACTCTTTATTGGTAGTCAAATGGGTGACTAGAGAACAACAAATACACAATATAACAACACTTGAAGCTCTGGCTACCCCACCTAAAGGAGAGATTGTTGGACTCTTCAATTTCTTTCAAATCTATCATGTCTACATAGAATTAAATCAATTAGCACGTTCATTCTCCAAAGAGGGTCTCTTACAACACCTTGGGGTAATTTTGATAGAGGAGTTTCAAAAGGGCCTCCATCAAGAGAATAAAAGGCAAATCTAAGAAGAACAAAAAGAAAAATATAGAAGGAAGACTATAATAATGGTACTCTCTTTTTTGGCTTTTTTCTATATGGTAGTGCATAATATGTAGTGCAATTTCAGATACTCTTTAGTAGAACATATCTGTTTAAACTTTAAGTATAAGAAAACTTACTTAAAGACAATGGAAATTTTACATTTCCATGCTCATCTATTGTGCTTAATGCAGCTGAAGAGAGTGTTTTTCTTCCATTTTTGGAAATAAAAATGCTTCTTTTTTTCTTGCAAACATAATAATAATAAATTAATTATGTGTCTCATCCTAATGAAGGGACGTGCCATGTTGTCCATGGTGACGAGTCAATGCATATATAAGTATACCGTACCATGGTTGTAGTCATTCATCTATTCATTACTCAATTATTATATATTTGTCCTTTATGGATTTTAACCTGTCATCATTTTTACACTGGATATTCAGTTTATGAACCAAGTTGTTCATGTCAAATTTGGGAAATGAACTTTGTTCATTTCAAACTTCATCATAAAAAACAGATAAGCTCCTTTCGGCCTTCCACCACTCCACTAAAGTCTTTTGGCATACCCCTTCTTCCCAAGAAACCCACCCCTCTCATACATTGATCAACAGTCCTTGTTCTAAAATACCACCTCTCTTTATGATGTGTCAAAGTCAATCCACAATCAATATCCCCTCCCCTCCTTCCCCATGTCGCTTATTTTATCCTGGAGACATTAGGAAAGTAGTGCAAATTATGTGCACAAATAAAGCTACCGATGATGAAGGCTTACAATTTCACTTTCTTAAGCATAATATTGGCTCCCTAGAATTTCACATAATATGAGCTCCTCTTAATCATATTGTTCGTTAAAGGCTTTGCTTCTTCATTGTCTCAATATATCAACCACCTTATCTTCAGATTGAGTAATTCTTCAAATCCTAACAACTATAGACATACCTCCACCAAAAGCTACACAACAGCGCTCAAGATGTGGCTTTCTAATCTTAAGAGGAAGAACCTTGGTTTTCTTCAATCTAATGGCATATCTAATGATCACACCCCCCCTTTATCTAATGATCACATCCCCCTTTCAAGGACTCCTTGGATGCCCCTAGTCACTTCTTACCCTCAATGCAAGAGTTAAACATGGTGGTTATAGAGGATATCCATCAATAGTACATTGAGATCACCTAGACGAAAGGTATGTTGGTTCTTTGTAGCCTTTTTGTTTCTTTAATCTATTGGAAACTCTTTTGATCACATCCACCTTTCAAGGACTCCTTGGATGCCCCTAGTCACCTCTCGCCCTTGAATCAAGAGCCAAACATGGTGGTTATAGAGAATATCCATCAACAATACATCAAGATCACCTAGATTGCCTCGCTCAAGGATCTAGACCCTAAGATGACATTCTACTTCAAGCACTTTACAAAACTAATGATCTTACTGTTAGAATAGATATAGTAAGTCATTGAATGTATAGCCTCAAAACTCATCTTAGCCAAATTCTAGGTTTGCTCCCACCAATTCAAATTGAGATAAAACATCGCATTTTGCAGATGAAGAGGATTTGTCGATTGTGTCACTGCTAAACAATTTGTCAAAGAAGCACCTCATCTTCAAGTGCCCTATTTATTACAATACTAAAGGGGGGGTTCTTTGCCTATATTGCAACTCAAGGGGTTTCAAACCAAAGATGCCTAGCCCTAATTACAAGGGAGGCACTCGAACATAAAAGATAGACCTTACAAGGATCTCCCAAAGTAGACCCCGTTAGTCAAATCACTTATTTTTTCCTTCTATCACATATGTTGGCGGCATCAAGCAACAAGCAAAAGCTCACGACACATTCAACGCTAGATCAATGAGACCATGCGCACTCCCTCTTGATTTTTGGATTGCAAACCCACCCCCACAAGACATTCTAGCAATTCTCATTCTCAACACAATTTAGTTGTTCCTTGCCCCCTTGAAGAGACCGGTATTTTATCACTAGGTTCTTTCCGATGACCTTAAGTATTAAGAGAGTCTCAACGGATAGCTCCCAATTCCCTCCCAGGGTTACACTATCATGTCGTCTACGCCACGAAATCATCCCTTTTTTAGAAATACTTCTTATATTTACAAGGCCATATTTACAATCATACCCACTCAGGGATTTGAACTTGGGTCTTCACATTAATACAAGCCTGATCACCTCGCTGCTTGCCAATAGACCACATTATTTTTGGGTAACAAAATCATCCTTAAGTACATTGGCATACAATATTGGCTCATCCAATGATTGGTTATGCAACAAGACCAACTTCATCTTCCTCCTATGCTTCTACCTCTATTTTAAATGTGGTTACTAGGGCTTCCTCTGTTGAAATATTGTAACTTCTAAGAATATTATATTTGTACTTTATTATTCCGGAGATGTTTCATTCCTCCGTGAAGACCTTATTGTATATCCGAAGATGTTTATTCCTCCGTGGAGAATGTGGTAACTTGGGTTATTAGACTTCCCTAGTGGGGGTCGGCCCTTTATGAGTCATGTGGGTTAACGGGGTTATTAGACCACCCTAGTGGGGTCGGCCCTGCCACATTATGTTAAGTGATTAAGTTGGGACCGACCTAGTAAATGTAAAATACAAGTCGCAGTTGTGTATAAATAGAGGAGGTGTGTTCCTCATTTAACACATTTGCACTCACTTGTGATTGGCACATAGGTGAGGGAGAGATCTGCTATGGAGGAGAAGGAGCTCATGGTTGAGGATTACATCCTTGTATTTGCTGGTCATCTATAATGAGGAAGCTTTGCTGGGTTTTCTACCCCATGAGGGTTTCCCAAGATAAATCTGTGTCTCTTGTGTTTATGTTGTGCTTGTTGTTCTTTCAGTGATCCTGTATATGCTATTGTTGTGAAATGGAATGTAATGCTGATATTTTCTGTCTTAGCATATTAAATCTTAACATCCTCTTCCCACTCTCATTCAGCACCTATTTATGATAAGTAGCCCTTTATCATGTTGTACCTAAGTTTATGTTTTTGGCTATTTCTCTTATTCAGTAGCTCAGTTTAGTTTTATTTGTCTATTTGCTTCTAAGAGTTGCATTCACACAATCTGTCGATATTGTACTGTACTTTGAGCCCCATTGATCTATTTTTCTGTCCATTTGTGGACATTAAAAAAATTATCTTATCTGTAGATATTGTCTTAAAGAACCTCTGTTTAGTGGCATAAGACGTGCAATTCCCGCCCATTAAATCAGAAAATGGTACTTTTGCTAACAGAAATTGACAACTGTTTAAGCTTGTATTTAAGCCAACAAGAGTTTCTACCGTATTGAATGATTTACATAGAGCGTGTAAAAACCACGCTAGCTATGGTCTTTCCGCTTATGATTCTGTCAACTTCACCCTGCTATAGGGTGTTTCCACTATAGAGTATGTCTCTACTATATTGTCTACGGTTTACCCTTTTGGATGAACCATGTTATTAGTTTTTTTCACATTTCTTGTTTTCAGAGAGGCTCTAGGCACTCCCCCTTGACTCTTGAACCACTGACCTACTCTGGTCAAATTAATGTAACTCTTTCTTTTCGAGATTAACTGGAAATTTTGTAGTTAAAGCCCTATCTCTTATAATTCAATTGGAATCCATAGGACAGATCATACACTTCTCCAGCTTGAGCAAGGGCAATTCCAGCAAGATGGAGTCAATCATTTAGGCAGCTACACCAAGCGTTTATTGGTGGCTTGAGCAGCTACAGCCCTTATTTTCCGTGTGTTCAAGTGGGCAGCAAGTATTTTCTGTGTTTAGGTGAGCAGCAAGCTTTCTTGCTAGTTATTTCAGTGCTTTCTTAAGGTTTATTCATCTTCTATGCTTCCTTAAACAATATTATTCATTGCTTATCTGTTTTGTTTTGTTTTGCAACAGCAATGGCTTCCAACCAAGCTACTACTCATCCTCTCCTTCCTAAATCCAACAGGAGGGACCTACTCTGGAGGCACTCCCCCTTGACTCTTGAACCACTGACCTACTCTGGTCAAATTAATGTAACTCTTTCTTTTCGAGATTAACTGGAAATTTTGTAGTTAAAGCCCTATCTCTTATAATTCAATTGGAATCCATAGGACAGATCATACACTTCTCCAGCTTGAGCAAGGGCAATTCCAGCAAGATGGAGTCAATCATTTAGGCAGCTACACCAAGCGTTTATTGGTGGCTTGAGCAGCTACAGCCCTTATTTTCCGTGTGTTCAAGTGGGCAGCAAGTATTTTCTGTGTTTAGGTGAGCAGCAAGCTTTCTTGCTAGTTATTTCAGTGCTTTCTTAAGGTTTATTCATCTTCTATGCTTCCTTAAACAATATTATTCATTGCTTATCTGTTTTGTTTTGTTTTGCAACAGCAATGGCTTCCAACCAAGCTACTACTCATCCTCTCCTTCCTAAATCCAACAGGAGGGCTGAATTCTATCCTCTTTGGAGGCATGTTAAGAAGATTGCACCACTTCCCAGTGGTGTTCAGGGGAATAGGAGTGCAATGTTTGTCATCAACCGTACAAGGGCTCTTACCCAAGAGCGAAGGCACACTTTTTGCATGAATCGAGAAAAGGTGTTGATGGTTGCCCATGAACAGCTGACCCGGTATAGAGGGAGAAGTATCTGAAAAAACAGAATGAGGCAGATAGGCTGAAAAGATATGGTAAATGTTCAAGGGAGAGAAGATATTGAAACAAGAGCGGCAAGGGCCATCTATGCTTGTGTTATCCCTTTTAACATGGTTCAGTTTCCTTATTGGCAAAATATGGTGAGGGCAACTAACATAGCTCCTCAAGGGTTCAAGAGGGCTAACTATGAAAAAGTCTGAACTGATCTGGCTCAAAAAGGAGAAGGAGATTCTTGAGGATGTTTTAGCACCTATTCATAGTTCATGGATTAGCTCAAGGATTACAATTGCCTTGGATGGATGCACAAATACTAGGCATAGGCCATTGATCAATATCATTGCCGTTAGGGGCAAATTGGCAATGTTTTTGAAGGCCAAATACTGTTCACAAATGAGGTAAAGGATGCTCAATTCATTGTTGATAATTTAATCCAGGTTATTGAGCAAGTAGGGCCTCTTAAGGTGGTGCAAGTTATCACAGATAATGCATCGGTTTGCAAAGCTGCGGATTTGATTGTTGAAAGCAAGTATGATCACATTATTTGGACCCCTTGCATAGTCCAAAATTTAAATCTGAATTTAGAAAAGATTGATAATAAAGTTCCGTGGATTAAGGAACCCACAACGTGGGCTAGGGAGATAATCAAATTCATCACCAAGCAATATTTCGAGAATACTCCAGATTGGAGTTGTTGAAAGTTGTTGAGACAAGATATGCCTCAAACATCATCATGTTGTGTAGCCTTGTTGAGGGTAAGCAACCATTAGTTTCTATGGTGGTGAATCAACTTTGGGCTGAATTGAGGTAGGCAAATTCAAAGCAAGGAACTATGGTGCGCAGATTGTGTCTTGATGAAGAGTGGCGGCAAAAGATAGATTTCTTGCTAGAGTTCACTTCCCCTGCTCTTGAGCTTCTCCGAAGTGCCAACATAGATACCATGGTTGAGAAAATTGTGGAAATCATTTCACATGAGTCTCCACATCTTTTATTTGTTGATGTTCATTTTGCTGATTTGGTGAAGAAAATCATTAAGTTTTGTCTCTGGATTGGATGATTACTCAATAAAATCGGCTTTGGATGAGAGGAACACCGTGAGTCCAATTAGATGGTGGATTTGTCATGGAGCAAATGATATACATTTGCAAACACATTCCATTTGTATCTTTCACAAGTGGCAAGCTCTTCATAAATAGAAATGAATTGGAGTACCTATGGTTTTAATTATTTTGGGAAGCACAACAGGTTGGGTTCACGTAAGGCTAAGGAACTTGTCTATGTGCATTGATTCCAACCTTCACCTTGCATCTTATCCGGATCCAAAATATAACAATGGGCCTTGTAGAGAATGTGATTTGGATCCAGAGTCCCCTGACTTAGACATCTCTCTTGTTGCACTGCATCTTGAGGATTCTAGAAGTGTAGTGGAAAATTCTTCTTCCAATCCATAATCCATTGTTGAGCTTGCATCTTGTACTATTTTCCATCAAACAAAATCTGCAAATATTATTCAAAAGAAATTTACAATACTAAATGAATAAATATTGCTTCTAGTATGTCTACCTTGGATGCTTGGAGAGCTATCGCAAGGAGCTTTTGAGGAGATCTTGTTCTCAATGTGGATCAATTGGTCCCCACCCTTCAATGGCCTTTAGTGTTAGGAGGAGAATCTCAACAAATCAATCCTAACTTCTGCCTAGGCTTACACAACCAAGCCTCTCATAATTGGACACTTTGCTATAACATTATCAAGTAGGGTTTGACCCCTCCTATGTGGTTGGTGATTTAACTAGTAAGTCATCTTCCTCCTCTACATCCACTACTATCTATGTTGCCACAACATGGGCTTCCTATTCTAACAAGGATGAGAAGCCTAATTTTTATGTCGTATATGTGTATGCTTATTTCTCTTACAGAGTAATTTATTTATTTTGATTTATATTTCAATTTCTGGGAAGTGCTTCTGCTCTCCCACAAGGTGGGAGCACTGGATTATACCTTTGTGGTCATTTATGGACATTAATAGGGTATTCATATTTGTGTATTAATGGTTTGGGTTCATATGTATTCATGTGAATATATATGTTTTTTTACAAATATGAATATTTTATGTATTTTTTAGTCCACCGATTTTTTTTGCAGTTCTTTTCCGATTCCTGTCCAGTTCACATTTTGGGCTCCGCCGATTCAATGACCGGTCCAGTTCTGATTACATTGATTCATGGAGATGTTTCCTTCATTTATTCAAATTAGCATGTGTTATCCAACCCGCGTGTGTGCAAGGGCACATTATTACTATTTATGTTATGTTATTTCCACTAAATGTAAAGTGTCATCCTATTCATTGTTTAGTCAATGAAACAAGTGGTATAAGAGAAATTGAGGGCAATTTTTTTTCTAAGGGGGAGGGCATGTTGTCTACCTCATCACAACATAGGTAATACTTTTGAAATAAGGCCATATGTATGCAAAGAGCACCTTTATATCATAAGCTAGTGTTAGGTTTTATGCATCTTATTGTTATAACTAGGCATTTCGACCTTATTTTTTGTATCTCATTATTATGTTTATTAATATAACAACTACCTTCAAGTTGTTATTCATGGAAATGTATTCCTCCATTTATTTGGATTATCAAGTGCTATCCAACCCTAGAGTGTGCAAGTGCCCCCACTATTACATTTTATGTTATGTTATCTCCAATTTATGCAAGTGTCATCCAATGTTTAAACTTTAGGGGTGCAACAAGTGGTATAAAAGCTTCAGTTGAGCTTTGTTGTGTTGGGCATTGGTTCTTTTTTTAAAACCAAGGAAAAAAGGGAGATAAAATGGCTCGAAGTTCTTGCCAATTCATAACTAAGGTAGAGTGTCAAGAGCTCTTCAAGTTCTTTGCACATAGAATCAAAGAGATGTTGCAGCTGCAGTTGAAGGGAAAAGGGCTCATAGATTACAAACTCAAAACCCCTCTTTCGAGAGTTACAAGGGATGTGCAGATGAGGAAGTGTTGCATCTCATCTAGGATGAAGATCCAATAGTTACAAGGGGTTTGCAAATGAGAAAGTGTTGAATGTCATCGAGGAAAAAGATCCATGGGATGATCATGAAGTGTCCACAATCTATTTGGATGTGGATACTATTGAAGAAAGGGACAAAGAGAGAGGTGCCCAATGAGGCCAAGGAAGAAGTGATCAAGGAAATAGGGAAGTTTGAAAACCCTAATCTAGCAATGTGTGAAAATGACTCACCTTCAGCTTCACACTAGTGAATGCCTCCTCTAGTGTCTTGTCCCCCAAAACCCTATGAGGACACATGTTATGGATGTAGACTATTGCATTGCATGTTAATGCCCATAGAAACATTGACAAATCTTGGTCATGTATCATGGCCTTAGCATCCCCTATGATGGATCAATTCTTTCGCTTTGCAACCCCGTTCTACTGTGGGTTGTACGGAACAGTGAACTCCCTATTTATTCTTGCATCCTTGCATAAATCCTCAAAATCATTAGAGGTATACTCACCCCCATTGTTTGATCTCAAAACCTTGATCTCCTTCCCAGTTTGGTTCTCCACAAGTGCTTTGAACTCTTGAAACCTATCGAAGACTTCATCCTTGGTCATCAAGAAGTAGAGCCATCTTTTGCAGGAGAAGTTGTCAATGAAGGAAACATACTATAGGCTTCCTATGATTGATGCTACCAACATCAATCCACACACATCTAAATGCAATATTTCTAGTATTTCCTTAGATATGTGCTCACTACTTGGGAAAGCAACATTGGCATGCTTGCCAAGTGCGCACTTTCTGCACACACCCTGCTACTCAATGTTGGAACTCTAGAAGACTTGTGACCATCTCCCTCATAATAGGAAACACCCAATGATGTAGGTGCCCCATCCTCTTGTGCCATAACTCACACAAGTTTTATGTGCTATGAACTAGGTCTCAAACAAGTTCACCCTACAACCTGTACAAATTGCCTTCTCTAACCCCAATCACCTACGTTGATCCTGGGCTAAAATTCTTCGATCTAATGAGGACTTGCTTGTTCTTGAACTCTACTACAAAGCCCTTATCTTTAGTGACTGAAACTGAAAGCAAATTCTTCATGAGACCTGGAACAAATAACGCATCATCAATGTCTAAATAGTCACCTGACTAGAGTTGCAAAGGAATGGTACCAACTCCTGTTATTTGATACTTGGGATCATCACCAACTCCCGTTATTGGATACTTGGCATCATCACCAAGCTCGACTTGAACTCCAAAGTTATGCTCTTCTAGACTTGAAAATAACTCCTGGGATAATGTCAGATGCCTCAATGCCCCATTGTCCGCATACCATGCATTCTTCAGAACTGTGTTGGAAGAGAAGCAAGATACCTACGAGCAATCCTTCTCAAACTTGGAGGCAAAGTTCAAGCTCGTTCGTTTGAGTTTCAACTGAGGTCGCTACCTAGTGTTATTGCTTCCCTTTAATGTTATTGCTTCCCTTTAGCCTTCTTCTTCTCCAAACACTGCGAGGCATAATAGTCGTTCTTATGACATATGAAGCACTTGATTTTACTCAAGTCCTTCTACCCTAACTATGAGGTTGACTCCTCACTCTTTGCCTTACCCTTGTTGGGTCCTTTACCTCTTCCCTTCTTTGTCTGACCAATGAGGGCATGGTCACCATCACCTCCCTCTCTGTTGGCCTTTGACTCCATTCGAGTCTCCTTCTGAATATGGTCATCCCACAGTCTTTCCCATGAGGGAAGGTTCTCGCAAGCACAAATACCCTAGACAAATGTTTCCCATTGAGGTGGGAGACCATTCAGTGCCCTGTTTACCAACACTTTGTCTTCAACCTTCTCTCCATCTTCGGCAAGTTGGTCACGGATTTTTGTGACCTTCATCAAGTAACTAGTCATCTCAACATATTTGAGCTTGTTATGCAATATCATCTTCCGATTAATGTTCTCACTCTAGTAAAGGCTAACCAAGGCATCGAACATGTCCTTTGTCGTCTTCTTCTCAAATACATGAGGGATCAGATGATCCTTTATTTTATCCATGATAATACACTTGGCTCTCACTTCTTTCTTCCTGTGAACTGCCAAAAGTTGTGAATCTATTGACAAAGCTTCCACGTCCTTTACGATATCCAAGAGGTCATTCTCTTCTAGTAGAAGAGTTACCCTAACTTTCCATGGTAGGAAATTTGAGGCACCATCCAATCTATCCTCGAACCGAAGTACAAACTCCAAAATAAAAAATAACGAAACCCTCGCTATTGGTATTTTGCTACACACTCATCTACCCAAAGTAAAACCCTGAGAGTCTCAATCAAAGATCTACTCTTATACCATATAAAATTTTCAAGCCCTAGGTGATTATTGTCCAATGCTTCTTTACTCAATAAATCAAATCTTGAATTTATGAAATAACATAGATAAAAACTGTAAAGATGCAACATTCACACAGATGGTTGAAAAATTAAACAGCAAAAACAATAATAATTTATGAGGTACACAAGAAAACTGTCCTTCAAATCAGCTTATCATTAATCATCAAAACTTACAAGGACACCTTGAAACTTAGGTTTTAAGCCTACTAAAAGAAAAAAACAACACTACAGGTTTAAGACACGACATCCCTAACACATCAATACAATTGCACGGCCCTGTACGACATGTCCATACGTATCCGTTTGAACAGTTGTACAAAATTCCATATGACTATACGGAATCACTGTTGGGACTATATTCTTCGATTTGCAATCCCTGCAAATCAATCTTCTCATTGTTGCCTTGTTTTTCCCTCTTCCTCGACCTCCTTCGCTTTGAACAAAATCGTCTTCATGAAGAATGAATGTGTCTTTACCCTCTACTTTGACTTGTCTTTATACTTTAATTGAAGACCTAATCTATGAAAACCCTAATCTCTCAATGAGATCGACGGTTGAGATTAGTCAAAATCACTAGTGCATTTTAAAAAATGCACTTTACTAGAATCAACAACAAAATATAAGACTTTCACTTTAATAAAGTGAATTAAAAAATAGATTTGACTTGGACAACTTCATGCTTTTAAAAAAAAACTATGTCGAAGTTTTTGTCTCAGCTACAAAACATCAATAGAGGGGAGATGGAATCACAAATTGCATGGTTGCAGAAAGCAATGGTTTATGGGAAAGGGCATGTAACCCTATATGCTCCAATAGTGGAGGAGAGAAAAGGAAAACCTCGCTTCCTATATGCTTTATATCTGATTTTGTTTTAGTTCATTAGGTTAAGTGATACTTTTTGGTAATACCTGGTCAAGGGTTCAAATCTTGCTCTCTATTTTTCAAGTGAGTTTATTGTAAAGTGCATGTCCCTACATAAAGTGATTTTTATGTTATAATGTAACTTAAAGTGCAAATTGTATGGCACTTAAGTGATAAAGTGACTTTTGGGTTATAAAGTCACTTAAGGTGCAAATTGTATGTCACTTAAGTTGCAAAGTAACTTAAAGTGCCAAATGTGTGTCCCTTGCGTTGTAAAGTGCAGCCAATTGGTTCTCAAACTTTCATGGCAACAATTTTCTAAGGGGAAGGGCATGTTTATGTCTCTAAGTACACCATAGGTAATATTTTTGTAATAGTTATGTGTACAAAGGCCACTTCTATATAATGAAGGCCTAGACACATGACATAAGCTTAGGGTAGCATTTATGCATTTTTTGTTATAAATAGGGGTTCCCCACTATCTTATTTTTATAAAAAGAGGACTCCCCCCATCTTTGTATCCATTATTATCGTTATCATATAACAGCCATCTTCAAAATGTTATCCATAAATATGTCTTCATCCATTTATTCAAATTAGCAAGTGATATCCAACCCTCAGGTGACCAAGTGCTCACACCATTTTTGTTTATGTTATGTCACTTCCAATTTATGAAAATTTCATCCCAATCATTGTTTAGGGATGCCATAGTTGTGTTCGCAAAGACATCAAAAAACATAACAACCTACCTATGTGTAATTTCAAACAAATTGTATTTCATTGTAATACAACTTCAAAGTGGAGCAATCCAGGTAATGAGATGTGATATATGGATACTAAAAGGATTATAGGTATCATCAACCTTTACTCCCAAAGCTAGTGCCTCCCCGATGATGAAAATGATCTAAACAACTTTGTAACTAATGATATTGTTATTCAAACATTTTATTGAGACATGTCAATCTTATCTACTTTTGATATTCCTTGACAAATGCAAGACTCTAGGGAAAGTCCCCTTTCCCCTACAACACAACAAAACTTTCATCTGGATGGTCTTCTCTGCATGCTCCCCCACAAATGTGCTCCCCCAGTCACATAGCCAAGCCTCCTTGGCCCTTGCCACACCTAGATGGCATCATCTACTAGTGCATTGACAATTTCACAATCGTTAATGACTTTGATGAGGAGATTGTTCCACGTACTTGTTCTTAGCAGCCAACTCCAACACTTCTTGACATCATCTCTTTTGACCAACTTTGAGTGCCTTTTTCTTTTGGCACTCTAACTTCTTCACATCATCATCTTTTCATATTTTTGTATGTCGACACTTGACTCCTTATGCTCCCTGATTAGCTTTAATAGCTAGTTATTTAGCAATTAGTTGTATGCTTATTTCTTCTTGTTCTGGGCTTCTAGCAAGTGATCTAGAAGTTGCTTTTGCACCTCCACATTGTAATTTAGTTCTTGGATATACTTTTTAGTGCCATTGATGTACTTTTGTGATCATTTGTTGAAAATTGGTAATCTTATATTGACCTAATAAAGCATTCCATTGGATTCACGCCTTTAAGGATGAACCTTGAATCAATGCCTTTAGAGACACACCCACCCAATGTTGAACTTTGGTTGTCATTGATGTCAATTGATGCCAAAGAGGATTCAATATCCTTGTGCCAATTTGAAGAAGTATATGAAATCCAGTTTGAATAAGTACATAACCAGTTTGAAGAAGTATATCTAGATTGTAGAAGTACATCCAATACATTAAGTGAGTGCATCCAGTTTGAAAAAGTACATAAGATATGCGCGCAAGTCCCAATCCATCTAGTCATGATACTTCAAAGATAAAGTCAAAAGAAGCGGTTGGACAAGTATGCAAGTCCCGGAAGTGCGCAAGACTCACCAATCGGAAGAAGTATACAAGTCTTTGAGTCCCAGAAGTAAGAGGTGGTCGAACAAATCAAGTGCACAGAACCCAACAAGCAATGGTACATCAAGGGCACAAGACCCCACACAAAGTGGTTCCAAAGTGCGCAAGCCACATTGTGCAAAGGACCAAGTATAAGCAAGACCTACAAGGTGTGATACCTTACTGGCACAGAACATGACAAGTGGTGAAAGTGTGAATTAAGCTTGACCGTGACGCAAGGAAGAAGGGACGCTACAACCAACGTGTGGACATACCATCTGCGCAGGACAGGTATAAATAAGAAGCCAAGTTGGAAAGTTGAAGTAAGCTTGAAGATGCAAAAATAATAATACTCTAATTTGGCAAGCTTCTAATTTTTGGGGGTATCAATGGCTCATGGAACCGGAACAGCATAATCTAGTAGAGGAGCCAGATGCGCAAAATGCAGCACAACAAATGATGCGCAGGAAGATGTGATTTATCTAAGACAAATGCGCAAAGACAGAAGAGCAGCATAGCAAATGATACACAAGACGAAGAGATTTATCTAAGACAAGTGCGTAAGAACAGAAAGGTAGTATCACAAATGGTACATAGAAGGTCATAGATTATCTAAGACAGATGCGCCAAGACAAAAGTGTAGCATAGCAGAGGATGCGCAGAATGATGTGTTTTATCTGATATAGATGCGCAAGGTCAGAACAGCAACATAGTAGATGATGCGCAAGATGAAGTGATTTATCTAAAACGGTTGCGCGAAGACAGAAATGCAGCAGAACAGATGATGCGTTGAATAATGTAGTGTATGAACGAGTGCACAAGAATAGAAAGGAAGAATCGTAGATGAAGCACAGAAGGTCACTATCTATCTGATACCGATGTGCAAGAACAGAATAGCAGGACAATCATCGATGCACAGAAACAGAACAGCACGTTGAAGCAGCGCGCAAATTGCAGAAGGCTATGAAATACATGAACCAGTGTCATATTGATGCAGCAAAGTAAAGTACGCGATACAATAACAGAACAGCATCTTGAAGCAGCGGGCAGATTGCAAAAGGTTATGAAATACAAGAACCAGTATGTCATATTGATGCAGTAAAGTAAAGTACCTGATACAATTCAGCGATTGCAAAATCTCAGTATACAAAAGGTGCGCACAACAAAAAGTATTGCAGCAAATCTAAAGAGTGCGCAGATCAATAGAATAGTAAAGAAGTATCTTGAACAGACATATCAAAGCGACAGGACGAGGAAAGGAACAAGAAGTCGATGCTTCCTTCAGGTCAATGCTTGTAAAACCAAGGGGTCGATGCCTCCTTCTAGTCGGAGTTGGTAAATCAGGGAATTGGTGCTTCCTTCAGGTCGTAGCCTGTAAAACCAGGGGGGTGGAGCCTCCTTCTAGTTGGTGCTATAAAACTTCGGAAGTTGGTGCTTCCATGAATGTAATCTTTATAATATAAGAGAAGAGAGCATTCCATGGTTTTCTCCTATTTGGGTTTCCAAGTAAAAATCTTGTGTTTTGTGTTTTTGCGCATATGTGGATGAATGTCATTGTTTATGATGAATGCATAATTTAAGTTCCAGTTCAATTTGATAAGTAAAAATTGTTCATAACTACATCAATACTAATTCAACACCCCCCCTCTCAGTATTAATAAGATTCCAACACCCAACTCTTAAGAAAGATCTCAAAATCCTTAACTAGAATAAATCCATAAACCCCAAATCAGTTAAGCACATGAGGAATAAAAAACACAAGTATAAACCTGTTTCTACTCAAAAGCTCTAAGGTTGAGATGGATCTATGCTAATTTATTCTTTTATTTATTTTTCTATGTACAACACTTTGGACACATCTAAGTTTTTTTTTCAGTTTATTACTATTACCCAACCATGTGACACATCTCTTACACCTCAGACTGTAGAGTGCACGAGTCTTGATGCAATTCTTTGTTTCTATTCTTCTAGAGCATTAGCTCTCTATTACTATGTTGTTCAAACCAAAGGATTTCTTATAGATATTCATTTACACTATAAATATGAAATACATTTATGATTATAATTGCTTTCTACAATCATTACCAAGAATTCTTACTACCTTTTCTTCATTTTAGTTCATTAGTCTTACCCACCCATGTGACACATCTCTTACACCTCAGGTCGTAGTGTGCACTAGAGTGCACTTCAATTCTCTTGATGCAATTCTTTGTTTCTATTCTTCTAGACCATTAGCTATCTATTACTATGCTATTCAAACCAGAGGATTTCTTATGGATATTCATTTACACTATAGATGTGAAATACATTTATGATTATAATTGCATTCTACAATCATTACCAGGAATTCTTAACACCTAGATCCCCTTCAATCATTTACAACACAACCTATGTCTTCAAGAAGCTCACACAATAACAACAAAGGACACAGTTAGCCCCATATAATCTTAAAGCAAAAAATGTCATACGTTAGTGTGAGCTAACACTTTGGCCCTCAGAAATGCCCAGTGTCACCTTAACATTATAAGCATTTACAAGTGAGGGTAATGGTAGACATACTATTTTGGATCTCAGTGTTCACACAATAAAGAGCAAACCAAACCAGATGATACAGTCCATGACACAAAGGGTACAAGTTACAACATTGCAAGTGCCCTATAACATCTTGGAACAACATTCTAGACTTCCTTCTCTATATATAGGGCCATACGCATTGTGTGGTAGTCTAATGTTAAACCATACCTTGTATGTTTTCAGTTTCTTTCCTTCAACTTTGATATCTTTGGAATCAGTCTATGTTGTATTGGCTTTGGGGACGAGGGAACGGTAAGAACGGGGGGACAAGTCCCCGGGACAATTGGAGCGCACCCCCAATTTTTCAAGGGACAACAGGTTGGGCACGACAATTTTATATATATATATATATATTAAAAAACTTTAAAAAGTTAGAATTCACCATATACATGTGTAGTTGCTTGTAAGCACAAAAGTCTATACCATATAGTATTATGCACATCTCTTATTGGCACTTGAACATGAACAAAATACAGTTTAACTTTAAGAAATTTAACTTTAACTATTTTCAATCTGCATTAAGGTCTATGAAGGGCTTATGAGAAGAATGCTTGTCTCTATAACAACATTTCTTCCTTATGTTTCTTGTTTATGATGATTAGGTAACAATCCCTTCTCAGCAGGTTCTGTAGATTTTTACAATTGTGTTGAAAACCACTACAAAACACTTTGGGATATACATGCGTGCATTCTGTAAAAAGATTAGATTCATAGTTTAGATTAAGAAGGATATTGAATAGGAATTTATTCAAATGTTAGTACCCAATTTAAGTCTTTACTGTCCATTCATTTTCACAATGCTTGAGGTTGGTATGGCGGAAAAGTTGGACTTAAATAACTACTGGACACCTATGTACAATATGTAAAAGCTAAGATGACCCAAAAAATGAGAAGGACAAGAGCAATACCCAGAAGGATCAGACCTTTGAGTTGTTGCATTTCTTAGCTTGTTGACATGGAGGCTTTGCTGCTTGTAATGATGTTTGTGAAAAAACAATAGTTAAATCACCAGAAACCCAAATCAAGATCCATCATACACAACGCATTTTGAGCTGCAACTTGTATAAATTCAATTTTAGATTTAAAATAATATGAAAAATATGGATGGGATAAATGATCATACTGTCAAATCATCAATCGCCATTGTCAAAATTGAAGACATGATCCAGAACATCTTCAAAATCTGCTTAGGACATCTTTGAAATTTACTTAGAATATCTCAAAAATCTGCCCAGAAGCCCCCAAAATCTGTTGGGGACGTTTTGGGTACGGCCAACAAGTCCCCAAGCCCCCAATGAAGTCCCCAACAAATTGGGGAAGTTTCCTAGGGGTCCCCAAGTCCCCAAAACGCAAGGACAGCGAGTACGGGGCATTTTTTGAGGGGGACGGGTCCCCATGCAACATAGCTTCGGATCTAGACTGAAGCTCCTTGTTCTTTTACTTTCTAACTACTTTCAGCCCTGTTTGAGGCATGTTGCAATTTCCTGTATGTTGTTGCAAATCGTTTCTAAAGGCCCAATTGAGAATATCATCGTTCCTTTATATGTTCTTACAAATACTTTCCTGGCCCAATTCTGAATATTGACTTTATTTCCTTTATTGTTTTAAAGATAGTTTCTGTAGCCCCAATTCCTCATCTCAGATTCAATCAAAAATTTAACATGGTATATGCAGAACGCCTATAGTTCTTGGACTTCAAAAAATCCAAATGAGATGCCAGATTTCAAGTTAAAAACACTACAGATTAAATATTACAAAATCTTTTTAATGGCCATTTTCTCCTGTTACCATAAATCAGGTAAACTTTAAGGTTGGAAATTAACACAAGTAAAAGCTAAGGCAGAAAAATTTGTCACCATATTTGGACAAACCTAAGAATCTGTCATTTGATACTTTTGTTTCTTGCCCGTATGTATCAACAACTTGCTTTAACCGCACTAATAAAATCGATTTACTGAAGTTAACAATATTTCACTTTTGCCCCTTGCCTGCCTGTACTAACAACTTACTTTAACTGCAACAATAAATCTGTTTACTGATGATCTTAAGTTTATTTACTCCAGTAGTGCACCCAACCACCCCTTCGTCATCATCTTAAGAATATTAGCATGACTGGTTACTGGTAAACCCAACCACCCCTGCATCATTATCATTACCGATAAGCTCAATCATCCCTTCATCTTTATGATGGCTGGTAAGTAAAACAGCAGGGAACAGATACATATATAGTATGGGCCATGGCGACAAGATGTGAAGTGATGTCTATGGAGCAGGATCTTAGAACAACATGGAATGGACCTTTTAATATTAGAGAGGAATGTCATTTTCAATTTGTCACTTAGGTCCTCTTCACGGATACATCTTTCCTAGAAGGTCATTAATCCCCTCCAGTAACATTTTATCATTCTCAAAAAATATTTCATGTTTTGCCTGACTTCAACCATCTACATCTTCATCTAGGCAGGCTTCATGAATTCTGCATAGCCTGAACAACAGAACCTCTGATAATAACACTGCAAGAGGCTTATTAGTGTTTAATTTTACTATTTTTAAAGAACCTCTGGTAATAGCACCATCAGGCAGACTAAAGAACATCTGGTAATAGCACCACCAGGCAGACTGTTTAGTTTTAAACATTTCTTACTGCCTTTAGCTACTCCAAGAGTCCCAAACCCTGATATCCTCATATGCTTGATAATGATGTTTTCTTTTAGGTTTATTGACTACAGCTTTCAATCTGTTATATTTAGCTACAAGAATAAACTCTTACAAATCAAGGAGAAAAATAACCTCAATAATTAAAATCAAAGGTATTAATATTTAAGAGATAAAGCATCGATGGGACAGAAAATAACACAGCAAAACATTTAACACATATAGGACAAATTCAAACAACTAGGAAAGGGAAATCTTCCAACATTTTCTTTCATTGTTTTGCACCTAGAAACTACAATATGATTGAAAATTACAGAACATACAAAAATAAAGGCATCACCATAGTTGAAGTAAAACTTAATTCACTGGTAGGACAGAAAATAACAGCAAAACATTTAACACATATAAGACAAATTCAAACAAGAAGTAAAGGGAAAGCTTCCATCTTTTTCGTTCACTATTCAAAAAGTAGAAACTACAAAATGATTAAAATTTATGGAAGATAAAAGCATAAAAGCATCATCATAGTCAAAGTAAATCTTACCTCTCCTTCTCAATCAATCTCAAAAGGCCAGTAACTGTCTTATGCTCAACTTCTGTACATGAAGACAGATGCTTGCGGAATAATTGCAATCCCATGTCCCAAAGAGAACGAACATTTGCTGTTTGTATAACATACGTGCGATCAAGATATAGAGCTATGCTCCGAATCATTAGCATTTGATCACAAAGATCTTGCCAACATTTTTCAACAAGTGACAGAAACACTACAGGATCAGGACTCTGCCCTACTAAAGACTTTAATGTGGTAGCAATGTGTGCTTCACATTCTTGCTGAAGCCGACTGTAAAGATTGCCTGCCATTTTGTGCAAACAAAGGTCCTCTACAGCCTATGACAACGATTAAAACACATTTTATGTCAAGGCCAGCAAATTTAAAATGTAATAAATACCAGTTCTAGTCCTGAAGGTAGGCTGTGTGGAGAGCATTGACATACCTGATAAAGTTCCTCGAGGCTGCAGGATACTGGTTGCTTCAAATGAATGGCATTAACAGCTTCTTTAAGTTTTTCCCAGGTGACCTCTTCAAAATTACTAGGTATCTTTGGCTTCTCTACAAAAACCAAGAATAGAGGATGACAATCTATAGCACCATTTCATTAAAAACTGCAAAATACATAGAAAAAAAAATGCAACTAAAGAACACAATTAAACAAGGCACAACTTAAAAGGAATGTTCATATGACAGAGTGTGACATAAAACTCTCAAAATGCATTGCATAATCTCCAGTAAAGACAAGACAATGTATAAAGGTAAGCATGTTGCCAACCCATTTGTTCTGCAACTTTGTAATGAACAAATATATAAGTAAACATTAATAAATATTAATAATAATATAATAATAAATTAGAATATTTAAATAAACATTAGTTATATATTAACAAGAGGACGTGTCTCCTCATCTTAATGGCCAAGCCATATTTAAAGGCGGCCAAACCTATTGTAATCATCATCTTTCTCATCATCAATATATATTCAATACTATTTATTCTTTCCAAATGGAGTTATTTTCTATTGGAGGATTATTCGCTTGAATAATCAATATGTATATCCGGACATGGATATAACATTGGTATCAGAGCCAACCTAATCCGGCCATTGGCCATCATCTTAGAGCTTCTCTGAACCTTGGCTTTTAGCCATCAATTATAGGGTTTCCCTAGATCAAGCTCTCCAATCATCGTAGCCTCCACTCACATCTACTACAGCGCTTCACTCCTCAACATCTCCAACTCCAAGCATCGTCCACTCCCTTCATGCCTTCACGCCTACACCAACCTCTCAATCCCACCAACTCCTTCCCAACACAACATCCCTCCGCAAATTCTTCTTCACACCCAAGCTCTCAACATTCTCTAAGACCACACCCACACTATTCTAACCACACTCCACAACCACGCAACCCGCTTTTCACCTGCTGCACCTCCTTTCCCCTATACAACCTCACTCCTTACGCGCACTCTACATCCATCCATCCCCTTTCTCCTACGCCCTACACATCAAGTCCTCCCCACGCATCAACACCTCCATCTCCCTACTACGTCCATCACACAGCTCCCAACCTCACACCTCCCCATGCATTTCCCGCTCTCGTCCCTCATCCTTCACTCCAGCATCCACTACTCCCATCACGGCCAGCTCTTCCCCCGCGCCAACACCTGCATTCACGTTTCCCCAAGCGTCCTGTGCCTCCACTCTCCCTCCACGCAGGTCCCGCATCTCCTTCCCTTGTAAACCCACCCTATGTGCTTCACAAAACCTCCATGTACACTGTCCCACCTCAAACACCCCAACTCCACCACCGCCGCTACTCATCGCCTGCTCCCTATCGTAGCTTTCCCTCCTCGCCTCCTCCTCCACCACTCCTCCAGCTTACGCGTGGCCCTCCTGCGCCCCAGCTCCACAGAGCCAACTTCCGCACCGCCGCCCTCCTTCCCATCTCTCTCTCTACACACAATGCAAGCTCACATAGAAAGTTGTGCTCAAAATGCACTTAGATCTCCACGTCAGTTAACCTTTTTCTTTAGATTAACTTCTTTGTGGATAGTGTGTAAATTAGGTGGTTGGGAGGAATGCTTGTTACCTTTAGAAGTTTGCTCATTACAAACTTCTAAAGGTGCTTATCAAAAGAATGATTCAAAGCATTCCCATTGCTCTCTTTGACATAACATCCAGACGAGTTAACAGAAAAATTACTGTAAGCCAGTTACAATTCTAACCAATTTGATCTGCAACACCAAAGGTCACGGTAATGCAATGATTCAAAACCATTGCTGCTCTCTTTGCTCTACTTCACCTCAAAATTATCCTTACTCGAAACTAGTCAAGTGATTTCTTCTCTTTTGCATAATCCATAGTACGTCATTTCAATCTTACACATTAGCATTTATCCTTGATGATATATGCAAGATAGGCAACCTTTAATATAGCATTATAAAATCTCATGAGTGCATTTTTTTGTTGCCAAATCCCATAGTTTTTAGTTTAATCTCGGCAATGTTTAGCTTTCTGCCATAGGCAATCCTGAATGGAAAGAGCTTGAAGGAACAATGAGACTTGATCACTAGTTCCTAGTGGACTTGGTCCAAATATGTATTATATTTGTATTTTTATATTTTGCATCTCACCTACATCGTTTTGAATATCTCATAAATGACTTTGGTCAACAATGATAACTCACCCAACTCTGTAATTTTTATTTTACAATCCTGGGAGTCTTGGTGAAAGATGGTCACTCTCGACCACTTTTGTACTTATACAAATACCTAATAGTAAATACAATGTAGAGGGTACATCACGCAGAGTCACAACAATCTTCTTTAATTATTTGCATTCTTCTTTTCATAACTGTGAGCATTTTACATAGCTATTAACTGTATTAATATTAGTTAGAATCAAAACTTAAGATTAGCTACTTTTGGAGTTCTGAAATTCCAACTTCCTTCTAGCAATCCACAGCACATCAACACTCTCTTCTCCTATTAGCAGGTCAACTGCACACATGTAAACACCTAACCACTCCAACTTCTTTGTCCATTTTTCCGCATTTTTCTACCAATTTTCCCCAGTGGCACCTTCACAACCTTTATTACCACAGGCTTATTTGCCATGCTTCTGAAGGTTCCTATTGCGTCTATCATGGATTCTTGGTGCTAAAATCTTACTGTAGAACAGAATTTAGTACTGTAACACTATTTTTTGCATTCAACTTGTAACACGTGCTCTAAGTATTTCTCTAAGCCAACTCAAAGTGCACTCGCATAGACTTCAAGTGGAGTTGAAGCAAAAATTCAACCAATATGATAAGATTTCCAGTTGTGTCATCTTTGGGAGGTTGAGATACAGGTGCACTTCATCTGATGCCCCCTCTACTAAGATATCCAAGAGCAATCTGATGCCCCCTCTACTAAGATATCCAAGAGCAGTGCCATTGTCTTTTCAAGGAGTTACAAACCCTCTCCAATTTCTTCAAGTACCCTATCCATAGATGCTTAGCCTTATACATGCAAAAGGCCCTGAAGCATCGTCCCTTACTATTCGGCCACTTCCTATACCAGCATCCACTCGAATGATCACTTTCTTTTTTACAGTGGTCCCATCTACTAAGGGCACTAAAAGATAATTAGATCAGTGCCAAGGGCTCCAATTCCAAATCAGTGTAGACTCATGGGACTATCCCCACTTCCCAAAGGCCTCAACATCACTATCAATCCAAATCCCACCCCACTAGTCAAACAAGATCAGCCAAGCCCCAACAACAATCAACCACTTCTAGGTAGCAACACAATACACAGAGTCCAGACTAGATCCTTCTCTAGGTCCTCCTCTGGACAATCTTCTATCTTGAGTTTTCTCCATTCAGCCTCATATGTTAGGGGAGCTAGATCTAGCAAATCTTGCTTCCTTGACCTTTTGGGCACTCGATATTCAGGATCCATGCACAATGTACATTCTTCTTTTAGATCTGCTCTCCACTTCTAGAGTTTTAGCTCTCATGCTTTAGCTTAGATCACCACTTCACTTTATGCATCTTGCTTTTGTAGGAGCCATTTTTAAGCCCCCACTTTGTATCAACATCATTGTACTTGGCAGTCCCATTGAGTCACTTCAGTGGTGAATAATTGGACATTATTAAAATTATCTTATCTTATCTTGCCTAAGAAGAAAGTGTGCAGTGGTTATCTTATCTTATCTTATCTTATCTTGCCTAATTATCCATAGCAAAACTGAACAATTTTTGGTTCAAAGGGCATGAATTCTTTTGTCTTAATACAATGTTACATTTATCGCTTCGGCAAATATATCATTGAGTGCCTGGAATATAACTTATCGGCAATTTCAGGAACATATCAGCAAACTTAAAAACAATTAAAAAATTATTCATCGAAAAATATCAGAAAAAACAATAAAAAATATTCATAGGAAAATATCAGGAAAATATTGTTTTTAATATATTTTGCTATCTTAAGGCGATATTATCGTCAACTTGAAAATCTTGCAATATTGTTGATATTATCACACTAAATGCAACTTTGAGTCATATTACCTTAATTTTTAGCCATCACACTTTAGTCTGAATTGGCCCTTAAAGGTCTACATATTTTCAGAAATGTGAGGAGATGTTATAACCAGCGAGAGGGCATCCATCAACTATGGCTTTCCCATGCCATATCCAATTTCGGGGTCAAAAAAGCATTCCCAACTGTTATATTTCGTTATATTCTTGTTGAAAATATGGTGCTTTTCAGGCAGGTAAGGTTCCAATAAGTCATGTGCATATTTAGAAAGGAGAAATAAGTGTGTATGTGTGTGAGTGAGCATGCATGCATGTGTGTGGGAGAGAGGGGTGGGGCCATTGCAAACCAGCCTAGTTATATAATGTGATTGAAGTTTGAACCCAGTTTTCACTCTACTTTTAAATGGGAGTTATAACTTATAAGTTCAAAGAAGATGGTATTTGACAAGTCATCTCTGACATGAGTTCTTGATCCATACCTCTGTTACAGTATTATCATTGTCTTTTTAATAGGCTGGTGAGACACAAGGCTCAAGACCAAACTTCTCTTCACACTTATCAAGTCTGGGCAAGGCCTGGGATGTATGAGCACTCCTTCATTTGCATCTCAGTGGTCAAATTAAGTCTTGTGCATATTTAGAAAGGAGAAATATGTGTGCATGTGTGTGAGTGAGCATGCGTCCATGTGTGTGGGAGAGGGGGGCATTGCAAACCAACCTAGTTATATTATGTGATTGAAGTTTGAACCCAGTTTTCACTCTACTTTCAAATGGGAGTTGTAAGTTCAAAGAAGATGGTATTTGACAAGTCATCTCTAACATGACTTCTTGATCCATACCTCTGTTACAGTATTATCATTGTCTTTTTAACAGGCTGGTGAAATACAAGGTTCAAGACCAAACTTCTCTTCACACTTATCAAGTGCGGGTTCGAGCAAGGCCTGGGATGTATGAGCATTCCTTCATTTGCATCTCAGTGGTCAAATTAACTGAGGAAATTCTTCAAATTAATTACAGACACTATTTAGCCTAGTGCCCACTTGATGTATCTCTACATGAGACATGAACAAATGCATATGCACGGATGTATAGCTCCAACCTATGTTGCCAGAAACATAAAACAATAATGAAAATATGGAACGGAATGAGAAACGGAGGGTTTCGGGGACAGGAAACGTGACCTCCTCCAGATGCGCGCTTATAGTACGCATTTGAAATTGATTAGCAAAGTTCTAATGCAATGTCAATACGGTGACAGGAACAAGAACGAGAACATGCAGAGAACGAGAAACAAGTCTTTTGGTCAGGTTTCTAGTAACATAGGCTCCAAAACTACACTTCCAGCTCCAAAATGACACTTCCAGAGCGAAGTTGCAGAGATGCAAACCTCATTTTTTTGCATGAATTCTACACCCTTGAAAAAAACAACAAAGATATAGCCCCATGTGGAAACAACGTATCTATGTGTTTTGTCCGCAACTCCTGAACAATTTAACCAGTAACCCTAAACGGTGAACACCCAAACTTTCCGGATTTTATGAAAATTTGCAACAACCCGCCAGTAGTGACCCCTCACTCGCTCCCCACCTTACGCCCGCTCACTCCTACAGGCCAAACATTGCATCAAAGTCGTCCCATTTTATGCAATTTCAAGAATAGATTGCTGCTATGGGAATATCAACATGCGTTTATACATTGATCTTATTCTCCGTTTGAGGGTTTTGTTCCAGGGCTTTGTTTGAGGTTTCATGAATTTCCGTAGCACATGCACTGAATACATTAGAAAGGGGTGAAAAGAACCTGAATCCAGCCCAAGATTTCCGAAAAAGAAAAATCGAAAATTCAAAGAAACCCTCTTACAGGGTTTTACCTTTAAAGGGTTTGATGACCAATTTCTTGACGGGCTGTGGGGGTGTGGCCTTCTTTCTTGACAAATTGGCGGCCGTTGCGGAGGCCGAGGATCCTTCGTTCTTGAGATCCACCAGCATTCCTTCCTCCGAAGAAACATAATGCTGGACCCCATTCTTATCAAATGAATAAAGAACGGACTGTGACTTCGGCTTCTTCATGGCCGGACCTGTTCCACTATTATTATTATTATTGTTATTGTTCGTATTGCTGCCGCTGTTAATGCTGCTGATTGGCCTCTTTAGGTGAGACATTAATCAATATCATGCATTTCGGCTCTCGGTTCTCGGGGTTTTTCTGCAAATTAACGATACCACAAAGTGAATTTCCCCGCCAGTCGCTTCCCACCTTCGATCCCCGCCGAGCTCCTGCGAATTCGTGATGCTGTGGAGGGCAAAGCCCGATGCCGAAAAGGAAACAGGAACACAAGGTCTTAAATGGTCTTTCGGAGAATTTTGCAGTGGGAGCAACAATCGATTCTTCGCCCAAACAATAATAATCTTGGTGAGGATCGATTATATATACCAATTTACCTTGGTAAACCGAGTACATTTTGCCTCATTTCATTTGTGTTTGGCGTCCGAGGGAGCAAGCACCGTCTACAGCAGGTCAGTTGTTCCTTGGGAGGGGAGGGACCCCAAAGGTAGTGGTAAGATTCCACTATCTAACATTCAAGAGTCAATGTTGGGCTTTGGGCTCTCATGGTTTCACATTATTATTATTGTAATTAATTTATTGTGAAGTGTTTTTATATTTCTTTTTAAAAGGTTATAGGTTTAAATTAGGAGGGGTAAGGTATGTATACATTTGTAGATCTTAGTAGTTAAATCATTGAGTCTCAAAAACAAGAAGTTTTATATACCAAATTGATGTCTCGTTTGGCAGTAATCTTAAAAATAGATTATTATTATTATTATTTATTATTAGAAAGATATAAATATAAATATAGTTTTTAAATATGAAAATGTTCATATTTTGTTCATATTTTTGTCGTATTTTATAGATTGTATAATTTTATTATATCCAAAGAAAATTTATAAAAATAAGTTTTTATTATGTCTAATGAAAAATTATAAAAACAAAAGTATCTAAATTATTATGGAGCACTTTATTTATTCTAGGTTTTGGATTTTCACTGGTCGATATTTACCACCCTCAAATACCTCCATGGCATCCAAACTATGCAATTTCCATAGCTAATATATGTGATTCTAAAACTTTTAGAGATTTCCAACCGAACTCAAACAAAACAAAATGGAAAATATACTCTAAAAAGATTAAAAACCTATAATATTTAGACTACACCAATTATTAGTATTTATAATTAATTTGTTCAAATCATTATTAATTCAATATAATATTTATTATAATACTAAATTCCCTTTATGGATTTGATCATTTTTCTAAACTGAATTTAAATCTTGATTTGATTTTTCTAAACTGAATTTAAATCTTGATTTGATTTAATGGTTAATTTTTCACCAATTAAATAGTTTTATTATAATGGTAGTTACAAGGAAATGACTAGGGAGGAGAGAATGCACGCAGCAGCCAATTGCACGCAGCCTTAGTCTAAGTTTTGGAGGCAGCCAAATGCACGCAGCCTCAATTTTTTGGAGGTAGCCAATGCACGCAGCCTTCCCAGTTTTGCACGCAGATATCCCTGTTTTGCACGCAGCCTATCCTTGTTCTGCACGCAGCCTTGTCTAATAGCCTCGGATCCCTAGGCATCTGCACGGATCGGAACTGCTAAAGGAACCTGTAGCATCTGCGCAAGCGTGAGCCTGGCATAGATCGGGTCATATAGCCCTTGATCGAAGCTGACCATCGCAACAGGTGAATCAATCCTGGCGGCAGAGGTGGATATAGGAAGGATTTTGTGAAAGGATGGAGTGACATCGATCGCAAGGAAGGAGATTGGATCGTTGTTTGAGAAATCGGGATCAGAAGAAGAAATGGAGGATAAGGGAGCTACCTCTCTGTCACCTCCACTTCTGCCTAAAGTTGAAGTGTTCAAGAGATTAGTAGCCTCCCAACCGAAAAGGAAGAAGCAAGACCTCTCAAAATTCGTCAAGAGAATGGATGAAATACTGGCAGTCGCCCTCCCCCCGGAAGGACCAATGAAAGTTGCACTTTCCCTCGTAGAAAGAGCACTGGTAGGGCAGTTTACTGGATTGTGGCCCTCCCCTAAATCAACCGAGGAATGGGTTCATAAAAACTGGAGACCACTTATCTCAAATAGTGTTACTTCATATTTTCTAGGCCGAGGTTTTTTCTTGTTCGAGTTTATTTCAAAAGAAGACAAGGATCTGATATTTAGAAATGGGCCCTATTTTATGGGGCCACAATGTCTATATCTCAACACATAGACTCCGGATTTCGATCCTTTGGAGGACGTCCCAACTGCTGTTATGGTTTGGGTGAGGCTACCGAACTTGCCAGTACACTGCTGGAACAGGGAATCGTTGCAGTTTATAGGGAATACCTTAGGAAAATTCATAGATCGGGCAAATACAAAGGAGCAATATGACTGTTCACGAATCTGTGTGGAAGTGGATCTGGAAGTAGGGTTGCCTGAGGCCATCAAACTCACAGTAGGAAATTGGGCACACGTGCAGAAACTGGACTACGAACAACTATCGTTTAAATGCAGAGGGTGCCATGAGTACGGTCATTTTGCCAAGAGCTGGAAACAAAAAAGTAACCTCTGAAAAAGAGAACAAGAAAGGATGGCAACAAATCAAGAAGCCCATAAATAATTCAAAAACAGGAGCAAAAACTCGGGGAGGGGGCGAAGGGAAAGCACAACAAACAAACCTTGGGAGGTTAAGCACTACAAAAGAAAATTTAAACGAACAGGAAAACAACTTTGCAGCCTTGGGATCGACACAAGAGGAGGCTCAGGAAGGGGATCCGAAGAAATTTTCATAACAAAGCAACCCCCCATCCCTAAGGAGTCGGGATCCGACGGGAGAAGCACTAAAAAAACATGAATCTACTCTCGAGGATGAAGAACAAGACTCGGATGAATCTGGGGAGGAAGGGGAAATAGGAGACTCTCAACACACACCCTAAAGAGCGACCAACGGAAGGAAAACAACCCGCGAAAGGAGGGAACAAGAAACATACAAGGACAAACTACAAGGAAGCCAACCGACTTTATAAAAAATGCTGGCAAGAAATCAAAAGGTAACAAGAAATCAAGGTCAGGGCCCTAAAGGAGCCCTATCAATCCAAAAAAGTAAGTGATGAAGATTGTCTCCTGGAACTGCAGAGGGATGGGTAGCAAGTGGAAAGAAGGAGCAATGAAGAGATTGATTAGAACTGAAAATCCTAACATTCTTCTCATCCAGGAGACAAAAATGGAGGAGAAGGAATTTCTCCAAAGTAGCAAGAATTTATAGAATAAAGGGGGAGGACAAGCTGTCTCATCCAGGGGAGCCTCAGGTGGTTTGGGCATTCTGTGGAACGAGTCAAACTTTGTGAAGATTCAAGAAAGGCAAAATACTCATTGGAGCTTCATTCAATTTCTTCATTAAGATTCATAAAAAATTGTAAGTCTTTTTAATATTTACGCTCCAACAATTATGGGGAAAAAAACAGTGTCGGGAAACAATTAGGGAACTTGCTAATGAAATCCCTTTAGAAAACATCATTCTTGCTGGAGATTTAAATCTAACTTTAAGTCAATCTGAAAAGCATGGAGGCAACATTGTGAGGGACCATGTCAGGGAATGGGTGGAGGATCTTATTCAGGACTAAGACTTACTAGACATCAAACCAAGCAAAGGCAAATACACCTGGACTAACTAGGGAACGAGACCTGGCCACATAGCTGCTAGATTAGACTATTTTCTCAAAGCACCTTTTTGCTTCTAGGATTAGATGTCAGGTTTGATATTCTTCCCTCGAGTGATTCTGATCATAAACCTATTAAGCTGGAACTAAAAGTGCAGAAAATTTAGGCCCCATACCTTTTAGATTCAGTTCTCTTTGGGTGCATCAGGAAAATTCTTGAATCAGGTGGAAAAGGTGTGGAAGTTGCATGTTACTGGCTCTCCATTTTTTGTTTGGGAGGAAAAACTTAGAAGGGTTAAAAGAGAACTAAAGAATTGGGCCAAAGGTTTAACCTCCCCTATTGAAGAAAGAAGGACAACTCATAAAATTCTGGAAACGCATCAACTAAAAATGGAAAATGTTGACATCATAAAGGAAAATTTGAGTATGGAGGAGGGTCTGCAATCAATACTAAGCAAGGCCTGCAAACAAGAAGAGGAGTTTTGGAGGCAAAAATCTCGTAGACTCTGGCTACATGCTGGAGACAAAAGCACCTCATTTTTCCAAAAACAGGCGCAAGCTAGGAGAAATTTCAATTCGATCTCGGATGGAACTCAAAACATAACTGACTTTACCAGCATTAAAAAGGCAGCTCATCAACACTATAAATTGTTGTACACCAAAGAAGAAGACACCAGAAATAACTCATATTTGACAAATCTAGTTCCGACCAAGGCAACAGACCAAATGAATGAAAAGCTTGTTGCACCGATCAGTAGAAAGGAAATAAAGGAGGCTCTACAGACAATGGAACCTGACAAAACTCCTGGACAAGATGGCTTTACGACCCATTTCATCAAAAGCTGCGGGCAAATTGTTAAAAAATACCTCCATAGAATGGTGCTAAAATCCCAATCTTGTCACAAATTAGGAGGAAGCACGATCTCTACTTTCCTAGCACTGATTCCAAAAGAAAAGGGAGCGAAATCGTTTGACAGGTTTAAACCGATCTCACTCTGTAACATAGGTTACAAACTGATCACTAAGGTCATAACGAACCGACTAAAACTCCTTATTCCAGATTTGATTCCGGAAAACCAAGGGGGCTTTGTTAAAGGAAGGCAAATTATTGATAATTTAATAATTGTAAAGGAAGCGATACACTCCAGTCTCCAGAGAAAAGAAAAAGGTATGGCGGTGAAGCTGGACATGGCAAACACATTTGACGGAGTGAGGCATGGATTTCTGTTTGAAATTATGCTAAAATTTGGATTCGAGGCCCGTTTTATAAGCTGGATCAAGGCATGTATTGTGGAGCCTTGGATTGCCCCTCTTGTGAACAGACGAGCAGTGGACTTCTTCAAAGCTTCTCGTGGGCTTAGATAGGGATGCCCATTCTCACCCCTGCTATTTGTAATTCAAGCCTATGCGTTAAGCTTCCTTCTAGAAAAACGACTCCTTAAACAAGATATAATGGGACTTAAGCTGGCAAGAGGAGTGAAGGATCTGAACCATGTCTGTTTGCAGATGACTCCATTCTTCTGGGAGGAGCCTCTACGATGATAGCAAAAAAATTCAACGTTGATTTAGATCACTATTGCAAAGATTCAGGAAGCAGGGTTAACAAAGATAAATGCAAAGTTTATTGTTGGAACATAAGAGGTCTTGAGCTAAGCGGCATCACCATAATATTTGGGTTTAATGGAACAACGAATTGGACCTCTTTTAAATATCTAGGATTGCCAATGTTCCAGAAATCCCCATGGGGTAAATATTGGCTCCCTTTGAAAGGATCAGCATTAACGGTACAAGAGATGACAATAAATGTAAAGATGCCAACCATGTCAAAGCTACAAGGGATAAAGACAAAGAAGAAGGGAACCATGCCAAAGTGCCAAGATTGCATCGTATTATAAGCAGAAGTGAGATTGAAGAGAAGTCCATTAACATAAGTGATGAGGAGCAGATTGAAGATGAAGCTGATAAAGGAAGTGATGAGAAGGTTGTCAAATCCAAAACAAGGCCAAAAGGAAGCAAGCGGTCATGAGAATTAAGAAGACAACAACTAAAGTTGTAGAGAAGAAAAAGAGGGTCGGAGTGAAAATAAAGAAGCCATCATACGCGCAGTATAAAGTATGGCACTGACAAAAGAGTAAAAGATGGAAGTGGAGTTTTGATTGCAACAAGTGGCCTCAAGATGAGGTCGTGCTTTTGACCATTTGTATTGTAGGAATGGTAGAGATAGCTACACTGGTCGAGAAGATTGAAGGAGGGAGATTGTGATGCATGAACGGTTGGATTATTCCACACAAGGGGGTGAATCATGGGGTCATATGCAAGAGCCTTTGCACAAGGGATTGTAGTCATAAATCTCCATTTTCACAAATGGCCTGGATTCTTCGAAGGTTGCATCCTCATTTAACTTGAAAGTTGACACTCCATGAGATTGAAGGAGGGCGTACATCTTGATTTTTTTTAATGGAGTGATGGATCAAAGAAGCAACAGGGTGTAAGAATTATCGTGGAGGAGAAAGGAAAAGGCCTAGCATGGAGAGGAGATGGGTGGCATTGTGAATAGAGGAGTCATATTATTGTGGGGGGGGGGAGGGTGCACATGGAGAAAAGAGGGGTTGTAGCCCTATTAATTGACAAGCCCTTATTATTGATGGAGAGGAGGTGAATGAGAATAAGAGGAAATTGTGGATTCTAAGGAGGGAGGTCTGCTTAAAAGAGAAGAGAGGGCCGTAATAAGAAAAGGGGAAGATAAGGGTCAAAATAAAATTAAGGAACGTAAATTTCAAAGGAAGAGACCTATGTGAAGGAGAGAGGGGAGTTTGGGAAGAACCACTCAAGAAGAAAGGCATCGGGGTAAAGGAAGAAGGGCATAAGTAGCAAATGGTAAGTCACAATAATTAGAAGGGAGAAGCATGGGATTGCAAAGGAAGAAATAGGGGTTATAAGAGAATAATAGAGGAAAGTTTAAGTGAAGAACAATAGACCATATAGGTAACTAGAAAATTATGACATATAGGAAGAAGAAGATGAAGAATTCTAAGGAATTTGGTAGCAACAACACCAAGCAAGGAAACTTAAGGTGAAATCATTTTGTTTGTAGAGTTCTAGAAATGATTGTAAACATGGTTGGGACTTTGACCAGTAGGAACGAGATTTTTTGATGAAGATTGAAGTCTTTGAGCACCCAGTTGTAATTTATAGGGAAAAGAGCCCTTGAGGCCAAGTATGTAAGTTGTGATTTATTTTTCTAAAAGCTTAATGAATGGCCTATTGAGCTAGCTCTGTGAAAGGAATTTTTTTGTATGTGTTTGAATTACTAAATGTTGGATTTATTGCTCACAAAGTTGTGACTCAGTGAATGTTACGGCCTATTGTGCTCTCTAGCATTGTTTATGTATGTGGGTCAAATTTCTGATTGCAGTTTAAGAAATTTTGAGGGTGTTGTGTGAGTGTTCATTCCAATCCCTATCAATTCCTTGTTGCTATAGGGTCCGAGGCTTGTTGTTCCATGTGGTTTGTGACGTGTGTGTGTTATCCATGAAATATTTGTAGAGAGGACTAAGGCCTCTTGTCTGCATCACACTATTAATCAATACTCCATGACATTCAATTGGGAGGGATAATTAAAAGAGATCAAAGTCTAGCAAAGAGATATGAAACCATGAGTGCTTCCATGTCTTAAGATCTTATAATGTCTCAGTGAATCTGAAAGCAAATGAAGCAATTCACATTGGATTGGGAATGACATGTTTAAATGGGGAGGGACCATTTCCATCTCACCTCTCAAGGATCAATACATACTCTTCTATACATATAAAAAAGCTTGATGAAATTGAGTTTCAAGGATAAGTGGCAACATATGAAGGTGGTGAATAGATGGGCATTAAATCCCATCCAATTCCAGGTACTCTCTAACTTATCTGCTCTAGTGGTGTCATTTATCAACATTGAGGGGATGGGATGGGATCCTCCATGTGGTTTTATGCACTCAACGACTTTGAAACTTTTCCTCATTTCAGGTCCATTATTTGATGTTGAAAGCGACTTGACAAGTCTGCAAGAGAAAGTGTTACGCAGTGTGTGCCCCTTGGTTCTAGTATCAATTTGGGGCCTAGCCTATGTGCAAACTTTGGAAGACAACTTTATGGATTTAACCTATAGATAATCAATGGCTAGAAACCATGGGCTATTAGAGTGGTGTGTGATTTGTGAACATGTAAATCAATGTAGAGAGATAAGAAAATGTGAGCTCCTTGTGGATGAAATTCATGGTTGTTTATCTCTTTATGTTTGCAAATGGGAAGGGTGGAAGAAAGACCGGGAGCACAAATTTGCAGTGGAGTCTCATTGTATGCATATGTAAATAGTAGGTTCAAACTTGTAGGTGGAATCTATTTAAAGAAAGGAAATGTAATTTGAAGTTTCCATGGAAAACCATAATCAGAGGTACAAGGAACTATAAGAGAAAGTGGGTTTGTCTCAAGAGAGGATTGTGAAGTTGGAGAAAGAGGGGTGACCTTCTGTTAGGACCCAAAAATCTACAACTCCTCCCCGTGCCCCGCCTTCAACAAAACTTAATATTGGATCACTTAGGCTTGAACCAATGAAGGTAAAAGTGAAAGACATTATGCAATAGGAACGATACTTGGAAAGGAAAACAATATCAACCACCCAATCATCTAATGTCTATATCAAGCAGAAAGCCCTCGATGGGCATGATTTCTTCTAAATTTGGGTATATGTAATGTTTTGCAAAGTTGTATTTTTGTTAAGTTGGTTCATTTGGAGACATACTAGTCAAGTAGATAGTGATACACTTAGTGCAACATGGTTATCAACATGAGTAGGCAATAATTTTAAATTTGAAAGCACTCAAGACAAACTCCTAAATGTATTGCATTGTCTTACTTAACAATTGGGTTGAAGACCAATTTATATACAAAACATACTCATTTATTTTAATTTATCTTAATATGTCAACTTCGTCATGTTGTGGTCTAGCAACAACTTGTGTTTATCATCTATAAAAACATGAGTTTTCCATTCAAACAAGAACAAAATATAATAGCTTGAGTTGTGTCAGAACTATAAGTTGAGGTTGAAAGAGTGGGGGGAGAAGACACATCTTAAACTAAGTCATTAATCATCATGAAGGGTTGATGCACTATTTAACAATGTCATTTGTAGTTTGACATCAATGTCAATAGTCAATGTTGGGTTTTGATGTTTTAAGCATTGCATTGTATGCAATTGCATCATAAGTCTTATAACCAAGTTATATGATGATATGTGTAACCTATGTTATATATATATATATATATATGAACAATAAAGAGAATTGTATCTTGATTTTTACCCACAAACCTCTCTATTGTTCATATGTATGTGTGTGTATAGCATTAGCATAGTTTCATTTAACTTTTAATTTAATTTTTTATATCTTTATTTATTTTTTATATATGGGGGGGTTTGTATCTTCATTTGTTTATATCCTCCTCGATGCTTCATAGATAAGATCAATTAAGGTTGGATAATTTTATCAATGTCCGATGAATGACCACAAAAGTAGGTCAATGGGACTTGAAAATACATCAAAGGAAGCACCTATTGTTATGTTATTAACCATGGAAAAAGAGCTTAGAAAATAACTAAGAAAAGTGCAAAATGAATGCAAAGCAAAGCCATTACAAAAATATGTCAACTTCATTAGACTATGGTATAGTGACAACTTGGAGTGTGTTTAATGGTAATGACCCAAATTCAAACCATAGTAGGCATGCTCATCCCTTGCACTGTTGATGTATATGTAACTTTAGAATGTATTTCATATATGTATTCCTATAGAGATGTTATTATTCCTCTATACGGAAGTGTCGTCATTTATATTGTAAGTGTCGTAACTTATACTTGATGGGTTATTAGACCACCTTGTTGGGGTCGGCCCTGTATGAGTCATGCGGGTCAAAGGGTTATTAGACCACCCTATTGGGGGTCGGCCCAATCAACATTATGTTATGTGGTTAAGTTAAGGCCGACGTAGTAAAGGTTATTAGGCAAGTCAAGTCAAGTATAAATAGAGTGCGGGAGGCACTCTATTTCATCATTCACTTTCTCACTCATACTCTCATTGAAGAGTGGCAGACTTGTGGGGGAGGAGAATCTGCTGCTAGGAGAAGACTATCTCTTATGCTTGGGTTGTATCATTGCTCTATCTATCTTTGAGGAAGTTGTGAGGTTTTTCACCTTCTTGGCTTTCCCCGGTGAAACTCCGTGTCTCTTGTGTGCTTGCATTATTGCGTCCATGATTGATATGTTGTAGATATGCTGTACATGTTATTCTCTCAGTTAAGATCCTAGATCAGATTGAAATTTCTGAAAAACTAACATGGTATCAGAGTTATCCTGAAAGAAGGCATGGTATCAGAGCTATCCTGAAAGAAGGCATGGTATGGCATTTATGACACTTGTTGCACTTGCGAAGCTAGGGCTTGATATAGCAAAAACTAGTCATCGTAGCACTTTCGCTATAAATATATTTCGGCGAGGTTTCAGGATATAAAAATATTATAGGTTGAAGATAATATCCCCATGTACCTTGTGTCCAAAGGAAAACCTCTAATTTGTTGTAATTTGTGATTTATGATCTGTACAATATAGGGTTTCTGCCTCTTCCAGATCTCAGTCATAAACAGGTGACCTAGGCAAAAAGGTCACAACTTGGGCTAGGAAGATCCAAATGAAATTTCATAAAAAGTGACAGGTAGGGCACAAACTGTACTTTCACAGGCCGAAGGTTCAGAGGTCGAAAGTGAACCAGTGACACGTGGCACTCCGTACAAGTTCACTCTTCTATTTTATCCCATAAACAGGTCACGTTGCGACACTTGGCATAACTCTCTCTCAGAGAATCCATTTGAGGTCAGACCTATGGAGTTGGAAAGATAACAGGTCAGGATACCACGGGAAAATTTTGTAGACCCTGTAGATCTAAAATTTCGGAGTTACACCAGAAACAACCAGGTGCATATTTCTGTCAAAACATAATTGGATTTTGAGCACCTTCATTCATGGCTCCGGGAATTTAGGGCTTCAGAGAAAGTTGGAATTTTTGTAATCGGAGACCACGGCTAGATTCTCCTCATCAAAATTGAAATTTAGAGACCAAGATTAAATTTTTTGGCTGGGAAGAAGGCTGGGCTTGATCAAACCCTAGTTCGGGACTTTGATCCGAAAGGTGAAAAATTAGGGCTTCTGCAAAAATGGGAATTTTTGAAATATGTGACCATAGATGGAAGCTCCTTGGAAAAATCGAAGTTTAGAGCCTTGGATCAAACCATTTGGTTGGGTGAAGCTTTGGAAAACTCAAACCCTGATTCAGGGTCCTCCCTAGTGAATCCAGAAGATTGAAAAGCAAATTTGAGGGGTGAAACTTTGTAGTTTTCAAATTATGAGTATACCAAGTTAATCAGCACATCAAGGCGCATCTTTCTATCCTTTCAGAAGTTTGAAATTCAAAGTTTGAATTTTTAGGGTTTCCCTGACAAACCCTAATCGAGCTCCAGATCCAGTTTCTACAAATCAAGTGGATTGGGTTAATCCTATAAGAGAATGGATTGGTCACCTGCATAAGTGAAGAAGTTCATGTTTCAGAGGGAGATGAGGCTAAGACCTTACATAAGAAGATTACAAGCAATCTCGACAGGTATGACTAATCCAGGTATGTTTTTCCTATATCAAGTTAGAATCCTAACTTGTGTTAGGATCTCTTATATAAGTATACATGGCATGATTGATAATGATTATTTATGAAGTTAGAAATTTAAGTAATCAAGGGTTTATGCATATTATGTCCCTTACCTTGATTGATGATATGACTAACCAGAAGGGTCCTATGGTCAAATAAGAATATGCATGAGTAAAAGAAGTCTTCACTGAAACCTTGAATACTAATGCTTATTATCTGTGTTTGAAATGATCATGACTATACATCTTTAAGATTATTTTGTTTTGATAGTATTGAGATTATACCAATGAATGTATGATTGTGTATGAGATCTTGAGGACGACACCATGATGATACTAGCGTACACTTAAGCATGCATAGTGGTCAATGATGGATATAAGCTCAAAGACAAGTAATCCATGAAGCAAAGATCAAGAGGGAGCACACTCAAGTAGTTCTTGCAAGGAAGCAAATATTGAGAGGGAGTCCACCCTACAACCAAACAAAGTTAAGTATTTGAATTATCATTTCTTGCATACTTGTTTGTTTAAATCATATTGCTAAATGATGTATATGCTTATGTTCCTGGACTTAGGGTGTGTATTATGCATATTAGAATAATTGCATTAATGAACAATATACTACTAATATGCATGTGATAGGTAAGTGGCCTATGGCACTATACAACATTCCATTGCTACTTATCTAGAATGAAACCTCTTTGCTGACATGTTGGGAGTTGTGCACACTCTTAACAATGTTCTGGTAGAGATTGGAAGGCATCTAGAAAGTTACGGGATATGGATAAATGTTGTATTGAAAGCATTGGCTAAAATAATTGCATGACTGTATGACATATTTCTTTGTGTAAGAATTTGTTCTGAAAACTATGAGATGTTTCTAATCATGCAATTTAACTTGCTTTGTAGGAAAGATCGTATACCATCACCTACAAAAGAAGGACTACAACATTTGTTCAACAACAAAGATTATCTATTGAAGATATTGAAGTTCCCAGGATTCGGGAAGAATGCCATGATCGAGGAGTACTAGTCGATCATGAAGAATGATGTTTGGGATGCAGTCCCAAGACCTGAAGGGAAGTCTGTTGTGACTTCCAAATGGATCTATAAGATCAAGCATGCTGCAGATGGTAGCATGGAGAAATACAAAGCGAGGTTTGTAGCTCGTGGCTTCTCCTAGAAAGAGGGATTGACTATGAAGAGACTTTTGCACCTATAGGCAGGTACACTTCCATCAGATCAGTACTTACTATGGCTGCAGTGATGAAATGGAAGATACACCAGATGGATGTCAAGACAGCTTTCTTGAATGGTGTAGTCGAAGAGGAAGTGTATGTGGAGTAGCCACTCAGGTTTGAGACACATGACTGAGAGTCACATGTGTGCAAACTGAAGAAAGCCCTTTATGGTTTGAAACAAGCACCCAGGACTTGGTATGGTAGGATAGACAGCTTTCTATCCAGTTTGGGCTTTACCAAGAGTAAAGCGGATTCCAACCTTTACTACAAGGTTGAGGAAGGCAATCCAGTGATACCACCTTTGTATGTGGATGACCTGTTTGTAACAGGTGAGGATGGGTTAATTGTCGCTACCAAGAGGAAGCTTGCTGTCGAGTTCGAGATGAAGAACTTGGGGATGATGCATTATTTCCTAGGCATGGAGGTGTGGCAGAGTGCAAATGGGATCTTCCTTGGACAAGGGAAGTATGCAGTAGACATCCTGAAGAGATTCGGGATGATGGACTGCAAGGCCATGGACACACCTATGGCATTGAACCTGAAGCTTCCGTGCGATGCTTCATCTGAGCCGGTTAATGTCACTATGTATCGTCAGATGATTGATGTACCTGACGAACACGAGACCAGATATTTGCTTTGTGGTGAACACATTGAGCCAGTTCCTAACGGATCCGAGAGGTGTTCACCTGGTTGCTGTAAAGCATATTCTTAGGTACCTGAAGGGTACAATTGACTATGGGCTCAAGTATGATGCGAATCAAAAGTTTAACCTGTAGGGTTATGTTGAATTGGATTGGGCAGGCAGTGCTGCAGATAGGAAGAGCACTTCTGGGTGCTGCGTCAGTATGGGATCAGGTGTGATATCTTGGTTTAGCAGGAAGCAATCCTACGTAGCACTGAGTACAGCTGAAGCAGAGTATGTTGCAGCTTGTTCAGCTAGTTGTGAGGCACTATGGCTGAGGAAGCTACTGTCTGAGTTATTTGATCTCTCGTTGGATGCTACTGGTATGTTTTGTGACAACCAGATTTGTGTGAAGCTGTCTGAGAACCTGGTGTTCCACGACAGGTCGAAGCACATTGAAATCAAATATCACTATATCATGGATATGGTGCAGAGAGGAGTAGTGAAGCTCCTGTATGTTGCAACGGATGAGCAGGTTGCAGATGTGCTGACGAAACCACTAGCCAAAGTGAAGTTTGAGTACTTCAGAGAGAGGCTTGGTGTTCTTCAGATTGACGACACTTCGAGGAAGAAGTGATGGACATATTTGCTAGAAGCCATTCCAAGCATGGTGAGAGGAGGATCCTTCCCATGGCTGTGGATGTAAGCGCAGGATGATGAGCATCAGGATGATGCTCCAATTACTGCTTTGTATATGCATCATGTTGGATGCTTGTTATGATCAGTTGGATCATGTATATGTATATGCATCATGTTGGATGCTTTGTATGATCAGTTGGATCATGTATATGTACATGCATCATGTTGGATGCTTGTTATGACCAGTTAGATCATGTATATGTATATGCATCATGTTGGATGCTTGGACCATGTATCTGTATATGTATCAGGTGGATACGTTGTATGATCAGGTAGATCATGTATGTTGATATATATCAGGTGGATACATTGTATGATCAGGTGGATCATGTATCTGTGTATGTATCAGGTGGATACATTGTATGATCAAGTGGATCATGTATGATGATATGTATCAGGTAGATACTTGGTATGCATCAGGTGGATGCATTGTATGATCAGATGATCATGGATGACGAGCTTCAGGATGTTGCTCCAGATGACATGCATCAGGACGATGCAGTGATGATGATTAGGATGATCATGTACATCAGGATGATGTATGGTGAGTATCAGGTTGATACTTTGTGGCCGTGGACAGGTTGTGCAAGGGTAGAATGTAATGCATCAGGACGATGCAGTGATGATGATCAGGATGATCATGTACATCAGGATGATGTATGGTGAGTATCAGGTTGATACTCTATGGCTGTGGACAGGTTGTGCAAGGGTAGCATGTAATGAGTCCTGGAGATCTGGATAGGATGAAAAAGGCCTCAGATGCTCTTTAGAGATCTTGCTTGGCAAGACACTCTTTTAAGGTTTTGCTAGACCACATGTAATAAGTCCTGGAGATCTGGACAGGATGAAAAAGGCCTCAGATGCTCTTTAGAGATCTTGCTTGGCAAGACACTCTTTTAAGGTTTTGCTAGACCACATGTAATAAGTCCTGGAGATCTGGACATGATGAAAAAGGCCTCAGATGCTCTTTAGAGATCTTGCTTGGCAAGACACTCTTTTAAGGTTTTGTGGGGACCACATGTAATAAGTCCTGGAGATCTGGATAGGGTGAAAAAGGCCTCAGATGCTCTTTAGAGATCTTGCTTGGCAAGACACTCTTTTAAGGTTTTGTGGTAGGGGTCACATGTAATAAGTCTTGGAGATCTGGACAGGATGAAAAAGGCCTCATATGCTCTTTAGAGATCTTGCTTGGCAAGACACTCTTTTAAGGTTTTGTGACAGTCACATTTAATATAGCCCTGGGAGATCCGACAGGTAGAGCCATGTGCTCGTAACAGCCTATATGCTCTTGCGAGGTTTTGTGATGCACGTAATAAGTCCCAAGGATTCCACAGTATGGCCAGTGATAATGAAGACCTACAGATGGTGGGCCTACATCCAGTATGAAAAAGGATTGGCTCTGTAGAACTTCCTATGACGAGTAGATCGGGGATTGATTGAGATAACAACAACGGTGACGATGACAATGATGATGATTCGGTGACGATGATCCAGTGACAATGATCCAAAGAAGAAGACTTGTGCTAGCAGATCTGCGTTAAAAAATACCTTCCTAGTTAAGAGGGAGTGTTGATGTATATGTAACTTCAGAATGTATTTCATATATGTATTCCTATAGAGATGTTATTATTCCTCTATACGGAAGTGTTTGTATTCCTATAGAGATGTTATTATTCCTCTATACGGAAGTGTCGTCATTTATATTGTAAGTGTCGTAACTTATACTTGATGGGTTATTAGACCACCTTGTTGGGGTTGGCCCTGTATGAGTCATGTGGGTCAAAGGGTTATTAGACCACCCTATTGGGGGTCGACCCAGTCAGCATTATGTTATGTGGTTAAGTTAAGGCCGACCTATTAAAGGTTATTAGGCAAGTCAAGTCAAGTATAAATAGAGTGCGGGAGGCACTCTATTTCATCGTTCACTTTCTCACTCATACTCTCATTGAAGAGTGGCGCACTTGTGGAGGAGGAGAATCTGCTGCTAGGAGAAGACTATCTCTTATGCTTGGGTTGTATCATTGCTCTATCTATCTCTAAGGAAGTTGCAGGGTTTTTCACCTTCTTGGTTTTCCCCGGTGAAACTCTATGTCTCTTGTGTGCTTGCATTATTGTGTCCATGATTGATATGTTGTAGATACGCTGTACATGTTATTCTCTCAATTAAGATCCTAGATCAGATTGAAATTTCTGAAAAACTAACATGCACAGGGTTTTTCAGATTTGATTGTTGATTATATTGAATTTTGTTGATGCAGCCTTCGAACATATTATTCCATGGTGTTGGCAAGATAATAACAATGCATATTATTGACTTAAGTGGGTGCAAGTGTGCGAGGGTGGGTCAATCTTATTTCCAAGTTCACTATTTATAAAAACATGGGTTCCAATTTAAATAAAAACAAGCGAAGGTGTGTTGGAACTATAAGTCGAGGTTGAGAGAGTGGGAAGAGAAGACAACTCCTCAATTGAGTCACCAATCACCGTGAAGGGGTATATCATTTGGAGAGTACCCAGGGTTGACGAGGCCTCATTGTGTAGACCTTGGATGAATCCTACTGAGAACCCTAGATTGAGGAGGTCCATCACTCCTACCAATCAAGGTTGGAGGGGAGGATTCACTACTCGACGAAGCCAATATAGTAGCACTTTGCACAAAGGGGGTTTGAATCTCAACCCTCCTGTAAATTATACGTTTGTCGATCCTGTAGTGATATGTCTTTGGGTCTAGGATAGGGGATCCTTATAAATCTCGATAGATGCAAGGTTAACATGGGTGCTTAATAGATCTAGAGTGGAGATGGACTTATTTTTATAATCATGCCATTAGTGTCGAGTGAAGTAATGTGCTCTAAAGTCTATAAGGGGGGATCTGTTCTCACTGTATGTAATGCCCAAACAAAATTTTAGAAAATATTGAATTTAAAATTCACAAAATTGAATAGAAACAAAAAACTAATATTAGGAAAAAACCAATTAAAAAAAAACTCCATCTTAAACCCATATCTATCAAGTGTCCATGAGGATTTAAAAAACTAAAATGCCATGAGAATACAACGGGTTGGTGAAAGCAGGGTAATGTTATAGCCCCCACCAAGGTTTGATTCCTTTAAAAAGGTGGCTAGTTTGCTTCTGCAAGGCATTAATTAATAGATAATGAAACTACCAAGGCTATCAAGTTGAGTTTATTGTTCACATGCTAAAAAATGTATAATGTTGTCCCACCTTTTAAACATAGGGGCTAGATACTTGACACTTAATGTGGTCAAGGGAAGCTTCCCAAGACTTCTAAAAAACCCTCAAAATGCACATCCTAAAATATTATTTAACCACATTGAGGTTGTAACTAAAAATCTTTGATTCCTCTCAACACTTGATAAATCCATGAATAAAATGAATCTATATTAGTTATGGTTTTATTTCCTAGATGTTTATGATCAACACATGCAAGCAATACCCTATATGGGGTGTTAAGGAGGTAATCTAAGGAATGTGACATGTGTCAACACGGGTCCTCCATGTGACATAGTTCAATATAGGAGGCACACACCAAAAGTGCAAAGGGTAGTGATGGAAGGGATGCAAATGTTATTAGAGTGACACTTCTTGAGATTTCGCATTAACATGGGCATTGAAACTTGGAGGTGGCTAATGGATATATCAACTATGCCCAGTGTGGATGATAGTAAGCACTCTAGGTCTCACTACACAAGGGAATGAGTAGACACGTGCCATGATGGAAGCTTGAGTTGAGCTTTGGCTCTATGCCATCACCGATGTTTGGATGGTTGTTATGACCCAATGATTCCGAAAAAATTCTTTGCATTATTGTAGCTCACCATTTGTGGGCTAATAGACCTATGAAGGTGGATACTACACCAATATTCAAGGTTCATGGTGCTTACTTTGTTAAAGGATATGTCTTTTTCCACGACTTTAGGATTATTTGATGCCTGGGTTTTGTTTCAGTTCATCACTTGGGAATTTTTTTTAGGGGTATGGTGTTCATGGCTTAGGTATTATGTTTATTACTACTCAATGAAAGCTTAGTGTCTCCACCATGTCAAATTTTAAGAGTACTAGTAGAGGGCATCCATGTAAGTGTAATCAAGTTGGGATTTTCGGAGGAGGGGAGGGCTATGATAGGGAAAAGATGATTCACGCAAAGGTTATTACATAAGCTCATCATGTTCACTTCTTTGTAAAGGTTAAATGCAATGCGGCAGCTATAGAGGAAAAGATAAGGGAGAAGCACTTGGCCAAAATTCAAGTGCAAGCATCGATATAGGGCGAATGTCCTAGATCCCTGACCTTGGTCACTCCAAGACTAGAGATTCAAAATTAGAAAGTATGATTGTTAAACTAATGATATCTAGTGTTTTGAATCTTGTATTGATGATGTCTAAGATGTGGGGTGGATATTAAGGTTGACAATGCTGACCAAGCACAAAAATGAAAGAAGGAGGACAGAGCAATGGGAATGGTCCCAATGAAGCACTGCTAAGGCACAACTCCTAAGCTCCAACTTGTTCAAGTTTTTTGCTAGTTTTTTTATCTTTGTAATGTTAGTTCCTTAAAGTATAGACTTTACAACGATTTGCTCATCAAGTTCATTGTTAGTGAGTGACTTTCCTCGGGGAGAAATATATACCCTAGGACTATTTTTTTTTTACATCTACAGGCCTACTCCTTCACGGACAACTTGCAACTAACATTGGTTGTATTTTTCCCTTACATATTAATATAGAAGTATCCATATTAGCAAAAAACACATGAGTAAGCAATCATTGTTTTGCTTGAGATCTTCAATTATGCATAAACATCTCACGATGTTATGTTAGTTGTCCTTTGACTAGACCACCATGAATGGAGGAGTAATATGTATTATTCCAAAGTTGCCCAAAACTCGCCCTTGGCCCCAACCACTAATTCAAGTACCATTGTACAAATATCACATGCACAAGTGTGTCATTGTATAGACTTTAATCCTAGTTGTTGTATTGATAGTGCCTTGGTTTCATTGACCCAATGAATCATCATTAATTATACTAGTTATTGTTAGGTTTCTAATGAGTCTATAAGTTACAATTGTCATGGAGTTCCCAAAGGATCAAGGAATGACATGGGGAAGCTAAATAATGTTACAAATACCCATGAGGTTCCTCTTTGATGTATAGTTGAACTTATATTTTTTCATTGTTTGGAATAGGTTTATGTCTACTTGTAGTATTATATACATAGAGAGAGAGAGAGAGGGAGGTTATGCGTTGGGGTTTTTGCGTGTGAATGCAAATGGGATTTATTCACAGTTATGTCCTTTTGTTGTGTTTTTTTTATTCACTCCATTTGTACTTCATATTTGAAGTTGTCATGAAATTTCAATGTTACATTTATTGCATGCTCCTCTTCATTCTTGTGCAAAGGTTATATATGCCATTTACATATTAGGTTTCTCCATCCTTATCCAAGTTTCCCTACAATCTTGATGTGATCGTACATTGATATGATTCATGTGCCTAATGCTATGTCACAACAAGTATATAGATGGCCAAATGGGCACCAAGTTGGTACTTCACTACTACCCCAAGTTCTTTTGATCAAATACTCAACCTGGTGGTTTGCTTTCGGAATTCAAACATCTAGTCTTACACTTTGTACTTGTTCTTGGCAAAGGTATTGCCATTTAATGAGTTTTTCCTCTTCATAACTTATAGGACAAAATTATGATTTTAGTAATTCCTTGAGATTATCCCATTTTATCATCATGGGATTCTTACACAGTCATAACACATCTACATAACTCTCCCACCACAACAGAACATGTCCAAATATTTTTAGATGCACAAAATAAATCCTTTAGGATTCTTTTATCTAACATAGGCTAAAATAGACCTCCAGTTGTTTCAACCAACTATTGAGTTTTTTCATCATTAACTTGGCCATCATACACTAGTATTTCAAGTTTTGCTTAACCTTGAATGGAGTATATAAAGATAAAGGAAGGGTTTTGATATTACATGAATCTTCAAGCTACTCACATCTGGGTTGGTTAGTACTTTATTCCTTGTGCTCAAACCTTTTTGAGTGTTTCTCTTCATCCTCCACTACCAATAATTATGTTACCATCTCGTTCAACACAACAAGTCTCTATTTTACTTTAGTACTCTTGGCTATAGGGCCTTCCCTGTGATGTTGTTCCTCGTAAGTTCTTGTCATCTTTGGATGTTTACTTCCTTCTAGACCTTGCAATAATGTTTCTCCACTCTTCTTGTATCCACTATAGGGGTTTCCCATATAGATTGTTGACAAAATCTTATAGACTTGGGATTTGATACCAATATGATCCATAAACTATAACATATATCCTACTAAACAATTCGTCATCACAAATATTTTATTATGTTTTTATTATTCCTTTAGAATTTGGTAGATGTGATTATTGCTATTATTGTGAAAAATAACATAATTTAATAAAAACACTTACAACCATGAAAGTTCATACATAATTTTTACCTTGGAGAACCCCCCTGAAGGAAAACTCTACCAAGGGAATGACTATGTCTGCAACTTTTTAACTCTTTAAGAGTAAGAGAAATTGCATATTTTACAAAGCTACGTGAACATAAATAACTTTGCATGGGAGTCCAATTGTTACAATAATTTTTTTCTTCATTTGCCTTTATATGTGATCTTTTGTTTGGAAGCGAGATAGCTATTGTATTTCTCCTATCTTCAAGTTGTCTCTAATTGGAAGATCTCCTTCAGAGAATAACTGGAACTCTAGGAGAACCGATAAAGAAAAAATATCTTATTTTTTAATCAATCCCTAAATAATTTGAGTTATAGAGGATAACAAGGTGATAAAATGACTTGCTCCATCAATGACATCAAGCATTCCATCTTATGCCTTCTCCATTCCATTGCCTACAATGCTTATCTTTGTGTTGGTGCACAGAGTTTATTGGATCTCATGTGTGGCCCCTTGAAATCTAACTCATTCATTCATAATTGATTCAATTATGTGGAAGGCGAAATAGCTTCTCAAAGACTAAAATGATATGTCGACATTGCTAGTGTACCTCTAGCCTCTCCAGCACACTTCTAGGAAATGCATCGTCATAAAGTCTTGTAGGGGCACTTATAATTATAATTATGGCCTCTGGTCTAAGTCTAGGATGGGCTTTGACATTCAAAAAATCACATAAAATCTTCAACCAATAATTTATTTTCTCATTCTTTGAATTTTGGCAGTCATGTTCTTTGGATTTCTCTCTTATATGCTCTCTTTCTCTTTACTTCTTATTCTTCATCATTATCTGATTTCCTCCTCTAGTATGAGCCTTCTCTCCTCTTTCATGACCAAATAAAATACTTCCCCAAAATAAGGCAACTTCCATCATGAAATTTTCCATGCCTTTTCTTATTTGTACTAGTCATATACAAAAAATAGATTCAATTAATATTTTTCTTGAGATTTAGTAGATAATTTAACGGGGAATAGGCGGGATTCCATAAAAACATGCTCATACAACCTTAATTCACATGTATACATATTTCCTCTGTAATTATTTTATTTACTTGACTTGAAATTACTTAATATCGACGTTGGAGAAATAATATGGACCACAAATAGCCAAACACACACAAAAGAAAGATTGAATGAGGATTGTTGGATGGTGGAAGAACGATCCAATGAACGAGAAATGATTGGGCATTCAAGAGTGACGACATCACCCTAGAGGAAAGTCTACTTTGAAATTATTGCAAGCCATCCAATCATGGGGTCCACAATGGATCGTGTGGATCAATTGTGGAGGCAAAGTAGTTGACGAACTTTGCCTCTGCAATTCACTATGACTGCCAGATTAAGTGAGCCCGACCCAACAGTCAAGGGAAATCACGACGCTCTTGCATCATGTCTTCTTGATAAGAATAGAAATGAGCTCCTAGTCACGAGCTTGGTAGGATTATCAACAAGAAACTGAGTAAGTTGATCCAACTCCACTTTGGGTATCCATGTGGTGTCTTCCAAACCTTTATTCTTTTAGTGAACTAAATACTCTTTGGTCTTCTAGCTTCAGGTTCTTCCTACAACTCATTCATCTAGAACTTCTATGATTTCCTCTTTCTCTCCTTTAGGAATATGATCCCTCCAATATATTACATGATCATCATATTATTCGGCTATCCCCTCATGACACTCATATAAATCAACAACATTAAGAGTGGGTGAAATGTCTGATTTTGTAGGCAACTCTAAAACATAAGCATTATCATAAATTCCCTTTATAATTTTGTAAGGGATATTCTTTTTCATCTTCAATATATTACAAGTGCCCCTTGGAAATCTTTATTTTCTCAAATGTGCTAACACTAAATCTCCCTCTTTAAAGCTTTTGATTCTTCTTTTTGAATCAACTCTCTACTTGTACTTATGTACTTGTTTATGGACCTCTTTCATATGCTTTGCAAAAGCTTCTACATCTGCATTCGTTTGGCTTCTTCTAAAAAAGGGTGCCAAGTCAAACACTTGTTAAGGTTCCACCCTAACTCCCTTACTTTAGTAGTTAGTCATGTTATGTATGAGGCTATAACCTTTGAATTAGGCTAAGTAGTTAGTAGTAGACAATTAATGTAGAAAGGGTCTCTCTATTAATTAAAGCCTACTAGGTTGATCCGGATAGTGAAAAGAACGAAAGGGAAATTGGAAATTAAATGCTGTAATATAAAATAAAGAGAATCATATGGCACATAATCAACTCTTTATTGAATAAAAATAAATTTATAGAACTACATCATGAATGGGATAGATAAAGGCAAGTCCTTTACAAATGAGAGGTCCATGTATATAGTATCTACGGGGTGCCTCCTAGGATTCATGTCTCTCTATTTATATCTTTATGTTATTTTATTTATTTGTTTTAGTTTCTTCAAATACCAAGGGTTTAAGAAAACCATGGGTGGCAAAAGCTGTGCATATGGCTTTTCTCACTATTATTATTATTTTTTCACCATATACCATGGGTGTATACCATTGTTTTACCAAAACCACGGGTTTCGTGGGTGATTTGGTGAAAGAGGTGGGTGATCACCAATTTTCACTTGGATTAGTCCTCCCACCTTAGGAAGCAATGGTCCCCCTTACGTTAAGTGCCTTCATCAAATGGGGAAACTTCTATTGAATTTGGCTCTTGGTTAACCACTTGTCTTGGGGAAGAAGTTATTTTCCTTCGATGACTTGTTGGTGGGTGCCTTCCATTTGTGCATATGTGATTCAATCAAATGTAGCCTACTCAAGGTAGACAAAGTCGAGTTATTTAGGGGCCAAGTGCTCCACTACCTTTGAGGTGTCCACTAAAGGTGGAAAACATGGGCAAAGGATCTCCACATTGAAGATTGGATGCAAGCCAATGAATGGGGAACTTAATTCAAAAGAATTATTACCTACATCCTTAGTGACGGTGCAAGGCCCATATCGAAGTGGCCGAAGCTCTATATGGGGTTTAGTGAGGCGCTCTTTCTGCAAATGCAACCATACCTTATCACCAACTTGAAACTTGTGTGGAACCCGATGTTGGTCATGTCATCGTATGTACTTGGCATGGGATTTATGCAAGATTCCATGGACTTATTAGCAGATGTGCAAAATACTTTCAACAAATTTGGTTGCACAAACTGCCTTGGTCTGACACTTTATTTCCTTGTTCTCTAGAAGGTAGAGTCCATAGATTGGACAATTAGGTAAGGGAGCACTGAGCACCAAGTCAATGGAATACTTGACGAGGCAGTACAGAGACACCCTCGTAGGTGAAGAAACAATATCTTTGTGCTCCTCTACCATCTTGTTGACCTGTTTATGTTGTATAGAAAGGTCTTCAATCGGGGTTGTAGTGGTCGTGGTACGAGAGATTACTTTGCGACACTATTTTGGCAAGATCAACGAAGTGGTAGTAGTCATAACTACCTATGGTACCATGAAGAGATGACCTTCCAAAGTAACAAATGACACCGTGGGGATGAGACTGATAAACAACCTGACATTTTCACATATATGGTTGTCCTAAAAGGACATCACAAACTTCGAGTGGAGTAACATCACACGATACCTCGTTTATGAAGGGCTTGATGTTGTAGGATAGGTGGCACCGTTGGTTGACGTGGATGTCTAATCCCCGTATCAACCATCCAGTGGTGCATGATTGGGGGTCTGACATTATTGGCGGCTTCATTCTTTAACGACCTTAGTTGATATCAGGTTCTTTTAACTCCCCCCGTCAATAATGAAATGCAGTGGGGTCCCCTTTACCCACATATGTGAATGGAAGAGGTGCTCCCCCTCCTGAGGCTCCTATGGTTATCATAATTGGAAAGTTATGGCAATGATGGTAGCAATGGGTTCTACATTGATGATTTGTTTCCCTTTATTGTGATATGAATCAAAGTTCAAGCCAGGTTTTGGTTATTTTTCTTCGAGATCAACCACCAATGTCTATTTTTAGCAACATTCATTAGTGTTGTGTCATGGGATTTTGTGGAACTCACACCACCTCTTGGTGTCCTTCTTCGATTTCTAATCACCTTTCTTAGTCGGTGGATTGGATTGATTTTCTTGAAATTGACTCTTTGTGATTTGTCCTTTGTTATATGAGTTAGGGTTTCCTTTGCCATGTTCTGTTGTGGTGTATTTGCACATTCGAACTCCTGCTTACTATGCTGCTTAAATTTATGCTCAATTTTGACTATATATCGATAATAAGCTCCTAATGAGGATATGTCCAAGAAATCCATCTTTGTTTGATTGTACCTATGTAGACCATTGTGGTACTTCAAAACCAAGTGTCGCATGGAGTCTTTGATACCCAAATTTGAATGCAAGGTATGAAAAATGTTGGTGTACTTCGACAATGTTTGCTTTCTCTCATGCCACAGAGTCGTCCATCTCATGTGTTAGTCATCATAGTTTCCGATATGGTAGAAATACTCCTTGAGGGCATCAACAATGGTTACATATGTGGGTTCTCTCCCAAATGGCGTAGATTCATCCACGGTGTACCTCTCCTAGTAACCTTCCCACCAAGCTCTAACATGGGGAAGGGATTTAAAGCACGAAGGCGATCTTTTCGTTGTCGAAATTTTTTTGGACAAAATAACAACCCTCTAGCAGATTCAACCATTTTTCTACAACATCTACATCTATCTGGCATTCAAATAAGGGGATATCAAAATTGACTTGTACCTTGAAGGGCATCGCACCCCCAAAATGGTTGTTTGAGAAGATGCCTCGCTCGCCATTGGTAGTCGTGGAAGGATCTTTGATAAGTTGTCCATCATCTAGTTCCTCTGTCTTGCGAGGGATTCCTCGAGCAACATCTTAAAAGCATCCCATATTCTGTCATCTCTCTTTTCTTTCGCCATGGGAGTTTGCTTGGACTGGCGAGAGCAATTGGCCTTAAGAGAAACTAACTCTAGACCCAACTGTCTATATCTTGACCTTGTCGGGGACATGCACTGAGAATAACTAGGAGTAGACTACTTTGATACAATTGATCTGGATTATGAAAAGAACACAATGGAAAATTGGCAATTAAATACGGTAAAATGAAAGAAAGAGAATCGTATTACACAAAATTAACTCTTTATTAAATAAAAATAAATCTATAGAACCATCGTGAATGGGATAGATGAATGCATGTCCTTTACATATGAGAGACTTGTATATATAGTATTTACGATGTTCCTTCTAGGAGTCATGTCTCTCCATTATTTTATTTATTTCATTTATTTGTTTTAGTTTTTAGTTTTTCAAATACCATGGGTGGCAAAAGCTTCACTTATGGGTTTTCTCACTATAATTATTATTTTTTCACCAACTACCATGGGTGTCTATCATGGTTTTACCAAAACCAAGGGCTCCATGAGTGATTCAAGTAGTTATGGTTTTGGGATATTGAAAGCCTATTTAAAGAGTTAAGAGGTTATGGATTTCTTTGTGAATAATTATTGTATCGAAGCTCTGCTCAAAAGAAAGGTTGCCCAACCTTACGAGGGATGTGAACATTGCTTCCTAAAGTGATTATCATAATACAAGAGTTATTTCTGCAACATTTCTCTTGTGTGTTTCCTTTGATAATTTATTCTACAGTATAGTCTAATGTTTCATGCATTGTTTATCTCTATATATCTTGTTGTTTATCTAATTCGAAGAGTTAAGACCACCAACTGTGGTATCCAAGCAATTTCCTATTCCAACTCACCTCCAAAATTTTCGTATATTTTCTGAAGGTAGAGACGTGTTTTGGCATCTTGAAACAACACAGAGATTTGTCGTTCAATGGTAAACCTACGGCTGGGGAATCATACACGCAACGAATACAATTAGCACTTAGTCACATTTGTTGGACATTGTTGTAACCTTTGTCTGTGCCCCTTCGATTAGTATTGCATCAGACATCACCTATACATAGAATCTCAGTTCCACGTACCCTGTGGTATATTAGAAGTTCCCTAAGCAACTTGGAAGCAACTATAGATAATTTGATTGGTTGTCTTGTTGCTATAGTGGCATCGAGCACAACACTTAGGTTAGGAAGATTACTCTCTAGTACTTGGGTGGTCAGATAGTATGACTGAGGGCATAATTGAGCCTCCTTAGTTATAACCTTGAGAAATTTGGTTGAGTATGTAATATACTAAATATATATTACCATTATTAAATATCTTATATTAATTATTATTAATTTATAATTCGTCAACATTGAAAGGACACAATGATTAATGTGTCTCTTCATATTTTATATAAGCTCGATTCATTGTACTCATTCATATCAATTCATCAATAAAATATATATTATTTGGAATTATCCATTCCAAGTGGTATCTGATAACAACAAATAGTGTAGGGTTGTGTCTACTCTATTTTAACTGTTTTACTAAGAAGTGGTGAGCCTCTATGTCAGCATATTAAAATGATTATCACAAGTCATCAATCAGATCTACATTCATTCATCAATTAAGATAAGTAAAGCTAAGATCTAATGCCACTTTAAACATCTAAATCATGCAAGATAGGCAACATTCAAACATTCAAATGGAACAAACTTGAATCATTTCATATTAAAACAATGAAGAGATACATTCCTACACTGGATCTTGGTGTGAATCCCTCCTCCATTGCCATAAGCTTTTCTTTCTCCACCCTTGCTTTTGAAGAAATTGAGCTTCTCCTCCTTCAGAATCTTTTTCAGCATGCCTTTGCTCTTCCTTTGTGTGCTTTACAATGCCCCAAATGCCTTTCTTATATAACATTGGGAAGTGTGCTCTCAAGTTTCTCTTTTCAATATGAGATTGATCCTTTTCATTATTTTAGATCATTTTCACTCCAAAACCCACTTTTCCATAGTTTTTAGGCTTTTTTGCATAACTTAGCATACTTTAAGTACAATTCATGCATTTTAAATGCATTTCTCTTCACTTTTTGATTGGTGTAGCTTAAGTTTGGACCTTTTGTGAGCGGCTCAATCACTGAACTTGATCTCCTTAGGTTCTTGCTTTCTTCACCTAATCCTTCCATTTATGGGAGAAGTGACTAGATCGGAGAGGACTTGTCTCTGAATGTACTTGTGTTATGTCTTCATGTTGCGGACGCATAGTAAAAACGTGCTTCTTCTGTCACATGACTAAGGGTGTTAATTTGATTGTTAACAGTATCAGAGCGTTAGTTGTTGCTGTTGTGTGAAGGATCGAGTTCATGAAGATAAGGGCTATCACCATCTATGTTCTCTCAATTTGCTTACATATCCATTCTCCATTCTCCTCGCTCCCTCTCACTCCCCTCTTCATTCCCTCTTGGCCCACACATTCCATGCAACTCACCTCTCCACCATTGCTCCATTCCCATCCCACTCATCTCGCACTGCTCTCCATCTTCCTAAATCGCAGCCCTCCATTGTTCTCTCTACATTCCATGCTCCAATGTTCCCCATTTCACTTCACGCTACTCCTCACTAGTGCTCCCCATTCTCCACTCCCCACTTCGTCCTCTTCCCTCACTCCCCTATGTCACATACCCCAATTTTTGCAAAAACAAGGTAATTATTTTATTAATATTCTTGAGACATTATGTTAAATTTAATGCTAAGTAGGAATGGATGACTCAGCAGAGTCACCAGAAATGGAATGTAATTTCTGAATAATTATTATTAATAAATAGATTATGGAGACAACAGCATGGGAGAGCTGTTAAAAGAGGTTACTGGTCTAACTGGTGGATGGAACTAGGTGGAAAGACAAAAGACAAGTGGCAGCATCCTCAAACACTTCCTAAGTTGCAGGTGGCAACCTCCCTATATTTTGGGGTCATAATTCCCCAAGAAAGTGGAATCTGAGCAGGTGGCTCATTAATGACAGTTAACCCAACTAAGACCTAGGCAATCTTTTAAATAGTACTCAATGAACTAAGCTGGGGGTTCAGCATTGTTCTGGAGGGAGAATACATTCAGGTGAATTCTATTCAGGAGTCCCATTGAGGAAGTGGGAAAAATAGTAAGGAAGTGTTTTGAGTCAGGAAGTTGCAGTAACTTGGTTCCAGTGTAGCTGCTTTGGCTGAGGAAATTGTTGGCTGTACCTAGTTCCAGCCAGTTAGACCAGAGCAAGCTCGGGGGTCCTGAGAAGTGTTGTCTGGGCACTCTCCAGGAATTGGTAGGGAGGAACAGCCTCCCACTGCTGTTATTGTCTACCATTGATACAGGTTCTGCCACTTTTCCTGCTGTTATTTGATTAAATTTAAATGTAGAATGGACTATCTCATCTGTGTTTAAACAGTATTTATTTCAGTAAAGTTAGCCTCTCTGTATTGTCATTTGATAGAATTTGCAGAACTGATATATCTTAGAATTTCCCTATTATTCACACAGATCGAGTATTTGTTTTATACATAATATGTTTGTTATTATTACAGTAATAGAATACTATGGTGATTTTATATTAATTTATTTTATTAGTTAAATAAATATATATAGATTATTTATACAGTATCTATTCCTGTAAATACACTTATTAAAAACAATTAATAGGAACAGAATCATAGAAAACTATATAGTCACAGTGAATCTCTTCCTTAAATAGTTAACAGGTTTAAACCCTATTACCCAGTTCTCAATTTTTTTAGAGTTGTTCGTCAGTTGATAACCTAGCTGTTAAATCCATAAAAAACGAAACCACAGAACAGCTTACAGTTCCCTATCGAGTTCCCATATAAAAATTTTCTTTTGTTCCCTTAACTACCAACAGTAACTAGCTTTTAACTAATGAGTCATATTATGACTAATTTCAATTACTGTGTTTTAGGATTAGACCACAGGGTGCTCGAAATTACTGGCAAACATGTAAACATTGAAGAGTTGTACAAATAACCAGACAGGTAACTAAACCAAATTTCAAATGCGTGTACACTCAAACTACATTACCCCAAGATTTTTTTACATAATCATAAGTCCCAGTAAAGGCAAACATAATATTTAAATACACAACGAAACTAAAACTCACAGCACGGTTGTGTTTGCTCATCATCGAGCTATCTCCTCATTACATTACGTTTGTTCCACTTTTCTCAACAAATGAAAACCATAAAAATCAACAGTGAATCATCGCCGTAGTTTCTGAGAATTTGTTCTTATCTCGTCTGACTTTGTTTAATACAAAAGAAATAGCAATGAAAAGGTTACAACAGTCCATCTATGGCCGTAGCCTTAGTTTTCATCAAACAGGAACAGTAAATAATTATAAAAAATTTATAATAAATTCCATTTCAAACTCTTTTATTTTGTATGATAATCTAACCCGGGAACGATGTACCCATTAAATTAGAGTTATCATTTGAACCCAGCCATTGTGGGATTTTAAACTCAAACCCTACTATTAACTAATAACAAGGAGACGATTGTTATTGTATGTAAACATGAAACCAAATTTTTACAACTCGTTTCCAGCCACAACAGAATTTAAACACTTTTCAGATTTTCTTATATATTTTAACCTGGGAAAGAACCCCAACTCGCCAGGGTTAACAACATATTATTTGTCTATCACAGTAAGGGATAGTGAACCCCATCACTATCATTTAACACCCAAAACCAAAGAAAACGCAGAGAACAAATACATTGCTATCACCTACAACCGAGGTATCATTCTCTGAAGTCAACCGAGAATCTTAAAACAATCCTATAACTAAACAGTGTGTTCATTAAGAAAAACGCAGATAATACATGGCCACTTGGCAGGCCAACATTACAGTATCTATTTAACTTCTACAGGGTGGGTAAAACCCTATACATTCAGAAATACAATGATAAATAAAAGGACCCAAGGCCGTCATGACAGACCGAGCCTTAACTGTTTCTCGAAACCATGACAGGGTGTACAAACCCTAGCTACTGCTAGCAAACCCAAAGATTACATATTACCACAATCATGTCCACAAACACGACAACAACCAGTTACAAGGGAGGTCTTTCCAGACACAACCCTAGCAAAACAAAACTATCAAAGGGAGACACAGCCATGGTATAACCAGGCTTACCCGGAGGAGCCAGCGCTAGAGATGAAGCCTCGTACACCTTCAGGAGAGGTTAAAACCTGCATATTACAAGTTGACGAAGTAGAGTCAACATTTATTTTAAATATAAACAATTCTTTTCAACTGAAATCTATGAAACCATTGATAATACTTACCAGCAACTGTCGGAGGAAGCAAACCCAGTGAACAACCTGGTAGCCACGAGTTGAGCCAGTTAGAAGAACCTCATTATATTCGTAAGAAGGGTGAGCAAGATAAACTTCAAGTTTCACCTCCATTGATAGCCGGGACAGGTAACATACTGTACAAACCCTTAAGCTGTGGATGAACCAGTTTGGGGAGCACGATTAAAAACCCCATTACATGACCACCTCATGGATAAAGACAATAGGAAAACCCTGACTCTAAATCACACGAGCAATGGTGTAAGACTGTAAGTAGCATGCGACTTAAATTGATTTGTAGAAGACGCCTGTAGCAGAGTCTACAGACTTATAAACCACACGAGGAGCTTACAGACTATAAACAATACGAGGGTTAAACTACGTGACCATAGCCATAAGAAATTTACAATTTACAGTGCCCTACTGAACAAACTCAGACATGAAGGGTTTCTCTCTTACAACCCGAGCCCGAAGGCAGAGAAAATGACCAGGTAAGGGTTTCAGACAGGCTTATATATCACCAAATACACGGATGAGAGCCATCCACGTAGCCTTTAAATTATCAACTTACCATGGGTCGACTTCCTATAGTCCAGCTGCAGTTCGAATTATTGCTCATCAAATTTATATCATTGCATGGATAAAAGTCTTACTCATAGTATGAATATTCACTATGATTGGGACACAATCATCGCATAGTGTATGTCTTGAAACCAAGCCATCGTTAGTTCCTAAGGTACATATTATATATCCCCTACAATCATTTAAAAGTGATGAAGTCAACTTCAAAAGAGAGTTCCTCATAGTTATAACATTCTAAATATTACCTTGGCAATATAATTGAATACATCGTTGTTATATAAGATCTTATTACCATAATTCTTCCATCACCATTGTTAACAATCAAAGATGAGGATAATAACCTATAGTCTTGTGATGTAGTGATATAAAATCATTTATAACCCCATGCTTTGAACGTAGATTAAAAACAAGGAACAAAGATTTTGGCATGAGTTAAACTTGGTGAAATCATAAAAATTACTAAGTAGACAATGGGTCATAAATTATAAAAGAATATAATAGTATATCGCTATAGTTATCACAGCTCCAACATCACGCAAATAGTAAGTGACCACAGCCGTAGTCACAGCTAATAGTTGACAGAATATCACATAAAGCTAACGCTACGTCATGCATACAATGAAATTATTACAAACAACTTGTTCCAGTGATAGTATACAGCATTAACAAAGAGTCATGATCATAACGCAATGAATATGTCTAAGAGATTGTAATTCATCGAAACGCCTACTGATACTATCCAGAATAAGAGAAATCAGGTCATGCAGACTATCAACTATATATCAAGCATAAATTTCATGAGGATTATAGGAAAAGAACTCTACCGTCTTACACGCGACAATCGGTAATAATATTTAAATCTTCTCTGATCCTTGTAGTGCAGGGAAAAGAACTTAATGCTTTTAAAAATTAATTTACAGTGATCCATACTTTACCTGTGTACCTGTGAACAAAAGACGAATTATGCATTAGCTTGTAAGCTAAGTAAGCCAGTCAGTTATGGCTAGTTCTCCCTTTGAAGTTAAGAACAAAGAAAATCAATAACTGAAATCAAAAACTCACATCAGTAATATGACAGAATCTTTTAAACAAGATCATGATCAGTTAATTAAAATAAACAGGTCCAGGAATGCAAATTAAATAACATTTATTGTTATAATAAAAAATTTAAATTTTTCAGAAATTCCGGGTTTTGACATGTGGTATCAGAGCATGGTTCAGACACTAGGCCTTCTTATGGCTCCACTAATTTCCGCAGATCAGTGCAAATGACAATAAAAATTTTAAATTGTGTTATGTACTAACTTATAATTTCTGTTTCGTAAAGACAGAGCAGAAAATTTCTTTTCTGAATCCGACAGGCAGGTATGGAAAAGCTAGAAGAATATGCTGAACAGGAATCTCCAAACCTTGTAACGAGATAGATGTCAAGAGAACCTGAGACAGAAGAGGTAATTGCTCACACCACTGAGCTGATGCAGACCATAAAAGGTTTAAGGACAGAGATAGAAACAGTCAAGAAAGATAATGAAAGGATTTTGAAAACACAAGAGCAGCTAAATCAATTATTATTAGAAAAATTTCAGACAGAAGGAAGGAGCAAACGAACTGGATCAGAAGAAGTTAGTCATCAAAGAGGGTCAAAAAGGACGAAACCATCTAAATCTGACAGCAGTTCATCATCCGAAGAAAGAAAGGGACAACACAGTTATCACACTAGTAGTGACAGCAGTGAAGCTGAGCTGCACAACAGAAGGAGAAGGTACAGGCCTTATGAAGAGATTTCCGGGGAGTTTAAGAAGATAAAACCCCCAACTTTCAATGGAGAATCTGAAACTGGAGAAGAGGCGGAATCCTGGTTATCCGGGATGAGAAAATATTTTCAGATCTATAATTACTCAAATCAGCTGAAGGCACGAATGACCATCTACAACCTTTCTGGAAAGGCGGACATATGGTGGCAAGATCTGAAAGGGGTCAAGGGGATTAAAGAGAAAGAAGTTAATTGGAGTACTTTTAAAAGATACTTCAAGAAGAAATTTCTGTCTGAACAGTACTATGAGGAGAGGGCCAAGGAATTTTATGAACTGAAGCTAGGATCTATGACGATGAAGGACTTAAACAGTAAGTTCTTAAGTCTGTTACGGTATGTACAGTATTTTGTTGAAGAGAAACCAAAAATACAGCGGTTTCTTAGTTGTCTGCCATATCATATCAAGGACAGAATTGAATATGACAACCCCAAGACACTGGAAGAAGCTATGCGAAAAGCTAATTTCTGTTATGAACAGAATAAAAAGAAAGAGGGGATAGCCAGCTGGAAAGCCAAAAAGAACAGCAATCAGATCGAGTACAAGAGAAAGGAGTTTGCCTCCCATAAAAGTTTCAAGAATAGCAAAAACGGAAACCACTTAAATGGTAAAAGCTTTCAGGGAAACAAAAATGGAGCTGCCAATCATTCCCACAATTTCAAAAGCAGCAAGGAGGCTCCTAACAATCATGGCAACTACACCAAAAACTTTGAGCGAAAGGAACCTGTCAAGTGCTGGGAGTGTAATGGCCCACATTATGCTTCAGTTTGCCCAAATAGAAAGAAACAGATCAGCAATATTCATACTGTTCAAGATGAAATGACTGTTGGAGACTTTGCAGGGACTATGCCCCGAATCAATGCAGCATTGGAAAACCGCCAGGCTGACTACCAAACTTCCATGGTGGAAGTAGGAGGTATGATTAATAAAACCTCTGTAACTATTTTAATAGATCCGGGTGCTAGTCTTAGTTATATTTCACCCCAACCAGTAGAAAAATGTAATTTCACTGTTGAAAGATTTGATAATTCTTGGTCTGTACAACTAGCTACTGGGGCAAAAAGGAAAGTAAACTGTTATGTAAAAGAATGTATCTTAAACATGAATGAATTTAGAACTACAGTTAAACTAAACGTCTTGCCACTTGGCTCTTATGACATACTTATCGGAATGGACTGGTTGGAACAGCATAGGGTAGTTTTAAACTGTTTTGACAAAACTTTTAGATGTGTAAACAGTAATGGACAGCCTGTAACTGTCAGGGGTATTCCTAGGAAAACAATAGTTAGGCAGATTTCTGCCTTACAACTTAAAAGGGCAGTCAGAAAAGGGTGCAAGACCTATGCTGTAACTATTACAGATGAGACAGATAAAGCTGACAGCAGCAAGATAACAGTAGAGAACATCCCTGTAGTTAATGAATTTATTGATGTTTTTCCTGAGGAAATCCCAGAATTACCTCCCAAGAGGGAGCTAGACTTTACAATTGAGCTGGTACCAGGCGCTGTTCCCAGTTCAAAAGCCCCGTATCGCATGAATATTTTGGAGCTTAACGAATTGAAAACTCAGTTAAAAGAGTTAATAGACAAGAATTATATTCGACATAGTGTATCCCCTTGGGGAGCGCCAGTAATTTTCGTTAAAAAGAAGGACGGAACTATGCGACTTTGCATAGATTACCGCCAGCTGAATAAGATGACGATTAAAAATAGGTATCCGTTACCTCGTATAGATGATCTGTTTGATCAGCTACGGGGAGGTACGGTGTTCTCTAAGATCGACCCGAGGTCGGGTTATCATCAGGTGAGAATTAAAGAAGAGGACATTTTCAAAACCGCTTTTAGAACAAGGTACGGACATTACGAATTTGTCGTAATGCCATTTGGGCTTACTAATGCCCCAGCTGTCTTTATGTGCTTAATGAACAACATAATGCATAAGTACTTAGATAAATTTGTTGTCGTATTCATCGATGACATTTTAGTTTATTCTAAGAATGAGGAGGAGCATAAAGAACACTTACGTATAGTCTTACAAGAACTGAGAGAGCAGCAGCTCTTTGCGAAATTCAGTAAGTGTGATTTCTTTAAAGACGAAATCCAGTACTTAGGACATATAGTCACTAAGGAAGGGATTTCAGTTGATCCTGAAAAGATTCGGGCGATTGAAGAATGGCCAGTACCAAAAGATGTAACGGACGTTAGATCTTTCATGGGAATTACCGGTTACTACCGGAGATTTATTGAAGGCTTTTCAAAAATAGCCAACCCAATCACTTCTTTGCAAAAGAAAGGCAAGAAGTTTGATTGGAATGCGAAGTGTGAAGAAAGCTTCAAGAAACTTAAGACTTTATTGACAACTGCGCCTATTCTCAGAATAGCGGATCCAAATAAAGATTTCATAGTTTGCACCGACGCTTGTAATGATGGTTTAGGCGGAGTGCTGACTCAAGAGGGACATGTCATTGCTTATGAATCTAGGAAGCTAAAAATTCATGAAAAGAATTATGCCACCTATGACCTAGAATTAGCTGCTGTAATCCATGCTTTAAAGATGTGGCGACATCACTTAATAGGCAGAAAATTCACTTTACTGACTGATAATAAAGGTCTGAAATACCTTTTAGATCAGCCTAATTTAAATGCAAGACAAGCCAGGTGGTTGGCATTCTTAAGTGAATACGATTTTGAAATTCAACACATAAAAGGGAAGGAAAATAAGGTGGCTGATGCCTTGAGCAGAAATGCAAAGCTAAATTTTGTATCAGCTAGCAGCACTTACACCTCTGATTTAAATGAATAGCTGGCTGAAGGGATAAAATTTGATGAAAATTATCAGCATTTACAAGCTACAGCCAAAGAACAACCCACAGAAAGCGTGATAAAAGGGTATAGTTTAAATGAAGACGGATTTTTATTGTTTAAGGACAGGCTGTATGTTCCAAATGCACCTAAAGTTAAACTGTTAATTCTAGATGAAGTTCATAAAACCCCTTACTCCGGGCATCCAGGCTACCAAAAGACTGTCACCATGTTGAGAAAAGAATATTTTTGGCCTAATATGAAATCTGAAATAGCTGAGTATATAGCTAGATGTTTGGACTGCCAACAAGTGAAAACAGAACATCAACATCCAGCTGGATTGCTGCAACCTTTACCTATTCCTAGCTGGAAGTGGGAAATAATCAGCCTGGATTTCATTACGGGTTTACCCAAAAATCAACATCAGAATGATTCAATTATGGTAGTGGTAGATAAATTAAGTAAATCAGCACACTTTATTCCTGTTAAAACCACATACAAGGCTGCAAACATAGCAGATATCTTTCTAAAACAGATTTTTCGGTTACACGGTATTCCAAAAATTATTATATCAGACAGGGATCCTAAATTCACAGGGAATTTTTGGAGATCTTTGTTCAAAGGATTAAACACCACTCTGAATTTCAGCACCTCTTTCCATCCTCAGACGGACGGACAAACTGAAAGAGTTAATCAGGTATTAGAAGATCTGTTAAGGATGTATGTTAAAGATCAACCAGGTAAGTGGGAGGATTATTTACACTTAGCAGAATTTGCATACAATAACAGCTATCAATCATCAGCTAAGTTTAGTCCTTTTGAAATTCTGTATGGACGAAAATGTAACACTCCTATCTCTTGGAGTAATCCAGTAGATAGATTAGTGTTAGGACCTGATTTATTGAAAGAAATGGAACAGATTGTGAAACAAGTGCAGGAAAATTTGAAGATTGCCCAGGATCGGCAAAAGAGTCAAGCAGATTTGAAAAGAACTCCTAAAGAGTTCCAGGTAGGTGAACATGTGTTCATCAAGGTAAGGCCAAAGAAGAGCTCCCTAAGATTAGGAAGTTGTGCAAAATTAGCGCGACGTTACTGTGGTCCGTTTGAAATTTTATCTAGAATCGGTCAAGTTGCTTATCAGTTAGCATTACCACCAAATTTAAAAGTACACAATGTTTTTCATATCTCTGTTTTGAAAAAGTATGTTCATGATGCTACTCATGTTATTGACTGGAACATTGTACAGGTAGAACCAGAAGGGGAAGTTCTGGTGGAACCGGATTGTATCCTCGGGAGGAGGGAAATTACTCTGCGGAACCGCATAATTGGACAGCTGAAGGTGCAATGGAAGCACCTTAGTCCTGAAGAAGCTACCTGGGAGCTGGAAAGTAAGATGCGGGAAGCATACCCACATCTATTCCAACAGGTGGCTGAAGATGAAGAAAAAGTGACATCGAGGACGATGTTACATTTTAAGGGGATGTGTATGTCACATACCCCAATTTTTGCAAAAACAATGTAATTATTTTATTAATATTCTTGAGACATTATGTTAAATTTAATGCTAAGTAGGAATGGATGACTCAGCAGAGTCACCAGAAATGGAATGTAATTTCTGAATAATTATTATTAATAAATAGATTATGGAGACAACAGCATGGGAGAGCTGTTAAAAGAGGTTACTGGTCTAACCGGTGGATGGAACTAGGTGGAAAGACAAAAGACAAGTGGCAGCATCCTCAAACACTTCCTAAGTTGCAGGTGGCAACCTCCCTATATTTTGGGGTCATGATTCCCCAAGAAAGTGGAATCTGAGCAGGTGGCTCATTAATGACAGTTAACCCAACTAAGACCTAGGCAATCTTTTAAATAGTACTCAATGAACTAAGCTGGGGGTTCAGCATTGTTCTGGAGGGAGAATACATTCAGGTGAATGCTATTCAGGAGTCCCATTGAGGAAGTGGGAAAAACAGTAAGGAAGTGTTTTGAGTCAGGAAGTTGCAGTAACTTGGTTCCAGTGTAGCTGCTTTGGCTGAGGGAATTGTTGGCTGTACCTAGTTCCAGCCAGTTAGACCAGAGCAAGCTCGGGGGTCCTGAGAAGTGCTGTCTAGGCACTCTCCAGGAATTGGTAGGGAGGAACAGCCTCCCACTGCTGTTATTGTCTACCATTGATACAGGTTCTGCCACTTTTCCTGCTGTTATTTGATTAAATTTAAATGTAGAATGGACTATCTCATCTGTGTTTAAACAGTATTTATTTCAGTAAAGTTAGCCTCTCTGTATTGTCATTTGATAGAATTTGCAGAACTGATATATCTTAGAATTTCCCTATTATTCACACAGATCGAGTATTTGTTTTATACATAATATGTTTGTTATTATTACAGTAATAGAATACTATGGTGATTTTACATTAATTTATTTTATTAGTTAAATAAATATATATAGATTATTTATACAGTATCTATTCCTGTAAATACACTTATTAAAAACAATTAATAGGAACAGAATCATAGAAAACTATATAGTCACAGTGAATCTCTTCCTTAAATAGTTAATAGGTTTAAACCCTATTACCCAGTTCTCAATTTTTTTAGAGTTGTTCGTCAGTTGATAACCTAGCTGTTAAATCCATAAAAACGAAACCACAGAACAGCTTACAGTTCCCTATCGAGTTCCCATATAAAATTTTTCTTTTGTTCCCTTAACTACCAACAGTAACTAGCTTTTAACCACTGAGTCATATTATGACTAATTTCAATTACTGTGTTTTAGGATTAGACCACAGGGTGCTCGAAATTACTGGCAAACATGTAAACATTGAAGAGTTGTACAAATAACCAGACAGGTAACTAAACCAAATTTCAAATGCGTGTACACTCAAACTACATTACCCCAAGATTTTTTTACATAATCATAAGTCCCAGTAAAGGCAAACATAATATTTAAATACACAACGAAACTAAAACTCACAGCACGGTTGTGTTTGCTCATCATCGAGCTATCTCCTCATTACATTACGTTTGTTCCACTTTTCTCAACAAATGAAAACCATAAAAATCAACAGTGAATCATCGCCGTAGTTTCTGAGAATTTGTTCTTATCTCGTCTGACTTTGTTTAATACAAAAGAAATAGCAATGAAAAGGTTACAACAGTCCATCTATGGCCGTAGCCTTAGTTTTCATCAAACAGGAACAGTAAATAATTATAAAAATTTTATAATAAATTCCATTTCAAACTCTTTTATTTTGTATGATAATCTAACCCGGGAACGATGTACCCATTAAATTAGAGTTATCATTTGAACCCAGCCATTGTGGGATTTTAAACTCAAACCCTACTATTAACTAATAACAAGGAGACGATTGTTATTGTATGCAAACATGAAACCAAATTTTTACAACTCGTTTCCAGCCACAACAGAATTTAAACACTTTTCAGATTTTCTTATATATTTTAACCTGGGAAAGAACCCCAACTCGCCAGGGTTAACAACATATTATTTGTCTATCACAGTAAGGGATAGTGAACCCCATCACTATCATTTAACACCCAAAACCAAAGAAAACGCAGAGAACAAATACATTGCTATCACCTACAACCGAGGTATCATTCTCTGAAGTCAACCGAGAATCTTAAAACAATCCTATAACTAAACAGTGTGTTCATTAAGAAAAACGCAGATAATACATGGCCACTTGGCAGGCCAACATTACAGTATCTATTTAACTTCTACAGGGTGGGTAAAACCAAATACATTCAGAAATACAATGATAAATAAAAGGACCCAAGGCCGTCATGACAGACCGAGCCTTAACTGTTTCTCGAAACCATGACAGGGTGTACAAACCCTAGCTACTGCTAGCAAACCCAAAGATTACATATTACCACAATCATGTCCACAAACACGACAACAACCAGTTACAAGGGAGGTCTTTCCAGACACAACCCTAGCAAAACAAAACTATCAAAGGGAGACACAGCCATGGTATAACCAGGCTTACCCGGAGGAGCCAGCGCTAGAGATGAAGCCTCGTACACCTTCAGGAGAGGTTAAAACCTGCATATTACAAGTTGACGAAGTAGTGTCAACATTTATTTTAAATATAAACAATTCTTTTCAACTGAAATCTACGAAACCATTGATAATACTTACCAGCAACTGTCGGAGGAAGCAAACCCAGTGAACAACCTGGTAGCCACGAGTTGAGCCAGTTAGAAGAACCTCATTATATTCGTAAGAAGGGTGAGCAAGATAAACTTCAAGTTTCATCTCCATTGATAGCCGGGACAGGTAACATACTGTACAAACCCTTAAGCTGTGGATGAACCAGTTTGGGGAGCACGATTAAAAACCCCATTACATGACCACCTCATGGATAAAGACAATAGGAAAACCCTGACTCTAAATCACACGAGCAATGGTGTAAGACTGTAAGTAGCGTGCGACTTAAAAACACAGCGACAGCAAACGACAACCAAGATGCCCATTGATTTGTAGAAGACGCCTGTAGCAGAGTCTACAGACTTATAAACCACACGAGGAGCTTACATACTATAAACAATACGAGGGTTAAACTACGTGACCATAGCCATAAGAAATTTACAATTTACAGTGCCCTACTGAACAAACTCATACATGAAGGGTTTCTCTCTTACAACCCGAGCCCGAAGGCAGAGAAAATGACCAGGTAAGGGTTTCGGACAGGCTTATATATCACCAAATACACGGATGAGAGCCATCCACGTAGCCTTTAAATTATCAACTTACCATGGGTCGACTTCCTATAGTCCAGCTGCAGTTCGAATTATTGCTCATCAAATTTATATCATTGCATGGATAAAAGTCTTACTCATAGTATGAATATTCACTATGATTGGGACACAATCATCGCATAGTGTATGTCTTGAAACCAAGCCATCGTTAGTTCCTAAGGTACATATTATATATCCCCTACAATCATTTAAAAGTGATGAAATCAACTTCAAAAGAGAGTTCCTCATAGTTATAACATTCTAAATATTACCTTGGCAATATAATTGAATACATCGTTGTTATATAAGATCTTATTACCATAATTCTTCCATCACCATTGTTAACAATCAAAGATGAGGATAATAACCTATAGTCTTGTGATGTAGTGATATAAAATCATTTATAACCCCATGCTTTGAACGTAGATTAAAAACAAGGAACAAAGATTTTGGCATGAGTTAAACTTGGTGAAATCATAAAAATTACTAATTAGACAATGGGTCATAAATTATAAAAGAATATAATAGTATATCGCTATAGTTATCACAGCTCCAACATCACGCAAATAGTAAGTGACCACAGCCGTAGTCACATCTAATAGTTGACAGAATATCACATAAAGCTAACGCTACGTCATGCATACAATGAAATTATTACAAACAACTTGTTCCAGTGATAGTATACAGCATTAACAAAGAGTCATGATCATAACGCAATGAATATGTCTAAGAGATTGTAATTCATCGAAACGCCTACTGATACTATCCAGAATAAGAGAAATCAGGTCATGCAGACTATCAACTATATATCAAGCATAAATTTCATGAGGATTATAGGAAAATAACTCTACCGTCTTACACGCGACAATCGGTAATAATATTTAAATCTTCTCTGATCCTTGTAGTGCATGGAAAAGAACTTAATGCTTTTAAAAATTAATTTACAGTGATCCATACTTTACCTGTGTACCTGTGAACAAAAGACGAATTATGCATTAGCTTGTAAGCTAAGTAAGCCAGTCAGTTATGGCTAGTTCTCCCTTTGAAGTTAAGAACAAAGAAAATCAATAACTGAAATCAAAAACTCACATCAGTAATATGACAGAATCTTTTAAACAAGATCATGATCAGTTAATTAAAATAAACAGGTCCAGGAATGCAAATTAAATAACATTTATTGTTTTAATAAAAAATTTAAATTTTTCAGAAATTCCGGGTTTTGACACCCCTACCTCTTCCACCACATTGTGTCCCTCCTTCTATGCAATCTCCACTCACACTCCCTCCAACAATTTTGTCATTAAATCCTTCCATACCCTCACACTAGTGCCTCCCCAATGCGCTTGAGCTCCCATACCCTTGTCCTCTTATATTCTCCTCACCCACCATCGTTTCTTCCACTACTTTCCACAATCTTCCAACACCAATCTCCATATTCATATCCATACTAGTCTCCATATCACTGCCATACGCCTGCCCTATCACTGCCATTTCATTGTTCCACCCTCGCTATGTCTACTCCTATGCACTGCTCCAAACACCGTGCTCTCCTCCAAGCACTCACGCACTCCACATTGTTCCCTCCTACAATCTCTCCCCACCCACCACCGTTGCCTCCACTTCGAGTTTTATGTTGCCCTAAATTTAATAATATATTATTATTAAAAAATTTAATGATTATTATTATTTTATAACCTTTAAACACTATTAAAAAACATATATATAACCAACTTAGATCCATCTTAAACCTGGATCTATTAAAAACCAAGAGGGATCCAATTCCTCGGTGTGTAATTTTTTTATCTTAAATTTTTTACACGTTAACAAAAAATTTACCCCTTAAGAAATCTGTCCTCTCTCTGTGCTTAATAGATCTGAGTTTAAGATGGATCTATGTTGATTTTAATTTTTTTATTATGAGTCAACATGAAAAATTGTAATTACTTTTTTTATATTTATGAGTCAACATGGTAACGTTACATTACGTAACGTGACAAACATGACATCTCCCCCATACTCGGTTGTAAGCACCTCGCTACTCTCGGTGTGATAATAGGATCATTATCATTATTATTGTTATTATTATTATCATTATAATTATTATTTTTTAATAGTTAAAACCTTCATAAGCCTCTGAAACCTTCCAAAGATGAATATGAGAAATCACGAGAGAAAGATTACCAATGCTCCCGAAGATTCAATAAAAAAGAACAAGAGCGAATCCAAATCTAGAATTCTCGCCGCAATAGAAAGTTATCATTAGGACGTTCAAGTAGCCACCAAAAGACTGGATAATTTGAGGCCTCCAAAAATGCTAATAACGGTATAAGTAGTCCCCACTCATCATCACGACTATATTTTTCATCAATTACATGTTCATATTACAGTGTCATACATAAAATGAAAATTGACATCTCAAAGTTGATGACAAAGACAATCGAGACGGCACACGATGGATCAACAAAATTGAAAAATATTTTGCTTTGCATCTAATATATGATGAGGAAAACAAAATAAATATTTTGCCAATGCACCTAGACAAATCAGCTTGTGATTGGTGTTTGTGGTGGGGTTATAAATGCAGAGGAGGATCGTTGAGAGACTAGGACACCTTCAAGAAAATCTTTTTTAAACGATTTCAAGATATGGAAGAGGACGAAATCTACACCAAGATCACTCATTTACAACAAAATGGGACAGTAGACGAATATTTTAACAATCTCCTTGTGTTGCTACTCGTGCCAATGACGTATCTAAAGAGTGCCTTCTACAAATTGCCATTGGTGGGTTGAAACCAAGTATACGGAATGAGATAAAAATACTAGATGTCAAGGATGTTGAATAGACATGTCAAAAAGCTAAACTGATTGAAGAAAAAAAAACGCATATCGATCGCCTGTTTATACCCCCCCATCTAAGAACAAATGCAAAGAAGGACGATAATCTATGCCACAAGTGTATTGTTCCTAATTGGCGTCTTGGACACAAGTGTAAAAACAACAATTTCTTCTTATGTGAAAAAAATAATAATGCTGAGGAGGCTGGAAACGTATCTTCTTTGGACTCAGAAACAGATGACAACGAATCCAACAACAAGGTGACCAATGTCACTCCAATGCTCTTAGTAGGTGCAATGACTGATATCTCTCAACCCCAAACTCTCAAAATGTTTAGCTACATAAAAAATACTAAGGTGTCAGTGTTGGTTGATAGAGGAAGTACACACAATTTTATAGACTCCATGGCAACAAAACAATTAAATATATTCATCTACCTTGCCTCTAGTTTCCAAGTCTCAATACTAGGTAACAAGACTAACTCATGTGATGGAAAATGACATAAGGTAGAATTAGCCATAAATTACTACAAACTAAAATTGACTATGTACGCTATGGCAATTGGAGGGGTCAACGTTGTCTTAGGATCCCAATGGTTTTCAATGAGCTTAAGTCTACAAGAACAATTTATAAGATTCTTTGAAAACGGATGGAAGTACAAGCTTCACGGTATCAACTGGCCTCCTCCCCAAATTATGTCATCCATTAAAATGAAAAAAAAATGATTAAAAAGGGAGCTCGAACTTTTTTCTTACATTATTATTCTATGGAAGAAACTGCTAATGAAAGTCAAAATGTTGATCCAAATAAATTAGAGCAACTCCCGTGGGAACATAGTAACATCTTCTAAGACCCTCTTCGTGGCCTTCCCCGACCACATTCTAGGGATCACATCCAGTAGAGTTGATTCTAGGTTCTCCAATTAGGAAAAAATCATACAGACAATCTCATAAACATAAATCAGAGATTGAATGGTTGGTGAAAGAATGATTAGAATTAGGAGTGATTACACGTAGTAAGAGTCCCTTCTTAGCCCTAGTCATACTTGTCAAGAAAAAAGACGGATCATATAGACTTTGCATTGATTATCGAGCATTAAAACAAATTACTGTAAAGGATAACTTTCCCATCCCCTTTGTCAACGAATTAGGGCGAGCTCCATGGTGCAAAGTATTTTTTTAAGTTGAAATTAAAATCAAGATATTACCAAATCAAAATTCGAGAGGAAGATATTCCCAAAACAACTTTTTGCACCCATGAAGGCTTGTATGAATTTTGGGTCATACCTTTTGGACTATCAAATGCTCCTGCAACTTTCCAAGTTGTGATGAATGACTTATTCCGTATGTAACTGAGAAAGTTTATACTTTTCTTCTTTGATGATATCCTTGTTTACAACAAAAACTAGAGCTCTCACATCAAGTACGTAGAGATAGTACTAAAGCTCCTTGAAGAAAATAAGTTCTACGCTAACAAATCTAAATGCAGTTTTGGACAAAAGGAGATAGAGTTTTGCGGACATGTTGTTTCAACTGAAGCATTAAGGTAAAACCAAATAAAATTGCAGTAATTACTAAGTGGCATAGCCCCAAATCAATCACATCATTAAGGGGATTCCTATGTCTAGCGGGTTACTATAGAAGATTTGTTCGTATCTATGCATAGATTGTGGTGCCGCTAACATCGCTATTAAATAAGGAGGCCTTCAAATGGGATAAAGATGTTGAAGCATGCTTTGAAAAGTGTAAAACCTTAATACATACACTTCGGTTTTGGCAGCTCCAAATTTCACAAAAACATTTATCATTGAATGCGATGCTTCAGGAACAGGTGTAGGAGTCGTGCTCATGCAAGATAATCATCTCATTGCCTTTGAAAGTTGAAACTTAAAATTGCATGAGCAAACAAAATCTACCTGTGACAAAGAAATGTTGGCCATAATGCATGCCTTGATTAGGTGGAAGCAATACTTTATGGTATCTAAATTTCTCGTCAAAATAAATAACAACAGTTTGAAGTATTTCCTAACTTAGAAGAATCTTTCATCAGAACAACAAAAATGGGTGAGCAAAATCCAGGTATTTGATTTTGACATCCTTTATAAAAGGGGAAAGGAAATTTGGCGATAGACAACTTATCAAGAAAACATGAAAATGTTGCCACACTATTTGCCATTTCCGTAGTAATTCCTTAATGGATCTCATAGGTCCAAACCGAGTACATCAAAAACCCATAATTAAGGAAGCTAATAGAGGAAGTTGAAAGCAACAGGGCAACAAACTCCAAATACTCATGGGACAGAGACATATTGTGGTACAAACAAAGGATATATTTGCCTAGCTTTTCAAAATTCAAAACTCAAGTTTTAAAGGAGAACCATGATTCTCCGATGGCAAGCCATGTTGGATTTTTCAAAACATACCATAATATATGGAAATCCTTCTTTTGGAAAGGGATGAAGACTGATATTCAAAAATATGTTGTTGAATGTGATACGTGTCAGAGACAAAAGTTTGAAATAGTTGCTCCTCTGGGGCTTCTCCAATCCCTTCATATTCCAGCTCATAAATGGTTTGAAATATCAATGGATTTTATCATTGGTCTCCCTACTTTTGAAGGGGAAGATAACATATTTGTAATTGTAGATCAATTAAACAAATATGCCCATTTTATTGGGATTTCATCAAAGGCCAAAGCTAGTCAAGCTGCTGATAGCTATGTAAAAAATATATTCAAGCTCCATGGGTTTCTCAAAGTTATCGCCAGTGATAGGGACCCAAAATTTACTAGCAATTTTTGGAAGGAATTGTTCCACCAAGTTGGGACCTCATTAACTTTGAGTACCTCTTACCAACCAACAAAGTAGTATATGCATCCTTGGATGAAATTTGCAAGGAGTTGAACCTGGCATATTTTTCATCATCCCATACATCTATGACAGTCATAACATGTGGGGATGTAAATGGAACATGTGGTTTGATGGAGGGACTTCTTGTGATGATTCCACATGAGGAGCAGGATACTCACATATCTACTTATAGATTTGATTGTGATTTGTTGGTCATACCATTTGGGTTGACAAACACACCATTCCCTTACTAGTCTTGTGAGCAGCAATAGAGGCATTTAGGGTTGTTGTTTGATGCCTTCATTATCCATGGAAGGACATGGGAGTTTCACCTAAGAAAATTGGATGGGACATGTAACAATGATGTGATCCATAGGACCGACGTGTAGAGTGAACAAGAGGAGCTTCATGTTCTATTGGAGAGGCTCACAGAGGTTCCAATAGGCATTGCGAGTGATGAACTTCCAATTTGGTGGTGGGATCCTAGCATCCTTTAGAGTGATATAGTGTTTTCGATGACAGTGATGATCGGAGGGGTGCAACATAGGCAATGGGATCGTGGAATCACTTGGTTTAGCAGCTGGCACAGGAGGTGGAGCCATCCATCTCTTTCAAGAGCCTATCCATGTAGAGCATATGATTCGTTTCCTAAGTGGGAGCCTGTATGAGAGATGGATACCATGTTTTACTACACAATGGCTTGGGAGAATATAGGAGGCTATTTGTGTTGATACTATGCAGTGCATAGGAGGATATAGTAGGCACTCTACATTTCTTGAGTTCAATTGGGAGCTTGACATCATTTTTGGACTTAGTTGTTTCAGTTGGGTTGATGATAGGATAGTAGGGGAGATGGAGCTATATCTTGAGGGGATGATTAGAGTTAATGAGTAGCCCATATTCATGACCAATGATTAGGACATACTTCCTTTGTCAATATTAAGGGTCAAGTATGGCAGTGGGATTGTAGACCTCACTTAGATGCCTATGCAAGCCACTATCCATGGTAGTAGATTATGTTTTTACATATTTTTCAGTTTCGAGATCCAGGAGAGGAGGATGCAGACAGAGTATGACAGTGGGATGGTTATGATTAGAGTGGCGCAATGGAAGCATGGCGGTCCCTTTCTGAGATTAGATGGCGATATGGGACTTATAGTACTAGACATATTTTTAGCAGCAGACCCGAAGGTGAGAGTCAGTTTTGGATTTCATATGATGAGATTCTTAGTGGACCAATCTATTAGGGAGTTGTGTGAGTGGTTGTAGTGTAGATTTACTCTTCTTGTTGGCAGTGGTCAGAAGGATTCCTATGTCAGTACCTTGTACGACCATACATTGAGCAGAGTATACTTCACCTCCTTTCGATTGGGTTGGAACCATGATATCATTTTCAACCTTAGTGTCGTTCAGTTTGTGGGATATAGAGTCAATGACTTTATCCATTTGAAATTGTAGCCTTATAAACAATCATCACTAAGGGAGGAAGTAGAGAAATTATTGTGCATAAGTTGGGGAAGGAGAACATGCACTATCGCACTGGATTTAAATTGCTTAAGGACAAGCAATCTTGGGCAGGCAGGACTATCACGTCCCCAAATTTTTACTATGGACCACTCCATTACACTAGGGGATGCAATGGCCATAGTCACTTGGAAAAGTTTATGAGAAATTATTAAGGTGGTGATGCGGGCCATAAATTTGCAATGTAGAAGGTCTAATATTTGTGATTAATGCAACATTAGACAAAATTGGACAAGGAGGGCACATAAGAGGGTGAATTGGGCCTCACATGAGTTGTAACTCTCGTCCATGGTGTAAGGAATGTTGTTATGAAGGCATCTTATGAATTTGCAACTCCTTGGGCTAAAAATAGCCAGTAATGGCGCACTTGTGGAAGTCTAACTCCCAAAGGAAATCTATGGCACTCTATGATAGCCTATGACATGGTGCATGTCGTAAATTTAGCCAAGGAGGGCGTTAGAGGATAGAGTGGGCCCACATGATAATGTAAATCCCCAATGTTAGCTCTCCAAGAAACTACCTAGGGTTATAAGCTAGGTATGCCTGGTAACTTAAGAAATTATCTTTTTTGTGTCTTTTGAAAAGGTGGATCGATGGGACAACTCAATCCGAGTATGGCATTCAGACATTCAGCATGATAAACAAATGAAACAGTGCTCTCAAGAGTTGATTAATCAGCATATAACTTCAAAGATGGATGAAGAAAAGGAATGTAACCAAACCAGTACAGAGTAGGGTTCGAGAGACATTCAAGAAACTAATACCAGGCTATGAGCTGAACAATGGAAAAGAAACCATTCAAAGCTAGACAACACAGATAATAGTGAAAGGAAAATGGAAAGCTGACATCAAAACTGAAAGAAACCTGTGATCTGTATTAGCATAAAGAAAACTCAGTACAATAGCAGATTACTCTCTCCAAAATCGAACCCTTCAATCGTCTTAGTTTTCAGGCTTTATAGCCTTTACAAAGCAGTTCCCAGATCCTAAAAGCATGGATCTGTTTAATTAACTAAAAGATTAACTAGAACAGTAAATGCAGAAAGATAGGGAATGATCCCTAAAATCATGGAAAAGATGAGATGTGGATCTCCTTTCATAGCTCGGTGGTTGGTGAAGAGAAGCTGGCATCCCAAGGCTCGGTGGGGCTGAGTTTGGTACATGCAGATTCGACCTAGCTGACGTGGCACTTGAACTTAGAGCTGTTTCCTCAAAAAGATGCTTAAAATCAGCTAAAACGCCCCCCTGACTTAGATCTCGCTCAAAAGCCTCAAGATATTGATAAGATAATTCATGATCCATCTCTTTTGACTGGCTTTTCGCCACTTCAGCTAATAAATCCGCGATCTGGGCGAAATTTGAGAGAATCTGTGAAAACAGGCTTTCGGCAGCTAAGCCTGCTGCCTGTTTCACGTGTTAGCTGCCGAAAGCTGGCCTTTTCGGCAGCTAATGAGCGCTGTGGTGGCCCGCCTAAGCTGCCGAAAGCCTGTAGATTTCCAAAAAAAACTGCCTTTGGCAAAAATCGATTTTCTCAGCCGTCCGATGTCCGTTTTGCATGTTTAAATAGTCGATTTTGATCTACAGAACATAAGCTATCCATTGGTGCTTTTAGATTTGGATTTGGAGCTCGGGAAGGCCATCGAAATTGCCCCGCAACATCACACGATTTCAGCAGAAAATATTCCTCCAATTTCCATTTACTGCTATGTGCAATAATTATTTTTTGCCAATTCCTTGACAATTCTGCTGCTTTTAGTCCTTTAGCTTTACTGTTCAGGATATAGCTGGTAGTATTTTTCCAGAGCACAATATTTTTTAAATTTACACATGGAAACATTTTCGGCAAATAAATCATTCTGGCAAACCAAATTAGCTGATGAAACTGGCCTGTTTCGGCAGTTAAGTAAACTTCCACAGACTTAGTTAACTGCCGAAAACTGAGATTTTGAATTTTGAAGGCCATGACTTATAGAAATAAAGATTTTTACCCATTCTGTCATCCAAAATGACGGTGGTCAATTTGGGAGATAACACCCAAAAATCAAGGTAAGCCTCTCTAATTTGAATTGCCAAGGAAGATGAAGGTATGATTTGGTCAAATAACATTAGAGATAATTGAGTTCCAAGGTATCATTCTCTCATGAATATAACATTTATTAATATTTTGTGAGAGATGGTCCATATAATAATTCTGATTCGTTCCGACCATTTATATTAAAGACAAATTGGTCAAATTCTTTCTATCTCCCTCTGTTATACACATTCATAACATTGACGATCTGGTGTAAATAAGCTAGTATGGTCCCTCAGGAGTAGCTTGTTTCAGATTTGGAGCATTTCATGTAACAAGTTTGTATGGTCCTGGGATGAATTATAGAATGAGGGGGAAAGGGTTCAATGTACTCTATAAAAAGGATGCATGCCTCTTGGGAAGGGATTTTGGACATTTTGATTTTCAATAGGAGATATATTGTGGCTTTTTGAACTTGGGAGATGAGCCCCTTACTATCTTGGGATATGTTCCCCTTGCAATTGTAAAATGGTTTAAGTGGTGAAATATTCCACCCTAGCTGGTAGAGGGGAGGATATGTCCATGTTCTGTAGCTTATTCAAGTTCATGTTGGTGTGTTTGAGTTCCAGTCAGTAGCAGTGTAGATTTATGGTGTTTTTGGGAGTGTAGTGTTTTGTGGTGGTTTCTACTTGACGACGGAACATCTGTGGTTGTTCAGATCTCAGGGAGACTAATCTAATGGTTGTATATCACTCATATCTGATGGAGGGGGAATCGTAAGTGGTATATCTACAAAGTAGGGTCGAAATCTTGCTTGTTGAGAGCGCAACAATGGAAATAAATCACTCATTTGGAGCAGTAACTCCCTCTCTTTTCTTTGTGGTTACGTAGAAGCCATATCTAATCTCTTTGAAACATATATTTCTTTGTGTTTCGAGGTGTTATAGCATCCATTAATGTACTATTTTGTAATTTCCCCATCCAAATAAATCACACGAAGAGAAATTTCCACCAATCTACTAGTTCCCTGGGTTGGGGTGGAAACATTTAGACTTGGAATAAGGGAGCTATAAGACCCCAAATGGACATTAGATTTATAAATATACATTAAAGGGGATAAATAAATAATAATAATAAGAAAATAAGGTGGCACTTGGTCATGAGGGCGCATAGGTGGTGTGGGACCCACACAAGGTAAGATTATCCATGCCACATGGCATCCCGTTCTCACCCATTCGAATCCAAGGTGGAGTCTAACGTTCTTGGGGGAGTTGTAGAGGCATTATTTATGGCATGAATCAAGGAGGGTTGAATTAGAGTGGAAGAGTAACTCCCATGCAAGAGAAAGAGGCATCTTAGAAGTATTGCGACACTTAGAGCTAGATTCCCTAACCTCTTTGATAACAATGATGAAGATTCTATGACACTTATGACAAAGATCATACATGATTGCTGACATCTGACCTATATGACATGTCAGGGCTAAAAATATCCTCCAATAGGGAACATAAGGGGAGTTATGGCATCCAAGATTCCCCCCATTTGAATTGATGGAAGAGGAGGGCTAGGAAGCGTTGGACAAGTGGCACTCATGGGAATCTCTCCCTAATTCGAGTTGGGATGAAGCTCTTGGAGGGAATTAGAGCCATGGATGCCTGGGGAGGTTAATAAAAGACAAGAAGAAAAAAGGAGACCAGCTTTTGATCATATATCATTTGGAAAAATTTGGAGAGCTTAGCTTGTCCTTGCACGGTGGATGTTCATCCTCCCTACCTTAGAACCACTTTCGAGGGTGGAGGATTCCAATCCTAGTTGGTTGATGGAGAGGCCATTCAGACCTCTCAACATAGCTTCATGGATATGTTTTGGTTCAGGTTCAAACTCCAACTGAGTTCAAGTTCATCTTCTCTCATTCTTCTTTATGCCTGTTCTACTATCTTTCTCTCAATGCCATGTAAATGTGCAAGGGCACACTTCTTGTTGCATATAGTTAGTGGAGGATTGTTGTTTCAAATTCATGGACATGTTAGTTGCTGCATATCTCTGTAATAATTATATCATGAGAGCTACAACTCGAACCACCATGTATTTCAAGTGATTCGAGCCATTTCCCCATAACATTTGCATAGTGAATTTGGAATGATGTTGTATCTGTTTTGTAACAGAGTTTGATGAGGTATTTATCCATGTTATGAGTTGTATATGAAGTTAATTTGATGTCCCAAATGATGTTTGCAGACCCATTAAGTGTCACTATGGTTTATGATTAAATTTGAGACTCCTTGTCCACCATTTTCACCGCAAATCCTAGACTATAGAAGTTGTTGTTCATTGGGGTACCTATTCGACCCTGAAACCAAATCTAATGTTGCACACATATTGTCCATAATGTTCTCTAACAGAGCCAAGTCCCATACCAATAATTAGTGAAAGGTCGTATAGTGTTTGGAAAAGCATTTAATGGAAGACCTAGGGGGGATTTCCACTTCTGAAATTAACTAGTCTCGTCCCGAAACTTCCTTCCTTGCAAATTGCAGAACATGGATGGGAATATTATTTGTTTTGGTGTCTGGTAGATGTGTTAATGTGTCCTATTCCTTATCAAGAACTTCCTCCCAAAATTCGAAAGCATTTGGAGGTGTTTGGAACTAGTTGTAAACTACAACCCTAGAGTCAAACCAAGGTGAACCCAAGCATTTTCCTTTGGAGGGATATTACATCTTTGATAGTGTCCCTCTTATAATAAAAATCACAGTGTTTTTCCTCATATGTTGTTCAATATTCACGCACGAGTTGATCTATGAGTAAATCTGTAAATGTGATGGTGTAATCTTAATGTTCTATGTGTAAATATTTCATAAGAGCCTCTGGTGTATGTTAATAATCCATTTATCTTGATTAGAGTGTGTTTGGGAGCATTTGGGTTGTGTTTGGAAGTTCTACAGTTGTGGGTGTTCTCAAATATTGTACCGGTGTTAAGGGGGTCAAAACTCATCTTTTCGTTTGACTATTTCCGAGTGTTTATGGGTTGTGAGACCTATTCCATTGCATCGGGAGTGCCATTTATAGTAGGAAACACTTTTTATTTCACCCAAAAAGGTTTCTGTATGCTCGAGATATGATCATTTTACCGGTCAGTTAAACTGTACAATCATACTTGTGCACCCTCATATAGAAATGTTTGTGTAATCTGTGTTTCAGTGTTCAAAGCTTATGTATGTGAGTCATTTAGCCGAGTTAGGGTGTATTTGGTTTGAGTTGAGGATGCTTGGAAGAAATTCAAGTGAGTTAGGATCTATTTGGAAAGAGTTGGAAACCTAGTGTTTTCCGTGGCCAACCTCGAACTAGTGTCCCTAGTTTTAAATCTACTGTGTCTCTTTGGTGATTGTGTTGAAGTTAATTTCTCTTATTTTTTGGATCAGGGATATTACGAAGGTATCTGGGATATATAATATCTGATTGAACATATTACAGTGGTTTGAAAGTATACCTTGTTTCCTGCACCATAATAGTCATATTCCAGTAATCATATAAAAGCCATCATGGTTGAAGAAATTTGAGAGTCAATTGAACCTTTGTTGGAAATTTGGAGTTAATGTGCCTAGTTTTCGAATTGGGTACATTACACTCACTCCATGCCTTATCGTGTTTCACCACACCCTAGACACTGAATTTGGTACACCACAACAAGCACCGTAAAATCATTGTATTAATTGGCAATGGAATCACCCACAATTTCAAAGGAGAGTGGCTAACGAAACTCAATCCTATGTTAGGACCATATCCAATTTTCAAATTATGATAGAAATGGGGGTACAATGAAATGTGGTGGTCACTATGAAAACATGAAACACCAAATGTGTGACTACCATCTCAACACACTGTATATCAACTTTGCCAAGGAAGGACACACAGATCCTCTCAAAGGGCTTACTCCAGGTTCTCTGGAAATTATCTTCTCCCACTGTATGGAGAGGTTAATGAAGAAAGATCACTTTGGTAACATTAAACAATTAAATGCCATCCAAGTCATGGAAACATCCACACTGGACATTTACCTTGATTTGTAGCTGGTTCTCTCCAAACATCAACACGTTTTTGAAACACCCAAGGATTTACCGTTGTCCCTTGGGGAGCATGACCAGACCATGGTATGCTACTATTTCCAAGTAGAAAGCCTCCCAATGTATGCCCTTATCAACACGCTTTTTCCCAAAGCAATGAAATATAAAAGATCATTTAGGAGCTATTGGAGGCTGGCATCATTCGTCTTTTTTTTTTAAATATAAATGAGAATTGTATTTATATAAAAATAAACAAGACGAAGAGATTATGGGTCATCATCACCAAACCAAACCCAAATAAGAGTTGGGCATGATAAATCCTAGGGGAACAAGTATTCCATTAGTTCTATCTGATAGTCCAAAATCCATAAGAGTTATATACTATTGCCTTTTACATAATAGATTTTGACAAGATGGCTACATAAGTAGAAGCAAAAAAACATATATAACTATGGAAAAAAAAGGGCTGTAAAAACACATCATTCCTGGTCCTGGTTTCCCACTTCACCCTATTGCATGACGATATCTTCTTCCATGGAGGAGTTACCTTCTTGTTGCGCATGGCCGCTCAGTTCTTCATCCTGCCCTTCCAGTTCCGTCTGCACTTCGCTTAAGATTTCCTTTAGCTGAACAAAGCAACTCTCATTTTGTTCATTACCAATCATAATATGCTCCTACTACTGGAATTTTGTCTCTGTGATAACCTTCCGCAGTTCCTCATGCCTTGCAGAACAAAGCCTCTCCATTCCATTCACCACTTGACTTATGTACTTTGTTTCTCCCACCTGAACCCGAATACTACTCTCAATCTCCTCCACATGAGAGTCCAAGCATGCAATATCTACTGAGATCCACCCGTTCTCCTCCAACGCCACTTTTGCAACCTCAAAGACACGTCGCAAAATCTTCTTGTTATCCACCAATGTGCTTTTCAAATCCTTAATCTCGTCCATGGGTTTCTCCATAGCTCTGTTCGAGAAGTTGAGACTATGCCTTCCGAAGCTGGCTTCCCAATATTCCTCTCGGTCTCTAAGCATGAAACCCCTAAAGCAACATTCCAAAGACAGACAACTAATGCAAGGCATCTCGAATCCATATGTTTTGATAGGATGCAGAGCATGCAAAGGAAATTCCCAGTCCTTTCGGTGGCCTTTCTTTAATGCTATCACGTAGGCAATCAAACAAACCATTCGTTCGAGGGTTGTGGACTTAAATAAACGATAATATGAGCCTTTAAAGAACACCATCCAATGGTTCAACCTTCCACCTTTATGCTGGCATGCCTTGCCTCTACAGGCACCATTGATCCGTCATCTTGAGGAAATGTGCTTGCCACCATAGATCCACTTCAACTTAGCCTTTAACCCGGATGGATTACTCCTCCATTTGATTACCATGAAGGTCTAATCGCCTATGTTTAAATGCAAGGTATCCATTTAAAGGATGGATTTGATTAATAATTTAGAATTTATCCTTGCCCTAACTTGGAGCCTTTATTAGCCATGGAATCAACTTAGCTATTGTTCTGGTGCTTGATGTGAAAGAACTGAACCTCGGTGATGTCTAAGATATAGGCCAATATTCTCTTATGGACCCTCTCTACTTTTTTTTTTCCCGACTATATATTATGCATCTTTTCAATGACAATCCAGGAGTCTCCGAAAATTCATAGGAATTTATTTTTAGATTTTCCATTGCTTCGACACCTTGCATCAAAGTTGCCCATATAGCTTGATTATTTGTCCTCTTACCCAATCCCCAAGCATAGGAATGTAATTTTTTTCCTCTGAGAACACCCGCTCCCGCACCTGCCTCCCCTGGATTGTCCTTTGAGGCACATCAAAGAATAACGCCAGAATGTTTTGTTCCTTCTGCCACTGAATAAATTCAACAGAGCGAAGATCAATAGCCCTGAACTGAACCCTAGGTGTACTTTTGGACTAGAGGGAGCCTATACCAATGTATTTCAATGCTGAAGATAACTCAAAGGAAGAAAGAAGGCAATGTTGCTACTTGCTTAACTACGCAACCCTGAGCTAAAATAAATTCCTTCATTTGAATTCTTACTTTCCAAGCAGTTCTATTATGAGGGTCTGCCACTTTTCCTTCGAATATCGTCGTGTTCCTTGACAACCAGATTTGTTAAGTAATGTATTTTGGCAATGCATTCCATAAATTTAACAAATATTTCTTTTCCGCCAAGGATCCAAGACATTAGTGGCTCCATCCTCTAAAAAATCCAACACCCTGATTAGGGAGATTGAGGTTTATTGTAAGTTCCTTTATTGATTCTCCCCACACCTTCCTGGAGAAAGAGCACTTCGTAAACATGTTCCTAACGGATTCTTCCTTGCTTTTGCATAGGACGCATCTGTTAGGGCCTTCTATCCCCCTTTTCCTTAAATTTTAAGTTGCACGGATTTTCTGATGAACTAACAACCAAGAAAAATAATTTAATTAAGGAGGGCAATCCATTTTCCATACCTTTTTTTAGATTCCAGAATGGGAAGGAGAGGGAAAATCGAGGAGCAGTTTGTTGTATCCTTCTTTCACACAATGTCTACCTCTTGAACCCCATCCTTGCAAGTCCCACTCTTGTCTACTTAAAGGAGATTTCCCATTCAAACTGAGGAGAATAACATTAAATGTTTCATGCATATGATCAAGGACTTCAAGTCTTTTCCAATCCTTCTAACCCCCATTTTCATTCCAAACAAAGAGGTCATAGAGCTTGATTATTTATTCTTCCAGTAACCATTCCCCGATTCCTGAAATATCCTCTCTTTCTTTCAGAGGGGTTGATTCAAGATCTTATACTCCCAAATATCTACTCTTTTTCCATTTCCAATAAACCAATGGATATTTTCCCTAATAATCTTGGAGGCATCTTTACAGAGACCCCAAATATTTTATCCTTGCACTGTGAGTTCCCTATCTAGACAGTGAAGTATGCTCCTTTTCATATATTTTTTAATTATCATCTCTTTCCACCATTCTTTCCCACTTGTTGCAAGTCACTAGATAATCTTATCCCCCATTGCGATGTTCATCAACCTTGGTTCCCTGATGGCTATTCCTCCTTGCCCTTTCTCACTACAAACAGTTTCCCATTTCACAAGATGGATTTTTTTGCCTCCATCTTGCCACCCTGCCAGAAAAAGCTTCTGATCTCTTTGCTTATCCTGTTCATTACCCCTATAGGAGAAAAGACGATGGAGCAAAGATAAATATGCATAGAATTGAGAATATATTTTATCAAATTGATTTTCCCAACTAGATTCAACCATTTGACACCCCAGGACTGCACTTTTTCTTTATTTTTTTAATAACATATCCCAAATGTCGGTCTTGCTTTTATTGGAAAGAGAGATGGGAATTCCCATGTACTTAAAGGAGGACCAATTTCCAACCACCTTGAAGCCAAGAATCCTTGAGATTTTCAGATTTAAAAGGGGAGGATAATTCCAGGTATGTACACAACATTTCTTTGCATTAGTTACCCCCCCTGAAGCATTGAGGAAGGAGGACAAGGTACTGGAGAAATTCCTTGAAAAGATTTTCGAAGAACTCCCAGAAGAATAGTGTCATCGGTGAATTGCGTGTGACTGGAAGATCTAACACCCCTAGAGATCAGTATCCTCGGGAGGTATCCGTTTTCAATTTGCCCGTTGAAGTTCCTACTCAAGGTTTCATCTACAATAATGTACACAAAGGGGGATAGCGGGCACCCTTGACGAAGGCCCCTATAATCTCTAAAGAAATTAGTGGGTCTGCCATTTATTAAAGGAGAAATCCATAGACTCTTGATGCAAGCACTGATCCAATTTATAAAGGAGTCTGAGAAGCCAAATCTCCTTAGTACTCTAAAGAGGAAGTTGTGCCCAATTCTATCAAAGGCATTTGTCATAGCAAGTTTAATAGACATTCCCTTTTCCTTCCTTCGATAACTTGAGTGAATAACTTCTTGTACTATAATTATATTATCAATTATCCACCTGACAACAACAAACCCACCGTTGATTCTCTAATATAAGATTGGGAAGAATCTTCTTGAACCGGCTAGCTATAATTTTTGTCAAAATATTGTATAAAGCGTTGCACAAGGATATAGGACTAAATATTTCGAGAGAGATAGGATTTTTCTCCTTTGGAATCAAGGCAATGAAGGAGGAGTCCCCCCCCCCATTTTATCCCTTCCTATAGAGCAATTGAGCATTTGCAAAGATCAACCCTTATGATGTTCCAAAAATTTCTGTAGAAGCTAGTGGAGAAGCCATCTGGGCCCGGGGGCCTTATCCGGTCGGAGAGACCAAACCATGGCCCTAGCCTCCTCTTATGAAATTCGGTTTAGTAGAGTCTCATTCTCCTCATCAGAAACCAACTTAGGGATTATCTCACAGAGGGAGGCTTCCATTACCTCATCATCTTCGCCTTCTTCCCTATACAAGGCTTGAAAGTGCTTAAAAGCTTCTTCCTTTATTTGATGTATCGAGGATAATTTCTGGCCTCTGTCATTTTCTAATTCAAAATTTGTGTTTCTCCTCATCCTCTCTTTGTATTGGTTATGCAAGTACTTCGTATTTTTACCTCCATCCTTGAGCCAAAGACACCTTGAATTTATTCTCCATTCTTCCTCTTCCTTATTTTCTAGCTTCTGAATTTTTCTTCCAACTCTTGCTCTTTCTTCATAAAATCCTCTATGATTTCGCTGCTTTCCATTTCTTCTTGCAACTTTTCCATATCTTTGTGCACACTTCGTTTCTCTTGCCCTAAATCCAATAACGTATTAGCCCAGACCTTAAGAGCACACTTAATGGATTTTAACTTGGCCTCCCAATTGGAGCTAGGAGTTCCTTGTATGTGGGACTTCCACACCTTCCTTATAATTCTTAGGACTTTCTCTTCTCTAGTCCAAGGAGAAAGGAATTTGAAGGGAAGAGGACCCATTTTCTTATGATTCAAAAATTCTAAAAGGATGGGTTTATGATCTAAAACAAAAGACGACATGATATTTGAAGAAGGAATACTACTTTATAACATAAATAATATACTTACCAAAAATCTGTCAAGCCTTGCTGCTATATGGCCAGGGCCGACTCTACGATTGTTCCATGTGAAATTTCCTTTTATTTGATTGATGTTGGTGTGGTCCCAAGAGGCTTGCATCTCCTCTGACAACTCTCCAAAAGGGTCCCTAACCTTCAACCCCTCGTCATTCATAAGGGGATATCATTACATTAAAATCTCTAGCAACAATGCTCCTATGATGCAAATCCAACTCTTTGAGGTCCTCCAAGGAATGCCAAAAGTACTTCTTTTTATGGTGAAGAGTTGGCCCATACACATTACAGACCTTGATCTTCTCATTTTCTTCAACGTCTTCAAGTTCTACCGTCATCCAGGTTTGGTTCCTCCATTCCAGACATGGAAAATCTCCTCTTATCCCACCAGGTGGTGATACCCCCCGAGTTCCCTGCTGCACGAATTGAAATCCCTTGTCCATTTTTCCATAACTTCTTCATTGCTTGTGAACTTTCCCCCGCATTCATCTTTGTCTCCTGGATAAAAAATGATGGAGAGATTTTCATTTCTTATCATATTCTTGATTGCTTGTGTCTTTGTTTTCCCACCTAACCCTCTCCAATTCCAGTAGACAATTCTCATTACGTCTTAAGTATGTGAGGCGGGGGTTTTACCTTCAGATTCTTTCCTACCACCATATGTTTTTTGCCAAAGGATGATAGAATCTTGGTGTGTTGATACAGGCTGGTTTGCTTCCCTTCTGCTTTCTCTTTCTCCGCATGTTCTTCCCTGTGTGTCTTGTTTGGTTTCCTTCCCTTCTTACCTGGAGGTTCTTTCCCTTCTTCTTTGTATTATGATGTATCTTCCTGCGAAGTCTTGGATCTGGACCTTGTGACCGACCCTAATGCCCTTGATCTTAATTCAACAACTATCTTCTCTAGGAGAATGAATACACAGTTCTCTTATTGATTTATTTAAATAATCACAGTTTGTTCCTATGCTGACCTTTTTGGAGTTTCTTTCCTAATCTCACCTTCCTCATCAGGCTCTGGTTCTTGATTATCGAGGGCCTGGAACCTATTTTTAGGTTGATTCTGCCTCAGAGCTTGTTATAATTTTAATACTATAAGGATGGTTGAGTTAGATCTTCAAACAATTCACATTATATCACAATAACCATATACAATAGGATCAATGAAAGATAGACAAGCACAACATAAAACAAGAGTACACAACAATTTATCCTGGGAAACCCTCTTGGGGAAGAAAACCCAACAAACTTCTTCAGTATGGATTCATTAGAAAGTACAATGTCAATCTTGTACAATAACCCAAGAATCAGATACCTTCAATGCAGCTACTCTTTCTCCCAGGCAAACTTGACCTTCTCTCTCTACTAGTGTGAACTAGCTTCAGTGAGTGATGTGCCAAATGAGTTGGGCGCCGCTCTTATTTATGCTAGTTATAACATGACCTTTTTACCTAACTGGGCCGACTGGACTGGGGAAGTTTTGCCCATTGTTTGGGGCAGACTACCCATTGTTTGGGGCAGTTTGCCCACTGGGATGACTTGTTTATTTTACTTTATTTATTTTAGGAATTATACATGATTAAATACAATATGAATATTCCTCGAAGGAAGTATAATAAAAATACAATAATAACATCTTCCGAAGTTACATTCTTCAACACTCCCTCTTAACAAGGAAGGTATTGTTCCCACGTTATCATCATCATCACTATTGCTGCATCTCTGTAGTTTGACCAATGACTTTTGACATCTCTTGAATCTATACATCACTAGAAGTTCTGTACGAGCAAGCCATCAAGTGGGTCCAGCCCAAGAGCCCTCACTACGTTGCCACGACGACCACCTGCGTCACCACACTACGTGTTCAGATCATCTTGTGAGTATAGCCTAGGAACCCAAATTACGTTACCAAAGTGACTACCCGCTAGCACGTCATATCTGATTATGTGGAGACCAGCCCGGGACCACAAATTACGTCACCTAGTGACCACATGCATCTTCGCACATCTCGACAACACAAAACTCGTGAGTATAGCTTAGGAGCACAAATTACGTCTCCAAGTGACTACCTGCTATCAAGTCACATCATGTGGAGAACAACCTAGGACCACGAATTACATCACCTAGTGACCACCTGCATCTTCGCACATGTCGTGTGTGCCCAACATGGCACCAACAATCAGAAGACTCAATTACGTCACCAATGTGACTACCTACTGCAATCTCGTGAGAGTAGTCTAAGAGCCCTCATTACGTCACCGAAGTGACCACCCACTACCACATCACCTATAGTGGAGACTAGCCAAGGAGCACAAATTACATCACTATGTGACTACTTGCATCTCACGTGTGCTATGTTTCTCATCCCTCCCTCTTTTGAGGATCATCGATCTGGACAACTCCAAGCTTTTACCTAACAGAGGCTTAGCCAACACATCAACTATCTGCTCATCTGTTGCCACATATTGAAGCCTCACTGCTCCTTTCTGCACCATATCCCTGATATAGTGGTAAGTGATCTCAATGTGCGTCATGAAACACTGGGTTCTCAGACAACTTGACACAACTCTGGTTGTCATAGAAAATACAAGTTACCTCTAACTTGAGATCAAACAATCCTGCAAGTAACTACTAAAGCCACACTGCTTCACAGTTAGTTGAACAAGCTGCCATGTACTCTGCTTCAGGTGTGCTGAGTGCCACACTCGTATGCTTCCTACTGAACCATGAGATCACATTTGATCCCAAACTGAAGCAACATCCTGTAGTGCTCTCCCCGTCTGTGGCACTACCGGGCCAATCTGCATCAACATAATCCTAGAGGTTAATCTTTCGATCTGTCGCATATATGATCCCATAATCAATCATACCCCTCAGGTACCTCAACACATGCTTTGATCCAATCAAGTGAACACGTTTCGGGTCTATCATGTACTGACTCAATGTGTTCACCACAAAGCATATATCTAGCCTCGTGTTTGTTAAGTACATCAATGAACCAATCATCTATTTGTATACTGGGGCATCCACTATCTCTGAAGAATCGCACAACTTCAAATTTGATGCCATTGTCGTGGCCATGGCCTTACAATCCATCATCCCGAATCTCTTTAGGATCTCTATTGCATATTTTCCTTGGCTAAGGAAAATCTCTTTTGGATTTTGCCACACCTCGAGACTTGAGAAGTAGTGCATCATACCCAGGTCTTTCATCTTGAATTCTACGGCAAGTTTAATCTTCGTTTCTATAATGAGATTCTCGTCACCTGTCAGGAACATATCATCTACATACAAAAGTAGTATCACTGGTTTTCTATCCTCAACCTTGAAGTAAAGCTTGGAATATGCTTTACTCTTGGTAAAGCCCAAGCTCGTTAGAAATCCGTCAATCCCATCGTACCACGTCCTGGGTGCCTATTTCAAACCGTACAAGGCCTTCTTCAAGTTGCACACATGTGCCTGCTTGTCATGTGTCTCAAATCCCAGTGGTTGCTCCACATACACTTCTTCTTCTACTGCACCATTTAGGAAAGTTGGCTTTACATCCATCAGGTGTACCTTCCACTTCATCACTACAACTATCGCAAGTATATATCTAATCGAAGTGTATCTTGCTACAGGAGCACATGTATCGTCATAATCGACTCCCTCTTTCTAAGAGAAACCATGAACCTTGCCCTGTAATTCTATAGTATGCTTGAGTTTGTAAATGTACTTGAACAAGTCTTATCATCCTTCTCTTGTAGGTCATAACACGTGATTTTTCCTACAAGTCAAATTCAGTGGTATGATTAGTAACATTTCATAGTCATCAAACCATATTGATATTTTAATGGCAAGTTCATAATTCACACAATTATGTAACAATGCATTTTAGCTAATGCCTCAACCCAACACTCATCCATATCCCGTATACACGGGGTAACTATCTAGATGCTGACCATCTCTACAAGAACATACTATTAAGAGTGTGCACTGCTCTCAACATGTTAGCAAAGAGGTTTCATCCTATACTAGCTCCATCAAGGACTCATGGGATGTTTTGCAATACTATAGGCCACTTACTCATAACATGCACTACATGAGCCTACTACTAGTCAATCTTAGTCATATATAAACGCATAAAAGAAAACTATGTCACATATCTACATGTAATTTTTATGAGCAACATTCTTCAAAATACTCAGGAATTCAAATGATAGTAAATACTTATATTTCATGTGTTTTGTAGTCTCCCTCTTAGTTTTTGCCTCCTTGTAGAAGTTACTGGAATTTCTGGAAGCGTACTCTGCTCTATCATCTGATTTTGAAGACCTTGATCTTCTTCTTCATCTAGTCTGGAACTTTATGAAGTCTTCATCCTTGGTCCTCATGTACTAGATTCAAGATCTTATTTTGCTTGGAAACAGATTCTTCACATCCTTTACATACACTGACATGTTTTGTCTGGATCTCGGTTATACTAGTCACCATTTTTCTTACGATCGGTAAAGCCTTGTAGTGTATATATATGAAATCCTTATGTGCCACAGTTCATTTGGTTCCATAGTGTCATGAACCAATGTTTTAGATGGTTGGCCTTTTAATTTGTACGAGCCTCCCTCTTACTCTCCAGTTACTATTGTATCATCCAAAGTTTTACTTGTGATTGCTAAACTCAAGACATATCACTTGAGGAATCTTTCCTTGCTTTCTTCTCGATTGGTTCATCATCTTCTCCAGCATGAACACGATGCCTCTTCTTCTTTCCTTTCTTGTTGTCGCCTTTTATTTTTGGGTAATCTCTTGCAAGGTATCATTTTTCATCACAAGTGTAACATTTGTAATTTGAGTAGTACTTAAGAGGTCTATGATTCTTTTCGAATCTTTTAGGATTTTTGTGAGAGTGTTCTTCTTTCTTGGTTTTTTCCTTCTTTGTATGAACTACTAAGGCTTGATTATCTTCTTCGCCCATCTTCTCTTCTCTGCCTTCCTCTTTAGTACAATTCTCCCATAGCCTACTAAATTTGGTGAGCTTCCTTCTAGATCAAATTCCTTAAAGGAATGATCCCTATGATCTTAGGAGACCATTCAATGTAGTCATCACCAATTCTGCTTCTTTAACATGTTCTCCAATAGCTTCTAATTGTTTTTTGATTTGGGAGACTCTTGTGAAATAAGATTGGATACTTTATGAGTTATGCATCTTCACACCCTTATGTTGAGTTCTCAAGGTTATCTTCCTATTAATTTTTTTCCCTTCACATAGTCTCCTCAATGCATCAAACATCTCCTTAGAAGTCTTCAATGATGAAATATGGGGGATCAAGTGATCCTTGATGGAGTCAACAATGATCCTTTTGGCCCTAACCAAATTATTCTTGTGTTAAGAATTGTCTTCATCTCCCTCTGGCTCTGCAACTTCCACCTTAGCATAGTTGTCCAAATCATTCTCTTCTAGAGTGTGCAATACTCTATACTTCCAGGCTCAGAATTTATCAACCCCTTCATGCTTATCCTCAAGCTTGGTATTTTTTTTCATCTTGATCAAATGAGAACTTCAAATGGAAATAAAGATAATAGTACTTACCAATCAAGATGCTCCAACCAAGTGATTGCTTCAATGCCTTCTGAAATCTGTTACCTGGTTGACCTAGGGTTTGTCAGAAAAACCCTAATTTTCCAACTTTGGAATCTTGCAAATCCGAGTTGGGAAACATACGCCTCCCTAAAGCGAGTTGAGCAAACCCCTCCTTTATTCAAATATGTGGACATAAGTATGAAAAATATGATGCCCTAGTTTTCCCGAGTAGTAGTGATAGGATCAAAATTCAAAATTCTTGGATTTGGAAACTTCCTCCACAGAAAAATGCACCCTCAGGGAGAGTTGCTATGTCCTCCTTTTCAGGATAATCTAAAGTGAAAACCCTTTGGAAGAAGAAAACCTAATTTTCACTTTCGACAGTTTAAGCTGCATAAAGTCTTCTTTCAAGCCAACTATGAAACCATGTTAGAATTTTAATACTATAAAGATGGTTATGTTAGATCTTCAAACAATTTTTATATTATCATAATAACCATATGCAATAGGATCACTGAAAGATCCTCTTGCATATGGTTATGTTGTGCTTGTCTATCTTTCTCTTGCATATGGTTATGTTGTGCTTGTCTATCTTTCAGTGATCCTATTGCATATGGTTATTATGATAATAACCATATGCAATAAGATCTTTCATAGGATCATTGAAAGATCTTATTCTTGGGTTTTCTATCTTATAAGAAGTTTTGTACTTTTGACGAATCTATGAAAGAGTACTTCTTCAATATAGATTCGTCACAACTACAATGTCAATCTAAGAGCAAGGTCTCTTTCACACAAAGATCCCAAGAATAATATAAGATAGAAAACCCAAGAATAAGATGTCTTCAATGCAGCTACTCTTTATCCCAAGCGAACTTGCTCTTCTCTCTCTACTCATGCGAACTTGCTTGAGTGAATGATGTGCCAAATGAGCTAGGTGCCACTCTTATTTCTACTAGTTATAACATGACCTTTTTACCTATATGGGCCGACATGTTCTTCCCTAACCGGGACGACTTGACTGGGGCAATTTTTCCCATTGTTTGGGGCAGCTTACCCACTTGGCCGACTTGTCTATTTTACTTGATTTCTTTTAGTATTTTTACATGATCAAATATAATATGAATATTCCTTGAAAGAAGTACAATAAAAATACAATAAGAATATCTTCCAAAGTTACATTCTTCAACAGAGCTTTCCTTCCCCTTTTTGAAGTCGTATTCCATTCTCCTTCCCCATTGGCTTCTTCCTCCCGATCTCTTCTCTTGGTGCATTTCTTGGCGAAATGCCCATATTCATGACAAACCTATTGAAATTTGGTTGATCTTTGATGTTTAATTATTTTAGATGCAGAGACTTGAAGCAATGAGGCAATTCAATCCATGAAATTCATACAACCATAACACAAGATATACCTTGGGGAAATTCCTCGAAATTATGAGAACAAAACCCCCAACAATTCTTCTCAGTATAATATAATGGATAGCAAAGAATGCTTTCTTTTACAACATAGCAGATTGCTTTCGAAAGATAAGAGATCACCAAACTTCTTGGTGAAGATACGAAAGCAATAGAGAAGAGAGATCAATCGGATGTGTGCCCAGCACAACAATAACAAGCACGAACAATACCCTGCACAAAGAGAAGTGCCTTTCCTTCAATGGAGAAGAGAATTTGCTTCACACTGGATTCAACAATCACGTATATCATATTTATACATTCTTCTCTTCTATTTTTAATTTATAACTTCAGGATAAACTCGCCCTCAAACTGGATGTATTAATCTTGCATGGAGTGGTGCGCCCCACTTCTCATGCAGTGCTTCATCTCACTAAGCTGTCACTTAGGATGAACTTTCCTATTAACTGAAAGCTTGCCCACTTAGTTAGGTGGCTAACTTAAGTGTCGACATTCAAGTGTCACAACTCACGTGTCATCTTTTAGTTTAACATAAGTGTCGTGATGCAATAACACTTAGTTAACTAGATCTTCTTTGTTGTCATTTAGTTAACTCTCTTTAATTGAAGTGTTGTCTTTTAGTTTAACTAAAGTGAAAATACTTTAATTAACTAGTCCCTTTTATTTAACACTTAGTTAACTGAAATCATGTTGATTGATTTACTTGAAGTGACCACTGTGAGTTCGTTAGTTAACTGAGACATATCTTTAACTGATGTTTTAACTTAAGCATTGATACTTAACTGAAGCTTTATAACTGAAGCTTTAATCATTCAAGTTCTCTTTAAATAGTTGACGTGTCTACATGGGCAATTTCGAATTCTCTTGATCTCTATGCTTTATCTTTTATTTCTCTATCTCTTACCGCATGTTCAATATGTGCTAACTTTAATTATCCATCACATTACATTATACTAAGAAGAACTATCGGATGATGTGATCATATGCTAAAGTAATTCACTTTAGAGGTGATCAATCTCTAAAGGAGACTTAATAGCAATATGGTGATCATAGTTAATAATACATCACACAACATTAAATGCTTTTAACAAGTAAAGGATGACGTTTATACGGAAGGTCCACCTCTATACGGGAGGTCCATCTCATGGATAATTTTATATGGAAGGTTCACATGATAATCATGACTTGATACACACAAGTTCGAAGCCTTGTCCAACAAGACTTTACAACATCATTACTTTGATCAATTACCTCTATACGGGAGGAATAACCTTTACATGGAAGGCAATCAAAGTGCTCACCTCTATACGGGAGGAATAACCTTTACATGGAAGGCAATCAAAGTGCTCACCTCTATACGGGAGGATCAATATTGACTACGCAAGATTGGTTTAGAGAATGTCTCATGATGTTGTATATTTAACAAAACCTTGCACTTAAAGGGGATTTGCTTGCAATCTACTTTTTGGATGTGTTTCCATCCGTCCATTGATAGATTTATCTCCTCCGGAAGGCCTTTTTCCAAGTCTACCTCGACACAAATTCTAGCACATGAAAAAAGAGGGGGCTTCGGCTCAACCCTGTCAATATACTTGCCAAGGGTATTACCAATTGCTTTGAGGTCCTCACCCCCCAAACAATGCAAGGGAAGGTGGGGAACCTTGACCCAAATGGGAACGACTAAAGGGATTCCTTTTTCTAGATTAAATGAGGTTCCATTGATTCAGGTACATGCCTCTTGGACCCATGAAATATGGTCCACTCCTAAAAATCAAATCCTTGTATTCTTTATGCTCAAACAAAAAAATGTATAAACCCTTACCGCAGAAGTTTTGTATTACTTCTCCTTTTATAAACGACCTTCAGTTCTTATTTAGCCATGTTTCAATAGACTTCAGGGAGGGCGAAATACCTGTGAAGGGACTAACCAAACCCCTTTCAGAGACGACTACAATCTTGTTCCTTGAGGAGGCGGAGGAGAGCTTAACTTCAGGATCCGCTTCCAGCTTAACAAATCTAGAATCCAGGTATTTTTTCATATTTTGAAGTTGTAGCGATAGCAAAGGAAATTATGCGATAAAAGTGGACATCAAAGGAAGCAGCCTCCCCCGGTGCAAAGGCCATAGGAGAAGCCATGACAGGCTCAAAGTTCAGAGAGGAGGAAACCCTCGGCTAGTAGCAGTAGTTGTTGGTGGCATCATTCGTCTTAACACCAACCCCTATTCCTTTTTTTTATAGGAATGAATAATGGTTTTTGTATTAAAATATGGGGAAGCCCTGAGATTACATAGTAAAATTGGCCTTCCGACCGCTTATCCAAAAATTCACTAGATTACAAAAAACTTTTAGAGTTGTATGCTTACATCACTTGAAAATTCTGCTACAATTCTAAATCCTATGTTTACTTCTATAAATACTAAAAAACTAAAACATAGTTTACTTGCATTAGAAACATGACGCTTAACTACCATTTAGTTTCTATCTTTGCTTGAAATTTAGTTGTAGGGAACATTGTGTCGGAGGTTGAGCCATCTTCTAGAGGCTTGCTTTCCTGTTGCAGTTTCACTTCGGCCAACTGCGTTTCTAAGTTGGTTATCCATTTCTCCAACTCCTCATGAAGACTCCTATGTTATTCCAATTTGGTTTTTAGAGCCTCCACCTGGTACAACTTTTCCTCTTTTTCCAACAATCGTTCATGCTACTCCTCGAGTTTCCAGTGCCCTATTTCCTATTCAGCTCATGGAAGTTCTCCCACAAAGCTCTAACAAAGCCACCTAGGTGTCGATTGCTTGCTTTAAGCCTTTGAAAGCCATGTGGGAGACAACAAACTCCTTCGTCCCTCCAATCCGCTTCTGCCATGGTTACCTTGCTTTGCCCGCTAATCCTACACCTTATATCATTGTGTCTCTCTCTTCTCTCAGGAAATTGAAGTTTATCACTCAAACTGAGGCTGTTCTCCAACCACCCATCTTGAAACTCATAGTTGTTGGACCCAATTCAGAGTGGATTATATCTATTCATGCCACCACAAGTCATGATTATAGCCATCTCAATGACAGTACTTACATAGATATACGGGGAGCTTCCTAGAACACGTGGACCATATGTGGGAATGAATGCCATGTTTGAATTCTTCTTCGCAAACAAGACCTTTGGATCAAGCCTCTTCTAGGAATGATTTATTACCTCGTGGTTTTGTCTCGTTTCTCTCCAATCGCCCCTAGTTGGCCTTTCTTCCTTGTTACACATGTCGCCATTGCTATGCCCATGTTGATGGCGAGAATCCAACTTGTGCTCCCACTTGGATTGGGTCGCGCTTTGTGCCTCGGGTCATAATGGGTCCACTTCTTCATATTGTGAAGCTTAAATTTTCCAACTAGAACCTTTGGGTTTTGAGCCTCAAGGGATCGGTTCTCTTCTTGCATTCACATTATTAATTTTGAGAATCCCTGTTGGGAGGGTTGAGGCCTGAATTGTCATTCTAACGACATCTTGGTTATCCTCCCTCGTAATGTAATAAAATTGATGTTGATCAAGCTTCTCTATTAGTTTTTTAGTTCGATCAAAGATTCTTGCAACCTAAATATTTGAAGAACTGGTTTGAGAGATGAAGTCTCATATGATTATGGATGAGTCTCCTAGGATTACTACATCTCGAATCCCTCTATTTAAGAGGGTTTTTACTCCTTGAAAGAGAGACAAGGCTTCAATGATGTTGCTAGATGTTTCCTCAAGTCCCCATGCCTATTTCTCATGTGAATTTCCTTTAGAGTTAAGGATAACCCCTCCCACTCCTGTCGCCCCTAGTACCAACCCTTATTCCTCACCAATGGTTATGGTCTTAAAAAAAGAGGAACTCGGTGCATGTGTTCATGATTAACAATAAAATTCCCATTCCAGTCATTTATGATCTCCTGGATGAGCTTCATGGAGCACAGTTCTTCACTAAACTTGAAATTCATTCCAACTACCACTAAATATATATGAAAGGAGAAAAATTTCCTGGAAATATTTTTGCACCCATGAAAATCATTATGAGTTCTTAGTCATGCCTTTTGGCCTTTACAATGCTCCATCCACCTTTTAAAGCCTCATGAACATGATTTTTCAACCTTTCCTCTACAATTTTATGCTGGTTTTCTTTGACGACATCTTGATCTACGACACCACGTGGGAAGGCCACTTGGAGCATGTTGATCATGCCTTGCAATTACTCCAGTATAATTGATTATTCATGAAGAGTTCCAAATATGCTTTTTGGGTCACCGAGGTTGAATAGTTGGGTCACATTGTGAGTCGGGAGGCAGTGAGGATAGACCCAAAGAAATTGGTGCGGCTATGCAAGATTGGCCATGCCCCAAAACTCTCACGAGTTTGTGAGGGTTCCTTGGATTTACTGACTACTTGATAAAATTAGTGAAATTTATGGAAAAATTGTAGCTCCCTTAACATCATTCCTAGAAAAGAATTCCTTTTTTCTAGAGTGAGGAAGCTGAGCGGGTCTTCCTTGCCTTAAAAGTTGTCATGTGCACTACTCTAGTCTTACCAATGCTTGATTACACTAAAACTTTTGTCTTAGAATGTGATGCCTCAAGCCATGGTCTTGGTGCTCTATTGTTGTAAGAAATTGGATGTCCTTTGGCCTTCACCAGTAAGTAGTTATGTGATATAAATTTGGGTAAATCTACATATGGAAAAGAGATGATTGCCATCCTTCATATAGATGAGACATGACACCATTATTTAATAGGGAGGCGCTTCTAGATCAAGACCGACCATCATAGGTTAAAATATTCTATTGAACAAAGGTTGTCCTCTTCAGAGCAAAATTAGTGGATTACTAAAATGTTGGGGTATGATTGTGAGATTATATATAAGAAGGGTCAAGAAAATGTGGTGTCTAATGCGTTGTCTAGGAAATATGAAGATAAGAGCATTGTCTTTGCCTTATAGTTACTAGTTATAGGTTGGCTCAAGGAAGTGCATCAATAATGGATGGCCAATGACCCAATAGTGCAACTCATCCAATTGCATCAGGATGATTTGAGCCCTCCTACAGGGTATACATGGCACCAAAATACAATGTGCTATAAAGATCACATTTTTCTGACACTAAATTCAACCTTAAAACAAAGAATCTTAGAGGAATTACATTCATCATCGGGAATAGGTCACTCGGGATTTCATAAAACCTATGAACAAATTAAGCGATCATTCGTTGGGAAGGTATGAAACTCGACATCTAGAATTTTGTTGCAACACGTGATACTTTCCAACGACACAAGGGAGAAATGCTGAAGTCATCGAGGGCCTTACAATCACTTCCAATCCCGACACATCTCTGGACTAATAAATCCATGGGGCTTTCTAGTGCTGGTAATAAATCAATCATAATGGTGGTTGTAGATCATCTTTCCAAATATGCCCACTTTTATGCCTTGTCGCACACTTTTACATCATAAGTAGTTGCTCAAATGTTCATGGATCATATTTTTAAATTACATGGCATGCCGATTTCCACTATCTCTGATCGGGACTCTACCTTCACAACCAACTTTTGGCATGATTTATTTAAACTTTAGGATACTCAGTTGAAACTCAATAAGACCTAATACCCACAAATAGATGCCTAAACAAAAGTGGTAAATAATTTTTTGGAAACTTACTTGAGATACTTTGCTTCCAAAAAGCCACATCAATTGGACATAATGGCTTCCTCTTGCAAAATGGTGGTATAATACCACTTATAATTGAGATACCAAAATGACACCCCATGAAGCGGTATACAGTGAAAAACCCTTGTTCATGGATTCATATTTACCAGGTACTCCTGGAGTACATGTAATGGATAAGCACACTTAAGCACAAGTTGGATATGGATCAAAATATAATGAAACAATAGGTGGATCAACATTGCTATGAGTGATTGTTTGTAGAAGGGGATCAAGTGCTTCTTCAACTTCAACCTTATAAACATACATCCCTTAAAAATCACCCCCACCAAAAATTAGCTCTAAAGTTTTATGGGGCCTTACTAGATCATTAAACACATTAGACAGGTGGCCTACAAGCTTGATTTTCCTGATCACTCAAAGATTAACCTGGTATTTCATGTATCATGCCTAAAAAAGGTGGTTGGCTCCAATTGTAAAGTGCAAACGAAGTTACCAAAAATTGACAAGGTTCCATTTGGCTCTAACTGAAAGTAGTATTGGATACCAGGGAACGTTAATTGCACAAGTGTATTGACAAATAAGTGTTGATCCAGTGGAAATATATGCAACCTGAAGATGCCACCTACGAACTTGAAGGGATTTTTTAGCAATTTCCTCATCTTTAGCCTCGAGGACAACACTGCTTTTGAAGGAGGGCATATTAAGGTCCCACCCGAACTACCTTACTTTAGTTAGACACGTTATAGTCGAAGCCCTAGCCTTTGAATATGCCCGAGCGTCACGGGGATAGAATTTCGACCCAAAAACCCAAGACTTTCATTCCCTTCTACCCATGCAGCACTGACTAGGAGCCACACCTAGTGGAGAGACCATCCCGAGGCAGAACCTACCAAACTACACCTACAAAAATATGTACACCTAATTGTTCATTATACTTAGACAAATTCTTAGTCATTTTGTTACTATAACAAATAAGAAGAACATACATGCCAAAGAACAACAACACATGTGTGCGTATGACACCCCAACCAGGTGTGCCCAAGTACATCAATAATACATTGGTTACAAGGAAACTTGTGTACAACAGTGGTGGAATGCCACAACTTGGCATCTTATCTGTAAATGTGCCCAACATGGCAATAACTCATGTTACAAATCCAACTAGAAACACACTTTGCCACTATATAGGCCCTAGATACAGAAGTTACCACGGCCCACATCCATGTCTTTCTCTTATGTTGCACTTGAACCCTGTCGCAATTCTCCCAATATGTCATCGTCCGTCGTAGTCTTTCCAACCAACCGACCTCACCTCTCCTAGCATCCATGCCCTCAAGAGTGTGGTGACAGTCCATCATGAATCTACCTTCTCTCATCCTTCACGATCTGCCTAAGTCACATACTTCCTACTCGCAGCTCAATGTGTCTTGGAAGCTCCCCAACACGAGCTAGGAGCCTACCACAACCCAACACGATTCGCAACTTGTTGTCATTATCTAGAAGCTCGCCGCGACCAACATGACTTGGGAGCTTGTCAACTCTTTTTGGAATCTTGTTGTGCTCCAACTGCCTATCGCACCTTAGCACTATTCGGGAGCTCATCCACAATATGCCCACTAGCATGACCTAGGAGATCTGCACCGTGACTTGGGAGCCCACCGTGCCTTTGGGAGCTCATCAACATGCTTCAAGAGCCTACCCACCAAATACAGAAGACTGTCTGTTTGTCACATGCTAAGAGAGTCTAGCACCAGCATGACTTAGGAGCTCGCCCCAACACTACTACTCACCAGCTTGTTTTGGAAGCTTTCCCACACAATATGAAGTATTGTCATCCACCAACATGTTTAAGGAGCCTCAGTCCTACATGACTTGGGAGATCCATGCTCTACATAATCCTTGAATGCCCAGAAAACACTCCTACGGATTGCCTCCCGAGGGGAAGTCGCTTCCTGCAAGAGTCAGCCCCAAACTTCAATAGCGTGTCCCCAAGTGATTCTTGTTGCTTTCCTTTGCTTCCCAAGTTACTTAGAAATAATTATATGTGCATTCGCCCACCATGCTGTCTGCACTTATGGCCAAGCTAACTTGCTAGCCGGTGGGGCTTCTCCGTGCGAAATCCCTTTGCCACCAAATCTGGCTAAGTGTGGGCTTCGCCCCCAGATTGCCCAGGCTTCTAACTTGTGTTGGATGCCAACTAATATTGTGGGATCCTTACTTGTTCCACATGACCCTCTCATTGACAGGAGATGCTCCCATTTACGCATCCGCACTGGTTGCCACTTAACTAACGGGCTTCCAAGGTGGCTTGGGAGGAACCCCAAGTTTCGACAAACCAAAGGGGTGTTACATCCTCCCCCACTCAAATTGTTTCCATCCTTGGTAATGTCTTCACGAGCACTCCACTGGCCATGAAGTGCACTTCCGTCGTTGTTGTTGCCAACACTTTGCTGCTGCAACCAAGCCTTCCGCAGAAGGCTCCAAAATTGTTAACCCATCACACCACTCAACCTATTGCTGCTTCGATATGGTGTTTCCCTATCATGCCTATGTCTGCTACACCTCCCATGTGTTGAACTAGTTAGAAAGTGACCCCAACCATCGTGTCCAACACCGTGAGAACAAACTCATGACCAAGTTAGGCAACTCCCTTCGCAGTTCAATCCTTCATACGATTTTGATGAACCAAGGCAAGGCCACTGTCTCTACCTCAAAACTATCCAAGGCACGATTACTCATCCCCAAACCCATCCGTCAATGTGTCATGGCCCTTAGATTTTCTTCCATTCCAATACACGATCTCCTTTTCCACCGCAATTGATCGTTTCCCTTCACGTGTTTCGTCTGTCCGCACACTCCTCTTGGTCAAGGAGGCAAGGCAACCTTTCTCTGCCTTAAACCAACATGAAATGACCATTGTCACTTCTATCATCTGTAGTTGCTTTCAACTTTCTTTTCAATTTTGCAATGTCCGACACAAGCCATTCTCATTCGCCATGCCCATGCAAGGTAGAAGAGCGGACAACTGGAGAAGGTCATGCATCTTACACTTCCACCGCATTGCCACCACGCAAGTGAGAAATCAGTTGGATTGAGTGCCCTCAACACCCTAAGGTCCCAACACTAACCCACACCACCGATTGCAATTTGGAGTGGACTCATGTTGTGCATCCTGGAAACTCCAAGTTTCCTCACAACAATCCAACACTTACTACAAATCTCTCACCTCCACAAACCTCTTTGTGGAGAACCGATAAATTTAGTCCTTCACGAATAACTTCCCACTACTTGGCTTTACCGTAGCCACTTGGTCCATGCATCATATCCTTGGGAAGCTTTAGCCTAAGTCCAATGGTAAGCACCTCCCAAATCCACTCAATCGCATGTCAACTACATGACGTACTATTACAAGCATATCATCCAGTTGCTTCCAAGTGCATGTTACTTCTTTTGCAACCCTCCACAAGCTCATCCGTAGCACCTAAATTCTCTTGGTGGAGATTTCGCCCCAATTCCTTCGACAATTGGCTATAGCATTGGCTAGGACCCACGCTTAGTGGTGAGACCATCCCAGGGTAGAGCCTACTAGACTACGCCTACCGAAATATGCACACTTAACTGTTCATTATGCTTAACCAAATTCTTAGTTATTTTGTTACTGCAACAAACACAAAGAACATATATGCCAAGGGACAACAACACATGTGTGCGAATGACACCCCCACCTGGTGTGCCCAAGTATATCAATAATACATTGGTTACAAGGAAACTTGTGTACAACAGCGGTGGACTGCCACAACCTGACATCTCATTTGCGAGCGTTCCCAACATGACAACTTCTCAAGTTACAAATCCAACCGACAACACACTTTGTCACTGTCTAGGCCCTACACACAGAAGTTCCCACATCCCTCATCCACATCTTGATCTTATGTTGAACTTGAACCCTATCGTAAGTTTCCCAGCATGCTATTGTCCGTCGCAATCTTTCCAACCAACCGAGCTCACCTCTCCTAGCATTTGTTCCCTCGGGAGTGTGCCCATAGTCCATCGTGAATATGCCTTCTCATAGCCTTCACGATTTTCCCAAGTCACACACTTCTTGCTCGCAGCTCAACATGTCTTGGAAGCTCCTCAACACAAGTTGGGAGCCTACTACAACCCAACACAATTTGCAGCTCATTGTCCTCATCTGGAATCCTGCCACAACCAACATGACTTGGGAGCTCATCAACTCTATTTGGAAGCTTGTCGTGATCCAACGAATTTTGGAATCCTGCCACACCTTAGCATTGTTTGGGATCTCATCCACAATTTACCCACTAACACGGCCTAGGAGCTCTACAACACAGCTTGGGAGCCCACCATGCCTTTGGGAGCTTGCCACACCATGTATGATGTTGTCGCACGACTTGGAAGCTCACCAGTACGCTTCGAGGGCCCCCCAACAAAGTGAGAAGTCTATTTGCGTGTCACACGTTAAGTGATTTTGCCACCAGGATGAATTGGGAGCTTGCCCCAACACTGTTGCTCACCAACTCAATTTGGAATCTTGCCCACATATTTCAAAGTACTGTCGTCCACCAACACATTTAGGGAGTCTTAGTCCTCCATGATTTGGGAGATCCATGCTTCGCATCCTCCTTGCATGCCCATAAATCCTTCCTGCGGAGTGCCTCCCAAGGGGAGGTCGCCTCCTGTAGGAGTCAACCCCAAACTTCAACAACACATCTCCAAGTGTTTCTTGTTGCTTTCCTTTGCTTTCCAAGTGACTCCGCCATATTTATATGTACATCCACCCACCAAGTTGTCTGCACTTATGGCTAAGATGACTTGCTAGCCGATGGGGCTTCTCCACGCGAGAGCCCCTTTGCCACCAAATTTTCCTAAGTGTGGGCTTCTCCCCCACACTGCCCATGATTCTAACCCACGTTGGTTACCAACCGACGCCACAAGCTCCTTTCCCGTTCTGCGCAACTCTCTCTTCGACAGGAGATGTGCCCATCTACACATTCGCATTGGTTTCCACTTAGCCAACGAGCTTCCGAGGTGGGTTCGAAGGAACCCCAAGTTTTGGCAAACCAAAGGGCCGTTACACTGAGTATTTAATAGTAGACTATTAATGTAAAAATGGTCTCTCTATTAATTAAGGCCTGCTATGTAGTTGGTACTCCTTAATTATTGACCAGGTCAAGTAGTTGAGGTTTTGGGATATTGAAATCCTATTTAAAGAACTAAGAGGCTATAGATTGTTTTGTTAAGAATTGTTGTATTGAATCTCTTTTCAAGTGAAAGGCCACCCAAACTTAAGAGGTGTGTGAACATTGCTTCCTAGAGTGATCATCAAAATACAATAGTTATTTCTACATCATTTCTCTTTTATATTTGTTTTGATCAGTTATTTTGCAATATAATCTTATGTTTCATCCATTGTTTTTCTCTGTATATCTTGATGTTTCTATAATTTGTAGGGACAAGAAGACCACACACTCCTCTTGGACCTTCCATTGACAATATAAAACGCAATTTTACCTATATATATGTTTAGCGAATTATTATAAGAAAATTCAACTTGTGTTAGTAGCAAATATGATTGTCTTGTCCTTTCACCAACTAAACATCTTGGCAGATTTCCAAGACTCGTGTTATCAACTTCAATTTGCTCATTAGTTTTTGAATGATAGGTAGAGTTGAATTGCAATTTGCTATCTAATTTCTTCCATAATGTTCGCCATAAATGTCCAATAAAATTGTTGTCCCAGTATGATGTTATGCTCCTAGGCATGCAATATCACAATTTATTTAAAGAAAAAAGCAACTATGTTGGTAGCATTATTAGTCTTTTTACAAGGAATGGAATGTGCTACCTTAGAACACCTATCAACAACAACAAAGGTTGGATCGTTAACTCGTTGGGTTCTTGGAAAGCCCATCACAAAATCCATGTCGATATCCTCCTATGGCTCTTTTGGTGCAGGCAATGGCATATACAACCTTGTATTATGAGTTCTACCCTTTGTGTGTTTGCAAATTCTGCACTGTTCAACCCACTTTTTGACTTCCTTAGTCATTCCTGGCCAATAGTAGCACTCCTCAAACAATGCTTTGGTCTTGTCAACAAAAAAATATCCACTCAAACCTCCACTATGCAACTCATGAATCAAATTTTCCCTCATATATCCTCTTAGGATACACGATTGATGATTTTTAAATAACTCCCTCCTCCCCCCTCCCTCTTGAATGAAATAATCCACCTATGGAGGTCTATCGCAGCTCTAAGGCTCTTTTCTTTCCTTGCATGCTTCAACAAAATTTAGGTCTTCAGCGTATAAATTTTCCATCTCTTCTAATCCTATTACCTCCAATGTGATTATAGGAAACACAACTGATCTTCAACGCAAAGCATTTGCAACTCTATTTGATTTACTTGATCTATGCTCCAATACAAATGTATAACTTTGCAAAAATTCAACCCACTTCATATGCCTCCAATTAAACTTAGATTGACTATCCAAATACCTCATTGCTTGATGGTTAGTGTAAAGAATAAACTCTTTTGGCACCAAGTAATGCCTACGCTTCTTCAATGCTTGAATAATTGCATAAAATTCTTGCTCATGGACTAAATACTTATGTTTGGCTCATTCCAATTTTCACTAAAGAAAGCGATTGGTCTTCCCTCTTGACTCATCACTGCTCAAATAGCTGTCCCACTAGTGTCGCAATCAACTTGAAAACCATTATCAAAGTCCAACAAAGCCAACACTGACCTCTCAGTGACTTTGTTTTTCAACAATTCAAATCCTCTCTATGCAACATTATTCCATTTAAATTCCCACTTCCTCATGGAAGCAATCAAAGGTGCACATATCCCCTTGATTTTTTTTATAAACTTCCTATAATAACTAACTAATCCATGAAAACTCCACACTTCAAATGTGCTCTTAGGAATTGCCCATTCTATTATTGCCTTCACTTTTTTAGGATCCATTTTTAGACCTTCTTGAGAAATAATAAACCCAAGATATACTAATTCCTCTTTCATATAGATACACTTATGTAGATTTATTAATAATTTTTCCTTGTTCAACTGCTCTAACACTTGCCTTAGATGATTAAGATGTTCTTCTTTTGACTTGCCAAAAATCAAAATATCATCTAAATAAACTACAACAAGCTTACCCAAACAAGGCTAGAACACTCCATTCATCCATCTCATAAAATTAATTGGTGCATTTGTCAATCCAAATGGCGTGACCAACCATTCATAAAGCCCTTCCTTGATCTTAAAAGTAGTTTTCCATTCATCTCCTTCCCAAATTCTACTTTGATGGTACCCACTTTTCAAATCAATCTTCATAAAATATATCGCACTGCTCAAACAATACATTAAGTTATCCATCATTGGTAATGGAAATCTATACTTAATTGTAACTATGTTAATTGCCTTAGAATCATTGCACATCCTCCACTCTCCACCCTTATTTTGTGCTACTACAATATGCATTTTATATGGGCTCAAGCTTTCTCTTAAAAGACCTCTCTCCAACAACCCATGTACTTGTCTATTCAACTCATCATTTCGAGCAGGTGTCATCATGTGTGGGGCTTTGTTTGGCAAACTAGAATTTGGAATAAAATCTATTTAATGGGGAATGCTCCACATAGGTGGAAATCCCTTGGGAAACTCTTATGAAATATTCTCTTTAAACTCAACCAACATCTCTTCTACTTCAAATAGTATCTTAGTTTCCTTCACTTTTGGACTCGGACTCTTTGGAATAATGACAAAACAACACATTGCCTTTCTTTCTTCCTTCAAAAGTTATCTACCTAAACACAACATGACTCTTCTTCCACTGTTATAATTATTACCATTGTTGTTGTCCCCCTTTTCCTTCTTCATAGGCAACGCTCTAATCCTTCCATCATTCTCTAACAAGAATGTATTCTTCACACCATCATAAAAAAATTTCCTATCCTATTGCAAAGGCCTACCCAACAACAAACATCCACTGGCACAACATCACACATCACTCTATCATGATAGGTCCCAACATGAAAATTTATCAAACAATGTTGGGAAACATTTACATGACGTTCCTTCTGCAACCATGAGATCCTATAGGCATTAGGATGCGATCTAAATTTCAAACTCAGTTTCTCAACAATCTCTATGGATACCAATTTCTCTATGCTACCTCCATCAAAAATTAAATAGCAACACTTACCTCCATTTTTGAAGATGGTATTAAAAGTTGATTTCCTTTGGGTTGGCTCCTTCTCTTCTACTTGGCTTCTAGCTTCAACAATGTTCTCTTAAACATAAATTTCTCTCCTTGCTCTTACTAACTTTATCAACATTATCTCCAATGACAGACCTAGATGTGCTCTCAACTCCTTGAGCAACATAAGCCTTACTCTCTTTCCTTTTGTTAGTATGCATATTTTGTGGACATTCAAACAATTTATGCCCTGGTGTTTAGAATTTGTAACAAATCACTAGAGACCTTCCAGCCGCTCTACCTCTAAAGTTTCCTCTTCCTCCCAAGGTTCCCTTGCATATGAAGGCTTCATTATTTCTTCCGTATTTTTGTTCTAAAACATTTTCATTACTACCTTCCTCAACTTAACATCACTCTCTATTCTCTTCCAGACATTCCTCTACCTCTACCTCTTACATTTTTTCCGACGAGTACTGGGCTGCTTTTTTAATATTTTTCCCTTAGCCTTAAGGGCAAGCTAATAGGATTTCCCAACTATTATAATTCTCATTATACTTGGCTCATTGTGAATGACATACCTCGATCCATTGATATACCTAGCTAGAGCTTCCTCTCCTCCATCACTATGACCATACCTCATAGACAATTTATAAAATTCCACTGCATACTCCTTTACAACCATCTCCTTATGCCTATGGTTACATAGATTCCTAAATAAATTCATGGTATAGTTAATGGACATAAATTTACCATTAAGTTTAGCCACCATTCTATCCTAAGTATTGATGTTATCTTTTCCCTTCCTTTACCTTTCCAGTTGCGTAGGATCCCACCATAAGGATGCATATCCTTTTAGCTCCATGCATGCCATCTTCACTCTCTCAGGGTTTTCAATCTGCTCCATATCAAAGAATTTTTCCATGTCTATAATCTAGTGAACTAACTCCTAAGGGTTGAAGCTTCGTAAATAAATAGGCATCTCCATCTTTGGCTTACCCCTCAATTTTTTCAAGGCTTTATCAATTTTCTCTTCAGAGGATTCAACTACCTTAGCTTCTTCCTATGGTTCTCAAGTTTCCAATTCTTTATCATTCACAACACGAGCTTCTCCTACAATTCCTCTTCTCTAAGTTGTTTATACGACATCCAATATGGCTTGAATACCTTCGAATTATCTCTAGGTTACATAATCTACAACACTTCCACGATACCTTCTACCTCTCAGCTGCACACCTACTCCCCTTTTGTTAGCCACACCGCCACTTCTATATAATTCCCTTCTCTTAAAGTTTTACCCAACTAAATATTCTTGTTGGTTCTCTTATTTCCTATAAGAACAATTATACCGAGCACTTTTCTAAAGCTAGAGTTGTTCTCTGAAGCAAGACACTCTTGTTTTGATGCCAAACTTGATGCAACCTTGTGTGTATTAAAAGAAAAATACACAACAAGGCTACAACTTTGCTTAGAGTACACAACCACAACATAATTCCACGCACACAAAATTGTAACTAAAACATACACAAGAACACATGCAATCATTAAACTTCACCAATGGGTTTATATTACTTCTCAGAGAAATTAAAAATTACAATTCAAGCTTGAAGAGCTCATGCAACTTATACTTATGCCCTCTGATCTAAGTTCAAATGGGCTTTGACTTTCAAAAAATTACGTAAAATATCCAACCATAGTTTCTTTTCCTATTCTTTGAATTGTGGCAGTTGGGCTCTTTGTCTTTTTCCCCCTCTTTTCTCTCCTTTTTCCTTCTTCTCCATCTTCGTTCTCCTCTTTCTTCTTATAGCCCAAGCCTTCTCTCCTCTTCCATGGCCAAAGAAAATACTTCCCCAAAATAAGGCATCTCCCTCATAAAATTTTCAGTGCCTCTTCTTAACTTCCTCTGTAATAGTCACAGTGCCAAAAATAATTTCAATTAATAATCTCCTTGAGACATTAACAACTAATTTAATGGGAAATGGGCGGGATTCCACAAAAATATGGCCACACAACCTTAATTCACTTGTATACGTACTTCCTTTGTAAATCTTTTATTTACTTGACTTAAAATTGCTTGATATTGGTGTTGGGGAGATAAATATGACCATGAATACCAAAATACATGCACACAAGTTTGAATGAGGATCGTCAAATGGCGGAAGAACGAACCAAAAACTGAGAAAAATAGTGAACCTAAGAGTGGTGGTGTCACCTCAGGCTGAAGTTCACTTTGAATTGTTGCGAATCGTTAGATCACGAGGTCTACAATGGACAACGAGGATCAATTGTAGAGGTAAAGTGGTTGGTGAATTGCCATGCAACCTTGTCTCTGCAATTCACCACAACTGTCGGATTAAATGAACCTGATCCGATGACCAAGGGAAATCGTGACACTACTGCATCACTACTCACCAACCTACCCTCACACCAACATTAACACCATTCTTTCATTTTCCTCTTATGCCTATACTTCCTCCCTCACACCAACACTAACATTATTCGTTCATCATCCCCTCACGAAGCACATCCATACATATTTACCAACTCTTTCATCCCCTTGACCAATATTACATTGTTCTTTCAACATACTCTCACTTATATGCATCCTCCTTTTTTTGCATCAAGAGTAGCAAGGTGCTCTATAGTATGGTACAAAGGAGATGTTGTAATGTAACAAAAAATAAAAAAAAATAGATATCAGCTTAAGAAAATAAAAAAATTAACGTGGTTAATGCTCATGTGGCAACTATAACCCACATCACAAAAGAATAACATGTCGGCCCTATTATCCATCTTAAATTTAAACTTTACAAAAGCTGTAAAAAATTAAAACCATCATTCGGATCTACCAAGCACCAAGGGGGATCAAATTTATTGTGTAAATTGTTTATTTTAATTTTTTTTCCAATAATTTTTTAAGACTAGTGATGTGCTCTACACCTCAGTATGCGGGGATGTTGTAAAGTTTGTTGTGTTATGTATGAAAAGAAAAAAAACATCATGTCGACTCATAAAATAAAAATAAATAAAACCAAAATAGAGCCATCCTAAACACATATTTATGAAGCATCGAGAGTGTCGTGCCCCAAATTTTGCATTGGGTCACAATGGCCTAATCCCATTGACCATATTCATGAGAGTTTGTCAAATTAATGTTAAGGGTCAAATAATTGCCAAGGAGGAAAATTATTAGTTTCCTAGGTTGTGGGTGGAAGCTTTGGGATTTGGAATAAGGGGGATAATAAATGATGCGTGGACATTAGAATAGCATAAATATTTAATAAAGGAGCTAAATAGATATATACAAGTGAAAATCAAAGTGGCATTTGACCATGAAGACACATGGAGGAAGTGGGACCCGCACAAGCTAGATTTTCTATGCCACATGGCATCCTCCTCTTGTCATTTCGAATCCATAAGAAGCCCAAGGGTCTTGGGATGAGTTGGAAGGTCAATATACTTGGCATGAATCAATTAAGGTCGAATTGGAGTGGAAGAGTAACTCCCATGGAAGAGGAAGAGGCATTTTGGAGCTAGTGAGACACTTGGACTAGATTCCCTAGCTCTATGACAACAATGATGAAGATGCTATGACACAAATCAGACCTGAAGGCTGACATCTGACATATATGACATGTCAGGGCTAAAAATAGCCTCCAAGAGGGCGCTCAAGGGAGTTAGGGCATCTAAGATGCTTCCACATGTGATTTGGTGGAAGTGGGAGACTATAAATTGTTGCACTAGTGGCATCCTTTGGAATCTCTTCCCAACTTGAGTTCGAATGCATCAATTGGAAGAAATTCGACCCATAGAGAGCTTGGAAAATTTATAAATGTCAAGAACAAAGAATGAAGGCAGATTTTGATCATTTTTAGAATTTGCAATTTCATTTGTGAGAGAGGATCTAGTGGATGACTAGTTTCTTGCCTTAGCCAATTTCGAGGGTGAAAGATTCCCATCCAAGTTGGTGTTTGGAAAGGCCATTCAGGTCTTTCATGGAGCTTTAACGGAGTCTTTATTTGCAGGTGTAAGCTATAGGGCAGCTCATGGTTTATTCTAGTGCAACTCACTCCTTCAACCATTTCCAGTTTTCATTACATATTCTTGATCCTTGAGGGAGGGCATTTTTGGTGAGCTATTGTACTCTTTGGGAGAGCTTCTAATGCCCCATTTATTTTGTAATATGAATTAAATACTCTGTTCTTCATCTTTAGAAAGTTTCAGGTCGAAATTCTAAGTGGAAATGTATAAATCTGATTTTTAATGAAAGAATGGTGCCATTTCCCCACTACCTTGATGTGTAGCAATGATGTATTGATGTATTCAAATGAAAGATCATTCCTTTGATGTATTTATGATTCATGGAATGCCATTTATGATCTGAACAAGTTTCATGTTAAGTACTTAAGCATTTGGAGTCATTTTGATCAGTTTAATACCATTTTAAAAAGATTTAATGCCATTTCCCCCAAGGTTGAAACTAGTCTTTTTGCATCTGATTTAAGGGAGTTATAGCAGACATTAAAAGTTGAATGGTGATGCATATGAGTTCATGTTGATGTTCTTTATATGTCCCCTGCTTCCATTCATAAATTCGAGTTGGATTGAGTGCATTTGGAAAGTCATTTTCATCATCTACCCCTAGCGGATTTGAACCACAACACAATTTACTAGTAAAAATCTCTATCTTGAACAGATTTGAAAGAGGAGTTGCAGAAGTCATATGAGCACTCCAGAGCATCCATAAACATTATAAATATGTCTTAATATCATCCAAGTACCTTCTGTAGCAATTTTGGAGAATTTGGAGTATTTTGGAGTCCAAGGGACCAACACTAGTCAAAGAGAAATTGCTAGTAAAATACCATACATTGACCAGAATCTTAAAGGAGTTTGCATAAGTGTTTTAATGGTATTAAATAATCCCTGAACATGATAATCAAGTCTTAATATCAATCATACACATCCTTAGAAGATTTGGGAGCATTTGGAGCAATTTGGAGACCTAGACATCAAAACTAGTCAAAGGTCGAATTAGGGAAAAGAGTGAAAAAATTACCATTTTATTAAATTCATAAAAAGGGACATTACAGAGAGGGATCAAATTTCTTAAGGTGTAAATTTTTTTCTTGATGTATAAAAAATTGATGAAAAAAAATTATACCTCAAGAAATTGAATCCCTCTCCATTCTTAATAAATCCAAATATAAAATAGATTTATACTAGTTTATCCCCACACCTTTTTTGTTTTTGCAAGTAGGCAATTCATTTTATTGCTAGTAAAGTACAAAAAATACAATTACAGGCTCAGGTTGGCTCTCCAAAGGATGGAAATAAGACCAGTGGATCTAAGCTTGTTTAAAAAAAAAAATGTTTATCTCAAGTCCAAACAGAAAACCCGTAGAGTTGTCCTCTTAAAAACTAAAATAAAAGACCATTAGAGTGTTGGAGCAGTAACAAAAGCACTGAACATATTGAAACTATAACTATAACGATTCTTAGGAACAACTATATAAAATGAATAAAACTGAGACATGCTAGACTTAAACATCATCAAGCCATGAATGCCATTTGTGAGGAACCTCCGTGTGGTCTTCATCTGACTCCTCGATAATCTGAGGGGATTGAGAAGTGCTACTAGTAGGTGGTTGCTTTACTTTGACTTCAACCCCTTGATGCCCCGCGCCAATGTCAAGCTTGGTGTCTATGAACTCGGCCTTGACCCGCAATCATTTGAGAGGTGTCAAGTCCTCTTTTAACTCAACCATTTCTATATCTCTATCTGCCAGCATCATTCCCAATAGGGATTTCATGGTCTAGTATAGATGCAAAGACCGATGGTAGAGTTCCATATGAGACTGGGTGTCCCTAGGGTCGAGGACCTAGTTTGTCAGGGTCTCATAATCCTTATGAAACTAAAAGACCGTGTGCTAAGCCTAAATCATCTTCTTTGCTTCTGCAATCTTATTTTTGACCTTTGGAAGGGTGTGCATTTGGTAGAATTTGGCCATGTCAATAGCCTTGTACATTTCCTTGGTAAGATCATCTTCTTGAGTCGCCTCTGCAAGAATCGCCTTATCCTTCCTATCAGGTCCCCACCTCATCTTAGCAAGCACCTTGAACTTCGGTGCCAAGATACAATGTCCAACTGCAAGGGCGAATATCCCAAGTCGTGACCACTCAACACCAAAGAATCAGAGCTCCAGATTAAAATGGGAACCCGCAACAACACTTGAAGTAATAAACCCGACCACCACCCTTTTGAACCTGTTCGTTTGATGCGAGGTTCCATAATGGACATAACCACCCTAAATTGAGAACCAACTTGAACCCAAGAACATATTGCATAGAGGTACCCTCCATCCGTGCTAGCAAATCTTGACATGATATTAAAACCACTGCCTTATCCAATTGGCCTCTTCATCAAGTTAAAATGCATGGCTGATGCTCCTCCATACCACCAAGTGTTACCTTAGAAGCCGCACCACTTGAGCTAGCAATCTCTCCCTCCATGCATATAATGGGCACCTATGGGGATATCCCCACTTCACATTAATACTAACATAATAAACCATTTTAATTACGCCGAAGGCACTATTTAAGGGAGTGGTTCCTTTGGCCGCTTCGTCATCTGTAGATGGCCTATGAGGCGCCGCCCCCTGTCAATTCCTATAAACCTTATCCAACGAGTGAGATGGCATTCACAACCCATTCGAAAGCGCCACATCAGACTACATATCCATGTCACTCTGCGTAACCATGAGAGAGGCGAATGGAATTGTGGCGAGTACTCGAACTATGAGAAAAATAGCTCCAAAGTGTGGTCACCTATTTACTTGATCACATTTGGTTGCGTTGATGGGAGAGTGAACAATTTTTGTAATTTAAAGTTCGTTGTCTCCATTGTGATAGGCAAAGGCATGCCAGGGATTTCAACAATCTCAACGTTCCCTTCCAACATCTTCAAAGATTCCGCAATCGTGGATCTGTAAGGCACAATAACATGAGCACACATGATACCCACTGAAATGATACTCACCATGACGCTCACAGGCTCATGGCTATGGATAATTGCATCTATCGCTTCAATAGCTCTACCTGATTTTACAAGCGTCCAAGCCCAATCCGAAATCAGGTAATTGTAGGCCAAATCCAGAGAGGTGTCCAGAGCCTTTTTGTTGTTCATGTTCTCTGACAACACAATGCCAAATAATCATTTTAAAGATTTACTGTCAACGAATTTGTTATATATTGATTTAACTTCAAAAATTTCATCCAAAGCATACCAACCGAGGATCCGCTTACCTTCCTTTGCAGAACGATATGAATCTAATCGCTGCAGTTCTATGCTCACATGCTTCCTAAACACAACACCAAATAAACATATTAATATCAATACCAATAGCTCCATCAAAAGTTTTATCATCTTGCCACTGTTACTATGGACTTCTTATGGAAATAACGGTCAAAGCACGTAACCTATTAATGATTTGGACAGAAGCCCACAGGTGGAAATTTTCACAAAGAGAGGCTCTAACAACATTATATGTATTTGTTTAATCCTCAAACAACGCATCCCACTGAGAATCTAAAATTCCCGGGGCTGTCATTAAGCAATACAAGACTCCCAATTTTAACAATATTATATATGTTTATTCAATTCCTTTTCGATCCTAATCCATAAAAGTTGTACCAAAAAGCTGCGAAACTAAAAAAAAAAAAATTATTAGGGTGGATTTTGTAAATCTTAACTTGGATTCAAAATAGGAAACCAATTCATATAGTTGGAATGCCTAGGCCCTAAATATCTGAAAAAAATCTACAGCCTATTTAGACGTCTTGTTTGTAAATGAAAATAATTGAGTAGTTAATACAAATGTTCTTGAATGAGTTATTTCGCTCAAAAGTTTAAGTGGATAAAATGCAATGGATTTGATAACTGTTGCTTCTTACTTTGATGCTTTACCAGTGTTAGAATTGCTTCTTACTTTGATGCTTTAACTAGTGCTGAAACTACTGGTTCTAGAAATTCAATAGGCCCTACTCCGTGTGCAGGAGGAGACAATAAGTTTTACAACTTAGCTTTGTCATTAATTCCAATGTTCAACCACGTTATTTCATTCCAATGTGTTTTCCAGTGCTTCTGAATGAACTGGGCATGGTGGACCATGCCAAAAAGACTTGATATGAGTATCTCCAAATATCCATGCGTTGAATTCGCAGATATGGGAAGTTATTCAGATGAAGTTTGTTTGGAAGAGATCTGATGGTTGTGTCTTTAGATGCGGAAATTAGCAAACACATCGGCAAAGCGAAGGCAGGTGATTTCAAGCAAACTATCTAGGTCCTCAAACCTGTTCGAATATCTCATTTCTTAATTCGGCGAGATCTCCGAAAGAGACAATATTAGTGGATGACTGATAGTATGCTTTTGTTTGTGTTCTTCACAGGTTATACAAGAAACAATTCCTCTCAGCAACGTAGATTCAAGTGTTTTTGAAGACATTAGAACGAATTGTGAGCTATTGAATGGTTGCACACTTTTTATACACACTAATTTATGAGAGTTATTGAAGCATACATAAAATCCTCGAAGAAGATATGTTATAGTTTAATTTGATAAATGGTAATTTTGATGTAATGTTATGGTCAAAACTAAATTTTAAAAGATGAGTTAAAAAAAAACATTACTCACTTAAAACACTTTAACTCAATTGAATGTTACTTAGGCTTCATGATCATTCTTCCTAAATAATGGATGGTGTGTATTTTTGGTTGGGAACCATCTTTCAATGAAAAGTAACATTCTTTTGCTCTCTTGGCATAATTTGTATAATTTATGCTACATAATATGTATAATTTATGCTCGGCTGTTTAAGCATAAATTAACACACAACCACTTAATTTGTTTATGCTGGACAATGACAATGCACATAACTTCATTATCCTTCGATTTGAATTACATTGATGCTTAAGCAATTAAAGATGGATTTGAATTACACTGATTCTTAAGCAATTAAAAATGGATTTGTGGATAAAGATCTCAGATCGAAAATGGAGAGATTGATACTGACTAACATCTATAAAAGTAATATAGATATAATGCTGTGGAAATGGCCTCCGACGTCAAGCCCCTCAACAAATTTTACTTTTACTGCTTACACTTTGAAATCAATTGGAGCAACAATTGCTCCACCTAGGGCTTTCACGCTCAAACTATTGTTTTAATCTAGATACTTTCTACATGGAGATGGATCTATCAGTCTTCCAAGGGTATCTCTATTGGTATTAATTTTATGGGCTAAGATTTCCTCTCAAACAAACAAGTCAATTCCAAGGGTATCTCTATTGGCATCAATTTTATGGGCTAAGATTTCCTCTCAAACAAACAAGTCAATGCTCGCAAGCTTCACCTTAAGATAGATCATCATATGCTAAGAGATTAGCATAGATCTACTCCACCGCTTTAAATTAGTTAGACTTGCTTTCAAATACATAAAATTATATTAACTATGTACAAGCAACTTTCTCTCATTTTACAACATATTGAAGTTCTTCTTGACATTCCATTTCCCAGCTTTTGGAATATGCTAGTTATATCACTAATAATGAGCAATTTCAAATGCTATGCCTTGTGGATCATCTTTGATTTGTGTTTGATTTGTGTTTAGCTCATGGTTGATATCTATTTTGTATTACAAACTTTAGAGTTTTTGGTCTCCCCTATATGCAATCAACAACTGTACAAAACAATTCTTAATATACATATACAATAATGGAATGGGTACTCTGCACAACATCTCTGGTTAGAACTACAATCATCACCCACCAGTCTACTCCTGCACTGTTCCATATCAGAATGGAATCATCCTCCACTTCCTCTCCCAACAAAATACTAGTCTGCGGAGGAGGGGTTATAGGCGCCTGCACCGCTTACTTCCTTGCCAAGAGAGGAGCCCAGGTGACCCTGGTGGAGAAATCCGGCATAGCATGCGCGGCCTCAGGCAAGGCTGGGGGTTTCCTGGCCTTAGACTGGTGCGACGGGGGCCCGGTCTCCTCTCTTGCCAGGGCCAGCTTCCTTTTACACCAACAGCTTGCCGAGGAACTCGACGGTCCTTCCGCTTACGGCTATCGGCGATTGAACACTCTCAGTCTCGGCATTCAAGAACAACCCACCTCGAATTCAGAGAAATCGGAGCTCATTCCATCGTGGGTCGATGGCGATGGTGCTGCCAATCCTGTATCCATCGGAACCCCTCAGACGACTGCGCAAGTTCATCCCCAGCTCTTTACCAGTGCGGTTCTCTCGGCCGCGGTTGAGAAGTATAAGGTTAACGTGGTCATGGGGGAAGTTCAGAAGCTGGAATTGGAGGGGGGCAATGTGGTTCGTGGGGTGGTTGTTGATGGAAAACTGTTGCGGGGGGATTCTGTTGTTCTGGCACTTGGGCCCTGGTCTTCTAAGAACGAAGTGATTTCGGGTCTGTTCAGGATATCGGGATTGAAGGCTCACAGCATTGTCCTCAGGCCACAGAACCCGGCGGCTATCGGACCACATGCTCTGTTTCTCAAGTACATGACTGCTCAGGGAAGATCCTTGGATCCTGAGGTGTACCCCCGTCCTACAGGTGAATTGAATTTCATTTTTTTTTGTTTTTAAGCTAATTCATTTGGGAAAGTGATCCAAGAAACATGCCCCGACGGTTGAGGACCTGCCCGGCAAAGAGCTGAGTTTAGGTGCCAGGTTCGAGGGTTATCTATTTGAATTACCAGACTTGCATCAGGCTCATCCTTTTTTAAGCTAATTTATTCGGGAAAGTGCTTCCAGAAACATGCCCTGATGGCCGAGGACCTGTCCGGCAACAAGGACCTGCCTGACAAAGGCTGACCTTAGGTGCCAGGTTTGAGGGGTATCTATTTGAATTATCAGCATCCGGGCAAAAAGCCTGAACTTAGGTTGCCAGGTTTGGCGGGTATATATTTGAATCATCAGGGCTCATCTTTTGAAACTTTGCAACTCATTCCATGCTGCTGGTGGGGCAGTCCACGGCAAGAATGAGACTTTAGTTGAAAACTTAACATTTTGTTACCATAAGGGATCTCCCAAAGCAGAGCGTGACAGAATGTGAAATTCACGTTCCAATACTAGAAACTTAGATAACATTTTGGAGATAATTTAACATATATGCAAAAGATAAATTGAAAATTTGAATTTTTTTTTGGAGATCATTCAATTTTTACAAATGGATATACAAAATAGGATAAGAGAAGATAATATTACTAATGCCCACAATAAGTACGTCAGTGGAACTAAAAAGTACATCCAGGTCCAGGTTCAGTACATAGTGGGAGTGCAAATGCAATTCCCATTATTACTCTATCAAAAGCAGAAAAAGGAGTGAAGTATAAATCTAAAAGAATGAGTACAAAATGAGATAAGTGAAAAGAGATGTCCCATGATGATGATGATGTTTAGTGGCCCCTAAGACCAATAAGGTACATCAGACAAAATAAAGGGGATCATAGTAAATATTCTATAAAATGCCACCTCTATGTTTGAACATGGTGGAAATGGAAGTATGAAGATCACTATGGTTTTCGTAACTGAGAATTTGCAAAAACTTGGCAAGGCAAAAGAGTGAATAGTTTAAAATGGATCGGGAATAAATCAGGAAAAGCTTGGCAAGTACAAAAAAATAAGATATACATGTATTTTGAAGAAAAAAAACATTTTTCATTGATATTCAATAAAGCCATGTCCATACATTGCTCAATATCAATATATGTCCAAAATGTCATGGATGAATAGATATCTCTTATATATGATATGAGTCCTGTTACGTCCCAATCTAGCATGTTTGATTAAAGTCTCGAAGAAGCAAACTAGCCGAGGGCAACGAGGGGAAAAGCCAATGTCACCACATCAATCCCCTTCCAACTTTTGGTGTTGGCTCTTCTCTAACTCAAGGTGGCTAGTCCCTAAGATAATATTACTAGGGCAATGACAACTAGGAGCAAGGTGATTTGGAGAGGCTGCCCTAGCAAACTGATTGTTTTTGTAGTATAGGAATATATAACATGCGATGGGAGGATAGAAGGGACCACTCCAAGGACTAGTGCCAATCCAATCACAAGGGTAAATGGAGTAAAAAAGATCACCAACTAAGAGGGCCTTGCCACATAGGTTATCAAGAGAAGAGAATTGCATCCACTAACCCTAATCTACTTGATGGATTGAAGATGAATTAGGGTTTACAAGGGAAGGGGTCAAATGAAGTATCCACTTCCTTTCAAGCTTTACGGGGTGTAACCTATAGATATAGGTTTTATGGCTACACAATCCGATTTAAGGCAAAGATGCACTGCATAAATCCTCTATAAATAAGACGACAAGAAGGATGAAATAGAACTTTACTTACAACATCTTTCTCCAACAAGATAGTACTATCCTTTCAATGGCCCAACCAAAGGATAGAAATGATTTAGCAATGTAAAACACCCAACAATCTTTCAACCATGAAGCTCCAAGCAAGAGAGATGCGCCACACATGAACAAGAAAGGAACCCTTAAGACAAAATTTTACTCAAAGAAAAAGATATATCAATTAGGCTCAAAAGAGAGAGAATTCCAAAAATCCAATCACAAGTACAAATGTGGAAGAATCTCTCCTATATAGGAGATGAGCTCAACTTCCTTTACAATAAAATAATCATAAATCGTAGATCTAGTATAGGGTGGAGTAAACAATGCATAACGCTCAACTTCCTTTACAATAAAATAATCATAAAATCGTAGATCTAGTATAGGGTGGAGTAAACAATGCATAACCTCCACTAAACCCTAACAAACTCTAACAATATCCATAATATGAGGTGGTCATGCCACATGTACAATGTCATAAAGCCAAAGGAGGGCACCTCCATTAAATGGGGAAAGATAACCAATAGACGTCCCAAACATAGCCTTCAAGGGTTCTCCAAAAGGTGGCGCTTGAAGGAAAAGCCTTAAAAAGGTGGAGTGCTTCCTTAATGAGGTGAACGCTCTCCATAAAAGGCTCCAAAAGGCATGCATGCCAACAATATGGTGCGGCTCTTTAAGTGGCAGTTCTGGAAACTCTAACTTCCTCAATATTTATCGGATTTTTGTTATAACCACTTTTCAGAAATCCCGTAGCCACTCTACCTATAATGGCTTTTAGATGGCACAATTTTGGGCACTTTGTCAAAAGATAATTGCTCCTGAAAGTAGGATGCCCCTCCAAAAATGTCCCATAAAAAATGGACTAGATGAGTGTGTAAACAACCCTCCAAAGGATGGGTGCTCATTAGGGAAGACCAACAAATATGTGTAGAACAATCCATCCATCAAGTAAATCCCTCCATGTGTGGTATTTCATCAAAGTATGGAATGAGTATCCACATATCAACCAATCCACAACCTCCATGCCAACTCAACAAGCCATGAACCAATGAGATCATCAATCCATGACAGAAGCATGAAAACCAAGGAGAAAGTGTCCACAAAAGCTAACTGTTAGAATTTAATTATAGCAGTATAATTTTCATCTCTTTTAACATATAAACAATAAAGGATCACTGAAAGAACAACTATGCACATAAACAATAGACACAAGATTTTATCCTGGGAAAACCCAAACTCGGGAAAAAACCCTTTCTTACTCAAAGATTCAGTACAATGAAGATAAAATTACAAGAAGAATAGATGCCCAAAGAATTCAGCTACAAATGTCTTCTGCTACCCAAAAAGTCGAACTCCCTTGCTTGAGCGAACTTGCTTGAGATGAGTGAGCAAATGGGAGGAGCAACACTTCTATTTATACATTACTTTTTGGTAAATTTCTTACTGGGCCGACTTTACAGTTTTACTGGGGCCAACTTGTCATTTTGAATTTTAAAAATACATTTATTAATTATTTTGTTTTGTAGGTCAGATGGATGAGTGAGGAGACCTCACGTAGCTACATCATCAACACTCCCTCTTAGCTAGAGAGGTATCATCATGCTGGAACACATCTAGGCATCATCTGGTCGTCAAAACTAGACTCGAACATCTTCTTGATCATGATGGTTGGACTCGTACATCTCGTCATCATAAGAAGGGTCAACATTGTCCATACATGACGACATCCCACACAGGGATCCAAGTATACTCTTATACAAGAGTCCTCTCCACACAGGAGAACAATCCTAATTGGACTAAGCTCATCTTGGTCTACACAGGACCACTTATCCTAACTAGACTGAACTCATTATCGGTCTACATGGATTACTTGTCCTTCCTGGACTGAGTTCATTATCGGTCTATAAGGACCGCCTGTCATACCTGGATTGAGCTCATTATCGATCTATAAGGACCGCTTGTCATACCTGGATTGAGCTCATTATCGGTCTACAAGGACCGCCTGCCCTGTACTGAGTCCATTATTGGTCTACAAGGATCGCATGTCCTACCTGGATTGAGCTCATTTTCGGTCTACAAGGACCGCCTGTCCTACCTGGACTGAGCTCATTATCGGTCTACGAGGACCGCCTATCCTGGACTATGAGCACTCCCTCTCACTGAGGGAAGCATTCTCCAATACTCCAAGTCTTTCACAGAAGTACGCAAACTTCACTCTGGAAAGAGGCTTGGTGAGAATGTCTGCAACCTGATCATCAGTCGGGATATACTGGAGCTGGACTGCTCCTCTCTGTACAATATCTCGGATATAGTGGTACTTGATCTCCACATGCTTCGATCTGTCATGAGATACAGGATTCACTAAAAGCTTCACATAGCTTTGATTACCACAGTGAATCATGGTAGGCTCAAGTGTTTGTCCGGACAATCTTGCAAAGAGCTTCGTATGCCATATTGCTTCTCGTGTTGTCACACTTGCTGCAATATACTCTGCTTCTGCAGTGCTCAATGCTACTGAGGGCTGCTTCCTGCTACACCAGGAAATTATTGCAGAATCCAAACTGAAGCAACACTCGGAGGTGCTCTTCTGGTCCACCACACGTCCTGCCCAATCGGAATCTATGTATCTATGCAATCTCATATCACTCCTAGAAGCATATCTCAGTCCATGTCCCACAGTGCCACGTAAGTATCCCAGCACATGCTTCGCAGCAACCCAATGTACCTGTCTCGGTTTACACATAAACTGACTGAGAGCACTCACTGCAAAGCAGATATCTGGTCTAGTGTTAACTAGATACATCAATGAACCGATCGACTGTCTGTACATGGTGGGATCTATCAACTCTGACTCAGAAGCTAAGTCACTCAACTTCTTCAGGTTTGACTCCATGGGTGTATTCATGGACTTACAGTCCAACATACCAAATCTCCTCAAGATATAAATGGTATACTTTCATTGGCCCAGGAAAATCTCATCCTGTCTTTGCCACACCTCCAAACCCAAGAAGTAATGCATCGGACCAAGATCCTTCATTTTGAACTCAGAGGCTAGCATCTTCTTGCACCACTCGGTAAGTTTCTTATCTCCTGTGAGAAACAAATCATGAACGTACAGTACTAGTATCAATGGTCTGCCATCCTCAACCTTGTAGTAAAGGTTGGTGTCTGCCTCACTCTTGGTGAATCCCAAGCTCACCAAGTATCCATCAATCCTGGCATACCATGCTCATGGTGCCTGCTTGAGGCCATATAGGGCCTTCTTCAGTTTGCACACATGGGATTCCTTCCCATGAATTTCGAAACCCTTTGGCTGCTCGATGTAGACTTCTTCCTCAATTACTCCGTTAAGGAAAGCAGTTTTAACATCCATCTGATGCAACTTCCATCCCATAGCTGAAGCTAGAGCTATGATCGATTTGATGGTCGTGTATCGTGCAACTGGAGCAAATGTCTCGTCATAATCGACTCCCTCTTTCTGAGAGAATCCTCTAGCTACAAATCTCACTTTGTGCTTCTCAATGCTCCGATCTGCTGCATGCTTAATCTTGTAGATCCACTTGGAAGTCACCACTGACTTTCTTTCAGGTCTCGGCACAACTTCCCACACGTCATTCTTCATGATGGATTGATATTCTTCCATTGTGGCATCTTTCCAAACCTGTTGGCTGGAAGCCTCCTCGTAACTGGAGGGCTCAGAATCAATGATGTGGGACATCAATGCTACATATCCTGAATATCTTCGAGGTTTCTTTCTCTCCCTGAATGTACCTGGGGGAGCAACATGCTTTTCTGCATCCTCTAGAGTCTGTCGAGCCCAAACATGCCTCTTCCAGCCAATAACAAAATCTCTAGGAACGTCTGTGGGCTCTACTGGATCAACGAGATCCAGATTTACAGAATCCACTAGATCTGCCGACTCCCTCTGAACTGCTGAAGAGGGAGGGGGTAATGACTTTGTCTCTTTTGGAGCTTCTTGCTCCTCACTGTCCATGTATGATCTTCTAGCCTTTCTGAAGGCAATCTCCTCTTCAAAGGAAACATCCCTGTTGACTTCAATCTATCTCTATCTTGGGATGTAGATCCGGTATGCCTTCGATGATTCACTGTACCCAACAAATGTTCCCTTCTTTCTTGAAGGTTCTAGTTTTGTTCTCTTTTCTTTGGGTACATGAATGTATACTGGATAGCCAAATATTCGTAAATGACCAACTTCTGGCTTCACACCTGTGAAGGCTTCTTTTGGAGTCATGTTCTTCAATATCTTATGTGGACTTCTGTTCTGAACATATACCTCCATCCTTGAGGCTTCTGCCCATAGAGACATTCATAGATTTTGATCATGGATCATGGCTTTGACTGCCTCAACTATAGATCTATTCTTTCTTTCTGCAACCCCATTTTGTTGAGGGTTGTAAGGGACGGTATACTCCCTCTTGATTCCTGCTTCCTTATAGAACTCACTGAAATCTGAGGAGTGAGGAGGTGTACTCTCCTCCATTATCGGACCTAAGAACCTTTATCCTTTTCCCAGATAGGTTCTCAACCCGGGCCTTGAATTCTCAACCTATGAAGGCTTCTTTTGGAGTCATGTTCTTCAATATCTTATGTGGACTTCTGTTCTGAACATATACCTCCATCCTTGAGGCTTCTGCCCATAGAGACATCGATAGATTTTGATCATGGATCATGGCTTTGACTGCCTCAAAGGATGGAGGCAGTAAGGGACAGTAAGGGACAGTATACTCCCTCTTGATTCCTGCTTCCTTACAAAACTCACTGAAATCTGAGGAGGTGTACTCTCCTCCATTATCGGACTTAAGAACCTTTATCCTTTTCCCGGATAGGTTCTCAACCTGGGCCTTGAGTTCTCAACTTGTTCAGAACTTCTTCCGATTCCTTAGACTTCAAGAAGTAAATCCACGTTTTCAGTAGTAGTCATTTATGAAGGTCACGTAGTACCAAAATCTTCCCAATGATGCAACTAACATAGGTCCACACAAGTTTGAGTGTACCAACTACAATATTGAATATTCCTTTGGACTTGGTGTCACTATTAGGAAAGATCCCTTGGCATTCTTGCCAAGTGCACATCCTTTGCAAATGCCATTGTCTTCAACTTGGAGTTCATAAAGTCATGTAACCATCTTCCTTAGAGGAGGAAGAGCTCTATAGTGCAGGTGAGCAAATCTTCTATGCCATAGCTCACCCAAACTGGTAGAGTCATGTACTAGAGCCTGAACTGGCTGTATTGTCAATATGTATAAGCTTTCTTCGCGAACTCCAATTATTTTGGCTGAGTCAATAGTAGAATTCTTTTGCCAAGCAAGAACCTTCCCATTTGAGAAAGCAACTTTATAACCCTTATCTTCTAGTGCGGAGATAGAGACAAGATTTTTTGTCATTCTTGGCACATATAGTACTTCTCCCAAATGCAGAGAATCACCAGAATCTAATTGAAAGGAAGTGGCCCCAGTTCCTTTCACAGTATATCTAGCATCGTCTCCAAGAACAACTCTTAAATGTGATTCTCTCTCATCTAAATTTGAGAGAAACTCCTTGTAACCTGTCATATGTTTAGAAGCACCATTATCTAACAACCAAACATCATTACTAGTAGGAACAGTACCTGATAGGGCTGAGATGAAGAAGAATTCTTCTGTATTCTTTGATTTCTTTGGTTGAGTCTCTTCATCTACATCAACTGCAGAGTCATGTTCTTTCCTCTTCTTTGATGTACATTGATTCTTGTAGTGGCTGAACTTTCTGCACTTGAAGCATTCGACTTTTGAAAGGTCCTTCTTCTTCCTTTGATCAAGGGTTGGACTTGATCTTTTGTCTTTGTCTTTTCAACCAAAGTTCCTCTTTCCTCTCTTCTTGGTATGTGTGATGAGAGCTTGATCTTCTTCATGAGGGGCATGAGCTTTGCCTTTGGCCACAAGTCTGGTTTCTTCTTGTGTACAGTATGCCCACAGTCTTTCAAAATTTGGTAGCTCAGATCTTCTCGACACACTTTGAATGAAGGGTTCCCAAGATTGAGGGAGGCCATTCAAAGTCATCATGACTAATTCCCTATCTGCAATAATCTCACCAATTGTCCCCAATTGATCTTTAATATCTGTGATCTTCATGAAATATGAAGCAATAGTGTCAGATCTAGACATCTTGATGCTTGAGACTTGTTGCCTTAGGGCAAGAGCCCTATTAATATTTGTGTTCTCAAACAATTTCTTCAAGGTGTCAAACATTGCCTTTGCCGTCTTCTTCTGAGAAATTTGAGGAATTAAATGATCCTTGACTGAATCAATTAAGATCCTCCTTGTTTTGGCATCATTCTTCTTCCACTGTGTCTTCTTTGCTTCTCCTTCAGGTTCTGACACTCCATCTACAACGAAATTTAGTAGATCATTTTCTTCTAGAGCAATAAGCACTCTAGACTTCCATGAATGGAAATTTGAAGCTCCATCAAGCCTATCTTCAACCTTGATGCTTGACATTTTGACTGGGTAGCAGAACTGCACTCTGGATCAGAAACCCTAGCAGGAGCTAGATCAAAAATGAACTTTGGATTCTTGGAAAAAGTCCTCCATAGATGAATTCGCCTTCCTAGGGCGAGTTCAATCAACCTCCTTTTCTTCTTGATTTGTGGTCAGAACACTGAGAACCAACAAACTCTAATTCCCGATTTGCTGCAATAATTGCAGTAATTAGGTCAAAATTTGAAAATTGTCAAAGTGGATTCTGCTTGCGTAGGAAAATTCGCCTTCCTAGGGCGAGCTCAGTGAAGCTAAGAGCGAACCAAATTGATGGTTGAAAACTAGAGAAATAGTAAACCCTAGTTTCGGCAATAGTCTCCTTCAGTACTGCTCTGAAACCATGTTAGAATTTAATTATAGCAGTATAATTTTCATCTCTTTCAATATATAAACAATAAAGCATCACTGAAAGAACAACTATGCACAAAAACAGTAGACACAAGATTTTATCCTAGGAAAACCCAAACTCGGGAAAAACCCAACAACCCTTTCTTACTCAGAGATTCAGTACAATGAAGATAAAAGTACAAGAAGAATAGATGCCCAAAGAATTCAGCTACAAATGTCTTCTGCTACCCAAAAAGTCGAACTCCCTTGCTTGAGCGAACTTGCTTGAGATGAGTGAGCAAATGGGAGGAGCAACACTTCTATTTATACATTACTTTTTGGTAAATTTCTTCTTGGGCCGACTTGACAGTTTTATTGGGGTCGACTTGTCATTTTGAATTGTAAAAATACATTTATTAATTATTTTGTTTTGTAGGTCGGTTGGATGAGTGAGGAGACCTCACGTAGCTACATCATCAACACTAACCACCATCATGAAGGAGGGAACAATTGCCTCTACAAGCCAAGTATGTGCCCTCATACATGCCAAGGATGAAGAGACCAAGAGGGCGTTCAACCAAAAATGATACCCAATAGTGTTATGAAGCCATCCATAAGCTAGGAAACAAGAGCCATCCTACACCCTGACATCATGTCCAAATCATCCAATGAGAGTGTATAATAGCCAAAACAACACAAGATAGATCCCATAGCAACCACTCTGAAGATCCATCCATCAAGTCATCTAGGGCATCAAAATTCCAACAAGCTGCAACCTCCAGGTGAATATTGTGATGAAGACCACAAGTGGACACCCATGCGAAATGGGTGGTGTTACTGCTCAAAATAACACCCTCTATCAAGGTCACGATTCATAGTGCGACGCGCGTGTCAACTCCTAAGACCAAGGGGGAGTCCTTGTATTTTGGTGAAAGATGTTTGCAGTTGCTTAAAAAACACACAAACACCTTTCCCAAGAAACCTCTCAGCAAAGACTAGTGCCTTATGGAGTCAAAACAATGAAGCATAAATATCATTGGAAGATAGGGATGAGTTATAACGCTTTATCACGGATTCCAAGAAATATAACTTGAATATTTTATTGCTGTTATAAGATGGCAGTAGTCTATAATGCTTCCGAAACTTGATAAAAATGGATCACAACAATGCCAACTTACCTTGTATAGCAGGGCAAGAGGCAAGCCTTTGGAGGATGAGGGAGGATACCATATCAGTTTTTAAAATGTAAAACCAGATCTGATACGTGCCCTATAACAACCATCAAATAGATGGTGGTCTTGCTTATAACGTTCCCAACAAGTGTCTTGTTGTGCCACACTTTGTGGGGCACCCCTACATATGTACATACCTATTTTTGCAAAATTCTTAGAGAATGGGAGTCCATCTATGATGATAATGGCCTCCCCTATGATGTGAATGTAGTTACATTTTATGGATGATCAGAGGAGGATATACTATGTGCCATGCAGTGATGATGATGATGATGATGTATACCTTATAAAAGTTTGAACAAGAATGCTTTGTGATTGTTTGATGAGTATAGCTAGTAGTATCAACCCTTAGGTTGACAAGGGTGAAAGATGTGTGGTTTATGTATTGGTTTGTAATTGTAACCTTTGGTAAAAACTCGACAGATGGGTTCTTGACCTTCCCCCTCTGTGTTTCTTTCATAAGGAAGGCTTCCTAGTTTTCCCATGGTGTCTCGCGATTTATTATTTGTAGCAATGAAAGCTGGGTGATTGTGGGTCATTTTTATTTTCACTGTACAAGGCCCTCTCATATAGTAGGATTTGTTAAGTGAGAAATGTTCTTCCCAAGGTCTTATCCAAGTTATCCTATGTTAAAAGTTTAATAAGGTGGTAGTTGGAAGGGTAGGTACACCCTGAATTAAGAGGTTAAGCCTACTTGCTGTAAAAAGGCATTACCGTGGCAACTCCGTGGGGCTATGGACGCTCGTTGGCATCGGAGCTAAGGCCGTGTCATTATTTGGAGTCCACAAGGCTATCCAGAGCCGGTACCTTTCAATTGTCATCCTAAGCAAATGAAATGAGATATCAAATGAACAGAGCCAATGTGCTATAAATGCAAAATCTAAAGGAAATGGCAAAGTTAAATGCAAATAAATGTAAAGGTGGTTTGATAATGTCTGACCGGGAGAGTAACTTAGTACTGCTGAATCCCTTTGTGAGACACATCCCTAGTGTTTGTCTGAATGGTAAAGAATATAGAGTTTTCCCTTGTTCCCGTTTGTCTAGAATCCATTAGTCTTGTTCAAGCCATATAAAAATCACTTGACTAACCTCAATTGATCGTCTAAATTTCACCCCCATTGAAGGAAATAGCTCTTCTTAATGCCTTGGTGTCATTTTTGATGTTGGCTAATGGATAAGCCATTCATCCCAAGAACCCATTTGAAGATATCTTTGTGGTTGGTATATCATCATGCCATGCATGACTAGTTATGTGATGAGTCAACTGTTGACGATTACGATGCATCTTGTATTAGTCCAACATGGACACTCTATGCTGATGGTCCATCAAGGACATGTTATATAGGTATACATTATTCAACCCTATTATTGAAGAATATTAGTCCAATCTAAGTCTTTCAGTGCCAATTCTCAGTGCTTCTAGGTGGTTTGATGGGTGGTATGCCATAACTTGAGTTGTACTTGGTATATTTGTATTCGGAGGACATTTTTGGATACCCATTTGGCCCTTTATCTTGACAAGTGTCATCAGATTGATCATTACTGCCACGAATCGAACAGTTTGAAAAAGGTGGTGGGGATTCGTTAGTGGATGCAGGTCATATCTTTCATGGACGTACTTTTTGGGTAAAAACTCAGTATTTTTTCGAGTTGAGAGATGTTCTGGATTCCTCTCAGAAAGCACTTCCATCTCATGTACTTGCATGTCAAAATGCCCTCACTAGTTGGGAAAGATCTAGACCAGAAGTTATAGTTCGTTAGTAGACAACCTGTTGATTTTCAAGAGCGTGCATGGGAAGCTTGCACTCAGTATAATGACAACGTTTTGGCCTTTTTGGGATCATTATGTGCTCTACTATATATATCCAGGTTCAGTTGGCCAACGTTGGTACTTTATACAAGATTTCATGGAGCCACAAGGGCATGATAGGCTTATATTTGCTCAAATTTTAATTAATTATGGTCTAGTCTTTGGTTTTAATTAAAAATTCCTGAGTTCGACCTAATTAATTAATATAAAAATTAAAAGGGTGCATTGGAGCTTCTATTTTCACTGAGGTTGCACTGCTTAATTATTTGGGAAATTAATTAAAATTTTCCTAAGAAATTTTAATAAATTTGAACATAGCACACATGTGGAGGAAAAATATAATATTTTATTCACAAGTCTTAAAGAAAGATTGAAATCAAAGGCGAAGATAAAAAAGTCAACAAAGGATTAAAACACAACCATTGATCTTCATCATTCACATGGATCAACTCATTTGGGCCACACCTGTGAGTAAAAAGAGGAAGTAGTTGGGGCCTAAAGTGGAACAAAAATTCAGCACATGGTATTTTGTTATGATATTTGATCTTGCCCCATGGTATTTGGTGACACCCCATGGTATTTGGGCATATTCAATTGTTTATCCTCCTCAAAGAAGGGATGCGCCCCACTTGAGCCAACTACTTCAACATATTTTATTATTTTTGATTTAGATCTAGATCTTAGCCATTGAGTCTATCTTGAGATCATCCAATGTAAAAACTATATTTATTGTAACCACCATTTGATTCTTAATGAGCCTAAGGTGCCCTCCTTATGCTATAAAAGAAGAGGTATTAGCCTTAGCAAAGGGTCGAAAAGTTTATGGGAATAAAATTTTGCAATTTTCTGGGCTAGTACTTAGTGCATGTTGGAGAATGTTAGGAACCCATGTCTTTACTTTGTTAGTATGTTGTTGTTGGACGCATATGCTTTGTAAGTCGCCCGTAGTATTTGTTGATCAATAGTTTGTGTTATTGTTGTTGGCGCATATGTTTTGTAAGTCGCCCGTAGTATTGTTGATCCATAGTTTGTAACGGCCCATGGTTTTGATCCATAGTATTGGCGCCTAGAATTAGTATATAAGTGTGTGTTGAGACCTATGAAGGCACCGTGAAGTTGTTTGTATTGAGCTTGCTCATAGGAGGTTGCCCCCTCGAAGTGGCCTGTGATCAATATAAAAGTGATTCTGAGTTCTGTCATTTCTGCTATTTCGCATATTTTTATTAAGTAATTGTTGCAGGTGCATCACATTTGGTATCAGAGCACTTTCTTGGGCTCGCTGGGTAAAATTTATGCCAAATTTTTTTTTCACATCTGTTGCAGGTTCGGATTTGGGAATAATCCCTATCCGCTTAACTGTGGGAAGTACTTGGGCATAAGCCCTAAAACTCATTGTGAGGAGTACCACAGGAACCCCGAAGTAGCTGGCCCATTGAGAGGACCTGCTAGCGAAAAGGGCAACGACCCCTACCTGATTGACTAGTTCCCACCCGTGAGGTAAACCAAGAGCTGTCGTTTGTGGCAAAGCGGTTATCAGTTTTGCCTAAGCCGTGGAGTGAGGGGTACTGCCCCAATACGCAAGCCGTCAGACAGCATTGGTGGCCGAGTGAAACCCCTGAACTGTTAGGAAGCCGCACATAGCTGGGGTCCATATCTACTTTTAGCTAAACTATTGTCGATCACTGCTGCGCCGTTTCAGATCCATTTTGCAAGCCGTTCCAGATCCAGTCGTTCGGCGTTGTTCCAGATTCCTTCCGAGCCGTAGCCGCTCCAGTCTGTAAAAAAAAGAGTATAAAATTCAGTTTTTTCTCCATATCTCCCTTGTTTTACCTCTATTTCCCTTGAAATTTTCAGGGAACCCCTGTCATTCCATTCTGCATATTTCATTCCTGAGGACCCTATCCTCAATTCCCCTTCCTACAGCCCGAAATCCCACAATTGTCTATTTTTAGGGTTTGCCATAACTTCCTCAGATTTCACCCAGTCACCTTCAAATTTTACCACAGAGTTCCTTTCTGAATTCTGCTTCTTTGTTCTCCTCTGCCAAATTTTCCCATTCTTTCACCCCGCTTCTGAAATCCTCATTTTTGCTTCCCTGTCTATCCAACAGTGTCCAAAACCGAGTCAAACCCCAATTACCCTTATGATTTTTTCCCAAATCCAAATTTTCCCTTATTGAAGTAGTTCCTATTTTTGTTTTCCTACCCAGTCAACCAAAAAAAAAAAAAAAAAAAAAAAAATCCTGGTTATGGTTGTCACCCGTGCAGGAGCAAAAACCATGGAGGACGCACTTGCAGCCATCCAAGCCAAACTCCAAGATCTGGATGAAAAATTTCTCGGTCTCCATCTTGAACATTCAGCTATGAACAACAAACAACAGTCCGAGTCTTCAGCAGACAATGGGTTCTCTTCTTCCAGCAATTTCCGTGGTCCGAAGCTTGATTTTCCTCGCGTCAATGGTACCGATCCAACTGGATGGATCTATCGTGCAGAACAGTATTTCAGTCTGCATAATACTTTTGATGTCAACAAAGTTCCGTTGGCATCCTTTCATTTTGAACAGGAAGCTCTTCAATGGTACCGTTGGTACATCAAGGCTCATCCACAGCCCAATTGGCCAGACTTTTGCCAGCTCCTTTTGCAACGATTTGGTCCTAGTGCTTTTGATGACTTCACAGGAGCCCTCACTAAACTTCGCCAAACTGGCACTGTGAGAGAGTATCAAACCGAATTTGAGAATCTAGCCAACCACACCGAAGGATTGTCTGATGAATTTTACCGGAGTTGTTTTATCAGTGGTCTAAAGGATGCCATCCGCTCTGAGGTCAAAATGTTCTGTCCCAACACAATGATGGAAGCACTAGGGTTGGCTAAGTTGGCAGAAGACAAGATTGCAGCCCAACAACGCTCCAAGCCCACTTTTGTTCCCTTCCGAAATATGGGTTCTCAGCGACCACCTATACCGCAAGCTCCTCGACCGACTCCTATCAAGCGTTTGTCTAAAACAGAGATGCAAGCATGCAGAGAAAAGGGGCTTTGCTATAATTGTGATGAGAAATTCACTCGGGGACATAGATGTGTTCAGCAAAAGCTCTATCTCCTGGATGTGGAGTTTCCGCCTGCCTCTGAAATGGGTGACGAAGATCCAGAAACACTGGATGCTCCGGTCGACATTCAGGAACCGCCTATTGACCCTCCGTCTCAGGATGACCAGCCAGAGATATCTCTCCATGCTTTAGCTGGAATCACCACCCCCCAAACAATGCGGGTCAAGGGTTACTTCAAGAAGCTTCCTCTTACAATACTCATTGATTCTGGTAGCACTCATAATTTCATTGACCCTCGGATCGCCAAACAAGCTGATTGTTTTATCCATCCTTGCTCCAACTTTGAAGTCATGGTTGCCAATGGGGGCACCTTACCTTGCAAAGGGAAGTGTCGAAATGTGCGTATCTCTATGGGAGATTATACCTTGCACTCTGACATGTTTGCCTTGCCCTTAGGCGGATGTGATGTGGTTTTGGGCGCTCAATGGCTACGCACACTTGGCCCTATCTTATGGGATTTTGCCGAACTTTGGATGCAGTTTTCCCTCAATGGACACAAACACACATTGACAGGATTACAACCAGGTTCTCTCACATCATCAGTTCACATCGCATGGAAAAACTCCTCAAGAAGAATTCACATGGTGTCATTGCTCAGATCCATTCCATCCAGATGCAACCATCCGCGGTCTCCACTACTCCTTTGGATCTACAACAAATTCTGGATCGATATACAGGTGTCTTTGCTGAACCAGTGGGATTGCCACCTTCCAGGCCAGAAGACCATCGTATTTAGCTCCTTCTTGGTAGTGTTCCTCCCAACATCAGGCCCTATCGCTACCCATTTCACCAAAAAACGGAGATTGAAATGCTTGTTCGGGACTTATTGAAGCAAGGTATTATTCGCCCAAGCACTAGTTCCTTTTCTTCTCCCGTTATTCTTGTTCGCAAAAAAGATGGGTCATGGTGCCTCTGCATTGACTTCCGAGCACTTAATCACCTCACCATCAAGGATAAGTTTCCAGGTCCTGTTGTTGATGAGCTTTTTGATGAGCTTCATGGGGCTCACTTTTTCTCCAAGTTGGATCTTCGCTCTGGGTATCATCAAATTCGGGTTCATGAGGATGATATCCCTAAAATAGCTTTCTGCACACATGATGGCCATTATGAGTTTTTGGTCATGCCCTTTGGACTCACTAATGCTCCTTCCACATTCCAGGCCTTAATGAATAAAATATTTCGACCCTACTTGCGGAAATTCATTCTAGTATTTTTTGATGATATCCTCATCTACAGCAAAACATGGGATGAACATCTCCAACATTTGGATCTTGTCATGCAACTTTTCTCTGACCATCATCTCCATGCCAAGCAGTCTAAATGTGTTTTTGGACAGAAGGAAGTTGAGTATCTCGGGCACATTATCTCAGCACAAGGGGTTCGCGTGGATCCTGCCAAAATCGATGCCATGAACAATTGGCCGCATCCTCAGACACTCAAGAGCCTTCGTGGTTTTTTGGGGTTGACTGGCTACTACCGCAAGTTTGTCAAGGATTATGGGAAGATTGCAGCTCCATTAACTGCTCTATTAAAAAAGGATGCCTTCACATGGACACCTGCTGCTCAGTGTGCATTTGACAAACTAAAACAAGCTATGTGTACTACACCTGTGCTAGCTATGCCCGATTTTTCCAAGCCCTTCACTATTGAGAGTGATGCTTGCGGCAATAGACTTGGTGCTGTTCTCCTTCAAGATGAACACCCCATTGCGTTCACCAGCAAAGCCCTTTCAGGTAAGAATTTAGCTGCCTCTACCTATGAGAAGGAAATGATGGCTATTTTGCATGCAGTACAGAAGTGGCGCCCATACCTATTAGGAAATCATTTCTGCATCGAGACTGATCACCAAAGTCTGAAATATTTCTTGGACCAGCGTGTCTCCTCCCCGGCACAACAGAAATGGGTTAGCAAACTCATGGGTTATGACTATGAGATCACTTACAAGAAGGGTAAAGACAATATTGTGGCAGATGCTCTTTCTCGCTCATTTGATGCCCAAGGTTCTCTTTCAGCTATTTCCATGCCTGTTCCAAATTGGTTGCAATCTGTTCAACAGGGTTATGTCAATGACGACTCCTTATCTCAAATCATCCAACGATTGACCAACAACCCTTCTGCTGTACCACATTACTCTTGGGATGGTGCTTCTCTGCGATACAAGGGTCGTCTGGTGCTTCCCCAAAGCACAGATCTTCAACAGGCTGTCTTCTATGAACTCCATGCTTCTCCATCGGCAGGGCACTCTGGGTTCCTCAAAACGTATGAACGAGCACGGCGTAACTTCTTTTGGCAGGGCATGAAAAGGACAATTCAACAGATGGTGGCCGAATGTGATACCTGCCAGCGCAATAAGGGTGAAACAACACTCCTTCCAGGATTGCTTGAACCCTTACCCATACCTACACGGCTTTGGACAGATATTTCTATGGATTTCATTGAAGGGCTCCCTAAATCTGGCGGGAAGACAGTGATTCTCGTTGTGGTTGATCGCCTCTCCAAATATAGTCATTTTTGTGCTCTCAGCCATCCCTATACAGCCTCCTCCATCGCTCAAATTTTTCTGGACCAGATCTTTCGTCTTCATGGCATCCCTTCTTCCATTGTCTCAGATCGTGATGCGACTTTCACCAGTCATTTTTGGACAGAACTATTTCGCCACATTGGCACCAAACTGAAGATGAGTTCAGGATATCACCCACAAACATATGGTCAGACTGAAATTGTCAATAAATGCTTGGAAACTTATCTTCGTTACTTCACCTCTGAGCAACAACATCAGTGGGCAAAATGGCTCCCTCTCGCTGAATGGTGGTACAATACCTCTTACCACACTGCCTCTAAAATGACCCCATATGAAGCAGTCTATGGTCAGGCACCTCCAGCTCTTCTTCCATACACCCCCACCAGTTCACCAGTTCAGGAAGTTGACACGGTCCTTCGAAACCGCGATCAGATTCTGCGCATTTTGCGGAACAATCTTCACATGGCAAGAAATCGCATGAAGCAACAAGCTGATCAGCACTGTTCTGAGCGCACTTTTCAAGTCGGCGATATGGTTTTTCTTCGTCTCCAGCCGTACAAACAATCATCCTTGAAACTCAAAGGGCGTCATAAGCTCGCTCCAAAGTTCTATGGGCCATATCGGATTCTTCAGAAGATTGGGTCCGTTGCTTATAAATTGGAACTTCCTCCTTCTCGCATTCATCCAGTCTTTCATGTCTCTTGTCTGAAGAAAGTTCTTGGCACCAACATCAGTGGACAAACGATTTTACCCGAACTGGATAATGAAGGATCCATCCTTTTGGAGCCAGAGGCCATCCTCAATCGGCGCACGCGTCAGCTTCGCTCTCGCTCTATCACAGAGGTCTTAATTCAGTGGCACGGCATGCAACCAGAGGATGCTACATGGGAACCACTCCTTCAGATTCAACAACAATTTCCACATCTAAAGCTTTGAGGACAAAGCTTTTTTTAAGGGGGAGGGGATGTTAGGAACCCATGTCTTTACTTTGTTAGTATGTTGTTGTTGGACGCATATGCTTTGTAAGTCGTCCCGTAGTATTTGTTGATCAATAGTTTGTGTTATTGTTGTTGGCGCATATGCTTTGTAAGTCGCCCGTAGTATTGTTGATCCATAGTTTGTAACGGCCCATGGTTTTGATCCATAGTATTGGCGCCTAGAATTAGTATATAAGTGTGTGTTGAGACCTATGAAGGCACCGTGAAGTTATTTGTATTGAGCTTGCTCATAGGAGGTTGCCCCCTCGAAGTGGCCTGTGATCAATATAAAAGTGATTCTGAGTTCTGTCATTTCTGCTATTTCGCATATTTTTATTAAGTAATTGTTGCAGGTGCATCACAGAGAAATTTATTGGTATCTTATGGATATGCTCAAGCTTTTAGTTATGGTTATGTAAATTTCCATGGAAGTAACATTTGATATTCTATTTGGTTGAAGGATAATTATAAATAGGATTGTGATTGATGGTTTTCCTCCTCCCTTCCATTTTATAGTTTTTTTTTGGTTGAATAGTACTAATTCTTGTTGCTTAGTCTTGAGCTAGGATTGCAGGTATTGGTTGTTATGTAGGTGCTTTAAAGGATATCTACACGGAGGCCACACATTTGGATTGATGGTATTCCTCCTCCTCTTGATGGGTGCTCAACCATTTTACATGATCATCATCAACTTCCTTGACTCCATTTGCCCCAATTTTCTTCTACCATGGCACTAATCTACAAAACCCTTTGGATGGTAAAACTTATCTCCTAGATCTTTTCTTTCCATTCAACTTTCACTTTACTTTATCAATCTATTCTTAAAATACTTGGAGAATCTTTTGGATCTTGAGATGTCTTGGAAAAACTTGATTTTGCATACCTTAAAACCCTAGATCTATCTAGCTTAGATCCCTTTTTTATTTGTTCCAAGTATTTTCTAATGGCAATTAATTTTAGATCTAAAGCCTATGCATAAGACTACCTTTATTCTTTTTTACATCTAGCAATTTCCATAACTATTCTTGTGCAATTTGCATGTTTACCATGAGTAGTTTTTTTTTAATTCTAAATCTAGATCTAGAAAATTTATAATTCTAGCAATATTGCATTCATTGAATAAATTTTGCTTTTGATCTTGTGATTGCTAGGAAAATTACAAGGAATTAAAAGTTCAACGTTCTCAATCATTTGTCAAATTTATTAGTGTTGAAGCCTCTCTTTGGCAATTCGCTCTCCTTGGAAAAATTGGATCTGTCATAAAAAAAATTCACAAAAATATTTCTAAGCTTTTAAAAAGTTAAAGTAAAAATTTCTTAAGTTTATGCAAGCACTAAAGAGCCTCTTTTAGCCACAATGTTGTCCAAATAACCGATTTTCAAGTGTTTTGGGACTCCCTTAGCTAAAACATCTACCTTTGAGGAAACCGTAGAATCACTAATTTAAATTTTTTATAAAATTACTTTGAAGGTCCTAAAAATCAAACTTAGGTTTCCATAATTTATTTCAAAATCTAGAGATCACATTTCTATCAAAACGTTTTCATTCAATGATGATCTATCCTAGTTTGAAGCCCCTTTAATCCAAGACGTCTCCTTGAGAAAAGTCTTAGTTCCATCACTTCAAAATTTTGTAGAAATCATTTGGGTGTCTTAAAAATTCCAATTAGAATTTTATAATTCATCAAAGGTCCAAAAATATCATCTCCAAGTCAAAACGTTGTCTGAGTGAGTTGATCTCCTTCTTGAATTGGGTTTTTCAAGCCATGTCATCATCTCTTAGACAAGGTCTAGTAGGGCTATTTCAAAAATTTGTGAAATTATTTAAAAGGCCTAAAAATCAAATTGGCCATTACACGATTCATTTCAAGCCTCTTGGATCCTAAACAAGCTCTAACGCTGCCTATTTGATTACCCTCTTGCATGTTAAAATATCATTTTTTCCAAATCGACATTTAGGGAAGACTTTCATTCAAGCTTGTTTCTAGCCCTCATTCAAATCAACATTTTTTCATTTGGGCAAATGATTGGATATATCATGAGATGAAATGTTATATCATTTGAAGGACTAATACTTTGGATTGGCATCATTAAGCTAATAAGCTAAGAGTTATAAGGCACTAGCCTTTGAAGAACGACACTTCATCAAGTCTCCATATAAAGACTTGAAATCATGGTTGTAACAAGACATCAAAAGACATCATCCATTATATCACCCAAAACCAATGAGCTAGAGTGGTTGTTACCATTGGCCATTGAATTTTTGGGTAAGCTTGTTTCCTTTGTTGGCGAACCTCTTCGACTGAACTATAGAACATAAAAGAAAATAACAGAAGGGAACAATATTTCAAGGAGAGAGGTGGTGTCTAAAGACATCGTCACGACACTTAAGCACATACCATTATGATTAGAACATCACAATGCATACTTGATCATAAGAATAATTTCATACTTTATACATAACATAACCCATAGGGTCATCCTTTTATAGTCTCCAGATCTAACGAACTTCATTGAAGTGAGGAAAATCTGGTCCACAAATAGGGGTTGTTGGTTCTAACTAGTTCCACAAAATCTGCAATGTCCCAAAGTTTAGTTGGCTGTTGTAGTCGGGCCGACCACGATCTCGTTGACCATCTAATCGACTGCTTTGCTAGTCGACTGTTGTCTATCGATTGATTGTCTCCAGAAGATCCAGAGGTGTGATGAACTTGCATAACCTTAGGTTCCAGCACCCCCCTATCAACACAACGCTCTGGAGATTCAGGAGATGTAATTACATTCTCTGAACATCCCTCCATAATTGCAGCTTCCTAAAGCCCAAGCATAGCCTGAAGTTTGACAAACTTAGCTTGTGGTAAAGGCTTCATAAAGATATTATCAATCTGATTATTTGTCCTGCAATAAATAAGTGAGACAACATTGTCCTGCACCAACTGTCTCAATTAATGAACATGAAGTTCAACATGCTTCATTTTGCTATGAGCAACAGGATTATCAACAACCTGGATGGTACTCTGATTATCACAATGGATAACAGTCAAGACCTGAACAGGAAACCCAAGTTCTTTGAGAAATTGAAGAATCCAAACAGCCTCTGTACTTGCATTGACAATGCCACAATACTCTGTTTCTATAGTTGAAAGAGAGACTACCTTCTGTTTTTTACACGACCAGACCGAGGGTCCAGAACTCAGTCGAAACACATAGCCATAAGTGGACTTTTGGTCATCAATGTCACCTCCCCAATTGGAGCTTGTAAACCCAACCAATGGTTCTGTATTGCGACAATACTTAATACTATACCGACAAGTTCCTTCGATATAACGAACAATTCTCTTTGCATCTTTCTAGTGGCTCTCTCGAGGATCCTGCATGAAATGGAAGACCACACTAACAACAAAGGTGAGATCCGGTCGACTACGAGTTAAGTAAATCAAGCTACCGACCAACTATCAATAAAGAGTGGCGTCGACTCATGAAGAGTCACAGTCTTTCGACAACTTCACTCTAGACTAATAAGGTGTAGCACAAGACTGACAATCGTCCATCTTGAATCGTTTCAAAAGATCCAAGGCATATTTAGGTTGAGAAAGAAAGATACCATCATCCATTTGCAAAATTTGAATGCCCAAAAAGAAATACAACAGACCAAGATCAGTCATTTCAAAGGTATCTGCAAGTTGTTTCTTAAAACCCAAAATCAGATTGACATTATTGTCAGTTATGACCAAATCATCAACATACAATAATGCCACAATTAAGTATCACCATGAACATGTAATACATAAATAGTGTGATCAGATTCACAACATTTGAAGCCAAGATTGACAAAGCGATCAATCTTCTCATACGAAGCACGAAGTGCCCGTTTTAATCCATACAACGACTTCTTGAGTCGACAAAGAAGACCAGAATCTGTCACAAAACTAGGAGGTTGTTCCATGTAGATTTCTTCAGACAAGTCACCATAAAGAAACACACTTTTGACATCCATTTGATGAAGTTCCCATCCAAAACAAGTAGCAAGAGAAAGGATTAGTCGAACATAATTCATCTTTGTGACAGTGGAAAAGGTTTCAGTGTAGTCGATGCCTTCTTGCTGAGAGAAGCCCTTGGCGACCAAATGAGCCTTGTGGTGTCCAACAACACCATCGAAAGTAAACTTGGTCTTATAGACCCATCGACATTTCACAATGTTCTTTCCTTGCGGTCGAGGAACAAGTTCCCAAGTCTGATTCTTCTTTAGAGAATCAATTTCAACAGCCATAGAATTTTCTCATTTAGGTACTCCTTGAGCATCAATGTAATTGTCGGGATCACAAGTTTCAAGAACTCGTGCCATCAATGCAACATTGCCATGCTGTTTCTAATTGTGGGTTTTTCGACCAATACTAGCATCTCCAGCATTCGATCTAGTAACCTCAACCGTTTTAGCAGCCCACCAAGGTAAACAAGTCGGTGGTGATTTGGGTCATGATTGTCAGTCGAAGGAGTCGGTGCGTTGACGTCTGCAGTCACAGTAGATCGACTATTGGTCGACTCAACAGTAGAATTCGTTGGTTCGGTCAAAACTTCATAGAAGGGTACAGTTGATCTAGATTCTTCAAGAATATCAAACTGATCACTGTGTAATAGACCATAGAAGGAATTTGACAACTTAGTACCTGAAATCCTCATCGAAGATCACATTTTTGCGTAAAATGATTTGTTGTTTAGCAGGATCAAACGGTTTACAAGCTTTGTATTCATTAGAATAGCCCATCATGATGCAAGCATGACTTTTTGCATCCAATTTCTTCCTGCAGTTATCATTGATATGTGCCCAAGCAACACATCTAAAGGTTCTAAGGTGTCCAACAGAGGGTTTCCTGCCATTCCACTTCGTGACTGGAGTCATGTCAATGATTGCTCTAATCGGATTCAAATTTTAGGAGATAATTTGAATAGTAAACAGCTTCTGCCCAAAACTTCGTTGGGAGATCTGTGGTCTGTAGTAGGTACCTAGCCATTTCTACTAAAGTCCGATTCTTCCTCTCCGCGGCTCCATTTTGTTGAAGAGTGTGAGGGCTAGATCTATGGCAAGAAATACTATTTTGCAAGAGATATTCTTCAAATTGTCGACTCATTTATTCACCACCATTGTCTGATCTCAAGCATTTAATGGGTCAACCACATTGCTTCGCATCCCAGAGTTGATGAACACTAGATCCGACTCAACATGATTTGTAGACAACAGGCTAGGTCAAAACCATTAGCTCTAATACCATGTTGGGGAACCTCTTCGACTGAACCATAGAACATAAAAGAAAATAAAGAAGGGAACAATATTCCAAGGAGAGAGGTGGTTTCTAAAGACACCGTTATAGCACTTAAGCACAGAGCATTATGATCAAAACATCACAATGCATACTTGATCATAAGAATGATTTCATACTACACGAGTTTGCTGCGAAATGAGTACTCAACAGAGACTCGCTTGGCATACTCGCCATTCACCAAACTCGGCCAAACTCGCTAGAGACTCACCAAACTCGCTAGATACTCACCAGAGATGGTAATATTAAATTCTTAAAGTAAAAGTGACATACTCCTTATCTTTCATTTTCTATCCTTTTACTTAAATTTTTTGCATTACCATTAATTGTTTCAGGATGTTTGAGAGTGGTTCCAACCTCATCATACTTCATATGCAAAAAGTAGAATTTTAGATCCCATTCAGAATTCAACAGACTTAACAGTGTTCAGTGTTTCAGGATTGCAACGTTTCCACTGGATTCTATCATGTATGATGGTAAGGGATTGGCATTTAATCAAGTGCATCAACCCCTCTATGTACCTCGATGTTGGTGGTGCTGATTGTGTAACTCCTTTGTCACGACCTTTGTAAAAATGTACCCTTCATTCAAGCAAAATTACTTATAAGGCATGCAAAGCATTTTCTACCTTTTTTTAATGCTTGGGTCAGGAGTTTTCATCAAAATTGTAGGGTGTCAACTAATGTCCTTGGAGGATTAACTTTGAGATTCAAGATCGAGGCAAGGGCTAAATCCTAGAGGTGAGGGGCATAGGGTGCTATTGACGAATAGTATCTCAATATAGGCAATGATTTTTATGATATGTAGTTCTTTGTTGTAGCATGAAGTTTTGAAGTTTTTTGGACTCTAGAGGCGATTTATAGCCTCTTTGTTTTGTATTTTGGGTTAGATATGAATTGCACTAGATGTGGTTTTTGTTATATGCACTCGTACTTTCTGTATGAATCTCCTGCTGATGATTTGAGATGGCTTGATGAAGACACTGAGGATCCCTCTAGTGTTTCCATTTTCTTAAATGGAAACACCCATTACACCTGCATCACAATTGTTGCTTTGGTCTAGCGATGTTGATACTAGCTCATCTAGGCCCTATTCTAGGCGTTCTACTTCTCGTAGTCATGCATTTGACTTGAGATTAGTCTTGAAGACATTGTCTATTTTGATTTTCTACTTATGTTTCGAATTATGTAGTTGAACTTGGTACTATTTGTGAATTTGTTCAAGGAATCATCTTTCAGTTCACTATTTTGCATATAAATATGGAGTGTCAAATGTTGTATTATCATTTTTTATGAGATGATACAATGAATATCTACATAGAATGTGGTTTTATAACTTATATGGATTAGAAATGTCATTAGTATATTTTCTCGTGCACAAAATTTACTCTATTTTGTTTTTTTTTCTTTCTATTTGCCGAGTCTTTGGCGAGTCTTATGCAAGTCGCCAAGTCGGCCGAGTCCCAAGCCAACCAAGTCTTTGTCGAGTCCGAGTCTAACAACATTGTTTCATACATAACACAACCCATAGAGTTGTTCTTTTATAGTCTCCAGATCTAACGAACTCCCTTGAAGTGAGGAAGATCTGGTCCACAAATAGGGGTCGTTAGTTCTAACTGTTTCCACCGAATCCACAACCTCCCAAAGTTTAGTTGGCTGTTGTAGTCGGGCCAACCACAGTCTCGTCAACCATCCAATCGACTGCTCAGTCGAACCTCTAGTCAGCTGCTCTACTAGTCGATTGTTGTCTATCGATTGATTGTCTTCAGAAGATCCAGAGGTGTGATGAACCTACATAACCTTAGGTTCCAACACTTCTTCAAGTCTCCATATAAAGACTTGAAATCATGGTTATAACAAGACATCAAAAGACATCATCCATTGTATCACCAAAAACCAATGAGCTAGAGTGGTTGTTACCAACTTACCATTGGCTATTGAATTTTTGGGTAAGCTTGTTTCCTCTAGCTAGATCCCCTTTTGTAATTGTGGGGACTAGCTTGTTTCTTCTTGGGTGGCTTTAGTGTGTTTGATCACTCTACTGGTACACCCCTTATCTTATGATGTGGATGCTTTCATGGTATAATTAATTAAATAACATCATAATTCAATAATAATAATAATTAAGAGAAGCATCATCTTCTTCACATGTTAAAGTATAATCAATAATCTTAAGTTTTTATTGCCATATGGATTAATTTTTATAAGTTGATGATGTTAGCCTTTATCATTTGCATATTTCCACAAGGTATTTCTATAATGTTGCTTTCTTAATATGGTCATGATCTATGAAAGTCTTATTTGATAAGCCCATGAGCAGTGCAACAAAGGTTTGGGGGATACTTGGGTGAAAAACTTGTAATGAAGATTTCTAGCATGTAATACTTTCAAAAGAGGAGCACACCTTCTTGTACAGAATGGGTTAGATGTCTTTCGAGACTAAGAGTGTATTGGGGTTGTTTCTGGCCAGCTGGATGCCCCATACCACCACAACTGTATGCGTAGGTGCCTTTTTAATTGTGTTTACATCTAGTCCTACTTTGAAACGGTAACGATATATTTTGAATATAATCTTGTTACATAATGTCAAGCTTCATGGGATGCTAATGATTTCTATATGCTTAGTTCACGTTCATGATTATATTTCATAAAGTGTGATACTTTGTTGATGTAAAATCTTATATGGTTTAATGGTGAATGCTATCCTTTGGTTAATAATAAAATAATCACCTTTGTGTGTTTCTCTCCTCATTAATTTCAAATCCTTTAAACAATTTCAATAAAATTAGTGCTAGGTGTATACTTGGTATTGTTCATATACAATCCTAAGCAAAAACTTGGTAGGGTCTCCCCCTTGGATAGTCTATGCTCATTCATTGTTAAATCTAGGAAAGCCTGAAGCGGCAAATCCCCTTCTGTTAGTGACACGTTGGGTTGGGGGGTTCATAGTTGTGTTGGATTAGCAGTTGCTTTAGCTTGTCCATCATTTGGGCTGCTAGTTTGTGCATCAACATGTCCAACCCCCAAGGGTCAATCTAGGCCTAAAACCCTGCTTTTTAGGTCTTCAAACTTGGCTGAAATGATGAATATACCTGCTGTACCTGCAATAACAGATCTGCAAACAAAACCCTAGCAAGCATAGGTTACCAAAAACTTCACAATCAAACCACAAGAAAAAGGCACCTTTAAGGATCTACCATTAAATTGCCTAGGGCGCACTTTTTCATCTGAACAAAAATTCCAAATTCCAAATACTTTTTGAGATATGAATTTTTCTAATTTTTAGGGTTTTTCCAATATTATATATATATTTTGGGTTTTTTATAATAAATATATAAGAGAATTTTGATAAAAATGCGAAGAGAAGGGTTTATGACCTTAGTCCTCAACCCTGGGGCAATTAGAGATAGAGGTCAACGTCCCTACTCAATTTGGTTGTTCAAGGTTTACCAACTAGGGCGAAGGCTATTAACCCGATACTTGGTCGAAGTAGCCAAACCTTAATTTGGGCAAACAATGAATCCCAAGGCGCACAGTGGAGAGCTCCTTCAAGAGGAAAGTCTCCTCAAACAAGTTAACAAGTTGCCAATAAAACCCTAATTTACCTTGCTTAGGGTGCAAAAGCAATGTCAAACAAGAAAATGGAGAGATCTTATCAACATCATCCAAGGAAAGAGTAGGAGAAAGAGTTCTTAGGTTCTCCTTAGCCACGAGTTATTACAACTATTCTTTGGATCAATCTTGCAAAATAGTAAACCCTAGAAATTCCACCATTCCATCTTTCATCTGTTAATGTAATTGTAACTTCGGAAGATATTCACTTGTATTTATATTGTTATTATTATTGTATTTTATTTGTACCTCCGACGGAGATGTTTATTCCTCCGGTTGAAGAAGTCATTATTGTATTTGGTGATGTAAAGTCATTGAGGTTAACTCTCCGTTGTAAGTCGGGGCAATAGACCCCAGAGTCAGATTGTGTTAGGGTTAATAGAGTCTTCTAGAGAAGTTGACCCAGTCAGGTACAACTGGGGCCGACCTAGTAAGTGAAAAGGTCAAGTGAAAGATAAAGTATAAATAGAGAGTGGAGCTCTCTCATTTGGATAACACACTCACTCACAAGTTCGCATAAGTGAGAGAGAGGACAAGTTCGCATAGGAGGAAAAGAAGAGGAGCTGCAGAAGACCATCTTTGTTTTGGGGTTTTACTTTTGTGATATTTTATAGGTGACGATTTTATCTCTGAGGAAGTTGCGGGGTTTTCTCCTTTATGGTTCCCCTGAGGAAATTCTTTGTGTCTATTGTGTTATGCTGTGCGTGTTATTCATTTAGTTAAGATCCTAGATAAATATTGATTAAAAGTAGAAAATCTAACATGGTATCAGAGCTAACCTGAAAAGAAGACACTGTGCAGCTGCGGAAGCTAGGGCTTCTTAATTTTTGGACTTCTCTCCACAGATCATCAACAAAAAGAAGCTAGGCTAACTCACCTAAGGAAGGCGAATTTTTCTGTCGAAGCGAAAGTTGATTCTGAGAATTTTCATTTTTTGGCCTATCATTGCTGTCGGAGGAAAATTAGGGCTTCTCACAAAATTGGAATTTTGGAGTGCAATTGGCATAGGGAAGTGCGCCTCTCCAAGATAGAAATTTTGATACTAAGATCGAAATTTTTGAGTAGGTAAAGCTCTCGAAAAGTCAAACCCTAGTTTGACTTTGGACCAGAAATTGCAGAAAACCAGAAAAAGCCAGCAACTACAGATCAGAATTTCGCAAGTCAATTTTCAAGGGTGAAATTTTGGAATCTTCAGAAACCAAGTATACCAGCATACTCGCCTCAGTCAAGCGCATCTATTTGTCCAATCATAAGTTCCAAATTCCAAGTTTGAAAATTTAGGGTTTCTCTGACAAACCCTAGGCCAACCAGCTCCAGGACCAATCTCAGCTCAGCATCTCAAATTGGTAAGATCTAAATCTTTGTCATTTCCATTTGAGGTTCTCATTAAAGATGTCTCACCATACCAAGCTTGAGGATAAGCTTGAAGGGGCTGATAACTTCCGAGCATGGGAGTATAGGATTACACTTGTCCTTGAAGAGAATGAATTGGACAATTATGTGAATGAAGAGGTTCCAGCACCAGAGGGAGATGAGGCTAAAGCCTTACACAAGAAGAACTTGGTTAAGGCCAAGAGGATCATTGCATATTCTGTTAAGGATCATCTCATCCCACATGTGTCATCCTTGAAGACACCCAAATAAATGTTTGATGCCTTGACCAAGCTATTTGAAGAGAAGAATATAAATTAGAAGATGACCTTGAGGAACCAGTTGAAGAATGTGAAGATTCAAAATGCAGAGACCATGCAGTCATACTTTACAAGGGTCTCTCAGATCAAGGAGCAACTTGAAGCTATGGGAGAAAATGTAGAAGATGGAGAAATTGTGATGACCACCTTGAATGGTCTCCCTAGATCATGGGACTCCTTCATTCAAGGGATTTGTGCAAGGAAGAAGATAATCACCTTCAGTAGACTATGGGAAGAATGCTCACAAGAAGAAGCTCGACTTGTAGCTCGAGAAGAGAAGATGGGAAATGAAGATCAAGCTCTCACAACACACACCAGGAGGAATACCAACAAGAGGGAGCACCACCATCACAGTAAGGGGGAGAAACACCACCACCAAAGTCAAAGGAATAACTTTAGAAGATTCAAGAGAGATCTATCCACTGTTAGATGTTATACATGCGATGAGAAGGGACACTACTCCAAAGATTGTCCCAGAAACAGAGGCTCCAACAAGAAGAACAACAAGAAAAGACATCATGCTCACACTGTAGAGGATGATGAACCTCCAAGGAAGAGAACCAGAGAAGACAGTGGTGAATCTTCAAGTGATGAAGAGTATTTCCTGATATCAACACTCACAGGCACTGTCACACATGGAAGCAATGATTGGCTTGTAAATAGTGGGGCTTCCAAGCATATGACAGGATTTAAAGAATCCTTTGTGAACCTATCTGAACATGAGTCACCTCACAAGGTGAAACTTGGGGATGATTATCAATACCCCATAAAAGGAAGTGGAGAAGCCTCTTACAAGCTAGACTCTGGGAAGTCTCTGAAGTTGAAGGATGTCCTATATGTTCCAAGACTCAAGAAGAACCTTCTCTCCATATCAACACTAGATGCAAAAGGTATGAGGGTTGCATTTGTCGATGGCCAAGTCCTAATGTGGCCAAAGGGAAAGAATATAGATGATGCAGTTGTGATTGGAGAGCAAGAGGGAGGTTTGTATAAATTGAAGGGCCAACCTGAACAAGCCTTGGTCCATGACTCAATGGAGCCAAGTGAACTATGGCATAGGAGGCTTGCACATATGCACTATAGAGCACTACCACTTGCAAGTAAAGCAGTTGAAGGACTTCCAGAAATTCAGGCAAAGCATGAAGGCGTTTGCAAAGGATGTGCGAAAGGAAAGAACATAAAGAAGACATTTCGAAGTAGCGAGAGAAAGGCGAAAGGAATTCTGGAAATTATCCACTCCGATGTATGCGGTCCAATGTCATCCATTTCATTGAGTGGGTATGTATATTATGTTTCTTTTATTGATGACTTTTCTAGAAAGATTTGGATATATTTCTTGAAGAGCAAAGATGAAGTATTCAACAAGTTCAAGGAATTCAAAGCCTTGATCGAGAACCACACAGAGAAGAGGATCAAGACCTTTCGATCAGACAATGGTGGAGAATTCACATCAGAAGACTTCAAGAATTTATGCAGAGGATCAGGGATTAAGAGGGAGTTGACCACTCCATACAATCCTCAGCAGAACGGTGTTGTAGAAAGGAAGAATAGAACAATCATGGAAGCAGCAAGAGCAATGCTTCATGACCAGGATCTTCCGATGCATCTATGGGCAGAAGTTGCGAGGACAGCCGTGTATGTACAAAATCGTACTCCACATCGAGTACTTGACAACAAGACTCCAAAAGAAGCATTCTCCGGTGAGAAACCAGAAGTCAACCATTTCAGGATATTTGGCTTCCCAGTGTACATACATATTCCGAAGGAGAAAAGGACGAAGCTAGATCCTTCAGGAAAGAAGGGTATATTTGTAGGATACAGTGAAAGCTCGAAGGCCTATAGAATATACTTCCCAGGATTCAAGAAGATCGACATCAGCAGGGACGTGGCATTTGACGAAGACTCAGCCTACAACAAATCCATAAAGCTACCCGTTGAAGACATTAAAGAACCAGAAGCACACAGGATTAGAGATGCAGCAATGGAAGAGGTGATTCCAGAAGAACATGAAGACCGTGAGATGGAAGATTTACAGGAACTTGTAGATCCACCCCGTGAGAAGAACTCTTGCAAGAGGAAACCAACATGGGTACGAGAAGCAATACAAGATGTAGAGAGGTATGGCGCTCCATAGGGGATGCACAAAGAAAGCAAGAGACCGAGGCCATACTCCAGCTATGTAGCCCTGCTGTGCGACATCATTGACAAGGAACCTGCCAACTATGAGGAAGCGACAGAGAGGAAGGAATGGAAGGATGCCATGATCAAGGAGTATCAGTCGACCATGAAGAATGATGTTTGGGATGTAGTTTCGAGACTAGAAGGGAAGTCTGTTGTGACTTACTTCTAAGTGGATCTACAAGATCAAGCATGCTGCAAATGGCAGCATCGAGAAGCACAAGGCAATATTCATGACACGTGGCTTCTCCCAGAAGGAAGGCATAGATTATGAGGAGACATTTGCACCTGTAGCTAGATACACTTCCATCAGATCAGTACTTACACTGGCTGCAATGATGAAATGGAAGGTACACCAGATGGATGTCAAGATAGTGTTCTTGAATGGTGTAGTAGAGGAGGAAGTGTATGTGGAGCAGCCACTCGGATTTGAGACACATGACAGTCAGACTCATGTGTGCAAATTAAAGAAGGCCTTGTACGGATTGAAGCAGGCACCCGGGACATGGTACGGCAGGATAGATAACTTCCTGACTAGTTTGGGCTTTACCAAGTGTAAAGTGGATTCCAACCTTTAGGTTGAGGAAGGGAACCCAGTGATACTTCTACTTTATGTAGATGACCTATTTGTGACAGTTGAGGATGGGCTAATTGCAGATACGAAGAGGAAGCTTGCTGTAGAGTTTGAGATGAAGGACCTGGGCATGATGCATTATTTCCTAGGCATGGAGGTGTGGCAGAATATAGATGGGATCTTCCTTGGACAAGGGAAGTATGCAGTGGAGATTCTGAAGAGATTCATAATGATGGACTGCAAGGCCATGGCCACACCTATGGCATCGAACCTGAAGCTATTGAGTGACGCTTCATCAGAGTCAGTTGATGCCATGATGTATCGTTAGATGATTGGGTCATTGATGTACCTGACAAATACGAGACTTGACATATGCTTTGCTGTGAACACTTTGAGCCAGTTACTTACGGATCCGAGACATGTTCACTTGATTGCTGCAAAGCATATTCTGAGGTACGTGAAGGGTATAGTTGATTATGGGCTCAAGTATGACGCGAATCAAAAGATTAACCTGCAGGGTTATGTTGATTCAGATTGGGCAGGCAATGTCGCTGATAGGAAGAGCACTTCGGGATGTTGCTTCAGTATGGGATCCGGTATGATCTCCTGGTTTAGCAGGAAGCAGTCGTGCGTGGCACTGAGTACAGGCGAAGCAGAGTATGTTGCAACTTGTTCGGCTAGTTGTGAGGCAGTATGGATTAGGAAGCTATTGTCTGATTTGTTTGATCTCTAGTTAGAGGCGACTTGTATATTTTGTGATGACTAGAGTTGTGTGAAGTTGTCCGAGAACCCGGTGTTCCATGACAAGTCGAAGCATATTGAGATCAAGTATCACTATATCAGGGATATGGTGCAGAGAGGAGTAGTAAAGCTCCAGTATGTTGCGACGAACGAGCAAATAGCCGATGTGTTGACCAAGCTGCTAGCCAGAGTGAAGTTCGAGTACTTCAGAGAGAAGCTTGGTGTTCTTCAGGTCGAGGTTTCTTCCAAGAGGAAGTGATGAGTCCAGAAGACGCAGATGCACATGGGCCATTTCGGCATGGTGGCGGGAAAGTCCTCCCATGGCCGTTGATATAAGTGCCGGGCTATTCCGGTATGGTGGCAGGAAAGTCCTCCCATGGTTGTTGATATAAGTGCCGAGCCATTCCGGCATAGTGGCAGGAAAGTCCTCCCATGGCCGTTGATATAAGTGCAAAGCCATTCAGGCATGGTCGTAGGAAAGTCCTCCCATGGCCGTTGATGTAAGTGTTGTGCCTTTCCCGAATGGTGGTAGGAAATTCCTCCCATGTCGGTTGATGTAAGTGTAGTGCCTTTCCCAAATGGTGGTAGGAGAGTCGTCCCATGTCGGTTGATGTAAGTGTTGAGCCTTTCTCGAATGGTGGTAGGAAAGTCCTCCCATGTTGGTCGATGTAAGTGATGTGTCTCACATGGTGGTAGGTTGGTCCTCCCATGTTGGTAGACTTGTTATGTGCATCTGGGCTGTGCTCCGTGTGACGATGAGATGATCTGAAGACAATGAGGCAATAGTAGGAGACGCAGGTGTTTGCAGAGGCAATGTAATGACTGGTCCTGGGCTGTACCTACTTGATGACTTGCTCGCAGAGATGATGAAGACCTACATGGAGGCTAGGCCTACATCCAACATGAAAAAGGGTTGGCTCTGTAGAACTTCCTATGACGAGTAGATTCGAGAGATATCACCAATCGATGATCGATATGATGAGGATTGCAGCAGCGACGATGATGATCCAGTGTTGATGATGATGTTCCAGCATTGATGATCCAACGACGAAGACTTGTGTCCAGATGTATTGATGACTGTGTCAAGAGAATACCTTCCTAGTTAAGAGGGAGTGTTAATGTAATTGTAACTTCAGAAGATATTCACTTGTATTTTATATTGTTATTATTATTGTATTTTATTTGTACCTCCGACAAAGATGTTTATTCCTTCGGTCGAAGAAGTCATTATTGTATTTGGTCATGTAAAGTCATTGAGGTTAGCTCTCCATTGTAAGACGGGGCAATAGACCCCAGAGTCAGATTGTGTTAGGGTTAATAGAGTCTTCTAGAGAAGTCGGCCCAGTCAGGTACAACTGGGGCCAACCTAGTAAGTGAAAAGGTCAAGTGAAAGATAGAGTATAAATAGAGAGTGGAGCTCTCTCATTTGGATATCACACTCACCCACAAGTTCGCATAAGTGAGAGAGAGGACAAGTTCGCATAGGAGGAAAAGAAGAGTAGTTGCAGAAGACCATCTTTGTTTTGGGGTTTTACTTTTGTGATATTTTATTGGTGACGATTCTATCTCTAAGGAAGTTGCGGGGTTTTCTCCTTTATGGTTTCCCCGAGGAAATTCTTTGTGTCTATTGTGTTATGCTGTGCATGTTATTGTTTCAATTAAGATCCTAGATAAATATTGATTAAAAGTAGAAAATCTAACATCATCACAAGACAAACTTGTCAAAAAGAGAGGTGCACCTCACTCAAATGCTCCAATATACCAAGAGAAAAAGAAATAAGTACATATTTTGACCCCTTATTTTGTCTCAAATGAATGCTAGTAGCCTTTATTTTTATGAGGCTTCCTAGTCTTATCTAACTTTAGAGCCTACCTTACTAAAAGATAAAATAATTGAAAATAGGGTTTGTCACCCACAAGTCAGGGAATAAAGCACAAAAGACTAAAAATAATGTAGATGGCTTCATCCAAGTGAAATGATGAGCCGAAGGAGGACGTCATGCGCCAACTAACCCCAACGATGTAGAAGATCCCTCAATGTCCTCGCTTTTAGCAAGGTAAAGTTTTCTTGAAAAAGATGGCATCATCATGGATTTTGCACATGTAGACCAAGTGGAGGGGTTATACATGAAAGAGAAGGTAAAAGTGGGCATAAAAGAGGTGTGCTAAAGCAGGCATGACAACCCTTACATGCACAATCACCTTCTACATTGCATAAACATGAGTGTGGCTAGGAGCCCCTAAGCCATGTGTCCTAATGGGTCCATCCCAAGAAGCACTAGACACCAACCCAGGGCACAAATGGCCCAACATGATGGAGGACTTCTGCCCATCAAAGGGCAGTCAACATTGCCACTAAGCCAACACTTCTTGGAGTGAAAACCAACGGGACTTGGCATGACCATACCATGGGTCTTAAGCCCAACTAGACCAGCACTTTTACAAAAAAAACCCAAACTTGGCCTTTTACAATGGCAAAAGACCCCTTCACTTTGCTATATCCTGAAAGGCATGCTACAGACCATCTGGGGCATAACAAGGAGTAACAAGTCCATAAAGGATTCAAACCAAGAGCGAGAAGCATCTGCTTATAAATGTTAACTAAATAATGAATTGCGTCTTAGGCACGATCCATGTGGTACTTGCGAGTCAAAGTCATGATTCTATCTGTACTTTTGAGTCAAAGTTGAGTTAAACTTGGTCAATGCGAGTCAAACTTGGTCAACGTGAGTCAAACTTGGCCCAACTCTAAAAAACTTGATTGGTTGCTGATTCAATTTGTACTAGCAATTTTGTGAGTCAAGCCATGAATCCTGTTACTTCATTATAAATTGTAGTCTTCCTTCTAGTCAATGAATATATTCTAGAATCTCTTGTGCAGGAAATCTTATATTTATGTTGTAGATATGGGGGAAAATGAAAGAGTTGGCCTTCCTCCATATGTTAATGAGTGAGAGGTCTTTAAAGTCACTGAGTCATGGTATAGTTGGCAAAGTCATCAAGTCATTGAGTGCATGGTTATAATCCCCAATTGGGTTGGAACATAGGCCGTTTCACTCAATGCATTACTCATCAAGAAACTCAAAATGTGTGCTAGAAACAACGCTACTATAAAATTTCATGTTTTTTACATGTTTTTCCCAATAATGCTCTCTCACCATCATGTTTTTGGTAACCAGGGAGCCTTAACACTTGATGGGTCTCATTGGTGAATCAATTGGTTTGAAGTGTATCTTTTACTTGAAAACATATATAAACTAGGAAAGACCCATCCAAACATGGATCTGATATGTACCTTGAGTTCACATATTTCAAGGTCCAATATTTGATATGCTTGCCAATAGCCATTTTTGTCAACTCAGGATATGCATCCTCAAGGTTGCATATTTAAAGTTCCAATATGTGATATGTTAACCATTTGTGTCAACTCAAGATATGCATCCTCGAGCTTCACAACATTATTGTGCATATCAACATTGGGTTTAGATGGGTTTGTGCTAGTTTCCATATTCAATATTAGAATTTTTACCTTAGTTGCTTGGATAATATTCTGCTAGTGATGGTGTGTTTCAGTTGTTGCATACCTTGTTTCTTGTGCAGCAGTGATGACAGGTGTGAATGAGGGCACCATAGTCTATTATGTAGAGCAGTTTAGTAGAGGGTGCATGCTCCACCATTAGCTAGATTCCAGTTTATGTGCCATTTCCAGATTTAGAAGAGGGTGCTTGCATGGGCAGTTTGCCTATTCTAGGAGGGGTGCAGATTTCAAGGAGACCATGCATCAATTGATCTTTAGTTCAAAGGTTTGGTGCTTGCATGCATTGACTTTGTCATCTTCAATTGGACACACTATCCTTGGCAAGAGTTTCCATGCATGAGGGTGCATTGCTTTAGGAGTTTGGGGTTAAAGACTTGATGCTATGACCTAGGGTGCATCACTGGTTTATTAGATCTATTGTATCTCCTCTGTCATCCTCATTCTATAAAGGAGACTTGGTGCAAACCACTGTGTTGATTTGGTGAGTTTTAGTTTTGCGCTATTGTAGTGTATCTCTTCTTTTACAATTTCAGTAGAAGATAGACGTGATTGAGAGATCAGGTCTGTGTATTCGCTGTTTGTCTTCCAGCATTATGTTTTTGGAAATTAAAGTATTCAGAGATTGCTGTTTTGATTGAAGTTTTCAATTTTAAGCTACCTAGGTTTAGGTTAATTTATTTGAGTGCAAAATTTGCTTACCGTGGTTTGAAATTTAACATGGTATTGGAGCTCATTCATTGAAATCCTACGGTTTCATGTATGTAATGGGCTGTGTTACAACTTGATTTGACACTTGGGTGGAAAAGTCTTGACACCCTAGTGCTATCAAGGAGAAACCTTGGAAGAATGCACTATTGTTACCTCGGTGCAAACTTCTTTCTCTTTTGACCAACTCTCAAGGTCAAGGGAGGCTTCCCCAGGTTTGATTAGATATGCATTTAAATGTAGCTTAGTAATGTGTGTGTTTTAGATCAAGTTAATTCCTTAAATAGTGTTTGCACATGTAAAGTAGAAAAGCCAAATACATCAAACACTTGACTGAAAATACTCAAGATATCATTTGAACAATAATAATACCATGGACATTTAGATCATCAATTTTGGAGATTAAAAGACTTGCGGAAATATAATTCACAATAGTTCAATACCATATATGGTTAAACAATGGGTTTATTTGCTGCAATATAAACTCATCCCAAAATTGACATTAAAGTGAAATGAGCTGCCCAATTTGTACCTTAAATTATGTGAAGTTGTAGATCAAAATGAGGCTTGTTTGAGAAGATTTTTGAAGCAATGTGTCACTCAAGCCTCAAGGTATTGGATTTAGATGATATTCCAGATTTCTTAACTGATGAGAATTGATTCAAATGTCTTAATACCAATGCTTCAATTATGTTGAAAAATGTAGCTCGAGCAGGAGTTTCTTGCACATGTTAGGTGTGAACGTGTGAGAAGTAGTTTGAGACAACTTCTTAGTGACCACTTAGTAAAAGTGAGAAATAATACCATCTTATAATTTCACTGAATAAATAAAAGTGAAAGTCCAATTTCCTTTGATCTCTTAGTCGTAGAAATCTAAATGAAATATTCTAGAGATTCCAGAATGTTAGTGAGTTAGATTTGATATAATCTTAGATGTACACCTCATTGTTGAGATAAGGTGGTTGCTAGGATTAAGGAGATTAGTTGAGATTGGTTGCTTGTTATATATAAAAATAATAATAATTATATATATATATATATATATATATATATATATTATTAATTATTTTCCATTAATGGATTATTTATATTATTTACATTGGGTATTCCTTTAAGAAACAAACTTTTTTCGTTTCATTGGTATCGGAGTGGGAGGGCGGCCGTTGTAACCAGCCGCCATCCAGACCTCGAGACCCACTACTGTACGCTGCTCGCATCAACACAAAGGTCGTCGTACGATTCAGTCGCCGCCTGTACAAGCAACAAAACCGTCGTCCAACCAACCTCCACCATCCGTACTCCGCACCCTTTTCCACCCCTTCACCCATGTAGAGTCCGTACAAAGTTCAAATAATCTAGACAGTGGATGAGTGGCAACGGACAACCAAGAAGAATCAGTCTCGATTTAGCTCAAATAAAATTCCAATGATCACCAGAATGGCAGATTTCAATGCTAAGTTGGAGAAACTCAAAGAAAAGGTCAACAAGAATTATGAGGATCTAAAAGCAGAAATCGAAAAAAGAATAATGAATTGACTCGGAATGTTACTGGAATTAGGATGGAAATGCAGCAAAACATCAGTGCCGTGAGAGTAGAACAAAAACAAAATCACGATGAACTTATGAATTTAATAACCAGTCTGCAACTGCATACATATGTTCCCCCAAATACCAACAACCCACCACCAGATTTTTTTTAATACACCAAATCTGAGCACTCCAAAAACACCAGATCATCAGGCAAATCCAACTCCCCAGGGGTTCCACCTTTTCAACCCATGGCTTATCGACTTAGTTCTACCAGCACACAGGTATCAGATAAGGGTAAAACTAGAATTACCCAAGTTCGATGGTGACGAAAAACAATGCATCACGTGGATTAATAAACCTGAAGAATACTTGGATGTCCGTAACATACAGATCGACAATGAAAAGATTAAATATGCTGCCATGCAATTGGATGGTAACGCATATAATTGGTACATGTGGTGGAAGGTTACAACGAAGGTCTGCTCTTTTAGCTGGAATAATTTTAAGAAATATCTTCTTAAAAGGTTTCAAGGTGTAATCGAGAAGGATATTTTTGCTAAGATCACCAGATTACAATGGAAGGGCAGTGTAGATGAGTATACCTATGAATTGGAAGCATTGGCAACCCGAGTTCCAGAACTAATAGATGAACAACGTCTTCAAACTTACATACATGGGCTGAAACAATACATATGAGACGAATTAGAAATGCATAACATTATTGCCATGGAGAAGGCAAGATGTATGGCAAAGGTCGTTGAGAACAAGTTTAAAAGATCTTCCATGATCTTTTGGGTTTTTACTGTGTTATGAATTTGAAGCCGACGTTTCGAGCAGAAACCCTGGTCATCTTCAGGGAAGCAGAACCCATTGAAAAGGTTATGAAGAAGACACAATGAGAGAATTATGTTTCAATGCAGAGAGAATGGATAGATTTATAGTGTTGAGAAAAGAAAAGTGACCATTAGTTGTAAGGTAGGAAAGTCAAAATTTTAACTTAAGTTGTTAGATTAAATTAATAAAATAGGAGTAAAATTATATATTAATATTTATAGAGAATTAGTTAAATTATATATTGAAACTTATGGAGGGTTGGTAAAGTCAGTTTAAAGATTAAGATCTAAGGTAAATGGGTCAAATTGGAGAATAATTAAAATGAATTAGAATTTAAATTGCATTAAAATAATTTTTAGATTAATAAGAGAAGAAAAAAGTAATTTTTAGTTGTAAGGTAGGAAAGTCAAAATTTCAACTTAAGTTGTTAGATTAAATTAATAAAATAGGAGGAGTAAAATTATATATTAATATTTATAGAGAATTAGTGAAATTATATATTGAAACTTATGGAGGATTGGTAAGGTTAGTTTAAAGATTAAGATCTAAGCTAAATGGGTCAAATCGGGGAATAATTAAAATGAATTAGAATTTAAATTGCATTAAAAGAAGTTTTAAATTAATAAGAGAAGAAAAATAAGAGGTAAGAATATTCCAGGCATGAAGACATGAATATGAAAAGAAAGTGAAACTGACATTTTATAAGAGGGGGTGTATGTAATGCCCACCTCTGACCAAGTTTGACTGATGAACTTCTGAGGGCACTTATTTGAAAGTGGCCCGGTCAAATAAACTAGAATACATGTTTTATCTTTTGTTTTGAATAAAATTGCTGACTGATGAACTTCTGAGGACACTTATTTGAAAGTGGCCCGGTCAAATAAACTAGAATACATGTTTTATCTTTTGTTTTGAATAAAATTGCTCACTGATGTTCAATAAATTGTGAAATTAAAAATAAAGCAAGTGAATGCTTATGCTATGAATAAATGGAAATAATGTTTTTTTTTTTTTTAAAAATTCCGTAGATGTGAATAAATGTTGCTTATTGATTAACAATAGATGAAATTGAATAAAGCATAATGATCTTTATATTGTGCAATGCTACTAATGTGCGCTTTGAGTGTGTGCAGTGGCAGGTAAAACGACTTACCGACTGACTCTCAAATGGAAATAAAAGGGGTCGTAGAGAACGAGAAAACACACATAAGAGTGCAGCGACTGACTGTCGACTCTTAACAACAATCCACGCACGAGTTGAAAGCCATATCAGCTTTGATCGGGTGGCGTGTGTTGTATGGGTAGGCCATAACGATTTGGTCACATACGATGAAGTTGAGGGGCATACAATAAGAACGATCTTATCCCTCAGCTGCCATTAGTCTCACATAGAATGTAGAGGATTGATTTAAGGTAACGACTCCTAAATCGCTACATTACACTTCTCACACAAGGAAACGAATTAATTATTTGTCGTAGGACCCATAGATGCGATACCTAGACAATGATAAGAAGTAATTTAGGTACATACTTGTATTAGCATATAGGTATGCATTTAGTTTATTTGTGCAAAAAAAGAAGAAGATAGAACAGGTAATAGAGTTATCTCATGAAAAGATGTGCATTAAATTAAATATCGAGAATAAATAAATAAATAATATTTAGATTTAGATCAAATATAGACTTGGGATATTTTTGAGTTAGACTCCACTTGCACTCACAAATTTAGGGATTGGGATCCTAGGATAAGGGGAATTATAGGAGTAAATTGTGGGACTTATGTGCACCCTCATGTGAAGGTGACACATGGTTGGATGAAAAATAATATTTGGAAATTTAGTAAAAATGATAATTTTGCATGTGAGCGACATGTGTCGCAAATGATTTTTCTATTTAAGAAAGAAGGCATGGAAGGGAAAGACACTTTTTGGATCCCTAATGCTAGATGGATTTCGTAATGAAAAACTGAGAACTTGTGTGGCTATGTGAGTTTGGTGTTGGAATTATCCTGGTGATTGGGAGATCATTGTTGGATAATCTTGGCTTGTGTGTTATTCTTTACGACCCCTAATAGTTTGGGGGACTAGGAGGAAGAAGATTATTCCCAGTGTGGTACGGAGGTCAACCGAGGAGTCGGTTGGTATTTGGGCAAGGTTGGATTTGGAATCGAGACTACTTGACCTTTGGCAACATCCTTGATAGCTGGACAACCATCGTAATCAGGTTTCATCTTTCAATACTGCTTACTTTTATAGCTTTAAAATGTTATTTCCTTTCATTATAAAGAGTACATGAAATGAGTTACAAGTAGAATTGTATATTGTTGAGATTGTTTGAAACTTTGTTTTTTAGATGATTATTTAAGAAATGCATCTATTTTTGTTGAAATTTTCAGGGTCCCTACATCTGGTATCAGAGCAATGTTGAAAGAAATCATTGTCAGAAACTAATTACTAGGATATTTTCCATATTTTCATTAGATGTGGTGTCTTGGTTCATGGTTTGGAGTTGTGAGGTTATTGGCCCATGGTATTCCCTTTCAACCCATGGTATTTTATTAGTATATGATATTTACTAATTTCCATTTACTATGGATAGGTTTTGTAAGTCCACATATGAACATAGTTTTCTTCCCAACACATGGTTTTACCAATTGGTTGGTGATTTGTATGCACACATTAAAAATGCTTTTACCATAGTTAAAACAACGATTACAAATAAGGAAGTCAAATGTAGCTAATAAATTATTAAGAAATACATGACAACTTCATTCTTACTCATGGTTTCACATAAGGCATATTATCCTACCCAGAGATCGAGGGTTAGTTTATTGCATATGTGCTTGTTTTTATTTTTATTTTTATGTCATGTGAACCATGTTTAAAAAGGAAGTTGTCATATATTTCTAAATAATATATTAGCTACATTTGACTTCCTTATTTGTAATCATTGTTTTAATTGTGGTAAAAACATTTTTAACGTGTGCATACAAATCACCAACCAATTGGTAAAACCATGCGTTGGGAAGAAAACCATGTTCATAGATATAGCCAGGGATATGATGAAGTTCATGAAGACTCCCCCATATTTGACAAAGATGTGGATGATGAGTATTGGACATACATTGGAAAACCTATATTCGATGAATCTAGAGAAGGGAGTGTGGATTTTGAAAACTGGGGACATTTGAACATAGAGGAGAAGCATGATATTTGGTTGTATGATCGGTTAGAGTTGCATGCTAGCATCAGTAGTAAAAACTTGAAAGAGCAGTGTGACAAAGAGCCATATAAGGAGCAGGTGATGGAAGATATGCCCCAATCATTGTCTTCATGCATTGAAGTTCCTTTTAAATTGAGGCAGTTGGAGGTTTTTTCCTATACAAGGGGTTATCATCAGAAAGGCCCATCGGATCAATAGGGCGAAGCACTTTACATACTTCATCATTCAAAAATCTTCAAACCTATCCAGTCATGGATAGAAGAAGCCTGCAAAAGGACTTACCAGTTGGGTAATCAGCTCAAGAACATTTTTTACGATCTCCCATCCAGCCCTCCCATCCAAAACATCCCGACAGGTTTGCACTTTCTGATAAGCATGCCCTTGCTCTGGCTGGTAACCAGAGACAAGGTAAATAATTATGGCATTGATAACATGCTTAGATGGTTACATTGGATTTCTGATTACACTTAACATTTTCCTTTATATTATGCTTAGAATAGGAAAAATAAAGCTTCTCAAAGTGAGCATGTACTTTCTGCATTTAAATTTTTGAGCGTTTAAAATTTATTTTCAAAATAAAATATAGTTTATGTTTCATTTGGCATTTTTATAACTCTTGTGATACTGATGGTTTTTTTTGTCAAGTTGAGATGGTTTTACAGGCTATATAAAAACCAGAGATTCTGGTGTTCTCGTATCCTCTCCTTGCATGAATGCCAGATCGAGCACATGCCCCGCAGTTGGAGCCGAATGTTACCAACTATTTTGTACAATAGTTGAATTTCCTGTGAGCCGCCAGTTTCATGAACATGTTCAATGTTCATCGTCAGTGTTCAAAAGTTCAGAAGTCATTTTTAGGGCAATTTTGCCCCATTTGTAATAACTGCATGTTCATACCCCCATGGGGAAATTGTAAAAAGTTGGTCTAAACGGGGTCCTTTTATAAAAGACTCGGCTATCCTTAGGTTTAACTGTCAGGGGGATACTCTAGAGTGTTTTTTCCTTAGGAATTATGCATTGCACTTCAATCCTGTATAATTCCTGAGTTTTTCACTCATACCTCCAAAGCTGGAGGATTTACGATGGTGGTCAAAATCTAAAGTGGTTATTAGTCTTGTGTCTAGGATTTTTACATGTTAGCCATCTCGATTGAGTCGTATGAACATGCACTATGTCCCCTAGGAGTTTTGTTTCATTCTGAGAAAAATAAAATTTCCCGTAATTTAGACCATTTTTTTTAATGGTTTAAATGGAAATTTTCTAAATGTGATAAAAGCCTCATCTGGAGGCGGAATTTGGCGTGGGGAGGCTCGTTTTGACGCTCAGAGCGTCCTCTTTACCCTAGTGCCCCCTTTCTTCAGTTTCCAGGCGATTACGTCACCTCTGGGAGCATTTTTCGCTAAAGAAGCTACAAATTGGCATTTAATTGCCAGAAAAATGAGAAAATGCACCATGGACAAAAATCAAATAAGTCAAAATATGATGAAATAAACTATGGAAAAGGTTGAAGATAGAGTTCATAAGGTGTACGACCACCATGATGGAATAAATGCACATATTAAATTGACTTTGGTTATGAAATTGGATTATTTTATGAAAGGTTAGCGTGAGCCTCCCTCACATGGGAGGATTCAACTCATGTGTATGGTGGGCAAGAGTTCCTAAGTAATGGCGTGAGTTACAATTTGAGAGGGCCCCCCCTCTTATGAGGTGGCTGCCACCTCTACCAATCACACCTAACTCCACCTACCAAGGCGCCTACCTCCTCCACGCATTGCCCAAGCTCCAAGCTAAATCCTCACGTGGGATCTCACCACCGTACGCATTTGACTAGCATGAGATGGTGGGCGATGTATCCAATCTAGAGAGCGTTGAAGCCAATGGAGAAGTAGGTGCTTTTGCCTATGTGGAGGCCACATCCCCATTCTCAACAACCAACACTTAGTTTAACTCTCAAATCAATGAGCTTGGCTCTCTCTCATGCCAATCCGATTTAGGTCTTTGGCTTCTCAGTCTTTGTATAAATACAGAACCTTGCTTCCATGTTTATGGTGGAATTTTTGTGCAAGGATACTCTGCTTATTTGTTGTTATTATTGAATAAGATTGAGACTTTGGAGGTCCACTTGGTGCATGCATGGTTCATGATAACTTATTGAGGTAATATTTTTTCAATATTTATGCATGCTTATCTATTTGAGTTTGGATCTAGCTTAGAGGGCTTGTTATCAAGCACATAGGACAAATATTTGTAGGCTTCAAGTTATTTGTTGATGTTTAGTGTTTAAAAGATCTTAAAGTAACATATTTTAGTTGGACTCAATACATGCTCTTTGGATTTTCTTTATACTAACATACTAGATCTAAGCTCTTTTGTTTAAGCATGTGTATAAGTTTCAGGTTACTTCTTAGAGTAAGGGATGAACTAGGTTGCATCTCCCCCTTCTTCAAACCTCAAAGGGATCATTGTCCTTGAATGTTCATTGGAATCTACATAGGCTCTTCTTAATCCAAAGATCCAAAAAAGTGCTTGGTTTCTTCTCATCTCCATCCTTAAAATCAAATTTTAAACTCTTGGTTACTTGGTTACTTAGCAAAGCCTTTGATCTTTAAAAGTTTTATCTTTTCTAGAAGCCTTTGCTCTCTTCTTCTTCTCTTCTCTTTTTGCCCTTCTTTGCTTCTTGTTTTCTTGCCCTTTCTCCTCACCTTTTTGCATCATTCTTCCTCACTTTTTCTCTCCTTGACTTCTTCATTTTCAACCATCTTCAATGTCTGATTTTTTGGTCATTTTCAGCCATTTCAAAGGTTTGATTTTTTATCTCTTTTTCAGCCATTTAATCTCTGATTTTTGTCACTTTTCTCATCTCTTTTAAGGTCTGATTTTTACTCTTTTTTTGTCTATTTTCAGCCTTTCTTAAGGTCTGATTTTTGCTCTTTTTTGACTCATTTCCAGCCCTCTTCTATCTCTTTTTCTAGCTTCACTTTTCTCCTTTTTTCCAAGTCATTTTCCTACCTCTCATCTCTTGTTTTCTCTCTTCTTCATTTCTCTTTTGTCTTAGCTTAGCTTGCATTTAGTTAGTTTTCTAATTCATATTTAGTTGCATCTAGTCTCATTTTTGTTATTTATATTTAGTTATCTTAGTTGACATTTAGTTTCCATTTCTACTTAGTCTTATTTCCATACTTAGAGATTTGGTAGTCTTTTGCATGCTAGTTAGTTTGTAGATCTTAGTTCATTTTGTTTTGATTTTGCTAACAACATAACAAGTGCATGTCTTAAGCTCTTATGCATAGGTGAAGAAGAAGATCTTAGCAAAGCAAAAGAGCCTAAAGGCTAAACCAAAGAGAGTAAGCCAACAAACAAACAAAAGAGCAAAAACCAAAGTTAACTTGAAAAACACTTCCCTATTCTTCAGTCCCCCATCCTACATTGTGCTTTCAAGAGAAGAAGAAAACCAAAATATTGTAACAAGTCAAATAAAAAATAAGTGGGATAACGGCTCTCACACCCCCACTTCCCCCATTTGGGGGAAGCCTGTATCACCCATTGTCTACTTTTCGCATTTTACTTTGCTTTATACTTGCACAATAAACTGCTAGAATAGTTAGTTAGCTTCAATTTTGATAGGTACTAGATCTTAGAAGTTCATAGTTTAGTTTACCATTTTTCCATGTTATATAATTCGTCATTGAAAAAGAACATTAAAATCTCTTGAATCTCACTGAAAAGTGGATCAAGAGTGCTCTCTGTCAGAGAGTTTATTTGTTTGTTTTGATTTTATTTTGCTAACCCCCTTGCTTTCCCGAGTACGGTCTTAGACCTGAAAGAGACTCTTGGGTAGTGTAGATTTCATTTTCAGTATTTTTGTATCTCATAAATCTCTTGAATCTCGCCATAAGGCGGATAAAGAGTGCTTTCTGTCGGAGAGTTTTACAATGGTTCTTGTTCATTACGCATAATAAAATTGGAATTTACAATTTGCTACATTGTGTATGCTCTGCCCACTTGTGGGATAACCAGAAGCAGTTGTAGACTATTTAATTCTCCACATCTTAATCCACTCAAACCATAATAAAACACTCTCCCGAGAACCAACGAAAATCCGGCGTTGATCGTCAAATATTCGAAAGTGGGCAAATTCTGCATGGGGACGCTGGAACCACTGTACCAAGATCTTAAGAGCACCGTTAGACTACATCCTTGGTTGGTGTAGTGTTGAACACGCTCTGGAGACTCGGACAACCAACATGTCCTTGTACGGAACCACTTAGAGTATTTTCCGGACACATCTCTTGTATTGAAAGATATATCTTGGAGATTCCCTTCCCTTAATAATCAACTCACCTTAAAATTTACAATAAAATTCACCAAGAACACTTGCAAAACAGTTCTCAAGCACATCCAAGACTTGTATCTAGCATCCCAAGCACTTCATTGACTCCATAAGGCACTGGTCCTTCAAACTCAATATTTATTTGCTTATTATCTATCTGGAGCACTTATCTTAACTGCTTTAATCATATTATGCTGTGGATGCCTTGTTAAATTATCATCATCATTGGTTGTGTATCTTAATTCTTTTTGCAAGTATATGCTTGGATTACTTAAACTGTTATTGTAAATCTCACAAAAAACTCCTAAAAAACACCCATCTGCATCACATACCATTAAAACATTTTAAAATCAAGAGCCTTAGAAACTCTTTGTAGGGTCTACCCCCCTTGGCTTCGTTAGGAGTTTGCCTAATTAGAGGAGTTGGGATCAGGTGACAACACCTTACTCTTTGCTTGCCCCCAAGGCCACGCCTTTCCCACTTGGGAAACAACTTTCGAAAGATTTCTGTTGCTGGTGTGCACATTCGACGGGCAACAGGGCCAAAATTGGCCCTGAAAAAGTCTTTTGAACTTCTGAACACTGATGATGAACATTGAACATGTTCATAAAACTGTCGGCTCACAAGAAGTCCAACTATGGTACAAAATAGTTGGTAACGGAGACCATTGAAAACTCCAAAAGAAGAATCCCAGAATCGGTCTTCATCATAGGGGTAGGTCATTGGGTCACATGACCCCCTACTTGTTTTCTACACCGGTGATAGTATTTCAGCTCTGAGGCACTTTCCTCCTCTTCTGGTCATCCTATGCACCCATCCTGGTTGCTTTTCAGCAGAGCACCTTCTCTCCTTGGTGCATTTCCAGTGATGACATCATCCTTGGTCACTAGGCCCACAGGCTTGTAGATGGGGGACGTTGAGGGTTTTTCAACATTGTTAGGGTTAGATGGGGCATGGCGATCCCCCCTGCTCACTCCACCTTTCGGAGTGAAGCCTTTTGTTCAGTTTTACCTATTTTTAGCAGTTTTTGGACACCTAGGGGGAAAATACCCCAGGTAACCACCTTTTAGCCATCTTTTAGATTATTTTATATTATTTCATGTTATATTTTTACATTAACAATACATTTGGCCTGTCGGCTTGGTTATTTTGTAAAAGTGAGTTGAGAACACTATAAATAAAACTCCTCACTTCATTTGTAAATCATAACACATGGGATAAAAATCACATAATGTTGCTCTTTTACCCTAGATAGTCTTTTGGAAAGTGATGCGCACCTGTTGGAGTAGCTTCTTCTTTGGCTTGTGGATGATAGTTGGATGCTTTTCTAGGGTTTTGCTCATGTATGGTGGATGCTAGGAATTGTTTGAATAACACAAAGCTCTAGTAAGTCTTGTTTTAGCCTTGCTTAGTGAAGGTAGGTGATTTTCTTGCTTCTTGATGATTGAATGGTGGCCATAGAGCTGTATTTTTTTTGATTTAGGCCTTCTTGTCTGCCTTCTATCTTCTTTGCATGGTGGAAAACACTCCCTAGAGGAGGTTTTCCCTAGTTTGGCCTGGGATCTCTAATTTTGCCCTAGATTAGGCTCCTATAACGAACTCTAGAGGTTGTTGTAGGAAGCTCTAGTTTAAAAGTCAAAGAGAAATTACTCTAGGAGGGAGGTTGGTCACCTCTCCTCTAGGCCTGGGGTTTAGGGTTTCATCCATTAAAACCCTTGTTTTATTTAAATTCATCAAATTTGCTTGCATTTTCATGTGTAATTTTGCATTTTCATGGTAGAATTAAGTCTACAATTTTATGTCGGAAACCCTAAAAAATAAAAAAAAAATTTATTTTTTTCAATTTTTGGTCTCCCTAATGTTACCAACTATTTTGTACAATAGTTGAACTTCTAGGGAGCCGCCAGTTTCATGGACATGTTTAATGTTCATCATCAGTGTTCAGAAGTTCATAAGTCATTTTCAGGGCAATTTTGCCCCATTTGTAATAACTGCATGTTCATACCCCCATGGGGAAAATGTAAAAAGTTGGTCTAAACGGGGTCCTTTTATAAAAGACTCAGCTATCCTTAGGTTTAACTGTCATGGGGATACTCTAGAGTGTTTTTTCCTTATGAATTATGCATTGCGCTTCAGTCGTGTATAATTCCTGAGTTTTTCACTCACACCTCCAACGCTGGAGTATTTTCCATGGTGGTCAAAACCTAAGGTGGTTATTAGAGTCTTGTGTCTAGGATTTTTTACGTGTTAGCCATCTCGATTGAGTCGTATGAACATGCACTAGGTCGTCTAGGGGTTTCGTTTCATTCCGAGAAAATATTTTTTTTTCTCGTAAATTAGACCATTTTTTAAATGGTTTAATTGGAAAATTTCAAAGTATAATAAAAACCTCATCTGGAGGCGGATTTTGGCGTGGGGAGGCTCGTTTTGATGCTCAGAGCGTCCTCTTTACCGTAGCACCCTCTTTTCTCAAATTTTGGGTGATTATGTTGCCACTGGGAGCATTTTTCGCTATTTTGGCATTTAGTTGCCATAAAAGACAAAATGCACAAGGGACAAAAAATAAAAAAATAAAAAATGTGATGATTTAAACTATGGAAAAGCATGAAGTTTAAACGAGGAAGGCGACCACACTTGGGTGTTAAAAGTCACATGTTATAAAGCCAAGGGTATGGTTTTCGATTAAATGAGGGTGACGTGGGCTTCTTCACGTGGGCCTCTTCACGTGGGCACTCATTCACGTTGTTGACCACTCATGTGGTGGGCTACCATTTGACCACTGTTTGAATAAAGGAACCTATTCAAAGCAAAGTTTGATATTCGATTTGTTTCACGGGATGTCTCCCTCACGTGGCCATCACCACCGTACGGCTACCAATTCGCATGTGGTCAGTCTTTCATGCCATCCTCACATTGCTCGATAGCTCACTATTGGATGGGTGATAAGAACTAGGAGAGTGGTGGGCGCCTTGCCTAGGTGGAGGCCACCTCACCACTCTCACCTTCTAGGACTTCCAGTTATCTCCTAAATCAATGCATTGGAGTTTCAGTTAGTTGGTGGAATTCAATTTGCTTGGCTCTCTATGCCAATTTGAGTTGCCTCTCTTAGGCTCTCTCTTTGTTGTATAAGTACAGGGGCTTGCAACACCATTTGGGTGGATTTTTTTTGCAAGAAACCTCTGCTCACATTCTGCTCTTGCTTATTGGAAATAAAGAAGACTTTGGAGGTCTATATGGTGTGCACAATTTGTCCATGAGAATTTACTGAAGCTTCATTGAGGTTATGTTGTTTAAATATGCTATTCATATGTAATGTTTTGATCATGCTTCTAGCTTAGAAGTCTTTATTAAGTCCATAGGGTGAATATTTGTGGTTTCAATTTATTCATTGATGCTTGGTTGTATGAGATCTAGAAGTAGCAAACTGTAGTCGGTAATACTGATGCTCTTCTTGTCTTATTAAATTAATTATACTAGGCTTGATCAAACATTGTTTTGAAGTGGTTTGTTTTGCAGATCTCCTAAGTGTAAAGTGGGATCTTGAGCTCGGTTGCCTCTTCCTCCCCTTCACCATTATTTCTCTTAACATTTTGTGCATTTCAGGGCTCTCCAAAGATCGATTTGTGGTTCAAAGATTGGGCTTGAGAAGCTTGTCTAAAACTTCACCATTTAAAACTCAATTTCTTACCTTGGTTACTTGTTCTACTTAGCAAAGTTGTGGACCGAAAAATTCCTATCATTCTCCAAACTTCGGCTTTCCCCTCGTTTTTTATTGCTCTTGGCTTCTTCTTTTCATCTTCTCTTTGCTCACTGTTTTTCTATTTTCTCCTCACTGTTTTCTTCCTTTATCTTTGATTTTTATTTCACTCTTCAAGCCTCCTCTCATCTCTGTATTTTGCTCATCATTTTTAGTTTGCTTGAGGTCTGTTTTCTTGCCTTCCTTTGCCCACTGATTGCTCTCTTCTCCTCGCTGTTCTAACCTTCTTTTATCTCTGTTTTTCCCCTCCTTCCTTACCTTTAGCTTGCTGCCCCTTCACTCCTATTTGCAGCCACTTCTCTTCATCATTGTTGGCTGCCCTACTTCTCTGTTTTGCAGCCACATTCTTTTTCATCTTTGGCTGCCCTACTTCTTTGTTTTGCAGCCACATTCTTCTTCATTGTTGGCTGCCCTTCTCCTCACTTCTTGACTGTCCCAACCTTCATTTGCAGCCACCTTTCTCCATCTTCTTTGTTCCCCTTCTCCTACTCTATCTTTGTTTCTTGCCTTAAGCTTTTTCTAGTTTAGTTGTAGCTTAGTTTTATTCTATCTTAGTTTGCATTTAGTTTTAGTTTGTTAGTTTGCATTCATCTACTTGGCATGCATACATCTAGTTTAGGTTTCAATTTTTGTACTTAGTTCATTTTCCTAAGTTTGCACTTAGTTATTTCGAAGAGTCTCATCTTGCACTTAGTTAAACATTTCATAGTTGTTTTGCATTCTAGTTTAAGGGTAGATCTTAGCTACATCTAGTTTCAATTTTCATTTCGATTTTCTTAACATCTTAATGGGTGCTATTGTTGAAGCTTGTGTTTAAAGATGAACAAGGAAGTGAAGTGAAAAATCCAAGACTAAACCAAGCAAGTAAGAAAAACCCAAGCAAACAAGAAAATCCAAGCAAACTTGAAGAGGACGAACCTTTTGAAGAAGCTTCAAAGCTTCATCCTTTTTACGCTTAAGTTTTTCAAGGGATTTAAAAGCCCCTAAAAAGCATTGTAACTCTTAAATAAAAGGCTAGTGGGATTACGGCTCCCACATTCTACTTCCCCTATTTGGGGGAAGTTTGTAGTGTTTGTGTGTCTTCTGCATCTTTAGCTTAGCTTTGCTTTCAGTGCTTAGTTTAGTTTCATTTTGTTAGAGTAGTTTCAATTCAATAATTGCTAGTTGCTCATCATTGTTTAAGTAGTTCACTTTCTGTTTGATATAAATTGATAAACTTAATACGAACCAAAATCTCTTGAATCTCACTCAACAGTGGATCAAGAGTGCTCTCTGTCAGAGTGTTCTTTGCTTTGATTTCACTAACCCACATGCTCTCTCGAGTAAGGCCTCAAAACCTGAAAGACGCTCTTGGGAAGATTAGATTTCAATTCAAGTACTTTAATTCCGCGCATCATAAATCTCTTGAATCTCGCCATAAGGCGGATCACGAGTGCTCTCTATTGGAGAGTTTTCTATTTGGTTCTCTTGTTTCAAACACATTTCCCCAAAATTGGAATTTATCATTTCTATACTGCGTATGCTCTACCCTACCTTGGGATACACAGAAACAATATAGACTTTAATTTTTCACATTTAATCCAATTTTAACCATAATAAAATTTATACCCCCATAACCAACGAAAATCCGACGTTGATCGCAATACTTGAAAGTGGGCAAAATTTGTCTGGGACGCTGGACCACTATACTTAGACCTTGGGGGCACCGTTAGACTACATCCTTGTTGGTGTAGAGTTGAACACGCTCTTGGGGCTTTGGCAACCAACATGTCTCCATACGAAACCACCTAGAGTATTTTCCGGACATATCTCTTGTACCTCGCGTATATCTTGGAGATTTTCCTTAGCCATAATAATCAAGATCACCTTTAAAATTTATAATAAAATTTACCAAGAACAATTGCAAAACAGTTCTCAAGCACACCAGAACTCTTGTATCAAGCAACCCAAGCACTCAAGACATTTGACTCCATAAGGCACTGGTCCTTGACATCATTTATTTGCTTATTATCTATCTGAAGCATTTGTCTTGTTTTCCAAATTCATATATTATATTGTGGATGTCTTGTGTTTAATTTATCAAGTGGTTGTGCATCTTAATCTTTTGCAAGTGTATCTTTGGATTATATAAATTATTATTGTGAATTAAAAAACTCCTAAACAACACCCATCCGCATCATACCATCCAAAAACATTTAAAACACAAGAGCCTTAGAAACTCTTTGTAGGGTCTACCCCCCTTGGCTTCGTTAGGAGTTAGCCTAAACAGAGGAGTCGGGAGTAGGTGACAGCACCTGACTCTTTGCTTGCCCCCAAGGCCACACCTTTACCACTTTTCGTGAAGAAACAACTTTCGAAAGATTTCTACTGCTGGTGTGCATCTCGGCGGCGGACAACACCTAAAATTTCGGCCCTCTCTCCTACAAATTCGGCCTGTCTGTTTACCCTTAAAAAACCCTAGGGCAAAATTTGTGGAAGCCCTAAAAACCTAAAAACAGTAAAACTCAAAAAATTACCCTAGCCTAAACCCTAACCTACCCTTACCTTTCTCCCTTAAATCCTCGGCCTTCTCTCTTTACCCCTCGACCTCCTTCTTTTCTCCTCTAGACCTCGGCCCCCTTTTTTTGCTCATTGTAAAAAAATGCAGACTGCAATTTTTGCAGACTGTCAAACCTAAGTAACCCCCTAAAGCCCTAGGATTTCCCTCTAAACCCCAGTGTTCCTCTCTTCTATTTTGTTTTCCCCCTAACTATCTCCTAAGCCCTAAAACGTGGCCCTAAGGGCTCTTTCAAGGTGACCCTTTAAGCCCAGGCTGCTGCTGCTCCTTAAAACCAGCCCTGCAAAAACAATTAACAGGGGTTAGTATGCATGTTTGATCAAGGAATTAAAGCCTTATTTGGATGTTGCAGCTTGTAATTGTGAGTGGTGGAATTGAGTGATGTTTTTGCAATGTCAATTGCCTCATAAGGGACTGCATTGATTACTGTAGGCATGCTACAGACCTTGATAAATTTGCTCAAACTTTTCTACATAATAGTTCCTTAAATTTGATTTGGCATCCTAATTGTTTGATAACCATTGGGCAAAACCTTGCCTAAGTACTGCATTGAACTGGTGTATTATTGCTGTTTGATAAAGGTTGTTATAACAGGCCTCTATTGCTGACATCTCATAAGTTAAACTAATGACACAAGACCGCCATTGAATAAGATTGATCTCACTTACTTGTGCAAAGCGTTTGTTTGTATTGTTTGATGAATGAGAGTCTTATATTAGTCATATTGCCAAACTGATTGAGTACATATTATATAAAGCTAGTGCATATGCTTAATGCTGGTTACATATTGATATAGGTGAATGGTTAGTCTGATTTATATCCCTACTGTTGACATTCTTGCACCCATCTTTAAACCATTGCCTAACCTTGAAATTATGCTTGATATGTCTTCTTCATTCTCTGTTTGACTCCATAAGGCACTGATCTATACATGAGGTTGTGGAAGGTATTTGGTATAATTTGTCTACAGGTGCTCTATAAGGGCTCTCCCCTTGGAGGTCAAGACTCTCCGAAGAGGTTAAAGATTTGTGATTGAGGTGACATTGGGTCACAAGTCTGTGCATGTGCTTACTGGGCACTAGCCCTGCTAGTTTGCCCGGTAACACAAAGCATCTCAAATATTGGAGTTATCCCAGGCTTGTCACTTCCTTGTCCATAATTTGTTCATTTATGTTCTCCGCCATATTTTTGCAATTAATATAATCATTGTTTACCCAAGTAGTTGAACTTTGAAAGCCAATTTTGGAGTCCACACCCTACTCAAAGTTCACGAATTGATAGATCCATTAATTTGTATTTCCACAAAACAGCATTGTAAGGATTTCGGCCGAGTTAAGTCTAAGAAACTAAACTAGACCACATTTTACATGTGCAGCTTGCCCATTATTAAAGGTGACTCCCAACCTTCTTTGAGCAAACTGACCTAGTCTAAAATGCTGCAGGCGCCAGGCTCTTATTTTATTTATCTTGGGGAGAAAATACTTGGGCAACTTTGAACAGGTAAAATATATATAATTTCACTTGCTTTTTCAAGAAACTCTTAGCAGTTCTATCAAGAATAAGTTTGTATGATGTCGACAATATTCTGTGTGCTTTAAATGATTGGCAAGGTACCTTGATGAGTATCTAAGAAATTTGTATGCAGCTATTCTAATTTAATTTGCAGGAAGTAATTTATTTTAAATCAATCTGAAATGTCATTCAGGCCAAGGTCACCTGTAATCTTTAAATTGTAATATACCACTGCAAGCGGTTCTTGTGCACATTTTTAAAATTGTCAGCATGCATGGTATTGAAGAAGAGAAAATGAACATGGCAGTTATTTCTTTGAAACAATCAATGTACTGTGGGATTTTGTGGAATCTAGCAGATGAATCATTCCTTCTGAATTAGAGGTTGGACATTAATGCAATAACAGCATGATTCATGGTGTCAATGAGATTTAAATGGTAGTATAGCTGATTAAATTATGTTTCTATTTTTGATGGAATACACATCATGGGAAACCGACCAAGCACTTCTGCTCATTTCGAGGATGGTACCTGGGGTAACTGTTCGGTTGCAGTTTTGACAACATGACCCAGCAGGAACATTGAGTGAGGCCCTCAACATTCACATAGATAGCCAGCCCGGGGACTTGACCCAGTGATGTCCTACTTGCAGCTTACAGCACTCAACCACTTGAGCTAGCCGACCGAGCTATTTTTAGATTATGTTTGCAGAAGCTAGAAAATGATTTTGCTGTAACGCTGAAACTAACTTATTCATAACAAGCTATTACATTGAGGATTTGGTCTAGTGGCAAATTCAAGGATGCATCTATGAGAACAAGAGTTGAGATAGAGTCACTTGTGTTTTGGGACTTTTATTGCCTACATGAAGAAAATCAATCATTTTGTTTTTAACCTACAGTAATGACTTGCAACATTGTTTTCCAACTCAAATATTGTTGAACCTCTCTTTTTTTGATCTACAGGTGAAGTATACATTTGTGGCATGTCAGAGGAAGTAGAAGTCCCAGATGATCCCCAGCAAGTTTTACCTAGAAAGGAATCTATAACAATGCTTCAGAGGGTAGCTCAAGCAGTATCAAGTCAATTAGCAAATGCAGAACTTCAAGCAGAACAGGCTTGCCTTTTGCCATGTTCTGATGATGGCAGGCCAGTTATTGGTAAAATACCTGATATAAATGGTGCTTATGTAGCTACAGGTCACAGCTGCTGGGGCATACTCAATGCACCTGCTACTGGTGCATCTTTGGCAGAACTTATTGTAGATGGTCATTCAAAAATTATGGATTTGAAGCCCTTCGATCCTGCTAGGTTTAGGAGGGCAACTCGGAAGATTTAAATATTTTAGTACTACAAGAACATCTTGTTTATCCTACCTTTCTTATGTCTATAGTGGTCAATCTCCAAAGAAACACATTATGTACTTACAGAATTGGTAGTAAAATAATTAAACCTCCATGTTGCTTCAGTCATTAGCAACTATTTTAGGGTTTTGTTGTAACCTTCTACACTTGCTTATTGTGTAAATTGTTTAAAGAAATCAGAGGAATCCATACCTTTTGACTTCAATGTTTATGCACCTCTTCCGTTGAAGTAGATATCCAAGTTGATTAATGTTCATGCTGTGAACTTTCGCCCAAAAATTAGTTACCGAATGTCTAGACTTTTTTTTTGAATAAAATGTTTCACTTTCTATTAATATATACGATATGCTTTACATGCATTTTATACAAAAAAGGGTCTTATAGATAGCCACCACAAGCATAGAGCCAATAACCAATCCAATCATCAAATAAAAAATGAAGCTAGGTAGGACCAAGAAGTACATACGCTATTTAGGCTACAGAGGTTCAAATAACATAAATCATAATCAAAATAAACAGGGCAGTTGGGCAAAGTAGACCGTTATATCAAATAGCTACTGTATTAGTGCTGGCATTTGGAGGAGGGTCTTTGTCCTCAAGGGTCAGCCGCCATCTATTTGCTCTGGGCTTTGGATCAACTAGAATTTGCTGCCATCAATTGTTGCACTATGTGGCCTCCTCATCTCTCTCTATCTCAGAAATAGCTAGTGAAACAATTGGAGACTTATCACAAAGCGTGGGAATTTAAGGACTTTTTTCTGAACTAAGCTTCCTATCACTGTTAGCCTAATGTGCCCAAATTTAACATTACGAGGGAACCATTAGCACAACTCAATTTGGTTTCTCTTCGGCCAAGTAGCCACAAGGAGGGGTATCTATTTTGCTAAGGACTTTAGGGACTTTGACACCGTGGCCAACTCCTATGCCTCTCCCTACGCCCACAAATTGCTCGATTAGCTCCATATTGAGGGCAACAACCTGCAAAAGATGAACGGCTAGCAAAATCTCATAAAGGGGGACCCTACTCATTGTACATGGCGTTGAGGCCCAAAAAATCATTAATTGCACATTGAGAATGGGATGAACGGGTCCGTGAGTGCTCATCAAGGGGGACATTGCTCATTGTGCATGTTGTTGAGGCCCAAATATCCATCAATTTCCATCTTCATCTCCACCTTCCTCCTCTACACTTAGATCTACTAGTGCAAATGGGGACATATTAGGGCACTGTCACACTAGGTAAAAGATGTGTAGTGCTATGCATTTTTGAATAAGCATTTATTTCTTGTTTTCCAAATATGATACAAGATGTTCACTCTAATCATTAGCCATATTGTATGATACTCAATGGACCATGGGAAGTAATCTCTGAATAGGGTTGACTTATAAGATATGGGGACATAAGCAATTGACTACAAAACTTGAAGGCCTAGTGCCAACTACCAAGTAGATTTAGCAAAATCACTTAACTAGAACAAATGTTTAATGGTGTCATTCTTTGCACAAAGGAGATATTTGGGTTGTGTCGCCCCTAAGTGCTTCAATCATTGGCCTACAAGAAGGTTGCCATGAGTTAAGGACCAAGCTAAATAGGGCTTCTTGGGTTTTCTTACCAACTATTTTGTACATTAGTTGGATTTCTTGTGAGCCACCAGAGTTATGAACATTCCGAATGTTCATCATCAGTGTTCAGAAGTCCAAAAGTCTTTTTCAAGGTCATTTTGGCCCCTTTTGTAATAGTTGCATACTTCATACCCCCTTGGGGATATTGTAAAAATGTACTAGCAAGACTATCTTATGTAAAGAACTTGGCTTCCTAGGACTTAGCCACCAAAGGTGATCATTCCATGGTGTTTTTTCTTTGTCAATTATGCAATACTGAATAAGTGTTGTATAATTGACGAGTTTTTCACCGCTCCTCCAAAGCTGGAATGGTCGTCCTGGCAGTTAGGCCTTAGGAGGTTATTAAAGTTCACGTGTCAATGTTTATGAGCTTGCTAGACATAGAATTGAGTCATTATGAGCATGCACTAGGTCCCCTAGGATTTTGAGTCAGTTCAGACGAAATTATTTTTTCCCATTTTATGGGCTTTTTTAATGTTTTAAATTAAAAAATAAAAAATATGATAAAAGTGTAGTTTAGGGGTTGTTTTTGCCTTGGGGGTGTTCGTTTTTTAACCCGGAGCACCCACAAAACCCCAAAACCCACTTTTCCTAACTTTTGACTGAATATTATTCACTTAAATAAACATTCTCTCGAAAATAATTACAGAGAATTATTTAATTAGAAAAATAAAGATATAAGAAAAATCAATTTCTCTAGAATCAAGGAAATTTGTCCAAATAAAGTGCCAGTCAACATGGCAATCAATATCGGAGATGGAATCAATCAAGAGTTTGGTGATTGGCAATCAGTTCAAGTCAGAATGAGTTAAACTCCAAGTAGGAATGCGCCCTCCTCTCCATATGGGCGACTTTGCTTATGTGGAACTGTTCTATTTGATGGGAGATGTTTACTATGTTGAGAGGGGCGCCCTCTCTTGAGGTGGCAGCCACCTCATCCTCGCACCAACCAAGCACTTGTTCAGGCTTTGTTCAAGCCTCAGATCAATCCCATGATTGAAGGATGCGCCCCCCTCTCTTGGATGCTTCTAGATATGCGCCCTCCTTCTCCTTTCTTTATAAAAGCAAGGTCGAGCTCCATTGTTTTGGGTGGAATTGCATCAAACCTTTGCTTTTGTATTGTATCAAGTTTTGTCAAGTAATAGAATTTGTCGAGGCTTTGGAGGTCCACGAGTTTGCAAGATCCACCATTGTGATGCATGCATTTTGAGGTATAATCTTGCTTAGTTATTTACTTTTGCATTGAATATCAGTGGATCAATCTAGCTTAGAAGGCCTTTGAGCCCATAGGAACAAGTATTCATAGGCTTTGATTTACTTGTTTTTAGTATGTTAGTAAAAGGTTAAGAAGTATCAAACGTACTCAGATCTACTAATGCTCTTCATAGCTTTTTGTTGTTATATTTTCTAGATTTCATCCCACTTGTTCTTGTAAGTGTGTTGAAGCTTTGTAGGATAAAGTTGATTTGGAAGCAGACCTCAGTTGGATCTTCTTCCTCTCCAACAACTCAGATTTATTGTTTATTGTTAAAAAGTTGGTTTTGCAGACATTCAAAGATTTCCATTGTTCTCAAGCTTGGGCTTGGTTCCATCTTTCTCACCCTTCAAATTTAAAACAATCCTCTTTTTTTCCCTTTTGTTAAAAAAAGAAGCAAATAGATCTAATTCCAAAGTTTTAATTTTAAAAGTTTATTTGCATTCATCATAGATCTAGGAAGCTTAATGATAAATCATAGATCTAGGAAGCTTAATGATAAATCATAGATCTAGATCTAGTTTTAATACTTGAATTAGTTAAAATTTTCCCATCATTTGCAAGTATTAAATTGTAATATTATGTGCTTTTAGCTAACCAATACTAACATTTTAATAAAGTTTATTGTTCGTTGTTTTTTTTAGCTTCGTGTCACAGGAAAGCGAAGGAACAAAACTATTTCGGGAGCTTGAACCTTTAAAAAGTCTTCTCCTCTATTTTCATACCTTTTCTTAGCTTTTTCAAGCTAATACAGTCTCTTGAATCTTGCTTTTGCGAATCAGGAGCGCTCCCTATTGGAGAGTTAAAAAACTTGTAATAATTTAATTGAAAGCAAGTGGGATTATGACTCCCACACCTTTCTTCCCCCATTTGGGGGAAGCTTGTATCTATCCATTTATTTATTTGCTTTATACCTACATTGCATTATAGTAGTATTTTATTTAGTTAGTTTCAATTTTTGCAATTAGAGTTAGATCAAATTTCTTTCAAATAGCTTACTTTGTTTATTTGGAAAGTTTGATTTGCTAACCCCCTTGCTCTCCTGAGTATGGTCTTAGATCTGAAAGAGATTCTTGGGTAAATTATTAGATTAGCTTCTCTTTTTTCGTTGTTAGACTAGTTTCTTTTATGTTAGATTAGTTTTGTTTATTTTTGCTTTGGCTTATTTTCATATTTGGCAAAACTGAATACTAACCCAACATTGCTCTACCAAAGTACCTGAAAGGGGAAAAGATACTATTTTCTATAGTAATTAAAGAACCTTTTCAGTTTTCAATCATTTACTTTTGGAACTAACTCCCTTGCTCTCCTGAGTACGATCTTTGACCTGAAAGAGATTCTTGGGCTTAATAATCAAGAAAACATTGTTCAAAAAACTTGTAAAATTTGGACTCCTTTCCGTATGCTCTGTACCCCTACGGTTCGTCCGAATAGTAAGGTGCACCAAAAGGAATTGAGATTGGATAGTAATTAATTTAACAAACATTTAATTAAAATTCCGTAACGAAAATCTGACGTGATCTCGACTTGATCGAAAGTGGGGAAATTTTGCAAAGGAAGTAGGAACCACTGGAAAGCGACCTGAGGGCACCGTTAGACTACATCCTTGTTGGTGTAGTGTTGAACATGCTTTCGAGACTCCGTTCCAACCCACACATTCTTGTGCGAAACCACCTAGATCAAAATCCGGACATATTCCCCGTACCGCAAGGTATATCGGGAATCCCCTTTTCCCTTTAATCAACTCATCTTTTTCATCATAATTAAAATAAACCAAGAACAATTGCAAAACATTTTCGATTCACAACAACTGTTTAATTTTGTGACTCCATCGTCATTGGTTTTTACTCTTTCAACGACAATATATTTATTTGCTTATTATCAATCTCACAATTGTTGTGTTATTTACGTTGATATCATGTTGCTGATGTGATAAAACAAATTTGCAACAAACTTGTTCAATTTTCACCATTTCATTTAAAGAACTCCTAAACAACAATCCTTCCCATCTGCGACTATTAACAACTTTAAAAGTCTTAGAAACCTTTTTTTAGTAGGGTCTACCCTCCTTCGCTTCGGTTAGGAGTTTGCCTAAACGAAGGAGTCAGGATCATGTGACAACACCTGACTTGAGACTTACCCCTAAGGACACACCTAGCAGTTTCGAAAGATTTCTGCTGCGTTTCCCCCCAGGTGTGCATTTCGGTGGCAACATTTTTGGCGCCGTTGTCGGGGACAAATCTTTTGTTTCTGGTTCGACTTACCTTAGCTTTTTACCTTTAACCTTTTAATTGATTTTAATCCAATAAACTGAAATTAGACTTGATCCATCTGGCGAATCCACTGTCAGCGAATCCACTGTCACATAATTTACCAAGGTATTTAACTCGAAGAAACTCTATAGGTTTGCTTGATTTCATTCTTGAACCTAAGATATTTTATCGAAGGAGATTAAACAAGCTATATTCTCGTAGGATCCTTGAGAATCTAGGATCCGAGTCTATTTCAGACATTCATTGTCTGTTTTTAGAGAATAATAATATTTTGTCTGACATAATGGGTGACTTCTTTAGTCCACTTAACATCACTCAAATAGCAGGTCAACCCCATGACTTACCTGATAAGGATATCGACAAGCTTCCAACCTTCACCGGAACCGATGCCATTACTGCAGCTGTCCACCTGAAACGTTTTTCAAAATGTCTCAGTTGTTGGGTCTGAGCAGTCAAACACATACATGAAGTTGTTTGCATTATCTTTAGAAGGGGATGCTAGTGACTGGTTTATGAACTTACCAGACAACTCCTTCGCAACTTTAGCAGCTTTCAATACTGCTTTCACAAACAAGTGGGGAGAGAAAAAAGAGCCACACCATCAACTAGCTTCCCTCCATACCATAAAGAGAAGTGAGAACGAGACTATGGAGGAATTCAATAAGAAATTCCAGGACTTAGTAAATGACATGCATGCGAACTTTAAACCATCAACACAATCTATCTTGGTATATTACATTGAAGCTTTAAGTGGTGAGATGCAGTATCAACGTAGATAAGGAGCCCACCACACCTTTACTTGCTCAAGATATGGCTGTGAAAATCGACAAAAACATGCATTCTTTTGGCAGTTCTAATATTCCTGGATATACTAGAGCACTAGTCCCCATGAAACAAACTGAGCTTAAAGAGAGCATCCACTTCTCATAAAGACATTCATGATAAGAAAATTAAAGAAATGAATGAGAATATGGAAGCTATGGAAATAAAGTATGTTTCCTAGCTCAAGGAAATGCAGAATCGTGATATAGTTACGGAACAATCTTAGTCCCAACCTATTCAACGAAATTTTCCTCCCAAGGTAAATTGGCAAAAGAAGGGACCAACCCATGAAAAGAGGCCTCCAAATCAGTTAGAGGCTGCTAACATGGTAGAAGAGTTCACACCATTTTGTAGAGCATGCAAAGATTTTAACGAAGAATCAACTTGTTACTTTGCACGCTATGTCTTAGAAAATGGTTTCCCCAAAAACACGCAGTAGTGAGCAATTTTCAAGCGAGCATGATTATGTAAATGCCGTAGGTGATGTCCATACTATTCCCAAAGAAAGTTGGAGACAAGCTAGACAGTACAACCAAGAGAAAGATAACCTCACTAAGACTTATGGAGAGATGCCCTCACCTGATCAAATTCGAGAGATGCCGAAGTTCAAAGGCTTCACTTATCAGAGGAGAGAAAACACTGGAAAGAACATTCAGTATCCCCCCAAGGTAACAAATCTTTATAATTCTGATCATATGAATATTGATTTAGATAGTTGGTTTAAAAAAGTAAAAATACCTATGCCTGCTACCGAAATCCTTAAGATTCCTGAACAAAGAGAAAAGTTAATGAGTCTTGAATCCTCCCATCCCAAAGAAAGTTACCTTTGCTGAAAACTTAGAACAACCTTCCACAAGCAACAATAATGTCATAGAAGATCCTCTTGTTGTTCTACATACCATGGACTCAAGAAAAGAGGATCACCTGCCTTTCTATGTATCATTGATGATAGGTGATTTTCTTCCACATAATTGTATGTTAGATTCAGGGTCTTCATCCAACATAATGACAAGGAAGGTCATGGATCAACTAAATCTTAGAACAACTATACCATACCAAAATGTTTGTGCCATGGATTCTAGAAAAGTTGATGTGGTGGGTATTATTGTTAATCAGCCGGTTAGATTAGCCAAGTATCCAGACATTCATGTGACCATGGATATCCTTGTTATAGATGTACCGGACAAATGGGGGATGTTACTTTCCAGAAAGTGGGCTGCTACTTTGGGAGGTTGGATCCAAATGGACTGGACCTATGCCACTATACCTGCATCAGAATATTTATTAGTAAAATTGCATAGTGAGAAGGAAAAGATAAACCATGTGGAAAATTCCAATAGACCTTCTAATGAATATGTCTATAACATTGATGATCTTGGGAACTATGCAATTAATTCTACCTTTTTGGCCCCCATTCAAGAACAAATTAAAGATGAAAAGGTAGATGAAATTTGGAAAATGAATTTTGATGGCGCTCATTCAAGAGCAGGAAAGGGGGCGTGGATTGTCATCACTTCCCTTCAAGGGAAGATTTTCAACTTTGCATTTAGGCTGGAATTTGAAGCAACGAACAATGTAGCGGAGTATGAGGCACTCTTACTTGGGATAGAACTAGCACAATACATGGGGATAAAGATGTTAAGTATAAAAGGTGACTCTGACTTGATAGTTCTCCAAGTAAAAAACCAATTTGCATGTATGTGTCAGAGACTTTAAAAAATATAGAAATGCAATTTGGGACACCATGGAATTCTTTGATGCTTTAAACATAGAAGCCATTCCTAGAGATTAGAACAACGCAAAGGATAAGTTAGCAGTTTTAGCATCAACCCTTCAACCTTTAGATGAAATATTAATGGTGTATGTACTTTAGAAATAAATTTCAAACCATTACTACCAGACAACATCGAACATTGGCAAGTTTTTCAAGATGATGAACAAATCTTAAAGTTTATTCATAATGTTGAAGAATTCTCAAACTTTAATGTCAATTTTCAAGAAGAGGGTAAAGAGTATCAGGGAGAAGGCAATCAGTTTGACAATCTTGTTCCTCGTGGTTTGGTAGCTCTTGAAAACATTTTTTACAGGCAGGACCAAAAGCAGAGCAATATTGATTCATTGAAACCAAGGGATTGTGGAAATAAACATTGGGTCAGATAAAGAACCTAAAATGATAAAATAGGAAAAGGTACCTCAGAAAAAGAAAGGAATGCCTTAATCAGTTTGGTTAAAGAGTATAGGGATGTATTTACTTTCACCTATGATGAATTGGAAGCATATCGTGAAGATGTGTTCCAACACACTATACCTTTAAAACAAGAGATCAAGGAAGTCAAACCTTTTAGACAAAATTTGAGACAAATCAACCCTAAGTTAGCTCCCATTGTTAAAAAGGAGCTTGAGAAAATGTTAGCAACATGGATTATTGCACCTACAAGGCAATCATCTTGGTGCTCTAACTTAGTGGTTGTTAGGAAAAAGAATGGAAGCATAAATGCATCGACTTTAGAAATCTAAATATAGCTTGTCAAAAGGACAACTATCCTCTTCCTAATATGGTAACCCTTCTCCAAAGGGTCACAGGTGCTAGCATGATGTCCATGCTAGATGGTTTTTCAGGATACAACCAGGTAGTCATTCAGAAAGATGACATGCATAAGATTACTTTCACTACTCCTTGGGGCACTTTCGAATACTTAAGAATGCCTTTTGGTTTATTGAACGCTGGGGCCACTTTCCAAAGAGCTTTGGACTATGCGTTCAAGGAGCTAATTGGAAAAATCATAGAAATTTATCAAGATGACTTAACAATATTCTCTAAAGAAAGATCTGGCGACATAAGTCATTTAAAACAAGTATTCGAAAGGTGTTGAAAGCATGACATTTCCTTAAATCCAGCTAAGTTAGTCCTAGGTATCGATGGAGGAAATCTCTTAGGACACATCATATCCAAGGATAGGGTCAAGGTTGATCCCGAGAGAATTGAGGCAATTAAAAAAATACATTTTCCTAAGAATGTCAAAGCCCTCCAGTCTTTCAATGGTCACATCAACTGTATAAGAAGATTCATACCTAACTTGGCGGAACTAATGAAGCCCATGCATAAATTATTGAAGAAAGATGCCACGTTTGTATGGACAAATGAGGGAAGGGAGGCCTTCACATGTATAAAAGATGCTATCACAAGATCGCCTGTTCTAGTCAGCCCAGACTACACCAAGGATTTCATGATATTTTCCTTTGCATCCAAAGATACCATAACAGGGGTTTTTCTCCAGAAGAACAACAAAGGATTTGAGCAACCCATTGCTTTCAAGAGCCGTGCTTTACAAAATTCAGAATTAAAATACACCATCATGGAGAAGCAGGCTTATGCCATGGTTAAATCATTGAAACATTTTAGGACCTACATTGGGTATTCTAAAGTCATAGGTTATGTTCCCCATACCGCAGTAAAAGACATCTTGTCCTAACAGGATTGTTTAGGAATAAGGGGTACATGGGTGTCAAAGATTCAAGAATATGACTTAGAAATAAAACCCACCAAGCTCATCAAAGGACAAGGTCTTGCCAAGATGTTGACCCAGAAGAATGAGGAAGCCATAGGAATGGTTTGTGAAAACAGTGGATTTGAGCCATTCATGACCCCATCATTACAGAATCTTGACAACCACTGGCATTCATACATCTTCGATTTCCTTCTTCACCTTACTTGTCCAGATCACATCAAGGGTCATAAAAGACGGGCTTTAAGGTTGAAAACTAGGTATTTCTTCACTCAAGAAGGTTTGGGTTGGAGGAACCTAGACGAGATAATACTTAGATGTGTGAATGAGCAAGATTCCAAAAGAATCTTGATAGATTTCCATTTGGGATTTTGTGGAGGCCAATTCACAGCAAATACAACTGCCCCACAGAGTCCTCCCAGCAGGTTACTACTGGCCAACCCTTTTCGCAGATGTGCATACATTTGTTAAGTGTTGTCGGGAGTGCCAACTCTTTACAGGGAAGTAGAAATTGGCAGCTCTTCCCTTCAATCCAGTAGTGGTCCTTGCCCCTTTTCAGCAGTGGGGCTTTGACTTCATCTGTCAGTTCAAGGATAATTCAAGTAATGGGTTTACTTGGATTCCGACAGCTACCGATTATTTCACCAAGTGGGTAGAGGCCATACCCACCAAATCAACCACTGAAAAAGTTGTTATGGACTTCCTAGAGGATAAAATCATCACACGGTTTGGTACCCCTCTTAAAATAACAACCGATAATGCCAAGGCCTTCAGTTTGATTGATATCACTTCTTTCTGTTTTATGTATGGCATTACTCTATCTCATTCGTCCAATTACTACCCCCAAGGAAATGGACTTGTTGAGTCCACAAACAAGAATTTAATGAACATTATCAAGAAAACTGTGGGGAACAATAAGAAGGCATGGGATAGTAAAATTAAGTATGCACTTTGGGATGATCGGATAACTAAGAAGAGTGCTATTGGGAAGTCTCCCTTCAAGCTAGTATATGGTTTAACAACTGAGTTACTCATCTACATGCATGTACCAGTATTTCAGATGCTCATAGAGTATGGTCAAGAAGAGGATGGTATGGAGCAGAGGGTGAATCAAATTATTCAGTTGGATGAGAGTAGAAGGGTAGCGTTAAATGAGAGTTTTAGACATCAGGAGAGCATGAAGAGTACCTTCGATAAGTCAACCAAGCTGAGACCTTTCTAGATTGGAGACACAGTCCTCTTGTGGGATAAAAGAAGAGAAGCTTGGAAAACATGGGAAATTCGATAGCCTCTGGAAGGGGCCTGTTATCACACAACTTGTAGTTGTCCCTAAAGGTGATCCTATCTAGGATGGTAGAGGCGTTGGACAACTAAAGAGGTGATCCAAGAGATGCCACAATTCCCAATGCAATTGGGTGTCACCTTAATTGAGGCACTCTTCACTTTAGATCTAGCCTAAGCAAGACCAAGGGGGAGACCCTAGCTAACCAATGAAGGCTAGCGAACCTACTCAAGGCCTCATAGGAAAATGTGAGATAAAATAGGAAGAGATCAAGAGCGAATAGATCTAGATTTAGGATTGACAAGTGGACCCAAGGAGTTAGGGCTGGGTTGAAGAGGCTTAAGGGATGGAAAACTGTTCAACCAAGGAAAGAATAGGCCACTTAGGGGTTTAGATTAGTAGATCTAGATAGATCTAATGCCAAGTAGAAATACCCAAGTGGGGCCCACCCTTAAAATATGGAAAATGGCCAAAATGGGGCCCACAAGGTAAATATCAAAGTGAAATGGCACTAGGGGGTTTGCTACTCATTGGATCTATGGATTTTAGAAGGAACAAGCAATACCCACGATGTAGATCTAGCAAAAGCCCATCTACCCAACAAGTGTGACCTCCCTTGGAGAGGCCTAGTGCCTTAGATGAGGGGGTAAATGGAGTCAGATGCCCACCAAACTTTACATCCAAGATTTATTAATTATTATCTAGGTGGGTTTTAATTATTAAGCCCAAGAAATTGCTAGATCTCACCGGATCTAAAAAATAAAAAATGAGGGTTTTGTGATATGAGGGTTTGAAGTGACCTATGGATTGAATACATGAAAATGGATACGTACCTTGTATATCTTACCTCAAATGCTTGTGGGTACCTTGCACATCGATTATCTTTGCATTTAGTTACAATTCCAAGTTAGATCCAAGTGATTCCAAGCTAAACGTTCAAGCCCAAGGAGGAAAAACGTCTAACTTCACCTGCAAAACAAACTACATAACGTGAGATTTGATTCACAAGTAAGCAAGATCTAAGCATGTCATATCAAAAGAAATAAATCAATGGAAAAAGCACAACTGAAAAACTCCCTTCAAGATGAAAACATCTTGCCCAAGGGGTATGTGAGAAACCCCAACAATCTTCCCTTCAAGTAATTCACACCCCTGCAACAGTCCTGTTATCACATCCATAGTAGTTGGGCTACCATGATTGCAGAGCAGATATCTGCAATTTTCTGAGCTTTTCCTTTGCACACATTCAATGAGATCAACTATGATAAACAGTATTATTTGTGATCACTCACACATCAGGGCATCCTTATATCAGACATACAATAGACCTTATGCCAAGGTTGAGCCTTAAGACCTTAGATTTGATGACTGAGATGACCTTTTATTCCATATAGGTACAGGGCAGTGTTCAAAGTTCCAGCAGCAGTGTTCTCAGTGGGTATAGTGACCTAGATTACAAATACATATATATGACCCACTATATATATGATGTGCATTGGTATTATTATCTTGCTGTTTAGGTCATTTTGATAGCTTGACTTGGCATATAGTAATTATGATCTGGCAGTATATATATGTTAAAATGAAATTGGTTGTTATGGATTATATGCATGATTGTATTACTGACATTTGGAAACTCTTGTTTTATACTCATTGGTCTTTACCTTCGTAGGAATCCAGACATGATCACTATTGTCTTTTTGACTTGCTAGCTTAGGCACCATTTTCACTTGTTTCCATCCATCCATTTATCCTTCCTCATTATCGATCTTTACCCTGACTTACACTTTGACTTGTGATATGGAGGACCTCCCCACTTTTGTCTCCGTGTTGGACATGCATCCATGTTTATTTTGTGTCTCGACTCTGAGTTGGCAACAAAACTTACCTTTGGTGAGTTGGATTTTATACCTTGATCTCTCTAGTCGGTTGCCCCGATGTTTGATCTTGATTGTGGAAGTCCCCATAGTTGCTTGAGTTGTGTTGGCTAAAACCTGAAGCAAATTGTACTACCTTTGGAAATCATTGATATATATCTTTTGTAAAGTCCAATGAAAAGGGTTGTGAAATGAAGCAATGAAATGTAAATGCACTTCGAATGAAAGCTGCAATTAGTTGTTCTTTTAAGCACATGCAAAATCCCAGAGGGGTCCTAAAGGACTAAAAAGCAATGGATAAATGTATGCTAAATCTAAATATTGCTGGCCATGAAATTATATGAAATGAAATGCAAGGTCCAAATAATGCATTGGTTAAGTATATGCCAAATCTAAAGACTGCTGACCTTATGTGAAATTTTCCTCATTGAGCCTGCGGGTTATGATATGAGATGGAGCAAGAGACAACTAATTCTAAGTGTCCCCTAGAACCTCAAGTTACGGTTAGCCGGGCACCTAGTTCACGACGGTTCTAGTAGTAGACATTTTGCCAAGGTTGAATAAACTCTCCTCTAAGCAACTTACCCATTTGTGAGACACCGCCATTCCTTGTGTATTCTTTGTCCAACACATGCTTAAGTGTGTAACACCATTTCCCTTATCCAAAGTATCACAGTGTCAAGTCAGTCAAGTCATCCTCTTTTGGCCTAGCCTTGCATCCTTAGCGTTCACCCTCTGCTAGCAGATTGATCATGTCTACAAATGAGTATATTCTTGAGGTTCTCTTTGAAAGTAAATTATTAACTAACCTACTATTATTTATTAACTGCCAGTGAAATAATGCTTAATGCTTTAAAGTCTTGCTATGAAAATGATTTAAAGAGCATGTCTTGACCATTTGCACCTGCAGCATTAGGCTTCTTTAGCTTGGGTTATATTTTGATCAATTTGACCGGTCAAACTAGGGGTCAACCTTGGGATCCGTGATGAGATGGACCACTTACATTGTATGATGTTGATCTATGGTCCTTTATATACCTTTTGATGATTCCATATGATGAGCACAGGTTTCAGATAATGATTGATGTAGTTTTCATTGATTATTATTATTTTTAGATCATCATATTTTTACTTGTCCGAGTATGGTGGATGATACAGATGATCTCACAGGTTACCATGAGGTGTATGAGTACTCATCTCTAGTGGATTTGGGTCTTCTGAACCCATTGAGACACTTACTTTTCAGTTCTAGGCACTTCCATAGATGTTTTGAGCAGTTTTTCACCTGTTGGCCAGTTTGGCCACGCTGATGTGGGCTGTCCAACAAATGCATTGAGGGCAAGTCGTTGCCTAGGGCGCTACAGAGGAAGGGGGTGTTCCAACCACTTATTATTACCATATTACCCCCCTTCCGGACATGATGGTACAGTCAGATTTTGTGCACAGGCACCAGACAGTTGTTTTCAGGCAGTTTGTTGGATTTTCAGGTGAGATAAAAATGGAATAAAAAGGTCATTAAGGAATTTGATTTGGGAAATTGAGGCAAGGTTTTGGCATGAGGTATTCTCAGAGGTCATCTATGGTGTATCCCACTCCTTCCAGATTAGTTTGCAACATTCAGTGGGATCTACACAGTCATCAGGATGTGTTTTGATGCATTATTCTCTCAGTTGAGGGGGGCAATGTTTGATCATTTGTACACTTGGACACGTCAATGAGTCATAGGTTATATTATTGTGCCATGGGGTGATGCTAGTGAAGGAAATTAATTCCTCCTAGCCCCACCATGTGCACCTAGTGTTGTGTCCTAGTCATATTATGTGGCATGCTTGTATTTTGGCCACATCTATGTAGTGCGCACCCCTCCTAATGTATCCCTCATGTAGTGCGCACCCCTTTGAGTGAGTGATCCATGTTATATTGTACCCGCTCATCTTAGCTGTTGATTGTATTATTTTATCTTTTGATCTCAACCACTCATTTCAAAAGTGGTTTAGGGTTTTGGTCTCTCTCATCCTATTTAAGGAAGAGACCCCCTCTTGTAAAGGCATCTAGAGATTTTTGGCTCTTGGCTACCGGAATAGAAGAAATATATTTTGAGCACATACTTGGATCTTGATTTGGGTGTCTAATTGTGATGATTGTAAATGCTTTTTCCATTGCACTGAAGGATATTTTGTAGCTATCTTGTATCCTTTTCCACAATTTTGATTTATAGGTGAAGAGGACGATTTGGGAGGAGTGCACATTGGTGGGGAGGCTTGCCCTGCAATATTCTGTCAAATTTTGGGTTCAAACAGGGAGTGATTTTGTCTTTGTACCAATCATTTTCTATCTTTTACCTCTAGCTTGTATCTACCCTCGTTTTGTTGGCTAATTGAGCTTTGTCTCCTTGGTTTTGCAGGAAGAGGGGTGCATATGTGGACTTGGGCAAATCGCACTAGCAAGAGAAACTACAAATTCTTCATTTGATCTGTGGGGAAGTAATCCTCGTCATAATTGGAATCCATATCATTATCCAGGTACGCTTGAAAGCTAAGTTGCAAGAAACGTCTGCCTGACAGCCGTACCAGTACTTGAAATGGTGCGAAATGTCGAAACGGGTATGAAACCTGTCCGAAACGCCGCCGTCCGTACAGTACGACGTTTCGCAAGTACTAAACGCCGTATGATATGGCCGACGACGTTTCGGGCAGGTTTCGGCTTGTACGACCCACGTTTCGCGACTTTCCTGAGCTTGTGTGGGTCCGTATGACCAAAAAATAGGGCTGTGTGTCCCTCAATTTGGCCCAAAATACTTTTTTTATTTTTATTTTTAATTAGATATTACTTGATTTTATTTGTGAGTGTCATTTTGTTTTTCTTGCAAGACAATGTGTTTTTTTTAATATACATATACATATATATATATATTTTAATATTTTATATACGACGTTTCCCCCTGCATTTCCATTTTTGGAAGGTCACTTTCCTGTCGTACCCATTTCGGAAACTTCCAGACGTTTCCCCATTTCGTGCAACATAGCTTGAAAGGTACTGTTATCACACCATAGTAGCAGGGCTACTATTCTTGTACAGCAGATATCTGCACATTCCAGAGCTTACATTATTCCAGAGCATGGCTATATATTTTGGATCACTCATGATCAGAGCAGTACATTATTCAGATTTGTATATGACCTTGTGTCAAGGCTGAGCCTTGAGAGTTCAGATTTGATGACTGATGTGACTACTTATCCCATACAGTTTCAGTTCAATGCCTAGAGATGTATTACAGCAGTGTTTCAGATGATACTGGATGATTATTATTATGATGATGTTGTATGATCTATGGATATGTTCTCACTGACTGTGGATTATTATCTTGTTGATTTAGTCATGATCATAGCATGTGCTTGGTATATTATTCCTGATGTGGCAAACTATTTAAAATGAACTGTAAATCATAAAATGGACAATTGGTTGCACATTTAGGTCATTTAACAAAACTCACTGGTTTTTCACCTTACATAGATATGGTCTTTCCCGACACCAGTTGTCTGCTAATGTAGGCTCCATATTCACTTGTCTCCATCCATACATGACCTTCCTGTTTGACTTTAAACCCTGACTTGTCTCATTTGACTTTCTGATACCGAGGACTTGCCCATTTTTCTACCTCTGTGTTTGGACCGCATCCCTGTTTATTCAGTGTCTTGGCTCTGAGTTGGTGACAAAACTTGCCTTTGGTGAGTTGGATTGTAGGCCTAAATCATTCTGGTCGGTTGTCCTGATGTTTGGCATTGGCTCGAACTCCCCCTGGTCACTTGAGATGTTGTTGGCTAAAACTGAAAGCTCATGTTCTACCTATGGAAACTTAATAAATTCACCCATGGAAACAAAAAAAAGGGCAAGAGCGATGAAAAGCTAAAAATACTCCTCGAAGAGTATAAGAAAGGTCAAAAAAAGCAATGGTTCTTAAAAGTTATATCTAAACAATTGCTGACCTTGTAAATTTTTGAAAAACATGCCCTGGATGCAAGCTGCAACTAGTTGTGCTTCTCAGCACATCTGAAATCCGAAGGGTTATGTAGGCCAAAAAGGCCATGGAATAAAATTGAATGATCCTAATGAACCTGGATCAACTTGATGTAGACATGATGCCTAAGTTGAATAAGCACTCTCTAAACAACTTATCCATTTGTGAGGCACAGCCATCCCCCGTGTTCTTTTGTCCAGCACAGAGTTTGTAGCTTCCCCCCTTCTCCCAGTCCAAAGTATTTTTGAGTTAAGTTAGACAAGTCGACTCGTTGGCCCAACCTTGTTCCTAGCCTTCATCCTTCACTAGCAGTTTGACCATATCCAATGGGTGAGTTTGTTATTTGAACTGTTGTGCAAGTAATTTTATATAACAACGGAATATGCTAACTCAATTAATGCCACTGAATGGATGTTATACTTTGAACTTAGCTGTGAGAATGATTAGAGAAGCATTGTCTTAGTCTACTGATGTGATTTATCCTTGGTTGTATATTCTTGGGATCCGTGATGATGTGGACCATGTATGGATGATTATTGATGATGATTGATGGGCCCACATGTTTGATGATGATATCATATGATGCAGATGATGTTTGATCCAGTTCAGCAGGTTTATTACTACTTCAGATCAGCAGATTATACATTGTCCATATATGGTGGACCCTACAGCTGGCCCATTAGGGAAACCCAGGGTGTATGAGTACACATTCCTAGTGGATTTGGGTCTTCTGGATCCATTGAGACACTTATCTTTCAGTTCCGGGCACTTCTGACAGTGATTGATGCAGTTTTACACTTGTTGACCAGATTTGGGGCTGATTTCCCAGCCTGAGCAGCAGGGGCCCCGAGAGGCCAGTTCACCTAGGGCGCTGATGATGGAGGGGGTGGTCCAGCCACTTATTTTTACCATTTACCCCCCCTTCTGGAGAGCCTGGTGGGCTCAGATGGACAGCGCTAGCACCCTAGGAGGCAGTTTTGGCACTTTCACAGTTACCGAGGCAGTTAAAAAATGGGATAAAGTGGTCACTGAGGAAATCGATTTGGGCAATTGAGGCAAGGTTTTGGCATTTGGTCTTCACAGAGGTCTTCCAGGGTGGCATCACTACCTTCCAGTCAGTTTTCACCATGTGGGTATGCCCAGATTGATCACAGGAGGACATTTACTGCTTGACTGTCATGGATTCTGAGGACGGTTTTGGTCATTTATATTATATTGGACATATTTTATTATTTTATTGTGCCTTGGGGATGAGCTAGTAAGGATTGATACCTCCTAGCCCCACCATGAGCTTATATTGTCATGTCCTAGTCACCATGAGGTGGATTTTGGTGCTTATGTTTCTCTAGTGGATGACATCACCCTCTTATTGTACCACTTAGTGGGGGCACTATCATGATATTGGGTGATCCATGTGATGTATTGTTATGATTTATTGTTAGCCATTGATTAGATCTTGAGATCTTTTAATCTTAGCCACTCATGTAAAAAGTGGTTAGGATTGTACTCTCTCCCCATCCTATTTAAGGAGGGAGCCTCTCATTGTAAAAGTTATCTAGAGATTTTTTGGCTCTTGGAATAAAATTTCTATCTTTTGGAGTACATGCTTAGATTGGAGTGGATGTTGGTTGTTTCGATTGTAAATGCTATTGTCCATTGCACTGGAGGATCTATTGTAGTTATCTTGCATATTTGCCATATTTCATTTACAGGTTAAGAGGGCGATTTTGGACAAGGGCGAATTGGTGGGGAGGCTTGCCCTTCAATCTTGGAAGAAATCGTTTTGGTGTAACAGGGAGTGGTTTTGCCTTTGTGTCAACTATTCTATGTTTCTCTCTCTCTCTTGCTTGTATCTACCTTCAATTTGTTAAACTAATTGATGCTTTGCTCCTTGGTTTTGACAGGTTAGAAGGAATCACATGTGGCTTGGGAAAATCGATTTGGCAAGAGGGCTTCAACAATTCTCCATTTGATCTTTGGCAAAGTAATCCTCGTCTCAACTAGCATTCATCTCTTCATCTAGGTATGTTCCAAGAGGTATGATCTTCTACTTCCTTGAATCTTCCATAATTTCTAGATCATAAAAACCCTAATCAATTAAAACCCTTGTTTTTGGTATTTTTTTAGATCTACTTAGATCTAGCCTTGCTTTTGAAGAGATATTGAAAACCCACCTCTATAGCATCCACCCCTAGTTGGATCTATAGTTTGGTGGTGATTGGCTAAAAATTGACCCACTTTTCAAGGCAAAAAGCCCTCCTTGACCCAAATCGCACTTCCTAGTGAGAGGCTTGTTTGGTTAGATCTAGCACATGGGTAGGTGAGATCCCACTTGATTTGCAATCTAGACACTTGATAACTTACCTCCAGATTCTTACTTTGGTGAAATCTACCTTGTGGACATCTCTCCATGTTTTAAGGGGTTAAAACCCCCTTTTGAATCTCTTGGCACCCCAAAACTCAGATCTACTAAGATCTAGCCCTTGGATTGACTTGATTTTTTGGGCATGCATAGATCGGGGTACTAGCATCTTGGATCTACAGTTTGGTGGCCATTGGACTTGATTTGGTCCCCCAAACCCACTTTTTAGCCTTCCTTGAGCAAGTCGCACTCCCTTGAAAAAGTGAGTTTGTCCACTTCCAGGAGGTGGGTGTTTGAGATTTTTGTGGATTTGGAATGCCCATACCTTGAAACCTAGGTCTAGACTGTCTTTTTGTCATGATCTTCCTTGGGGGTAGCATTCCTTGTTTCAAGGGATTGTGGTCCACTTAGGGTCATTACTTGAAAAACCTAGATCTAGTAAGATCCAACCATTAGATCTCATTTAACCCACTTGATTTGGCTTCTAGGTGTCCCGATCTACACTTTGACATACCTTTTGACCCCATTAGCCCATCCAACAAGGCACTAGTCCTTCTCTAAGCAAGTCGCACTCCTTGGGAATTGTGTCAAACCCTAGATCTAGTACATGGGTACTCCTAGAATCAACCTATATTCATAGATCTAGCCTTTATCCAACCTATAGTACCAACTTCACACCTAACTTCACCATGTGGGCCTACCTAGAACCATTTCACACTTCCCAAGAAAACAAGACCCACTTGTGTAAACATATGGTACTGTACCTAATCATCATACCCCATCATGTGGCCTAAACCATACATAGGTTGAAACACTAACAATCTCTTACACCACCTTCAACCATACCTTAACTCTTAGGTCCACTTAGCCTTGCATTGGTTTCCGTAACTCATCATTTACCTACCCTTAGAAACCTTTGTTTGGATCCAATCAACTGTGATTGGTTATAGGGTCTCCCCCTAGGTCTTGCTACACCTTGACCTAAAGCGAAGAGTGCCTCGGTTGACGTGACTCCCACCTTGCCTTGGGAACCGTGGCATCTCTTGGGTCACCTCTTTAGTTGCCTGTCTCCTCTACCGTCCCGGATGGGATACCTCTAAGGGCAACGACAAGTTGTGTGATAACATTTTTGGCGCCGTTGCCAGGGAGGTAGAGGCCTACCTTGGTTCAACACACCTTTGTGTCTCACTATCTCTCTGCACTTTAAACGACATACCTCTTGGTAGTAGAGCTTAAAAATCTACCCGACGACCCCTAATCGTGACTCCGCTGAGGAACGAGCTCATAGTCATCCTTACAACACTCGAAGTAAATCAAATCCAAATCAATTGGAAGGAACCCCACTCACATATCACAAAAGAGATCCTAAAACCCAATCAACTAATTTCTTGTGGAAACTTGTCAACTCGGGTTCTCCAAACCGTGTCTTAGGGTCCCCTTTGTTCAATTCGGTTCCTCCTTTATTTCCTAATCATAACTCTAATCCAATGGCTGGACAAGGTCAATCCAACTCCGGTAACAACCACCAAAAAAACCCTCCGGTTGCTCGTGCTTTTGGCCACAAGGCTAGGGCATCTCCCTTAGACTTCTCTCAGATCTTGGGTGCTCCCCATAGTATGCCAGACAAGTACTTTGAAAAGATCCCAAAATTCAATGGCAACTGTGCCACCTCTATTGAGGATCACATAGACAATGTTTGGGCTCATATGGAAGCTTATGGGGCTGAGGAAGAGGATGTGTTTATTAGGGGTCTCTTTGCATCCTTGGATGGTGATGCTCGCAAATGGTTTGACCGCTTGCCTGCATCATCAATCAATGGGTATGATGTATTCACCGATAAACTCAAACAAGAGTGGTCAGTCAAGTTAGATGGGCGTTTCCTTTTACACCAACTTTTTGACATCAAAAAGAAGGAGAATGAGTCTGTCCATGAGTTTAACCAACGCTTTGATAAGACTGTTGCCAACATCCCAAGTAACATAAGGCCCCTTGATCAAGCCATCTTGATCCATTACCTCAATGCATATGAAGGTTACTTGGGTTACCATCTAAAAGACAAAGACGCTAGTAGTTTGAAGATAGCCCAAGACAATGCCAAGAAAGCTGAGGCAAACGCTGCCTCCATGGGAAAACAAAATTTCTTTGACCTAATCAGTGGACCTTCTTCCTCCAGATCTGAGCCTAAGTTTAAGAAGAGTAAGGAACCTAGCAAAGATCCCAATGAAATGATGGAGAGTATGCATGAAATGATGAAAAACTTAACTCTCCTAACTAGGGACTTAGCCAAGAACAGAGAGGGGGATAGATATAGGCAGCCCTATGGCCCTAAGCCTTATTGGAATCAACAAAAGAAGCCTAATGAAGGTGATAGAAGAAACCCTATGAACCAAGAACCTCCTATCATAAACTGGTCTGAAGAGAAAAAGTTGGAAGATCCTGAGTATACCACCCATGGTGATGATACTCCAGATTCTCCAAAGAACATTAATTGGGTTGATGACTTAAAATTTGACAAAGACTTTGAAAGAATTTTGATTGATCATGAAGAAGACACCATAGAAGAAACCAACCCTAGTGGTCCCATCTATGCTACTGAGCAAGTTAATAGTGATCAAACTCCCTATAAAACCTATCAACGAAGAAAGGATGGCCAAAAGCCTATGCCTTTTAGTGAAAAGAAAAACAAAGAGCTGCCTAGTCCAGTGAGTGAGCCATTCCCTTTGCCTGAGTATGACTTTGATATCAACATCGAAAGAGAGTTAGACAAAGTTATGCATAACATCCCACTCACTGAGTTAATGAAAATCCCTTCAATAAAGGAGCAAGTGGTGGAATTTTTCGAGAGTATCCCTGAGACTGCCACAAGTAGTGGTGAGGATTCATCTTCTCAAAACCCAGCACCTTGTGATGTGGCTGATGAAGAGGATGACCCTCCCATTAACATCCAAACTTCCCTATATGAGAGGAAGAATGGGGGTCACCAACCATTTTATCTTACACTCCGCATAGGTGATATCCTTCTTCATAACTGTATGTTGGATTCTGGTGCCTCCATGAATGTGATGCCTTTACAAGTCATGGAAGCCATGGGATTAAAAATAACTAGACCTTATGGGAACGTTTGTGGGATTGACTCTAAACCAGTTAAAGTCTTTGGCTTGATCAAAAACCTAAGAGCTGACCTGTTTTCATGCCCCGACATATCCATGCTTATGGATATAGTAGTTATAGATCTCCCTCCAGCCTATGGTATGCTCCTTTGTAGGAAGTGGTCCGCTGGGCTAGGGGGACATCTTCAGATGGATTTATCATATGCTACTATCCCCAACTCTGACGGGTCTTTGGTTAGGGTATATCGGGAGCCGTTTTATGATGGGCATCTTGAGAATTATGAGGATGGTGTGAGAAACACTTTTGGTGAGGGTGAGTTATTACCTGAGGGTATCTTTATGGTCATGGGTGGCCATGATGAGGATCCTAGCACGGAAGAAGAAAGAATTATTGATGTTGACCCTCAGTCCATTCGGGGTGAAGTGTCGGAAAACCTTAGGACCTCGAACCAACCTAGTAGTGCAGGGCCAAACGTTGAACAACCTGCACCTCCTACTCAGCTAAACACTTCGGAGGATAACTTTGATCAAATTAGAAGGGGTGAGTATGTACCTAGGACAGTACATGAGTGGCTTTTCCTAGTTGACCTTAACACAGAAAGAGGAAGACAAGGCTTACCTCACATCACTCCTTGGACAAATAACAATGAAGGAACACACCTTCCCTCACCTGAGGGGAATAATGAAGAACTAGTTGATTATCACTTTTCTGATGTGCCTGATCATTTGTCCCATTTGTCCTTGGAGGATGGGGTTTTGAGGCAAGTGAATGACAACTCTATGAGTTGGCAAGAACATGCCTCAACCTATGATGACCATGGGGAAGACTTTTCTTTAAGTAATCTAGCCATTTCTCAGGAAGAACCCGCTGAGCCACGTCTGCCTCCATCTTACCCTAGCTTCCTTTTGCCTAGTGAGTTACCTAGTGGTGAAGAGGATATAGACTCCACAGACGCACTTTATTCTTCACCCACATCTTTGGATATGAGAGATCAAAGGATGCTTAGCACAGTTCCTGGTCATGTACCCATTCCTACTGACCATCTGACACTTTTAGAGAACATGACCATTCCTATCCCATCGGGAGAGGGTAGTAGCAGAAGTAGCGAAAATCAAAGCCCTCCACCCATAACCCAAGCTGAATTGGATAAGGATGTTGATATTGACTTTTGGACCATAGGGGAAACCCTAAAGAACATCATTCACCCACAAGTAGAAAGTCCTCCTAGGAGAACAGTAAGAGAAGTCTTGATTGGTAGGGTAGCTGTACCTTTAGACGGTGGACCTCCCAGATTTGATGCAATTCCTCCTAATAGGAATTCAAGTATAGTTACACCTCAACCTCAATGCAATTCCGATATCCAACCTTTTCTTGAACATGTTATTGAAGCCATCCCTCAATCTGTAAATCACCAAAGGTTCGAAATTGGTGATAAGGTTGTAGTACCTAATGATTTATTTTATATACGATCTAGGGGATTAGGTGACTTTTGGGTTGGACCACTCACTGTTGAGCGCTGCATTGGTGAGATGTGTTTTCTCACCACTGGGACTGGCCAACGTATCTTACTCCCTATCAACCAAAGGGAGCTAAGGGATTATCATCCCTGACCTTCCGTACTATGCCTTGCCTTGCCTGTTTAGAGTAGGTAGCATCTGAATAAGCTCACTTGAGCAGTAGGATTTGTGTGATTTTTCTTTTTCTGTGTGCCGAGTATTGTCCACTTTTCCTTTTTCTGCCTGGAGTGTCTGTTTGTTCTTTATTGAGTTGAGCCTTGCTCCTTCCTAAGCTTGTCTCTTCTCCTGCATGCATTTAAGAAATTGTAGTTGGCATTTCTATTTTTGGCTGCCTGTGCAAGTTGAGATTGCCTGCCTGAGGAAGTGCTCTTTTTCCTCCTGCACAGTAATAAAAATGATAAATGAATAATATATGCCATGTTAGTTTATATTTATATTTTGGCGCATGTCAGTTTATGTTTTAGAATAGAAGTCATTTTCAGTTTTATTTTATATTTGTCCCATACATGCTCCATGATGGTATTCTAGTGTTTGTGAGAGCAGGAACAGGTGCAAGATAAAAGCTGAAAGCAAGGATGGTGCAGTGCTGGACTGAAGACTGATGCAGAGCAGTTCGAGACCAGAGATTCTGAGGTTCTCAAGCGCTCTCTCCCTTAGAGCACTTGTCCTAGCTGGAGCCAGATGTTATCACACCATAGTAGCAGGGCTACTATTCTTGTACAACAGATATCTGCACATTCCAGAGCTTACATTATTCTAGAGCATGGCTATATATTTTGGATCACTCATGATCAGAGCAGTACATTATTCAGATTTGTATATGACCTTGTGTCAAGGCTGAGCCTTGAGAGTTCAGATTTGATGACTGATGTGACTACTTATCCCATACAGTTTCAGTTTAGTGCCTAGAGATGTATTACAGCAGTGTTTCAGATGATACTGGATGATTATTATTATGATGATGTTGTATGATCTATGGATATGTTCTCACTGACTGTGGATTATTATCTTGTTGATTTAGTCATGATCATAGCATGTGCTTGGTATATTATTCCTGATGTGGCAAACTATTTAAAATGAACTGTAAATCATAAAATGGACAATTGGTTGCACATTTAGGTCATTTAACAAAACTCACTGGTTTTTCACCTTACATAGATATGGTCTTTCCCGACACCAGTTGTTTGCTAATGTAGGCTCCATATTCACTTGTCTCCATCCATACATGACCTTCCTGTTTGACTTTAAACCCTGACTTGGCTCATTTGACTTTCTGATACCGAGGACTTGCCCATTTTTCTACCTCTGTGTTTGGACCGCATCCCTGTTTATTCAGTGTCTCGGCTCTGAGTTGGTGACAAAACTTGCCTTTGGTGAGTTGGATTGTAGGCCTAAATCATTCTGGTCGGTTGTCCCGATGTTTGGCATTGGCTTGAACTCCCCCTGGTCACTTGAGATGTTGTTGGCTAAAACTGAAAGCTCATGTTCTACCTATGGAAACTTAATAAATTCGCCCATGGAAACAAAAAAAAGGGCAAGAGAGAAGAATGCATCAAAAGACAACTCTGATACTGTGTGGATCCCACTGAATGCTGCAAGCTGATCTGGAAGGAGTTGGATACATCATAGGTGACCAATGAACATACCTCATGCCAAAACCTTGCCTCAATATCCCAAATCAATTTCCTTAATGACCTTTTTATTCCACTTGAAAAACCATCAAAATGCCTGAAACCCATTGCCGAATGCCAGGGCACAAAATCTGACTGCACCATCATGTCTGGAGAGGGGGTAATATGGTATAAAAAGTGGCTGGACTACCCCTCTCCTCTGTAGCACCATAGGCAAACAAGAAAGCTCGAGGCAACTGTTGGATAGGCCATTTCTGGATGGCAAAACTGGCCAAGAGTGGAAATATGCCAATATCATCTATGAGAGTGCCTGAAACTGATAAATGAGTGTCTCAATAGATTCAGAAGGTCCAAATCTACTAGAGATGAGTACCCATACACACTGTGGCAACCTGTAAGATCATCTGTAGCCTCAGCCATACCCGAACAATAATAATATAATGTCCTGGAAATAATAATAACCAATAAAAAAGTGCATCAACCATCATTTGAAACCTGTGTCCACTGTATGGAGCCATCAAAAGTGTATCAAAGGACCATATATCATCATCATACATCATCACTGGTCCAACTCATCACAGATCCCAAGGTTGACCAGGTCAAGACTGATCAAAGTATGACCCAGGATGAAAAAGCCTACTACTGCAAGTGCAAATGGTTAAGACATGCTCTTTTAATCATTTTCATAGCAAGACTTAAAGTGCTAAGAATCATTTCACTAGCAGTTAATTAATAATAGCATAAAATATAAGTTCAAATAATTATTTACTTTACAAAAGAACTTCAAGGATATACGGATTCTGTAGACATGATCAATTAGCTAGCAAAGGGTGAATGTGAGAAATGCAAGGCTAGGACAAGGGGGTGACTCAACTGACTCAGCACTCTGATACTTTGGATAAGGGAAAGGGAATACACACTTAAGCACATGACGGATACAAATACACTGGGAATGGAAATGCCTCACAAATGGAATAAGTTGTTTAGAGAAGTGTTTATTCAACCTTGGAAAATGTCTACAAATCACATCATTATATTTCATTTCCTTGGCCAACAATATTTGGATTTAGCATACATTTAACCACTGCTTTCATTAGGCCTATACAACCCTTTTGGGGATTTCACCTGTGCTTAGAAGCACAACTACTAAAGCTTTCATCCAGGGTGCTTTTAGTTTCCACATTATTTCATTTGACAACCCTTTTGGGGATTTCACCTGTGCTTAGAAGCACAACTACTAAAGCTTTCATCCAGGGTGCTTTTTAATTTCATTTGACAACCCTTTTGGGGATTTCACCTGTGCTTAGAAACACAACTACTAAAGCTTTCATCCAGGGTGTTTTAGGTTTCCAATTTATTCATTTTCACAACCCTTTTGGGGATCTTGCATGTGTTTAGAAGCACAACTACTCAAGCTTTCATCCAGGGTGTTTATTCATTTAAATTTCCACAAACGATGGTAGTATAGTTTGCTTCAGGTTTTAGCCAACACAACTCAAGCAACTAGGGGGACTTTCTATAATCAAGGCCAAACATCGAGGCAACCGACTACAATGATCAAGGTATCAATTCCAACTCACCAAAGGGTAAGTTCTTTTGCCAAATTAGAGCTGAGACACAAACTAACCAGGATGCTATCCAACATAGAGACAAAAGTGGGGAAGTCCTCCATATCACAGGCTGAGGTGTAAGTCAGGGTAAAAACCAAAAGTGGGAAAGATAACAAATGGATGGGGAGAGTGAAGGTGATGCCTAAGCTAGCAAGCCATAAAAATGTGGGAATGATCATGTCCACACTCCTAAGAGGGTAAAACCAATGAGTATAAAACAAGAGCTTCTATATGTAAGTAATAGGACCATTTAGATAATCAATAACAACCACATTCATTTTATATAGATATACTTCCAGATCATGATTACTATATACTAAGTCAAGTTATCAAAATGACCAAAAGAGCAAGATAGTAAAACCAATGCACACTATATACTTGCTGGGCCATATACCTGTATCTTCTATCTGGATCACCTGTAACCACTGAAACACTGCTGCTGATACTCTGGGAACTGCACTACTTTGTATGGAATAAAAGGTCATCTCGGTTATCAAATTTGAGGTCAAGAGGCTCAGTCGTGGCATAAGGTCTACTGCATGTCTGATCTGGGGTTGCTCTGATGTGCGAGTGATCATAAGTAATACTGCTCATCATAGCTGATCTCACTGAAACTGTGTAAAAGCAAAGCTCAAAAATATATACTGAACTGCTCTGCAACCATGGTAGCTCGACTACTACAGATGTGATAACAGGGCCATTTATCATTCATGATTTTGCCGGCACAAATTCATTTCTGCTCAACATCATGGAAGGAGAAACGTTGAACCTACCAATAAATGGGTAGCATTTGAAGCTGTTCTACAACGGTGACACATAAATGCCCAAGGGGGCATTTCAGGGCTTCTCTAAACCCTTTCCTCAAGTCTTTTAGCCTTTTCTTTCTGTACATTATTTTGTATATTATCTTGTACAATATTTTCATGTATAATAGTTGTTGTATATTAAATTTTGTATACTAACATTGTTTTTTATCTTTTAAACTTTGGTTTCCTTTGGCATATTTTATCATGTATATGTGGAACCGATGCACTTAAGTTTTGTGTAGGAACCGATGATTCAAGGCTTCTCTAAACCCTTTCCTCAAGTCTTTTAGCCTTTTCTTTCTGTACATTATTTTGTATATTATCTTGTATAATATTTTCATGTATAATTGTTGTTGTATATTAAATTTTGTATACTAACATTGTTTTTTATCTTTTAAACTTTGGTTTCCTTTGGCATATTTTATCATGTATATGTGGAACTGATACACTTAAGTTTTGTGCACGAACCGATGATTCTGGGATTCTCGCTCACACTTTTTGATTGAAAATCAAACGAGTGCACGTCCCGCAGTTGGAGCTGAATGTTACCATCTATTTTGTACATTAGTTGGATTTCTTGTGAGCCGTCATAGTTATGAACATTCAGAATGTTCATCATCGGTGTTCAGAATTCCAGAAGTCTTTTTCAGGGCCGTTTTGGCCCCTTTGTAATAGTTGCATGCTTCATACCCCCTTGGGGATATTGTAAAAATGTACTAGCAAGACTATCTTATGTAAAGAACTTGGCTTCCTAGGACTTAGCCACCAAAGGTGATCATTCCATGGTGTTTTTCCTTGTCAATTATGCAATACTGAAAAAGGTGTTGTATAATTGACGAGTTTTTCACCGCTCGTCCAAAGCTGGAATGGTCGTCCTGGCGGTTAAGCCTTAGGAGGTGTTACGTGGTACCGGTACCAGCGCACTTGCAGAGGTGCCCCAAGGAGAGGGGGTCATTTTTTCCAACCAGGAGGGGTATTTAGCCAACTTTTTCTAAGTAGGGTTTATGGCTTGACTCTCTAGTTTTTCCCTTGAAAGTACTATGGCTTAGTGGCATTGCTGACTACCTCATGAAAGGGCTTAAAGCCCTGAGGTTGGTGTTCGGGGCTTCCAGGGGTGGATCACTGGGTCACATAATCCCAACCCCGATTCATCATTCCAGCAGCAGATGTTTCAGCACTGAGGCACCTATCTATCCTCCATATCACTTCACACACCCTCCTGGCCCTCCAGTTCATGAACGCCCTCTCTCTCGGGTCCTCCTTTGATGATGACGTCACCCTTGAAGCCAAACTGTTATGCTTGATTAAGGGGGGGGGGCGTTGAGTTATTTTCACTACTGTTGGGGTTAGATGGGGAATGGCGACCTCCCCCTCCAGAGTCTGGTCTTCAGAACAGGCTGATTTGCTCATTTTTAGTCATTTTAGTCATATGTGGGTAAAGACTAGGGAAAATATCTCAAATTACCCACAATTTTGATTATTTTATATTATTGTTGTTCTAATTTTAAGTTGACATTTTAAAAAGGCATGTCAGCCTGGATTTTATTTATTTTTGTAAAGTGAGTGTGAAAAGGTATAAATAAACTTTTCCTCACTTCATTTTAACATAACAACTTATGGGATAAAACATTTATTTCTGATTTTTACCCTACTTGGGCTCTTTGAGTGATGCGCACCTCTTGATGATGGATGTACTTGCTAGTTTGGAGACAAATCTTTGAAGTATCTTTTGTTCTTGCTCTTTGCTAAGGTGATGATAAGAGTTGTTTGCTTAACACATGCACAAGGAGGTATCTAAGTTTCTTCTCTTGATTTCTCTTTGTTAAATGTTGTATGTGTGCTTGTCTAAGGTTGAATGGTAGCCATTAATGCTGCATTTTGTCCTAGCTAATTCATTTTTCAACCTTTAGTTACCCTGGCATTGTAAAACTCGAGCATTAGGTCTCCAAGGTTTGTCTTAAATAGGGCCTCTTCAACCAACTTTTGTGGTTGTTGAAGAAAACCCTAGTTTGCCAAACTTGGCAAGTACCATCTCAAGAGGAGCGCCATCCTCCTTGATGCTCTAGGGTTAAGGTAAAACCTTAGAACCCTAAGTTTGTTCATTTTCTCTACATCAAACCTTAGTTTTTAATTTTTGTAAATATTATTGTTATGTTAATTTTGCATTTTCATGGTAGAATTAGGGTTAGATTTATGTATGCAATTTTATGACAAAAACCCTAAAAATAATATATTTTTTATTTTTTATTTTTCGATTTTTTGGCCTTCCTAAAATTTCGACCCTTTCTCCTACAATTTCGCCCTGCCTTCTTTAGCGCTAAAAACCTTAGGGCGAAAATTTAGGAAGCCCTGCAAATTCAAAAATATCAAAAGTTCCCCCAAAAACTCTATTTTTTGAGTTTTGTACTTTTGTATATATTATTTTGGTCTAAATTCTTTTCATTTATGTATTATAGATTATTTTTACTTTTTTATTTATTTTTATTTTACATAGAAATCTTTTTTTAAAAAAACCTAAAAAAGCCCTAGTTTTCTGTCAAACTCGAACTGTAGAAAACCTTTGCCTCTTCCTTCCACCTTTTCCATCTCCCTTTCTCCATTTCGCTCCACCCTTTCTCCCTTCATCCACCCCTACCTTCTCCCTTCTACTAAAATCTTGGCTAGCCCTATAGGGCCTTCCTCATCCCTCGGTATCCCCTCTTCCTTCCTTGACAACCGCTTCAAACCTGCCATTTAAACACAGTGTAAAAGGTTAGTGTTCTGTATGTTGCATTAGTAAGTGAAATATGTGTCTAATGGTTGAAATCTGGAGTGACTAAGTGTTGAAAGATTAATGTTTTTTTATTATTATCTGTTTCTGCTTGCAAAATCCTGGAAAGTAACATTACATATTGATCTTAATTCTAAAGTATTTCACTGTACGTTGTTTACATATTGGTTTTCGTATTTGCAAATCCCCTCAGGTTAACAATATCATAATTAGGCCATTTACTGTGTGATACAAAATCTGAGTTTATATCTTTTTGACGGTTGAGTGTAACTCTGTCTGTACTTAAAGAGGGGTCTGTAGTTTCATGCACAATGGATCTGATTTTTACATACAATACACAATTAATCACTTGTGTGACAAACTCAAGAGTGAAGATATTCGAGAAGCAAGGTGACATTATTTATAGTTTGTTTTTGGTTATTTCCCACAGTATGTTGCTATAATGGTATCTGCGTTTGGTTACATTTTTGAGTAAGTGGATAAAAATAGTTAATTGTAATTGAGCAGCCGTTCCAATGTACTGATACTCCCCCAAAACGAATCTGAAGCTAACCTTTTGATTGCTCTAAAGTGGGAAGTGGCAAATGTATGAACATAAGTGGTTGCACTCATTTTCTTATGGTCATTAAAGCTATTGGTTATAACTACTACTGTTGCTACTATACATTTACATACAGATTTGAAACTAACATTTTGACTACTATTGGAGTGAAGCATGTTTTGATTTATATTTGAATGGTTGATAAATTATTACTACCTTGTGCTTAACATGATTGGCCTTAATAACATTGAATGTGCTCAATGATTAATTACGTGAATGCTAGCTACTTCATAGGTAAAGCTATATCACATGGCTTGTTGGATGAGACTTACTTGTCTATGTCCTTTCATTGACTCCATAAGGAACTGCTCACTAACGCTTGCATAAAGAACATAGGTTTTGGTTGCATTAGTGTCTTACAGGACATCAAAAGGGTCTTTCCCTTTGGAGGTTCCGACACTTCGAAGAAAGTTAGAATCGTGATCGAGGTGACATTGGGTCACAGTTCTCATATTTGTTTACTGGGGACTAGTCCCGCTAGTTTGCCCGGTAACATGAGGTTATTAAAGTTCATGTGTCAATGTTTATGAGCTTTCTAGACATAAAATTGAGTCATTATGGGCATGCACTAGGTCCCCTAGGATTTTAAGTTAGTTCGAATGAAATTATTTTTTCCTGTTTTACGTTTTTTTTAATGTTTTTAATTAAAAAATAAAAAATATGATAAAAGTGTGGTCTAGGGGTTGTTTTTTCCTTGGTGGTGCTCATTTTCTAACCCGGAGCACCCACAAAACCCCAAAACCCACTTTTCCTAAGTTTTGAGTGAATATTATTCACCTAAATAAAAATTCTCTAGAAAATAATTATAGAGAATGATTTAATTAGAAAAATAAAGATATGAGAAAAATCAATTTCTCTAGAATCAGGGAAATTTGTCCAAATAAAGTGCCAGTTGACATGGCAATCAGTGTCAGAGATGGAATCAATTAAGAGTTTGGTAATTGGAAATCAGTTCAAGCCAGAACGAGTTAAACTCCAAGTAGGAATGTGCCCTCCTCTCCATAAGAGCGACTTTGCTTATGTGGAAATATTCTATTTGATGGGAGATGTTTGCTAGGTTGAGAAGGGCGCCCTCTCTTGAGGTGGCAACCACCTCATCCTCTCTGTTAGCACCTAGTTTTTCAGCATAAGGACTAAGGTGAAATGGATGGATATCTTGAAAGCTCCTTGAAGAAAGCCTAAATTCCCTTTATTTTTTATGGTTAGGTGCTAAAAGTATGAGAAAGATTGGTTTAGAAGTACTAAGTATAATAAACCTGAGGAAATGTTAAAGAAAATGCAAAAATGCAATCAAAAGGATAAAAAATGATCCAAAAGGCTATAGTCTGAAGCCAAAATGTCATAAAGGTTAACTATCGGGCAGATAGCACCATTGATCATGTGCGGACTGGAGATCAACGGCTCTCGTTGATTGTCACATAGCCAAACTGCGCGGGAGAAAAGGGGCGTAGGTGGTTGCGATGGGGAAAGCCGGGTGCTATGTGCCACATACTGATAATGTCGCAAGCAAGGAAGGTGGTAAGTAAAGCTGTCTTGGTAAAATGCGAAACCACTGTGGCGGAAGAAAGGATGTTCAGATCAATAGTTGATATTCATGATCGAAGATCCGAGGGTTCGGGATAAAGGTTTTGATCATTGCATAAGTCTCGTGGATCAATGGCTCGGGTTGTAAAGAAAATCGAATTCAACGACGATGAATGTCGAAGGTGCACGTAAGATAATGGTATGGACCCCACTAGCGGGAGGTGTTGAAAAGTTAAACATGTTGCAGATCTCCACTGTGGATGCAAAGCAGGAAAAGATCAACGGTTCTGGAGGATTGTCGCACCAAGAAGATGCGAGATAGTTAGAAGATATAGGTGGTTGCGACAAAATACACTGCCTAACAGGTGTTAGCAGTAGGACTGGTCGCAAGGAGGAGGAGTGGTAATGGAAACCACTTTGGAGGTTCACGACACCACTTTGTAGACATATGGTGATTGAAATGAATGGTGGAGATTAGAGCATAAACGATGATCTAACGGTGGATGGAGAAAATAGGTCAAATCAGTAAAAGGGGATCATATCTGAACGACCAAGATCACTGCATAAGAGATCGACGAATAGAAAGGATGGACAACTGGCAAAGAAGACTAAAGTTTAAAGGGAAAAAGGTTATATATATAAGAGTCGGCATGTGAAGTTGACATTTGTTCCTCAAACCTGTCAGATTCAGAAGCTTCTGGACATGTGGAAGACGAAGGAAACGAAAGAAAAAGTCCCTCTTAGAGCTTCTCGGTGACAGGTAGGACCTTATAACCACTTCCATTTTTAATCCAAGTCTAATTATATCAGGAAAATGGATAAAGAACCAGTTTCTAGCAATTCTAGGGTTAAGATTGCTATGGAAGATAGGGATTCTGATATATTTGATACAGAAGTTCGGCTGCCTGTACCTGAAATTAAGAAAAGATTGAAGGTTTTGCTTGAACAAGGTCTAGATGTGCATAGAGTCTTTCGATCGTATTTCATCCTTTTTTGCATTGATCAAATTATGCCATTTCCTGAGTTTATATCATGGTGTGCCTATAACTATTTTGAACCCCCACAAGTTATTATGAATTCCTAGAAGTCTAAGATTGTTTGCGCCCTAAATTCTTCAGTCGTTAGTAGTTCTTTTGGTATCCCTGCGTCCCAACTGCCCGAGCCTGAGAGTTTTACCGAAGAATCTGTTATTACTGCATTTAGACAGTCTTCCCCTGAGAGCAGGCAAACCTTTTTGACCGCTTGTCTCAAACCTGACCCGGAAGTTGAGAATACCCCATACCCTTTGGATATAAATTTCTTTAATGACAATACACAATTGGTTCTTTCTTTGATAGCTCAGCTTCTAGGCCTGGATACAGATATATGGGTGACAGAGTTACAATTGAGTCTTTTATTCAGAATTAGTTTCAGTTCACCAAGAACTGAAAATGATGCAGTGCCGTCCCTCAGATTCGAAGACTTTTTATCAGAAAGAATTCATTCACAGTTGAGCAATTTCTCCAATACCAGACATTTTAGATTTCAGACGCAGTTAATGAAAATGGTCATGTCTAGCAGTATAGAAGATTTACAGTTTTCACAAATACTCTATACGGATACCATAGAAGATAATGTATTTAACTACTTGAATTATATTGTGTCTGCGGTGTATAAAGTAATTTTTGGAGAACAATTACCAAGGGTTTTACCGGAAAGGAAGTCTTTGATGTAGTTGAAAGATGAAGTAGCAGTAGGTGATTGGTTTTTATTAAACGATTCCACCGTGATCAGGTTATACGGCTTTGTACATGAACCCTACATACTACCTGCCTTTTTAACTCTGAGGATTTTTGCTCTCGAATTCGTCAGACAGAATTTGACTCTAGAAGATGAGCAATTCTTAGAGTTTAAAAAGGGTTATGATTTGAAATACCCATGGAGAGTAGGTCCGTTCATTATAAAAAGCAAAGAATCCCTTTCAGATATAACAGAGTTGTTCGAGGCTATGGAGTTTAAGAAAGATGTGGCAATTGAATATGATCCTTTACATATCATATATGAAAGAAAGAAGAAAAATAATATGAAAGCTTTTGTACATCAAGAAACAGAAGGATTATTAAAGGGACAAAATTTATTTCGTTATGAACTTGATGATGAAGAAATCATAGATTTGCAAGTAGGGGATCTAATTCTGACAGAATTAACCCTGGAGGCCGATCAGTTGCCAGATGCTCAGGAAATTGGAAGAAAAAAGGGATTTGCAAGAGATTATGGATGCAGATAGTGAAGGGGAGATGAAGGCAAAAGGCTTAGGACGGAAACACCATGCGAATTGGTCATTTTAGCAGACAGTGAAAGATGTGAAGAAGAAGAGTCTTCAGTCCCAGAAGTTCAGATACAAGAGTATGAATTCCAAAAAGTTAAGGAAAGTGGCGATGTAAATAAATTCCAATCGAGGCTCGACATGTATAAACATTATGGACAAAATAAGCAAGCCTCTGCCCAAAGGCTTTTTAATTTGATGCCAACTGTCAGAAATTTGTCAAATTCAGAGATTTCTCTGATAACAAGCAAAGATATAAAAGAGAACACTTTAAACTTAGCAGTATCTACAGAAGACAAAGTGACTGAAATGAAATTCAATTTGAAGAAAATACCAGTACCAGACAAGATCCAAATGCATAGGCAAATGGGAGAGGTGATATATGAAGATTTTGTGGAGGTGACAGTGAAAGTCACTAAAATGGAAAATATTGTAAATAAAATGGAAGGTCAATTGAAACAAGAAATACTAGAGAATAAAGCTTTCCAACAAGAAGTAAAAAAATTACAATTTGACTTAGTTGAAAGTGACGGTGGAGGTAAAGCCATCAAACAATTGTAAATAGAAAAGGATAACTTGATTCAAAAGTTACAGAAAAATATGAAGATTTCAAACACTCAGCTGATTCAAGCTCCAGAAGAAACCAAGTTGGAGCAAGAAAAAGAGGCTCTGTCTAAAGAAGTTAATAATAGCAAAGCTGAATTATTAAAATTTGCTGAAAGAGAAGCTAGTTGGGAAAAAGAAAAGATAAGCTTGAGAAGTCAGATTGAAGATTTGAAAAGTAATTTGTCAAATTTGAGCGTGCAGCAAGCAGGTACATGTCCGAATGGAGATGGCAATGATGCTGATAGTATTTTACAGGCTATGTCCCAGATTAGTATAAAGGATGTTGAAATTAAAGAAGTAAGAGAAGAGGCTCAAAGATGGAAAGAAGAAAGCGAGAAAAATGACCAAGAAACAAAATCCTTACAAGATAAGTATAAGGAATTGATTGAAACTAATAAAAAATTGGCACACCAAGTGACAGGGAAAGTAACTATGCAAGGATGCAAGCACATGGTATGGGACTTCATCATTAAAGAAGCTAAGAATCTTAAACCATATTTAGATTTCATGAGAGTGAAAGAAAAAGTGATCAAAGATGCTTTGGCAAGTTGTACCGTGGTTAGAGAAAATCTAAATAGAAAGCCCAAGGAAACTGCACAAAATGCAATTACCTTTCTGAATAGTTTGACAATTGAAGATATGCGTACCCTGGATATTAAAGACATAATTACAATCATTACATGAGCACAGAGAAGTTTAGGAAAGCATGCACACATCGAGAATGTTGAAGCTAAAGCTGGAGCAATGATGAGACAGGTCATGGGGCTCAAAAAACAATTTAAGAAGTTGATCGAAAAAGGTTTACCCTCTTTCTGGGATGAAAGTCAAGGGTTGATTCCCCAGAATGAATATAAAAAATTGTTGTTCGATATAAGGATGGATCATGTGAAATTTCAGCATTTAAATTCTTCGCTTACAGGGAAGATTCTGATGGAAAAGATTGTAGAAGACTTTGAGATGCTAAACAAGTTGGTCTCTATTGGTGAAAGACTTCCTCAAATTTCCTTAGCAGATCACATTGAGATGAGAGTCATGGTGAAAGAAATGACGAGTTACAATCATCCAACTACTGCTCAGTGGACCAGAGTGGAGAAATATGGGAAGATGAAGTACACAATTCATTCCTGAAAATAGCTGTTGGAGCCTACGTCAAATGAAGAGTTCGGAGCTAGTGGGGGCAGTCAGTTAGAGGGAGCAACCAGCTGGGAGAGCATCTCCAGGAGCAATTTTTGTCTTTTTGTATGGGACGAGTGTCATTTAGTAAAAAGTACCGGTAAATTTAAAAAAGCGGTTAAGCCTGTCTTTCCCATTTTTGTCTTGTAATGGTGGTGGCGAATATGCCCGATTAGGTGTCACTCAAAATTGTAACTGTTTTCTGGTCTGAATGGGTCGAGCATGAAGCTTTGGGCATCTATAAATTCCATGTAATTGAATGAAGAAGGGTTGAAAAAATTTTGGAGCCTAGAATATTGCTCCGTCTTGTGCATTTTGAACCGTGTTAATAAAGTTGACAGAGCCGAGTGGGCATTTTACAGGGATTCCTGTGTGATTAGTCTTGCAGTCTGTTTCTTCTCTTTTCCCATGTGATTTGTGTTTCCTTTCATTGTTAATCCATTCTGTAATGCTTTTCCATGCTTGGTTCAGTGTGGCATTTGAATAGAATTCATAGTCTTTATGGTCTATTCTTATCATACCAAGTATTCCACAATTAATTTTCTGCTAAAATCAATATAGAATTCATGTTTCCATGCTTTATATTGGTGGACTGTTCATTTTTCTTCTAAATCACCCAACTAAAAGCTCTTTGACTGTAAGCTGGTGGATACCTTGCCCCTTTGTGAATGTGTTTGCAAAGCATTTGTTAATGATATTCATGTATTGTTTAATTTGACTCCATTACCCAATAGAGATCCACACTGCTTTCAACCAACAACTTTAAAAAACCCAAGCATCCCACCAGAAATATGACCTTCTGAATGAACTGTGTATGAGCATTTTGAGCATTAAGGCTCTACGTTTCTTTTTGAATATTTTCAGTCCTTTCTCAAGAGAGATCCCTCTCTGACTGTGCTGGGTCAGTAGCACAAGTCTAAAGTGGTTTTGCGGTTACCCCGATTCTACCTCTCCACAACCTTGGGGTACGTTTTGGGTGTTAACACTCTCGCACCAACCAAGCACTTATTAAGGCTTTGTTCAAGCCTCAAATCAATCCCATGATTGAAGGATGTGTCCCCCTCTCTTGGATGCTTCTAGATATGTGCCCTCCTTCTCCTTTCTTCTATAAAAGCAAGGTCGATCTCCATTGTTTTGGGTGGAATTACATCGAACCTTTGCTTTTGTATTGTATCAAGTTTTGTCAAGTAATGGAATTTGTTGAGGCTTTGGAGGTCCACGAGTTTCCAAGATCACCATTGTGATGCATGCATTTTGAGGTATAATCTTGCTTAGTTATTTACTTTTGCATTGAATATCTATGGATCAATCTAGCTTAGAAGTCCTTTGAGCCCATAGGAACAAATATTCATAGGCTTTGATTTACTTGTTTTTAGTATGTTAGTAAAAGGTTAAGAAGTAGCAAGCGTACTCAGATCTACTAATTCTCTTCATAGCTTTTTGTTATTATATTTTCTAGATTTCATCCCACTTGTTCTTGTAAGTGTGTTGAAGCTTTGTAGGATAAAGGTTATTTTGGAAGCAAACCTCAGTGGGATCTTCTTCCTCTCCAACAACTCAGATTTATTGTTTATTGTTAACAAGTTGGTTTTGTAGGCATTCAAAGATTTCCATTGTTCTCAAGCTTGGGCTTGGTTCCATCTTTCTCACCCTTCAAATTTAAAACAATCCTCTTTTTTCCCTTTTGTTAAAAAAAGAAGCAAATAGATCTAATTCCAAAGTTTTAATTTTAAAAGTTTATTTGCATTCATCATAGATCTAGGAAGCTTAATGATAAATCATAGATCTCGATCTAGTTTTAATGCTTGAATTAGTTAATTTTTCCCCATCATTTGCAAATATTAAATTGTGATATTATGTGTTTTTAGCTAACCGATACTAACATTTTAATAAAGTTTATTGTTGGCTGTCTTTTTAGCTTCGTGTCATAGGAAAGAGAAGGAACGAAGCTATTTTGGGAGCTTGAACCTTTAAAAATCCTTCTCCTCTATTTTCAAGAGCGCTTTTTATCGGAGAGTTAAAAAACTTGTAATAATTTAATTGAAAGCAAGTGGGATTACGGCTCCCACACCCTTCTTCCCCCATTTGGGGGAAGCCTGTATCTGTCCATTTATTTATTTGCTTTATACATGCATTGCATTAGAGTAGCATTTTATTAAGTTGGTTTCAATTTTTGCAATTAGAGTTAGATCAAATTTCTTTTAAGTAGCTTACTTTGTTTATTTGGAAATTTTGATTTACTAACCCCCTTGTTCTCCCGAGTACGGTCTTAGTCCTGAAAGAGATTCTTGGGTAAATTGTTAGATTAAATTCTTTTTTTCGTTGTTAGACTAGTTTCTTTTATGTAAGATTAGTTTTTGTTTTTTTTGCTTTGGCTTATTTTCATATTTGACAAAACTGAATACTAATGCAGCATTGCTATACCGAATTACCCAAAAGGGGAAACGATACTCTTTGTTGTAGTAATTAAAGAACCTTTTCAGTTTTCAGTCATTTACTTTTGGAACTAACTCCCTTGCTCTCCATAGTACGGTCGTTGACCTGAAATAGATTCTTGGGCTTAATAATCATGAAAACATTGTTAAAAAAACTTGTAAAATTTGGACTCCTTTCCGTATGCTCTGTACCCCTGTGGTTTGTCCGAACACTAAGGTGCACTGTTACGATGGTACCGACACCAGGGTACCTACAGAGGTGCCCCGGGGAGAGGGTGTATTTTTTCTGACCAGGAGGGGTGTTTAGCCAGCTTATTCTAAGGTGGTGTTATGGCGAGACCCTCTGGTTTCTCCTATGGAATTACTATGGCTTAATGGCATCGCTGACTGCCTCATAAAAGGGTTTGAAACCCTGAGGTTGGTGTCCGGGGCTCCCAAGGGTGGGTCACTGGGTCACATGAACCCGACCTTGTTTTATCACTCCAATGGAAGTTTCTTCAACATTGAGGCATTTGCTTAACCTACAGAGCACCTACAACACCCTGCTATCCCTCCAGTTCACCAACGCCCTCTCTCTGGGCCCTCCTTCAGAGGATGACATCATCTTCCTAGCATACTATAATTCCTAATAAGGGGGGGGGGCTTTGAGGGTTTTTCATTACTGTTGGGGTTAGTTGGGGCATGAAGACCCCCCCCTACGCTGTCTGGTCTTCAGTTTGGTCAAATTTGGCCTTGTTCAGCCATTTTGCTCATGTTTGGGTCAAATCTAGGGAAAAACACCCAATTTACCCACTTTTATCATTATTTTATATTATTTTTGTTTTAATTTTATGTTGACATTTTTAATATTAAATTGACCTTATTTTATGTAAAAGTGAGTGTGAGATCATATAAATACAATCTCCTCACTTTATTTTTAGACATCAACTTTTTGGATAAGATCATTATGCCTACTATTTTCCTTAACTAAGGCTCTTTGAAGGGATGCACTCCCCGATGAAGGTTATTTTGCAAATTTGAAGCATTTCTTGGAAGTTTTACTTTTGTTCATGCCATTCCTAAGGTGAGGTTAGAGTTGTTTGCTTAACACATGCACTTGGAGGTATTTATACTTTTGGTTTGATGTCTCTTAGTCAATTTGTATGAAAGTGATGCTTATTAGGGTTGAATGGAAGCCATTATTGCTTCATTTTGGCTTGATTATGATGTCATTTTTATCATTGATCACCTATGCATTTAAGCTTGAGCTTTAGGTCTTCAAGTCTTGTTAAGACTATGTTTCCTCAACGAATCCTAGAGATTGTTGGGTTAGCCCTAGTTTGTTAAGCTTGCCAAGTACCATCTCAAGGAGGGTTGTCCCTCTCATTGATGCCCTAGGTTTGGTGAATAGTTGTATTTTGAAACCCTAGTTGTTCATCTACTTTATAAACCTAAATTTCCAAGTTGTAATATTTGTAAATGTTATTGTTAACCTAGTTAGTCTAATTTATTTTATTTTTCTGAGTTTATGAGGGTAATTGCTTAAATTTCTGAGTTAGTTTTATACTAGAAAAACCTAATTTGTAATGTTAAAAAGCCCTAAACTAAACCTTAGCAGCAACCATCCCTAAAAATCCAACGACTTGCCTTCTTAGGCCTCCCTCTCCCTCACTCTCATCACCATTAAACTTGCCCCCCTCTTATAACCTATCTAAGACCCTCGGCCTTCCATTTTAGAGCTTCGCTGCCCTATTTGCAGCACCCCCGAGCCCTGCTGCTACCTCTTCTCTGCTGTAACCCTACCACATCCTAACTCGTGGTCTCTTTTCTCCTCATGCTGCCCCTTTTCTCCTTCCTATCGCAGCCCTAAATCCACCCTATCCGTTACCTTCGCTGCTCCATCCTCCTCTTCTCCTAACATTCATCCACTCCTCCCCTACTCCATTACCCTACCTTCTTCCTAACCCGCGGCCTTCATTTCCTTTGCTGTTGTTCCATTTCCAAGCCCTTCTCCCTTCGTTGCCACACGATCTCCCTTGTCTTCTCTGCTTACCCGTGGTCCTCTTTATCTCTCCATACGAGCTCACCTTAACCCTTTCTTCTTTACACAGGCCTGCCCTTTAGGGCAGCCCTTGTGTGCCCCATCCTTGCCATTATCTACACACAAAGTACCAAGCAAAAAACAAGTTAGCACATCTTTTTGTAGTCAACTTTTAGCGCTTGTTTACTTACCTTCTTGCTCATTTTTTGTGTATTTTTAAGCATATTTACTGTGTAGATGTACCTTAGAACTTTATACATACAGATCTGCAATTTCCTTTTGTCTACTTGAAAACCTATTTGGAAACGCTAATATTTATGGTTTGTTAAATGATTGCATGAAGCTAAGTTGTGATTCTATCTTGGGCATCTTACTAATGCGTTGTGGTCTTCTACACTTGTCACTGGAGTGGATTTGCTACTGAATTTTCACTCTATTTTACATAAGCTCAGTCATTGTTTGCCCTCATAATTATTTCAGATCTGGAAATGACCAAGCAAAATCAATACATTTAATGATCAATGATGGTTGTTGGTAAAAGTTAAATGAATTTTGAACTTACTTTTATTGACGATTGGTTATTAATCAAGTGTTGTGGCCATCTACCAGGTTGATACTACTTGGATATATTTTACTTGATGTTTACTAAATGCAACTAAATGATCCATGCCTATTATTGGTGAATTATAAATAATATCATAAATTATTGATGGCTGATCATTGCTCACTGAATGCTTATGTTTATATCTAATCAGTAAATGACATTGAAGCTACAACTTAATGCATATTAGGTTATTGGTGGATATGATGTCAATATAGTCTTTTGATCCAATATTGGTTATTGTAATACACACTTACATAATTTTACATGTCATTGAATGATCTAAGTGGATTATTGATCTTAATCATATCTTTTGCACTTAGTAGCATCGATCATAATTGACTCCATTTAGGCACTAGTCTAACTACAAGATTGCATAGAATATAGTTGTTTGTTTGTTCTAGTGTCTTACACGGTTCTTTAAAGGATACTTATCCTTGGAGGTTTCGACTTCCTAAGAAGTTAGAATGGTGATCGAGGTGACATTGGGTCACTATTCTTAGTTTTGCTTACTGGGAATTAGCCCTGCTAATTTGCCCAGTAACAATGCACCAAAAGGAATTGAGAGTGGCTAGTAATTAATTTAACAAACATTTATTTAAAATCCCGTAACGAAAATCCGGCGTTACCTTGACTTGATCGAAAGTGGAGAAATTTTGCAAAGGAAGCAGGAACCACTGGAAAGCGACCTCTGGGCACTGTTAGACTACATCCTTGTTGGTGTAGTGTTGAACATGCTCTCGAGACTCCGTTCTAGCCCACATGTTCTTGTGCGAAACTACCTAGATCAAAATCCAGACATATTCCCCGTACCGCAAGGTATATCGGGAATCCCCTTTTCCCTTTAATCAACTCATCTTTTTCATCATAATTAAAATAAACCAAGAACAATTGCAAAACATTTTTGATTCACAACAACACTGTTTAATTTTGTGACTCCATCGACATTGGTTTTTACTTTTTCAACGACAATATATTTATTTGCTTATTATCAATCTCACAATTGTTGTGTTATTTACGTTGATATCACGCTGTTGATGTGATTAAACAAATTTGCAACAAACTTGGTCAATTTTCACCATTTCATCTAAAAAAGTCCTAAACAACAATCGTTCCCATCCACAACAATTAACAACTTTAAAATCCTTATAAACATTTTTTTAGTAGGGTCTACGCCCCTTCGCTTGGGTTAGGAGTTTGCCTAAATGGAAGAGTCAGGATCAGGTGACAACATCTGACTCGAGAATTCCCCCAAGGACACACCTAGCAACTTCGAAATATTTTTGCTGTGTTCCCCCCCAGGTGTGCATTTCGGTGGCAACAAGTTTCAAAGGATCCTACTAGATGGCATTGAGTTTATATAACCATGTCTTTTGCTTAGATTTGACCCTCCAAATTTTATTTAGTCTAGCATTTTAAACAACCTTAGCCCATAGCCATAGCCATCAATTGGCTTGAAATTTCTTGAAACCCTTCATTTTTCTCTACCTCTACTTGCACCAATAGTTTCGTGGTCCTTGTAGGATAAGTTTTAGGAAAAGATTATGAAGAATGAGATTTCAAACTCTATGCATATTATATGCTTATGAGGGTTGGTCATGCTGAACTCATGTTTGATATCAACCAACACTTCCAATCCCTTCCTTGAGTATCAAATAAATATTTGGTGATTTTAATGCCTTTCTTGAAGAATATATTTCCTGAAAACCACACTAACTTCATTAAAGGCTTGCCTTTAGAAAGCATCGTTGGTGACCACTAAAGGTTGTGATCCTTAAAGGACAAGGCAATACTCAAGGAATCACTTTTCTAAACTAGTTTATTTTTTATTGCTTCCCATGCTTTCCATATTCCTATTGGCCACATAAGTCTCTTTAATGATCATTAGGGAGGGTGTAATTAGTAGTGTATAGGTTAAGATTGATTCAAACCCATCGACGTAAAGTGGCACTAGAGGTGCAATTTCTCAAGTGGCTTTTCTAGGCTTCACGAACTTCTACTACAATGATGATGCACTTGAGTTAATACCCATCCGTCCCCAGTATTTTGGTGTACAACCATGTTTCCAATCAACTTCATATAATCCTAATTCTCCCTTCAAATTGGCCTATAAACATTTCCTAAGAAACTTTGCCTAACGTCAGTAGATCTAATAGAAGGGATCGAACATGAAGAGTAGTAGACTTGCATGGTGCTCAACACTTTGGTGCATCTTTGGAGCCTCATAGCATGAGACATAGGCTTGATAATGTTGATGTTGTAGTTGCGTGAGGTATCCTCACACCAAAGTCAGCCCCAGAATAATAATAAACAATAATATCAACAAGTTGGCCCCACAGTGAGGTCAACAAGTTGGCCCCTGTGAAAATCCTCATAGCAGATCTAAGAGATGATGTATACCTCACAAGAGTAATTATGATTAAGCAGGAAAATAAAAGAAGAGTGAACAATACAGTATAATGAGCAACAGAATAATATGGTACAGTGGAACTCAGATAGAAGCAATAATACTTCACACACACTAGTTAATTAATCACAATATGGACAAATAAATAGTACAAGTATGAGGATTCGAATGCCTAAGGTGGAAATTTGAATTATCCTTCATGGAGTGATCAAAGGATCACTGGAGTGTCATCGGAGCACAATTAGGTGTCCTCATGATCATCAGTGGAGTCATCAATGCACAAGTAACTATCAACTGTCAGTCTAACTGAGTCTAACTGAGTGTAGTAGATGTAACTGAATGTAACTAGCACATGGAGACACTAACTGGATGAAGGAGGCTCAGTGGAGGATGCAGTAGGAGCTTACTAGAGTCAGAACAGGCAGTTTAGTCTCACTGGAGGTCCATCGGAGTGATAAGGTCAGTAAAGAGTCAGTTAATCCTTAAATCAAGGAAGTAATTGAAGATAACTGAATATAACTGAATATAACTAGACTGGTAGGTGAAGAAGGCGCCTTTGTCATGTAGTGGAGCAAAGGAGGGCGCAGTAGTCACTGGGAGGGCTGAAACTACAAGGAAATAAGCTCTCGGGGCTAGCTTACTGAGGGCTAGGTGCTGGTGCTGATGACTGGAATGCATGCAAACCCTAATATTTGCATGCATGACTGAAAATGTAAACAATGGAAATGCTTCTAGGACTAGGATGGAGTATAGGAATATCCTAACAGCCCCCCTTAATCCATCGTGGGACCTGGTAACTAGGACCAAAGGTCACCCAATACAATCAAATGAATGATAATAATAAAGAACAGTCCATAAACCGAGGAAATGGGGTAAACCTCATGGGAAAAATACCCCCCCTCAAAATAAACTGTAGGTCACACACAATAATAAATGCTCCAAACTCAAGCAGGTGTGATGCTTGGTCGTATGTCTGGAGGTATCTTCTTCTTGGGAAGAAGTGGATCATGCTAAAAAAGCATGTGTTTGTACTTGCTCTTCAGTTCGAATGTGATGAGAACAAATCCAACAGTATGAGAATGATCCTTGAACCTGTGATTTGAATTAGCTGAGGTAGGATCAAATTTTTGAATGTGCATATAGTCTTTTGTCTTCTCCTTTGAACCACCATGGGTGAGATTATGCCAAAAAGAACTATTACATGTTTGCTTGAAATCAAAATCAGATTTAAGACTTAAAAAACAGTTTCTTGAGATCTCCTTTGAACCAGCAGGGGTGAGATCAAAACTATCATATGCATGAGAAATTTTCCCAAGAAGTAATTGCTTATAACCTAATTTAGATACAAGACTTGAATCATGGTTTCTTGAGATCTCCTTTGAACCATGATAGGTGAGATCAAAACCAATAGATGCATGAGAAATTATCCCAAGCGAATGGCAATGGCCATATTCTTCAATGACCTTATGAAAGCATGGAATTATGATCATATAGTAGTATAAAAGAGGAGATAGCTAGAGAGGAGCGAATGCATTACCTTCAATAGCTGTTTTGACCTCCGAAATAATCATGTGATCATGATGCAAACCAACAGAATCTGGTGCAAGAGAGGATTTAGGACCTTCTGCAATATCTAGAGTGTGAGCTGGCACAGAAAGAGAAGAAGGTTTGAGCATGAGTGGAGAATCTGCAATTTCTTTGTCAACAACTTCAATACGAGATGATACTGGTTCATGATCTGAGAGACCATCAAGAGGAGCGAATGCATCGCTTTGCTTGCTTTCGAATGGGTTTGGACCAAGTCCTTCATTCTTTCTACCAATTTTTTCATCCAGGTGAGCCCATATCTCTTTTGGAGTCCATAACTCCTTTGGAGTTTCAACACCATTACGGTATTTGAATTGGAATCTCTGGTATGCAGACAAAGAAAGCATCATTGCTCCAAAGGCATCATCACCTTTATTTAACCAATCAATCTTCTCTTCAGGGGATTCAAACTCTCTTTCAAAATAACAATAAAAAAGATCATGGATCTTCAAGTGTGCTATCATTCTTGGTTTCCATTCATCATAGTTGAATGGAGAAAGAAAAGGGATTCCTTCTAAATCATACATTGAAGCTATAGAGGACCTACAAAAACAATATAGAATTACTGCAACTGCTACTGCTGCAAAAATGCAGAAACTGCTGCACTCGAAATCTTGGTAATAACCTGCAAAAAACTCTCAAGAATGGAGATAAACAATACTCTCAACATGCTCTGATACCATGTGAAAATCCTCACAACAGATCTAAGAGATGATGTATACCTCACAAGAGTAATTATGATTAAGCAGGAAAATAGAAGAAGAGTGAACAATACAGTATAATGAGCAACAGAATAATATGGTACAGTAGAACTCAGATAGAAGCAATAATACTTCACACACACTAGTTAATTAATCACAATATGGACAAATAAATAGTACAAGCATGAGGATTCGAATGCCTAAGGTGGAAATTCGAATTAGCCTTCATGGAGTGATCAAAGGATCACTGGAGTGTCATCGGAGCACAACTAGGTGTCCTCATGATCATCAGTGGAGTCATCAATGGACAAGTAACTGTCAACTGTCAGTCAAACTGAGTCTAATTGAGTGTAGTAGGTGTAATTGAATGTAACTAGCACATGGAGACACTAATTGGATGAAGGAGGCTCAGTGGAGGATGCAGTAGGAGCTTACTAGAGTCAGAAGAGGCAGTTTAGTCTCACTAGAGGTCCATCGGAGTGATAAGGTCAGTAAAGTGTCAGTTAATCCTTAAATCAAGGAAGTAACTGAAGATAACTGAATATAACTGGACTGGTAGGTGAAGAAGGTGCCTTTGTCATGCAGTGGAGCAAAGGAAGGCGCATTAGTCACTGGGAGGGATGAAACTGCAAGGAAAGAAGCTCTCGGGGCTAGCTCACTGAGGGCTAGGTGCTGGTGCTGATGACTAGAATGCATGCAAACCCTAATTGCATGCAAACCCTAATATTTGCATGTATGACTGAAAATGCAAACAATGGAAATGCTGCTAGGACTAGGATGGAGTATAGGAATATCCTAACAGCCCCACAGTTAGATCAACAAGTCGGCCCCATAGGAGAAAAAGGAAGCCAATAAACAAATATAAATAAGGGATGGCGTCTCCCTCATTTGACCATGAATAAATTCACTCAAGTCTGCTCCACAAGTGCGCAGGAGAGTGAAAGACAAGCTGGAAGAAGATTATTATGATGGGTTTGCTATCTTTGGATTATTCTTATATCTGATGTACTTGCAAATTATATCTCTTAATAAGAAGGTTTGTTGGGTTTTTCCTGAGTGTGGGTTTTCCCAGGGTAAATTATTGTGTCTCTATTTTGTTTTCTGTGCATAGTTAGTCTTTCAGTGATCCTATACTTGTTTCCAAGTTGAAAGAGATGAAAATTATACTGCTATTATCTTGAAAATATAACATGGGTTCAGAGGAGTGCTGAAAGAGACTATTGCCGGAAACTAGGGTTTCTTGTTTTCTCATCTTCCATCCACAGATTAGGGTCGCCCTCGACATTATTGAGCTCGCCCTAGGAAGGCGCATCTTCCCGTGGAGTGCTGAAAGAGACTATTGCCGGAAACTAGGGTTTCTTGTTTTCTCATCTTCCATCCACAGATTAGGGTCGCCGTCGACATTATTGAGTCGCAGATTTTCATTCTGATAATTTTCATTTTTTGACCTAATTATTGCAGGGGTCAAGAATTAGGGTTTGCAGTTTTAGTTTTTTCCAGCGACAGATCAGGAAGAAAAGGAGGCTCATTCAACTCGCCTTGGAAGGGCTCATTCATATGTGGAAGCAATTTTCTCAAAATCCTAGCTTCTGCTAGGGTTTTTGATCAAGTTCCTACCTCCAATCAAAATTGTGACTAGTGTTAGAGTAGAGGATAGATTAGATGGAGCCTCTAACTTCAGATCATGGAAGACCAGGTTACTTCTTGTCCTAGAGTAAAATGAGATCAATAATTATGTAAAGGAAGACATCTCCGAACTAGCAGCTGATGCAGAGAAATCTAAATATAAGAAAAATGAAGCAATGGCCAAGAGAATCTTGACAGATTCTATGAAAATCACTTGATACCTCACATCTCAGAGTTAAATACTGCTAAGGCCATGTTTGATGCACTAGTTCGACTATTTGAGAGTAAGGACACTAGTAGGAAATTGACCTTGAAGAATCAACTTCGTAGCACCAAAATGACTAATTCAGATTCTATTGCTGATTATCTTATGAAAATATCTCAACTAAAAGAACAAATGCATGCTATTGGGGACCTCATTGATGATAAAGAACTTGTCACAGTAGCTCTTAATGGATTACCCTCCTCATGGGAATAATTTATTCAAAGCATATGTGGTCGAGAGACCGTACCCAAATTTGATCGTCTTTGGTCTGACTGTGTTCGAGAAGAAACCATAATATTGTCAAGAAATAGCCTAGAAGAACCTCAAGACAGAAATACTCTAGCTCTTGCAGCTCATGCAAGAAAAGGAAAAGAGAAAAGGAACTTTCAGAAGAAGAATTCATATCAAGGATAAAGGAAGAAGGACATTTCACACATCCAGTGTTACAAGTGTGACAAGTTTTGTCACTATGCTTCAGATTGTCCTTAGAGAAAGATAGGGAAACAACATGCATCAACAACCCATGTTGATGAGGAGCCTTCATCGAAAAAGGCAAAACCTGACGAGATGCCAACATAATATTTCTTTTGATTTCATTTTATTGTAAGTTGGACCATTTTCCTTGGTACGGTAGTCCAACATAATTTCTTGTTCATTAGTTAGTCATCATTGTAAGTTGGACCATTTTCCCTGGTACGAGAGTCCAACATAATTTCTTATTCATTAGTTAGTCATCATTGTAATTGGATTGTTTTCCCTGATATAGGAGTCCAACAATTTTGTATTCCTTCATTAGGATCATTATTGTAATTGGGCCATTTTCCCTGGTACGGGAGCCCAAAAGATTAATAAAATTGTTATTCAATTTTTCATGATACGAGGAAAGAATACTTGCTTCTGTGATAGAAAGAGCAATCTCAAGTTCTTGTGATAAATGGGAAGACATCCCATATTTGCAGGTCTTATACATACTCCAGGATTGATGATTGTCAAGGAGAGCTAGCTTCAGGTCCGAGGGGAGAAAGATGCTCAGAGGCAGAGGGAGCAAGATTCTCGGATGCAGAGCAAGTGGGATGCTCAGATGCAGAGGAAGCAAAATGCTCAGATGCAGAGCAAGCATGATGCTCAGATGTAGAGGGAGCAAGATGCTTATATGCAGAGTGAATAGGATGCTCAGATGCAGAGGGAGCAGGGCACTCCAGCATAGAGGGAGATGTGATGAGCTTGAAGACGGATGTTTGCAGCATCGGGCAGACATTCCCAGTATTATCCATGTGACTTGGCTAGGGGTGAATGGAAAAGAGACAAGGAAATATCAGCTCCCAGCCACCCTATGATGGGGTAAGGGGACTGGCCCTTGATGAGTAGTGTTGATGCATTGAGCAGGTGTTCCTCCAGTATTAGCCATGTGACTTGGCTAGGGGTGAATGGCTTAGAGTGGGGTAGTGCCTTCTTCCGGGAATATTGTGACGGGGTGGGAAGATTAACCCTTAGTTGCACACACTATCCTCCTAGAGGTTGAGCATAAGGAATTCCTCTAGTGTTGGCCTTGTGACTTGGCTAGGAATGAATGACCCAGAGTAGGGCAGTTCCTTCTCCCAACCATCCTGTGATGGGATGGTGAGATTAGTCCCTAGTTGCTCACTCTTCAACTCTTGACTCAGAATGGGGCAGTGCCTTCTCCCAGCCATCATGTGACGAGATGGGGAGATTAGTCTCTAGATGCACACTCATCACTTATGCAAGCTTATGAACAACCTCTCCAGTGCAAGAAGAATACGTTGATGCTTTAGGATGTATTCATGAGAATGCATCCCTCATTCAGAGGGAGTGCTGATGATTGCATAATCGATGAGACATTGATGCGACTCTCTCTTGAGAGGGGGAGAGAGGGAGATTGACACTTCTCGACGTATTGAGTTGTGTTGAAGATATTCCTTATGATGACGAGATGTTCAAGACAAGCTGTAATGCTTAGATGATATCTAGATGTGTTCCAACATGATGATACCTCCCTAGCTAAGAGGGAGTGTTGATGTTGTAGCTGCGTGAGGTATCCTCACACCAAAATTGGGCCCAGAATAATAATAAACAAGAATATCAACAAGTCGGCCCCACAGTGAGGTCAACAAGTCATCCCCACAGTGATATCAACAAGTTGTCCCTACAAGAGAAAAAGGCAGCCGATAAACAAGTATAAATAAGGGATGGAGTCTCCCTCATTTGACCATGAAGAAATTTTCTCAAGTCTGCTCCACAAGTGCGCAGGAGAGAGAAAGACATGCTGGAAGAAGACTATTATGCTAGGTTAGCTATATTTGGATTATTCTTACAACTGATGTACTTGCATCTAGAATTATATCTTTGAATAAGAAGTTTTGCTGGGTTTTTCCCAAGTTTGGGTTTTCCCAAGGTAAATTATTGTGTCTCTATTTTGTTTATGTGCATAGTTATTCTTTCAGTGATCCTATACTTGTTTCTAAGTTGAAAGAGATGAAAATTATACTGCTATTATCTTCAAAATCTAACATATAACCCTCTTGTCAATTTCCTTGACCACTTTTTGAAGAATAACCTCCCATAGCTCCTCGGGAGAAGCATGAAAAATAAAGGGGACCTCTAAGAATTTGAAGACTTGGCCAAGTTGAAATCAGGGCCACCCTTGGCCACTAAGTCACTTAGGTTTTTATTTTTGACTCAATGGAAATCATGGTGGCTTTGGCCATCTGGAGTTTGAATTCTGGTCCCTAAAGCTTCACAATTTTTTTTAAACGAAGCAAAGCATTAAGAAGGGTTTCCTTGTCTTCCAATAGGGTGAGGAGGAAAGAATCATCAACAAAGTGCCCATTCACTAGCTAACCACCTTTATAGCATTGCAAGGGGATGGTTTTGATTAGGCCCTGAGCCATTCTATTTTGAAATAAATATCCTAGAGCTTTTGTAACCATCATGTAAATGTCACGGGTCAAAGGGTATGTTGTAGCCATGTTAAATAAATTTGAAGAGTCCTATTTTTTAGATTTGTGTTGGTTAATAGACAAGCAAGTTGCAACCTTGACAAACAAAGTTTCAACAAACTGAATGAAAAAAGGATGAAATTCAAGGGCTAACCTTCAACAAGGTAATAATGAATGTCCACTCTACCCTGTCACATGCTTTTTAAAAATCAATTTTGTTGAACATGGCATTTAGTCCCAAGGTTTTGGACCATTCTATCCCATCTTAGAGGACAATGGCATTATCTAAAATACAACTACACTTTATGCATGTTGTTTGTTTAGGTATAATAATCTTTGGGAGGAAGATATGCATAAATTGTAGGTTGAGGGATCTGGCCAATATTTTGTACAAAACATATAACAAATTGATTGGTGGATAGATGGTAATGAACTTTGTAAATTTTCAATGCTCTGAAATACTCTGACCCCAACCTAGTTTCAAGTCTCAATAAATCATTGCTTAATGCCCGAACCCAATTTTACTGCCACGAAGAAAAATATAAAGCATAAACAAATTCATAACTAGAAGAACATGAAGTCTTTTACTCTTTACTCATCAACAATAATCACACACACATAAATATTTGACACAGATATTTTTGGTCAATGTGACCCTAGAAAAATCCTTGTAGGAAAATCGGTGGGAGAGAGAAGTTCTTTTATTATCTCAAGCATATCTCTGAACCTCTTGCCTCGAAGTTTGTGCCCGATCTCAGCTAGATGACTTGGGATTCATGCCATTCTTTTGTTGGATGTCTTGGGATTCATGCCCCTCTGTCTGCTCTTTGACGTGGCCTTCACACCCCTCTGCTGCTGAATCACCCTCTCAGTAATTTTCCCTCTCTTTGTTTGATGAATTCAATCTCTGAATTTTCCCTCCTCTAGTGAAGTGCGCCCTCACTCTTTGAAATGCGCCCCCTTTGTCTATCTGCTCACTCTCTGAGTCTCTTAGCTTCTCGCTCTTGTTATTTTGTACTCACCTTTACCCCCTAGACCCTGTTTTATAACACTTCAATGCCTTTTAGGGTTCCAAATCCCTAATTTATTTTCCATGCAAAAGTTACACTTCTGCATTAATAAAAAATCTCTTTTATCAAATATGAAGTAAGGGTAAGGTCCAGAGACTTGTCCCTGTTAACTTTTTTAACACTCCCTTTGAATGAGGAAAGTGTTTTTCATCAGTGACTTCGTGAGAATGTCTGCTACTTGCTCATCTGTAGACATATACTAAAGCTCAACTGCCACCCTCTGAACATGATCTCAGATGAAATGGTATCTGATCTCAATATGTTTCGATCGGTCGTGAAATACTGGATTCTCCGTGAATTTCATGCAACTCTGATTGTCACAGTAAATCACAGTTGGCCTCAACTGCTGGTCAAATAAGTTTACTACCATATTGCGAAGCCAAATAGCCTCACAACTAGCCAGACTAGCTGCCATGTATTCTGCCTCTGTAGAACTTAGTGCTACTGAATTTTTTTTCCTACTGAGGCATGAAACAACTGCAGAACCCAAGATGAAGTAGCATCCATAGGTGCTTTTTCTGTCTACTGCACTACCTGCCCAGTCAGAATCTGTATAGCCAATCAACTCATGTACTCCATCCCCTCTCTCATAGTTCAGTCCATAGTCCACTATACCTATACGATACCTGAGCACGTGCTTTGTTGCCACCCGGTGCACTCTCTTGGGATCCACCATGTACTGGCTCAATGTATTGATAGCATAGCATAGATATGGCCTAGTGTTGACTAGATAGATCAATGATCCAATAAGTTGACGGTACCTAGTGGGATCAACCAACTCACTCTTAGAAGCTACTAGCTTCTTCCAGTTGCTTGTCATAAGTGTGACCATAAGGCTACAGTACTCCATCTGAAATATATTAAGAATGTCAACTACGTATCTTCCCTAACCTAGAAAGATATGCCCATCCTCCTCCCAAACCTCCATACCCAAGAAGTAATGCATCAAACCTATGTATTTCATCTCAAACTCTGAAGCAAGATCGCTCTTGCAGCTGGATATGAGTTTCTTTGCTCCTGTAATAAACAAGTCATCCACATACAATACCAAAATGAGTGGATCCCATCAACCACAATGAAGTAGAGGTTGGGATCAGCGTCGCTCGTTTGGAAACCCATCTGCTGCAAGTAAGTATCTATCCTCGAATACCAATCTCTCATAGCTTGCTTTAGTCCATACAATGCCTCTCTCAGTTTGCACACATGAGGATCTCTCCCATGCACCTCAATGCCCTCAGGATGCTATGTGTACACTTCCTAAAGTATGAATCCATTCGAAAATGTTGTTTTCACATCCATCTGGTGGATCTTCCTACCCATCTCTGCTGCAATGGAGATCATTGCTATGATCAAAGTATACTGAGCAATTGGAGAGAAGGTCTCATCATAGTCAACTCCCTCTACCTGTGAGAACCTCCTTGCCACAAACTGAGCCTTGTACTTCTCAATGTTGCCATCCACAACCTACTTTATCTTGTAGAGCCACTTGGAAGTCACCACTAAATCCCCCTTGGGTCTGGGCACAACCTCCCAGACATAATTATTCATAATGGAAGCACACTCTTCCACCATGGAATCTCTCTAGACCTATTCGCCTGGTGCCTGATCATAAGAAGATGGCTCAAACTCACTAATACTGCTCACCATAGCTAAATAACTACAAAATCTCTTTGGCACCTTACTCTCTCTCATTGTCCTCTTGGGAGTCCTCACAAACTGAGCTTCCATCAAGGTATCTTGAAGCCACTTGGGATTCCTCTTCCCTGAAGTAACCTCCTGTGGAGGGAGCTGCTCCTGCTCATCCCAATCAACTTCCTGAGACTATGTACCCGATGAAGTAGCACCAGTGGTCTGCGACCCCGAAGCTCGTGAACCTATAACATGTGAACTTGAAACTGGGGGGCCACCACCCTGTGATCCTGTACCTGAAATTGTACCCGGGGAACCTATAACCTATGAACCTGTCACCTTTGATACCTGTGACCTTGAACTCTGTGAAGCCAGACGCTGCACTGTACCATCCTACGGTGGAGGATCCTGTTGCTCCCCCTTCTCTAACTCTCGTGACTTCCTGGAAGCCCTATCCTCCTCAAATCTCACATCCCGCCTCACAATTGTCTATCTCCATGCAAGAATGTATATGCGGTAGGCCTTTGAATTCTCATCATACTGAAAAAAATACCCTTTTCTATCGTGGGATCTAACTTTTTCCTCTTGTCAAAAGGGACACGTGAGTAAGTAAGGCATCCAAAAATCATGAAATGCCCAACCTCGAGCTTTTCCCCTATAAATCCTCTTTAGGAGTCTTACATCCCAAAACCTTATGGGGACTCCTATTCTGAATGTACACTGTTGTGTTACAAGCCTCTGCCCAGAGAAATAATGGCAAACTCTAATCATGTAGCTTAGATCTTGTTGCACCAACAATTTCCGTATTCTTCCTCTCTGCCACCCCATTTTGCTATGGGGTATATGGTACGGTCAACTGCCTCTTGACTCCCTCCTGTGCACAGAACTCATTAAAATATTTGGAGGTATACTCACCCCCATTGTCTAATCGCAACACTCAGATCTTCCTTCCCGTTTGGTTCTCCACAAGAGATTTAAACTCTTTGAACCGTTGAAGAACTTCTTTCGATTCTTTACTATTCAGAAAGTAAATCTAGGTCTTCCTAGAGAAGGAACAATGAAGGTCACATAGTACTCATAACCCTTCAATGACACATAAGACATTGGACCGCAAAGGCCAGAATGTACCAAATCAAGTGTCCCTGCTCCTCTGTTGTTATTGTTTGAAAAAGCAGCCTTGGAATACTTGAAAAGTGTGTACCCCTTGCATACGTCACTATGATTTGTGCTAAACTCTGGAACAACTGCCATTATCTCTCTCAAAATCCTCAGAGTTGGATGATGCAAGTGGGCCATCCTCCTGTGCCACAACTCGCATAAGTCACAACTGTCACTGCTGCTGCTATGTGCCAAGGCATGATAAATCTGAAATCTAGGTTTGTATAGCTTTCCACATCGGACACCAATACTCATTGATGTAGTGTCTCTAGATTCCTTAGGATGAATGAGTACATGCCCATCTCGGAACAGTACCACAAATCCCCTATCCTCTATGGTGGAAACTGATATCAAATTCTTCTTCAACCCTGGGACATTCAAAACATCCCTCATTGTTATGGAATCTCCAGACTCCCTTTGAAAGGTGACTATCCCTCGTCCAACTTCCTTGATAGAGGTGTCATATCCAATTACAACCTCGAGATCTAACCCTCTCTTAGTAAGATCTGTAAAGTAATCATGAAGACCAGTCATGTGGCTGGAGGCTCCACTATCTATGTACCAAACGTCGGTAGTAGATGCACTCAATGATTGAAAATTAATCAAGAACAATTCCTTGTCATCCTCAGTGGAATACTCTTCCACATCTTTTGAAGTAAAAGAATGACAAGTAATCAGGGAAAATTCCTTGTTAAACTTAGTTGCAAACTCGTCAACTTTCACCGAAGCTGCAGTCTACTGCTTCTTCTTCTCATATCCTTGCTCATTTCCTTTTTCTGCTCACCCTGTTGCTTCGCCCCACTTTTGCGACCCTTCTTGGAATTCTTCTTGCCTTTCGTTGCAAGTGCCACATCCTCCTCATCATTATCTGCAGATGAGCTCCCCTAAACATATCCTCTTCAAGTCTCTTCCTGAATGAAATCATGCCAAAGACTATCCCACTTGGGTAGATTTTCTCTAGCCACAATGGCCTCAATGAACACAACCCATTGCTTGGTTACCCCATTCATGGATGTTCGGACAAGTTCATTGTCAGCAACCACCTTCCCGATCGCTCCAAGCTCTTCTCTAACTTACGTTATCTTGGTAAGATATGTAGCCACATTCTCGGTCTTGATCATTTTAATGCTCTTCATTTTCTCCCTTAGTACCATCTTCCGATTTTCATTTGAACTCTGGTACAACTTAGTTAATGAATCCCACATCTGATAGGCATTATCCTTCCCTGTCACATGCATAATCACATGGTCCTTGATGGTGTCAAGGATGATTCTCTTGGTCTTTATGTTCATTTTATCATAAGTTGCCTTCATTGTTGTATCTGTATGCACTTGTTATCACACAACTTGTAGTTTCCCCAAAAGGTGATCCTATCCAAGATGGTATAGGTGTTGGGAAACTAAAGAGGTGACCTAAGAGGGCTTCAATTCCCAAGAATAAATGGTTGTCACGCTAATCGAGGCACTCTTCACTTTAGATCAAGCAAATGCAAGACCAAGGGGGAGACCCTATCTAGCTAATGAAGGCTAGCGAACCCACTCTAGACACTCTAGGGAAATGTGAAGTTGAAGAGAGAGAGAGAGATCAAGAGTAAGTAGATCTAGAGCTAGGGAAGATGGGTGGCAACTAGAGTTAGGGATTGATTGAGGAGGATTATGAAAGATGTAAATGCTCAACCAAGGTATGAATATGCCACTAATGGAATTAAACAAGTAGATCTAGATAGATCTAATGCCAATCTAAAATACCCAAGTGGGATCCACCTTTGATTTAGTCAAAATGTACTGAGGTGGGGTCCACTTAGTGAAATTAGGATAGGAAAGGCACTAGAAGGTTTTCCAAATGATAGATTTGGAGTTTGGAATACAAAATGGCAATACCCAAATGACAGATCTGTAAAAATGACTAAGAACCCACAAGTGCGTCCTCCCCTAGAGATGACAAGTGCGTCTATCAGATCTATAAAACTAGGGTTTTAACAATGAGGGTTTTAAGTGACCAATGGGTAAAATGCATGAAAACCAATATGTACCTTGTAGATCTTACCTCAAATGCTCGCGGTAGCCAAGTACATTGATGATTCTTTCGATTAGTTACAATTCCAAGCAAGATCTAGTTGATTTCTAGCTAAAATGTCCTAGCCCAAGGAGGAAATGTGTCTTCTTTCACCTGCAAATTCAAACAACCCAAGTTAGATTTGATCCACAAGTAAAAGATGAACTAAGCATGGCATATCATAGAGAATAAATCAATGGAAAAAATCACAATTGAAAAACTCCCTGGTAGATGAAAACGTCTTTCCCAAGAAGAGATGGGGAACCCCCACAATTGCCCCTCCAAGCAAGTCACACCCTGCAGAAGATGAATTCGTCCTCCCCAAGAAGATGTTGAAACCACCTGTAAATCACTTAGATGTCTAAAAGAAAAGATTTACAATCACGTATGAGAACATTCATCAAAGCATGAGAAGTAGATCTGCAAAATAATATTTTATTCCAAGAGTTCAAGAGCCCAAAGGTGCCTTTACAATGAAGGGGGTCTCTTCCTTAAATAGGAATGAGAGAGACCAAAACCCTAACCACTTTTTTGAATGAGTGGCGGAGATCAAAAGATAAAACAATAATAATCAACGGCTAAGATGATCCGGAAATACAATACATGGATCAACTCACTAAAAGACGAGGTGCACACTCACTAAGTGGCCCTAAGGGGGCCGCACCACATGACAAGTGACTAGGACAAGTGTAGTAAGCACATGGTGGGGCTAGGAGGTGTTTATATCCTTCACTAGCATCACCCCATGGCACAATGATAAATAATATGACTATGCATCTCAAAGTGACCAAGTGACCAAATCGTGGCCCCCTCAAAAGCATAATAAATCATCAAAATAATGGCCCAGAGTGTGTATGGACCCCACTGAATGTTGCAAGTTGTGCTGGAAGGTGTGGGATGCATCACAAATAACCTCTGAAAAAAAACTCATGCCAATTCCTTGCCTCAATTGCCCAAATCGATTTCCTTAGTGACCATTTTATTCCATTTTTTAATCCTCGGAAAATCACCTGTAAAGTAATAAAATGCCTGTAGCTCTCTTCCTAGTGCCCCGGGAACAAATCTAACTGCACCAAAATGTCTATGGATATGGTAATATAGTAATAACAAGTGGCTGGACTCCATACTCTCTCTGTAGTGCCCTAGGAGAACCAAATAAAAATCCAACTGTGCTGTCAAGCCATTTTATAATGGCAAATATGCAATAAAGTGATAATTTGAGTGAAATATCTTCCGGAAGTGCCTGTAACTGATATCTGAGTGTGCCATTGGACTCAGAAGGTCCAAATGTACTAGAGATGAGTACTCATACCCCTTGTGGCCATCTGGATAATCATCTGTAGTCTCAACCATGCCCGGGCAAATAAAAATAATGATCTGTAAATAATAATAACAATAAAAATCCATCAAACCATCATATGAAACCTGTGTTTGCTACATGGAACCATCAAGTGGGCATCATAGGACCATAAATAGTCAACATTGAACATCACTGGTCCAACTCATCTCAGATCCTACGGTTGACTTGGTCAAACTAGGTTGACCAGGTCAAGACTGATCAAAATAATGACCCACGCTTAAAATGCCTGATGCTGTAGGTGCAAATGGATAAGGTATGCTCTTTTAATCATTCTAATAGCAAGACTAAGGTATAAAGTAGCATTTCACTTGCGGTTAAGCAATAATCATATCAATATAAGTCCAGAATTAAAATAATCAATTACTCAAAATAGAACCTCAAGAATATACTCATTTCATGGACGTGACCATTTTGCTAGCAATGGGTGAGGGTGAAAAAAATGCAAGGCTATGATAAGGGAATGACTTTACTAAGTCAACACTTTGATACTTTGGATAACGGAAAATGAATACACACTTAAGCATATGATGGATAATATACACACAAGGAATGACTGTGTCTCACAAATGGAATGAGTTATTTTGAGAGGTGCTTATTCAACCTTGGAAAATGTTTACAGCTCACATCCAAGCTGAAACTAGCTCCGTGAGGATCTTTACTAGAACCTCCATAACTAGGTGCACAACTAACCATAACTTGAGGTTCTAGGGGACACTTAGAATTAGTTGTCCCTTACTCCATCTCACATCCCAACTCGTAGGATCTGTGAGGTATTAATCATTACATTTAATCATGGCCAATAGTATTTGGATTTAGAATACATTTAACCATTTCTTTTTAGGCCTTATGACCCTTTGGATTTTGTATGTGCTTAAAAGCACAACTAATCACAACTTTCATCCAGGGTGCTTTCACATTTCAATTGATAGCCCTCTTTCATTGTGTTGAGAAGCACAGTTTTAATTTATTTCCATGGGCTTTCACAAAAGATATAATAATAGTCCACATATGCATGTAATGATGGTAGTACAGTTTGCTTCTGGTCTAGCCAACACAACTCAGGCAACTAGGGGGGTCATCCACAATCAGGACCAAACATTGGGGGCAACCGATTAGAGAGGTCAAGGCATCAAATCCAAATCACCTAAGCTCAGGAACCAACACCAACGGGTTCTCCTGGCCTAGAAGGATCAAGGCTTCAGTAAGTTCTGTTTCCAACTCAGAGCTGAGACACAAATCAACATGGATGCTATCCAACACAGAGGCAAAAGTGGGGAGGTCCTCCATATCACAGGTTGAGGTGTAAGTCAAGGTAAAACCAAAAGTGGGAGAGAACGGATGGATGGGGAAAGTGAAAGGTGATGCCAAAGTTATCAAGCCATAAATGGTGGGAATGACCACGTCCATACTACTAAAGAGGGTAAGATCAATGAGTATAAACATGAGCTTCTTATTCTGAGTAATTAGACCATTTAGATAATCATTAAAACAACCATGTCCATATATATATACCGCCAGATCATGACCACTAGATACCAAGTCAAGCTACTAAGATGAGCAAAAGAGAAAAGAAATCATAACCAATGCACAACCATATACCTGTTGGGCCATATACCTGTATCTCCCATTTCGATAATCAATAATCACTAGAACACTGTTTCTGTAAAACTCTAAGCACTATCACACTGCTCTATATGGAACAAAAGTGGTCACTTAGGTCATCAAATCTGAGGTCATGAGGCTCAGTCTTGGCATAAGGTTCATCATATCTGATCTGGGGATGCTATGATATGTGAGTGATCACTAAAAGTACTGCTCATCATAGGATGATCTCATCAAGAATGTGTAAAGGCCTGGCTAAAAAATATACAGGAAACTGCTATGCAATCATGGTAGCTCGGCTACTATGGATGTGATAACAACACTGTCACGAGATTCTCTTTAGTGTTGTTCACGATGTCCCACAATTCACACTCCTGCAGAAGTAGCACTATCCTTTCCTTCCATGGATTGAAATTACTAGCCCCATCCAATCTGTCCTCAACTCTCAAACCTGTAGCCATGATATTCTCAATTGAAAATAAGAAGTATCCAAGTTCTACCTCGGTGAACAAACTAACCCTCTCTATCACAGATTTGGTCTCTCTTATGTGTTTATTGCTATGATATTTTAACTGAACTTTGATACCATGTAAATTTTCAATGCTTTAAAATACTTTGACCCCAACCCAGTTTCAAGTCTCAATAAATCATTGTTTAATGCCCGAACCCAATTTTACTGCCTCGGAGGAAAATATAAAAGCATAAACAAATTTATAACTAGAAACTCATGAAGTCTTTTACTCTTTTCTCATCAGCAATAATCACACACACAAAAATAATTGACACAGAGGTTTTTGGTCATTGTGACCCTGGAAAAACCCTTGCGGGAAAACCAGTGAGAGAGAAGTTCTTTTATTATATCAAGCAGATTTAGAATGAAGTACAACAAAATTTCCTCCAACAAATACACAAACCTATCTCTGAACCTCATGCCTCAAATTTCGTGCCTGATCTCATCTAGATGAATTGGGATTCACGCCCCTCTCTTCTGTTGGACATCTTGGGATTTGCGCCCCTCTCTGTCTGATTTTTGACGTGGGATTCACGCCTCTTTGAGATGAAACACTCTCTCAGTAATTCACCCTCTCTCTTTGTCTAATGAATTCAATCTCCGAATTCGCCATCCTCCAATGAAGTGCACCCTCACTCTCTGAAATGCACCCCCTCTGTCTGTCTTCTCACTCCAAGTCTCTTAGCTTCTCTCTCTTGTTATTGTGTACTCACCTTTACCCCCTAGACTCTCTTTTATAACACTTCAATCCCTTTTAGGGTTCCAAATACCTAATTTATTTTCCATGCAAAAGTTACACTTCTGCATTAAAAAATTACACTTCCGCATTAATAAGAATCTCTTTTATCAAATATGAAGTAAGGGTAAGGTTCAGACACTTGTCCTTGTTAACTTTTTCAACAAACTTGGGGTCACTAGTGTTTGGAATAAAGTTGATAACCTCTTTGTTAATATGATTTCCTAATGATTTGTTTTGTACAATCTCCTTGTACTCCTGGAGCAAGTCGGGCTCAACCAAATTCCATGTGGCTTTGTGAAATTCACACGTGAAGCCGTCTAGACCTAGGTATTTTTCATCAACTTTCTCTTTCAAATCTACTGTTAACTAATCTAGTTCCAAATCATGATCTTAGAGCTTTTGACGATATAGTGATGGAGGACATAGGACTATGTCGATGCATGTCTGTTTGGCCACTCTTTGTGCCTTTGTTAGTCTATGGCACTGAAAAATCATCGTACAATGGTTTAGGAACTCTTTTCCAGTGGCTTCTTGATTTGTTATTCCTTTTGAAGTCTTGAGAGATTTCATTCATTTTGTACCCTCCTTTGTCATTAGGGATTTGAAGAAGTTCTTAGTTAGCTGGTTTCCCATTTTAGTCTAGTGTAACGTGGCTCAAATTTGTGCCCCTTGAGCTTTGTAAATTCCGTTTACTTCTAAAATATGTCATAGTTTGGAAGCTCTACCTCGAGTCAACTCAGTAGAAGGGCTAAGCTATTGTTTTAGAGAAAATTGATCCAATTCCTCTGCCATAACATTGTATGCCATTCTTCTAGCATCGGTCAGTTGCCTTCAGGAGCTCTGTAGGAAAGTGGTGACCCAATTGATAACATCCCCCCACCAAACAATCCATACTTTGGGGTCTCTGGGTTAGGGCATAAGATTCCATATGTTTGTGATTGCTTCATTACACATCCACTATTTGAGATGGGACACATAATAAATATTGGATTTGGGGCTTTGCTTTAGCCCCCCTTTTCCCTCACCCAAGAAATGGAGAAAATAATAGGCCAATGATCAAATAGAGGAAGTTTTTCCAGCACTTGGACAAGTCTTCATTTCTTCAAATAAAAGAAGAAAAACCATAACCAAGGGAATCTTGATAAAGCATGGCTCAGTCTAGTGGATTCAATACACTTTTACTACCTTTTTGAAAGTTGAACCAAAACGACAACACAAGGGAATCTTGACAATAGAATTTGTTGGGGTCATATAGCCCAAGCTTGGTCTTCAAGCCATTATATGTTGTTTGATGCTTTGGTGAAATTTGGACATGTGACTATTCCTCTATCTTCTTATGTCTCAACATTGTTAGTCTCAACATGACAACAAACCATATGGCTTTCGGGAGCTCATTGTCCTATAGATCTCACAAGGCTGCTCTCTCTTTCGCATAATTTGAGGCATGTTGACCATCAAGATCAAGCAACCTCCATATCACTCAATCTGTTGGAGCAATACCATGACCAAGAACAACAACCAGTGTTAAGGAGATTAGGGTGGTGGCTCCTCCCTTACCTTCAACATGGTTAGTAAAATGAACAACATTTGGCGAAATTACTTGAATCATTGTTTGTAGAAGAAAACCTACTACCTTAACTTCTTGCATAGACAAAATATCTAACTCAGAAACAATTTCATGTACTCTCCAAAACCACAACTCATGGGAATCTTGACAATAGAATTTGTTGGGGTCATATAGCCCAATCTTGGTGTTCAATCCATTCTATGCTTTTTGATACTTTGGCGACATATGAACATGTGACTATTCCTCTATCTTCTTGAGTCTTAATATTGTTAGTCTCCACATGACAACCATATGGCTTCCGGGAGCTCATTGGCCTACGCATCTCACAAGGCTGCTCTCTCTTCCGCTGAATTTGAGGCATGTTGACGATCAAGATCAAGCAACCTCCAGATCACTCGATTTGTTGGATTGATACCATGACCAATAACAACAACCAGTGTCAGGGATATTAGGGTGGCGACTCCTCCTTTACCTTCAACGTGGCTAGTAAAACGAACAACATTTGGTGAAATTACGTGGAGCATTGTTTGCAGAATATGTAATGAATGTCCCCATTTTTGTGTTCACTTGCTCTGCAAGTGGAGATGATTTTTGGGGTGGTGTCAACCTTATCAGAGGGGGACTAAATAATTATTTAATTTCCACTAGACGAAAAAGCACATAAAATGGGGGACATCGAGTAATTAATTAAAAATGGGGTCCTAAAGTGACATTGGCTTTATAAAGTCTCTTTAATTAAAAATTGAGTGGGAAAAAGGTAAAAGTGGCCAAAAGGGGAAAAATGAGTTTAAAAGAGGAAATCAACCTCATTCTCATTCATTCATGTTATTTCTCATTTTTGAAAAGTTTTGGAGATCTCTTGTAGCTTGTTCCTCTTGGGACAAAAACCCCAAGGGTGAAATAGTTTAGGTGGTGAGACAAATCCACCCTAGCTATTGTATGAGGAGAAATCACTCAGATTTCTTCACCGAGTTTCATTGCCGTAAAGTAATACTAAGCATTCATCATAGATCTGAAGAAGTTTCATAGTTTCCAATGATTTTTTTAAGAGGGGCGCACTTGTGTTAGAGGGGCTTGACCACCATCATCCTTAGTGAATCGTGGCCACTTACAGTTGGAAGAATGGGGGCAATTTATCATCCCTTCCGTTGAGACATATCTCCAACGAGAAATTGTGGGTTTGATTTGAGGAGGGTGCACCCATGGTTTGAGACACACTCACTGCTGAGCGCTATTCTGAGTTGTGATTGAATTTCCACAGTGTTGCTATCAAAAAAGGCACCTCACACTGCTACTGGGCGCATTCTGGAAGGTTATATTGCTGAATACCAACACTTCAAGGCCCCACTCAACCAAATTGTGTAGCAGAGGAGGTTGTCTTCTATCAATACAATGTGTGGAATGTCACTGTTAATCTACACCACTATTCCTGAATTTGAGATCCCAAGAGTTCGTTTTCACTGCTGAGAAGAATGATGCACCTATATTCGTCCACAGTGCCAAATATTCCCTAGTTTGTGTGCCAAAGAGGGAGTGCTTCTTCAGACTATCTACTGTTGTATATGCCAATCGATTCCAGGTTAGATCTGATATGTATTTCCACTTAGTGTGGGCTTAATTTTATCGCTGTTATTGATGCAATAAATCTCTGCCACCTACAACATATATCTATCCATGTGTACTGTAATAACTAGTGAAGCACCACTCGTCTAGTACTCGCGACTCAACCTCCAAAACGGGTACTCGTTGTAAACTCACCTTGGAATCGTCAGAATAGGCATACTCGCTAGACTCGCTGTGACTCGGATTACTCGCTGCAAACTCGACCATGAGTCGCTCGGTCTCATCACAACACATGAAAGAAAGCCCCCGCAGAAAAAAGCTCGGACTTCATTTGTTTCTTTGATTTGGTTGATTGTTTTTGGAGGGAAAACCAATGTGGATGAGGCTATAAACGCCTCTCATGTGTCTCACCCAATGTTATCGGAACCGTACTGGAACCGGTAAAACCGGTCGGTCTGACCGGTTCACAGGCCCAACCGATCCGGTTAGGTGCCTGAACCGGAAAAACCAGAAAACTGATTTGGACCGGTTGTGAACCGGCCGATTCCGTACGGAACGAGCCAAAACCGGCTGGTTTTGACTGGTTCCATACAGAACCGGCCGGTCCATACTCTGCTCGTTTTTTGGAATCTAAGGGCCTTTTAGAGCCTCTTTATTGATGTAGTTTGGTTTAGAACTTTAGAGATGTATTGCACTCGGTGCTATTTTTGTAATTGGCACTCGTACTTTCTATTTATATGAGAAACTTTGCATATTTGTGTATTAATGGTTTGGATTCATATGTATTTTATGTATTTTTTGGTCGACCGTTGTTGTTGTTGTTGTTGTTTTTTTTTTTTTAATTTTTTTTTGTCCGGTTTTTTTCGGGTTTCGATTCGGTTTCCGGTCTGGTTCACATTTTGGGCTTTGCCAGTTTGATCATCGGTCCGGTTTTGATAATGGTCTCACCCTCTCATTCATTATTCCTCATTCTGCTGAGTGCTGAGTGCCGAGTAATTCACTGAGTAGTGGACTGGTGGACTATGTAACCTTTCACGCCCTTGCTTTGACGTTGAAGGAAGCTGGAAATTGGAGCTGTGATCTGAGCTTGTGAAGGAGGGAGAACTCATCACTGTGAAGGAGGTTGAACTCATCAAGCTTCAAGACCAGGTTCCATTTTGTTTTTTTTTTCATTTTTTATTCATATTTTTGATTTTGTTGTTATTTCAATTTGTTTTTTAGTTTGTTGTTATTCCTTGTGGCTGAGTATCTCACCTCACAGGTTTGCGTGGTTGAGATACTTAGCCATAGGGAATAAAAACAATACAAACTTTGTATTGTTTTTATGCCCTGTGATTGAGTATCTCAGCCACACAGGGCCTGTGGGCTGAGATACTCAATCACATGGCCTGTGGGATGAGATACTCAATCACAGGGCCTGTGGGCTGAGTAGATTGTTCTCTACTCAGCCCATAGGCCTTGTGTGGATGAGATACTTAGCCATGGGGCAATAAAAACAAATATGTTTTTATTGCCTTATGACTGAGTATCTCAACCATATAGGGCCTGTTGGCTGAGTAGAGAACACACTCTACTCAGCCCACAAGCCCTGTGGCTGACTCTACTTAGCCCACAGGCCCTGTGGCTGACTCTACTCATCCCACAGGCCGTATGTGGTTGAGATACTCATCCATAGGGAAATAAAAACATATTTTTTTCCCTATGGCTGGGTATCTCAACCCAGATGGCCACACTTGTTTTAAAAAAAATCATTAAATAAGTAAAAAAAATTTAAATTTAAATTTAGAAATAAATGTATGATCATTGATAATCATTTTGTTCATTAATGTAGAACATTTAATTTTTTTGCAATCCAAAGTCCATGGCATCTAAAGCCAAGGCTGGAAGGCCTCTTGATCCAATGTGGCAATATTGTGTCCGAGTGAATCCCGATGATGACCGTAGGGGTCATTTGCAATTTTTGCTCCACCCAAATGTTTGGGGGCATAAACAGGTTGAAATACCACCTATCAAGAATTGTTTGCAAAGATGTGGTGGCTTGTGACAAATGCCATGATGAAGTCACAACTGAAATGGCAGCTTCTTTGGATGCCATTAGAGAACAGAGTGAAAAGAGGGCAATATGCAAGTTTGAAACTTACATGATAGGTAGATCTTCAATGGGACCACCGAATCCAAGTATAGGAGGGTCCACATAAACTGTTGCAGCAACCATAAGTATAGCTTCGTCTTTCTTCCTTCCTCGTACAACTCTAGGATCTCAACCAATTTTGGAGAGCTTCAATGAAAAGAAGAGGAAGGGGGCAGATATGGCAATGAGGAGGTTTTGGTACCATAACAACCTTTCATTTAACTATTTAAATTCTTATTATTATCAGCTCATGGTAGATTCCATTTTAGCTATTGGCCCTGGATAGAAATCCCTCTCATATTAGGGGGAAAGAGCTATATGAGGAGCTCGAGCGTGTTAAGGAACAATTGGAGACCATTAAAAAGTCATGGAAGTTTATAGGTTGCACAATTTTGTTTGATGGGTGGATAGATAAAAGGGGCAGAACAATCCATTGATGAATCCTCGCATGTAAAGGATGCACATCTCATTTTTTCATTGTTGGTTGATGTTGTGGAGGAATTTGGGGTAACAAATGTTGTCCAAGTAGTCACGGACAACACTGCAAATTATGTGGCAACCAGAAGGTTGCTTTCTGTAAAATACCCCACCATTTTTTGGACTCCATGTGCTGCCATTTGCATAGACTTGATGTTGGAGGACATCAGGAAGATGGAATGGGTGCAAGTTGTTGTGCAAGAGTGCAAACAGATAACCAAGTATATTTATAACCATGCTTGGGTGTTGACCCTTATGAGGTAATACACATAGGGTGAACTCAGTCGCCCTGCTATCACATGGTTTGCCACAACCTTTCTTTCCCTCCAAAGCCTTTTGAATGAGTACTAAGCTTTGAGACAGATGTTTTGTAGCCAAGAATGGATATTTTGGAAAGATAGCACAAAGCCAGATGTTATGGTTGTGAAGGTGTCTCTCTTAGGAGATGTTTTGTGGGAGAAAGTCACTGAGATTGTTAGCTTCACTGAGCCACTTGTAAAAGTATTGAGGGTCAAGGATGGAGAGAAACCTGTTATGGGATACATCTATGAGGCCATCAAGACTTTCTACAAGGGGAATTCATCAGAATATATCCCTATATGGAAAATTATTGATTCCAGGTGGGACATGCAGCGACATTCCGCATTGCATGCAACGAGAGCATATCTCAATCCGAGCTTAATCTATTATCCAGATTCTAACATGCAAAGATATCAGGAGGTGATGAGAGGTGTCATGATATGCATTGATAAGATGTTCCCGGATCAAGATATGTAGGAAAAAATCAACATGCAACGTGATATGTACAAAGAAGCATCTGGCATGTTTGGATTCATCTCAACCCAACGTCTCAAGGACAAGAAAATGCCATGTAAGATTCAATTTGTAAAATTTAAATTGTTAGAACTTATCTTGCAAATTTGCTAGTTCTCTTTTTCAATTTTAGCATTGCAAAACTTGTAATCTTTGTTGTTTTTAATTTTTATAGCCCATTGGTGGATAGATTGTGGCTCTGAGGCACCACAATTACAAGAATTTGCCATCAGAATTCTGAGTCAACCCTACAACACTTCAGGTTGTGAGCGCAATTGGTCGGTACTTGAGCACATACACAACAAAAAGCGGAATAGGTTGGAGCATGAGAGGTTGGAGAAGTTGGTTTCAATCTACTACAACCTTCTGATGGTCACAAAACAAATGCAGTCGAAGGACCTAGATCCAATTTTATTGGATGATATTAATTTAGAGTTTGAGTGGGTTGTGGAGGAGGAGTTCCTTGATGATTTGAGTTGGATTGATGAAGAGACTTAAGATCTCTCTAGTCTGCCATCTCAAATGGAAACTCCAAATACACACGCTTCACAGTTGCTTCAGTCTGTCAATGTTGGCACTAGCTCCTCGAGAAGTTTATTGTAGGTGTACTTGTGGTTAGGCATGAGACTCGAGTACATGGAGACATTGTCTATTTTGGTTTTCGAATTCTGTTATGAGACTGAGTTATGTTTTATATATTTGAATTTTGAACCTGTTGCCATTTCTGATTTTTAAATCACTATGGCTTATGGTTTATGGTTATGATTTATGGTTTATGATCACTATTTAAATTTTTGCATACAAAAATTGATTGTGTTATCTTGTATTATCACAGTTTATGAGATAATGTTATGAATTATTGCATAGATTGTAGTTTTATAACTTATATGGATTGTAAATGCCATAAACCTCTTTTTTGTGCCCAAAATTTACCATATTTTAAGTTTTTTTTCCTATTTGCTGACTCTTTGCCGAGTTCGAGTCGTGCAACATTGGTAATAACTGATCATCGTTGCTTGTGTATTTGGGGTTGTTAATGATCATTCAATGAAAGTATGTTTGTTCCATATGTGCATAACTCTTGGACACTGTTAAGCTAAGATGAAATATGAAATATAGCTCAATACCAGTGCCAAACAATTCAAATGCTTAGTCAATTCAGATTCAGAGCAAGGGCCCAAATTGTTTGACGAAAATATTAAACCAAGGTTAAATCTCAGTTAACACAGGTTATAGTCCAGATCTAGTGAAGAACATTACAGTGATGGCAGACCCTTGTTGACAAGTGTTTGTCAAAAGAACTAAGCCAAATCAGCCACAAAGTGGAGGAATTAGTTTCTAAGCAAGTGAAGGAAAGTATTTGACGAAATCCCAAACCAAGGTTACATAACAGTTAACAAAAAAAGAATCAGCCTAGATTTGGCTGGGGACACTACAGAATAAAACCAACTTCCTTAAATTCCCGCATAGACAAAATATCTAACTCAGAAACAATTTCTTGTACTCTACAAAACCACAACTCAGGGGATTCTTGACAAAAGAATTTGTTGGCGTCATATAGCCCAAGCTTGGTCTTCAAGCCATTCTATATTGTTTGATCCTTTGGCGACATCTGGACATGTGACTATTCCTTTATCTTCTTGAGTCTCAACATTGTTAGTCTCCACATGACAACCATATGGATTCCAGGAGCCCATTGGCCTATGCATATCACAAGGTCGCTCTCTCTTTCACATCATTGGAGGCATGTTGACCATCAAGATCAAGCAACCTTCAAATCATTCGATCTATTGGATCAATACCATGACCAATAGCAACAACCAATGTCAGGGAGATTAGAGTGGAAACTCCTCCTTTACCTTCAACGTGGTTAGTAAAATTAACAACATTTGGCGAAATTATCTGAAGCATTGTTTGCACAATTAAACCAACTACCTTAACTTCTTGCATAGGAAAAATATCTAACTCAAACAATTTCATGTACTCTCCAAGCCATAGGTTTAGGGAAAGGGTTTGTAAGGCTCTGAACATAACATGATACTATCATCATTGCGAACTTCCAACATTGAAATTAATTGTCTCCTCGTCTACGAGGGTTGCAAAGAATTTGGAAAGGTCACAATCTGCAATTGGAGTAGGAACCAGTCATTTAGCGGTTCTGTTCTTAGGTTTCTTTCAAGAATATCCACATATAGAACCCACTAAGAGTTAAGGCATGGGGGTTAAATTCGAGCCCTATGGTCACCACCCCTTGAGAGGAGGTGGGCTAGGAGGCCCCAACGTACTCTTTGTTCACAGCTGGTCCAGTGATATTCTTAGGCATTGTGATAGGGCTAGGGTCGGGTGCCTGGGTGGAATGACATTTTTAGACCTAGGAAGTTTTACCCTTTAAAACCATTATCCAATCTTCACTATGTGTTGAGGGTGATGTTGTGGAGGCCTGGCCTTAATTATTCTCAATGGTTTGCATTTCAACATTTTCCACCTTGGTCATTAAAGGACGGTCCTTAATTTTATGCTTTGGGATTTGGCACCTAAAGCAAGGGTTTGGGAGGTTGATGTATTGGACTGGATGGGGTATCAATAAACCAACTCAATAAACCACAAATCCGCCCTCAAACAGTGGGAAAATACACAAATCTTTATAGATTTACTTCAAACAACTAAAAAAACTCAGATCTTCTAAAAAGCAACACTATAATGGTAAATGTTTCCTTGGATCCGCTAACAGACTCTCAAACATGGATGTATAAATCAATTCCCCAATTTTTTCGTTGTCCATACAATTTATGTCAGTTCTGTATAGTCCGTACAATTATATTAGTTGTACAAATCCATACAATTTCGTTTCTTCAAAATGAAAAAAATTGAAATAGTGTTTGTTTTCGACAAAACCGTTTTGGATCTTTGATGTGCTACGCTAGCGATCCCTAGATCTGTCTTGACTGACAACAGTACCTACGTCTTCATGTTCTCCACGTATCCAAGATTCTAATTGAGCTTTGATACCATATCAAGAAAATCGAGCACATAAAGAAACCAAGAAATAACTCAGTAGAACTATTGTAATGTATTGCATAGGTGAGATAACACAAGCTTTCTTATATAGGGTTACAATGAGGTCAAGTCAATCCACATTATGAATGTAGGATAGATTGAGAAATACGATAAAACATAAAATCACAAAATAATAAAGTTTGAAGTGACTTTATTAAAGCCTAAGTCTAATATCTTATTGACTATTATATAAAGCTAAGTTCTAAAGTTAACATGCCCTTAGGCATAAAATACTTTATAAGAGAGATCAAGAAGATCACAAAATAATTGACACATGAGAGAGATATGGTGTATTTATACACAACTCAAGTAGGTAGGGCGTTGTCCCCAAGGAGGGGTTAGGGGTCTACATCAATATAACTAAATATAACTAAGTTGACCTTAGTCACAACTTAGTATTATAATGAATGATTACACTAATACCTAACCAAATGTATACATGACACATTATGAGTTGAGTTGATTGTAGCCAAATGTGAAGATTACACCATTCTAAATATCTTTAGCATGTCCTAGAAGATAACCCCACTAGAGGTGAAATCAAATATTACTTATAGAAAGGACATGCAAATTTGGAAAGAATTAATAAGGCCCAATCCCACAGTCAATAGGGCCAATGATATTAAATGTAGGTCATCACCTAGTTTAATGGGATCAGATAAAATTACTCTCATTAACAAGAGGTTGGCCTACAATACATTACAATCAACCTATAATAAGGGGATATAGAGGGTGGCATTTTTCCACTATCCAAAGTGTTTCTATCTAAAATCAACACAGTCTATAAAATAAAACATAATTGCCTACATCTAATTAAGGCAATGAAGCTCTTCCATGGTAACAACTCAAGTGGCATGACATTATCATTACATCAACAAAATGCTGAAGGTTTTCATTGAGATCCATAAATCGCTGTAACAACCATTTCTCAAATTTAGGTATCTTTATGAATTACCCCTGCCCCCCTCTCTCTCTCTCATACATTCATTGTACTCTTGCATCTTCACGAGCCATAAAACTAGCCTTAAGATTAGTGGTTGTAAATTGATACTAGGATTTTCCTGTAATTAACACATATTAAGCTTTTGGCACCATTCGTTATCCTCGATATTCCTTTAGGTAGAATAATTCATCTTGGAGTGATACTAATCTACCTTTGGATCATTCTAATGCCATATATCTATCTTTTTTGGGGTACTCACATTAACTTCTGAGTGACATTATTCATTTTTCTTTTGCATTTTTTTGGACGATGATGACCATGTTGGGAGTGGGTCCATATATTAGTGGATTGAACCATGTGGGATGTCCATCACATGGATAATGGTCATGAACATCCAATGGTGTTGACCACACACAAGTTCTATTGTAAGGGAGGTTTGGGATGGTTATACTCATCTTCATTTGAGAGCATCCACTATAAAGAATCTGTCACCATAAACCCTAAATTGAAAGTATGCCACATTGCATGTTGGCTTGCTCATCCTTTTTCATGTATGAAGTTGTGGTTGTACGGTAGAGCAAAGAACAATCCATAACATTCAAAATAGGGTTTTTAAAATAAACCTAGAATGTCTATTACTATGAGTATGAGTTTGAATGCTCACACTAATTTATAATGGTAGTTTTTTTAACTATGGTAAAATTTATTTTATTTAAATATAACCTCCCCTCCATAGAGGGATTCAAGTACAAGAAATGGTGGTATTATCAGTTATACCACACTATTAAAACAATCCACAAAACCAAACACCAACCTTACATTTTCACAAACTAAAAAGGAGCCATTTCAAATCCAAGGTACGTCAGAAGGATATTCTGTGGAACTGAGGGAGGAGGAGCTTCGCACTGAAAATAAGTTGCAGGAAAGGGAGAGGCAAGAAGAAACCCTTTGGCGTCAGAAAGCTAGGGTTATTTGGTTAAACGAAGGGGAAAGAAACACCAAATTCTTTCACCGGTCAGTCATCCAAAATCACTCGTAGAACATAATTCTTATGATTAAGAATGTCAACGAGGAGCGGCTTGAAACCAGAGAGGAAATTGAAGGGGAATTATGTCGTTACTTTCAGGATATCATGAAAGAACCCAACGTGGACAGAAGCAATGATATTGAGTAGATCACCCAGCATATCCCTTCTTTAGTTTCTCAGGATCAAAATGACATCCTAATGAAGCTAGTTTCTCTCCTGGAAGTTAAAGAAGCAGTGGATCAGATGGCTGATGGGAAGGCCCTGGGACTGGATGGTTTTACAGTCAACTTCTTTCATCATTTTTGGGACCTTATAAAAAATGAAGTGTGGACGATTGTTGAAGACACAAGATGAACACGGAAAATTATCCCAACCTTCAATGCAACCTTTCTCACGCTAGTTCCAAAAATTGAAGGAGCAGACTCCCTTGGTAAATTCAGACCTATTGCTCTCTGCAATGTCATTTATAAAATAGTAACCAAAGTTATAGCCAACCACTTAAAACTTATTCTTCCTGGCCTGATCTCTCTCGAGAAATATGGGTTTGTGGAAGGACATCAGATAATGGATGGCATTATCCTTGTCCATGAAGTTTTCTACTCCATCAAAATAGAAAAGATTCCAGGGATGACGCTGAAACTCGACATAGCAAAAACCTATGACAAGCTAAGTTGGCAATACATCAGGGCGGTCTTAAGAGATTTTGGATTTAGAGAATACTGGATTGGATGGATAATGAATCTCATCTCAACAACCTTCTTTTCTATCCTAGTTAATGGGGCTCCCTCAGGGCTCATCAAACCGTTAAGAGGTATCAAACAAGGGGACCCTTTATCCCCTTTTTTGTTCATCATTATGGTTGAAGGACTAGGCAGGACTATTAAGGAAATGCAAGGGAATCAAGAGCTTAGAGGGATATCAGTGCACCCAATGGTGAAAATACAAACCCATCAACAATTCGTGGATGATGCGATGCTCATGGGGCACCCATCTGTTCAAGAGGCTTAGGCTATCAATAGATGCCTAGAAAAGAATCAGGTCTTGAAGTCAACGAACATAAATCTCAGGTCTTTTTCTTCAACACCCCAAGGGTGACTAGACGCAATATCTGACGCATATTGGGATTCCAAGAGAGCTCCCTTCCATCCAAATATCTGGGGGCTCCTCTAGCTAACTCGGTGATTTGGAAAGGATCATGGTTTGAATTTATGCATAAAATGAGGGAAGAAGATGACGAATTGGATCTATCGTCCTCTAAATTTAGCAAGCAGGCCCGTCCTGGTAAAGTTGGTTCTTCAAGCCATGCCATTATATTTATTCTCAGCGTTAGCTACCCCCAAATCTATTCTAAGAGAAATAAGGAACATTCATCGTAAATTCTTATGGAGTGGAGCTAGTGAGCAGAGAAAATGGGCCTTAGTTAACATTAGAGAAATTTTGAGGTAAAAAAAGGGCCTCAAAACAAAGAAAATGTACTATAAAATACAACCAATCACATTCTAGTAGATGACATCATCCCCCTTGGTGAGGTGGCATTGCATGAGTTAAGAATGCTTATTTGTCAAATTTTCTATGGTGGATGAAAACACATAGTTAACCAAGGTAGTGGTGTAAGTACTTTTAAGTCATAAAGTAAAGTACTCATAATGATAGTCTTTTCATAAAATAATATTATTGTCATTTTCAAGTAAAGTACTCATAATGAATGTCTTTTCACACTTTCACATAAAATAATATTATTGTCATTTTCTAGTGAAGTACTCTTAATTCATAAAGAAAGTCCTTTCACATTTTTTTATAAAATAATATATTATCATTTTTATGTTTTTAATTTTAAATTATATATTCACTCCATTCTATTTAATAACATAATGTCAAACTAATAAAGAATAATAATAGATTTAATAAATAATAATAATAATAATAATAATAATGCAATGTGGATTATAATAATATTATTGACATTTTACATGTAAATAAATTCTCAATTAAATTACATTATTAAATTCATGAGAAAAGTACTAAATATAAAAAGTCAACATAAAATTAAAAAAAAGCTCTTAAAAATGATTTTTATTATTTAATTTCATTTGCAAGTTCAAGACAAATAAATGTTAAAGGACAATACATTTTTGGGAATTTACAATGAATCTTAGTCACATCAATGTAGTCTTATTTTATTAATTTTATTTCTAGTGAATTTTGAAAAGTAACTCAACCATGGTTATTTATATTGTGCATAGAAAATAGTGTGGGAGGTGACTTGTCATATATACCTACCCCATAAAACCCCCAATTCATAATATTTTAATATATCTCATATTTTTGTAGTACATCTCTTAGGAGGCCCTTTTTTGACCTCAAAATCTCTCTAATGATGGGAAACAATATGTACCCCTAAAGATCAGGGAGGCTTGGGGCTGCGTGATCCGGAAAAGGTTAATTTGGTGAGCGAGGCAAAAATTTGGTGGAGATGGGTGACTCACAACCAAGAGCCATGGGCTAGATTATGGCATATGAAATACGCTTTTGGTTGGGAAAAAGGAAACCTCATACAATTCTCTGAGGAGAAGCCATGATCCCATATATGGAAATCGGCAAACTAGGGGAAAGACCTTGTCCAAGCAAACCGTTTTTGGGAAGTTCGGGCTAGTCTATTCTGGGAAGACTCATGGGAACGATTTCCCTCCCTTTTTCAGAGTTTAGAAGTTCCTAATATAAGGCAAGCCTGTATAGAACAAGGAAAACTTAGGCTCAAAGACTTCTGGGAGAACCTAGACCCCAAGTCTGATTACAGGTCGTGGATCCCAAAGTGATGGTGGGAACAGTATGGAACCAGGTCGATAGTTGATTTGATGATGGAAGCTCTCCAAGATAGGAAAATTTGAAGCCATGACGGGGAGGACAAACTATGTTGGGGCTTCAAACCTAGGGGATTTTTTACTATCAAAGAAGCTTACAATATATGGACTAGCTTCTCTAACAGTCAACCAGAGCTAATATGGAAAAATTTATGGGAATCCAAATTATGGCCTAAAATATCAACCTTTGTTCGGCCGATGATGAGAAGAAGAATACTAACTAGAGAAAATGTCATAAAAAGATGAATGTTGGGACCTTACCGATGCTACTTGTGCGCTAATGACGAACAAACGTTAAACCACCTCCTGGACTCTTTCCCTTTTGCGCGAAACCTTTGGGACTGTGGAGCTGCAGCATTCAGAAGAACAGGGAGGCATAGAGGACATCTGAACCTGACTATTAGCTCATGGACGAAAGACCCCTTCCAAAATCCCATAGTTAATCGGCTCTGGAAAATCTTCTCGAGTTTTCTTGTTTGAGAAATTTGGCGAGAGCGCAACACTAGAATGTTTAAAAACAAGTATGGAATGGAAGACAGGGTCTGGCGAACCATCACATCCAAGATGTTGGAATCTATCAGAATGCAGGCTTGGGACAAGGTGGATTGGGAAGCTAACGAGGCATAATCCTCTATCCTGCATGCTTGGGGAATTGGTGGCCCTTTGCAATGTTTTGGATGCCCCAAACGGACTATGATAGTAGCTTCAAGCCCAGACTAGTGGTGTCCCCCCCGAAGGAATTTTCAAACTCAACTTCGACAAAGCATCAAAAAGAAGTCTGGGTCCATCCGGGTTCACAAATATCATCAGAAATTACAAGGGTGACATGCTAAGATTCATCATTGGTTACATTGGAGTGGAAGCGAATAATGCTGCGGAAATCGGAGGCTTAATTCATGGCATACAACTGGCTCGTTGATACAGCTGGATGCCACTTGTAATAGAGGGAGACTCGAAGGTGGTATTGGATATGGCCACTTGTATCCATAATGGAACACCTGGCCCCAAGGTGGAAAACTTCTAGAGACTCAAAAGTCGACTGGAGAGATTGGAGGAGATCCTATGTCCCGCGAAGGCTATCTCCTTTAGGCATGTTAGGTGAAATGGAAATAAGTTGGCGGACCTGCCGGCTAACTTTGGGACTAATACCAGCCGAAGTGTCAATGCTAACGCGTGGGAAGCATTAAGTGATGCAACTACCCAGGGCAAGTGTGAAGTATTAATCACGCTTGACATGTCACGAAGTGAGGCAAATGGAGAGAGAGGACAACATGCAGGCCAGTCTATGGCCATGTGATGCAGAGTAGATGTACCTACTTTGCGATGACACCAGGTGGGGGTGCATGTACGAAGAATAGAGAGAAATTAAGGGCAATAAATTAAGGACGTTTGTATTCATTACAGAAAGCATGACTGCTGGGAAGGTGATGAATATAGAGGGTGGCGGATCTGCCTCCAAACTAATGGAAAATCTTGGAAGGACTACGGAGCACGAGGGAACCTTAAGTACCTAGACCAGAGCAATCATGGCCAAATATGGAAACATTCTATATAAACAATGGAAGGTTGGACGAAAGCTTTGTGGTAACGAGGACTATTCTTGCATGCAATTTGCAGTTGTTATCTTGTTGTTTAAAGAGAGTGAGAGGAAAAACATGGAGAATAAGCGAGATGGGGAAGGTGAGGGTATGGAGAAACACCGAAGAATCAAGTGGACGAGAGAGAAGAACCTTTTTGGCGAGGGCCGAAGGGTTACCCGTGCGTAGAGGAAAGCAAAGTGGGAGGCTTGTGTTTTCGATCTTGGGCTTCCATCGGAGGTCCAATGAGAATTGAAGGTTGTCGGATAACAGCTCTGGCAAGAGCTTGATGAGGACACCCTACACTCTGAAAGTCCGAAGATGGAATATTGGGTCATGGACCTGGGAAACAACGCGACTGACTTAAGCATCTGTGAGCGAACTGTAGCTCTCTTTTGGGTGATGAAAAATCTGATGGGTCATGTTATGTGGGAGCGCATGAAGAAGGAAGAAGGCGATGATGTCCTGGTCCAGTGCTGGAAAGACCACCACGCGGGAGCTAGGGAGATGCACCAGAAAATCGACGCTATTATGGTCTTGTTAAGCATTTGTCAACCTATGATTCCCTTGTCTGCGACGAGCGCTCCTGCGACTGCCATGTGGTCTTCTTTTGGCTGATCTCAGGGAAGTTTTCCTGACATCCCGTATATCTTACTGTGAAGAATGGAGTGTAAGGGTCTGGTTTTGTTATGGTTTGAATTATGTAATGGGTTATGGGGGTATAAAATAGTAAGAATGCAGTTTATTTGTTGTATTTATGATAGTTTGGATAGTGTTAATACTGAAATATCTAAGGAAAGCTGGTTTGGAGGGTATGCATGGGAATTCCTTTTTGTAAGAAACTCAATGTATAGGCAAGTCTAGTTTGGGACTGTTTTTGGTCAGACCAAAGGCAGAAGGATAGCAGGGTTTTGGCTTATAAGGGCCAAGCTGTTAAAGGCCAATTTTGTTGTGATGTAATTCCTCTTTTATATAATATAAAAATTCTTACTTACAAAAAAAAACTAAAAAGGAGCCATTACTATCAAATTGCCCATTATCTAGGCCATTCACTAGACCAAACAAAAACACAAACAAACTATGAAAACCAAGCACATATGAGGTATCGAATTCGATCACTATCCACCAAGGATGATCTTCCTATTGAATGTCGACAAACCATACTATCCATGAGGCTTATCTTGCCAAGCATCCTGTTGCGAAGTAGGTTTCTCTTCACTATACCTCATTGGTTGATGCTCCATCATGTCCTTCATCAATGCATCTAGATTGTGCAATACCCTTCACAAAGAGTTATCCACCTACCAAGATTACTTCTCATGCAACTTACTAACGACATCCTTGAGATGAAATGAAATCAACATCTTTTACTCAAAATTCACTTGTCTTTGGTTAGCACATCCTCCTTTTCTTGAACATATTTTCTAGATTGTGTAGAGCATGGAGGATATGCTAAATAGAGGCTTCGCTTCTTGTTATTCTATATCAAGACTCCGAATCTTGAGATCCCATCCCTTCATGAAATTATCAAAACATTCTTGCGTGAAAAGGGGATTGGTGGTTTGGAAATGCATCCCCTTTGTGTGAAAAGGGGATTGGTGGTTTGGAAATGCATCCCCCTTGCATGAAAAGGGGATTGGTGGTTTGGATATTTCTTGGGATGAAACTTGCTTCTTGGAAATCACTTGTCTATGTGATGGAGTTTTTGCCACATGCTATCGCCCCATACTTCTTTGATACTTAGAGATCCTATGACTTGAAAGAGATAGTGAAGTTGAAGATATATGCTTTGCATGGTAATTAAGGTGATGACGAGAGGGAAATTGCTTAGCCAACATATCATACTCCATGTCTAGATAAATCTATCGCATCCTAGGAGATAAAAGAGATAGTGAAGTTGAAGGCATATGCCCTGCATTGAATGAGGCGATGATTAGAGGGAATGTACTTAGCCAACATACCATACTCTGTGTCTAGATAAATCTTCAATATCATCCAACATGGTTTGAAATAAAAAAGATTAGGAAGTACATTACTTAAGAGCTCAACATTGAGAATTAAAAGAGATAAAGTCAATGCCAATGGCTTAGAGATTGAGGTCAATGAAATATGGGAAGGGTAGACCACCAAGGCACCCATAGGAGATCTAGAACACGATTTATTTCTTGTTTCCATCCTTCTAATTCTTTTATTGAGGAGGCAATGAACTCAATTGTGTCTTCTCATATGGAGGTTGCAATGCTTTCTGTCAGGATATTCCTATACTCCATCCTAGTCCTCCTAGCTTTTCTGTCTTTTTCATCTTCAGTCATGCATGCAAAATTAGGGTTTGCATGCATTCTAGTCATCAACACCAGCACCTAGCCCTCAGCAAACTAGCCCTCGAAACTTCTTTCAGATCAGTCTCAGATCTCCTAGAGCTTAGTGTGCCCTCCTTTCACCTACTGCATGAGAAGGGCGCCTTTCTTCACCTACCAGTCCAGTTTAGTTCAGTTATCTTCAGTTCTTTCCTTGATTTAAGGATTAACTGACTCCTAACTGACCTTACCACTCCGATGGACCTCTAGTGTGACTAGACAGCCTGTTCTGACTCCAGTTAGCTCCATCTGTGCCCTCCACTGAGCCTCCTTCACTACATTAATGCTTCCATGTACTAGTTACACCAACCACACTTAGTTAGACTTAGTTTGACTCCCGGTTGACCATTACTTGTGCATTGATGACTTCACTGATGAGAAGGTGGACTCCCAGTTAGGCATTGATGACTCTCCACTGATTATGGATCTGTGCATGAAGGCCAATTCGAATTCAACCTAGTGAATTCGAATCCTCATACTCAGCATTGTATATTTACCAGTTTATTATTTTGTTAATAGCAACATGTGTAATTATTCTGCCTCAATCAGAGTTTCTTTGGATCTAAGTTCTATTGCTTGTCTCTTCTTCTATTATTCATAAATTCTTTCATTGTGAGGTTTACATCATCTCTTTGGATCTTATGTGGAAAATTTCACATGGTATCAAAGCCATTTGAGAGCATATTCTACCTCCATTCTTGAGATTTTTTTGCAGGTATTTTGAAGTTCCAGCAGTTGCAGCAGCAGATTCAACAGTTTCTATTTGCACTTGTTCCAGCAGTCAAAGATGAGCATTTCGAATGCTTCTTCTTCTTCTTCTTCTCTTTCTCCCATGATTCTCACTCCCTTCAATTATTTCGAATGGAAGAGTGAGATGAAGATTCACTTGATGCACAAAGGGCTTGAAAGATTGGTTTATGAAAGAGATGCCACACCACATATAGCTAGAGAAAGAATCCAGCATCTAAACAAATTGGATGAAGCTTTTGGATTCATATGCCTTCATATGTCCAAAGATCTATTGTTCCATGCTGAATGATTGAAGTCTCCAAAAGAGTTATGTACCAAATTGGAGAGCCTTTTTGGCAAACAAGATGGGTTAAGAGGCTACATTCTTGAAAATGAATTGGTTGCCCTACAACCTAGCAATTTTGAGAGCATTCAAACATTCTTCTCAAAGTTTAAAAGTTTGATTGTACAATGCAAGCATTGTGGCATCACTAAGAGTGATGAGCAATTGGTACTTTCCATTTTGAGAAAACTTGGATCTCAATTTTCTGTCTTTGTATCTACTTTCTACTCTGGGCGAATGTCAATCCTTGGATGGAAGTTTCCTACCTTAGAAGCCTTCACTCAAGCCCTCATTCAAGAAGAGGACAAACTGTTTCAAATGGATGCCATCAAAACCTCCAAAGATCTAGCTCTTTTAGCTAGTGAAGCAAGTGGAGCGAATGCAAAGGGGAGGCAAAAAGACAAAGGAAAGAAACCTTCAAGATCCAAGAATGACAAACAAAAGAGACCAAATTGTACCTACTGCAAGAGAGGAAACCATCCTGAAAGTGCTTGCATGCACAAGAAGATTGATCTTCTAACCAAGCTTCTTGAACAAAACCAAATTGTTGTTCCAAAAGAAGCAAAGATGTATGATTCTGGAAATGGATCTGATGATTGTCATGCATTGATGGCTGGTTTTTCAAAGACAAAATCCCTCCTCATAGATTCTGGAGCCTCCAACCACATGATTGCATCTGAAGAATCCTTCTCCTCTTTGGATCTCCAAGATGGGCCTACCATTCACATGGGAGACAACTCTCAGATTTCTGCCAAAGGATTGGGAACAGTTCATATGGAGCATGGTAAGTTCAAAAATGTCTTATTTGTTCCTTCTCTTATAGCTAATTTGTTGTCAGTTTATCAAATGACTCATACAGGATCACCAAAACAAGTAATTTTTGGTCCAAACACAGTAGAGATTACAGAAATCTCCACTAGAAAGGTTATAGCAAATGGGATTGATAATCATGCCTCAAAAGCATATGAGTTTTCACACTTCATGCCTTTCTCTCCGACTATTCCTTCAGATTCTGATGAAGATCATAGTGACGACTCTTCTTCTAATAAAGAAGAAGATCAAGATTTTGATGTTGAGATCATGGTTCAAGAAGATTCAGATCCAGAACCAACACCTATTCTCAGTCCAGATTCAAGGTCAATATGGGCTCACACAAACCTTGCTACTACTGAGAACACAGTTGATGACTTATATGATCACAGAACTACTAGACTTCAGCATCATGCCAACCTTGCATTATGCCATCCACCTCTCCATGAGAGACGCAACATGATGATGGGGTTCTCTCTTCCATCTTTTGGGAAGACTCCTCATGTTCCATTCGCTCCAGATATAGAAAGAGTTACTGAAAGACTTGCTTCATCCTCCACACAGTGGGAGACCTTCCTACAGGGGATCAGCTTGCCAAGTCTTTTGCAAAAGTTTTCACTGATGAAAGCTTCTTTCTTTTCTGCATAGTATGATGGTTCTTTGAGTTATTTATTGTTCTTTTGAGGGGGGGTATTTTTCCCATGAGGTTTTCCCCATTTCCTCAGTTTGTGGACAGTTCTTTATTTTTTTATCATTTCATTGATTGTATGGGTGACCTTTGGTCCTAGTTACCAGGGCCCAGGATGGATTAAGGGGGGTGTTAGGATATTCCTATACTCCATCCTAGTCCTCCTAGCTTTTCTGTCTTTTTCATCTTCAGTCATGCATGCAAAATTAGGGTTTGCATGCATTCTAGTCATCAGCACCAACACCTAGCCCTCAGCAAACTAGCCCCCGGAGCTTCTTTCAGATCAGTCTCAGCTCTCCTAGAGCTTAGTACGCCCTCCTTTCACCTACTGCATGAGAAGGGCGCCTTTCTTCACCTACCAGTCTAGTTTAGTTCAGTTATCTTCAGTTCTTTCCTTGATTTAAGGATTAACTGACTCCTAACTGACCTTACCACTCCGATGGACCTCCATTGTGACTAGACAGCCTGTTCTAACTCCAGTTAGCTCCATCTGCGCCCTCCACTGATCCTCCTTCACTACATTAGTGCTTCCATGTACCAGTTACACCAACCACACTCAGTTAGACTTAGTTTGACTCCCGGTTGACCATTACTTGTGCATTGATGACTTCACTAATGAGAAGGTGGACTCCTAGTTAGGCATTGATGACTCTCCGCTGATTATGGATTTGTGCATGAAGGCCAATTCGAATTCAACCTAGTGAATTCGAATCCTCATACTCAGCATTGTATATTTACCAGTTTATTATTCTGCCTCAATCAAAGTTTCTTTGGATCGAAGTTCTATTGCTTGTCTCTTCTTCTATTATTCCTAAATTATTTCATTGTGAGGTTTACATCATCTCTTTGGATCTTATGTGGGCAATTTCACACTTTCTAACTAATCAATGCTTTCTAACTAATCAACAATTTCATTGAGAGCCCTTTTAACATGAAAGAACTTATACTTTTCCCAATGTTCTAATGCTTCCTTAATCCAAGAGAGGTTACTTTCAATTCTGACCATGAATGGTTACAAGTCTTACCATAAGTTTATGTATTATTAGCTTTGACTCACCCTAAAATATAATATGCATATAACTTAATCTTAAGTGCTCTTTTATTCCACATATCAATGTTGCCGAGTTCAATTCATTGTCTATTTTTTTTCCTAGATATTGGTAGATAATCCCAACCATGTTACATTCATGGTCCCTAAATTCACCTCTAGCATTAACCAGGGTTGGATTTCCTCTGGAGGTCCCATCAAAGTTGTGCTCAATCCATCCCTTGGGGAAGGGGTCCACTATTGTTGACTATTCAATCAATTGCCCAAGTATTGTCCTTTACATAACCACTTTTCAATAGAAGGTCGCAGGCTTTGAGAAGTCCAACCTCTTCTTATAGGACATCTTCATTACCATTCTCTTTTATTTTACTGTTTCCAAAATTACTCTCTTGATTCCACTTCAAATATGTTTAGGCTGTTTATATTTTTCTTCAAAAACTCTTTTGTTCCTAGCCTTGCATGAGAAATATAAAATAAAACAACTAAGGGACCATACCATTTTAGGCCATATATTTACATAAGAATTTTGACCATTATCTTGTGGTTTCTTCAACTGATGGTTGAAGAGGAACTAGATGACCATTAAATTGAGTCCAAAGATCCAAAAGTTGCTTGTCCACAATACAATGTATAAAAAACATTGTTCAAGTCTTCTCCTTTTGTGAGAAATCTATTGCATCTTGATGGACCCTCCACCTCTCTTTTCCTCAGTGTTACCTATAAAAAGCAATTTTCTTATTGCAATGAACCATACACAAGTTGCCAACTTTGACCATGTTGAGCAGTCCATAATCTCCTCCATATATGATATTTTTGGATATCTTCATCTTTGAATAGGCTGTGTATATCCCTCTTGATCATTGTAGTTTACTTTTCCTTTATGGTTCCAAAATAATTCATCCTCCTCTCTCTTTGAAAGAATTTTCCTCTCCTTTGAGTGTCCTTCGAATGGTTCTTCTCTTGATCATTGTAGTTTACTTTTCCTTTATGGTTCCAAAACAATTCATCCTCCCCTCTCTTTGAAAGAATTTTCCTCTCCTTTGAGTGTCCTTCGAATGGTTCTTTCTTCCTCATTTAGGAAGAATATGGGTCAATCTTCTAAGTTTTTCCAAACCTTTTTTTTAAAGGAATTGTCTCCCAATGGTCTTTAACTTTTATCCAATCTCATTAAAGAATTTGTACCTAACTCTATGAAGAGGATGGATATTCTCAAAGGATTAGAAACCATTCCAAGCATTATTCCAAAGGTGTGTAGAGCTGCAACCATGGATATCCTATAACATACATTTATTGATCACTTTTTTGCTCTTGATTAAGTTGTTCCATATACTTAGCCCTATAGGAAAGAGTCTTTCTTAACTATAGCTTTCTTGAAGTTCCACTTCCTCATTTCCCATGTACTTTTCTTTTTGGATTTGTCTCCATAAGTTGTTTTGGTTGTCATATACCCAGTGGACTTCCTTGGATGGCAGGGCACCAATATATCATAAAATTATAGCTTTCTTGAAGTTCCACTTCCTCATTTCCCATGTACTTTTCTTTTTGGATTTGTCTCCATAAGTTGTTTGGTTGTCATATACCCAGTCGACTTTCTTGGATGGCAGGGCACCAATACATCATAATTTACACTAAAAATCTTTGAAATTGAAACTCTTATCTATTTTATGAATATCATCTTCAATTTCATCGCCTTCAATGCACCATATGACCAAGCCAATTTTGAGATGTTAACCAACGACAAAAGACTAATGTCGAGGTACTCAATCTTCCACAATGTGTATGTGTTTTCATAAATGCTTTTGAATCAATTGCGTGTGTTTATATGGTCAACGTTTCAAAACCCATCTTCTTGGTCCATCAATAATTTTATGGTCTTCAAGGATTTGCAAGAAATACGTCCATAAATATATGTTGCAAAATTTGTGATGTCACTTCTACTTAGCTTCTAGATTCTTCCACAATGTGTATGTATTTTCATAAATGCTTTTGAATCAATTGCGTGTGTTTATATGGTCAACATTTCAAAACCCATCTTCTTGGTCCATCAATAATTTTATGGTCTTCAAGGATTTGCAAGAAATACGTCCATAAATATATGTTGCGAAATTTGTGATGTCACTTCTACTTAGCTTCTAGATTCTTATGCCTATTGGTGTCAATAATCCACATTGTGATATATTTGAATTTTGTTCTTTGAGGTGGTGGTTGATGGGTCTCCATGTTTTACTTATTTTCAATATGTCTATGAAGGAACCACTTGCATTGCTTGAACTAAGCAATTAAACACATTGTATAGAAATCATTACCATGCGTCTCTTTAAAATATGAAATACAAGATGGAAGGCAAAATATATATCCATAGGAATTTTAGAACAAGTAGAGTTTTAGAGATTGGAAATCCAGATATGTAATGTCACAAAACTTGATCTATCTAAGGTCATATTTTCCTTCCTGGGATTCAGTTTTGATACAATTGGCAAACATTGGATTCATATAACCATGACTGATTCAGTTTTGATACAATTGGCAAACATTGGGTTCATATAACCATAACTGATTCAGTTTTGATACAATTGGCAAACATTGAGTTCATATAACCATGACTGATCTCTACTTTTAGGAAATCTTTCAAATGTTTTTTATAGGCCTTCCTGATAAAATCCAAACAAGTTTTGTATAATTCGCTAAGAATTTCAGTTGATCCAAATAAAGATTTCATTTGGCTTTGCTAATTTCCAAAGTTTCATTTAAAAGATGATCTCTCTTCTTCAAATGATATAATTTCTTGAAAGATGTCTCCACTTTGAGTTAGGGAGAGGGGCTGATCATAGGTAGAGATGTATTCAGTGGCATATTTGTAACCATCGAGGCTTTATAAATGTTCTTGAATTAGATAATTGCATATTTTTCATTGCATCTAGCTCCTTTGAGATTATATTACTATTTTTCTTGAGGCATGTAGAGGTGGACTAACGGGATTTTCACAATTCACCCACCTGCCATCTCCTTGAAGTGAATTTGTTGGATCCTTTAGGGGAGGGTGATTTAGAGTGTCACACATGTCACTGGGATCGATATGAACAAAATGGTAAACAATAGAATGTGACGATTGAATATTCATATTTGGTTGGTGCAGACCTCCCATGTCGCCTTGCGAACATGGGTGCCTGATAAACGTGGATTACAATTGATCCTTCAACTTTGCCAGCTCTGAAAACACTCGAGGACATTTTAATTCTAATTCTTTCTATTCTTTGTTTGGCCATGTCAAAGGAATATTGAGTTTGCATGACTGCCTTATCCCTTAAATTATTTTATTTGATTTATCATTCTCTCCGACTCTAATTCTTTTATTAGTTTATCATGTCCAGTTGACTTCTGTATTTTTTACACTTGCCACAAGGAAGATGGTACAAGGAGATTCTGTTGGCGCATTGCATGATCCATTGCACACATCCACATGGCAACATATGAATAACGTTAGCTAAATTAGCATCATGGAGTCCCAATCACATTTTCCAGGGCATAATACTGCATTGCTTATGGATGATAAAGCACTAGTACTGAATTAATATCAATTAAAGTCACCCATTGAAAAATAAACAAGAAAAAGAGAACTCTCGAGGGAAAAAAGAACAATTTGTACACATTTGTGAAAGAATCAACCCTTAAATCTCAGTGTAGAAAATATCTTCAAAATCGTATTATGATAGCCAAAAATCCCATTGATATTATAACTATCTAAAGATGAAGAGGAGAGGAAAGGCTTTCTTTCAAGCTGATGCTCAGATTTTACAGTGCTTGCACTCTAAAAGTCATACTGATAATAGAGCTTAAATCTCTCCCTTGCATATCCTAGATAGTCAAAATCAATTTCTGCCACATTTGCCTGCAAGTTCATCCAAGGAAATTATTATGTCATATTACAGATGATCAGGATGTAAATTAAAAGGGAGAATAAAATACCAACAAAGTTTAGCCGGTATGTCCCAAGCAAAACCAAGTTATAATAATAATTAAACTTTGCACCTTTCTAGTATGCCAGAAAACAATTGTACTGACTTTAAAATAAAAAGTGTACAAACTAACCATTATATGGCATAAGAGAAGTATCTCAAATCCAAATGATCGTCATTCTAAAGCTAATATGTCTACAGAAATAACATGGACCCAGTTGTTGATTCTGTCATCTAACATTTAGTGGACTACACATATCCCTATAGGAAGACAAAATCTCATATCCCTCTTATCAATACCTTCACATGAGAAGAAGAGATAATCACGTCATTGATTAGATTAATTCTGAGGATCCAAATTTATGTTCATCTTTCTCCAAAAGTGCTTATATGGAGATGATATAATTGGTTACAGTGATTTCTCAAAGTTTCCAATTTATTAGAACTAAGTTGGCATACGGATTGTACAACATGTCTTGACTCACATAAATCAATCACCTTCTTACCTCAAGCTATGTAGCACAATATTCTCTGAAATTAAACCCAGCCAATGGTAATCATCTTCCAAAAGATACCACACTTGGTTCATAAAGTGGTTGAAGCTTTGATTTAAAGAACAAACCTCACCCTCAATTTTTCTTACTAAAAGATCACTCTAAAGAATGCCAATTGTTACATTGTACTGGAAATATAGCAAGGTCCTTAATCATTGTATTGTAAATATAAGAAGTCCATCTTGTTGCATTGTGATATCATCCCAAAAGATGGACACAATTTTGTCTTCTCTTCTTGTCTTCTTGTAGTATCACATCGAAAGATGGTAGCTCCTTTCAATGGGATTTCACCATAAATGACTCTAATTGAGATATCCAACTTCCTCACATGTGATGGCCATAGTCATGAACAATGTTATCAGAACCAGACCGATCATCAAACTGGTCAAGCCCAAAAATCTGAACTAGACGGGAACTAGAAAAAAAAACGATCAACCAAAAAATACATAAAATATTCAAATTTTGAAAAGAAACATATATTCATGTGCATTCATATGAACCCAAACCATTATACACAAATATGCAAAGTTTCTCATGTATATAGCAAGGGTGCATATAACTAAAATAGCATCGAGTGCAATCCATATCTGACCCAAAATACATAAACAGAGAGGCTCTAAATGGCCTCTAGAGTTCAAAAAACTTCATGCTACAAGAAATAACTACACATCATCAAAATCATTGTCTATATTGGGATCCCATTCAATAGCACCCTGTGCCACCCTCCTCTTTTTAAAGCCCTTGCCTCTACCCTAAATCTCGAAGTTGATCCTCCAAGGACATTAATCAATACCCTACGATTTTGATGAAACTTCCTACTCCAAGACTTAAAATAAGGTAGAAAAAGCTTCCCATGCTTAATAAGTGATTTTGCTTGAGTGAAAAGTACATTTTTATTAAGGTCATGATGGAGGAGCTTAACATTTAGCACCACCAACATCAAGGTACATAGAGGGGTTGATGTGCTTGATTAAATACCAATCCCATATCATCATACATGATAGAATCCAGTGGAAACATTGTAATCCTAAAATCCTGAAAAATGTTAAGTTTGTTGAATTCTGAATGGGATCTAAAACTCTACTTTTTAATGCGGATGTGTAATTTTGCATTAAAAGTGAATTAGGGTTCAGGAACCCTAAAAGACACCTAAGTGTTATAAAAGAGAGTCAAATGGTAAAGGTGAGATATATGAGACATTGCGAAAAGCAAAGTAGTTGAGAAGACAAGACAAAGAGAGGGGCGCATATTTGAGAGAGAGGGGCTCACTTCATCAGGAGGAGAGGGTGAATTCATCAGAGACTGAGATAGCTTCTGAGAGAGAGAATTCACCAGCAAAGATAAAGAGGGAGAATTGCAGAGAGGATGATTCAGCAGCAATGGTAGAGGGAGTGAATCCCATTCAGTCAGAAGGAATAGGGGGTGCAAATCCCAAGGAGTCTTTAGCAATGATCAGGCATGAAAGGTTGGGATTTTTGAGATAAGTCTGTGTGAATACTATATAAAAGATTTATGTATTTCTTCTGAAAGATAAGAAATAACTTCTACTCTCTCACTGGTTTTCCTGCAAGGGTTTTTCCAGGATCACATTGACCAAAAATCTCCGTGTCAATTATTTATGTGTGTATTGTTGATTTAAACGAGTAAAAGATCTCATGTGTTTCTTGTTATAAATAATTGTTTATGCTAATATATATTCTCCGGGGCAGCAAAATTGGGTTGGGCATTAAACATACTTTTTATTGAGACTTGAAACCGGGTTGGGGCCTGAGATTTCAGAGCATTGAAATAAACTTACACCAAATGTGCTAGATATGAAGTTAAAAACATAAAAAAAATTAAGTACTGAAAGATAAATAAGCACAAGTACTTAAAAGAAACTAGATCTAATAAAGAAAGGCTTGAAAACACTAGATCTAGTTAATAAAAGCATGCTTAGTAAACTAGCATTAGATCTTCTAAAAAAGGACTGATTAGCTAAGGATGCAAGATCGTAACCAAAGAAAATTTTGATTTTAAAGATGAAGGAAAGAGAGAAGAAAGGAGCTTTGAAGTTTGGGAACTTTTGGGCCGTGGACTCTGTTGGTGGAGAGTGGAGGTACTATGCTCCTTGGAAGTGCTTGAAAGATGGAAGAGTCTTACTCAATCGGACACTCCTTCAAATTAGATACCTGCATCCACTTAGAAATCCTTGCACAAAAAAAAGATGGTTAAACAAGAGTGTTGTCGATAGCAGAAACTTGGAAAACATGCAATTTCTACCCAAAATACATGTGAACTATGAGATCTACCACAAGCAAACAGTAAGAGCATGAATTGAGCTAGAACAATCTCTTACCCTATTGGGAGATAGCTCCCTTTGCATGCCCACAACTAACCAAAAATGCACAAAGAAAACAAGCAAATACCGGTTACCTCATAAGTAAAGCAATTTTCATCCACACACATTGAGCCATACACCACAGGTTTGCCTCCAAAGCCTTCTTTATTCCAAATGATATTACAAATTATAAGTACAAAGCTTGAGCAGGCTTTTGGTCCTCTGACCATGATAAAAATGGAGCAAGGCGTCTGCTTAAATAGAAAAACAGGAGAGGGGGGGGGGGGCGCATTAGCCAACTAAAGATGAGAGGGCGAGTTGCAAAGATAAATGAGGGATTGATTGTGAGTTAACTCAAGAGATAGGCGCCACCTCTCATGAGGTAGGCGCCCACTCTCTTGGGATTGCAATCTCTCAAATCCTATTGCACCACCCAGAGAAATGCACCCTCCTTTCAAGAGATGTGCACCCCTTCATTGGAGTTAACTCGCCCAAGCTTACATATGATGCCAATCGCCAGGGTTTGTCTTCAATCCTTCTCCGATTTGATTGCCAATCTATTTTCCACCACTTCGGTCTGACTGAAATATGTCAAGGACAAGTTTCCTTGAATCATGGGTGTTGAAATATTGTAACTTCAAAGAATATTCTATTTGTACTTTATTATTATTCATCCGGAGATGTTTTATTCCTCCGTTGGGATGTTATTATTATGTAAAGTCATTGAGGTAAATCCTCCCATGTAAGTCGGGGCAATAGATCCCCTAAGAGTCATTTGTAATGGGGTGTTTAAGTCCCCTAGAGGGGTCGGCCCAGTCAGCAAGAGAATAAACTATTGAGGTCGACCTGTCAAGTGTAAAAGTCAAGTGAATGTAAAGTATAAATAGAGAAGGTGTGTCCCTCATTTGAACACACACTCACTTGTAAAACTCGCATAGGAGAGAGAGAGATCTACAAAGGAGGAGAAGGAGCTCTTGTTTGGGGATTACATCTTTGTACTTGTTGATCATCTATATTGAGGAAGTTTTGCTGGGTTTTCTACCCCATGAGGGTTTCCCAGAATAAATCTATCTCTTGTGTTTATGTTGTGCTTGTTATTCTTTCAGTGATCCTGTATATGCTATTTTTGTGAAATTGAATTGAATACTGATGTTATCTATCTTAGCATATTGAATCTTAACAATGGGTGCTGAGAGAAAATCAATTTTAGTGATAAATAATCACTAATTTTTTCTCAACAGTGGGTTTAGGGGTTAAGTGGGTACTCTGGGTCAGAAAACGAGCACCCCCATGGCAAATTTGATCCTCTAATTGTTGGAATCGATTTAATACTAAGTGGGGGAAGGAGGCTACAACCTCCTGGTCCTTGCCCCATCCTGTTGCCCAGATATCCAAAATAATATTCAGCAGTACTGAACTTCCAACTCACACACACTTCTAATCTTCTGATGTGCGCACTCTCTATATGCAGTCGTATAGTTGTCACTTCCCTACATACCTCACTTGACTTCTCATTCCACTCAATTCTTCACTTCTGTTGATGACTCACTTCATATGTCGTGTGCTACTTCATCTCCTGCAGTTTGCGCCAAGGTTCACTGTGTCGTTCTGCTTCTGCGCAACTGCACTAACCAACTAATATTGTGCTTCAATTGATAGCTTGTTGTTTTGAAATTACACACCAGTATCAGATTGGAACTTTGCACTAACTTAGATGTGTTTGTTCTGTTTAAGTGCAACAATCTTGTTATCACACAACTTGTAGTTGCCCCTAGTGGTATCCCATCCGGGACGGTAGAGGAGATGGACAACTAAAGAGGTGACCCAAGAGATGCCTGGTTCCCAATGCAAGGCGGGAGTCATGTCAACCGAGGCACTCTTCACTTTAGATCTAGATGAGTCAAGACCTAGGGGGAGACCCTATAACCAATCAAAGATGATTGGACCCAAACAAAGGTTCCTAGGGATGAGTAAATGGTGAAGTTACGGAAACCAATGCAAGGTAAAGTGGACCTAGAAATTAAAGTATGGTTGAAGATGGTTTGAGAGATGATTAGTGTTTCAACCAATGTGTGATTTAGGCCACATGATTAGTTATAATGACAAGATCTATTACCCTGTGTTACACAAGTGGGTCCTACTTTCTTGGGATATGTGAAATGGCTTGATGTGGACCCACAAGGTGAAATTAAGGGATGCAATTGGCACTAGAGGACATGTAATGAGTAGATCTATGGATCTAAGTTGAAATTAGGAGTACCCATTCACTGTATCTAAGGTTTGACACAATTCCCAAGGAGTGCGACTTGCCCAAGGAGGACTAGTGCCTTGTTGGTTGGGTTAATGGAGTCAAAAGATATGTCAAAATGTAGATCAAGACACCTAGAGGTCAAGTCAAGTGGGCTAATTGAGATAGAGTGGTTGGATCTTGCTAGATCTAGGATTTCATGAAATGACCCAAGTGGACCAAAATCCTTAAAACAAGGAATGCTACCCCCAAGGCAGATCGTCACAAAATGATACTCTAGATATAGGTTTCAAGGTATGCCCGTTCCAAATCTACTGAAATCTCAACTACCCAGGTCCTAGAAGTGGGCAAACTCAGTCACCCAAGGAAGTGCGACCTTGCTCAAGGAGGGCTAAAAGGTGGATAAGGTGTGTCAAATCAAGTCCAATGGCCACCCAATTGTAGATCCAAGTAGTTTAGGCAATGATCTATGTGGATCTAGAAAATCAAGTCAATCCAAGGGTTAGATCTTACTAGATCTGAGTTTTAAGGTGCCAAGTAGTTCAAAAGGGGGTTTTAATCCCTTAAAATGTGGAATGATGCCCACAAGGTAGAAATCACCCAAGTAAAAGTCTAGGGGTAGGTTATCAAGTGTGTAGATTGCAAACCAAGTGGAATCTCACCTACCCACATGCTAGATCTAACCCAACAAGCCTCTCCAAGGAAGTGCGATTTGGTTCAAGAGGGCTATATTGCCTTGAAAAGTGTGTTAATTTTAACCCAATCACCACCAAACTATAGATCTAACTAAGGGTGGATGCTATAGAGGTGGGTTCTTAAGATCTTTTCAAAAACAAGGCTAGATCTAAGTAGATTTAAGAAAAACCAAAATTGGGGTTTTGATTAATTAGGGTTTGTGACCAATGAAGAGAGAATGGATGGAAAGAGGCACATACCTTGGAGATCTTACATCAATTGCTTGTGGCCACCTTGCAAATTGATAGCATTCTCCTATGTGTATATTCAAGAGTGAGATCCAAGAACTCCAACCAAAACATCCTCCTCCAAGATAGCGAAATCGTCCTCCTCCTACAAGACAAGATCAAAGAAACAAGTCAAGTAAGATGATTATGAAAATGATAGAAAGATGTAATAGAAAGCATCAACTATGTCACGAAGATACAATAATGATACTCCCTGTCACAAGATCAACCCAAGAGAGAATATGTGGATCCCTCCAACAATAACCCTCAAGAAATCGCCTTCCTCTCCACCAATTCAACTTTCCTGCAAGAAAACTAGTAGAAGCACCAAAATCCACAATGATACATAGAAGAGATACTATATACTCAAGATGCAAGAGAATCCACAAGACAAGAGAGATATGCTCCATAAAGAAGTGTTCTATTCCAATATTCCAGAGCTCCAAAGGTGAGCTATACAATAGGGGGTCTCCTCCTTATATAGGATAATAAAGACCAAAACCCTATACCACTTTACAATACTACATCAAATGAGTGGTTGAGATTAAAAGATCTCATCACATGATCAATGGCTAATAATGAATCATAACAATATATCACATGGATCACCCAATATAATGATGACGCCCTAACTAAATGGTACAAGGTGAAGATGACGTCATCCACTAGAGGGGTAAAAGTACAAAATCCACCTCATAATGACTAGGACATAACATAAGAAGCACATGGTGTGGCTAGGAGGCATCAAGCCTTACTAGCTCATCCCCAAGGCACAATAAAATAATAAAATATGTCCAAGATAATATAAATGATCAAATCTGTGACAGACAAGCAGTAAAAGACCTCCTGTGATTGCTGTGGGCCTACCCACATGGTGAAAACTGGCTGGAAGATAGTGGGATCACCCTTGAAGACCTCTATGAAAACCAAGTGCCAAAACCTTGCCTCAATTGCCCAAATCGAATTCCTCAGTGACCACTTTATCCCATTTTTTAACTGCCTCGGTAACTGTGAAAGTGCCAAAACTGCCTCCTAGGGCATCTGCACTGTCCAACTGAGCCCACCAGGCTCTCCAGAAGGGGGGTAAATGGTAAAAACAAGTGGCTGGACCACCCCCTCCTCATACAGCGCCCTAGGTGAACTGGCCTCTCATGGCCCCTGCTGCTCAGGCTGGGAAATCAGCCCCAAATCTGGTCAACAAGTGTAAAACTGCATCAATCACTGTCAGAAGTGCCCGGAACCCAGAACTGAAAGATAAGTGTCTCATTGGATCCAGAAGACCCAAATCCACTAGGAATGTGTACTCATACACCATGGGTTGCCTTCATGGGCCAACTGTAGGGTCCACCATATATGGACAGTGCATAATCTGATGATCTGAAATAATAATAAAATCTGTTGAACTGCATCAATCATCATCTGAACCATATGTCCATCATATGGCATCATCATCAAGTATGTGGGACCATCAATCATCATCAATAGGTATAGATATATGGTCCACATCATCACGGATCCCAATAATATACAACCAAGGATAAATCACATCAGTAGACTAAGACATGCTTCTCTAATCATTGTCACAACCAAGCTCAAAGTATAACATCCATTCAGTGGCATTAATCAAGTTAGCATATTCCTTTGTTATATAAAATTACTTGCACAATAGTTCAAATGACAAACTCACCCATTGGACATGGTCAAACTGCTAGTGAAGGATGAAGGCTAGGAACAAGGTTGGGCCAAGGGGTTGACTTGTCTAACTTAACTCAAAAATACTTTGGACTGGGAGAAGGGGGAAGCTACAAACTCTGTGCTGGACAAAATAACACGGGGAATGGCTGTGCCTCACAAATGGATAAGTTGTTTAGATAGTGCTTATTCAACTTAGGCATCATGTCTACATCAAGTTGATCCAGGTTCATTAGGATCATTCAATTTCATTTCATGGCCTTTTTGGCCTACATAACCCTTCGGATCTCAAGTGTGCTGATAAGCACAACTAGTTGCAGCTTGCATCCAGGGCATGTTTTCATTTACATATAAGGTCAGCAATTGTTTAGATATAGCTTTTAAGAACCATTGCTTTTTGGACCTTTCTTATACTCTTCAAGGAGTATTTTTAGCTGTTCATCGCTCTTGCCCTTTTTAGTTTCCATGGGCGAATTTATAAGTTTCCATAAGTAGAACATGAGCTTTCAGTTTTAGCCAACAACATCTCAAGTGACTAGGGGGAGTTCGAGCCAATGCCAAACATCGGGATAACCGACCAGAATGATTTAGGCCTACAATCCAACTCACCAACGGCAAGTTTTGTCACCAATTTAGAGCCGAGACACTGAACATACAGGGATGCGGTCCAAACACAGAGGTGGAAAAATGGGAAGTCCTCAGTATCAGAAAGTCAAATGAGACAGGTCAAGGTTTAAAGTCAAATAGGAAAGTCATGTATGGATGGAGTCAAGTGAATATGGAGCCTACACTAGCAGACAACTGGTGTCAGGAAAGACCATATCTATGTAAGGTGGAAAACCAGTGTGTTTTGTTAAATGTCCTAAATGTGCAAGCAATTGTCCATTTTATGATTTATAGTTCATTTTAAACAGTTTGCCACATCAGGAATAATATACCAAGCAGATGCTGTGAACATGACTAAATCAACAAGATAATAATCCACAGTCAATGATAAAATATCAATAGATCATACAACATCATCATAGTAATAAACATCATATACCATCTGAAACACTGCTGCAATACATATTTAAGCACTGAACTGAAACTATATGGGATAAAGGGTCACATCGGTCATCAAATCTAAACTCTCAAGGCTCAGCCTTGACACAAGGTCTAACATAAGTCTGAATAATACACTACTCTGATCATGAGTGATCACAAAATATACAATCATCATAGCCATGCTCTGAACAATGGAAGCTCTAGAATGTGCAGATATCTGCTAAACAAGAATAGTAGCCCTGCTACTATGGTGTGATAACAAGTCTTTCATACAATTTGCGACCTGTTGTGCATCATATGATTCGTCCTTTTGGTTTAACGCACTTGCTTCAGATCATCCTCATCATGACCCGCATACTAGATTCTGTTGTTGTTATGTCATCGTGCATCTGATGGACCTCTCTATTTAGCACACTTCACGTTAACATTCATGCATCAGCCAACCTTCTGCGCATCTTCTAATATGCCTCAGTTTTGTCTCTGCGCTTCTTTCTTTAACACACATGTGGTTGTCTGCGATACACTCACTCAGTCCTCACGCACTTGCACATACTCACCATTCTATCTTTCTATCTTTGTGCAACCGTCACAGATCTACAGCATCATTCCGTGCACCATCAGTTGTATCATTCTTCTGCATGTGCGCACTTGGTTCCTCGCTAGATCATTCTATTCTGTGCCTTGAGCCCATGATGCCCCGAATATAAATCTGTATTGTCCACTTGAAGCTCTATAGCCTTGCCATCAAGCTTACTACAAATCTCCAACTTGCATCTCTATTTATACATGTCCTGCATGGATTGTATGTCCACAAGCTGGTTGTGGCATTCCTTCTTCCTTGCTTCACGGATTATGCATCTGCCACATGTCATGTTCTGCGCCGCTGATGTGTCATTTCTTTGTGGGTTATGTGCATACATGGTCCTCGACTTAGTGGGACTTTCACCCTTGCGGAACCATTACTTGTGGGTCTTGTGCACTTGATCTATCAATGCTTTGCGGAACTTGCGCATACATTATCTTTGACTTGGTGGGACTTTGACCCTTGTGGTACCATCACTTGTGGGACTTGCGCACTTGCTGTGTCTTCGACTGTGGAATTTGCGCATTTGCTGACATCAACTGCTACACCCTTCTTGAAACTTGTGCGCCCTTTATCAACTGAAAGCTTCTTTTAATTGGTGATGACTTGCATGCTTTCAGGACTTGCATAACTACTCAACCATCTCTTGTTTCATGCTTTTAGTGCACACTCTTGAGTTGCTTGCGCACTCTTGAATCTTCTCTTGAGTTGCTTGCACAAACTAGACTTTATCCCATGTATTATTTGGCTTGCTTGTGCATTCTTCTACCTTCTGTCCAACCAACCCTTTGGCTTATACCTTGAAGGACTATGACTAGATGGACTTGTGACCTGTTCAAGTACATGTGCCTTATGTGCTTCTTCAAAGTGGATACGCATGATGTACCCTTGGACACACTTCTTCATACTGGATGCAGCTTCTAGATATACTTCTTCACACTTGCATCCATATCCTTCACCATCTTGCTTGCGCATATACTTCTTCAATGTGGCCTTTCAGAACTTCTTCAAGCTGGCATGGGAATGTTGAAACCACTTAACTTTAATTGACATAAATGACTCAAACTGAATCTGTTGACATCCTCTTTGACATTAGTTGACATCAATGACAACCAAAGTTCAGCAATATCCCCCTTTGGCATTGATGTCAACACCTTATGAAGCTGTGCATAATCATCTTCTTGAACTTGTTTGCTTCATCTTTGCTTGTCGCATTACTCCCCCTGTGTATATGCTCCCCCTGAGTTCTTTGCTGGTTTGAATCCCTGACTTCTGTGCATTCTACAGCTGGTGTGTCTTCTGCTTTCTGTTACCTCTGCAAATATCACATGCTTTGTGATTCTTCATCTGTACTGTTGCATGCTTCATGGTTGGCTTCATGCTTCTTCTCTGTATCTTCTTCATGCCATTCCTTCAAAAATTTGTTTCACACTCTTCCACGTCTTCTTCATCATCTATCTTGTATGTCTTGCTTCAGATGCATTGTGTCTCGGCTTCATGCTTCTTCTTCTTCATTGTTGCATCCTATTGGCTGCATTCATCTTCACGAAATGTTCTTTTAGCTTCATGCTTTTCTCCCCCTTTGACATCAATGGTAAAGAGGTGCCATTACTTACGCAATTACGGGTTCATATTTACCTTTGTTTTGCGCAGGCCTTTGTTGCTCACAGGAGTGACTCCCCCTATCTTCATGCATCATTTCTTCTGCACCAATATCCTACAATATGCATATTGCTTTCATAATTATCTTTGATTGCTTTTTCTATATAGGAGCTATATTACTTCTGTACCTTGATCTCCTGTTCCTGTCACAACACTTCATCATTCTTTGCATAGTGATTCATGTAACCATCTTTTTGTGCCAACTACGCAGTGCCAAAATCCATCCTTTCTGTGTAAGATTGTCTCAACGGTAGCAATTACTGCGCTATCACTAGGCCTTGTCGCATTTACTGTCGTCGCATCCATTGCCATGACAACCAGAGATTTGGCACGTTTTTCATTTATCCGTCAACTCGGCATTAAAGCGAAAATGACTCACAGCTCGTGTGGAAACAATAACATGTCGCGATCATCCTTGAGCTTTTGGGGCAACATCATCTATCACATGGTGTAATGAATTGAATTTCCTCCTTTTTGTACTGTTTCCAAAATACATTAATTCTAGCGTTTAGTTTTGGCGACTCCACCACCTTCTTTGACTTGCGCGATATTGAATGCACATCACTTCAAATTAATTTCATGTGCACAAACAAGATTTATTCAATTCTATAAGAATTTTACGAGGATGCCTGGTTCATCACCTTTTCTACTTCTACCCTTCTGTGTCACATTGTTCCCTGCTTTCTTGCCTTTCTTGCCAATGGCTTCCTTCTACCAGAGAATGTGCAACTTGCCTTTCAGACACAACAATCTGAATTTATGCATCTGAGAGTTGACCTGGGATTTTGGCAACGCCAAATGGAGGAAACAAAGTTCCAACGTCAATACGTTTAGTCACAAGGGAATTGCAGTCACGCTAAATAATTGACTCAACTGAGTCGTCGGGTTGACAATTTGGAGCGTCGGCAACAGCAGATTTTGGATGAACTGTCCTTGCTTCGGCCTTAGCATACTGAACCACCATCGTCTAGAACTTTGCAACTTCTTCCTATGCGCCCTTCTTCAGAGTGTACTACACTGGAGCCGATGGACTTGGAGCTTCATCTTGCTCACTAGCCACACTCAGAACTTGACCTTGAACTGTGGTTGTAGATTACTTCTATAATTCAAATTTGCACAAACTCTTGTCTATGTTTTAGTAATGTTAATACATTTTGAACTGTGGTTGTAGATTACTTCTATAATTCAAATTTTATCGATTTTGTTTGTATACGCCTTTTGGCCTCGGGATGGAGTTTCTTCTGACATCTTCAATATAGAGGGCTTATGCAATTTTGTAAAAACTATGATTTTGAATGTAATACATATCATATCTTTTGCACAAACTCGTCTATGTTTTAGTAATGTTAATACATTTTCTCCATACAATTGTAACTCGGCAATTAACTACTTTTCACTTTATCTCATGCAAGAGCTTTTATGAAATAATCATTACTTAGTAATAAACTGAATGTATGTGCACAACTTCACTTTGCTTGGAACACTGAAGTTATTTTCTGCGACAATTTAATCTTAACACACATTTACTGCAATACTGATAAATACTACGACAGGCACCTTTAAACGCCTCCTTCACTAACATACTCCTCGAATTCTAAGATACATCGTGTTGAATTCAAGGGTCTCACCTGATCCTGTTGAGATCAGCAAGAGGAGCAACAATTGCTTGATGCTTTGGATGTTCCTGGATTGTCTGCTTCTTTTGCGGAGATTTCCTTACCCAAGTTTTCTTGTGCGCATTTCCATCTTGATTCAGTACTTGAGAATTTTCACTATGATTCCTTGGAGTGTGATTGCCTTTGCGCAATAAATATTCATCCGGACAATTTACTACTCTTCGACAGTACATAGCCTTATGTCCAAAACCATCACATGCATAGCATCTCACAGTTTGACAATATTTTGCAACATGACCAAAGCAATTGCATCTTGCGCACTTTATCCTATTGACCCTTCTTTGGTTAGTATATTGAAAAGAGTTGTAGTTGTTGAAGGAACCATCATACCTGAAGGACTTAACATGATTTGGGCAATGTTCTCTGTCGTAGACCTTCTTTAATACCTTTTCATAACCAAGACCTGATTTGTCTTCTGGTAATCTTTCATCATTCAGGATTTCGTTCAGGATTGATGTGTTGCTTTTGAATTTGTTCTTCACTTCATCTTCAACACTAGTCTTATTGCTTTCTTGATGTGCGCAATTCACTATGGGGTCTTGGACTTGTTTCTTTCTCTTCATCTCAACCAGCTTGTCTTCTAAGCAAGATATTTCTTTGTCCTTTGACTCAAGCTGACTTGTTAGCAACTTAGTCATCTGCGCTAATTCTTCCAAAGAAATTTTCAATGCAGATTTATCTTCCTCAAGCACTTTGACCTTGTCTTGTGCGCAAATCAGTTGTATCTCATAGTTGGTTACCTTTTCACGAACTTCTGCGTAAAGAGACTCTTGAAATGGCTTGTCCTGTTCTTCATACTTCAACAACTGTTCTTGCAAGAATTTATTCTTCTTTCTTGACTTCTTTAGTCCATCCAAGGCACTAATCAATTCACCTTCCCAGGCAATGTCTGCAACATCTTCTTCTTCTTCAGATTGATTATCAGTATTTACCTCTGCAACAGGCTTTGGAGATGTAACTGGCTTTGGAGGTGCTTTGAACAATCCACTAAAGAAGTATTTGTCTAGTGATAATAGTTTGCTTTGCGCAACTAGAGTATTCTTTGAATTGTTCTTCTTCTTTTCATCTCTACTTTCTTCTTCCACAAAGGCCATGAAAAGTACTTATTTTGGTTCTTCGTCGCAGTCGCTTCCCTCAGATACATTATTGTCTTCCTCAGTGTACATAGTTTTCTTCTGTTTTGGAATCCTCCTTTTATTTTCAGGTCTGTGCTAAGTGCGTGCACTTCTACGTTCATGAGAACTAAGTTCTTCCTCACTGTCTCCTTTTTCTCTGTAAGGACACTTAGAGGCATAATGACCTACTCCTCCACATTTGAAACATTTGAAGGGCAACTTGTTCTTGTACTTACCTCGTCCTCTTTTCAATTTTCTAACAAAGTTTGATTCCTCATCATCCGACTCATTGCAACAGTCCTTGCCGTGATCGTGCTTATCCTTCCCAGTGGCTTTAAAAGCAGCTTCCTTTCTAATGGGAGTCTCTCTGTCAATTCTCATCTCGTATGCAGTCAAAATCCCCTGAAGCGCGTCCTTTGTTAGATATTCAAGATTAGCTTTGTCTTCCAATACAGACACCTTTGCATCAAATCTTGAAGGCAGAGTTCTTAGTATCTTCTGTACTACGAATTCTTCTTCCAGAGTGACCCCAAGACTTTTGATAACATTAACTATCTTCGTCACAGTCGCTTCCTTCAGATACATTGTTGTCTTCCTCAGTGTACAGAGTTTTCTTCTGTTTTGGAATCCTCCTTTTATTTTCAGGTCTATGTTGAGTGTGCACACTTCTACGTTCATGAGAACTAAGTTTTTCTTCACTGTCACTGTCTCATTTTTCTCTGTAAGGACATGTTATCACACAACTTGTAGTTGCCCCAAAAGGTGATCCTATCCAGGATGGTAGAGGTGTTGGGCATCTAAAGAGGTGACCTAAAAGGGCTTCGATTCCTAAGGATAAATGGTTGTCATGCTAATCGAGGCACTCTTCACTTTAGATCAAGCAAATGCAAGACCAAGGGGGAGACCCTAGCTAGCTAATGAAGGCTAGCGAACCTAATCTAGACACTCTAAGGAGATGTGAAGTAGAAGAGAGAGAGAGATCAAGAGTAAGTAGATCTAGATCTAGGGAAGATAAGTGGCAAATGGAGTTGGGATTTGGTTGAGGAGGCTTATGCAAGAGGTAAATGCTCAACCATGAAATGAATGTGCCACTAATGGAGTTAAACAAGTAGATCTAGGTAGATCTAGTGCCGATCTAAGAGACCCAAATGAGATCCACCCTAAAAATGGTCAAAATGGAGTGAGGCGGGGCCCACTTAGTGAAGTTAGGATAGGAAAGGCACTAGGAAGGTGGCTAAGTTATGGATCTGAGGTTTTAAGGACAAATTAGCAACACCCAAATGACAGATCTGTGAAAATGACTGAAAACCCACAAGTGCGTCCTCCCCTAGAGATGGCCAGTGCTTGGATAGGGTAAATGGAGTCGGTTTTCCACCAAACTTGGTCTCTAAGGTTTATTAATTATTTAAGTGGGTTTTAGTTATTAAGCCCAAATTATCGCCAAATCTATCAGATCTATAAAACAAGGGTTTTAACAATGAGGGTTTTGACTTTGAGTGACCAATGGGTAAAATGCATGAAAACCAATGTGTACCTTGTAGATCTTATGCCAAGTACATTGATGATCCTTTCAATTAGTTACAATTCCAAGTGAGATCTAGTTGATTTCAAGCTAAAACGTCCTAGTCCAAGGAGGAAGTGTGTCTTTTTTTACCTGCAAATTCAAACAACCCAAGTTAGATTTGATCCACAAATAAAAGAGGAACTATGCATAACATATCACAGAGAATAAATCAATGGACAAAATCACAATTGAAAAAATCCCTGAGAGATGAAAACGTCTTCGCAAGAAGAGATGGGGAACCCCCACAATCGCCCCTCTAAGCAAGTCGCACCCTGCAGAAGATGAATTCAGCCTCCCCAAGAAGATGTTAAAATTACCTATAAATCACTTAGATGTCTAAACGAAAAAATTTCCAATCACGTAGGAGAACATTCATCAAAGCATGAGAAGTAGATCTGCAAAATAATATTTTATTCCAAGAGTTCAAGAGCCCAAAGGTACCTTTATAATGAGGGGGGTCTCTTCCTTAAATAAGAATGAGACCAAAACCCTAACCACTTTTTGAATGAGTGGTGGAGATCAAAAGATAAAACAATAATAATCAATGGCCAAGATGAGCCGAAAATACAATACAAGGATCAACTCACTAAAAGAGGGGGCACACTCATTGAGACGCCCTAGGGGGGACGTACCACATGACAAGTGACTAGGACAAGTGAATAAAGCACATGGTGGGGCTAGGAGGTGATTATATCCTTCACTAGGAGGTGATTATATTCTTCACTAACATGGCCCCATGGCACAATGATAAATAATATGATTCTGTAACATCACAAGGTGACCAAGTGACCAAATCGTGGCCCCCTTAAAAGCATAATAAAACATCAAAACAATGGCCCGGAGTGTGTGTGGAACCCACTGAATTCTGCAAGCTATGTCGAAAGGTGTGGGACGCATCACAAAAATCCTTTGAACAAACCTCATGCCAATTCCTTGCCTCAATTGCCCAAATCGATTTCCTTGATGACCATTTTCTTCCATTTTTAATCCTCAAAAAATCACCTGTAAAGTAATAAAATGCCTGTAGCTCTCTGCCTGGTGCCCCGGGCACAAATTTGACTGTATCAAAGTGTCTGGGGATATGGTAATATGGCAATAACAAGTGGTTGGACCCCATACTCCCTTTATAGCGCCCTAGGAGAAACAAATAAAAATCCAACTGTGCTGTCAAGCCATTTTATAATGGCAAATCTGCAATAAAGTGACAATCTGAGTGAAATCTCATCCGGAAGTTCTTGTAATTGATATCTAAGTGTGCCAATGGACTCAGAAGATCCAAATGTACTAGAGATGAGTACTCATATACCCTGTGGCCACCTGGATAATCATCTGTAGTCTCAACCATGCCCGGACAAATAAAAATAATGGTCTGTAAATAAGAATATCAATAAAAATCCACTAAACCATCATATGAAACATGTGTCTGCTGCATGGAATCATCAAGTGGGCATCATAGGACCATAAATAATCAACCTCGAACATCATTGGTCCAACTCATCTCAGATCCTACAGTTGACTTGGTCAAACTGGGTTGACCAGGTCAAGACTGACCAAAATAATGACCCAGGCTTAAAATGCATGATGTTGTAGGTGCAAATGGATAAGATATGCTCTTTTAATCATTCTAATAGCAAGACTAAAGTATAAAGTAGCATTTCACTGGCGGTTAAGCAATTAACACATCAAATATAAGTCCAGAATTAAAATAATCATTTACTCAAAACAAAACCTCAAGAATATACTCATTTCATGGACATGGCCATTTTGCTAGGAATGGGTGAGGATGAAAAATGCAAGGCTAGGATAAGGGAATGACTTTACAGAATCAACATTGCAATACTTTGGATAAGGGAAAAAGAATACACACTTAAGCATATGTTGGATAATATACACATAGGGAATGGCAGTGTCTCACAAATGGAATGAGTTGTTTTGAGAGGTGATTATTCAACCTTTAGCAAATGTCTACAGCTCACATCCAAGCTGAAACTAGCTCCGTGAGGATCTTTACTAGAACTGTCGTAACTAGGTGCACAGTTAACCGTAACTCGAGGTTCCAAGGGACACACTTAGAATTAACTGTCCCTTACTCCATCTCACATCCCAACCCGTAGGCTCCGTGAGGTATTGATCATTACATTTTATCATGGCCAGCAATCTTTGGATTTAGCATATATTTAACCAGGGCTTTTTAGGGCTTATGACCCTTTGGATTTTGCATGTGCTTAGAATCACAGCTAATCGTAGCTTTCATCCAGGGTGCTTTCACATTTCAATTTATAGCCCTCTTTCATTGTGTTGAGCAACACAGTTTTTAATTATTTCCATGGGCTTGCACAAAAGATATAATAATAGTTCACACATGCATGTAATGATGGTAGTACATTTTGCTTTAGGTCTAGCCAACACAACTCAGGCAACTAGGGGGATCATCCACAATCAGGACCAAACATCGGGGGCAACCGACCAGAGAGGTCAAGGCATCAAATCCAACTCACCTAAGCTCAGGAACCAACACAAGCGGGTTCTCCTGGCCCAAAAGGATCAAGCTTCGGTAAGTAATGTTGCCAACTCAGAGCCGAGACACAAAACAATAGGGGAACTATCCAACATAGAGGCAAAAGTGGGGAGGTCCTCCATATCACAGGCTGAGGTGTAAGTCAAGGTAAAACCAAATATGGGAGAGAACGGATGGATGGGGAAAGTGAAAGGTGATGCCAAAACTAGCAAGCCATAAATGGTGGGAATGACCGCGTCCATACTACGAAAGAGGGTACAACCAATGAGTATAAACAAGAATTTATTATTCTAAGTAATTAGATCGACTTAGATTCTAGACAGTGAACAAAACAACCATGTCTATATATATATCGCCAGATCATGACCACTAGATACCTAGTCAACAAAACAATAATAATCAACGACTAAGATGAGTCGGAAATACAATACATGGATCAACTCACTAAAAGAGGGGGGCGCACTCACTAAGACACCCTAGGGGGGACGTACCACATGACAAGTGACTAGGACAAGTAAATAAAGCACATGGTGGGGCTAGGAAGTGTTTATATCCTTCATTAGCATGGCCCCATGGCACAATGATAAATAATATGTCTCTGTAACATCACAAAGTGACCAAATCGTGGCCCCCTCAAAAGCATAATAAAACATCAAAATAATGGCCCGGAGTGTGTGTGGACCCCATTGAATGCTGCAAGTTGTGCCGGAAGGTGTGGGATGCATCACAAATAACCTCTAAACAAACCTCATGCCAATTCCTTGCCTCAATTTCCCAAATCGATTTCCTTAGTGACCATTTTATTCCATTTTTTAATCCTCGGAAAATCACCTATAAAGTAATAAAATGCTTGTAGGTCTCTGTCTGGTGCCCCAAGCACAAATCTGACTGCACTAAAATGTCTACGGATATGGTAATATAGTAATAACAAGTGGTTGGACCCCATACTCCCTTTGTAGTGCCCTAGGAGAACCAAATAAAAATCCAACTGTGCTGTGAGGACATTTTATAATGGCAAATCTGCAATAAAGTGATAATCTGAGTGAAATCTCATATGGAAATGCCTGTAACTGATATCTGAGTGTGCCAAAGGACTCAAAAGGTCCAAATGTACTAGATGTGAGTACTCATACCCCTTGTGGCCATCTGGATAATCATCTGTAGTCTCAACCATGCCCGGACAAATAAAAATAATGATCTGTAAATAATAATAACAATAAAAATCCATCAAACCATCATATGAAACCTATGTCTGTTGCATGGAACCATCAAGTGGGCATCATAGGACCATAAATAGTCAACATCGAACATCACCGGTCCAACTCATCTCAAATCCTGTGGTTGACTTGGTCAAACTGGGTTGACTAGGTCAAGACTGATCAAAATAATGACCCAGGCTGAAAATGCTTGATGCTGCAGGTGCAAATGGATAAGGTATCCTCTTTTAATCATTCTAATAGCAAGACTAAAGTATAAAGTAGCATTTCACTAGCGTTTAAGCAGTTAACACATCAAATATAAGACTAAAATAATCAATTACTCAAAACAGAACCTCAAGAATATACTCATTTCATGGAGGTGACCATTTTGCTAGGAATGGGTGAAGGTAAAAAATGCAAGGCTAGGATAAAGGAATGACTTTACAAAATCAACACTGTGACACTTTGGATAAAGGGGAAAAGGAATACACACTTAAGCATATGTTTGGATAAATCATAATATACACACAGGGAATGGCAGTGTCTCACAAATGGAATGAGTTGTTTTGAGAGGTGCTTATTCAACCTTTAGCAAATGTCTACAACTCACATCCAAGCTAAAACTAGCTCCGTGAGGATCTTTACTAGAACCGTTGTAACTAAAGATTCTAGGGTACACTTAAAATTAGTTATCCCTTACTCCATCTCACATCCTAACCCGTAGGCTCCATGAGGAATTAATCATTACATAATATCATGGCCAGCAGTATTTAGATTTAGCATATATTTAACCACTGCTTTTTAGGCCTTATGACCCTTTGGATTTCTCGTGTGCTTAGAAGCACAACTAATTGCAGCTTTTATCTAGGGTATTTTCCATTTCATTTCATAGCCCTTTTTCATTGTGCTGAGAAGCACAATTCTAATTTATTTCCATGGGCTTGCACAAAAGATATAATAACAGTTCACACATGCATGTAATGATGGTAGTACAGTTTGCTTCAAGTCTAGCCAACATAGCTCAGGCAACTAGGGGGATCATCCACAATCAGAACCAAACATCGGGGGGCATACGACCAGAGAAGTCAAGGAATCAAATCCAACTCACTTAAGCTCAGGAACCAACACCAGCGGGTTCTCCTGGCCCAGAAGGATCAAGGCTTCGGTAAGTTCTGTTGCCAACTCAGAGCCGAGACACAAACAACAGGGAAACTATCCAACACATAAATAAAAGTGGGGAGGTCCTCCATATCACAGGCTGAGGTGTAAGTCAAGGTAAAACCAAATCTGTAAGAAAACGGATGGATGGGGGAAAATGAAAGGTAATGCCATAACTAGCAAGCCATAAATGGTGGGAATGACCACGTCCATACTACTAAAAAGCGTAAAATCAATGAGTATAAACAAGAACTTATTATGAGTAATTAGACCATTTAGATAATCATCAAAACAACCATGTCCATATAACATATATATATCGCCAGATCATGACCACTAAATACCTAGTCAAGCTACTACGATAAGCAAAAGAGCAAGGCAAATATATCCAATGCACAACCATATACCTGTTGGGCCATATACCTGTATCTACCATCTGGATCATCAAATGTCACTGGAACATTGCTGCTATAAAACCTTGGGCAGTATCACACTGCTCTGTATGGAACAAAAATGGTCACCACAGTCATCAAATCTGAGGTCATGAGGCTCAGTCTTAGCATAAGGTTCATCATATCTAATCTGGGGTTGCTCTGATATGTGAGTGATCACCAAAAGTACTGCTCATCATAGGCTGATCTCATAAAAAATGTGTAGAGGCCTGGCTCAAAAATATACAAGAAACTGCTCTACAATCATGGTAGCTCGACTACTATGGATGTGATAACAGGACACTTAGAGGCATAATGACCTACTCCACATTTGAAACATTTGAAGGGCAACTTGTTCTTGTACTTACCTTGTCCTCTTTTCAATTTTCTAACAAAGTTTGATTCCTCATCATCCAACTCATTGCAACAGTCCTTGTTGTGATCATGCTTATCCCTCCCAGTGGCTTTAAAAGTAGCTTCCTTTCTAATGGGAGTCTCTTTTTCAGTTCTCATCTCGTATGCAGTCAAAATCCCCTGAAGCTCGTCCTTTGTTAGATCTTCAAGATTAGCTTTGTCTTCCAATACAGACACCTTTGCATCAAATCTTGAAGGCAGATTTCTCAGTATCTTTTGTACTACGGATTCTTCTTCCAGAGTGACCCCGAGACTTTTGATAGCATTAACTATCTCATCTACTCTTAAGAAGTAAGAGATAATGTTCTCTTCATCTTTCATTCTCAATGATTCAAATAACCCAGAGTAGTTCTGCAACTTTGCTTTCTTTACGTTTTTGTCGCCTCCATAGACACCTTTCAGTTTGTCCCAAACCTCCTTGGCTGATGCACAGTGCAGAACCTTGACAAACTCATTATTAGTCAAACCACAAAGCTGTGTGTTTCTGGCTCTTGCATTGCATTCATAGATTCTCCTTTGTGCTGGATTAACTAGCACGACTGCGGCGACATTGTAACTGTCAACAATGGATTGCCAGACATCTGCTCCCGGTGATTGTAGATACACTTCCATCCTAACCTTCCAGAAGGTATAGTTGGTACCATCAAACCTTGGTGCTATATTGGTAGAAAGACCTTCCTGCTTGTCCATGTCTGTGCAAAGATCTATCTTCCAGATGTTAACCTATACTGAAGACACCCTCTCTGATACCAATTGTTGGAATCGATTTAATACTGAGAGGGGGGATGAATAAGTATTAGCGCAGTTATCAGCAAATTTTTACCTTCTTTAACAGATTAGTTTTAACTTAATCTTGATCTTTAGTTATGCGTCCAATATAAATAAAATCATTCATCCATATATGCACCAAGATAGAAAACGGAACACACATGATTTTAACATGGAAACCCAAGCGGGAGAAAACCACGGAATGCTCTTTTGTAATAAAAAGATTACATTCAAGGAAGCACCGACTTCCTGTGTTTACCAACACCAACTCGAAGGAGGCACTGACCCCCTGGGTTTTCAGGCACCGACCTGAAAGAAGCACCAAATCCCTATGTTCTCCAGCACCAATTGGAAGGAGGCTACGACTTCCTGCTCTTTACCCCATCCTACCACCCAGATATCCAAAATAATATTCTGCCTTCCTGAACTTCCAACTCGTGCACACTTATGATCTCCTGATGTTCGTTATGCTGTGCACACTCTCTATATGTAGTCGTATAGCTGTCACTTCCCTGCATACATCACTTGACTTCTCATTCCACTCAATTCTTCACTTCCGCGGCTGACTCACTTCATATGTCGTGTGCTATTTCATCTGCTGCAATTTGCGCCAAGGTTCACTCTGTCATTCTGCTTCTGCGCAACGGCACTAACCAACTAATATTGTACTTCAATTGATAGCATGTTGTTCTGAAATTACGCACCGGTATCAGATTGGAACTGCGCACTAACTTAGATGTGTCTGTTTTGTTTAAGTGCTACAGTCTTTCAAACAATCTGCGACTTGTTGTGCATCATATGATTCGTCCTTTCGGTTTAACACACTTGCCTCAGATCATCCTCATCATGACGCGCATAATAGATTATGTTGTTGTTATGTCATCATGCATCCGATGGACCTCTCTATTTCACACACTTCACGTTAACCTTCGTGCATCAGCCAAACTTCTGCGCATCTTCTGATATGCCTCAGTTCTGTCTATGTGCTTCTTTCTTTAACACATTTGTGACTGTCAGCGTGCTATCTGCGATACACTCATTCAGTCCTCATGAACTTGCGCATACTCAACATTTTGTTTGTCTATATTTGCGCAACCGTCACATATCTACAGCATCATTCTACGCACCATCAGCTGTGTTACGATGGTACCAGCACCAGCGTACCTGCAGAGGTGCCCCAGGGAGAGGGTGTCTTTTCTCTTACCAAGAGGGGTGTTTAGCCAGCTTATTCTGAGGTAGGGGCATGGCCTAACCCTCTAGTTTCTCCTTTGGAAGTACTATGGCTTAATGGCATCGCTGGCTGTCTCTTGAAAGGGTTTGAAACCTTGAGGTTGGTGTTCGGGGCTTCCAAGGGTGGGTCATTGGGTCACATGACCCCGACCTTGTTTCAGCACTCCAGCGGCAACTGGTTCAACACTGAAACACACTCTTATCTTCCAAAGCACATCCAATACCCTCCTAGCCCTCCAACTAACCAACGCCTCTCTCTGGGCCTCCCTTCAAAGGATGACGCCATCCTCTTGTGATGACTATGATGCTTGTAAAGGGGGGGGGCGTTGAGGGATTTTCATCATTGATCGGGTTAGTTGGGGCATGACGACCCCTCCCTACATAGTTTGGCCTTCAGTTTCGTCAAAATTGGCTTTGTTTAGCCATTTTGCTAAAGTAGGGGTCAAATTTGGGGAAAACATCCCAATTTACCCACTACTTAGATTATTTTATATTATTTTTATTCTAATTTTAGGTTGACATTTTGAATATTAAATTGACCTTATTTTATGTAAAAGTGAGTGTGAGATCATATAAATTCAATCTCCTCACTTCATTTTCATCATAAACTTTTGGGGATAAGATCATTATGTCTGCTATTTGCCCTAACTAGGGCTCTTTGAAGGGATGCACTCATTGATGAAGGTTATTTTGCAAGTTTGAAGCATTTCTTGGAAGGTTATTTTGCAAGTTTGAAGCATTTCTTGGAAGTTTAGTATTGTTCATGCCATTGCTAAGGTGAAGCTAGAGTTGTTTGCTTAACACATGCACTTGGAGGTATCTATACTTTTGGTTTGATGTCTCTTTGTCAATTTGTATGAAAGTGATGCTTGTTAGGGTTGTGTTACCAACTATTTTGTACAATAGTTGAACTTTTATTGAGCCGCCAGTTATTGAACATGATCTATGTTCATTTCCAAAGTTCAGGGGTTCAAATGTTCTGGATTTGGCTTATTTTGGCCATCTTTTTAATTTTTGCTTTGAAATGACCATGCCCCATGGGGTTTGTAATAAAGTGTGCTAGTATGGGGGTCTGAGTGGCTCGGTTCCCTAAGACTTGACAGTCAAATAAGGTATTCCAAGGAGTTTTTTCCCTTGTCGATTATGCTTTGCCTTTAGCCGAGTAATAATCGATGAGTTTTTCTCCTACAACCTCCAAAGCTAAAATGCCCAAATTTGGCAGTTAGGCCTTGGAGAGTTATTAGAGCCCAACTGTAAAATATGAACCTACTAGACACTACTGGAATGTTCTATGGTCATTTCCTAATTCCCTAGGTGTGTTAAAACATTGTCCGAAAAAAAATTTACCAGACGTGTTCAACCTTTTTATTTTTTAATTTTTAATTATTAAATTTTTCAATTAATTAAGCCATTTTTTACATGGTTTAATTGAAAATTTTCAATTTGTAATAATTAAGTGGTTTGGGGGTGGATTTTGGAAAATGGATGCTCATTTTCTAAGCCAGAGTATCCATTTAACCCCTAAACCCACTTATCCTAAGTTTCAGATGATTATTTTGCGCTTAATTGAATATTTCCTCAAAATTAATAAATGAGGAATATTTAATTAAAAATAATCAGAAAATAATAAATGGAGAAAATCCAAATCTCTCCAGAAAAAGCCAATTTGAATAAAGTAAAGAGCTAAACGACATGGCATAGGGCATCTGGGAATATTCCATATCTCACCAACTAATTCCAGTTACGAATCGGAGCACTGCAGATGACTCCCTCTTGGGATTTGCGCCTTCCTTCATTAGCTTGGGCGAATTGCTTGTTGGGAGCTTTCTATTGGTTGGAGGTTGCTTACATGGATTGAAGGTGGGTGCCCTGCCTAGGTGGAGGCCACCTCACCTCAATCACACCTTCCAACACTCAGTTTAACTCTAAATCAAAGCTTAGCACTCCCTCTCAGTTGGTGAAACTCGCCTTGCTTGGCTCACACTCAGTTTAACTCTAAATCAAAGCTTGGCACTCCCTCTCAGTTGGTGAAACTCGCCTTGCTTGGCTCTCTTCATGCCAATTCAACTTAGGTCTTTGGCTCTTCTTCATTGTATAAATACAGACCCTTGCTCCATCATTCAAGGTGGAATTTTTGTGCAAGGATACTCTGCTCATTTGTTGTTACTATTGAATAAGATTGAGACTTTGGAGGTCCACTTGGTGCATGCATGGTTCATGATAACTTATTGAGGTAATATTTTTCAATGTTTATGCATGCTTATCTATTTGAGTTTGAATCTAGCTTAGAGGGCTTGTTATCAAGCACATAGGACAAATATTTGTAGGCTTCAAGTTATGTGTTGATGTTGAGTGTTTAAAAGATATTAAAGTAGCATGCTTTAGTTGGACTCAATACATGCTCTTTGAATTTTTTTTATATTAACATACTCAATCTAAGCTCTCTTGTTTAAGCATGTGTATAAGTTTCAGGTTATTTCTTGGAGTAAGGGATGAGCTAGTTTGCATCTCCCCCTTCTTCAAACCTCAAAGAGATCATTGTCCGTGAATGTTCATTGGAATTTACATAGGCTCTTCTTAATCCAAAGATCCAAAAAGTGCTTTGTTTCTTCTCATCTCCACCTTTAAAATCTTGTTACTTGGTTACCTAGCAAAGCCTTTGATCTTTAAAGTTTTATCTTTTCTAGAAGCCTTTGCTCTCTTCTTCTTCTCTTCTCTTTTTGCCCTTCTTTGCTTGTTTTCTTGCTCTTTCTCCTCACTTTTTGCTCCTCTTCAAGGTCTGATTTTTGCTCTCTTTTTTACTCTTTTCACCCTCTTTCAAGGTCTGATTTTTTGTTCATTTTCAGCCTCTTTCAAGGTCTGATTTTTGTTTCCTTTTTGACTCATTTTCAGCCTCTTTAAGTCTGATTTTCGCTCTTATTTGTGTCTTTGTTTTCAGCCATTCCAATCTCATTTCTTGTCTTCTTCTTGCTTCTTCTTGCTCTTTCTTCATTGTTCAATAAGCTTAGTTTTAGTTTCCATTTTCATCTAGTTTCATCTTGCATTTAGTTTAAAATTAATTGTTAGATATCCTAGTTCAATATTGTTTTGATTTTGCTAACAACTTAACAAGCCTATGTTTAGAGCTCTTACTTTCAGGTGAGCAAACAAGATCAAGTCAAGATTCAAATAAGAAGAGCAAAGAACCAAGGGAGCAATCAAATTCCTTGAAAAGCACTTCCCCATTCTTCATTCCCCCATCCTATATTGTGCTTTCAAGTGATCAAAAAGCCCTAAAAATTATAGTAAAAGGCTAATAAAAAGCAAGTGGGATAAAGGCTCCCACACCCCTACTTCCCCCATTTGCGGGAAGCTTGTGTTGTCTCTTGTCCCTTTGTCACTTTTAGTTTAATTGTCTTTTTGCAAGTAACTTAGACTTCATTGCTAGATTAGTTTTCAATTGCTAGAGTAGCTTCAATTTTGGAATAATTGCTAAATCATAGAAGTTCATAGTTTAGCTTACTTCATTGTTACAATTTTCAATTTCATATAATCTCATAAAAAGAACACTAAAATCTCTTAAATCTCACTAAAAAGTGGATCAAGAGTGCTCTCTGTCGGAGAGTTTATTTGCATCTTTTGTTTATTTTGCTAACCCCCTTGCTTTCCCAAGTACAGTCTTGGACCTGAAAGAGACTCTTGGGTAGTGTAGACTTTATTTCAAGCACTTCTTTTTCATTTCATAAATCTCTTGAATCTCGCCATAAGGCGGATCAAGAGTGCTCTCTGTCAGAGAGTTTTTACAATGGTTCTTGTTCCAAACACTCAATAAAATTGGAATTTACAATTTACTACACTGTGTATGCTCTACCCACTTGTGGGGATACCCAGAAAGCAGTTGTAGACTATTTAATTTTTCACATCTTAATCCATTCAAACCATAATAAAATACTCTCCCATATAACCAACGAAAATCTAGCGTTGATTGTCAAATATTCGAAAGTGGGCAAATTCTGCCTGGGGACGCTGGAACCACTGTACCGAGATCTTAAGGGCACCGTTAGACTACATCCCTGGTTGGTGTAGTGTTGAACACATTTTAGAGACTCGGAAAGCCAACATGTCCTTGTACAAAACCACTATATTATTTTCCCGACACATCTCCAATACCGTAAGGTATATCTTGGAGATTCCCCCTCCCATTTAATAATCAACTCATCTTAAAATTTACAATAAAATTCACCAAGAACACTTGCAAAACTGTTCTCGAGCACACCAAGACTTGTATTCAGCATCCCAAGCACTCAAAGACATTGACTCCATAAGGCACTGGTCCTTCAAACTCAACATTTATTTGCTTATTATCTATCTGGAGCACTTGTCTTATCTTTTAAATTCATATCATGTTGTGGATGCCTTACTTTTAAATTTGCTATTAAAAAGTGGTTGTGCATCATCTTAATTTTGCAAGTATATGCTTGGAATTTATAAACTGTTATTATAAATCTTCAAAAAACTCCTAAAAACACCCATCCGCATCATACATACCACAAAAAACATTAAAACACAAATGCCTTAGAAACTCTTTGTAGGGTCTACCCCCCTTGGCTTCGTTAGGAGTTTGCCTAAACGGAGGAGTTGAGATTAGGTGACAGCACCAAACTCTTTGCTTGCCCGCAAGGCCACCCCTTTCCACTTGGGAACAGCTTTCGAAATATTTATGCTGCTGGTGTGCACATTCGGCGGGCAACAGGTTGAATGGAAGCCATTGTTGCTTCATTTAGTCTTGATTTGCATTTCATTTTTATCATTGATCACCATAGCATTCAAGCTGAGCTTTAGGTCTTCAAGCCTTGCTTATGCTAGGCTTCCTCTACGAATCCTAAAGATTGTGGAGGTGAGCACTAGTTAGCCAAGCTTGCCATGTACCATCTCAAGGAGGGTTACTCCTCTCATTGATGCCCGACGTTTAGTGATTAGCTTTCTCTTGAAACTCTAGTTGTTCATTTCCTCATTAAACTTACTTTTCTGAGTTGTAGATTTGTGAATATTATTCTTCACCTAGTTTGTCATGCTATTTAGTCTTTAATTCTGAGTTAGTTGTTATTTTACATTAAAAACCTAACTTCAAAATTGTAAAAACCCTATTTTTAACCTTTTTTCAAGGTCTAAACCCTAGCTGCAGGCATTTCTAACCCCCACGACTTCCTTTTCCTACATCTTCTCCCTCCGCTCTCTTTACCAAAGAACTCGACCTCCCTCTAACTGGCTCATTTGACACCATCGGCCTCCTCCAAAGTGCCCACCCTGCCCTAGGTCCGCACCCTTCTCAAACCCTGCTGCAACTTTTCTACCATCCCTTTCCTCCTTCGTAGCCCTAGCTGCCATCTACCACAATTCTCAGCCTTCCCTTTTATTATCTCGGATCTCTTCCCTTCACCACCTGAGCCTCCTCCGTGGCCCTTTCTTGCTATCCACCCAACCTTCCATCTTTCTTCCAACCCCGAGCTCAATCCCTATCCACGGCCTAGTCTCATTTGCTTTTCCAGCCCTAACCCGAGCCTTCCTTCTTTTATCTCCCTCGCTACTCCATCATCCAAGTCTTCCATTCGCGTATGCACCGGTCTACAATTAAAAATTGCAGACAATATGCATTTCATCCTCGCCCTCATCTGCGTAACATAAACACCAACAATAATTTTAAGTAAGTGCCGTTAATTTTAGTTGTTTCTACACATTCTTAAGTTGATTTTGGTGCAGTTATAACTCAAATTTCTTCTACAGCGAGCCTGGAAAAGTCATCTATTGCAGACGTTGTTTCTCTTAGGTTAATCTTTGTTATTTTCTATAAGTAACTTTAGGATCTGGAAGTTGCTTTATGATAAGTTATAGTGCCATTTATTCAGCCTTGCATAAGTTTTGATACAAGTTATCTATTAAATATCTAACGGTGAGAATTGTAGCTACGAGACTAAGTTGCATATTTACCCTCATGAGACACAGATCTGATCACTGTATTTGAAACATTTTCCATTTCTAAGATGATAAACGATGTTGGTAAATGCTAGTTGGTGAATTGTTATGCCTACTTCTGCTGGTATAGGGTGTTTGTAACTGAAAGTTACATATTAACAATTGATCATTGTGAATGACGGATACATACTATTTATGAATATCCAATGATACTTGAATGCTACTAAGTTATATGTTGGTTTGAACCAATTGATAGTCTTGTACATTTTGGGCAGTTGCAAATTTATCATGAGTTGTCATACTATTCGCAAATGTTTGATTAGTAAATGTCTCAGAAGCTACTACCTAAAGTGTATTTGGTTATTGGTTATTGATATTGGCAATATTGTCTTTTGATCCAATAGTGATGGTTGTAATACATATGTACACGTTTATACATTTCACTGAATGAACAAAGTACCATCGGTTGACGTAGAAAGCATTTGACTCCATATAGGCACTGGTCTAACTACAAATTGAATAGAGAATATATTTTTCGTGGTTGTCTTAGTGTCTTACAAGGTTCCTTAAAGGATACTTCTCCTTGGAGGTTTTGACTTCCTAAGAAGTTAGAACGGTGACCGAGGTGACATTGGTTCACTATTCTTAGTTTTGCTTACTGGGAATTAGCCCTGCTAATTTGCCCGATAACATTTTTGGCGTCGTTGTTGGGAACGTTTCAAAGATTGAAGTGGTTCATCCAGAGTCACTGACATCCTTGGCAAAAACGACATTTGGTAAGAACTCAAAGGTGAGTCATTTTCCTTATATTTGAAAATATCTATAAAGGACTAACCCCGTAGGTCTTATCTGGCGACTCCACACATTTAAGGCGACTCCACTTATCAAGAAGCAATTCGGAACATTCACCATTATCTCAGGTACGTATTTGTTTAGTGCTTGAGGTGAGATTTGCTTAAGTCTAACTTGGCAAGTCTCTCCTAGCGACTCCGACTGAGGAAAATATAAAGGAAGTATTCAGCAAAACTAAAAATCAAGAGATATGGCAACCCTCAATCCATTCGACTTCTCAAGAATTCTGGGATACCCAAATAGGTTCAACAAACACCGCTGCTTGAAGTCTATCCCGATGTTCCACAAGGAAAAAGATACTGCTACAGCTCATATCATAAAATTCATAGAACTTATGACGACATGGGATATCACAGATGAGGACACTATCATACAGTTGTTCATAAAGTCTTTCGAGCTAGGAGGTGATCCAGATATGGATGCTTGTATGAAGGGCTCCCTCCCAAGGGGATATCTTCCTTCCTCCAACTGGTTGAAGTATTCATCGATCAATGGGGCCCTAATGCTAAAGAAGAAATCCATGAAGATCAATTCTCAGAAGATTTACAAGAAGATCAAGATAAAGTGATTCTTGAAGATGAAGAACAAGAGGCCTCAGTTGAAGAAACTGAAGAAGGTACAGAAATGGTGAGTGCTCCATATTCTCAAATTACGGTTTCTTATGATATGTTGGCTCTCTTCGAAGAAAGCTACAGGTATGCGGAAAACGATGATTATTGGAAGTTCATTGGTCCACCGATGTACGATTCTTCAAGCCCTTGTAGCATTAAAATATATCGTCCCCCGAGCATACATATGGATGAAGAAGATTGCTCTGCCTCCGATGAAGAATGGATCAATCCCTTTTCTTTCCTAAAAGATGCAGTGGTGCAAGATGTGGTGATTGTTGACGATGCTCATGTGCAAAATTTCTCTAGTATCTCTCAGTTCATGGTAAGCCCTAATCAACTACATTCTACAAGAAGTGTCCAGTCTTTTTTGTCCAGTATCGGTAAGTGGTCAACAATAGTTTCCAATGAAGGCAATACAGGTATGATTTTATTTTCACATTGTCATGATTTATATTGTTTATCTTTTCGTTTGAAATGTGAAGGCTGGAATTATGTAGTTGACAGTTTTAAAATGATAAAGATCATTAGGGATACTAACACGATAATTATAAAGAAGAACAATATGCATGTATTTTCAAAGGATTGTCCAAACAGGTTACAGCTGATATGTGAAGACTTGCAAGGTCCACCTCCACAAATGCTTTAACGAATGGACAGTTAAGCAATTTTCAAGCAAAATTTTTCCTCAATGCCAATATATCATCAAGATGGTCCATACATTAGTCCGGTGGTAGCTTGGATAAATGGAGCTTGTAAAAGTGACTCTTTTCCATGGCAACAATATTACAGCTCGCAGATATCCATAGCCAGTCATTCCTCATCTCATATCATGCGGGAGACTTGGGTACATATTTGCTTCGTGATCAATCAGGTTTTATCATGGATTCTATCTAAAGACAAAGGTAAAGCAACAAGTATGAACTACTTACTCAAATGGTTACATTGGTGGTATGATTTTACCTAGTCCTTTTCACTTCTTATGTTAGTTAGCATAGGTAGGTAGGTTAGGCATATACTGTTATCCATGCATTGGATTTGGTGTTCTTCATGTTGACATAGGTTAGTCGTCTGTTTATGCATTTATTTAGTCTTATTTGATAAGCAAGGTAGGACGGAAGTGTCTTCCTCTGGGTATTTTGATGTCTTTGGTAATTTGATATGTGCATAGGTCTACAGGTTACCCAGATGATTCTTGGATTCTCGAGCACCCTCAAGAGGAGTACTCGTCCCGTAGTTGGAGCCAATGTTACGATGGTACCAGAACCAACGTACCTGCAAAGGTGCCCCAAGGACAGGGTGTCTTTTTTCTGACCAAAAGGGGTGTTTAGCCAACTTATTATGAGGTAGGGGCATGGCTCAACCCTATGGTTTCTCCTTTGGAAGTCCTATGGCTTAGTGGCATTGTTGACTGCCTCTTGAAAGGGTTTGAAACCCTAAGGTTGGTGTCCGAGGCTTCCAAGAGTGTGTCATTGGGTCACATGACCCCGACCTTGTTTCAACACTCCAGCGGCAGCTATTTCAACACTGAGACACACTCTTATCTTCCAAAGCACATCCAATACCCTCCTAGCCCTCCAACTAACCAACGCCTCTCTCTGGGCCTCCCTTCAAAGGATGACGCCATCTTCTTGTGATGACTATGATGCTTGTAAAGGGGGGGGCGTTGAGGGATTTTCATCATTGATAGGGTTAGTTGGGGCATGACGACCCCCACCCCCTACGCAGTTTGGCCTTCAGTTTCGTCAAAATTGGCTTTGTTCAGCCATTTGGCTCAAGTAGGTCTCAAATCTGGGGAAAACATCCCAATTTAGTCACTACTTAGATTATTTTATATTATTTTTATTCTAATTTTAAGCTGACATTTTTAATATTAAATTGACCTTATTTTATGTAAAAGTGAGTGTGAGATCATATAAATTCAATCTCCTCACTTCATTTTCATCATAAACTTTTGGGGATAAGATCATTATGTCTGCTATTTGCCCTAACTAGGTCTCTTTGAAGCCTGATGCACTCCTTGATGAAGGTTATTTTGCAAGTTTGAAGCAATTCTTGGAAGTTTACTATTGGTCATGCCATTGCTAAGGTGAAGCTAGAGTTGTTTTCTTAACACATGCACTTGAAGGTATCTATACTTTTGGTTTGATGTCTCTTTGTCAATTTGTATGAAAGTGATGCTTGTTAGGTTTGAATGGAAGTCATTGTTGCTTCATTTTGTCTTTATTTGCATTTCATTTTTATCATTGGTCACCATAGCATTCAAGCTTGAGCTTTAGATCTTCAAGTCTTGCTTAACCTAGACTTCCTCTACGAATCGTAGAGATTGTGGAGGTGAGCCCTAGTTAGCCAAGCTTGCCAAGTACCATTTCAAGGAGGGTTACTCCTCTCATTGATGCCCTAGGTTTGGTGATTAGCTTTCTCTTGAAATCCTAGTTGTTCTTTTCCTCATTAAACTTAATTTTTTGAGTTGTAGATTTGTGAATATTATTCTTAACGTAGCTTGTCATGCTAATTAGTCTTTAATTCAGAGTTAGTTGCTATTTTACGTTAAAAACCTAACTTCAAAAGTGTAAAAACCCAATTTTTAACCTTTTTTCAAGGTCTAAACCCTAGCTGCAGGAATTTCTAACCCCCACGACTTCCTTTTCCTACCTCTTCTTCCTCCGCTCTCCTTACCAAAGAACTCGGCCTCCCTCACTGGCTCATTTGACACCCTCGGCCTCCTCCAAAGTGCCCACGTTGCCCTAGGTCGCACCCTTCTCAAACACTGCTGCAACTTTTCTACCATCCATTTCCTCCTTCGCAGCCCTAGCTGCCATCTACCACAACCCTCGACCTTCCCTTTTATTATCTCGGGTCTCTTCCCTTCACCACTCGAGCCTCCTCTGTGGCCCTTTCTTGCTATCCGCCCAACCTTCCCATCTTTCTTCCAACCTTGAGCTCAATCCCTATCCACGGCCTGGGCTCATTTGCTTTTCTAACCCTAACCCAAGCCTTCTTTTATCTCCCTCGCTGCTCCACCGTCCAAGTCTTCCTTTCGCATATGCACAGGTCTGCAATTAAAAATTGCAGACCATATGCATTACATCCTCGCCCTCATCTGCAACATAAACACAAACAATAATTTTAAGTCAGTGCCTTTAATTTTAGTTGTTTCTACACTTTCTTAAGTTGATTTTGGTGCATTTATAACTCAGATTTCTTTTGCAGCGAGCCTGGAAAAGTCATCTATTGCAGATGTTGTTTCTCTTAGGTTAATCTTTGTTATTTCTATGGGTAACTTTAGGATCTGGAAGTTGCTTTATGATAGGTTATAGTGGCATTTATTCAGCCTTGCGTAAGTTTTGATACAAGTCATCTATTGAATATCTAACGGTGGAGAATTGTAGCTACGAGACTAAGTTGCATATTTACCTCATGAGACACAGATATGATCATTGTATTTGAAACATTTTCCATTTCTAAGATGATAAACGATGTTGGTAAATGCTAGTTGGTGAATTGTTATGCCTACTTCTACTGGTATAGGGTGTTTGTAACTAAAAGTTACATATTAACAATTGATCATTGTGAATGACAGATACATACTGTTCTATGAATCTCCAATGATACTTGAATGCTACTAATTTATATGTTGGTTTGCACCAATTGATAGTCTTGTACATTTTGGCAGTCATACCATTCGCATGTGTTTAATTAGTAAATGTCTCAGAAGCTACTACCTAAAGTGTATTTGGTTATTGGTTATTGATATTGGCAATATAGTCTTTTGATCCAATATTGATTGTTGTAATACATATGTACACGTTTATACATTCCATTGAATGAACAAAGTACCATCGGTTGACGTAGAAATCATTTGACTCCATATAGGCACTGGTCTAACTACAAATTGCATAGAGAATATATTTTCCATGGTTGTCTTAGTGTCTTACAAGGTTCCTTAAAGGATACTTCTTCTTAGAGGTTTCAACTTCCTAAGAAGTTAGAACAATGACCGAGGGGACATTGGGTCACTATTCTTAGTTTTGCTTACAGAGAATTAGCCCTGCTAATTTGCCCGGTAACAAGCTGTATCATTCTTCTGCATGTGCGCACTCAGCTCCTCACTAGATCATTATGTTTTGTGCCTCCAGCCAGTGATGCCCCGAATATAAATCTATATCTTCCACTTGAATCTCTATAGCCTTGCCATCAAGCTTAATACAAATCTCCAACTTGCATCTCTATTTATACATGTCTTGCATGGATTGTATGTCCACAAGTTCGTTGTGGCATTCCTTTTTCCTTGCTTCACGGATTATGCATCTGCCACAAATCATGTTCTGCGCCGTTGATGTGTCCTTTCTTTGTGGGTTCTGTGCAGAAGAAATGACGCATGAAGACAAGGGGAGTCACTCATGTGAGCAACAAAGGCTTGTGCAAAACAAAAGTAAAGATGAACCAACAATTGCGCAAGTAATGGCACCTCTTTGCCATTGTTGTCAAAGGGGGAGAAAAGCATGAAGCTGAAAGAACATTTCATGAAGATGAATGGAGTCAATAGGATGCAGTAATGAAGAAGAAGAAGCATGAAGCCGAGACGCAATGCAGCTGAAGAGAGACATACAAGATAGATGATGAAGAAGACGTGAAAGAGCATGAAGCAGATTTTTGAAGTAATGGCATGAAGAAGATAAAGAGAGTAAGCATGAAGCCAACCATGAAGCATGCAGTAGTCCAGATGAAGAATCACAAAGCATGTGATCTGCGCAGAGGTAACAAAAAGCAGAAGACACACCAGCAATAGAATGCGCAGAAGTCAGGAGTTCAAACCAACAAAGAACTCGAGGGTAGCATATACACAGGGGGAGTACTGCGACAAGCATAGATGAAGCAAACAAGTTCAAGAAGATGTTTATGCACATCTTCGTAATGTGATGACATCAGTGACAACCAAAGTTCAACACTAGTACCAATTTTATGACATTTCTAACTTTTACAATTAAAATATTAAAAATTCTCCATTTTTACGGGAAATTTTTTTTATTGACGGAAACTAAAATAAACCTAGGGGGCTTAGTACATTTTCATAAGACTCAAAATCAATGACTAGCATGGTAATATACATTGACACCTAGACTTTAATAACCTCCTAAGGCCTTGTTAAAGAAATGTAACTACGGAAGATATTCTAAATGTATTTGTTTATTATATTATTGTTATTCCTCCTTCGGGAGATGTCATTGATGTAATTGATAATGTAAGAGTCATTGAAAGAGTCAATGTAAACCCGAGGAGTTGTGTTGGCCTAGAAGAATCCAGAAAAAGATAGTTTATTATGTATTTGACAAATCGACTTAGTCAATTAGGTCAAGTTGGCCCTGTTGGGAAAAAGTCACCCCAACTGAACAATATAAATATGGAGATCGAGTTTGTCATTTGCATCACTTACTCACTTGTGCAAGTTCGTATAAGAGGAAGAGAGAAGTTCGTTGGAGAGGAGAAGAAGTTGTTTTTGTCTTGGGGCTTTATCTTGTATTGGTAAATTCTATATTCAGGATGTTTTGTCGGGGTTTTCTCCCTTGTGGTTTCCCCGAGAGAAATTGTGTGTTCTTTGTGTGTTGTTGTGCTTGTCTTTCTTTCAGTGATCCTTCTGTTTAATGTTATTATGCTAAACAAAGTTAAAACTTAACATGGTATCAGAGCAAGCCTGAAAGAGAACATAGTGCAGCTACTGCCTAGGGTTTCCATTTCTGGAAACTAGTCATCTTGGAATTTTCGCTATAAATCACTCTTGGAGAAGGTTCAGGATCTGAAACGCGGACATGCTGAAGAGGAAATGTTCATGTACCTTGTGTGCGAGTTTCAGCCTCAGATTCGTTGTACTTTAGGAGATATGATCCATGCACATCAGGGTTCCATCCTCCTCTAGAATTCAGTTTTAAACAGGTGACCTAGGGAGAAATGTTATATCTTGAGCTAGCAAGATCCAAATTGAATTTCGTCAGATGTTCCAGAAAGTGCACGGACTGTAGTTTCTCTGGTGCTAGTTTTAGATCCCGCAGATAAAACAGTGACACGTGGCAGTCCATACAAATTCGCTACACTGAAACAGTCCTTAAATAGGTCAACTTGGAAAACTTAGCATAAGTTCCACTTGGTGAATCCAATCCTGCTCTAACCTGTGGGGTTGGATAGAGGACAGATCAGACTATCACAGAACGAAGTTTCAGACCTTGAGGAGCAGCAATTTCTAAGATAGATCATAATCAAGACCGGACAAATCTGCAGTAGAAATTGAAGAAACTAGGGCATCAAATATTTTGCAGTCCTATCCACATATCTGGGAAAAGGAGTACTTTGCCTAACTTGCCTTGGGGCGGCGCATATTTTCCTCCAATAAGTTTCTCAAGATCTCATATTTGAAAAATTAGGGTTTCTCTTTCAAACCCTATGTCAAGCCAGAAGCAGTTTCACAAGTACTATCTCCATTCTATTTCCATTTGAGGTTCTCATATTATCAAAACAACAAACACTACCAAGCTTGAGGGAGCTGAGAACTTCAGGGCATGCAAATATAGGGTCATGCTCATTCTTCAAGAACATGACCTAGAAGGCTTCATAAAAGATGAAGTTAAAGAACCAGAGGGAGATGAGGCCAAAGCAAAGTACAAGAAGGATATGATCAAGGCCAAGAGGATCATTGCTGACTCTACCAAAGATCACTTGATTCCTCAAGTGTCTTCAAAGAAGACCCCAAAGGAAATGTTTGATGCATTGTCTAATCTATTTGTAGGAAAGAACATCAATAGAAAGATGACCTTGAGAAATCAAATGAAGGGTGTGAAGATTCAAAAGTTAGAGACCATGTAGTCATACTTCACTAGAGTATCTCAAATCAAAGAACAATTAAAAGCCATTGGAGACATCATAGAAGAAGCAGAGGTTGTGATGACCACGTTGAATGGTCTCCCAAGTGATTGGGAACCTTTCGTTCCTGACATATGCTCTAGGAAGAAATTGTTAGGATATTCCTATACTCCATCCTAGTCCTAGCAGCATTCCCATTGTTTGCATTTTCAATCATGCATGCAAATATTAGGGTTTGCATACATTCCAGTCATCAACACCAGCACCTAACCCTCAGTGAGCTAGCCCCGAGAGCTTCCTTCCTTGCAGTTTCAGCCCTCGCAGTGACTAATGCGCCCTCCTTTGCTCCACTGCATGACAAAGGTGCCTTCTTCACCTACCAGTCCAGTTATATTCAGTTATATTCAGTTATCTTCAGTTACTTCCTTGATTTAAGGATTAACTGACTCTTTACTGACCTTATCACTCCGATGGACCTCCAGTGAGACTAAATTGCCTGTTCTGACTCTAGTAAGCTCCTACGGCATCCTCTACTGAGCCTCCTTCATCCAGTTAGTGTCTCCATGTGCTAATTACATTCAGTTACACCTACTACACTCAGTTAGACTCAGTTTGACTGACAGTTGATTACTTGTGCATTGATGACTCCACTGATGATCATGAGGACTCCTAGTTGTGCTCCGATGACACTCCAGTGATCTTTTGATCACTCAATGAACGCTAATTCGAATTGCCACCTTAGGCATTCGAATCCTCATTCTTGTACTATTTATTTGTCCATACTGTGATTAATTAATTAATGTGTGTGAAGTGTTATTGCTTCTATTCGAGTTCTACTGTACCATATTATTATGTTGCTCATTATACTGTATTGACCACTCTTCTTCTATTTTCTTGCTTAATCATAATCATTCTCTTGTGAGGTATACATCATCTCTTAGATCTGCTGTGAGGATTTTCACATGGTATCAGGAGCATGTTGAAAGTATTGTTTATCTCCATTCCTGAGAGTTTTTTGCAGGTTATTATCAAGATTTTGAGTGCAGCAGTTTCTGCATTTTTGCAGCAGTAGCAGTTGCAATTATTCTATATTGTTTTTGCAGGTCTTCTACGGCTTCAATGGATTCATATTTAGAAGGAATCCCTCCTCTTTCTCTATTCAACTATGATGAATGGAAACCGAATATGATAGCATATTTAAAGAGCCATGATCTCTTTGATTGTTGTTTTGAAAGAGAGTTCGAATCCTCTTAAGAGAAGATTGACTGGTTGAATAAAGGTGACATGCACATTGAAAGAATGAAGCTTACTATGCCGGATTACATATTGCTCCCAATCATTATTGATATTGAAACTCCACAAGAGCTATGGGCCCATCTGGATGAAAGATTCGGCAAACAAAATGAAGGTTTTGGTCCAAACCCCTTCAAAAGCAAACAAAGTGATGCATTCACTTACCTTGATGGTCTCTCAGATCATGAACCAGTATTATCTCATATTGAAGTTGTTGACAAAGAACTTGCAGATTCTCCACTCATGCTCAAACTTTCTTCTCTTTCTGTGCCAGCTCACACTCTAGATATTGCAGAAGGTCCTAAATCCTCTCTTGCACCAGAGTCTGTTGGTTTGCATCATGATCACCTGATTATTTTGGAGGTAAAATCAGCTATTGGAGGTAATGCATTCGCTCCTCTCAAGCAATCATCTCTTTTATACTACTATATGATCATTAATTCATGCTTTCAGAAGGTTATTGAAGATTATGGCCATTGCCATTCGCTTGGGATAAATTCTCATGCAATTACTAGTTTTGATCTCACCTCTCATGGTTCAAAGGAGATCTCAAGAAACCATGATTCAAGTCTTGGATCTAATTTGGATTCTAAGCAATTACTACTTGGGATAATTTCTCATGCATATGATAGTTTTGATCTCACCCCTGCTGGTTCAAAGGAGATCTCAAGAAACTGTTTTTTAAGTCTTAAATCTGATTTTGATTTCAAGTAAACATGTAATAGTTATTTTTCGCATAATCTCACCCATGGTGGTTCGAAGGAGAAGACAAAAGACTATATACACTTTCACAGATTTGATCCTACCTCAGCTGATTCGAATCACAGGTTCAAAGATCATTCTCATACTGTTGGATTTGTTCTCATCACATTCGATCTGAAGAGCAAGTACAAGCACATGCTTTTTGAGCATGATCCACTTCTTCCCAAGAAGAAGATACCTCCAGACATATGACCAAGCATCACACCTGCTTGAGTTTGGAGCATTTATTTTTGTGTGTGCCTTACAGTCTGTTTTTGAGGAGGGAGTATGTTTCCCATGAAATTTTCCCACTTTTTTGGTTTATTGATTGTTATTATTCATTGTATTGGGTGACCTTTGGTCTTAGTTACCAGGGCCTTTGGATTAAGGGGGGGTGTTAGGATATTCCTATACTCCATCCTAGTCTTAGCAACATTTCCATTGTTTGCATTTTCAGTCATGCATGCAAATATTAGGGTTTGCATGCATTCCAGTCATCAGAACCAGCACCTAGCCCTCAGTGAGCTAGCCCCGAGAGCTTCCTTCCTTGCAGTTTCAGCCCTCCCAGTGACTAATGCGCCCTCCTTTGCTCCACTGCATGACAAAGGCGCCTTCTTCACCTACCAGTCCAGTTATATTCAGTTATCTTCAATTACTTCCTTGATTTAAGGATTAACTGACTCTTTACTGACCTTATCACTCCGATGGACCTCCAGTGAGACTAAACTGCATGTTCTGACTCTAGTAATCTCCTACTGCATCCTCCACTGAGCCTCCTTCATCCAGTTAGTGTCTCCATGTGCTAGTTACATTCAATTACACCTACTACACTCAGTTAGACTCGGTTTGACTGACAGTTGACAGTTACTTGTGCATTGATGACTCCACTGATGATCATGAGGACTCCTAGTTGTGCTCTGATGACACTCCAGTGATCTTTCGATCACTCCATGAAGGCTAATTCGAATTGCCACCTTAGGGATTCGAATCCTCATGCTTGTCCTATTTATTTGTCCATACTGTGATTAATTAATTAGTGTGTGTGAAGTATTATTGCTTCTATCCGAGTTCTATTGTACCATATTATTCTGTTGCTCATTATACTGTATTGACCACTCTTCTTCTATTTTCTTGCTTAATCATAATCATTCTTTTGTGAGGTATACATCATCTCTTAGATCTGCTGTGAGTATTTTCACAGAAATTGATCAAGTTCAGACAACTATGGGAAGAGTGTGTGCAAGAATAAGAAGGGATGCAGTTGTGATTGGAATTGAAGAAGGAGGACTCCACAAATTGAAGGGGCATGCAGAATCAGCCCTAACAGCTAGGACCACAAGTCGTTGTGAGTTGTGGTATAGAAGCCTTGTTCAGCATTGTCGGTCATAAGCAAGAAAGGAACAGGTCCTCAGAATCAAATGATGAAGCAGAGCACATTGTCAAAGACTCCAGTAATTCCTGTAAGGAGACAAGGATCAAGAGAGATCCTACCAAACAAACAAACATAAGTATTTGAATTGTAATTTCCTGTATATCCAATTACTTAAATGATATTGTTCAGTTGTGTACATACTTATGTTCCTAGATTTAGGATGTGTATTATGCATGTTAGAGAGTTTGCATTGATGAACAGAATACTACTAATATGCATGTGATGGGTAAGTGGCCTATGGTAATATACAACATTCCATTGCTACTTATCTAGAATGAAACCTCTTTGCTGACATATTGGGAGTAGTGCACGCTCTTAATAATGTTCTGGTAGAGATGGAAGGCATCTGGAAAGTTACCGTATGAATATGGGATATGGATGAATGTTGTAGCATTGGATAAGATAGTTACATGACTATGTGAGCTATGTCTGTATGCATAAGAATTTATCATTATCAATATGTCTTGGAAACTATGAAATGTTTCTAACCATGCAACTTAATTTAACTTGTAGGAAAGATCATGTACTATCACATACAAATGAAGAATGATGAAACTTGTTCTGTAAAACAAGTGACGATGATAACATTCAAAAAGATTTACTATATCAAGCATACTACAGAAGTACAAAGCAAGGGTTCTCTCAGAAAGAGGGAGCCGAATATGACGAGACGTTGCTCCAATAGCCAAACACACTTCCTAAGTGGTAGATATTACACTAGATAGATGGTGTAATCGAAGTAGAAGAAGATATCGAGCAACCTCCAGGACTCAGGACTCTCTACAAAGAACCACATGTGTGCAGATTGAAGACGACTTTGTACGGGCTCAAAAGGCACCCATGGGATAGGATGATCACCTAGAGTGATGAGATATCAACCTTTGCTACAAGGTTGAAGATGAGGAGCTCATGGATGGGTGCAAGAAAGAACTTGCAACAGAGTTCGAGATCTAGGTATCCAGTGACCTAGACAGATGACATAGATGGATACCCAAAAGATTAACAGAAGAGAAGGCTACCAATCACTCCAATGCAGAATGTCCCGATGCAGAGAGTACAAGATGCAAAGGGATGATAGTGCTTAGTTAGAGAGGGAGCAAGGAAGCTCCGCTTCAAAGGGAGTAACTACAGCATAGATGGAGAATGTTGTCTACCTCAATATCTAGGGGATATGCTCAGAGTGATATCGGATGTCTCCCCTCACGAAGAAGAAGCTTGCTGCAGAATTTAAGATGAAAGACCTTGGAAAGATGCACTACTTTCTAGGTCTTGAGGTGTGGCAATTCCCAAATGAGATTTTCCTAAATCAAGGAAAATATGTTGTTGAGATCCTAAAAGGATTTGGGATGTTGGACTGTGTTGCCACTTAGTTCCACACCTAGGAAAACGCAGCAGAAGTCTTCAAGCTACTGGTGTGGCCTTGGGGGCAAGTCAGAGTCAAGTGCTGTCACCTGAGACTCGACTCCTCCGTCTAGGCTTTCCTAGCGAAGCCAAGGGGGGTGGACCCTAAAAAATGAAAACAAACTATGGTGTCTAATCTATGAAAAAGAAAGCATCTAATCTAAGAGTTAGAATATTTTTTGCTAAACCAAGACAATGCAGCATATGTAAAGCAAAAGTCCTTCATCCACATTTCTTTTGCAAACATCCATCATTTTCATAGTCATTTAAAGCATTCATCAATAACTTGAAATATAACAATAAAACCAGTGCCAATAAGTGGAGTCAAAATAGATACTTGAAACTAAAAGGAAAATGTTGTGCGATTGTTCTTGGTTTATTTTATTTTATTGTGGTAATGATCTTTTTATTTGGGCTGTTGGATTCCCGATATAAGCAAAGGTACAGGGAACATGTCCAGAATTCTGATGTGTGGTTTTTCACTCAGGCTTAGGCTGGATCGGAGTCTCAAGGAGGTGTTCAGATGCTATACCAACGAGGGCAAGCCTAACAGTTTCCAAGAGGTCACTATCCAGTTTTATCCCAAGCCCTTTGAAAAATTTCCCCACGATAAGAGAATACTCGCTTTGTGCCGGATTTTCACAAGAAGGCTTGTTTATTCAGGTGTGTTACAACCTATTACTAGTCATCTTCCCCTTTCTGATGCGTACCAACATGATCAGACTAAGCTGCAAGTTGGCCACGGAGCATACGGGAGAAGACCTTGGAAATTTTTAAGTTTTTTAGGAACCAAAATTTTATTTTTTAGAAACCGAAGAGTCTCTTTTCAGGCCAGTACTCGGGCAAGCCCTTGTCCTGAAACCCTACTTCGGGAAAGCAAGGGGGCGTTTTTCAAATTGTAAAAAAAATGAGAAAATCTAAGTCCTGAGTGAAACCGTGGCCCACCAATGGAATGGACCAACAAGGTAAATTTTAATCCTAGTTAATTTTATTTATTGCCGAAAATAAGATAAATAAAACTAATCTAAAAAATCACGCCATGAAAAAAGACGACACAGGCCACCTGTTACACCAAAATGTCGTCACCCTTGTGCAAGTGTCGCAAGTGTCACAAGTGTCGTCATCCTAACTTAGTGTCATCATCGTGACCGTTGCAAGTATCATCCTTATGACCAAGTGTCGTCATCATGACCGTTGTGATAATGTCGTCATCTTGACCATTATGTTAACTCTTTGCTCTGACCCCTAAACTCATTCTGGGCTAAAACACATCCAACTGAGAGATTTTCCCTGCCTAGTTGACCTCTTTGAGTAGGTTGTCGCACTTCTCCTTCATCTAGGGTGCAACGTCGCAGTTTCTGGTCAGCTAGGGTGAGACACTGTCGCACCTTGTCTTCCTACAGAGTGTGACGACCCCCCTCTGTGGCTCTGTGTCCTCTACCAGGGTGCGACGAGGTTGGTTAAAGGCTCTTTTTGGGAGTCTCGAGGTCTTTCTAGAAGTTTGTTGAGGTGGAGGCCTATCCCTAGACTCTAGGTGAGGTGGCAATTCGGTTCCTAACCTTATGGGAAGATCCCTTAACCATCTACCCCTAATCCTCAACCTACCCTTTCTCTTTAGCCCTATATAAACACCCACTCTCTCCATGAGAGGGGGGAAGGTCTATGGTATCCTTATGCTGATAGAATCCATATTGGTGATTGGGAAGCTTGTACCATCTTAGAGGCTTGGATTGGACATGTTGGATGGAGAATTCGACGTTGAGGCTTTGGTTGTAGCTTCGTCATTTCTATGTATTCCCACTTTTTATACAGTTAATATAATATCTTTCCATAAATGTTCTCTTGTTGATGATGTTTAGAACTTTCTTCCTCAACTGTTAGTTTAGATCAGTTATTGTTTAGATATCTTGTACTGCTTGTATCGTTTCCATATTGTCTTGACAGGTCTTGCAGCTGGAGATCTGACGACCACGAGACTTGGAGCAACAACAAGGAGAAGGATCCGCGATCTGAAAGGTATGATATCTAAGTACTCGATCTGTAACTAGATCTAGCAAATGAGTTTCGTATTATGTTCTATTTGTTCTAGATTCACTTGAACTAGGGAGATCATGCCTTATTAGATCCGTCTTTGGTAGATTATCCGTTAACAAATTTGGCGACCATACTGGGAGTAGAACAGTAGAATTTATTTCATGTATGTTTGATTTCATCTCTTTTGTCTAAGCCATTTCTATCCTTTTTAAGCCTTCCTCCCATCAGATCTCTTTCATTAAAGAGTTTCATATGTGTCCTTCATTTTCCTTTGGGTCATCATTAAGCCTCTTAACCTTTTACCTTGAGGGATCTCACACCTTTACTACTCAAAATTCGACTGTCGCACCTGGTTTGAGTCTTCCCTGTGCCATTGTCTGACCGTCTCACTTTGCCTGAAGCCAAACTGCGACAGTGTCGCACTTTGCATGTGTACAACCTGCAATGAACCCCCTCTGTCGCACCTTGCCTGTGTATAGGGTGCGACGATCTCTTAAAACATAAAGATCAGCAGGGTCTTTCCTTTTTGAGTGTTTGATCTGATTGTTTGAGGCCTATAGGCTGTGTATTGTGGCCACACACCCCCTAGATCCAGCATTGTTTGAGTTTGGATGTGTTTTGGTTGATTTTGGGTGCTTGATCAGTCAAGTGTTTTACTTGGTTGTAAGGAGCAATTTCAATCCCCCCCGCCTGTTGGGTTGATCTTCCAATCCCTGGTCACATTATCGTATCTTTTTAGATCTGTTCAAATCATTAAATCTGATCTCCAAACCCTTCCTCTACTAGACCATTGAGTTTTGATTGCATTTGGTAGATTTTGAGCCGTTCTTGAGTGCCTTTGAGTTGTGTTGGGTGCTTGTCGTTTTTCTTTGGGAATTTCTGAATGATTAAAGAGTGCTGTAGATATTCTCTCACTTTCTATAAATAGATATGAAAAGCATTTAGATATCGAATTCCATTTTTGGTACATACATCTGAAAATTGAAAGTGCTTCATTATTTTGTCTTATACATTGTTAAGATTAGTTGCATCTTTCATTTTCTCTGTGCTTTTTAGCTGATTATTGCAGAGAGTTATTGCACTCTAGGAAGGAATTCTTCTTTTCGCTACTACTTAAGTATTTTTGGTTTGAAAGAAAGAAAAATATCTCTTTACCTTAAGTAGTTTTCATTGAAAAGGAAAGGAAAATGTGCATTATCATGTAGTTGAGGATTGCATTATGTTTACATTTATGTACTCACCTCATGCATCCACCTAACCGTACAAGATAAAATTAACGCTAGCTTAGGTTAAAATCATTTAGTAACTGTGTGTAAGTTAGAGACGTGTTCTGGCGTCGTTAAGCATGGTAGCTGTCGTTATTTGCCAGCACTGTATCCTGGGGGTATTGTAGTCTTCCACGTACTTATCGGTATATCGAGCTCCTTCACGTACCCACCAAGTACCATAATCTATACTTGGCGTATATCTAAGGGTGTATCACATACTCGGTAGTATATCGGAAGGTCTCTTGCCGAACAATTGTGCATTAGACAGCACCACTACGGATTTGAGCTCCCACGTACCTTGTGTATATCGAAAGACACCATTAGGATTCCTGAAACCAACCAAATTAACCATTTGGCCATCTTGGCAAAGAAATACACCGAGAACAGCACTCTGGGAGATTAGCACGCATGTACTGTCCAGGTAATCGGGTATGCAGGCAAGGGTACGGTCCCAATACTCCTTGTCGTGTCATATTGTTGGACCCTGCAGTATATAGCGGTTTGCGATGCCTTGATAGTCCTGTGAGGATCCTGACTTTTCATCCACTCCTATTCACATAGTTTGCTTATTGCTTTTAGAATTGAGTAGTGTTTGACTTGTGTGGTACTTTAGAGTCTCTTATAGAGAGTTCAGATATGGAAGATTCTTCCAGGACTACCAACCAAAGCGCCCCTTTCCAGGGTGTGCCATTTGTTATTCCCCCTTGTGGAACTATTGGTCCTCCCTTTATGGCTACGTTGAGTCTTCCTAGATTGACGATAGGATTATCAGTATGGTTATTCTCCAATCCAGTTACACCAAGTGCACCAATGGTGTCGGACCTAGGTCTTTCGTCACATGAGAATCAATCTCATGGTGACCCTTCTCCTTCTTCGTCGAAAGTTGAATCGGCTTCCGTCTCTTCCTCTTCTCCTACTGAAAACTCTGATGTTAGTAAGAAGGCGGGTGAGAAGAAGAAGAAAGGGAAGACTAAGAAGAAGAACACTAAGCAAAAGGTCACAACCCCAACCACTGATCATCATGCTGGGGGCAACGATACACCTGTTCTGAATTCGCGTAAACCGAAATTCCCTTGCAAACTTTGTAAAAGGTCCCATTTTCTTAAGAGTTGCCTGGGTATCTCCAAGGTCTTAGAAATATGGTCGCATTTTGAACAACCCTTGTCATCAGTCTCCGGGCATCATACTGATGACACCCCATCAACTAGTGACGTTGTAATTAATGTTCGGAAGGGTAGAGCTGCAGACCCTTGCTGGTTATGCAAGGGCATGCACCGTACTTACCTTTGTCCTCGTATGGATGAAGCTTCACAATTGTTGGAAGACATGGACACATCCCATAAATGCCTTCCAACGAAGTATTGTAGGTTGTCTCCTGATCCTTCACTGGTTGATAGGGCGGTCAATCCGACCCCACCCTCGGTTGACCCCACTCTTTCTTCATAGAGTGAAAACGAAGCGGTCGATTCAACATCGTCGATCAACCCCATTCCTCCCTTGAGGGATGATACCCAAGCGGTTAATCAAGTCTCATTCTCGGTTGACCCCACTCCTCTAATTGAGGGTGAAATAGAAACTGCTGATGTTTTTCTGGTCAGTTCAGATTGTTCTGGGCGAGGGGAAACCATGTCTATTTCCACAGGACCCCCCCCAAGTACTGAGGTCATTTCCTTTGATTGAAATGGTCTAACAAAATCTCGTCTTCCTTCGAGTATTCCTTTTCAAATATCTGTAGGAGTTTCCGATAAAGAAATCTTTCGTATGATAGTTAATGAAGGAGCTTTTGTTAGTATTTTATCCTCAACTGCTTGGCAAGCTATAGGTTCCCCTTAGCTTGTGCCAGTAACTGACCAAATTTTGGCTTTTAATAGAAGGCCTACCGGACCTTTAGGGATTCTCCCGCAGTTACCTGTCACGTTGAGAGGTAAAACTGTTTATATTGATGTCATGGTTGTCCAAGGTCCTTTAGATTTCAATCTGCTCCTTGGACGTGATTATGTGTATGCTATGAAAGCTGTAGTGTCCACGCTCTTTCGAGTGATGTATTTTCCCCATCATGGAAATATTGTGACCATTTATCAACTTTCCTTCGTGACGCCCACTCATCATATGACTCCTAGTCATCAGAGTTCCCTGAATGTTCCGCATGTTTTAGTGGTTTCTTCTCCCTAAGGATGGGGGGTACGAGCACGGTTTATGTTATGTTTCAAGCTCGTTAAAAAATGACACCGACCACTCTAGCATAGTTTACCTTTGGTTTCAAGCTTACATAAAAATGAAACCAGTTTACTGGAGCATAGTTTTATTCTATTTCAAGCTCGTTAAAAAATGAGATAGACCCCTCTAAGCATAGTTTACCTTTGGTTTCAAGCTTGCATAAAAATGAAACCATCCACTCAAGCATAGTTTTATTCCATTTCAAGCTCGTTAAAAAATAAGATGGGCTCGCTCAAGCATAGTTATTGTCTATTTCAAGCTTGTGTAAAAATGAAATAGATCTCCCTCCCATCGGTTCGAGTCTCTCGCTAGAGTTAGAACTTGAACCTTCATTTCATCTAATTCTCGTTTTCCCCCCCTTGGTGAACATTTTCATATTAGTAGCCAGGTTGGTAGCTGGGTTAGCAAGCAGCATTTTCAAACGAAATGAAGCTTGGGGTCATACCACATGTCGTACCGTCAGCAATCATGTTGGGGGAACACCACCATGTTAAGCCGCTAGCAATCATACTGGGGGCATTTACCAACCTCTGGGCATCATGTTGGGAAGGAACCCGTCAATGGGCCTTAACCGTGAGCAAAATTTACCTTTGGCTTCAAGCTCATTAAAAAATGAAACCAATAGTCCGAGCAGAGTTCTATTCCTGTGTCAAGCTCGTTAAAAAATGAAACAACTCCTTTCCCTTTGAGTCGAGTCTCCTCATAGACTTAGTACCTGAACCTTCTCTTCACCCGCCTATACCTTAGGCAAATGAAATGAAGCTTGGGGGCATGTCTTCAACCTCTGGAAGTTACGTTGAAGTCAACTCGATCGCCTCTCCACACCATGTTGGAGCTAAGTCACTCACTTCTAGCAATCATGTTGAGAGCATGTACCAACCTTTGGATTTCATGACGGGAAGAAATCCACCATCGGGAACATTTTTTAGCATACTTTCCTTTTTTAGGTTTCAAGCTCATTAAACCATGAAAATTACCCTGAGCATAGTTCATTTTCGGTTACAAGCCCGTTAAAAAATGAAGCAAACATCATGAGCATTCTTCCAACCTATCTTCAAGCTCCTTAAAAACAGTAAGATGATGTTGAGCTTACTTTTCCCTTTTTTCGTGCTCTGGTTGAAACATGAAAAGTGGTTTGAGCTTACTTTTTACTTTTTCGTGCTCTGGTTCAAATATGAAAAAGATTCTGAGTGCTTTTGATACCATTATCGTGCTTGTTAAAAATTTGAGTAAAAAGGTGTATCTAACAAGTATAGGTTTTGTTATCACCAAACTTGTAGGTGCCCCTAGAGATGGATCCAAGATGGATGGCAGAAGGGATGGACAACCAAAGAGGTGCAACCAAGATGGCCTCGACTCCCAATGGATGGTTGTCACGCCAATCGAGGTAATCTTCACTTTATGTTATCTAGACCAAGACAACAAAGGGGGAGACCCAGATCTATTCCCAACAAGAGAGATCAAACCAAAACACCAGATCAAGTCAAGTATAGTTGAAGTACGTAAGGTGTATGGTGAACCCTAGATCTATGGAAGAAGTCACAAGATGAATAATAGTTTGAATCAAGGGGTTTAAACAATGTAGCTTTGGTTCATTATGGATTGAAGAGTGACTTATGATGTTTGAAATTAGATACAGGATTAGGGTACTAGTCAATTATGAGAGAATCCACTACCTTGGGAACCGTGTCCAATGCAGGGTAGTTAAGGACTGAATTGGGGCTAACCAGTACCGAAGATGAGCTTGATTGAATGATATGACAATGTCAAGAGGTTCAAGCAACCAAAACAAGGATCAAACCACATGCAAACTCAACAGTCCAAGAAAGTCGAATTAGCTTGGAGAAAGATCAGTGCCTTGGGAAGTGGGCCAAATGGAGTCGGATGTTCACCAAATTATAGATCTGGAATGTTGAGGTATTGAGGTAGGTGGATCTGAAAGATTAAAGTCATCCAATGGCTGGATCTCAGTAGATCTGAGATTGAAGTATGCCACCAAGTGACCCAAGTGGGGCACAACCCTCAAAATGAGGAATGGGGCCCACAAGGTCAAAATCACTGAAGTGACACACTAGGGGTAGGTTATTGAATGTGTAGATTACAGATCAAGTGGAATCTCACCTACCCAAGTGCTAGATCTGTTATCACATATATACTAGCCGGGCTACCATACATTATTTTTCTGATTCCAGTACACTATTCAGCCAGTTCCCTTACATTGAGATGCTAAGATGAGCATCTATTTGGATCACTATCAGATTTGGACAGCAGTTTTATTCCCCATGCCATGACTGAGTCTTAGGACACTCAGAGAGATGACCGATGTATCCACTATACCATTGGTACAGAGCATGTCAGTAGTGCCCAGAGTTACAGTAGCAGTCTCAGAGGACAGATGATGGTTCAGATGATGAGCATTCAGGTATATGACTCGGCAGGTATATCATAGTGTTATGGTTATATTGCTTTTATATTTATTCTTATAGCATGTCTTAGCACTTAGTGTCATGATCTGGCGATCATATAGATATGTGGACCTGGTTGATCTTATTATATATATTTTATTGTCCCTACTCAGAGTTAGAAGTTCACTATTCATACTCATTGGTTTTACCCTCCTTAGGGAGAATAGAGGTGATCATTCCACCATACCTTGGCTTGCTAGTGTTGGCTCCATTATTCATTGTCTTCATCCATCCATTACCTACCTCTTAGTTTATCACCCTGACTTGCTACTTGACTAGTGGCATGGAGGACTTTTCCCCACTGTAGCCTCTGTTTGGATGAGCTTCCCTGTTTATTGTGTCTCGGCTCTGAGTTGGTGACAAAACTTGCCTATGGTGAGTTGGATTTCCTTATGAATTCCCCCTAGTCACTAAAGTTGCGTTGGCTAAACCTGAAACTTTTAGTGCTGCCATGAATACAAAGTATGGAAAATGAAATGTTATATCTTGTATGAAAAGCCCGTTCATGCAATGTGTTTCTAAACACACATGAACGAAAGGCAAGCCAAATGAAAGTGGCTATGAAATAAAATGTTATATCTTTTGTGAAATAAATACCTAGGTAAACAAGCTGTCTGTGACACACCTAGAAGTGCTCAGGTAAACAAGTGCCTTAAAAACACACCTGCAGCAGAAAGCCTAAAATAAATGTAAATCTATGCAATGTGTTTATAAACACACATCGATCAAAGGCTATGGAAACTTCAGGCCCAAAAAGCAATGGAACTTAAATGCTATATCAAAACAATTGCTAGCCTCATTTGTATTATGGATTGTGCGCATCTGTCAAAGGTGAATAAACCCTCTTTGAACAACTCATCCATTTGTGAGACACCGCCATTCCCTGTGTTGTTGCTCATTCAGTATATACTATGGTGTGTATTCCCTTTCCCTTTTCCAAAGTGTCACAACGTTAAGTCAGTCAAGTCATCCTTTACCCTAGCCAGTTCTTTTAGCCTTCACCCTTCACTAGCAAATTGATCACAACTATGAAGTGAGTATGGTCCTGAAAGTCTAGTCTGAGTCATAATAATAATTAATGACATTATATATTTGGATTTAGATCGCCAGTAATGATTACTTTGTGTTATAATTGTTATTTGAATAAGTTGTAGAGCATGCATTAACCTTTGACACTTTGCAGCAGCTTCTGATGATAGTCTGAGTTTTATTTGGTCATGTTGACTTGGTTAAACCTAGTTTGACCAAGGTCAACCACAGGACATGAGATGGTTGGACCTTGTGATGATACAGATAAATGATATATGGTCTATGTACATGTACATGATGGTTCTATGCAGCAGATACAGGGTTAAGATGATGATTTATGGTTTTCAGCATTATTTGATCATTTACACATTATTATTATTTCACCTGTTCCGGTATATTGGAGTTATTATATGATCATGTAGAGATTCATATGGTGTATGAGTACACATCTTGGATAGATTTGGACCTTTTGAGTCCAATGAGACAGTCTGTTTTCAGTTCCGGGCAGTTACAGTGATGATTGAGCCTCAGCAGGCTATCCTAGTGCAGTTTTGGTCTGTCGGAGACCCTGTCAGAGCAGAGATGGTTTTATTTGGTTGACCTAGGGCACTGTGCTTAGAGGGGGTGGTCCAGCCACTTGTTTTTACCATATTAACCGCCTCCCGGACACACTGGTGCCCTCACCTTGACAGCGCAGCCACTCCAGGAGGTAGTTTGGGGCAGTTACACGCTTCCCGAGGCAGTTCGGGATTGGTAGAAATGGCTACAGAGAAATTTGATTTGGGCTACTGAGGAAAAGTTTTGGCATGGGATGATCAGTGATGATGACTGGGATGTCTTCTGCACCTTCTCCAGCAGTTTTAGCCTCATCGGGACCCACATCCATCACTTATGGCATTTTCTGATGATTTATGAGGCCTCCTAAGGCCCACGATTTGTCCATAGAGGCACGATTTGGTACTTTGATGACTACTTTATTATTATTGTGCTATGGGGATTGACCAAGGGTGTCTAAAATTACCCCTTGGACCCACCATAAGCTTATTGCTATATTTTGTCATCATGATTTGGTGGGATCCCCTCTCCTAGAGCGATTTTGTCCACTTATGGTTATATTTTATTAGTGATCCATGTATTTTATTGTTGAGCTCATCTCAACCGTTGATTAGACATTATTATCTTTTAATCTTAGCCACTCATTCAAAAAGTGGTTAGGGTTTTGGTGCCTCTCCTTCCTATTTAAAGGAGAGAGCCTCTCATTGTAAAAGGGTCTTTGGCTCTTGGATTCTTGATATAGAAAAATTCTCTTGTGGAAATTCTTGTGGTCTCCTTTGCATCTGGTGTTCTTAGATGATGATTGGAAAGTCTATTGCATCCTAGCATTTGGGAATTTGTGGTAAGATCTATCTTTTTTTCGAAATCTTTGTCTTGTCTACAGGAGGGCGACTTCAACTAGGGCGATTTTGCAAGGCTTCTTCAAATCGATCTCTTTGGCATTCGCTTGTATCGGGGGGTTATCATTAGTATCATTGTGATCTATGCTATCTTTCTGGTATTTCTCTTGTGGCATTAGTCTTATCTCTTGATTACAGTAAATCTGATATTGTTGACGTTTATTGTGCAGGAGAGAGGGCACATTGGCTTCCTTGGGCAAATCGCACTTCATAGAAAACTACCTCAAAGCTTCTCAAATTGATCGAGTTTGCATAGATCATCATCATTAAGGCATCTACAAGGTTACCTAGGTAAGATCCACAGGTTTGTTTCTCTTATCTTGATTCCAATCCATTAGCACAAACACATAATTGATAAAACCCTAATTAATCAAAACCCTCGTTACATTTTCTCAGATCTACAAAGATCTGTTGGTTCATTGGATAAGATATTTAAAACCCACCTCTATAGTATCCACGGCATCCTGGATCTATAGTTTGGTGAGGATTGGCCTCCATTTGACCCTCTTCCCAAGCCAACTTAGCTTCTCCAAGTAAGGGCACACTTATTGGTTTGGGTGAGTTGACATAGATCTAGTACATGGGTAGTTGAGATTTAAATTGATTCATGATCTACACATCCTAAAACCTACCCCTGGACTGTTACTTTGGCAATTCCTACCTTGTGGGCCCTATTCCACATTTTAAGGGATTTAATCCCCATTTTGGACCACTTGGTATCTAAAAACTCAAATCTAGTAAGATCTAACCCTTGGATTGCCTTGAATTGCTAGATCCACATTATCAATTGCTTAAACTACTTGGATCTAAAATTTGGATGCCATTGGACTTGTCTTGATCACATTTATCCCACCTTTTACCCTCCTTGGGCAAAGTCGCACTTCCTGGGAGATTGGAGTTGGTCCACTTCTAGGACATGGGTACATGAGATTTTGGTGGATGTGGAACAAACATAATTTAAAACCTAGGTCTAGTGGGTCACTTTGTGAAATCTTGCCTTGGGGATAGCATTCCTTGTTTTAAGGGATTGTGGTCCACTTAGGTCAAACCATCAACTCTTGGGTCTAGACTTACTCATCCATCAAACCTTTAATAGCCCACTTGTCTTATGCTAATGGATTCATCAACCATAAGTTAATTTCTTCTTGACTCCATTTATCCCAATTCACAAGGCACTGATCTTTCTCCAAGTCAAATTCGACTTTCCTAGATTGTTGGATTAACTTGTGGTTTAATCCTTGTTTGGTTGACTGAACTCTTATGATGTGGTCATATCTCATGGTCAAGCTTGTCATTTATACTAGTTAGCCCCAATTCAACCCTTAAACTACCCTGCATTGAACACGGTTCCCAAGGCAGTGGATTTTCTCACGATTGACTAGTATATTAATCCTGGATCTTATCATCAAATACTATAAGTCACTCTCACATCAATAATGAACAAAAGCTATACTCATTAAACCACTTACTTATCTTGTGACTTCATCCCTAGGTCTAGAATAAACCATACACCTTACTTCACTTAGTATTAACTTGATTTGGTGTCTTGGTTTGATCTCTCCTATCGGGAGTAGATCGAGTCTCCCCCTTTGTTGTCTAGGCTAGATAGCATAAAGCGAAGGTTGCCTCGACTGGCGTGACAACCATCTATTGGAGGTCGAGGTGATCGTGGTTGCACCTTTTGAGTTGCCCTTCCCTATTGCCATCCATTAATGGATACATCCATTGGGGTAACTACAGTTTAGGTGATAACAAGATCCCTGCAAACTCACCTCTCCCAGGAAGTGCGACCTCCCTTGGAGAAGCTTCTTTGCCTTGGGAAGTGGGTCAAATGAAGGCCAATCCTCACCAAACTATAGATCCGAATTGCCGTGGATGCTATAGAGGTGGGTTTTAAATTTTATACCCAAAAGCCAAGTGGATCAAGCTAGATCTGAAAAATTGTAAAATGAGGGTTTTGGAATAGTAAGGGTTTGAAGCAATTAGACAAATGGATAGATCATGGAAAGAGAAATTACCTTGAGATCATACCTGAGTGATGAGATGAGATACATTGTTGTTGAGGAAGACTCCCCCAGAGATCAAATGAGAAATTGTTGAATTTGCTTGCCAAAATGATGCCCTAGCCCACAAGTGCGACCTCCTCTACCTGTCAAACCAAGGAACAGCGATTCAATCAGTGAGATCAAGTATGTAGGAAATAAAAGTAAAATGCAATGATAACATGAAATAGAAGGTCCTGGGACAGTAATACTCCCTGTTACCAACGAAGAGATCCAAAGAAGAAGTAGGGAGGGTCCTCCCCTACCAATACATCCTCCTCGAACCAAATCGACCTCCTCCTGCAGATGCAAAAACGTGGTACAAAAATATAGCAAGACAAAATCTCCAAGAACCCAATGCAAAGGAAGAATCAACGAACGAACTCCAAAAGCATTCACCACAACACAACAGATAGATGCAATAATAATTCTCTATTCCAATAATCCAGAGCCAAGAGTCCCCTTTACAATGAGAAGCTCTCTCCTTTAAATAGGAGGGAGAGAGTCCACAATCTAACCACTTTTTGAATGAGTGGCTAATATTAAAAGATCAAAAGATCTAATCAATGGTTGAGATGAGCTCAACAATACAATACATGGATCACTAATAAAATATAGCAATAAGTGGACAAAATCGCCCTAAGAGAGGGAATCCCACCAAATCATGATGACAAAATAGTAGATCTAGCTTATGGTGGGTCCAAGGGATAATTTTACACACCCTTAGTCAATCCCCATAGCACAATATCAATAAAATAGTCATCAAAGTACCAAATCGTGCCTCTATGGACAAATCGTGAGCCTTGGGAGGCTCCAAAAATCATCAGAAAGTGCCATAGGTGATGGATGTGGGTCCCGATGAAGCTGAGATTGCTGGAGAAGGTGTGGAAGACATCCCACTCATCATCACTGATCATCCCATGCCATAACATTGCCTCAGTAGCCCAAATCGAATTCCTCTGTAGCCATTTCTACCATTTCTGAACTGCCTCGGGAAACGTGAAACTGCCCAAACTGCCTCCTAGAGTGCCTGCGTTGTCAAGGTGAGCTCACCAATGGGTCTGGGAGGGGGTAATAAGGCAATAACAAGTGGCTGGACCACCCCCTCCATGCACAACGCCCTAGGTGAACCAAGTAAATCTCATCACTGCTCTGACAGGGCCTCCGACAGAAGAAAACTGCACCAGGATAGCCAACTGAGGCTCAATCATCACTGTAACTGCTTGGAACTGAAAACAGACTGTCTCATTGGACTCAGAAGGTCCAAATCCATCTAAGATGTGTACGCATACACCATATAAACCTCTACATGGTCCAAAATAAATACTCATCATATCCGGCAGACCAAATAATAATAATCTGTAAAAGTGCTGAAAAGCACAAATCATCATCATAAGCCTGAAACCACTGCATAAGCCCACCAAGGTGACCTGTACCAGACCATGTATCATCTATCTGTAACATCTGAAGTCTGTCATCTCATGTCCTGTGGTTGACTTTTGATCAAACTGAGGTTTGACCAAGTCAACATGACCAAAATATAACTCAAACTGTCATCAAGCCGCTGCAAGGTGTCCAAGGTTAAAACATGCTTTACAATTCATTTAATTAGCAATTATAACAAGTAATCATTACTGGCGATCTAAATCCAAATATAATAAGTCATAATTATTATTTATTACTCAGACAAGACTTTCAAGGTCATACTCACTTCATAGTTGTGATCAATTTGCTAGTGAAGGGTGAAGGCTAAGAAACAATTGGCTAGGTCAAAGGATGACTTACTGACTTAACACTGTGACACTTTGGAAATGGAAAAGGAATACACACCATAGCATATAGTGGACAAGCAACAACACAGGGAATGGCGGTGTCTCACAAACGGATAAGTTGTTCAAAGAGTGTTTATTCACCTTACACAGATGCACACAATCCATAATACAAATGAGGCCAGCAATCTTTTTGATATAGCATTTAAGTTCCATTGCTTTTTTGGGCCTAGAGTTTCCATAGCCTTTGATCTATGTGTGTTTACAAACACATTGCATAGATTTACATTTATTTAGGCTTTTTGCTACAGGTGTTTTTTTAAGGCACTTGTTTACCTGAGCACTTCTAGGTGTGTCACAGACAGCTTGTTTACCTAAGTATTTATTTCACAAAAGATATAACATTTGATATTTCATAGCCATTTTCATTTGGCTTGCCTTTCATTCATGTGTGTTAAGAAACACATTGCATGAACGGGTTTTTCATACAAGATATAACATTTCATTTCCATACTTTGCATTAATGGCAGCACTAAAAGTTTCAGGTTTAGCCAACAACATCTTTAGTGACTAGGGGGACTCCTCTAGGAAATCCAACTCACCATAGGTAAGTTTTGTCACCAAATCAGAGTTGAGACACAATAAACAGGGAAGCTTATCCAATATAGAGACTACAGTGGGGGAAGGTCCTCATGCCACTAGTCAAGCAGTAAGTCAAGGTAATGAACAAACTGGGTAAGTCATGGATGGATGAAGACAGTGAATAGTGAAACCAACACTAGCAAGCCAAAGTACGGCAAGAATGATCACCTCTATTCTCCCTTGGGAGGGTAAAACCAATGAGTATAGGCCAAGAACAGTCTGAGTAGGGACAAATAGGATATATATATAATACAGCCAGGTCCACATATCTATATGATTGCCAGATCATGATACTAAATGCTAAGACATGTTAAGAGAATGGAAATAAAAGCAATATAACCACAACACCATAATATACCTGCTGAGTCATATCCCTGAATGCTCATCATCTGAACCATCATCTGTCCTCTGAAACTACTACTGCAACTCTGGGCACTACTAACTGCTCTATATAAATGGCTAAATAGCTACATCGGTCATCTCTCTGAGTGTCCTGAAACTCAGTCATGGCATGGGGAATAAAACTGTTGTCCAAAATCTGATAATGATCCATAGTAGATGCTTGTCTCAGCATCTTAATGCAAGGGAACTGGCTGAATAGCGTACTGGAATCGGAAAAATAATGTATGGTAGCCCGGCTACTATATATATGATAACAGGTTTATCACTTTATCCGGCCTCGCTAGACTATTTACAGAAAAGGAACTGTGCCGAGTTTACTTTTTCCTTTGTCGTACTCGGTCATCAACCATGACAAAGTTGTTCTTGGAGTCCTTTTAAGCTCTTTTCAGACTCCCTAAATAGGAAAAGATTGCCAAGCGAACTTGATGCTTTCACGCTTGTAAAAGCATTTGAATGATCGTCTTTCTGGTGATAGTTTACCCCTTTTTCGGACCAGGAAACACTATTTACGAAAAAGGAATACTCCAACCAACCATGGCTGGAAGAGTTCTCTCTCGCGTTGTTTTACCCTTTTCTGGGCGAAGAGACTAACTTTACGAAAAAGGACGTTTTGGAGTCTCCTTTAGTTCTTTTTAGACTCTCTAAACATGAAATGACGCCGAGTTTTCCTTCTTTGGACTCGTTAAAATTCAAACATTGAAGGGCCCATTTTGGGATGAACCCCTCCTTTCCTAGGTTCGTAAAACATTTGGGATTGGACTCATCTATGAGATGAGCTATACCGAGCATCTGGTTACCCTCATCAAGCTTGTCAAAAAACACATGAGGCACTCATCAATTATGATGGGGAAAAAGGGAAGATTTTCTGTTACATCTTATATACGACAGTACATAGTCACTCTTGAACATGGCACTCGTTTCCATTTGCATTCAATACTTGGGTAATCCGTTTGTCTCCGAGTCCTATCAATTCCATGAGTCACGTTGCTCCTTTGGGTCAGCCAAAGAATGCTTCCACCATCAGTTGCATTGGGGGTTGGTGTCGTTCTCGTCATGTCAATACTGCCAAGTCATGCCATGCCCATGTTCAAGAGACATTTGTTACACATCATTTGCAGTCAGTATACCTTCGATCATGTTGGTCTACCTTGAGTTAGTCTTGCACATTACTCTACCGTCCGATCTATACCAAACATTTGTTATCGAGTTTCATGTCGATGATGGGGGATTCATTATGGCCCTCCTTTGATGAATTCATCCTTGTCGACATCAACTCGTCATCCGAGGATTGAATCTAGAAACCAACCAAGTACCTTGGCCCTGCATGCCTCAATGGCAGGTTACCTCGCTTTCGACATGAGTTTACATCATTGACTCTTGATTGAAAGATTTCATATTGTGTTCGACTTCAACTCACTTATTCACGCTTGATGATATATACTATGATACCTTGGGAATCATTGACATTAATGGTGATCTCCCTCGCACTTGTTAACGGTACACATTAAGGATCGGTAACCAAGTGGTTTCTACCATGTTCGACTCCAAAACATTGTAATCACATGTATAGATTCGTATCATTACGAGTTCAGCTTGAAGACCCTGGGGAAGTTATTTTCTACCTAGGTTGCGATGGAGATTGTTTGATACGCACAGATCCACTTTGTATTGGTCGTGGTTGTGTTGTCAGTTCAGAGTTACACGGATCCACTTTGGTATTGGTCGTGGTTGTGTTATCATCTCATCATGGATCTACGATTGTGTCTAGTAGCCATGATTGTGTTCAGTCGGTCTTTACTATCATGGATCTGCAATGTATTGGTCGGCAGCCATGTTTTGTGTTGTATGAGACTTGTGGATCTCAGGTCATTTCTGCAGCAATTCCTTCCAACCAACAAGTCCTTGCCATTTTTCTTATTACAAAGCATTTCACCTGTCTCATTCCGTCAGCTTCATGCTTTGGGCGGCATTCTGTTACACCAAAATGTCGTCACCCTTGTGCAAGTGTCGCAAGTGTTACAAGTGTCATCATCCTGACTTAGTGTCGTCACCGTGACCGTTGCAAGTATTGTCCTTATGACCAAGTGTCGTCATCATGGCCGTTGTGATAATGTCGTCATCTTGACCATTGTGTTAACTCTTTGCTCTGACCCCTAAACTCATTCTGGGCTAAAACACATCCAACTGAGAGATTTTCCCTGCCTAGTTGACCTCTTTGAGTAGGTTGTCGCACTTCTCCTTCATCTAGGGTGCGACATTGCAGTTTCTGGTCATCTAGGGTGAGACACTGTCGCACCTTGTCTTCCTACAGAGTGCGATGACCCCCCCCTGTTGCTCTGTGTCCTCTACCAGGGTGCGACGAGGTTGGTTAAAGGCTATTTTTGGGAGTCTCGAGGTCTTTCTAGAAGTTTGTTGAGGTGGAGGCCTATCCCTAGACTCTAGGTGAGGTGGCATTTTGGTTCCTAACCTTATGGGAAGATCTCCTAACCATCTACCCCTAATCCTCAACCTACCCTATCTCTTTAGCCCTATATAAACACCCACTCTCTCCATGAGAGGGGGGAAGGTCTATGGTATCCTTATGCTGATAGAATCCATATTGGTGATTGGGAAGCTTGTACCATCTTGGAGGCTTGGCTTGGACATGTTGGATGGAGGATGCGACGTTGAGGCTTTGGTTGTAGCTTCGTCCTTTCTATGTATTCCCACTTTTTATACAGTTAATATAATCTCTTTCCATTAATGTTGTCTCATTGATGATGTTTAGAACTTTCTTCCTCAACTGTTAGTTTAGATCAGTTATTGTTTAGATATCTTGTACTGCTTGTATCGTTTCCATATTGTCTTGACAGGTCTTGCAGCTGGAGATCTGACGACCACGAGACTTGGAGCAACAACAAGGAGAAGGATCCGCGAACAAGGAGAAGTTAATTAGGTGGGGTGTTTTTAGGAGTTTAAAAGTGATTTTATCGTCTGTTACCGGATGAACTAGCAGAGCTAGGATCCAATGAACAAATGCATGGAGCAAGTTACCACTATCACCTCAGTCACTTCCCCAAACTACTTCGGAGAGTCGGAACCTCCAAGGGGAGAGCCCTTCAATGATCTGCAAACACTAAGGAGAACAGAAGTTATGTCTTCTAGGAGACAAAATTAGGGACCAGTGCCTCAATAAATATGTTTTTGCGAATGAAGAAGACATACTAGTTAATTATGTACTTTGTAAACGCCAAATATATCAAGTCAATGTAGTAGCAGTCAATGGCAATTTAGCATACAAGTAAGGTCATTCATCAATGATTAACCATCCACCATATAACATAGATCATCAAGTGAGTGTAAGTACCAATGATAAATGCTAAGATTGATATCTATGCCAAAGTTTAACACAGATGTCAATGATTTGACAGTCCTATGTGACAGTCCAACACTAATGAGTTAAGTGTCAAAATATATGATAAATATGTTCCAAGTATTCAATGTAGATAGAGTACAATACCAAAGATCAAACACTTTTTAGTTGACAACCAAATCGGTGCAATTTCAGAATGTGTATGGAGTACCAACAGTATTAAAACAGTCACTTCAATATCAGTTTCCAATAGCAATTAGGTAACTTAACATGTGTAGAATAATGAACAATTCACGATTAATCTCGAACCACTTTATTTATGCACGATCACAAGTTCTCTGGCTGTCAAATGGTATGTTTTCAGACCTCTTTATCAGTGATATGGAAACACTTTATAACAGGTAAAAATATACAAATTAGGGCTAACCTTGTTTGTTGTTTGTGTGCTGGTGTAATGACATGAAGGAGAGGACTGTCTTAAGACAGTCTGCAAATTTATGCAGACCTAGGGCAGCAGAAATTAGGTCTGCAAAATGGTTGCTGTAGCCCTTGGAAAAGGCCCCAAAGGAGGACCGAGGCCTTATAGGCCAAGGTCAACGGCTTGAGTAGCCAAGGGGAAGAGACCAAGGCTTTTAAAGGGAAATATGAGCCTTTTCTAGGGCTGGCCGAGGGTAAAGGAAGGAGGAAAATGGAATGAAAGAGGAAAGGGAAGAAAGGGGGAAGGAAAAAGGAAAAGGAGGGAGAAGGAAGGGTAAGGAAGAAGAGGAGAAAAAGGGAAAGAGGGAGATGAAGGAAGAAGAGAGGAAGAAGAGTGGAAGAAAGTGAAGGAAAAGAGGGGGGAGCGAAGGGATAAAAAGGAGCAGCAAAGGTCTTAAGAGGGAGAAGGAAGGGAGGTGAACCCCAAGGAAGGGTGAGCGAACCTCAAAAGGAAGTGGAAGAGGAGTTCACTAGGGTTTAGGCTAGGGTTGCAGTTAGGACTGGTAGGCTTAGTATTTAGGGTTTTAAACTATGTACAAAAGTCAAAAAGAAAATCTAATTACACAAGAAATTAAAAAAAATAATCTAACAATAATATTTACAAATTTACAAACTAGGGTTTTAGGTGAAAGAGATAGACCAGTTAGGGTTTTAATGGATGTTACCCCAAACCCTAGCCTTAGAGGAAGGTGACCAACCTTCCTCTTGAAGGTAGTTTCTCCTTGTCACTGAGTTAGGGCTTCTTGAAACAACCTCTAGGATTGGTTTCAAGAGCCTAAACTAATGCAAAGTTGGAGCTCCAAGACTAAACTTTGTAAAATAACCTCCTCTTGGAAGCATTTCTACTATGCTAAGGGATAGAAAAGTAGATAAATGGCGTTATTCAAAGAGAATGCCGCCCTAGGGCTACCATTCAATCATTCAAGATGCAAAAATTATATACCATTCATCAAGCAAAACTTCAAAATATAAAAGACTTACTTGAGCATGAGTTATTCCAACTATTCTAGCCTCCTCAAAGCATTAGCAAGACAAAGAGTGCATCCAACTTCATCTAAGAGACAAAAAGATCCTTCCTTCAAGAGGTGCGCATCACTTCATAAGACTCTTTCTAGGGTAAAAAAGTAACATAAGAGTTTTATCCCATAAGTTGTGTGTAAAAATTAAATCAGGAGATTGTATTTATATGATCTCACACTCACTTTTAACATAAAACTAGGCTGACATGCCTTTAAAATGTCAATTTGAAATTATAACATAAAATAATCAAATTTGTGGGTAACTTGGGACATTTGCCCCAAAGTTTACCCAAAAGTGACTAAAATGACTAAAAATGAGCAAAATACTCCAAACTGAAGGCTGGAGTAGGCAGGGGGGGAACGCCATGCCCCATCTAACCCCAACAATAGTGGTAATCCCTCAACGCCCCCCCATATCAAGCAGTACGACTTGGTGCAGGAGATGACGTCATCAGTATAAGAGGCCCAAGGAGAGAGGGCGTTATGCTGCAGAGGAACCAGGAGGATGTCTGTGGTGACCTGAAAAGAGAGGCAAAGGCCTCAGAGCTGAGAGAAATGTCACCAGAGTAATGAAACAGGTGGGGGTTCATGTGACCTAGTGACCCACCCCTAGGAGACCTGGACACCAACTTCGAGGCTTCAAGCCCTTTAATGAGGCAGTCAGCAATGCCACTAAGCCATAGTACTCCCACGAGAAGGACCAAAGGGTCTGGCCATAACCTCCACTCAGAAAATGCTGGATAACACCCCTCCTGGTCAGAAAAAAATGACCCTCTCCTCCTGCGCACATATATGAAGGTGCGCTGGTACTGGTACCATGTAACACCATCCAAGTTTATGCAAAAGAAATTAAGAGTAAAAGCATGAAATTAACCCATTGACATGATAAGAGCTTAAGCAAAATACACAACCAATATGATACCAGTGCCTTGGAGTCAAAAATATGAAGTAAAGTGTTGTTGTTGAATAACAAATGTTTTGCAATGCTCTTGGTCAGTTTTAGAATTATTAGAGGTGGATTTAATTAAGGGAATCGAGAGCTCCAGATATACCGTGAGGTACAAGGAGTAATGTCCGGAAATCAAACAAAGGTGGCTCCACACAAAGACATGTGGGTTGCGACAGAGTCTCGAGGGTGTGTTCAACACTACACCAACAAGGATGTAGTCTAACGGTGCCCTAAGGTCACTTTCCAATGGTTCCTACTTCTTCGAAGAAATTTCCCCACGCAATTCTTAATGATCGAGTGCTAGATTTTCAATATGTTCGAGATTGATGATTTTATTAATGTGAGTTCTTAGTTAGATCTGAAAATTTAAGAAGTTGTTGCAACTCTTTTCAGATTTCCCAAGGACCAGGCCAATGCCCGCAAAGGGAAAGAGCATACTTCGAGTAAACAACAAAATGTTTATTCCGATTTAAGTGCTTGAAACTAGAAATTAAACAATGAACTTGAAAATAAGGAAAGATATTAATCACCAAGATTATGCATCACTTTCTGATCAACCACCACTAATCAGCAATGCCTTTAGGTGGTGGTGAGAGCATACTTCATGGCGACGAATCTGGCTTTATTTTGCTATTTGTGAAAAAAGAAAAAAAAGAAAAACTTAAACAACTAAAATAAAGTATACAAACTACAATGAAAAGTGATTGTGTACTTGTGTTATGAAATACAGCAAATGTTAGAAAAAATCAATCTCACGAAAAGAGACTGCGAATCCCCCCAGGGGGATGGGGTGTGGGTGTTGTGTATCCCACTTGCTCTCTTTATTTAAGTATTTACAATTGCTTAAAAGAAGTGCCACTTAGTCTTTTTAGACTTGGATCTAAGGGCTTGCAAAGCTAGAATTTGAAAGAATGATAGAAGAGGGTCTCTGGAAGCTCAAATTGGTCAAATCTGACGAAATTTCACCAAAGTTTCCTCCTCTTTTTCGTTAGACCTGCTAAAAAACAGCGAGTAATCTTATTAGAATGTGATGGCAAACACATAACAAAAATAAAATAAAATAAATTGAAACTTTTTGCACTTAGAAAAAAAAATTAAAAAAATGCTAAGTATCAATACAAACTTATAGCTTAGATCTAGTGAAAAATAAGGCTCCTTAAAGTACTTACATCTAACTATTTAAGAACGCAAAAGTAAGATAGATCTAAATAATAAACATGAATAAGGTGGATCTACTTCTTAAGCACTTTGCAAAAAAAACCAAAAAATTGAAAGAGAAGATTTTTGTTTGAGAAGATGGATAAATCTCTCTCAAGCCAAAGCTTGATCTTTGGTGTTGTTCTTGGAAACCCCTGTAAGCAAAGTGTTGGCCGAGTTCAAATCCCCCTTACAGCCGAGTTCAAATCCCCCTTAAGTTTTGTGATCTGCAGCTTATAAGGCAAATCTTGCAACAAAAATATTAGATCTAGTCTAAGAAACCAGACACATCCAAAACTCCCTCTATGTCCCGTGTCATCGTGTCGGACACGGACACGATGCAAACACATGTCCCAATTCCAGGACACGAAAAGCGTGGAAACGAGGGCCTGCAAGGGTTAAAAACGTTTTTTTCACTTTCACTTGGTCATTTGCAAGTGTGTGAGTGAGTTTTTTTTGCAGGTAAAGAGCATTTGGAGGATTTGCAAGTGTTTCCAAGTGCCTTCGAGGGTGTATTCGTTGGGAGGATTGCAATCTCACTATCAAGCAATAAGAAAAATGTCTCAATCAGCTAGGGCATCTGCTAAAGGGAAAAAGAAAGGGACAAATGCCCCATCTGGTTTCTCCCCTTCTCTTCCTCCTCCAAGCCTAGGTGCACTCCAACCTTTGCCTTATTTACACTCCCATTCAGTGCACTCCAACCTTCTTATTTACAGGAAGAGAGAGGAGTGGGTGAAGGGAAAGACAAAGATGCGGGATGTGTTTCCTGATGATATGGGTTTGGATAGCAATGTTGGGTTGGCATTAGCCGACATGGATCTTAATGATTCAGTGCTAGAGATAGTCACTTTTGATGATGGTGATCCTCTGGAGGGGTCATCCTCCACACCAGCAGATGCAAATCGTCAGATGGGCGGAGAGGAGAACGACGACGAAGAAGAAGAGAGCAGTGATGAGTTTGTTGATTCAAGCATGGAATATGACTATTGACAGATGAGATTCTTCCATCTTGATCTCCCATTTTTGTATTTACTATTTGCCAGTGGCATTTCGACATCTATGTAATACATTTTGATTTTGATGACTTAATGAGAAATATGGTTCTGACATCTTGAGCTATTGCCCAATGCCTATCAAATTTCAATGCATCTATGTGTCTCATTGTGACTTGTGAATGATAAATGTGTAATCATTAATGTGTATTGATTCTAATTTCTATTGAATATTTGTAAATGTTCAAGTTTTTAAAAAAAAATTGGATCTATCTGTCTATATTTTTAAATTTTTATGTATATAAAACGTGTCCTTCGTGTCCTGATTCCGGGGGTCACCGTGTTCGTGTCGGACACTCGTATTTTTGTGTCCTATGTGTCCCATGTCCTCATGTCAGGTAACTTAGGATCTAGTGTGTTAGAATGAAAAGAAAATCAAGAGAACCTAAATACATCTAAATATTGTTGGCTACTTCTAGATCTCTTTAAATTGAAGCACAAATAAACAAATTCACATCTGCAAATGTTTACTCTATATCAACTAAGCTAGATCCATCAAAAATTTGAAAACAAGATAGCATAAACCACAATATCACCTCATGAGATGATCATTCAACACACTTGCACAGGATGGAGTTCAAAAGTCTCCAACATATATTCAAAACAATATCAAGTTACAAAATGGCAGAGGTTGTATGCATCCATCCCAAATGAGGAGCAAGACCCTACTTTATATAAGCCAAGAGGAAGAGAGGGGGGGGCATCCTTGAGGAGGGCGAATCCCATGTAGAGAGGAGAGAGTTTAGCCTTGACTCAAGGCTTTGATGAAGGGAATGGAGACAAGTGGGCTGCCACATAAGGAGGGCGCCCACCTCTCACATTGTAAACTCCTCCCACAATTCAAAAGCTGCCATGTGTGAGGAATGACACCCAAGAGGAGAGGGCGCAACTCCCATAAGAGGACAACTCACTTTTCAAGAGATCCCACCCAAAATCATTGAGATTCGATTGATACTTCCCTTGGATATGATCACCCACCTTTAGAGACAACTTGCCACCTTTTTCAACATGCTTTAATCATGTTTCCTCGATTTTCTCACTTTGTCCCTTTGTGTCAATTTGTGTCATTTTTAGCATTTTTTTGTCATTTTGTCGCCCTTTTGAGCAAAAATGCTTTAAGTGATAATTTAATCACCCGAAACATAGGAAAAGTGGGTCCAAGGGTAAAGAGGACGCTCTGAGCATGAAAAAGAGCATCCCCACGCCAAATTCCGCCTCAAGACCATACTTTAATTACAATTTGAAATTTCTCATCTAAACTATTAAAAAATAGTCTAAGTTTACGGGAAAAATTATTTTTGTCAAAACAGACTCAAACTCCTAGAGGACCTAGTGCATGTCCATACAATTCAACGACTCATTATTGATGGCTAGCATGTAAAAAATACAGACACTTAGGCTTTATTAACCTCCTAAGGTTTGACCACCATGGTAAATATTCCAGCTTTGGAGGTGTGAATGAAAAACTCATGAATTATACACCACTGAAGCACAACGCATAATTCCTAAGGAAAAAACACTCTAGAGTATCCCCTTTATAGCTAAACCTAAGGTAGGCCAAGCCTGTTACAAAAAGATCATGCTTAGACCAACTTATTACAATTCCCCCAAGGGGGTCTGGACATGCAAATTTTACAAATGGGCCGAAAATTGGCCTGATGAACTTCTGAACTCTGGAAATGAACAAGGTAAGTTGTTCAAGTCTTCTAAGGTTCACAAGAAGTCCTACTAAGTGCAACTTAGTGGACAACAAGTCCAATATCTTCTAGGGCAAACCTAAGGAGAACCTTTAAGTTTGTAACTATATAGGTAAAAAGAATGGTCAAAGCTTTGCTTATCAAAATACAATTCTAAGTCAGAAATACATACTATGTAAATCAAAGAAATTGTGTTAGCAAATTCATGGAAATTGGAGACCAGCTTTTGGAAACAGGAACCTACCTCAAATTTCAAAATTCAATTAAATTTCACCATTTGCATTGTCTCTAGATCACAATCAAAATCTTCAAAAGATGGAAGCAGAATGTTCTCACTCAATGATAATACTTCTAATCCAATTAGGAAGATTTAGTGTTTCAAAATGTTTCAATTCCTGAATTTATGTAATAAAATGTTCCAAGCCCAAGCAGTTAGTTTATGTATCCCAATGTAATTTTTCCTATTTGCACCCTTACATGCAATATAAATCAACAAACTTGCATATTTGGTGTCTAATTATTTGTATTTACATTGATGTGTGTGTTTGTGTGTCAAATTTTGAAAATTTTATCTAATTTTTGTTTGGTTGAGTCGTTAACCAAGTCAAAGGCCAAGTCCAAGACGAGTCATAATTTTTGCCCTCGCTGAATCCAAGTCTGATAAATTTGGTTCAAATATTGTTTGGACAATACGATCCCTACTGTATCAGTAGTTCAATTAAAAAAGTGGAAAGAAAACACAATAGCTATTACTAAGATATTCTCATGAAAAATCAAAAATGTATCAAAGACGAAGGATGGATGAGAAAACCAGAACATGGAGCATCTCTTGAAAAAAATATTATGATATCTCTCCAAAGATTTGCCCTAGGGGTTATGAGTTCATACAAAAATTAGTAGATAACACCTCTCAATTTAGTTGAAAGGAGGATTTAGGACCACTTCAAATTGCTTCACACATTAATTCATGCTGAGAAGGAAGAGGCAAAAGACAAATCAATGAACTATTAGAGAGAGGTGATAATCAGTGTATCCCAATAATGTCCATACTGGACATTGTTTATAAAGAAGTATTTGATTATCGATAGTTGATCATTTTACAATAGTTATGGGGATTTCATATCAGTAGTCATTTTATTGATTCAACTTTTATCTATTCATAATGACTTAATATCTAAAGGGATTTCAATTTGATTGACTTTACAATGCTTAATGAAGGAAGCATGAAGAAAACTCTGTTTGCATTTCTAACGAAGGCAAAAAAAGGGCATTTTATAAATTTCATGTTTGCTGATGCATATTGAAAAAAACAAATCCATCATAAATAGTACAAGGATTAATTTGATCTCAACAACAGATTTGATTTGACTAAAAACTGTTGAAAATAACTATTGATTTGTACTCAAAGAACTCACAGATAAGATTCCCCAAAGACCCCAATGGATATGGCTTGCTAGCACATAATGGTCTATGTCCTTCATAAGGTTCTCAGCCTCACAATCATCGTCTTTGCCTGCCTCCATAAGCAATACAATTTTCATGGAAAGCTCAGCAAATGTACTTGTAACATTGAAATTAAACTACATATTTCTTTCCAAACTGAATTTAAAATGCCTCGCATCATATTATCTCAGTTCTCTGTCATTAGAAACAATTACATTAGAAAACACTTCCTCTCAAAAGTTAAATTATCACAAATCTCAAAGAACATTAAGAGAATGACAAATTGCTTACAATGGAAATAATTTGAAAAGGAAAAGCATGAATTGAAATGAAAAGAAAATAATGTCAACGTTCAGAACTAATAATTTGTCAGACATAATGGTAAACTAGTTTGACTTTGTAGTATAAGAAGAGGTGAAAGTATAATTATATATCAATAAGAAAATCTGAGCCACCATGAAACTAGAATAAGATCTAATATCAAGAAAAATTGCTCCACTCTAATAATCTTAATGCAGGAAGCTTGTAAGTAGCCATAGAAAGAAAAAATAAACTGCATTAATGCACACAAATAACAAAAATTAACCAATGGGGATATAGTACAAATAAGTCACCTATAGTCAAAAGAGAGAACTACACTTTTGAAGAAAATGAGCAAAGACTTGCCTACATTCTACAATCACGTATTGTGACAAACTTTGTACTATTTCAAGCCACGGGCACTCTCGGCAAAGGAATGTTTTTCTTATTTCTAACAAAATTGCCATGAACATGTTCACTGTATTGTTTTGTTTGATATGTTTGCTATTGTTACAGAATGGTTTCCTAGTCACCCCGGGGCCCGGAACCATAATTTTATATATGTTATCTACTAGATAGAGGATCAACATGCAATGCAACCTACTTGGACTCTTAAAGGGAAATAGGTGATGGTTTATTTTATACCGAGTACCTAAACTGAAGTTTGAGAGGAAGTAATGCGCCCAAAAAACACCTCCCACGATACATCTAAGTCACATGACACTAACACACGTGACACATGGATACGAGTATCTGCAACGGGGCATGTCTACCCTTGAAATGCGACATGAGGGGCACATTATATATATATATATATATATATATATATATATATATATTAAAACATACAAATTACAAATACAAAACTGAAATATAGACATAAAGATCCAAATCTTTTAGAACATGTTATCACATCCATAGTAGCCGGGCTACCATGATATTGCAGAGCAGTTTTGTCACAGACTCGAGCCGGTCCTTCCAAAGATGAGCTTATATTTTGACAGCTATGATCAGTGGCAGAGTACCCACAGAGACAGACAGAGTCCCAGAGCAGCATCATTGGCTTGCCCTTGTCATTTTTGAGCCTCATGATCCCAGAGAGAGACTTGTAGGCCATGGTCGCTTTTCGCAGTGCAGCAGAGCAGATGGATGACATGAGATTTGCATGTTATGTTGTCTTTTCTGATTAACTTAGTAGATGTGACTGGTCATATGTGGTAGCAGTATGGTGACTAGATATCTATTGGTTGCTTTTGGATTGACAATTGAATAGTTAAACAACATAATGTTAAGATTTAGGCATATGCTCAGTAGTAGGGTTACCCCTTGTACAACTTAGCCCATTCCCCACTCACCTCTAGCACCACCTTTTCACTTGTCTTCCATCCATCCGTTTATCCGCTATGTTGATTATCTCCCTGACTTGGATAAGACTTTTTGAGATCAAAGAGCTTCCCCCACCTTGACCTCTGTACTGGTGTGGCCTCCATGTTGTTTTGTGTCTCGGCTCTAAGTTGTGCGACAAAACTTTCCGAAGCCTTGACCCTTTTGGGCCTGTTATCACCTATTTTGTACAAATAGTTGAAACTCCATTGAGCCGCCAGTGTTGGAACACATCAGTGTTCACTTCCAGAGTATTAGGGTTTCAGATGACAATAATTAGCCAACTTTGGCTAGCCAGTTTTATTTTTCAGTCAAAATGACCATGGCCCCACGAGGTTTGTAATAAGTGTGCTAGTAGGATTTTTGAATGGCTCGGTTCCCCGTGACTTGGTTATGCAACTAAGGCATTCCAGGGAGTATTTTTCCTTGTCAATTATGCTTTGCCTATAGCCGAGTAATAATCAACGAGGTTTTCTCCCGCTTCCTCCAAAGCTGGAATGCCCGATTTTGAAAATTGAGCATTGGGGGGTTATTAGGGTCCAACTGATATATATAAGCCTACTAGACACCATGTATGTCTTAGATGGTCATTTTATAGGGTCCTCGTCCAATAAAAACACTGTCCGAAAAAATTTTACCAGACGCGTTGGATGAGTTTTTATTTTATTATTTTTAATAATTAATTTTTCCATAGTTTAGATGGAAAAATTCAAGTTTGTAATATGTCAATCATCCGGGATATGAATTCAGAGATTGAAGGCTCAAATCATAAGCCAAAAATCATTCATGACCCCCGGACCAGTTTACCCTAAGTTTTGGATGTCAATTCAGCCTCATAATTGATAATTTCTCAAAAAACTCATTTAAAGAGAAATTATTAATTAAAATATTAAAAATGAATATTTTGGAGATAATCCAAATCTCTCCAAAATAATCCAAAAAGAATAAAATAAAGGGCTAATTGACATGGCACTGGGCATTTATGAAGATTCCAATCATCTCAGTCATCATTCAGTTGATTATCTAGTCACCAGGAGAGATCTCAATCAAGGAAATTCGCCCTCCTTCATGCAAAAGTCGAATTGGGTGATGTGTCACTTGTTTAATGGGTTGTTGTGTTGAATTTATTGCAAAGGTGGGTGCCCTCCTTATTTCATGGCCACCCCATGGCCTTGGCTCCCATTGAGGGCGAGTTAGCATTCAATGCATCTTAAGAGGAGATCTCTCATGAGGCTCACGTATATCCTTCATCATTCACGTGTTTGCTAGGTGGACGGCTGCCATTCGCTTGGTGTATATTCTTATGACATGGTGAAGCTTCCAAAGCTTGAGTGGGGGGCGCCTTGCCTAGGTGGAGGCCACCTCCCCACTCTCCATTGATTGCAACTCAAGTTATATGGTGGCTCTTCACTCCAAGCCCAGTTCTGATTGGAATTCGAATCTATGTCAAGTGATATTGGCTCCTTTGATAGCCAATTCGAATTAGGGTAGCCTAGCTCTTGTAATTTGTATAAGTAGAGGCTGTTGTCCGCCAGATTACACACCAGCGGCAGAAATCTTTCGAAAGCTATCTCCCTCACTGGAAGTGAGGAGAGGTGTGGCCTTGGGGGCAAGCAATGAGCCAGGTACTGTCACCTGAATCCCACCTCCTCCGTTTAGGCTAACTCCTAACGAAGCCAAGGGGGGTAGTACCTACAAAGAGATTCACTAAGGCTCTTGTGTTTTATATGTTTTAAGTGTGAGGTGATGCGGATGGGTGTTATTTAGGAGTTTTTGTATAATGATGAGAACACAGTTAAACACGCAATCCACGTTGTAGATTTACAAGATACAATTTAGAAGATGAACAATATACTTTGACTTAGAATTAAAACAAAGCATCCACAAGATAAAGATCAAACAAATGACAAGGACATATGGTCCAGATTCAGAAGATACATAAGAGTTTTTAAAGACCAGTGCCAAATGGAGTCGAAAGAAATGCTTGTGATGCTAGAGAATGTAAGTCTCAAAGTAACTGTTTGTGAGATCGTTTTGAAATTGTTCTTGGTAAATTTTAAGTGTTTTTAGGTGTTCTTGATTATTAAGCTAAAACCAAGGATATCAAAAGAATAGAACCTTAACCAGAAAAAATACTGGCGACCTCTTAGATGATAGGTCGGGAGCACCCATATTGCAGAGGATAAATGTACAATGGCTTGACCACCCTCGAGTCTGACAGTGGATTCCCGGCACCACCTGTTTCAAGAAGCAACCTCAGTGATTTGAACTGGTTTTGGAATTGGGTAAAGTTTTAATTATGTTATCACTTGTAAGTTTAGCAAGTCCTTCACCTTTCTGAGTACTAGCCCGACCTTTGCAGGTTGGCAGAGCATACAGGTGTTGGAAAATCAACCAAAAATAAATTAATTAAGGGGGATGTGAGTTGAAAAGTTTTATTTATTAAGAGCACCGTTCAACCCTCCGATAGAAAGCGCTCTTGACTTAGTCTTAAGACCAAAGTTCAAGAGACTTTTCTAATCTAATATGCCTAATGCAAGGGGAAAATGCAAGTCTAAAATGCTCTCCGACAGAGAGTGCTCTTGACTTGGATTTGGCCAAGTTCAAGAGGCTTTGTTTATTTTATTTGCAAGTAAAAGTAGTTGTGAAAATAAACCATATGATAGCTCAACAGATATAAAAGACAACTAGCATGCTACTTGCGAAATGAAATAAGATAAAAAGACTTAGTGTTCTACCAACAAATTTAATCTAAGGTGGGGTCTTCCTCCGAACAAGGTCGACCTCTAAGAACCGCTAGCACTTGAGAACTTCCCAACTAGCTGAGATTTCGACCAAGGCAACTAACGGGGAGAGAGGAGTAACCACAAAGTTATGTGGTCCTGCCCTTGAGATGAAATCCCAAGGATACTACCTCAAGTCAAAACTTGGAAGAGAGTATGAAAATGAAAAAATTGATTACTCTAAAGCGGAAATGAAAGATCTAATCTAACCAATCACAACACTCTTCCCCAAATGGGGAAGAAAACCAAAAAGTGGAGGCCCCCTCCACTTGAACTTTTATTAAGATTTTACAGATGCCTTGGGTTTGAAACCTTTGAAGGACTTTTTGAGAGATAAAACTTAAATGACAAAAGAAGAAAACTCTTATGAGTTTGTACAAAGGATAGCGGTTTAGCTCAAATGATATTCATGGTTTGCATTTCTCCTTGGTTCATACTTCACTTGAGCTTCTCTTTGGTTCTTTCTTGGATCCTGCTTTTTAAAAGCTTTTCAAGTTTTCTTCTTTTTGAAACACCTACACAAGTCTTGAAGATTTCTTAAACAAGGCACCCATTAGTCATTAGAAGAAAGACAAAAGTTTAAACTATTGAACCTAGGATCTAAAAAAGGCTATAAAACTATGATTTATGAGATTTTTTATTTCAAAACATGTGTAAAAATGCAAACGGACCAGCAAGCAACAAATGCTTAAAATGTGATGGGAAAGAGATCTAAAGTATAAAATTTTTAAGAGAATTTTTATGAAAATTATCTATCTTTCAAATTGGAAACTAGAATTAAACAATGCAAGCTATACTAGTGTAAAAGAGGAGATCTAGAATGCTTTTCAAAACTACTTTTTTCAAATGCATAAGATGGAATAATACTTTAAGATCTAACTCTAACAAGTTATTTTGCAAACCTAAAAAGAAGCTAACACTACTCTAACAATTCGTTTTTGTTGTTTTTTGGTGTTTTAGGGCTCTTTTCTCAAAGTGGACGAATGGAGCCAATGAGGGGAAAACGAATGGAGGGAGACTTGAAAGAGGTTGAGGATGGAAAAACGAAAGGGTGAAGAGATAGATCTAGGGAAAAAGGCAATGGAATGAAGGAGGAGAGAAAGGGCAAAACGAATGGAGAAAGAGCTTAGGAAAGGTGGTAGAAATGAGAGCAAGGGCTAGCAAGGCAAGGCAAAAGTCAAGGAGAAAACAAGAGAGGGGGAGCTAGAAGAGAAAAGCTCTTAGGACCAAGTAACCAAGATATTTTTTAAAATTTGAAAGATGAATTAAAGTGCGATACTTAGCTCCTTTTGGAAATTTTGGAAGAAAGTTGGAATCCACTTAATGCTTGTTTTGGATCTTTTGCCTAGCTTCGAGAAGAGGGGGATGCAAACTAACTCCACAAGCTTACTCGAAATGGATGAGAAGATCTGCAACATAAACAATCAAATGCTAACAAGATAGAGAATTAGTCATGTATTATCCATCAAGGGAGATCAAAAGACATGAAATACAAACTAGTAATATGCATGTACTCTTAGATCTCTAAAGAGAATGAATATTCAAATAAATTGAGACTACAAATATTTGACTTATGTGCTTGAATAAAGGCCTCCCAAGCATGAACCAATTAATCAATATTAAATAAACAAAATGAAAGTATGAAACAATATCACCTCATTCCATAAGCATTAATCCAAATAACACAAGATGAGCCTCCAAAGCTTTAAATCTTATTCCACATGAGAAGTATTACAATAATTTGCCAGATTTTTTGTGCACAAAAAATCTATCAGAAGAGAGCTAAAATGCATCTCTTATATAACAAAGCACTAGCCTAAAACCCTAATTCGAATTTGGCTTGAAGAGAGCCAAAAACTCCATCATAATCCAATCAAAACTATGTCAACACCAACCAAAACGAGCTTGGAGTCCTAACTCAACATTAAGCTTGAGTTTGGAGCTTATGTGGATGGGGAGGTGGCCTCCACCTAGGCAAGGTGCCCCCCATCTCAATCTTGGAAGTATCACCCACCATATATCTCATGCCATGTGGCAATTCGAGCTCCCAAAGAGGATTGACGTGAGGATGAAGGAGGTAAGGTTTGAGTTAATGTAGGAGTCTAACTTGCCATCGCTAAGAGCCAATGGCCATGACTTTAGGAGGGCGCTCAACCTTGCAATAAATGCCAATCAATCAACTCAACCACCCACTCAACAACCTCCACATCATCAATTCGTGAGCTTTAGTGAAGGAGGGTGAATTCTCTTGAAGTAGATGACTGGTGCTGACTGTATGCTTGATTGAATGCTGACTGAGATGATTGGAATCATCTTAAATGCTGAGTGCCATGTCAATTAGCCTTTTATTTTATTCATTTCTGATTATTTTGGAGAGATTTGGATTTCTCCAAAATATTCAAATTTATTAATTTAATTAATAATTTCTCTGTAAATGACTTTTTAGAGAAATATTAATTATGAGGCTGAATTGACATCCGAAAGTTGGGTTTAGCGGGCCCATAGGTCATGTGTGATTTTTGGCTTATGAAACGAGCCATCAATCACTGAATTCGGACCCCGGACAACTGACATATTACAAATTAATATTTCTCTATTTAAACTATAGAGAAATTTATTAAATTTTAAAAAAAATTAAAAACCCAAATTCGACGGACCCGATAAAAAAATTTCGAAAATTTTTCTGAGGGTCCTAGAGACTTAGGACATGACCAAAACCTATTCTAATAGTGTCTAGTAGGCTTATATACATTAGTTGGACTCTAATAACCCCCCCACGGCTCAGATTTTCAAAATCGGGCATTCCAGCTTTGGAGGAAGCAGGAGAAAACCTCATCGATTATAGCTCGGCTATAGGCAAAGTATAATTGACAAGGTAAAAAACTCCTTGGAATACCTTAGTTGCTTAATCAAGTCATGGGGGACCGAGACACTCAAAATCCTACTAGCACACTTTATTACAAACCCCCATGGGGCCATCCATGGTCATATCTACTAAAAACAAAAACTGGCTAGTCAAAATTGGCTAACTGCTGCAATCTGAAACCCAGATACACTGGAAGTGAACACTGATGTGTTCCAACACTGGCGGCTCAATAAGGTTTCAACTATTTGTACAAAATAGGTGATAACAGAGGCTCTTTGAGCTCTCTTCTCATGGACTTTTGATGTAAACTTACTATGCTAAATTTGTAAGAGCTTGTAGCTATTGCTACCTTTTGGAAATAAAGATTGACTTTGGAGGTCTATGATGTGCACTACATGTTTATGAGGAAAGCTTCTCATCCCTTGAGGTGATATTGTACTTTTGTTTCATTTATATCATTTCATGCTTGATCTTGTTTAGCTTAGATCTCTTTTTCAAGAGCATAGAACAAATATTTGATGGTCCAAGTTATTTGTTTGTATTAGGGTTGATTTGTTTTAAGAGCACAAACTGTAGTCGGTTATACTTGTTTGTCTTTTATTTCAATTTTGTCTAACACTCTAAGCATGATCTAGTGTGTTTGTGTAAGTGGTGCATGTGTGCAGGTATTTAAAAGTTAGAGTGGAAGTGAACTCGGTTGTCTCTCCCTCCTCTCCATCAACATTTTTCTCTAACATTGTGTGTTTTCAGGAAGCCTCCAAAAGACAACATTCAAAGTTGCATTTGAAGCTAGAAGTTTACTTCTTTCCATCTACAAAAGACCTTTTTCAAACTCCTGGTTACTTGTTACAATTGGAAGCCCTAAACACCCCTCTTCCTTGTGATTTTTGGTCTCCTCCATAGTTTCGTTTTTTAGCCTCTCCTTGCTCTCATCCCACTCTAAGTCCTCCTCCTTCCATTCTCGTCTCGTCCTAAGTCTTTTCCCCTTTAGATCCTTCTCCCCTTTAGCTTTCGTCCACCTTCCTTCAACCATCCCTCATCTCCTTTCGTTTTTGCCTCTTTTGTTAACCTTTCATCCCTTCTTTCATTTCTCTAAGTCTCTTACCCTTTCTCTCCTTTAGATCTCCAACCTTCTACCTTCCTTCCTTTCGTCCACCTTAAGATTGGCCCTTCTCCCCCAGCTTTCGTCCCTCCTCAAGGTTGTACTCCTTTCTCCTTTCGTCCACCTTTGAGACTCCTCCTAGCCTTCTCCTTTGGTCCCATCCTTGAGTACTTCGAAACATCACATAAAAAGAAACAATAAAACTTGTTAAGAGTTAGTAGTAGTTAGCTTGTTTCATTCTTTGAAAAGTTAGTAGTTAGGCATTTCTTTACATCATACTTTGCATTTGCATAGTTAGGATCTAGTTTCTTTTGTCATTTAATTTTGCATTTGCATTAGTTAGATCTTAGTCTATATTTACATCTAGTTATTTGTTTAGTCGTGTTGCATCTTAGATCTCATTTAAAGTGAAAAGTTTGCATCCAAAAAATATTTGATCTTTACATTTCTAGATCTAATTAGTTTCACTTTGGTTGTTTTATCTAATGCTTAACGGGTGCCTTGAAGTGATCTATCTTGTGTAGGTACTTGGAGGAGGAGAAAATCCAAGCTTGAAAAAAAGAATCAAAAAAGGAAATATTTGAGTCTTGAACCAAGGAGAAGAACCAAACTATTATCCTTTGTACAAACTCATAAGAGTTTTCTCATTACTTTCCAAGTTTACTTTTCTCAAAGTCCTTACAAGGGTTTCATTCCCAAAGGCATTTGTACTCTCTTAATAAAATAAGGCTAAGTGGGATAAGGCCTCCCATAGTTGTTTTCTTCTTTCCCATTTGGGGAAGAGTGTCTTGTGTATTTCTTAGCTTAGATTTGCTTTGAATTTTTTTTTTGTTTTTTTTTTTCAAATAATTTCATTTGTGCTTAGAGTTTTAATTGTTAAATTTTAGTTTTGACTTGAGAAGTGTCTTGGGATTTCATCCCAAGTGCCGCATTGACCTTGCGTGCTACTTCTCTTTCCTCACTGTGTACTGCGTAGGACCAGCTAGCTGAAAATTTCATGAACAGTGTGTAGAAGTCATTTTTTACTTCCCTTTTTGCTAGATTAGTTTCTTCCTGTCGTAGAACACTAGTTGCTTGTTAGTTTCATTTGCAAGTGGTTTATTCTTTTGCTAAATCTTTGTTTCATTTTCATCAATATTGAGCTATCATTTGGTTTCTGTTTACAAGTTGTTTGTCTTCTAAAAAGAACCAAAGACTCCTGAACTTGCCATAACCCAAGTCAAGAGCACTCACTGTCGGAGAGCATTCCCACTGCATTTTCCTTGCATACAGCATATAGATTAGTTAAAGTCTCTTGAACTTCCATCATAAGACGAAGTCAAGAGCACTCTCTGTCGGAGAGTTTAACTGTGTGCTCTAAGCTTAAAACTTTCAAACTCACATTCCCCTCTAAAATTTACTTCGTTGCTTTCCATCACTTAGTATGCTCTGCCGACCCTAAAAAGTTGGACTCGTACTCAGAACGGTGATTGGAATTGTTAATCTTGCAAGTGAAAACCATAATAAAACCTTTACCCCATAACCAACGAACCGGCGTTATTTCGAGAAATACTCAGGTAGTGGGCAAAGTTCCTAATTGTGTGACGCCGGAGAAAGAATACCATTGTCATAGAGTTCTAGTGTTGGTTAAATCCTCAGGACACCTAGTCGAAGAATACTGGACGGTTCGTCATGTCACCTAGGGGAAGCCACTGAAGGTATACTTTTCCGGTTGGACACATACGTTGATTTTTCTAGCCTTAATAATCAAGCACACTTAAAATACTCTAAAATTTACCAAGAACAATTTCAAAACGATCTCACAAACAGTTACTTTTGACTTACACCTTTTCAACATCCAAGCACTATTTGTTTGACTCCATAAGGCAGTGGTCTTGAAACTTACATGTATCACCTAAATCTGGACCATATGTCCTTGTCATTTGTTTAAATTTATCTTGTTGATGCTTTATTTAAATTCTAAGTCAAAGTATATTGTTCATCTTTAAATTGTATCTTGCAATTTGCAATGTGGATTACGTGTTTAATTGTGTTCTCATCATCATACAAAAAACTCCTAAACAACACCCATCCGCATCATTTCATCTTTTAAAACATATAAAAACAAGAACCATAGAAAACTCTTTGTTAGGGACAACCCCCCTTGGCTTCGTTAGGAGTTAGCCTAAACGGAGCTGGGATTCAGGTGATAGTACCTGGCTCATTGCTTGCCCCCAAGGCCACACTTTCCCCACTTGTAGTGAGGGAACAGCTTTCGAAAGATTTATGCTCTTGTTGTGCATCTCGGCAGACAACAGGGCCGAAGGAACCCATCGGTATTGGGTCCTGAGATTAGGTAAGTTGGGTTTCTGAAGCCTTGACCTTTCTGGTCAGTTGCCCCCAATGTCTGGCCCTGATTATGGAAGACTCCCGCTAGCTGTCCCCATGATTCACTTATGGGCCAGGAGTACCTATTGGTGTTGTGACATGAGCTAAGGCTGGCTAGTTGCTTGAGGGGTATTAGCTAGCCTCTAAGTAAGTTGCCCTCATATGAAATGAAATACAAGCCCTAAATGAAAGTTGCAACTAGTTGTGCTCCTCAGCACATGTAAAATCCGAAGGATCATCAAATAAAAAGGCCATAAGCAAAGCATAAAATGTATCGGAGCTTAATGTTATTATGTTATGTCTAAAAGGATGTGTTACCACCTAAAGTTGCACTTTAGTTGGACTTCAGTGAGCCACCAGTGTTGCACAATCACTTGTGTTTTTCAGTGTTCAGAAGTTCCAAGCTTGGCCTGTTCAAGGCTCCTTTGTTTTTTATGTTTTGTAGTACATGACTGTGCCCCACGGGGTTTGTAATAAGCGTACTAGCATGGTGGTTTTTGAGTGACTCGGTTCCCTAGGACTTAACAATCAAAGAAGGTATTCCAAGGAGTTTTTTCCCTTGTCAATTATGCTTTGCCTTTAGCCGAGTATAATCGATGAGGTTTTCTCCCGCTCCTCCAAACCTGGAATGCCCAAAGTGGGGGTTAGGCCTTAGGGGATTATTAGAGCCCATTTCATAACGTTTATAAACATGCTAGGCGCTAGAATGTTATCGTTTTGTGATGTACTAAGTTCCCCTGAAGTTTCAGTCGATTCCGAGAAAAAATATTTTTTAGCATTTTAAGCCATTTTTTTAATGGTTTAATTAAAAAATTTCAAAAAGTGATAAAAGTCTTATCCGGAGTCGGAATTTGACGCAGGGATGCTCATTTTCAAACTCAGAGCATCCTCTTTACCCCAGTACCCAGTTTTCCTACATTTCGGGTGACCGAGAACCCCCGTGGAGCAGTTTTTTCTATCAAAGCTATAAAGTGGCACTTTAATGCAAAAGATGCATCAAAATGCACATGGCCAAATAATTAAAATATTTTAAAAAGGAATATTGGCACATGCCATTTGAGTTGGCATTAAATCAACTAAAGTGGGCGACTATGTGGAGAAGTCAAACCTTATGTTAAAAGTGGAAATATTTAGAGGTTAGACGATTCAAGTATGTGAGGCTACGTAGAAGGAAGCTCACGTGGGCCAGCCTTCCTCTACGAATTCGATGAAGGATAAAGCTTAAGGTTGTATCTAAAAACTTATGTTATAAATCATTAGAAATGCCACTATCTTGAAAGGGTTAAACGCATTTATTTGAAGTTCGAATCACATTCCACGTAAGGCAACCTTCACGTGGGACAGCTCTAGTGTTCGCCCTCTCCTCACGTGGATGAATTCCACATAGCTGCATACGGTTTTGGATTTGGTTAAGTTCCTTGGTGGGCACCACCCACATGGATAAGATTCTAATTAAGCATCCAATCAAATGTTTATTCCAATGAAGACACGGAAACATCAAGAGCCACGCCCTTCATCCTTCACGTGGGCCGAAGTCTTCTCTTCACGGCATTTTGGAATTGGGTGGTAATAAGTTGAAAGGTGGATGCTCCTTGATTGTGAGGTGGCACAGTCGTGTTTTTTTTGGTTGGTTTCCATTTAAAGCTCCAATAAAAAAGGTAGCATCCAACGAATTGTGGAAACATCACCCAACCATCCATTCGACCTCTCTCCTTCACGTGGGCAGTTTCATCAATTCGGCATCTTCCATGTCAGAGTGTTTTTGTCCAAGTGCAATGGTGTTTCATCATTGGTTCTGAGGGTGACTTGCTCTACAAACTAGGAGCTTTGTCTCCTTAGGGTTCTGCGCCCTAGCTAGCATTCATTTTGCTATATATTGAGCAGCTTGGCTCCATTGTAATGATCGGAAGGTGAAACCTCTGCTGGCATTGCTCGTTCATTGTAATATTTTTCTGAGTTTAATAAAGAAGGCTTTGGAGGCTAGTCTGGTGATTGTCTTTGGTTGGATCTTCATGCTTGTTACATTTGAGGTAAACTGTATCATGTTGCATAAGTTAGTATTGTCGGGATTGTATGTCTTTTAAAAGGAAAGTTATCTTTCATAAGGAATAGTGAGTAATGCTTTATAGGTTGCTTACTTTTGTCGATGATATTAGAATGCTAGAAGTAGTATGATCTCTTGTTTGAATCTATTATTTCTTAAGTTTTCTGTTGTTCATTTACACATATGCTCTTATCCCCTTGCTAGTTGTTTGCAGCTGTCTACAGGTAGCCTAGGTTGGAGAAGTCCACGAACATGTTAGATCGTGCCTTCATTCAGTAAATACAAACCAAGTCTCGATCTTACCGGTGCATCAGGGAGCTTGACTCCATTGCCCTTTCTTCAAAACGCTCAACTCCCAAGGGTTCCATTTTTCTGATCAAATTTTCTTCTGCTATCTTTGGTTACTAGTTACTTGTCTTAAGATCTACATTTTGTCAAGCAAATCGGAAAGTAGATCTAATGTTACAAATTTTCCTTTTCAAGCTTGCTTTATCGTAAATCTAGAGTTCTTGATAGGAAAAATTTGTTTTGAGTGGAATAGTATATTTGGCATTTAAGTGCTTTGGTTCGCTTAGCTTTTCCAAAAGCAAGCAAAAGATCCTAAGGAGAGTAGCTTTATAACTCACTTTCCTTAGTCGTTTGATTTCATTTTCTAGTAGTTAAGTTAGAAATTTTTTCCATTTTTGCATCTAAACCGAACATACTCTTAAAGTGTGTTTCGGTAGTTTTTCAGTAAACTTTTGTTTGCTGGAATTTGTATCATTTTATGACAGTCCTACATTTAAAAGTTTACTAAAAGTCACTTAAAAAACTCAAAAATTGCCCTAAAAACAGGTTTTTGCATACTAATTGCATTAGTTTTGATTTTTTGACAGTTTGTAGCATTGTCAGAACACTCTTAAAGTGTTTTGATTGTCTTTTTCTAACCAATATAGCTCGCTGATCTGTTTTGATTTCATCACAGGTTGAAGTGAGAAATTTAAATAAAATTTGTTTTTGGAGCTTCCTGAACCACTCAGAGAAAACCAGTTTCAAGCATCATCATTATTTCTTTCAAACATTGTAAACTGACTTGTCCCTAACGATAAAGGGCAAGCAGTATTTCTCTTAAGTTTCCAAGCTGTAATCAAAAAATAAAAAGAGCACAGCAGGCAATTCCAGCGCCTGAACCCAATCCCCCCAAGGGGGATTCGAACCCAATCCCCCCAAGGGGGATTCGCACCCTTGTTTATTTTTTTATTTTTTTCGTTTTAGATTAGTTTTCATTCAAGCAATAGTAATTAGATAACTCACTCAAGCACACAACGTCCTCCGAGGCCCTGTTTATCATTTTTTATGCTTTTGTGTTTATTTCAAATTATTATTCTGTTCTTGAATTTTAATCCTAAAATTAACCCCCCTTGCTTTATGCTTGGGGTTTAGTGTAGAATAATCATCCACTCACACGTCTTAATAAAACGAACAACGCCCCAAACCCGGAGTATGCTCTTGACTACTGCAACTTAGTCGGAACAGTTGGCTCAATCAGAAACGGGTGCAAGGTAATTAGTATTAATAGGACAATCCATCAGAATCCAATCCTAAGAACTCGAGAGGTTGCATGGACTGAATCCACAGAGTCAGCAGGTTCTTAAGCGGGTTCATCCTCGCCTGGTTGGACACTTGGTAAGGTTGCTAGAGCACTCAGTTCGAAGTTTAGTTTTCTTTTGGGCCAAACCAAGAATTAACCCACTCCTTAACCACTCATTTAATAATCATAAAAATTACCAACCGAGCCACTGCAATACTTTCACTGAGACTACACAAGCAACCCTACACAACAGCAATTGCAAGCATTTTTACTTTCTCGGCACTGGTCTTCAATTTTCCATGTTTAAGTTTCAATCTTGAATGTCGTGAATGCTTAACTATCTTGTGTGGTGTTAATCAATTGATTTATTTTGCAAGCAGTGGTTAGTTGTTATTTTTTCATCTCATCATCTTTTTAACCATCTTTTTAACTCCTAGAATAGACTTTTATCCTTTGTTGTAGATTAAAAGCCTTAGATTATTTTTATAGGGACCACCCCCCTTGGCTTCGCTAGGAGTAAGCCTAGACGGAGGAGTCGAGTAATCAGGTGACAGCACTTGACTCTCACTTGCCCCCAAGGACACACCGAGCGGCTTGAAGGTTTCCTGCCGCGTCCCCCCCAGGTGTGTATTAGGCGGCAACAGGATGCAAGCCTGAATGAAAAGCTATCAAAGCACTTGTTAGAGTTGAATGAATGCCTCCCACTCAACTTATTCCATTTGTGAGACACCACCACTCCCTAGTGTCCGCCTACCCTATACATGTCATTGTACCCCTGCTTCCCCTTGTACTCTAAGAGGTCACTAGTCTTGTTTGCACAAGTCAAACTACACTAGACCTAGCCTTTCTTTGTCTCCACCTCACCCAGAGTAAGTGAGGGGTGGTCTAAAATTTACATGGGAGAGAAAGTGAACCTAAGCATATGTCTAGGACTTCATTATTACTGTGCAACTGTCAATTATTTGGTCCATATTTTATATTGTTCGTTTTGATCACCACTACTACATGCCACTTATGATTTATGTTTGTTGCTAACATAATTTGAAAAGTACTATTTATACCTTATGCATACAGAGATACTCACTTTTGGATCAGTCATCATTTTTTACTAGTTTGACCATGTTTGATAAGTTTGACTTGGTCACCCGACGAGGCCCGGGAGCGGGTGTGACTACGAGTGCTCATTTCATGTATATTGATGCCCATGGATATCCATCAGACCATTCCATGCTTCATTCAATGGACTATGGCCCTAATACAGATTTATTATTATTTAACAGGCTATATATTTGAATTATTGGACATGGATTTCCTTCCAGATCACATCACAGGTGGATATATAGCGTATGAGTAGTCAATCCTTATGGTTTTCATGCCTTTGATTTCATTTGTGCATCCAGATTCGAGTTATAGGCAAAGAAAGAGCAGATTATGGTCCTTATTGATCATTTATAGGCATTATTAGCATTTTAATCAAAAAATTAAAAGTGACCATGGTTTATAAAGTTTATCAAAGGGTGAAATGTTGGCATCAAAGTGACATTGGCTGATTTTATTATGTTTTAGAGGCACATTAGACATCATTCCACTTGTTTATTTCACCTTGGGACCCCAAAAACCACACCTGGCTATCCCTAGCCAAGTCGCACTTGTTGAGGGTGGGCACACTTGTTGGGGCAGCGACTTCATGTGTACACTTTGCTATATTGTGGGATGTTATATTGTGTCCCTAGGGGGACAACATAGCCCCTAGGTTACCCCATTCTATGTATTATCATTTTTTTATCACTTGTTATTGTTCTTGGGCACACAAGAGTAACTCGCCCCACCTCTTTGGCTCATGTATTGCTGAGATAATCTCAGCCATTGATTATCAGATTGTAAGTTATAATCTCAGCCATTGATTTAAGGATGGCTAGGGATTTTGCTCTCGCATTTCTATATAAAGGAGATGGTTGTCATTTGTATGGACTTTTGGCTCTTGGAGTGAATCAATAGAGAATTTTTTGCAGAAAAATTGTGTTCTCTTGTGGTGGATGTATGAGATAGTGATTGCATATTGTTTTTCCTTTGCACTAGGAGATTTTGGAGGTTGTCCGTACCATATTTGTGGTGAAATTAAATTGCATGCAGAGGCAACGATTTGAGGAGGGCGCATTAGTGGGAATCCCTTCTCACTCTCTCAAAAATCATTGAGCAACAGTGAGTTTATCTTTGTATCTAGTATCAATGATTTTCTCTTTGTATCTCTTGTATATAATTGCTTTTTTCTCCTAAAAAAAATCAGACTAACAAGTTGTTTGCTCAGCAAGTCATTTACTTAAAACTAAAGAAATCCGGCATTTGGGTATTTTCTGTTATAGTCCCAAACCTCTAAAAACTAGGAGCTATCATTTTTCTGACTCCATTTACCCTTTGAATTGACAGTAATCTGTTTGCAAATGCGCCCCTCTTGCCCCGGTAACCTTGGTTCTAGTTTATTTGACTTGGTTTATTGCTTGTGGCCCTTACTACTTCATTTATCTTATATCCAAGCAATTTTATTTAGTGTTAGTAAGTATAAGTCATCAGCTAATTTATTATCTTGGGCATTTCTGAATTGTTGCTTCAAATCCCCCCAGGGTAGTGACTTAGTCACATTTACCTAACACTTAGAACCCTGATCTCTGTGCTCTTCCTGGCTATTGAGAATTAATAATTTTGGATTGCATTTCACTTAGTTAATCACGTATCAATCCCCCTAATGTTTCTCATTAGTTATCTTCCCAATCAAGGGTTCATTAAACAGGTTATCTATGTTCTTGTATTGGTTTATCCCTCTAGGTATCTTATTCTTTAGGTCTCTCCTTAGTGATTAACCAAGGTCTCCCCCTTAACCTTCTAGTCAAGATTGGCTTAAAGCGAAGAATGTCCTGATCAGCGTGACAACTGATCCACATTGGGGATCAGGACCCTCTTAGGTCATGACTTTGACTGCCTAGCCCCTCTACGGTCCTGGACGAGATACTCATTTGGGGCAGCTACAAGAATCGTGATAACAGAACATTTCCAAAATATTAATATTAACAAAACTATATCGATGATGAACAAACACACAAGAAATTAGAATATTCAATACCCATAAATAAAGGTTTAGAAGTTGGAACCATAAATTGCAGTTTTCTCATTGAGTCATTTGTTGTCATCAAAATATAGAAATATGACATAGATACCAACTAATACTATAGGTGGGGATGCCAATAGTAAATAACAAATAGGGTACATACTAGAAGCATAGATGGAAGAATCTCGTTGCTCAACAGTTGTCCTCCTCATAGTGGAAAAATTAGTTGAAAAATCGCCAAGGTCCCGATTTTTCAAGAGTTTTTAGGGCCAACGATTTTTTCCCCTGAAAGAAAAAATTGCAATTTTTTAAAAAAAATCAAAAATTGCGACACGATGGAAAAAATTGGCTCGCCAACTGGGCCACGACCTTTAAGGCAAAATTTTGATTTGTTTTTGGTCATTTTGAGTTTGGCTTTTTGGAGAAGGAAGGGAGAAAGTTGTGGTCATCATCAAGCATTGTGGAGGTAGCTAAACAACCATCATCATCACAATCAAGGATTTTTTAGTGAAGCAAGGATTCAACCTCATTTGCCAACCGGTGTTGAAATTTCCAATTTTCCAAGTTTAAGTATGTATTTAAATTCCTCCATGTTTCTACTATTTTTTCCATAGATTTATGCAAGTTTGCTTGTCCTCTTTGCATGCCTACATTTTGGCTCTTAGTTTTGTCATTTTGCAATGATATTCAACCCCATGAAACAATGTGAGGGTTTTTTTTATCGGAGAGAATGCTTGATATCTAAAAGCCCTTTTATTGATTTTTCATCCTTGATAATCTAATCTAGAGGACTGGTTTTCTAAACAAGCTTGCTATTAGTTTTTTCCTATCGGGGTTTAATGTCATTTTTTTGTTTTTTTGGTGCCCCAAGTTTGATTTTTGAGGCTATCCATTTCCATTGCAAAAATGCCAAAGGCATTGGACCCATTTTGGCAATATGTTGACCCTGAAGATGGTACAAACCGGCAATGATTTGCAAATTGTGTGGGCAACATATGACAGGAGGCATTAGTAGGTTGAAGTACCTGTTATCACACAACTTGTAGTTGTCCCTAGAGGTATCCCATCCGGGATGGTAGAGGAGACGGACAACTAAAGAGGGTAGAGGAGACGGACAACTAAAGAGGTGACCCAAGAGATGCCACGGTTCCCAATGCAAGCTGGCTGTCACGATAACCGAGGCACTCTTCACTTTAGATCAAGACTAATCAAGATCAAGGAGGAGACCCTAGCCAATCAATGAAGACTAGCTAACCCAAAGGTTCCTAGGGAAATGTGTAAATTGAGTTACGGAAACCAATGAGTGAAATAGATCTATAAAAATTAAGTGGACCCAAGGGTTGAAGAGTGGTTGAAAGAGGCTTAAGGGGTGACAAATGTTTCAACTAATGAATGACTAAGGCCACTTATGAAGTTAAGATAGATCTAAGAGATCTAGTACCACGAGATTTACACAAGTGGGGCCCACTCCTTAAAATATGGAAATGATTCAAATGGGGCCCACAAGGTTGAGTTAGAGATGAAAATGGTACCAAGGGGGATACAAAGGATGGATCTATGATTTCAAGATGAGATAGGCATCACCCACATATGGGATCTAGCAAAAGACCACTAGCCCAAGGAGTGCGATTTACCCAAGGGAGACTAGTGCCTTAAAATGAGGGGGCAAATGGAGTCCAAGTTCCACCAAAATGTAGATCGGGGTAGTTAAGGTGATAAGCAAGGTGGGTTTAAAGCATCAAGTCCAAATGCTTGCTAGATCTCCATAGATCTGAGATTGAAAATGCATCACCAAGTGACCCAAGTGGGGTTCAATCCCTCAAAATGAGGAATGGGGCCCACAAGGTGAAGCACTAGGGGTAGGTTATCAAGATGGATTTATCCAAATCAAGTGGGATCTCACCTACCCACATCAAGGAACTAGCCAAACTAGCCTTCCTCAAGGAGTGCGAATTGCCTCGAGGAGGGCTAGGTGCCTTGGGAAATGGGTCAAATGGAGGCCAATCACCACCAAACTATAGATCCGAATTGACGTGGATGCTATAGAGGTGGGTTTTAAGTTTCATACCCAAAGCCAAGCTAGATCCAAATAGATCTAGGAAAAAGTAAAAATGAGGGTTTTGATTTTAAGGGTTTTATGATTAATGAAGAAGAATACATGGATCTAGGTACATACCTTGTAAAACATACCTCAAATGCTTGTGGCCACTTTGCAAATTGATAGCATTCCCCCTATGTGTATATTCAAGAGTGAGATCTAGTGCTCAAGCCAAAACATCCTCCTCCAAAGATAGCCAAATCGTCCTCCTCCTACAAGACAAGATCAAGTTAGAAACAAGCCAAGTAAGAGAAATATGAAAATGATGATGAGATGTAAGGGAAAGCATAACTATGTCACAAAGATACAATAATGATACTCCCTGTCACAAAGATCAACCCAAGAGAAGATATGTGGGTCCCCCCAACAATAGCCTCCTTCAAATCGTCCTCCTCCTCACCAATTCGGCCTCCCTGCAGAAAAACAACTAGTAGCCCCAGGATCCACAATGATACATAGAGATAATACTGTATATTCAACTTGCAAAAGAATCCATCAAGACAAGATAAGTAGATCCACAAAGTAGTATTCTATTCCAATCTTCAAGAGCTCCAAAGGTGCCTTTACAATAGGGGTGTCTCCTCCTTATATAGGATAATAAAGACCAAAACCCTAAACCACAAAACCACTTTTTGAAATGACTGATTGAGATCAAAAGATCTAACATAATAATCAATGGCTAGGATGAGCCTAACAATATATCACATGGATCACTCAAAAGGAGGGTGACGTCATCCCTCAAAAGTCTCTAAGGAGGGTGATGTCATCCCTCAAAGGGGGCAAAGATACATGGGCCCACCAAACATGACATGGACATGACTCAAGACACTCATGGTGGGGGTAGGAGGTATCAATCCTTCACTAGCTCATCCCCATGGCACAATAATATAAAATAATAGGACTATGACATGTCCAAATAACACAAATGATCAAAATCCTATCTCCAAAACTGAGAGAGACATGCAGTAAAAGGCCTCATGTGGCCACTGTGGACCCCACTGACTAATGCCAACTGATCTGGAAGATGAGAGGTTCACCCTGGAAGACCTCTTAGAAGACCAAGTGCCAAAACCTTGCCTCAATTGCTCAAATTGAATTCCTCAGTGACCCTTTTATTCCATTTTTAATCCTCCTGAAAAACCCTGAAACTGCCCAAACTGCCACCCAGGGTGCCTGCACGTTGTCAAACTGAGGGCACCAGGCTGTCTGGAAGGGGGCCATAATGGTAAAAACAAGTGGCTGAACCACCCCCTTCCTACACAGCGCCCTAGGCAACGATTGGCCTCCAAGCCTCTGCTAGACAGGCTGGATCAGCATGCCCAAAACTGGTCAATAGGTGGATAACTACATCTATCATTGTCAAAAGTGCCCGGAACTGAAAGATAAGTGTCTCAATGGATCCAGAAGACCCAAATCTACTAGAAATGTGTACTCATACACCATGAGTTGGCCTGAGGGGTCAACTGTAGGGTCCACCATACCTGGACAGTGTAAAATCTGATGATCTGGAAATAATAATAAAACTGCTCGACTGCATCAATCATCATCTGAATCATATGTCCATCATATGGAATCATCAATAAGGGTATGTGGGACCATCAATCATCATCCATAAGCACAAATGGTCCATCACATCACGGATCCCAAGAATGACCATGGTCAAACTATGTTTGACTAGGTCAAAATATAACCAAGGACAAGATTACAACAATAGACTAAGACATTTTCCTTTAATCATACTCACAGCTTAACTTAAAGTATAAACATCATTCTGTGGCAGTTAATAAATAAATATATTTAATGTTATTTTAATTTTACTTGCACAAAAGCTTCAATGACAGACTCACCCATTGAATATGGCCTAACTGCTAGCTAAGGGTGAAGGCTAAGGGCAAGGTTGGGCAAAGGGGATGACTTGAACAAACTCAACCAAGTGACACTTTGGACGGGGAAAAGGGGAGCTACACTCTGTGCTGGACAAAATAACAAAGGGAAGGGCTGTGCCTCACAAATGGATAAGTTTTTTAGAGAGTGTTTATTCAACTTAGGCATCATGTCTACATGAATTTGATCCAAGTTCATTAGGATCATTCATTTCATTTCCATTGCCTTTTTGGCCTATATGACCCCTCTGGGATTTCACATGTGCTAAGAAGCACAACTAATCGCAACTTGCATCCGGGGCATATTTATATTTACAAGGTCAACAATAATAGATATAACTTTGTGTAACCATTGCTTTTTGGACCTTTTCTATACCCTTCAAGGGGTATTTTAGTAGTTCATCGCTATAGCCTTTATTCACGTGTGTTAGAAACACATTCTAGAATTTTAAGTTCACGGGCTTTCATAATACATTTCTAATACAAGTAGTATATGTGCTTTCAATTTTAGCCAACAATAACTCAAGTGACTAGGGGAACTTCTGCACAGTGCCAAACATCGGGAAAACCGACCAGAATGATTTAGGCATACAATCCAACTCACCAAAGGTAAGTTCTGTCACCAACTCAGAGCCGAGACACAAAACAAACATGGATGCGGTCCAACATAGAGGTAGAAATAGGGAAGTCCTCAGTATCAAGAAGTCAAGAAAGAAAGTCAAAAGTGAAAGCCAAATTAGGAAGGTCATGGATGGATGGAGTCAAATGATGTGGTGCCTAAGCTAGCAGACAAGGATGTCAAGGAAGACTATATCTATGCTCATAGGAGGGTAATGAAACTAATGAGTATTGTTAGAAAACCTAAGTGTGCAAGTAATACATCCATTTTATAATTATAACATCATCCAAGATATTTCATTTTATTTTAAATAGTACTGCCACATCATGAATCATATACCAAGTCAATGCTATGAAGATGACTAAAACAACAAGATAATAATCCAGAGTCAATAATCAGAGGTCCATAGGTCACATCATATCATAATAATCATCAATAAACATCTGAAACACTGCTGCAATAATATCACTAGGCACTGAACTAAAATTGTATGGAATAAAGGGTCACATCGGTCATGAAATCTAAGTTCTCAAGGCTCGGCCTTGGCACAAGGTCTAATAAAAGTCTGATACAATGTACTGCTATGATCATAGCTGATCTCTGTAAAAGCAAAGCTCTGAAATGTGCAGATATGTGCTCAGTAAGAATAGTAGCCCAGCTACTATGGTGTGATAACAATACCATTTGGAAAAACTCCCTGGCCATGATGTGGAGCTTTGTAGTGGGGTTACCCCCGATATTATGAGAATTTCCTATGATTAAATTCAGTCGAAGAATAGAAAAAGAGAAGAGTCAACTGCAAATAGAGTTGAACTTGCAGCTGGTGGAGTGGCTGGGACTTCAGGGACATATGATCATCCCACTGAGGGTAGTGGTAGGGGCTCCATGGTGGATTCACCTACCATGAGGGTTGCCTCATCTTTCTTTGTTCCATGGACCGGAAGTGGTGCTCAACCTTCCATCAGGTCGATGGTTAAAAAAAGGAGAAGGAAGAGATATGCTTATGGTGAGGATATTTTTCTGGAGTGACTTGCCTCTTACCATCACAAGAAATAATCCTTTTCTTCAGCCGATGTGTGATGCCATTGCTATTATTAGCCCAGGGTACAAGTGCCCTACATATGAGGAGATTCGGGGGGCAATTCTTCAAGCAGAGAAGAAGGACATCAACACTAGATTGGAGGAGTTCAAACAGTCGTTGGAAACCTCTAGATGCACAGTGATGTTCGATGGTTGGACAAATACAAAGGGTGGGACCCTTCTCAATTTCTTGGTACATTTCCCTAAAGGTACGATGATTATCAAGTCCATTGATGCATTGGCATAGGTAAAATAAGCAACATTGTTATGTGAGTTGATGGATCGAGTCCTCCAGGAGATTGGTTTGCACAATGTGGTGCATATCATAACAGATAATGCAGCTAATTATGTGGTTGCTGGTAGATTGCTTATGGAGAGGCACCCCTCACTATTTTGGAATCCATGCGTTGCACATTGCATTGATTTGATGTTGGAGGATGTGGGGAAAATTCCCTTCGTCAAGGAGGTCGTTGATCAGGCTAGGAGCATCACCAAACTCATATATAACCATGCTTTTGTGCTTAGCTTCATGAGGAGATGCACGAGAAACAAGGAGTTGATGTGTCCTGGAATCACACAGTTTGCCACCAACTTCATTTCTCTTCATTCTTTGCTTCGAGTTCAGTTTGAGCTGAAGCAAATGTTTGTTTGTGATGAGTAGCGTGATTGCACATATAGCAAAAGAGAGGAAGGGAGAGCCATCGCTAGATTGATGTACACCGACTCCTTTTGGGCAGGAGTGGAGGAAGTGTGCTCAATCAGTGAACCTTTGGTAAAGGTTCCCAGATTAGTTGACAGTGATAAGCTCGCTATGGGTTATTTGTATGAAGCTATGGACAGGGCCAAAGAGACTATTTGGTTTTATTATGTGGGGAAGGGTACCCTTGGATACAATAGACACATGATGCTATGAGTATGGGATTTGAATCTTTGATTGATACCGATGGACCGGGATGCTCCATCGACCCATTCATGCAGCTGCACTTTTCCTCAACCCCGCCTTTTCCTACAAGTGTAAATTTGATTTTGATGGAGAGGTGTTGGAAGGGCTTATCAAATGTGTTAATAGGATGGTACCTGATGTTGAGACTCGCACGAGTATTACTCGTGAGATGGAGATGTATTGGGAGGCTAGTGGACTATTTGGCTATGATGATGCTATCCATGGAAGGACCGTTTTGATGCCAAGTAAGTGATTACAAATTATAATTTATTTAGAACTTCACATTTTTAAATATTAATTGTGTTTTATCATTTTATTTGAAAGTTGAAATTTGAATTATATAATTTAATTCTCTTTCTTTCTTGTTTGTCGTAGGTGTTTGGTAGAGAACATATGGTGCAAGGGCAACAAATTTTTAAAAAAAATGCCATCTGAGTCCTCAACCAAACCTGTAGCTCGTTTGGATGTGAACGTAATTGGAGTGTATTTGATAAAATACACTCAAAGAAATGCACCAGGTAAGAACTTGAATAAAGCAATTAAATTCATTGTAATTTAAGATCCTCTATCATATTGTTTCCCTTGGGCCTCAAGAGTCAAGACTCATTAAAAAAATTTATCACCCTCTTACAGGTTGGATTTCCCACACCTAAATGACTTGGTGTATGTCCATTACAATCTTCGACAATGGATGAACCAGGTGAAGAAAGCACCCGATGTGGATGCCATTTCCTTGGACAATATTGATGTATTGACCAAGTGGAGGGTGGAGACTGAGTTGCCTATCATGGAGGAGGCATCTACATGGTTAGAGTAGGAGCAACAACAGAAGCAAGGGCAGGAGGAGGAGGAGGAGGAGTGGGAGGAGCAGGAGGATGAGCAAGAGGAGCGGTTTGACCCTGAGGACTTCATGGAAGGTGATGTGCCTTCATCAACACCACCTTCTACACTGGTTGATGTATCTAGTCCCGCATTGGCACCCACTACTCACCATTCGACATCTAGTGCAGGGCCAAGTTCTACAGCTAGGGGTAGGGCTATCAAACAACCCATGATCTTTTCCCATAAAAGGGGAAGAGGGCATTGATATCAGAGACAGATAGTTAGTTGCTAGTTTTGTGACTTTTTGTGATGTCATATGTCATTTTCAATTGGACCATTGGTTGTTCATTTTTTAGTACACTATTGGACAGCTATCACTATCAGGATTCAAACTTTCAGTATCGACTTTGATGTATCATTTTTTATTTGGCATTCACTACATGCTATATATCAGTGCTTTCTCCATATTTATGCGCCAATGTCTTTATCTAATGTTGTTGTTGCTTTATATGCTTAAAATTATGAAAAAAAATGAATATATTTTGTGTTTTTTAATGTTTGTCACAGTTTGCCGATTTTTGCTCATTTTTTCACTGATGTTGCCGAGAAGATGTTTTCTGGACCCTCGCCAATTTTTTGCCGATGCCGATTTTTTCCACTATGGTCCTCCTCCATGTTTAGAATCATTAAGATGACCACCACTACCAATGCTTTCCACTCCATCAGCATCCTCCTCTATATCTAATCCAAGATTTGCATCAACTAGTCTGGAGGATGACCCCTCAAGAGGATCACCATCATCAAAAGTAATCAGCTCTAGCAAAGGTTCGTTAAGATCCATGTTGGTTGATACATATCACAAACAACATTGTTGTCCAAACCCATTTGACTAAATAACTAAGGGGATTGGAGATAAAAGAAATCAAAACATAAATCCAAGTATTCTATGACCCTTTCTCAACCAAGTCTAAGAATGTGCCCTTCTATACATTGGTGCAAGCTCTGTATTCGAAACATAGGATTTTCAAAAATTGGGACTCATAGTGGAACTAATTAGACTATCAAATTACAAAAGATTATGCCAATTTAAAATATAGAAAGATAATTTAAAGAAATTGCTTTATAACCTTTCAAGCAATGCACTTTCTTATATTGAATAAAAATCATCCTATATTAGAGAATACAGATCCTTATATAGTAAGTGTTTGTAAATACACACCAATCTAAAATTGTTGCACAACTTCAAGTGCCTTGACGTAATAGCTAGTTATCATAGGAATATGGTTAATGCTTCCATAGCATGGCTAGCTACGATATCAATCAACTGAAGTCCTCTACAATCAGTTTACACTCTTGCTCCAAATTGTAAAATCTTTCATTCTAAGCAAAAAGTGATGTTAGTACTAAAATGAAGAAATCGAATGCTCAATCATGGAGACTGAACTAGCTCAGACAAGTTTGGATACTACTAGGGCATGTGTCAGAAACATGTTTCACATGCATCTTGTTTTAGGACACATGCCAAACATGTGTCCAACACATGCTCTAGCATGTCACATACCCGACACATGGGATACGAACATGTAGACCTTAGGGGATGTGTCATGTTTCCTAGCCTCCCATGCAATCTAAACTCGCATGGTCAATGACATTTAACATTCATTGTCATCCCTCATGCAGTCAAAACTCACATAGTTATGGTTCACTAACATAGAACCCCACAAAATTAGCATGTTTATCATGAATTGTTTTTATAGTCAAAAGTGGTTAAATACTCATATGCATGCCAATTATTCATATGATACTATTTTATAATGTTCTCTCGTATGGCTCAAAGTGTCAATTACTCATATAATGTCATTCATATTTAGTAACTCATATTTTCAAATACAACAAACACTCATACGATGCCATTTAAAATGGTGATTGTTAGGGCTCACTACGACAACTACTCATATGCCAACGTTGTTTTATGACAAACACTCAAATAACACAATTACGCAAATTACCAATGCAATTCCATTCGTTTTCTTTATATCTTCTTATTTGTATAAAGGGAGAATCAATATCCATTTATAATTTTACTATCACTAACTCTAAGGCCATAAGTGAGGCTTGCAATGAAGAATTTTTATTACAGTATCAAACCATAATGAATGGAGAGAATAATCATGCAACCATTACTGATGAATAAGTACAATAGCTATATATCTACCTTGAATTTATATCATTTTGCAACATGCTACCTCATTGTTAACAATATTATCGAAAACTTCTTTAGAAATAATGGCAGTTCCTTTTAGGAAAAAGTATATTGTAGTATTGAAACCCAAAGGGGAGAAAAAACAACTAGGGACCTAGAGGCTAGAAAGTGGAATCGTCTCGAGGGCTTGGCATGCAATTTCTCAATGTAGTGATAAACAAAGAGGACACAGATCAAGTAATGTTTCTAAACAGAGTATGGATACAACTATTGTAAGTGCCTAGGGAGATAAAACAGCCTTTAGGCACCCCCTAGGACACCCCTTTTGATATATTTCCCACTCAAGCTATGTATCTCACTCTAGAGGGGGTGCACTTGGGAAAAATCACCTCTCCTTTGCTAGCTGATTGTAATGTGTATTTGAGAGTGAATCTCAGCCCTTGATCACTCAACTTCAAGATTAAATCAATAAATCCCAAAAATTGATGCTAGGAATCATGTTATGAGAGTTCTATATATTTTCTCTCTCACTCATTTATAAGGACTCTTGGCATTTTGGAGATTGAATAGAAGAGAAATTTTATGTGCAAAAACTTGTGTCATTTGTGGACTGAATGTGTTTGATAGTGATTGAATGTTACTTTACCACTGCATTAGATGAATTTGGTGATAGTTTCGGTGCATTTCCGATCTGATTGTATTTGCAAGCAGAGAGGCAAGCTTGAGAGGGGCACACCACTTGAGGGAAACTTCATTTTTGCTCCCTCCCGTATTTGGTTAAACAAGGAGTGATTTTATCTTAGCATTTTTCTCGGTTTTTTTATTTGTTCATTTTGTTTTTCATGCGAATTGATTTTTATCTTTGCTTGGCAAAGAGAAGGGCGCTAGGGGTCTCTTGGACGTTTTGGTTTCAAGCCGGGACTTCACCATATGTTTTCTATTTGATCTTTGCAGGAGTAACCTTCACCATCTCGACATTTTTCCACAGCAACCAAGTAAGTACATTATCTATCTTTTCCCCTGTTCATTTTCCATTTCAAGAAGTCATGCAAAAATAACTAAGTTAAAACCCTCGTTTTTAAAAAGTTGTGTTTTTGGTCACCTTTTGCTTTCATGATTAAAAACCCAAGTAGGAAATCCCTTAAAACCTCTAGAGGCCAAATTTTGTTTGAATCCGACCCCATTTTCCCAATTTTTAGAACTGGTCCCCTTAGAGGCAATTTGCCCCCCTTGGGTAGCTGGCTGTTTGGTTTGTTTGGTGACTGGGGTATTGCTAGTTTGTGTTTTATTTGATATATCTTTCATCAAACTCAGAGTTGAAGTGCTAGGACAGCCATTAAAGTCTAATAATTTTCTGCCCTATGTATTTTGTGTGGGAGTAGCTAAAACCCCCCTAGGGCAGAATTTTGAGAATCAACCCTCAATACTAATTTCACCCTAGACTTTTGCCTAATCATTTCACTACTGAGATATAGTAATTTTACCATCTATTTAAGATCTGATACATGTATTTGTTTTCCCAATTTATTGGTGAGATCATTACTATCACTCAATTGTGTGTTTTATGGTCTAGGGTCTCCAAGTCAAGATACCTTTGCTTTCCTTTGCTTGTATTTTCGTTTTGTGTCTTGTCTTTGTCAGTTAGCCTTCAATTGTTAACAAGGGTCTCCCCCTTGGCTGAGCTCCTCGCTTAGCCTAAAGCAAAGAGTGCTTTGTCTGGTGTGACAACTACTTATCTGTAGTGGTCAAAGCACTCTTGGGTCACAACTTTGGTTGCCTTCCTCTCTACCATCCTGGACAGGATCAATCAAAAAGGAGCGACTACAAGAATTGTGATAACAGTAACAGAGACCAACAATACTATGTGGACGCAAGCCCTTACACGCAAACTACGTGAACCCTTGTAGGCCAACAGAAGTGAGACATCCACTCTAAAGCACATGAGCCATGCCCCAAGATGGCATGCACAATAATGACTCGAGGTGTTGTAACCACACAAGGCACATCAACATCCCTCCATCACAATTTTCCATGGACTCCATCGATCCTCCAAAGCGATGCACTCCATTTGGTCAGCAACCCCTTATAAGAACAATGTTGAAGCCCAAGGTGTCCCCAAGCCATCTCCAGTCCTCTAAACAAGAATCCAAGTTGCCACATGCCATCTAGGGATCGAAACCCTCCTCTATGATGCAAAACGCTCCTCATCCCTTAAAGGGTGTTCTCTCCACGGGCCTCAATAAAGAGCACCCACCAAACTACCAAGAGATCTCCAATGCCTAAGGGAAGAAAGCCAAGCCAACACCTTCCTAAGGTCAACAATCCACTAAGCAACCTATCTCAACTCTGCACATCCATCACAAACCATCTCTCGTGCTACAATCCATCTCAAACCATCCGAGAGTTAGTCATACACCAAGTACGCCAAATCTCACAAAGCACCCCAAACATGGTGTAAACACTTTCGAAGTAACCTAGAAATCTAACATTTGTTCTCTAATAGGGTCCTTGAGTATAGACGAGTATGCTGTGAGGTCATTCCTCAAAAGGTTTTTGTTGCTAATAGGGATAGGTTGCATGGTGACATCATCAAGGAGGAACTCCTTGATGCAATCATGTCCATGGAGAAATATAAATCCCTTGGTGTTGATGGCCTATTGTGTGAACTTATAAAGGCATTGTGGGATAACACTAGTGATGACCTATGATGCATGGCCAATGAGGCACTCACCTTGGACACCCTGTCAACATCCTCTATTCAAAGAAAAATCAAGGTAATTATGAAGAATGAGGCTAGAGATTCAATCAAGGGTTAGAGACCTTTCACTCTTCTCAATGTCTCTTATAAGATTTTGGCAAAGGCAATGCCTCATTGGATCTGCAGACACCGGGAGCATACATGATTTGTGTGGGGTAGATTTCATTTTAAACATGGTGATTTTTGCATGGAAGGCTATGAAATGGACCATAGAGATAGGCTAGAACTCTTTATTCCATAAAATTGATTTTGATAAAATATATGATAGAGTTGATTGGTTCGTCATTATGACAATGTTTTAGTGACTTAGACTTGGTTCCAAATATAATGCCATGGTGAATATCCTTTTTCCTAATGCTTTAGCTTTTATTTCTGTGAGCAATGCACTTACAAATCACATTTTGCTTCATCGTTCAATCAAGTAGGTTGTCCACTTGACCCCTATTTGTATGCGTTAGTTGTTGATGCTTTAGGTTATTTGTTGGAAGTGGGTAAGTCGCAAGGAAGAATTTGGGGCAGCTCTCTTCCCAATGGCTCATATATGGTAGGCAATCATTTTGCTGACAATTTGCTTTATCAATTTGGGGTGAATAAGGAGATGATTGTGGCTACTAGGAGTTGTTTGGATCTTTTTGCACCTCTTCTAGAGCAATTGTTATTAAGTGAAAGACTGATTTTTGGCTTGTGAGGGTTCACGATCCTCCGGCTTGGATCCCCCCTGTGTGGAATTATATTTGACCATGGGTGATTTTACGTTACCTCAAGATCCTGTTTGAACTTTGGCATTGATCTCTCAGTTGTGGCCATATGGGATTGGTGCCTTCAAAAGCTATAGATGAAGCTCCACACCTAGCAATTCAAAGATCTCCTTTTTGCACAAAAGTTGATCATGATTTCGAGGATTCTATAAGGTTCTCATATTTACCATGTCTTGTTGGCTACGCAGCATATCCCAATTCAAAAAGTTGGAGCAGCTTCTCAGGTTTTTCTTATGGTCTAAATATGCTGGGGAGAGAGGGCTTCCTATGGTGACTTGGGAAGTGTGTATTATGCCCCATGAGGATGGGTGTCTTGACCTTATTGATGTTGAATCCCAAGGGAGCATTCTTACAGCTAAGTGGGTGATGAGGTGTCTTAAGGGTTCCTCCCTATGGCAGATTTTATTGCCGCATAGGTTCCAATTAGCTTAACATTTGCTTAAAGTTGGAGGTGGTTTTGACTTATGTGATATCCTTCCACCCCACTTATCCCAGATTTCTAGGTCTCTATCTGTAAGAGCATTTGGGAGACCTAGAAAGTTATTGCTCCTCTGATCAAGTGGAAATTCTTAGGCAGCCGTGCAGGATGGGATTTGGCTTGGTGCTCTATTTGGAGCTGGAATCATCAGGATCATTGCATTGTCAAGTTACTGCGATTCCAAGCTCACAGGTTAAGCAAGAAGTTTATATTTTTATGGAGGGATCTTTGGGACTTCAAGGCCAGGGCCTCGAAGGACTGGAGATTGTTGGCTTGCCAAAAAACCGTCTTGGATTTGTAAATTTTTTATGAGTTTACTGCTTGCTGGTTTATGTTAACATTTCAGTGGTTTTCACTTCCAGCTGGTTTTGCATAGGCTGAAAGTTACTTATGAAATTTTCTTTAACAATTAAACACATTGTAAAATCATACTAACAGGCAGAAAAACAATTTTTAACATGCACACCATAAAAAATAGAGACTCAGAATTTTCGGCAACTGTGCCCTGGAAAACCCCCACGGGGAAAACCAGTTAGAGAGAGAGATATTTATTATTTCTTCAGCAGTAAAATAGAACAGCAATGCAGTGAAAATACAACTTATCTCCACCCAGAACTGCACCCACAGACTGCCTCGAAATGTGTGCAGAGGCTGTCTCGATTTCTGTGCAAATATCAGCCTTGAAATTAATGCTGTACTCTTCTCAAAAACTGTGCAAAATCAACCTCGAAAACTGTGCTGTACTTTTTCTCGATTTCTGTGCAAGTATCAATCTCGAAATCCGTGCAGAGAAAAGACACAGGTACGGTCTGTACGGACCAGAATTTCTGTACCTGTCTATTCCTCGAAAACCGTGCAGAACCTTATCTCAATTTCTGTGCCAGTTAATCTCGAAATCTGTGCCTGGGTTAATACCTTGAAATGCATGAAGACAGTCTCGAAAACTGTGCCCAGGTACTCTCCTCGAACTGCGTGCAGAAATAGTACTGCTGTATGGTATTCACCTCGGGAATTGTGCCGAAGATTAATACACCCACCTCGAACTGCATGCAAATAATAAATGCTGAACCTATGCCTCGATTTCTGTGCCCACTGTCACTAATGGCTGCCTCGAAATGCATGCAAGTGCTCTTGTTCTCTCTTTCCCTCTTCACCACACTCTCATCTCAAAAGTGAGTTAGAATGCCTCCCTCAAGCTTTTTGATCAAACCCTAAGGTTTCCCTAAATCCAATGGATGAGATTGACTTAGATCAATGGTTGAAATTAAATACTCCATTTATTTCTCATAAGTAATTAATTTCACTCACCCACTTAAATTTATCAAAAAGTGACTTTAATGTTATAAAGTCTCATTAAGTGCATTTAATGTGAGGGTCACCTTTTTCCCCATTCTAAGTGACTTTAGGCAAAAGTCACTTGGGGAACACTTCCCTAGGTACAAAAACTAACAGGATTCTGATAAACTTGTTATCAAAGATATCATGGTGTTGACTCCATCTGAGAAGTTAACCAAGTTGAATGGTTATATGTGGGGTTCCTTGTGGCAGGATTGAGGACAGAAGTTTAGGTAGTCACTTCAGCGTTTTGATTCCAAAAAGCTTACTCCTTTTTACGTCAGAAACATATCTTGTCACCTGTTCTAAATGCTTGCTGGACTTCTTCCAATCCATCGGACAAGTGGATTAGTACACATGTATGCTCTTTCCACCTCAGCTACAAGTTAAGGGTCTTAGCATGGTTGGTTATTTATCATGGGCTGCCTACTAAAGCTCATTTGGCTAGAAGTAGACCCACAAATGGGCTTTCCTTAGTTTATGGTCGCCCTAAGACGGTGAAACACATTATTTGGGAGTGCAAGTTTGCCAGGACTGTTGGGATTAAATCAAGGATCAGCATTCAGTTTTGTTTCAGGGAAACATTCACTGGCAAGAAGCACTTTTTGGAGATTCCCACTACCTAATGCGTTCTTCTTTCTCAGAAATCTGGCATTGCCTTAGAGTCACTGCATTGTTCACTTTTTGGAGGCTGAGATGAAAGTATGTTTTGGCCAATGAGTTTAGTTCATTTCAATCTTTTTGTCATGTTTGGCAGGAAGAGATATGTATCCAATTGTTAGCTAAAGGATATCTGCTGATCAGAGATGCTAAAGACCTAGACACTTCAGCCTATTCTGATTATTTCTCTGTTTCTAGTAGCATTGAGGAAGAGGATATGATTCACCATTGAATATGCCCTTCTGCTTTTATTTTGTCTTTGGCAAATATCTTTCTATTAATATAAAATGTATTTTCCAAAAAAAAAGTGCCGCTAATATATTATCCTGCAATTTTGTATATCCACTCCTTACATCCGCATTCTTATTGTCAACAACAGTCAAGCATCAAATGAAATGATTCATCTCAACAATTCAATGTTGAGATTAATAAAGGATGTGCCTAAAACGCTAAAATTGATCACTATGGTACATCCGTCCAAGCAAGACTACTGGAGTTTAGATAACTACATCAAGGAAAGGATAGACTGGCTGTATGGCATGCCACGAACTTTAATAAGTCCTTTAATTCAACTAATTGTCAGGCAAGCAAATGCCAGTTAAAATCCCTTGAACAAAAAGCACTCTGTGCAACCTAGAACCAAAATGTCATGTTTACCCCACACACACATCAAGACAGTATAACAATATAAAAATTAAGATAGTCTTCAATACTTAACCTGAAACTTTTAAGTAGCATTCGACAGAACTTTAATAAGTCCTTTAATTCAACTAATTGTCAGGCAAGCAAATGCCAGTTAAAATCCCTTGAACAAAAAGCACTCTGTGAGTCTGTGCAACCTAGAACCAAAATGTCATGTTTACCCCACACACACATCAAGACAGTATAACAATATAAAAATTAAAATAGTCTTCAATACTTAACCTGAAACTTTTAAGTAGCATTCGACAAATCTCTGACGTTCTGCAAAATCTGCCACCACAAAAACATAGAGGTAAATGAAATATGAAAGATTTTCTACACGCTGCTTATTAAAAGAAATATTTCGCCAAAAGAGTTAGAGTATCCAAAGAAAATGTGCAAGCTATGGTTAAAAGCTTAAAGAAATTTATGTGCTAGGCTGTTATTGGCCATGACTATCTATTTTCACCAGTGTTCCCCCAAGTTTCAAGGACGGGGGGATGTGGGAGCAGGGAAACGCACATTCGGGACGCGTGGAGACCACCCACAAATTTTAGGGGGATTTGGGGGGGATGGGGGGATGTCTCTAAAATTATAAAAATAAATAAAATACCAAAACTAATAATTCATTTGATGTATATTCATGATTGTGCAATGTAAATACTAAATATATTGATTTATTTTCTAAGTAGTACCAAGTAGGGATTGTAAAAAGTGAAAATAATGGAAAAACATTAAAAAAAAAAATTCTCGGGGGCATGGGAGGGGAAACGTTTTTCCAGGAGTCCCCACGTCCCTAGGAGGCAAGAAACGCGGGAAACACATCCCCGACCCTGCGGGACGCATCCCCGTGGAACACTGATTTGCACCACTCAAGTTGATGCAATGGAATATTTCAATATGAAGTTGCTTCCCTTGTGTTAAGTTTGGTTTTACTAAGTATGCCAGTCATCTTCTTCTATACTTTTGAAAATAGTACAAATACCAAATTAATTAAAGAAATACTGATTAGTAAATACAAGTTCAGATAACACTAACTGGAATGATAATGTTCATTGGTAAGAGAAGGAAAAGAAGAATGAGAATCAATAGCAAACCTGGATATTTCTTCTGGTCTAGTAAATGCGGTGTTTCTGTATGGTAGTCTGCCATCATTTCACAGAAATGATTTGCGATGTCAAAAGCCACGGGATTGTAACTTGCATATTCATAATCCTGCAGAACCAATCAATCCAGTTCAGCTACAGTGTGACATGTTCCCTCATAAATAATTGGCCCTTCCTCCTGTTGTTTTCTAGAATCTCTAATATATTCAAGAGAAAAGATAAAGAATAAGGAAAAAATCACTTAAAAGTGCCTCAGAAACAGCAGAAACAGCCTTGAAAGAGATCTGGATTAAGGGACCAAAATTTTAGAAAGCATAATCATAAGAGGGAGCGACATGACCGAAAAAGATGAAACTCATATAATGCTTGCTATATCAACTCTCATGATATTTTTTCTTTTTTGCATGGGAACCTTTCATTTCACTTATAAGTTATCCACAAGGGGGAAAAAAAGTATTTCAACATGAACAAGATGCCAAGCAGACTGAAACTCTACAGCCCAAGGGATTCTGTCTCCTAAGAGAGTAAATTTCCAGGAGATAGTTGCAAAGAGGATTTGACCACAGAGAGACTCGGCCCAATCCCAAGCAAACTTGGCAAAGAGCCAAAAACAGAAGATGCATTTCAGCAATTCAGCACACCCAAACTAAGGACATACTGGATTCTAAATACCCAGGTAAGTGAGCCTCCTATCTACAGGCAGACCCCCCATGATTGAATACCATACAAACATTTCTTTCATGGGTTACAAAGTAGGCTTTCACGGGCTGTGCAGCCTGAACAGCCAGGTTATTCTATTAGACTTGAGTCCCCATAGCTTGTTCAGGCGCCTATTGATGGATGGCATTGTGCACAACCACTTATAGCCATCAACTGGATTGTATTCAGTGAAGGCATTAGATTTGTCCACTTCCGATCTCACCACCAGACCCAAGGGGATTGAAGCCCCACTTTAAGGGAGAGGTCATCAAGAATCAATCTCCTAACTTTGTAAAAAATAGTCCTATCGGGGCCGGACAGCCCAAACTTACTTTTAACTAAGACCAAGAGAGGCAATCCTTAGAGTTGACCAAGGTGATGCCTTTCCTGTAAAACCTGAGGGCCGAAAACCAAGGAACCTCAGCCGAAGGCTTGCCAGCCTGTTTAGCAGTGGTGTCCACAAGATACAATGGTCATCAAAACACAAATCCTATCTTAGCAACCGGTCTTTCCAAGTCAGAAATAGACGATGGCCTCCCAGGCTTTCCAAATACTTTGGGCCAAAAAGGAACCATTTACCTTCACCATAGCAAGGCTAGTTATGAGTGTTTGAAGAGTAAGACCACATGCTTCCTTATAACCATTAGCTTCCTCGAGTTGTTGATTGTCACCCATGTTTAACCTAAGAACACAGATCAATGACATCAAAGCATAAACAATTAACAATTGGTATTGGAACAAAAGTATTATGGTATATCAGTGGCAAAAGCACACATCTTCACACTCTAACAAGTGTGTCATAGTAATGCATCTTCAATGAATGACTAGTAATTGTAGAATGCTCATTTGGATGACAACAGATTGTAGTAAGCATGAAACTACACCACCTAGCTCACTGCAGTCTCAAATGGTGGCCAACACGCATACCAACACCTTAATTGATGATTATGTCAAGGACCACTGGAAGCATTTCAAACTCCAAAAGAAAAAAGAAAAAATGTATGATCAGTTTGTGCAAATCTTGAAGAGGTTCACTTCCCATTCGAAACCTTCAACATCTAAAACTAGATTATTTGAAGGACATAGACATTTAAGATATAACTCGTTATCAATAATCCCCAGTTTGAAGGAAAGATAGTGTTCAGCCAAGATAAACACTCAAGCTGATTGCCCCTGTGCAGCTTAATTTATGAATATTTTATGTACTTTGATGTATTTGCACACATTCTATGATTATGTCAAGGACCACTGGAAGCATTTCAAACTCCAAAGGGAAAAAGAAAAAATGTATGATCAGTTTGTGCAAATCTTGAAGAGGTTCACTTCCCATTCGAAACCTTCAAAATATAAAACTACATTATTTGAAGGACATAGACATTTAAGATATAACTCGTTATCAATAATCCCCAGTTTGAAGGAAAGATAGTGTTTCAGCCAAGATAAACACTCAAGCTGATTGCCCCTGTGCAGCTTAATTTATGAATATTTTATGTACTTTGATGTATTTGCACACATTCTATGCACCATTATCCATGCATATGTGGAGGCCAACATGTGAACCCAAATAGAGTGACCTTGACTAATTGAGCATGTATTTATACTTGCGATTTCATAGCTAAAGGAAATCAGGCGAGAGCCTTGTATGATTGTATCATATCTCTGTAGATTGCAATAAGATCTTTATCAAGCTTACAACCAGACATATTTGTGTATTGTGCATGTATTTGGGTTCAATACATATCTAAATGAACACATTAGTTTTTTTAATGTTCCAGTTTAGCAAACAGACCTAGTTAATGGTTTAACTATACATTTTTGTTTAATGAATTTAGTACATGATATATTTTCCATGATATATATGGGTTCATGAGATATACCACATACAACACTAATTGCATGGCCTAAGACAAATTGTGTACAGCAATGTTTGGGCCTACAAGTTTAATCATGGTGGTCACCACACTCAAAAAATTCTACGCTTTGCTCTCCTCCTAAAACTATACTTGAATGCAACAATGATGGGATGAAGTTGGCCAATGCTTTCTACATACACTAAATCCTGATCCAAATCCCAACACTTGTTTGCAAGTGTGAGGTTGCCCACTGGGCAAATGGGAAGATTGGCTTACACACAAAATCCTAATACAAACTCTCTTTCGGTGCTGCGTTCTTTATTGTGGTATCTATCTCCCTACAAGTGCGACTGTGGAGCTATATGAAGCAGCTTAACCCTAATTTCCGAATGTCAACCTACTGGTGCGATTGTTGAAGACTAGAGTCAACATTAATACTCGTTGGAGGCTATCAAACTCCCATCGTAGAGACTGTCTGTGAAGAGCTATGTTCGACTGAGCTCGAGAGTTGGTGGTCATCCTAAAACCACTGGTATCGAGAGCACCTTCATTTAGCAAAAGCATGTGCAAGCTTCTAGCTAACTTGGCAAAAGATTGTCAAGATGGAAATGTTCAGCTAGTTTCTGCTGTTCACTTCCTGTCAGCTCTCCAGTTGGTTTGTGGTCATCCTAAAACCACCATTCCAGACAAAACCTCTGAGCCTTCGAGCCAAGTTCCAGAGAACCTCTGAGCGAGTGTTGTCGCCAAGTTCGAGAGTTTGTGATCAGCATTGAACCACACACATAGTAGAAGATCTCAGCCTTCTGCTAGCCTATTTCGGTTGATGGTCAGCCTAAAAACCATCCCTTCAGAGAGCTCTTGTATTTAGCAGAAGCATGTGCAAGCTTCTAGCTAACCTTCTTAGTAAAGGATGTTCGAGATGGAAATGTTCAGCTTGTGGTAGCTGTCCACTTCCACTTATTCAGCTCTCTTCTTTTATTGGACTCATATACACCCTTCGGATTAAGGGGGGATTTGTTGGAGACTAATCCTTGGTGTTAGGATTGGTGTCCACATTCAAGTGCAAAGAATATCAATAGTTGTGAGGGTAGATAGACTGGCTAGTAGAAGTTACATCTGAGAGAATTATGATCCCATTATGGAGCTATGTAGTGTTGAAGATTGCTTTATAGTGTTGCCAATTAATGTTATTTTATATCAGCGTTGGAAGTGGAGTTGCATTACCTCTCTCTTCCCTTGAACGAGCTGGTGCAGATCGTATTGATCTCATTAAGTGGACTCCAAATCCAACGGTTTGTACATTTCATTGTTCAACTATTGATTAGCACTAACGGTTCACCTTTCGCAACCATTCATTTTCCTCAACTATTCATTTGGCATACTAACCGCTGGGCAAACTGGGTGAAGGAAAAAAAGCCCATAGCTCAAAAATAAGACACGAATATGGCGTGATTTCAGTCGTCACATGTTTAGTGTGGTGCCCTCATTAGATTCTTTGACATCAGAGGTTTAGAGTCCGTGTGAAGGATAAAGACCGTGGAGTTATTCACTACCTCGAGATAAAGACTGGTATACAAAAGCTCCCTCTAAAAGTTGTTGCCATTTGAAATTTGTTGGTCAACTTTGTTGCTGCCAACCATCATGGAACTGCTGTGTATTGAAGATTATTGCATGTGAAACCTATTTTATTGTTGCATATATTGAGTTCCAATCATTCTAAAGAACTGGCATGTTGAGGCATTGAAGATATTGAAGAGTTGAACTATTGTTGCGTTGGACTATTGCATCATTGGAGTTTTGTTTCATTTGTATGCCTCGAGCTGAGACAATTGCAGAGGACTGCCTTTTCCTAGAGATTGTGTACTTTGAACATATACAAAGTGGAGTGGCTACAGTTCATCCCTAGCCTTAGCATCACAACAGCGTTGGAGCATCATTAATAACCAAAAGAATCGGAGATAAAGCATTTATTTTGGAGACCAATTGTAACTTGCAAACAGTTTTTTTTGTAAGTTCATTTGTACTTAAAATTGTCTTTTGTGAGCCAAATTGTATTTGGGTGCACTCTCGGCCGAGACCGACACCCATCATTTTCTGAATTTGTCAAGTGAGTATTCAACTTCATTTTAATCACATGGAGAGATTAAATGACTTGGTAGAGTTATTGAACACTACTATTTTCCTCTGTCAAAAACACGATCATGGTCGACAAGGCCACCCTCACTCATATCCGTGATTGTATAAAAGATTCAAAAGACATTCTTGAGTTCCTACAGCTTGAGTTGCAGCTTCAACAAGAAGAAATACAATTGAACTTGTTCATGTTCAAAATAATCCTCTTTATGATCTAGTTCCGCAGCTTGCACATAATGATGCCACTTCAGAAGCACATGAGCAAATTAGTGGCGCCAGTACAGAAGTGAAAGAAAAAGAAGATGAAGACATGCACACAGAGGTTTTGCTTGCTCCTTCCAAGCCCATCATTAGACCATGGGAAGAGATCAGCCATAACAAGCACAGAACCGGCCTTGGATACAAGAAGGAAGTGACAGTTCACATTCCTGATTTCTCCAAGCCTATCCAGTTTCAGAGTGTTGGATTCCTCAACGAGAGTTCATCTTCATCCACATTAGTTCATAGTTTGACATGCCAACATTGTGATCGAGTTGGTCACATGAAAGATCATTGTTTTGATCTTCACCCTTGTAAGCAATGTGGAAAACATACACACTCATGAGACAGATGCTTCATTCTGAAGAAACCTGCAAGAGAGAAGATTCATTATGGGTGGATCGCTTCTTGGCAATGGTCATCAACAGCCAAGAAGATTTATAAGTCATACCGGAGAGTTCATTCACGAGTATTGACACATCTTGCAGTTGAGACATCTTCCTCTCCTCACCTTGTGACAGGGGGGAACATAATGTCAGACATCAAGTTTTGAAGCCTTGTCCTTCTGACAACAAACAGCTACAGCCCTCCTCAAGTAAGTCATATCAAACGAGCCTGACACAGTGAGTTTGGGAAGCCACCAGATTCAGAGATGCCTGATTATGATATGCATGTATTCTAAAGACAGGAGATATACATGACATAGAGTACTCATGTGTTTTGTGTCTAGTTGTGACACCATGAGACTCTCCTCTCCTCACATTGTTCCTAGCAAGTGAGAATAAAGATCGTTAGTAACAAGCGAGCGAGTACAAGCGAGCCGGTGAAGAGCTATGTTCGACTGAGCTCCAGAGTTGGTGGTCATCCTAAAACCACCGGTATCGAGAGCACCTTATATTTAGCAGAAGCATGTGCAAGCTTCTAGCTAACTTGGCAAACAGTTGTCAAGATGGAAATCTTCAACAAGTTGCAGTTGTTCACTTCCTGTTTTCAGCTCTCTAGTTGGTTTGGTGTCAGCCCATCCCAACCATTTCAGAGAACCTCTGAGCGAGTGTTGTCGCCAAGTTCGAGAGTTTGAGGTCAACATTGAACCACACACATAGCAGAATATTTCAACCTTCTGCTAGCCCATTTCGGTTGATGGTCAGCCTAAAAACCATCCCTTCAAAGAGCTCTTGTATTTAGCAGAAGCATGTACAAGCTTCTAGCTAACCTTCTTAGTAAAGGATGTTGGAGATGGAAATGTTCAGTTGGTGGTAGCTGTCCACTTCCACTTATTCAGCTCTCTTGTTTTCTTGGACTCATATACACCATTCAGATTAAGGGGGGATTTGTTGGAGACTAATCCTTGGTGTTAGGATTGGTGTGCACATTCACGTGCAAAGAATATCAATAGTTGCGAGGGTAGACCAAGAGTCACCCCTGAGTCCAAGAGTGGCCTTGGAAGACGAATCCAAGGGACATCTCAATGTATATATTGACCATTTGTTAATGGAATTAATGTGCTTTGACACCTATACTTCAACACTACATAGCTCCAAAATGGGATCAGGAATCTCCAGGTGATAGTTTTCATGCTTGCTCACTTTATGCTCCACACAATCGAGGCCATAGTCCGCACACAATCAATGGAGAGATCGTTCAAAGAAGAGGAAGGCGCTCTTTACACCAGTATTGTTCCACACAGCTCCATGCACAACTTTACTCCAACACTGGGACTATTGTAATGCATTCAATGCATTCTCTAGACAGCGTTCAACCAACAATAATTAGTCTTCAAGCAAGCTCCACCAGCATCAACAAAATCGCAGCGCACCATAGGTTCGTTGCACTTATCAATTTTAAAATGAGTTTGTAGAACTCCCAAAAGCTACGAAGCAGTTTGTAAGATTTTTTATTTTTTTTTCACGTCAGGTTCACCACAACTACATCAAAGGATTCCAAGTCGCAACATTCATTTTTAAGTAGTCTTCAGAAGCACTTGTCAACAGTCTTCACAAGAGGAGAGAGGCAAACTTCAACGCTCAAGAAAAATGGCGTTGGCAGCCTATCAGGCTCTTCACAATGCAAGAGCAACAATCGACCTTGTAACGCTTCACCATAGGTTGTATATCAATTCCACGAATTAGATCATTCACCAACGCTTTCACAAGAGAGAGGTAGGTAATGGAACCACTTCAGTGGTTGATTTGGCTGGTGAGCTCTTACAGGAGGCAGAAAAACTAGTATCAATGACTATTCACCCTATGACAATTGTCTCTGGTTATAGAATGGTTGTTGAGTGTGCACGCAATGCTTAAGAGCAGCAAGTCGGGGATAACAAGGCAAATGCATAATCCTTCAGGTCCGACTTGATGAATATTGCTCAGTTCCTAAATCCTTTCACAAGATTTAGCGGAAGACAATGCAAAAGTGTTGGGCATGCGAAGAGGTAGAAATTAGGGTTTCCTTGGAGAGAGAGCACCTCACACAACTCTACCATCACTCTAGCATCTTCGACGATCTGGGCTCTATGCAGCAGCAGACTTTGAACGTTGATGCTGAGATCGATACCTAATTCAAGACACTCCATTCTCATGCGGATTAAGCTCTCGCGGGCCTAAGAACAAGGCAGGCTCTGATACCACTGTAAGGTGCCCAAACGGGCAAATAGGCAGAAATTCATAAAGACTGAAGTATAGGCGTCAAAGCACATTAATTCAATTAACAAATGGTCAATATATACATTGAGATGTCCCTTGGATTCATCTTCCAAGGTGACTCTTGGACTCACGGGTGACTCTTGGTCTACCTTCACAACTATTGATATTCTTTACACGTGAATGTGCACACCAATCCTAACACCAAGGATTAGTCTCCAACAACAAGAATAGTTCCACAATTGCTCATCTATGTGAGATTCGAACTCAATTTGCTCCATTCCAATTGATGCGCGTCTATAGAGGATTTACAATTAGTTGCAGAATAATTAGCCATAGATTTGTCTAATTGCACAACAGAGGACAGTATCACGTTGGGTCCAGAAACTCCCTTTCCTTCTCCAACTGAACAAAACCCCATGATCTTTATTTTAGAAGCTCAAAAGGCTAACTCGAATGCACTACATTACCTTGCATTTAGTGTTGGTTCTACCAACTCTCTAGTCATGGCTGATCCAACAATTTATGTCAACAACATCCTGCTTGCACATGTGCCAGCCTGCAATAGATAGTCCAATGAACACAATCACATGATTATAGTGCAGAATTATATGGACCTTCCTTCGCCATGTATCACCATTGGCCAATTCAAAATATCTTATCTCAAAAGAAAACTACAAAAGTGTGTTCTTCACTAGTGGGAATGATTTCAATGTACCCCCACTATCTTTTAGGAAGTCAAGGACAAGTTCTTATAGGAATGGAGCAAAATGGTGATGCAGTGGAGTAGGAAATGGACCCAAATCAAGGCTTGCGCACGACAAATTCACACCACATGTAGTTTTCCAACAAAAAAAATGAAGAACAAAAATATAATCCACACAAGATAAAAGATAACATATATCAAATGCTCAACAAAATCTACTCATTCTCATTATTGCTTCTCAAATTACATATAAAAGTACTTGGGCAATGTCACAAGCTTACAAGTCCTTTAGCCTCCTTCCTTCAACCTCACTTCCTTCTACAAATAATACACCCTTTGTGTGCTCCTCCCTTGCATGTTGTCTACAACCTTGAACTTCTCTTGCCTACGAGTTCCATGGCTTACACATAAGATATCCTCCTTTGTATTCGTCTACCTCTAGCATTCAACTACTCAAACACAGTGCTTTAGTCTTCACTTCCAAGATATCTTGTTCAAGATGCACCTTTTTGACACTAACATTAAACCCACTATCCTCTATGGCTTCAAGGTCTGGGGACCTAACATACTTTAGGTCAACTGAGCCTAGACAAGGAAATTCCAAACCCTTCTATTACGACACATCATCTATTGCAAACAAATAGTTCCCTAGTGCATCATCCAAGCGAACTTCGGGGCTCATCCCTTGGGCCTTGAGGCCATATTCAAACTTGCCTCCCTCCTTCCAAATCTTGGGAGACTCTACGTTCGATAGAGATACGTACCCCTACCCAACTTATGCTCCTCATACAATATTGTTGTTGATGTATTTGTAACTTCGGAAGATATTCACTTGTATCTTGTATTTGTACTTTATTGTATCCCCAACGGAGATGTATTATTCCTCTGATTGGAAGTGTCGTCATGTGTACTTGCATGTGTCACAAGTTATATTGTAAGTGTCGTAACTTATACTTGATGGGTTATTAGACCACCTTGATGGGGTCGGCCCTGTATGAGTCATGTCGGTCAAAGGCTTATTAGACCACCTTAGTAGGGGTCGGCCCAGTCAGCATTATGTTAAGTGGTTAAGTTGAGGCCGACCTAGTTGAGTAAAGGTCAAGTGAAAGTTAGTGTATAAATAGAGAGTGTGACTCTCTCATTTTACACATTGTCTCATTCACTCACTTCGCATTAGTGAGAGAAGAGAAGGGTGCGCACAAGTGGAGGAGGAGCATGCTGCTGAAGATATCTATCTCTTGGGTTTGATCATGGTGATCCTTGTATTGATGCTTATTCTACCTCTAAGGAAGTTGCGGGGTTTTTCACCTTCTTAGTTTTCCCCGGTGAAATGTTTTGTGTCTCTTGTCTCTTGTCTCTTGTCTCTTATGCTTGATATGCTGTACATGTTGTTCTTTCAGTTAAGATCCTAGATCTATTTAATTTATGCTCAAAAACTAACATGGTATCAGAGCTAGCCTAAAGGAAGGCATGCTATGGCATTTATGAGACTTGTTGCACTTGCGACAAATTGGAAACTAGGGCTTGCTATAGCAAAAACCAGTCATCGTAGCACTTTCACTATAAATCCATTTTGGCGAAGGTTCAGGTTCTGAAACCTATACAGGTCGTAGATAACATCCCCATGTACCTTGTGTCCAAAGCACAGCATCTGATTCGTTTTACTTTGTGATTTATGATCAGTACAATCTAGGGTTTCGGCCTCTTCCAGATCTCAGTCATAAACAGGTGACCTAGGAAAAAAGGTCACAACTTGGGCTAGGAAGCTCCAAATGAAATTTCGTAAAAAGTGACAGGTAGAGCACGGACTGTAGTTTCTCAGATAAGTTTTTCAGAAGCCGAAGTTGAACCAGTGACACATGGCATGCTGTACAAGTTCACTCTCCTGTTTTATCCCATAAACAGGTCACGTTGCGACACTTGGCATAACTCTCTCTCAGAGAATCCAATTGAGGTCAGACCTATGGGGTTGGAAAGATAACAGGTTGGGCTACCACAAGAAGAATTTGCAGACCCTGTGGATTCGTAATTTCTGAGTTATACCAGAAACAATCAGGTGCATATTTATGTCAAAACATAATTGGATTTTGAGCACCTTCATTCATGGCTACGGGAATTTAGGGTTTCGGAGAAAGTTGGAATTTTTGTAATCGGAGACCACGGCTGGATGCTCCTCATCAAAATCGAAATTTAGAGAGCAAGATCGAATTTTTTGGTTGGGTAGAAGGCCGGGCTTGATCAAACCCTAGTTCGAGACTTTGATCGGAAAGGTGAAAAATTAGGGCTTCTGCAAAAATGGGAATTTTTGAAATCTGTGACCATAGCTGGAAGCTCCTTGGAAAAATCAAAGTTTAGAGCTTTGGATCAAACTATTTGATTGGGTGAAGCTCCGGGAAACTCAAACCCTAATTCAGGGTCCTCCCTAGTGAATCCGGAAGATTGAAAAGCAAATTTGAGGGGTGAAACTTTGCAGTTTTCAAATTCTAAGTATACCAGGTTGATCAGCTCATCAAGGCGCATCTTTCTATCCTTTCAGAAGTTTGAAATTCAAAGTTTGAATTTTTTAGGGTTTCCCTGACAAACCCTAATCCAGCTCCAGATCCGATTTCTGCAAATCAAGTGGATTGGGTTAATCCTAGAAGAGAATGGATTGGTCACCTGCATAAGTGAATAAGTTCCTGTTTCAGAGGGAGATGAGGCTAAGGCCTTACATAAGAAGATTACAAGCAATCTCGACAGGTATGACTTATCTAGGTATGTTTCAAGATCTGTTCATGATTAAGTTTATGGTACGTTTGTCTTCATTAAGGTTAGTACAATCTTGATTAACTTTATACTTGTCGTATCACCTTAATAAAATTATGAATGCAGATATTCATTGATTAGGGTTTTGACACTTATGATTGTACTAATGCATTGTGGTGTTATATGAGGTTGATGTTGTCCACTAACATGAAAAGTACATCAAGAAAGACAAATCATGTTCTAGTTCAAGAACATATGACCATGGTGACATGAAGACAAAGATTCATCCATTGTCATGGATCACATAGAAGCTCCACTTACAAGGTATGTAAAATTTGGTTCTACAATACTTAACCTATGAGATATGCAAGTTACTAGCACAAGTCATTCAAGAGAACAAGAAGACATTGCTAGACATAACTAGCAAATATGATAACCAGGTATGTTTTTCCTATATCAAGTTAGAATCCTACCTTCTGTTAGGATCTTATACTGTTGTATGGTTGATAATGATTATTCATGAAGTTAGAAATGTAAGTAATCAAGGGTTTATGCATATTATGTCTCTTACCTTGATTGATGATATGACTAACCAGAAGAGTCCTATGGTCAAATAAGAATATGCATGAGTAAAAGAAGTATTCCCTGAAACCTTGAATACTAATGTTTATTAATGATCATGACTATACATGTTTAAGATTATTGTGTTTTGATAGTATTGAGATTATACTAGTGAATGTATGATTATGTATGAGATCTCGTGGATAACACAATAATGATACTAGTAAGCATGCATAGTGATCAAGGATGGATATAAGTTCAAAGGACAAGTAATCCAAAGGACAGGTAATCCAGGAAGCAAAGATCAAGAGGGAGCACACTCCAAGGAAGCAAAGATTGAGAGGGAGTCCACCCAACAACAACAAACAAAGATAAGTATTTAAATTGTCATTTCTTGTATATTTGATTGTTTAAACAATATTGTTCAATGATGTATACACTTATATTCCTAGACTTAGGTTGTGTATTATGCATATTAGAATAATTGCATTAATGAACAGTATACTACTAATATGCATGTGATGGGTAAGTGGCCTATGGCACTGTACAACATTCCATTGCTACTTATCTAGAATGAAACCTCTTTGCTGACATGTTGGGAGTTGTGCACACTCTTAACGATGTTCTGGTAGAGATTGGAAGGCATCTAGAAAGTTACGGGATATGGATAAATGTTGTATTGAAGCATTGGCTGAGATAATTGCATGACTGTATGACATATTTCCTTATGTGTAAGAATTTGTTCTGAAAACTATGAGATGTTTCTAATCATACAATTTAACTTGTCTTGTAGGAAAGATCGTATACCATCACCTACAAAAGAAGGACTACAACATTTACTCCAACAACAAAGCTATCTATTGAAGAATCTGAAGTTCCCAGGATCCGGGATGAAGTAATGATCGAAGAGTACCAGTCGATCATGAAGAATGATGTTTGGGATGTGGTCCCAAAACCTAAAGGCAAGTCAGTGGTGACTTCCAAATGGATCTATAAGATCTAGCATGCTGCAGATAGTAGCATAGAAAAATACAAGGCGAGGTTTGTAGCTCGTGGCTTCTCCCAGAAAGAGGGAATAGACTATGAAGAGACTTTTGCTCATGTAGCCAGATACACTTCCATCAGATCAGTACTTGCTCTGGCTGTAGTGATGAAATGGAAGATACACCAAATGGATGTCAAGACAGCTTTCTTGAATGGTGTAGTCGAGGAGGAAGTGTATGTGGAGCAGCCACTCGGGTTTGAGACACATGACAGAGGGACTCATGTATGCAAACTGAAGAAAGCCCTGTATGGTTTGAAACAGGCACCCAGGACCTGATATGGAAGGATAGATGGCTTCCTATCTAGTTTGGGCTTTACCAAGAGTAAAGCGGATTCCAACCTTTACTACAAGGTTGAGGAAGGAAATCCACTGATACTACTATTGTATGTGGATGACCTGTTTGTAATAGGTGAGGATAGATTGATTGCCGACACAAAGAGGAAGCTTGTTGCCGAGTTCAAGATGAAGGACTTGGGTATGATGCACTACTTTCTTGGTATGGAGGTGTGGCAGAGTGCAGATGGAATCTTCCTTGGACAAGGGAAGTATGCAGTAGAGATCCTGAAGAGGTTCGGGATGATGGACTGCAAGGCCATGTCCACACCTATGGCATCGAACCTGAAGCTTCTGTGTGATGCTTCATCTGAGCCGGTTGATGCTACGATGTATCGTCAGATGATTGGGTCCTTGATGTACCTGACGAATACAAGACCAGATATCTGCTTTGCGGTGAACACCTTGAGCCAATACTTGACAGATCCGAGACATGTTCACCTAATAGCTGCAAAGCATATTCTGAGGTACCTGAAGGGTACAGTTGACTATGGGCTCAAGTATGAGGCGAATCAAAAGTTTAACCTGGATTGTTATGTTGATTCGGATTGGGCAGGCCGTGCCATTGATCAAAAGAGCACTTCGGGGTGCTGCTTCAGTATGGGATCCGGTATGATCTCTTGGTTTAGCTGGAAGCAGTCCTGTGTGGCACTGAGTACAGCCGAAGCAGACTATGTCGCAGCTTGTTCGGCTAGTTGTGAGGCAGTATGGCTTAGGAAGCTACTGTCTGATTTGTTTGATCTCCAGCTGAGTGCTACTTGTATATATTGCGACAACCAGAGTTGTGTGAAGTTGTCGGAGAACCCAATGTTCCATGACAAGTCGAAGCACATTGAGATCAAGTATCACTATATCAGGGATATGGTGCAGAGAGGAGCAGTGAAGCTCCTGTATGGTGTGACGGATGAGCAGATAGCCGATGTGTTGACCAAGCCGCTGGCCAGAGTGAAGTTTGAATACTTCAGAGGGAGGCTTGGTGTACTTCAGATCGAGATACCTTCCAAGGGGAAGTGATGAGTCCGGAGACACAGATGCACACAAGCCATTCTTACATGGTGGTAGGAAAGTCCTCCCATGGTAAGATATAAGGGCTGGAGCCATTCTCACGTAGTGGTAGGAAAGTCCTATGGTGTAGATGTAAGGGCTAAAGCCATTCTCACATAGTGGTAGGAAAGTCCTCCTATGGTGTAGATGTAAGGGCTAGGGCCATTCTTACATGGTGGTAGGAAATTCCTCCCATGGTAAGATGTAAGGGCTGGGCCATTTTCACATGGTTAGAGGAAAGTCCTTCCATGGTGAAAAGTAAGGGCTGGGCGAAGCCATTCTCACATAGTCAGAGGAAAGTCCTTCTATGGTGAGATGTAAGGGCTGGGCCATTCTCACATGGTTAGAGGAAAGTCCTTCCATGGTGAGACGTAAGGGTTGGGCGTGGCTTTTCCGACATGGTCAGAGGAAAGTCCTTCCATGGTTGTGATGTAATTGTTGTAGTCGTTCCGACATGGTCAGAGGAAAGTCCTTCCATGGTCGTCGATGTAAGTGCTGTGAGCCTTTCCCGGATAGTTAGAGGAAAGTCCTTCCATGTCGGTGAGTGTAAGTGTTGTGTGTGTGCATCTGAGTTGTGCTCCGTGGATGATGACGATGATGTGACAGCATGGTACACAAGTTTTGCAGAGGCATATGATCAATCCTGAGATGCTCTTGTAAGTTTTGCAGAGGCAATGTAATCAGTCCTGGGAGATCTTGCAGGTTTTGCAGAGGCAGTATAATCAGTCCTGAGGTGTACCTACTTGATGGCTTGCTTGCAGAGATGTTGACGACCTACATGGAGACCAGGCCTACATCCAACATGAAAAAGGGCTGGCTCTGTAGATGATGAAGACCTGCAGGTGGTGGGCCTACATCCAGTATGAAAAAGGGCTGGCTCTGTAGAACTTCCTATGACGAGTAGATTGGAGATTGATCGAGATAGCAGCAGCAGTGATGATGATGATACTCCGTGATCCAGTGACGATGATCCAGCTCCAGAGTTGAAGACTTGTGCCTATATGTATTGATGACTTGTGTCAAGAGAATACCTTCCTAGTTAAGAGGGAGTGTTGATGTATTTGTAACTTCGGAAGATATTCACTTATATCTTGTATTTGTACTTTATTGTATCCCCAACGGAGATGTATTATTCCTTCGATTGGAAGTGTCGTCATGTGTACTTGCATGTGTTGCAAGTTATATTGTAAGTGTCGTAACTTATACTTGATGGGTTATTAGACCACCTTGATGGGGTTGGCCCTGTATGAGTCATGTGGGTCAAAGGGTTATTAGACCACCTTAGTAGGGGTCGGCCCAATCAGCATTATGTTAAGTGGTTAAGTTGAGGCCGACCTAGTTGAGTAAAGGTCAAGTGAAAGTTAGTGTATAAATAGAGAGTGTCACTCTCTCATTTTACACATTGTCTCATTCACTCACTTCGCATTAGTGAGAGAAGAGAAGGGTGTGCACAAGTGGAGGAGGAGGATGCTGCTAAAGATATCTATCTCTTGGGTTTGATCATGGTGATCCTTGTATTGATGCTTATTCTATCTCTGAGGAAGTTGCGGGGTTTTTCACCTTCTTGGTTTTCCCCGGTGAAATGTTTTGTGTCTCTTGTCTCTTGTCTCTTATGCTTGATATGCTGTACATGTTCTTTCAATTAAGATCCCAGATCTATTTAATTTATGCTCAAAAACTAACAATTGCCTCTACAAGACACCCAAGAGGGAACCATTACCAATTTTTGAAGGCTTTCTGGTTGCTTCAGTGGGTAGTTATTTCTATAGATTCTTCTTTTAAGTACTCCTTAAATGCTCCTAGTCACCTCCTACCCTCTAAATAGGACTTGAACCAAGTGATTAGAGCGCATATCTATTGGCAATACATCCACCCCACTTGGACCAACCCCCTTACGAGACTTAGCCCTAAGATGGGATTCTATTCCGAGCAATTTATGCAGTTGAGGGACTATCTTGGTGCTAAACATGAGTATACATGTAGACACTAGATGAACACTCTCAGCATCCCCCTTGGTCAATTCACAATGGGCTCCCATCAACTTCAAGTCGAGACAAATCACCACATTTCCATGCCCCAAGAGGGCTTGTCAACTATGTCATTTACAGGAGATTGAGTCAAGGGACACCTCATTTCAAATGTCCAATCTATCATGAGATCATAAAGTTGTTTCACTGCCCCTAACGCACTTTGAGAGGTTCCTTCTCTAACTTCTCCACTATCCAGACCATAGATGCCTAGCACTTTTCATGAGAGGTTTTAAGGCAACAATCAAGGATCCTATGCAAACCTCACCAACTAAATCCCATCAGGAGGATTACTTACTAAATCCCGCTGTCAGACTCAGGGGTGGTTAAATCATTGGACACTTATCCCTTCGAAATCTGGGTGGCTTCGACCTATCATCTAAGAGGTTACCAGTATACTATTTTCGGTTGCACGTATATCCTTGTTTCTTGACAGCCTAATAATCAAGACCATTAAAACTTCAAATTTACCAAGATAATTTGCACAACGATCTCACAAACAGCTACCTTTCAAGACCCACACATTCAGCATCACATACTTGTTATTCTTTGACTCCATTAGGCACTGGTTATTTAAATATTATATCTTGATCAGGACCATTTGTCCTTATGGTTTCACTTTATCTTGTGGATGTGTTGTCCGCCAGATTGCACACCAGCAGCGGAAATCTTTCGAAAGCTGTCTCTTCACTACAAGTGAGAGAGGTGTGGCCTTGGGGGCAAGCAATGAGCCAGGTACTGTCACCTGAATCCCAGCTCCTCCGTTTAGGCAAACTCCTAACGAAGCCAAGGGGGGTAGTCCCTACAAAGAGTTTAACTATGGCTCAATTTTTTAAGTGTTTTTTGTATGGAGTGATGCAGATGAGTGTTGTTTAGGAGTTTTTTAGAATGAGACCAATTTTAAAAAATGAGATAAACACAAGCTAATAATGCAATCCACGTTGCTAAATGAGATAACAAGATTACAGTACGTTTCAAGATTTGATAACCAGATGAAGCATTCACAAGATAAAATAACCACAAGGACAAATGGTCTTGATAAAAATACAAGCTTTAAATAACCAGTGCCTTATGGAGTCAAAGAATAATAAAAATGTGATGCTGAATGTGTGGGTCTTTGAAAAGTACTGCTTGTGAGATCGTTGTGCAAATTATCTTGGTTTATTGCATATTTTAATGATCTTGTTTATTAGGCTAAGAAACAAGGATATCAAAAGAGTTAAACCAAACGGGAGAAATACCGGCAACCTCTTAGATGATAGGTCGAGAGCACCCAGATTCAAGAGGATAGGTGTCCAATGTTTGAACCGCCCCCGAGTCTGACCAGTGGATTCTTGGCACCACCTGTTTCAGGAAGCAACCTCAGTATTTAACGCCGGTTTGGATTGGGGTAAAATTTTACTTAGATTATCGCTTGTAAGATTAGCAAATCCAACACCTTTCTGAGTACTAGTCCAACCGTTTCCGGTTGGCAGAGCATACGGGTGTTGGACAAACGACCAAGATAAATTAATTAAGGGGGAAGTGTGGATTGAAAAGTTTTATTATTTAGAGCACTTGTTCAACTCTCCGACAGAGAGCGCTCTTGACTTGGTCTTAAGACCACAGTTCAAGAGACTTCCTACTTTAAAATGCCTAATGCAGGGGGAACGTGCAAGTCTATATGCTCTCCGACAGAGAGTGCTCTTGACTTGAATTTGGCCAAGTTCAAGAGACTTTGTTCGTTTTATTACAAGAAAATGAAATAGTTGTGGAAACAATTATGAAGCTTTGCGGAATTAAATCAAGTGATAACTCAAGTAAAGTATGACACAACTAGCATGCGACTTGCAAAATGAAATGAAATGACTGAAAGATCTAGTGTTCTACCAAGCAATTCTACTCTAAAGGTGGGATCAACCTCCGAACAAGGTCAACCACTAGAACCGTCAGTCTTGGAAACTTTCCAGCTAGCTGGATGTCCACAAGAAGCTGATGGGGGAACGAGAAGCTACCACAAAGTTATGTGGCCTTTGGGATACAATCCCAAAGTTAGCTTACTCTAGTCAAGACTTGGAAGAGAAATTAATCTAAGTACGAAAATGAAGACTAATCTATGAACTTGAAAAACATGAGATCTAAACTAAGCATGCACAACACTCTTCCCCAAATGGGGAAGAAAACCAAAAAAGTGGAGGCCTCCTCCACTTGAACTTTTATTAACTTGATTACAAATGCCTTGGGTTTGAAACCCTTGAAGGACTTTTGAGAGATAGATAATACTTGAAAAAAATAAAGAAGAAACAAGTCTTTGCTTGCTTTTACAAAGGATAAGTACGTCAAGTTTTGATCATTCTCATGGTTTCTTCACTTTGTTTTTTTGCTTAGATCTTACTTCTTCAAAGCTCCTTCAAGTTTCCTCCTTTCAAAACATCTACACAAGTCTTAGAAATTCTCAACCAAGGCACCCATTAATCATTAGAACAAGACAAAATCTTGAAGCTATTTAAACTAGAGTCTACAAAAGACTTCAAAAAATTAGTTTATGAGATTTTTTATTTCAAAAATGCATAAAAGAAAAAACGGACCAGCGAACAACATATGCTTAAAAAATGATGAGAAAGAGATCTAGAATGTAAAATTTTTGAAATATTTTTGTATGGAAAAATCTATCTTTTAAATGGAAACAAAAATCTAACAAGTATGAGTTATACTAATGCCAAACAATGAGATCTAATTATCAAAAGAAAGACTAAACTTTAACAACTACTACACTTAAGCAATTCGTTTTTTTTGTGTCTTATGTGTTTTTAGGGCTTTTTGGGAAGGTGGACGAGAGGAGTCTTGGAGGAAAAACGAATGGAGGGATGATTGGACAAAGATGAGGATGGAAAAAACGAATGGGTGAAGAGTAGGGTAAAACGAATGGAGGAAGGAAGGGTAAAACGAATGGATGAGGAAATAAGGAATGAGTGGGAAGATGAAAAAATCAAGTGGAACACTTGATGGCTTAAGAACACTATCCAAGAAACCCTTCTAGCTAGCTGGATGATACGCCTGCAATAGTGTTGAAGAGAGCACAAGGAAACAAATCCCAAGTTATTCCTCAAGGTTGAAGGAGCTTCAACGTTATGGCAAATCCTAAGCTAGGCTTAACAAAAGAAATAAAAAGAGAAGGGGATAAGAGATAAATGGGTGGAAAAAGGTAAGGGGAATGGACTAGAAGAGGGAAGTTTTAGAACCAAGTAACCAATTTGAAGTTTTGAATAATGGATGGATTTTTCATGAACTTCTCAAGCTCAACCTTGAAGCACGGATCGATCTTTTGAAGACCCCTGAAATGCACAAAAGTTAGCAAAATGATGGCAAAGGGGAGGAAGAAGCAACCAAGCTCAAGATCCCACTTTGCACTTAGGAGATCTGCAAAACCAAGCCACTTCAACAATGATTTGATCAAGTCTAGTATGTTTAACCAAAAAAGACAAGAAGAGCATAAGTATAACAAATTACTGTTTGCTACTTCTAGATCTTAATTAACCAAGCATAAATGAATAAGTTGAACCCAAATATTCATTCCATGGACATAAAAAGGACTTCTAAGCTAGAATGATCAAACAATTATATATGAAATAGCATTAATAAAACAACATCACCTCATTGAAGCTTTAACAATTTCTCATGGACCAATGTGCACATCAATAGACCTCCAAAGTCGATTTATTTCCAATAGCAAAAAGCTAGAACACGATTACAAATTGGTAGAGTAAGTTTGCTCAAAAGATCCATGAAGAGAAAGCCCAAATGGCCTCTCTTATATAACAAAACTCAATTCTAAAACCCTAATTCGAATTGGTGATGAAGAGAGCCAAAAACTCCATCAAAAACCAATCAAATCCATGTCAACACCAACCAAATCGAGCTTGGAGTCTTAACTCATCTTTAAACTTGAGTTTGGAGCCCATAATTTGAGGAAGGAGCCCCACATGCATTGATTTCATAATCCAACAACCCATTAATCAATTGCCAAATCACAAAAACGAATTTGCATGAAGGTGGGCGAATTTCTCAACTGTAGATCACTCCCAGTGCTCCGAAACTGATCTGAATCAGGTGGGTGAAGATTCCAATCATCATAAATGCTTTTTGCCATGTCATTTTGACTTTTACTTTATTCAATTTGGCCTTTTTTGGAGAGATTTAAATTATCTCCAATTTATTATTTTTTGAATATTTTAATTAATATTTCTCATTTTTTGATTTTTTGAGAAAATATTAATTATGAGGCCAAATAATTGTCTGAAATTTAGGGTTAGCTAGTCCATAGGACATGTGTGATTTTTGGCTTATGAAACAAGCCATCAACCACTGAATTCGGACCCGGACGACTGACATATTACAAATTATTATTTCTCTATTTAAACTATAGAGAAATTTATTAAATTTAAAAAATAATTAAAAAACCCAAACTCGACGGACCCGGTAAAATTTTTTCGAAATTTTTTCTGAGGGTCCTAGAGACTTGGGACATGACCAAAACCTATTCTAATAGTGTCTAGTAGACTTATATACATTAGTTGGACTCTAATAACCCCCCATGGCCAAAATTTTCAAAATCGGACATTCCAGCTTTGGAGGAGTGGGAGAAAACCTCATCGATTATAGCTCAGCTATAAGCAAAGTATAATTGACAAGGGAAAAAACTCCCTGGACTACCTTAGTTGCTTAATCAAGTCATGGGGAACCGAGACACTCAGATCCTACTAGCACACTTTATTACAAACCCCCATGGGGCCATGGTCATGTCGACTCAAAAATAAAACTGGCTAACTACTGCATTCTGAAACCCAGATACTCTGGAAGTGAACACTGATGTGTTCCAACACTAGCGGCTCAACAAGGTTTCAACTATTTGTACAAAATAGGTGATAACAGGATGTATAATTTAAACTTCAATTCTTGAAAAGTACTGTCATTTTCGATATCTTATTTAGCAACGTGGATTGCATCTTATCTTGTTTATCTTATTTATAATTTGGTCTCATCACAAAAACTCCTAAACAACACCCATCCGCATCATTTCATCAAAAAACATTACAAAATATAAGAGCCTTAGTGAAACTCTTTGTAGGGACTACCCCCCTTGGCTTCGTTAGGAGTTAGCCTAAACGGAGAAGCTGGGATTCAGGTGACAGTACCTGGCTCATTGCTTGCCCCCAAGGCCACACCTCTCCCACTTTTAGTGAAGAGACAGCTTTCGAAAGATTTCTGCTGCTGGTGTGCATCTCGGCAGACAACATCTTTGGCGCCGTTGCCGGGGACAATCTTTTTGTTCCTGGACGACCTTAGTTTTTTCTAGTTTGTTTTACCTTTTTTGATAGATTTCAGATCTATATGACGACTCCACTGCCCTTTTTAGTTTTCCTTTTTTTTGGTAGATTTTTAGTTTAATCAACTCTCTGATATTAGACTTGAATCCACCTGGCGACTCCACTGTCAAATCATTTACCAAGGTATTCAACTAGAAGAAACTCTGTAGGCTTACTCAGTTTCATCTCTGAACCTGAAAAGGTTTATAGGAAGAGATTGAATAAGCTAGTTTCTCGTAGGATCCTTGAAGATCTTGGATCTGAGTTTGTATTAGACATCCATAGTCTTTTTTGTAGAGCTCAAAATAAAAAAAAATTGGTCACTAACCTTTTTCCTTTGATAAAATGTCAAAATAAAAAATAGAACTTTTGTGAATATTTCAAATGCATATTTTTATTCTCACATGGCGACTCCATTGAAGGGATAAAACCCTTGTATCTCATATTTTGTTTGAGATTTGTGTGTAGATGAGCCCATACAAATACAGAAAATTTTTAAGCTCATTGTTGGATAGCTCTATTCTTCCCGTACTTAATTTTCTCCATGATCAGTCCAAACCAAGGTCCGAATTACTATGACATGGATATTAAGAGAAGAGAAACTGTTGCTCGAATCTCCCTTGCATATCCGCCCATTGATTACTTCAGAATTTCGGGCTTTCCAAATCAATTTGAGGATAAAAAGACATCTTATTCCCTTCCTAAGTTTTATCATCATAATGAGAATTATTCAGCCAGATTCCATGTTTTGACTTTCCTTACACAAATGAGGAAACATGACATACGCCATGAAGATCATATGATGCAGATGTTTGCTTGTTCTCTGCAGGGGGATGCCTCATGTTGGTTTTATGAGGGTCTTCCCGATAAATCTATTACTTCCCTCATTAACTTCTTTGAGGTATTTTTGAGTCAATGGCATGAATATAATGGTTTGGAGTTTTACACTAGATGCATTCTTGCTTCCTTCTTTCCTTCAAAAGAATTTCATGAGGGAAAGCCTAAGTTATCCAATACCAACATGGTGTATGACACACCTTTGTTAGAGACTCATGATGATCCCATTGAAGAACAGCATGAGGAACCATTCATTGAAGATATTATTGAAGACCCTCCTCATATCACCGCAACAGAAGATGCTACAAAATGGGAATTTTTTCAAGACCACTTCAGTGATGATGAGCACATTTGTACTCCCGATCCACCTCCAAAAGAAACCATTGCAGAAGCCCATGTTGAAATTCATAAAGAAGTTTGCAATATATCTAATAGTGATAGTTTGGAAGGTTTCCTTCTTAATGATCCTTTTTCTGAAGAAGAGGATTATGAGCATGAGGAGGATAGACACAACATGGAATATGATGAAAATCATGAAGACCCCCCCATATTTGACAAAGATGTGGGTGATGACTATTGAACATACATTAAAAAACCCCTTTTTGATGTATCAAGAGAAGGGAGTGTGGATCTTGAAAGTGTGGGACATTTAGACATGGAAGAGGAGCATGTTATTTCTTCATATGAGCAGTTAGAGCCATGCATAAGCATCAGCAATGAGGACTTGGGAAAGCAGTGTAGTAAAGAATCAGATCAGATACAACTTATTGAAGAGCAGTCTCGGCCATTGTTTCTACATATAAAGATTCCTTATAATTTGGAGCAGCTTGGGGCTTACACTTGCACAAAAAGTTACTATCAGAAGAGCCTTTCAGATCAGTATGATGATGTACTTGGACTGCCTTATCATTCTAAGCTTTTGCTCAACCCTATCCTGTCATGGATAGAAGAAGCCTGCAGGAGGACTCACCAGTTGGGGAATCAACTCAAGAATATTTTTTATGATCTCCCATCCAGAATATCCTGGCAGGTTTGCACTTTCTGACTAGCATGCCTTTGCTCTGGCTGGTAACCAGAGACTAGGTAAAAAATTATTATATTAATAACATGCGTAGATGGTTACATTGGATTTCTGATTATACTTAACATTTTCTTTTATGCTATGTTAGAATAGGAAAAATAAAGCTCCTCAAAGTGAGCATTTACTTTCTACATTTTAATTTTTGAGTATTTAAAATTTATTTCCAAGAAATAAAATATAGTTGATTTTTCATTTTGGTTTTTCTATAACACATGTGCTACTGAAGGTTTCCTGTCAAGCTGAGATGTTTTTACAGGTTATATATATAAACCATAGATTCTGGTGTTCTCGTATTCTCTCCTTGCATGAATTCCAGATCGAGCACACGTCCCGCAGTTGGAGCCAGATGTTATCACCTATTTTGTACAAATAGCTGGATTGTCTGAAGAGCCGCCATTTGACAAACATGATAAGTGTTTGTGTTCCAGTGTATCAGATGATCCACCATTTGTGCCTAGCCAGTTTTGGCTAGTCAGTTTTGTTTTTTGGTCGATATGACCATGGCCCCTTGGGGGTTTGAATAAAGTGTGCTAGTAGGATTCTGAGTGGCTCGGTTCCCCATGACTTGGTTAAGCAACTAAGGTATTCCAGGGAGTTTTTTCCCTTGTCAATTATACTCTGCCTACAGCCGAGCTATAATCGATGAGGTTTTCTCCCACTTCCTCCAAAGCTGGAATGCCCGATTTTGAAAATTTTAGCCATGGGGGGTTATTAGAGTCCAACTGATGTATATAAGCCTACAAGACACTATTAGAATAGATTGTGGTCATGTCCTAAGTCACTAGGACCCTCGGAAAAAATTTCGAAAAAATTTTACCAGAGGCGTCGGATTTGGGTTTTAATTATTTTTTAAATTTTAATAAATTTCTCTATAGTTTAAATGGAGAAATTTAATTTTGTAATATGTCAGTCGTCCGGGATCCGAATTCAATGATTGAAGGCTTCAACCTTAAGCCAAAAATCATTCATGATCCCCGGACCGGTTTATCCTAAGTTTCGGATGTCAATTCAGCCTCATAATCAGTAATTTCTCCAAAAACTCATTTACAGAGAAATTATTGATTAAAAATAATAAAATTGAATATTTTGGAGATATCCAAATCTCTCCAAAATAAATCAATTTGAATAAAATAAAAGGCTAATTGACATAGCACTAGGCATTAATGAAGATTCCAATCATCTCAGTCATCACTCAGTCAAGTATACAGTCAGCACAAGAGATCTCCTTCAAACTAATTCGCCCTCATTCATGCAAAAATCGAATTTGTGATGTGGAAAGGTTATTAAATGGAAATTGGAGTTGGTTTTGAGTTGCATTAAATGGGAGTGGGGGCGCCTTGCCTAGGTGGAGGCCACCTCCCACTCTCAACCACCAAAGATCTCAATCAATCTTGAGTTAAACTCCAAGCCACCAACCAAAGGCTCACGTGTTCTCTTCTCCCTCACGTCAAGTTAGGGTATGAGCTCAAGTTTACCACATGGCAAACGTTTATTTGAGGGGTTATACTTCCAATATGGAGATGAGGGGCGCCTTGCCAAGGTGGAGGCCACCTCCTCATCTCATTCAATACAACTCGAATTGTTTGGTGGAGTTAGTACTCCAAGGCTTGGCTTGACATGGGTATGATTGAGATTTGATGGCAGTTTCGATTTGGTGTCTAGTGCTATTGGCTTCCTTTGAGCCAATTCGAATTAGGGTAGGCTAGTGCTCTAGTTTTCTTATATAATGTGGGCTTCTCTCCTCATTCTTGATGGATAATTGTTGTAAACTTACTCTGCTCACATTGTAAAGAGCTTGTAGCTATTGCTACCTTGTGGAAACAAAGTTGGCTTTGGAGGCAAATGATGTGCATTTCTTTTGGTTCATGAGCAAATAATCTTCTTTGTTGAGGTAATATCTGTAGTTATTTCATTATGCAACTTCAATCTTGGTTATAATTTATGCTCAGATCTCTTTATTAAGAGCATAGAACAAACATTTGATGGTCCAAGTTGTTTGTTAGTTTTAGGCCTGAATAGTCTTGAGAGTACAAATTGTAATCGGTCTTACTACCTTGTCTCTTTTTTCATTCTTGTCTAACACTCTTAATTTAACCAAGTTTTGTTTGTGTAAGTGTTGTATGCTTGCAGATTCTCAAAAGGTTGAGATGAGATGAACTCGGTTGTCTCTCCCTCTTCTCCACCATCAAAGAACTTGTTCTAACAGTTTGTTTTCAGGAAACCTCCCAAAGACAAGATCTAAAGATCTGCATCAAAGTGGAAAAGTTTGCTTCTTCCATCAACAAGTTTACTTCTCAACTGGTTATTGGTTACAAAAGGGCCCTAGATCCACTCTTGCTAAACTCTTTGGCCTCTTTCCTTTCGTTTTTCCCCTTGTGTTGCTCACATTTCCCCTCATTTCAAGCTTTCACCCCTTCTCGTTTGGCCCATTCTTAGCTTTCGTTTTTTGTCTTCATCTTGCTCACGTCTCCCTCCTTTCTCTTCTATTTTTTCCTCCCTAGCTCCCATTCGTCTCCCTCCTTTAAAACATCCATTCATTTCCCTCTTCCTTACTTGTCTTCCCATTCGTTCCTTCCCTCTATTTGCTTTTCGTTTTTCCTTGCTCCTCTCCTTTCGTCCATTTCCCTAAGCCTTCAAAACACACAAAAAACAACAAACTTTAAAATGGTTAAGTGTTAGTAACTTAGTGCATTTAGATCTTATTGCTAGCTTGCATTTCATTTGTTTCTTCTAGATTTTGCATTTAGTTTCTTTAAGGTTTATAGATCTTAGATTAGTTTCATTGTTTTGTCATTTTTCTAATGATTAATGGGTGCCTTGGTTGAGACCTTCTTGAGACTTGTGTAGGTGCTTTAAGAAAAAAAGACTTAAAAAAAAACTTGAAGAAGCAAGATCCAAACAAAGCCAAAGTGAAGAAACCATGAGGATGATCCAAACTCGAAACACTTTTTATCCTTTGTAAAAGCAACCAAAGGCTTGCTTCATTTTATTTTCCAAGTATTATTTTTCTCTCAAAAGTCCTTCAAGGGTTAAAACCCAAGGCATTTGTAATCGTTAAATAAAAGGCAAAGTGGAGGAGCCCACTTTTTGGGTTTTTTCTTCCCCATTTGGGGAAGAGTGTTGTGCTTTGCTAGTTTAGATCCCTCTTGTTTCATGCTTTAGATTAAACTTTTTATTTCATTATACTCCATTTCCAAGTCTTGACTTGAAAAAGCAAACTTTGGGATTGCATCCCAAAGGCCACATAGCTTTGTGGTAGCTTCTCGTTCCCCATTAGCCTCCTTGCCGAAGTTTCAGCTAGCTGGAAAGTCTCCAGGACTAGTGGTTCTAGTGATCAACCTTGATCGGAGGTAGATCCCACTTTTATATTAATATTGTTTGGTAGAACACTAAGTTTATTTTCAATTTGTTTCAAGCATCTTGTTACATCTTAGTATCATCATTTCATTTTCAGTTATTTAAGCTTCATATTTGTTCTTCAAGTTATAACTGCTTCTATTTTATAAAATGAACAAAGTCTCTTGAACTTGGCCAAATCCAAGTCGAAGAGAACTCTCTATCGGAGAGCATTCCCACTGCATTTACCTTGCATCAAGCATATAGATTAGTTTAGACTCTTTTGAATTTCGTCATAAGACGAGGTCAAAAATGCTCTCTGTCGGAGAGTTGAACAAGTGTGCTCTTAATAAATTCTAAAATCATTCCAACTCACACCCCTTTTAATTAATTTACTTTCGTTGGCTATCTAACACCCGTATGCTCTACCAACCTGAAGAGGTTGGGCTAGTACTCAAAAAGGTGTTGGACTTGTTAATCTCACAAGTGATAACTTAATAAAATTTTACCCCCACCAAGGAACCGGCGTTGCTTTCGAGAGTTACTGAGGTAGTTTCCTGAAACAGGTGGTGCCGAAATCCCGCTGTCAGACTCAGGGGTGGTTAAATCATTGGACACTTATCCCTTCGAAATCTGCGTGGCTTCGACCTATCATCTAAGAGGTTACCAGTATACTATTTCCGGTTGGACGTATATCCTTGTTTCTTGACAGCCTAATAATCAAGACCATTAAAACTTCAAATTTACCAAGATAATTTGCACAACGATCCCACAAACAGCTACCTTTCAAGACCCACACATTCAACATCACATACTTGTTATTCTTTGACTCCATAAGGCACTGGTTATTTAAATATTATATATTGATCAGGACCATTTGTCCTTGTGGTTTCACTTTATCTTGTGGATGTATTATTTAAACTTCAATTCTTGAAAAGTACTGTCATTTTCGATATCTTATTTAGCAACGTGGATTGCATCTTATCTTGTTTATCTTATTTATAATTTGGTCTCATCACAAAAACTCCTAAACAACACCCATCTGCATCATTTCATCAAAAAACATTACAAATATAAGAGCCTTAGTGAAACTCTTTGTAGGGACTACCCCCCTTGGCTTCGTTAGGAGTTAGCCTAAACGGAGGAGCTGGGATTCAGGTGACAGTACCTGGCTCATTGCTTGCCCCCAAGGCCACACCTCTCCCACTTGTAGTGAGGAGACAGCTTTCGAAAGATTTCTAATGCTGGTGTGCATCTCGACGGACAACAAACCCAACATGCATCATTATGCAACCTTATTTTGTTGCCAATTGCTTAAAACATTTCCAAAATAAAATTACTAAAATTTATATCACAAGTTGACTCTTGATGCCTTCCTGTTACGATGGTACTAGCAACAACGTACCTGCGGAGGTGCCCCAGGGAGAGAGTGTCTTTTTTTTACCAGGGGGGGTGTTTAGCCAGCTCATTCTGAGGTAGGAGCATGGCCAGACCCTCTGGATTCTCTTCTGGAAGTACTATGGCTTAATGGCATCGCTGACTGCCTCATGAAAGGGTTTGAAACCCTGAGGTTGGTGTCCGGGTCTTCCAGGGTGGGTCACTAGGTCACATGACCCCCACCTTGTTTCAACACTCCAGCGGCAGTTGTTCTAGCATTGAGATCCACTCTCATCCTTCAGAGGACGTCCAACACCCTCATGGCCCTCCAATTCACCAGCGCCCTCTCTCTGAGCCCTCCTACAGAAGATGGCATCATCTTCTTGAGGCAGACTGTATTGCTTGATATGGGGGGGCGTTGAGGGTTTTTCATCACTGTTGGGGTTAGTTGGGGCATGACGACCCCCCTGCACAGTCTGGCCTTCAGTTTCGTCAAAATCGGCCTTGTTTAGCATGTTTTGGCACCTAGGGGGAAAAATACCCCAGGTAGCCTACAATAGGCCATTTTTAGATTATTTTATATTATTTTTGTTATATTTTCAAGTTGACATTTCTAATTTCAAATTGACATTTTAAAAGGCATGTTGGCTTGGATTTTAATTATTTTTGTAAAAGTGAGTGTGAGATCATATAAATAAGATCTCCTCACTTCATTTTTAGACATCAACTTTTGGGATAAGATCATTATGTCTACTATTTGCCCTAACTAGGGCAATTTGAAGGAAGGCACTCCTTGATGAAGGTTATTTTGCAAGTTTGAAGCATTTCTTGAAAGTCTTTCTTTTGTTCATGCCATTCTTAAGGTGAAGCTAGAGTTGTTTGCTTAACACATGCACTTGGAGGTATCTATACTTTTTTGTTTGATGTCTCTATGTCAATTGTATGAAAGTGATGCTTGTTAGGGTTTGATGGAAGCCATTGTTGCTTCATCTTTTTCTTGATTAGCATGTTATTTCCGTCATTGATCACCATTCTACGCTGTTGGGAGCGGGAGTGAAGCGGGGAGCGGGGAGCGGGAGCGAAGCGGGGAGCGGGGAGCGGGAGCAAAGCAGGGAGTGGGGAGTGGGAGCGGGAGTGAAAAGCGAAATTTTCAAAAGCTTCCGTTTCGGGAGCGTTTCAGGAGCGTTTTTTATATAATATATATTTTAATATATTTTGATGCATATAAATTAAAAAAACATGTATTATGCCAAATTAGCTATAGAAAACATCAAAACATAGGATCTAGATATTCATATAACCATTTAGTACACATTGATATAACATTAATCATCTCGTCTTCTAGATTCTAGGAGCTATAACTTATAACATTGTCATTAAATGATCATCATCAAATCATCAATCATCAATCATCAACAACATCAACCTTCAAATTTCAACATATAATATTTGCCATCAAAGTTTCAAACTAGGCCATAATGTTTACAAAATAGGTCAACCGCCAAAATAAACATGAAAATGAAATACAAACTACAAAGTACTATGAATCTACTAAGCTTTCCGCTTGCCACGAGTAACTTCCAATTTCTTTTCTCGTGTTCTAGGTGGAATAGGTGCTGGTGGAAGTGATCGTGGAACATGAGAAGAAGATGAATGGCCCCCGCGGGCTGAAATTGGACGTTGTGAAGCTAAAGGAAAAACTCCTGCATCCGGAAAGCTGCTTTTGCTTGGGGGTGGCATCTCTATATGGGTAGTCTGAATTGGATCATCATGATCACCCAATAGTTCAGCCTCCAAGCGCTCTAATGCTATGGCTCCATCCTCCACATTAGCCTCCTCTGGATTGTTGTCCCAAGTCAGAAAAGTTCTATCATTCTTGGCCGCCTCACAATAATGGGACAACAACCTCAAGTTGTAGTGCACATAAACCAAGCTTTCTGCGCGATCTACATTCAGACTATTTCTCTTTACACTGTGGATGAAGTTGTAGGTGCTCCAACACCTCTCTGGAGAAGAGCTATTAACAACCTGTGATAGCACCCTCAGCGCCAATTTATGCAAATATGTGGCTCCAAAGCCATGCATGTTCCACCAATGGATAGGATCCAATCTGTCTCGATCTTTGGTTGCAAACAGGGAACCAAAGCGTCCATGCTCACTTATGTATATGCTCAATTCACTCCGTACTTGAGCACACTCTTCCTCATCAGGGACCAACTTCTCTAATGCTTGCATATACCCAGCAGCAACCTCTGGATCTGTGTGGGGTTTTTTCTTGACTCCACCCCCAGGTGCAGGTTGGGCCAACCAAATTGGAGAATAGTATTTTGGGGTGAGGACATATGCAAGGGCATGGAGTGGAACATTTAGATTATCCCACCTTTTGACCACATGTTTATGAATATGGTCATACAAGACTGCATCTTTTTGCTCAACAATGTCTTTGATTTGACCAAGCATGCTATCCATCAGCTCATATACCTCCCCAATCACCGGCTGATCTGTATCTGCAAAACGAATCATGTTATAAACTGGCTTGGTGAACTGCAGAAGATACCTAATCTGTGACCAAAAATGACCTTCAAGAACGCTGTCCTCCACCTCCTGAAAGTCACTTCTATCTGATGCACTTGCAGCTCTGTCTTTCAATTCCTGCCATGGATCACTTGAGACCATGCTAGCCAATGCCTCTCTTACCTTCAAAAGCCTCCTGAAGGTGAGGTAGTAGCTAGCAAATCTAGTCTTTGCAATCTTCAATAGCTCCAACTTAGAGTGATTGCGAAAAATGTGGTGGGCCATGCTATGATTGGTAATAAATTTGATCATTTTCTTACCTCTCTTGTACAAGGCACCAATCCATCGGTAATTATTGTCCTTCATTTTAACAATATCATGCATCAAAAGGTTCAATGTGTGAACCAAACACCTTGACCAAAATATGTTGGGATACTTATCCATAATGGTTGCTCCTGCTGCCTTACAATTAGCGGCATTATCAGTGATGACTTGAATGACATTGTATGGCCCAATCTCCTGAATGGTTTTAAGTAAATGTTGTGCAATATTAATAGCGGTCTTGTAGCGATCTGAGTAGTCATGGGCTGAAAGGAAGACCACACCGCTAGCAGAAACGCCAAGAATATTTATCAATGGCTTGCCTTTAACATTTGTCCACCCATCAGATACAATGGATACCCCATAGTTGGACCAATCATTTGTGAACTTTTCAAGAGCACTATTGATTTTGGCTCTTTCCCTATCAAGTCCCATGGTTCTAGCTTTGTCATACCCAGGGCTTCTGTATCCTTGAGGGCCACCATTGATGGCTTGTACCATTTCATGCCAATAGGGTGAGCGAAGAACATTGAATGGCACACCACATGCATAGAGAAACCTATAAACTTTTAAATCCACATCATCTCTACAACCTTGGTCAAGGAAATCAGATAATGTTCTTCGTATAGGCGAGACTCCATGGGGAGATGAGGCTCCCGATCGAGCCAATGATGATCCAGCTCCACTACTAAACATTCTCGTGGGGATTCAGAATCAACCCTCGATCTCTTGGAGTTGTTTTGAGCGGCCTCTTCTTCTATCCTGTATTTGCTTCTCTCTTTAGCTCCCACTTTGTCACAAGTTTTGACTCCATGAGACTTACCTACATCGCATGGCATAACCCCACACAAATGCTTTCTCACCCAGGTATATAAACCTGTGTATGTTTTCCCACAATGGGGGCATGCAAACTTTGTGGTTCCACCCCCTCTCCCTCCCCACTGCCTTGCCACATACTTCCACAAAGGTGTTGTGTCTTTTTGTTTTTGCCCCACATCACCCTCATCCTCATCATCATCACCCTCTTCCCCTTCCTCCTCTTCTCCTTGGTATGCATCACTCTCTACCTCTTCCCCCTCATCACTACCACCACCACATCTACTGCCCAACACCATCATAATGAGAAGAAGTGGAATGAAAAACCAAAACCACATACCCATCATGTTTCTTGATTCAAGATGAGAGTCACTTGTTCCCTGCAATAGAATGATGGAGAAGAAGAAATTGGAAAGAGTAGGAGAAGAGAACATTGCAAGTTTTCAATTTTTTGACACAGTGAAAAAAAATTGCAAAAACAAACAAAGATGAGTTTTTTGAGCCTAACTTTTAGCTCTTCAATGGTGGTTGAATGTCTCTATGGAAGCTTCAATCTCCCTTGCAAGCTCTTCCCTTCAATCTCCCTCTCAATGCTCAAAGCTCTCAAACAACTAGCAAACTCACTCCAAGCTCAAACTCTTCCCAATCAAGCAAATGAGTAATGGAATGAGTCCAAATGGACTCATTCACACTTTATTGGCCCAAAATGACCTAGCCCACCAAAAAAAACCCCAAAAAAAAATACAAAAATCAAACAAAAAAAATCATAAATCCGCCCTGTCCGTCGAATCGACCTCAGGAGCAATTTAGGGTTCGACTTTTAAGCCCGGGTTCGATCCGAAATCGACCCGGAATCGAAGATTCCGCAGCGAATTTCAAAATTCCAGGGATCGTTTTTTTGATGCCCAATTCGCGAATTACGGGATCGATTCCGAGCGGAATCAATGAGGAATCGCGATTCCGGAATCGATTCCGTCCGGAGCGTGAATTGGGATCGATTCGATGGGGGGGGGGGGGTCGATTCCCAACAGCATAGTCACCATTGCAATCAAGCTTGAGCTTTAGGTCTTCAAGTCTTGCTTAAGCTAGGCTTCCTCTACGAACCCTAGAGATTGTGGAGGTGAGCTCTAGTTAGCCAAGCTTGCCAAGTACCATCTCAAGGAGAGTCTCTCCTCTCATTGATGCCCTAGGTTTGGTGATTAGCTCTCATCTTGAAACCCTAGTTGTTCAACTTCTTCATTAAACCTAATTTATGAGTTTCTTAGTTGTAAATATTATTTGAATTAGGTTAATTGTCATTTTCTGAGTTTATTAGGTTTAATTATTTGTTTTTCTAAGTTAGTCTTTTAATTTTATTTCTGAGTTAATTGTGTAAGTATTATTTGGATTTTTCTATGTTAGTTATTAATTTTAATGGCAAAAGTCTAATTAAAAACCTAAAAATGTTCTTTTCAAAACAATGTTTTTTTTAAGTTTCAGCCCTCTTCTAGACCTCGATCTATTCTTCTGGTTTGGCCACAGTCCTAGTTTGTTCTTCTGTTCCAACAAACCCGCAGCACCTTCTTCGTTAACCTTCGGGCCGCCCTCACTTCACAACCCTAAATCCCTTTTCTTCTCCATCAAAACCCCCACAACACCTTCTTCGTTAACCTTCGGGCCGCCCTCACTTCACATCCTCGAATCCCTTTTCTTCTCCATCAAAACCCCCCGCAGCTCCTTTCCGCTACCATTTTGCTCCTTCACCCATCCGACTGCTGCAACTACCGAGCCCTCTCCTTTGTCAATCCGCGGCCCTCAATGTTTCCCTATCCGCGGTCTCTCCTTTGGAACCCGCGGCCTTTCTTCACGCCAGCCCGAGCTCCACCTTCCCCACAGTCTAACTCCCGCTTTCCCTCCCTCACTGTCCTGCTTTTCCCTTTCCACGCGGGCCCCTTCATTTGTCGCTGCTCACCACCGACCTCTCCTTTCCCGTGGCCACTCCCTCTATCCACAGCCATCCCTCTTTTGCTGCCCGATCCAAAGGCCTTTCCCATCTCATCCGGCTGCTTTCTTCGCCATCCCGCGGCTCTCCCAAACCCGCCTTTCCAGGACCCCCGCTTCTCCGTTCGTGGCCTGCTCGCTCTTCATCTTTCCCATCCGCAGCGCCCTCCACAGTCCGCGCACTTGCCTTGCAGTTTCCTCCACCTCCCTAGGCCTGTCTCCATACCATTCCTTCCCTCTTCTTCCAGACCCCTCTTTCCTTATCTCCTACCTTATTCGCGGCTCCCTTTTCCCTTTAGCCTTCTAAGCATCCATACACAGGTCTGCAATCAAAGATTGCAGACCCTGTGTGTCCTTTCTCCATCTGCACTTTTCCCCTGCTCCTGTACAAACAGAAAACATTAAACAAAATAATAAAAATTGACATTGAAACCTAATTAGTTGCATGGTATTTATTAAAATTAGTTCCTTATTATTCACATTTTCTGAGCTAATTTACTGTGTATTGTTTCATACAGAATTACAGTGAATTGATACAAATTACTGGTGTTAGGTTAGACTTTGAACTTGTTGGTGATAGCTACTTGATGAATGACATAGAAGTTTATCGATTGGTGAATAAAGCTAATTGCTATATATTTCCGACTAGTCATTACATCATTTCAATTATTTGCTTTTGGTCCTATAATTACATCTAAGTACATGACATTGACATCTATCTCTGATTTGGTTACATTGGCCACAGTATGCAGTTATATGTTTTACTTGCTTTTGATACATCTTTGCATGCCTAATTAACATATCTGATTGGTGTATTAAATTGTTAAGTGTGAATCTTGCCTTCTTGCAGTAGACATTGAACTTGTCACAAGAAAACTCTTACTTTTTTTTCCATGTCAATTGTAATAATTGATCACAAATTGTCATGCTATATCTGATAAATAAATGACATTGACAACCGTCACTGAATGCATATCTGGTTGCTTATTGGTTAACGATACTTGCTACTTGAATAATGATACAAATGGATTGATCTTGGTCTCGTAATGAATAGGATCTTACACTAGATTGCCCTGTCTTTGGTTATTGGTTGGAGTGTTTTAGCAATATAGTCTTTTGATCCAATATTGATTATTGTAATACGTGCTTACACATTTCATTGAACGACCTAAGTGGATTATTGGTTCTAATCATATCTTCGCACTCACTGGCATTGATCATAATATTATTGACTCCATTCAGGCACTGGTCTAACTACGAATTGCATAGAGAATATATTTTCTAGGGTTGTCTAAGTGTCTTACAGGATTTCATAAGGACACTTCTCCTTGGAGGTTTCGACTTCCGAAGAAGTTAGAATGGTGACCGAGGTGACATTGGGTCACTATTCTTAGTTTTGCTTACTGGGAATTAGCCCTGCTAATTTGCCCAGTAACACCTTCCTATACCTTGAACTAAAGAGCTAAATTTGCATTGCCTATCCAAACATTTTTAAGACCAACATAAACATAAAAATATTTTTAGCTTTCCTCAAAACTTAAGGTTACAATAAAGGTTGATATTAGAAAAATGCAACATTCACAACAAACACAAGCAAATTCCACGTCCAATGAACATAAGATTTATTCAAGAAATTACTAGATAATAATTTGGATTTATCATATAACTCACAAATTGACACTGGCCTTACAATAAGAGTAATATCACCATCATGTTCATTAATCATGATATTTCCATACTGCAAATCATTATGACAAAATCCAACTCGCTCCTCGGGATTTGAGATAGCATTGCTTAGTTTTGATATCTCTTCTTGTAGTCTCTCCAGTTGGAACTCCTGAATTATTTCTGGTTTACACAATTCATTTGACTTCTTTAGCCAATCCCTGTGAAAAGAAGCAACCAAGATTAAAACATAATATCACTTTTAGTACAAGGTTTCTAATTGTAATATTAATTTAAAACATGTAGACGATAACTTGAAAATGTAACATTCAATTTATGACCTACAATACAACCTCAGGCGCTTCCATAGCTGTGGATGAGATGATCCTGGAATGTCTAAATGATGGAACTCATACAATTTCACAGCAATCTTTTGAGATATATCTGGATCATGTAAATCTCTTGCTGAAAGTGTCTGCCAAGATCATCAAAGTTGACCATCTTAGTAACAATGTAAATTCTATGGAATTTTAACACCAATATCCAAATCCATAAGATGTCTAGAGTCTAGACCATACATGTTGTGCTTGCCCATGTAATTACAAAAGCTGGTAACTATCTTCCTATAAGAGTAAATGTTTGTCAATAATTATGCAAAACCAAAGTGTTTCACCAACCAATATGTAAGCCAAGGTATAATATATTTATCTTAAAAACATTAACCTAATTCACAATTAACCATTAATCAAATTAAAATCGGCATACTAATGACAAATCTATAGATGCTTACTTGATCATAAATATTAAACCAGCCAATAATAATCTAATCTTTGCCATTAGATAGTTAACATGCCATATGGTTAACATACTTATTAATAGCCTAGATGTAAATAACAAAAAGCATTTAAAGCCTAAAATATCAAGTGATCGAGATTGGCATGGCCTTATGTTCCAACTTTGGTTCAAAGTTTTTCTAAAAACACTTTTTAATGGAAATCGTCCGCATTTCAAAGTTTTGAACTATTATATTTTTCATTTCTGTGAACTTAAACTAACGAAACCTATTGATTGAAGCATCTCATCTCCAAAAGAGTCAATTGCGATGATGCTATATAATAATATCAATGACAAACAAGACACACCAGTGACTATGAGTCTATGACATGAGAATTTCCCCTGAGGACATCCATCTCCCCTTGCCTTGCTGTCTCTTCTTTGTAGCTTTACAAATACATGGAATTAACTGTTGAAATCGAGAGATTTATTATAAAGAACACATGAAGTTGATTATAGTAGTTTCATGTAAACAATCTAAAAGAATGACAAAATAATCAAACAAGATACAAGTGATGTTCACAAATTGCTCCAAATTTTGCTCATACCAGCCCATCATTCAAGACTTCTTGTTAATTACAAATGCTCAAACACATTAGCAAAGATTGAATTAGAGTGACAACATAACACACCTTTACTCTCTAGATCATCATTGGCATCTTAGTCTTTTATGGTCAACAATGATTAGCATACTCACAACCCTGGAGTTTATGCTTCAAAAGAAGAAGCAATACTAGCTATTGAAGTATTCATAGATTATTTCTTCTCCTGCTAATGATCAAAGTGAGTTAGAATCTTCGTCTTATAATCCAACTATATAACAAGCTTATGTCATGGCTTATCTCATTGTTGATCATGTCTAATAATTGTTCAAAAGTGTTATGGTTGTGCAACAATTTTGGAAATGAATGTTGATTTGGCTCCATCTTGATAACTTCATCATCAAGTGGTGTCCTCTTGCCACAATTTCAGCCATAATCTGCTTCACTAAACAATCAGCTTTGTTATAATTCAGCTAAGTTGCCAGGAAACTCGGGGACGGAGACGGGGACGGGACGCCACTTTTTGAAACAGGGGACTTGGGTACGTCGGGGGTACTATATATATATATATATGAAATCAAAAATCAAATCACTTTCAGTATTCAATTTCAATAAGTAACATGCACATTGCTTCAAAGTTCATGAATCATTGATATAAAGTAGAAATTACATATGATCCTTAAGTATAAAGTTATAATTTATAAACATAATATCAGATAATCATAAGACATAAACCAAGTGGAAATTCAAATTATTATTTGCATATTCATATGAATCATGATTCATCAATCATGATATATGTCCAATGTCATACAGCATAGAGTATACTACAAGTCTACATCCAAAATTCAAAATGCAAAAAAAATTGAACAATGAACAATGAACATCAACAACATAGCTAAGTTGGCTTCATCAAGCCATGTCATCTAGGCCAACTGCATGTAGATTCTATAGCATCACTATCATCATCACCGCCTCTCTCCAAGTGAGAAGTCAAATGTCAAATGAAAATCAGAAATGCACTGGGAGGGTAGGGCATGGTGTTAAGAGGGTGGGGGGGACCCACACCCACCCCTTCCCTCTTCAAAATGATAAAAACAAATTATAAAAAAATAATTTTTTTTAAATTTTCAGTCAACGAAGTCTCCTCGGCGTCCCCAAAATCGGGGGGCAGGGTCCCCAAACCAAGCGAAGTTTCCAAATTTGTTGCCAAAGGTTTCCAGTACTCGGGTACTTCGACGGGGACTTCAGGAAACATTTGAGAGGTCCCTAACCTGGTTTCTGAGACATGGGGACAGTACCCAGGACGGGGACGCGAACCCAGCCCCTGGGGATGGGTACCCATGGAACAAAATGACTCAGTTAACCACAACATTTAATATACAATATTCAGGTTACACGACAATGTCCACACATCAATGTCCAAACATTAGTTTTGAATGCATTATCCACAATAAACTCCAGAGTCCAAATAACTTGTTCATTGTAATAGTTCTCCAATATGACAACTATAGAACAAGGCTTAACAATATTGTCATATTATTGGCATGACAATAAGATATAATGCTTGTAGAGCTATTAATCTTGAAAAAGTGATAAGATGAGGCAACCTCAGTTGTTGGTTGCCAAACCTTTGGTGCACTCAATACATGCACCAACAACAAGTAGAAATTATTGATTTGCTATCTTTACATGTTAACCTAAATTCTAGCAGCTTTACATGTTTCCCTCACAGTGGGGGTACCAACATCATCGACTATATCCTCGCCAACCAGGACCTACTTCCATATATCTGCTAGCTCTTAGTCCTCTGGATTCCCTTAGCGGACCATGCTCTTCTATCATTTTCACTCCAAGCAAATCTTCCCCTTGCCCCTATACCCCTAAGCCCCTCCTTGGCCACCATTTTGTTCAATGATGGGGACATCGATATCTAATCTACCATCTCCACTACATACTGCCCCCACTCTCCCATTTTTTATCACTCAAGTTGGACACCTCCAAATATGCCCTCCTCTCTTTGGTTATTTGGGAAGCAACACTTAACCATTGCCCCCACATTACTAGACACCCCCTCTCACTAGCAAAATCTAGATCCAGGCCAATAAATCGACAGTATGATGAAGAATGCAAATCATACCATAGACAACTCCACCACACACTCCTACACGACTCCACCTCTTACCCTAAACTCTAAAAAACCTACCGTTGTCTCCTTCAATGATAGAAACATCCTTCTCTCTTAAAGGAGACAGGAATTGTGTATCGCCCTTCGTCGTTCTCCCAAAACCTTTTGGCACACCATCTTCCCCCATCATTTCGATCTACCCCCAGACTTCATCCCTCGATCCATGTTCACCCATACGACCACTCTATATGACATCCTTAGACAACCCATGTCCTAGTCACCTCCCCCCCATATTCTTGTCACATGTTTGGGACACAAATATCCGACAAGCAATATGGACAATGAAAACTAGTAGGAAAACATATGAGGAACGTTTTTAGGTAGAGTTTCTCAGGCAAGGCATTAACCCACTGGTCCAATATATCACTAATCTATTTAACCGTGTGGTTTGCTCGAAATTCCCACCCAATATATCACTAATCTGCCTTGTGGGTGATTTCTCCACTGTGTCGATTTTCTCTGGGACTAAGTTACAAGTTCCATCTTGTAAATTTTTTATTTTCTTTGTGAGCCAAGGTTAATAAAGAAGAACATTGAATGCTAGTTTTTCTCCATTGGGGTTTTCCAGGATAAATAATTGTGTCAAATGTGTGAATGATTTCTTGTTTATTTCCTCGGCATTATTGGTTAAAAATATTTCTGAGTATAAAAATTGTTAGAGCAAAAATCAGAATTTGGTATTGAGTAAAAATTAACATGGTTTCACAGCAAGGTTGGCTCTAAGAAGGAAATCACATTTCACGAGGGTTTACAACAAAAAACAAAAAAAATATATTCTTTGGTCAGGTTATTTGATTGGACGGGATGGCAACAACTAGACTAAGATTTTAGGACTGGTTGGAGGGTGCATCCAACTTCAGTCCCTGGAAGGAAAGGATAGCATTAGTGTTAATGGAGAACGGGCTTTGGGAGTTTGCGGAAAAAACTCTCCCAATTCCTATTGATGCTACTCAGTCGGGTGAGCATAACAACAAGGATGAGAAAGCCAGGAGGATTATTTTGGATGTAGTGAAGGATCATGTGATACCTCGTTTGTCCAGAAAGAAGACAGACAAGGAGATGTGGGAAGCTTTGGCGAAGTTATACCAGAGTGATAACCACAACTAGAACATGGTGTTGAAAGAGGAACTCAAGAGCACCAAGTTGTCCAAATTAGATACAGTGGCTTTCTTATCTCACCACATGTTCGTGACAAGTTGGCAACAGTTGGGGAGATGGTGACAGATTCGTAGTTAGTAAGAGTAGCCCTGAATGGCTTCACCAAGACATGGGCTCCTTTTGTCAAAAGTATTGTTGCACAAGAAAATCTTCCTAGCAGAGGTTATGGGATGATTTCATCCAGGAGGAGACTTGATAGGAGTCCCTACATGGAGGCCAATGGAAGGGTGATGATGAGGAGAACGTTGCTCTTGCGAGCCATGCAAGGAAGGGCAAAGTGAAGGCCAAGAAGAATACAGGTAGAGAGGCTTCCACTCATGACGGGAAGAAGAAAGACATGAGCAAAGTCAAGTGCTTTGCAAGTCACAAGTTTGGCCATTATGCAGGTCAGTGTTCGAACAAGAAGAAGGGAAAAAGTAAGACACAGGTTGCAACAACAGCAAACACACAAGTGAGTGAGTTCGGTGCAAAGTTTGAGGAGTTCTCATTAGTGTCTTGTCTTTTTGGCACCTTAGCGAAGGATGCATGGTTCATGGACAGTGGGGCTTCACGTCATATGACAAGTATGCGAGATGGGTTCACCAGTATCACAGAGGAGGACTCAGAGCTACACATGGAGCTTGGTGGTGATGCCAAGTATGGTGTGAGGGGAACTGGGGATATTCAGTTTCAGCTAGAGTAAGGAGATCCTTTGGAGGTGAAGGATGTGCTTTATGTACCAGGGCTAACAAAGGACCTACTAGCGATTTCGACTACGGAAGACATGGCGTATGTGGTCAATTTTCAGGATGAATAGGTACTTATTAGGCCGAAAGGCTCAAATTCATATATAGGACGAGTAATAGGGAGCAAAGTGGGGAACTTGTACTTGCTGAAGGATCAACCAGTACATGCTCTAGTTCATTGTGACAATGATAGTTTGTGCGAGTTATGGCACGGGAGGATGGGTCACTTGCATTACCGAGCTTTACCAATATTGAGGGAGATTGTCACTGGTCTTCCATAGTTCAATGTGGAGCAACAGGGTGTGTGCAAGGGATGTGCACTTGGCAAGTATGCCAAGACCAACATTCCTAGCAGTGATAGCAGGTCCAAGGGGATATTAGATCTAGTGCATTCAAACATATATGGTCCTATGTCAATATTGTCGTTGACTAGGTATAACTATTATGTGACCTTCATAGATGATTTCTCCAGGAGGACGTGGATCTACTTTATGAAGACCAGAGATGAGGTCTTCAGTCAGTTTCGGGAGTTTAAGGCTCTTGTGGAGAACCAGACAGAGAGGAATATCAGAGTTCTAAGAACATATAATGGGGGTGAGTATACAGGCAACGAGTTCAAGGATTTCTGGAAGAAGGCAAGAATCAAGAAGGAGTTGACAGTACCTTACAACCCGTAGCAGAATGGAGTTGCGGAGAGGAAGAACAAGGCCATCATTGGAGTTGCCAAGGCAATGATCCATGATCGGGATTTTTCAATGTTTCTCTGGGCAGAAGCATGCAACACGACAATTTACATTTAGAACAAGAGTCCTCATAAGGTCTTAGGGGACAAGACTCTTGAGGAAGCATTCACGGGAGTGAGACCAAAGATTGGTCACTTTCGTATCTTCAGATATTTGGTGTATGTCCATGTACCATCAAAGAAGAGGAGGAAGTTGGAACCTTCAGCAAAGAAGGGTATTTTTGTTGGATACAGTGAGACTTCAAAGGCATACAAGGTATACATTCCATCACTTGGGAAAACAATGGTGCGGAAGGTGTTCAGTTTGATGAGAGCCAAGCCTTTAAGAAGTCGCAGGACACCATTCCAGCAATGGCAGAGGATGAGGAGCAAGAGGCTCCAAAGGTTGAGGTGAGACCAACACCAATAGGTACATGGACTCAATCTTCAGATCAGGAGGAGTTACAATCCCCTTCCACTTCTATTAAGAGGAGGCCGAGATGGCTAGAGAAAACACTGAGAGATGCTTAGGAGCAGGTGAGGGCTCCTAGGAGTTCTTTGAAGCAAAGCAGACCACCAAGACAATTTATGAGTGACATCATTAATTATGAGCCTACAAGTGTTGAGGAGGCAGCAAGCCATCAGGTTTGGAGGGATGCCATGATGGAAGAGTATGCATCCATCGTGAAGAATGATGTGTGGGACATCATTCCAAGGCTAGAAAGGAAATTAGTGGTTAGTTCGAGATGGATCTTTAAAATCAAGCATGTTGCAGAAGGCAGGGTGGAGAAGTACAAAGCGAGGTTCATGGCTAGAGGGTTCTCCTAAACAGAGAGAGTAGACTATGAGGAGACATTCACTCCAGTAGTTAGGTATACTTCTATCAGGGTTGTTATATCTATTACTTCGGAGATGGGGTGGAGGATACATCAGATGGATGTGAAGATGACCTTCCTCAATGGAGTGATTGAGGAAGAGGTGTACATTAAGCAACCTTGGGGATTTGAGGTACATGGTAGAGATTCTCATGTGTGCAGGTTTAAAAAAAGGCGTCATACGAACTCAAGCAAGCACCAAGGGCATGCTACTCAAGGATTGATGGGTATATGTTGGCTATAGGCTCCATCAAGAGTGAGGCGGATCCCAACTTGTATTTTACACTTGTTGGAGATGATCCACTCATCTTGGTACTTTGTGTGAATGACCTATTCCTTGTAGGGTCAGAGAAACTCATTGAGATGTGTAAGAGAGATCTAGCTTCGGAGTTCAAGATGAATGACATCCACATGATGCATTACTTTCTAGGATTGGAGGTGTGGCAGCATACGGGTGAGATTTTCCTGGGACAAGGAAAATATGCAATTGATGTTCTAGGGAGATTCGAGATAGAGGATTGCAAGCCTATGTCAACACCTATGATCACCAACATAAAGAAATTTGATGCTTCTGGGTCAAAGTCGGTGGATCCTACATTGTATAGGCAGTTGATTGGTTCGTTGATGTATCTGGTCAACACTAGGCCAAATATTTGCTTTGTTGGGAATACCTTGAGCCAGTTTATGGTGGAGCCGAGGAGGGTGCATTAGGTTGTAGCAAAGCACATGCTCAAGTATCTACAAGGTTCAGTGGAGTATGGACTAAGGTATGTCAAGAGTGGTGGAGTGCAGTTACAGGGCTACACAGACTCAAACGGGGCAAGGAGTGCAGTGGACAAGAAAAGCACCTTCTGGTCTACTTCAGCTTGGGATCAATAGTGATTTCATGGTTTACCAGGAAGAAGACATCAGTGCCACTTAGTTCAGCAGAGGTCGAGTACATGGCATCGAGTTTAGCGAGTTGTGAAGCCATTTGGCTTCGCAAGATGCTCACACGTTTATTTGGCCTGGAGTTGGATCCCACGGTGATACACTACGATAATCAGAGTTGCACAAAACTCTCGAAGAATCCAGTGTTTCATGACAGGTCCAAACACATAGAGATCATGTAGCACTTCATCAGGGACAGAGTTTAGAGGGGAGTTGTGAAGCTTCAATATATTTCCACAGATGAGCAGGTTGTAGATATTCTCACCAAGGCTTTGATGAAGGGCAAGTTTGTGTTCTTTGGAGATAAGTTGGGAGTGGTGCATAATTCCTTCCTCACTAGGAGGGAGTGTTGATGATTATAGCTCGAACAGGAGCTTTTGCATAGGCTAGGTGTCAAGCATGCAAAAGTTGTCCAAATTACCTCTCGATTTACTTGCTTAATTATTGAGTAAGTGAATTTTATATCTCTTTCCTAAGTTTAACATAAGAAAAACACATTATTAACTTAATGTTGGCCGATGACTAAAAAGTGAACTTAAGATTAAGTCACAGTCGTTGATCTTAAGTGAGGCTCAAGATCTAATCTTGGCCATACATCACTTTGGAGATCTAATCTTGGCCATCCATCACTTTGGAGATTGGAGGTTAGGGTTTTGGTCATTGAGATGCTATAAAAGAAAGCCTAAGGAGAGGAGAAAGACACACAAGATCACGAGATCATTTTTAGAGAGAGATTTTTTTAAGGGAGGAATGAGAGATTCAATGGCCGAAGAGGAGAGTAAAGATTTTACAGGGAGAGAAGATCTGAGTAGGAGAGAGAGACTCGAGAGGTCAATCTCAAAGAGGGTCAATCCGTATAGTGATGCAGAGGGCCAAAAGGCTAATGCAGGGCATTGTACAACCGACACAATTGCACGAGGGAGTGACGCAGGACCGAGCAAGGTGATGCGATGCGCACATGTGACGCCGAAGTGACACAGGCAGTTGTACAAGTGACATAAGGCTGACGCAGGGCCGACGCAGGGCAGTAAGGGTGACAGGCTGTTGTGCAAGGTGACGCAAGGCCAATTTGCCTTGTGGGTGATTTCTCCAGTGTGTTGATTTTCTATGGGACTGAGTTACAAGTTCCATATTGTAAATTTCTTATTTTCTCTCCGAGTCAAGATTAATAAAAAAGAACATTGAATGTTGGTTTTTCCCCATTGGGGTTTTCCAAGGTAAATAACTGTGTCAAATGTGTGAATGATTTCCTATTTATTTATGTTGCATTACTGGTTAAAATATCAAGTATTTATATTTATAATTTCTAAGTATAAAAATTATTGAGAGCAGAAATCAGAATTTGGTATTGAGTAAAATTTAACATTTATGAGGAAGAGAGGCCACCTAAACCTGAAATTGATAGTTGGGAGCCGATCATCACCGACCTAGATCCTAGTGCTATTAGTTGGCGGCCAAACCCAAGGACCATAACAATTAGCCACCTACTATTGGGCGCTTTCCTATTGCTGCTTGATGTTTTTGAAACTGTGCTTGTTATTGGTCCTCGGGTCATTTGTATATGTTGTTTTCTAGATAGTTTATGTACTTTTCTGTTACATGTATGTCCAAGGGGGCGGTACTAGGTTAATGGTTGTTTTTGGTGTGTAACCAACACATCTTTTGAACTTCATATAGTGCTTATGGCACTTGCATTTACTGCCCACATTTTTTATATTTAATTCCTATGTACATCTCTTGTTTATATTAAATTATTAATGGTTAAAGGAAACATTTTATCAACAAAAATACACACACACACATAACCCATTGCAAATAGAATCATGTTTGGTCAACACGAAGGTTCATTAAACAACAACGGTAGAGTCATGTTTGGTCAACACGAAGGTTCATTAAACAACGACGACATTGATCACAATACATCAACATCCCAAAGGCTAAGCATCATGAGCATGCATGTTGGAGCAATATCGATAGCTATGCCACAATAAAGGCCGCACTTGGCCAAACACAACATGGGGGGCAAGAAATCCCGTCAAGATTTGAACCTAGACCATTGCCCAAGTTGCAGCTAGACCAAACCCCAGTGGACAATGTGTGTGTGTGTGTCTTAGTTTACAAGGTTGAGCATTGTGTCTCGCAATCAAAAAGTGATGAGTGAGATAAGGGCAATACCTAAGAAAGTTGGGGCAATTTTTTCCTTTTTTGTAATTGACACGTTATTATTACATGGCAAGATTTATGGCATAGTCATTTTCGCAGTCTCAGCCATCACAAAGGTTCAACCGCTAGAAAAGGTTTCGAACTTACTTTCAGCTATGATAATGTGACAGGGGGTAACTATTCCACCAAAGTTGCCCAACACATGCACTTGGCCCTAACTGCACCGCTAGGATTGGGGACATCTCGTAGAATGGAACAAGGAGACAACATAACAAACCATCATGCTCAAGCTTGAACCAACACCCCATTGTCTTGACATGGGGCCATTTGATGACATATTAATTAAACTAGAATAACAAACAAAAATATCAAAAAAGATTCACTTGGTAACTAAGGAATTTTGATACAATGAATTCAATTAAGCTCAATTACAAGGCATTATTACAACCCCACCCAAGTTTGAATCCTTAGAAGCAATGGGTTTGCCCTCCGGGCCAGCACACTCCCACAAGGGAAACGTAATAAAGTGGTAGAATTGAGTCCATTGAGTCAACCTCCGCCTTGCACCTCCAAGTGTCAAATGGTGTCCCACCTCTTCATAGGTAGTGGATGCTCTTGAAGCATCTTGCCAAGATTTTTTTTTAAGCTCAATTACCCCAACAATGAAGCATAGTCGCAACCTAATTTAAGCAAACTCATGGCATGTACTCTAGCTTAACGTTGACATTAAATATCTAAATGCAGTTATTTTGAGAATGCCGACCACTGACAAGTGGCAATTAGACTGCACAGCTTTTAGCATTGTGCTTTCAATACCAATGTCATCTTATTAACCCTGGGACCTAGGTCATGGGGACTGCTGTTAGCATAATTGTAAGCAAATAACCATGATAATAATAAAAACTGTAAGCAGTCAGTGTAGACCTTCCAAGCCCTTCCAAGGCACTGTGAGAACGTGTGTGCCTAATAAGCATGGCAATATATTTAAGCCCTATGCTTCACGAGCTCAATATCAACATCAATTATGAAGACATCAAATATAAAATATCTCAATTGTCCGTTCCGTCATATCCATCACTAGCCCTCATTATGACACAGTGAGTTGATTAACATGCATGCAACAAGCATGAACAAAATATGTTTGGGCTGCATCATCAGTGGTGTGACATTTACCAACCAGCAGTCAGAAGTTCGATTCCATAGAATCAAACTCACAAGTACATACAATCCATCGGTCTGGGCTCTTTCCACTGTTCAGGGCGTGAATAAGTGAACTAATGAACTTTTACATTTTAGCCTTCCCCCCTTTTCGCAGGTCATAATTTGGTGGACGTCCTGGGTCACCAGGACCACTATGAGTGGAATTGTAAGCAACTGAACTGCCGCGATCAAAATTTCGCAAGCAGAAACCTCCCGAGCCACGGGGAGGAGGTGAATGCCTAATATACACGATTTGAGCTTTGAGGTTAGCCATCTAGAAATCAAAATCGAATCTCCTGACATAACACATATATAGAACTCAGAAAATAATATACATACCCGAGCATTGAGAAACTCCTCGAGACGACCATTGGGGAATCGGCCCAACAACCTGGGCCCATGACCCAGCTGAGACATGCGCTCAAACGTCATAATTTCATTTTCTCTTTCGAACAGCAGATTGGCGCTATTGCCGTATAGTCTGACAAGCACTTTCTTTGGGCAGTGACCATCTTCCCAGCTCCAGTGGCATTCATATACCCTATTGGTCATTGATCCCTTGAGGATCTTCAATACCAGTTCCTCCGCATTCACTATGCCGGTCCATTGCCTTGCAATCTTACGAAGCAGAGAATATGCCTCTGCTGGTATATCGTCACCATCCCCACCTTCACAGCTCATTTTCTCTCATATATTCAAACTCAACTGCAGAATTTCCTTCTCGCAAGAAAACCTCTTTGAATTTATGTATTGGGAGTTTGATGGGCTTCGTGGTAATGTGAAGTGCCCAGAATGACGTTCAGTTATGTTATAACGAAAATCCGTTTCTAGGTTTCTGAGAATATAGAATACAGACTCACACTCATATTCATGAGAATATATTTTTCTGGATGGATCCTTGATAAAGATCCGAACATGCTTAGTCATTGCATTGCTGGTGTTTTGAAGGAAATGATATTTATGATAACATACAGGTGTCTTGCTCCTTTATGCGGAGTGTTCTGTCGCCTAACTCCTCCATTGCCTCCACTTAGCCTCGTCAACTTTCAGTGTCTTCAACTTAGGTTGAGCGTTAATGATGCTGGTCCGCTAGAAACGCCTCATAAGATGTTAAAAAACAGGTTCATTTCATAATTTTTTTAAAGTAGTATGGACAAAATTGGTGGATAGACAACGGGAAAAAACAGGTTCGTTTCATAATTTTTTAAGAGTAGGATTGACAAAATTGGTGGATAGACAATGTGTGAGTACAATTACACAAATGGCACTTAATTTGTATAGAGATTTCACACTGAATTCCATTTTAATAAAGGAAATTTAGTGAGATTTGAACTTGGATGGAAAAGGGAAAAGCCCTCTTGTTTTCTCATCCCACCACAAACTCATGTACATCTTTTTTTTTCATTGCAAATAGTTGACGCATCCAAGGGCGTCATGTATAGGTGGTCATGGATTTTGATCTAGGGTGGGGATGGCCACAGTCGACCGCTCCAACCACCCTTCCTACAATAGGAACCCAAACTCATGTGCATCTTATTATGATCGATATGTGTGTACTATGTATTATTTGATTAAGCTTGTAGTTTAATGTGGGGATGTCAAAATTTGCTAGCTTATCCACGTTACCAAGGCTCTATGCTCATGAGATTTTTAACTACAATTCCCATCCTAACCGATAAAAGGCATAGAAAGCTTCCCTATACATTGATTGTCAAGCATCCACCACCTATCAAGAAGTGGGATGTTGTGTCACAATTAACAACCATGATGACTTGTGTTGATCGAACAACCCCCTTGTGAGGGCACATCAACCCACAAAGGTAAAGATGGCAATTGGCGAATCTAACCTCGATGAGGGCAATAACAACACACTGCTTTCACCAACCTACTCAGCCCTCTTTGACCATCTCAACCACTATACCATAGCTCAATAAACTACTTACATATATATTTTGTCGTAAATGTGGATCTATATAATTACATGCTTAACACTCCTAATGGGATAAGGGAGAGTATTAATGTGGAACAAAATTCCAACAAAAGGATGTTCCACGTGAATCTTTCCTTTCATCAACCCAACAAGCCTCTCTTAACCATCTCAATCACTATAACTACTTATGTTTATGCCTTCTCATAGTTGTGGTTCCATATAATTGCATGCTTTGCACTGCTAGTAGAATAAGAGGGAGTATTGATGTACAACAAAATCTCAATATAGTGATATGTCACACAACACCCTGCTTTCACCAACTCAAGAAGCCCACGTTAACCATCTCAAGCATTAGACCATACTGTGACAAACTAACATCTATATCTTATCGTAGACGTGGATCCATATGTTTGCAAGGTTATCGCACCTCTTAGAATAAGGAAGAGTATTGATATGGAATGAAAGCCCAACCTAGGGATATCTCGTTGTAGTAAAATACAACGATGCAATTTCACAATGATAACAACTACAAGCTAAAGACATCCCACAAGGTATGACATTGAAATCATTAAAAATGTTAGAACTATATTAAGGAAGGATGTTATGACATCAACCTTGGGACTTGCACCTCAAAGCCAACTTATAGATTGATAAAGGTTTTGGAGCGAGATTAACTTGTAAATGTTCTAAGGATTTTCGTTTAGTAAACTATGGGTATCCACTTCTAAGGGGTAAAAGACTTTTGTTTCATAAAATTTTGATTTGGTATTAATTTCTCTAATGTCTCTTGGTTCTCCATTGTGGTTTTTGGTGCTTATGGTGCTGGTTGGTAAGATGACCCTTATTTGTTATGATTTTCATGTTCCTTGTTGTAATACCCCAATTTTGACCCTTTGTATAAGAATGGAGCTCAATGCCAAGGCCCGACTAGAGAATGGCCAAGGATGTATGATGTAAATATCCATATATGGGCCATGTCTTAGGCTCGTCATTACGACTTAAAGCTATGTAAATATTATGTTCGAACATAATATAATGGTCCAAGTTGGTTGTATAAAGAAGATTAGAGGGGCTATGATTTCACTAGAGAGGAAGAGGAAAGGGCGCATATGGGAAAGTAAATCCTCTTTTGCCAAGTGTGGCCTTGGAATTTGTATATTTTATGCTATGTGCTTTAAATAATCAATTTACCTAATTTGACTTGTTAAAACTAATCAATGAATGCATGTGAGAGGTTGGTGGGAAATTCTTGTCATGTAGTTATGGAAGCATGGGTTGGGTACACTTCTTGTGACAATTCTAAGACTCCTTCATTATATGGTCAGAAATAATGTTATCTATCTTTTCGTCAATCCTCGTATTTCCATTGAACTCTATCATTCACTCTGATGCAAAAGTTCATAATCTACATAGTTAATATGGTTCTCTCCATTGCCAATAGTTACCAAACTGAAAAACTAACAAGAATTAGTATTGTGAAGAGAAAAGTGCATACATGAGAGTGAAAAAGATGGGTGTAAATGAGCATACAACTTGGGCAAGTTAAAAAACCTTTACCCATTGTACATTTGTTTTTCTTTGGATGCTTGAGAAGATGAGAATTGATTTTTCAAGCAAATCTCATAAGCATACATCAAGTTGGACTCGTATGCACACACTAAAGAGGAATATAAGAGAATGGTGCCCTAAGGGACTGTTGAGTAGGTCTTCCTTGTGTTGTGTGGGGCAACATGTTAAGCGCTATATATTGTGACATTATATTTTTATTATCATATTAGTATTATCTTTATTGGCCAGCTATGATATTGACTATGTCAGCCCTAGAATGGTAATGGTACCCTTTATCTCCTATATATATCTCTCATGTATATATATATAGGAGATAAAGGGTACCATTACTATTTCTATTATCATACTAGTATTATCTTTATTGGTTGGCTATGATACTGATTACGTCGGCCCCAGAATGGTAATGGTACCCTTTATCTCCTACACACACACACACACACACACCAAGGATATCTACTTTTGAATAATCTCATAACATATTGTTTTGTATTTGAAATACATTATAGATGATATTTCCCACTCGAAGAGGCTGGTTATTCATCTTTTTATTGCATTATTAAGGTGTTGGAATACTATTTCTTCTTATTTTATGTTATTTTTGGGAATTTGGTACATAACATTTGGTATCAGAGCCATTTTCATTATCACTTTTTTCCTGGGAAGTTTCAAATACCAAAACTTGGAGGGGCCATAGAGGATATATTGAACTATCTGTGGTACAATTTTCAAGTCTTGATTCATTATAGGTGTGGAGTTATACCCTGTGGAAGATAGGGTTTTTGACTAGTCCAAAAACTAGTCTCAAACAAGTGTTCCGGTCAAAAATATTATATCTTAAGCTTGAAATATCCAAATTAAATGAGACGTAATGCATCAAAAAGAATACAAATCATATTAATTGTGGTAGCAATTTCATAATCATATCATAAAAATTAGACAAGTGGCAAGTCGTACACTTTCGCTCTCCTGGAAGGGACAAAAATAACAAGTTTTGGGAAACTTATCATAACTTTTTATTAGCACATCATACTTAGGTAAAACCTATGGAATTGTAGAGAAGACATACCAAGCTACTGCAGGACAAGTTTTCAAACTCAAAAGAGCTGAAATTGCGGATATACCTTAGTTGGAAGGTCGACCAAAAAAACAGTGCTAAACTAGGGTTTTAAAGGTATGTTAACTTGAAACTTGCATAACTTTTTTGAAATATTTGTTTTGGGTAATTTAAAAGGTATGATAAACAAAAAATAGAGAAAAATTATAGTAAATATCATTGCTATCAAATGGAAAAAAGGTGTAGCAAAAAATTCTACACCCATGAACCTCCTGAAAACTAAACCATGACTCATGATGAAAATGAAGAAATGAGACATGAGCTGTCCAAAATTTTGTGGCAGAATGTTTGGTTTATAAACAAAACAAAGGAGAGACAATCAAGACACTAGGACTTTTACATCCATTACCCATTCCAAGTCGGTATTGGGAATAGGTATCAATGGACTTCATCACAAGTCTACCAAAGCCAGAAGGAATGACTATCATCATGGCAGTGGTGGATCGACTCACAGAGTATGCCCATTTTTGCTCTCTTTCTCATCCTTTTATAGTAGCTGCAACATTCATGGAAACAGTTCAGAAGCTACATGGAACCCTCGAGATTATTCTAAGTGATAGAGATTCAATTTTCACTGATAATTTTTAGAAGGAATTATTTTCTTGTTTGGGCACTCAGTTGGCTCACAGCTTCTCTTACCATCCTCATTCCGATGGGAAAACTGAGATTGTGAATAAATGCTTTGAAGGGTATCTTCATTGCTTTGCATTTGATAAACAAACATAATGGGTCAAATGGTTTCCCTTAGCATAATTGTGGTACAACACATCTTTCCATGCTTCATAAAAATGTCACCATTTATGGCACTTTGTGGCTACTTTCCTCCTTCCATCACATCATCCTTGAAATAGAAAGTTAAGGTTGAAGTAGTGGAGGAACACATAGAGCAACAACAAGAAGTTCTCCAATTATTGAAGGGTAACTTGGTTATAGCACGAAATAGGATGAAACAATAAGCATATCAACATCATGGTGAAAGGGAATTTGAAGTGGGAGATTGGGTATTTTTTAGGCTACAACCATACAAACAAATGTCCCTCAAGCAACATAAGAAGGACAACAAATTAGCACCAAAGTACTATGGTCCCTATAAGGTGTTGCAAAGGATTGGAAATACGGCTTATAAATTCGAGCTATCGCCTCTTCACATGTACATCTAGTCTTCCATGTTTCTTGCCTAAAAAGGTAATTGGTGGCAAGATCCCAATTAAGACTAATTTACCAGAGATTGATGAAGAAGGGAAATTAATACTAGAACCTGAAACAATCATTGAGAGAAGGATCAAGAAACTATGGCATCGAACAATTACTAAGTACCTTAGCAAGTGGAAGAACTTGCCAACAGAAGAAACAACATGGGAAGATGAGTTCTTCATGAAGAAACATCCATATTTAATCAAGTGTTGAGGACAACACTTGTATGAAGGGAAGTGGCATGTTAAGCCCAATATATTGTGGCATTGCATTTCTATTATCATATTGGTATTATATTTATTGGTTAGCTAGGACCCTAATTATGTAGGCTCTAGAATGGTAATGGTACCTATGGTTGGGTGGAAAATTTCTCTTACATAAACAATTTCTTAAATCTAATTCATCTAAAAGATAAGTGTTTATCAATGTATATGAATATGTAAAATTTATGTTTGTTTTCAATTATGAAATTGTGTTATTATGCATGTTGTGTGTGTGAATCTACTTTTGTTCTTTTGCATTTTAATTCCTACATATGCACATGCATTTTCTTAAATTCCAATACTCATGAGAGGCTCAAATAGTTATGAATTTGAATAATGGCCTCTATGTGGTGGAATTTTAAAGTTGGTGTTCGCAGTTGCTCGTCCAAAGGCTAGGATGATGGGTGAGGACATTACATTGTGGTATCAAAGCTCGTAGTTGCAACATTGGGGTTGTATGGGCTGGAATTAGTCTCTACAAGAAAAAAAAAATTGAGATTACATAACAAATGGTTGACGAAATTTCCCTAAGTAAATCATTATTTCAAATTATCTAGATGGTGTTTTGATAAAGCCACAAGCTATATATTGTTGGTTATGGACATGAATGGCAAAACCTAGTTTAAGAAAGTTGGGGATTTTTTGTTAAATCAATAAAAATACCAATTATGTCAATTAGCAGAAGCTCAAGTTGCCAATCTATGGGATCACAATTATGTTTGAGAGCTAGGGGATGATCGAACGATAGATAGTTCATCCACTGGATCTAATGGTTCATATTAAATCAATGTTTACAGGTTGTGGGTACGCTAAGAACGGTTGAGATATTACCATGTTGGTTTAGATAAACAATTAAAAATTGCTGCAGGATTTTAATTCATCGAGATTCCAAATTTTGGGAAGTAATAGAAACAACTAAGATTTAATCAAGGCCCTGCGATCCATGGTTGACAAGCTCTCACACTTAATAGACCATGATGGAGGAGAAATAAAAGAAGGTGATGCCAATGACCTAGAATGTAGCACACTAATCAAATTGACGGTTGAGAAGCGATTGTAGGAGGAGTCCAAGAGAGAGGAGGTCCGACGGGACAAGTAGCACAAACGATTATGATTTAGTTGAGTTCCTCAGATCAAGATGTCATTTTGAGGTCCCTAAAAAGTAATGTCGGTGTAAACGGTTCATATTTTCATTGCATTGATCAAATCAACGATGGATATCCCCTCGCGGGACTTGGTAAAGCATGAAGGCAAAGGTCGAGGCTTTACCGTGAACGGACTAGATCTTTTCAAGGGTTGGAGATCAATGGTTAAGATATATTCGTGGGACTCCTTATTTCAGTGTTAAAAATTATGGCTGGAGGAATCTTCAAGGACCACGTTGACATGGACGAATGGAGAAAAGGCAAATGACATGGTGGAACTACGGGATGCCACGAAGGACCCAAGTGCATATGATGGCACATCATCACACACCCACTTGTCTTGCCACATAAGCAGACTGAGAGTATAAAAAAAATCTGGAGCCATTTTTTTTGTTTTTGGCCATAACAAGAGCAAATTAAGTTAGAACTCAACGATATTTTAAGAGTAAGTCCATAGTGTTGAGGATTACAAAAGTGCTATTGAGTATGGATGGTTGATTTCCATAAATTGATGATTAATGGTTTTTGAAGATTCTTATAATACACATTATCAACACTTTTGGTGATGATAAAATATGTACAATATAGTTGATGAGTAGGCATGGAAAAACTCATTGGAGCATTTGGCAAAAATCCAAAGGGTTTGAAATAGAGAAGCAAAAACAAACCAAAATTCATTATTTCATGAGATTTTTTTTGTGATTTTGAAAACCTTCAAAGAAGGAAAAGTGACATGAGAATTCAAAAATAAAAAATAAATTATTCAACATTTCACCTTCTCATCAATCTAAACAACTTTGTTCAAGTGAAAATTTCTCAATTATGCTTAGCTGGAAATATAACAGTTTTTGGTAAGTATTCTATGGAAAAATGCAAAAAGGACATAGTAGTCAATTCCATAAAATTATAGGAATTGACTCGAGTATCGTACAAATTGTCTAAAAGTTGTTGAGTACTCACCAGCATAAGTACTATCAACACCTAATACCAAAAAAATCTTAGTTCTCTCTAAATTTTCTTCTATAGGTGGTTGAAGTTGGTCAATGGGACTAAATGCACCTATAGGAAAAGTGTAGGAATTGTACATAAATGGCAACTTCTGAGAACTATAACTTTTAGCTCATAACCCAAAATTAAGACCAAGTATAATGGTTGGAAAGGTAATGCAGAGGAGAATATAATAAAATGTTTTGATTTTTTAGATATGTTTATAGTTGTTTCAAAAAACAAGCAGAACGGAGCCTCCAAACTTGATTGGGCAAGGCAATTTTCAATATGGATGACCTCCAAAGTATCCTAAATTTTGCGGAAAAACTATAGGATGATATAGGAGTTTGTTAAAGGTGAAATTGACTAAGGATGATTGTATGAACATTGTAATGGTGCTCTCATAACGATGTGGAGGCACAGTTGAGAGAGAAAGCAAGGTAAAATTGCTTGTTAATTATTAATGTGAAGAATTGAGCCAAGGTTGGTTGAATGCTTGGTAACATGACAATACTGTTGATGAGCAAGGATATTCAAAGTGAGAGTATTATGGTAATGTTTGTTAATAGACAACTAAACATTTGGAATGGAGAATCCTATATTCTTGTAGATTCTATCTTGTTGACACTCATGAAGAAATAAGGAACTAAGAATGATTGATGGTGCACAAACTAGAATGCATGCAATGCATTAACTATATTATGAATGTGAGATATGGGTTGCAGAGAAGTGTTGTGAAAGCCCTTATTCAAAATAATTGGTTGTCATGTATGATTATTAAAGTAACAATGGCATATAATGGCAACATGGAACAAACCAACAAATAAAGAAAATGCATCTCATACATGTGATGGATGAATCGTCTTGTGAACAAGTGTATGCATGTTTGGAAGAGTTCCAAGTTATGAACCAACAACTTATGAGGAGGCGATATAGTGAAGGAGACAAATAATGTTTATTCACTCTAAAGTAGCTAACGAAGGAATAAAACACTCCACTATTTGTGGAATGGATATGGTGAGTAGAGTCATATTTCACAGAGATCATCCAATAGAGTGAAGAGAAAATTCCAAAATTGAACAAGTCCACCTACAACTAGAGATAAGGGTAGGAGATGCTATAATATGAACACTCAAGCTAGATTTTGGTTGGATGATGTGTCGAGATGTTGGATAAACTTTCCAAATCATCACGGTGGAATTCATAACATGGAAATATGGTAAATTATTGAATTAATGTAATGGGGCATTGAGTGGGATCTGCATTAATAGATTGTGTAGATATTGCGGTTATGCACATATATGTGTGGGCACATATGTTCAAAGGCATTGTGTGAATGCATGATTATGCCATATTTCATTGCATTTAATATGATAGTAGTTGAAATGATGAATTATTGGTAATTCATAATCCTAAGATCATTTCATGAGCAATGTGCTTGCAATTAAAGAATTTTATGAGAAAAGTAGTCATGTTTTGGATGGAATACAATAACACTTTGTCGTGAGAACATAGTTGCATAAAATGATGTTTGGATATGGTAGTGAAAGTAAGCCATAATGAAGATAGGAACTATTGCATACACAATTGAAAGCTAATTATTATGTGAAACCTGTGGTATTATTTGAAATTTAATTGTTGTAATAAATTTTACAAAATCGGTCGGAATATAGGAATATGACTCTTGATATTGTATAATTATGTTTATAACACGGGTGAATGGTGAATATACCTAGTAAGGGAAATGGATAACTATTTCTAGTTGAAAAGCTAGGAAGAAGGTTGATATGATGACATGGGAAACCTACGATTGCCATAGGCTATTCATTGATTAGAGACTACGAATGGGATGCCTGGTAGTAAGAATTTGTAAGTTGGCACTCTTATTGCACGTGAAAGCCTTGGTAAGTTGGATCACTTGATGGATTGTTTAGCAGGGAAGGGGATGCATGAGCTTGGAAGGGTCGGTGCGACAAGGAAAGGCAACTTAAATGAATCTGTTGTGAGAGATTCATGTGGCAAGTTTGTTGGGATTGAGGAGGGTGTGTCAAAATTAGCAGTGACCTTAACTATTGCACGTGGAAACCATGTGAATGTAAAGAGATAGTCGTATAGAAAAGCATTGGACAAAAATTTTATACTTATTTCGTGATATGAATATACATGCATACCTTGTGGTATTGAAAGTTGCTATGGACATAATAATTGTTGCATAAGAATGGTTATAGCATCCAAATTTCCTCTTAATGATTGATATAGGGGGGAGGGGAATGTAATATCTTGGTTTTGACCCTTGGATAATATTAAATTAGATGATGTAAAATGATGTAAATATGCTAATAAGGATTCCTATTGTGAAGCTCAAGGCCAAGGCTCAACTAGTGAATGGTTATGCATGTATGATGTAAATATCCATATATGGGCCATGTGTTAGGGTTGTCATGATGACTTAAATCTATGTAAATATTATGTTGGAAAATAATATAATGGTCCAATGTGGTTGTGTAGACAACATTAGAGGGACTATGATTTCACTAGAGGGGAATAGGAAAGGGTCCCCATGGGGAAGTATATCATGTATTCCCTAATGTTAGCCTTATAACTCATATATTTTTTTGCCATGTGCCTTCAATAATTTGTTTACCTCATTTGACTTATTAAAACCAATCATTTAATGCAAGTGAAAGGTTGGTGGGAAAGTCCTCTCTTGTAATTATGGAAGCATGGGCTGGGTACACTTCTTGTGACAATCATAAGGCTCCTTCATTCTATGGTTAGAAGTAATGTAAGCCATCTTTTCATCAATCCTCTCATTTTCACTGGATTCTATCACTTAATCCCCATGGATAAATTCATACTATATGTAGTTCACGTGGTTCTCTCCATTGCCAATAGTTACCGGATTGAGAAATTAACTAGAATTAGTACTATGAAGAGAAAATTGCAGACATGAGAGCAAAGAAGATTGTTGTAGATGACCATAGAGGTTGTGTAAGTTAGGAAACCTTTACCCATTGTAGATTTGTTGCTCCTTGGATGCTTGAGAAACCAAGAATTGATTTTTCAGGTAAATCTCATAAGTATACATTAGGTTGGACTCTTTTTTTCACACACTAAAGAGCATTGTAAGGGAAGGGTGCTCCAAGGGACTATTGAGTAGAGAAAGGGTAGGACTTCCTTGTGCTGTGTGGGGAAGTGGAAGAGAGTTCCATGGTTGTGATATTTAAAGGAGGTGACTGTAATGCTCTATGGTGAGCATATTGTCTAAGCACAAGAGAAAATGTGTTGGGTTGAGAGAGAGAGAGAGGCATGTAGTTGTTTCATTTGCCTTGGTGGCCTTGTAACCCATATTGGGGGTGGTATCTACAAAAAGTACCTATGATTGGGTGCAAAATTTCTCTTACATAGCCAGTTTCTTGGATCTTCTTCATCTAAAAGATAGGTGTTTATCATTGTCTATGAATATTTTTTTTTATAACAAAAATGGTTATTTTTTATTTTTTATTGGGAATAACATGGTTGGGCCGTAGCCTAATCAACCCTACTTACACTTTGCCATTTGTAAAAGAATACCTTATCCAATCTATTACAAAAAAGAAAAGTACCTTCTTTTTACGGAATAGGAGACCACAAAGAATTCTCATCATTCTTGATCATCTCAAAGTGAGCTAAAAGACAACCCTTATTTGCCAAAGCATCAACTTCCTTATTAAGAGACCGGAGAATATGATAAAAGGAGATTGAGCTAAAATTTTGCAGCAGAAAACGAACCCTCTGCAAGATCTTATTGAGCACTGAATTTTTAAAGTTATCTTCCATGATTAATATTTTAATTAAGATTTTCGAGTCCCCGAAGATTTGAATGGCTTGGCCACCATTCCCTTGGGCCAGCTGACAAGCTTTGAGTAGTCCTAAAGTTTCAACCTGGTTATTTGTGCTCTGACCAAGACCCCAGCTGAACGTGTCTATACTATGCCCATCCAGACCACAGAGAATTCCTCCAGCCCCAAAAATCCCTAGGTTTCCTTTGGCTGCACCATCGAAGAAAATTGTGAGTTTGCCCTGATTCTGCCACCACTGCTAAAATTCTGATTCAGTACTCCGAATTCGCCAAGAAGGGTTGTTGATTGGACGCGGGTAGTTCTTGTTCCTGACCTGCTGCAAGGGAACTCCAAGCCAACCAATCTCTTCAGGAAGGAGTTGATTATCATGATGAGAGAGGCGATTATTCAAAGTTTCTACCAACAATGCTTTGGCTTTTGCAACCACAGTTGAAGGGGGACCCAATTTGTTTTGAAAGATACCTTCATTCCTCGCTAACCACACTTCCCAGCAAATGTATTTAGGGAGAGCTCACCATATTTTTTACCAAATAGATTTGCTTGTGATCACATGAAGGTACCGGTCTTTCCAGGTAGAAAATAAGATGACTATCGTGCTCTGCTAAGGCGTGTGAACATTGATCCCCTACAACACCTGTTGCCAGACTTCCTGCGCGTATGGGCAATCAATAAAAATGTGATCTATTGTTTCCTGAGCCATAGAACAGAGAGGGCATCTGTGAGGTCCTACTATACCATGCCTAATTAAATTCTCCCCTGTCAAAATCCTTCTGTGCATAAGGACCTAGCTAAAGAAATTGATTTTTGGGATGCTAAAGGGATCCCAGATGTGCTTCCACAAGGCAACTGTATGAATCATAATTTGATGCGGTTGAAGAGCTGCAAAGCCACGTGTAGCAGTGTAGGCTCTAGTCTGACCCCATCCCCAGCTGTCCCGAGCTCGAGCGTGCACCGGAGCTAGCCCAGACAGCGCTTTGAGCAGCGTGTGTTCTTGATCTTTCATCCCTTCAGGTGGTCGTGGAAGATACCAAGCATTCCAGTTACCTCCAGGATCCCAGATGGAGATGTCTGCAAGCTTTTGAATGCCACACTGAATTAGCCAATCACGTAGCTCAATAAACTCAACTGATAGCCTGAGAGGTTGATTTCCCATTATTTTATCATCCCACAGTGATATGTCCTTACCATTGCCAGGAATTCGATACAGGTGGGCTTTAAAGAACTCCCACGCTCGACTGCATAACTTCCATAGCGTTGTTCCCTTGCTAGAAATGCCATCTTCCAGGCTTGCCAAGGAGAGCCCATTCATATATTTTTTAATGAGCACCTGGCTGACAGGGTGTCTTTGATTTGAGAAAAGCTGCCACAGAATCTTACCTCCCATTGCCAAATTTGCAAGCCTTGGATCATGAACCTGGATTCCACCTTCAGAGTAAGGCCATTTCACCATGTCCCAACTAACAAGATGGAATTTTTTATGGTTTCCTTTGCCTCCTTGCCATACAAAATTTTGAATTAGCTTGGACATCTGTTCAGAGATCAATTTTGGAGCCAGAATAAATGATGCCTGATAAATGGGAAGAGAAGAGATGGCCGATTTGATAAGAGTAAGCTTTCCTACGTTGGTTAGCCACTGTCCACCCCAGGCTGCCATTTTTGCTTTGATTTTGCTAAGGATTTCGAACCATTGAGTTGCATTCGCTCTGCCTAGGGTTAAGGGCGGGCCTAGATACTTGATGGAATCCCACACAACAAATCTTGAGAAGCCTATGGAATGAGCAATGCGAAGGATGATGTATTGATCTACCTTCCAGCCATAGACCGCTCTCTTTCTCTTATTGGCAAGAGCACCTGAAACTCTGCAAAAGATTTGGATCACTTCATTGAAAGCCTTTGCTATTCTAACAGAGGCACCTCCCAATAGGAGAGAATCATCGACGAACAGGGCATGATTTAAAGGTTCCAGTTCTTTCACCACCCGAATACTTGGAGCTGTCCCTGCTAACTTCACAGCTGTCAAATTCCGGCTAAGAGAATCAACCATTATGATGTATAGGAAAGGGGACAAAGGGCAGCCTTGCCTAATGCCCCTCGAGCCTTGGAATTACTTTGTTGGCCTGCCATTTACTAAGGGGGCGATCCAAGGCTTTCCTATACAAGCTTTGATCAGCCTTACAAAATCAACTCTAAACCCAAAAGAAAGGAGAATTTGGAAGAGGAAGGAGTGTCTTACTCGATCAAAGGCATTAGCCATATCAAGCTTAATAAGTATCCCTTGCTCCTGCCTTTGGAAGCTGGAATGGATGGTTTCCTACACAAGAACCACATTATCCATAATATGTCTTCCTTTGACAAACCCACCTTGATTGGGAGAGATTAGTTTTTCCAACAGAGGCTTAATTATGTTCACTAGAAGTTTGGACATAATTTTATAAGAAGCATTGCACAACGAAATGGGTTTGAAACGCTCAAAGGTCCCAGGGTTTGATTCCTTGGGGATTAATGCTAGGAAGGTCGAATTTGTGCTACCTCCTACCTTGGATTTTTGAAGGAAGCCTTTGATCATCCGATATAAGTCCAACTTTATAATGTCCCAGCAAATTCTATAGAAGTGAATGGAAAAGCCATCAGGCCCTGGTGCTTTGTTCTGCTCCATCGACCAAATGACATTGCAGATTTCAGTTTCAGAGAAGGGCTGCAAAAGACCAGAATTATCCTTTTGTCTACCAGACGGGGTATGTGATTAAGAAAGGCAGAAAATTCCTCCTCACAGTCCGTGCTTTCTTCAGTGAAGAGCTGTTGGAAATGGGAAGTTGCAGCCTCTTTTAATTGATCTAAATCTTTGTGGACAACACCATCGGAAGATTGAATTTCTTCTATGTGATTACGAGAAAGCCGGGCTTTGAACTGTTTATGAAAGTAGTTAGTATTTCTATCTCTCGATTTGAGCCACAGACTTATGGACTTAAGCCTCCAATAATATTCTTCTTGCCTGTAAGAGCGGAGGGTGGAAAGTTGGGATGCTTGCTCATTCTGAATGTCAGAGAGAGTAATTTCTTTTTTCTCCAGCTCAATTTGCAATTCAAGCAGCTGATTGGTAGTCTGCTCTCGGCGACTCGAAGGAGAATTGGTGGAATTTTTTAGCCAAATTTTCAAGGCCAATTTGGTGGCTTTAAGTTTCTATTCCCAAACAAAACTAGGTGAGCCTGTGATAGGAATGCTCCAAGCAGTCAGAACCGTGTCAACAAACCCTTCTCTTTCAGCCCAGAGAGGGCTGAACCGGAAGGGGATAGGTCCCAGATTTACTTCTTCCTCAAACTGTACTAAGATAGGCTTGTGGTCAGAAGTCAGCTTATGCAGAAATTTAGTGTACATAATCTTCTTTTTTTGCCAGAAAGGTACTTTGCAAAAGGAATCTGTCCAACCTAGCTGATATGTGTGTCTCTCCAACTCTATTGTTTGTCCAGGTATAAAGCCCTTTTTTGGTTTGAAGTCTAACAAATCCCATTGCTGCACAAGGTTTTCAACAAAGGGGAGAAAATGATCTCTACTCATGTTGCCTCCTCACTTCTCATTTGGTTCAAAAATTAAATTGAAGTCTCCAGCAAGAATTATATTCTTGGGAGAATGCAACTCTAAAAATTCATCCAGAGAATGACAACATTCTTTCTTTTCTGCATACATCACTGGAACATAGAGATTGACAAGGGTAAAGGTCATCTTACTGGTAGCATGTCGGAGCTTAATGAATATCCAATGCTGCGTCTCGAAGGAGCTCTCCAAGTGTAATTTGTTGTCCTCCCAAAGAGTAGCCAACCCTCCGAAGGAGCCCCTTGCACTAGCAACTTTCCCATCATTTTTTTTCCACTTTGATTTACTGATCTCGAGGAGGACTTCCCCTCTAATTTTGGTCTCTTGGAGCATGAGGATCTCAAGATTTTCAGAATTCAACAAACTTTTTACAGCTTCGGCTTTTACGGGGTTCCCAAACCCTCTACAGTTCCAAGAGACAAGTCACATTATTTACTAGATAGAGGAGGAGTAGGGCCTCCCTTTCCTACTCTGGTTCTAGTTTTTCTGCCAATGGACATTTCGATGGTAGATTGATTGCCTTGCATTTTTTGTCTCTCAGCTTCTTCCTCTCTTGCATATTTGAGAGATTTTCTTCCTGTTCTTTTCTTAGGTTTCTCAAACGTCTCATCTTCAGATGAGCCTAAGTTTTCCGCAGGCTTCTTCCTTTCCATTTCCGCATAGGAGAGTCGGGAGGAGTTTCCACTTGGAGAATGGGCTAGAGGTGTAATATTATCTGTCCTTTCTTTTTCCCCATCGAGAGGAGTGATCTGTTGTTCTGTGTCCAAATTTGATGATTGTGGCATGTCTTACAAAGTGCTGAGAGTTGCAAAGGAGTTTTTGATAGCTGCAGGAGATATAGGTGCTTTGTCTGCCCTTGGCTTTACTGCGGTTGTGCTTCCTTCACCTTACTGCTGCCCTACTGAAGATGCACTGTGCCCTTTCACTGTCTCTTTCCCTTTTTTACTATTGTTTTGTTTTGACTTGATTGTTTTCTGCACTTGAGACCACTGCTCAACTTTATTTATTACCTCCTCTTCTTCATTTGTCTTTTTGCAATCCCTGGCAAAATGGCCATAACCGTGCTAGAAACGACATTTAAAGGGTAGCTGTTCCAAATACTCGTGGGAGGCTCAATTAGTTTTGAAATTGAATAATGGCTCTATAAGGCATAATATTAAAGTCAGTATTCAAAACTCCTTGTCTAGAGTCTAATATAATGGGTGAGGATGTTACATTTAGGATTTGTTGTTCTTTGGATTCAAGTCCCCACTCTAGATTTTATGTGGTTGTGACCGCTCCTTTCAGGACTAAATACCTTTTTCTATCACTCTTTTGTATTTGTCTTCAAGCTTCCATCACGGTTATCTTCACTAAGATGTGGAATCCTCCCACTACATGGCCTTTTTTTATGGTTGTGTAATTAGTGTGCTCTTATTTCAAGGGTATGTGAGAATTGTTGTTCTTCGTGAGGCCCCTCCTTATCTGAACAACCTACTCCAACACTATGTCCTCCTTGGAAACTTTGCCTTGTAATGATGCCATGAGCAATGGTCCAAGCCTCTTCACATGTTCTCCTCCTAGGAAATCCCCTTTTGAAATGACAAACACCATTGTCTTTCTACCTTGATGACCACACCCATCAGGGCATTACCCCTACCACTTTTAGCATGTGGTCCTGCAATGACCATTCCAATTGATCTTTGGCCTCTTACCTTGTGCGATAAAAAAACCAATGACATGTCACCTATTTTCCATATTGGCACCATTGCACAATCCCACATCAGTACTTCCGCACCAGCCTTCCTAGCCATGACTAAAATTCGACATTGGCCAGACCCCTCTTTATAATTGGCACTTTGATTTCTGAACATGCATAACCCTCTCATTCTCACTATGTTTTTTTTCTTTTCCATATTATGCATTTTTTTCTATTTGTGCATTGATGTGATTGGTTTGTAAATATTCCAACATTTGGTGCTATCTATTGCTCAATTTTCTCTTACACCCACCTAAAATGCCCATCTTTATAACTTCCAAAGGACATGTCTTAGTGATTCTAGCACACTTTTTGGTGTAGTTTTTTATTAATTGCATTATGATTTGCGTACTTTGTTCAAGATTACTTTGGGATAATAAATTACACCTTTGGATCCAATAAAGAGATCCATGTGGGATAACAAAAATGACGGAGACTATAGAAAATCCTTCAATTATCAATAGAAAAAAGATAAGTTGAGATGGGACACCCATGACAAAGGCCTTGAGATGCCTTGAAAGATGCAGACCCAACCCAATTAATAAGTACTACAAAAGAGGAGGTAAAGTTTCCCAACGAAGGTGATAACATCGAACTTATGCGGGGTGAATCACACTCGCAAAAAAAAACCTTACGAAATAAGGTAAGAATGGAGAAACCTGTGATAGTTTTTTTACAAGAAACAAAGTGTGGAGCATAAACTATGAAGCAAATAGGAAATAAAGTTTGGAGAGGTAGTGAGACAATGGCAATCGACGCTCAGTGTAATGTAGGTGGGCTTGCAATTATGTGGCGCCCGGAGGAAGTGAGCTTAACAAATTTCTGGGCCAAGAGGTTCTCCTTATCTGCGGACTTCCAAATCCGTGATACCCTGGTAAAAAGAATGCTTACGAATGTTTATGGCCCAAGTATTGTGACCCAGAAAGCAACCTTTCTGGAAACTCTATCCTAGTCTGCAAGATGGATTGGAGAAAATCAATGGATCATTGGGGGAGATTTCAACATGATCACATCTCTGGAAGGAAAAAAGGGAGGAAGGTGGACCTTAGGATCAACCAATGAAGCCTTTAAAGAATTTATCGAGGAGAGGGGGTTGGTGGATATGGAGACGGGGAATGGATGGTTCACATGGAACGACATTCGTGGGGGAGAGCACCACGTGGCATCCAGACTGGATAGATTCCTAATCTCTGAAGGTCTATTCAATACGGGAGGTGATTTGACGGCTATGGTCCTTCCCTTTGTTGTATCAGATCACTGGTCGGTCTGCCTCATGTGGGATTGGACAAGTGCCAATGGGAGGAAACCCTTCTGATTCGAGAAATTCTGGCTTGAAGATAAGGACTTTAAATCATTGGTCCATCGATGGTGGGAAGATCTGGATGCTCCTAGAGGGACACGAATGTACCGATTTCAACAAAAATCGAAGGCTCTGAAAGCAAGGATATGCACGTGGAATAAGGAAGACTTTGGAAACATGTTTGAAGATCAAAAAACTTCTAACAAAGCAGATAAAAGCAGTCCAAAAAGAAGGCATGAATAACGGATTCAGTGAGGAACTGAAACAGTAGGAGCAGATAATTTTAGAGCAGCTCAATACCCGAGAACGCTAGGAGGAGATATACTGGAAGGAGAAATCAATGAACTAGTGGCTCCAAGAGGATGAATGTAATGCAAAATTATTCCATCAATCTGTGATTCAAAACAGACAAAATTCAAGAATAAACAAAATAAAAAAGAAGACGGGGCAGTACATGGAAACTCGGGAGGAAATAGAGGAGGAGTTGTTTGAGTACTTTCAAACAATCATGAAGGAGGACAGGGCTAATAGAACGGAGCACATTACCGGGATCATCAAGCACATCCCCATCCTTCTAACCTCTAAACAAACTGGTAGATCTAAGTGAAGTTAAGGAAGCAATCCATCAAATGGCCGATGGAAAGGCACTAGGACTAGATGGCTTGACAACACACTTCTTTCACCATTTCTGGGACATGATCAAGCAAGATGTTTGGCATATTGTGGAAGACTCACGACAAGACAGAGGGGTGCTTCGGGCCTTTAATGTTACTTTCTTGACCCTCATCACAAAAAGCGAAGGCGCCGACTCCCTAGGTAAATTCCGACCCATTGCTCTTTGTAATGTGATCTACAAAATCATAACAAAAGTCATGGCAAATAGGTTGAAGTCCATCTCCCCAACTTGGTATCCCTGGAGCAATATGGTTTTGTGGAAGGCCACCAGTGTTGGATGGGGTAATTTTTGTTCATGAAGTCATCCACTCCCTGAAGGTATCCAAAATGCCGGGGATGCTCCTCAAGTTGGATATTTCAAAAGCCTATGACAAATTGAGTTGGCAGTTTATGCACTAAATTATCAAAGCATACGGTTTCAATCGGGAATGGATCGACTGGGTTATGAGCATGACCTCGTCTACTTTTTATCGATCCTGCTCAATGGATCACCCAGTAAGACTTTCTTCTCCACTAGAGGCATCCGACAAGGGGATCCTCTATCCCCGTTCCTTTTCATCCCGGTGGCTAAGGGCCGTAGCAGATTGATCAAAGCCATGACTGAAAGCGGAGAAATTAGAGGCCTCAATCTTCACCACAGAGCTAATAAACAAACCCACTAGCAATTTGTCGATGACAAAATTCTCATGGGCCACCTCTCAGTCCAGGAAGCTAGAGCCTTCAAGAATTGTCTCAACACATTTTCAAAGGCCTCGGGTCTGGAAATAAATAGAGAAAAATCACAAGTTTTCTTCTTCAATACCCCTAGATTATCTTAAAGGAACATTCTACAGATTTTGGGATTCCAGGGGAGCCCCCTTCCTTCCAAATACCTCGGAGCCTCGTTGGTTGAAGGAGTCATCGAGAGAGTTTCTTGGGCTGATTTACTTGACCGCATATGGAAAAACTTGACCAATTGGGTATTTAGACCTCTTAACCTAGCTAGTAGACACATCCCTATCAAATTTGTTCTTTAGGAAATGCCTATGTACCTTTTCTCTATCATGGCGGCCCCCAAAGCAGTCATCAAGGAGATGAAAAGGCTACAGCACCAATTCTTGTGGGGAGGAAGCTAGGAGAAACCAAAGTGGGCTCTAGTCAGTTGGGACAAGCTGTGTCAACCTAAAACCAAAGGGGGACTGGGCCTTAGAGATCCATAAAATAATAGTGAGGTGTTGGGAGCCAAAATCTGGTGGAACTGGGTCACATACAACTCGAACCTTGGGAAAAACCGTAGCATGTAAAATATGCTTAGGACATATTGAAGCATGAACTTATCAGATTCAACAAGGAGGTACAAGGATCACACATTTGGAAGACTACACTCAATAGCAGAAGTATCATATAAGACCATAGTTTTTGGGAAATCAGGGAGGGGAGGATGAAAGACTTCTGGGAGGACTCCTAGTAGTAAATGCCCAAACTATCATCCCAACAAAATTTTTAAGCTAGCCAGGAAAGATGCAAAGAGCTTGGACTTTCCAAATTCAATCACTTCTGTAGGACGGCGTCGGAAGGGGATGAGTATCATGAATGGCACCAGTCAGAATGGTGGCACCAGAGATGCCCAGCTGACGATTATAGACACATTGAGGTGGCTCTCCAAGAGAGAAGCATAAAGATTCAAAGAGGCCCATATAAGCTGCGATGGGGATATGTTACCAAAGGTAGATTTAGCACCAAATAAGCTTATGAGTTGTGGACAAATCAAGGGGAAAGACCTACATAGGACATATGGAAAAAGGTATGGAAATCCAACCCTTGGCCAAAAATGGCCACCTTCATATGGCTAGTGGTCTACAGGAGGATTCTAACAAGGGAAAACCTTAAGAAGAGGGGGGTCATAGGACCTTCGCAATGCCCCATGTGCTTCTGTGATGAAGAAACCATGAACCATATTTTGGAATCATGTCTGTATGCCTCAGCCCTTTGGGATAGAGAAGCAGAAATCTTCAGACGCTCGAATCGGAAGCAAGGTCAATCGAATCAAACGATCAGAGAGTGGGACATAAAAGATTTCTAGAATTCTATTGTTATGTATATTTGGATCACGTTCCTGGGTTTCCTGATGTGGGAAGTATGGAAGGAACGTAATCGCAGAATCTTCCATGACTCATGCTACACCACCCAAGTAGTGTGGAATAAAATTGAAACTCATATCCAAAACACGGTTAAGATCACCCGCTGGGATGATAAAGATTGGGATATGGGGGATTTGGAGCAAAGAGTAATAAATGCTATGGGTTTACGCAAAAATGACTAGGGATAGATCAAAAGTAAAATAAAGAAGATCAATCAAAGCAACCCGAACTCCTAGTCCCCCCCCCCCTGGGATGGTTCATTTAAGTTGAATTTTGATGGGGCTTCGAAAGGCAATCCGGGTTCAGCTGGATTCGAGGGTGTGATCCGAAACAAGGATGGCCACATCCTATAGATCTACCATGGATTCATTGGACAAGACACGAACAATGTTGTTGAACTCGAAGGCTTTCTTTATGGTCTGAAGTTGGCCAATAGGAAAAACTGGGAACCACTTATTGTTGAAGGCGACTCAAAGCTTATCGTACACATGGAAACAAAAACTCCAAGTAGGGAAAAAGGCATCCAAGGTGGAGGACAGCTGAAGGATTTCCCATAGGATGGAATAATTGTGCACCCAGTTTAGAGAATCCCACGCATGGACCTTTGTCCATGTTAGGCGTGAAGGAAATAAATTTGCGAACTTTATGGCTAGGATAGGGGAGGATGCAAAACTCCGAAGCAAAGAAGGCCAACTCTCAGATTTTGGATTTCAAGAATGGGTCCCAAAATGCTCCCAGCTAGCGAGGACATACTTCCTCCAAGTTTGAGAGATGGTGACATGAATCTCAGGTATGATGAACAAGTTATGCTCCGTGCGGCTAGTTTAAATGCCACTGGGACAAATGATGACTGCTCACCTACCGAAGGCAATTGCACCAATCAGTTGTACCCTATAAGGAATGCGCATTCAAATCCCCAAGTGGGAAATAATGGGGATGGGGGTACCGGGCTGTCCTCGACCAACGGAGTTAGTACAAAGGAATGAGGCAAGAGGACGCCAGTCCTGACGAGTCTGTACAACATATTTGAAGGTTAATTAAGGAATTAATTAAGGAAATGGATGATTTGAAGGCTATAAAGAAGGGGGGAAAGTTGAGGCCCTCATGCAACTCCCCCAACCTCAGCACAATTGAGGCGCTTACGAGAGATTTCACCAGACTATGTGTGTGAGCAGAGTTTAACCATCCCCTTTGGCGATCGAATATGGCTCTAGGGGGAAGCAGATCAAAAGATGGGGGGGAAAAGACCGGAAAAGGGAGGCCTATGAACTCGAAGCGAGGCACTCGCGAACAGAAAAAAAATCCACCCAAGCTGCTCGTTTTTTTCGTGATCGAATTCCTCAGATGATTCATGGGGAAATTGAGCAATTGGAGAAGGGCTTATGGAAATAAAGTAAATGAGAAAAAAAATGGACGACATTAAGGTGGAGGTGGAGGAATGGGTCCATGACCCCAGCACGACGGTTGGTCTTTTGGTAGCCTGTGACCGCAATTTGACCACCTATTGGGTGACGAAAGGGGTGCTCGTGCATGTTCTGATGGACCGTAAAAATAAGGCAGCGTGTGAGACTGAGCCAGTGCAAGTTTAGAAAGAGCACCACCGTGACTGTAAGCTTATGCATAAGAAGATTAATCTGATGGCAATGAAAATGGGCATTCTACTTCATCCTTCGTTTGGATTAGGCCCCTCTGTCCCTGGCAAAAGCATTCCGGGGCGGCAGCTGAGCGTGGGTGGAAAAAGGGCTGTTGGAACCGCTGCGGATACCTCTGGCTCTAGTTATGCATACCAGCCGTGAATTTCCCCAACTCTGCACGCGGGTCCATCAAAGGAGAACAACTAAGCGCCTATGGTTTTTGTTGTTTTTGTGTTTCAAATAGTAGTCTATGCTTTTATGTCTTGTTATCTTCTATGTAGTTATTCGGCCGATAAGCGATGTAAGCGTTTATGGGGGGTATATTACAGTTCTCTGTTTTAGTTTTGGCACTGTAATTGGGTTTGTGATAAAGTATCTTTTTGTAATAGAGGTTAGATATTGAGTTGTGAATAATATAGGGATTTTGGAAGGGATAGCAACATGTCGTGTTGTCTTCTCACTGGCAGGAACTTTTGGTTTTTTCTAACAGCCATGTAATTCTATTTTGATGATAATATAATGTTTTACTTACAAAAAAAAAGTATTACAAAAGAGGAGGAAGTGATGCAACCCATGATCCAGTTAGTGATCTATAAACTTAAGCCAATGTGAAGAAGAACAAGTCTAATGAATATCCAAGACGCCTTATCATATGTTGTCGACAGGTCCAATTTGAAAACACCGGCCTTCAAATTTTGGGACTTGATAGTGTGTAGACCTTCCTGAGCTGCACCTATGAATTAATGAATTGAGTGCCCTTAAAGGAATCCAAATTGTTCTCCGGAGATCGCATGCTACAAGATAGACTTATTCTTACTGATATAAATTTGGCTATGATTTTGTAAATAACATTGAACAAAGAAATTTGCATGTAATCATCAATGGTCTCCAGTTTATCTTTCTTATGAATGAGAACCAAAAAATTCGTGTTGAGTGGCCCATGTATGGTACCCAATAGCTGAGCTTCCTCAACCACATTGAGCAAATCATCCCCTAGAGTCTCAAAAAAATAAATATAGAACTTAACAGGCCAACCATCCGGCCCAAGACTCTCATCTCTTTGAAAAAGGTATAAGAGAGGTAGAAGTTCTTCCTTGTCAACAAGCTAGAAATAGGCTTCATTATCTTCTTCCTCTACCATTATGGGAAAATTTATGATGACCTAAAGAATATAGTCCATATTAGCAACCCATGGGTCTAAATATAATGTGGAGAAGTGCTCATAACCAAGGGCCACAAGAGCATTAAAACCTTTGACACCAACACCATCCCTTTCCTTTAGGTCCCAAATGGTATTGACTAACCTCTTATGCTTGGCAAAATTATGAAAGTATTTGGTGTTCTGATCGCCTGCTTCTAGCTAGAGAGCTCTGCTTTTAAGCCTCCATTCAATTTCCTGATCTCTAAGGATTTTTTCTTTGTCCTAGGAGAATCTTGAAATTTCTTAAGCAACATCTTCCGAGAATAGACCAGAGGGGGGACTAGAGTAAATTACCTTCAAGTGATCTTCAATATCAACCAATTAAGCCTCCCTATAATGTATTTTTTCTCTATTCCAGTGAGATACACCTTTTTTAATTTCACAGAGAGAATCAGAGAATTCCATACATGCAGATATTTGAATGTTCGGCCTGATCGCTCTCCATTTATCCTTCACATTTGACTGAAATTCAGGGTCTGCAACCCAACCAGAATTATATTTGAAAGGAGCACCAGGATTAACCTCTTTTGTTCCAATTTATAACAATATTGGAAAGTGATTCAAGAAAGGAGAGATATGGACCAAGGACCGAATATTCACAACCTACTCACATAAAGATTCATGCATAAAAGATCTGTCAATCCGCTTAGCAATTCCTACACTACCTGCTCTTTTATTGGTGCAAGTAGCCAAGAGAACACTTGGCTTGATGTCTATCCACTCTTTTGCTTCAAAAAAGTCTTGCAGAAAAGTAGCCAGATAATCTTCCCTAGCGGACTTTCCGCAAATTACTTCATTGGATGTTACAAAATTAAAGCACCTCTTGTTATTATGTTGGGGACCCGAAATACTCCAGCATGATCAAATGATTCCCAAAAAACCCTTTTCTGATCATATGGCCTATAAATATTGAGAGAAAAGAAGTTCCTATCGAACTCCTTAAAGAAAACAGACATAAAAAGGACGAACATACAAAGGATCCTTCTATCATCAAAGATCGATTCACCTCCAATACAAGACCGTCAGGGAGACTCGAAACATCCAAAGACACAAAAGACCAACCATTGAAATTTTTTTCCAAGATTGGGACAATTACCTCAAATTTCACCATTGATTCTTGAAGAAGTAAATTATCAGGAGATTCCACAAAATACCAATCGTTTGAGGGATGCAATTTTGGCTTGGCCTCTCAAGCCTCAAGCATTTAAGGAGAGAATCTTGATTTATGAACCTAGTCTTGGGCTTTCTCTATTCTAAGTACCCTAGTAATACTCAACAACCTCCCTTGACTGATCTCTATTTTAGCATTCTCCTTTGCATGAGACATACACAACTTTTGTCCCGCTTTCGAAGGTTGAGAAAGCGAAGGATTATCAAAATCTATACCACCACCTTCCTTAGTATGCGAATGAAGAAGGTAAGGGCCATGAGAGCTACTCTTTGACACCTGGCTAGCCAAAACCTTTGAAGAGGACACCCCACCCTTCGCTTGTTCTTCATTTGATAAGTTAATTACCAAGTCACTCACCACCTCCATCTCCTTAGGAACATACAAGACTTCCTCCAATGTGGGAGGGGTGGTAAATGCATCAACTCTTGTATGAGAATTAGGAGAAGGTGGTGGATTACTAACCTTCCTATGAGGAAAAGTAACCTCAATATTTTGCAATATATTTGTCAACATATCAAATTGACTAGGAAAAATGTCAATGCCCTCAAATAAATCATGTACAAGGACAGGGAGGTGGGGAGCTGCCATAAAAACCTCCTCAGAGGACAAAATAAGATCTTGAATAAGCTCCTGACTCGGATCAAGTCACACTCATACTGCCTCAGAAGGGGCCACTTTTAAAGACGAATTATGCAATAATTGCTCAAAATTGTTATCATTAACCACCTTGGTAACTTTTTTCTCCAAATATGTTTTCTGAAGGAATGAGTGCATTCTACAATCACATGACCATATAAATGACAATGCACACACCAGAATGGGACGTTCAGATGATCCAACTATTGCGTGAATATAATATCCCTTGCTACCAAATCAAGAGATTCAAATACACCCACTCTCAAATCCACTTCGACTAGCATACGAACTATCGATCTCGCATGGGACTGAAATAAATCCACCTCCATTGCAAGGAATTTGTCAATAACATTCCCTATGACTTTTAAACCTTCCTGGGACCATAATTCCATAGGGAAACAAGGTAATTTAACCTAGACAGGGATGGCCTCCAAATAATCCTTACGGTGGTCAAATAATGGATTCCATGCCTTCAAAACGAACATGTGTTTATCCATGCCCCATATACGTTGAAGGATGGATATAACATCAACTTCACTATTAAATTCAAACCCATGCCAACCTCTAGACAAATGATTGACAACCAGCTCCACACCAATCAACTGGTACCAATTCACCTCAATCCATTGTTTTAGCTATCGATCACCAACCCGCCGACCACAAATTTTCCTTATCAAGGTCCTACCAACCATTCTTGGGATATCCCTATCCACAACCAACGAAACCCCATATCCATTATATTTGACCAAAGGAAAACTTCTAATAGATAATTCAAAGAGAACCATCATATTGTTGATAAAACTTGTAGAATGGGCCTCATCATATGGAAAAGTGGGAAGATCGGAGCGCACCCCCTTGAGAGAAGCGTTGGGATTTGACTCATGATGAAAATGCGAGGGAGACAAATCTCTGGCCTAGAACAAATCATTATTTGAAGCAATCTTCCTCTAATCCAACCCCTCACATGAATTACGATCACCATCTCTAACCCCTCCTACAACACACGAAATGGGTGAGGACAAAACATTCATAACTAAATTTGACAAATCCCCCACATGCTTGGAAGAGTCCAGATCCTCCCGATTTCATACAAGGGAGTCTACGACACCAATTACTAACTTAGGGTTCACGTGAGAGCCATAAATTGATGTATTCAAATCCTCATCACTCCAAAAGATGGAGGAATCAAAAGCATCCTCGTTTTAATAGTCGACAAGTTGAATTTCCTCTGCCATTTGTTTAATAGAAAACAAAGAAATCATCCTTGCAAAGAAACCCTAGCTGCACCTGGGTGTGAGGAGCTTTTACCATTATGTAAAGTTCAATTCGTGTGTGGCCATGGGTTCACCTTAAGGTATTGTTCAAACATGTGCTTTCACCTAGAGAGATTACAATATATTATCCCATGGCCCATGTGCACATAAGTGTATTAAATCCTAAGTTATTCCATGTTCTTAATTTAAAATGGAGTGTTGGGTGTAGGGAGTTGATAAAAACACCAATAAAAGGCCAAATTAATCTTTGATGGATTCCAAGTATTAAAATTTATTTCCATGATAGGAAGATAAATGATAATGAACATAGAAGGGTGCCCACACAAAGATGGTATCGACTTTCACTAGGGGTAGATGGTATCAACTTTCAATTAGGGGTAGGTGGAGTAGTAGGGGAGAGAGAGAGTGGGAGAGGGGGGTAGGTAGAGAGAGGGGTAGGTGGAGTAGTAGGGGGGAGAGAGAGTGGGAGAGGGGGTTAGGTAGAGAGAGAGAGCAGGGAGAATGGCTTAGTAAGGGTTATGAGGTGGAGAGTGGCTTTCATTTTAATTATGTGCAATTTACAAATAGTTGCTAGAGTCTAAAACAACCCTGCAAGAGAATCTTAATCTCATTTCTTGCTACTACAACATGCATGTACCATGCCCTTGCTTAAGTGTGCTTAAATATATACTCCAATGTACCAACAGAGAAGGATAATATTTGGGAGCATCAAACCAATTAGTTTGCATGCTTCTTATAATAGCTTCAAGCAATTCTTTGCATATTATTAAAGCTTAATCATGCCATACATAAGGAGGGTAGGGGGTAGGAGGGGGTTTAGTGAGAGGGAGAGGGGGGTTAGAGAGAGAGAGAGAGAGAAATAATAAGAATAAAATGTTACAATAATAATAAACTCTTATTGTAGTCCTAATATGATCAAACACTACAAACTTAAAGTTTCATTGTACAGTAATCTCATTGTGTTTGCACCTCCAAACATTCATGTTCTTCCATCTTATCACTATTTTTGACGATGTTTTATTCACCTCAAAACAGTCATAATGTCACTTTCATTTTATTTCTATGCAATTTACAAATAGTTGTGAGTCTAAAACAACCCTACAAGATTATCTTAATCTCATATCTTGTTATTGCAACATGAATGTACCATGCCCTTACTTACATGTGCTTAAATATATATTCCAATGTACCAGTAGAGAGGGATAACATCCAGGAACATCAAACCAATTAGTTTGCATGCTTCTTATAACAACTTCAAGCAATTCTTCATGCATTATTAAAGCTTAACCACACCATACATAAGGGGGGTTAGGGGAAGGGGAAGTAGGGGAGAGAGAGGGGGGTTGGTTAGGGGTAGGGGGGTAGGAGTGGGGTTAGTGAGAGGGAGAGGGGAGGTTAGCGGTGGAGAGAGAGAGAGAGAGAGAGAGAGAGAGAGAGAGAGAGGTGGGGTGGTAAGGGGTTGAGAGAGAGTGATAGGGGTGTGGGTTAGGGGTAGGTGGATGATTGGGGGAGAGATCATTGAGAGAGAGAGAGAGAGAGAGAATAAAATGCTACAAAAAGAATAAACTCTTACTGTAGTCTTAATATGATCAGACACTGCAAACTTAAAGTTGCATTGTACAATAATCTCATCATGTATGCGCCTCCAAACAGTCATGTTTGTCCATCTTATCATTGTTTTCGACAACATTTTATTCACCTCCAAATGGTCATAATGTCCCTTTCATTTAATTCTTTGAAATTTACAAATAGTTGCTAGAGTCTAAAACAACCTTGTAAGAGGATCTTAATCTCATATCTTGCTACTGCAACATGAATGTACCATGCCCTTGCTTAAGTGTGGTTAAATATATATTCCAATGTGGCAGTAGAGATGGATAACATTGAGGAGCATTAAACCAATTAGTTTGCATACTTCTTATAACAACTTCAAGCAATTCTTCGCATGTTATTAAATCTTAATTACACCATACATAAGGGGGGTTAGAGGAAGGGGGACTAAGAGAGCAAGTAAATGACAAGAAGCTTGAGTTTTGTGAATCAAAATCTTTATAAGCAATGTAAAAGACAATGTCTTAGGTATATCAATGATCTCTTGGGCTTGAATTAATCCATGAAACAAAAGAATGAAAAAAAACAACACATTAATAACTAACAAATTTTTCAGTGCACGTGACAATGTTGGCAACGGATCTCGTCTCTAAGAGATGTATTCTATTTCACTTCATGATTGTGTAGGCAATCCAAAAACCCTTTGCATTTGACTGTTCTTTTCTAAATGTTGCTTTTTTTGTCCCAACAATTCTAGCAAATTCAAGATGCAGTATTCATACTTGTAGCTTGATTACTCCATGCATTGGCAACTCTCTAGAAACTATGGTAGTGGAGAATTCAATGGGTAGCCATAGACACTAGGAGGCTCAACGTACTCACTTCAGTGACGAGTATGCAATGCCATAGGGTTTCATAAGTTCATATAAAAAAACAAATAGAAGCCATTGAACTATCTTGAAATGATGCCCTCAAAACCACAAAAAATTACATAAAATATTTTTGAAGGGAGACAAGTGCCTTGTAACTTTGGGCATTGTGTAATGCTATGAAAATGGAAAAACACATTTTGCTTGTTTGTATGGCACTATATATGTTTAAAAATTCAATCACATTAGATATTAATACAATTTTTATGCAGCTAGATGCTCAATGTCCAACTCAACTCAAAATTGTATTCTATTTATACCAAAACTAGTATTATTATGATAAACACATGGTGTTGTAGTTTGATTATGGTAATAGTTGTCATGGTTATTATGCCAATATCATTACATGGATATGGAAATGTAATTTGGCACCCAATATTGTTATGGTATTGTACCACTGAGTTTGATAATCTACTTTAGTTGTTTGGTTGAGAAAATTGAAAATGGAACCTTGGGATCGAACATGCACATTCTATAATCAACTTCTATTTCTGATCTAACACAATGTCTGACTAGTTTTGAATCCCCACGGAAGACTCTATGTTTAACAGAGGCCAGTTTCTTGTGTATCTGGTTAAGGGGTACAATCGACCTAGGGTGCTTTGCATTGAAAACCAGGTATGATATATCTGATTCATATTTAGAATTGAAGAAAGTTAAATAGTCGAGCATACTATAATAGCAATGAACCACATTATAATCACATTAGCCTTCATGCATAAATTTATGGATAATCTAACAGTTGTCTAAATCCACACCTAATACATCCAAATCCTCGCAGAAATTAACATTGACGGGTTGTTAAAAAGTTTCCATTCTTTCGATATAATGTCAATTATTCATGCCTTCTAAAATGGACTAGTAAAAAATGAGATTTCAAAAAAAAATTCGAAGGGAATTTTTTACTTAGCAGTTATGGGATAGGCCAGAACCCCTTAGAAGAGCAAGGACAGGTTCAAATTTGATCATTGCCACGGAAGTCGTCAACCAAGGTCCTTCCACATTCTTGGAGCCCCATGCTAATTAATCTCAATTTCTCGCCAATTTCTTTAGGGTTTTATTTAAGGGATTTTACCGTCTCTCTAACATTTTCTCTCAAGACTAAAGTGCTACTTCTGCAACTCATGATCCAGTTCCTAACTTCCTACTACATTTTCTTCAACTTCCCATTGGTTGCTTCTTTTGCTAGAATTCGGGTATTTGTCCAAAACTCTTGTTTATTTATTTCCATATTAAATTTTTAGATATGGTATCATTATATATTATGTATCTGAATCACTAAATTATTATCAACAAATCATTTCGTAATGCTATTGGTTTTGTATATCGGTCATTTGGCAATGCTATTAGTTATGTTTGTTGGTCAATTCACACATGCTATAAAAATAATACTTAGAAATGTTGAGAGATTTGAATTCCTATTTCTAATTCATTGCTACTGGAAACTTAGTGTTCTAATTTTGCTTTTATCATTTCAAATCTTTGAAAGTCACTTCACATAAATTTCATTGGAACTCATAGTGATTTAAAAGAAAATTGCACATTTTGATATCATATCTAGTTTTTCATAGAAGCAAATCAACATGAGAAATTGGAATGGGCCATTTACTTTCCCTACTCCATTATTAATGAGCACCATCATATGCCATCGGGCCATGTGTAATGACTATGCATTAGATGGTAATTATAGATTGCAATTGCTATGGATTATAGATCATAATTACTATACATTATAGACTACAATATGAACTTGGTATAAGCTAAGGATATTAAAATTTATGACTAGAAAACTGAATACCGGGACGTCAAATTGACGGCTTGAAAAATATTGGGAACTTCATTGTTGAATTGACAATTTTGTGAAAACTTGTCAAATACGTTTTTGGATGGAAAAAAACATCATAGAGACTGTCAAATCCCGCAACAACAAGCATTAAATGCACTGTTGCGAGGTGCTTATTGAAAATTGTCAAATTCCAAGCCTACCGTGCAGCTATAGCCCGCCCATATCCCTTTGAAAAATTTGGCAGAAAGTAAATCGCAGGTGTGAAATGTCAATTCTTTGTATAAATTTTGAATTCCATCGACATAAAAGTAAATAAGAGATTGGATTCATTCAAAAACATAAGTGTAAACGTACACAAGTGGTCATATTCATTCCAACACAGACAAACAAATTCTTGAATGGTGAGGCTACATCCAATCTCGATGTGCATGAAACCAGGCCGTATTGAACCCAATATCTGACCATCAGAACACCCCATTTTTTACGATTCTCTAGAATCCGATGAAATAAAAATTGGTGAAATTGCATATTTTAGTTGCTCAAATTGTGATTTTGTGCGTCTGGGTAGCTTTAGAGCATCGATTTTAGTATAGATTTGCAATTTTAGGTTGCAGAGCTTGCAATTTCACACTGCTAAGAATTTTGTGTGTGAATTTTGGCCAGTTTCATGTCGGAAGAGGCATTGGGGAGAGGGGTGGAATGAATGCCCCTTATCCCACACCGGTCACGATGATATCATGACATATGTGCTATGGTGAGGCTCTTCTTCATGCATGTGCGAACCCTAAGAATGGATCTGACCCATCAATCCACCACAAGTATAGTGAACATAATATATCTCATGCATAATCTGATAGATCCCATCTTTCTATTACTTTCACATTCATTTTCAGTGGTACTATTTTTATTGTCTTTGGCGGTGGTGGTTTTTCTTTTGTTTTCAGTAGTGCTCATTTATTGAATTGGTTCTCCTCCTCTTCCTTGGTGCTTGTTGAAAATGTCAGCCAATGTAGCTCTAGATTAGACTGTTGTTGCCTCCGTCAACCCTATTCCTCGTTTGGGTGTTACATGTTTAGACAAGGGTACGCAGTGGATTCTAAGCAATGCTCTGCACAGTGACAAGCTCCAAAACTGGAAACTTTACTGCCAAATTTCTTCAGGTTTATCTCTTGGTTTTATAATAGCGGATGGTAGGAGTCATGGCCCAGTTGGACGGACTAGAGATGGGATGCACCTAAAAGTGGAGGAGTTGGCTAAGCAAATCGAAGAACTTTGAAGGTCCATGGATAAGCAAAATGATGAAATTTGAAGGTATAACTCAAGGATCGATGAAATTCAATGTGACATTCAATGCGACAAATAGGAGATGGAGAAGAGATTGGAGGACAAGTTGGACATCAAGTTCACGGCCCAAAGTGAACAACTGAAAAGGCTCATCATTACACATGTTGCGGCTAGCCAAGATCATCGTGATGCCGAGAGGATCCCAACAACCTCGGTAGGATCTCAACAGTATCCTCAAGGTAACAAGTCTCCCTTAGGGGCAAAATCAATGGATATTGATTGATGGGATGAAGCGACTCACCCACCATGGCTCACCCACTAGCCTCTCTTATTTTCTTTTATGTTTTAGATTTTTTGTTTTGATTGTCAATTAGTTTTAGGCAATTTTTTGTGAGGGTTGTAGTTTTCTAGGGATAGTAGAAGAATAGAAGATCGAAAGGATAGTATCAGACCGTGTCCTACTTTGCAAAGGCCCTTTCTGTTCATTTTGTATAATTCATAACAAAGACAGTTACATTATTTTATCTTGTTGTCTGGTTCGACTGCAACCCTTATGAAATCTATCGGATGAATATAAGGTAAGTCTTGCATGAACTATTTGCACTGTTTGGTTCCATGTGTTCACGTTTGACTATTTGTTTCCCCATACGATCATGTTTATGGTTGTGAACTTGTTTACAATTTATAGCACCTCTACTTCATTCTGGATTCACATGTTTCCATGTTTTAATATAAAGGTTTAAATTTTTTCCCTTCCCCAACCCATGGATCTTCTCCCAAGTGGATTCTTTTGCCATCTCCAGCTTTCCATGTCGTCCAATTTCCTACTAAAGGAAAATCCAAGACCATAGATTTCCATCCTGCTGAGCCATTCTTATGGGTTTTGTTTGGGTCTCTAAACCAATCCACTGTGGATGAATTAGGACAATACTTGGAGCTCAATACCCGTCCCCATAGGGTATTTGAATTTTGTGCTAATCTCCAAAGGGTTTTGGCAGCTAGCGTCTGATAGAATAGTGGTAAGTTTTCAATACCCCATCCACCCAGGTTCTTAGGTAGAGAAATGATGTTCCATTTGGCAAGGGGGATTCCTTCATTTTGTTTGCTTGTTGTCCATAGAAAGGAGAAGCATTTCTTTCTCAGCTTCATAAGAATTCCTTTGGGAATGTAGGCAATAGAAGCCCAGTACACTGGGATACTTTGTAATACTGCTTTTAAAAGAACTAGTCTTCGTCCCCTTGAGAGGAAGCGATTGGTCCAGAGTGAGATCCTTTTTTCAACTTTCTTGTACAGCCAAATCCAGTCTTGGAACCCATGATTGTTTGGTTTGAGAGTGAAACCAAGGTACTTGAAACCTTCTGCGAGGGAGTTGGAGGGGAATGGTAGTAATTCTTCTGCCCTCTGTAAAAGAGCTGTAGGGAACTCATTGTGATTTAAACTGGACTTCCTGAAGTTTATCATCATGCCAGTTTCCCTCTTATATTTTTCTAGAATGGAAGCATATTCCTTGAGATTTTGCTCTGAACCTTCCCCAAAAAGGGGTACATCATCAATGAACAGGGTGTGAGTAAGAGATTCGGTACTAGAGACTTTTACCCCCACAATCCTTCCATCTCTTCTGGCCCTGTGTATGAGACGACTGAGGGCATCTACTGTAAGAAGAAAAATAAAAGGTGAGAGGGGACAACCTTGTCTGAGTCCTCTTGTTTGGCGAAAGAAATTCGAAGGTGCCCCATTGATTAAAACTGCAAAGGATGTTGATTGGAGACATCCCATAATCCAGTCCACCATTTGCAAGTTCATGCCTATCTGAATTAGCAGGAGTCTTACAAAGGTCCAGTTTACCCGGTCATAAGCTTTTGAAAGGTCTAGCTTCAAGGCAAAGGCACACTGTTTGTCCTTCTTAATAATGTGGATAGCTTCTTGTGTTAATGAGACAACATCATGGATCTGTCTATTATAGAGGAACCCAAATTGTTCTTCTGTGACAATTTCACTTAAAATGGGTTTGAGTCTCATTGCAATGACCTTTGCTATTATTTTGTAGATCATATTACAACAAGAAATTGGTCTGAAGTCGTCAAAGGTTTCAGGTTTTTGAGATTTTGGTATTAGGGTGATGAAAGTGGCATTAAAACTTCCCAAGACTTTACCTGCCCTCTGAGATTCCTTCACTACTGATAGTAAATCAACCTTAATTTTATCATAGAAATTTATAAAGAATTCCAATGTAAAACCATCTGGTCCTGGGCTTTTACCCTTTTGAAAGGATGTCAAGACTGTTAATATTTCTGCTTCCGTGACCTCTTTAGTGAGCTCATCATTCATGCCATTCGTTATAAATCTAGGAAAAAGGTCGATAACCTCTCAACTTTCCGAGATGGAGCATCCTTCAGGTTCTTTGAAAATTTTGTCGAAATGCTCTATTGCAGCATATGCTTTTTCTGCAAAGGTCGTAACACCATCCCTTGCTCCGTTTTAATCTCGTGGATGGTGTTGATATTTTTTCGGTAGGTGGCAAACCGATGGAAGAACTTGGTGTTTTGGTCTCCTGCTTTTAACCATAGTGCCCTACTCTTGAGCCTCCATAGTTGTTCTTCCTTAAGCAAAAGTGCATTTTTTTCTTTTCCAAATGGTTCAGAGTGTCGGTTTGAAGCGTCGTAAAAACCCCTTCTGAGTTTTGATTATAAAGTTCAATTATTTTCCCTTCCACCCTCCGTAGCTCTTCCTGATGCTTTGTTTTGTGTTTTTTCTCCCAATCTTTAGACAATTTTTTCATTAGAAGAAGGTTATCATAAAATTGTTGCATTGCGGAGATGTTTGTGCTTCCTGTTATGTGTTTCCAAGCTCCAAGGATCAAGTTTTTGTAGTCCTCTTCCAGTATCCAGTTAGGGTTAAACCTAAAGGGGGAAGGGGGCTTCTTTTCAGGTGTCTTCACAGACAGTCGCACTGGCATATGGTCTCAATTACCTCCATTTTCGATCGAGGATTGGAAAATCAATCGTTCAGATAATAGTGAGTCAGAAATTAGAAAACGATCTAACCTTTTCGAGATTTCCTGGTCTCCTCCTCGTTTGTTTCTCCAGGTGGGTTCTAATTTGACTGGTTTTGGATCTACCAAATTGTATTGATTAAAGAAATGTTCGAAGAATTGGCTTAAAGCATCAATTCTTGCGTTTTTACCCCATATTTATTTTTATGAGAGGGTGAATTTAAAGTCTCCACCCAAGATCAGGTTTGATTGATTTAACGCCCCTGACCTTCCCAAAGTTTCCCAAAAAACTTTTCTGTTGTAGAAAGGACCATAAATATTCAGAATTGTAAAGATCACACCGATGTCCTTGTCTTCCAAACAGGTTTCTAGAATTGTTTCGTGTCTTGTGATGGATACCAGTTTTAGATCTGGGCTCCATGTCGTGACTACTCTGCCTGAGTGTCCCTCAGCATCTATATTTGCTGAATCCCAATCTCATGCACATTCATTGATAAATTCCTCTACTTTTTTGCCTTCTGTCATTGTTTCTTGTAATAACAATACTTAAGGTTTCTGTAAGGCTAACAACCTTTTTAGAGTGATTTTTTTAGAGGCCGCTCTAACCCCTCTGATGTTTAGGGATAATAGGATCATTGGGAACCCCTACCAAGGGTTGTTTTAACTCTAAGAGCCCGGGTGAGAAGAGATTGTTTCCCCTGTTTAACATCTATGACCGCCTGTTTCTGAGCTTTGGATAAAAGAGATTTCCTGCCCGCCTTGGCTTTCTGGGTGGGGTTTAAAGCTAAACCTCTTGTAGAGAGTTCAGTTAAGACCTCTACCTTATCTAACTGGGGAGGTTTTTTGGCCCTTAGATTATAAACCCTCATTTTACTAGCTGAGGAGAAGATGGAGGAAGAGGAAGAACCGGGTGATAGGGAGGAGGTGTGGGGCGGATTGGAGGATAATCCTAAAGGTGGAGAGGAAAAAACCGTGGTTAACGTAGGGAGGTTAGTTGGAGAAGGGGAAGTTTTAACCGGGGGTATGGGTGGTGGATTCGTAACTAAATCACAAAAATTATTTAAATAAAGGGGAGTAGGATGAGTACCTTTGGGGCTCGTTGTATCCCGTTTCGGAAGCTGAATTCCGCTTATTTGTTTGTCATTTTTCATAAAGGGTGACGTACTGTCGTGTTGGGCTTGCTCCGAGTGTAAGCCTGCGTTTACCTCCTTTTCTGATGACATTGCCAAAAAGTCATTAGGTGTCAATTGGGGATCACCTTTGTCTGTATTTGAGCAAAGAGCTTCTTTAAACAACGTCGACAGGCTCTGGTGTTTAGGTGTTGTTGGGGTGGATGATTTTTTAACCCATACTTTCTTGGCCATAGGTTATGAGTTGTGCCTTGGACAATTGCTTTGTAGGTGACCTACCTTCCGACAGGTAAAGCATCGGAATGGTAGCTTCCAGTAATCCAGCCTCTGAGTCCATTTGCTGCCGTTCATTTCGATTACCAGTTCCTCGAAGATTCCATCTATGGTTTCTAGTTCTACCAGGATTTTGGCACAGCGTCGATCGATTTTTCGTTCCCAGTCCTTTTCTTGTGCGATGAAATTCCCTATTTTGTTTCCAAAGGCTTCAAGTATCTGTTGCTGCCAAAAAACCAGTGGAAATCATGGTAGGATTACCCAGACTTGTTGGAGATTATGTGGCTCTCTAACCGGGTTAAAATCAATTTTCCATTTTTTAAGAATTAAGCCGGATGGCCCCCATTGCCACTATCTACTTAGAAGTTTCGAGTCGTCCTCTTTTTCCCGCAACTTGATTAGTATCCAGCCTCTTGGAAGAGTGAAAAATTCTGGTGTGTAACCCAAATGTTCCTTCCAATTGGTGTCCATCCATATTTCCACCGCGTCTTGACCTGGATTCTTACCACAGAACCTCCCGATCAATGCCGTGTTCAAATAATCCAGGATTTGATCAATGTGGATGTCCTTACCGACTATGAATTCGGCTGCAACTTTATTTGAGCGAATTCCTTTGGTTTTACCTAGTTTTGCAGAATGTGTGGATTGAAAAGGTGTAGTGTGATCATGTTTGGAGGTTCCATTATGATATTCAGCCTGAGCACCTTGGGGGACGTCATCAACAGTGTTCATCAATGAAGGTTGAGGGATAGAGGAGCAATGTGCCTCCTCCTGAGTGCAAAAAATTGTTTTGCCCTCAAGTTCATAAGCACCCTCTGGTTCATAATAAACCTCTTCGACCTCCATCGTGGAGGCTTATCGTCTGTGTGAGCCGCCCTTTTGACAGTTGAGTTGTTAATTACTTATCTCTTCCGATCGTCAGGTGAGAGTTTGCGGATGCGAGAGGCCTTGTCAAACCATCCTTTTGCACGAGCTAAAAAACCCTGTCAGTTGTGTACTCTTGTTCTTCCTTGTTTCGTCCCGCAATCTCACTTCCTCGCTCCATTCTGTATCGGCTGCCCTAACCTCGTGTCCTCGCACCTTCGCACATGTCCATCTCCGGAGCTCCCCCCATGTAAATTATATATATATATATATATATATATATATCTTCTTTTAATTATGGAATTCACCCAAATGACATTTCTCTCAAATAAGACCTATAGTCCCCTTTCTTGCTCATTTCTTGAAAGGATTTGTACTACTCTGTTATAAAAACCTATTTATGTTTATCTCCTTCTGATAAAATTTCCAATGATTATATGCTCCATTTAGAGTTCCGAAACGAAAGTTACAACCTTCCAAAATTCACAATTTTGCCCAATTTTAGGATGTTCCTATAGCTCCACTTAAAATCAAAGACTAACTGTGTAGATATATAAAAACAATAATGGGAGTCAAGGGGGAAACACCCTCTTTTTTTTTTTCTTTTTATAAATTCTTTGATTTCGTGTAATATGGCACATAAGATTTGTGAAATTTTCCTACTTTTAGCTCCTGGAATCCCGACATTGAAACTATCACCTTTACATCTTTTTCCGATCACTTTGATGCATTCACGGTGCTGCATTACCCTTTTATGGATATGAGATTAGATTTGTTGATCCAATTCATGGAACTTTTATTTCACCATAAGTGGTTTTATGGCCAATGATAAGCAGTTTTCCAGTTGTTGTATTTCTCCTCTTTCGGGCCTTTATACGTGTGAGAAACATCCCTATGTGAATGGTCACAAATTATTTTCCTCGTGGGCCTATATCATATCTCAACCATCCATGCACCACCCCTTAGGATAAGCCACGATCATCTCCTCTTTGCGAAAAAATGGTCAGGATTAAAAGTTGAAACATGTACGATGTGATCTCCGCCATATGCACACCACCCCTCAAGATAAGCCACGATCATCTCCCCTTTGCATAAATGATTAGGATAAAATGTTAAATAATGAACGATGCGATCTTATCCATCTACGACAGGGGCACCCTTGTTATTTCCCGTGCACCTTGACTTGCGTGAATGGTCAGATTTGCTTCGACGGAACTTTCCCACTCGATTTGGGTCGTTCACGACATGAACCCATCCATTAACCTTTGATCTCCTTCCGATGCACGAATGGTTAGATCTACCCCAGTAGAACTTGCATTATGTAATCTCAATAATTGGTGCTAAGGCTCTTTTTGCGCTGCTAATCTTGATTCCCAGAAATTCACGGGAGAATCTAGGATTCATTGGAATACCCGGATCTCATCTAAGATTCCATCGTTGATTGCATGCATCTCCGACTGACGCCTACAAAACATTCGACCATGCCACCTAGGATCATGACCCCTTCTAATGATGCCACCTATCCACCAATTTCCACATGGTTGGTCCATGTCACACTTGTTACACGTGGCTGGTCCACATCATACATATCCACGTGGAAAATGTGGGTCCTGCATCAAATTTTTCAGAAATGTATGTAGTATAAATAGTTAAATTTCAAATTTTCTTCATATATGTATATATATAGTTTAAGCAAGGTTACAATTGGCATTCTCTTATTGACAAATGTCTAGTCCAACCATACACTTGACCAGTAAGAAGTTATGGCTAGGACCCCTTCAACTATAGATTTTTCATCAATTAGCCGAGATCGTAACTCCATGGTATGGGTTCAAATATTGCCCAAATTCTCTGAAACCACTTATTCCACTGCAAATTTTACAACCTCCTCTTCTATACTGATTTCTGTTGATAGTAGTGAGTACTTTAACCCACAAAATCTGTCGAAGAATACCACCATACAATTTATTGACTAAACTGTAAATTTCCTTTTTATTTACATGTTCAATCCTCACACGCATTTTGTCAAATAATTAGCATGCAAATCACCAATTTTCCCAATTTTTCCACACACAGATTTCTTCAAACACTTCGTGTGCATCCTTTGAATCTGCAGGTTCCACTTACACATTTTGTCAGATACTTCCTGCACAAACTCTGATTTTGCAGGCATAATCAAATTTCGGCCCATGTAGTCCCAATGTTGCAACCTCTGGCTCTAATACCACTCTATAACATACTCGATCATGCTGGTCGACCATTAAGACCAAAGGGTACTGAAATTACATATTTGAATTCACCACTTATATCCAAATTTGTTTTTCATCATTTTAATTATTAAGTTATAGTGGAAAATAAATTTATGGTCGCCCAAATTGGCATATGCATACATTAACATTTTACAGACAATTCAAGCAAATATTGCAGACATTACATGCAAAGCAATTCCATGCATTTTGACATTCACATAACAGTAAATTAACCAAGATAAACACATATATAACCATGGCAATTCGTACAAAGTAAGACACTTATATTTTACTATCCAACTGGTTGCAGGTGAAGGACATTCCTCCCAACCATAGGCTCTATCAAGCCATATCTTTCTTTGACATGACACCCCCGAGCTAGGGCTATCAATCCACAAGGGAAAATCTATTTTTCAAACCTCCATATAACTCAATATCTTATGCAACCCACTAGTGTAGAAACCCACTCCACAATTGTCCCGATCCTCAATCCTCCTTCCCCATCCATCCAGTTGATGGGTCTATTTTGGTATCTTCAACTCCTTGGGTTATGGTTCTAAGTCCTCCTTTTCCCGAATCTTGTTTCCTAACAATCGAGTGCTCTCCTTTGGCGCCTCCTTGACATAGCCTCTAGCACTCAAGCTCTTATCTTCTTCAATGCTCTCCCTTAGTTCTCTTTGGCACCTCTAGGGGTCTGTTCCTCTCTTCCATGATAAATTTGGGGTGATGTCAGTTGATGTCATCCGGACACGGGCCCATGTATCAATCACGACTTTGTGTGCGTGGAGCCTAAATTCCCTGTGAAATCTTGGTGGGTCCCGTGCGGAGCACATGTCGCTTTGGTGAGGGACCACTTGGTTTTTTACTATTAGTGGAGGAAGCAGTAACAACTTGGTGGAAGGAAGTTTGGAAAATTCAAAAGTTGGATCCATTACCAATGGACGGGCACCACGTAGCATGGCGGTTTCCTCCCATTGCTTTGGCAAGCTAGCATTAAGCTTTACACACTTCGGCAAATCGTTATCATTCTCCACTGTTTATGTGGTGATCTAAGTGGAGATATGCTACTTGGTAGTCTTAGTGCCCTTTGGCATGGCTCTTGGTCATGACCCCTTGTTCATTTGGATTAGCACAATGGTGTTATCCTTTAGATTATGGTTCTAAGCCCGTGTTATCATGGATCTTAATGCCCGGCACTCAAATGCTCTCCTTTGGTGCCTCCTCCTCGTAGCCTTTAGCACTCAAGCACTTATCTTCTTCACTGCTCTCCCTTAGTTCTCTTTGGCACCATTGGGGTTTGTTCCTCTCTTCCATGATAAACTAAGGGACCTTAACGTTCAATTTGAAATTTTCCTAGCCCTTCTAGAGGGTTCTGTCCTGTCCCATTAGTGCTAAGTTAAAATTTCCCTTCAAAAAAAAATTAAAATCCTATTTTTACCAGTCTAATTAAGAAGGGCATAATTTATAGCAACATTTCAAAGGAAGGGCTACTTTCTAAATTACTCGTCAATATTAATTTCAATTTATGAACCCTTTGATGGTGGTGAATTGAGATTTGGGAGTAGGAATCCATTCTTTTTGGTTCAAATTTCCTTTGGAATGGTTTATCCTATCCCAAAATAATTAAATGTTAAGTCCTACTTTGATTTTTGTGAGAAGTGTAAGCAATAGAAATCTTGGAGGAATCCATGAGAGTTTAATGGCGTAACTGGGAACTTATCATCTACCAGCACCATTTGTGACTCAAATAGGTATAAGTGCACTCCACACATTCCTTTAACAATTGAATACTCTTCATACACAAATGCAACATCTAGAAAAGAGTTTCTCCAAGTTGCTAAGGAGGTATATTGGAAAAAACTAAAAGATGGCATTTTCCATAGCCCATTTTACTCAATTTTAGTTGTTGAAAGCATTTATTAAACTATGAAACACCATTTGATTATTTATATTACATGTTTGACAAATGAAAGAAGAGGTCAATGGGTAATAAAATTCATATATTTGCTTCGAATAAAATATGGAACAACTCAATCTATGTATGATGGAGTGAGAACTTTTCTAACAGAGATGGATCTATATTTGATGAAGTTAGTTGATTTTGGCTATAATGGGGCATCTTCCATGAGGGGTAATCATGAAGGTTTATCTTCTAATATATGTTGATATGCCCCTCATCTATTAGATATCCATTGCATAACTCATAGAGAAGCGTTAATAACAAATGATCCTTCATCTCATTTGCCAAAGTTGTGGTATATTGATAAATTTGCAAACAAAGCTTATTAATGGCTTGGCAAATCGCTTAAAAGATATGGAGAACTAGAAGAGATCGTGGAATCATTTCAAATCACTAAGTTAGAGGTTTTGCAAATTCATCGAGTTAGGCTTTTTAGAGAAACGGTCATGGAAAGACTCGTCAAACTCATGCCCGCTTTGTTAAAAGACTGGGAGTTAGGGGAGAAAAATATGAATGAGTTGGAAACAATATTTCAAGTGCAATTTTGCATCCATTTGCTTGTAGATGTGCTCATTGATTTAAATAGGCTAAATCAGAAGTTCCAATATGATCATGTTGATATTACCTCTATTGACACTACTTTAGATGTTACTATTAACATGCTCCATAAATGGTTTTTGGGAGGCATAATTTGAGTAGGTGTAATGCACATATCATCTTTTTAATTAGAGCACAATGAGGAACTCTTGGGTTTGTAGATAGCATAGGTATGGTACATTACACTGAGAGGAGCGAGGTGCTCTATAGCCTAGTATGGGGGAGATTTTGTCACATAAGATAGTGTTATGTTACCAAAAATAAAAAGTAATTAAAAAAATAATGTGGGCTCATAAAATAAAAAATTAAAACCAAATGAAAAGTAATTAAAAAAATCCATGTCGGCTCATTAAAAAAAACACCATAGATCCATCTTGAACCTGGATCTATCACCACCAAGAGGGATTAAATTTATGGAGGTGTAATTTTTTTGGATGTGTAAAAAATTTAAGTGAAAAAAAAATTACACCTCGATAAATTGGATCCCTCTCGGTGCTTGATAGATCCGGGTTTAAGATGGATCTATGTTGGTTTAAATCCATTGAGGTTTAAAAGTTTACCAAAGATACAAATATCAAGGACACTAGATGATTGCAGTCTTTTAGGAAAATGTTTTGTGATGAAGGTGATTGGATCTCTATATAGGAGGTTCACAAATCTACTTATATTTAACAAAGCTAATTTTTTTAGTCCTTTGCATTATTACGAAGAAATGGATGATAGAGACTCTTAAATGAAAAGATGGTTGAAATGTTTATGTGAAAAGTTTGGTGTTGGGGACTCACCTATTGTGGATACTCCTAAATGTTTTAGTGAAATTGATGAATTTATTTGTACTATTTATAAATCATACCCCCAAAAGCATATGTTTGGAGCATGGGAGTTATGTGGAGATGAATTTGGATGGTATGAGTCCTTTCCCTATTTGATGTGATTATTGCAAGTTATCCTTATTACTCCAACAAGTACAACATTCTGTGAAAGAGGCTTCTCAAAATTAAACATGATAAAAATGATGATAGATCAAGATTTTCACTGGAGACATTGGATATGTTAATGTTTTTCTCTCTTAGTGCACCTCATGCTCTAAATGAGGTAGATTGGAATTAAATGAGGTAGATTGGAATGATATTTATGATGTATGGAAACAAATGAAAACTAGAAAGCCTTTTCCAATGGGTAAATAGATTGATGTTTTCAGTGGTGTAAGTTCAAATAATTTTGAAGAATATCAAATGAATCCAAGAAAAATATGTTTTCTTATTATTCTTGTTGGAATGCTCTCATTTATGTAAAATACTAATAATTTTGTGGACCTTACTAATTTAAAGGAAAATTTTGTTTATTTCTTAGGTTTTACTGAAAAATTATCGTTTTTTCATGTAGTGAGTGTTCAATTGCTTAAGATTGTAAAAACTTGGAAGGGCAATATTTGTTTTTTTGCATTTTTTCAAGTGTTTAGTTAATTTACACTTGTCAAATGAAGTACAATTATTTATATGACCCTTCATCTTTGAAGGGTTGGAAGAATATATGCCCTGTATATTGAAATTAAGATCCACCCTTCAAATTTGATCATTGTTGGGTAGGATTTTAGGTTTAATGTAGGCACCTTGATAGATTTATAGCTTACAAAACTCTATAATAGTTTTTAACATGGTACTAACAATATCACCATTCACACTTTATTAGTATTGGTACAAATTTTGTAAACACCAATGAATATTTATATTGATAACAAAATGGTTGTGACTTAACCTAGACAACTCCATTACATCCATGTGGTGGATAAAAGGCCAAAGGACCAAGGTACTAGAGGTACAATTTTCCAAAAGATATTGTATCCAAAAGTATACTTCTATGCCTACTTCAAAAGTCACATGAATAAGTCCCAGTAAACCTAAGAAACACGTAAAAGCACCACATAATTTAATTAGAAAGGAAAAAATAATTTAACTACAAAGGAAAAAACATTTTCTCCTATAAACTATAGTATCCTTGATGGAGGTAGCAACTGATCCATGAAAAATGTTTCCTTTGTAGTGAATATAAAATCTTTTTAGGTGCACATCTAGAACTAATGAATTCACACGAGGATCCTAGCAGTCTAGAAGATCTCGACATGTAGAGGGAGAGGCTTCCATTGCAATCTGACAACCCCTAAGGATGGTGACAAACTCATTAGACTCCTCCCAATCACGAAGAGGTATAATATGCTTGTAAGCAGCTTTAAGATGTATACAAACTTTGCCTTTCTTTACATTATAATTCGTAGCCTTGTATTAAGCACTCCTTTCCTCAAATTTCTAGATAGCTGTAGCTATATATTCTTAATGGTTGCATGTTCAACCAAGTAAGCCTTCATAGAGAAATGTACCTTGTAAACATATCCTATTGCGCTAGGGGAGCAAACATAACATTATGTGATGATGTTGATGAAATTCTAAATTGAATTGACATGATGCACTTGAATAAGTTCCAATAGATTTGACCTCGAGGAGAATGAAACCCAAACAAAATCTACAAGTAGAATGAAAATGATAATGAAAAGTCTTGTACATATTAGTTGGAGAGAATTGAATGTCCATATCAACCCAAGAGATCCCTATTAGAGTTGTATGCGAGGGAATGACCTCATACCTTATCCTTCATAAACATCCCATTGTGGTCCAATGCATGTGATTACAAGCTCTTATGGTTCCAACATATATAGTATCTATCACCATATGTCTATAACCTTAAGGAAGCACGTAATGTGACATGCCACAAAAGATGCAAAACATGTTTATTTCTAAACAAAACTTGAGGGATGGTGTGTCTAGTGTTCCCTCTAGACCACAAATCCTTAAAAAGTGTCGTGGAATTGGGGTGAACCCGACGCTCTCCCACACCTTGTTTAAAAACCCATAGTTAGACTTCAAGATAACAAGCTACCTTGTTGGCCAATCCATCACTCTCTATTTTCAAATACCTTTTTAACTTGGAGAAATGATATTACTTGAAATGCATTTAGAAGAAGAAACACCCTTTAGTCTTGCTAATCCAGGGGAGTTAAGAGAACACGTGAAATTGAGCACCTTTATAATTATAGTTGAGGTCGCAATAGTAATGCCTTCACTTGAATGGAGTTCTTGGAGGAGTGATAGGGCCTTTGCCTTGTTATTTGTCAAATGCCAAGGCTCCTAGTAAACTTGATCCATTATGTTCCTTCAATATCTAGAAGGACTTCCCTCCGCTTGCCACTCTTTCTAATATTGGCAAGATTACGTTATAGGCATTATTAATACAATTTACCACTTTAATAAGATGAGCCAATAAGGTAGACTTGTGGCTAGTTAGTGTTAGCTATGCATATTAGATCCATTTCCTTGGTTGGAAACAACAAGCAACACCTTGAATTAGTTGGGGCTAGCAAGGTATATTAAATTTGTAATAGTGGTTGGTTGAAGCCAATAAATATTATCTCAAGCTAATTGGGGATAACGAGGTTTAACTTTGTACCCTTGGTTGGATGGAACCAACAAGGAAGATCTGTGATGAGTGGGGGCTAGTCAAATATATTAGCTTTATAGCCTTGGTTGATTGGAGCCAACAAAAATAAATTCCAACTTGTTGGAGTGAGTAGGTAGATAAATGATAACAAGGTTTCACTTTGTAGCCTTTTTTTGTTGGAGCCAACAAGGAAGACATATAGTAAGTGGGGGCTAGTCAAATATATTAACTTTGCACCTTTAGTTGGTTGGAACCTGCAAAAATAAATTGTAGCTAGTTGAAATTAGTAGGGAGAATAAATTTGTACCCTTAATTGATGTAGACCCAATGAGGAAGTCCTTGGACTAGATGGAACTAACATGAGTGAAAAATATGTTTGCCCTTTGTTTGGTGGAGGGCCAAAGCTAACATGATACTCTTGAAGTTGCACACTCTTGTTCTTCATATTTCACTGAATGGATGTTGTGACATCTTTATCTGCATGATAAATGCACACTATCATTATATGTTTTGGTTCTTTACCTCCCTATGTACATGACAAATGCATATTATTATTATTATACATAAGGTTGTTGGCATCCGTAATGATGGACTCTCTTAGTATTTTTGAATTGTGGGATCATAATGTAAGTTGTTGTCTAAGTCCATGTGATGTATTCTTTGATAACATGGGATTTGATATTATCACACACATTATTTATGATCGTGATATTTAATAGATAATGACATGATAAATTCTTATTAGTATTTCAAATGATGAGATTAGTATGAGTCCATGTGATGTATTAATTGATGATAACACAAATTATGTATGTGTGTGATATTGAATATATAATGACATGAGAGATTTATATGATATATGACTAATCACTTGATGTTGAATATATAGTGATAAGAGAAATTCATATGAGATATGACTAATTAATGGCTTTGTTAAGAAAACTAGAAAACATGTCTTGCTTTTTTTTGTACTAGGGAAATCGACAATTGGGATGGGGCTGGTACTTGCGTGACACTGGGTCGAGGGATCTAATCCCGTTCGCTACCACTATACCCCTAGGCACAATCACCGAGCCCGCCACAATCGAGCATGGGTTATTCAAGGTTTGAACTAGCGACCTCTTACAAGGCTTAAACGAGATTTGTCGGCTAGTCTACACCTTGACGGGTAAAATAGGTCTTACATTGGTTGTAGCTAGCAAAAGTGATTTACTATGGAGATATTGTCCCCTCGTGAAAGATAAGTGTTGCAAATATATATTCTCATTATCTATTATATTATTATTCTTCTATTGTGTTTTCACAAGACAAAAAAAAGATAGAACTAATGGCATAAATTTGATGTAGAGAAAAGAGATAGGGTGTTAGTTAAGACTAACAACAAATGATAATGGGCTATGTAAATGGCCTTTTGATGGTTGGCACCAACAAAGTGGACACTAAATGGCATCTGCTATGACTCTTTGGGATTGATTGGAGTTGATAGAGAGGAAAAATGTATAACATATTAATGACCTTGTTGATGGTTGGGACCAATAAGGTGAAATGCAATTGGCATATGTTGCATGTGATCTAATTATGGGGCATCTAGGAGCAGTATAACACTTTTTATTATTCTGATTTCTTAACAAGAAGGGTGCATCAAGGCTAGTGTTTTTCTAAGGGTGAGGGTAATGTAATAGCCCATTCCACCACCCATAAATTATATATAGTTTGATTATTTTTATTATTATTTTTTCATGTGGTTCATGGTACCAGATATCGGTGCTTGCTAGGTCCATGGAAAATCTCCTCGAAATCCATGAGGGAACATGAGGTGGCTGAGCATTTTTGGTATAGTAGGGGCTCAACAACAAGAGCATATTGTAGACCCATTTAAGTGCTCAAAATATCACTTACAAGGTTTGAACTTGGGTGGGGAGGGTAATAATCATTCTTCCCAACCACCCAAGCTACGTCCAATGGACATATTATATATAGTTTGGTATGTAATATCATATGGATACTTTATTTTAGTTTGGGCACCAAGTTGTACGGACTCAGTGAGAAAGTGCCTCGTTATGTACATGTTGATGATATTGTGCAAGTTCTTATACTCCTAGTGAGAAGCCTAATCCCAAGGGCCCACAAGAAACAAAGTTAATTGTTTAAGACAAGTTACTTTATTTAGTTAGATATAATTATGAAATATACAGGATATACCATTGAAAAGTAAATTGTTGTGAATGAATATTTGAATGGTTTGCCTAAGTGCAAAAGTGGGTTAGGGACGAGGAGGTAATGCCAACAAAGACATTAGTCATTTCGATAACTCTTATTCCATGAATGGCAGAGATGGCACATTCCTAAAAAAAACACGTGCCATATTCTTAATTTCCTCACCATGTAAATAAAATGTAGCTCATTCCCAAATGCTATGAGGGGATCCCATCTTTACACCTTGCATCCTCATTCACACTCTCTCTCCACCTATATATACCTCTCTTTGAGAATAGAGAGGGTTCTCCTTTACTTCCTCATGGTTAGAATCCACATGTAGATTTTCCTTGATGCTTGAATGATAGAAATTGTTTGTTAGTTGTATGGGAGCTAAAAAGAACGGTAAGGACATTTCTACACAGATGTTGAATCCCTCAGTAGTCCTTGATTTGTGGGGGGGCTATATTATTGTTGGTAAATAATTAATTTATTAGTTTAGTGGATATATCATGAGCTTGCAACTCTTGCCAAGATTGAAGTTAAACTTGGGAATACTTTGCCAAAATTGTAGCGTAGAAAATAAGGGTTTATTGTGTGGTTGGTACACTAATGGCGGAATGGTTGACCTAGTGTGATAACTAGTAGTGAGGGATTGCTCATGTACTTGGGAAAGTATTGTAATTGGGTTTTGTTAGAAACCACATCAACATGGATGGCATGATTTCTTGTTTTCTCCTTGCAAATTTTCTTAGGCAACACAACAAATCCTATAGCATTATCGTTGGGAAATTATAAAGAGAGTAAGTTGGTGGCTAGCCCTTACCCTTGTTATAGTCCGGTTTGGGGTTGGTGTCCACATTAGATGTAACCATTTTCTCTCAAATATTTGATTGCTTGGTAGCGATTCATTTGTCCCTATCTTTTAGATTATGTCCAAGCTCACATATACCATGTATAATCTTTTCAGAGTGATTGGAAAAGTTTTTTGATTTGTTATTGTTCTCTTTGATGAGCTTCTAAGGTGACTAATATATGCCATGAAATATCTTAAGCAACTCCTTTGATGCCAAGGGATCTTCATGTTATGCCTCAACTACCATCACTGCTTTGGCATGAGGTCAAAATCTTCTTCCTAAATCCTGCGTGCTCTTAGATGATCCACTTATGGGAGAAAAGGCATGATCATACGTGGATCATACTACTGTTGCTCATACTAACCTGCATAAGACACTGCCGTGTTATAAGGGATGATTGCTATGAAGCTATGTTGGGGGAATAACACAATTTAGTAATTTTGGGTTATATTATCTCCAGGTGATTCTACCATTCCATTAAATTGTTATAGAATGGCATCTCCATAAATGCTAACATTTGTTGTCCCATCAAATCAAGCAAGGGGGGAGAAGAGGCGGGCCTAGATGCTTAGTCAACTCTTCCTTTCATCCAACTATCTACACTAAGGGAGGATCCAAGTTAGCTACATTTTTATGTTTAAGTAACCCATTTATGAAATTTCCGAGTTCATTTTAGTTTTCACGGGATAAATATCTTAGAAAAAATTATGGTTACAATTTATTTGTATTTATTCCTAATGGTTGACTAGTTCAAGAGGAAGTATTTTTCATTTTCTATGCTTGTTTATATATATATATATATATATATATATATATATATATATATATATATATTTTTTTTTTTTCATTGGAACATGTCATGGGGAAACCCTCAGGTACTTCCCCTCATTTTGAGGATGGTACCCAAGGTAAACCATCGGCCCTGATTACGGGGTCTAACCCGGTGGGGACATCAAGTGAGGTCCTTGCATAGCCACCTGAGGAATTGATCCCGAGACCTTCTGCTTGCGATTACAACACTCAACCACTTGAGCTAACCCACCGGGCTATATATATATATATATATAATTTTATTTCAACACATCATGATTCCAAGGTTTTAATATTATTAAATGTTTTTTTGATATAAGTACTTTGAGAAACATGCCTCGAGGGTTGCATCGAATAACATGGGCTCCTTTTGACTTAGATGCTAAGTCTAAGGATTCTATATTCCACCAAATTCGATTAAGCCTTGCTCCTAACCTCATTCCTTTTTTATATATGGGAGAATCACAACTATACTCATTATCAAGTTCGTGTATTTTAGAGATCATGAGATCAACTCTTGTAGCTACCACTACTAAACTATAATGAGAATAAAATCTTGATGGATCACTTAAGCCTTTGTGAATCTTACTACTGAGCCAAATTCTATTTACAAAACATTATTAATAACTTTGACTATTTTTTTTTATAATCTACAAGCTCACTTTCACATTCTTTTATTTTATAACTCTTTCAACATGAAAAATCAAACTTTAACCTAAGATAAGCCAAAAACACTATACTACATAATATTTGTAACATTAAAAATACATATATATAATGAAGTATACACACATACACCTTTCGATATCAACACCTTTTTTTTTAACAGAAACGAGAAATATATTTATATGTATAAACAAAGAGTACATAGAACAACGAACCTTCCAAAAAAGGGCATGTCAAAATCCTGGGAATAGATGTCAAAATCCTGGGAATAGATCATCCAGGAGAAGGAAAACACCATAGTCAAAGATAGGCCTTCATAGTTTCTTGACAGTCTTACATTTATGCCTTTTACAATATAAACTCTAACAAACTGATTACATAGATGGTTGCAAAAAAACATAGAACCTACTACAAAAAGGAGAGAATTGAGAGAGACACATCATTCTTGAGTCGGGATCCTTTCTGCTTCCTGCTGCGTCCTCTTCCATAGCCACCATTCTAGCTCGCCACTTCTGTAACCACTGATTTTCCTCAAGACCTTCCACACCCTTCTGTACTTCAAGCGGGATTTCCTTAGACATCAACACCTTTTAATCTAATATAAACAAAAACATTATACTGTAAAGCATTTGTGATGGTGTACATACACATATACACTATTGAATATATACACAGATATTCTATAACAATATATATTTATTAGATATACACCACCACATACCCATGTACACACCATCGAATATGCACATGAATGCTTTATAGCACTATATATTTATTAGATATACACCATTGGATATGAACACATTTACATTTAACATTGTAAATAAAAAAATACACTATCATAAATACTATAAATACTCTGAGATATGTGCGTATTGTTTGCCCTAACCTTATGCCAAAAGTGTTCAACCATATGACTAAAGGGGCATGGTCGCCATGGTCAATCGGTGCCTCCCTATGTAATGGAAATACTTTTATTTTTTATTATTTCGAGTTGTGGTGTTTTATAAAAAACCTCACCTTCCTTATTTTGTCACATATATAGATAGACACGGCCTCCACGAAATATTGTCGCAACTGCAAGTGTGCAAGTGAGACTGATGAAAACAGCAATTCAAACAATGTAGCCGAAGCCATTCTTATTCGCTGAGATTTTTAGCAACCTCTGGGTGTTTAGATATGGAAAGGGCCACGATGAATATCAATAGATCATTGCCAGGAGTAAGTGCTTCATTTCCATTCTCTTTCAAATTCTATACTTACCGGTCTGGATCTTTGTCATGCACTTTCTCGAACGCTTTCTCAACGAGTAATGAGATGAAATCTTGTCCTTTTTTATTCTTTCCATGGTCATTACTTCTAAAACCATCCACCGATCCAAAATTTGAGATGCTGGCAGATTCCATGCGTTCTGTAATTGGGTTAGACCTCAGCAGATCTGAGAAAATCAAATTACCCAACTTTCAATGATGTGTTTTGCTATTTTGTAAATGAAAACGCCCAACTCAATGAGAACTATAAATCCAATGTTTAATGTTTTATGGGTTCATTAGATTTTTAATATGGTATCAGAGATAGATTCTGATTTGTAATAACGAGGTTTCAATGAAATTAGAGAATTGAATCTGCATATTCTGTGCAAATCTTTAAGAATAGCAAGGTTGCAAGCGGGGTAGGGCCTGCCTTTCCACAAGGCATACAGAGGTGAACTAATGGACATTTAGTGTTCACACCCCTTAAGGAGTAGGTGATTTGGAGAGTGTCTTGGGTCACTGAGACCACTATAAGCGAAGCCAGGAGTGGGTGAACTGCAAAATATTGTTAGCTGCCGGTGATGCAAGGCACCTTGCAGACCATAGTGAGAACATGGGGACCTAATAAGCATGGAGTCAAGTTTGAGGCTTCAGCTTTGCTAGCTAAAAATAAAAGATTACTAGAGACTTTTTGAGATGTGTGCTTGAGATAATAAATGCAACAAATGAGTTTGTGCGAGGAAATTTTCAATTTAAACATGAAAGACCACAATGCAATGACCATAATAAAGACAATCAGATTATTAGTCAATCGATTGGTCACAGTTGGCTTAATCTATTTAAATAAAATCTCAATCTTTCTTATAAGCATCATTGAATTGCACAAAAACTTTGTTGTTTCTCTTGGAAGCCAGATTGATAATCTCACTGTGAGTATGGTGATTAGACTACTTCAAGAAAAAACAAGGCTTAAAGATACAATGGATTCAAGTAATGATAGTTTTTTTTTTTTCAATTTTTTTTTCTTTGGGTTAGATGCAGAGAACTAAGAATAGAAGTAAACAACTCAAAATTAGAATCTTTTAGGGAAAAGGCAGGTGTTTCTGTTGCAAAGGAATTGCTCATAATATAAACAAATGCAAAAAGAAGTTGGCTGCTGATAAAATAAAAGAATAAGCAAACGACATTGATTGCAGTGGAAGTATTTGTCATTGCATTGTTTGTGTCAACTGAGGTAGTAATACTTCAGGTTTATTAACTCCAATGTATTCAACATATTACTTCTCACATTGAATTCTTTCCTACCTATAAAAGGTTAGGTTCCCTTAGAATTTTTTTTGGGAGTGAACTAGACATGATGTCAAAGAAAAAATGGTTTTGTGCTTGTTTGCCTATTGAATGGTGTCTAGAAGACCATGCATAATATGTTGCATGTAACAAACCCTATAAATATTGTGTCATCTCATAGCAAGATTCTAGATGAAGGTTTCAAGATTGAATTCAAGAGTAAAGCATGCAACTTGACTGCTTGCTTGTGTTGACCAGAAGCTTCCATAAAAAAAGGGGAAGTGGTTACCAAACATGTTTGAGAAGGAAGTCTATATAGTTGTTATGCTCAAAATTGGATGCAATAGAAGCTAACATAGTTATGATAAAAAACCTCGACCTATGACATCGATGTCTTGGACATCTTGGCTTAGAGAGCTTGAAACAAATGCAATGCATGGACTTGTGCTTGGATTTGTTTTCAAAGATAGCGGATATTTTGGAATTTTGTCAAAGTTGCATTTATTGGAAGTAATATCAAACAAGGTTTCCACAAAAGAGTGGTAGATGTACCACAAGTTTGATGGGGCTTGTCTAGACTCCACAAAGATATATGAGGAGCTATGAGACTATATTAAATAGTACTGCCAGGTATTTTTGTTACTTTTATTAATGATTTGTTAAGAAAGATGTTTGCTTATTTCATAAAGGCAAATTTTGAAGTTCTTGAAAAGTTTAAATCTGTCGAAGCCCTTGCAAAGAGTGATAAAGTGTTGAGGACTGATAATGGTGGTGAGAAGTTTTCACAAGAATGTAGACAGTTTTATGAATAACGTGAATAACAAAACAAGCAACTACACTTTAGTGCAAAATGGAGGTCTCAAGGAAGTATCATGATTTGATTGACATGGCACGATGCATACCACAACATGCTGCATAGTGCACTTGAAGTTTTCTTTTTTGAGTTGAAGCAATTTATAAGACCATATATGCATAATGATTCTCTTACAAAGGCTGTTAAGAAGATGACATCTGAGGAATTGTGGAGTGGTCAGAAATGGCTTGTGACATACTTGAGTGTATTTGGTTGGGAAGCCTATGTTTATTTACCCAAAGAAACACAATAAAAATAAGGTTCTAGCATGTTATTGGGGTGCTATGATTGCGCAAAGAGTTATTGACTCTTGAAACCAGGAGAGTTGTAATTAGTCATGATGTAATTTTCCATGAGACTATTATACATGATAAAAAAGTGGGAGTTATTGAGACACCTGATGTAACACGTGCTCTCACATTGACCTTCTTATAAGATGCTGAAGAATATTGTAAGGAGGCACATGCAGATCACACAGCAAAGACAAGAAAAGCTGGTCACCGTCAGATGTTCAGCTTAGAAAGATTCCAATTAAATTATTAGATAATTAGATTTATGCTTTAGCAACGAGCATAGATGAGGTACCTAGTTGAAGGAGGATTTATAAAGTGACGATTGAGAGAGATGGAGATGCCCTTGATGAAAAATGTAATTTGATCATGATCAGAACACGGTAGGCCTATGGCGTGCCTGTCTCGCCGACATGGATTCATCTCTGCAGAATTAAAGTGTAATGTTTCTGCAATATGCTGACAACAGAGATCTAGCTTCTTCAATATTAATTCATCAACTGGGATGAATGAATAATTTAGGTCAGATTCAGTTTCAATGCCTTTTTTCGTTTGGGATGAATGAATATCTTTGTTCAGATTTGGTTTCAATGCCTGGTTTGTTTGTGTGCAATACCAAGATCATTGCCAACTACGAATACATTTGCACTCTGTATATCTAAAAGAGAAAACAAGCACTCAGTCAACCATACCTCTCCAATTCAAGATGTGTACTATACATATGTTCAAGCAATATACATTTATATCTTTGCATATGTGGATGGGTGTAGGTTAATACAACACAAGCATTATATATTGTAGCATTGTCGCCTTGAGATATATTCTGGATAGATCCAAGTGTGCTTCACCTCTGTTATGCCAGCAAAATAACATACTCTGCTACTTATATGTTCAAACCCAGCAGCCAGCTCTCTAATTCACAATACATCCAATTTAAAATCTGTATACAAGCAATAAGCAATGTACATCACTCCTTATTTATTTATTTTTGTCATTGTTTTCACTACAACCCTGAGACATTTAGTATAATTAAATTCACATGTTATAAGAGGATGACTGTAGGTGATTAACAAGGCACAATGCCATGCTTGTATGCGTTGATGTATGATGTTTGTGCAGACCACACAATTACTGGAGATAGTTACTCGCTCTACGTAGGGAGAGTATAGTGTAGTGATTACTTGTGGTTTAAACAGAGCTCAATCAACTGGTTTCCAACCTGCAGATGTTGAGGAGACTCCCTGGGTTGCTACTTGACATAGCTAGCAATAATCCCAGTGGTTCAATCCAACAGAAATTAATACTTTAGATATGAATCATTGATTAACCAGTGGCTAGTGAGTGACTTGGGCGCTGATTTCTAGCAGGGGAATTGGAAATTTGGTCTGGAAAAGGAAACAATGGTCAACAGTTCTGTCCCATGATCTGTCAATCTCCTTTGGCTCTTATTTTAATGGTCTGGGACAGCTAGCCATTGTGGCCATCACAGTGGCTCGAGGAATAGACTGTGGGCAGTGTTTTGGATTTCGATTGAATAGAATACACACAGTCATATGCCAAAATAAAGCAGCAAACAGGAAAACATCAACCGTGCAACCAATTTAACATAATAGACACAAAGTTTACCCTGCAGAAAACCAAAAGGAAAAAATCTGGCATTGAATGGCTATGCTCAGTCTTTAATTCTCAGCAATTGCAGAATTACAATGGTGTTTTGTTTCTCTGGAACATTACAGATTACAATCACAGGATTTTTTTATGCATTCCCTCTCTTCTCTGCCAAGGAACCCCTTCTCCATTGCTGTGCAAGACTTTATAGGCAATGCTGGCTTGCTCGGAGCAGCTGGGGGGCCAGGCATTCCCGTCTCTTCAGCCCCTAACTGCAGCGCTCTTCCTCTCTGTCTGTCTTTTGCTGGCAATGTTCAAATCAGAGTTCCTTTTTATTTGCATCTTCTTTAATTTTTAATTCTTTTATGCTTACATTGGCAATGTGGTGCTTTGGAGGCAAGTGATGGCTGGTTGGACTAGTGTGGGGCCCTTCACTCTGTCAACTGCATCCTATGCCCTTGTCATTAACTTCATAGCCACGAGCTTCGCTTTGGTAACTGAACTTCTTATTCTGCCTAGTGTTTTATTGCATTGAGCTGAGCCATGAATCATTCGACTTTTTACTGCGGATCCATTTCGGATCATCACGAGCAAGGATACTTGGACACTGGAAGCTCTTCTTCAAGTCTGAAAGAGAGTTGGATGCAAGCGGGTTTTTAAAGTTTAAGTATAAAGCTGATGGATTGGTTAAAAGGTACAACCTTGACTTGTAGCCAAAGGTAGGATGGGACCAGTTTTGTCAAAACTGACTGGTTTGACCGGTTTACAGGCCTAATTGGTCCAAATCACTGCCCTGAACAGGAAATAAGTGGTTCCGTACCGAACCGGCCTTAGATCCCTAAACCGGCTGGTTTCATATGGAACCGGCCGGTTCTGTATAGGTCTGTATGCCGTGGGACCATGATTTTGACCATTTATTAAATATTTAACATTACCATTAATTGTTTCAGGATGTTTGAGAGTGGTTCCAACCTCATCGGACTTCATATGCAAAATGTAGAATTTTAGATCCCATTTGTTACCAACTTATTTGTACCATAGTTGGATTATCTGAAGAGCCGCCATATGACAAACATGATAAGTGTTTGTGTTCCAGTGTATCAGATGATCCATCCTTTATGCCTAGCCAGTTTTGGCTAGTCAGTTTGTTGTCTGTCTTGAAATGACCATGTCCCATAGGGTTTTTGTAATAAAGTGTACTAGTAGGATTTGAGTGACTCGGTCACCCATGACTAGTTTATCAACTAAGGTATTCCAGCGAGTTTTTTACCCTGAACAATTATACTTTGTCTTCGGTTGAGATATAATTGACAAGGTTTTCTCCCACTTCCTCCAAAGCTGGAATGCCCGATTTTGAAATTCTGGCCAGGGGTGGTTATTAGAGTCCAACTGATGTATATAAGCCTACTAGACACTATGAGTCGAGTCAGTGGTAATTTCCTAGGTCTGTAGTGGTTTTTAAACGTTGTCCGGAAATTTTTTACCGGACGCATTGGACAGTTAATTATTTTATTTTTTAATAATTAATTTTTCCATAGTTTAAATGGAAAAATTCAATTTGTAATATGTCAGTCATCCGAGGTCCGTTTTCAGAGATTGAAGGCTCAAATCATAAGCCAAAAATAATTCATGACCCCTAGACTAGCTTATCCTAAGTTTCAGATGTCAATTCAGCCTCATAATTAATAATTTCTCAAAAAAGTCATTTACAGAGAAATTATTAATTAAAATATTAAAAATGAATATTTTGGAGATAATCCAAATCTCTCCAAAATAATCCAAAATGAATAAATTAAAAGGCCGAATGACATGGCACAGTGCATTAAAGATGATTCCAATCAACTCGAAGAGCTATCAGTTCACTATACAGTCACCAGAAGAGATCTACCTCAAGAGAATTCGCCCTCCTTCAATAGAAAAACGAATTGGTGATGTGTCACTTGGTAAATGGTTTGTTGGGAATGCAATAAAGTCTATGGTAGGCACCCTCCTCAAATGAAGGGCCACATCACAAGTTAACTCCAACAAATTCGAGTTAGCATTGATAGCAAAGCTCCAAGCTTCACCATGTGGCATTCACGCCCTCCTTGGTATGCTCACATCAATCCTATGGGGGAGCTCATTATTGGATGGTGGAGTTAACAAGAAGAGGAGTGGGGGCGCCTTGCCTAGGTGGAGGCCACCTCCCCACCCTCCATCAATGCAAATTTGAGTTATGTAGTGGCTCTTCACTCCAAGCTTTGATTTAATTGGATTTTGATTGGAAATCAAATTTTCTCATTGTGCCATTCGTCTCCCACAAGGCAAATTCGAATTAGGGTTTTAGTTGGCTAGTTTTTGTATATATAGAGGTGCTTTGCTCTCTCCTATTCATGGAGAATTTGTGCAAGTACACTCTGGAGAAATTTGTAACAGTGTTTAGAATTTGAATAAAGTTGAAGACTTTGGAGGTCCATGTGGGAGCTTTTTGTGTGCCATGCTTCATCTTGTTTAAGGTGATAACATTCTTAGCTATTTACTTTTGATTCTTAAGCATATGATCTTGTGATTAGAAGGCTAACAATCTAGTAGCACGATATTGTTTGATCTTTGCTTTTCTCTTAAGTGTGTGGCTTTCAGGTATTCTCCCAAGTGCAAGAGCTTTTGTTCGGTTTACACATTCATTCCACAAGTTTCTAAAGAAGGCTTCTACTTTGAAAAAATCGAGAAGCAAAGGGCTTGCTTGCCTCATCCATCAAACAAACTACTTCGAAAATTTTCCTGGTTACCTTGGTTACTACAAAGCGGATCTACTACATTCACAGGTTCAATCCTTTTTTGATTTGCTTTTCCAATTAGTGCAAATACTCTCAATTTTTCATATTTCTAGATCTTGCACTATATTTGGCTAAATAGATCAAAGTTCACACTTTGATCTATTTGTTGGGGGTTTGGATCTATCATTTTCAATCTTTAATTTTTTAAATAGATCTAAGATCCTTGTCCATTTCAAACTTGTAAATCCATTTTTGCTTTTTACTTGTATTTTAGTTTTTTTTTCATTTTTGTTTCATAAGTGCCAAGTACCTTAAATCTTTGCCCAAAATCATCTTCTTTTTTGACCAAGTTTTGACTTGAGAAGTGTCTTGGGATTTGATCCCAAGTGCCGTATTGACCTTGCGTGCTACTTCTCTTTCCCCACTGTAATACTGCGTATTTCCAGCTAGCTGGAAATTTCATGAACATTGTTTATTTTTCATGTTTTGATTGCTTGTTTGCCTTGGAAAACGTGCATTAGTTTTCTTGAAAAACGTGCAAATTTTCCATTTTTTTAGTTTGCTGGTTTTTCTGTGTTTTCCATCTTTTTTCAATTCTGGAAATTCAATTTAAAATCAATTTTTTTTCGAAAAAATTCCCAAAAAATATTTTTTCAAGTTTTTGTACTTTTTTCTCAAAAAACGTGCAAATTTAAGCTTGCTGATTTTTGCTGATTTTTTGACACTTTTCTACTATTTTCCAATTCTGGAAATTAGCCTAAAAATCAGATTTTTTTTCGAAAATTTTCAATTTTTTTTTTGGGACTTTTTTTTATCATTTTCTCGAAAAGCATGCCATTTTGTACTTGCTGATTTTTTAACTGATTTTCTGCAATTTTCTGTTATTTTCCAGATTCTGGAAATTAGCTTAAAATATTAAAAAATCTTTAATTTCCATCTCTAAAAAAGTTTCAAGTCATTTCATTGAAAACCGTGAATTTTGTGTCATAAAAGACAAGCTTTCCCTCTCATTTCCAAGGTCTGATTTTTGGTCTTGTTTTCTTGTTGTTGGCTTTAATTTATCCCATTAGGCGCTTGTCATCCATTTCACTTTCATCTCTTAAAATCATAAGTCAAGGTTTGGTCTTCTAACACTCTCACTAGCTATTGTTTAGAGCTCTTATCTACAGGTGAACAAAGAGCAAAATCAAGCAAGAAAAGAACAAACAAAGCTAGATCCAAAAGACAAGAAACCAAACCCAAGAAACCATTATCCTTTGTACAAGTCATAATAAGGCTTCAAGTTCTCTTGTTTAATCACTTGCCTCATCTTCAAGGGTTAAATTCCCTCATCTTGTAAAATATTAATGAAATAAGGCTAAGTGGGATAAGGCCTCCCATAGTTTGTGTTTCTTCCCCATTTGGGGAAGAATGTCGTGGTGTGCTCTTTAGCTTAGTTTCATTTTCAATATTTAGATTAGCTTTTTCAATTCTTGCATCTAGAACAATATTTGTTAGTGGTTTATCATTTACTTGAAGTAGCTCAATTTGATATAAACTGCTTAAAGTAGAAATCTCTTGAATCTCACCAATAGTGGATCAAGAGTGCTCTCTGTCGGAGAGTTGCTTTTATTTCATTTTTTACTTACCCCCATGCTCTCCCGAGTATGGTCTTTGACCTGAAAGAGATTCTTGGGTAGATTAGACTTTATTTCCAGTTCAGTTTTTTAAGTCCGTGCATCATAAGCCTCTTGAACATTGTCATAAGACGAAGTCAAGAGCGCTCTTTGTCGGAGAGTTTTTCCTTGTGCTCTTAATAAAAACTTCAACTTCATATTCCTCTCTTAAAATTTATTTCGTTGCTTTCCATCACCAAGTATGCTCTGCCAACCCTAAAAAGTTGGATTATTACTCAGAACGGTGATTGGATTTATTAATCTTACAAGTGATAACCATAATAAAATCTTCACCCCCATAAACCAACGAACCGACGTTGTTTCGAGAAATACTCAGGTAGTGGGGAAATTCTTACTGGTGGTGCCGGAATCACCGTTGTCAGAGTTATAGCTTGCTGGTTAAGTCCCTTGGACACCTAGCCTAGAATACTGGATGGTTTGTCAGGTCACCAAGGGGAGCCACTGAAGGTATATTTTTCCGGTTGGATTCATACCTTGCTTTTGAAGCCTTAATAATCAAGATCACTAAAACTCATAAAATCAACCAAGATAATTTGCACAACATTCTCACCAACATTATTCTGAGACTTGTATCTTCAGCATCCCCAAGCACTTCGTATATTTGACTCCATTCGGCATTGGTCTATTTGAACTTTTATGCATCACCATTAATTTGGGCCATTTGTCCATTGGAATTAGTCTAAGTTATTTATCTGTGGATATCATTTTATTGCACAAGTCTTCATTATATTGTTGGTCTGTAATCTTGTATCGCAACGTGGATTGCATTTTATCTTGTCATCTTATAAATTGTGATCTCATTAAAAAACTCCTAAACAATACCCATCCGAATCCGCAACACCTTAAAACATTTAAAAAACAAGAGCCATGGAAAACTCTTTGTTAGGGAAACCCCCCTTGGCTTCATTAGGAGTTTGCCTAAACGGAGGAGCTGGGATTCAGGTGACAGTACCTGGCTCATTGCTTGCCCCCAAGGCCACACCTTCCCCACTTCTAGTGAGGGAACAACTTTCGAAAGATTTCTGCTGCTGGTGTGCATCTCAGCAGACAACACCATTCAAAATTCAAAAGACTTAACTGTTTTCAGGATTTCAGGATTGCAACGTTTCCATTGGATTCCATCATGTATGAGGGAATAGGATTGGCATTTAATCAAGAGCATCAACCCCTCTATGTATGTCAATGTTGGTGGTGTTGATTGTTGAACTCCTCTGTCAATTTACATTGAACAAGTACTTTTTTTAAGCTTTAATAATCTGTCATCTACTTGCCGAATCATCCTAAGTGATTCATTAATTCTAGTGCTTTTCCACAATGTGCAGCTTTTGATTTATGGCATCTGTAGCTCTTCAACTTGATCATAGTTGAGTCGCGAGTGGAGCTGCATAGCATTGCAGGAGTTGAATATTGCATATATCCATAGGCCTTTGGAAGTAGGCATATATATTCTACCTTGCCAATTTCTGTTTGACAACCATAGAGTCTATCCATAATGTGTGCATGCACTGTAACGATTTCTTCAAGCTTGACTAGTTCTTTTCCCTAGCTTGCTTACAGTAATCCACAACTTGAAGACTGCATTTCTGTGTTACCATCTCTTGTCAACAGTCTTTGAGAGTGGAGAGTAAACCAGTATGTTTCTAATGTGTACTGTTGCATAAGTTTGGGTAGATTAGAAGAGAAGTGTGCTCCTGTTGGAAACTTATATTTTATTTCAATTTGTAAGTTATGCTATTTATCATGGAAGTTGTCAGTTGTGTACTTAGATGTACAACATGAATCATATCATTCCATAAATCTCTTTTCTTTGAGACTACCATTATTATGCTTTAACTGCCCGAAAGTTTTGTTTATTTGGTTCCTGCCTGTATTAGTTAATATGTTGTCATACATCGAAAGTAATTGTATGCGCCCCTGCCATCATCCAAGATAAGGTGGGCATTGGATACTTTTTAACTGACTGGGGGTAGTGCTATTCCTTATGTACAGAGTAACATTAGATGACTTAGTAATTTGGATATGCTTCAGACATAGATTTTCTGTGTTGTAAGTTCTGGTATTAAAACTATGTAATCGGCCTTGCTGTATGTATTGATGTTTCAAAATTTGTAGATGATTGTCATTGTTTGTGTACAGTTTGTTTCTGCTTTCATATTGGTGTTATCTTTATCAAGTTCCTAATGCATTTATTCCATTTTTTACTTGATGTCAGGGTATTGGCCTCTTCACAGGTTTCACACGGCTCTCTAAAGGTCTTGCGGCAGTACTTGTGATTGGATATGCTATTACACAGCTTTTCCCATCAACAATTGAATATTTAGCTCTAGTTCCTGGAAAGTATGGCTCTATTCTTATCCTCATTCTCAATGGACTCTCCTAATCACATATTCCTTGCAGATCACTTTATTATGTGGGTTGATGCTTGACCAAGTACTAGACATGAGGAAATATCCCATTGCCATTATGATGACATGCATACATATAATTGCCTGCCTGAAGCTGCAGAGATTTTTTTCCATAGTTCCTAAGGCTTGGCCTAATTAGGTTCCTTTGGAAGGAAATGCCTAGATTTCTGTTTCACAATAGTTGCTGAATAAAGATACGAAATTCTAATACAATAGTATAGGTAAACCAATTGAAATTCCAATAACATTACATTAGGACGTGTACCATCCAGTTCATTGAACCAGTCAGTCGGTTTATAGAGATTAGCTAGTTATCTCTAAACTTTAAGTGTGTACATTAGATGTTTGATCAAATAAGAAGTGCCTAGTAAAATCAAAATGCCATCGAATCTTAATGCTCAGGCTTTAAATGATTTTTTACAGAACATGGCCAATAATACTTTTATATAAATACTTCTATGTAAACCATGCAAAATATTGACCAAATAAGAAGTGCCAATTTTAGTAAAATGCCATAGAATGTTTATGCTCAGGTTTTAAATGAATTTGTTCACAGCATGGCCGATACCTCTAAAGTTTTTTAAATACTTACATGCAGATCTTGCAGATTATTTTTCAAAATTATTATCTTATTATCTAGAAGCTACAGAAAAAAGCTGCTTTGATCATCCTTTATCTTATATGTTGGACTTCTTTTACTAAAATATTCAGGAATTTGGTTTCCCCTATGATGTTTTAGGATTCTGGCAACTCTGAGGTTGTTTGTACCTTGTGAAATATGGAAATTTTGATAAGTATCTGCCTTAGAACATTTTTCCAAATTGGTGTCTCTCAGACATTGCAGAAGTAACTTAATTCTTAGTAGTCAAGGCCCAGATCTGGCTCCTAATTTTAGAGGTTGCTAGGCCCAATCTTGTTAGGGTTATTTTTGTGGAAAGTGTTAATATGAATCTATGTTGCATTAGAACATCTCAGGGTTTGTTGCTTGACTGTTGTCAATACTCTACCAAGGTCCAAAACATGTCGTTGCATTTCTTAGGTCAGCTGGAAATGCAAAGCTGGTTGATTTGATTGCTGATAGCGTTTGTTGTTCTATTGTTTTAGGTTTCATTCTTTGTGAATTGCAACAAAGTTACAAGAAACTAAAATAGAAATGCCATGTGAAATGCATTGATTGCTTTATACATTAGCCTTTAGAGGTTGAAGATTGAGATGGAGAGTTTTATGAAACCTTTCTTTTCAAGTTCGAGTTTGTAGTATCATTTAGTTAATAATTATTTATTGGATTTGTCGTCTTCTTTTTCTGATTTTAAGATTTTATTATGCCATATGAAGTGGAAGCTGACCAAGGTTTGCATAGGTGTGGGGATATGTGTTCGGTAATTCAGATAACAAACACTATTATATTATTTTCTGTGCATTTTTATCTTTCTGCTTAAAACTTAACTTATCCTCAAAGAAAGAGGTGAAAACAACATAAAGTGCCTTCTGAAGAAGTGAAATCAGCAATAAAAGAGATTCAGTCTTCACAGAGAGGTCAACCATTCTGTTGATGCTACTCTTGCACATGTTACTACAATAGAAGATGACTGTCTGCCATAAGAGGAGAATTTTGGTCTGCAGTTTCCACTAATAACAGCCATATTTATCTTGAAGAAGATGCATGAAATGATGGGGAAATTGGTGGCCTGCATGTTTATATAGCCACAGGTCCTTGGTAATGTCAGGCCTAGTATGATACAAGGGCAGCCTACATTAATTGCAGGCAGGCCAACTTGTCTTATATGTAAGCTGTCGGGGTTCAATGATCTCACTGGAGAATCTTTTATTCGGAAGGCCATAACTTCTCAAACATGACACAAAATTCAGCACTATTTGTTTCCTTGAAGTGTACAAAGATAGCCAGTTCTTTTGAGTGGCAATAGACCATACTTTGGATCAGTATTGTGCAAGTTATAAGCGTTCAAATTTAATGTTAAGATTCAAGAATCAATCTTTGTTTCAATATATACGAATTAGCGTACACATCTTTCTTCCTTCTTCTGAAATTAGGCCTTTATTTAGTATTTGCCTAATTTTAGTATTGCACAAACCAGTTTTCAGTGATTTGTGATCCTTTAGCTGTGGATGTGGCAAGAAGGGTTCAAGACCTTATTTGTAAAGTACTATTGTTTTAGAATTTTACTGTCTTTTCTTACTTACCTTCCTTTCTTCTGCACTTACTTGTATTTATGTTATCCAATAATTATATATGACACTATTTTCTGAGAATCATGAACTACATAAGAATCCAAGATTGCAACAATATCACTTAAAAGTTAATTACAATGATAATATTGGAAATGGGATAACCTAACATCTTGAGAGTTTTTATCTTCAATCTTCAACTGATACTCCATGCTTCTTTGTCATGCATAGCATGTTTTAGGGATCAGGCATTTCCTTCCTCCTGCAGTTTACCTCTTCTTGCATTTTACATCAGCTATGGAACCGAATAGATGATGCATTTCATAATACCTTTCATTTTATTATTATACATATATTTTTTGTAGGGGTGGTACATTGGGAATAAAATCGAAAAAACATTCTAATGTTTGATGGTATATTATCTTTTATTTACCATTTAGTACTATCTTCTGACCTCCATGCTGGTTTTGCAGGACCATCCCTTTTGCATGGAATCTCATAACTGCAGGCTATTTAGAACAATCACTTTTTGGGGTAATTTTTATCACTTTACCTCCTGAACAAGGCAGTTGGATTTTCTGTTCCATGTCTTATTTCTTTAACTGCCGGATACAGCAATTTCAAACCATTACAATGTTAAAGCTTATCCTCGGAGGATCTCAGTTTACTTATTTAAGAGCTGTCTGGATAAAGATTGCTTGCATCTTGATTGTAAAGTGTTTATCAGATATCTAATATTTTCCTGGAAGCAATGTACTACTAGGCTTTTAATGTCCAAAGTATGATTTTGTGGTTATCACTCCCTGTACTGTAATCTCCAGAAATTTTTGCTAGGAATTTAGGGTTGAAAGATTGCAGTGCTCTTATTAAGATGATATATAATCACTTCCCTGTGTTAACATGTAACACTGACTGGAATTCTAAACATTAGTGAAGCAAATTATGCTACTTTTGGCTTGCTCATTCTTTACATTGCTTCATAAAATGTTCAGAATTTGGTCAAATTATCAAAAGCAAAATCTGCAAGATTATTTCTGCAGGAAGCTCAGTGCAGTTTGATGCATTTTGACTTCAATATACCTGCTATAAATGGGAGAATTTCAAGTTCTATATACATCTAAAGTATTTATGAGACCATCAGAAAAATGGAAGTAGCAGAATTTAAAATCTAAGGTTATGCTTATTTTCTCCTTCTAACTATGCACCTTCTCAGGGATAGATTCCTCCTCATCAAAACAAGTCAGAGCCCAAAGATGGAACACAATTCCTAGTACCTTGGCCATAGGTACCTTGTTGCAGAGCTTCATTCCAGCCCGACCTTGTTCTAGAGTTGTAATGTACGAGTTTCAAGGATTATTCAAAGATTAATATTCCAGGGTGACAGCACATGTTGTGCTATTTTTAGGAATTTTCCAGTTTATGCTCTGATATCTATTTTTAGCAGGCTTTCCCCATGCATTGGATTTACATTCAGATTTTGGTGGATGCATGGACGGATGGGGACAGTCAGATGGGCACTTTCATCTTCTTGATTCTGCTATTTATAGTAGTTTTTATTTTTAGAAACTTGATCTTTTTGAGCAGCAGATGACATTTTTGGAGACCCTGTATTGCATTCTTCTAATGGGTTCTTTCAGATCTTGAAGATTCACAATCTTGGAAATTTTCACATTTTCCAAGATTCATTGGAAAATGCATTGGATTCACATTTTTAGAAATTTTATCTTTCATGAAATATGAAAGTGGATTTGGATACCAATTGGAGAGATAAACACAAGGTTCCGTTTTTATGAAATTCTGACTTGTTTTTGGTCTTGGTCAAAGCTGGTCAAACTTGATCTCTAAAAATATTAATTTTTAGTTTTCCGATATGATCACATTTCAGGGACCCAATATCGAGTACAGTTTAGGGGTAAGCTTTGGTGGCAATAAGAGAATATTGATTTTTGGTCTATTTTTACTTTTTAGCAGTGAGATTTTTAGGGATTTAGTGCTATTTTTGGAGACCTAGTGTTTCATATAGCATGTGGGTCAAATTTCAGTCCATCTGAGAAGTTTGGTTTTTGGTCAAATTTATGGGATTTGGATAATTTTGGAGCATTCTAGGAGGCTTTGGGTGGGCCCCACTTGTTGATGAATTGGTTGGAGATGAGTTGGCATGCACTTTCAATTTTGGTTCTTTCACTTTTCCGAGGATAATTCATAATTCACACCATATATTGAAGGGGGTTATTTGGACCAGATACACATGCTATTTATGGTTTAGGAGTGGATCACATGGGTTGAGAAGGATTTGTGGGGACTAAAGGAAATATCAAATAAGCTAACATCTAGACGATTTGCACCCAGATTCCCGTGGTTTTTTCGACCAAAATCTGGCGGAAATTGCTGAAATGGTAGTTTTGGGTTGGATCACATGGGTTGAGAAGGATTTGTGGGGACTAAAGGAAATAAGCTAACATCTAGACGATTTGCACCCAGATTCTGGTGGTTTTTTCGACCAAAATCTGGTGGAAATTGCTGAAATGGTAGTTTTGGGTTGCTGGAATTACATAATCGGGGTGCCCTAGGGGTAATCGAGGTCCCTGAATCCTTTCCTGAAGTCAAATTTGCAATTCCAACAACCCAAAATGCAATTTCAGTGATTTCCCCATCGCCGGATTCTGGCCAAAACCGCCGGAGAAGGTGCAAATTGTCTAGAGTTTTGCTCACTCCGGACTAAAGTGCTATTTGGTCCTATGGTTGGAGACTAAAGTGCAACTTTGTCCTTTAGTTATTTTTGAAACAAGGCGCCTTTAAGGAGACTTTTTTTGGTTTGAGGATGTCCTTGGTGGACTTCCTGCTTTACACATGTTATTATCATACTGAATTTATGGACATGGAGGAGCTTTTCTTGGTGGAGTTTCCCTAATTAAAGATGCTATTTTTCAGTAAAGACTAAAGTGCATGCATTAAGGTGGGTTCTCAACCATTTCCACAACCTTCAGGAGAGATGCACACCCTTAAATCCAGTAAGGGCACTTTAGCCTTTCTCAAAATGGGCTGTTTACTTTGTTGGACCTATTAATCCAATTGCTTGCCATTCTAAAGGGTGCATGGCTGGAGGAGTTTTAACTTGAGCAAAAGTGGTTCAATTATAGTATGATACCCTTTTCCAGTTCATACACGACTGTTGGGGTTAGATGGGGCATGACGACCTCCCCCTCCGCGGTCTGGCCTTCAAAACGGACCGATATGCTCATTTTTAGCTATTTTAATCATGTGTGGGTAAATTTTGGGGAAAATGCCCCAAATTACCCACAAATTTGATTATTTTATATTATTATTGTTTTAATTTTAAGTTGACATTTTATAATTTCAAATTGACATTTTAAAAGGCATGTCAGCCTGGATATTTTTTATTTTTGTAAAGTGAGTGTGAGAAAAGTATAAATACACTTCTCCGCACTTCATTTTAACACAACAACTTATGGGATAAAACACTATGTTACTTTTTTACCCTTCTTAGGGCTCTTGGATTGATGCGCAACTCTTGAGAAGGATGTATTTTTTGGTTTGAAGGCAATCTCTGGAAGTTTCTTTGGTTCTTGCTCTTTGCTAAGGTGATGCTAGAGTTGTTTGCTTATCACATGCACAATGAGGTATCTAAGTTCTTCTCTTGTTTTCTCTTTGTTATTAAATGTTAAATGATGATGCTTGTCCTTGGTTGAATGGTAGTCATTAATGCTGCATTTTGTCTAAGCTAGGTCATTTTCAGCCTTTAGTCACCGTAGCATTGTAAAGGACCTCCTCTAGAAGGAGTCCTTTGAAGCTTGAGCTTTAAGTCTCCAAGTTTTGTCCTAACTAGGCCTCCTTTAACCAACTTTTGTGGTTTTTGAAGAAGACCCTAGTTTGCCAAACTTTGCAAGTACCTTTCTCAAAAGGAAGGCCATCTTCCTTGATGCCCTAGGGTTAGGGTAAAACCTTAAAACTATAAGTTTGTCCATTTTCTCTACATCAAACCCTAGTTTGTATTTTTGTAAATATTATTGCTAGGTTAAACTTGTATTTTCATGTGTAAATTTGCATTTTCATGGTAGAATTAGGGTTATAATTAGGTCTGCAATTTTATGACAAAAACCCTAAAAATTAAAAAAAATATTTTTTTTGTAATTTTTGTCCTCCCTAAATTTCGGCCCTTCTTCCTATAAATTCGGCCTGCCTTTCTTGTCCCTAAAAACCTTAGGGCGAAATTCGAGGAGCCCTAAAAAAATCCAAAATTATCAAAAAATCCCGAAAAACTCTAATTTTACACGTGTAAATATTATTTTTGGGTTAAATTTGTGTTTATTTTTAATTAGGTCTGATTTTATCTTTTTGTATATGATTTTCATAAAAATAAAATTCTAAAACCCTAAAATAAAACTAACCTAAAACCCTAGTCTCAGCCTTTTGTTTGCCCTAGCGGCCTCCCTTTTCCCTTTCTCCTTTTCTTCTCTCCTTCCACTTCCTCTTTCTTTCCTTCCTTCACTCTTCCACTTCCCCTTATCCCTTACGTCTTCCTTAACCCTCCTTCAGGTTATGTATTAGGTCTGTAATAAATTACAGACCTATCATCTTGACTGTTCCTAGCCTCCTTTCACCTGCAAAACACAAAATAAACGAAGGGGGTGGTTAAATGTTATATTTTGATAACTTTTGCGAGGCTGCCTCATGACCAAGGAAGTCTGAAATCTCCTGACAGAGGTCTGAAAAGTAGTATTACAGCCTGGTATATGGTAGCTATTTGATGACCTGGTTGCTCAGAATTTGGCTTACTCTCCTTTACAAATTTCGTGGCCATAAACTAAGATCAAAGGAAAGATATCCTTATTGCTGATATGCATTTCTGATTTGTTACTATTCTGCAACATACTTCTACTTCTTAGATGTGGTTGGGAGGTATTAATAAAGTTTGAAGGTGTTAGTAGTTGTCTTTCATTCATGGTTACACTTGTTATTATAACTATATTTCTGCTATGTCCATAACTTAGAGTTGATACCTCTGCTGCAAATACCACTTGATAAGGAAGTCTGAAATTGCATTAAACACAGTTCTGGAGATCATACTTATTGCATACCTATTGATAAAATAGAAGTGTTGTGCTATTTTGATGAAGGCCAAACCATAGTGGTTATACCCCTTCTTGTTGCATGACTGAGGCATCAACCTATTGATTTTACATACTGCTGCTAGCCTTGTCATACTGTACCGACTGTGAGGTTTCATTATATCAGCTCTTATTGGTTTATTATATGCAATTGTTGATGCAACCACATTGAATAATATATGGTACATGTTGGTGTTTTGGGTAAATGGTCTTTTACATGCTTGAATGTCTTCAAATGCTACATATCATTTGTTTAGCATATCTTGAATGTCAATGGTAGTTGAAGTCATAAAACATACAATAACATTATTGAAAGATCTATGTTTTCATGCTTATTGAAGGATCTCTGCATATGCTAACATACAATTGATTGCTTACACAAATACATTGGATATCTACATCTTATCTAGCATCTACAGACATTTTCCATGAATAGCATGCCTTCTTTATTCGTTTAAGATCATCATCTAAGGCACTGGTCACTAATATTGTTGTCAAAGAAGACATACTTTTTCTTGTGCTAAGGTGTTCCGCAGACCACATAAGGGCTCTTCCCCTTGGAGGTGCCGACTCTCCTAAGAAGTTAGTGAATTGGCTGAGGTGACAGTGGCCACTTCTCTCATATTTGGCATCGGAGGCTAGCCCTGCTAGTTCATCTGGTAACACACTAGCTCAAAGTGCAGAGGGATTGTGCAAGGTGACATTGGCACCTTCCCTAGTTACTTTTTAATGCTTCTGGTTTCAAGTGATATTCTCTTCTAGAGTCCATATTTGGAACCGGACAATTTTGAGTGTTAATAGGGTGGATGTAGCCATTCCCTCTGTCCAGTTTTAGTTATTGTCTGCTCGAATTTTTACTTGAAATGCCAGTCCTATTTGTAGCACTTTTCTTACTTTGTCTATTCCTTTGCAATATACGATCATGAAACCTTTCCATTACATTACCAGTTTCAGATTTACATCTTTAAGTCCATGATTAATATCAAAATTTCAAACCATTTATCCATGACTTGAATGGATTGATGCTGATTTTCCCTCTTCGCCCTGCTGGCCTTGTTGCATTTGTATATTCCATATTCTGCTGCTTTTTGCTATTATAGGTAGTTATGCAGACCATTTCCTGCCTGCTGAAACCCAAAATAGGTAACCGTAGTCTATGATCTTGATATTTAGTATACTAAAACTTTTGGCTGTGATTATTGCTTTGCTCTATTCATCATTATGTATCCAATCTTTATCAGTGCTGTGAGGGGTCTGCTTTACATTTTCACTTCCTTCCCCTTTATTATTGGCTGTCCTTGTTTGGACCTTTTGTGAGTTCGAGCCCATACTTTTTTTTCAACTTGCTTTATATAGCTTTCAAGTTTTCTTCTACTTGTTTGGATAACTGATCCATCTTCTCCATTAAGCTTTTTAGCCTCACCTCTACCTTCTTCTGTTCCTCCTTTTGATCTCCTCTGCCCAACAGTTCCTTTGCCAAGCTTACAGTCCATTCTGTATGTTTCTCCTGAGCCTCCCCATATTTTCCCATTAAAATACTGCATTGACCTGCAGTTGTGTCTTGAAATGGAAATCCATATCCATTGCAGCCTTGTAAAGGCTTCTCCTTCCTCTATTTTGTTTTGGGTCTTTTGGAGATGATCCTCTGAGCAGGTAGGTTTTGGGGATTCCCTTTTTCCCTGTATCTGGCATCCTCCTTTGCCCACTCCTCTAGGATACTATATGAGTTCAATCCCTTGCAAGAGGAAGTTCACCTCTTTAGGAACATCATTGCAGTTAAAGGGGTAGTAATAGTTCAATCTATTGCAGAGTTGTTTTTAGCATTGGAGGTGGTTGAGTAAGTGCCGAAGGACATTCATTGTAGGGGGAACAACTTGATAATCTTTTATATATTCATTTGCTGAATACTTTACTTAGTTTAGTATTTGTAATGTTACATTATTTTACAAGACAAATGATATGGTAGGGTTGATGGTCTCTAAAAATAGGAATATATAGAACTGAATATTTGGATTAAACAAGATCCGAAAGGAGAGCACTTGAAAGGAAATGACACATTATGTTCAGATAGATCATGTTTCGGTGTCAATTGGGTCTAGCTTGGGTGGTCAAGAGAAGTTGTTGTCCTCCCTACCCAAGTGCAAATCCAACTTGTGACATGTTTTCCCCTTGTGGGTTGTTTGGGGTTGGCTAAGTACCAACAATCTCACTCTCGCTTAAGAACTCGAGGGTGGGAAAAGATGTCTCCAAGCATTTAGTTAATTGGGCCTGTTATCACACAAACTCTAGCTGTTGATGATGAATGTCCCAACAGGGATGGTAGAGGGTGAGCAGCTAGGAAGGTGTAATCAGCAATGGCCAAGTCCTCTGTTCAGGGAACGGAAGTCACATTGGACAAGGCTATTGTCACTTCAGACGAGGCACGTAGCCAAGTCAGGGGGGAGACCCCGCTCAACCGGTGATGGTTGAGAGACAAAATACACCCAAATCCCAGGAAAGATAAAGAGATAGAAGTAGAGATTTAGTGCAGATAAACTCCTAAGTCTAGTTTCAGCCAACCGATGGACACAAATGGTAGAATGAGAGTGATGCAATAGGTGACCAGCAATCAAATGTAATTAAATAACGAGATTAGATTAGTGATCTAATGGCTGAAAATAGTCTAAGGATGCAAATGAAGTGGAAGTGAAATGGTGAAGTAAGCTGCCTAGGAAAGGGGTTTAAACAATGGATTAACAAACCTAGGGCAGCGAATAATTGAGATTTAAGCACACTTCCAACACACAGTAGCTTGATTTCTTAAGGTAAGATGGCAATTTAAAACCAAATCTAAACTTCCCAGAACCCCAAAGTGACTAGGGCGTTTTTGGCAAAAAGACCAGTGCTAGTTCTATGGGTAGATGGAGTCAAAAAGCTATGAAACTTTGGATTTAGGCGTTTAAGAACAAATCATAAGCGGGTTTGGAAAGAAATTAAAGTTTTTACGGTCAAATTTTTAGTTTTTAATTTTCTCTTGGTTTTACATGTAATTTCAGTTCAACAAACACATTAGAAATCTAAGTAGAGAATTGAACATGAGAGGAATACCTGAAACAATGATGAATGGCTGAATATTGTGTGAAGACCACTTGCCGAATCCAAATGATGGGCAACCAACGCTTTCCCTAAGCGTTTGAGCCAGCCAAAAGACCAAGTGCGCCCTTGCTACCTGCCACAAAAAATGGAAAGTCAGAGATCTGCAACAAATAGAAGTTTACACAGCAAAATGAAAGACAAATGATTGAGAAATTGAATGATAAACAACAAATTCAACTCCCTCTTTAAATCCTTGAAGAAACACCCAAGGGTGGAGCTCCCACTCCAAGAAATGCGCCCTTCCTCAAGTGGCCTTCCAATCTGCAATTCGTTTCCGCTGTTGATGGTGGATAAATGCACTAGAAAACTCATCAATACATCAGCAAATGGACATCACTCACCACAATACTCATCCAAGCAAAGAATGTCTCAAGAACTCTCAATAATCTCTTCTCTATTTCAGTCCAAGTGTTTACAAAAATGCCCAAGAGACTCTCAAATGAGTGAGCTCATTCTCTTATAGAGATGGCTCAAAACCTAACTCCATTCCCCCCAAAACCAATGGCTGGGATTGACTTTCCCAAACACCAAATTGAGGGTGGAGATGAGCTCATGAAGGGGGGTGCGAATTGCCCATCTATAGCGCACATGTGGAGAGAGAGGGGCCCATTGTGGGGCCATAAAACAAGTGTTAGAGAGTGTCTATATGATGTTTTATCCCTCTAACACATACACCCAAGGTCCCACATCGAATACATTATAAGCATGAAAATTCACTAAGTGGAAAAAACGCCCCCATGGGCAAATTCGCCCCCTATTGTGAGTTGGGCTAGTGAGGGCCCCACAATACAAAATACAATGTCCAAATATTACCAAAATTACCTTATAAGCCACCCTTATATTAGCCAGCCTTTGATTTTGCCATTTGCCATAGTTGCCTTTGCCAAATTTTGATTTTTCCTTTAATTAACTGCTGGTTTTTATTGCTGAAGGTGTAAATTGGGCTTTTGACCCACTTATAGTGCCCGGATTGTCAAACTGTCTGTTGCAATGCGATCGTGGACCCCAAAAATAATAGACATGGTCACTTGAACGACCACGATCCATCACTTAGGCACTGTTTGCCCAAAATCCATGATTTTGAATTAAAACAGGTCAATAATGACCCATAATAATTAAAAATCTCATTGCTGTCTCAACTTTTTTTAAATTTTGATGCTTGGAGGCTCATATGGGACCCTAGAAGATAATAATTGACCAAAATCAAAATCTTGATCGCAACATTTTTTTGGGCCCATTTTTGGCCTAGTCAACCTGGTTTGAGTAAGTCAAATCTGGTCAAAATGGTTTTGGCGGAATACCTGTATGCAATATGAAGCGATAGGCTTCCTTATACATGTTAGTATACTACTAAACAATATGATGCCAATACGGTGATAAAAAATACATAATATTTCAAAAATACGAGGCCCCTGGTGAGGTGGGCCCACCACATCCAAAAGACTCAAACTGCTATGCACAACCTATAGACTTTGGGTGATGTGGAAAAACAAGGTGAAGGGTAAAGGAAGACAAGGACCGAGATAGTGCGACCTTTTGGATAAATCGGGAAAGTGGGGCCCACTGAGGTAAGCATACCATGATAGTACATAGGGAAGCGCGGTGCCTCACAAATGGGTATAGTGTAGGGAGACCGCCACTGGTCATCTAACAAATACCTCACAACTCACATCTGTGCCTTAAGAAGATTCCGTGAGGATCTTTTCTAGAGCCGCCAAACTGGGTGTCCGGCAAACCGTAACTTGAGACTCTAGGGGACAATCTTGAGCTTGTCCCTTGCTCCCTCTCACCTCCTTGCCCCGCAGGACTAGGTGAGGAAATAACCAATACAATGTTGATATATATGGCTGACCTGTGTCCATGTGTGTTCAAAAACACATTGCATGAACCTTTACAATGACTTTCACTAAGCCTTTTTGGGTTGCTTTACATTTCTTCATTTCTTTTTACATTAAGGCCCTTTTGGGCGACATACATATCTCAATAGATATAATCAAGGTGCTCATACTGCAAAGTAATGGGGGTTAGTGTACATGCTTCGATGACCAATGGGGAACACCCAGTGGGGCTACACAATCCTATACTGCATTGCAACTTCGGGGGCAACTGACAGGAGCAAATCCCAGGTTTGAGAGTGCATCTCACACACTAAAGAGTCGAGGCACAAAAGACAGGGAATCATGGCATACTCAGAGGTTAGTGGGGAAGGCGATCCTCAAGGTCACAAATCAAACTCCAAGTCGGGAAAGACCAAAATGAATTAGTCGGATGGGTGGAGAAAGTGAAGGTGGATCCAAAGTCAGCTGCCAAGGGGGACTAAGTGACCAAGTCTATACCAATAGTGGGGATATGATCCAGTGTGCATAGACAGGAGCCTACTGGAAGGGTTAGACTGACATCACCGAGGGCCAAACACATCATAATGACAACTAGATCACCACATCAACATCATATGTAAAGTCAGTGTACTATCATATATAAACAAGTCTAATCAACAACATGAGCAATAGAACATCAATTGCTATACCTGCCACACCATATACCTGCTGCTGAAGCTGACTCTGAAACTGGATCTCTACTGAATCCGGGCAACAAGTGGCAAACCAGCAATACTCTGTACTCTCAGTAAAAAATATGGCTAGGCAACTGTCTCAATGGACTTATGCAAAGCCTGGCAAGGAAGGGTGCCCCTGTAGGCAATGATGTATACATGTCTGGACTCAAATAAATCATCTGTCCCCACTGATATCTCTGCTCGGGGCAATCTGAACAAAATGCATGCCCCCTCTGGAGGCATCCGATGCCATCTAATGTCTCTTGGATGCAAAGTTTGGAATGCTGTTGAAAAGGGTTATAAAATACCAGACAGTCCACCTACAGATAAAGATGAACAAGATAAATATGAAGCCAATGCAAAAGCATTGAATGCAATTTTGAATGGATTGTCAAATTCAGTGTTTGTCAAAGTCATGCAATGTAAGACAACCAAAAATGCTTGAGACAAATTAAAAAATGCGTATGACGGAGCTACCAAAGTAAAAAAATCCAAAATCCAAACATTCAAAGGACAATTCGAAAGTTTAAAAATGAAAGAGGAGGAAAACATTGCAGAGTATCTTCTAAGAGTAGATGAAATTGTCAATTCTATCAGAGGTCCGAGAGGAGAAATATATGAGAAAGAAGTTGTTGAAAAGGTACTAAGAACACTACCAATGAAGTATGACTCAAAAGTGTCTACTGTAGAAGATCGAGATGATCTTGACTTTCTAACAGTGGATGATTTACATGGAATCTTCACTATCTATGAGATGAGAACATAACAGAATAAACCATCAAGAAAAGAGGCAACATTTAAAGCCACGAAAGAGTCAAAGAAATCTGAAGCATTACCCAAAAACCACTCTGAGAACTCAGATGATGAAGAAGCTCTTTTCATCAGGAAACTTGAGAAAGGTACTGGCAAGTACAAAGGAAAGCTCTACCCTTGAAGAGCTTTAACTGTGGAAGAATTGGGCATTTTGCCTCAAAATGTCCATATCCCAAACAAGATGATAGTGATGATAGAGAAACCTCTAAGAATGTTAAGAAGAACACTGCAGCAAACAAGAAGAAGTTTAATGGGAAGAAGAAGATCTTTTACACTATGAAAGATAGTGAAGATGATGAAGAAGAAGATGAGGAAACAAAAATTCTATTCATGGGAATAGAAACTCAAGCTCCAGATGATGAATCAGATATGGAAGGAGAGGTGGAACTAAAGGCCGAACTCATAAGTGCTCTTGAAGAACTGAGAAAAAGTAAAAGGAAGATTAAATATTTAAGAACACAACTAGCTGATTATGAAGAAGGACAAAAGACAAGAGATAAGGAGTCAAGCCAAATCATTGTAGATCTAAAGATCTAGCTCCAAGAGGCTAAGAAGATTGAAGAGAACCTAGAATTGTAGCTCAAAGAAAGAATGGAAGAATCCGAAAGACTTGAAGCAGAAATTATTCAGCTTAAAAGGAAACTTTATGAGAAATCTATTAAAAAAAAATTTGAGAAGAGCTCGAAGACTCTAGATGACATCCTAAGTGCCCAAAGACTATCAAGTGAAAAAAATCGGTTAGGATATAACAAAAAGAGTTATGCTGCTGCACTTATGAATCCAAACAAAACAGGGGATAGTCAGAAATCTAATCCTCGCGAGACAAATATGGTGCCTAGAGGATCAATGACAAGCAGGTATCAACATATCTTTTTGGGTCACTGCTACTCATGTAATAATTTTGGACATAAAGCCTTGAATTGCAAAGCATATGGAAAGGTTCATTTTCATAAGAAGAATACATCTAACAATTATCCAAAAGAAAGAAGAGGAAACCATAACTCCTTTGCACCTCTACAAAGCTATGATATAGAATGTTACAAATGCAATAACCATGGACATATAGCTAGAGAATGCAAACTGATGACTCCTACAGAAAAGAATACTGCAAAAAGGTTTCAAGACAAAGAGCAGAGAAAGGTCTGGAAGAAAAAGGAAATAGTAGAGAGGACAGAATCCATGATAGCTCTATGTGCAACAGAAAAACAAAATATATGGCATGTTGATAGTGGATGTTCAAAACACATGACAAGAGATCCAAACAAGTTCATAAGCCTAAGAAGAGATCAAAAGGGAAAAGTCACTTTTGGAGACTGTTATCCACTAATTTGCACTTAGTGGATTCCGAGTGAACCATTGAAGCTGTGAACATGTTCAATGTTCGTCATCAGTCTTCCGAGATCTATCGGGCCAAAAATTTTGGCCCTTTGTAATTTTTGCATGTTCAGACCCCTGCGGGGGAATTGTAATAAGTTGGTCTAGCATGAGTTCTTTTGTAAAGAAGTTTGGTCTACCTTAGGTTTACTATCATAGGGATACTCTAGAGTGTTTTTTCTTTAGGAATTATGCACTACTCGTAAGTGGTGTATAATCCCTGAGTTTTTCACTCACAGCTCCAAAGCTGGAGTATTCACATGATGGTCGAACTTAGGGAGATTATTAAAGCTTATGTGTATGTATTTTTTAAACATGCTAGCCATCAATAATGAGTCATATGGACATGCACTAGGTCCCCTAGGATTTTTGAGTCATTCTGAGAAAATTATTTTTTCTTAGTTTATGAGATTTTTTAATAATTTAATTAAAAAAATAAAAAAAGTGATAAAAGATGGGTTAGGAGGTGAAATTTTTCATGGGGGTGCTTGTTTTCTAACCCAGAGCACCCATAAAACCCCTAAACCCACTTTTCCTAAGTTTTGAGTGAATAGTATTCACTTAAATAAATTTCTCTCCAAAATATTAAAAATGAATTATTTAATTCAAGAATAATGGATTTGGAGAAAATTCAAACTCCTAAATGAGTGGATTTTTGTCTGGGAGTTGGCTGGGTTGACTTGGCAAAAGCATTTAAGAGATATACCAACCAAATTTGAGAGATCCCATGCATTGATTGAAGAGCCAAGACGTGGCCTCCCTTGGGATTTGCACCCTCCCTCATGAGGGAGACGTTTTCTTGACGTGGCACTTGGGGAATGGAAGGGAGGAGCTTCCAAAGCTCATGAGGTAGGCGCCTACCATAGGTGGCTCCCACCTCACCTCCCTATCCCTCAATCACCTCCTTTCAAGGGATCAAGCCTCACACTTGGCCTCTTTCAAACCCTAATTCACCCTCCTTATTGAATTCGAATTCTCTTTTGGAGAGGCTATAAAGGCAACGCTATTGCTCCATCTTTCACAGTAGTGTGGATGCATAGAACCTCTGCCAATTTGTAATTGTTGATCATTGAATATATTGTTGAAGACTTTGGAGGTCCATCTTGTGCAAGTGTATTGAGATTATTAAGGTGATATTGTGTTTATTTGATTTCATACTTTCATGCCTTAATAGATATAGCATATTGATATTGATTAAACATTTACAGTTGTCAATTTGTTTAATTGTGGATGAATTTTAGAGGTAGAGAAGTAGCCAACTGTATTCGGTTATACTTAGGGTCTTCTTCATTTCTTTGATTTCTAACACACTAGATCTATTAATTCGTGTGGTGAGTTTGTTTTGTAAGTTGTAGATCACAAAGCCCATAAGGACTAGAACTCGGTTGAAGATTTTATACTTTGGGCAATTTTTTTTTACTTTCATTTGTTACAGGTTTCTCCAAGAAGCAACCCCAATAAGCAAGTTTTGGTTTGGATAGATCCATTCTCCTCCTTTCAAATCAAAATACTCATTTTTCTTTTGGAACAAGCATAAGTACTTTAAAGGGTTGAAATCATTCTAAGTTTGTTTCAAAGTTCAGATCTAGAAAGTTGCATTCATTTAATATCAAAAAAGCTAAGTCTAGATCTCACTTTTATGCTTGTATGTGTGCCCAATTTTTCCATAATTTGTACAAGTAAAAAGTTGTAATTTTTTTAATGTAAATTTGTGCATTCTAATCTCTTTTTTGCAGAAATTTAGCTTGCTGGGTTTTAGCAGGTCTGCAAATAAAATCGAACTCTTGGAGTGATCAAGAGCCCTAAAATTGCAAAAAACCCTTCGGTGGACACCCACAAACTTCTATTTTTCAATTTCTAGCATTGTAAGCTCTTAAGTCCAATTTTAATGGACTAAGAAGCACTTTACTTTCAGCACTTTGTAAAAATTATTAAACGAGAGCAGTGGGATACTCAACACCCACATCCCATCCCCACTGGGGGGATTTGCATTTTTTCAATTTTCGTGGATAATTTCTTCCAACTCACAAATTTTCACACTCACTATTTTAGTGTAGGGTGTATACTTTTAACTTGTGTTTCACATTTTAATCATTTCATTTTTGCAATATTAACATAGAGATAAAACCATCTTCGTCGCCACGAAGTATGCTCTCACCTTCACCTAAAGGCATTGCCGATTAGTGAAGGTTGACCAGAAAAGTGACGCATAAGTTTGGCCATCATATATTTTCCATAAGTTTTGTTTTACTTTCCGCAATTACTTCCTTAACAAAAAGAACCCAAAGTCTCTTGAACTTCGCTGAAAAGCAAGTCAAGCGCGTTCTTTGTCGGAGAGTACAATGGTTACTTGTTCAAACTTGGAATAAACTCATTCGCCTACACTGTGTATGCTCTGCCCATTTGGGATACCCAAAAACAATGGAAGCACTTTTTTAAAATTCCACACTTAACTTAATCAGTCACTTAATAAAATTAACATCCCTTTAAGATAAGTGAAATTTCGGCACTTCGACTAGACTTTGTGTGGGCAAATTCTGCCTGGGAACGCTGGATCACTGTACTTAGATCTTGGGGGCACCGTTAGACTACATCCTTGGTTGGTGTAGTGTTGAACATGTTCTTGAGACTTTGGCAGCCAACATGTCCTTGTATGGAACCACCAACTTCTAAATTTCCGGACATTCCTCTCTGTACCTTACGTTATCTCGAGAATTCCCCTTTTTTTTCCTAATCAAGATTCACAATTAATAATCTAAAATCAACCAAGAGACACTTGCACAACATTTCCCTTTTTCAGCAATTATCAATTTTTTCACTGTGTTGACTCCATAAGGCACTGGTCCTTGCACTTTATTTGCTTATTATCAATATCAAGTATCGTGCATCTTCTATATATTTTAGAGTGATATTTTAATTCATGCTAGTAAAGACTATTTAAACCTTGTTGCAATCATCTTGAAACCTTTTTAATCACTACCCTAAAAACAACTCCCAAATAACAACTTAATAAACAAACCGTCAACTAATTGGAAGACCCTAATAACCTCAGTAACATTCCATAGGGACTACTCCCCTTGGCTTTCGTTGGGAATTTTGCCTAAACGGAGGAGTCAAGAACCAAGTGACATACTTGACTCGAGACTTGCCACCAAGGGCACGCCGAGCGACAGCATAGATTGCTGCTGCGAAAAAGACGGTGTGTAATTCGGCGGCAATAGAGACAATATGTCTTCTAAGATAATTGGAAAAGGTACAGTTGCTATCAGAAATAAAATCAGAGCTGAAAATGTGTTGCTAGTAGAAGATTTAAAGCCTAATCTTCTCAGTGTGAGTCAAATATGTGATCAAGGCCACATCTGCATATTTGATTCCGAGAAATGTGAAATCAGGAAGAAAAACTCAGGAAAACTTATTGGGATTGTTGTAAGGAATTCAAGTAATGTATACATCCTAGAAAATGAAAAACAATGCCACATGAGTCTGATTGATGAAAGTTGGCTATGGCATAGAAGGATGGGACACTTGAATTTTGACAATCTTATAAAGGTGAGTAAGAAGGAAGCTGTAAGAGACTTGCCAAAGATTGTGAAGCCTCAAAATTTAGTCTCTAAACATTGTCAAAATGGGAAACAAACTAAATCCAACTTCAGAATCAAGGAATATGCATCCTCACAGCCATTGAAAATAGTTCACATTGATCTTTGTGGACCAACAAGAACTAAACGTTTGCAAGGAGAATCTTATTTCATGTTGTTCATTGATGATTATACAAGGATGACTTGGGTGACATTCCTCAAAGAAAAATTAGAATCTTTTGAGAAGTTTAAAATTTTTAAAGCCATGGTTGAGAATGAGACAAATTTGAAAATCAAATGTTTAAGGTTAGATAATGGAGGAGAGTTTACCTCAAATGAATTCAATGAGTTTTGTGAAACCCATGGGATTAAAAGACAATTTTCAGCTCTAAGAACTCCTCATCAAAATGGCGTTGTGGAAAGAAAAAATAGGACAGTCCAAGAAGCAGCCAGAACTATGCTTAATGAAGCAAAACTTTCAGATGCATATTGGAGAGAAGCAGTATATTACTATATACAGTTGTTTATATACTCAATAGAGGACAACTTAGAGTAAATTATGACAAGACTCCTTATGAGCTATGGTTTGAAGAACTGCCTCTGTCAAATACTTCAGAGTGTTTGGTAGTAAGTGCTACATAAAGAGGAATGAGGATGATCTTGGTAAGTTTGACTCCAGAACCGATGAGGGAATATTTCTAGGATATTCATCCACCAAGGAAGCAGACAGATGTTACAATCAAAGACTACACAAGATCATAGAAAGTGTAGATGTAAGAATAGATGACATGAAGCCAAGAAGAACTAGAACACAAGATGATGAGATAGCAAATAATGATAAGGATGAAAAAGACTCACAAAGGAAAGAGGATTCACAAGATGAAGAAGAAATTGAACAGGAAGAAAAGAAAGATGAGGTATCTCAAGAAAATGACAAAGAAGATTCTCCAAGACTTGATACAAGAGCACCATCAAGAAGAATTCAAAGAGATCATCCTGAAAGTCAAGTTATTGGTGACATAAATACTGGAGTTAAAACAAGAAGAAGGTTAATATATGATCAAGAACAAGCACTACTTTCGCTAGTAGAGCCTAAAACATTTGCAGAAGCTAGCAAAAGTGATGATTGGATCAAAGCTATGAATTAGGAGCTAGACCAAATAGAGAAGAACCAAACCTGGGAAATTGTACCAAGACCTAAAGACAAGAATGTGATTGGGACCAAGTGGATCTTCAAGAACAAGTTAAATGAATATGGTAAAGTAATAAGAAAGAAGGCCATACTAGTATGCAAGGGATATGCTCAAGTGGAAGGTATTGACTTTGAAGAAACGTTTGCCCCTGTAGCAAGACTTGAAGGAATCAAGATGTTCTTAGCTTTTGCATGTTACAAAAATTTCAAAGTATATCAAATGGATGTTAAATTTGCATTTCTGAATGGAAATCTTGAAGAAGAAGTCTATATTGAACAACCTGAAGGTTTTCTCTTATCAAAAAACCAGGATTATGTGTGCAAACTAAAAAGGGCACTCTATGGTCTCAAACAAGCTCCAAGGGCATGGTTCTCAAGACTTGACAACTACTTGAAGCAACAGGGACACAAAAGAGGGGCCACTGACAATAATCTCTACATAAAATTTGAAAATGAGAATATGATCATTGTTGTTATCTATGTTGATGACATCATATTTGGAAGTGATCTACAAGTCTTGAGTGTAAACTTTGCTTTAGATATGATGAAAGAATTTGAAATGTTTTTGTTGGGAGAACTAACATTCTTCTTAGGATTACAAGTCACTCAATCAGACAAAGGGATCTTCATTTCTCAAACTAAGTATGTTAAAGAGATGCTAAAAAAATTTAAGATGGAAGACTCCAAGCCTGTTAGTTGACAACTGGTTGTAAGTTAAGCAAAGATGATGAATCTTTGGAAGTGGATCATGCCATGTATAGATCTAGGATAGGTAGTCTGCTATATGTGATAGCTACAAGACTAGATGTGATGCAAGCTGTAGGATTGGTTGCTAGATTCCAATCAGCCCCCAAAGAAACACATGTAACAACAGTAAAAAGAATTCTCAAATATTTGAAAGGTACTATGGAGTATGGTACTATGGTTTATGGTACCCAAAAGGCCAAGACTTCACTTTAAAAGCCTTCACTAATGCAGATTGGGCATTAAGTGTTTATGACCGAAAGAGTACCAGTGGAGCAACATTCTACTTGGGAGACTGTTTGGTATCATGGCTAAGCAAGAAACAACCCTCCATTGCACTATCTACAACAAAAGCTGAATATATTGCTGTTGCATTATGTTGTACTCAAGTCATTTAGATGAAGAAGACATTGGAAGACATACTTGTGAAGTATGAGCATCCCATTGTCTCTGGAATGCCTCAGTGGTATGGGTCTGTATTAGCGATCAACGCACAGTGAAAGCTAAAATCACGCCATTAGCAGCAGAGATCACGAATTTTCCATTTCCTGGCAGCCAATTGATTGGTTCGGAGTGCAGATTCAATACTGATGCTCGGCTTCAATGAAACGATCCACCATCGCAGGCTGGTATCCAACGTTGACAGCCGATTTTTTAACGGAGCTCGAGTTTCTCTAAAATTGATCAAAACAAAACACGCACAGCAACTTCTATTTCTTTTTAAATCAGTGATCAACTTCAGTGACCCACGTGTGCTTATCTCCATTAGCCACCAATTGCGTAGAGCTCGGTGTTAGCATCAAATTGTTAGTGCTGAGCTCATGGATGAGCGGAGACCGCGTCGAGGGGCAGTCCACTTCATCGACAACAGTTCGACTACGTGGAATTTGTGTGCACGACCTATCACCCAGTGGCCAGTTACATGGAGCTTTTTTGGAGTCCTCAAAAAAGGAAAATCGTGGCTGCCCTGTCCACCATCTCGCACCATATTTGTTGTTAGATAGCTGCTCAGGGGTTTTTAATTTGATACGTGGAGTTTGGAGCAGTATTTGTTTATTTTTATGACCTGCGTTTTGAATGACAGCTGGGTGTTCGAAGTTCACTATCGGTAGAAGTCAGCTTTTGTTGGGGGTTTTGGTGGTTTCATTGGCAGCCATAAGTCTGAGTTCCATTAATAAAGTAGGAATTTCATTAATAAAGGTGAAATTTTAGAGGTATGCATTGGAGAGAAAAGTGGAGCTTACCCACTTTTTCTTTATTTATTATTTTATTTCTTTTAGTTTTAAAAGAGCTTTTTTGGCTTATAAAAAGGAGCTAGCCTCCTCATTGTAAGGATGGAAAAACTTGGGATTTTTCTCCCCTTGAGCGTAATAGAAAAAATATCATGGGATTCTTTGGATAAACTGAGAGTTCTTTTTCTCTTTGTATGCCATTTTTCTTTGTTTGCCATCTTTCATCTTGTCCGAGGTGATACCGCTCTTAGTCCATTTCTTTCGATTCTTAAGCTGGGATCATATGAATAGAAGGCTAACAATCTAGCACAACTTTATTGACCCATGTTTTTATCTTAAGTTTTGCGGCTTTCAGGTGTTCTCAAGTGCAAGAGCTCTTAGTTGGTCATTACATTCACCTGGCAGCAAGGCCCATTTGAGCTCTCTTTTTGACTCCATTCGCCCCTCTGATATACTGGCACTGGCCATTTCTCCGAGGACTGATCCTCCCATCTTTCCCATCACAATTTTAAAATACATCTTTCGTTACATTTGTTTCCTAAGGCAGCCTCTTCAATTCACCTTGCCCGTTTACTGTGCCTGCCTTAGCGATCCTATCTTAGGGATACCCCCCTAGAGTTGGAGAAGAGCCAACCTGAAGCGAAGAGGAGAGGAGTGTGGTGACATTGGCCTCTCTCCTAAGAGAGTTGTCATCCAGTTGGTGTGTTATATTTTGGGCTTCAACAACACGCATGCCATTTGGGGAGACAACATTTTGGCGCCGTTGTCGGGGACAAAGTCTAGTTCTCGGAATTTGAAGACTATGCTTCATTGACGACATTTGTGGGAGATTATATTGCAGATTCTTCTTCTCACATGGCGACTCCACGAAGGGATAGAGCCCTTGTCCTTTTGCAGATTTGAAGATCCTGTTGGGTGTAGAGGTGAGCACACCCATTGGAAGGCTTTCAAGCTCACCTTGGCGACTCCACAGTTTGGCATGAGGTATAATTACATGCATGTTTCAGATTTAGTACCTCATTTTTTGACTTATGGACGATAAAAAAGAGCAATATCTTGCTCTTTTGCACGAAGCCTACGCCCCATTGGATTTCCTAATGAGTGCTATGACTATGAAAAAGTGCATGACATTTTTCTAGAATTTCATGGAAACAATGATGTTTCAGCCATCTATCACATTGCTTCTTACTGCAAATTGATGGTCGATTTCAATGTTTATTGTGAGGATGACCTTATGATCGTCTTTACTTTAACTTTAGAAGGAGATGCAGAAAATTGGTTCTTTGGTCTTTTGGATGGATCCATAGATTCGATGGCAATGTTTTTTGAGAAGTTTCTCCTTCGCTGGCATGATGGAACTGTTGATGAGATCGAGAAGCTTGCTAGAGAATATGATGCCCTTATCCCTAGGGTCCATCATGAGTTTAAAGAGTAGACCATTGAAGAAGAAATTCAAGAGTTGTTGTTTGAAGATACAGCTGAACAACCTCTTGTTGCAACAAATTTTTTTGAAAAGTTTGAACTACCTCATATTTCTGCCATTGAAGATGCTCATGAACAGTTTTACTATGAAAATTTAGACTTGCCTCAAGGTCATTTTGTGGAAGATAGTGGTACTCATGTCATAGATCAGCCGGAGCAGATTTATGATGGAGGCTTGTATGTGAGTCCCATCCATCAATGGATAGAAGACTCATGTGCACATCCTGATTTGTTCTGCCACAAAATTGATGATTTTTTATACCCTAATAGCTTGCCATTACAGGTTCATGAGCAGATTGCAAGACAACACTGTTTTAGGGTAAATATATCCCTATCTCTGTCTCTAAACAAACGCATGGAAGAGAAATTTGGCATAGGAGAGATGCTGGAATGGCTTCATTGGCTGTACCATTATACTTAGCATTCTTCTACTCTCGTGTTAGTTAGAGTAGGTAGGATAAATAAGCTCTCACAGGAGCATTTAAAATATTCCCAGTATGCTTTTTTGCTTTGTAATAAGTGGTTTCAGGATGTGAATTGAGCCATCCCCACCACACTGTGTTTTTTGATTTTTAAATGGTCTGTGATAACCATGAGAAGCCGAGGTTCTCATGCACTCACGAGGCGAGCACACGTCCCCATATGGAGCCAGATGTGTTACCCCCCATTTTTGCAGGGTGTCCACAGGTGAGTTATTCAGATGTTGGCGGGCTGCATGATGAGGAATTCAGGTTAGATCTGTCATGTAATGCTCAGAACTATGCATTCGTAGAGTTAAGAGCAGCTAGGAGATTTTCAGGGAAGGTTCCTTCTATCCATGAACCTATTCTGGTTGATTTTCAAGAAACCTGCAATAACTCTATTTTTGAGATTGCTTGGCAGTGTTTGCAAGCATGAAAAGATCTTACAGTATCCTATGTCTGGGATCCAGAAAATGTCCCATTTGCTGATAGTGTGATTCGAGGCTCCCAAAGAACAAGAAATTTGAACTATGGAAACAAAAAATTGGTGAAGAATCAGAGATCGGGCAGTTTGCTCGAGATAGGACATATGACAATTCCATTGAAACTGGTAAGTTTACTGATGAATTTGCAGACTCAATCGGTTTGGTGAGGGAAGAATTTGGTGAAGTAGTGCCAAGCAGCAGGAGGACGACTTCCTCGAGTATTGCCGTACCTCGAGTATTGCCGTATGACGAGAGCAGAATTAAAGAGGAAGAAAGCGTCTTACCAGCCTCATTTCAACTTATTCCCGAAGGCCATATTTGCGTGCGTTTTGGGGGTTGATGTATTCACTGACAAATTGTATTAAACGCTATCCAATGCGTTTCGTTCAGCGATTTGTTGATTGAATCTGATAAACTAATAAAATCTTATCGGTCTATGGATGACGGACTATAATGAGCGCACTATACGGGGTATGCCTGAACACGACTTTTGTATTTTCAAACGTACTGGGCCCGGTGGAACCAGTTCAATTCCTTGACAACCTAGTTACTCATATAGTCACCACTGTCTCTGGAATGCCTCAGTGGTATGGGTCCGTATCAGCGATTAGCGCACAGTGAAAGCTAAAATCATGCCATTAGTAGTAGAGATCACGAATTTTCCATTTCCTGGCAGTCGATTGATTGGTTCGGAGTGCAGATTCAATACTGATGCTCGGCTTCAATGAAACGATCCACCATCGCAGGCTGGTATCCAGCGTTGATAGCCGATTTTTTAATGGAGCTCGAGTTTCTCTAAAATTGATCAAAACAAAACACGCACAACAGCTTCTATTTCTTTTTAAATCAGTGATCAACTTCAGTGACCCACGTGTGCTTATCTCCATTAGCCACCAATTGCGTAGAGCTCGGTGTTAGCAAAATTGTTAGTGCCGAGCTCATGGATGAGCAGAGACCGCGTCGAGGGGTAGTCCACTTCATCGGCAACAGTTCGACTACGTGGAATTTGTGTGCACGACCTATCACCCAGTGGCCAGTTACGTGGAGCTTTTTTGGAGCACCTCAAAAAAGGAAAATCGTGGCTGCCCTGTCCACCATCTCGCACCATATCTGTTGTTAGATAGCTGCTAGGGGGTTTTTAATTTGATACGTGGAGTTTGGAGCAATATTTGTTTATTTTTATGACCTGCGTTTTGAATGACAGCTGGGTGTTCGGAGTTCACTATTGGTAGAAGTCAGCTTTTGTTGGGGGTTTTGGTAGTTTCATTGGCAACCAGAAGTCCGAGTTCCATTAATAAAGTAGGAATTTCATTAATAAAGGTGAAATTTTGGAGGTATGCATTGGAGAGAAAAGTGGAGCTTACCCACTTTTTCTTTATTTATTATTTTATTTCTTTTAGTTTTAAAAGAGCTTTTTTGGCTTATAAAAAGGAGCTAGCCTCCTCATTGTAAGGCTAGAAAAACTTGGGATTTTACTCCCCTTGAGCATAATAGAAAAAATATCATGGGATTCTTTGGATAAACTGAGAGTTCTTTTTCTCTTTGTATGCCATTTTTCTTTGTTTGCCATCTTTTATCTTGTCCGAGGCAATTCCGCTCTTATTCCATTTCTTTCGATTCTTAAGCTGGGATCATATGAATAGAAGGCTAACAATCTAGCACAACTTTATTTGACCCATGTTTTTCTCTTAAGTTTTGCGGCTTTCAGGTGTTCTCAAGTGCAAGAGCTCTTAGTTGGTCATTACATTCACCTGGCAGCAAGGCCCATTTGAGCTCTCTTTTTGACTCCATTCGCCCCTCTGATATACTGGCACTGGCCATTTCTTCGAGGATTGATCCTCCCATCTTTCGCATCACAATTTTAAAATACATCCTTCGTTACATTTGTTTCCTAAGGCAGCCTCTTCAATTCACCTTGCCCGTTTACTGTGCCTACCTTAGCGATCCTATCTTAGGGATACCCCCCTAGAGTTGGAGAATAGCCAACCTGAAGCGAAGAGGAGAGGAGTGTGGTGACATTGGCCTCTCTCCTAAGAGAGTTGTCATCCAACTGGTGTGTTTTATTTTGGGCTTCAACAACACACATGCCATTTGGGGAGACAACACCTTGTCAGGGGGAGACATGTTGACAGGGGGAGCTGTCAAAAGGGGGCCCTTGTCATTGTTGTCAAAGGGGGAGACTATATTTGGTGTTGCCATCAATGCCAAAGGGGGAGAATGTTAAAATATGTGTTGGCATTGATGTCAATATGCCTGCATGCACATATCCATGCCTGTAGGCTCTACAAAATGATCGAAAGTTTTAATTAATTAATTAATTAGAAATCAGTAATAAACAGAGATTTAAATTAGAATTTAATAAACAAAGATTTGGAAAGACACGAATTGGAAAGACATAGAATGGAGAGGTGCGACCTGAAATATAAGAGGTATTTAAATGAGGTTTTGAATTATAAGAAAGCGTCTCAATAGTGCAGATCGCAGCAGTAGTAAGAAAAGAAGATACCAAGAAGCATGAAGAATTTCCAGAGGCAGAATTGATGAATTAAGAAAAGATTGTGAAGTTATAAATATCAAGGAGGCAGGGTGGCGTTGGGGGCAAGTTGGAGCCTGTCAAGGAGGTTGTAGCCTCCTTCCAGTAGTAGCTGGAAAACAGGGGTGTTGTAGTATCCTTATCTGTTGGTGCAGATAGAAAACTGGGATGTTGATGCATCCTTTCTGTTGTAGCATCCTTTTTGTTGTAGTAGAAAAACAATTTTGTAGAAATCATTTTATTAATGAGTTTGATTTTGTGGTTTGCTCTTTGAGGTTTCTACGATAAAATTCTCTGTCGTTGCTTGTTTGATTCATAGCATATTTTGTTTTAAATACTAATTGTTTTAATAAAAGAAAAAGAAGGCAATACTGATTCACCCCCCCTCTCTTAGTATTGCTGGATAAACCAACATAGTGGTTTTACCAAGTGTCCAACAAGGCAAGGCATAACTTGCTTACAATAGCCTTCTGACTCTATGGTGTCCACCCATGCAACCTCCCGAGTTCTTGAAGTTTAGCTTAGGTTGATTTTCCTATTAAACTAGTGCTTACATTCCTTTCTGGTTGACCTATTGATCAAACTAAGCTGCAGCGGCCAAGCGCATACTGGGAGTTTAAGTGTTGGTTTATTTTATGAGGAATTAAAATTTTCTAAAGTTTTTTACTAACGACAAAGAGTCTCTTTCGAAGCACTGCTTACATAATGTCTTACTTGGGAGAGCAATGCCAAAATTTAATTGAAACAAAAAAAAGATTGTACAAACATTTGAGGATGGATTGTGTGCATGTGGTGCATGAAAAGTAAAAGGTGAGGTCCTGAGTACACTCATGGTACGCCATTGAAACAAAACCAACACTGTTAATTTTAATTGGTTGATTTTTTTAAAACAGAAAGAAAACTAAACTAAAAAAAAAGAACAATCACAAAAATTGAGACAACGCGAATCCTCCGAAGGGGGATGGGATGTGGGCGCTGGGTATCCCACTTGCTCTCGTTTATTAATTAAGTTACAACTCTTTTTTGGGAAACACTTATAGTCCTTTGAAGATTAGGAGTATAACAAGTTTACAAAAATGTAGAAAAAATGAATCGTATTTAGCAGAGGGTTCCCGAAATGTTCCAGAGGGTTCCCGAACTGTTCTAGACGGCTTAGATCATCGAAATTTCGCCAGAGCCTCCTCCTACTTGCTCATGAAATGCTGCAAAACAACAAACAAATATTATAAAAAAGTGCCCAAAAACACTCTAGAAGAGCCTTTGGGTCACCACAAAAAATACTACAAAAATCTAGCAAAAATTTCCAATGATAAAATGACAAAAAGTAACCACTCATCCAATATATTTCCAGTACCTCACGATATATTGGGAATCCCCCTCCCTAATAATCCACTCATCTCCACAATAAGTTAAAATTGACCAAGAGCATTCGCACAACATTTTATTTCAAGCATTACAACAACACTTTATTCGACTTCGTTATCAACACTGGTCTTTTGCTTTATCATTATATTCTGTGTTTAATCTCTATCATGTGTTGAGTGGTTGGGGAATGTTTTTAAATCTTTATGTTGTTATACTTTAATTTTGTTGCAAATCTCTTGTATCAATTTCATTGTTGAAAAATTCCTAAAAAACTTACTCATCCACCAGAATTAATTAGCTTAGTCAGGCCTAGTAACCTTTAGGGTCCACCCCCCTTGGTTTCTTCAGGAGTTTGCCTAAATGGAGGAGTCAAGAATCAAGTGACAGTACTTGACTTGAGGCTTGCCCCCAAGGACACACTTAGTGGCTTGAAGATTTCTACCACGTTAACCCCAGTTGTGTTTCCGGCGGCAACAAAGCCCACGTAAACCGCGGCTTTTGGCAGCTCGTGTCTCAGCGCAGTATCCTTTGGGTGTGCACCTCCCCGTTTGAATCCTCTGCCTCAGTAGCACTACCTCCCGACATGACTTTCTATTGGCAACCCGAGACTTCTTCTACAATAGCTCGATTGTACGACGCTCCTTTTTTTTAAAATTTATCGATCTTGTGTCGGGTTTCTCCAACCCGCTTTGATACCATGTGAAAATTCTAACTCCTAAACATATTTGATTACAAATTTAATTTAATTATTTACGTTCTTATATTTACTCAGTGTTACCAACTATTTTGTACAATAGTTGAACTTCTATTGAGCCGCCAGTTTCATGAACATGATACATGTTCATCTTCAGAGTTCAGAAGTCATTTTCAGGGCAATTTTTGCCCCTTTTGTAATAAACTGCATGTTCGTACCCCCTTGGGAGAATTGTAAAAAGTTGGTCTAAGCATGGTCCTTTTATAAAAGACTTGGCTTACCTTAGGTTTGACTATCAGGTGGATAATCTAGAGTGTTTTTTCCTTCGGAATTATGCGCTACTCTTCAGTGGCATATAATTCCGTATTTTTCACTCACACCTCCAAAGCTGGAATATTCTCATGGTGGTCGAACCTAGGGAGGTTATTAAAGTCTTCGTGTCTAGTATTTTTACATGCTAGCCATCTAAATTGAGTCGTATGGACATGCACTAGGTCTCCTAGGAGTTTCGTTTCATTCCAAAGATTTTTTTTTTTTTTTTCGTAAATTAGACCATTTTTAATGGTTTAATTGGAAAGTTTCAAAATGTAATAAAAGTGTCGCCTGGAGGCGGAATTTGGCGTGGGGAGACTCATTTTGATGCTCGGAGCGTTCTCTTTACCATAGTGCCCACTTTCTTCAGGTTTCGGGCGGTTACATTGCCTCTGGGAGCAGTTTTGGCTAAAGACGCATCAAATTAGCATTTAATTGCTAAAAAAGAGCAAATTGCACCAGGTGGATTAGCATCGAACCTTTGCTCATGTATTTCATATTTTGCGATAAAATTTGTTGAGACTTTAGAGGTCAAGGAGGTGTGCAAGATCCATCATTGTGAAGCATGTGTTTTGTTGACGTATAATCTTGTCTTGTTTTCATGTACTTACTGTTTGAATCTGTGGATTGTTTAGCTAAGAAGGCCTCTGAGCCCATAGAAGCATACATTCATAGTCTTTGAGTTGTTTGCTTTTAACATGTTAGTAAAAGAATAGGGAGTAGTATGCGTAGTCAGTTATACAATTACTCTTCATAATTTTTCACTACTCTATGTTTTCTAGATTTAATCCATTTGTTCTTGTAAGTGTATGAGAATTGTTGCAGGATCCAAGTTGATTTGGAAGCGAACCTAAGCTGGATTTTCTTCCTCTTCAACCATAAGAACACTTTGATCACATGCTAACAGTTTGATTTTGCAGATCCTCATAAGCCTTCATAATCCTCAAGCTTGGGATTGGTTCTACTTTTCTTAACTTAAAATCAAATCAAACTCTTTTTTCCCTACTTTTGTTTACAGAAAGCAAGTAGATTTAAATCTAAAAGTATCATTCTTATAATTTATTTGCTTCATTACTAGATCCCAAAAGAGCTTAAGGATATTCATAAGTTAGATCTATTTATTAAATTACTACTAAGTACTTGTAGCAATTTTATTGAATCTTTTTCAAGTACTAGAGTGTAAATCTTTTTATGTATATGCATGTACTAATACATTAACAATTTTTAGTGTTTGCTGGTTTTTCATATTCATTTTACAGGAAAGCGAGGAAGGAAGTCCTTTTGGAGCTTAAACTAAGAACTTTTCACTTTTCCTTCAAACCCTTGCTATCCCTTTGCCTTCTTCGACCCATAAGTCTCTTGAATCTCGCTTTTTGCAAATCAAGAGAGCTCTTTATCAGAGAGTTATTTTAATTGTAATAAAATATTAATAAAGAGCAAGTGGGATTACGGCTCCCACACCCTTCTTCCCCCATTCGGGGGAAGCCTGTATCTTTTTTCATTTTGCTTTTTACCCGCACTAGAACACTAGCATGTTAGATTAGTTTTATTAGCTAACAAGTTTTCTTTTGCAAGATAGTTAGTTTGCTTATCTAGATTCTTTGCTTTCTTTTTTTTCATTAAGTTCATATGCAAAATTTATTGAATCTCGCCATTTGCGGATCAAGAATGCTCTCTGTCGGAGGGTTCACTTTGTTTTGGTTTTTGCTAACCCCCTTGCTCTCCCGAGTACGGTCCTAGACCTGAAAGAGATTCTTGGGTAGTTTTAGTTTATTTCAAGTCTTTACTTTGCAATTTTACAAATTCTTGTTCATAAAATCTCTTGAATCTCGCCATAAGGCAGATCAAGAGTGCTCTCTATCGGAGAGTCAATGGCTCTCATGTTCATCACATAATAAAATTGGAACAAACATATTTTACTACACTGTGTATGCTCTACCCACCAGTGGGATACCCAGAAGCAGTGTAGCTTGTTTAATTTCCTAACATTTAACTCCAGCGTTGATCGCTACAATCGAAAGTGGGAAAATTCAGCCTGGGTACGCGGGAACCACTTGGAAGAGACCTTAAGAGAACAGTTAGGCTACATCCTTGTTGGGAACCACTGCTCTAGAGACTCCATTCCAGCCCACATGTCCTTGTACGGAGCCACTCAGATTGTAATCCGGACATATCTCATGTATCGACAGGTATATCTTGGAGATCCCCTTTCCCACAATAATCCACCTCACATCCAAAAATTTACAAAGATACATTTGCAAAACATCTTCAATCACTACAAGCACTCCAAGCATTTCATAGACATCAACTCCATTGACACTGGTCTTTCAACAAGCAACAATTGTTCAATCTTTTATTTTGCTTATCATCTATCTGGAAGTTGTTGTTATCTATTTTATCATATCATGCTGTGAATGTCTCTTTAATTTTTTCATCAAATATTGTGGATGTGATTTATCTTGCAAATATATACTTGGACATAAATTTGGTTGCAAAGTACTCAAAAACTCCTAAAAAACACCCATCCCAATCCATAAAAACACTTAAAAACATTTAAGAGCCTTAGTAACTCTTTTTTAGGGTCTACCCCCCTTGGCTTCGTTAGGAGTTTGCTAAACGGAGGAGTCGGGATCAGGTGACAGCACCTGATTCTTTGCTTGCCCTCAAGGCCACACATTCCCCAAAGCAGCTTCGAAAGATTTCTGTTGTTGTGTGCACATCGACGGGCAAAACTCAGCAAACACATTGCACATCTGAAAAATTATACACTGTAACACACTGTCTAAGTTAACCATAAACAAAGAAAATTGTTGAAAAGTTACCAAGGAAGTGTTGTTCACCTTGTGTTGCCTTGGGGTGGACAAGAACACTTTAAATAGTGATCCCTAGTCAATTTTAATGAAGTGTGAAGTGCTTTATTTTTATGAAGTCACTTTATTAAATTTTAAGTCATGGTTGATTTCTTAAGTTCATTTAAGTGATTATTTCGAGTGATAAATTAAAAGGTCCTCACATAATTAAATGATACATGTGCACTAAATATCATTTAATTATTATTTTAATGAGCATTTATTGAGAGCCTTTGATCTAATCTAATCTTGGCCATTGGATGAAGAGGAGGAAGTTGCCATGAACAAAAAGGCTAGCGGAAGGCAAACCTAATTCATTGTTCAGAATCGAAGAGAGAAATTTTGGAGAGAAGAAGGAGCAAGAGAGAAGGGTTTTGAGAGAAGTCGACCTAGAGGTGAGAGAGACAAAATTTGCGCAAAAATCGAGAAGATTGAAGAAGGGCATGAATTCCAAGAGAGTAGGCATAGATATCTAGAGAAAAGGTCGTACAGAATCCATACAACAACACGAATTTCAAGACAAACAACATGTGTTTGAGGTCCGTACAACATTAAATGTAGTCCGTATAGGCACGGTTTTCGAGGAAACCATACATAATTTAATGCTGGTCAATCTAACACAGAAAACGAGGAAAAGCAACAACACATAAATCGAGGAAAAACTGGCCTGTACAGTCCATATGTTCGAGTCCGTACAGTCTGATTTTTGGCATTGTTTTTGAGGCATCCGTACAGTTTTGTCAGTGAGATACTGGCACAAAATTCGAGGCAATAGGGAGATAAGTACCATTGTAAAATTTGGAATTTGTCTTTTAGAGAATAAAATCTCTCTCAAACAGGTTTTCCCTTAGGGGTTTTATCCTGGACCATTTTGGTCAAAAATACCGAGTCAAATTTTTATGTGCATGGCTGTTATAATTTTTTGAGTAAGAAAAGTTAGGTTGAAAGTTAATTTTCCGAGTTATATAAATTGAAGGAATTTCATGTGTTTCAAGTAAAAACAATTTTTTATATGAGAAATATACCCATTTTGGGGTTTGGGCATTAAACTACATGTAGAGAAGTTGGAAAATTGAAACCGGGTTGGGGTTCTAAAACTTTCATGGTATCAGAGCTTTGGTAAAAAGAGGGTTTGTGAAGAACAGGTTCTTGAACAAATTTCTTTTGAGAAGAACATGCACAGATTGTAGTCATGGCCATTGGACTTAGACTAGAGGACAGATTGGATGGGGCTGCAAATTTTAGCCCATGGAAGGCTAGGATAATGTTAATACTGGAGGAGAATGAACTATGAGAATAGTTCACAATACAACAACAAACCCAATCACAGTTCCTACCGATGCTACAGATAGGGTAGCCTTCATGAAAAAGGATGTGAAAGCAAGGATGATCATTCTTGATGCCGTGAAGGATCATGTGATCCCACATATTTTAGTGAAGGCTCATGCATTCCAGATGTGGACAATCTTAACTAATCTTCATCAAAGTTCAAATGAAAACAGGAAGATGGTGTTGAGGGAAAAGTTGAAGAGTGTTCACATGAGTTAGGGTGAAAGCATGGTTTCCTACCTTACTAAGATTACATAGGTGAGAGATGAACTTGCAGTTGGTGGGGAGGTTGTACAGTGCAGTGAGATGGTACGAACCACCTTGAATGGCGTGACACAACGATGGGTATATTTGTACAGTCTGTGGTTGCTCCTGAGCACATGCCTTCTTGGGATCGTCTTTGGGATGACTTCATAGAGGAGGAAACTCGAAGAAGATACATATAGGGTAGTTCATCTCAGAGTAGGGAGGATGAGGATAATGTAGCGTTGGTAGCAAAGGGAAAGAAGAAGAAGTTCAAGAAGGGTCCTAAGGGTGGGACCAAACAACAAACTGGTGAGCAAAAGAAAGACATGAGCAAAGTCAAGTGCTTTGCTTGCCAAAAGTTTGGACACTATGCTAGACAATGTCCGAACAAGAAGAAGAAGGGACAGCAGATAACAACAACAACAGATATTGATGATTTTACATCATGTTTTGAGGGAGAGTTTTCTCTTTATGCTGGTTGTACATAGAGGATTTCTAGTACCAGTAGTGACGTGGAGGGCCAGATTCAATGTTCTTTATTGGTTGGGCATTCATTGAGTGATTCCGCCACTCCTTCTACTTGGTACATTGATAGTGGGGCTTTGAGCCATACGATAGGTGTTCGTGATATGTTCACTGAGATGACTGAGACCGGCTTGAGTCTGGAGGTAGTGTTAGGTGATGACACTATTGTGAGAGCAGTTGGGCGAGGGACTGTTACCTTTCAGAGGGAGTCTATGCAGTCCATGACATTGAGGGATGTCTTGTACGTCCCCGGGTTGAAGGAGAACCTTGTTACAGTTTCCATTATTGAGGACAGGGGCATTGGAGTATATGTCCTAGGATGGGAAAGTGTATGTGTTTCCCAAAGTAGCAGGACCATCTACTTCATGTGCCATTGGAGTTAGATGTGGGAAATTGTACAAGCTTCTCTTCCATTCTCATCATGCATTGGCCCATACCAGCAGTAGCAAAGAGACGTGTGAGTTGTGGCACAGGAGGATGGCTCACCTTCATCATTCAACTTTGAGATTGCTGAGAGAGATGTCTATAGGTTTACCATAGTTCAGCATAGAGCATGTTGGCGTATGTAGAGGGTGTGCTTTGGGAAAGTATACCAAGACTGTTTTTCCAAGCAGTGATACTAGATCAGGTGGAGTACTGGATTTGATTCATTATGATTTATGTGGATCCATGTCTTCTGCTTCATTGACAGGATTTGAGTATTATATCAGTTTCATTGATGACCACTCCAGGAAGACCTAGATCTACTTCCTGAGAAACAAGAAGTTTGAGGAAGTCTTGAAGAGGTTCCAAGAGTTGAAAGCTCTTGTGGAGAACCAAACAGGGAAGAAGATTGGGGCACTCAGGTTAGACAATGGGGGTGAGTATACCTCCAAGGAGTTTGATGAGTTTTGCAGACAGGAGGGCATCGGGAGGCAGTTGACAGTTCCATATACTCCACAGTAGAATGGAGTTGCCGAAAGGAAGAACAGAGCTATAGTGGGAGCAACAAGATCCATGCTGCATGATTAGAGTCTTCCTTTCTTTTATGGGCAGAGGCCTGTAGTTCTGTTGTTTATGTGCTGAACAGGAGTCCACACTGTGCATTGGGGTGTAAAACTCCTGAGGAGATGTTCATCGGGAAGAGACTTGAGATAGGTCACTTTCGTATATTTGGATGCCTTACATATTCTTATGTCCCTTCTGAGAAGAGGACAAAGTTAGAGCCCACGACAGAGAAAGGAATCTTTGTTGGTTATGATGAGACTTCGAAGGCCTTTCACTTATACCTTCCTGCATAGAAGAAAGTTGTGGTGAGGAAGGAGGTGAGATTTGAGGAGGAGCGGGCCTTCAAGAAGTCTTATGATTCACTGATTCAGAGATGGTGGAGCAGCAGGTTGTGACTCCATAGGTGACAACATCACAGAGTTAAGCGAGTCAGGGCACAGGGTCACAGGTCTCAAGGGTGACTGGGTCACAGGTTACAGGCTCATCAGTTTCAGGTACTCAGTCCACAGGGACTTCTGGTACAGGGACAGGTTCATGGATCATAGGTTCACAGGTTTCACCTTCATGTGATTCAGACACACATGGTACAAGTTCAGGTTCACCAGGTACATGATCTCAGGCCACAGGTACTTTTTTAGGGAGACAGTTGTCAGATGAGGAAGTTCAGGAGGAGGGCCTACCACAGGAAGCTACTTCCAAGAAACATAAGCCAAGTTGGCTTAAGGAGCTTGTGAAGGAAGTTGAGGATTCTGTGGGGCCACCCAGGAGGGAGGTTAGAGAGAGCAGAGCACCAGAGAGGTTTTCTAGTTACATGGCAGTGGTGACCAGCTTGTGTGAGTCTAAGCCTACTACTTATGAGGAGGCATCCACACACCAAGTATGGAGAGATGCCATGATGGAAGAGTACAATTCCATCATGAAGAATGGTGTGTGGGAGATTGTTTCGAGACCAGAGGGGAAGTCAGTTATGACTTCCAAGTGGCTCTATAAAATCAAGCATGCTGCGGATGGCAGCGTCAAGAACTACAAAGCTCGATTTGTGGCGCAAGGACTCTCACAGGTTGAGGGAGTTGATTATGACAAGACATTTGTGCCAGTTGCTAGATTTCTTCGATCAGAGCAGTGATATCCATTGTTGCAGAGATGGGTTGGAGGATTCATCAGATGGATGTGAAAATCGCTTTTCTGAACGATTTTCTACAGGAGGAGGTATATCTGGAGTAGCCACAGGGCTTTGAGATTCATGAGAGAGATTCTCATGTGTGTAGGCTGAAAAAGGCCTTGTGTGGTCTGAAGCAAGCCCCTCAGGCTTGGTATTCGAGGATTGATTCATATTTGCTTTCGATTGGGTTTCAGAAGAGTGAGGCTGATCCCAAACTATACTTCATTGTGGTTGGAGGTGATCCACTCATTCTTCTGCTGTATGTTGATGATCTATTCATTATAGGAGGAGAGCACCTGATTGAAGCATTTAAGAAAGATCTTGCTTCAGAGTTTGAGATGGTTGACCTTGGGCTGATGCAATACTATTTGGGGATGGATATTTGGCAAGAGGATGGACATGTTTTCCTGGGGCAAGGAAAATATGTTGCCGATGTTCTGAAGAGATTTCGGATGGAGGAGCAGACCCATGTCCACACCCATGATCACCAACTGGATGAAGCTTCATGCTTCTGAGGGAGAGTTAGTTGATCTTACTTTATATCGTCAACTTATAGGTTCATTGATGTATTTGGTCAACACCAGACTAGATTTGAGTTTTGTGGTGAACACTCTCAGTCAGTTCATGGTGGAGCCCAGGAGAGTGCATTGGACTGCAGCAAAACACATTTTGAGATATCTTGCAGGGATAATAGATTATGGTCTGGACTACAGGAGGTTTGATGGAGTGGGCTTGGTTGGTTTCACGGATTTAGATTGGGTAGGCAGTGCTTCGGACCGGAAGAGCACTTCTGGTTGTTGTTTTAGTTTGGGCTCGATAGTTGTGTCGTGGTTCAGTCGGAAACAAAAGTTCGTTGCTTTGAGTTCCGCAGAGGCTGACTACATGGCAGCCTGTCAGGCTAGTTGCGAAGCATTGTGGTTTCGCAAGTTGATGGTAGATTTATTTGGTTAGGAGCTGAGACCTACAGTTATACATAGTGATAATCAGAGTTGCATGAGGCTCTCTGAGAATCCGGTATTTCATGAAGGGTCAAAGCATATTGAGATCAGATATCACTTCATCAGGGATTATGTTCAGAGGGAGCTGTTGAGTTGCAGTACATTTCTACTGATGAACAGGTGGCAGACATTCTCACAAAGTCTTTCGGAAGAGGAAAGCATATTTATTTCAGGGACAAGATGGGAGTGATAAAGAACACCTTCCTCAGCAAGAGGGAGTGTTTTAAAGTTACCAAGGAAGTGTTGTTCACCTTGTGTTGCCTTGGGGTGGACAAGAACACTTTAAAAAGTGATCACTAGTCAATTTTAATGAAGTGTGAAGTACTTTGTTTCTATAAAGTCACTTTATTAAATTTTAAGTCATGGTTTATTTCCTAAGTTCATTTAAGTGATTATTTCAAGTGAGTGATAAACTTAAAGGTCCTCACATAATTAAATGATACATGTGCACTAAATATCATTTAATTATTATTTTAATGAGCATTTATTGAGAGCCTTTGATCTAATCTAATCTTGGCCATTGGATGAAGAGGAGGAAGTTGCCATGAACAAAAAGGCTAGGGGAAGGCAAACCTAATTCATTGTTCACATTCCAAGAGAGAAATTTTGGAGAGGAGGAGCCAGAGAGAAGGGTTTTGAGAGAAGTCGACCTAGAGGAGAGAGAGACAAAATTTGCACAGAAATCGAGGAGATTGAAGAAGGGCACAAATTCCAAGAGAGCAGGCACAGATTTCTAGAGAAGGCCGTACAAAATCCGTACAGCAACACGAATTTCAAGACAAACAACAACACATTTTTCGAGGTCTGTACAACATTAAATGTAGTCCATACATGCACGGTTTTCGAGGTAGTCGTACATAATATAATGCTGGTCAATCTGGCACAGAAAACGAGGAAAAGCAGCAACACATAAATCAAGGAAAACTAGTTTGTATAGTCCACACGTGTGAGTCCGTACAGTCTGATTTTTGGCACTGTTTTCGAGGCAACCGTACAGTTCCGTCAGTGAGATACTGGCATGAAATTCGAGGCAACAGGGAGATAAGTACTGTTGTTGTAAAATTTGGAATTTGTCTTTTAAAGAATAAAATCTCTCTCAAATAGGTTTTCTCTTGGGGGTTTTATCCTGGACCATTTTGGTCAAAAATACTGAGTCAAATTTTTATGTGCATGGCTGTTATAATTTTTTGAGTAAGAAAAGTTAGGCTGAAAGTTAATTTTCAGAGTTATTTAAATTGAAAGAATTTCATGTGCTTCAAGTAAAAACAATTTTTTATATGAGAAATATATGCATGTTGGGGTTTGGGCATTAAACTACATGCAGAGAAGTAGGAAAACTTGAATCCGGGTTGGAGTTCTAAAACTTTCAAAAACCACAACACACGAGATACCTTGGAAACCCCAATAGGGTAAAACCACCCAACAATTTATCTTTTATTGCAGGTTTGTTAATTATCACTTACAATGACAGGCATCCGGATATGACTCATCAGATCTCATACTCTTGACTCTCACTGTGCTCAAACCCTCAGCAGAAAAGACAAACCCTGATAGAAGATATGATTCACTCTTGTCATTCACAAGAGATATGACTCTCTTGTCCACTCAAGAGATATATGACTTACTCTTGACCAACACATAAGAGATGTGACTCACTCTTGTCATTGTGTTTTGACCACTTCAAGAGATATGACTCACTCCTGTCCAACTGGTGGTGATTAGAATACTCTCCTTAGACTTCTTTTATAACTTCACTTTATTTCAATACCATGGTCAATACTATGGGACACCCAATACCATTGACCCTCCAATACCATGGGCTAACAAATACCACCCATTACAATAAAGTATTACAAAAGCACTAAGATTGCTAAAGAGTTACTCTCAGCCCTTCTATCTTGCTAGACACCCCCAACATAGAAGTAGCTCAAAATAGAAGTACCTTTTGAGCTACCAAAAAATAACAAGAATGGGTGGAAAGTTCATCAAATAGATGTGAACACTGCTTTCTTGAATGGAGACTCGAAAGAGAATGTCTTCATGTCTCAGTTGGAAGGTTTTGTTGTGAAAGGATAAGAATAGAAGGTATGCAAGCTCATTAAGTCTTTGTATGGCTTGAAACAAGTGCCTCGCACATGGTATGAAAAGCTAATTGAGCACTTTTGGAATTGAATTTCATACACTTTAATCTTGATGATGCAACTCTATTTGTCAGGAAAGTTGGAAGATCTATTGTATATGTTGTAGTGTATGTAAATAATCTGTTGATGATAGAGAACACTGAAAGCTACATTGCATCGATTAAGAAAGAATTGAAGAAAGGCTTTGAGATGATTGATTTGGGACATCTTCATGACTAGAGTATTGAAGTGACTCATAATCCAAAGTATATATTTATCTCCCAGAAGAAGTACATTGGAGAGTTGTTGAACAAGTTTGGCATGACAGTGTAACCCTCTCTCTACTCTAATGGAGCAAAATTTGAAGCTCACATCAAAATAAGGAAACAATTTGAGGATACAACCAACTATAGACAACTTGTGGGGAGTCTTATGTACCTTACCACCATTAAACTAGATATTTCATTTGTTGTTGGGATATTTTCTAGGTTCATGCAAAAGCCCTATGAAGGACATTCGTCTGCTGCAAAGAGAGTTCTACGATACTTGAATGGGACTGAAGACCTTGGACTCAAATATTCTAAGGTGGATGACCTCAAATTGATTTGATATCCTGATGTAGCTTTTGATGGTGATAAAGAGAATGGAGTGTCTATTTCAGGCTACCTCATGAGTCTTGGATCAACAACTATCTCTTGGAGATCATGCAAACACTTTGTTCCAACAAATTCCACAACAGAGGTAGAATATGTAGTTGCAGTAGAAGCAACAAAGGAGATTGTGTGGCTCAAGAAGATGATTGAAGATTTGTAGGTGAAACAATCGAATTCTACTCCTTTACTAGTTGACAATACTTTTGCAATCAAGTTAGCCAAGAAACCCAGATTCCATGATTGAACCAAGCACATCAACACAAAGCACCATTTGATTTGATATCATGTAGAGGTCAAGACTATTCATTTCAGACATTGTTCCACAAGTAAGCAAGTTGCATACATCTTCACTAAAGCTCTTAGAAGAGAAAAGCTTGAGAAATTCAAATAGATGCTTCGACTCACTAATGCCCCTTCGGGTTAAGGGGGGAATGTTAGATATCTAATCTTATGAGATTATTGTTTCATGTACATTATTGTTAGATATTTTTAGTTATTAGAGAATAAACTGAAGAGTCACCTACTTTAACCTCTTGGAAGATGAAAACCAAGAGTCACCCTTCAATGTATGAATCACTGATTCATGTTAATGAAATGCATCCAACATTGGAGTTATGCCAGGCCTGTCATGATACCAGGGAAATATGTGCATTAGGCTTAAGATATGAAGAGCAAGGAGGAAATAAGTTCACTACTTAGCTAATTCAATTTAAAGAAGTTACCATTTTAGACAGTCCATGAGAAGATCTCCAATAATGCAAATTGATCCAGCAAAATTCAGCAACAAGGTTCCAATGCTACTACCCAATACTCCACTGGCACCATACAACAATATATTAGTTTCTCTCCAAACGAATCCCCTCTCCAAATGAAGAGAGCAAGCCTTTGTATTTGTTTTAGCTCAACTTCCTTGTACAATAACCGAGTAATTGTTTTCTTAGATCCATTATTTCTCTAAGGAATACAATAAAATATTACATCCCTAACCTCCTCAACAAACTCCTTACTAAAAGAAGCAATATGTTGTTGAGATCTACATCTTTTCCTAGGAGAAACAAGATAATAATCATCCTCTTTTCTAAGGAAAATCATATAATAATTCTTTCATGTAACTAACTCTTTAAGGAGATTCAACATAATAAAATATTAGAGTTACTTCAAAACAAATTCCCTTAATAGAGAAATAAGCTAGGGCACCTCTCTTAGGTTGAGTGATTTGAGTCATTTGACCATGCAATGACCTTGAGAAAATGATATATAATTCCTTTAGCAAGCGCATCCTCCAAGATAGATAACCCACACGTGTGAACATGGCTTTAGGTGGACGACCAAACATGAAATTCCATAAACAATTCCGCCATAAGTGTGCCCTGTTACCCTATATCTAGTAGGGGTGATGAAGCTTTTCACTTGTAATTTTACCATAAGTGCTTCATGATGGATTGCTAGAGTTATGCTTCATGGATGACGATGCCCTAGATGGTTTGCTTGTTTAGTAGCTATGGCATGACATGATGTTTGGATGCTTTTGTGCTCTCATATTGGATATTGGCATGCTTTGAATATTCTTGTTCATCATCTATCTAACACTTGTACATTCATGGAAAGGAAACCCATCAACTTAGGTCTCCCAAAGTTGTGAGAAGTGTTAGTGAATGCCATTTTAAAGCATTACCTAAGGTTGATTACGGATATATGAAGCCTCCTAGCTTGAGCATGAGGGTACACTTAACTCATGCATTGATTGTTCATGGCACATGGTTCACCTATTGATGGAGCACCCTATCATTTTTGGGCTTTTCTATCTTCTACATGGCATAGATCTTCATATCTTGTAGAACACTCTTGTACATTCTCTATGATTCACACATAGAGATGACTTGTGGTGAGCTGTCCTTGGAATGCCTTGGCATTTATGGTTTCTTCATGGCATGGATGATCCTTATTGGTGCAGTGCTTGGCTCATTTGTAGGGTTTGATGATATTTCTCGAGAGTGCCCTAATTCTTGGGGTTTCTTTTGCACCTAGGGATGGATTGTGTTTCAATTTTCGTGGAGCGCTCTAGCTCATGTGGCATTTGTCATACATGGGATTGCTTTGTTGGTGATTTGGGATGGAGTGCCCTCCCTTCCAACTTGTTTGCTGGCTTAGTTTCTCTCTTTGATGGAGCACTCTAGTTGGTTGGAGGTGGATTGCATGTGCAGATGGTCTATTCTTGGTTTCCCTTGGAATGCTCTTGCTTCTAAGCACTTGATTCACTTCTTGGCATGATTATCTATCATCTTTAGATGAACACTCCACTTGTTTCCCTCAGCTGGCATGTGTGGAGGTTTTCTCATGGATTGTAGAAGGGGCCGTTCCCTTCCTCATGGATTTGGTCATCCATTTTGGATACCTTACTCTAGGATTTGATCCTCTCCTTAGTATGTGGATCTATATTGCACATATATTGATGAGATAGTAGTGGAGGTTGATACGTTGGTTGTTGTGTGGATAATATTTAGTTGAGGGAGTTCATTGCACATGTTTTATGGTTTGACCCTTGACAAGGTCCAAAGAATATAGTGTCCATTAATGAAGGGTTGGTTACACACTTATTCATGCCTTGTTTGAGGAGTGTCCACTTCTTGAATCATCTTTGACCCATTCCTAGGCTTTTCTCATGGAGCATTCTACTTGGAGGTTGGTTTGCACATGTATCTATGCCTTATCCATTGGAGTGTCCACTTTGGAGTTGTTATATAGCATCTATGATGGAGGCCATTTGCTTTTGAAGAGATCTAGGTGGTCAAACCTTAGATCTAGGGTTTATGCATGCTTATTGGACCTTATCTCTTGGAGCACTACATTTGGACAGCCTTTTGAGGCTATACATTGGGGTTTGAATTAGTATTTGTCCCTCATTTGTTGAGGTGCCCCACTCTTTCTCTGTTGAGACTTGTACATGTGGCCTTGACCACTACTTCTTTATTTTTGTTGACTTAGTAGTTGGATAAAAACATTGTACATGTGGCCTTGACCACCACAATTTTTTCAGAGTTCCTGTCATAAGTGTGAAGTTTGGAAAGATTGTATTACTTCTTGCTTTTATTAAAGTTTATTGATCTCTTAGTGTGTAATCTTCATATCTTAGAAGACTCAACTATTTTTGATTTCCTCTGCAGTTGATCCTGAGCATAGTTGTTGACTAGTAGTTGATTGTTGTTGACTTGTACATGTGGCCTTCACCACCACAATTTTTTCAGAGTTCCCGTGTCATAAATGTGAAGTTTGGAAATATTGTATTACTTCTTGCTTTTATGTAAAGTTTATTGATCTCTTAGTGTGTAATCATCATATCATAGAAGACTTAACTATTTTTGATTTCCTCTGCAGTTGATCCTGAGCATAATTGGCCTCCTTTTTAGTGGAAAGTTTCTAGAGCCTATATGGGGTTCAAGAGAGTTCTTGAAATTCATTGCTATTGTCAACATTGTCACTTCAATCAGTGTGTTCATCACTACCATCTTTTTGTATTACGTTACATGGAAAGAGATTTTCCTGTAAGTACTTTGACTCTCTTACTGGATTTGTATAACTCTATTTGGTAGTTGTTTAATAGACATCTTGCCTCCTATTTTAATTGAATCTTTTAGAATATTAGTGGAAACCTTTCTCCAAAGAATGATCATATGTAAAATGATTTTGGCACAAAAGGACCATTTCTTTATTCATAGATTGATGCCAATGCAAAAGGAAGATATTTAATATTATGAAATAAATTCAGGAATAATATCTTGTAATTGATCAAATCATCGGATGAGTTCAGTTAAGCGTTCTGAAGTGGAGATATTCCAAACTTCCTTTGTTGTTGTTTAGAAAATATTGATACTAGTCATGTGTGTCGCATGCAGAATAGGAAACAGGCAACCTTCCTATAATGCTATTTTGGGCTCAAGCTTTTGCCGTAAATCCATCTGGAGTAGTGTTGGTGAACTTTCAGCTATGGGGATTTTTAGGCTAAGCATATCTTTTTTTTTTTTCCAAGAAGAAATTAATATATTTTTTCCAAGTAAAAATCATTATATTTGATATTTCAAATGAGAAATCAAAATACACTTTTACTAGCTTTTCAGCTCAGTTCAGATTCTATTACTGCCATCATCCTGATAAGGTATGCTACCAGATCATCCTTACGCTTAACATGCAAAAAGCCAAAATGTGACAATATCAAAACCAGACTCAAGCTGTCCAATCTGAGTCATATACAGACTTCCTATTCTGCCATACATAGCTCCTGTACAAAAAATAGCTCTGACCTATCTTGTAAATGAGAATAATAAGAATCCCCAAATTGATTCTCCTCGTGAAGGTGCCTGTAAAACCTCAAAAAAGAGAAGTAAAGACAGCTGCCCGAGGGATGTTATCTCTGAATTCCTGAACCAATAAGTGGCTTTCCTCCAAAGAGAGGGCTTCTATTGATAGCTGGTCTGCTTGATGATTATATTCTCTCTATATATATGTGTAAATGTGATGTCCTCAAATTGTGTTCTTAAACTTGAAACCCTGTCCATAATTAGTTTCAATGCCATATTTCTTATTTGGTTTCTTCCATTTTCCCATCCATTAGGAGTTTGGAATCACCTAAAACCTGAAGCCTCCTGTTGCCGCCTAATACACACCTGGGGGGGACGCGGCAGGAAACCTTCAAGCCGCTCGGTGTGTCCTTGGGGGCAAGTGAGAGTCAAGTGCTGTCACCTGATTACTCGACTCCTCCGTCTAGGCTTACTCCTAGCGAAGCCAAGGGGGTTGGTCCCTATGAAAATAAAACTAAGGCTTTTAATCTATAACAGAAAATAAAGTCTAATCTAGGAGTTTGATTAATGATTAAATGTAAAAATAAATCAACAATATATTTGCAAATATTTTACCAATCACTACACATGATATTGAAAGAAGGAGATACATTCATGCCATATTGCAAGATTGAAAGATAAATAGACCAGTGCTGAAAATGTAAAATGCGTGCGATTGTTGCTGTGTAGGGTTGTGAAAGTATTGCAAGAGTATTGTTGGTTTATTTTAGAATTATTAAATGGGTATTAGAGGAATGGGTTAATTCTTGGTTTGGCCCAAAAGAAACCTAACCCTTCGAACTGAGTGCTTTAGCAACTTTACCAAGTGTCCAACCAGGCGAGGATGAACCTGCTTAAAGTAGCCTACTGACTCTATAGTTTCCGCCCATACAACCTCCTGAGTTCTTAGAATTTGGTTCTAATGGATTTTCCTATTAAAACTAAGTACCTTGCACTCGTTTCTGGTTAATCCTACTGTTTTGACTCAGTTGCAGAGGTTAAGAACATACTTTGGGTTTGGGGTGTTGGTTCGTTTTATTATAATTAAAAATGGATGATTAATCTACACTAAACCCCAAGAGTATCTTTTCTTCGACCAAAGGTGGAGTACTTCGGTAGAGCAAAGGGGGTTAATTTTACTTGGTAATTTTTAGAACAAATTGTAGTTTATTTTGTAGCACTTAGGTGAAAGATTGAACAATGATTGTAGGTCCCCCTGGGACGCTTTGTGTGCTTTGTGAATGTTTTTAAATTACTAATAACAAAAGTAAACTAATCTAAGACAAAGAAAAGTAGAAAAAATGCAAAACTGAAAAAAAGTGAAAAAGTGCGAATCCCCCCTGGGGGGATTGGGATCAGGCGCTGGAATTACCTGCTTGCTCTTTTTATTTTTGCTTTTACAAAATGAAATTAAAGATGAACTACTGCTTGCCCTTTATGCTTAGGGAACAAGTCAGTTTACAATTTTATTGGAAAAGTAAATCAATGCTTGAACCGCTGGTTCTTGAGAAGGTATAGGGAGCTTCGATATGATAAACTTGTTGGTTTTTTGGGTTCAACCTGCTAAATAGAAATATCAGACCAACGAACAAAGTTAATCAAAATGGCAATTAGAACACTTGAGGAGTGCTCTGACAATACTAGAAAATGTTAAAATGAAATGCTAATGCAACTAGTATGTAAAAAAGATATTTTTGGGCAATTTATTTGGACTTAAAACTAACTTTTAATTGAATTTAAATTCTAGGACTGATATGCATGCAAAAAATTCCAGCAAACTAAAAAAAGTTTAAAATGCTCAAAAAATGATCTAAACTAACTCTTATTTAAAGATGCAAAACTTGGTAGAAAAAAGTGGAAAAATAAACTAAGTAAGGCAAGCTAGAAAGCTTGCCTTCTTAGGGTATTTACTTGCTTCTTTAAGAGATGACAAGTAAATACTTTGGCACTTTGATTTTGCTTGATAAAACTTTTTAGAACAGTCAAATAATTTCTCAAAATATTTTAGATCTAAACTTATAAAAGCTTGAAAATGATAAATTTTTGCAATCTAGATCTATGCCTTATGTGAAATTTTAAATTTGTTTGCATTGCAAAAGACTAAATATATTTAAAATGTGAATTTGGATCTAGATCTAAAAAGTTGAAAGAAGGTAACCGATTTAGTTTTAGAAGAGTTTGGATCTTGAAGCTTGAACCCTTGGGGGATGACCATCTAAATGGACTATGGAGTCTAGTTGCTGATGCACTAGTAGTATTGGCTTCCTTGTTTTGGACCTATTGAGTATGAGGAAGAGCTAACATGCTCATCCGCTTCTTCAACTTGAGTTACCTGCAAAATGAAGTCAACACTAGCAAAGGGGATTAAGAGATTTGTGTGAACAATTGAAAGAAATAAGAAGGAATAACATATTCAAACAAGAAATATCATTACCTCTAGCATTCTAATATCATTCACAATAGTAAGAATTCTACAAAGCAATGCTTACTATCCTTATGAAAAAGTAATTTCCTTACAAAGACAAATACCCAACATATACTAGTATGAACCACGATACATATTACCTCATTGATGAACAAAGAACATGACAATACACACCGCAGACAACACCAGGGTAGCCTCCAAAGCCTTTTATTACTCAATAAACAGAAAAATATTACAATAGACAAGAGCAGAGATTCCACCTTCAGATGAATAATAATGGACCAAAGCTCTTCAATTTATAGAACAAAGCACACAAGCTAGGGCACAAATACCTAAGGAAGGCGTCTTCAATGGAGAGAGTAGTTAATTGGCTCTTGGTTTGGTGTTGATTGGAGTGCCAAAGCAATGGGAGGGCGTCACCTCTCTGATGGGTAGGAAACCATTTCTTGAGATCTCCACCATGAGATTTGAGCCCTCAAATATGCCAAGTCGCCCATGCATGAGGAAGGCGCAATTGTTGAAGGAGAGATGACTGTAGCTCAACATAATAGATTGGAAAAGTCTAATTCGGAGCTCAGTTAACCAAGTCTTGATTGTCCAGTCACTTTAGATCAACTCCGATTCAACTCCAGACATCTTCCATTGTTTTAGGAACTTGTCTTTATTTGAATAAATATGTCTTTTTTCATATTTATTTTGTCTTTTTTGGAGTTTTTGAGTAAATATCAATTTTCTTGATAAATACTTACTCAAAACTTAGGAGAAGTGGGTGTATGGGTTAAATGGGTGCTCTGGCTTAGAAAATGAGCCTCCATTTATCAAAATCTACCCACAAACCACTTAATTAATACAACTTGAATTTTTTTCAGTTAAACCATAGGAATAATGGTTTAATTAATTGAAAAAATTAATTATTTAATAATTTTTTTTTTTTTTTGTGCACGTCCGCTAATTTTATTTATTTATGAAAATATCTTAGACCCCCTATGGACTTAGGAAATGACCACAAAACACAAAAATAGTGTCTAGCATGTTTATAATTTACAGTTGGACTCTAATAACCCCCTAAGGCCTAACTGCCAAATTCAGGCATTCTAGCTTTGGAGGTGTAGGAGAAAAACTCATCAATTATACTCAGATATAGGCAAAGGATAATTGACAAGGGAAAAAACTCCTTGGAATACCTTGTTTGGTTGTCAAGTCCTAGGGAACCGAGTCACTCAAAGATCACCATGCTAGCACATTTTATTACAAATCCCGTGGGGCATGGTCATTTAAAACATAAATGAAAAAAATGGCCAAAATAGGCCAAGGCTGGAACATCTGAACTCTGATAAGCACAAATAATTGTGCATTACTGGCGGCTCACTGAAGTCTAGCTGATGTGCAGTTCAACTGGTAACACCTCCTAACCTGCTTTTTTGTTGCAACTTTAGTAAAATCCATAATGCAGAAAATCCTGCACGATTGTTGGTGCCATGACCAACACCATACTTCATTAAATAATAATATGCATTATCCATGAAAAGGATGGCTCCTGCTCCACAGACACCCGGTGAACCTTGGCATGCCTCATCGAAGTATCCCCAAGGACTGGTGAAGTTTATATTGGGCTGCTGTAGGTTTCTTGGAACTTTTTGTTTGGCAAGCTTTATTCCTTCCCCAAAAGATAACCGAATTTGATGAGTTAATCTACCAAGATGAGCCTCTTTTCCTTCAAATAACAGCTTGTTCCTGGTTAACCAAATACCCCATAAGACATAACAAGGAAGTGCTTTATAAGATGCCACTGATCTGTCTATCATCCAACCAAACAACCTTAGAGAATGGATATATTATAAATAAATGGTCCATTTTTTTATTTGCCATCTTACACAAGTAGCACCACCCTGGACCGATCCAATTCCTTTTTGTCTATTTTCCCAAGTTGACACTTTGTTTGCTAAAACAAGCCATAAAAAAATTCTGATTTTGAGTGGACAAACCATCTTCCACACTGCTTTCCACCACCACAGGCACTCATCTGCCTGATCTTCACTGATTTCTGCTTCGTACGCCAGCTTGGTGGTTAGCACTCCAGTGGATTTGTTTTTTGACCATTTTGATTCGTCATCTTGATCTTTTAGAGCAATCGTGCTATGATTAACTAGGGCAATGTATTGTGACCATTCCGCAGCCTGACCATCCTGTAATACCATCTCCTCCATTGTTGTCCATCCTTGAATCCCGAAGCCATGAACTGCAAAAGCTGTGGCATCCTCAAGTCCTGTGATACCTTTTCGTAAAGAGTTAAAAGTAGTGGTTCTGACAGCCTATAATTCCCACAACATCCAATCCAGGGGTCCTTTTTAATCATCAATATGTTTCCTCGCCCGACCTTTCATGCAGTCCATTTGCCTAGGATATCAAACGCAAGCCTTTCCATACATTTGAGGCCCCTTTGACAGACTTCCTCTCTAGTCTAATCCATGCTTCCGGATCATTATTGTTTAGGTACTTGACTTTCATAACCTTCCCCCACAGATTATTGTTGAACAAGAGTCTCCATAAGCTTTTTGTAGCTAGGGCCCTACAAAACACATACAAATTTTTTATTCCTCAGCCACTTGATTTCTTCGGTCTGGCTATCTTAGGCCGCTTGACATGTGGAATACCATTCTCCCTTCTACCTGACCATAGAAAATTGGAACATTTTTTCAGAATCTTGTCTAAGATTCCTTTCGGAATATGTGCAATCGATAACCCATAAACAAGAATGCTTTCTAAGACAGATTTAACCAGCACTAGTCAACCTCCCCAAGACAACCACCTATGACACCAGCATGTGATCCTATCTTTAATCTTCTTGATTAACCAACACCAATCAACATATTTGTAGTCATTAGGTTTGAGATGGAAACCTAGATATTTCACCCCTTTATCCAGTGGATCAATCTTCATAGGAAATAACTGTTCAATCCTGCTTTGCAAAGTGGCACTCAGACCATTTATCAGTATACCAGATTTAAGCATATTGATTACCATCCCCATGGCTGTGCATAATAAGTCTAGAACGTACTTGTAGTACGTCATTTCCCTCAAATCACCTCTTCCAAATAAGAGAATGTCATCAACAAACAACATGTGTTTGACTGCTATGGAATCTGCAATGTTAATGCCTCTGATAAACCCTGTTCTTCTGGCTTCTGCAATTAATCTGCTAAGGCCCTCTGCTACTAATAAGAATAAGAAGGGAGACAAGGGACAACCCTGTCTTAGCCCCTTGGAAGTCCTAAAAAACCTGATGGCAAGCCATTAACCAAAACTGCAAAGTTAGTTGATTCCAAACATCCCATAATCCAATTAATAGATCGAAGATTTAAACCTACTTGCATGATAACCAATCTTGGAAATAGCCAATTAACTTTGTCATAGGCCTTGGATAAACATTTTTCATAACCACCACAAATTGTTTTCCCACTTTGATGGAATGTAATCCCTCCCGCGCTGCCCCTAGTGCATTGTGAATTTGCCTATTGAATAAAAACCCAAATTGCTCCTCCAATATGGCAAGGGACAAGGCATGCTTCATTCTATTTGCAATGATCTTTGAGATAATCTTATAGACTAGATTGCAAAGGGAGATAGGTCTAAAATCCTCAAATGTAGTGGGGTTGTCCATTTTAGGGATTAAAGCAATGAAAGTAGCGTTCATTGATCCCAGAATTTTCCCAAACCTTCTAGATCCCTCAATCACCCTAACTAGTTCCTCCTCCAAGAAATCATAAAAACCAACGTAGAATTCAATCGTCCAACCATCAGGGCCAGGACTTTTAGCCTTCTTATCATGCCCCCAGTGAAAATTTTAACTCCTCTTTTGTAACCTCTGCCTCCATGCTTGCATTCATTTCGTCATCAAAGAATCTGGGAAACAATCTAACAACCTGGGTAATTTCCCCAATATTGGAAGCATTATTTTCTTTAAACAGAGATTGAAAATGTTGTTTACCTGCAACTGCTAAATCATTGAAAGATGTGACCCTATTTCCTTTGGGATCCTCCAGCTCACATATCGTATTAAAGGTCCTTTTGTATGTGGCAAACTTATGGAAGAATTTTGTGTTATTATTGCCCTCAACTAGCCAAATAGACAGACTTTTAAGTCTCCATTCTGCCTCTTCTTATTCAAGTAAATTTTTCTTCCATCCTTCAAGATCCTTCAAACTCAAAACCTCCTCATCTGTAGAGACCCCTCTGTCATTATGCTAAAAAAGATCCTGTAATGCTGATTCAACTTCCTTCAATTCTTTCTTGTTTTCCTTGCTCTCTCCCTGGCCCATGTCGTTGCCAATTTCTTTATATGATTCAAATTGTTATAGAATTGATACATGGCCGAAGCATCACTGTTTTCCTCTTATTTAATCCAATTGTTTAAGACCAAACTTCTAAAGCTCTCTTCATTCAACCAAGAATGGTTAAATTTGTAAGGAACAACAGATTTCTGTCTCATATCCTCTAATTGCAGCAAGGCAGGAAGATGATCCGAAATCCCACTAGCAACTACCCATGATTTATATCTGTTAACATCTTCTAGAGTTTGCTCTGCTGCACCAAAACGGTCAAGTCTTTTGCTATACTAGCCCTACTCCTAGAATTTCGTCAAGTAGGGGCAACTTTATGTGGTTCAACACCAACCAACTTTAAACCTTCAAAAACCCGAGTAAAGTAATCCGCCGTTGGATCTGACCTAGCAACCTCCCCCCAATATTCTCTAGAATTCAGTCATATTCAAATCGTCACCCACAATCACATTGTCCCCGAATTGTAACTGCTGGTCTTTTAAGTTGTCCCTGTTGCCGCCGGATTACACACCATCTTTGTCGCAGCAGAAATCTATGCTGCCGTTCGGTGTGCCCTTGGTGGCAAGTCTCAAGTCAAGTATGTCACTTGGTTCTTGACTTCTCCGTTTAGGCAAAATTCCCAACAAAAGCTAAGGGGGGTAGTTCCTATGGAAAGTTACTAAGGTTGTTAGGGTCTTCCAGTTAAATGATGGGTTGTTTATTAATGTTTTTGAGAGTTTTTGATTAAAAGTTCAAGATGTAATTGCAACAGGAGTTAAAAAAACTTTCACTAGCATAAGTTCAAATAACCATTGTAAATTATAAAAGATGCACGATAACTTGATATTGATAATAAACAAATAAATAGTGCAAGGACCAGTGCCTTATGGAGTCAAACATAGTGTGAAATTGATAATGCTGGAAAAGTAAATGTTGTGCAATTGTCTCTTGGTTGATTTTAGATTATTAAAATGAATCTTTATTAGGGAAAAATGGGAACTCTCGAGATACCGTAAGGTACAGAGAGGAATGTCCGGAAATCTAGAAATTGGTGGCTCCGTACAAGGACATGTTGGCTGCCAAAGCCTTGAGTGCGTGTTCAACACTACACCAACAAGGATGTAGTCTAACGGTGCCCCAAGGTTAGAGTACAGTGATCCAGCGCCCCTAGGCAGAATTTGTCCACACAAAATCTAGTTTCGAAGTGCCGGATTTTCACTATCTTGTGAGTAGTTAATTTTATTAGATGACTGATTAAGTTAAATGTGAGAATTAAAGAGTGCTTTCAACTGCTTTTGGTATCCCACAACTCAGACGAACTGCTGGTGGGTAGAGCATACGCAGTGTAGGCAAATGATTTATTCCAATTTGAAGCAAATAACCATTGACCCTCCGACAGAGAGCGCTCTTAACTTGGTTTTCAGCGAAGTTCAAGAGAATTATGAAAATGAAATACAAAACTTTTAAATGAAAAGATATTGATGGCCAATCTTATGCGTCACTTTTCTGATCAACCTCCACTAATCAACAAAATTGCCTTTTGGTGAAGGTGAAAGCATACTTCGTGGCGACGAAGATGGTTTTATTTCTACTCTACTTTTGCAAAATGGAAATGATTAAATTGCAAAATATAACTGAAAGTATACACCCTGCAATTCAATAATGAGTGTGTGAATGTGTGGTTAGAAAAATGCAATCTCACGAAATTTGACAAAATACACAAATCCCCCCAGGGGAGATGGGATGTGGGTGCTGGTTACCCCACTGCTCTCGTTTAAAGACTTTACAATTTATGCTCAAATAAAACTGCCTCTTAGTCCTTTTAGATTTGGATCTAAGGGCTTATACAAGCTGAAATTTTGAAACAATGCTAAAGTGGGTCCCTTGGAAGGTGTTTTTGGCAAGTTTTAGCGAAATTTCGCCAAAGCTTCCTCCTCTTTTTCCTTGGACCTGCTAAAAACCAGCAAGTAAACTACTTAGAATGTGATGGCAAACACAATAAAAAAAAAAAAAATGAAAAATTTTATACTTAGAATAATTCGAAAAATTTGCAAGAAATGTATGGACTTTAAAAAATTCCAAATCTAGCTTAGATCTAATGCAAAATGGACTTTTTAAAAGCTTAGATCTAATCTAGAATGTGATTTCTAAGTATTATAGATCTGAAAATATTTGCAAGAAATGTATGGATCTACAACTCAAATACTTAGAAAATAACAAAAAAGGGAAAGAGAAGAATGTAGATTTAAATTTGAAGTTGATGGATGAACCCTTCAAGCCCAAGCTTGATCCTTGTGAAACCTTGGAAAAATCCCTGAAATACAAGATTAGTTTGTGTTGAAGAGGAGAGAAGAGACAAACTAGTTCAAAGCCCTCTTCAAGCTTGTGATCTGCAAAAACCTTAAACAAACCCTTGCATACAAATGAGTAAGATCTAGTGTGCTTGGTAAAGAAAAATTCGAAGAGCCTAAATACAATCTAGTATAGTTGGCTACTTCTAGTGTTTCAAAACAATACACAAATAAGCAAGTTACAACCGAAATGCTTATTCTATGAACATTCAAGCTAGATCTAAAATCATATATAAACAAAAGAGAACTAGATTAGAGCAATATCACCTCAAATACTTGCATGCATCCAAAAAATGTACACCCATGGACCTCCAAAGCCTTTCACTTGCATTAAAATATTATCACTAGTACAATGAGCAGAGGTTTCTTGCATCCATGTGAATAATGGAGCAAGAGCCTTGCTTTTATAACACTCTCCAAGAGCAAATTCGAATTTGTGAAGAAGAGAGCCATTTAGGGCATCAAATGACAAGTGTAGGATCCAAATCATGATTGATATGGTGGTTGGAGTGGTATTCAATGGGATGGTTGCCACCTCTTCCCAATCAAATCAATGCTCACAACACTCCAATATTGATTGGGATCTTCTTTAAATGTTTTTACCAAGTCAACTGGGCCAACTCACCAGACCACCCACCATTATTTTAGGAGTTGGGATTTTTTCCAAATCCATTATTCTTGAATTAAATAATTTTTTTTTAATATTTTGGAGAAAAAATTAACGAAGTGAATAATAATCACTCAATACTTAGGAAAAGTGGGTTTAGGGGTTTTATGGGTGCTCTGGGTTAGAAAACGAGCACCCCCATGTCCAATTTCACCTCCTACCAATCTTTTATCACTTTTCTCAATTTTTAATTAAATTATAATTTTTTTTTCATAAACTGAGAAAAATTAATTTTCTTAGAATGACTCAAAAATCCTAGGGGACCTAGTACATGTCCATATGACTCAATACTGATGGCTAGCATGTTACAAAAATACATTCCAGTAGGTTTTAATAACCCCTCAAAATTCGCCATCAGAAAAACACTCCAGCTTTGGAGGTGTGAGTGAAAAACTTAGGGATTATACAACACTGAAGAGTATTGCATAATCTCTAAGGAAAAAAACACTCTAGAGTATTTCCCTGATAACAAACGTTGAGAAAGGCCAAACCTTTCATAAAAAACTCATGCTAGACCAACTTATTACAAATCCCCCGCAGGGTCTGGACATGCAAATTATTACAATGGGCAAAAAAATTTGCCTGATGGATCTCAGAACACTGATGATGAACAATTAAATTGTTCAAGTCTTCGACGGTTCACTTGGAATCCACTAAGTGCAATTTAGTGGATAACAGTCCCAAAACTGAATCCTTTCATTATAAGTAGCATACAAATTCATAATTCTGAACAATTTGTCTAAACCTTTATCTTTTCCTTCTAATACAATACCTGCAGGAAGACACACCGAGCTAGAGGATTCAAAACTGTCATTCCAACCAGACACCAATCCACCAGCTAAACCATGCACATCACTTGCACTAAAATTCCATCCCCGCAACATAGATGAGAGCAACTCATCTGCTTTCACCCTAGAACACATTGCTCTTGAAGCAATATCACATCAATCTTGTAAATTTCGAACATCCTTTTTGTATGCGGCAAACTTATGGAAGAATTTTGTGTTATTATTGCCCTCATCTAGCCAAATAGACCGACTTTTAAGTCTCCATTCTGCCTCTTCTAATTCAAGTAAATTTTTCTTCCATCCTTCAAGATCCTTCAAACTCAAAACCTCCTCATCTGTAGAGACCCCTCTGTCATTATGCTCGAAAAGATCCTGTAATGCTGATTCAACTTCCTTCAATTCTTTCTTGTTTTCCTTGCTCTCTCCCTGGCCCATGTGGTTTCCAATTTCTTTATACGATTCAAATTGTTATAGAATTGATACATGGCCGAAGCATCACTGTTTTCCTCATATTTAATCCAATTGTTTAAGACCAGACTTTTAAAGCTCTCTTCATTCAACCAGGAATGGTTAAATTTGTAAGGAACAACAGATTTCTGTCTCATATCCTCTAATTGTAGCAAGGTAGGCAAATGATCCGAAATCCCACTAGCAACTACCCATGATTTATATCTGTTAACATCTTCTAGAGTTTGCTCTGCTACACCAAAACGGTCAAGTCTTTTGCTATACCAGCCCTACTCCTTCTAGAATTTCGCCAAGTAGGGGCAACTTTATGTGGTTCAACATCAACCAACTTCAAACCTTCAAAAACCCGAGTAAAGTAATCTCCCATTGGATCTGACCTAGCAACCTCCCCCCAATATTCTCTAGAATTCAGTCATATTCAAATCGTTGCCCACAATCACATTGTCCCCGAATTGTAACTGCTGGTCTTTTAAGTTGTCCCAAAACTAAATCCTTTCATTATAAGGAGCATACAAATTCATAATTCTGAACAATTTGTCTAAACCTTTATCTTTTCCTTCTAATACAATACCTGCAGGAAGACACACCGAGCTAGAGGCTTCAAAACTGTCATTCCAACCAGACACCAATCCACCAGCTATACCATGCACATCACTTGCACTAAAATTCCATCCCCGCAACATAGATGAGAGCAACTCAATTGCTTTCACCCTAGAACAGATTGCTCTTGAAGCAATATCACATCAATCTTGTAAATTTCGAACATCCTTTTGAGGGCTAACCTTTTGAGGGCACCCCCTAACCCTTTGACGTTGAAGGACAAATCATGGTGGAACAAGCTTCTGGGGATTTTATGCTCTAAGAACCTCTTTGATTGTCATTTGTTTGCCTTCCCTCACCTCTTTTGTGGCCTTTGATTTAGCCTTGGAGATATTGGATTTCAGTCCAGTCGGACAGGGCTTAGCTACAGTCACAACTAGCCCACCCTTTATCCCACCCCGTTCATCTTCTATATTGGTTTTTCTGGGCCGCAATATATATGAAGAAAAAACAATAGTGGCCATACAAAGCAAAAACAATCATTCAACATATCACCCAGGTCCGAAACTGACCTCTCAACGACTAATTTGTGATAATCTTAGTCTTAGATAAGACAAAATTTTGGGTATCTTTTGAGGAAGTGGAGAAAGTAGTGCCGGGAGAGGGCTTTGGATCCCTACCCAAATTTGTGCCTAAGATGGGAGGGACATCTACCTTAAACTCCTTTGAAAGACCAATGGTAGGAGGAGGACAATCCATACCTTTGACTTCTTTGTTTGGGGAGGACACCAGTTCAGAAACTTCCTTCACAAATTGTGCTTTTACATCAGGATCTTGTGATAGCTGCACTGATTTTCTTTCCCTGCATCCACTTTCTGAACTGCAGTCTGAGCCCCCTTGGCTTCCTTGTGAGACTTGGATTCTTATTCCTTTGAGCCTTCCAACTTTCTTATCAACTGTTTTTGATAAGGCTTCCAACCATGATTTTTTACACTACATTCTTTCCATAAATGCCCGACTTCAGGGCTTTTGAACAGCGAAGAAGAACCCGCCAGTAGTCTAGAGGTTGTACCAAAACCAAATCGCCCCCGAAAATTTCAATTTAAACCAGAAGACCATCTCTGATGTCAACCTCTACCAGGACTGTAGCCACTTTCTTTTCAGGACTGTGCCATAGATTTTCTTCTATTGCGATGAAACAACCTATCTGATTACAATCAACTTCAATACCTTTTCACACCAATATTCAAGCAACAATCCCGACAATAATACCCACACATGCTGAATGTTCATGGGTTCTCAGTGCTGATCGAAACCTGGTTTCCATCGACTAAGCACCAGACTTGAGGGTCCCCACATCCAGTCCTGCTTTAAGGTTATGTCAGCATCTTTTGCATGTTTGAGTTCAAAGCATATGCAATATCTGAGCAGAAGGTGAAACTGTGGTATGTAACCCAAGACTTTTCGCCAGCCCACGTCCAACCACAATCTAATGAACTCCCCTTCACCAATTTATCGGAGAATATAACGACCACAGCTTGGCTCATCAGGCCCTCCACCCTCTCCAAACCGATATCCAACCCTAAAACCATTTTTAGTCTATCTTTTTTTGTCTCGCACACAATTTTTTGGTTTCTTGGGTCTAGTTACATTCCGTGGAGACTTCAGCTTCTCTACACAATGAATATCATCCAGACCTGAACTTAGCCCTAGATCTCCAAGCCTTGAGATCGCTCCAACTTGGGTGTTAGATCAAGAAGCCGTCCTAACCTGTCCAACTGTTGGAATGATATGATTACCTCCATCCATGCTGATGCCGCCAATGGCTTGAGGCTTATCTTGTTAGTGTTTATACATTTATAGCATAATAATTCAAATGCATAACCAAGATCACTAGAAGAGAGACAAAGCACAAAACAATAACACAGTTTATCCTAGGAAACCCAAATGGGAGAAAACCCAGCAACCTTCGTATAGAGATGATAATCCTGAGATCAGAGTACAATCATAAAAGTGAAAATATGGAAATGTTTTCCAAAACGTAGAAACCCTAAAACAGTCTTCTTCTCCAGCAGATGCGAACTTCTCTCTCTCCCAAGTGATGTGAACTTGAGTTGAGTGGATGAGTGAGTAATGAGGTGAGCTCACCTCTTATCTATACTAGTGCAAACATGAAAAATTCCCTAACTGGGTCGACTTCTCTTGGGGAGCAATAAATAGTTTTTATTTTAATTTTCTTTTGCTTGCTTTTCATCCCAAGGTTTACATTGATTCTTTCAAGGGTTTTACATAATTAAATATATCAAGTTCATCTCCCTTAGGAGGTACAATCAAGTAAAATAAAATGCAATAAATAATATCTTCCGAAGTTGCACAAAATCCAACATATCTTCCTTTCTCAAAGGATGCCAACTGTCTCAGGATTACATGTCTTTGGTGATATGACAAAGTCTTCCTCAAATGCCCTAGCTGCTTTCCAGATATGTACCAGTTCATCATGCATCTGAAAAATTGGTGACATCGAAGTGAGGTCATCCTCCCTGTAGTCTACCTCATCAAGATCTAGATCCATAGCACAAGTAGTCTAGGTGCTAATTACAAGATACCTGAAGATATGCACCATGGGATAGGGAAAAGTTAGGTTTTTTGCAGAAACTCTAGTAACAAAAATATCATCCGAATTCTTTTCCATTGTCCCCATTGTGGAAGTATACATATGTGCCAAGGGGTTCTCTTGGTTGGACATTAATAAAATTATCTTATCTATCTCATATTTGCACTTTACCTAAGGATCGAGGGGGGTTGGGCCTCCTTGACATTAGAGCTCGAGGAGTTGCTCTTGCTGGTAAATAGGTAGTATGAGTAGGGGACCAGTATACTCCTTGGCAACGTTTATTCCGTCACTAAATTCGACATTCTAACCACTTCAAGGTAGTAAGCGATCCTTTAAGATATGTGACATAATCAGTAATTCTAAGCCCTTAACATTTTCAGTATCATTTCTGCTTAAAAGGTTGTGGGTTGCATGGCAAATAATATCTGGCTTTCTCACATGGCAGTTTGAGGGGCCGTTGGATGCCTGGGTGATATGAGCACAACACCAACAGTAGAAGAAAGATACACACAAGAGAACACAAGAGAGAAGTATGCAAGTATGAGAGAAGATTGCTGGAACTGTACACATGGTGTACACTCATTTGTGTTACAATATATAGACTCGGAGTACAAAATTGTTGGGAGAATGATAAATGTAGAAATTTCGTGCTTTCTCAATGTTAAATGCAAAACATAAATTTCACTTCTTTGACTAGAGGTTTCCCAGATCTCAACCTGTGAATTTTCAGCCTCAGGGCTATTATGAAATAGAGTATAAAACAGCAGCAGAAAGAGTACAATATTTCACTTTCTATCAGTCCAATCTTCTAGGCAATCGGAGGAGAAAAGATACCAAACTATCTTGATAAGTTTCAGCCCTTTAGGGCAACATATCCCACATAAACCAGATCCGAAAAATTCACTTTTATAGCAGTAAAATAGCAGAGTATAGCAGAAGCAAAACAGCCCTTAGTTCTTCAATTATGATGTCAAATCACTGAACAATGTCCCTTTACTTATGTCAAATCATCAAGACATATATAAGCATAAATAACAATTGTCAATACATGAAGAACATATATGGCTGAAAATCAAATATGGAAATTGCACAAGTTTTGGACAGCTGAAAACTTCATTATTATGCCCAAGATGAATTATGTACATACCATAGCCTTCTCCCAAGGTTAGTACAAGTTCACTAGCTCTCCAAAACCCTAGCTAGATAAAACCAGAAAACCCTAGCTCAACCAAGGAGCTCCAACATGCAAGAGTCACTCCGGGGAGATCTCCAAGGCATAACATCTTCTCTTATTCATCACCAAATATACCCTAGGATTTTATCACAAAACCCTAATCTCAAACCTTGAAGGGATAAACCCTAACCCTAGATTTATGAGATGCTCTAAGATACTCTAAGAAGACCAAGAAATTCGAGCGACTCTGAGAGAGAGAGAGAGAGATCAAGTACAAATGAAGACCAAGAGAGAGAGAAGGCTAGTGCATGCTTCTCTCCAATGTCACATCTCAACATGAGTAAATACAAGATGAGATAAGAATGATTACCATCTCCAACATCTCCTCCACAAGAGTAAACCCTAGTCACAAGAGAAAACTCCAAATCAAGATATCCTCTTTGCCTTCCATAGATTTTACTAGGGTTTCCTCAAGAATCCTAGTGAATCACTCCAAGAAGACAAGTACAAAGGGAAGAATGTAATGATGATTATGAATGCAAGGATTCTCTTCTTCCTCTATATACATATGAGAGGTAAGGGGGCCAACAATATAGTGTGGGCCAAAGCCCTTTCAAGCAACTTACAATAAGTTCATGTAGGCCAACAGAAGTGAAGCGCTCCACTTCAAGGTACATGTGTCATACTCCAAGGTGATGTCTTACACAATAAGGTATTCAAGATGATGTAGCTACACAAGGCATGCCAACATCCGTTTGTCACAAGCCTCCATGAACTACGTTGATCCTCCTAAGCAATATACTCCATTGGGTCAGTTGCCCCGTGCAAGAACATTGTTGTAGCCTATATCATAGGGTTCGCCGAATTTGAACTTTGAAGTTCGAAATTCGTTGACAAAAACCAAATTGTTGAGGTTCGAGTTGGGGTTCGGTCACGAAATTTGCGGGTCCTAATAGTATAGTTCCAGGTTTTTGTCTTGACGGTAGTAGGTGTAATATGGTTTCTATGTCGGAGAATTTTCATAAATGAATCTGTTGGTAGGCCGCGACGACGAGTAATCCTCTGTCAGTATTGTATGTCGTTGTGCTTCACTTTGTCTAGGTGTGACTACAGGTATTTCGGTGAGTTATCCCACGGGCCATGGACCACAACCACGACTGTGCGGACTCTTTGTTTGTGCGGACGGGTCTTCCGATAAGTCTTCGAGAAACACCTCTGTCGATGCTTTGTACTAGACAGTTAATCCAAGACTACATTTAATTTTTTTAAAGTTATTGAATGGATCTAAAATATTTATAAAGTTATAATGTATAATGTGTGAAATTGCCCACATAAGATCCAAAGAGATGATGTAAACCTCACTATGAAAGAATTTAGGAAGAAGAGAGAAGCAATAGAACATAGATCCAATAGAGGCAGAATAATTACACACATTCCATTAATCAGAATAGTAACCGGGTAAATATACAATGCTGAGTATGAGGATTCGAATTCACTAGGTGTAATTCGAATTATCCTTCATGCACAGATCCATAATCAGTGGAGAGTCATCAGTGCCAAACTAGGAGTCTATCTCATCATCGGTGAAGTCATCAATGCACAAGTAGTGATCAACCGGGAGTCAAACTGAGTCTAACTGAGTGTGGTTGGTGTAACTGGCACATGGAAGCACTGATATAGTGAAGGAGACTCAGTGGGGGGCGCTCATGGAGCTAACTGGAGTCAAAACAGTCTATCTAGTCACACTGGAGGTCCAAAAGAGTGATAAGGTCAGTTAGGAGTCAGTTAATCCTTAAATCAAGGAAGAACTGAAGATAACTGAACTAAACTGGACTGGTAGGTGAAGAAGGGCGCCCTTATCATGCAATAACTGAAAGGAGGGCGCATTAAGCTCTAGGAGAGCTAAGACTGATCCGAGAGAAGCTCCTGGGGCTAGTTTGGCAAGGGCTAGGTGCTGGTGCTGCAAACCCTAATTGCATGCAAACCCTAATTGCATGCAAAACCCTAATTGCATGCAAAACCCTAATTTTGCATGCAGGACAGAAAATGTCAGAAATGTTTGAAGGACTAGGATGGAGTATAGGAAAATCCTAACACCCCCCCTTAATCCATCCTGGGCCCTGGTAACTAGGACCAAAGGTCACCCATACAATCAATGAAATGATAAAAAGAATACTGCCTCAATTTTTCTTATCTTTTTTTTTTTTTTTTTTTTATATTTTTGAATAACTCAAGGATCCATTACTCTAAGCAGAAAAGAAGCAAGCTTTCATCAGTGAAAACTTTGCAAGGAGACTTGGTAAGCTAATCCTCTGTAAAGTGCGAATGCAAGTGCTAGAGAATGTGTTGAATGTAGCAAGTCTTTCAGGAACCTTTTCTGTCACTGGAGCGAATGTATCATGATGAGTTTTCCCAAGGAATGGAAGAGTAAACCCCATCATCATGCTGAATCTCTCATGGAGAGGTGGATGGCATAATGCAAGGTTAGCATGTTGCTGAAGTCTAGTAGTTCTGTAAGCAAATACATCATCAACTGTGTTCTTAGTAGTAGCAAGGACTGTGTGAGAACATATTTCTCTTGAATCTGGACTAAGAATAGGTGTTGGTTCTGAATCTTCTTGAACTATGATCTCAACATCAAAATCTTGATCTTCTTCCTCACTAGAATAGGAGTCACTGGAAGAGAAGTCACTGTGATCCTCATCAGAATCTGAAGGGATAGTTGGAGAGAAGGGCATGAAGTGGGAGAACTCATATGCCTTTGAGGCATGATTAGCAATCCCATTCGCTATAACCTTTCCGGTGGAGATTTCTGTAATCTCTACTGTGTCTGGACCAAAAATCACTTGTTTTGGAGATCCTGTATGAGTCATTTGATATACTGATAACAAATTAGCTATAAGAGAAGGAACAAATAAGACATTTTTGAACTTACCATGCTCCATATGAACTGTACCCAAACCTTTGGCAGAAATCTGAGAGTTGTCTCCCATGTGAATGGTAGGCCCATCTTGGAGATCCAAAGAGGAGAAGGATTCTTCTTGTGCCATCGTGTGGTTGGAGGCTCCAGAATCTATGAGGAGAGCTTTTGTCTTTGAAAAACCAGCCATCAATGCATGACAATCATCAGATCCACTTCCAGAATCAGACATCTTTGCTTCTTTTGGAACAACAATTTGGTTTTGTTCAAGAAGCTTGGTTAGAAGATCAATCTTCTTATGCATGCAGGCATGCTCAGGATGGTTTCCTCTCTTGCAGTAGGTACAATTTGGTCTCTTTTGTTTGTCATTCTTGGATCTTGAAGGTTTCTTTCCTTTGCCTTTTTGTCCCCCTTTATCATTCGCTCCACTTGATTCACCAGCCAACAGAGCTAGATCTCTGGAGGTTTTGATGGCACCCATTTGAAACAGTTTGTTCTCTTCTTGAGTGAGAGCCTCAATGAAGTCACTTAAGGTGGGAAACTTCCATCCAGGGATGGACATTCGAACAGAATGAAAGGTAGATACAAAGACAGAAAATTGAGATCCAAGTTTGCTCAATATAGAGAGTATCAATTGCTCATCACTTTTAGTGATGCCACATTGCTTGCAATGCAAAACCAAATTCTGAAATTTGGAGAAGAAATCTTGAATGCTCTCGAAATTGCTAGGTTGAAGGGCAACCAATTCATTCTCAAGAATGTAGCCTCTCAGTTCATCTTGTTTGCCAAAAAGACTCCTCAATTTTATCCATAAATCATATGGAGACTTCAATCCATCAACATGAAACAATAGATCATCAGAAATATGAAGGCATATGAATCCAAAGGCTTCATCCATTTTGTTTAGGTGCTTGACTCTCTTTTCAGCTTGATGTGGTATGACATCTTTTTCTTCAACTATTCTAGTAAACCCTCTTGATCGCAAGAGTATTATCATCTTCCTTTTCCATTCGAAATAATTGAAAGGAGTGAGAAGTATAGAAGAAGGATCATTCGAATTGCTCATCTTGATTGCTTGAATAAGTGCAAAATAGAAGCTACTGAATCTGCTGCTGCAACTGCTGGAACTTCAAAATACCTGCAAAAAACTCTCAAGAATGGAGGTAGAATATACTCTCAAGGCTCTGATACCATGTGAAATTGCCCACATAAGATCCAAAGAGATGATGTAAACCTCACTATGAAAGAATTTAGGAAGAAGAGAGAAGCAATAGAACATAGATCCAATAGAGGCAGAATAATTACACACATTCCATTAATCAGAATAGTAACCGGGTAAATATACAATGCTGAGTATGAGGATTCGAATTCACTAGGTGTAATTCGAATTATCCTTCATGCACAGATCCATAATCAGTGGAGAGTCATCAGTGCCAAACTAGGAGTCTATCTCATCATCGGTGAAGTCATCAATGCACAAGTAGTGATCAACCGGGAGTCAAACTGAGTCTAACTGAGTGTGGTTGGTGTAACTGGCACATGGAAGCACTGATATAGTGAAGGAGACTCAGTGGGGGGCGCTCATGGAGCTAACTGGAGTCAAAACAGTCTATCTAGTCACACTGGAGGTCCAAAAGAGTGATAAGGTCGGTTAGGAGTCAGTTAATCCTTAAATCAAGGAAGAACTGAAGATAACTGAACTAAACTGGACTGGTAGGTGAAGAAGGGCGCCCTTATCATGCAATAACTGAAAGGAGGGCGCACTAAGCTCTAGGAGAGCTAAGACTGATCCGAGAGAAGCTCCTGGGGCTAGTTTGGCAAGGGCTAGGTGCTGGTGCTGCAAACCCTAATTGCATGCAAACCCTAATTGCATGCAAAACCCTAATTGCATGCAAAACCCTAATTTTGCATGCAGGACAGAAAATGTCAGAAATGTTTGAAGGACTAGGATGGAGTATAGGAAAATCCTAACATAATGTATATATCAAATGCATAGGTTATCAGTGTATAGTAAATATTAAATGTTTTTATTATGATTATACATTAACTTTTAATTATAAATAAGTTATATTACATAAGTTATTTTATTAAATATTAAATGTTTTAAGTTTTAACTTATGTATAGTAAATAGTAATTTTTTTATATATAAATGTATTAAATGCTATTTATTATATATAGAATATCAAAATATATTGGATAGGTTATTCTCATAAAATATTTAAATTTGAAAATATGTATATTAGCGAACCTAATGCTGAACCTCCTTTGAACTTCATCGAAAAATTTGAACCCGAATCAAACTTAAAGGTCGCCGAACCCGAACTCTAACCCGAACCTTGTGACATAGGTTGCAGCCTAGGCATGCCTTAGACAACTCCAAGCCTCCAAACAAGAATCCAAGCTATCCTTTGCTATCTAGGGCTTGATGCTGTAAAACTTAGATTCAGAGATCACTACTCCCTCTGAATCACCCTGAGAACTCAAGCAGTTTGAGCCTCGATATCAATGCATACTCATAAAGATATAAACTCAACAGTTAGTTCTCTTCACTAAACTGACACATACAAGCAATCACAAATAAACACTGGATATACCCTGGAAACCCCAAACGGGGAAAACCAACAATCTGTGGGGCTTTCTTCTCTCTCGAGCCCAGAGCATATATAAATAGAGACAAGTACAATACAAGGTTACCTCAGAAGTAACTCAATCCCTGAGTCAGGCAAACTCTAGATTTGCATGCATCAACTGATGCATGCATTGAAAGAATGAGCCCTAACTGGAAAACTGGATTTGAGTATTCCTGCAAGCGCCTATGTCTGATCTGTCTCTCTCTATCCTCTGCTCTGACCTGCTTTGCAACTGAAGAAGCCTACTGCTAAAAACGTCCTCCTCTGTGTTATATTTCATACATTCATAGCATAAAACATAAATGCATTACCAAGATCACTAGAAGTAGGACAAAGCACAAGACAACAACACAGAGTTTACCCTGGGAAACCCAAATGGGAGAAAACCCAGCAACCTTCGCAGAGAGATGATAATTCTGAGATCAGAGTACAAATGAAGAAAGAGAAGGAATGTGAAAGTATCTTTCACAAGTAGATGACCCAAATAAACCTCCTTCTTCAAGTGATGCAAAAATCTCCTCCTCCAAGTGATGCGCACTTCCTAAGTGTGAGAATAATCTAATGAGGTGTACGAACCTCTTATTTATACAAGTGCAAACTGGAAATTTCCCTTATCTGGCCGACTTCACCTGGGGGCAATAAATAATTTAATATTAATCTTTTTATTTGTTTCTTTTGCACCCCAAGGCTTACATTGATTCTTTCATGTGTTTACATAATTGATTACATAAAGTTCTTCTCCCTTAGGAGGTATAAACAAGTACAATGAAAGTACAATAAAATATAATGAATAATATCTTCCGAAGTTGTACAAAATTCAACACTCTGCATGTATAAGTGCGCCCTCCCTCAAATCAAGAATGGCTCGTACTAAATCAGATCTCAACAGATCTGAGCTCTGATCGTCACTGATCTTCCTCAATCACTGAGACGAAGATACTCTGCAAGTTACAGACACTCAATCGCTCAACCGGATGCGGTACAAGCTTCCTCCTCCTTAAGGAATGCACCCTCCTTCTCTAAGAAAGTCGTCCTCCTCTCAACTGATCTATTTCAGATCAGTTATCTCGGTGAATGAGACAGACACCTTCTGTCTCCTTATATCAACTCACTGTAAAATTAGGTTTACCAAAAACCTAAAAGTAGGTGCATGCAAAACTCACTTTTGCATGCATTTCTTCCCAAACTTTTTCCTGGTTAACATTTTAACAGATGCCCTCCTCTAGGATGCACAAAGCTACTCCTTTCAAGTAGGGCATTCTCTAAGCAAGTGAACTCTCGATGTGGCCATGCTGCCACAATAAAGGGCATTCACCTAACTAAGGTCAAGCAATTACTTAACAAGCTATCTCCATTGTGTAATGCCATCACGGACCATCTCCCATGTGCCAATCCATCTTGGACCATCCAGGGGCTGAACATACACCATGTACCCCAAATATTTTGAAGCACCTCAAACATGGTGTAATACTTTAGGAATAACTGCAAAAGCTAACTATCAAAGTTGACCAAGTCTCCATTAACATTCAATTAAGTGGCTGGGTGATCAATTTAGACTAAATCGCCCAAAACGAGAAGGATAAACAGAAAATATGTTGACACATGTTCACTAGACTATGTCTTATCATTTGGATTTGGTGTCAATTTGGATGTTTAGTCTACCATTGGTCAGCTTGGTCTTTTGACTATGTTGGCAAAAGACTAGAAGGAAAAGTAATTTTCTATTGTGGGATTTGGGGAACCATGGGAACGAAGATTGGCATACTTGGTGTGATCTTAACTGAGCTCAAAAGTTAAATGTTCATATAAAACTGTTTATGGGGTCATTTATAATATGATTCCTGAAAGCTTCCTTTTCAAAATGCAGCTCCATGGTTTGTTTCAGTCTTGGAGGGATTGGAGATGGAATAGGGGGAAGCCCTTCTATGTCAATGTGGCAAATGATCTTTATAATCTTGTAAGACACACCTCTAACATTGGCTCATCCTTAAACAAAGGGTGTGGGGTGAGGGATTCTGAAGTACATTGATTATGGAGGTGCTAGCCGATTTGGATCCCTCACTGTTCTTTCAAGCACAAAGTATGGGGTTGGATTATCCTTCACCAAGGATTGGCTTACAAAACCAGGCTTCATAAAGTTGGTGTTGCAAATACTGCATACACAACTTGTGGTAGGGATGAAATGGTTGAGCTTGTCTTTTGAAGAGGCCCATCTGCCACGACATTTTGGGCATAGATTCAGGTTGAATTTTTGTTTAACTAGTTTTTTACTGCCCTGCTTTCTTGGAAAGGTCATCTGTTGGGGTACATTTGGGTGATCAAGGACAACTGCAAATCTTAATGGCAGACAGTTTGGTTGTCGTCTATTATTTTTCTGTATAAAAACAGGTCTGAAGCTACATTTCATGAGGAACCATCCCCTGTTTGCCTAGAGGAATTGAGTCTCTTTGAGCAGGCTTTGCTTGTTAAAGTCAAATTTAGTTTTTTTTTATAAAGATGTAGACTCCCTATTGCAGCACAGGCTTATATGCTTTGTATTTCTGGTGTTTTTAGTACGAGAATTTCCTCATAATCTTGTTATCTCCTTGTTCCACGACGTAACTATTTGTTCCATGAAGTAATATATAATCCATTTAAAAAAATGAGGATGTTATAAAAAATATGTTATATTAAAAACTTGTGTCTTCTGATATTTACATGTGCCAAAATTTGGTTCATAGATCCCTTTTCATCTGCTTATGCAGTCTGCATTAGATATGTGTGTGGAATGAATCACTCAGGACTTTTCTTGCCACTTTTAATAGGTACACACCACTTTCTGGCTTCCATGGAGTCTTGTCAGGGTTCCTTGTTGGTGTGAAGCAAATCATGCCCGATCAAGAAATTACTATTCTCTTTGTTCTGAAGTTGCGTGCCAAGGTATCCTTAAGATTCCAGCATGCACAGCACTGACTCTTTCTGTCATTCTTATTTTCAACCGAAGTGTCTGTGCCATTTGCATTGCTGCTGATAAACTTGAAAGGACTAACAAATTTTCATTTCTGGAATGTACTTTCTTAGTGGCTACCTTCCCTTCTGGTTTTGGTGTCAATAATTGTAAGCATTTTGGCAACGGAATCCACATCATATCTGCCTTTTATAATTTTTGGCACTTATGCGAGCTGGCTATATCTACGGTTCCTCCAAAGGAAACCAGAAACAAATTTGAAGGGTGATCCAAGTGATGAGTTTGCTTTCTCAACATTTTTCCCTGAATTTATGGGGTAAAGATTTGATAGTTTTGCTCCTACTGATAAGTTTGTTACATACAAGTGAATTTAATGGACTTAAATGAGATACTATTGCTCCTGTATTTGTTGCATACATAACTTTTTATCACAATGCATGTTGTACAGACCTATTGTGGATACAATATCAGTTATTTGTGAGAAAATCTGCTGTGGAGGATCTCAAACTTCTAGTGAAGAAGAAGAGCATGCTTTAGGTGGCATACCTTTGCCAGGATCTGATCCCGTTGAGGCATCTAGGAGAAGGTAGTTTTCTCTTTAATCCCCTAACATCTTATTTCTGGAGTTGCTTTAATTAACAGTTTCATTGGTGATTTATCTATTAGAGACAAATCTGAGGTCTGATTATTGGCTGATCAGATCTCTTTTTTTGTTTGTATTATTTATTACAAACAATTTGAATATGCTGTCCTTTTTTCTAATCGCTTTCCTTTCTATAAATCATATTACTGAGGACCCTCAAGAATTTTATGATTGATAAGATTATCTCTATGATTACTTGTTCCGGATAGTATGGCTGAAAGCATGACAATGTTCACACAACCAATTGTCCTTGAATTGGTGCATATGGAAAATATTTTGGAGCTTATAAAGTTGTGAACCTTTCCAACATATTTCTTTAGACATTCGTCCACAGTGTCAGGTTTTCTGGTCTTCAAGGTTGGTGTGTTAAGTTATTCAGGTTTACACTTTACACTGTTGGTTGTCTAACAGGGTTGGTTTTAGGGCGGCATACATTGGGAATTTCCGTAACCAACATGCCTCTGTCTGCAGCTGTTTCCAATATAAGAATCATTTCTAGTATATTGGAAATTGCTGGGAAATGTCTATGAGATGTTTGCTGGATGTTTCTCAGCATTTTCATTCATCGTATTTCTTATTTTATATTTACTGTGGGTGGTATTCGTGGTCTTTATTGTGATTTTTGTACAAAATTCAACAAAAAAATGTGTATTTTCCATTTTTGTTTCTGCGCTTCCCCAAATCTATACCAATGGAACCACTGGAGTCTAACACAGGCTTTGGCTGACTATTAATCTCTCTCTTTATATATATATATTATAATTTTTACAGTTCCCGAGTTTAGAAAGTGCCAATACCCATCTCCACATCCCACTTGACGTACTTGGAAATGCATAGAAAAATGTGTAGAAATTTCACTTCCCTAACAGGCTTTCAAGTTAAACTCAGATTAACAATGTTTAATAACCCATCTCATTCAACCATAGACCGCTGAAAATGAAATTTCACTCACAAACACATTTGAACTGAAAGCACAAGAGAAGTACTACCAAAATACTGAGAACAGAATTAACATAACAGCCATGCACAGAAAAATTTCAGATTCAGATGTTTTAGCCAAAATGGCCCAGGCAAAACCTGTGAGAGAGAGGGCTTTAATTTTATTTCTTCAGCAAAATAAAAAAATTTGCAACAGCAAAACCCATAAATTCTGTCTTGGAATTTGTGCCAAACCAGCAGTGTACGGACTGTACAGACTACGGACTTCGAAGTTCGTGCCCATAAATTAATTTTCTGCCTAAAAAATTGTGCCTATCTCAGACCTCGATTTTCGTGCCATTGTATGGAATTGTACGGACTGTACAGAATTGTATGGAATTAATTATTTTCACCTGCCTTGAAATTCGTGCCTCTGCCTGGAAATGTGTGCCACTGTTTTCTTCTCGAAAATGGTGCCCAGAATTTCTGTACTGTCTTGGAATCCGTGCTGTACCTTGTCTTGGGAATGGAGCTACTATCTTAGACAACTACCTTCTCTCTCTCAAACTCCAACTCAACTTGCTTTCCAACTCTCTTGGAAAATCTTCACTTCTCCAACTCTCTTGGGATGTGTGCAAATGAATGAATGGGGTGCCTTATTTATTGTTTTTCCCTTGTCTTTTCATTTCACCTTCCTAGGGTAGCTGAAAGGACACTAGATCAAGGGCCCACATTTAATCTAGTGTTTTCTCATCAATGGATGAGAAAAATTACTTTTCTCTCCATTGAATATTTGTTCTCTCAACCACAACTTAAATAAATTGAAAAGTCACTTTATAACTCTAAAGTGATTAATTACTTTTTTCAAGTAATTAATGCAAAGGTTATGTACTTTGTCCCCTTTTTAGTGACTTAGGCAAAAGTCACTAGGGGAACACTTCCTTGGTACAAATTTCAACACTCCCTCTTACCAAGGAAGGTGTTCTCCCTCTCTCCCAACTTATCCTTGAAGAAGATAAACTGCTTTTCCACCAAAACTGGTAAACTGCTCATGTGCTTCTCGCACAATATCAAAGTCTGCTCATGTGCTTCTCGCACAATATTGAAGATGCCCACCCTTTCTAAACTCTACTCTAGAAAGGTCAAATCAAGTGTCCCTTCATGTCAGACATCATCACATGAAGGACTTCATCCTGAGCTACAAAGCTCAGTGCTTCCGCTTCGCGCGGGAAGACCTTCTGGCATATCCTCTGCCAGAACCTTTCTCTAGTTTCATACTATCAGCAGTAGAAGCTCCCCCTGTCTCTGGAATCTGTCTTGCATGCTGCACTGATACCTCATGTCGAGACATCTCATCTCGCTCATCCATCAGTGACAAGTCATACTAGCTGACCCTCTTGCCAACACTGGAGGAAGTAGCCTCTCGCTGAGTCCTCTGAATAGAAGATGAATTACTCGGTACCACAAGAATCGCTGGAGCATCTCGCTCTCTCCTATGAACCGTGGATTGACTACTCGGCGCCACATCAATCCTCGAAGCATCTCCCTCACTGTCTGTCTCAGACTCAGGCTTTGATATCCACCCAAATACTCCTGCTGTAGGCTGACCATGCACTACATACTCTCCATCTCTCCGATGACCTATAAGCACAGGGTCAATCGGATCCACTCCCAATACATAAATGAAGATGTGTTCACTCTTGAACAAAACTGTATATCCTGCTCCCTCCAAGGCTGCAATTGAAAGTCTGCTGTCCTGGAATATAGCGAACTCCTGTAATCTCCAAAATCTCTCCAAACTCAAGCTGGAACTGTACTCGTCCCAAACCTCTGACTGCATGCACTGTCCCATCTCTATCTTGTACGAGCTGCTCTGGAATAGTCTAAAAAGTGAAGAAGGCATCTCGCCTCCCAGTCATGTGACTGCAATAGGAACTATCCACAATCCAATTCCCAGTATCAACTGGTCCGCTACTACCGCAACTCGAAACAACAGTGGCAAGAGAGAACTCTGTAGCATACCATTCAATCTCTGCTGCAGCTGCAACCTGCTCCTCTTTCTCTTGCTTGCCCTTCTTCTTCTTAGGACATTGGCTTGCATAATGGCCAAATCATTGCATGCATAGCACCTGACTCAGCTTAGGTCCCTCTTCTACTCACCCCTCTGCTGCTTAGCCTATCAGGCCCTTTTTGGATTTCTTGCCTTTAGCTGATAAGGAAATGTTCTGCTCATCATTATCTTGCTCAGTCTTCCCTTGAGACCCTTCTCGGATTTCCTCCTGAGTAAAATCATCCCACAGTCTTTCCCAAGAGGGAAAGCTCTCTCTGCCAACTACACACTTCACGAACACATCCCACTCCTTAGTGAAGCCTTTCAAGGCTATCTGCACTAGCTCGGGATCGAGAATCACCTCACAAACTGCACTCAGTTCATCTTTTACCTGTCTGAGTCTAGTGAGGTAAGAGGCTACATTCTCACCTCTTGCCATCTTTGTGCCATGAAGCTTATTCTTTAAAGCCAATTTACGATTTTCATTCTTGTTCTCATACAAACCTTTCAAAGTATCCCACATCTCCTTAGCAGTATGTTTCTCTGCCAAATGTGGGATGAGGTGATCTCGAACTCCATCTAGAAGTAGTCTCTGCGTTCTGGCCTCCTTCAACTCATGTATGTCAAGGGCTATAGGATCACCTGTGGAAGGAACCACTGTGGTACTGACGAAGGTCCATAACTTGTTCTCCTTGAGAACAGCTGTCATTCGGGAATTCCACTGCAAGTAGTTGGAAATCCCTTCCAAGTGATCTTCATACCGGATGCAAGCCATCATTCACTTTTGCTATTTTTCCAACAATGCACACTCTGCCCAGATGTCTGAAAATTTCTGACTGTCAATCTGCCCTTAATAGGGCTCTGATACCATGCAGAAATTTCACTTCCCTAACAGGCTTTCAAGTTAAACTCAGATTAACAATGTTTAATAACCCATTTCATTCAACCATAGACAACTGAAAATGAAATTTCACTCAAACACATCTGAACTGAAAGCACAAGAGAAGTACTACCAAAATACTGAGAACAGAATTAACATAACAGCCATGCACAGAAAAATTTCAGACTCAGATATTTTAGCCAAAATGGCCCAGGCAAAACCCTGAAGGGAAAAACTGTGAGAGAGAGGTCTTTGATTTTATTTCTTCAGCAAAATAAAAAAATTTGCAACAGCAGAATTACAACTTATTTCAACAGCAAAACCCAAAATTTTTGTCTTGGAACTTATGCCAAACCAGCACTGTACGGACCTCGAAGTTCGTGCCCATAAATTAATTTTTTGCCTAAAAAATCGTGCCTATCTCAGACCTCGATTTTCGTGCCACTATACGGACTGTATGGAACTGCACGGAATGTATGGAATTAATTTTCTGTACTGCCTCAAAATTCGTGCCTTTGCCTGGAAATGCGTGCCATTGTTTTCTTCTCAAAAAATGTGCCCAGAATTTCTGTACTGTCTTGGAATCCGTGCTGTACCTTGTCTTGGGAATGGAGTTGCTATCTTAGACGGCTACCTTCTCTCTCTCAAACTCCAACTCAACTTGCTTTCCAACTCTCTTGGAAAATCTTCACTTCTCCAACTCTCTTGGGATGTGTGCAAATGAATGAATGTGGTGCCTTATTTATTGTTTTTCCCTTGTCTTTTCATTTCACCTTCCTGGGGTAGCTGAAAGGACACTAGATCAAGGGCCCACATTTAATCTAGTGTTTTCTCATCAATGGATGAGAAAAATTACTTTTCTCTCCATTAAATATTTTTTCTCTCAACCACAACTTAAATAAATTGAAAAGTCACTTGATAACTCTAAAGTGACATTAATTACTTTTCTCAAGCAATTAATGGAAGGGTTATGTACTTTGTCCCCTTTTTAGTGACTTAAGCAAAAGTCACTAGGGGAACAGAGGGTATTTGTCTTGAACAGTATAACTCATTAAGTGTCTCAATGAGGTTCAGTTGATCTATTCAGTGGGGGGGGGGTGTTCAGAGGAAACCTGAGTTTCATTGATTTGGAATTTGAGGTGGCATGGATCTCAACCTATCACTTGTTGCCATAATTTGGTGGGACAGTCGAGAAGAAAGAGGTGATCCTCCAAAAGATCTTCGGCTAGGATGGGGCACGTGGAGACTGTGATTTATGTCCGTACACCTCTCACGAAAAGAGGGAGCCACTTTTGGTTGGCATAGCAAAAGAAAGTGGAGAGGGAGCTCCCCAAGTCTTGATAGATGTAGTAGTATCTCCCCCTGATCTCACAGTAGAAAGGGCATTGTAAAATGAGACGTTCTTTTATCTCTGTCTCTTATAAGTGGCATATTTTGCAAACCCTATCAGATCGAAGGATGTGGTGATCAATCTCAACTAGAAGTCGATGAGATCCTGCCTAAAATTCACTAAGGGGGACCTTGAGGGTTTGCTTCTAGTGTTTGTACATATACTAAGGTTTGATAATGAGGTCATCTATTAGCTTCAGAAATGCTTGGAATAAAATGTCATCTTCGGGCCAAGGTCCTTATGAGGTGCGATCCAAGTGACTTGGATATACTATTTGTAAATGTTCTCTTTCATTACTTGGTCCAGGTCTTGTTTAGATGGTAGGAGGTGACCTAGAGCATCTAAAGAGCATTTGAAAGAGGGGAGATGGTCTGGTGAGATGGCTACTAACTGAAGTAATTGATAAACCTCTAAGAACCAACAATGGACCCACCTTGGTGAGCCTACCATGGAAATGGCCTCCAAAGAACAAGCTACAAGATAGGGATACCCATGCTTGCCAAAAGTAGAGTCCCCAAGGATCTTAACTTTGAAGGAAAGAGTTTAGTTTGAGAATAGCCTCGAGTTGTACATGCTAGGCCCTAGACTTTGCTAGGAAAATGGGTTGGGTAATAATATGTTTACATTAGAAGATGTAATATAAAATAATATTATTCATGTCCAATTAATGACCAAAGATAGATTAATGGGACTGTTAGTACACTGGTGTGGAATACAAAGTGGTAGCACAAGGGCCATTCGTAAAAGACCATGATAAAATCAGATCTAATATATTCTAGATAAGATTGGAAGCCCATGTTCATGGAGCATGAAAACAAAGTGGTAAGGTAATGTGCAAGTAATGTGAAGAGCCAAAGACAAATTCTCTAATGGGGGATGTCTTGCCTATGGGGTGATACAACACCCCCTGATGCTATCTCTCCTAAGGTTATAAGGAAGAAGTTCCTAATATATTACTAATCGGAGGATTTGGTTTCTAGATGCTATAACCCACAGTTGAGATCTAAAGGAAGTATATTGTTTGTTGGTGTTGTGTGAGTTGCCTCGAGATTTGAGGGGACATGTTTGTAAGGGTCTTGTTGTTTGAAGCATGGATGGTCTCCTGGGGTCTCATAGAATGAACATATGATATAGTGTTGTTGTTACCACTAGAAAGAAAGTAGTAATCGACCAGAAGAGATCTGGTCGGGGTGGGGTTGGTTAGAATGAGTGAGATCTAAGTTTGAGGGCTTTCCTCATGTACAAGGTCAAGTGTCTTTGGTTTGGGAATTAGAAGAAAGTGGAGAAGGAGTTCTGTAACTCCCTAAAAAGATAGTAAAACCGTCTTCTAATATCGTAATAGATGGGGCATCGAAAGATGGAAGTGTTCCTCAGTCTTTGTTTCATGAAGACTGTAAGTGTAGAGTTGGTAGATCTTAACCCCCCATGTGATGTGATGGTCTGTTTCGACCCGATGTTGATGAGAACCAACTTGAAACTGCCCAAGAGGGATCCTAAGATCATGCATCCAGTGTTAAAGTCTGTAAGGGAGTCGAAAAGGCCATTCTCCTTGGTTCCATGAAGTGTTTTGCATAGAAGGTCATCTTGGTGTTTAACTTGCCTAGTGGGTCAACCCAAGTAACCTGAATATACTATCTAATGATGTCCTCTCTGATGATCCTATTCAACTCCTGCTTATTTGATAGGATTTGACGACAGGTATTAAGAGAGTATTTGAATGGGGGAAGGTGGTTTATTGACATAACAACTGATTGAAATACAAAGGTGGCCTCTGCAAACTAGCAGTGAGCCCGACTGAACATACTGGTAATGGCTATGCCTCCAAGGAGCAGTTGTACGGGTAGCGACTTATGCTGGCTAATAGTCCGCAAAGCATCGAACTGGGGCAGAAGGGGAACCAATCCAAAGATGGTTTCAATCCTAAGGGGGGGGGGTGTTAATTTTCCAAACCCTAGGTGATTGTTGTCCTTATGTTCTCAACTAAACAAAATTGTTTATTTAATTGCAGAAATTAAATTCTTCACATAGCTGATCACAGATATAGCTGGAAAGTAAACAATGGAAGCATAAACACAATACACTGATAATTACTCCAAATTAACTTTTCATTAACAATTCATAGCTTACAAGGAAACCTCCACAAATTGTCAAATTAACAGCTATACGGTACACCCAAACGAAACAGATCAGCACACTTACTGAGAAAAATCTGCCTGCAAGAAACGAGAAAACAACTTGCTGTGTGGCTTGTTCATAGACTGTACAAGGCCTGTTCCATACGACTATACAGATCTGTCCTTTCGGAATCCGTACGACTACGATGTTTTTTGTATGGACTTGCATGCTGCTCTCTGCCTGATTCCCGACTTTGGCTCTAACTCTGCTCCACAGATGAATTTAATCACCTCCCAACAAAGCTTGCCTTTAAGTGAAATGAATGTGTCTTAACCCTCTAACTTGACTTGCCTTTATACTTGAGTTGAAACCCTAATCTCATAGTGAGATGTATGGTTGAGATTGGTCTAAATCACTAATGTATAAAAATACACTTTATCAGACTCAACAACTAAATACAAAATTCCGTATAAATTCCTGTGTCAGTTTCCAGTCATATAGGTTGTTGTCTGCAGGTGCGGTTTGCATTTTTTCTTTCTGGAGACTGCGATCTATTCTTTTGTCTGGTCTTGGCAGGGTGTTACTGTTTCTGACAACTCACCTTCCTCCAGTTCTGTAGTTCTTTTCCCTTCTCCATCAGAAACAACATGCTGGACACCAGAAATTTCAAGAGCTGTGTTTTATATCTTTGCCAAATCTGCCCAGGTCACCTTGCCCTTTTGAGGGACCACAGGAGAGAGTTGGGGGTTCTCAGAGTGGAGGGTCAAGTCTGTCTTTGGCCTTCCTGCAATCCTTAAACTGATGATGGTTCTTCCAGTGGTAGGTTCTCCCGAGGGGAAGGAAAGGATGATTCTGGGCCCTTCCAAGAGGGCAGAGCCTGCTGGATGGATGCCTGTACTGTGGTTTCTTGCTGATTAGATGGTGATCTTTTGTTGCCACCATCCAACCAGGTGGGTTTCCTTAGAGGCTCTTTTGACCTCTTAGATCTTTTGGCATACTGTGCTGCTTGTGTCCTGTTTCGAAGCAAGCTATACATTTGAATACAACCTTCTCATAGCCGAGACATGGTCTAGTGTAGTCTTTGGCTACAAGCTTTATTTCTGTTGGGATTCCTTTCACTAAAGTCCTTTGCTGGGTTTTGACACTTTTGAAATGAAATTCGCCTATTGTATCTCCTATTGCCTTTAATGAATCGAATCCCCAGGAGTGCAAGAGGAGGTTTGGCATTCTTACCTAGACTAGAGCCATGGAGAGTGTGTCTGCTGCTGAATCAAATGTTTGAGTCCACAGCTTCACGCAGAGTCTCACTTTGCCCCATCGGAGTTGAGTACCTGATCTCTATCCTGTGCAAGGTCAAATTCCACAACGAAAAATCCCTTTTGTGTGCATGTAGGTTTCTTCTTTGATTTCTGGCTTCTATGCTTTGGAGATTCATTGATGTAGATCGATAACTTTGGCCAGAGGCCATTGAATCTGCATACCAATGTGTTCTCTTGCCAGAAATTTGACAACTTATCTATGTCCTCAACCACTGTGATGGTTGGAGCCAGTACTTAATCTATCATTCGAATATTAGGGCATGTGGGTTCTCCACCTAGTTCTCGGTTAACACATCTTTGAAGGAGGGCCCTTGTAATGTTGTTGAGATCAGAGTGTTGGTGCAGAAGGGCTGTGCTGATGGCCCTGAAGCCACTGCCAAATCTCTTGCTGGAGGAACCTTTTTTCACCACTGGCTGGGGGAGATGGGTTGAGGATGGAGGAGGCATATAGGAGGCCAAGGTCGTGATGGAGGCCATTGCTGGGATCTGTGAAGGAGTGTGACTCTGGAGAGGTGAAGGGGCAGTCAACGACGATGGTAGTAATTCAAGTAGTAAACTAGGCGGTGTCAATCCTTTCCACGGGGCTGAAGGATTCGTGGGGGCAGTGATGCAGTCACATAGCTAGGGTGAAACCCTAGCTGCAACAAACCTTGATGCAGGTCTCATCATCTCAATATCATGATGTCACTTTGATCTTAATCTATGGGTTTTGTAACTCTAGTGTTATCCCTGCAATGCATATCTTGATTGTACTTACTGAGATCCATTCAGGGTGCTCTCTGATCCGTTGTTATAATCCACTGATGGCATTCTATATTTAATCAGTTGAAGTTATTCTATTCTTCTGACCCATATAAAGATAATTTGTAGTATATTGACAGTCTTATCCCTATATGTATCTTTGAAGACTAATACTGCATAACAAAGTGACAATCAGTCAGAAGGTGTTTTAATGTTGGGTTTGGTTTTTATTCCCTCTAACTGCAAAAGCATGGTGGTTGGAAAATGCATGAGAGTCATTCATTGTTCTATCAAACTCATTGTGCTTTTGGGGCGATGCCCTCTACTAATAGAGTTAATTCTGAGTGACTATATTTGAGCTTTGTGGCATGTAATAGAGGCTTATTTTCAAGTTCCTAAATGAAGGTCATATATATGTGTATAAATGTATGTATGTGATGAATTTTGACTTGTAAGTGAAAGTTGAATTGTGGTTCAGACATTAAAGTTTTGCCACATATAGTCACATAAAACTCTTCTTGTGGGCTATTGTTTTGGGCAGGTTCTCTAAAATATTGCCTCCGTATATACTTCACTGTAGTCTCATTAATGTGCTCTGATTCTATGTTCACTGTTCACAAGTATGAATGTCTACATAATAAATGTATATGTGCACATACACACACAGGCATCAAGTACGTTCTTGAGGGCTAAATCTTATGTAGATAGAAATGTGTTATTTAGGATGCTGATTTAGATCTGTTGCTGTGAACCTTGTACAGAGAACGTGGGGCTCGTGCTCTTGAAGAAAGGCTGGCTTCTGCAAAGGCAAGCCAAACAGTCAAGGCGAGTGATGAATCACCGGAGGATGCGTCTGAGAATGTTTAGTAATTTGCCCCAGAAGTCTTTTCTCTTTCTTAATATATCTTGTACGAGGGCAGGTTGCTGAAGAATGCTGAAGGGATTTCAAAATTCTTTTGGAAATTCAGGTCAAGCATGTTCCTAATAGTAGTTTTTGTAACTATGCGGAACAACTTGATTATTGTTCCACACATTTCTGTAATTCTCCGATTGATCAAAGAAGAGCTATTCACCTCTTTCTATGCATACATGCGTTCCATGTGTGTATACGTGCACATTGCGTGTTGTTTCAAGCTAGTGTTTAATAATGCGTGTTTGGGTTGTGCAACTATAGAGTTCTGTTAAATTATATGCGGTTAATATGTAATACAAGTCAAAGATTTCCTTGCACGATTTGGAATTTTCTCATTGTGTGTTTCCCAAAGTTGCTCCCATGGTCCTATTTTCAGTTAGGTTTGCAGTATATCAATGTTTTCTGATGGAAAACCTAAAGAAACAAATACTGATAGATGGAGTTGTCTAATCTCTGGACGATTTGTACCTTTTGTGGCAGTTTTCACCGGAATCCGGTGACGCTGAAATTGCTGAAATTGCGATTTCGGTTGCTAAAATTGCAATTTTGATTGCGGGATGGATTCAACACCCGTGATTACCCCCGGGGCACCCGGATTATGCCATTCCAACAACTCCAAACTGCGATTTCAACAATTTGAGCCGGATTTTGGCCAGAATTATTGCCAGATTCTGCGTGCAAATCGTTTATCATTACGTCTATGGTGGTATCATGGAATGTGGTTTCTTTGACTACTATGTACTTTTGCTATAAATTGACCTTTAAACTGTTAAGTTACAGAAAACCAATGCAACTGCAGCTGTTCTCATTGCTGGTTTTCTTGAAAAATCATTTCAAATTATTAGAATTTTTGTTCGATACAAATGCAGTTTTTTTTGGGGGAACGGCTTAAAAGTTCAGATCCTTCAACACATTTTGTGTACAAAATTCTTAGTAGTAAAGCAGCAGAAGTGCAGGTCTATGGCTATTGAGTTGGTGACGGCAACACAATATAATAACATATGTTTTACACTTTGGCGGGGCTTCACTATGTTAGAGGAATCTAATATATCTGACACGACAAAATCCTCAACTAGCAGCACTTCTACACGTTACACTGTCTCTATCTTGCCATCCCTCCTTTTTATCCAATGTTCATGGAGGCATCAAACACCTAGCTGAAGAATATCGGGTGACCGATATTTAAAATAAGTGAAGTTTCATAATTTTTTTTTTAAAATTACCTTTGGTATTGCCAAATTTGATTGCAGATTGAGATAAGTATGGGCTGCAAATATGAATTCCTTGGTCAGAAGATAAATGACTATCATTTTAAGCCCATAGGTATAGTGATGTTAGGTTACTCAGATGAGAGTCTCATAAGCACATTAAAGTTTGAATGGGAACATAGACCTAGTAATGTTAGGTTACGCAAATGAGAGTCTCATAAGCACATTAAAGTTTGAATGGGAACATAGACCTAGTAATGTTAGGTTACGCAAATGAGAGTCTCATAAGCACATTAAAGTTTTAATGGGAAGAAGCACATTAAAGTTTTTGGTTCCTTGAATTATCATCAAGGAACCAAAATTTCAAATAAGGAACCTTGCAAGATTTGTGAATTTAAATGGTTTATAGCAAATCAATTGTTGACAATGTAAAAGAATGAGCATCTTTACCTTTTCAAGAAGTGGAAATGCATGATGTTGGGTTGATATACTACAAGCTATGTAGATTGACATGGTTCGGCTTTCATAGATATGCTTGACCTTAGAGATTGGATCTATAGTGTTTGTTGTCTGCCGAGATGTACACCAACAGCAGAAATCTTTCGAAAGTTGTTCCCTCATTACAAGTGGGGAAGGTGTGGCCTTGGGGGCAAGCAATGAGCCAGGCACTGTCACTTGAATCCTAGCTCCTCCGTTTAGGCCAACTCCTAACGAAGCTAAGGAGGGTAGTCCCTACAAAGAGTTTTTCTATGGCTCTGTGTTTTAAGTGTTTTAATGGTTGCGGATGTAGATGGGTGTTGTTTAGGAGTTTTTTAATGAGATCACAGTTTTTGTAATGAATGAGATAAACACAAGACAAGAGCAATCCATGTTGTAGATACAAGATTGTAGATACAAGATTGTAGATAAACAATATAATGAAGACTTGTACAATAAAATGGCATCCATAGATAGATAATATCTTAAACAGATTCCCAATGGACAAATGGCCCAGATTAATTAAAATATGAAAGTTCAATGTGACCAGTGCCAAATGGAGTCAAAATGTGTAGTGCTTGGGGATGCTGAAGATACAAGTCTCAAAATGATAGCTGGTGAGAATGTTGTGCAAATTATTTTGGTTGATTTTATGAGTTTTAGTGATCTTGATTTTTAGGACTAAGAAAGCAAGGTATGAGTCCAACCGGAAAAATATACCTTCAGTGGCTCCGCTTGGTGACCTGACAGACCGTCCAGTATTCCAGGCTAGGTGTTTAGTGGATTTAATCGGCAAGCTAAAACTCTATGACAACGGTGATTTTCAGCGCCACTACTAGGAATTTCCCCACTACCTAAGTATTTCTCGAAACAATGCCGGTTCCTTGGTTTATGGGGGTGAAGATTTTATTATGGTTATCACTTGTAAGATTAACAAATCCAATCACCGTTCTGAGTACAAATCCAACTTTTTAGGGTCGGCAGAGAATACTTAGTGATGGAAAGCAACGAAATAAATTTTAAGAGGGGAAATGTGAAGTTGAAGTTTTTATTTAGAGCACACAGATGAACTTCGACAGAGAGTGGTCTTGACTTGTCTTATGACAGAGGTTCAAGAGACTTTGACTAATCTATATGCTAAATGCAGTAAAAATGCAAAGCTTATGCTCTCCGACAGAGAGTGCTCTTGACTTGTGTTATGGCAAGTTCAAGAGTCTTTAGTTCCTTTTAAAAGACAAACAAATTGAAGAAAGGAACACAATGATAGCTCAATAAATAATGAAACAATGATCTAACAATTAGTGTTCTAAGCAAAATGAAACTAACTTAAGAGATGAAAGCCTATCTAATCTACTTATCAGAAAATACAAAGATCTAAGCTAACAAAGACCACGCTCTTCCCCAAATGGGGAAGAAAAACAAAAATGGGAGGCCTTATCCCACTTAGCCATATTTTATTAATCAAGTACAAATGCCTTTGGGATTAAAACCCTTGGAAGGATTTTGAAAAAAATGAACTTAAAAGAAACTTAAACAAGCTCTTAAGAGCTATTACAAAGGTTAATGATTATAATTTGTGTCTTCTTGGTTTGGATCATCCCTTTGGTGTTTTATGCTCTTCTTGGTTTAGATCTTCTTTCTCTTCTCGTTTCAAGTTTTCTCGAGTTCTTCTTCTCAAATGCCTACCACAAAAATTCACTTCAAACACCCCTCAACATTAGTCAAAACACATAAAATAAATTTTTAATCTAATCTAGAGATTGAAATCTATGATGCAAGTCTAACTTTGAGAAAATCAAACTTGGAAGTGCAAATGCAATAATAGATCTAAATATAAAACTTGAGATTAATCTACATGCAAATCACTTTTTTTAAATGGAAATTTTAACCTTTTGGAATGAGATCTAAATGCCAAATGTCAAAAGTAAACTAGATGCAAGATCTAAAAGGACAAACTAAGATCCAACTATGAAAGACTAAAATCTAACTTTGAACTTTAGGCAAAAAGGAGGAAGGTAAAGAGGGAAGAAGCATGCAAGGAGATAGAAAACGAAAGGATGAAGGATAGAGGAGAGGAGGAGAAACGAAAGGGAGAGCAAAGGGATGAGAAGGAGACTTAAGGTAGGACCAAAAGGAGGCAGCTTGAACAAGTCTAAAGGTAAAACGAAAGGGATGGAAGGCCAGAAGGAGATGGATGAGAGCTAGGAAGGTAGATGAAGACAACCAACGAAGAGGACGACAAAGACAAAGAAACCAGGAGAAGACAAGGCCAAAGCAAGCTAAACAAAACAGAAGCAAACAATGGTAGGATCAAACCTTGGAACAAAGCGACCACTAGAACACTAGTCCTGAAAACCTTCGAGCTAGCTGGATGCACGCAAGGATGCTAGTGGGGAAAGAGACGTAGCCACAAAATTATGTGGCACTTGGGATCAAATCCCAAGCTACTTTCTCAAGGCAAAAATTACACGTAAGAAGACATAGAAAGAGTGTGGGAATGATAAACTTGAAGATCCACTACTCAAAATAGTAACCAAGTAACCAGAAAGAAAGATAGATTCGAATTGAAGATGGATCTTTGGAGTAAGATCTCCTTGTGTTTTTCTTCTTGGAACAAGCCCAACTCTGTAGATCCTGAAAGACAACAATGCTAGAAGGTTCTTATGATGATGGAGATGAGATCGATGCAACTGAGCTCACACCCTTCTCCAAATGGCAAAATCTGTTGAGACAATCAACTTGAAACCCAGTGAGATCAAACAAAATAACTAGTATGCTAGGAATATTAAATCAAGATCAATACTTCATATAACTGAGTACTTGTATTCATCTAGATTATAACAAGCTTTGCATAATAATCCAACTTGACAACTGCAAATGGAAAATCTTATGTTCTAACAATAGACCTCTAAAGCTAGTTATTTGATCCAACACATAAGAAACAATTTGAAAGTAAGGAAAAATATCACCTCATAATAGACACATCCACCAATGAAGAAACAATCACATAGACCTCCAAAGTTGAAAAGCTTTATTCAATGAAAGACTGATTACAATTTTAGCAGAGTTTCTATGCCCAATTCTCCATGAGAAAAGAGGAGGAATACCTCTCTTTAAATAACAAAACAAGACAACCAAACCCCTAATTCGAATTGGCTTCAAGGAGAGAGCCAATGGCACAACACATCAATTTGAATCCTAATCACCTCTAGTCTATTCGTAGCTTCGAGTGCAAACTCCAACAAACAACTCGAGTTGCAATAAAGGAGATGGGGAGGTGGCCTCCACCTTGGCAAGGCGCCCCCCATCCCATCTTTGGAAGTATAACCAACCATATATCAAATGCCAAGGGTAATACGTGAGCCCACAAGGAGATATACGTGAGCCCTTTATGGATATACGTGAGCCTTTGAAGGAGCAAACTCGATCTTTCATAGGGATTGAGGTCGAGTTACACAAGGAGCCAAGTCCTAGTGGTGCCATAAACTTAGGGAGGCGCCCACCTTTTATTTAATGCTAACTCAACCATCCACAAAAACACTGCCACATAACCAATTCGTGAATTGCATGAAGGAGGGTGAATTTGCTCACATGGATTGACTTCTGGTGGCTGGATACTTCACTGAATGTGATTGGAGTTGATTGGAATCTTCATTAATGCCTTGTGCCATTTCATTTAGCCTTTTATTTTAATTCATTTGGATTAAATCTGAGAGAATTGGATTATCTCCAATTATTAATTTTTTTGATTTAATTAATTAATAATCCTTTTTTATTGATTTTTGAGGAATTATTAATTAAGTGGCCAAATGACGTTCCGAAACTTACGATAATGGTGCCCGGGGTCTAAGTATGATTTTTGGCTTAGGAATTAAGCCTCCAATCACTGAAAAACACCCCTGGACGACTGACATATTATAAATTGAATTTTTCCATTTAAACTATGGAAAAATTAATTATTAAAAAATAATTAAAAAATAATTAAAAAATAAAATAATTAATTATCCAACGCGTTCGGTAAAATTTTTTCAGACAACGTTTAAAACCACTACAGACTTAGGAAGTGACCACTGACTCGACTCATAGTGTCTAGTAGGTTCATATTCATTAGTTGGACTCTAATAACCTCCCATGGCCAAAATTTCAAAATCGGGCATTCCAGCTTTGGAGGAAGCGGGAGAAAACCTTGTCAATTATATCTCGGTTGAAGGCAAAGTATAATTGGTCAGGGTTAAAAACCCCTACTAATACACTTTTAGTACAAAAACCCCGTGGGGCATGGTCATTTCAAGACATACAACAAATTGACTAGCCAAAACTGGCTAGGGACAAAAAATGGATCATCTGATACACTGGAACTCAAACGCTTATCATGTTTGTCATATGGTGGCTCTTCAAATAATCCAACTATGGTACAAATAAGTTGGTAACATCTGGCTCCAATTGCGGGATGGGTACTCGTTTGATTTATGGATCAAAGAGAGTATTCGAGAATCCCAGAATATCAGTTTCCTGCATGGAAACAAAAGTGTCTTAGTCCACGTGTACATGATAAATAATGTGCCAAAATGAAATACCAACATGTAAAATATTTATTGCTTTTCTAATCAAAAGTACATGAAATATTTTTTCCTTTTGTAGCATATATATGAAATATGATACAACAACTAATATACAAATGCTATGATACAACATACTATGCATGCATATGATACATTAATATGGTATAGAAGTAAAATACATAAAAATACAACAAGAGAGGGTTTAGAGAAGCCCTGAAATGACTCCATGGTCATTTTTTAGAGGTTGTTGCTGTAAAACAACTTCAACTGCTGTCCATTCATAGGTAATGGAAACATCTCTCCATCCATGGTATTAAGTAAGAAAGAGTTCGTTTCGGCAAGGCTGCGTATAATAAAGGGGCCTTTCCAAAGGCTGTCAAACTTTCCGTGCATGCCCGGTTTTTCTCTCCTTTTGTCCCATAAAAGGACCATGTCTCCAACTTGGAGGGTTCTAGGCTTGACTGATTTGTCAAAGGTTCCCTTCATGCTCTCTTGATGCCTTAACGGTTTATCAAGTGATGTCCTACTTTCATCAAGTTCTATATTTGGTTGGTCCTATCTTCCAACTCTAACCTTTCTGCTCCATAGTCACTTAGCATTCTGAATATAGGAATTTGCATGCTGAGTGGCAAGGTGGCCGTGAGACCATAGACAAGCTCAAAGGGAGACTTTCCTGTAGAGTTCTTCTTGGTGATCCTATCTTCCTATAGAGCATATTTGATTTTGCTATCCCAAGATCTTTTATTGTCACCCACAGTCTTCTTTAGGATGGTCATTAAGTTTTTGTTGGAGGATTCAGCAAGTCCATTACCCTGTGGATAATAATTGGAAGAATGAGATAGGATAGTGCCATATTTGGAGCAGAAATCATTCATTTTTGCTGAGCTGAAGGCCTTGGCATTATCAATTGTTATCTTTAGAGGGGTGCCAAATCTTGTGATGATTCTGTCTTCAATGAAGTCCATAACAACTGTCTCTATGGTTTTTTTGGTGGGTATGGCCTCTACCCACTTGGTGAAGTAGTTGGTTGCAGTGAGAATCTAGCAAAATCCATTGCTAGAATTATCTTTGAATTTCCTGATAAAGTCAAGGCCCCATTGTTGAAAAGGGGCAAGGACAACTACTGGTGTGAGAGGAAGAGCAGCCAACTTCTGCTTCCCTGTAAAGAGCTGACACTCCTGACAACATTTAACATGTTTATGCACATCCTCAAAGATGGTTGGCCAATAGTATCCAACTCGAAGGATATTATGGGTAGTTGTATTTGCTGCAAAATGGTTGCCACAAAATCCTGAATGGAATTTAGTCAAGATTTGTTTAGAATCTTGTTCATGCACACATCTGAGTATCACACCGTTTGGGTTCCTCCAACCCAAACCCTCCTGAGTGAGGCAATACCTTGCGGCTTTTAATATTAATGCCCTTCGTTTATCTCCTTTAAGGTGATCAGGGCAACACAAGCGCAACAGGAAATATATAATATCCGAGTACTAATGATGATCAAGTTCTTGTAATGCTGGTGTCATGTGTGAATCAGGTCCATTGTTCTCACAAATCATATCAATAGCCTCCTCATTCTTTTGGGTTAACATCTTAGCTAGGCCTTGTCCTTTTATTAGTTTGGTAGGCTTAATCTCTAGATCATATTCCTGGATCTGGGATACCCATGTGCCCTTGTTCCTAAGCAATCCTGTTGGGACAGGACGTCTTTCACTGCAGCATGGGGAACATACCCTATAACTTTTGAGTAACCAATGTACGTTCTAAAGTGCTTTAGAGATTTTACTAAGGCATAGGATTGCTTTTCCATGATAGTATACTTTAATTCTGAATTCTGTAGGGCTCTACTCATGAAGGCAATTGGTTGCTCGAACCCTTCAAAGTTCTTCTGTAGCAACACCCCGACAATAGTATCTTCTGAAGCAAAAGAGAACACCATGAAATCTTTTGCGTAGTTTGGACTAACCAATACAGGTGATCTAGTGATAGCATTTTTTATGTTTGAAAAAGCCTCTCTCCCTTTGTCAGTACATACAAACTTAACATCCTTCTTGAGTAACCGTTGCATGGGTTTCATTAACTCAGCTAAGTTTGGGATGAACCTGCTAATGAAATTGATATGTCCATTAAAGGATTGAAGACCCTTAACATTTTTAGGTAGAGGGATCTTCCTTATGGCTTCTATTCTTTTAGGGTCAATCTTGACCCCGTCTTTGTTTATAATGTGTCCCAAGAGCTTTCCCTCTTCAATACCTAACACTGACTTGGCCGGATTTAGAGAAATGCCATATTCTCTGCATCGTTCAAATACTTGCCTAAGATGATCAATATGGTTGGATCTTTCCTTTGAGAAAACAGTTAAATCATCTTGGTATATCTCAATGATTTTGCCTATCAATTCCTTGAAAGCATAATCCATGGCCTTTTGAAAAGTGGCCCCAACATTTGTAATACCAAAGGGCATTCTTAGATACTCAAAGGTTCCCCAAGGGGTTGTGAAAGCTGTTTTATGTCTATCCTCATCTTTAATGACAACTTGGTTATATCCTAAAAATCCATCAGGCATGGACATCATTGTAGACCCAGTGACCCGTTGGAGGAGGGTCTCCATATTAGGGAGCGCATAATTATCTTTTTGACAAGCTATGTTAAGATTTCTAAAGTCAATGCATATCCTGATGCTCCCATTCTTTTTTCTTACCAAAACTAAGTTGGAGCACCATGATGAATGTCAAGTGGGTGCTATAATACCTGCTGCCAACATTTTTTCCAACTCTTGTTTGACAATAGGGGCAAACTTAGGATTTATTTGCCTCAGTTTTTGTCGGAAAGGCTTAACATTTTGCGTTTCGGGTTTAAGAGGGATGGTGTGTTGGAACACATCCTCCCTATAAGCTTTTAACTCGTCATAAGTAAATGAAAATACATCCCTATACTCTTTGACTAAGTTTATCAATGCATTCCTTTCCTTTTTAGATGTCCCTTTTCCAATTTTTATAATTTTGGATTTGTTTCTGTCCCAATATTTACTTCGATGTATTCTCCAGGTTTCATTTGTTCAACACTACTCTTTTTTCTGTCCCAATATTTACTTCGATGTATTCTCCAGGTTTCATTTGTTCAACACTACTCTTTTTTCTGTCCTGTCTGTCAAATATGTTTTCGAAGGCAACAAGACCACGTGGAACAGGGTTGTCAAACTGGTTTCCCTCTCCAGGCTATTCCTTATTCTCTTCCTGATCATTTACTTTAAAACCAGAGAATTCACCGATATTATGAATAAATTTTAAAATTTGTTCATCATCCCTGAAAACCTGCTATTGTTCTATATTATCAGGAACAAAAGGTCTGAAGTTAATTTCCAAAGGACAATCCCCCTCTAACATCTCATCTGATGGCTGAAGTGTTGACGCTGAAACTGTAAGTCTGTCGGTAGCACTATTCTGATCTCTAGGGATTGCTTCTATATTAAGGGCATAAAAAAATTCCATTGTGTCCCATATTGCATTTCGATACTTTTTTAGCCTTTGACATTTACATGCAAACTGACCCTTAATTTGTTGGACAATTAGATCAAAATCCCCCTTAATACTTAGCAATTTGATTCCCATGTCCTTGGCAATCTCGATGCCTAGTAGAAGTGCCTCATACTCTGCCACATTGTTGGTTGCCTCAAACTCTAATCTGAAAGCAAAGTTGAAAACCTTTCCCTCCGGTGAAATGATGACAACCCCAGCCACCTTACCAGCTCTAGAATATGCCCCATCAAAGTTCATTCTCCACAACTCATTAATTTTTTCATTCTTAATCTCTTCTTGGATGGGTTCCAAGAAGGTGGAGTTAATCTGATATATTCCAAGTTCACTAGAGTTGTTTACTTACTCTTTTGAAGGTCTTTGGGGATTTTCAACATGCTACCTTCTTTCTTTTTCAGTGTGTAACTTAACTAGTGAGTCTTTTGATGCAGGTATAATGGCATATGTCCAATCCATTTGAATGGATCCTCCTAGAGTGGCACCAAATTTTCTAGATAGTAGCATGTCCCATTTATCCGGTACATCTATGATGAGGATATCCATGGTTACATGAATGCTTGGATACTTGGCTAATTTAACATGTTGTTTCTCAATCATACCCTCAACTTTGACAGGTCTAGAATCCATGGCACATATATTTTGGTAAGGGCGTGTGGTTCTAAGGCCAAGTTGTTGCATGACCGTCTTAGTCATGAGATTGGATCCCGATCCTGAATCTAACATACAGTTGTGCAGGAGAAGATCACCTATCATCATTGACAAATAAAAAGGAGGGTGATCCTCTTTTCTTGGGTCCCTAGTATGCAAGATTACAGGAGGGTCTTCATATATATTTTCTTGACTAGTTGAAAGTTGTTCCACTGTGTTGGCAAAAGTCACTTTCTTGGGAGTAGAAGGACTTGTAGGTGTGGAAGGTCTTTCAAGTGCTACCGGTTTTGAGATAGGGGGGGGGACATCAGTGGGACATCATCTGCTTGAGTGTCTAGAATTTTCAAAAGCTTCTCTTTTTGACCAGGAATCTTGCATAGCTCCAATACGGGGACTGGACCTTTAGAGTTGGCCAACCAACTACCTAAATCAAAACTTAAAGCAACAGTTTCCTTTTCATCATTAGATTCTTGAGTTGTGTTAGGAATTGTAACCTTAGGAGCAATTTGAGTAGAGGGTCCTTCATTCGGTCTTCTTTGATATGTCATGCCTTTGAAGTTCTGAGTGTTATTAACATTAGATGGTATCTCACCATAATATTGAGTCAAGTTATCAACCCTTTGATGACCTTGGTTGGCTTGAGTCCAACTATCCCTAGGATTGCCATAGATGTCCCCTACATGGTTAATGAATTCAGGCTCGCTTGTAGACATACTAGGACCACAAACCTCAAGATAACCATGCTCCTGAACATAGCATGCATAATGACAACCAAATTCCTCATGGAAATCTCTGCATTCCCTAAAAAATGGTTTGTATGACTCAACCATGTTAGCAGCCTCTAGCTGATGAGGAGGCCTTTGTTCATGGTTGGGATTTTTTCTCTGCCATGTTGGTTTTATAGGAAATGTTCTAGGAGGTGGTGGGGGTTGAGTCCTTTCAACAGTAATGACCCGATTCTGAACCTCCTTTATTTGTGCCAAGTGTTTCCTCTCCATGTCTTTCATTTTCTCAGTTATATCCAATGTGGAAATGTTCCATAAGCTTCTTTTCATAGGATCAACAATTTTCAGAGGAGTTGATGATCTAGAGTAACCTTGGATGTTTGACTCTCCTGAAGACTGCATGTTTTTGTCAATTTTGATAGCCAATTCCTGAGCTTGAAGCAATGTGGTGGGTTCCTTGTCTCTTATCTGATATTGTATCTTGCCACTTAATGCTTCTATGTAATAATCCAATGTGGAAGCTGTAGGAGGTGCATAAGTAGCAGGGATGGAATTAGACAATTCCGTGAACCTAGTGTTGAATTCATCCATGGTTTCAGTATCTGATTTCTTCATGCTGGTCAAGGATGCCACTAGATGTCTAGGTTATTTTTTAATGCCAAATTTGTTGAGGAAAGCAGTCTTGAAGGCTTCCATGGTAGCGAATGAGTTATTTGGAAAGTTATCATACCGGTTTCCAGCTTTACCATCCAAAGATAAAGCAAAAAGAGTCATGTATACATCTTCCTGTTTGTTAGCACCCTTGACATAGGAACCACAATGTCTGGAAAAGTTTTTGAGATGTTGCTTAGCAGAGGTAGAGGCATTAGTGCCAGTGAAAGTGATGAGTTTATTTATAGCCTTCTCAGGAACCTCATGGGGTTGACCTACTATCTGAGAGAAATCCAACTGAGTAAATACTCGTTCATGGTGGTAAGGAAATAGTTATTATTTTCAAAGTTTTCAAAGTTTTCTTGAAATAAAGTATGGATGTTTGAAACAGACTCAGATCCAAGTTCTTCAAGGATCCGGCGAGAACCAAGTTTATTCAATCTCCTCCTGTAAAACTTTTCAGGCTCGGGGATGAAATTGAGTAAACCTTCAGAGTTTCTTCTAGTTGAATACCTTGAGGTGTTTACTGACAATGGAGTCGCCAGGTGGATTCAAGTCTAATTTCGAAGAGTGATTGGACTAAAAATATACCAAAAAAGTCGAATTAAAAGGTAGTGGAGTCGCCAGATAGATTTCAAATCTATCAAAAAAGGTAAAAACTAGAAAAAACTAAGGTCATCCAGGAACAAAAATATTTGTCCCCGGCAACAGCGCCAAAGATGTTGTCCGTCGAGATGCACACCAGCAGCAGAAATATTTCGAAAGATGTTCCCTCACTACAAGTGGGGAAGGTGTGGCCTTGGGGGCAAGCAATGAGCCAGGTACTGTCACCTGAATTCCAGCTCCTCTGTTTAGGAAAACTCCTAACGAAGCCAATGGGGGTAGTCCCTACAAAGAGTTTTTCTATGGCTCTGTGTTTTAAGTGTTTTAATAGTTGCGGATGTGGATGGTTGTTGTTTAGGATTTTTTTAATGAGATCACAATTTTTGTAATGAATGAGATAAACACAAGATAAGAGCAATCCACGTTGCAGATACAAGATTGTAGATAAACAATATAATGAAGACTTGTACAATAAAATGGCATCCATAGATAGATAATAACTTAAACAGATTCCCAATGGACAAATGACCTAGATTAATTAAAATATGAAAGTTCAAAGTGACGAGTGCCAAATGGAGTCAAAATGTGTAGTGCTTGGGGATGCTGAAGATACAAGTCTCAAAATTATTGTTGGTGAGAATGTTGTGCAAATTATCTTGGTTGATTTTATGAGTTTTAGTGATCTTGATTATTAGGGCTAAGAAAGCAAGGTATGAGTCCAATTGGAAAAATATACCTTCAGTGGCTCCCCTTGGTGGCTTGACGGATCGTCCAATATTCTAGGCTAGGTGTCCAGTGGATTTAACCAGCAAGCTAGAACTCTATGACAACGATGATTTTCGGTGCCACCAGTAGGAATTTCCCCACTACATGAGTATTTCTCGAAACAACGCTGGTTCGTTGGTTTATTGGGGTGAACATTTTATTATGGTTATCACTTGTAAGATTAACAAATCCAATCACCGTTGTGAGTACAAATCCAACTTTTTAGGGTTGGCAGAGCATACTTAGTGATGGAAAGCAATGAAATAAATTTTAAGAGGGGAAATGTGAAGTTGAAGTTTTTATTTAGAGCACACGGATGAACCTTTCCGATAGAGAGTGCTCTTGACTTGTCTTATGACAGAGGTTCAAGAGGCTTTGACTAATCTATATGCTAAATGCATTAAAAATGCAAATCTTATGCTCTCCGACAGAGAGTGCTCTTGACTTGTGTTATGGCAAGTTCAAGAGTCTTTAGTTCCTTTTAAAAGACAAACAGATTGAAGCAAGGAACATAATGATAGCTCAATAAATAATGAAACAATTATCTAACAATTAGTGTTCTAAGCAAAATGAAACTAACTTAAGAGATGAAAGCCTATCTAATCTACTTATCAGAAAATACAAAGATCTAAGCTAACAAAGACCACGCTCTTCCCCAAATGGGGAAGAAACACAAAAATGGGAGGCCTTATCCCACTTAGGCTTATTTTATTAATCAAGTACAAATGCCTTTGGGATTAAAACCCTTGGAAGGACTTTGAGAAAAATGAACTTAGAAGAAACTTAAACAAGCTCTTAAGAGCTATTACAAAGGATAATGATTATAATTTGTGTCTTCTTGGTTTGGATCATCCCTTTGGTTTTTTATGCTCTTCTTGGTTTAGATCTTCTTTCTCTTCTCGTTTCAAGTTTTCTCGAGTTCTTCTTCTCAAATGCCTACCACAAAAATTCACTTCAAGCACCCCTCAACATTAGTCAAAACGCATAAAATAAATTTTTAATCTAATCTAGAGATTGAAATCTATGATGCAAGTCTAACTTTGAGAAAATCAAACTTGGAAATGCAAATGCAATAATAGATCTAAATATAAAACTTGAGATTAATCTACATGCAAATCACTCTTTTTAAATGAAAATTTTAACCTTTTGGAATGAGATCTAAATGCCAAATGTCAAAAGTAAACTAGATGCAAGATCTAAAAGGACAAACTAAGATCCAACTATCAAAGACTAAAATCTAACTTTGAACTTTAGGCAAAAAGGAGGAAGGTAAAGAGGGAATAAGCATGCAAGGATATATAAAACGAAAGGATGAAGGATAGAGGAGAGGAGGAGAAACGAAAGGGAGAGAAAAGGCATGAGGAGGAGACTTAAGGTAGGACGAAAAGGAGGCATCTTGAACAAGTCTGAAGGTAAAATGAAAGGGATGGAAGGCCAAAAGGAGATGGACGAGAGCTAGGAAGGTAGATGAAGACAACCAACGAAGAGGAGGACAAAGACAAAGAAACCGGGAGAAGACAAGGCCAAAGCAAGCAAAAAAACAAGAAGCAAACAATGGTGGGATCGAACCTTGGAACAAGGTGACCACTAGAACACTAGTCCTGAAAACCTTCCAGCTAGTTGGATGCACGCAAGGATGCTAGTGGGGAAAGAGAAGTAGCCACAAAATTATGTGGCACTTGGGATCAAATCCCAAGCTACTTTCTCAAGGAAAAAACTTACATGTAAGAAGAAATAGAAAGAGTGTGGGAATGATAAACTTGAAGATCCACTACTCAAAATAGTAACCAAGTAACCAGAAAGAAAGATCGATTCGAATTGAAGATGGAGCTTTGGAGTAAGATCTCCTTGTGTTTTTCTTCTTGGAACAAGCCCAACTTTGTAGATCCTGAAAGAAAACAATGTTAGAAGGTTCTTATGATGATGGAGATGAGATCGATGCAACTGAGCTCACACCCTTCTCCAAATGGAAAAATTTGTTGAGACAATCAACTTGAAACCCAGTGAGATCAAACAAAATAACTAGTATGCTAGGAATATTAAATCAAGATCAATACTTCATATAACTGAGTACTTGTATTCATCTAGATTATAACAAGCTTTGCATAATAATCCAACTTGACAACTACAAATGGAAAATCTTATGTTCTAACAATAGACCTCTAAAGCTAGTTATTTGATCCAACACATAAGAAACAATTTGAAAGCAAGGAAAGATATCACCTCATAATAGACACATCCACCAATGAAGAAACAATCACATAGACCTCCAAAGTCGAAAAGCTTTATTCAATGAAAGACTGATTACAATTTTAGCAGAGTTTCTATGTCCAATTCTCCATGAGAAAAGAGGAGGAATACCTCTCTTTAAATAACAAAACAAGACAACCAAATCCCTAATTCGAATTGGCTTCAAGGAGAGAGCCAATGGCACAACACATCAATTCGAATCCTAATCACCTCTAGTCTATTCGTAGCTTGGAGTGCAAACTCCAACAAACAACTCGAGTTGCAATAAAGGAGATGGGGAGGTGGCCTCCACCTTGGAAAGGCGCCCTCCATCCCATCTTTGGAAGTATCACTAACCATATATCAAATGCCAAGTGTAATACGTGAGCCCACAAGGAGATATACGTGAGCCCTTTATGGATATACGCGAGCCTTTGAAGGAGCAAACTCAAGCTTTCATAGGGATTGAGTTCGAGTTACACAAGGAGCCAAGTCCTAGTGGTGCCATAAACTTAGGGAGGCGCCCACCTTTTATTTAATGCTAACTCAACCATCCACAAAAACACTACCACATAACCAATTCGTGAATTGCATGAAGGAGGGCGAATTTGCTCGCATGGATTGACTTCTGGTGACTGGATACTGCACTGAATGTGATTGGAGTTGACTGGAATCTTCATTAATGCCTTGTGCGATGTCATTTAGCCTTTTATTTTAATCCATTTGGATTAAATCTGAGAGAATTGGATTGTCTCCAATTATTAATTTTTCTGATTTAATTAATTAATAATCCTCTTTTATTGATTTTTGAGGAATTATTAATTGAGTGGCCAAATGACGATCCGAAAGTTAGGATAATGGTGCCTGGGGTCTAAGTATGATTTTTGGCTTAGGAATTAAGCCTCCAATCACTAAAAAACATCCTTGGACGACTGACATATTACAAATTGAATTTTTCCATTTAAACTATGGAAAAATTAATTAAAAAATAAAATAATTAACTGTCCAACGCGTCTGGTAAATTTTTTTCGGACAACATTTAAAAACCACTATAGACCTAGGAAATGACCATTGACTAGGCTCATAGTGTCTAGTAGGTTCATATTCATTTGTTGGACTCTAATAAGCCCCCATGGCCAAAATTTCAAAGTCAGGCATTCCCAATTTGGAAGAAGCAGGAGAAAACCTTGTCAATTATATCTCGGCTGAAGGCAAAGTATAATTGGTCAGGGTAAAAAACTCCCTGGAATACCTTAGTTGATAAACTAGTCATGGGCGACCGAGTCACTCAAACCCTACTAGCACACTTTTATCACAAAAACCCTGTGGGGCATGGTGATTTCAAGACAAACAACAAACTGACTAGCCAAAACTGGCTAGGCACAAAAAATGGATCATCTGATACACTGGAACTCAAACACTTATCATGTTTGTCATATGGCGGCTCTTCAGATAATCCAACTATGGTACAAATAAGTTGGTAACAGTGTTGACATAGCAATAGGTTTTTACTTTAGCCAAATATAACAATAAAAAAAGGCTTGTATATAGATACTTCGTAATCAAATGGGATGGTCTCTCTTTATCTTGTTAAAGTTAGTTCAACTGTGAGACCCATTCTCTTCTTAGAGAGGATGGTACCCTAGTCAGTTAACTAGGGTTCTTGGCAAGTTAACCAGACAAAGTAAAGAGTAAGGCCCTAGAAGGTACCCTAGGGCTCCCAGCTGTCTCCTGGGGTTCTTGGTCGGGGACCAAGTAGGTTGATGCCATGGAAAAGTCCCTAGCATGTGGCTAGGGATCCTACTTGTTTCTAGGGTATTCTGGTCTTGGACTAGACAATTTCTTGGTCACGAGGACCAAGGTCCTATAGGTTGAGACAGAGACCTCCTGGTTCGGGACCATGCAAATTCTTGGTCACGAGGACCAAGTAGTTCCTGCAGTGACATACCTTGTCAGTTAACCAGGTGGATTTTGGTCAGTAGACCAAGATGATGATGTATGATGTCCTCTTCTCCTAGGTCTTCGAGATGGTGAGCTAGATGGTCTTCTCAAGGGACTGGATACCCCTTGATGGAGCCACTAGCATTTGACCTGAGTAGCAGTCTAGAGGACCACATGATCACATCATCCATTGTGGACCCTTCCTTATACAATGATGATGAAATTTCAGGTTATATGGAACATTTGTACATTTGAGAGAGAGATGACTGGTTGTACCTTCCCCACCTTGGTTGTTCATCATTGGTCTTTACACCTTGTTGATTATTGGTCTTGTAGTACCTTGTCTTTGACTTGTGGTTAGTAGGGTCATCTACCCACCTTGAGTTGTTTTGTACCACCTTGATATTTTTGGTCTTATGGGTACTATGGTTGATTGCCCACCTTATGGTGCATCCCTTGGTCCTAGGGTTATGGGTCATGTACCCACCTTTTTTTTATGATTTTGACTTGTACCATATTGATGGGTCCTTGTACCCTCACCTAATGATAACATGACCCTTCTTATATTTCATGTTATTTTTTTATTCTTATGTCTAAACCCTTTATGAGTTGGCACCCACCTAAGACATAATTATATTTTTTTATTTTGACCATAAAAGTTAGTACCCACCCAGGTCGCCTTATTTTATATTTTTTATGACTTGTAATTTTTAATTTTTATGAACTGACTAAGTGGTACCCTTGTAATTCTATAGAACCATAAAATATTATTTTTTAATGTTCATTCTAGAAGATCTAAAGTCTATTTATTGAAGTCTTCTTTTGGCAACTGAACACACAGAACATCTTTTACCTCTGCTCTTCTTGACGTCAATCAGATCTATTGCTGCTCACTAAAGTTTGAAGGCCGCCCACCTGTTGAACATTACAAATCTGGTTTTTTTGATGTTTGTGAGGGTTCGCTGCTGTATTTTTGTGATGGTGTTCCTTGTGAAGCCCAATCCTCCTACCCGTGATCATGCTTGAAGTTTGTTCTGCTGCAAAACAGAACCGATCTACTACTAGGAAGTCTGAGCTGTTGACTGAGGCCTGATCTGCTCTTCATGAGATCCAATCCATTGTTTTGTGGTTAACTGGGGCATGATTTGTTTGTTAGAAGGTTCGTTCTGTTGTTTAAGTGTTGCTTGGAGTCCGATCTGTATGTTAATGAGTCTGATCTACTTGTTGGTTACTTGCTGATCAAGGCCGTGAAGTTTGTTTTACCCTACAACGTGTACATCTGCTTGCCATAAACTTTGATCTGCTGTCAATGGTTTGTATGTGGCCCTATTTGTTATTTAAGAGGCTTGATCTATCACATATCAGCTCAGTAGTGGATGTCGTAAGACATTAGGGTCTGCTTCAGTTTGATGGTGGCACATTTATGAAAGCCCTGAGGCCTTAAGGTTGATATAACCTTGTTGTGTGCACACTAATCTAGAATTGTCTACTGACAGATTGGTGGAGACCACATTTTGTTTAGACTGCTTGTACTGAACCCTTGGCTGTGTATTGGTGCTGACACTTGTTTTTGACCATACCTATATGTGATCTTTGTGCCAAGGCCTAAGGTTCGACTGTAATCATATTTCTTGTGCCACTTGCTTGAGGACTTATTTATTGCTTGGGGTTCAGATCTATTATGCTGTCATTGGTTGTATTTGTTTGATTGTTCTATACCCATCATCTCTCTCTCTGGTTTGTACTTACCATCTTGCAGGGTCAGCTGGTTCCTAGTGTCGGCTGGCCTCTGAGAGGCACAATCCTTTTCTGAAAGTAAAATTTTCCGAGTATAAAACAGTAAGGGTTCCAACCCAAGTAAGTACCCGAAACTTGTCTTCTTTACTTATGTTACTGTTGATTAACGTTGTGTTAGTTATACTATTGTTAGTGATTACATGTTACTGAAGATTACTTTAACAGAGTGACCCAATTGGTAGTGTTAAAGTTGAAAAAGTTGAAAGCGATAAAAATTATGTTTTGTTTCAGTACTTGTTTATTAAATGTAATTTTACATTAAAGTACATTGATTTTTCTATTTTACTGCTTCAAACCCTAACCCTACCAAAATTTAACATATCTCCCATATAAGGAATGCCTTTTCATATTAGAGAGCACATATATGTAATCCTACTTTAGCATGGACATGACTCCTACATCTGGAATTATGAGTCTGTCACCCTATACCAATAAGCAATGTGTAATGATTATACTATACCCTAATGACCGCACTCAGATGGTAATGCCACTAATGGAGTTACAACCATGAATAAGAGGATTATCATAAATATAAATTATCCTTAATTTATCTAATGATAGCCTAATTTCAAAGCAAATAAAGAAACATTATTGAGAGAAATGGGCTTGACATAAATAGAGAAATGGGATGTGAGCCCACTCGTAGGGAGGTCGCAAGGTTTGGGCCTACATTAAATTGAACAAAGGTTGTCCTACAATAGGCTACAAGGTTGACCTCAAAGAGCACTACTTTACTAGTATAAATAGGGATTACGTAGGCCTCATTCCATGCATTATGACATTTTTGCTCATTTATTTACCTAGAGAAATCTCTTGGGTTTTCAACCTCTAACTTTAAATGAAAGTAACTTTCGGTAATGAAATTGAAAGAATATCATGCCTCAAGCTTTTGGACCCAACCTAAAGTTGTAGGCATTGGTATAAATATAATTTGATTTTGGCTTCTTTTGCACGATATGACACTTGCATCTTATTAAGGCACTTATTCATTTTTGTGTTTTTTTTTTTAAAGATGATAGTCTTCATGATTACTAAAAATGCATTGTGAAGCTATAGTTTTGTTTTAAAATTGGTGCTCATAAGCTTGTACTAACTTTGTCTTTATATGGATTTTAGAATCCTTATTATTGATTAAGTCGTATTGGGATAAATAATTCCAAATGGAAATGACATCAAATAGAACAATATCTTTTAGTTTTATTCACTAAGAGTGACGATAGACCATGTCAAATTTTTGCTACATGAATAATGCCAATAAATATCAAGTGGAATTGACCAATTAGATGTTTTGTTGGGCATGTTTTATCACTTCAATGGATGGTATTAAGTATATTGTATGTATTATCAATTTTCTAGAATTTAGTATATGGAATCATGCATTGACATCCTTTTTTGGGTTTTTGTAATATTTTGCTTGACTGTGTTTAGGACATGGTAATTTGTACATATGATGTGCATATGTGACGTATGTGTATTTTTTCCTTGACATCGAGTCAAGGGTACCATCATTATGTAAATAATATATACATGTGGAAAATTATTAGTGGCTACGTGAAATTCCTAGTGAGGGCCCATGGGCAATATCCCACTAGGGAATATGCAAGTATGAGAGAGCATCATGTCTAATTTTTCCAAAGGAGGGTTAAGACAATGATGCACACATGTTCAAATTAGATAGAATAGGGAAAAAATGGCTAAGGAAAATATAAGGAGGGATTATAAATTGACATGAGGCAAAACTTGGGGGCCGGAAGAAGGGTGTTAGAGAGCATGTAAAAGGGACACGACCCATCCCTAGTAAATTAAAGCACGATCTCAATCTTAGAAAATCCACATTGGAGGGAAAAGGAAACATGAGCTAAGATGTTGCAACCTATGTTTCATGCAAATATATATAAAAGTTGGATATTTTCTTTCTGAACGTCTTTTTCATTATGCAATGTCCTCTCTCATGTCTCGATGCTTCCACCTAGCTTTCTCAAGTTGGATATTTTCTTTGTGAACATGTTTTTCATTATGTAATGTCCTCTCTCGTGTCCCAACTCTCTTCTCCATCCCATAAAATCTCTATGTTGTTGCAAGAGCCGTTGAATTTTTATTTATTTCCAGATCTTGACAATTATTTCACAATGATTTCAAGCATTCATTTCACAATTCATTTCATCCCACAATTAATTTCATTGAATAATTGCACACTGAAAAATATCACCATTCACTTGCAGTAGAAATAAAACAAGGATCACTGAAAGATAACTATGCACAAGAGGCACAAAGATTTTATCCTGGGAAACCCAACATGGAGAAAACTTAGCCAACTTTTCTTAGAAGAAATCAATCCATTCAAGTACAATACCATTCATTAAGATGAAACCCTAGCACAAGAGTGTGCCCTCTTCCACAAGAAACCCTAGTGAATATTTAGGGAGAGATAGCGAACCACAAGAAGATGATACAAACCCAAAATGTTTGCTTCCTTTCCTTTGCCAAGCTTTCCTTGAAAAGTGCGCACAAGTGGAGAGAGAAGAGATATTGTGTGAAGATGAAAATGAAGTGTGAGAGCACTTTATTTATATTCTTCAATCCACTTGACTTTTTCCACAATGGGGTCGACTTGTACAATTGATGGGGTCGACTTGTCTTCTTTGCTGGGGCATACTTGTTCTTTCTTCTAGGCCGACTTGTCTTCTTGCCTTCAATTTTCTTCTAGGACTTCTTCAATGCAATCCGAGACTTATTCAATTGTTGACTTGACTTCTTGGTTATTTCTTCATGATATAAAAGTTATCCTTGTTGATGTTCATCTCCTCACATGCAAATCAAATTCACCCATAGAGCTCTATTCTTGATTCACTCTTGATTGACCCCAATCTAAGAAGTCCCAGACACTTCTTAGAGCCTAGTCAAATCCAATATTAGATTAGACTTGTATATTCCACAAGGGGATAAAATCTCCTATTAAATAAACAAGTCAACTCACTCTAATATAGAATAGATAACTCCTTGGAGCACTCCTTCTCGGAGAATGCAATGTGACCCTTCTTGAAGCACTCTTTCCCAGAGTAAGCATCTCGAGCCTTGTTTACTCTTAGTCACTTCTCATGACTAATCAAGGATACGCGGGGGCCATCCTCCACCAACCATTGGCCACTTCTCATGACCTATTTGGGAGAATGTCTTCAGAATGTTCCCCGATGTTGCAACCATGTAGAAACATCAACAAGAGCAAGATCCATGAATCATGTTGTCACTATTGAAAGTGTAGAAATTGGGGTATATCTTGGTGGAAATCCACTATTGCAAAATGCCATATTCGTCACACACCCTTGTTGAGAGAGGGTGAGTTTTGAAGGGAAATGACCATTTGCTAATTTATTTTTCTGCTTTTGAGGGAAGGCAATGAAAGATATAAGTGGGGAAGTTGTTGGGTGTTCAAAATGTTCTTTTTTAGAGAGTAGGTTGGCTAAATATGGACCTTTCATCAACGTGAACTTTGACAAAGAAATGCTTGTCTACCACGTATTTTGACAACTACTCCATCGATTGCCATAGTTTTGCCTCAATGTATGCTTGAGTTGTTGCGCTCTCTCATATTGATGAGTAGATTGGTGGGGTTTTTGTTATTGAGAGTTGGGATTTGCTGGAGTCAAAGCGTTGGTTTGAGTTGTTGTGCTCTCCCATACCAATGAGTAGGTTGGTGGGATTTTTGTTGTCAAGTGTTGAGATTTTGGTCCCACAATCTTGTGGAGAAGTAGATCATACCATGGTGAAGGAGTGATATCAAAATAAAACCATAGTTTATTGTAGACAATTCTATTAGAAATGATCAACCAATTGATGTGACAATGCTTTATGAGGGTGATGTTGGAGTTGGAAACTAGTTCATAGAAATGTTGGTCCAATTGGATATTGTGAGTAGTGATTCATGTAGAAGGCTATACCTACATACTAATCCACGTGAGTTATACCAAAGATTGTTTAGCATAAGTTCTCATAATATGTTAAACCCTATATATTGTGACATTAATTTCTATTATTGGTTGGTTAGGACCTTAATTGTAATTGTATGGTTGGCTAGGATTTTAATTGTAATTAAACTCCTTGTCTCCGATATATATACCAATGAGACCTCGTTTTAAGATCATCTCATCTTGTCTTGTGCATTTGATACATTGTATAAGGAGTTTCCCCCCTTGAAGATGCTTCTTATTCATCTCTTTATTTTGTTCATGAGGTGTTGGGGGTTTATTTTTATTTTTAGGCTATTTTGAGAATTTGGTACATAACATTTGTTGAAATATTGTAACTTCTAAGAATATTCTATTTGTACTTCATTATCCGGAGATGTTTCATTCCTCTGTTGGGACATTATTATTCATCTGGAGATGTTTTATTCCTCCATCAGGATGTTATAACTAGGGTTATTAGACTCTCCTAGAGAGGTCGGCCCTGAGTTAAGTTGTTAGGGGTTATTAGACTCTCCTAGGAGAAGTCGACCCAGTTAGGGTTTAAAGTCAAGTGAAGTAAAGTATAAATAGAGGAGGTGTGTTCCTCATTTAACACACTCACTCACTTGTGAAATCGCATAGGAGAGAGAGAGATCTGTGAAGGAGGAGAATGAGCTCTTGTTTGGGGATTTCATCTTTGTATTTGTTGATCATCTATATTAAGGAAGTTTTGCTGGGTTTTCTACCCCATGAGGGTTTCCCAGGATAAATCTGTGTCTATCTTGTGATTGTGTTTCTTCCAGTGATCCTTATTATGCTATTGTTGTGAATTTTATGCTAAACTTAACATGGTATCAGAGCTAGACTAAATAGGACATCTTGCACAAGGTGAAAATCTCTCTTCTTCCTCCGATGAAAAATTAGGGTTTCTGCAGAAGTTGGAATTTTTGAAATCTGATTGCATGGCTAGATGATTCTCCTCAAAAGCAAAATTTTGAGCCCTCGATCGAAGTTTTTGAGTGGGTAGAACCCCAGGATAAGTCAAACCGTAGTTTGACTTCTGGACCAGAAGTACAAGAAAACCAGTAAACTAGAAAAACTGTGAACCAGTGAACCAGAAAAGCTGCGAGCCAGTGAACCAATGAACTAGAAAAGCTGCGAACCAGTAAACCAGTGAACCAGAAAACTTGTTGCAGATCCGAAATTCGCTGGTCAAGTTAGAAGGGTGAAAAGTTGAAGTTTTCAGAAACCAAGTACACCAGTCAACTCAATTCAGTCAAGCACATCTCTGGTAAGGTTTGTTTTTCATTTTGAGAATTTTCAATTTTTGGCGAGCTCCTGGATAAGATGGCCCCAAGCACTAACCTTGAGGAGGATAAGCTAGAGGGAATAGAGAATTTTCGGGCATGGAAATATAGGATTGGCCTCATTCTTGAAGAGAAAGATGAAGTTGCAGAACCTATGGAAGATGAATCTAAAGAGAAGTACACGAAGGTCATGATTAGGGAAAAGAGAATCATTGCTGATTCTATCAAAGACCACTTGATCCCTCAAGTGTCATTAAAGAAGACCCCAAAAGAAATGTATGATTCCCTAGCCAGAATGTATGAAGGGAGGAACATCAACAGGAAGATGAATATGAGAGATCAATTGAAGTGCACCAAGGTGAGTCAAGGAGAATCCATTCAATATTACTTCACAAAGGTCTCCCAGCTCAAGGAGCAACTAGAAGCCATTGGAGACTCCCTTGATGAAGATGAACTAGTCATGACTGCTCTCAATGGTCTTACTAGACCTTGGGATTCATTCATCCAGACCATGTGTGCCAGGAAGGAAAGCATGAAGTTTGACGTTGTATGGGAAGATTGTATTCAAGAAGAGGCTAGAGTATCCAATAGAGAATCCCTAATTAAAGAAGATAATCAAGCATTAGCTACCCATACCAAGAGAAGAAGAAGTCAATCCAACTTCAAGAAGGAAAGCCACAAGGAGTCTCAACCTCCACAAAGGTTTCAAAAGAAAAGAAGAACCAATCCAGAAAGAGATCACTCTTCATTCCAATGTTTCAATTGTCACGAAATAGGACAAATTGCTAGAAATTTTCCTTCAAAGAAAAATAAGGGTTTCCACCACATAAGACATCAAGCACATCTAGCAGAATATGATAGTGAAGAAGAAGAGGATGAAGAACCTCCCAAGAAGCAAGCAAAGGAAGAAATCGAAGAATATGTCCTGTGACAGTGGTGCTTCAAAGCACATGACATGACATAAGAAGACTCTCTCCAGTTTAGAAGAAAAGGAGTCCCCTCACAAAGCTCTCTAGGAGAATAGGAGAAGCAACATACAAGATTGGTTCAGAAACTCTGATGATGATCAGAAGAATAAGATCAAAAGGAGATCCTACCAAACAAACAAAGATAATTATTTGAATTGTCATTTTTGTTTAAATGATAGTATCCAGTTGTATACACATTTATTTAGGATGTGTATTAGGATGTTTGCAGTGTTATGCATGTGATGGGTAAGTAGCCTATGGTGCTATACAACATTCCATTGCGACTTATCTAGAGTGAAACCTCTTTGCTGACATATTGGGAGTAGTGCACACTCTTAATAATGTCTTGGTAGACATGGAAGACATCTAGAAAGTTACCATATGAATGTGGGATATGGATGAATGTTGTAGCATTGGCTAAGATAATATGACTTATGTTTTTATGCATTTATTTAAAAACTATGAGATGTTTCTAACCATACTATTGAATTTGACTTGTAGGAAGTATCGTACAACGATCACCTACAAATGAAGAATGATGAGAGTTGTTCCATAAGAACAAGTGACAATGGTTCAACTATTCAAGACTCCAGAAGAAATGTTCCGAGGGAAGAAGCTTGAGGTAAGCCACCTCAAGATATTTGGGTACCCTGTATATGTTCACATACCAAAAGAAAAAAAGAACTAAACTGGATTCTTCCGGAAAGAAGGAAATTTTTGTTGGTTATTGTGAAGTATCCAAGGCATTCAGAATATACATCCCAGGATTCCATCACAGGGAAATTAGTAGAGATGTAACTTTTGATGAAGAACCTGCTCTCAAAAGATCCAGAAAGTGCCAATATGAAGAAGTATATGAAGAAGATATACCTCCTAGAAATACAGAAGCTGTTTCCTTCCCTGAAGAGGAAACACCAGAAGACCATGATATGCTAGAACCTCAAGAACCCCCACCTATGAACATATCACGGAAAAGAAATCCGGCATGGGAAAGAGAAATTATACAAGAAGCAGAAAGATATGGAGCACTAGAAGGCCCCACAAGAGTAAGCGATAAACCAAATCCATTCTCTAGTTATGTGGCTTTGATGTGTGATCTTGCAGATCAAGAACCTACTAGTTATGAAGAAGCAGTTCATAAGAAAGAATGGGTAGAAGCAATGATGGAGGACTACCAATCAATAATGAAGAATGATGTTTGGGATGTAGTTCCCAAACCAAAAGACAAGAGTGTGGTATCCTCCAAATGGATATACAAGATAAAGCATGCTGCAGATGGTAGCATTGAAAAGTATCAGGCAAGGTTTGTGGCCAGAGGATTCTCTCAGAAAGAGGGAATTGACTATGAAGAAACATTTGCACCAGTTGCAAGGTACACTTCCATTTGAACCATTATGGCACTTGCATCCATGATGGAGTTGAGCTTACACCAGATGGATGTGAAAACAACCTTCCTGAATGGTGTAATTGAGGAAGAAGTGTACATAGAACAACCACAAGGATTTGAGGTTGAAGATAGAAGAACTCACGTATGCAAGTTGAAGAAAGCTCTTTACGGGTTGAAACAAGCTCCTGGAGCTTGGTATGGGAGAACTGATAGCTTCTTGACAAGCTTGGGATTTACCAAAAGCAAAGCCGACCCTAACCTTTACCTCAAGGTTATGAATGATGAACCTGCCATACTATTATTGTATGTGGATGATCTCTTTCTGACAGGCAATGAGAAACAGATCATGGAAATAAAGAAGAAGCCAGCTGTAGAATTTGAGATGAAAGAGCTCGGATTGATGTATTACTTCCTAGGTCTGGAAGTATGGCAAGGCCTAGAAGGAATCTTTCTCAACCAGAGAAAGTATGCTGTGGAAATATTGAAAATATTTGATATGTTGGAATGTAAATCCATAGCCACTCCCATGGATACCAACTTGAAGCTGTTAGCTGATGAATCGTCAGAATTAGTGGATGTGACTCAGTACAGATAGATTATTGGGTTGTTGATGTATTTGACGAATACCAGGACAGATATATGCTTTGCTGTGAACACCCTGAGTCGGTATCTAGTTGAGCCTAGACGTGTTCACCTGATAACTGCAAAGCATGTGATGAGGTACCTAAAAGGTATGATAGACTTTGGTCTATATTATCTTGGAGATCATGACTTCAGATTGTATGGTTATATAGATGCAGATTGGGCTGGAAGTGTCTCAGACAGAAAGAGCACATATGGTGGATGTTATTGTCTAGGATCTGCTATTATCTTGTAGTTTAGTAGGAAGCAGTCTAGTGTGGCTCTCAGCACAACTGAAGTGGAATATATAGCAGCTTGCTCTGCTAGTTGTGAAGCCATGTGGCTTCAGAAGCTATTATTAGGACTATTTGACTTGGAGATGGACTCCACTGTGATCCTGTGTGACAACCAGAGTTGTATTAAGATGATGGAGAATCCAATGTTCCATGATAAGTCAAAGCACATAGAAATACAATATTTCTATATACAAGATATGGTGCAGAAAGGAGATATAAAGCTCGAGTATGTGAGCATTGATGAACAAGTTGCTGATGTATTGACCAAACCTCTGTCTCGGGTAAAGTTTGAGTATTTCTGAGACAAGCTTGGTGTAGTTTAGAAGGACCCTCCTCGAAAGGGGGAGTGATATGGTCGATGATGAGGATACTTGTTCTGACGATGAGGTCGATGATGAGGATACTTGTTCTGACGATGAGGTCGATGATGAGGATACCTGTACCGACGATGAGGTCGATGAGTGGTCCTTAGACTTGGTCTAAGTGGACGAGTGGACTGCATCATCCCTGAACTTTAGTCCTAAATGGATCTAGAGACCTGTGTCTTCAAGAAGTGGTCCTTAGACTTTGTCTAAGTAGATGAGTGGATTGCATCATCCTTGGAATTTAGTCCTAAATGGATCCAAAGAATTGTGTCTTCAATAAGTGGTCCTTAGACTTTGTCTAAGTGGATGAGTGGATTGCATCATCCCGGGACTTTAGTCCTAAATGGATCCGGAGACTTGTGTCTTCGAGAAGTGGTCCTTAGACTTTGTCTAAGTGGACGAGTGGATTGCATCATCCCTGGACTTTAGTCCTAAATGTATCTGGAGACCCGTGTCTTTGAGAGGTGGTCCTTAGACTCTGCCTAAAGTGGACAAGTGGATTGCATCATCCCTTGACTTTAGTCCTAAATGGATCCGGAGACCTGTGTCTTCGAGAAGTGGTCCTTAGAATTTGTCTAAGTTGATGAATGGATTGCATCATCCCTAGACATGATATGGTGTCTTAAATTGATAGGGATTGATCATCCCGTAAGTGGATCAGGATTGTATCATCCTTGGACTTATGTCCTAAAGTGAGAGGGATTGATCATCCCGTAATTAGATCATGAGTGTTGCAGATTATGATGCTGTTGATCGAGAGATCCAGATGATGATGCTGTTGATTGGGAGATCCAGATGATGATGCTATTGATCAAGAGATCCAGATGATGTCGTTGATCGAGAGATCCAGATGATGATGTTGTTGATCGAGAGATCCGGATGATGTTGTTGATCAAGAGATCCAGATGATGTTGTTGCTCTAGCTGATCGATCAGATCGAGTGCTGCATAAGATGAAGACTCAGTACTGAAGATATTGATGTTCCAGTAGCTGTTCGAGTTACTGATGATGATTGAAGAAAACTTTCAATGATTTATAGATGTATCACTGTGATGTTGTTGATGACTCCTTGCTCCTGCAGATGTTAGAATATCCTTCTCGTTAAGGGGGAGTGTTGAAATATTGTAACTTATAAGAATATTCTATTTGTACTTTATTATCTGAAGATGTTTCATTCCTCCGTCGAGACATTATTATTCATCCAGAGATGTTTTATTCCTCTATCGGGATGTTATAACTAGGGTTATTAGACTCTCCTAGAGAGGTCGGCCCTGAGTTAAGTTGTTAAGGGTTATTAGACTCTCCTAGGAGAAGTCGGCCTAGTTAGGGTTAAAAGTCAAGTGAAGTAAAGTATAAATAGAGGAGGTGTGTTCCTCATTTAACACACACTCACTCACTTGTGAACTCGCATAGGAGAGAAAGAGATATGTGAAGGAGGAGAAGGAGCTCTTGTTTGGGGATTTCATCTTTGTATTTGTTGATCATCTATATTGAGGAAGTTTTGCTAGTTTTTCTACCCCATGAGGGTTTCCCAAGATAAATTTGTGTCTATCTTGTGATTGTGTTTCTTTCAGTGATCCTTATTGTCCTCTTGTTGTGAATTTTATGCTAAACTTAACAACATTTGGTATCAAAGCCATTTTCGCTATAATTATTTTATGGACATCTTAGACAACACAATTTTTAGGAGCCATAGAAGACATAGTGAATTACATCTGATAAAAATTTCAGATCTTGATTCATTATAAGTTCGGAGTTGTAATTTATGGAAGTTAAGGATTTTTCCTAGTCTAAAAATTAGTCTCAAACATGTGTTCTGGATAAAACTATTATATATGAAGCTTGAGGGATCCAAATTGAATGCCACTTGTTGCATCAGAAGAAAGATAGACCATTAGATAAAATTTGGGGTCTAAAAGGGGCCTCTTAAGGAAATTAATAAAATAATAGTTAAAATAATAAAATAATATTTATGAATTTTGGAGGAAGAGAGAAAACAATTATTTTTTTCTTCGTATTTTCGATATATCTCCTTGTGCTTTTACTCAAATTTCAAGTAGGAACACTCATTGGATGCAAAATTAAATTTCGCATCCAACGAGAGCTCCATCTCGAAATTTGAGTAAAACCACATGGAGATAAGTTGAATATACAAATTAAAACGTAGTTTTTAATGACATGCCAAATCAACCATTATGGTTGACTCTTTCTTGAAATTCTATTGGTTCTTGAATTCCAACTCATCAATTGCTCCTTTTCTTATGAGGTGGCTCGTTTTCTTATGAGACCCATTTTAGACCCCAAATGTCCTCTAATTCTATAGTGTTTGTACTAAAAGTTTCAGAAGTAGAACAAGAAAATCAGACATGTGTCAGTACATACAAGTTTTATTTCCTGAAAGGGAAAAAATAATAAGTTTTGAGAAAGTTACTGCAACTTTCTCTTGGTACATCATAATTTGGTTAAACTGGTGGCAATGCAGAGAAGAGATACCAGGCTACTATATGACGAAAGTGTAGACTCAGAAGGGCAGAAATTTCAAAAATAATTCAAGAGTAAAGATTGACCAACAAGACAACCTACAAACTAGAGTTCTTAAATGTATGCTAACTTGAAACTTGCATAAATTTTGATTGGAATATCTGTTTTGAGTGATTCAAAAGGTGTGATAGAGGAAATAAAGAAGAACTCTAGTAAATATCAGTGGGATCAAATGGATAGAGGAAGCAAAAATTACTACACCCACTATACCTCTTGAAGGCTTATCCATGACACGAGACGAGTATGACGATGTGGGCTTTGGGGTGTCTAAGCTTATAGAAAGAATTAAAAACATGACATCTACAATGTTTGTAAATGTGGACATCATGAATATGGTAAATACAAATGAATTCCAAACATTCAAAGAGGATATCCAAAAGAACCTTGAAAACATGAGGGGGGGACTTTTGAAGGATATAAATGGCCTACTTAAAACCAAAAGTCAATTCCTCAAGAAGAGGATAAAGATAATGATATGATGAAGTCGAAGTCACATTAGGAGAAAATTCATCATACTCCAAGAACAAGAGTCTTGAGTATCAAACATTTAATCACTCATTACTTCAAGCATTAGAGCAAATTTGAGGTTTAAAATGGGGTCTTCTAAGGAAAATAATAAAATAATAGTTAAAATAATAAAATAATATTATGAATTTTGGAGGAAAAAAGAAAAAAAAACTACTTTTTTAATTCGTATTTTCAACATATCTCCCTATCATTTTACTCAAATTTTGAGTGGGAGCACTCATTGGATGCAAAATTAAATTACGCATCCAATGAGTATCCACATTGCATACTTTTGAGGGACCCCACTCAACGAAAAATGAAAAATACATAAAAAAACGTGTTACTTTTGAAAATACGAATTAAAAAGGTAGTTTTTTAATGTCAAATATGCCAACTCAACCATTATGGTTGACTCTTTTCTTAAAATTCTATTGGTTCTTGAATTCAATGGCTTGTTTTCTTACTAAGTGGCTCTTTTCTTATAAGGTCCATTTTAGACCCCAAATTTGCTTTAATGATCCTCATAATTGTGGGTTCAATTTGGGACCAAGGTACCACTTCACTCCCAAGATTGATATGAGAAATTTAGATGGCAATGATCCAATAACATTGATATTCCAAATGGAGAATTTTTTTGATCTACATCAAGTGCTAACTTTACAAAAGGTAACTATTGCATTCTTGTATTTAGAACCTAATCAATTTGTATGTTACCAATGAATTTGTGACCATAAAAGGACTCTATCGTGTCTTGGTCTATGCTTATGGATGAATTGATCATGGGGATATTAAGCACATATAAAAAACATTGCCTTCTTTAGTTAATGGATAAATCTCAAGAAAAAAGATCCAAAGTTACATAGCACCTTAAGTAGTTTCAAAAATTGAGTCTTAGAGTGAATAACATTCCATAGGATAATTTGTTGGATCTCTTTATGGGCACTTTAAATGACATAATTCAACATGAGATATGTATCTTTGAACCTAAATCATTCGAGAATTATTTTAGTTTTGCAAGGAAAGTTGAAAGTAAAAATATGGTTACTAGAATGGCTACTACTAAAACAGATATAGAGATAAATTTTCTCCCCTAACCTCACTCAGCGTATAAGATTAACTCCTCAGTGATAGGGAAAATGTTAAGGATCCATAATTTTCTTAAAGTGTAGAACCCTTGGCGAATCTTACTAATTTTTAAATTTCCAACCATAAAATGTTGGGTGATATTTTTCTAAAAATATTCAAGTTTCTAAGGGTTTTATGCAGTTTTTGGACAATTTTGGCGATTTTTAGAGTAATTTTTTTTATCCCATGGAATTTGGGCGAGAATCAATTTAGAAAAAAAATGGAAATTGAGGTTTTTTTTTGGGAAAAAAATGTCAAAAATTAGTCCATGGGCTAAATTTTGCCCCTAAAATTTTCCTTGCTCAGTGACAACAAGTACAACAAGGGGCATAAGTGCAGTGATAATATGTTACTCTACATAGATTGTGAAGATGAAGAAGATCCAGAACTAGAACAACCTCAAGAGGTAAATCTAGAAGATACTACTCCAACCATATCTTGCCATGCATTGGTTAGCATTAACTCTCGTCAAATTCTCAGGATAGAAGGATACATCTAAAGGGAAAATGTAATAGTGTTGATTGATTCTGGTAGTACCCACAACTTCATTAATTGAAAACTAGCTAAACTTCTCAATTACTTTATATATCTAGCACCAAAAATTCAAGTAATGATTGTAGATGAAGGTACCATAAATTGTTCAGGGAAGTGCCATAGTATTAAGCTTACTATGGGGAAGTATTTATTGGATAGTCTAATGATTGCAATCCAAATGGGTGGTGCTGATGTTGTACTAGGGGTCCAATGGCTACAATGATTTGGAACAATGGCTCTTAATTTTCATGAATTTTCCATGAGATTCTCCTCATAAGGAAAGGAAATTGGACTCAGAGGTATTTCAAGGAAACCCTCCAAAGTGATAAGCTTTAACAACATGACAAAATTGCTAAAAAAGGTTCACCATGGTGTAATTGCACAATTGTGGTCACTAGATGTTCAAGCATCTATACCCTCTATTCCATTGGATCATCAAGAAGTTATTGCCAACCATTCCAAATTATTTGGAGATATGCCTAAAGGTATTCCACCTACTTAAGATCATGACCATGTTTCCCACTTGTAACTAGGAAGTGTACCACCTAACATCAGACCATATGGGTACCCATATGCAAAAAAGACCGAGATTGAGAATATGGTTCAAGAAACGTTAGATGCAAGCATCATTAAACCTTTCCTCTGAAAGTGATTTCTTTGCACCAATGATGACGATTCACAAAAAACAAGGTTCATGTCATATGTGTCCAAAATACAGAGACCTCAATAAGATGATCATTAAAGATAAGTTTTCTATTGAATTCTTTCATTGATAAATTATTAGATGAATTATAGGAAGCATCTTTCTTTACCAAGTTGGATCTTTGTTCTAGATATCACCAAATCAGAATGAGAAAATAAGACATTTCGAAAACAACCTTCAAAACACATGAAGGTCATTATGAAATTTTGGTGATGCCAATTGGCCTTTACCAATGCCCCTTCCATATTTCGAAGCTTGATGAATTCTATTTTTAAACCCCTCCTTAGAAATTTTGTATTAGTATTTTTTGATGATATACTAATCTACAACAAATCTTGGGAATAGTATGTACAACATGTTGATATGGTCTTAAAACTATTGGAGGAGCACCGACTATATTCCAAGCCTTCTAAGTGCGCCTCTAGGGTTCAAGAATATCTAGGTCATATTGTATCTCATGAAGGTGTCAAAGTGGACCCTAACAAAATTAAAGCAATCATTGAATGACCAATTCTTAAAACCCTGAAGAACCTTAGAGGATTCTTAGGATTGATAGGCTACCACTGCAAGTTCGTCAAGAGTTATGGTAAAAAAACAACACCTCTAACAAGGTTATTGAAAAATGAGGCATTCTCTTGGACTGAAGAAGCAACCAAAGTTTTCAAAAAGCTTAAAGTGGATGTGTATAAATCTTATATTAGCCACACTTCTCTTCACAAAATCCTTTATTGTGGAATGTGATGCCTTAGGGCATGGCATTGGTGTAATTTTAATGCAAGAAGGAAGACCCCTTGCCTTTGAAAGTTGCCAACTTAAAAGAAAAACTTACTCAAACCAATTTATGAAAAGGAACCATTGGCCATACTGCATGCAATTAAGAAATGATTCCCTTACCTAATAGGATGACACTTCAGGGTAAGAACAGATCATGCCAGTCTTAAGTACTTCTTGGAACAATGATTATCTTTAGAAGAGAAACAAAAATGCGTTACAAATATGCTAGGTTATGAATTTGAAATTATCTACAAAAAATAACATAGAGAGTAGTGGCAGATGCACTTTCAAGAAAAGAAGATGCCACAGAGTTCAGTATAGAAAAAATATATTTTTCTTGCTCGGATGAGTGGTAGTTAACGGACCCGAATAATGGGAAATATGTTCCAATCAACAAAACCATGGTGGGATTCGATTTCAAATGTAAACCATTGGGTAATTACTGGATCACTATAGGAGTAGTAAAACATCCCCATTGGATATTAGTCCCATTTCCCAATATATAGGGAAATTTACTGAAATGCCATTTTAGTAAATAAGAAACTCCACTTTAATGTTCACCGATGGAATATTACAAAGGGATTACTTTGTTCTATTTCCATTATGCAATGTGATTGGGTGGAAGAAGTAATGACATAATGGGAGCATGATTATAAGGCATGCAAGATCATTCAACAAATACAAGAGGACCCTAGTTCATTAGATAAATTTGTGTGGAAAAATGATTCATTATGGTACCAGGATCACCTATTTTTATGTAAAAATTCTCAATTCAAACATAAGGTCCTTTTGGAGTTGCACTCTTTTCTTATGGGATGACATTCATGGTTCTTGAAAATTTACCACATGATCAAGAATAATTTTTTTGGGAAGGTCTTAAAATTGATGTCCAAAACTTTGTGGTAGAATGTTTGGTTTGCCAACAAAATAAGGGAGAGATAATCAATATACACCAAGTCTTTTACAACCATTATCCATACCAAGTTAGCAATGGGAAGAGGTCTCAATGTATTTTATCATAGGTCTACCAAGTTCAAACATAAAGACTGTCATCGTGGTAGTTACAATGGATTGACTCACAAAGTATGCCCATTTTTGCTCTCTTTCTCATTCTTTTAAAACATGTATAGTAGTTGCAACATTCATGGAAACAGTGCATAAGCTAAATGGAACCCCAAGATTATTGCAAATGATAGAGATCCAATTTTCATGGGTAATTTGGATGGAAATATTTTTTGTTTGGGCACTCAATTGGCTCACCGCTCCTCTTACCATATTTAATCCGATGGGAAAATTGAGATTGCGAATAAATGACTAGAAAAGTATCTTTGTTGCTTTGCATATGATAAACAAACACAATAGATTAAATGGTTTCCCTTAGAATTTAAAACTTTTATAAAATTTAAATTTAAGATGGATTATTATTATTATTATTATTATTTTGTATATATATTATTCATTCTACTAATTATTTATTTTTTAAAATAAATTTATTTAACTTTTCAACATAATCTACTTTAAGTGTGAGGAAACCATTAATTTTAAAAATATAATAATATTATATTAGAAGATATTTTTTTAAAATAATGCATAGCACACTTTATTAAATATTGAGTTTGACAGCTCCAAGGGTTAGCTCAATTGGTAAGACGTGCGAACACTGGGTACTGGGGCAGGTCACGAGTTCGAGCCTTGAGCCTTGAGTTCTAAGGGGTTAGGCTAGCTTCCACGAAATGTGGGGAAGTATTGGTGGGTTAAATCTTGTATTTGGTGTAAGGATTTGTTCTTCTTATGTAACCATAAGAGTTTTAAGCTATTTTTCACTGAGTGGGTGTTAAATATTGCAATTGGTGTTAAACTTTGTTGTAGGTTTTATGTTACTCAGTCTCGAGCCTCGAGGAAATTCTTAGTGTTGACCTATGAATCTGATTCTTCCATATATTTTATACAGACTCGAGGTTGTGGCTGTCGCTGTGGGAAAGTCTCGAGCCTCAAAAAATGGGAACTGTTGACCTGTGAATAAATCCAATGGATTATCAGTGTTAATGAGCGTAGAGTAGACATTACTCTTTGAAACGAGCATAGATCTAATGATTGTGTGTATATTATTCCAGTATTTTTTAGCTTTTGACCTTGCTCCATGTTCGTTAGATGGAGAGAATCAACAATCGAGATAAGGATGACCGTAGGAATCAACAATCGAGATAAGGATGGCCGTATATATTAAGATAGTAAATGAAATCTATATTATTAATGTAATTATCTTCAACATCTTGCTAAGACTACTGATCGCTATCAAATTGATCTGAGTAAATAATTGTAGACTTAAAATTGACTAATATGAAGTAAGGGCAGAGCATAGAAATTTCTGTTTGAAATAGATGGTTACAAAGATACAAGCAACCCATGCTGATTTTGTTTAGAATAGATGGTTACAAAGATACAAGATACAAGCAATTGATTCAGATTGATATGAAGTTTTTGAGAATTTCTCGAATCAAATTTTAGATGTATGAAGTTTGTATGTTCCATTTTAAACTTAGATTTATCAAACAGAAATCCAATTTTTTTAAGGTATAATATACTTTTTTATTTATTTAAATTTTTACAAATTAAGAAAAAATTTGTATATTTGATCCCTTTCTTTTATATTTATATATTTTTTATTGGAAAAAAACATACTTTTATTATTCATTAGAATAAAAAAATATTACACTTGTGGGTTATGAGTTTGAAAGTTGATCATTGAGTACAAAAACTAGGCAAAAAAACATACTGCCGGCCAAAAGGAAAGACAGTAAAAAACAATAGTCAGATATTACATCACATAACAAGATATGAGAGCTTATTCAACAAAGAGTAGATAGTTCCCCTATTTGATATTTTATCTTCCCAAAATTCAACCTAATGAAGCATCCCTTCACTTTCACAGCTTCCTTGAAGAGGAAATCCCTCTCTTTTATATATATTATATCAATCATACATCATTTATATTTATATTTATATTTTATTTAATGATAGGTTCGTTAAGCATTAAAACATATATATAAAAGAGACGGAGAGGAAATCCCTCTCTTTTATATATATTATATTAATCATACATCATTTATATTTATATTTATTTTTTATTTAGTGACAAGTTAGTTAAGCATTATAACATATATATAAAAGAGAGGAGAATAAATCCCTCTCTTTTATATATATTATATGATTCATAAGTCATTTATATTTATTTTCTATTTAATGACAGTTAGTTAAGCATTACAACATCTCCCCAAATTAAACTATAAAACACCTTCTATACAATCACAATAAATAATATATAATTTGACTAAACAAAATTCCACCCAACCTCAAGTAACACAAACAAAACAATAATACATTACATGAATATTTCAAAAACATACATTTGAAAAAACTCACATGAATATTTCAAAAACATACATTCGAAAAAACTCCTCCTGTGACGTACATTTCTATATTGATCTCATTACACTAGGACTTGCAGTCCATCATTATTTAGGAGATGATTTAGGGAATTATCCCTGGATATTGAACTTACAAGGAGATTAACGACATGAATTTATTTCCTGTGACAATTTATTTATCGATATGTAACCGTACCTTAATGAATTGATCCTGCATGCAAATTACCTGCGGCATACGATACCGCCATTCCCATTGTGGCTAGTGCACTCCGCATCGAAGGTCCCGACTGGATTGAAGATGATTTCGGAGGAGGAAGAAGAATGTGTATTTTTGTTGTTGGAGTACTTGCAGGATTTGCAGTCGGCGGAGTGGAGGGAGGAGGTGGCGTACCTGTCTTCTCCTCCCATGACGGGCATGGGGACTCCTCTCTTCACAGGGTTGATGAAATTTGGCCTGTATGTCTGCCCCAAAATGCCTTCCACAGTGGAGGATAGATTGAAAAACTTGAATTGCATCTCCAGATGGGCGAAGGCGTCATTAGGTGGGAGCTGGTAGTTGTGCATTTTGTTGTCTCGTTCTTCGATGGGCGCAACGTTGAGAGAAATGCGGGCCAATCCAGGAAGAATCACGTTCACGCTGTTGGTTTCGTCGGTGCGTTCCAGGATCAGCTGGCCGGAGGGGGAAGTCCAGGTGTCTGCCACTTTGAGCTCTTGCCCATCGAAGGAAAACTTGAATTGATCAACCGAGTCGTCCCACTTGGAGACCTTTTTGGCTCCCACGGTGAAAGTGTGGGCATTGTCGTCGAACATGATGCCGAGGGCCTGAACCCAAGTGTAGTCTCGCTTCCTTCCATCGGGTCTGGTGCCGATGAAGTGAGCATTGATCTGAATTTTGTCGTCTGATACAAGAGCAAAGTCTCGGTCTTTCATTCCGTGGAAGTAGAACATCACTCCGTCTCCACCCACGAAGCGAGGATCGTAGCAGATTGATCCGTAGCCCTTGCAGTTTGGTTTCCTATCTGCATCATACACATTATATAAACATCAAGTTCATTAAAATCTGCGTATTAGAGGCAATCCAGGTTGGTAAAAGCCACTCGAAAGAGTTCAAGGAGGGAGGGGTTCATGTTTACTAAGGAATTTCTTAATATCTCTTCATAAATGGTGAATGCAGGTAACCTTAAATTTAATGAATGACGATGATATAATGTAAAAATCACACTTCTCCGTAGGTGATGGATGCAAGTAATATGAATTTAAATGAATGATGATATTGTATACAATGAATGCTGAGGAGATTAAATCCAATGAGTGATATAAGAGTTTCATCTAGTGCTTAAGATGATTAGGGTTTCACTGGTTTCTTCATAGGTGCCCGGATACTAAAAAGTCAAGGAGGTTAAGGTAAGAGTTTCATCTCCTGCTTAGGATTACTGTTACACTCAGGAATATGAATTTAAATGAACGATGATATTGTATACAATGAATGCTGAGGAGATTAAATCCAATGAGTGATATAAGAGTTTCATCTAGTGCTTAAGATGATTAGGGTTTCACTGGTTTCTTCATAAGTGACGGATACTAAAAAGTCAAGGAGGTTAAGGTAAGAGTTTCATCTAGTGCTTAGGATTACTGTTACACTCAGGATTAGGTTTCACTGGTTTCATCATAAGTGGCGGATACTAAAATGTCAAGGAGGTTAAGGTAAGAGTTTCATCCAGTGCTTAGGATTACTGTTACACTCAGGATTAGGTTTCACTGGTTTCTTCATAAGTGGCTGATACTAAAAAGTCAAGGAGGTAAAGGTAAGAGTTTTATCTAGTATGTCAAATCTAGTATGTCAAGGATAAGGTGGCCGGGTGGGTTCTGGCTTGTTTGTTGAGATTTCCTGTGCCTTGTTAGCTTTCCTTGATTCCTTTGGAATAGCAGAAAGGTGATTTTTCCGCTGAAAAAAAAAAGAATTTCATCTAGTGCTTAGGATTATAGTTTCACTCAAGATTAGGGTTTCACTGGTTTCTTCATAAGTAACGGATACTAAAAGTCAAGGAGGTTAAGGTAAGGTTAGGTACTTGGCCTTATCTCAAATGATTTTTGACCTTATCCATAAGTAATGGATAGTTAAAGTTTTGATCAGATACATCAATAACCTAATGTATATCTTGGGATATATACCAACAACACTGTAATGGAGCACTCAACTAAGTGAATATTGTTTAGCAAAATATAAACTAACAGAAAAATGTGCAAATCTACAGCGTAATAAACAACATTATCAAAATATTCTTGATATTCTAACATTAATTCTGATAAAACAATTTATAACAGAATATTCTGACATTTAATTCTGAGAAATCTGTTTATGACAAAATCTGCAAGTTTCCTGATGTTAGTTTGTATATTTGTCTTTCACATTGAACAACACCATCCTCAAAGCAATAGAACACAATTTTTAACATGATCCCTGACTGTTAAAGTCAGATCTGGTGTTTAAAATGAAGTGGATACTGGTCACCGAGTATTATGAAAGGGAATAGGATAAGGGTTAATGATTCGTTTTCATTAGAATCTCGTGCTCTCATCGTTGTTGAAATTTATGATCAAATGGATTGAAATCACAGATTCTAATGGCACAAGTAGGTTTAGCAGCGTCCAAAATACCTACCTGGACCCGGACCGATTAAAAAGGGCTAATTGTGTAGCCAGTATGTAGAATCGTAGAATTGAGAAAGCATTTAAAATAAAAACAAAAAATTTACAACATATAAATTGTCATCATGGTGAGAAAACATATTTAAGAGCAGTTATCAAAGGAAAAGCAAAGGTGTTAGTTGCAGCTGAGGATGGGTTCACATCACCTTAGATGTGAGACGGGTAGGTGGACGGTATTTAAGGAAGTGTGGGAAGAGAGAACTTGCATATTCTGCAATAAGGGTGTGGTGGAGACATAGTGACACTTTGTTATGAAATGTGCAGCCTACGAGGATATCCACATTCAATATGAAGACAGCTTAAAGGACGACAAGATGCACCATGTTAGTTGCTCAGCTGAGGACGAGTTCACATCACCTTAGATGTGAGACGGTAGGTGGACTGTACCTAAGGAAGTGTGGGAAGAGAGCTTGCATATTCTGCAATAAGGGTGTGGTGGAGATACAGTGGCACTTTGTTATGGAATGTGCAGCCTACCAGGATATCCACATTCAATATGAAGACAGCTTAAAGGCTGACAACATGCACCATCTTTTTGAAGAAGATAAGATCAACCAGATTGCAAGTCTTCTAGTCAAGATTTATAGCAGAAAATCACATATGAAAAAGAGTATGGAGAGGAATTAGAAATGTAGTTCTTTTCGTCCCTTAGGCTGCTCAACCTTGTGAACCTTATTAAAATCATTCATTCATTCATTCAAATCTTTAACTACATATATACCTACTTACATTTACATGAAGTCTCGCATTTTGTGCAATCGATCATGCATCCTTTAACCTTCCTGGCCTTAATGGGCTTACGGACGGGACATTCAGAAGGGCATGAGAGGGCAATTCCATAGCATCGACTGTATGTGCCTTCGCACAGCGCTCTTTCCCGCCCAGTGACTCTCGATGTGGGTAGCATTCTGTAATTCTGCACAGGATCATTGTTGTACCCGTACTGCCCCTGGCAGAACACCGCCATACTTGCCAAACCGATAGCTATCACCCAACGGTAATATATCATTGCATTGCCATCATTAGCCATTTGGAGCAAAACGATCTTCAGCTAATATTGCCAGTAATTTGCCAGTACAACTACAACCCCGTGATCCTATCACACAGGAGAATACATGAAAATATGGAATGTGAAAGGACACAGCGCCTCAGATGCTTAAATACATTACCTAGCCACCCACCGCATGGCTGTTTTTGCTGTGGAAGGAAGCAATGTAGCGTAAAGCTACCGGCGCAGCCTCGCCTCGTGTTATTCACAGAGATCCTGGCGCCGGGCACGGTTATAAATTATAATTATAAAATGTAATAGCGCCATTTAAAAGGCAATCGGCGCCGTCGACGCTCGTCGGTGGAGCCTCTGTGATTTCAACACCGTTTTAGGTAGTTTTTCAATGTTTCATGACAGTTTGCGATTCTTTGCAATAATCAACTATATATTTTTCCTCGGGAACAAGTACAAGTTTCCGCGTTGCCATCTCATGCATTGCTTGTCATGAACTTCGGGTTTTGTCAACATGCATTTAGTATTGTTACTACACCTGCAATGGCGGCAAGTTGGCAACACCAAAACCGAAAATTCTTGCAGACTTATTAAAAAGTTGATGGCGCTCCATACGATAATATCTGAGGGCTGTTCAGTTTTACGCCGTAAGAACAATTCGAATGGCGTGTTCATTGAGAGCTCAGCATGATTAGTCAGCATGATTGACTTATTCACCATACTTTATATATTCCACAACTTATAATGTTATACATATATCTGGAGCATAATATTATGGCTGATTCTCTTTCTGGGCATGGTCTTGGGAGCATAATATTATGGCTGATTCTCTTTCTCGGCGTGGTCTTGAGACTATTGCTGGCAGGATTTATTATGAGATCCTGGAGGGATCCCTTCCTCTCTCTAGGGGTTTCTGGAATATTTTTGTTGTTTAGTTTTATAACTTGTTTTTTGCGGATCTAGTTTTTGGTGGATTAGTTTTCTTCTTCTCCTTTTCTTCTGGTTACTATTTACATTTTGGATCTATTGTGTTTTTTCAGAAGAAAAAAAATCTACTATTGATATTCTTGAGCGAATCATAGCTTAAAAGCTTATCAACAGATTTACATATATGAGAGAAAAATTATCCCTAGTTGTCAATATCCTTTTCAGTAGGTTGCTCCATCATTCTTCAAAACTTAAGATCAGGATGTCATTGTCCATCCATTCATCCCAAATCAAAATGCATTCGGAACCTTCGAGAGCTTGTTTAGAAAGTTTGTTTGCCATAGAGTTGTGCTCTCTATAGATATGCTCAAATGATATATTCTCTTGCAAAGATATTTCCCTTTGTGTAGGTATGCACCAATGGCGAAGATTTGAAACATTTAATTTGAATTCTCGTGCTGCCCATTTGATTGTAACACCCGAGTCACCAAAGACTTTGATGATAACTAAACCAAATAAATTTGTCATTCTCAAAACACACCATAAAGTCATAAGCTCAGCTTTCATATTACTACCCATACCATAGTTAAGTCGAACTGAAAAATAGTGATTATCATTGAGATAAATCACTCCTCCCACTGCACAAATTCCATTTTGTGCTGCACCATTGAAAAATAATACCGGCTGAGAGACAATTAATGAGAAGTGGCTAATGATATTTTGGATCTATTGTTTGTTATTAAACTCTTATATCCCGACTCCATCTTTTTATTGGCTTATGTATTATCTTGGAAAACCTGAAATAGTCTTGATATTTGGTGGATCTTGTTAGATGTAATGCTGGATACTTTTATGTTCACTGCACTTCATATATTTATAAATAAAGTATAGATTTTTCTTGTGAAAAAAAAACTTATAATGTTCCGCAACTTATAATGGATAATTTATTGCACTTCGCTATACAAATTGTTTTTTACACAAATCCTTTAGAATTATAATGTTCTTATGCTTGTGAGTATTTACAATCTTGATATCATCATGTAAGATGTTTGCCATATGATTTTGGAGGATAATTTAAATTGGTAATTCGGTGTTGAATGATTCACTCATACAAATTAAATAATGAAAGCTTGTTTTTTATTTACCAAAGAATAACTTGTTTAATTTACATTTGGATTTGTTAAGCATTGAACTTGACATTGATGGTTGATGAAATTGGTTATATCTAAGTTTGAATATTAATATTTCACAATAGTAATGAAATGTTTACGTTTAATTAAGTTTTACAATCTTATTTTTTATTAATATTTAAAAATGGTTTTTTTATGAAAAAAGAAAATTAAAAATTTAATCATATAAATTCAAAGTTATTTGATTTTTATTTATAATTTAACTCTTTTTTTTTTCTATATTTTTTTACTTTACCAACAACAAAATTCATCACTTTGTAATTCTTATAATATATTCACTTATAGTATGATTGATATTTTTCTTATGAGACATGTAATGCTCATATTTAAAAAGGAATGTTTCATGAAAGTTAGAAGCCTAGATCTGAAATGCAATAGAATGCAAAGCATCCAGTATATGGTTAAATCACTAACTTTCTTGATCTTATAAAGGTTTTCAAAACTTTGAAAATATTTAAAGACATTGATATACATTGTAAATAATATTTTTATGTATTTACTGTGTTGAAATATTAAATTTAGAATGCAATAGAATGTATTTACTATCAAATTAAATCACTAATTTTTTCATCAAATATTTTCTCTTAAGGTTCTAGAAATGAAGAAAAAATTAGCTATAAAAAAAGTAATAGAGTAATATGAAATCATGATTAATCCGTGCCATTTTTAATATTCCTTTCATTTGATATCAACCAAATTTTTTGACATGAAACACAAGAATTTGAAAATAAATAAAAGTCAATGTTTACTTGTGAACGCCACATAAAATTGTCTTAATAAGGTAGTATCCTCAATTTGAATATTGCTTGAATAAGTTTCATTAACATTTTATTTACAACAAAGCTAAGTGTTTTAAAATTATAAACCAATTTAGATCTATTTTAATTGGATTTGTCTAGATCAAAGATTTTGAAGAAGTAATTATTCTCAAATTTTGTTTTGGTTTGTTTGTGATTTTTCAGTGTGAAGTAACTCTTTTTGAAAGAAACACTTTATGTGGAACAATAACTTCACAAATTCCCTTAGAGTGGAACAATACCTTCACAAATTCCCTCGTTTCGCTAGTGCTAGTCCCGCTTTCAATAATATTCTCTCACAACTTCCCCACCCTTTACCTTAAACCTAAATTTAATCCTAACCCTATCCCTCACATGTCTTCTTAACCTTCTCGCTGGTGTCACTGTCACGATGCTTCAAATTTTTGTGCCTTGCAATGTTAATCCACCCCTAAAAATCTATATATTGATGAAAGAATTCTAGAGCACTCTAAGCATGCCCATGATTTTCCCAATCAAACTCCATTTCCTAACCGCTCTTCTCAAGTAGAAATAATCACTCTTCCCAACCCCGCTACAATAGAACCTTCTTTATTCTTAATGACCAAGGGAAGTTCTTCATATATCCTTTTCACTTACAATTGTTAAGTGAACGATCAAATGGACATGATCATCCTTGACAATGGAAGCCAAAATATCTTAATCCCAAGACTTTGAAAGTCATCTTTAACTTCCCACCAAACCACACCCCTCTTCTTACCATCTCGACTAGGTATGTAACAAAACAATCCTCATCTTCTAGTTAATAAACACTGCATTGTAACATCTGCCATAAAGCCTTTCCCAAACGTTGTTGAATGCATTGTCTCCTCCCTCTAGTATCATAGAATTACTCTTGGGCATTGCATATCAACATCATTGTAATGCATCATAGGATGGTCACTACAACACATAAACTATTCAAAGAAGAAAAACCCTTTGAACTCACCTCTATTGCAAAACATCTTCCCTAGAATTTCGTAGTCCAACAAGTCACCTTGCATAAATTCATCCCCCATCCTCTCTCTCTCTCTCTCTCACACACACACACACACACACACACCACACAAAATATTCTCCTTTTACACCATCATTCCTTTTGAACCCATGGAACATTAACCCTCCTTCCCCACCCATACCTCACCATCTTGTTTCTGTTCTAAATTCCCCTCATTCTTAATTCACCATATCCCATATATTGTTTTCCTCTCTCACAACCTCGCAAAAGAATGCAATAACATCCCTTACTACCCCTACAAACATGTTGATTTCATCTCTCTCCTTCTCCATCCATCATGCACTAATTCCCATGCAGTTCTCTTAGCCACTACCATAGGAAGTTCAGTAAGTAGGAAATATTATAGCACATGAGTTCATATTGGGGGATTTAATACTCCTAAAAATGGAAGGTGCTCTCAACTACTACTATAGGAGGTTCAGTAAGTAGGACATATTATAACACGTGAGTTCATATTAGTTAAAAATGGAAGCAATATATTTCCAAGTATATAAGGACCGAGGGGTGATTTTAATAAAATACAATAAAATAGATATTAGGGGGGGGGCTTATAATTATGTATCCAGAGGATTGAATAGGATATTAGGGGTTTGAATTGGTAATCTATGTTTAAAGTTCATGTGAATATGATTGTGTGTGAAGTCAAATTAGTGTTTGAATAATTATGATATGTGTGTGAAGGTGGTGTGAATTCAATTGTTGTTTGAGGAGGTATAATTTGTAAGTGTATGTGGTGTGAATTTGATTGCAATGACTATGCATGAAGTTGACCTATGTTCATGGGGTTATTCCCCATCTTGAAATAATTTCTTTCATTAAGATTTTATATTTCACCCTACAAGGTTTCTAAGGGTTATAAGTGTTGTGCCATGTCACCATATTTAGGGTAAAAATAAAAAGGGGTATTAAAAATTTAATAAAAAAAATCGATACCCGAGATATCTAGTGAAAATATAGGTTTTTTAAATTGAAAAGGTGTATTGGGAGAGGGGTTCAACAAAATGATTTTTGGAGGCATTTCTTAATATCTATTGAAATTAGGGGTAATTTTTAATATCATGATTGCACGTGTTATGTCATAGGTTCACATAGTGAATTCCCTAAGGCTACTACAACAACAAGATATCCAAAATTATTAGAAAAGTGAGGATATCCAAAAGCTCAACATGGTATTCCGATACCAACATGGACTCAAATAGTTGATCGAGAACATACCTCTTTAATTTAGTCAAAAGAGAGCAATCAAGAAGCACGATGCTTTTACAACCAATAACATACTCCATAATGAGCACAAACATCTTCTATTCGTTTCTCATATTTACAAGATCATACAAATCATTCTTGCACTTTTCTAGATGGAGGGACATTCCAAATCTACTCCTCATCAAATACAGGATATAACACATCCTACTCTCCCTCTGCTAGACTTTACACATAACATGTATCTTGGTTGTATTGCACCTTCCAGGACTTGTATTTTTGTACCAACAACAACATCCAATAGTCTAGGACATCAACATTTTATCACTCTTACATTCCACTAGTAGTTTTCTAGATGAATACTCATGTACACAACTTGATTCTATAACACACCCTAGATCCATTTTACATCATTTTATGTAACCTTATCCTTTCAGTTGGTTTGTTTTCTGTAATCATGGATAAGTTGCACAATCCATATGGTATTTGATATCTCTTCCTAAGGATGCAGATTGTGCTTCCATTTCATTTAGATTATTTGACCCATTATGTTTCATCTTGGCATTTGATGCCACCTTCAACACAACAAGTTAATCATCATATATGGGGCCCCATTTAAGGCATACACATTTTTCTCTCATTAATAGCTTCCAGATGTTCTTAAATTAAATTAAGGCACTCCTACGCTTACACCCCTTGGAGACGTAGTCTCTAGTATAAAGATGCAAGTTTCTCTCAAACTCCTAGCAACAAGTATATTAAAAAATAATCAATGCTTGTGTTTATACATTCATCTAGTGCACTATCTAGTATGCACCTCTATGGGTTAGATTCTCCCATTTTTTTACTCCACCTATACATTATGACATTTCACTTTTTTGTTTGCATCATTGGATGTCTCTCCCACTAGATGTATCATACTTGTTCTAGTAGAGCGATTTTCCATTGGTTTCAATATATTTTCACCATCCCCAACCACATGCTAGGACCAATGGACAAATCTTCTAGATAATTGACATACAATATTTAGGACTAGTATTGATATCTCTACATCGCCATCTCTAATTGCAACCCAAAACTTAACATTGATTGATGTTGTTTCTATCATTTTTCAACTTATAGACACACTCTTACATCAACTTCACGCTAATTCATTAGCACCTTTTCTTTGACACGATGCCACTAGTTCACCACAAAATGAATCAAATGGAAGAATGATATATATTCTAGACACATTGGACTTCTTCAACATTGCTTAATTATTTAGTCTACACCCTACACCGATCACTATCTTCTATGCACATCTTTGGTTAAGCTTCTCTCATGTTTTCACTTCCTAGACGGATTGCAATTCTTCACATGCCTTATGCATACTAATGGCCTTTTCTGTCTAGATATGCAATATCTTTTCCATAACATAACACTTAAACATTTCCATAGCAACAACAACTACATGTCATTGTGAGAGGGAATATCTACACAATAATAGTCACATGGCCTAAGACTTAGTTTTCCACAATAACACCATTTTCTAAGTGGATAGGAATCTTCTTGCAACACTAGACTCAACATTGGTTTCCATGTCTCACTATCTTATTTTTCCCCTAAATCTATTCTTAAATTAGAAGGAAAGCAAGAAAACTTACAAGATAAACTGAGAGGAACTAGTGTGGAACATTAGGTCACACTACCCAAGAATTTTGCCTCACCAATAACACACCTCCCTTGAAGGCACTTTTCTAGTTTTCCAGTAACATGGAGGGATATGGAAGGATATTTAATTGCATCTTTTGAATTTTGAGCTAAGTGCATATGCATTATTATTTCTCTTTTGTTTAAGCATTTGAGCTCCTTACATTAGTTATCATGAGTTTTAGCCTTCAATCATTTAATGTATTAGTGCATTTAAATATTTGAAGTACTATACTAAAAAAGGTTGCGGTCGAACCGTCTAGCAAAAGAGACATAATAATAGTACAAAATTTCTAGGTTTTGAAGCTTTAAGAAAACCAACATCCCTAACTTTTAAACATACACCTTGGTTCATATGAAAGGCGAGATTTGCTTGTCTATCAGCTTCTTTGTTAAGATTTCTCAAAACATGGAACACGTTGAAATGAAGGAGTTTTGCACAAAACATAGAAGTTATTTTAATAAGTCAACTTAGATATGGATCTCTAGGAAGATAATTTTGTATAAGAGTTTGGACTAGCATCTCTGAGTCCCCGACTACGATGAGACTTCGACAACCTTTGCTCAGGGCAATGTTTACTCCCATCCAGAAAGCCATAACTTCCATTTGATTGTTTGTCTCTATTCCAATTCCCAGGACATAGTTAGTTCCTTGAGATTCTTCGAAGCAAAAGAGGACCCTCGCTCCTACCACCCCTTAATACATTTAAATAGTTAACTTAAATGGAAACATTATAAAATAATAAAAATCCTTTAAACATATGAATAAAATTAAACATTATGTGAAAGTTTCATCAACATAAATGTTATATAAACTATATTACCTAGTAAAATCATTATAACATATTGTCTTTACATGTTCGTAAAAAATATGTTATATTAACTATATCCCTAGGTAAAAACATTATAACATATTGGCTTTACATGTTCATGTGAACTATTTTTAAATACATATCAATTACTCTCACGAAAATTATACATTCACAATTAAACTGAATTTTAGTTGCTAATGTTGGGATAATATTTATTTATATAAAATAGTTTTTTATACATTTCAAAACATATAAATATACTTTTAATATACAAAATATTATTATACATTTCATTTGTATTAAGGAAAAGAAAACTACAATAAAGTTCGTAACTTCTCATTTAAGTCGTAGGGCAAGTTGCATTTTATATATAAAAGAAAAGGCAACAATAAACTATGTGATATATCTTTTTACTTTCAAAACTATTTTAATGTCCATCTAAATTATGAGTTGACTTCCCAATTCTACATTATTTTAAGGATCCTCCAAATTTAGATCTAATTGAAAGTGGGAACTAACTTACCCATCATGAGTTGACTTCCCAATTCTACATTTTTTCATTTTAGACATTTCAAAACATATAAATATACTTTTTAATATACAAAATATTATTATACATTTCATTTGTATTAAAGAAAAGAAAACTACAATAAAGTTCGTAACTTCTCATTTAAGTCGTAGAGCAAGTTGCATTTTATATATAAAAGAAAAGGCAACAATAAACTATGTGATATATCTTTTTACTTTCAAAACTATTTTAATGTCCATCTAAATTATGAGTTGACTTCCCAATTCTACATTATTTTAAGGATCCTCCAAATTTAGATATAATTGAAAGTGGGAACTAACTTACCCATCATGAGTTGACTTCCCAATTCTACATTATTTTAGGTTATGAGTGGGCTTCCTAATTCTACATTATTTTAGGGATTACGTTATGTTATGAGTGGACTTCCTAATTCTACATTATTTTTGGGGATCCTCCAAATTATGAGTTAATTTCTATATTATAAACTAACTTCCAAAATAGGAACTAACTTCCATCTAAATTATGAGTTGCCTCTCTACAAAAAGAACTATCTTCGGGAGCAATCTAAAGCCAAAGTAAGAGATCGGAGTCGTTGGTTGGTGAGAAAATAATTGACCCATCATCATGATAAAATGAGAATGGAGGATCTTTTATTTGTTATTTTCTATGCTTAGTTGTAATTACTTGTTGTCTATACCTCGCGTACTTGTTACCTTGTTTATTAAGTAAGTTGTGTGTCACCACTGTTATCATGCATGAGTTACGACTTATCCATGCATCAACTACCAATTATTTTTCATAATTTTTTTTATAATTGTTTATTTTGAATTTTGAACAACTATATAATTATTTATTTTAATTCTAGCTAATTTTTATATTATAAATTAATTTTAATTATAATTGATTTTTATATTATAAATTTATTTAATTTTTATATAATATATTTAGATATAAATATGTTCTTATTGATATTAACTATTCAAAATATTTTTTCAAGGATAGGGTAGTCGGTTTGTGGGGTTAAATCGATTTCATTCCATAGGGGTAGATAAATTGGTAATGAGTAAATGAAATGAGAAGTTGTAAATTGAAGGTCATATGTTAAAATCCCCCTACTAACTTACAAAAAAAATAAAAAAAATATTATTAATTTATTTTAAATTTAAAAAATAATTAATTATATAAATAATTAAATTAATATGAAATAAAATGATGCATAATTGAAGCTAAAGCCTTACATCAAAAATCAATATAATAAACAATTTTAATATCTAACTTTGAAACAGAGAATATAAATAAGAGTCACAAAGAAAATAAGAAACAAGAGAACAATGAACGTCTAAGGCAAACTATATCTTCATTAGGTTTGGCGAATGGATTTTATAAAGAGTTACAATGTGCACACTTAAGAATGAAGACAACTCAATCGCTCATAGAAAACCATTATATAGTAATGCACATATAAACCTAAGGGTAACTCATTAACTTCTCATGCTTATAGAACAAGACACACAATAATCAATAATTGAAAAACATGAATATCCTCTTGATTATTAGATGCTAAGCATAATTGATTCTGATAGGGGGGTGTGTCCTCCCTCGTTCGATTGTCTGGGCTAATTACATTAGTTCCTATTGATTTAGTTCAAAAATTTCATTGTTGTTGTCCTAGTTGAGGAATGAATCCATATATTAAGAATATGCTGTATGTAATGATGACTCAAGAGTTGAGAGATGATGTTGTTGAAAAGAAGAGACCTGAGTAGAGTACCAACAACATGGACATAAAAGTGTTGTCATATCCCACCAATGGCTCCTAGTTTAGGAATTGTTCTAGGGATGGAGAAGATGACTGTAAGAAGTGCCCATGTTGATGAGTGTATGAATGGATATGAAGCTACAAATGATGAAAGGAGGATACCTGCACTGGGAGATGGTGTTGGACCACTGCTACTGCTCTCTATGAAGTTGGAAGAGTAGGGATAAAACAATGTGGGAATGCTTATATTTAACTGGCTAAAGCAACTCATGTAAACAAAAATATAATGAGAGTGCGAGCACTAGGAGCTGGAGCTGGAACAAGACGTATGTGATGTAGGAGACAACTGATGAGTGGACTATGCAAGACTACTAAAGATGAATATTCCTTCTAAGATATGTTGGGATTGTGGAAACAAAGAGCCCAAGTGCCGATGGTCTAAAATGGTTTCAAATTATTGTAGTGCCGCAAACAAACTATGGAGCCAAGAAGAAAAAGACCATGTTGTGATACTATGCCATACTTGGTAGTGGTTGCTATTGAGAATTTCTATGAAATGTTGGTGGTGTATGTTGTAGGTGTGAAGCCATGTAAAACATGTGTTGGAGCTATGGTGTTTTTTTAGGATGAATTGTGTTTTTCTTTCATGGAGCAATACTTCTACATCGTGTGTTGAACTCAAGTCTCAGGGGGTTCACTGTGTGAACCTATGACATAGCACATGCAATACTAGGATCTTAATACCTAGGATCTATTCATTAAGGAATGCCTCTAAAAATCATTTTGTTAAACCCCCCTCCCAATACACATTTTCAATAAAAAAAACATGTATCTTCATTAAATATCCTAGGTATCCATTTTTTCCATTAAATTTTTAATACCCCTTTTTCTTTTTACCCTTGGTATGGTGACATGGCACAACTCTTATAACCATTAGAAACCTTATAGGGTGAAATATGAAATCTCAGTGAGAGAAAATATTTCAAGATGGGGAAGAACCCCCTAAACACAGGTCAACATTAAACATAGTCATTCCAATCAACTTCACAACAAATTCACTCACAAATCATACCTATTCAAACACCACTCTAACTCCAAACACATTTGTATTCACACCACCTTCACTAATAGATCATACTTATTTAAACACTAATCTAACTATGCAAACAATCAAATTCACACCAACTTCAAACATAGAGTACCAATTCAAACCCCCCAATACCCTATTTAATTTCCTAGATATCTAATTATAAAACCTAGTACCTAGATGTTTTTAATATATTAAAAATACCTCTTGACCCTTATATACTAGCCAATATTTTTCTTCCATATTTTAGAGTATTAAATCCCCCAACATGAACTCATGTGTTATAATATTTCCTACCTAGTCAACGCACCATGACTCAAGTAGGGATAAGTCATTTTTTTGGGGGTAAAGCTTCCTATATGGAGTAGGGATTCTGCTTTGAGTGTAGAATTGAAGTAGGAAACATACACCTTGCACTAAGTAAGGCTTCCTACATGGAGCAGGGATTTTACCCCAAGTGTGGAATTGAAATAGGGAACAATCATCTTGCACTGGGAAAGGATTCTAGCATGGAGTAGGGATTCTACTTTGAGTGTGGAACTGATGTAAGGAACAATAATATTGCATTGGGAGATGCTTCCTACATAGATAAGGGTTTCCACTTGTAGTGTGAGACTGAAGTAAACATAAGTCATTTTTCCTTGAGAAAGCTTCCTACATAGAGTAGAACTTCTATTTCAAGGGAGGAATTGAAATAGGGAACATACCTCTTGCATTCATATTTTGGTAACAATAAGGTATAACAACCAAAGTGTAAAAAATATTTTCTTGTAATATTATAATCTTTTGGTAACAATGGAAAAAATGAGGTTAGCAAGGGGTTTGGGGAGACATACTTTGAGTAGAATGGAGATGGAGGAGCTTAGGAATGAACATTATAAATTTCAACAATAAGGGAAAGGGTTTATAGATGGATACTTCAAGTAGGATTGGAAATAAAGGTGATTAGGAATGAGTACCGGTTCAAGTGAAAGGTTGTTGTAAGGAGGCAGTAGTAGTTTGAGAATGATTTTGAACATAAGGGCATGTCTCCGAAGAAGGATGTCTCACCAACAATGCCTCCCAAGAAATATGCCTCACGATTAGTGCACTACTCTTGAGGGCATCTTTCTAGATTTTTAACATAATTCATGGATAGGTTATTGTCATGTCCCCATCCATCATTCCTACCAATAGAGGGGGATATTTATGAATTTCAAGCTTCTAAATTTTGCCTCATGGCCCATAATACAAATTCATAAATAAGAAATGTATGAGCAAATGCAGGAATGAAAAACACAACGGAAATAAAACTCTACCCACATTTACATCATGCGTAAACAAGCATAATTATCACAGACATAAAATAAAATCAACCCACACTCATATACAAAGATAATTTACTTATATTTTAACAAAGAATATCCAAGCAATTAGCTGTGTAAGAGCAATTTTGCACACAACCATACATATTAGCTATAAATACCACTCCCAAGATTGGATATGAGGCCATCGGGGTGAAGGAAACAAATATAGGCTTCTCTCTCTCATCCCACAACCCATTTTTTCTCATGCTTAGCCAAAATTTCCACCTCTTAGCACTTACATGGGTCTCACTCAACCATCCTAGCCATGTTGGAACTCTTTTCTATTTCCCCACACAACACGAGGAAGACATTTCCCTTCACCCTTCCATAGTTCCCTTAGGAAATCCAACCCTTACAGTGCTTACCGTGTGCAGAAAGAGTCCAATCTGCTGTATGCTATTGTAGAACCTTTTGTAACCTTAATTCATGGCTTCTAAAGCCTACATAAGTCTCAAACCATAATGGGTAAAGGCTCATATCTTTTCTAGCCTCTTTGCCCACCTATAACCATTCTCTTTTCTCTAATTTATGTAATTCTCCTTCTCAATTCAAATTTTTGGTTATTGCATAGTGTGGTAATGGTAATGGAAATGGAACGAACAACAAGAGGAAACTCTTCCTGGTATCAAAAATCTGCTGTAAAAATCTGCATGAGAATGAGTGGTAGACTCCAAAGGAGATGCCAGGATGGTGAAAAAGACAATTGGCATGATAAATTTTTACCATAGAATAGAGGATTCTTACAACTATCATAGAAGTATATTCATCCCGTGCTTGCATAACTACATGAGAAGACTTTTCCCACCAACCTTACACATGCATTCAATGATTGGATTTAATAGTCAAAATGAAGTAATTGGCTCATTTAAGGCACATGGCAGCAAATGGATGAGTTATAAGGTTGGCACTTGGAAATAGAGGATTCAATCTCCCATAGCCCCCCCTCCTCTTTCCCTCTAGTGGAATCATAGCCCCTCTAGTTCTCTTTACATAGCCATCTTGGACCATTTTATTGATTTTCCAAAATAATAATATTTACATAGCTTCCAAGTTAGCATCACAAGCCATCCACATGGTCCATATAGAGATATTTACATTATACATGGCTAACATTCACTAGTTGGGCCCCTGGCCTTTAGCTCTGCACTAGGAATCCATATACATATTTGTGTCATTTACATAATTTGATTTAATAAATTCCAAGTCAAAACTAGGGGTATTATAGTTGTTCGATATTTTAACCTTCGAGTTGCACGCATATGCATTTTGTATCATTTCTTCCAGCCTTTAAGTTTTTTGTATATGCATTGGGTATAATTTATTTCATCCTTTGAGATACCTGCAATCTTTCAGTCTTCAGACAATGTGCAAGTAGTTAAGTAATTAAATTGTGGTCCCTTTGTAAAACTTTAATGAGGCCTTTGGCTATATTAATAAAGTTAGGCAATCAGTTTTGTTCTCTCATTCTTTCTTATTGTTCATGTGTTCAATTCTATATCAGATCCACTCCTCATCATTTGGTATGAGATCTTACAATTCAAGCCTCCTTTCTCACTTGAGTTTGGCTTAGATCCCACCCATCATTGATCACTAGCATTGGGTTTTTTTGGAGGCATCCATCCAACCACACATGCCCTTTGCCTCAAATATGGTTCCTTTGGAGTAGGATTTCCCACACAGATTTTTCTAGATGCAAAGCCTAGACAAATCTATCTTCCTAGGAATACTTCTTTGAAGGTATAGTTTTATTGGCTCAATGCCCATCCTCACTATTCTATTTCCAACAACATTCTAGGTTCTTTTGGAGGACGCCCTCCCACTCTACTTGCACTCTATTACACATCTAGCCTAGCAACTCCCTAAACTACTACTCTAGTAGAGTAGCAACATTGGGTTTTTTGAAGGCCACCCTCCCATCCCAATGCTTCTTCTTGTCAGTTCCAGACCTTTTTTCTCTTTCCATACCAAGCTATTCAACTTAGGGATCCTTTGATTCAATGTTCACATCTACTTAGCAACATAGTTCATGACTCACAACTCTTTCACACATTTCCTTCCCATAGAGAAACTTCTTCACGAGGACAAATCCCCTCTCTCTAACATTGTTTAAGATCTGGTTAGTGTTCTAATAGATGACTTACAATGACAAGCTAGGGTTTCCACCTCTTCTTTGATGAATAATGTTTGCTTCTCCTAGGAATCCACTTAGAAGGTGTGGCCCAAGATTGGTGGCAATGACAAACTGATTTTCTAGATCTCTACATTGAACTCAATAAAGATACTGCTACCAATATTTGACCTAGGAGCTTCACTACTTGAGATGATTTATGCATATCCTTGAGACAACATTTTTACCCTCTTGAATACCTATATAACCTGATGTGCAAATGGATGCAACTTTGACAAGCTCTAGGTCAAAGTGTTCAACAATATGTTGAGGTTTTTAGCAAGCTCCAAATCCAACTCCACAACATAGATTTTGGAGTACTTTGTTGATTATTTTTAATCATAAAGCAACATTGTTTAAAACCAATTTGCTTTATCAAGCCTTCATCCTTGCCCTCATTGTCTAATGCAAATTAAAAAATATCCCTCACTTCCTTTAGCCTTCTAACCCTAATCATATCATTTCCTAAAACACTTGTCCTTGTTAAACTTCTCAAGCACTTGTCCTTTAGGCCCTTCTAACCCCAACACCATTGGTTTTACATTCTCTTGCACCCCACTTCCTCCCCACCTCTCCCCTACTAATGTTGTGCCATAACATTAGTCATTGGATATTTTCATGATAATATGAAATGTGATGTTTCTCCCCTCAAAGTATTCTTATTCGCTCTTTGGTATTTCCTATCAACATCAACTACCTAGAATGCAGTACCTATCAACTTCACAAGAGCAACCATATTTATGAATTGAAATTTCATGTGGTTGCCCCACTCTTCTCTATGGGCATTCAAGAAGCGAGAAGTTAGTTTGCATAAATTCATTTTTCTTTGTGTGGTTTATCCTCTTAAATTTGATAATGATTCGCAACCTACCCCTCAGCCATGCAACCAACCTACTCCTCAGCTAGGAAACCATTACTTTTCGAATTTTTTACTGTCTTTGACCCTCCCACAGGCCTATACCTCCTAAGGCCTTTGAATTTGAATGCCTAATCCAGTCCATACGGCCAAATCCAACCTAGCCATGAGCCACCATCATATAAGCATTGTGACACACTGAATAACAATTCTTAGCATGAGATGCCAAATCCTGTCTTGAAGAAGGTGTAGCAATGCTTGAACTTGTTGCCTTGAGAGTACAATAGCATCATCCCAAAGAATTTTGAGGAGATGTTTCAATTTCCTTTTGAGAAAGCAAGACACAATATGGCTCACCATGATTTCCATGAGGATCCTTGAAGCACAACTATAGCAACGAGCACAAGTTCCCGCAAGTGTCACTGTTTTTTGAGATGTTGATGTCCACCACAAAGAAACCATAGATGGACATGCATATGAAATTATGATAATATAGTTTTACTTGGAACCTGATAATAACAAACATTTTTCTTTCCCTAATGGTACAAGTAACAACTCTCAATACCTTACTCCAAGGATAATTTTAGGGGCGAAATTTAGCCCATGGGCTATTTTTCCATTTTTTTCCAAAAAAAGATTCGCGAATTTGCATTTTTTGAAGCCCCATTTCGCCTAATTTTGATATGGTAAACTTTTTTCACTCTAAAAATCGCCAAATTATTATATAAACTATATAAAATCCTTAGAAATTGAAATAATTTTAGAAAAATATCACCAAATATTTTATAGTTGACATTTTAAGAATTGGTAAGATTCGCCAAGTTTTATACACTTTTAAATAAGTATGGGTCCTTAAAATTATCCATGCCTTACTCAGGCTTTGAGCAATGTTTGACAATCACCGTTGGTTTCAGATAGTGAAACTCTATGACAATATGGCACTCACCCTACCACGACTTGATTTTTACAAGGGCAACCTCTCTTCTCAACATAGATAAAAGAAAGACGATAATTTTGATGTTGAAAGACAATAATTTTGATGTTGAGGGCTCTACATGCTAGGTGAAACAATAAAGAGATCTACTTCTTCACTTGGAAGGTTCCATTGGGGCCATTTTTATACTAAAGGTGTTTTTATTTTAGAATTTGGAGTGGACTAGCACTTATGCTTTTCCTAGATTGCACAAGGATGAGACAAATGTATTGTCCAGATTGATTCTATGGAGTCCTTCCAAATTCAAAATAAACAATTATATTAAAAAAAGAATATAAAAAATAACTAGTAGCTCATTCATGGATAACTCTTAATTGATCCATGGATAACGATGACATAGTAATGCATGGATAACAAGCATTTCATGGCAGAGTTTAACTACAAAAAATATAGAACAAGTAACAAATAACTTATTCATGGCACTTAACTTGTGGCCTATAGGCCAGCCACAACTAGTTGTATAGTGATTAGATGAGGAAACCCTACAAGTTCTTCTATTCCTGGGCCTACAACTACCTACAACAACCTAGGAATCTCGAAATCTTAATATTGATAAAAGACATGGGTAGACCTCACCTCAACAACATTACCACTCCAACTAGCATTTAAGTGGAAAAAGTCCCAACCCACCTATATTTGGGTTACAGTGCCAATGCCACTCTGCAAACTACTCATATCATTTTTAGGCCAAGTCTCTTAAGGCTAAGGGTGGCTTCTCTAGTTTTATTGAGCATGCAAGAATGACTGTCCAAAGAGTGATTGTCCAAAAAGATGTAAAGTTTAATGAAATGAAACAACCACTTAAGTGATAAAATGGATGTGAAATTTTGATAAAATCATTATTAACATTAATTGCTAATAGATTTCACAATGAACTTATTCCAAATCTAAAGAATATAAATGAGAGAGCGAGAATATATTTCCAAATTTATGTGAATGATTGTTTGTTGAAACAAATTTTAGAAATAAGGAACATGAAACTTTCATCCACAAGATTACAAGAGAGTTCATAAATCTAACTTAAATTTGAAGGCATGATATGTGGGTTACGCATAGATCATTTGTTAGAAACATTTCCAGCCTTTTAATATAGCCTCCCATGTGCTCATGAGGGTCTTAGTCAAGATTATATCAGATGTTGCCAATGCCGTTGCTGGCCAAAGTCTTAAAATAAACCAGAAGTCATATACATATGTAAGCCTACTATATAATTCCGGACAGCATGTGAGATTTTCCTTCAGTATGAGAGTTTCATTATGTTATCTCGAGGTGAGTATCTTCACAATAGAAAACTAGTTGTTCAGGCTGGACCTGGTTGAGGGGCCGAGGTATCCATGATCTGAGGTTGCGCCTCCTAACTCTAGGTTGAGAACATAGGCTTGGAGGTAGTACTCCAATTCGGCTTCCAAGATTATTACTTTCCATTGCAGTTCATTGTTCTTATTTTTCTCTATCGTGCCCCTTTCCATTTAATGATAATGGATGATTATGCGGACGTACTGCATTTGTGCATGGCTAAGGGATTGGTTCCCAGCAGCCATGATGTTTGAAGGGTAGAGGCGTGATTTGCTGTATGGTCTACTTCTGTGTTCAGGTCCCGTAATATATGTTTGAATTGATTTAAAATTACTTTGGAGTCCTAAGCCAATTCCTTTGTCTCAAAATCGCTGGAGAGTAATATCTTGGGGATGGTGTTGGCGTTGAGATGATTTAAAATTACTTCGAGAGTAATATCTTGGGGATGGTGTTGGCGTTGAGATGATTTAAAATTACTTTGAGAGTAATATCTTGGGGATGGTGTTGGCGTTGAGATGATTTAAAATTACTTTGGAGTCTTAAGCCAATTCCTTTGTCTCAAAATTTTACTCTTTGTATATAAAACCAGAACGTTTGTTGGGTTATTAAGTTCTAAGTATACTATTGCTTAAATGGCCCTTGGGTTCAGGCTAGAGCTTTTGCTTTTCCTAGATTGCACAAGGATGAGACAATTGTATTGTCCCAATTGATTTTATGACAGTCTTTCCAAATTATAAATAAAAAATTATATATAAAAAAAAGAAAATTAAAAATAATTAGTAGCTATGCATAGATAAATATACCTACATGAATAACTGGTAGCACATGCATGGATAAGAGACCTTGCAACTATGACCTATTGGTGTAGAACTTGTGACCTATAGGTCTACACCAGCTACTTAATTAAGTAGATGTACTAGTAAAATATATTTCTTAAATTTTTTTAACTAAATTTTATAAATAAACAAGTGAAATTAGCAAAAGTTGCTTATACCTACCTCTTAGAAATGTTTAATAAAATAGTTGTACGTAGTTCAATGAAGTTGAAGTATATAATGAGAGACCTAAATCTTAGCAACTATTAATAAAGCATTAACAATATTATGTAAGTGTAAATTAAAATCTTGGAAGCCTTTTTGCTTTGGAATACTAATCGTGGCCAAGGATCTAATGGAGTAGCTTTTTCTACATCCCCATGATTATCTTCATCCATTGTTTCTTTTAAATTAGAACTTCACAACCATTATTTTTGGATTACTTATGTGTGAGAGAGAATTAGCTTGCTAGCTCTTTAATTGAAGCACATTTACAACTTTACTTATTTGCAATTACTAGTGGACAACATTACTTGTTTACAATTATTTTTCACAACCTCTAATATTAATAATTTAATTAGTTTTTTTTGAACTCCAAAATAATAACAATATCTAGACTTTATAGGTTTTATAATAAAAAATATATTGTTAAATTTTAATTTAGCAAAGTTTGCCTCTTAGAAAGTTCAGGGTGGGGTGGGGTTCAATTCCCCCAAACTTTACTATATTATGAAGAAAACAAAATTTGCCTCCTTTAGCCACTTAAGTGGTTAGGGATATAATGGATTAGTGGTCAAGGCATATTAGTGGGTTTGTGAGTTAGTAATTGATGTTAAAAGTTGTGTTGGTTAGGATTTTTTCTTTCTTTTTGGATTAAGACTATACCTACCATAACCTATGGTAAAGAGTACCTCCTATAAGTAAATAAACTTTTATAAATGTCAAATGTTTTTGGATATTAAACCATATAGAAAATAAACTTTTTGGATATTAAATCATTAATTATTTCATTACATCAATTTTTTTAGTTAAACAATAACCTATGATAAAAAAAAAATAGTTAAACAATAACTCATGATCAAAATATAAAATAAAAAAATAGATAAAGTTTGTTAAGTGAAAGAGGTAAAAATTTAAGTTATTTTTATAATTTTATTGATTAAAACTTTAAATTTATAATTTTAAGGATTTCAAAATCTAAATGTGAATTTAAAAAAAAAACTTGAAATTATAATTATTTCTTTATTATTAATTGAAAATAAATTTTCCAAACTAATTTTGTAAGCACTAAATAAAGTTCAGCAAACATTAAATTTTTTGTAAAATTATAAATTTTTATTTTTTCGAATCTGATGTTATGTGATGATTATTACAATGAATTCAGAGTTCCATCTTTTTTTCACACGAATTCAGAGCTCCATCTATTATTGATAAAGTTTTTTTTTTTTTTCATACAGTAATAAAACTAGCAGCTCAATATGCGAGAGCCAAATCTGACAACCGACCGTCCTAGCCACTGGACCATAACGGCAGCCCCTATTATTGATAAAGTAAAGTTACATCTTCGAAGGTTTGACCATATATTATTGATAAAGTTACATCTTCGAAGATGGCAAAACTTAATGGAATAGCAATTGCTCGTTTCCAGCAAAATATCAATAAAAAAAGCAAAGAGCCAGAGAGAAAAGCAAGTACGTGGTTAAAACGTTAAGCCTTTTGAGCGTGGCGAATAGCCAGACATAGGCAGAAATATATGCATATTAATATATTCGTACACTTCGTCACGTGGACGACGTGGAAATGACGACGGCGTTAAATGAGTTTGGTCGACATTGGGTAATGTCCAATTTAAGTAATTCGCAGGGACTTTATTGAGTGATGTCTGCTGGCCACGGTATGTTTGTACAAATTGTTATATTTTCTTTTTACTCTAGAACCGGAGCAGGCATACACATGTAGGTGTGATATGTGCAATAAAATTCGCTGACATCGTGTGGCGGTGGGACTCACTACTTCCCTAAGGATTATTATTTATGTTTTGATTGAAGTAGGATTTCTTATATTCTAAATAAATAATTATGAAAAAAAATATAAAAAATAATTGGTTGCTTATACATAGATAATAGATAACAGGTTTGACAAACAACCTTATTTAACTAAAGAAATTAATAGGTAGCTTAGGCAACATGTGATACAATTAAGAATGGAGAATAAGTAACAAATAACTTGTTTATGATACTTAACTAGGCCTGATAAACAACCCTATTTAATTATAGAAATTAATAGGTAGCTTAGGCAACATGTGATACAATTAAGAATGGAGAACAAGTAACAAATAACTTGTTCATGACACTTAACTTGGGGTGACCAATAAGGTTACTGTTCCTAGATTGTATGAAGATGAACAAAATATAATATAAAGATTTATTTTATGGGCCTTATCCAAATAAACACACACACACATATATATAAGTTTACAAATGATAACTTTTAATTGAGATATGTATTAACTGTCAATTAATGATATTTAACTTGTGTCATATCTGTGTTCTCAACTACAAATTAAGTGGCTATAATAGTTAATACATAAAAAAGAAAATATGAAAATTTGTATCAAAGATGAGACAATAAAACTACAAAAATGATATGGTAACAAGACTAGAAGTTAAGTTAATAAAACATGCAACAACATGTTTTGCATGCATGCAAAATGTAGGTTAGATTTTTTAGGGTTTCCATAAGTGTTTAAATACACATTCAGATTTGGTTTGTAATGCATTAGTTGATCTTGATTTATTAATAAAGATTGAAGAGCAGTAACTCATTCTGCTTAATCTTTGTGTTTATTTCTAACTCCAACCTTCATTTACATATGCATTTCAATGCATTAAAAGCATATAAACTGATATAGCATTGTAGCATTGCAGTGCTTGCAGGTTACACAGAATCCCATCCAATTGAGAAAAAACTTAAACAACATAATACATTCCATTATTTAGAAAAAAATCCTGCAGGTATATTTCTATATTGATCAAATCTCGCCTCATCTGATCGCAGTACAGCCCATCATTATTTAGGGTATGACCGAGGGAATTATCAATGGATAATATAAGTTCTAAAGTCTTATTGAACTTATAAGCAGACTAACAACATCCAGTGACAATTTATTTATTTATCTGTGCCTGCGCCTGAAGGAATTGAATCATCCAAATTACCTGCGGCACACGATACCGCTGTTGCCATTGAAACTGGTGCACTTAGCATCGAAGGTCCCAACTGGATTGAAGATCACTTCGGAGGAGGAGGAAGAGGCCGAAGAAGATTGTGCATTTTTGTTGTGTGAGTATTTGCAGGATTTGCAGTCGGCGGAGAGGAGGGAGGAGGTGGCGTACCTGTCTTCTCCTCCCATGACGGGCATGGGGACTCCTCTCTTCACAGGGTTGATGAAATCTGGCCTGTAAGTCTGCCCCAAAACACCTTCCACGGTGGAGGAGAGATTGAAGAACTTGAATTGCATTTCCAGGTGGGCGAATGCATCATTAGGCGGGAGCTGGTAGTTGTGCATTATGTTGTCTCGTTCTTCGATGGGCGCAACGTTGAGAGAAATGCGGGCCAATCCTGGAAGAATCACGTTCACGCTGTTGGTCTCGTCGGTGCGTTCGAGGATCAATTGGCCGCAGGGAGAAATCCACATGTCTGCCACTTTGAGCTCCTCGCCATCGAAAGAGAAGGTGAATTGATCAACGGAGTCGTCCCACTTGGAGACCTTGTTGGCTCCCACAGTGAATTTGTGGGCAATGTCACTGAAGACGATGCCGAGGGCCTGAACCCAAGTGTAGTCTCGCTTTCTTCCCTCTGGTCTTGTGCCGATGAAGTGGGCATTGATCTGAATTCTGTCGTCGGATACGAGAGCAAAATCTCGGTCTTTCATTCCATGGAAGTAGAACATCACTCCATCTCCACCCACGAAACGAGGATCGTAGCAGATTGATCCGTAGCCCTTGCAGTTAGGTTTCCGAACTGCACAATACACCCATAATACAAACATCAAGTTCACTAAAATCTGCGACTCTAAAGCTATTTAGAAAGGATCTTGATCAGCTCAGGGGCTGTTAAGTTCAGTTGGGTGAATTAATATATCTATTTTAAGTTTCAATCTTTCAATTATAGATCTGTATCTTATAACAGAACAAGAGAAAAAATCAATCTCTTTAGAGAGATTAGTTTTGAATATATCTATTGACAAAACAATATTTTTGTAGATAATTTGTCAAAGCATTTGCAGGGAAAGAAGGTGTTGTTTATTGGGAAGAGTGGTTGGAGTCACAGGTTGCTGAGAAAGGAGCCATCAGCATTTTTTATTTCTAAAATATTCTGGTCATGATTGCATTAAGACATACAGCTATCAGTTTTTGTTGTTTTATGTTGAAATTATGTCATTTTTGTCTAAGATGATAATCAGCTGTATCATGAACATAAGTCTGTCTTGAAACTTAATATTTTGTACTATTTGATTCTCAATATGAATACCAATAATATGGTTTTTTTGCTGAAAAAAATAGATCTGTATCTCAATCTATCTTTAATCTTTCTCCATAACTCAATTTATTTTTAATCTTTTTCTATACTTCATAAATCTAAAGTTATACAAATCCACACTGATAACATAAACACAGCACATCCAATATATATTCTGGAATGCAATTTTGGTAAGGCTGTTTATGGAATGAAATCTGCAAACAGTTTCCAACTGTTAATTTGTGCTTATGCATGTAACATCTAACAACAACATCTTCAAGACAATACACCATTATTCAAAGTAGTGGGTTATTATTTTTAAGATGATGAAGTTGTCAAGTTGTATTGGGTAATTATATAGTGATAATGGTTGGTGGTTGTATGATGTAAATACTGATAAGTGGTAACTGCTCATAACTACAAGGGTTAGTTCAAGGTAGAGAAGTACTTTGTTCCAGCAGATAACTGCACTGAATGCTCATATTCTTTTATTGTAACCAAAGATATTTTGATAGGGTTTTACTAAACCACACATCTCTTTATAGGTGGTTTACTGAATGCTTCTATTCTTTTACTCTAATCAAAGATATCTTGATAAGGTTTTACTAAACCACACATCTCCTTATAGGTTCATATTCTTTTACTCTAACCAAAGATATCTTGATAGGGTTTTACTAAACCACGCATCTCTTTATAAGTGGTTTACTGAATGCTCATGTTCTTTTACTCTAACCAAAGATATCTTGATAGGGTTTTACTAAACCACACATCTCTTTATAGGTGTTTTACTGAATGCTCCTATTCTTTTACTCTAACCAAAGATATCTTGATAGGGTTTTACTAAACAACACATCTCCTACATGTTGATATTCTTCTATTCTAATCAAAGATATCTTATTCTAATCAAAGATATCTTGATAGGGTTTTACTAAACCAAGCATCTCTTTATAAGTGGTTTACTGAATGCTCATGTTCTTTTACTCTAACCAAAAATATCTTAATAGGGTTTTACTAAACTACACATCTCTTTATAAGTGGTTTACTGAATGCTCACATTCTTTTACTCTAGCCAAAGATATCTTGATGAGGATTTACTAAACCACACATTTCTTTATAGGTGGTTTTTACCTACTGAATGCTCATATCCTCTAACCAAAGATCTCTTTATAGTGTTTTACTAAAGCACACATATCTCTCTATAGGTGATTGATATTAAAAAATGTAAGTCTGGTCAAACTCCTCTTCCTAACCAAATAAATCTAAATCTTGGTGGTTGATATTAAAAAATGTAAGTCTCGTCAAACTCCTCTTCCTAACCAATTGATAGGGTTTTACTAAACCACACATCTCTTTATAGGTAGTTTACTAAATGCTCATATTCTTTTACTTTAACCAAAGATATCTTGATGGGGATTTACTAAACCACACATCTCATCTCTTTATAGGTGGTTTTTACCTACTGAATGCTCATATCCACTAACCAAAGATCTCTTTATAGGGTTTTACTAAAGCACACATATCTCTCTATATGTGGTTGATGTTCAAAAATGTAAGTCTTGTCAAACTCCTCTTCCTCATTGGTATATATCTAAAACTGCAATATTAACAAAACATTATATAAAAATATCTGCAATCGGTTCATCTTGTTTACAGATACACTTACTTTTGCATGAAGTCTCGCATTTTCTGCAATCGATCAGGCATCCTTTAACCTTCCTGGCCTTAATGGGCTTACGGACGGGACATTCAGCGGGGCATTGGAGGGGTAACCCATAGCATGGACTGTATTTGCCGTAGCACTGTGCTCTTTCCCGTCCAGTGACAGGCGAGGTGGGCATCATTCTGTAATTCTGCACTTGATCACTGTTGTACTGGCCCTGGCAGAACACCGCCATACTTGCCAAACCGATTGCTATAAACGCACAATAAGACATCATTGCATTGCCAAGAATAGCCATCTTTAACTGATATTGCCACTAACTCCTGGCTTAATACACAGGAGATGAGATGAAATGTCCTGAATGGACAATACGCTTAAATACAATACAAGGTAGTACCCAGTTGCTCGCTGCACGGCTTTCGTACTATTGAAGGAAGCTATCTCTGCGTAAAGCAAACGTCGCAGCCTCGTGGAATTCTCAAAGACCCTGGCGCCGGGCAAGGTTAGAATTATTATAAACTGTAATAGCGAGGCACGTTCATTGGCGCTTTTTGAAAGGCAATTGGCGCAGTCAACAGACGAGCTTATGTGATTTCAATGCCATTTTAGATTGTTTTTAAATGTTTCATGACAGTTTGCCAGTAAATATGATTCCTCGTTTACAAGAATCAACAATATATTTTTCTTTTGAAACAAATACAAGTATTCACGTTCGCATTTCCTCCCTTGCTTGTCCTGATCTTCAGCTCCAGTCATCATGCATTTGTTATTGTTCTCTGTGTCGTGCGTTACTTTTTAGGTACAACTGCATGTGGTGGTAGCACAAAAGCCGAAAATTCTTTCGGCTTATTAAATTTTTTTATGGTATCCCAATGATATAATGAAATCAAGCAACCAATCCGCATCTCATTGAGAAATACACTGAATGCTCCATGAAATTATAAATTCGGTATTGTTTAATGTAGCAAGACTTATTCTATGTGCCTTCGGCAGAATATAGTGTAATAGCTTCACAGTCGATATTCTTTGATTTTATTATTATTATTTTTAATTAGTAATTTTAATTAAAGATGTTGATCACTTTTTTGGATGGTACTTTTCTGGATGGTAGGAATCCAAGTAAAAAGATATCTCAACTGAATTGAACTTGATTAGATAGAATGAAATCCATCTAAACCCACCCAGAGACTAGGGTATCTTTAACAATTCTAATTAAAGATTTTATTTGTAATATTACATTTTAGAAATAAAAAATAATAATTTAGTAATATATTACATTTTTATTTAAGTGTTGTTTGATTGAACAAGAATGTGATAAAGACCTTTTTATATTATTCAAGTAGATTTTAAAAATAAATAAGATTATTAATTGCGGTAAGGTTATTTGTGCTGAAATCACGTGATGCGATTCTTTGGCTTTAGTTATTACTTAATTGTTTCTATATAAAATAATCTAATTTTTATATATTAGTGGTATTCTTCAATGGTTATGTCATATTGTGATAATCATGGAGGAATTCTAACTAAGTTCCTCAATGTATCAATATTGTAAAGTCATGCGATGTGATGTTTTGGCTTCAATTATCACTTAATTGTCTTTATATAAAATAATGTAATTTTTATATACCATTGACATTTTTCAATGGTTATGTCACATTGTGATGTTCATGGAGGAATTCTATCTAAGTTCCTCAATGTATCAATCTTACTCGTTATTGAAAGTCGCAATGTGACATAACACAAAAGGTTGACATATGTCTTGATCGAGATAAACATCAAAATAGATAAAACCATATGGAATTGTAATGTTTTGCAGGGTTTTGTTGCATTTTGATGTTCATCAAGATTTATGTTTGATTGCAAAATTCTTCCAAGTTTATGTCACAATCTGAAATTCATCTTTTCAATGTTCCTCAAAGTGTTTGTAAGGCTTTTGTCACATTAATACATTCATTGAGTGCCATGTTCGATTGCTACATTCCCCCATGGTTAGGTCACATGGTGACATCCATCTTTGGAATGATCCTCGAAAGTTTTATTGGATTGTAATACTAAATGTCTCATGAAGATGATACCGTAGTACGGATCAAAACATTTCTTGATGAATGTCATAATGCGGCATTCCTTAATGGTTATGTCACATTGTGACATTCATGGAGGAATTCTAGCTAAGTTCCTCAATGTATTAGTCATGTTATGATGTGTTTCATAACCCTTTCTAGACCTCATACATAATGTTGCATTGGTTACATTCTCCAATGGTTTTGTCACATACGACATTCAACAAAGGTTATGTCGTATTGTGACAGTTTGCAAGGATTTTATGTTTGAACACTCATGTTCATTCTAATAACATTTTACTTATGCCAGCTTGGTACATTAATCAATTGTTGCAATGAGAGAAGCAAGGTGCTCTACAACTGAGTATGAAGGAGATGTTGTCACGTACATAATGTAACACTACATTACAAAAAATAAAAAGTAACTAAAACAACTTTTTAACATCTCAAATGTTTTACTCCCATTTACACACACTTTTTTTTTTGTTTATTTGAAGATAATGAAAGTATCGACCCGTATTCAATACTCTCTTATTTATTTCTTAATCCATTTGAGAGGATGACTAATTATCTTTTAGAATTATGTGTGTGACATAATCATAGATTTTCATTTGATTTCTGTTCATTTTTCAATATTCATAGACTATTTATTTCAGTCTCGAGTTAATATTTTTTCGTCATAGATTTGAACATGATCTAACAAGCCCTCTGGAAAGGTTTCAATCCTTGTCTGTCTTAACTAACCATCATTATCAGATTGATTATTTGGTCATTATAACACTATTCGTGTTTAACTCAACATTCATATATTTGTTTATCTGTCCATAAAAGGGATGCACATCATTGATTTCAGTTATGCATGTATTTATATCTATCTTCACATGCTATTTGTTCATCTCGTGCTCACACAGTTTTTTAATATTATAGCATAGAAATTTGTATTAGAATTGATCAGTCTGTATTCGTGTATCGTTTGTAGATTTTTACTCAGGGTTCTCTGTGTTATGCACTTATACACATATTATGTATTGTTATTTCTTTATATTCAGAGAAGAGCTTTCGTTCGCTCTTGCTGTCTGCGATTTGTTTAACTTAGATTTCATCTGAATTAATCGTGCTCTGTTTATTTTAAGCAAATACTGATATATTCAAGTTTGAAATAAGGGTTTGAATCCCTATATCTCCTAAAAGTGAGAGAGACACGAATTGTTTGCTACTCATTATCTCGTTTGCATGTTATTTGTGACCTCTAGATGTCGTTTTTCCTTTGTTTATTGTATAAGATACAGAGAAGCTGCAAGCTACGAATTCGCATCCTTCTAAAGGCTTTGGTCTTCAAGCTCCGAGCATATATGGATCGTTTGTATTAATGGTTGTTATAAATTGTTGTCCTCAATCGTTTTATAACTATTAATATGAGAACATCGAGAACCTCGCCAGGCTTCCATCTCCGTTTCTTTTTTTTATGTTGGTATAAACAAGTTGTGCTTTCTATTAGTTAAGCATGTGTGCTTACAAAATTTTTCTAGCATCTCTTTTACACTACACAGAGTTCGTTTTACCTACTATGTATATAAACATAGTGTATGAATAGAGGTTTCGACCTTGTATCTCATTGAATACATGTTATTTGTTTGTATTATAATGTTTTTCATTGTTTAGTTAAGAGGTTCGTAGATGCTTGCTATATTTACGCAGAGGTTGTTTTACATTTACATGTACATAGTATTCGTGAGAGGTTTCGACCTCAAGCCATATAAAACCTATGCTATTTGTTTATCTTTTAATAATTTGCACTAAACCATGTGATTTATGGTTATGTATTCGCTCTCATAGGGAGCTTCGTTGGTCTTTGTTTAAGGAATTAAATATATTATATAATACATATGCTTATTAATACCTTACTCCCCATCGTGTACACAGGTGCAGTAACCCTGCAAGGGGTTTCACACTCTTCCCTATCGTTATAAAGATAAGTTGTGTTCTCTGTTTAACTTATAGAAACATTGTGCGCTAGTTTAATAATGTAGAACAATCATAAAGATTGAGTAGAATTATAAATAACATGTTCAGAATTGTAAAATCAAGTAACAAGACTTGATAAATTAATCATATATATTCTAAGTCTTTCAACACATTTTGATCATAAAGATCCATTAGAAGAATAGCTTTTATATATAGAAATATCGTAGATAAAATAACTATTTGCATTCTTAAGCATTTCTATGCAAATACTACTACTATAAATTCATATAAATAGACTTATAAATTCATGAAAAACAAACATAAGTACTTTCTTAAAGGTAAAAAACCCTAATCCATTTCAATAAAAACATTTATCAACATAGAACAGGAAATATGAATCCTTTTCTTAAACCCTTGGCTCAACCAACCATTTATTAAATGATAGAGAAATAAATAAAACATAAACATAAAAATTTAAACAAATTATCTTAAATCCTTGCTTCTGCCAACTTGCTATGGAGCTACCATGTTCCAACCTACCATATATTACTACTATTGTTCATAATCTCTCAACTTAAGCAGATAATCACCCCTAAGACAGACCAAGCTCACTAAGAAACTAGAACATAGTGTTGTTTTCTATGTGTACTCTTGTTTAATGTAGACTTGCTAATAGGATCTATTTAATTAGTTCTATGGTTCTTGTAAATGATTCCTCTTTTTGTTTAAGGAGTGCACACTCCAAGACCTTTGCTTGGACCAAAAATCACTGAGGTCAATAGGAAACCAAGATCAACCTGTATTGTGGCAATGGGAAGACTTTCCTATGCAATCTCCCTTATCTACAGTTCATTTTCATATTCTTAATTCATTTTCAGGAATGGTTTTTTCTCTCCATTTTGGCTTCAAGAAAATGTTTGCAGCTCAAAAAACTCAAAAGAAAAAGAAGTAAAGAGGAACCTCTCCCTTTGATTCTTTTCCCTTTTATATTTTCTTTCTTTCAAGAAAGAGTAGTTAGGGTTCATTTTATTTTCCTCACAATTCCTTAAAATCATAATTATTATTTCTCTCATCTTATTTATCTTTTATCTTTTTTTCAATTACTCTCTAGTCCTAATTCTCTAGTGAGCTTGGTCTCTCATTTAACAAGTAGTCCCATAGCAAGTTGGTAGAACATTTAAGAAATATTAAACCACTTTAATCTCATAAAATGTTATTTTTCCATGATGCCTCACATCACTCATAGGTCCAAGTCTCAAAACATATTTACATGCAGATTCATTATTTATTTACAGTGGGTAAAACTCTTGAGCTACTACAAGCATAGATCCATGTTAAACTCGGATCTTTCAAGCATCGAGAGGGATCCAATTTCTTGAGGTGTAATTATTCTTAATCTTAAGCTCAAGAAATTTGATACCTCTCTTGCTTGATAGATTCGGGTTTAAGTTTTAATTTTTTATTTTATAGGCCAAGATGGATTTTTTAAATTACTTTTTATTTTATAAGCCGACATGTATTTTTTTGTTTATTTTTATTAATGTAGTGTTACGTTACATACGTGACAACATCTCCCCCATACTAGGTTGTAGAGCACCTCATTCCTCTCGGTGCAAAAATTTATGTCGGCTCATAAAATAAAAAATGATAAAAAGTAATTTAAAAAATTCATGTCGGCCTATAAAATAAAAAATTAAAACTTAAACCTGGATCTATCAAGCAAGAGAGGGATCAAATTTCTTAAGTTTAAAATTTAAAAAATAAAATAAAAATTTACACCTCAAAAAATTAGATCCCTCTCAGTGCTTGATAGATACGGGTTTAAGATGGATCTATGCTAGTTATGTCACATTCTAGCTAATTTCCTCAATGAATTTGTTATGTTATGATGTTGAACAAGGGTTATATGGAATTGCAGTGCTTTGCAAGGGTTTTGTCCCATTGCGATGCTCATTAAGTGATATGTTTAATTACGACATCAGACAATCTTTTCAATGTTCCTTGAAAGTTTTGCAATGTATTTGTCACATTGCCATCTTCATCAAGTGCTATTGTTGATTGCAACATCCCCCCATGGTTATGTCATATTGTGACATTAATCTTTACAATGTTCCTCAGAGGTTGATTGGATTGTAATATTAATGTCTTGTGAATATGATCTTATAGTAGGGATTGAAACATCTCTTGATGAATGTCATAATGCGACATTGATTCTTGGTTATGTCACAATTCATGGAGGAATTTTGGCTAAGTTTCTCAATGTATTAAAGTCATGTTATGATGTGTGTCATAGCCCTTCGTGGACCTCATACATAATGTTGCATTGGTTACATTACCTAATGGATTTGTCACATTACTTATGTTGACTTGGTACATTAATCAATCATTATGTCACATTTTGGCTAAGTTCACCAATGGATTTGTCATGTTATGATCTCCAACGAGGGTTATATGGAATGCAATATTTTGCAAGGGTTTTATCGAAATGTGACGTTCATAGATTTTTATGTTGGATTTCCCTGTTCCTCCATGTTTATGCCACAATCTTAAATTCATTTTTTCAATGTTCCTCGAAGGTTTTGCAAGGATTTTGTCACATTGTGACATCGTCAAGTGTTATGTTCGATTGCGACATTCCTCCATGGTTATATCACATTGTTATATTCATGGAAGAATATTGTAATGTAACATAAGTGATGCAGGAGCATCGGGACCTAGGTAGATCAATTGAAGTTAGTCGACATGGAGAAGGACGACCAGAGGGAGTGCCCATGACCACTGGTGCGGGGAAGTAGATTGGTTGTCTAAGTCAATAAGTCGAGCAGGAGTAGTCAGTATGCAACCGACATAATCAATGGAAGGTCGAGAGTCGACATGTCAAGGGTCGACAAATGACATGGTAGCAGCGGAGATGTCAATGGTCGATATGTTGTCGAACCACGACTTCGACAAGTTTGGGCATGAGCCAAGCGAGGAGGAAGGGGAGGACTGGCGAAGCCTTGGGATGCGAAAAGAAGCTGACAAACAGTATGGTCGACATGATGGATTACTGTAGCATGTCAGAAGGACGTGTAAAAGTCAAGGAGAGTACTTGGAAACAATTCGGGGTTGCTAAGGAAGTTAATGGCAGTTATTGAAGGTAGTTGGGATTGTGACAGATGTCAACACGTGAAAAGATTGTGCAGCACGGCAGGGGCGCTGACAATTGTAGGTCTGTAGGATCTGAAGAGATCGACAGGAAGAAAAAGCGTGTCTCGGGGGTCGGAGTGATCTCGGGAACAACAACAACAGAGTAGAATGCTAGGGAGTTGGGATCAGTTGGAGGAATTGGCATTTTGGCAGAGCAGAGTTCAGGGAGAAGATTGGTAGATTGGAGAGAACAATCACACGTCTTCCGAACGCAGAGAAGATCGAGCCATAGCTCAGAGTTTCGCAGTGAACCAGGAGAGGGTGACAGTCGACACATTGAGAGAGCACACAATTACTTATGTATTGTATTTGGCTAAGGCCGACAATAGTTAGTTATTTCATTATTTGCAGTTTGCATTGTAACCGTTTCGGTAGAAGTAATATAAGCCAGCTTCTGGCATATTGTTTGCATCTTGTCTATGTGAACATGTGTGGTGTGTAATTGTTAAGCAAGAACCTTATTTGTCTAAGGCATCTTGCGTCAATAAGCTAATTAAAAATCGCACATTCATGTAACACCCTCAATTCAATGAAGGTCACAATGTCACATTACTATTGACATAAACACTTAACCACAGTCCATGACACCTAAACCTACTCAACCATTCTCAAATATGGAATGTCGCAATGCTACAATCTCACTTATGAATGTCAAAATCTAATATAACCATTAAAAATGATTTAAATTGAGATTCTTGTTAAAATAAAAAACAAGTTACTTAATTTAAGATAAAATTTTAAATAATCAACCTAACATGTGGCTAATATTGACAATGGTCATCATTTTCAACAACATTACACCATAATGAATCACACTCAAACATGAATGTCACAATATGACATAAAAAGTTCATGCATAGATCATAATCAAGCATAACATATATGAATATCAAAACTTAGCTAACAATAATGTCACAACCTAGCATAAACATTAGAAAATATTACTTATATAATATTATTTTTATTCATAATATTAAAATAAAAATATAATAATATTAATTAAATTTTAATATTTTATTAATACATTTATTATAATATTTTAATTAAATACCATATTCCTATAATAATGCATCATTATTTTTTTACTATATAGTTATAATTAATATATCAATTTTTAATATCTTTATATATCATCAATACATATTAATTATTTTAACTAAATTATAATACAATAATTTAATTTAATGAAATTAATTATATATTATAATCAATCTAAAATTATTTTAATAATTTAATTTAATGAGATTAATTATATATTAGAATCAATCTAAAATTATTTTTATTAGTACGGTTTAAATATACTAATGTTTAATATCTTTATGTGCCATAAATATAATAAATTTCTATACTACACTCCAATAAATTACAATTTAATGGAATTATTTTTTAATCAATTATTATATTATAATCACTTTAAAAATATTTTTTATTAATATTTTGTAATTATTTTGAAATATTATTACAAATTTTTATATCTCATTAATATATAATAATATACTATTATAATTAAATTTTATTATTTTCAATTAATTATTATATTATAGATATTTAAACAATATTATTTTATTAATATTTTGGAGATATATCTATGTGTTCATTGGTTTCTAGCAATAACTATATTAATAATAAATTAATGTCTTTGAATACATTGATAGGCGTAAATTTGGCTCATTAATAATGCTTTTCTCTATAATATGTGCCAAATTTATGCCTATCACATATTTAGACACATTTTAATATAATTAATATGGTTGTTGCTAGTTTTTATATATTAGCAAAGGCACTTAACTTGTGGCCGGTAAACACTGATAGGCCATAAATTAAGTGCCACATAAAGTAATAGGTTATATGTTACTTGTTCTCCATACATAATTGTAATCTCCCGTTGTCTATGTCTTAGTTACATGTTATCGCTCGCCTTCTTCTAGTTAAATGAGTTGTCTACCACGAAGTCCCTTATCCATGCATCAACTAAGAGTTATCCATGCATCAGCTACTAGTTATCCATGCATCAATTAGCGATTATTTTTTATATATTTTTTCTTTTATAAGTGTTTGTGTTTATTTTGAATTTGTAATGACTATCATAAAATCAATCTCGACAATATAGTTGTCTCATCCTTGTGCAATCTAAGAAAAGCAAAAATGTTAGTCCACCTCAAATTGTAAAATATAAACACTTATCTGGGTAATTAATGCATTCCACAAATTTAATGAAATAATAATATACCATGAAAAAAATATAATCTATACAAAAATCACCAAAAATCACCGTAAACAACAAAAATATAAATGAGCTGAAATAATATTAAAAATGTTTTATTTTTGTTTTTCATAATATATTATATTTTAGAAAGTGTTATACAATACTTATTTGATATAATATTAATAAATTTATGCAATATTAATAAATTTATGTTTTATTATGTAGTTGGATTAAATTTGTGTTTTTATTTGATATTAATAAAAGCATAATTTTGATATAGTAAGGATCTAAGAATATTAATAAATTTACATGTATTAGGATTGAATTTGTGTTTTTATTTGATATTAATAAAAGCATAGTAAGAATTTAAGAATTTTTTAAGATTTATTTTATGTGATAAAAATATAAAATATTAAATGGTGTGGTTAATATGTTAAATTGGATAAATAGAGTTATAGTGTAGATGACAAATGTTAATAATAATATATTTATATAATTGAGGGAGGAATTAGTTATAAAATTATATATAAAGGTGAAAATAAAGTAAAAGTTAATATTATTATATTTAAAAAATAATGTGGTAAATAAAGAGTTAGAGGAAATTAAGGTAATATAAAAAGTTAATGATTTTAATTATATATATATAAAATTATATTTATTTAAAAACAATTTATAAGCGTATATTAATTTTTTAAATGAAATTTTAGCATAAATATATAGACATAAAACAAAACAAAATAATAATTTACATTATTATATCAATTTTTTTTAATGAATCAACTAATTTTTAAAACTCTTTAATTTTACTTCTACTTTCTACTTTTAAAGGCATATAGTTGTTATTATATATTTTTTTTCTTGCTTTTAAGTTATACACTATTAATACATGGTTTTGTTTCATAATTATTTTAGTATTTTGTGATAAGTAATTGAAACATTATATATTTATATGAAAAAATCATTGTAGTATTATATTCCTTCCTCATAATTAATACTATGATCTGATCTATTTTAGTTTATGAAAAAATCATTGCAGTATTATATTCCTTTCTCATAATTAATACTATGATCTGATCTATTTTAGTTTTTTAATAAGGCATTTTCAAATATTTCAATGATATCGAGTGTGTAAAAATATTCACATTCATCAAATTTGATTTAAAACTTAACTTTTCCCTCTTTTTCGTAAAAAACAATTTTTTTTTTTTTTTTATGAATACTAATTGAAAATTACAATATTATACTTCTAACACTTAGTTTTTTTTTTAATTAAATTAATTTACATATAAATAAATGTTTAAATATAGCAATTCAATTTTTCAATAACTTAAATAATTATTAATATCCTATATAATTACATTATACTATTAATTAATCCACTAAATTTTCTAAATATTATTAATTTATTTATTAATTTTTAACAACAAAACTCAAATTAAAAAATCAAGAAATTTGAAATATGAATTATATATATATATATATGTATATACATTTTCATGGTTCACAATCAATCAATAAAATAAAATAATAAAAATAAAAATTTTATATTTTCTAATTGTTGTAATTTTTTTTTATCATGCTTTATTTTTATTTTTAGAGTTTGGAAAATTAAAATTTTTAATTATCACTAAAATAAATTGTCCCCCACATTATTAAAACACTTTATAATTTATATTTATTAATTTTTAAAATAGAATTTGGAATTGATTATGTCTACAACTCATATACATTATAACATATATACTATATCTTTTAATTACATTTTCAAATAAAATTAAAATAAATAATTTATTTAATAAATGCAATGTATATGTTATTTTGTAATTAAGATTAAAGTTAAATGAGTATAATACTTTATTTATTAATTCTACAATTTATCTATTAAAATTAGTTAATATTTTTTTATTGTAATGATGATGATTAACATCCAAATCTTAAAAGAAGACAAATGAATTATTTAGATTTTTGTAAATTTAATTCCTAAAAAAGAAAAGTTGAGTTCCTAGATTCTCATAATTTTGATAACAAACTTTACTTCTCATTAAATCCTTTTAAATATTAAGAAACTTTACTTCTCGGCCAAAACAAAATCTCCACTTTTATAAAGATTTTGTATTTAAATTACAATTGATTTAGGATTAAAATCACTTCACATATCCCAAAACCTTAAAACTAAAGTTATAAAATGGATGATAAATATCTCCACTTTTACAAGGATTTTGTATTTAAATTACAATTGATTTAGGATTAAAATCACTTCACATATCCCAAAACCTTAAAACTAAAGTTATAAAATGGATGATAAATTGATAATGATGAAAGTTATAAAATTAAAATTATAAAATGATGAAATTTCAACTAATACATCAAAATATTATAATGTCAATGAAATTACAACTAAACGTTAAAAAAAATAGAATTTCAATAATTCATTGAATAAATAAATAAATACCTATATAGTTAAATCATTAACCCATATAAGTTTACTCTTAAACTCTTCGTGTGTACTTTGTTAGTATTGCACCTTCTAACTAAACCTTGAAATTGAAGCTATGATGTGACTTGTTCCAAATATTTTTAATGCAAAACAACAAACCTAGGTTAGAAAGATTCAATGACAAATCCATTGAAATGGAAGTCATGATGTGACTTGTTCAAAAATTGTTAATGCAAAATAACAAACCTAGGTTAGAAAAATTCAATGACAAATCCATTGAAATGGATGTCATGATGTGACTTGTTTAAAAAATGGTTATGCAAAATAAAAAACCTAGGTTGGAAAGATTCAATGACACATCCATTGGGATGTACAAAGGTCTATTACGATAGAAACAGATTTTAGTATATATGAAATATGCACATTTAAAAGTTATAATGGTGATATTATCAAATTCTTTTTTTATTTAAGATTTTTGAAATACATAAAAACTATATATAAAAATATGTATATATATATAAGTAGGGTTAGTTTTTGTCTTTACTTTTATTTTTTCATTATTCTTTTATTTTATTTGAATTGATTTAATTATTATTTTATGTATTTTTATTTATTTTTTGTTTGAATATTTTTAATTTGTGAGGCTGGTTTTTGGTTTAAGAAATTATGATCCATAAGCATTTAAGTCGTCAAAACCAAATGGGGATCGCACTCGGTTTGGACCACACGAACCCTTAGCATGGCTAGTGGTGCCTCCTCTCATCACCACTGAGATTCGAACCCATGGCCATCTAACAAACGAAACCCCTCAAATACCAACTGTGCTAGTGAGACTTGACAACTATTATTTTTATGTATCAACATACTTGTTTTTAATTATTATTATATTCATTCATTATTTTAACTTTTTTAGTTTAACTCAATTTACTCTAACTCATTTCAACTTTCTAGGGGTGAATCTATGAAAATGGGTAACACTTTTTGGCCAAAAGTGACAGTGAATTTTCAATATTTTACTCATTTATTAAATCAAAGCCTCAAAAGTCATATACACCATGTGAATTTCGACATGCAATAAAAAATAAATTGTGGGGAATTATGTTGTATTTCCAATAATAATTTAAAAACAACAATAATAATAATATCATTTAATATGTCAAAATTGCATTGTGAAAGGTTTGCATTTAATGAAAGGTTGTTCTTGTAAATTTCAAGAAAAGTTAAAAAGTGGCTTGTGTGCACATAAAATGATAAATGTATAATTTTTGAAAAAAAAAATGTACGAACATAATCTACACAAAATGCACTAGGGCACACATTTTTTTTTTTAAATTATATTTTTTTATTAATTTTCATTTAAAATTTTAATTTCATTTTGTACACGTGTGTGCACGTAAAATATTTTTTACTGATTATAAAAATTGAAAAAAATGAAAATACCTTTTTCAAGAGGACGTGTCATTGTGGGGCGTATATATTTTTTGAAATTTTTTGGTTGTGTGCTTTTTATGTTATTTATTTATCTTTATGCTACTTTGAAGTTGTGGACATGGTTTTTAAGTGTAAGTTTTAAAAGAAAATATATCATATGAACTCAAAAACCTGTAATATATAAGTCCTCTACCTAAGGTGCATCCCATGATAAGGTTTTTGCTTGGCAAAAAGGTCAGTAAAATTAAATATGTAGAAAAGGGGGCTAAGGGTCTATTTTTAAAGCCCTCGATCAAGCTATTAGCATGATTGAGATCTTTAAAATCCTTAATCGAGGTTTTGAGTGCATTTTTAAATACCTTGATCGAAGATTTATCTGTGGTTAAGCTAAAAGATCGATCGAGCTCTTAAAAAGCCACATCTCATTCATTTAATTATTCAAGCCATCTATAGAGTTGAAAATGACCTTTTATTGTGAAATATTTCTCCAATTCATGTTTGACTCACCATTCATGAATGATTATGTTTACAATGGATATTGTGAGAAAGAACTAATCATATTAGTATATCCACGTGGTTTTTTTTACAAAATTAATTAATCCAATTGAGTCTTATCCTGAAGCATGATTGATCTTTTACAGGTATATAAAGAGCCACATCTTTTACAGGTATATAAAGAGCCACAGGTATCATCCTGCTATAACAATCAATACAATGTTGTGAATAATGGCCATGGCCTCCATGGATATTTGCAAGCTTTTCATCATCTCCCTTTTGTTGCTTAATCGGTTACATATCTCTATGGGTATGATGCATCTTAAGAATCCAAAATAGTCACAGGAATTTCTTATCTTGGTTAGTTATGTAAATGATGGCCCATAACATTATGTCCTTTGCGTATGTGCAGTTGCGAACGACCATCTATTCAAGGATTACATTGGCGCATTGTTTAAGAACATTACATTCTCAGACATGCCAATCAACTCAGACGTGGAGTTTCATTTCATTTTGGCCTTCACATTCGAACACACCACCGAATCTGAATCCCATGCTCTAGCAAACTGAAACTTTAGCAACTTCTAGGACAACGAAAATCGAGATTAGAAAGAGGGTTTAGATAACCCTTGATCGAGAATTTGAGCTCTATTGAGGGTTATCTAAACCCTCGATTGATTTTTTTTTAGGGCTTAACCAAATCTCGATCGAGCTCATTTTATCTTCATTTTTCACACTCTTCTTGCAAAAATATGTCACCCATTTTCATGGAAATACCCTAAAAGAACTTTGCACTAGACCTCATCACGAATACAATATTGATCTATAAATCAAAATGTTTTCAGCAAACAACCTTCATAACCAAAGAATTCTACTACAAATTATATTACAATACAAGACACGAATGGTCTCCATCGAAATGTTTGCCAAGCATTCAGTCTTCACAACTAAGCTAAAAGATGCAAGAACTCTGTAGTGGACTCATCACGAATACAAGATCCAAATGCCTATCCATCGAAATTTTTTCCCACAAATTATCATCATGACTTACAGTAGAAGATGGGTGTTTATTTCATAAATTAATGTTAGAATATGGTGATATGATATGATAGTTGATTACATTACATCCCTTCTTAATTACAACTTCAACCATCCTGGATAACAAAAGCTTTCAACTTTATTGATGTCAAGGATAAGCTAAAAAATACAAACAATGTTAAAGAACTAGAGATAACCACAACAATATGCTTAAGAGAGGAAGAAAATACAAAATCAAGTTGTCTCGCAACTCTTTACAAATACCTGTGTGGAGAAAGTGAAATAAATAGAGAGCTAATATGCACAAAAGAACTTCTAAGAGTAAAGCATATAATGAACATGATAAGCCCATATTGACAAGAAATACATGACATGATATATGAAATGATAGAGAATATGAAATATGAAATTGCTTTTACACAAACAAGGGTTAGAAACAAAATATAAATAGTGAGAAAAATATGACACCATGTTAGAATCATAATCATTATTAGAAGAGTGAGTCCATTTTAGATTAGTGAGCAAAAAATTGATTAAATAAAACAATGATATCACTTATATATATAAAAATATAGCCATTAAGCAACTAAGCCCTACACATATTTTCATTTCTTATGGTCATCACGAAAAAATGCTAGAGATACATGTCCATGAAAATTAATATATTCTCTAATTGTTGCAAAAATTAATTAATTTTTATTTACAAAGTAGGATCTAAGGATTTACAAAGTACAGCCAATCTCGGACGAGACTTGCGTTCAGGGCACTTGCTTGCCCAGTGTCCTGTTTTTCCACAAATGAAACATACATCACCTTTGCCTTTATCTTGCCTTCTTTTTACAAATCTCTTGGATTTGTATTTAGATTTCTTCCATGGTTTCTTACCTCTGTAGTCTTTAGACTGATGCTTAGATTTGTGTTTATAAGGCAGATCTGGGTGATATCTGGACTCAGAAGTATAAATACTTCTTCTTATTCAGGTCTTTCAGATTTTGAGCATAGAGGTCAACATGCTGACTGTCCAAAATGTAGAAAAATAAAACAAAAATTGTTAAAAAAGATAAGCAGAAGCAATCTGCTTCTCTCCATGAGTTTCCCAGCCTAGGAATGTTCTCCCTTCCTAGAGAAAAAGGAGGTGCTCCACGAGTTGCTCATGCTTGGGTTACCAATATAACTGGTATGGGTAAATAAAATCATGTATACATGATCGTTTGTTAAAAAGAATTATTATGCATTGTAGTTCCCCCAAGTTATACGCTATTACTGTGTATTTAATATTTTTGCATGACTTATTTTATATCGAGTTATTTCTAACGAACATATAGGATTCTGATTTTTATTACGTTATTACATTGACATGCTATTGAAACATGTTTATCCTACTATATATATATATATATATATCTCGAAAAAAAAATTCTCCACACGACGAGTAATCAGAATCACAGACAGAAGTACCTGTGAAAGTTTAGTAAAGTTTTATATGGATGAGAAGTTATGTTTCATGATAAAAGTTATAAGTCTGTTTCGTAATATTTAAGATGTATAGAGATTATCATTTTCCTTATTGGAAACATCATTAGTGCTTGTTTAAATAAAAGTAGTAGCTTGTGAATTGAAGGAAATTAAAATAAATGTAATCGTCTTGCATTGTTAGGATTCATTGTTAGGATTTAATATTCAGGTCTTATTTGGAAACAAACGTTAATATAATATACTTACCCGATTAAATACGATTTTCATATAATTGTAATTGTGGAGGAATCGATTTGGTTATTACAATTCTTAGTTGAGAAGAGAATTTGGATCGGGGAGGTTTAAATAGTTAGATGTTTTGAATTTTATAATACTTAACAAAGTGTGGATATTCTTTAAATCACGAAAGTGTGTATAATAAGTGTATGATATTGTTGAATGAATTTTTCCTAGTAGTGGCAAGAGTATCTTTTATTATTTTGCAAAGGGGATTAGTTGTGACGCCATTTAGAAGACAATCCCTCGGATTCCACTTACCTCTATTGATTTCAATAGAGAGGAGGGGTTGTCTCTAGGGTATGAGAACATGCACCAATGATAATTTTCCACGAAGAAAGACGTCTCCATTTGTTGTTCAAAGAGGAGCAAGTAGGTCATCTCCTGTTGATTGAGGAGGAGAAGCTTCATTATGAGATTACAGATATCTGTGAGGAACTTGCAACAATTAATTGATAAAATGCACAATATATGAGATCACATAATATTTTATTGATCGCAGACCACTTTGAGGGGGCAACCTCCTTTGAGCAAACTCAATACAAATAATTTCATGGTACCTTCATTGGCCTCAACACACACTTTTATACTAAGTCTATGCCCAATACTATGGGTAAATACCATGGGACATATAATAATACGAGATGACTTACAAAGCATATGCGTCCAATACTATGGGTCAATACCATGGGATAATACAAACTATGGATCAACAAATACTACGAGACGACTTACAAAGCATATGCGTCCAACAAAAATATACTAACAAAGTAAAGAGAAGGGTTGACACAGGTTCCTAACATCCCCTCTCCCTTAGAAAAAGCTTTGTCCTCAAAGATTTAGATGTGGAAATTGATGCAGAATCTGAAGGAGTGGTTCCCCTGTAGCATCCTTAGGTTGCATTCAGTGACACTAAATTAATACCTTTGTGATAGATTGAGAGAGAAGCTGACACCTTTTGAGTTTCATGAAGGATTTCTTGGAAGGTTGTAGATGAAGAAGAACCATATCAGCTACGTGAAAAGTGCGCTCAGAACGGTGTTGATCGGCTTGTTGTTTCAGTTGAATTCTTTCCATGTGAAGATTGTCCTCCAGAATGAGAAGAATCTGATCGTGGTTTCGAAGAATCGAGTCAATTGCTTGAACTGGGGAACTACTGAGAGTGTATGGAAGAAGAATTGGCGGTGCCTGTCCATAAACTACTTCATATGGTGTCATTTTAGATGTGGTATTGTACCACCAGAACGCTTCAAGGAAATCCATAGAAATAACTGTCCAAATATGTGTAGGGATGGGAAAGGGTTCGAGCAGTCTCGAAAGGAGTGTCGTTTCACCCTTGTTGACCTGGAAAGTATCACAGTCAGCCACCATCTATTGAATTGTCATTTTCAGTCCCTTCCAAAAGAAGTTACATTGTTCCCGGTCATACGTTTTGAGGAACCCAAAGTGCCCTGCCAATGGAGAAGCATGGAGTTCATAGAAGATATAGCCCTGTTGAACAAATTGCAACCAATTTGGAACAAGCAGAGAAATAGCTGTAAGAGAAATTGGGTCATCAAATGTGCGAGAAGGGGCATCTGCCACCAGATTATCCTTACCCTGCTTGTAAGTGATCGCATAGGCATAACCCATGAGTTGGATAACCCATTTTAGGTGTGCTAGGGAGGAGACCCGTTGTTCCAGGAAATTTTTCAGACTCTGGAGATCAGTCTTGATGCAAAAATAATTCCTGAAGAGGTATGGTTTCCACTTATGTACTACATGCAAAATAGCCATCATTTCCTTCTGAGATGTAGATGCGGCTAAATTATTTTCGGAAAGGTATACTGAAGGTGGCAAGCCTACTAGTTCAGCAAAGACACCTGCATATCTATCCTAGGAAGTAGTGGAGACTGTTGATGGGTGCATCTGAATGGAATGGAGCTAAGCGATCACACCATGTGAATTCTTCTTAAGGATCTTTTCCAGGGGATGGGAACTGATGATGCGGAGAGACCCTAGTTGTAAGCCTGTAAATTTGTGTTGTTTCCCATTGACCGAAAATTGCATCCAAATTTCAGCAAAATCCCATAAGATGGGGCCAAGAGTACGTAACCATTGAACGCCCAAAACCACATCACATCCACCTAAGGACAAGGAACACATGTCAGAGCGCAGGTTATAATATTCCAAAGAAATATGCACATTGTGACACTTCCCCTTACAAGGTAAGGTGCCCCCATTGGTAATCATGACTTCAAAGTTGGAGCAAGGATGGACAAAACAATCAGCGTGTTTGTCGATTTGATGGTCAATGAAATTATGAGTGCTACCATAATCAATGAGTATTGTAAGAGGGATCTTCTTGAAGTAACCCCTGACCTGCATTGTTTGGGGGGTAGTGATTCCGGCTAAAGCATGGAGAGATATCTCTAGCTGGTCGTCTTGAGACGAAGGTTCAATAGGTGGCTCCTCAATGTCGACCTGATCATCTATTGTATCTGGAGCTTATTCACCAATTTCAGAGGCAGGCGGAGAATCCACATCCAAGAGATAGAGCTTTTATTCAACACATATATGTCCTCGAGTGAATTTCTCATCACAATTATAACAAATCCCTTTTTCTCTGCGTGCCGCATCTCTGTTTCAGACAAATGCTTGATAGGAGTTGGTCGAGGAGCTGGCGGGATGGGAGGTCGTTGAGAACCCATATTTCTGAAGGGAACAAAAGCGGGTTTGGAGCGTTGTTGGGATGCAATATTGTCTTCTGCCAACTTAGCCAACCCAAGGGCTTCCATCATTGTGTTGGGACATAACATTTTAACCTCTGAGCGGATTTCATCCTTAAGACCACTGATAAAACAACTCCTATAGAATTCATCAGACAATCCTTCTGTGTGATTAGCTAGTTTCTCAAATTCTATCTGATACTCTCTCATAGTGGCAAATTGGCGAAGTTCAGTGAGTGCTCCTATGAAGTCATCAAAAGCACTAGGACCAAACCTTTGCAGAAGGAGTTGGCAAAGATCTGTCTAGTTTGGATCGTGATGAGCTCTGATGTACCAACGGTACCATTGAAGGGCTTCTTTTTCCAAATGAAAGGATGCAAGTGGAACTTTGTGGACAACAAAAGTATTATGCAGACTGAAATATTGGTCTTCCCGGTATATCCATCCAGTCCGATCAGTACCATTGAAGCGAGGAAATTCAAGCTTCGGCCCACGAAAATTGCTGGAAGAAGAGAACCCAGTGGCTGCAGAAGATTCTAGCTGTCAGTTATTGTTCATGGCTGAATGCTGTAGATGGAGGCTGATAAATTTTTCATCCAGATCTTGGAGTTTGGTTTTGAGGACTGTAAGTTCTTCCTCCATGATTTGTGCTCCTGCACGGGTGACAACTATAACGATAAGTTTTTTTTTTTTTGAATGGGTAGAAAAACAAAAACAGAAACTGTTTTAGTAAAGGAAAATTTGGATTTGGGAAAAACTCGGTTGGGTAGTTTGGGTTTGACTAGGTTTTGGACACTTTCTGATGGACATGGAAGCAAAAAATGGGGATTTCAGAAGCAGGGTGAAAGAATGAGAAAATTTGGCAGAGAGGGACAAAGAAGCAGAAATAGGAAATGAACATTGTGATAAAATTTGAAGGCGAGTGGGTGAAAATTGAAGAAGTTATGGCAAACCCTAAAAATAGACAAATGTAGGATTTTTGGATTTGGGAAGTGGAATTTGGGATAGGGTCCTCAAGAATGAAATATGCAGAATGGGATTGCAGGGGTGTCAAGGAAGTTTCAAAGGAAACGAAGTTAAAACAAAGGAGATATGCTGAAAAATGAAATTTTCAGAAATGGATCTGCAACGGCGCAGAAGGGATCGGAAACAAATGGATCTGCAATGGCGCGGAAGGGATCGGAAACAGATAGATCTGAAATGGTGCGTAAGTGATCAACAATAGTTATGGACAGAGGAAATCTGTGATTTATCAGCTGAAAATAGATATGGACCCCGTATGCTCAGATTCCTAACGATTCAGGCGATTCACTTGGCCACCAATGTTGTCTGACAACTTGCGTATTGGGGCAGTACCCCTCACTCCACGGCTCAGGTAAAACTGATAACCGATTTTCCCCAAACGATATCTCTTGGTTTACCTCACGGGTGGGAACTAGTCAATCAGGTAGAGGTCGTTTCCCTTTTCGCTAGCAGGTCCTCTCAATGGGTCAGCTACTTTGGGGATCCTGTGGTACTCCTCACAATGATTTTTAGGGCTTATGCCCAAGTACTTCCCACAATTAAGTGGATAGGGATTATTCCTAGATCTGAACCTGCAACGGATGCGAAAAAAAAAGGTATAAATTTCACCCAAAGAGCCCAAGAAAGTGCTTTGATACCAGATGTGAGGAACCTGCAACGATTAATTGATAAAATGCACAATATATGAGATCACAGAATATTTTATTGATCGCAGGCCACTTTGAGGGGGAAACCTCCTTTGAGCAAGCTCAATACAAATAACTTCGCAGTACCTTCATTGGCCTCATCACACACTTTTATACTAAGTCTATGCCCAGTATTATGGGTAAATACCATGGGACATATAATACTACGGGACGACTTACAAAGCATATGCGTCCAATACTATGGGTCAATACCATGGGCTAATACAAATTATGGATCAACAAATACTATGGGACGACTTACAAAGCATATGCGTCCAACAACAATATACTAACAAAGTAAAGAGAAGGTTGACACGGGTTCCTAACAATGTCTTGTGGTATGTATGCTTACCTTTATATAAAAGGTAGACGAACTCTTTTCATTAATAGGGCCGAATTCATACTTATTTGTACAGTTAAAAAATATATTTAAATATATAATGTTTTGATTGGAGAAAGAAAGGTTCATTTATAAGAACCATAACTCCTTGATTTGCTATATAAATTATATTAAATGTTGGAAGGAGGGGCGGCCTCTGAAATGAGAGCCGAGCCCGCTCCATAAATCCATTGAATTGTTTTATAAATAATTTCGATTGTTGGAAGGAGGGGTGGCCTTTGAAATCAGAACCGATCCCGCTCCCACAACTCTATTGAATTGTATCATAAATAATTTTGATTGATAGGAAGAGAGGTAGCCTTTGAAATGAGAGTCGATCCCACTCAAATGACTCAATTCAATTGTTTTATAAATAATAATGATTGTTTGGAGGAGGGGCGGCCTTTGAAATGAGAGTCAAGCCCACTCCTTAAGATTACTGCTGTCCAGCTAAGAGGGAAACGACCTCTTTATTGTGGGATGTCACCTTTAAGAATCACTACTTGTTTCCTGAACATATATTTGAGAGAGAGATATGGAAACAATAATGACCTTCCAACCTTTTAATATTTTAGTTGGCACCGAGGGAGATAGGGGCAATCCCCTTAGTCGTTGTAAATTCGATAATTCAAATGTGAAAACAATAGCGTGGCCTACAAAGAAACTGAACCTCCAATCTTAATATATATATATATATATATAGTGCTTTGTTGATACTGTTATAGAAATAAAGAAACAGGTAAAAGATACACTCTTTTACTTTTTATAACAGAGCAATTTCCTGTACACATAGTCATGTGCGTAGTAGCATAATTCGAGTACGAATAAGGATTCAAATACTAATACGTAACCAAAAAATCTAGTACGGAAAAATTACGAGAATAGGTTTCTTATAAATTTAAAAAACACATTTTTTAAAATTTAAATTTTTTGAAAATATAGATAATACATTTATTTTTAATATTCATTGAAAACAACTTGAAATATAAATTTCCATAAAATATCACCCTAACTAAAATTTAATATCTAATATTATAACTAGTTACTAAACTTTATCTTTATATTATAAATTAAATCTAATATAAACACAAATCTAATATTTATAACAAAATTATAAACAAAATATATTAACTAAATTCTAAAACAATATATATATATATATATATATATATATATATATATATATATATAAAGTTTAAAGCTTTAAACTTTCTAAATGTAAAACTAACATTAACACTAACGTGACGCATTGGGACCAAATTGCAAATAATACAATAAAATTCAAATAATTTTATATGCCAAAAATGTATAATTATTATGCATTGATAGTCAAATTTACCATTTTCATACTATGCCCGAATATTCGGTGATTTTCAAGCTCTTTGAATTTTCGTACAGGAAAGTCCAATATCGCTGAATTATGCTACTATGGTCATGTATAATACCCGCGATCACTTCTTACATGTGCATCAGACCTCGGTCAATACCTTCTTTTATTTACTTACAAACAGGTTGAAGAAGAGCTGAGGGCACTATCCTTGCTTTTATGTGATATAAGTTCAAAAAGATGAATGTTGTTCCCTTTTTGCTTTTGTGATAATCATAAAAACAATAATTAATTTATCATTGTATTATAAATGTTTTATTATTTTTAAAAGACGACATTCTGATAGGAGTAAAAGCTTTTGTGCATAAAAGTTGTAAGAGAAATGGTGGTTCGTCAAGAATGTTTACCCTTGAAACCAGTTCACAAAAAGACGTAACAAAGGTAGTAAGCCTTGTAGCCAAACTGCCTTGAGTAATCTTTAATCCTAGTGGATTCATTTCCCAACTCAGGGGTGACCTCTTGGCGAGAAAACATACGTCGGACAAAGTGTCAGAAGGTTGGGTGGAAAGTCGCTGTCAAGCTTTCAGTCGCAAGTCTTCAAATAAGTCTTTTACCTTACCTTTGTAAATATTATTTTAATCAAGTTTAATAAGTAATATCATTTAGAAGTAACATGGGTATCCTAAAATAAATGTGTCATGAGAAATTGCCTATAACATGATTGAATGCATAAGTGTATGCATTCAATGATACTTATAAGTTGTTAGGTTGTTTATAAAGATTAAAGTATTATTAGTGTATACTTGTTTATTAAATTAAATTATATGCATCATATAACCATTTGGTTATAAGTTAGATGTAAACCCTAACATAAGCTTAGAGGAATGAGTATTACTCATAATGTTGACCTTATACTACAACCTCTATATGAAATGAGGATATTAGATATTCCTTTCATGTCAACTAATTGGAATGGATAAACCATAAGTTTACCATAAATGCATTACTAAGCTAAAAATATACAATGTATGAAGAAAGGGCTCCTTAAATTTAATAGGCATGTGATATAAAAGAATGATATATGGCAAACTACCCGTTGAATAACTGGAGTATTTGTAATTAAGAATTTGTAACGGTCTTCGGATAAATGATTTAATAAAAAATACAATCAATTATATGTTGTAGTGTGACATGTCCACTTAGAACTAAGTGCTATTACTAACTATACGAAAAGTGATCATAAAGTGATCATATTAACCATAGAGGCAAGTAAAAATATAATGGTTTCAAACAAGAATGTAAATACAATAAAGAAAGGATCGTTGCGTGTTTTATGTGAAATATATTAATGATGGAACTAAATATTATAATTTGGGATCTTATTTGAAATTAACTTACATCATTGAAAAGAAGTTATCCCAGAACAATTGTTTTTATTAAATCATTGTTAGTTTTGAACGAGTAAAACATTATTTGCACATTATATTACTTATATGCTTAAATCCTGCTAAGTGTGATAGTGGACAACTATTGATGTAAGTATTCCTTTAAATTTATAAGGAATTTTTAGCAATGGGGATTAATTATTCTCTTCTTGACTATTTGATAAACCTTATGTTAATGTGCGTTGCATAATGACATTTATGAGAAAGTGTTTATACTAACGGAATGCCTCATGTAAGTATGATTTTTTTTTTTATGAAAATGTATTGGATACTAACTTCAAGCATACATTGAATTCCATATTTTAATTGGGAAGTGTAATATGTTAATCATCATATCATCATGAAGACATTGAGACTGACTTACTTAGTTGTTTTGGACAATGTTTGGGAAAAAATTTATACCCCATTTCCAAAAATAGTAATGTGGAATTTGGGTACATTACAGTCTGCCTATGTTCTCATGGGCAGAAGCTTCCAGTACCATAGTATAGTTCAGAACATGATTCCTCATAAGATATTGAGGAATATGACTCTAGAAGAGGCCTTCACAAGTGCGAAGCCTGAGGTGGGTCATCTGTGGATCTTTGGCTATCAGGTATATATATACATGTTCCCAAGGAAAAGAGGATAAAGCTAGAACCTTCAGGAAAGAAGGGTACATTTGTGGGATATAGTGAGTCTTCGAAGGCTTACGGTATTTATATCCCAGGATCGAGACAAATTGAGGTCAGTAGGGATGTCTCCTTCGAAGAGGAGGTAGCCTTCAAAAGAGCCAGAGGATCTGACATGGAGATTGACAGTAAGGAGTAGGTGGCTTCAAAGGAGATGGTATCATCTCCCCCTCCCCCTTTAGAAAATCAGAGGAGCAATTGAGATAGTTGACCATGTTGTTCCCATTGATCCAGTAGAGCCAGTTCCTAGAGTTATTGATGTAGGCCAGAAAAGGCCTATTTGGGCTCTCCAAACTTTGCAGGAGGAAGAGAAACATGCTACTCCCCGTGGTACTTTCAGGGAGAGAAAGATACCTCAAAAATTCTCGAGATAAGTAGCTTTGATGAGCCACGTCATTTATTCTGAGCCCTCCAGCTATGAAGAGGTTTCCATCCATCAGGTATGGAAGGATGTGATGATGGAAGAATATCAATCCATCATGAAGAATGATGTGTGGGAAATTGTTCTGATACTTGAGGGGAATTCAGTAGTGGATTTACAAAATCAAACATCGAGCATACGACAGTATTTAAAAGCACAAAGCAAGATTTGTGGCTAGAGGATTCTCTCATAAAAGGGGAATTGATTATGATGGGACATTTGCTCTGGTTGCTTGGTACACTTCTATTAGGACGGTCATTGCTCTTGCTTCAACTATGGGATGGAAGTTTCATCAAATGGATGTAAAGACTACCTTCCTCAATGGTGTGATCGAGGAAGAGGTATACATTGAGCAACCAGAGGATTTTGTGATCCATGGGAAGGAGTCCCATGTGTGTAGGCTAAAGAAGGCCTTCTATGGACTCAAGCAAGCACCACGTGCTTGGTATGCGAGGATTGACGGATACTTGGTGAGTCTGGGATTCAACAAGAGTGATGTTGATCCCAACCTTTACGAAAAGGTTGTGGATGGTGAGCCATTGATCCTAGTACTTTATGTTGATGACATGTTTCTCACTGGAGAAGTATGGCAGAGACATAGTGAGATCTTCCTAAGCCACGAGAAGTACACTTTATATTCTAAAGAGATTGGGATATTGGACTATAAGTCCATGGCCACAATGATGGACTCAAATCTAAAGAAGCTAAAAGATTTTGCTTCTAATTCAGATTTGATAGATCCTACGATGTATAGACAGTTGATTGGATTGTTGATGTATCTAGTTAGCACCATACTAGATATATGTTTTGCAGTGAGTGCTCTCAGCCAATTCATGAGTGAACTAAGACAAGCACACTGGTTTGCTGCAAAACATGTGCTGAGATATTTGTGTGGTACAATGGGATATGGCCTAAAATATGCTTCCAGTATAGGTATGAGATTTCATGGCTATTTTGATTCTGACTAGGCAGGGAGTATTGTAGACAGGAAGAGCACCTCTGGGTGTTACTTCAATTTGGGATCTGTCGTGATTTCCTGGTTTAGCAGAAAGCAAACCTCAGTGGTGTTGCCGCCAGATATGCACCTCGAGAGAAAGGGGTTAGCATGGCATAAATATTCAAGCCACTAGGTGTGTCCTTGGGGGCAAGCAAAGAGTCAAGATACTCTCACTCAACACTCAACTCCTCTGTCTAGGCCAACTCCTAGCAAAGCCAAGGGGGGTGGTCCCTATGAAAAAGAAACTAAGGCCTTTAAGCTAAGTTAGAGAAAGTGGAATTATTATAGGAGTTTGAATACAAATAAATATTGAACTAGTGAATGCAATTATGAATTAAAACAACAACATGAAAAAGGTACATCCATCTAACACATTGATTCACTTAACTGACATGTTTGATTGTTGCATATTATACCAATGCCAAATGGAGTCACATGGGATTGTTGGAGTATTGTTGTGTAATGAAAGTATTGCAAGAGTCTCGTTGGTCAGTTTTAATTGATTTTATTAGATGCGTGGATTAAGGAGTGGGTTAGTTCTTGGTTTGGCCCAATTCCAAATTAGTCCTTTGAACTAAGAGTAGCAACAACTATACCAAGGGTCCAATTGGGCAAGGCATAACCTGCTTAAAGCAACCCACTAACTCTTTAGTTAGTATCACACGACCTCCCGAGTTCTTGTGATCAAGTTTGTGTTGGATTTCCCTATTAAGCTAGTCACTTAACTCCCTTTTTTATGTGATCAACTGATCGGACGAACCACATAGATCCAAAGCATACGGGGAGGCTAAACCTTGGTTAATTTTAACAATTTAGATTTTAAAGTTTTTATTAAGAGGTTGAGAATATCTTTTCACTTACCAGGGATAAATCCTTTCAGTTAACTTCGGGAATACACAACCTTAAATTTATTTAATGAAATACAAGTAATTTATTAATGGCTGAGAATCTCTTTTCCCTTTCGATACTACAGGAATGCCCAATCGAATTTAGTTTTTTAAGAGTTTGTTAATTTTGAAATAAAGTACAAAATTGTGAAATAAAGTACATTAACTATACAACCCTACTAGGGAGGATTGTGTGCATGCGCTAACAAAATAAAATACAGAAAAGTTAGAAAAACGCAAACCACAAAAACGAGCATGCGAGATCCCCCCAAGGGGGAAGGGGTGTGGGCGCTAAGTATCCCACTTGCATTTATTAATTATTTTATAAAAAAGGTGGATTCCTTTGGTCCTTATAGATATGGATCCAAAGGCTTACAAGTTTTCGCAAAAAAATGACTTCAAGGCACGGAAAGTGCTCATGGGGTCTCGGATGTCCTGGATCTTCAAATTTTTTACAGCACTTCCTTCTACATGTTCATCAAAAGTGAAAAAAAAAAGCCATCAACTTTGCACCCAATATTCTAATTAAGACGTTAGAAACGCAAAGAATTTCAAGTACTTGAAAGATAAAAGATTTGCAATAAACTAAGTATTTGAAAAGGGACTAGATATACAAAATTACAGCTTGAATGACCAGGTCTAGCTTATGAAAACATACTTAAAAGAAATCAGCTTATGATCTTCTTGAAAGAAACTAATTTACATTAAGCATGTAAAGAACCGTAACCATAAAAGAAATTAATTGAAGGTGAAGGAGAGAGGAAAGAAGCAAACTCAAAGCCTGGGAAGTTTGGGCAGTGGGTCTTGATGGTGGAGAGCAGGGGGAATATGCCTCTTCGGAAGTTCTTGAAGATGAGGAGGAGGCAACCTAGCTCAACCCCTTCTCCAATATAGGCAACCTGCAGCTTAGAGATTCTTGCACACAAAATGGTTAAAACAAGCAATGATGTTGCCTACAGCAGAAACTTAGAAAGCATGCAATCAACCTAGATTGAACATACACGTCTAAGAGATCTACTACAACCAAATCATAAGAGCATAAATCAAATTAGAATTTCTCTTACCTACTGGGAGGTAACTCCCCTTCTAAGGCCAACAATCAACCAAAGATATACAAAAATAAATAAATACATGTTACCTCATAACGAGACAATGATCATCCACGCAGTTGATCCATACACCACTTGAGACCTCCAAATCCTTTTTATTATTCCAAATGATTTTACAAAATAGAAGTAGAGCTTGAGCGGCCTTTCGGTCCTCTAACCATGAGAGAAAAGAGACCCAAATCCCTTGCTTAAATAGGAAAAAAGAGAGCAAACCCCAAGGGGGGTGAATTTGCCAAGTGTGGAGCTTTTTGAGATGATTAGGGGAGAATTGAAGTGAACTAGAGGTGATAGGAACCACCTCTCTCAAGTTAGGTCACTCCCCCCTCTTTCTGTGACACATATACACCAAGAGGTGAGCTCTCTCATGGATAAATGTGCCCCCTTAAGGAGAAATCCCCCCCCTCACTAGAGATCCACTCACTATGACTCAATTTGATTTCCAATCAATTGGATCATGATTGATTCAATCTTCGATATTGATTGTTGAATTAACCGGGCCTTCATTTGGACAAATTTCTTTCAATTTAGGAAATTTGATTTTCTCCAAATCTTTATTTTTTGAATTAAATAATTCTCTTTTATTAATTTCAAGAGAATTTTTATTTAAGTGAAAAATATTCACTTACAACTTAGGAAAAGTGGGTTTAGGGGTTTAACGGGTGCTCTGGGTTAGAAAACGAGCACCCCCCATGGAAAATTTCACCTCCTAAACACACTTTTATCATATTTTGGGATTTTTTAATTAAAACATAAAAAAGCCCGTTTTACGGGAAAAAATTATTTTCTCGGAATTGACCGGAAATCCTAGGGGACCTAGTGCATGTTCATAATGACTCAATTTGATGTCTATCATGCTCATAAACATTGACGCTTGAAATTTAATAACCTCCCAAGGCCTAACCACCAAGACGACATTCCAGCTTTGGAGGAGCGGGTGAAAAACCCGTCGATTATACAATGCTTATTCAGCATTGCATAATTCACAAGGGAAAAAACACCATGGAATGATTAGATTGATGTCTAAGTCCTAGGAAGCCAAGTTCTTTACAAAACACTGTCATGCTAGCATATTTTGACAAAATCCCCAAGGGGTATGAACATGCAATTATTTTAAAAAGGGACAAAACTTGGCTTCATGGATCTTGAAATACTAAAGATGAACAATTGGATTGTTCAAGTCTTCGACGGTTCACTCAGAATCCATTACGTGAAATTTTAGTGGATAACAAGTGGCATTGAGTGCAACAGAGGTTGAGTATACGACAGTGAGTGTTGCAGCAAAATAAGTAGTATGGCTTCGGAAACTCCTTGTTGGATTGTTTGGTCAAATGCTAGAGTTGACTTTGATTCATTGTGATAAACAGAGTTGTTTGCAGCTATCAGTGAATCTAGTATTTATGACAAGTCGAAGCATATTGAGATCCAATACCATTACATCAAAGATGTGGTTTCGAAGGGAGCAATTAAAATCTAGTATATCTCTATTGATGATCAAATAGTTTACATTCTCACCAAGCCGCTTCCCAATGAAAAATTTGTATACTTATGTGACCTGCTTAGAGTAGTGGAGAATGTTTTCCTCATTGAGAGGGAGGATTGATGATGCAGTATATGTGTAACCTTATCCCTAAGAAAGGGAGAATGGTGTGACTCTTACTTGAAAGGAAAAGAGAGGGATATGAATGATTCCTTATTGACTTATTTATACATGTAGGCTCCCCGATGGACTGGGTTGAGTTGGTGACTCCTCGATGGACTGAGTTGAGTTGTTACATGTAGTCTCCCTGATGGACTAGGTTGCATTGGTGCATGTTATAGATGTAGGCTCCCCAATGGATTGGGTTGAGATGGTGCATGTTGACTCCCCAATGGATTGGGTTGAGTTGTTGACCCATCGATGGACTGAGTTGAGTTGTTACATGTAGGCTCCCCGATGGACTAGGTTGAGCTAGTGCATGTTATACATGTAGGCTCCCCGATGGACTGGGTTGAGTTGGTGCATGTTGACTCCTTGATGGACTGGGTTGAGTTTTTAATACTTCTTGATGGATAGACTTGTGTCGGAAGACCTTCCGTATGATACAGAGATGTTCAAGATGCTCATATGATATCTAGATGTGTTCTAGCATGATGATGCCTCTCTCGCTAAGAGGGAGTGTTGATGGTATAGATACATGAGGCATCCTCAGAAGTCGGCCCCAAAAAAAATAAAATAAAATAATTACCTATGCAATAAAGACAATTCGGCGTAGGTAGATAGACAAGTCGGCCCTAGTGAAAAAGGTCAGCCAAAAATCAACTATAAATAAAGGGCGACGCCTCACTTATTTGGTTCATCAAGCAAGTTCGCTCATCACCAGGGAAGAAGTGTGCAGGAGAGAGAATGAAATTGTGGGGCTTATATCTTTGGAGAGTTTCTTCTTTTTGTTTATCTTCATCTTGGCTATTGTATCTATATGTACTTTGTATCTTGAATTGAAATCTCTATAAGAAGGTTGTTGGGTTTTCTCCCTTGTGGTTTCCCAAGATAAATTCTTTGTGTTCTTTTGTTTTCGTGCATGGTTGATCTTTCAGTGATCATGTATTTGTTTCTATTACAATTAAAGTTGAAAGAGATACAAATTACATTGCTATCTTAAAAATCTAACATCTCCAACTAAATTCTTAGCATGAACACTTGGTTTGATTATAATTTGATCCCTATATATGAGATGGTTACATTTGCCAAGTTGAATCTTACAGAGTTTGCAAAACGTGTGGCAAATCAGAATCCAATCACCACTTGGACTAGGCTTGTGGAAGCCCTTAGGCTTGTGTTCTATCCTTCTAGCTACAAACAAGATATGAACATCAAGTGGCTTCATCTACATCAGGGATTCAACATGCATGTGCAAGAGTACATTCATGCATTCAACCGATTGTGAATTATTCTTATCATTACTAATCCAATTGATAAACATAACCACTTATACTATGAAACGAGAATTATATACTATGAACGAGAACTCTAGCCTTAAAAACGATGATTTTTGTAAAAAAAACACCAAAAACACCTCCCAAATAGAAAAGTGTTGATACCAGTATACACATATTTTTTTTCAGGGTAAAAAATAGATCCATGGCCTAAACATCCCATACTGTTGTTTACAAAAACTTTAAAATCAACCCCTAAATTGGAAAAACGTATTTTTCCTTCAAGAGATAAATTACAACTTTTTGGAAACTTACATATTAAACAAAAAAAAAAATTCATAAATAATTTCACCACACTAACCATATAAAAACAAAGAAATTATGATGTGATTCATAATGAAATAATATATTAGACCATACAAAAACAAATGGTTCATATAAATATTCAAAAACCCCTCTAGAGTTTCAATTACAAACATCATACTAATAAAAAGCAACTAAAATGCTTCATGTGAAATTATTCAAATTCATCCATGGATTCTGACACCCCATCAGAATCTACATTTTATGCAAATGAAGGACTGGATGAAGATGTAGATGACCCATATTCTTCTCTATTATCAATGGGTGCACCATCTGAGTCTACATCTATTCCCATCATTTCAGATGTCATATTCCTTCGGTATCTACGGCTTGGTTTAACGGACTCTCATCTTGCAACTTCTTGTTTTGGCAGCAACCTCTTGATAATCTCTCTAGTCTTGGAGCGAAGAGTGTCTTTCTTTGTCAACTTGAAATCATAAACAAGTATATCAACTTCCTCTAATTTCAAGATGTCAATGCGGCGGCGATTTATTTTTTGACCCTTTCTTTTTCTCTTTCTGCAAACCTTTTTTCTCAACCACCATCTTTGCCTTGTACACACCATCAAATGGGCGTGTATTTGTTGCATACCGATGTACTTCTACTGATACTACTTATTCATTTTCTTTATTGACCTTCATAGCTTTTGCAATCCAAAATGGATAATGACGTGCATCATCTATAGCCAAAACTGCAATCATGCAACCCTCCTTGATAGCTTGTATTGAGCCCCTGTAAAGGTCTTCCATCTCTCGACACTTTGCAGATGATCTTCTAGAGCCAATATACATTTCTCTTTCCTCTACTTGAGAAAACTCAACAACTCGAGGTTCAACATTTGTTACCTCGTTTTCATTTGATAAAATTTGTGGCCAAGCAAATTGAGACTTCAAATATATATCCTCATTTTTAGAGTTTGAAATTATGTCACTTTGCTCCATGAAAAAAGACTACCACCAAACAGAATCCGCAACATCAAAGTACTCATATGTATCTTCGATACTATTTTTATTTCTTCCAAACATTGAGAAGAATCAACATATCCTATGTCGCCCTGCATTATGAATCTCTGTAGATGATTGCAATAACAATAGATTTGAAGCATACATTTGATGATTTGGGATGAATTTCAGAAATGTCAAACCTGATGAAGGCCCCCATTTTGTGCTAGTTGAGTACTTCTTGCCCCACAGTAGTATTTTTCCATCAATCTTTTTTATACGAAATTGATTCTGAAAGATAATGTTAATAAGTTTTTCAATGCACATTTCTTCACCATGCGATCCAAATAGAAATCTTTGCATGTCAACAATTTCTTCCAATTTCTGTACAATAGGCTCTGGATGGTATGCTTTGCTTACAATTTCAATCAATGATGGTAGGCTCAAGACTTTCTTCCTCCTCAGTGTCCTTGCAAAATGGTTGAACATTTGATCAATATGATTATGCGTATGCCCAACAAGAAGGAAACCAACTTTTACCTTTTTAAAAATTCTCAATTCAACAAGCATGCTTAGACAACCAAACACGACCTGATTTTTGTTTTCTCGGCTTGTGTTGTCCAATTGTAGATATAGAACTTCAGGAAGATCACCAGGCCAATGAGTAATTACATGGTGAATTATGGTGATGGTCAAATTTGCATCATTATGAATATTTGGAGATGTAAAGTAAACCCTTGGAATCATTTCACCATTAAAAACCATACACCCAACCAAGTGAAACTGAATAAAATTTTCCTCCTTTAAATTCTTTGGCACGCAGACAAAATGTGGCAAGAGTGTTTTTTTATTATCCATGCCATCAATTATCAAACCCATATACTTATGTGGAGCATCATAACACTTCTTGCGATGTTTGTACAACTTTTGTCGTTCATTTGATTGTTGATTGCAATGTTCTTGCAGTGCATTGATTATGGAATCTACAAACAATATAACAAAAAAATATTGTTAACTAGCTTTAATAATTGACATTTATCTTAAAAAAAAAAATTGTAAACATACATATTTCTATCCCTTATGATCTACCCCTTCTTTCTTTAAGAGAAGCACATGTACTGCAGACTCTCATCCTTGACCTCTTTGGAATGCGGACGTTGTTGAACTTCTTTTTCCATACTCTTGTGAAATATGCATATCTAATGAAGTTGCCATTTCCTTGACCACCTTGAACATAATCCTTGTATAAGTTGTAGATTTTCTGCCTTGTGAAATTATCTAGAATGTGTATTGTTTCTCTATTTGGCATACTCTCTCCATACTTGGAAAAGAAATCATGCATCCATGATATTGCAATGTGTGCTGATGTCCCAGTGATTCGTCCCTAATAATCGTCAGAATAAAATGTAGGATCATTTTCCAGTCTTGTTTGGATTCTTGATAATTGAAGATTATCAATTGAGTGAATCCGTTTGAATGACTTTCTACAAAGCATAATTTTTCCAATGCGATAATCATAACCCGTCCTAGTAGAAATCATGCACCCCGCTAAATATGAATTTTGCATACTTTTGTTCATTGATAAATACATCTTCCTTTTCTCCAAGGCATAATTGTAGCCTAAACTTTTCAAACAAATTTTGTGGCAACACTCACTCAAAATCAAAGGAGTAATGGAACTTGGACTTGTGAGCAATTCTTTCCTAGACCTTGTATAACTGGAATGCTTTGGATTGATATAAAAAGGTCTTGTCCTACAATTAATCCTGCTCTGTGTTGGATTTTGTCGCTGCATTTCCTAGACCATTATGTCTGCAACAACATCTCATTAGAATGAATGTTTTCATTATGATGCATATGACCCCCCTCATTGAAAATCTCATCACCAAATTCACTATGAAAATTATTGTCATGATCACTAATAAGTTGATCAATTGTTGACAGATCAATGTGACCATCAACACTATTTGTGCTACTAAATTCTTCACTGAAAGGGAACTCTTGAGATTCAACATTGACGTCATTGGTGCCTGTAAAATCCTTACTTGGAGGAGAATCATTGTCTTCATCATTGGTGCCTGTAACATCCTTAATTGGAGGAGAATCACTGTCTTCATCATTTGTGGCTTCATCCTCAACAGAATGCTCATCGGTGCCATTGAAATCCTCGCTCGGAGGATAATCATCATATGTGCCATTGAAATCCTCGCTCAGAGGAAATTCATCATCGGTGCCATTGAAATATTCACTCGAAGGAAAACCATCATCGGTGCCATTGAAATCTTCGCTTGGAGGAAAACCATCATCGGTGCCATTGAAATCTTCGCTCGGAGGAAAATCATCATCAGTGCCATTGAAATCCTCGCTCGGAGGAAAATCATCATTGGTGCCATTGAAATCCTCGCTTGGAGGAAAGTCATCATCTGTTCCATTGAAATCTTCGCTTGGAGGAAAGTCATCATCTGTGATATTGAAATCCTCGCTTGGAGGAAAATCATCATCAGTCCCATAAAAATCCTCGCTGGGAGGAATATCATCATTGGTCCTATTAAAATCCTTGCTTGAAGGAAAATCATCATTCGTCCCATTAGAATCATTGCTATGAAGAAAAGAATCAACATTATTTATACATGCATGCTTGGAAAAAACATCATTAGTCCCATCAAAATCCTCGCTGGGAGGAAAATTGTCATCATCTTGCTCATTATCTTTAGGATCTCCACTTGGAGGAATCTCTTCATCATCATCACATTATTTATCTTCATTACTAGTGTCTTCAAAATCTTCATAATTAGGAAGTTCTTGAATAACATGCTTGATTACATTGCTTGCACTGCCAGTATCTTGGCTAGATGAACAATACAACTCTTAATTGACATTGGAATTTAATTCAGATGAGTCCATGACTTCTCACTAAAAGATAGAATTATAGAAAAATCTTAATAGATAAGACAATGAAATTTTACCACAATCCTCACAAAAAAGTAGAATGGTGCAACTGTCAACCAACAATCATATAGCTATGAGAATGAAAATATTCCTCCAAAATATTCCCTCCAAAACTTTTCTCCAAAATTTTCGTTCAAAATTTTTCCTCCAAAATTAAAGCACACATTCATAAGACTAGTTAAAAAAATGAATTTATGATATATAAAAAATTGAAATAACGTATTAACTAATTACATATTTCTATCCCAGACATATAAGACTAGTAAAAATTTTCGTAACTTTTTTTTATATACAATTTGTAATAAAGTAATGGCTATTTACATTTTTTTTACTCCACATTCATAACATTAGTAATTACTTCATTTAAACATATGTTATATAAATTTAATAATAATTCAGTAACTAATTTCATTTTTTTAATCTCATATTCATAAAACAATTAATGTTAAACCTAATCTAGGCTATATAAACCATTTAGATTTCCTACTATTCATCATTTAATTTGGAGCAATTTAGTAACACTTTCAAAGTTAGTGTTTTTTCTAATTTTAATAAATTAGTTAGTTTTTTTGTTAATTTTGCAATAATTATGTTATGGCTTTCCTAATTTAGTAATGCTTGTTTTAGGACTTTATTGATTTATTCTTTTACAATTTTTTTTCCACATTCTTAAGAATGGTAAACTTAAACCTAATTTATCTTATTAATACACAATTGTTTAGTCTTTGGAGCAATTCACGAAGGTTTTCAAGAAGAACGGGAAGATTGCAGAGAGGAGCTTCTAGCACTTTCAAGAGAGGAGGCTCTACCACTTTCCGAGTTAGTTTTATATTTTTGTTTAAATGTATTTTTTTCTTCAATTCATGTATTATTAATCGAGGCAAGGCTTGCCTCTTATCCCACGAATATTAGCTTTGGGTTTAAAATAAAAATTAATTTTTTTTTTACCTAACCTACCCACGCCCCCTTCCTATTTTTTTTTTACCTAACCTACATGAAAATTAAAACAACCCCCCTAACCTACCCACGCCCCCAACCCCCCTTCCTCCTCCTCCTCCTCCCACGCCCCCCTTTGCATATTAACAACTTTAAAGCATTGATGAGGCACAACCCCTATGCACATGTGGTTGACTACCTAGTCCTTGTTGACCCGGAAGATATTCTACTAGAGATGAATTTGATCAAACCAGATGTTTTCATTACAAATTTTATGTTCTTGGAGGGAATCATTCTGCAAAGGCAAGAAGACAGTTGATGCAAGAATATCCCAATAACCCTATTTTTATCATTTATGCTAGTTTAACAGATGTAGAAGCAAAGTTGTTGGCATGGGATCATAACACAGATAGTGAATATAGGTTGACAATGACATTTGTTCAAATGGTGAGATTATCCACAGTGAATTTGTGCAAATATGTGGTGGGGAAAAATCTAGAGTTGATGCAAGTTTTAAGAGACAATGTTGTCTGGAAATAGGTCTCCCTATTAAAGAGGATAATGTGAAACAAAAAAATGCCAAAGGAAGTGATGCATTCAGAGCTGTAGATGTCTATTTCCAGTTGGCATTTAGAGTTGGAAAAACATGGGATTTGATTGATGATATATTTAGCTTGTGGGAGAATATTGACATAAAAAACCAGAAAGTGAAAAAGGTAGAGTTGTTCCATGGAGTGGTGGTAAGGCAGGTCCTGACGTCAAGAATCTGTCAGAAGACATGACTATTACACCTTGGAGAACAATACAAGGTGTGAAGGATGAAACATTAATAGCAACAATACTATCGTGGGTAAAGTCAGGTGAATTATCCATGGAGGAAATGTGCAGCGAATTTGACAAATAAGTTGATGTTTTTTTTATGGTACGATGTTTTGTTCTTCAGTTTAACATTTTTGTTATGTTCTAGGTATTTTGTTACATTATTATATATGCTTGTAAACATCATTTATTGTTTCATTGTCTAGTCACAAGGTTTACATGAAAATACAAGAGGAGATGGTTATAATGTTGAATGAGAAGAGTTGGGATGATGTCAAATGTAACTATCCGGACTCAAGCTCGATAGAAACTTTAAAACATTTTTTTGTTGCATTCAAGAATGTATGTTGATCTATGATACATCCTATTTTATTTATTTTCTAATTCAATTCATTTCTATTTTATTACTTATAGAGATCATTTTCATTTGAAGATGTCAAAGAGGGGTACAGATGGAGTACCAGAGTCCTTCAAAATTCATATCCAAAGAGCCAAAATAGAATGACAAAGGAGACAACGTCTTGCAAACGTTGAACTTGATGATACACTTGATCATTATATTTGGAATGGGCTTGACACTGTGCAATATAAAGTCAATTTAGGTGACTATGCAGACATTGCAAATCTTGTTCCTAAAAAAGAGTACGCACTAGTGATTGCAGATATCCGTCATGGATACAATATCCGAAACACTACTTATGATTGTGAGCCTTATACTTACCAATCATTCAATAAAGTGGTTCAGGATTTGTAGATGTCACAACATCACCACTATGGAGATTTGTTGTTTTCCATTCAAACACACAATTAAGGGGGTTGTTAACAACCTTCAAGGGTAAATGAGAAAAAAGGAAGCAACTTTATTGGTAATATATTTGCACTATATTATCAAGTTTTTGAATTTATAAATCAATTATATTTATTGATAAGTTAATTAATTTTTCTATATTTTTGTTACAGGCAAAAACCTAATGTCCGTAGCTCTAGCAGCGATCCATTCCAGAGTGATATTGAAAACATACATCTTGCAACTTGGACAAAAGATGACACTTATGAATCTCTTTTAATCAATGAAAAGAGTGGAGGAAAATATAGTCAGTTGTTGAGTTACAATGTCATGGTTAAAAAGTTGACATATGAAGAAAGGGATTTGAAAGGAGTGACTGTAAACATCTATCAAAAACCTCAAGCGTTGATTAATTATCTAATAGATGCATTTTCAAGAGAATGAGATTGGGTCTTAGACTTGTTCTCGGGTTCAGGTAAACTTTCTCATATTATATATGAAAGCATATATCAAGTTTTATTATATGTTTTATTCTTCATTATTTTATTGTTTTGAATTATGCTTCTTTATGCTATTTGACTTAACTTTATTTTTGTTTTTGGTGATTAGGTACAACAAAAGCATGCTCCTTACGGAAAGACAGAAATTGCATATCCATTGATAATGATCCACTGCAATGCAATTACATAAAGCAAAGAATTAATGCTATTCAAGTTCTTCCAAATGAACTACAAGAAGTTGGTTTGAAGAAAGAAGAGTTTAGTGAAACACTTGTGGCAAAGATGTCAAAAGAACCTCAACCCCCATTAGGAGGGGTGTTTGGAAAGGAGCACTTTGGGGATCTTGCAGACATAGAAGACCCAATGGAAGAGGACATTGATGTCCCTGAGGAAAGCCAAGCTCCAGAAAATTCCACTTTCGATAAAGAATTTGGCATACATGATATTGTTGATTAGTTTCATGTTTTGAACAAAATGTTAAATTTGACAATTTTTTGATAAGATATATTAATAATGTTTAGACTTTCAGACTTTATTTTAGAAATAAAATTTCTATATATAATGTTTTTAATATGTTTTTTACAAATAAATTGTATAGTTTTTCTTGAATTTATGTCAATCGTCGCTTTTCGGAAAATAGTATGAAATAGTATTATTTTTATACAAAAAATCTCTGAAAATTGATTGAAAATGGTTTTAAATGTCTTTATTTTCTAGAATTTTGTACAATTTTGTCAATAAAAATGTCTTATTTTGTCCATAAAAATGTCTTATTTTATAGAAAAACTTGCAAAATGTATATGTTTTTCATTATAAATTTCTTTAAAATGTATGTTATTTTGTTAAATTTCAAAAAATACACTTGAAAATAGAAATTAAAAATATTTTACGATAAAGATAATTCAAAGGCCCCCAAAAATGTCTCAAAATGAAAATGTGTGATACTGGTATCAACCCTTTTTGAAACAGAGGTAAAAATAGCTAATAAAATTAGGAGAGAAAAACGAGAACTGTGTCGAGTTCTCGTTTCATAGTATAAGTGGTTATGTGTCCTCAAGTTTAAAAGTGGAATGCAAGAGCATTTGTATCAAGAGTTGAAGTACATGGAAATCACCACACTCGATTATGCCTACAATCAAGCACAATGACCAAAAAGAAGTCTTTATATCAACAAAGAATTCCATAACATTCATCACCTTCCAACATTTCCAAATATGCACCTTCAAACCCTGCTCCTACTGCTACAAGGTCACCATCTTTTTTCACAATTTTTTTCTTCTTTTTCTACTATGTTTTGTCAATATTGTAATAAACAATAACATGAGAATTCCAAATGTTTCAAATTGAATATTAATGCTTTGGCAGTGTCCTAATGAGGGAAATGATGATGCTCCAATTGAGGTCTTTGGTGATGACACAACTTATGAAGAGTTAAGGGGACTCAATAAAATCACCTTGTTGCAACACTCTAGTCCCTCAATTATCAACAACCGAGAGGGATCCAATTTCTTGAGGTGTAATTCTTTTTATAGGTCGTATTTTTAAAAAAAAATTCATAATTTTTTTTTATGAGTGGACATGAATTTTTTTAATTACTTTCTAATTTTGGTAATGTAACATTAGGCTACATTACCTTACTTTACATTACCTTATGTGACAACATCTCCCCGATACTGAGTTGTGGAGCACCTCACTCCTTTCAGTGCAATCACATGTGCACATCTCTCCCATGATTTATCCATGGCTTGTATCTTCAACAATGGCTCACAAGGGAACTTGGTTGACAAATCCATCATCGATATGTTGCACTTGCAAATGGAAACCCCATCCTCATTCTTATGCACTTGGATGGAAGGACAATGGTTCATCTTCTTGGATCACACACACATGCACTGTCTTGTTTGCTTTTGGTCCTAAATTTGTGGACAAAGTCACTTGTGATGTGATCGATATGGATTGTCGTGGTCTATTGCTTGGCCAACTTGATCAGTGTGATCAAATATTATAATATGATGCATTAAGCAACGATTACCTATTGCAAAAAAATTAAGTCCAAGTAGCTTATCCACAGTACGTTGAACTACCACAATCGGTGATCCTACTAGTTAAGAAGCATTATTTAACCTTAATTCGTCAAACCTATTCACAACATCATTTTGTTCCAAATTTGCAATCTCCAGTCCATTCAATAATTTTAAAGGACTCTTGTACACCTCCTTCAACATTTGATTTGCCTTCTCATTAGCCTTAACTGCCTCGAAACACTACCTCATGAAGTCAATCTACAAACTTCAGAGTTTCTCAGATGTTACAAAGTTCTCTCCTTGCTTGGAATTTTGGATTTGGCGAACTCTCCCCATTGGTTTGCAACTCAGTTCGACATCATTCATCACTTGAACCTCTTTTTCAAGTTCACAATTCTTTTTGTCATGATCTTCCAAATCAGTTGAGCATCCACGATGTTTTGAAAACAAATCATGAATCAACACTGGACACAAAGATTCTGATTAGTGATCCTAAAATGTTGTTCAAGATTTTCAGATTTCGTTGTTGCAGATCAAGTTTTCAACATGAAGACTTGTCAAGCTTGTCAAGGACCCACTACTTCCCACCTATCTCCTAAAAGCATTGGAGGCCAATGCTTCGTGGGTTGGGGAGGTGTAACATACCCTTTTTGCTGAAAAACATTTTATGCTGGAAACATTATCTTAACTTTTATTGTAAAGTTTTATATTGGACAAGTGTCAAAGGATGACTGTAATTTACATAATATTTTATTATTTAATAAATTAAATAGGAGACAAACACCTAAGGGGACTGTTGAAAGAGTGCTTACTGACCCACTAGGTGTAATGGAATATGAGGTAGAAGGCAATGGACAAATGGCAGTTTCATGAGCAAGTAACTAGTTGTTGGTATGGGATAACTCCCTTGAAATGTGGTCATAGTGCCCTGAAAGATGGGATTGGAGCTTGAGACTCATTTATTGAAAACTGGCCACTAAAGACCTAGGCAGTTTATATAAGAGCCATCGAATTATGAACTGAGGTTCATCACTTTTCCTGATGAGAAAATTTACCTTGGGGTTTTGCTGCTTGCACCCAAGAGACTCGATGATGGGATATGCTAGTTTTTTATCATGGTGTAAGTCTGTCTGTTTTGTTGTTGAGTGCAAAGTTATACTACTGAGTGCTGAAGTCTTGAAGACCGAGTGCTGGAGTCTTGAAAACTGAGTGCTGAAGTCTTAAAACTGAGGAGCAAGTCTTAATAGTTTGCTGCATGTACAATTTCTGAGTGCCTTGCTTCTACACAAAGTCCATCTGCCTAGTGGTTCAGTAAACAGACTCGGGGGTCCAAAGGAGGCACGTAGTTTGGCTGCTTCTTCTGGAGAAGGTTGGGAGGAACAGGCCTTTTTGAGTGTTTGTCCACCCTATCATCTGTTACAGGTTCTACTTGTCTTTTCTGTTCCTAAGTAGTTAAATTATTTTTGCAAATTGTTGTTTAGTATTCTTAAGTTGTCATCATACATAAGTATTTTGTTTTGAATCATGATCTAGTTATGATTTGTGTAATGATAATTAAATAAATGAAATGATTGAACAAATAACTTCTCTGTATTTTTCCCCATATTGTTTTCTGTATAGTACTCTAGTGCAGAGAAGGAAAATTAAGAAAGATGAATGATAGGCAGATTTGCCAAAGGAATGGATAGATAAACACTATTGTATTTCATTAATATTTTCTTATCAGTTATATTTTATAATACAAACATATGTTTAGACTGAGGATATTATAAACAACATTTCATAATACAAGCATTATAATACTTTATGTTACACAGTGTATAGGAAATTATCTCATCCCTGTACAAAACCTAGGGTTTCCTTTTGTCACTTAATTTCTTCATAGACAATAAATGTTATGTTTTTCCCTTATCATTCCTTTCAAACAATTTAGTGTTTTAAGTTCACTGTATTTCATTTATCAAATTTCATCAAAACATAACAACTGCAAAAATAAATATTTTCTAAAGTACACAGTACTGCTATCAAGTATTTATATTCTTGAAAATATAACTCTTTTCAATGGCAAACAACTATATGGTTATTTAGCACTAATTTTCATCCATAGTATTCATATCCTTTATGATGTTCTAATATTTAAACTGCAATTACATTTAAATCAAAACTATCGTAGGATTAGAAACCCTAGCCTTTGGTTTCATTAAATAATATTCATGTTAGACAGAACCCTGGCTTCTTTACTTCATTACTCTTGTATTCTTTCGCTTCATATCAGACCTGGGATAAATACCCTAAAAGGAGAACCAAATCATTTAAAAACATCGTGACAGGTTCATAGTTGTTTCGACAGCGAAACCCTAGCAGTTCAAACATCAGACCTTCGTGTTAAAAGCACAAGTATGCTAGAAGAATCCACCATATATGCTAGAAGTTCAAATATCAACATGGCAAATGCACAATTGTATAGTGAACCACTAGTGGCCAAAACAACCTCTTCACAACAAATAAGGAAAATGAAATCCAAAAGAACACTGAGTAAATGTCATAGAAAGGAAGACTTCACACAATCTCATAAGATTGTGAAAATCCTAAAAGGGAACCTTGAGAAAGGACTAAAATAAATCAAGCAATGCTACAATGACCTTCGGTTCAATGGAAGAGGTCACTAGCTAAAGGCATTCCGTAAGGAAGCATGCCCATTCCCCCACAACACCCTCCCCAAATTCTGCTTTCGAGGCAAAAGCATCTTGAAAGGGGAGGACTTGTAATGAACATGAGCATTCATTACTTGGGCCAGATTAGGTAGGCTATAGCGGCATTTATCAAAAAAGGTGGGTCGAGATTAGATAGGCCCACCCGGTTTGTACCACTTTGACATGTGTATATAAACACATCCTTGCACTTATTTCTCATTCATATTCAACATTCATCTTATCTCTTTATTAAAATTTCACTCTCAAATGTCTATTTATTTGCATAACCATGTTTTATTGCTTACAATAGACAAAGCGATCACCACTTTCTCATTATTGGATATAGATGCCAATTGTGTTTCCAAATTATAGGAAATAGTGTATATCAGAAAGTCCCTTCCATCCCATACCTCTAAAAAGGGCAGACTCATTCCAAACCCCAAAATGGTGGGATGACCATACAGGAAGCGCTAGCCCTCTCCTTAAGGAATGCAGATGCAAACTAGTTGGTTTTTTACCATTTAACCCCTTGCTTTTGAGCAGCACTGTTGGATCCTTTAAAAAGGGTCTCATTTGGAGAGTGATCCAATTCATTAGGACCACCATGAGCAAAATCATATACAAATAAACTGTGATAACCAAAAATATGTAAGTGGATGGCGCAGACCTCCCAAGCCATGTTGAGAACATGACGCCTAATGAGCATGGAATTGTGTTTGATCCCTGAGCTTTGCCAGCTCAAAACCAGAGAACGTTATAAATTTCTTATGGTACAATTTGCCGTGAAACAGAACTTCAAAATCCTGAATCTTGACAAGAACATGCAAATGGAACTAGGGGGGAAAGCAAATGAAATCCATACATCTGTCAACACAACAAAGGCTACTCATTAAGGGGTTGTTCTGCTTGAAGATTTCATGGGAATCCCTGTATCAAGTTTTCAAAATGAACAACAGTTTGTTTCAATGCCATTCCTCCTATGCCTTTGGAATTTCAATGGCCATTTACTAATTATCTTTGCACTGAAATAATTCCGATTCTAATATGAATGTAACTTCATCTCTGCAGTGTTTTGCAATTAAGTAATGGCTTAAACAAACTTGGCCACAAAGTTTTTCCTCAATGCAATGGCAGAGATTCATTTGAGTTTCAATTGGATGCAGTTAACATGGTTCAATCTAGGTTGAGACAAATGTATGCATTAAACTATGAAATCTATGGTAAAACAAAGGGATGGATTTCAGAATAAAATAATTAATATCAATTATATTGAAGCTGTGGGACCTTGCACCATGTGCTACATGAATGCTTACTTTTGGACCCCACGGATGCTTTGTTATATAATATTTATTACAGTTGTCTGCAACTTGTAGATTTTGTTTATTCACTTATATTTCCATTATGTATAGTACTAAAAAATTGACCATTCTCAACTGCAGCTCGCTTCCACTGCCAGGTTCTTAACATTGCCTTTACAAGGATCTCCAAATTTCTCTATTGAAACCTCAACTGAGCAACTCTCACGTCCAATGCATGCCTGCAGTGTAACCCAAAGAAACCTTAACAAATTAGATAGCATTTGAGCAGATATCTTCTAGATGCATTCTCATGGTTTTTAATTAATGCCAAAATCTGATAGAAGAAAGCAAGAAAGAGAATAGGATTGAACCTCTTCTACGATGGACATTGTACTGTTGGTGTTGCAATGACCATATGTGAACCTTCCACAGCTCCCTTTGGGAGTTCCAAAACTTGCAAAGTTGATAGATTTTATGAGATGACCAGATGAAGGACAATGCAACTGAAGTTCTGCCTTTGGTTTATTGATTTCCAATCCACTGCCTGTGCTTAATTTCCATGAATCTACAGGTGGAAGATGTGTCTCTGATACTTTGGCACACAAAGTTCCTACAGAACGTGTCATGAAGGAGATTTGAGTAGGATCTCCACCCAGCTCTTCGAAGAGAACCAACACATTACCTGTCGGTTGAATCCAAGAACGAGGAACATGATATCTGACAATAGACATCTAGTTAGCAGAGAACTTAGAAATCATAAAACAAGTTTCCAAATACAACAAAATGGATGAGCTGTTTAAGGTACAACATATAACAAAGCATCACTGGTAAAGAAAACAAAATTCCAAGTTGAACCATGGTCATAAACTTTTCAAATGACATTATGGGAGGATCCTCAACAGAGATAAAAGTTTTGGAACTCCTACAGCTTTTGTGATGGTTGGCCACAATTTGTTTCACATTTACTTGAAGAGAAAGCTCCTCGATAATCACATGGATCAGTACAACCACTCTGAGAAGCAATGTTGGATGGCCAATAGCGTCCAATACTCTGTCCATTTACCCAAGCAACTCCCTTGCCCATTCCCAAAAGGTTTAGAGCAACCGGATCATTGCCATCTGGAGCATCAAAGTTGGTCTATCAGAAAAGAAAACAATATTATTAGTTACCACTGCCTGGTGTAGGTTTTGCCTACTTTTAAAACAATGTTGTTATCCATTCTTACTATATATCAACAATTCTTAATTAATCACAAAATGTAAGCATCGAAAACATAACCAATCCATGGCTACCAATCATATTCATTTAAAGCATACACACTTAAACACATTTGTAATCCCAAGTCTCAACTCCTCCATTCATTCACATTCATTCATTCATTCATTCCAATATCAATAAATCATTTGGCAATGGACTTGGATAAATGATTTTCCGCCACCTCAATCAATAATGGTTCCCATTTATCCTCCAATCATACATTCATTCATTTTGATGTTAATACATTATTCAGCAGGATAGATTGGGATGACTGACTATTACTGTTAGCTTTTGTACCTAGGGAAGTGTTCCCCAAGTGACATTTGCCTAATGTGACTTAGAAGAGGGGAAAAGGTGACCCTCACATTAAATGCACTTAATGAGACTTTATAACATCAAAGTCACTTTTTGATAAATTTAAGTGGGTGAGTGAAATTAATAATTTATGAGAAATAAATGGAGCATTTAACTTCAACCGTAGATCTAAATCTATCGCATCCATTGGATTTAGGAAACCCTAGGGTTTGATCAAAAAGGTATGAGGGAGGCATTTTGACTTTTTTTTTTTAGAGATTCAAGTGAAGAGAAGAGCAAGAGAGTATTGGCACGATTTTCGAGGCAGCTTCAGAAGAGATTTCTGAGTAGCACGCATTTCGAGGGAGGCAAGTTTCAGTACAGCACGGTTCCCAAGAGAGAGCAGTACCTTAGGCACAAAACCCGAGAATCCGTACACAGCATTTATTGCTGTCCGTACAGCACTGTTTTCGAGGATAAATCTGGGCACAAGTCCCGAGGCAAGGGCACAGGATTCAAGGCAGAAATCTGGGCATGGTTTTCAGTAAATTACAGGCACAGATTTCGAGGTCCGTACAGCAGGTATGGACTGTACTTTCTAGCACAAATTTCGAGGCAAGTTTCTGCATGCTTTTCAAGGCACCTAGCACAGAAATCGAGGTGGTGTTTTTGCACAGAAATCGAGGTGGTGTTTGGGCACAAAAATTGAGGTGATTTGATGCACAGAAACCAAGGCAGCAAGGCACAGAAATCGAGGCAACCTTATGGGTGTATTTTTCCGGTTGAGATAAGTAGTTCTTTTGACTGAAAAATATTGTACTGAAATATTGCTGAAGAAATAATATCTCTCTCTCTTATTGGTTTTCCCCGTGGGGGTTTTCCCAGGGCACAGTTGCCAAAATTTTTTGAGTCTCTATCTTTTATGGTGTGCATGTTTAAATTTATTTTCTGTCTATTAGAATGAATTTCCAGCGTGTTTAATTGTCTCAGAAAATTTCATAAGTAGTTTGCAGCCTATGCAAAACCGGTTGTAAATGAAAATCACTGAAATGTTGACATAAACCAGCAAGCAGAAAACTCAGAAAAATTTACATGGTATCAGAGCGTCGGGGTAGAAAACAGTGATATTTTGCAGACATAGAAATTTCTAGAACTCAGAAATTTTAGTATTTTCTTCTGTTAGTGAACAGCACTTTGTTGGGTTCGCTGAAAGATGGCTACAGGACTTAGGTTGGAGGATAGGCTGAATGGGACAGTGAACTTTGTGCCATGGAAGGCCAGAATTTTGTTGATATTAGAGGAGAATGAACTTTGGGAGGAAGTGGTTAGGAACACTACAACTAACCCCGTTCAGATTCCCACTGCTACAGATGCAACAGCACTATCAGCCTTCAACAAGAAGGACTGTAAGGCTAGGAGGATAATCCTATGACCCTGAGTTGACTCAGCTCTGTAAGTCAACTCCCTCTGTCTCTGTACTAACTGAACTGACTGAGCTCTCTCCTGAGCCAAGTCCATCTCAACCATGTCATACCAGCTCACTCGCTGACTGGTGCCTGCATGAGCAGCATGCTCATCCCTCTGATATGAGCCCAAGGGCTCAATCTCCACATCTCCATCACTGTCAAGAGCATCTCGCTCATCCAACTGAACTCCAAAGTCACTACCCTGATCCTCATCATGGTGAGCATCTTGCCCACCCATCTGCTGAATAGGCTCACTCCTCCTGGCCTCATCTCTGCTATTGGCATCCCGCTCATCATCCTCCTCTGCATCTGAAGAGGATGCACTCAGCCATCCTGATGTGCCCGAGGTAGGTTGTCCATGAACCAAGTAGTCACCATCAATCCTGTGACCAAACAACACTGGGTCTACCCCTCTAAGATAGGTGAAGAACCGATCCCTGTGAAACACCACTGAACAACCAACAACTGCCAAAGTTGCCAGTGAGAGGATACTCCCTCTCAATCCAATACAAAGAGCACTCCTGAAACCTCCAGGAGCTCCCCACGGTCAAGCAGAAATCTCACTCTGCCCACTCCAGTAATCAAATGGTCAACCCCCTGAACATCCCGAGTCAACTACATGGATGTATGCTCTAGGATCAGGGATGCATCTCGCACTCCTATCATATGACTGCTGAGAGTGCTGTCCACTCTCCACCTCTAATCAACCTGAGCCTCTGGTAGGCTACTATCATGTCATGATTGAACTGAGGCTAATGAGAACTCCTTCTCAAACCGAGAAGTAAACTCATCAACCTCCTCCGCTGTTGCCACCTGCTCATCCATAATCAACCATCTCTCAGTATTCATGTGCATGCATATCTCATGCATATGCAACATGCATAACTCATGCACATGCATCATGCAAGACCTCATGCACATGCATATCTCATGCACATCCCTGTACTGACACTCCCTCTCAACGAGGAAGGTACTGTTGGAGAAGCATCCACCAAGATCAAACACACCATATGCTGCTACAGTTACTCCCTCTGAACTGGAAGACTTTCTGGCTACATCTACTGCACTCTAATATGCAGATCTGTGCTCCTCCTCTATCAATGTCATCTGGAGAGAAGCATCATGCTCTCCCTCTGTCACTAATACTGACACTGTATCCAAGGTCTCCCTGGACCCACATACAGGCATTCCCAACAAGTTGTACTCTACTCTAAAGCTAGAGGCCATAACTCTGCAAAACTGAAATACTGTAACCCACAGTGAAACAAGAATCTCTCCTGATCATAGATCTAGCAGATCTAACCTTTGAACTCACAGATCTGATAGATCCGGTATCTATCCTAACAGATATGATGTCTGCACTCACGGATTTGAACTCTGCTCTTCAGAACTGGACTCTGCTCTCACAGATCTGAACATTATGCTTCAGATCTGATATGTCTGCCAAAGATCTGGACTTTGCTCATGCCAGATCTGAAAGACCTATCTTAGATCTCACCTCCAAACTAGCAGATCCAATAGATCTGACCTCTACAACCTCATATCTGAGCTCTGCTCCTCAGATCTGGTAGATCTGGTCCCTATCGTCACTGATCTACTAGATCTATCTCAGATCTAGTTTCCAATACCACAGATCCGATAGATCTGACCTCTACAACCTCAGATTTGAACTAGGATGTTCAAATATGGTAGATCTGGTCTCTATCTCCACAGATCTACTAGATCTATCTCAGATCTAGTCACCAACACCGCAGATCTATGTGTGACTGCTCACCCTAACCCTCAACAGGGCTCTGATACCATGTAAATATATATATATATATCCAGAATTCACTACTCCCTCTGGATCGCCCTGAGATCTCAAGTGGTATGAGTCTCTAAATCAATATATGCTCATAAAGAAATAAACTCAAACAACTAGATCTGCATTTACCAACTAAACATAAACGCAATCAACCAAATAAACAACAGATGTGCCCTAGAACCCTTTCGGGAAAAACCAGCTAACTATGGGGTTATCTTCTCTCTCGAGCCCAGAGCATATAGATGTATAAATGACAACACAATACAGGATTACCTTAGCCGATGACTCAATCCCTCTGAAACAGGACAGACCTCAAATTTGCATGCATCCAGCTGATGCATGCACTGAAGAAGTAATCCCTACCTGCCAAACTGGATCTGAGTGCTCTGACTGATCTGCCCTCTCTAGATCTCTCTGCTCTGATTTGCTACTCTGAAGACTGCCCATTGATGAAATCGGCCTCCTCTGCATGCACAAGTGCACCCTCCCCTCTGGATGTCAAATGCTCGTACTGCTCCGGATCTCAACAGATCTGAGCTTCGATCGTCCCTAACCTTCCTCAAATCCTGAGGCAAGGCTATCCTAGAAGTCACAGACTCCTAATCGGTCAATCTAACTCAGAATGAGCTTCTCTCCCCTCCGGAAAAACGTCCTCCTCCAAGAAAACTCGGCCTCCTCCAATCTAATAAAAAATCACACTGTGGAGCTCTCTCAACTCACAGTAATGGGTGTCTGTCTCACTGGAATTGAAGGTCACTGATCTAGCTCAAATCTGACCTTCCTAGCTCCTGCAGCAACTCCTCTCTATCTCAGAAAGTCTGCCCACATGGACAGCTACGTCCTCCTCACTTTGGTAGTATCTCTCTCTGATGATACAACTAAGTAACCTTATCTGGGGACCCCCTGCCTCTATAAATAATCTCACCGATGAATTAGGTTTGCCAAAACCCTAATTCCCGGTGCATGCAAAAAGTCACTTTTGCATGCAGTCACTGAATGCTGATAGGTCATGCAATACTCATGCATGCAAAGGTCAATCTCCCCTGAAGCTCCGCATACAGCCCCCGCTGGGCTCATGCCACTGAGTAGAGTGCATCTCACTCTTTACTCCATCCTGATGCCTATGCAGCTAATGTACCTCCATGTAAGGCATTTGAACCATGGAGGACATCCCGAAGTTACCATAATCTAACAGGGGGCAAGCAAAGAGTCAGGTGATGTCACCTGATCCTGACTCCTACATTTAGGAAAACTCCTAACGAAGCCAAGGGGGGTAGACCCTACAAAGAGTTTCTAAGGCTCTTGATTTTAAGTGCTTTTGTGACGTGTGATGAGGATGGGTTTTTTTGAGGAGTTTTTTATGATGATTTACAATAACAGATTATATCCAAGCATATACTTGCAAAAATGATGAAGATACACAACCACTGATAATGACAATTTATATATAGAGCATCCACGGCATGATATATTTAAACAGATCAAATAATACTCCAGATAGATAAAAAGCAAATAAAATGTTGAATGATAAGATCAGTGCCAAAATGGAGTCAATGGTCAGGTGTTGTCACCTGACCCCGACTCCTCTGTTTAGGAAAACTCCTAACGAAGCCAAGGGGGATAGACCCTACAAAGAGTTTCTAAGGCTCTTGATTTTAAGTGTTTTTGTGACGTGTGATGAGGATGGGTGTTTTTGAGGAGTTTTTTATGATGATTTACAATAACAAATTATATCCAAGCATATACTTGCAAAAATGATGAAGATACACAACCACTGATAATGACAATTTATATATAGAGCATCCACAGCATGATATATTTAAACAGATCAAATAATACTCCAGATAGATAAAAAAGCAAATAAAATGTTGAATGATAAGATCAATGCCAAAATGGAGTCAATAGTCTTTGAGTGCTTGGGATGCTGAATACAAGTCTTGGGAGTGCTTGAAGATGTTTTGCAAATGCTCTTTGTAGATTTTATTGTAAATTTTGGGGGTGAAGTTGATTACTAAATGGGAAGGGGATATCCAAGATATACCTTGCGGTACTGGAGATATGTCCGGAAAACGATTTAAGTCGCTCTATACAAGGACATGTGGGCTGGTTGGAGTCTCTAGAGCGGTGTTCAACACTACACCAACAAGGATGTAGTCTAATTGTTCCCTTAAGGTTTCATACCAGTGGTTCTCGCGTCCCCAAGCAGAATTTGCCCACTTTCGATTGTTTGACGATCAACGCCGGATTTTCATTGGTTTGTATAGGAGAGTGTTTTATTATGGTTGAAGTGGAGTTAAATGTGGAAAGTTAATCAATCTATATTGTTTTTGAGTATCCCACAAGTGGGTAGAGCATATGCAGTATAGTAAATATATATTCCAATTTTACTATAGGTTAAGAACAAGAACCATCGACCCTTCGATAGAGAGCACTCTTGATCCGCCTTATGGCGAGATTCAAGAGATTTATGAACAAGATAAAGAAATGCTTGAAATGAAATAAACAACTAAAACTACCCAAGAATCTCTTTCAGGTCTAGGACCGTACTCGGGAGAGCAAGGGGGTTAGTAAAGATAAAACAAAAATGCAAGTGAACCCTCCGACAGAGAGCACTCTTGATCCACCTTTTGGTGAGATTCAAGAGATTTTATTTTTCTTTTAACAAATTATATGAAATGAAAAAACTAAGTTAAAACTTGATGAAATTTATTATTTAACTAAGCAAAAGGAATTACTCTAGTAGTATATCAAAATGAAAACTAATCTAATAATCAAATCTAACTACTTGTGCACGTATAAAGCAAAAACAAAAATGGACAATGGACGATACAGGCTTCCCCCAAATGGGGAAAGTGGGGTGTGGGAGCCATTATCCCACTTGCTCTTTTATTAATTTTTTACAATTCTTGTTTTTTGTCTCCACTTGAAAGCACGGACAGAAGAGGGGATGAAGAATATGGGAAAAAGAAGTTAAGTGTTTTTCAAGGAATTTGATTTTGTTGCTCTTCTTGTTTGATTTAGCCTTTGGGCTTTGTTTGTTTTGCACTTCTAGCTTTCCTGTGGCATAAGAAAGAGCAAGGCATAAGAGCTTTAAACACACAACTTGTTAAGAGTTAGTCAAATCAAATGAAACTAGAACCTAAGACTTAAGAATGCAAAAGGTAAACTAGATGCAAACTAAGCATGAATTGAAAAAATACTAAACTAAAGCAACCTAAGATCTAGAAATGAACTAACATGCAATTAAACTAAGATCTAAACTAAGAAACAAAATGAAAACCAAACTAGAGCACAAACTAAGATCTAAACTAAGAAAAATGAGAAAGGATCAAAGTAGGAAGAAGGAAGATGCAAGAAAAAGGCAAAGCAAAAGAGAGGCTAGCGAATGCAAGAGAAAAGAAGGAGAAGCTAACAAAGAGAGAAAAGGTAAGGCAAATGGAGAGCGAAAGGGAGAAAAGGACTAATCCTAGGATGGAGTGCGAAAGGGTTGAGGAGAAGGAGAAGGGCGAAAGCAAGGAGAAGGAAGACAAGAGAGAAGGCTGCCAAAAAGAAAGAGAGGGCAGCCAAGTTAAAGGCGAAGAGATGGCTGAAAAAATAAAAGAAGAAGAGAGGGATGTAAACAGAGATTGGGACAGCAGCAAGCTCAAAGAAAAGAAAGGGCAGCCAATGGAGAAGAGAAAGGAGGCAGCAGCAAGCTAGAAAGAGAAGATGGCAGCAAACGGAGAAAAGAAGAAGGCTGAAAATTTAAATAGAAGAGAGAGGGCAGCGAAAGGAAAGAGAAGGACAAGGAAGAAAAGAAGAGGAGCAAAAAGGAAAGGATAAGAGGAAGAAGCAAAGGAAGGAGGGAGAAGAAAAGGAGGAAGAGCGAATGGAAGCTAAGATGAACAAAGGGAGGCTAACAACAAGAGAAGGCAGCAGCGAGAAGAGGGCTACAAACAAGGTGAAGGGAGGCTGCAAACAAGGTTGGGACAGCCAACTAAAATGAATGGACTATCAACAGAGAAGGGCAGCGAACAAAGGCCCAAAGGAGCAGCGAACAAGGTAAGGAAAAGAGAGGAAAGGGGCAGCCAAAGAAGAGGAAGGCAACAACAAAAGAAGAGAAGGGCAGCGAACAAAGGAGATCAAGGCCAAACAGAAGAAGAAAAGAGAAGGAGGAGGGCGAGATCAAAAAATCAAGGAGAAAGGAGCAAAGCTTGAGGAAAAATGTAACTTTTGGAGATCAAATAACTTTGCTTAGTAACCAAAAGAACAAGATTTGATTTTGAGTTTTAAAGGTGAGAATGAGATATAACAAGCCCCTTTTGGATCCTAAATCTATTTGAGAACCCTGTAGAGACCAATGAGCATTCAAAATTTACAATCTTTCAAGGCTTGAAGAAGGGGGAGATGCAGCTGAGCTCAATCCCTTACTCCAAGAAGAGATCCTGAAACTTACACACTTAAACAAGAGAGCTTAGATCTAGTATGTTAGTATAAAAAAGATTCAGAGAGCATGTATTATCACTGACTAAAGCATGCTACTCTAAGATCTTTTAAACACAAAACATCAACAAGTAAATTGAAGACTACAAATACTTGTCCTTTGTGCTTAAGAAGAAGCCCTCTAAGCTAGATCCGAATTCAAATAGATAAGCATGCATAAACATTAAACAATATTACCTCAATAAGTCATCATGAACCATGCATGCACCAAGTGGACCTCCAAAGTCTCAATTTTATTCCAGTGTTGCAAAAAGGCAAAAAATATTACAGTAATCCTGGCAGAGGTTCCTTGCCAATTTCATCCACCCAAAACATGGGAGAAGAGACCTCTATTTATACAAAAAACCAAGAGCAAAAACGAATGCATGAAGGGATGCCCAAGGAGGGCGCATTCACCAACCAAGAGGAGTTCTAATCCCTGATCTATGGTCAAACTAAGTCTTGGATGGTGAGATCTGGGTGATGTGGCATCCACATGGGCAAGGCACCCCCACTCAAGCTTTGGAACCATCACTCAACCAACAGTGAGATGCCACCAATGCAATTCGTCCAAGCTAGTGAAGGAGGGTGCAAATCCCACGAGGAATTCAACTCCAGAGCTCTAAATGCTAACTGGAAGAGGTAGGTAATGATTGGAATATTCCCCCTTGATCCATGCCATGTCATCCAGCTCTCTACTTTATTCAATTTGGCTTTTTCTAGAGAGTTTTGGATTATCTCCATTTTATTATTTTCTGATTATTTTTAATTAAATATTCCTCATTTATTAATCTTGAGAAAATATTTAATTAAGTGAAAAATAATCATCACAAACTTAGGAGAAGTGGGTTTAGGGGTTAAATGGATACTCTAGCTTAGAAAATGAGCCTCCATTCATCACAATCCACCCCCAAACCACTTAGTTATTACAAATTGAAAATTTTCAATTAAACCATAGAAAAAATGGCTTAATTAATTGAAAATTTTAATAAAAAATAAAAATAATTAAAAAAAATAATGCACGTCCACTAAATTCTTTTTTATGATAATGTTCTAGACACCCTAAGGACCTAGGAAATGACCACAGAACACAAAAATAGTGTCTAGCATGTTTATAATATTCAGTTGGACTCTAATAACCCCCTAAGGCCTAACCGCCAAATTTGGGCATTCCAGCTTTGGAGGTGTAGGAGAAAAGCTCATCGATTATTACTTTGCTATAGGCAAAGCATAATCGACAAAGGAAAAAACTCCTTGGAATACCTTGTTTGGTTGTTAATTCCTAGGGAACCGAGCCACTCAAGACCACCATGCTAGCACACTTTATTACAAACCCCGTGGGGCATGGTCATTTCAAAACAAAATTTAAAAAGGTGGCCAAAATAGGCCAAGTCTGGAACATCTGAACTCTAGAAAAGAACATGAATCATGTTCAAAACTGGCAGCTCAATAGAAGTTCAATTATTGTACAAAATAGTTGGTAACACCTCCTACTAACCTAAAAAGGAGGAAGTGAATGGAGAGATTGTTCTTGAAATGCCTAAGAAAGTTGAAGATGGCCCAACAAACATCATATGATAAAGCAGTCAATGAGGCCTTAAATGTAGAGATAGGGAGCAAAACAAAGGCTCAAACAAAATCACAAGTCCAGATAAAGAAGATGATGAAGGATCATTACCAATCATAGCACTACATAAGAACATGATTAGGATTATCGAAGAATTGAATGAATGAAAAGGTAAAGATAAAAAAGAGTTGTGATGTGGACTGTGGTACACAAGGACATACTGCATGGGAATATGAACAAGACACTGATAAATACTTAAAATCTATATGGTGAAAGACCACTCATTAGAGAAATGTCCTCACAATCTAGAAGCCAAGAAACGAGAGCAAGGGAAGCAAGGTGTATTGATTCAAAACATCGAGAATCTAGGGAAACACAAAGGAAAAAGTGGGGAATATATAAATTTTCAATATAGCAACAAGTATCAAGGAACTAGGTTAGAATATCACAACATAGGAAGATTGACCATGTGTTGCAAGAAATATAATAAATAGGTACATTTCATCAAATATTACACAGTACACCTTCCTTGGAATCATAAGTAAGTGATTGGTATGTACTGATGTGACCCCGATGATCATGACAATAATAATTGCTACAAACATGTAACCACTAATGCAAACCATAGTAGATCAAATTGGCATTGGTAAAAAATCGGCAAGGGTCCCGAATACAACTTCTTAGCAACATCGGTGAAAAAATATGCAAACTGTGGCAAACATTAAAAAAATACAAAATATATTCATTTTTCCAGAATTTCAAACATATAAAGCAACAACAACATCAGATAAACACATTGGCACATAAATTAGGAGAAAGCACTGCTATCTATCTATCTATCTATATCTATATATATATATATATAGTGGATGCCAAATGACTCGGAGCGGTTTGATTTTATTGACTCAAGTCTCAAACTACTAAAATATACATAAAATTTTACAATTTTAATGAAAAAATATATATATTAAAGATTCCAAGCTATGAATCCAAACCATTAGAAACAAAATACGCAAAGTCTACTCATGTACATACCATCTAAGGATGAATATATCAAAATGGCACAATATATAGAGAGAGAGAGTGGATTCCAAATGACTCAGAGCGGTTTGATTTCAATGACTCAAGCTACTAAAAAAGACATCAAATTTTACAATTTTAATGAAAAAAATATATATTAAGGATTCCAAGCTGTGAAAACCATTAGAGACAAAATATGCAAAGTCTACTCATGTACATACCATCTAAGGGAGAATATATCAAAATGGCACCAAATGCAATACATATCTGAATCAAAATTGGAAATACATAATCATCAAAATCATTGCCTATACTGGGATCCTATTCATCAATAGCACCATGTTCCCCCCTCCTCTAGGCTCTAGCCCTGGCCTCTACCTCAAATCTCAAAGTTGATCCTCCAAGGACATTAGTCAACACTCTACAATTTCGATGAAACTTCTTAATCCAAGCGTTAAAATAAGGTAGAAAGAGCTTCCCATGCTTAATAAGTGATTTTGCATGACTAAAGGGTACATTTTTATTAAGGTCATGGCAAACGAGTTCAATCAACTTCACCAATTAGGGCATTAGCACCACCAACATCAAGGTACATAGAGAGTTTGATGTGCTTGATTAAATTCCAATCCTTTACCCTCATACATGATAGAAACAAGTGGAAACATTGCAATCCTGAAATCCTAAAAACCAGTAAGTCTGTTGAATTCTGAATGGGATCTAAAATTCTACTTTTTACATATGAAGTTCGCTGAGGTTGGAACCACTCTCAAACATCATGAAACAATTAATGGTAATGTTAAAAATTTAAGTAAAATGATAGAAAATGAAAGATAAAGAGAATGTCACTTTTACTTTAAGAATTTAACATACCATTTAATATTGCTAATTGTAATGTTACTTGTACAAAACTGGTCAATTTTTTTTTAAATCTAAGTTTTTAAAACTGTGAAAAAACCTCCTTGGCGATTTTTTTGGTCATGGCGCGATTTTTCCTAAAAAATCGTGATTTCTTTTAAAAAATTGTGCTATCATGAAGTTTGAAACAATCACAATTTTTTCGAGCCGATTTTTTGGGCTCTAGAAAAAATCATGATTTTTTTAAACATCGGCAATTTTTCGCCGATGTCATTACACTACTACAAACCTCAATTGAGCTAAGATTGACAATGCTACATTATTACAAAAATTATTTCAAACAATTACAAGAGTGCCCAAACCCCAAGGTTGAGAAGGAATCAGTGTTGCAACAAAAAAGGCAATCAAGGAAGTTGAAGAGACTGTGAAATCCCCATAAACCATAAGAATTGAAGTAAGTGGTGAGATAATTGGTAGCGAAATAGTTTAAATTATCTATATGTCAAGTGTCAAAAGCTGAAAACTTTCTTCAAGCCCCATAAAGCCCTAAAGCAATTATTTAGAAGAGTTAAAGATAAAATTGACCTTGTGCTCGCCCAAGTTGTTTATCAAATTCCTTGCTCTTATGGCAAATCCTACATTTGCCAAACTGGTGGATCAATCCATACCCATCTCAAAGAAAATATAGTTGACACTATCCATAGCTACCTTACTAGATCAATGATCGCAAAACATTCCTATAATACAAAACACCTCATTTGCTTTGATCAAGCCAAAATCCTAGCAGCAATGCACATTACTCATCTTGTATTATTAAGGAAACCCTTGAAATTAAAAAACATCCTAACAATTTTAATCAAGAAGATGGCTATATGCCTAGCCAGTCATGGAAGCTCATCATCAGCTATCATCTGTGTCATTAGACCTTTTCTTCCCTTGCTTCTAATCCTTCCCCGTATCTCTCTAGCCCCTCCCTTTACCTCTCTTTTCTCATGGCTTCTAATCATTCCCCCTCTTTGCCTTCCTTCTAAGTCTTAAAATTTTATTTTGATCTTTACATTAGATCAAAACCATTGTCAAGCCATTTCTCATATCTCTAGTATGTCAATTAATTTGTTTAATTTTTAATTCTTAGCCTAGCCTAGTTCTTCTAATAATATGTAAGTACATATATATGCTTAGAATTTTTCCCTTTGCCCTTTGTTTTAGTTAATCTCAATCAATTTCCCTAGCCCTCTTGGTGATTAATTTTTAATTATTCATTAAGTTTTTACTTGTTAATTTAGCTTTATTGAATTTTTCCCCATTTCTTATCAATGATATTATTTCAATAACTTTGACCAACCTCACCCTTTTTTGTAGCTATAATATTATTTTACTACTTTGAAAGTTTGAACAAGTACACCCCCCCTCTTTTCTTAAAAATATTTTTAATATTATTTTTATAACAGCTAATTCTATCACATTTTATATATTCTATTCAAAGGTTCCCTCTTTTCTATCTTCTAAAGCTTCAATTGGATCCCTTGGTGATGGGTGGATTGTCAACTCGAAACATTGGGTCATTTCAGAACTCAATCATAGTTCAATTCCAAAAAGGAGGACGGAAAAAATCGTTTTTCCTATGAATAGCTGCAGAACAGCAGAGAATGGGATTGGAGTATGTTATGCTCCCTTTTCCCAGCACTCATTACTCATGTACTCCTATATGGATGTGAGGTATGGAGGCCAAGTACACCCAAAAATAGGTGTAATAAAATGGAGAGAGAACATATGCTGAAGAATTTGATATTAGGCTTCCTGTGAGTAAAAATCAGCACCACATATAGGATATTGTTGGCTGAAATAGGTTTAAACTTTATATCGCATAGAGCTAGAAGCGTTAAGAAAATTGATTTCATTTAAGCAAAGAGTGGAACCCATGGACAGCGATAGGATCCCAGCCAAAATCAGTCAAGAAGAGCTGAAGAGAAGAAAAAAACCATGGAATCTACAATGCAAGATTGAGGATTGAGGTGCAGTGGAGGAGTGTTTCCCTACCGATAGAGAGAAGTTGAAAGTGCATTTGCAGGAGTGCAACAAGAAAAACAAATGGAGGAGATGCATCAAAAGAAAGCAGCGATGTTATATAGACAACTTCAACATGTAGAAAGAAACCAAGGATCAGGAGTACCTAAGGCTCAACATCTCTTGGCAATGAAAAACAGTTGATAGCTCAACTAAGGATCAGTTTCCACAAGCTGAGATGTGAGACAATGAGGTGAGAACAGCTCAAGGAATTGTAGGAAGAAAGAACATGCAGGATATGTAGGACATAAGAGATGGAAATGAAGCAGCACTTTTTGTTCAATTGCAAATCCTATGCACACATCAGAGAGGAATCAAGTCTACAAATCAGTAACTGGGAGATGACTTTTCAAGGGGAGCTAGGGGGTGCTATGGAAAGGTTCCTAGAATTGGCAGCAAAAGGATAGTCATCTCTCAACATAAGGTGAAGGAGGTAGAATCCAGATGAGTCCAAATTTTCGTTTACCATGATTGGATAGCACCTTCACTTTTCTCTCTGTTTTTGTTCTAATATTTTGCTCTAATTCATGAAATTGAAGCATCATCTGTAAGCATATGTCCCCTAGGCCAGTTGGCCTCGAGGACAGTTTAATAAATCATCTCTCTCTGGATCGGACCTTCACTTGAATCTCCTCTCTCTCTCTCTCTCTCTCCGTATGTGTGTGGGTGCATGCACAAGCATGCGCACCACACAAATACACATCTAAGGATCAGATTCACAGCAAAATAACAAATTGATTTCCAAAACATGTTGTCACGTGGATATTAAAAGATGTGTATGCAGATGTGTACCATAGACAAACACTGAACCAAAAATCAATACTGTGACACTTTCTTTTATAAAAGGGGAAAAACATTTAAATAGTCATGGAGTCACCAAACAATCTTGCAAGGAAGATTATTCATTATCAGCACATAAAAATGCAGCATATGTACAATTAAAAATGAGTTGTTGCCCAACCTTGTACCATATCATGGATTGATTCCTAGGGAGGTCTGATCCTGCAACCCATGGTGCACTAGCTGTAGTCTTACCCAAATAAAAGCCCAACTGTTCACCTGTCAATCCAATCTGCATTTGTAAACAAAGCAAAATTCAGATATAACACACCATAAGGAACGACAAGATTATAGAATGTGAGATTCTTTTGTAAGATGCAATTGAACTCCATCTTTTGTCTAGTCAAGGAAAAAATCCATTTGCAAATAACAATTTCAACCGCAGATAACACATAGTATTATTTTGCGAAAATAACTGAAATTAAGACCAAAGTTGCAAAAATCGCCAACAAAATCGCGACTTTTTCAAAAAGTCGCGCATTTTACCCTTTGCCGAAAATCGGCCTATAAAAATCGCGATTTTTTAAAACCTTGGCGAGTCGCGACTTTTTCCAAAAGTCGGCGAGTTTTTCGAAAAAAGTGCGGGTCGACAGAAAAAATCGCCGAGGCTTTTTCACAGTTTTAAAAACTCTGGCTTCTTTTTATAAATTTGATGAGTTTTGTACATGTGACATTGATGTCAACAATACTAAATGGTAAGTAAAAGTGATATTCTCTTTATCTTTCATTTTCCATCCTTTTACTTAAATTTTTAACATTACCATTAATTGTTTCAAGATGTTTGAGAGTGGTTCCAACCTCATCAGACTTCATATGCAAAAAGTAGGATTTTAGATCCCATTTAATTCAACAGACTTAATGGTTTTCAGGATTCCAACATTTCCAGTGGATTCTATCATGTATGTGGGTAAATGATTGGAATTTAATGAAGCACATCAAACTCTCTATGTACCTTGATGTTGGTGGTGTCGATGCCTGATTGTTAAAGTTGTTTGAATTCCACTGTCATGACCTTAATAAAAAATGTACCCTTCAGTCAAGCAAAATCACTTATTAAGCATGGGAAGCTCTTTCTACCTTATTTTAACACTTGGATTAAGAAGTTTGAACAAAATTGTAGGGTGTTAATTGATGTCCTTGGAGGATCAACTTCGAGATTGAAGGCAGAGACAAGGTCTAGAGCCTAGAGGTGGGGGAACATGGTGCTATTGATGAATATGATCTCAACATAGACAATGATTTTGATGATTATGTTTTTTCAATTTTGATTTAGATATGTATTGCGCTTGGTGCCATTTTGATAATATTTTGTCTCTAATGGTTTGGAATCATAGCTTGGAATCTTTAATATATATTTTTTTCATTAAAATTGTAAAATTTTATGTATTTTTTAACAGTTCGAGTCATTGAAATCAAACCACTTCGAGTTATGTGCATCCACTACATCTATATATTAGCGATGTCTTCATATTTATGTTCCAATGTGTTTATCTGATGTTATTGTTGCATTATATGTTTAAAATTCTGAAAAAAATGAATGTATTTTGTATTTTTTAATGTTTGCCGACTTTTGCCGATTTTTTCGCCGTTGTTGCCAAGAAGTTGTATTCGGGACCCTTGCCGACTTTTTGCCGATGCCGACTTTTTCAACATTGATTAAGACCATAGATGAAGTAATCATAATCGGCAATTAATCGTCGAAGGTCCCAAGAAGATTAACTCAGCAATAATCAGGAAAACATGGCCAGTCTTGGTGTGTCTATAGTGTTAAATGAAATAATCAGTATTATGTCAGAATAATCATTTTGTTGATTGCATCGGGATTAATCAGGATTAATTTGATTACTCGGAGATTATTTCATCTATGATTAAGACCACTGCAAAATGCCAAATGTAAGCATAAGCTGCATGCCTCATGGTGTACCTCAATCTATATAAAAAATAAAAGCAATTGTTTTATTTTATTGCACTTTAAGTTCATTATAAATCAAAATAAATACAAGCAATAACTAACTAAGGTTAAAAGATTTTAAGTTGAAACCTGATATGTCCACTGTTGTGTGGACAAATCATGTTCTCCGTCCTTGGAGCCTTCAAATGTCACTGGACCAGTGATTCCTGCACCCCATGTATCAAAAAATGACCCATAGTTCTGGCCACACGGATGAAACAGTACTTAGTCAGTATTGTCAAAAAGCACACTCTGTGCTATAAGAACTCAGTTAAACAAGCAATGGAATTTACTCAAAGCAGTGTATCAAATCTACTACTGCTCTATCAAAGATTGTTGGAAACCAAAAATCAAAAAGATAAATGGGATTAAAACTATGCTTTTCACATATATCAGTCGCTAAATGAATGAAATCTAGAATCTTTTTCAAGCTTACATAAATCTTGCAGAACTAAATGGTGGATCTATTTGCATACATCTCAACTTAAGAAAGGCAGGTGAAACATTTTAAAAGGTCTTTCTAGCATAGTAAGGAATCAAAGTAGTAGAGAGTTGTTTAAAATACAAGAAATCCATACTAAAGCCTCTACTTTTAGATGCCTTGTTGTGAAGTGCATAGATTTGTAAGGAATTCGTGACAAATACTTATATGGGCCCAAGCATAATCCTAGGATGTCAGTAGAAAGCCACATGCTAATTTCATAAATGAAACGATAAATTATGAAGAATGGAAGGATCTGTTCAGACAATGCAAGAGACCAAATATACTTTTAATGCGAGTGTGGACTATGTCCTTTGCATTATCACATTCATGGATATGGTCATCTATGTGGCCCCCACATAAATGACCATAGTACTAGAAAGACCTAAAATACAAGAGCTATGATCTAGCCTACATATTTTACTCATGGGATTTGTGGTGTCTATATTTATTATTTACAATTGCAACCTTGCATTTGTAAAAATATTAGTTGGCAATAGGCATAGCTTCATTTGTGGCACCTATTGTGAAGTTTACCATAGTCAGAATTGACACAGGAAAGAACCAATGTGGGAGCCAGGATTAGGACCAAAAGGAAGTTTTTGCTGATCATACGATTCATTCTATTAATTTCTCTCCAAGTTGTAGGACTAATATGAATTTCTAGACCAAGTACCTATAATGTTCTGGACATGGTACATTTTTGCTGCCACAATTGTCCTTGCATATAGTTGGTAGCGTCATGATGGCATATATGTGGCATTTATTTTGGTACCACGTTTTATCTATGTTGTGGGTAAATTTGTTGCATGCGTGTTTCATCATCGCGAGCCATATTTCTTATACATAGTTGCATGCATAAACTATGTATTGAGTCCAGATGCATTGTCAATTTGGATTGCTCATGGGGAGAAATGCTAGACACATAGACACCTAGCTAGTGAAAATAGTTTGCACGTAGTTCACCTATATATTTTCCACTATAATCAAATGATTATAAGAATCCTCTAATTAGTTATTGTATTCATTACCCTAGCTTGCTACAAGTTGTAATGGGAAAATCCTACTAGGATTAAGGAAGTAGCTTGGTCATGCATGCACAAATCCTATACTTTTAATACTCCACATACGAGGAATAAACTCCAAGGAACCATGGATAGTCATCTTGATGCTGTGATTATATAGGAAGCACTAGTCTAGGATTTGTCCAATACTAGTAGATTTTGAACTGTTGAACATAAGCCAGTGACCTTCAGATGAGGGTCTCCGCTAGAAGGTTTGAATGTTGACTATATAGCTTTCCTTAATGGTGCAAGGTTGTAAACTGCATCAGCAATGCACTGGTTCAGTGTCACATTCCTTGGATGATTAAGTAGGCATAAATTTAATGTTAAAAATCATAACTATCTCTTTGTTCATGGTGCTCATATTTCAATTTTGCAAAACCCAGGTATCAATCATATAGAGGCCAATTCAAACTATTTAGGTTTCATCACAATGTTGGGCATCATATCTCTCATTCCAGTGATCAAACTTAACACTCACATTTACATTCTACAATTTTATCGACAAACTGTGTCATTTTATACTCTCCAAATTCTCTCGTCATACTTCCTGAATGTTCAATTGTTTTGATAATGTGCACACAAAAAACAAGGCGGTAAACCAATTAGTAAATCTGGCTATCAGATTGCATCCATGTGATTTAATTAAATGTTAATCAATTCATTAGCCTTTAACAATAAATATAATAAGGATTTGATAGCGATTGTAAATAAATATATGATTGTTCAATCCATTGGTAGTGGTGGAATCCTCAAGTATTAACTGTTTCCCAAGGCAAGAATAAGATTTGTGCTGTAGAATGATTACAAATAAAGGTGGAAGTACTTCCACTCATAAAACAATCTTAGGCAAGCAGTTCAGGAAGGTGAGGTGGAAAATAACAAATAAAAGTACTGAAGAGGGTAGATCTAGGAAGATGCAAGTATCAAACGGAAAGTGAACAGTCTCGAAGAGGGTTACCTTGTTTTCAGAAATACTGACAAAATGTAAAGAGGGCCTGTTGTCCACCGAGCTGCACACCAGCAGCGGAAATCTTTCGAAAGTTGTTCCCTCACTACAAGTGGGGAAGGTGTGGCCTTGGGGGCAAGCAATGAGCCAGGTACTGTAATCTAAATCCCAACTCCTCCGTTTAGGCTAACTCCTAACGAAGCCAAGGCGAGTAGTCCCTACAGAGAATTTAACTATGGCTCAATGTGTTTTTAAATGTTTTAATTGTGTAGTGATGTGGAAGGGTGTTGTTTAGGAGTTTTTTGAAGATGAGAGACACAATAACACTTGAATAAGACTAAGATAGCACAATCCACGTTGCAAAATAAAGATCACAATAGAATATGAAGACTTAGAAAATTAAATAGCATCCACGATATGATTCCAAATATACTGATCAACAATTCGAAATTAGGTAATACATGTAAGTTTTGAGGACCAATGCCAAATGGAGTCAACAGATATAGTGCTTGGGGATGCTGAAAAAATGAGTCTCAATAGTATCTGTTTGTGAGATCGTTGTGCAAATTATCTTGGTAAATTATAAGTTTTCGTGGTCTTGATTATTAGGATAAGAACAATGAGATAAGCAAAAGTCCGGAAAGTGATACTTTCAGTGGCTTCCCCTTCTGATGGTATGTCGGTCCTCCCAGATTTCAAAGAGTAAGTGTTCAATGGATTGACCACCCTGATGTCTAGACAGCGGAAACCTCCGGCTCCACTAGGTTTAGGAACTTTGCCCACTACCTGAGTATATCTCGAAAAGTCAATGCCGGTTCGTTGGTTATGGAGTAAAATTTTATTGTGTTATAGAAGTTAATCAGATCTAACACCTTTCTGAGTACTAGCCCAACCCTTTCAAGTTGGCAGAGCATACGGGTGTTAGATAGCAACCAAAGTAAATTATTATGGGAGTATGAGTTGGAATATTTTAATTGTTGTTTAAGCACACAGTTCAGCTCTCCGATAGAGAGTGCTCTTGACTTTGTCTTATGACAAGGTTCAAGAGACTTATTTAATCTAATATGCCTAATGCAGGGGGAAAAGATGCAAAACTAAAATGCTCTCCGACAGAGAGTGCTCTTAACTTGGATTACGGCAAGTTCAAGAGACTTTGTTTGTTTATTAGAATAGAGGCAGTCTGCAGAAAGAAAAGTGCACTTTCAGAAATAAGGCAGTTGAAAAATATGATAACAAAGCACGCTTTCTAAGGCCAAGATTAACCACTAATCTAAGAAATAAACAACAAGTGGGGTCAACCTCCGAACAAGGTGACCACTAGAACCTCTAGTCCCGAAAACCTTCCAGCTAGCTAGATGTCCGCAAGGGGATGCTAACGGGGAAAGAGGAGCTGCCACAAAATAATGAGGCCTTTGGGATGAAATCCCAAAGTTGCTATCTCAAATCAAAACTTGGAAGAGAGTTTAATCGAAATACAGAATTGAACTTTAATCTAGAAACTTGAAGTAAAACTAATCTAAGCATGCATGAACAAACTTCCCCAAATGGGGAAGGGGGAACAATGTGTGGGAGGCCTTATCCCACCTAGACCTTTTATTTATCAGTTTACAGTTGCCTTTGGGAGTTAAACCCTTGAAAGGTCTTTTAAGAGAAGTAAATAACTATGGAAACAAACTTTAGGAGCCCTTAATGGATTTTACAAAGGAGAGTATACATGGTTCACAATATTGGTTCAAGTCTTCTCCTTGGTTTAAACTTTTGGTCCTCTTTGGGTTTTGCTCTTCAAATCTTTTTGCTTCTTCTTAAATACCTATCACAAAAGATCACTCAAGGACCCATTAGATATTAGTAAAATAAAACAACTAATGTAAGATCTATACTGATAATGAGAAAGTAGCTAAGTGACAAATCTTTTTTGATGCAAGCCCCTTTTTTTTTAAAACTAGAAAAGAAATTAAATCTAACTAAGAAGGGAAAATAAATGCGAATTGTAAACTTGGAAAACAATGCAAGTCTAGCATTTAAAATGAGAGCTAAGATGGAAAAGAAACTAACAATGAGATGCAAATATAGACTAGATCCTAGCTAATGCAAAATGCAAAAAATGAAACTAACAAGTAAATTAACAAATGGATTCAAACTAGGATGCAACTAACTAACTAATGTTTAACAAGTTTCAATGTTTTGTTTGTTTTTTGCAAGAGTACAAGAAGATGGATGAATGAGGGAAGAAATGGCAGTCAACAGAAAAGGTAAGTGGCTGCTAGCAGAAGAGAAGGACAGCAGCGAACAGTGAGGGCATAGGGCAGTCAAACAGTGGTAGAAGTGGCTGCAAAAAATGGATGGGACAGTCAACAAAAGGGGCAGCAAACAGTGATGTAGTGGGCAGCCAAACAGTGGGTGAAGGATGAATGGGAAGGCCAAAGCTTGGAGGATGATGGGAAAATTTTGGTCCACAACTTTGCTAAGTAGAACAAGTAACCAAAATTTAAGTTTTTAATAAATGGATGGATCTCTTATGAACTTCTCAAGCTCAAACTTGAAGCACGATTCGATCTTTTAAGAACCCCTGAAATGCACACAAGTTAATAAAAATAGTGACGAAGGGGAGGAAGAAGCAACCAAACTCAAAATCCCACTTTGTACTTAGGAGATCTGTAAAACAAGCCACTTCAACAACGATTTGATCAAGTCTAGTATGATTAACTAAAAAAGACAAGAAGAGCATAAGTATGACCGATTACTGTTTGCTACTTCTATATCTAAATCAACCAAGCATAAATGAATAAGTTGAAACCCAAATATTCATTCCATGGACTTAAAAAAGACTTCTAAGCTAGAATGATCAAACAATTATATATGAAATAGCTTAATAAGACAAGATCACCTCAATGAAGCTTCAACAAATTCTCATGGACCAATGTGCACATCAATAGACCTCCAAAGTCGAATTTATTCCAAGATAGCCAAAGCTATGAAGTATTACAAAAAATGAGTAGAGTAAGCTTGGACAAAGAGAGCATGAGGAATGAGGAGAAAAGACCTCATTATATAACACAAGACAAGTCCTAAGCTACCCTAGCTCGAATTGGCATGATGGAAGCCAATGGTACTAGTCACAAATTCGAACTCCACCCAAAATCCAATCAAAATCCATGTTTAAGCCAAGCTTGGAGTCGATCCCACCATACCACTCGAGTTAGGAGCTTATGTGGATGGGGAGGTGGCCTCCACCTAGGCAAGGCGCCCCCCATCTCAACTTTGGAACCATCACCATCAAGTAGATTGTTGCCATGTGTAAAATCGAGTTCCCAAAAGGAATATGCGTGAGGGTAAGGAAGTGATGCGTGAGCTCTTCAAGGAGTTGAGGTGAGTGGATGTAGGAGTGATTGATGAGTTGTAAAAGGAGCCAAGCCACTTGATTGCATATATCTAGGAAGGTGCCTACCATAGGATTTAATGCCATCCAACCAACCCATTAATCTTTTGACACATCACAAACTCGAGTTTTTTGGTGAAGGAGGGCGAATTTGCTTGGAGAGATCCACTTGTGCTGACTGTATACTGAACTGAAGTTGATTGGAGATGACTGGAATCTTCATTAATGCCCAGTACCATGTCAATTAGCCTTTTATTTTAATCCATTTGGATTATTTTGGAGAGATTTGGACTATCTCCAAATATTCAATTTTTAATATTTTAATTAATAATTTCTCTGTAAATGGCTTTTTTAAGAAATTATTAATTATGAGGCTGAATTGACATCCAAAACTTAGGATAAACTGGTCCGGGGATCATGAATGATTTTTGGCTTAAGGTTGGAGCCTTCAATCACTGAATTCGGATCCCGGATGACTGACATATTACAAATTGAAATTTTTCCATTTAAACTATGGAAAAATTTATTAAAATTTAAAAAATAATTAAAAACACAAAACCGGAGGACCCGGTAAAAAAATTTCGAAATTTTTTCTGAGGGTTCTAGGGACTTAGGACATGACCAAAACCTATTATAATAGTGTCTAGTAGGCTTATATACATCAGTTGGACTCTAATAACCCCCCATGGCTAAAATTTTCAAAATCGGGCATTCCAGCTTTGGAGGAAGCGAGAGAAAACCTCATCGATTATAGCTCGGGTACAGGCAGAGTATAATTGACAAGGGAAAAAACTCCCTGGAATACCTTAGTTGCTTAATCAAGTCATGGGGAACCGATCCACTCAAAATCCTACTGACACACTTTGTTACAAAACCCCGTGGGTCCATGGTCATGTCGATTGAAAAACAAAACTGACTAGCCAAAACTAGCTAAGCATAAATGATGGATCATCTGATACACTGGAGTACAAACATTCATCATGTTTGTCAAATGGCGGCTCTTCAAATAATCCAACTATGGTACAAAAAGTTGGTAACAGGGCCTAAAACCAATAACAAAGGAAAATATGGAAAAGGACTTTAGTAGGACAAGAAGGATCACTTTTGTATTGAATGTTTAAAGCATTCTAAGAACAACTTAAAGGATAATACAAGAGGGTAAGAAGATAGTCTTGAAGTAGGTTCACTATATTTTTCTAAGCAATGACAAAGCACATAGAGGGTAAGGAACCAGTAGCAAAGGATAGTTAGGTATATAGGTTTTGCTAGAAAGAGAAAGGATCACTTTTATACTAAGCATTTAGAGCAGCTTAACCACCCTTTTGAGGATAGGATGATGTTTGGGAAAGAAAGGGCATTCCTAGAGCAATGGAAGGAAGAACTAAAGAAAGGCAACATTCAAAGGGTCTGTTACCAACTATTTTGTACAATAGCTGAATTTCTTGTGAGCCGCCAGTTTATTGAACATGATTCATGTTCATCATCAGTGTTCAGAAGTTCAGAAGTCATTTTCAGGGCAGTTTTGCCCCATTTGTAATAACTGCATGTTCATACCCCCATGGGGAAAATGTAAAAAGTTGGTCTAAACGGGGTCCTTTTATAAAAGACTCGGCTATCCTTAGGTTAGCCATTTGGGGGATACTCTAGAGTGTTTTTTCCTTAGGAATTATGCGCTACTCATCAGTGGCGTATAATCCTTGAGTTTTTCACTCAAACCTTCAAAGCCGGAGTATTTTTATTAGAGTCTTGTGTCTAGGATTTTTTACGTGTTAGCCATCTCGATTGAGTCGTATGAACATGCACTAGATCTCCTATGAGTTTCGTTTGATTCCGGCAAAAATAATTTTTTCCGTAATTTAGACCATTTTTTAATGGTTTAAATGGATTTTTTCTAAGTGTGATAAAAACCTCATCCGGAGGAGGAATTTGGCGTGGGGAGGCTCGTTTTGACGCTCAGAGCGTCCCCTTTACCCTAGCACCCTCATTCTTCAGTTTCCGGGCTATTACATCACCGCTGGGGGAGTTTTGGATAAAAATGCATCATTCTGGCATTTAATTGTTAAAAAGTGACAAATGCACATGAGGACAAAAATCAAATAAATCAAAATTTGAATAAAAAATTATATGAAAGTGGGGCATATGATTTATTTGAAGTATATGAACACCTTGGAGTATTAAAGCATGTGCCAATTTAAAGTTTGGATAAGCAAATAAATTTGCATGGGGGATGACATGAGCATAGAGATCGTGGGCTCTTCCACTGGCATGGTTCATCGAGTTAGTGGGCGAGTATTCCAAGTGATGGGCTCCACCTATCAAAGCACCTACCTCCTCCACGCATCGCCCAAACTCCATGCTAAACCTCCACGTGATCCTCTCCACCGATTCCTCATGCGCCAAGCTCCCTCGTTTGAGATTCACGCTTTCCTCATGTGGCTTGTTGTCCGCCAAACTGCTCACCAGCAGCAGAAATCTTTCGAAAGTTGTCTCCCTCACTGCAAGTGGGGAGAGGTGTGGCCTTGGGGGCAAGCAATGAGCTAGGTACTGTCACCTGAATCCCAGCTCCTCCGTTTAGGCTAACTCCTAACGAAGCCAAGGGGGGTAGTCCCTATAAAGAGTTTCACTAAGGCTCTTGTGGTTTTAAGGTTTTAAGTGTGAATGATGCGGATGGGTGTTGTTTAGGAGTTATTATGTGACGAGACCAAATTAAAAGATATGACAACACAAGATAATGATGCAATCCACGTTGCTAAATAAGATAACAAGATTAACAGTATGTTTCAAGACTTATAATCAGATCAAAGCATTCACAAATATGAAATACACACAAGGACAAATGGTCCTGATTGAGAAATAAACCTTGAAGTAACCAGTGCCTTATGGAGTCAAAAAACAAAGATTGTGATGCTGAATGTGTGGGTCTTGAAAAGATGTTCGTGAGATCGTTATGAAAATTATCTTGGTAAATTGTAAATTTTAATGGTCTTGATTATTAGGCTAAAACCAAGGATATCAAAAGAGTAGAACCTTAACTAGGAACAAATACTGACAACCTCTTAGATGATAGGTCGGGAGCACCCAGATTGCAGAGAGGATAAGTGTACAATGGCTTGACCACCCTCGAGTCTGACGGTGGATTCCCGACACCACCTATTTCAGGAAGCAACCTCAGTGATTTGATGCTGGTTTTGGTTTTGGGTAAAGTTTTAATTATGTTATCACTTGTAAGTTTAGCAAGTCCTTCACCTTTCTGAGTACTAGCCCAACCTTTGCAGGTTGGCAGAGCATACGGGTGTTGGATAATCAACCAAAAATAAATTAATTAGGGGGATGTGAGTTGAAATGTTTTATTTATTAAGAGCACCGTTCAACCCTCCGATAGAGAGCACTCTTGACTTAGTCTTAAGACCAAAGTTCAAGAGACTTTTCTAATCTAATATGCCTAATGCTAGGGGGAAATGCAAGTTTTAAGATGCTCTCCGACAGAGAGTACTCTTGACTTGGATTTGGCCAAGTTCAAGAGGCTTTGTTTATTTTATTGCAAGTAAAAGCAGTTGTAAAAAATAAATCATATGATAGCTCAACAGATATAAAAGACAACTAGCATGCTACTTGCGAAATGAAATAAGATAAAAAGATTTAATGTTCTACCAACAAATTTAATCTAAGGTGGGGTCTTCCTCCGAACAAGGTTGACCACTAAGAACCGCTAGCACTTGAGAACTTCCCAGCTACCTGAGATTTCGACCAAGGCAACTAACGGGGAGAGAGGAGTAACCACAAAGTTATGTGGTCCTACCCTTGAGATGAAATCCCAAGGATACTACCTCAAGTCAAAACTTGGTAGAGAGTATGAAAAAATAATGATTACTCTAAAATGGAAAATGAAAGATCTAATCTAACCAATCACAACACTCTTCCCCAAATGGAGCAGAAAACCAAAAAAGTGGAGGCCTCCTCCACTTGAAAATTTTTATTAATCTTATACAATTGCCTTTGGGAATTTAACCCTTGAAAGGTCTTTTCTGAGAAATTTAAGATAAATAAATGATTGCAAATAAAATCTGGAAGCCTTTGAAGGCTAGTACAAAAAGGAGATTGTGTTTTGGTTTATTTGCTTGGTTTGGATCTTCTCCTTGAATATGCTTGCTCTTCTTCGAATGTGCTTCACGAGTTTTATATCCTCTTTCAAGAGACCTACACAAGCTTGAAAAATATACTTAACATGCACCCATTAAACGTCAAAAATCAAACGAGATTGGAATCTACCAAGTCTAATATAAAAATTTGAAGCCTAAAACATAAAAATATGAGATTTTTGTTTGAAAATATTTGTATGGGAAAATGGACCAGCGAACAACAAACTCCTCAAACATGATGGGAAAGAGATCTAAGACTTAAAAATTTTAGGAAAATTTCATGAAAATATTCTATCTTAAAAAATGGAAACTAAACTAAACAATGCAAACTATACTAGTGCAAAAGAAGAGATCTAGAATGCTTTTAAAGCTATCTTTTCAATGCATGAAACTTATAAACTAGATGTAAAAAGAGATCTAACTATTTACCCTTAAGCAAACTAAACTAATCAAATCGTTTTTGGAGTTTTGTGTGTTTAGGGCTCTTTTTTCAAGGTGGACGAATGGAGCCAATGAGGAGAAAACGAATGGAAGGAAACTTGAGAGAGGTTGAGGATGGCAAAAACGAATGGGTGAAGAGATAGATCTAGGGCAAGAAGCAATGGAATGGAGGAGGAGAGAAAGAACAAAACGAATGGGTGAGTGAGGCTAATCTAATGGGGATGGGCTTGAAGAGATAAGCTTAGAACCAATGTAACCAGGAAAGTTTTGAGAAATTGTTTGATGGAGGGAGAGGCTAGAGCTCTTTAGAAGTGTTTCTTTTCGTTGAACAATGAATCTTTTGGAAACCTGCAAGACAACCCTGATTAGGTGCTAATAACCATTGGAATACAAAGAGCAACTTGATCTCCAAGTCATTCTCCACCTTGTATGAATCCTGCAAAACCCTTGAACATCAAACAAGTTAAATAGAATAATACACTTCTATGATTTATAGAACATATATTAAATATTGCAAAACTTGAGATAAGAAATAGGGTGAGAAGAATATCACCAAGCAATGTGAAAGCAAACCCCAAAGCACTTGTGTAGATCTCCAAAGCAAAATATATTATTCAAAAGATAAACAAGTATTACAATAGTATTTTGGCAGAGTGTTCATGCTCAAAATCTCCATCAAAAAGAAGCCTAAATGACCTCTCTTATATAGCAAAAGCTAGCAGCTAAAACCCTAGATCGAATTTGCATGATGGAAGCCAATGGCTACCTAACCCAAATCGACTTCCAATCATATCCACTCTCAACCAATCGAATTACAAGTTAAATGAGTTACATCTAACACAAGTCGAGTTCATAGCTTATGTGGATGGGGAGGTGGCCTCCACCTAGGCAAGGTGCCCCACATCCCTCTTTGGAACTACCACCAAACAAATAATGAGTTGCCATGTGTAGAACTCGCACTCCAAAGAGAATGACGTGAGCAATCTTGTGAGGGCGTGAATGCCACACGTGGAAGCTTGGAGTGGAGTAGTTGGTGTTGACTTGAGTCATGAAGAGAGCCAATGCACATGTGGTTGCACAAATTTAGGAAGGCGCCCACCATTGAAGTAAATGCAATCAACCAACCCACTCATCATCTGACACATAACCAATTCGCAAATATGAGGAAGGAGAGCGAATTTCTCAATTGGAGTTCTCTTCTGGTGACTGGATAGCTGACTGGAGTTGATTGGAGTTGATTGGAATCTTCATTAATGTCAGGTGCCATGTCATTTAGCCTTTTACTTTATTCCATTTGGATTATTTTGGAGAGATTTGGATTATCTCCAAAATAATCATTTTTATTATTTTAATTAATAATTTCTCTGTAAATGGCTTTTTAGAGAAAATATTAATTACGAGGCCTAAATGACATCCGAAACTTGGGTTTAGTTGGTCCATAGGTCATGTGTGATTTCTGACTTATGAAACGAGCCATCAATCACTGAATTCGGACCCCGGACGACTAACATATTACAAATTAATATTTCTCCATTTAAACTATAGAGAAATTTATTAAATTTAAAGAATAATTAAAAACCCAAATTCGACGGACCCGGTAAAAAAATTTCAAAATTTTTTCTAAGGGTTTTATGGACCTAGGACATGACCGACACTTATTCTAACAGTGTCTAGTAGGCTTATATACATCAGTTGGACTCTAATAACCCCCCATGGCTAAAATTTTCAAAATTGGGCATTCCAGCTTTGGAGGAAGCGGGAGAAAACCTCATTGATTATAGCTCGGCTATAGGCAAAGTATAATTGACAAGGGAAAAAACTCCCTGGAATACCTTAGTTGCTTAATCAAGTCATGGGGAACCGAGACACTCAGATCCTACTAACACACTTTATTACAAACCCCATGGGGCCATGGTCACATCAACTCAAAAAACAAAACTGGCTAGTCACAAATGTCGGATCATCTGATACACTGGAGTACAAACATTTATCATGTTCGTCAATGGCGGCTCTTCAGATAATCCAACTATGGTACAAATAAGTTGGTAACATGGCTCACCGCTTTCCTACATGGCACCTACGCATTGGCTTGATGTATGCTATGAGGTTGTGGTGATGTTTACAAAGAAGGAATGGGGGGTGCCTTGCCAAGGTGGAGGCCACCTCCCCATTCACCTACCAAGAACTCGAGTTGTCACTTGGATCTCAAACTCCAAGCTTTGTTGTGATTGGATTCGAATTGATGTTTTGTGTTATTGGCTCTCTCCTGGAAGCAAATTCGAATTAGGGTAGTAGGTTCTAGTTTTTTGTATAAAAGGAGTGCATTGCCTCCTCGTTCTTCATGGAGAATTTGTGCAAGTAAACTCTAGAGAAATTTGTATTATTTGTTTGAAATTGAATAAAGAAGAAGACTTTGGAGGTCCACGTGGGAGTTCTTTGTATGCCATTTTTCATCTTGTTTAAGGTGATACTTTTCTTAGCTCATCTCTTTCGATTTTTAAGTGTATGATCTTATGATTAGAAGGCTAACAATCTAGAACAATTTTATTTGATCTATGCTTTTCTCTTAAGTTTTGTGGCTTTCAGGTATTCTCTCAAATGCAAGAGCTCTTTTTTGGTTAATACATTCATTTTGCAGGTGCCCTAAAGGAACTTCTACTTCAAGAATCGATAAACATAAAGCTTGCTTGCCTCATCCATCAACAACAGATTCTTAAAACTATCATCGGTTACTGGATGTAAGGGCTTCTCCCTTCTAGCTCTCTATTTTTCTCTTTGAGTCTCCTTTTTTCTTGACTTGCTATCCATATTCTTCTACGCATCCTTTTCAAATTCCTTTCTCTCCCTTAAGCCTCTTCGCACTTCCCTCACTTCCTCTCCTTCTCTTCCTCGTTTTCTTCAAACTTCTCTTCACCACCTGTTGGGGTCTTCTCTACCCCACTTCTTGGGTGTGTTCCTACTCATTGTTTGAACACTTTCCAGCTCACTGTTTGAACACTTTCAAGCTCACTGTTTGAGCACATTTCCAGCCTAGGTCTTCTTATCCACCTTGCTGGTCATTCACTGTTTGCACTTACTGTTCGCTGCCCTAAGGTGTCATCTCATCCTCTCTTCATCATTCGCTGGCTGCCCACTGTTTGCCTTGACTTTTCCACTTTGTTGCTGTCCCTTCACTGCTGTTTACAGCTTGCTGCTCCTGTTTTGTCATTGCTGCTCCTTCTTCTCTTTTGCTTCCCCTCTCTTCTCTCCCTACCTTGTTTTCACTTCCATTCCTTCCTACCTTCATCTTTTGTTTCAGAGTTTTATTTCAATCTTGATAGCATTGGTAGACCTTAGTTTAGCTTATTTTAATTTTTGCACTTAGATTTTTTTTGTTTTGTTAAGATTAATTCCACTATCTAGTTTTTAGTTCATTTCATTGTAAAAGTTATCACTTTAGGACTTGCATATTATCTTATCATCCTAGTTTTGCACCTAGTTTACTTTGATAGTTGCATTTAATCTCACTTAGTTTAATTTTTTGCAATCTTAGAGTAGTTTCGTTTTGTTTTGATTTTTATCTAATGCTTAATGGGTGCTTTGAGGTGATCTATCTTGTGTAGGTACTTGGAGGAAGAGAGAACCAATGAGAAGATCCAAGCTTGAAAAGAAGAATCAAAGAAAGGAACAACTGAAGTTTGAACCGAGGAGAAAAATCAAACTATGAATGTCAATTGAACCAAACCATTATCCTTTGTACAAACTCATAAGAGTTTCTTCATTTTCACTCAAGTTCTTTTCCCTAAAAGTCCTTCCAAGGGTTTAAATCCCAGAAAGACATTTTTACTTGTCAAATAAAAGTTTGAGTGGGGTTTTTAAGTCCCCACACCCAACTTCCCCATTTGGGGAAGTTTGTAGTCTCTTTGATTGGTTTGATTTGGTAGCTTGGTCTCATTTTTGGCATTTAGGAAGTAATTGCTAGATTACTTTGATTTTCCATTTTTGTTGCTTAGATTGGTTATATTTGTTATGTTTAGAACACTAGATTGTTTAACTTAGTTTCATTATTGTGTAGAATACTAATTGCTAGTATAAATTTCATTTTTCACTAGTTGCTAGTTTCAATTTTGCTTCATTATTTGTTGAGCTATCATTGTGCTTCCTTTATAATTTGTCAATTTCATTAAAAGGAACCAAAGACTCTTGAACTTGTCATAAGACAAGTCAAGAGCACTCTCTATCGGAGAGCATACTCTTGCACTTTTTCTGCATTTAGCATATAGTTTAGATAAGTCTCTTGAACCTTTGTCATAAGACAAGTCAAGAGCACTCTCTGTCGGAGAGGTTTTGTGTGCTCTAAACTAAAATTTGCAATTCATCACTCCCCATAATAAAATTTGAATTTATTCATTGTTTACTTGCCGGAGTATGATCTGACCAATCTTGAAAGGGGTTGGAGTACTCAGAAACGGTATTGGACTGATTAATCTTGCAAGATTCAAACATAATAAAAAATTTACCCATAACCAACGAACACTGCTCTATAAGGGAAGGAAATGGCCACCTCAGTCATCAAATCTGAGATCATGAGGCTCAGTCATGGCATAAGGCAATATCTGCTCTGGATCTGCTGAAAATATCAGTGATCATAGAATGGTTGCTCATCATCTGCCGGTCTCAATTCTCATGGCAAAAGGACTGGCTAAGAAAAGTACTGGAATCTGGTCTGAAGACATGGTAGCCCCGGGTACCATGAATGTGATAAAAGGTCCTTAAGATTTGGCTCCTTGCTTCAAGAGATGGAAACTTTGTTTACCATCAGTTTAGCATGCCTTACTATTAATGGGGTTGAATATGAACAAATTGAGCCTTATATGGCTACCCTTTAGCATCAACACTCTATGTGATGGTAGATGAAGCTTTGGGCTATATTGAGCCATTTTGCTGACAACTTTTTTTTTTTCTATTCAAGAAAATGAAACCTCTCATTTTTCCTCAATCTAAGGTCTTGATAGCTTTTATATAGCCTTTGGCTCTAGTATCTAGCAGAAAAAGACTGTGTTATCCTTGTAATCTAAAGCCCCGTCGTAACTGAATCATTGATGTTAGTGTTGGCTATGTGTTGTATTTTTTGCAGGTAGACTTAGTCACATCTTAACAAGGGTTTGGGTGCTAGCCCCCAAATGAAAGAGGTTCGGGGTGGATGCCCCCCCAAGCTAGGAGGCAAAGGGGGCCAGCAGGCCCCTCCATTCAAGGATTCGATCTTTGAGGAAAATTTTATAGTCTGTTATGTATTGTTTCGGCCCATTATAAACAACTTTCAGTAAGGGAATTATGGTTGTAATATAATTCAAGTTAATGGATTAAGGTTTTAGATGATATGAATATTGCACTGTAAACGATAAAGATAATACAATGAGATAGAGAGAGAAGAGGGATGAGCACTCTCAATTAGGCTGATTTTCCCAGTTAAGGGTTTCCAAGGTAAACCTTTACGTACTATGTGCGTGTCATTGTTATTTCTTGTGTTTTAGATTTTGTTGAAATTTCTTTTCTTGCATAGGTTTATGAAACTCTTTAATAAGGTGGGTTTGTATCCAATTGGGACAAATATTTCAATTCCTTGGGATTCCTTTTGATTTTCAACTTTCAAGCCTCGGGCAGAAACTATAATAATAATGGTGGACAGAATTGAGAAAGCGATAAAGTGGCTTACAAGGTATCTCTCTTTAGTTTCCCATTACCAAATTTGTATTTGTTGGGCCCTCTCAAGGACAACGTATGTTGGGATTGAACACCACATTTGAGCTTTTACCCGAGATAACTAGTAAGGAAAATAGGGCTTTTATAGAATGGAGTGGAATGTTTATAATTGTATTGCACCCCAAAGGAATAAGGAGGCCCAAGAGTTATCAATGTTCGAAAGGAAGGCCCAACATTATGTTCTAGTGGATTTTTTTTTCCCTGGAAGACGATGAAGCATGGAAATTGTTTCTACATAATCACACTTGCCTTCACTCACCTTATGGGAAAAAAGTATGGAAAGGACATGTTATCACATATATAGTAGCCGGGCTACCATACATTATTTTTATGATGCCAGTACACTATTCAGCCAGTTCCCTTACATTTGAGATGCTGAGATGAGCATCTATATTGGATCACTATCAGATTTTGGACAGTAGTTGTATTCCCCATGCCATGACTGAGTCTCGGGACACTCAGAGAGATGACCGATGTAGCCATTATACCATTTGTACAGAGCAGTTAGTAGTGCCTAGAGTTACAACAGCAGTTTCAGAGGACAGATGATGGTTCAGATTGATGAGCATTCAGGTATATGACTCAGCAAGTATATCATTGTGTTATGGTTATATTTCTTTTATACTTATTCTTATAGCATGTCTTAGCACTTAGTATCATGATCTGGCGATCATATAGATATGTGGACCTGGTTGATCTTATTATATATACTATATTGTCCCTACTCAGACTTAGAAGTTCACTATTCATACTCATTGGTCTTACCCTCCCTAGGGAGAATAGAGGTGATCATTCCACCATACCTTGGCTTGCTTGTGTTGGCTCCATAATTCATTGTCTTCATCCATCCATTGCCTACCTTTTAGTTTATCACCTTGACTTACTACCTGACTAGTGACATGGAGGATCTTTTCCCCACTGTAGCCTCTGTATTGGATGAGCTTCCCTGTTTATTGTGTCTCGGCTCTGAGTTGGTGACAAAACTTACCTTTGGTGAGTTGGATTGTAGGCCTAAATCATTCTGGTCGGTTGTCCCGATGTTTGGCATTGGCTCGAACTCCCCCTAGTCACTTGAGATGTTGTTGGCTAAAACTGAAAGCTCATGTACTACTTATGGAAACTGATAAATTCGCCCATGGAAACTAAAAAGGGCAAGAGCAATGAACTGCTGAAAAATACTCATCGAAAAGTATAAGAAAGGTCCAAAAAAACAATGATTCTTAAAAGCTATATCTAAACAATTGCTGACCTTATATATGTATAAAAAACATGCCCTGGATGCAAGCTGCTGCAACTAGTTGTGCTTATCAGCACACCTGAGATCTGAAGGGTTATGTAGGCCAAAAAGGTCGTGAAATGAAATTGAATGATCCTAATAAACCTGGATCAACTTGATGTAGACATGATGCCTAAGTTGAATAAGCACTCTCTAAACAACTTATCCATTTGTGAGACACCGCCATTCCTTGTGTGTTGCTCATTCAGTATATATTGTGGTGTGTATTCCCTTTCCCTTTGCCAAAGTGTCACAAAGTTGAAGTCAGTCAAGTTCATCCCTTAGCCTAGCCAGTTATTTTAGCCTTCACCCTTCACTAGCAAATTGATCACAACTATGAAGTGAGTATGGCCTTGAAAGTCTGGTCTGAGTAATAATAATAATTAATGACATTATATATTTGGATTTAGATCGCCAATAATGATTACTTTATGTTATAATTGTTATTTGAATAAGTTGTAGAGCATGCATTAACCTTTGACACTTTGCAGCAGCTTCTGATGATAGATCTGAGTTATATTTGGTCATGTTGACTTGGTCAAACCTAGTTTGACAAAGGTCAACCATAGGACATGAGATGGTTGGGACCTTGTGATGATATGGATTGATGATATATGGTCTATGTACATGTACATGATGATTCTATGCAGCAGCTACAGGGTTATGATGATGATTCATGGTTTACAGCATTATTTGATCATTTATAGATTATTATTATTTGCCTGTTCCGGTATATTGGATATATATTTTGATCATGCAGAGATTCATATGGTGTATGAGTACACATCTTGGATAGATTTGGACCTAGTCCAATGCAACAGTCTGTTTTCAGTTCGAGTACAGTGATGATTGGGCCTCAGTAGGTTGTCCCACTGCAGTTTTGGTCTGTCGGAGACCCTGTCAGAGCAGATGTGATTTTTATCCGGTTGACCTAGGGCGTTGTGCTTGGAGGGGGTAGTCCAGCCACTTGTTTTTACCATATTACCCCCCTCCCGGACACACTGGTGCCGTCACCTTGACAGCGCAGGCACTCCAGGAGGCAGTTTGGGGCAATTTCACGCTTCCCAAGGCATTTCAGGGTTGGTAGAAATGGCTATTGAGGATTTGATTTGGGCTACTGAGGCAATGTCTTGGCAAGGGATGATCAGTGATGATGGATTGATGTCTTCCACACCCCCTCCAACAGTTTCAGCTTCATCGGGGCCCGCATCCATCACTTATGGCACTTTTTGATGATTTATGAGGTCTTTTGAGGCCTACGATTTGACCATAGAGGCACAATTTGGTATATTGATGACTATTTTATTATTATTGTGCTATGGGGATTGACCAAGGATGGCTAAACTTACCCCTTGGACCCACCATAAGCTTCTTATTATTTTTTGTCATCATGATATGGTGGGATTCCCCTCTTCTAAGGCGATTTTGTCCACTTATGTTATATTTTATTGGTGATCCATGTATTTTATTGTTGAGCTCATCTCAACCATTGATTAGACATTTGTATCTTTTAATCTTAGCCACTCATTCAAAAAGTGGTTAGGATTTTAATGCCTCTCCTTCCTATTTAAAGGAGAGAGCTTCTCATTGTAAAGGGACTTGTGGCTCTGGATTATTGGAATAGAAAATTATTATTGCATCTATCTCCAATGTTGTGGTGAATGTTTTTGGTGTTCGTTCGTTGGTTCTTCCTTTGCATTGAGTTATTGAGATCTTGTTTTGCCATATCTTTTGTACCACGTTTTTGCATCTACAGGTGGAGGCCGATTTGCTTTGAGGAGGAAGTATTGGTAGAGGAAGACTCTCCCTACTTCTTTGGATCTCTTCGTTGGTAACAGGGAGTATTATTGTCCCAGGACCTTCTATTCTATGTTATCATTGCATTTTAGTTGTATTTCCTCCATACTTGACCTCTCTGATTGAAATCGATTTTCCTTGGATTGATAGGTAGAGGAGGGCGCACTTGTGGGCCAGGGCATCAATTTGGCAAGCAAAATCAACAATCTCTCATTTGATCTCTGCGGGAATCTTCCTCAACATCAAAGCATCTCTCTTCATCACTCAGGTATGATCTCAAGGTAAGTTCTATCTCCATGATCTATCCACTTGTCTAAAACATTTAAAACCCTAATTAATCAAAACCCCCATTTTTACATTTTTTCAGATCTACTAAGATCTAGTGGTTTCTTGGGTAAGATATTTAAAACCCACCTCTATAGTATCCACGGCATCCCGGATCTATAGTTTGGTGAGGATCGGCCTCCATTTCACCCTCTTCCCAAGGCATTTAGCCTCTCCAAGCAAGGGCGCACTTCCTAGTTTGGGTGGGTTGACCTAGATCTAGTACGTGGGTAGTTGAGAGTCCACTTGATTCGTGATCTACACATCCAATAAGCTACCCCCAGATTGTCACTTTTCTGATTTCTACCTTGTGGGCCCTATTCCACATTTTAAGGGATTTAATCCCATTTTTGGACCACTTGGTATCTTTAAACTCATATTTAGTAAGATCTAGCCATCGGATTGCCTTGAAATTATAGATCCATACTCTCACTTGTCTAAACTACTTGGATCTAAAATTTGGATGCCATTGGACTTGTCTTGATTGATTTATCCCACTTTTTAGCCTCCTTGGGTAAAGTCGCACCACCTTGGAGAAGTGAGTTGGTCCACTTCTAGGACGTGGGTACTTGAGATTTTAATGGATTTGGAACGGGCATAATTCAAAACCTAAGTCTAGTGTGTCCCTTCATCAAATCTTACCTTGGGGATAGCATTCCTTGTTTTAAGGGATTGTGGTCCACTTAGGTCAAACCTTGATTCTCTAGATCTAGACCTATTCATCCATCAAAACTTTAATTGCCACTTGTCTCATACAATAGGAGTTATCAATCACAAGTTAATTACACTTTGACTCCATAATCCCAATTCCCAAGGCACTGGTCTCTCTCCAAGTCAATTCGACTTTCCTAGATTGTTGGATTAACTTGTGGTTTGACCCTTGTGTGGTGAACTAAACCCTTTGATGTCATCATGTATCATGATCAAGCTTGTCACTTGTACTAGTTAGCCCCAATTCAACCCTTAAACTACCCTGCATTGGACACGGTTCCCAAGGCAGTGGATTTTGTCACATTGAACTAGTACATAAATCCTGGATCCTATTTCACAAATCATAAGTCACTTTCACATCAATAATGAACCAAAGCTATAATCATTGAACCCCTCACTTGTCTTGTGACTTCATCCTAAGGTCTAGGATAAACCATACACTTTACTTCACTTAGAATTAACTTGATTTGGTGTCTTGGTTTTGATCTCTCCTATCGGGAGTAGATCGGGTCTCCCCCTTTGTTGTCTGGGCTAGATAACATAAAGTGAAGGTTGCCTTGACTGGCGTGACAACCATATATTGGAGGTCGAGGTGATCGTGGTTGCACCTTTTGAGTTGCCCTTCCCTATTGCCATCCATGAGTGGATACATCCATAGGGGTAACTACAGTTTAGGTGATAACAGGACATAACCTCCAAACCCACCTCACTCCTACCCTAGTCAAGAATCAAGATTAAGGGATCTTTCATTTCCAAGAGTATCTAGAAGGCTTGGGATAGTGTAAAGTCATTTCTCCGCTACAAAGAGGAGAGGCTCAAATGAGTTGGGTCCCATCAAAGCAATCTAGATCTTGGTCACCTATGTCATCTTAGTTGTCTAGGGGATCAACAAGTGGAGCACCAAATTAGTGAGAGAAGGGAACACCCACAAAGTTGGTTGCATGGCCAAACATGATGAGCTCCGCTGCACCCCGGTCGTTGAAAAGGTGCTATCTGTATTTCTGGCCATCTCCGAGGGGTTGCACGTCTATGAGCAAGAAAGAGATAGTTGGGAGCCTCTAGTTGTGGAGAATCTATCACCTACATCCAACTAATCCAAGCCACACAATGATGATGTAGAGCATGATGTTGTTGTCATGTGTACTTACAAAGTTGTGCTTTTGATGTGCCCTCTAGGGCCAATGATATCAATCTATGTTGCACATCGCTCAAGGCAATAGACCTTTATTTTTTGTTGTCGGTTGATCTTTAAATGCCCTGCTTAAATCTTGTTTTTAATACTTTGGTTTTCAAAGGATTATATCAACTCCTTTTGACACATGGAGGTGGTCACAATAATTCGCAACCCTCTCTTTTGTAAAAAGTTAAGCATGCACATACTATTTAAAAAAAAATTGAAATGATATAAGAATCAAGAACCATTTTACACGAGAAATATATATACTGTCAACAAGAAATTATGGGGCTACTTGGAACAACTATACTTCTAGTTAATGTTTGGCCCGTAACATTGCAAGCATGAGCCTGGTCTATGCGATCTAATCAATATTGTTGTCCATAAATGTTAAGGAATACTCCTTTTTGTATCTTCAGACAGTAGCTTTTGATAAATGCAATGATATTTTGATAGAAATTTGACCAAAAACACTAACAACATAACATCAGGATAATGGTAAATCAGCACAAGGTAAGTGATTAAAAGAATGTTGTCTACTCTATTTATTGGCCATTAGTATCAGAGGTTATTTGTAACACCACAAAATGTGAGCAATGCAGTAGTAATTGGCCAGTTGCCTAGACAAAAAGAAAAAAGTTAACACTATGGATGCAATTAAACTCCACCCAACAAACCACTAGAACAAATAAAAAAGCAATATAGCATTGAGCCTACTAAGTACACCATCCTTGTGGAACAAGCCAATGCCAATGACAATCCTCAAAGTTCCAAATTCCAATGGCTCATGGCTACAGCTCTAACCTTACCCAAAGAATAAATGGGAATAAATGGCAGTAAACTAAAGAGGATAGAAATTTGACGAATAAAAAGAATTAAAGAGTTAAAACAAAACCTGTAAGCCAACTGTGATACTTAATAGATCAATATTATTCTTTCCCGACTTCAAAGTGATAGGTGTTTGTAGTGTGACTTTTGAACTACTACCATTGCCTGCTCCAGTACCTGCCATTATTATTCATTATCAAGAATATATGGTCAATCTGATCCGGATATGTCGAAACTTGTTCTCTTTACATAGAATACAACATAGACATAATTACATACAAGCAATCTATCTTTATACTTTTATTTGGGAAAAGTAAAACTCATTAGGTTGTGATGGCAGATAGAAAGACTTAAAGCAATGCTAAATCAATGATATCAGTGATGTAATGTTATTGTTTGCTAATGTAATACAATATGCATGATTTTCAAAAGAAATAGTCAGTGTTTTTTTTTGTTTACATTATAACCTATTCAAAAGTTTCTTGAGTGAACAAAGCATAAGAAGAAAAAACAGTTGTATGAAAACATTGAATTGCAAATTACAATGCATAAAATTACTACAGACCATCCTAGGATAAATGATAATTCTAAGCAAGATCTAAGTTAACATAAGACATATAGCAATCAATTACTAAACTTTCAACAAATAGAAAACATAACGGCATTTGAAGGTTAAGTTGGAAGTTGCAGAAGAATATCAAGATCATTCCTACTCAAGAACTAGAAGGGTACTTACTGAGGGAAGAACTAGTGATAGAGAAGAGAGAAAACATGAGGAACCAGGCTATGAATGAAATACAAGGAGCTGCAGAACTCCATAAAGCACATACATATTCTCTTGACTAACAACTAGATAAAATATGGTAAGTCTGCAATGCAAGCTGATCCTTTACACACAAAGGAGACAACCTTGCCATCATCTTATGCCAGAACGCAATTAAGACATGAAACAGAAGTGCTTTCCTTTCATGGATTGGTATCAGAGTGGATGTCATTAAGTCCACATTATATATACTGAAAAGCACATTATCATGATGGATAGAAATGTGCTCCCAGAAATACTTTCTGGTCTGTCTAAATGCCCTTACCACTTTTACAAGATTACCAAATTATCATTACAAATCTTGCTTTTGAACGTTTCTTTAAGTGTTCCTAGATGACCTCACCGTCTTAAATAAAAACAAGAAAAAGCATCTAGAACACTTGAAAAAAGCAGTTATTCTCAAAATCCTTGCACATTATCATGATGGATAGAAATGTGCTCCCAGAAATACTTTCTGGTCTGTCTAAATGCTCTTACCACTTTTACAAGATTACCAAATTATCATTACAAATCTTGCTTTTGAACGTTTCTTTAAGTGTTCCTAGATGAGCTCACCGTCTTAAATAAAAACAAGAAAAAACATCTAGAACACTTGAAAAAAGCAGTTATTCTCAAAATCCTTCTATAATTCTCTCAAAAGAGAGAGAATAGTTTGCCACATAAAGATTGCAAATTAGAGATCCTAAATAAATCAAAGAGATAAAATCATGTCCCAACTCAACGAATGTGCATGGAAGTCAGTCAATGGTGGCTTCCTAGGTCAGTGAAAAACACAGAATTGTAATTGCCCCCCACCAAGGTTCAAGTATCTCCAATGACATTTGTGCATGTGCTCATGCTTGTTGTGTGCTTGTACATGCAATAGTGGTGGGGGCCAGGTGCAAGTCTGGAGTGAATTTGGAAGAATAGATACCCCTCACTCGTGGCTCTTAAACCAATGGGTTCTGTTGTCCGCCGAGATGCACACCAGCAGCGAAAATCTTTCGAAAGTTGTTCCCTCACTACAAGTGGGGAAGGTGTGGCCTTGGGGGTAAGCAATGAGCCAGGTACTGTCACCTAAATCCCAGCTCCTCCGTTTAGGCTAACTCCTAACGAAGCCAAGGGGGGTAGTCCCTACAAAGAGTTAACTATGGCTCAATGTTTTAAGTGTTTTTAGTGTTGAGTGATGCGGATGGGTGTTGTTTAGGAGTTTTTTAAATAATGAAAGATCACAACTTGATATGAAATAAACACAAGATGTCAAGCAATCCACGTTGCGAAGCAAGATTACAAGATTTGAGAAACAACCACTTGATAAATTAAAGCAAGACAACCATGTAAATACTCCAAATAGATAAAAAATAAAATGACAATGATGACAAGGACCAATGCCTTATGGAGTCAAAATAGTCTTAGATGATGACAAGGACCAATGCCTTATGGAGTCAAAATAGTCTTAGATGCATGGGTTGCTTGATACAAGAGTTCAAAGTGGTATTGTTTGCGAGATCGTTGTGCAGATTATCTTGGTTTATTGAAAGTTTTAGTGGTCTTGATTATTAGGATAAGAACAATGAGATAAGCAAAAGTCCGGAAAATGATACTTTCAGTGGCTTCCCCTTCTGATGGCATGTCAGTCCGCCCAGATTTCAAAGAGTAAGTGTTCAATGGCTTGACCAATCTGATGTCTAGACAGCGGAATCCTCCAGCCCCACCAGGTTTAGGAACTTTTCCCACTACTTGAGTATATCTCGAGAAGTCAACGCCAGTTCATTGGTTGTGGGGGTACAAATTTTATTATGTTGTAGAAGTTAATCAGATCTAACACCTTTCTGAGTACTAGCCCAACCCTTTCAGGTTGGCAGAGCATACGGGTGTTAGATAGCAACCAAAGTAAATTATTATGGGAGTGGGAGTTGAAATATTTTATTTGTTGTTTAAGCACACAGTTCAGCTCTCCGATAGAGAGTGCTCTTCACTTTGTCTTATGACAAGGTTCAAGAGACTTATTTAATCTAATATGCCTAATGCAGGGGGAAAAGATGCAAATCTAGAATGCTCTCCGACAGAGAGTGCTCTTGACTTGGATTACGGCAAGTTCAAGAGACTTTGTTTGTTTATTAGAATAGAGGTAGCTTGCAAAAAGAAAAGTGCACTTTCAGAAATAAAACAGTTGAAAAATATGATAACAAAGCACGCTTTCTAAGGCCAAGATTAACCACTAATCTAAGAAATAAACAACAAGTGGGGTCAACCACCGAACAAGGATGACCACTAGAACCACCAGTCCTTGAGAAATTCCAGCTAACTAAGTTTCGACAAGGAGTCTAATGGGGATAGAGAAGCCGCCAAAAAATAACGAGGCCCTTGGGATGAAATCCCAAGGTTGCTAACTCAGGTCAATACTTGGAAGAGAAATTAATTTAAGAACCAAAATTGAAATTTTAATCTCAATGACTGAAAATAAAACTAATCTAAGCATACATGAAACAAACTTCCCCAAATGGGGAAGGAGAAAAGATGTGTGGGAGGCCTTATCCCACCTAGCCCTTTTATTAAACAGATTACAATTGCCTTTGGGAGTTAAACCAATGTTCCCCCAAGGTTCCGAGACGGCGGGACGCGGGTGCGGGGAGACGCACATTCGGGACGTGTGGAGAACACCCCCCAAATTTTAGAGAAATTCGGGGGGACGGCGGGACGCGAGAGTTATAAATTTTTTTTAAAATATTAAAAATATGCAAAATATAAATCCCAACAATAACAAACCATCCCATGCAAATTAGTGAATTACTAAACACTACATTCATCATTGTGCAATCATGCAATGTAAATGCAAAGTTCAAACAAATTACACGATTCATCATGATTATATTAATATAGGAATCTATGATTAGCATGAACATCATATTTCATGTTTGTCGCTTTTGAGTCTTTGTCATTTGATATTTCAGTTTTGAGTGTCGCCGGAGTTTCGGAGTTTCGGGCGGGACGCCCACAAGTCTCGCCGGAGTTTCGGGCGGGACGCCCACAAGTCTCGCCGGAGTTTCGGAGTTTCGGGCGGGACGCCCACAAGTCTCGCCGCCCACCGAAACGTTTCGCTGTGCGTTTCGCCAAGTTTCGCCCAAAGCGAGACGTCTCGAAACGTTTCGCATGGAGTTTCGGAGTCCCCGGGACGCAAGAAACGCCGAAACGCATCCCCGACCCTTCGGGACGCGTCCCCGTGGAACACTAAGTTAAACCCTTGAAAGGTCTTTTTGAGAGAAGCAAAAAATAACTTAGTGAAACAAACTTGAAAGCCCTTAATGGCTAGTACAAAAGGAGATTGGTTTTGGTTCTATGATTTGGTTTGAGTCTTCCCCTTGGTTATAAGTTGATCTTCTTTTGAGTTTTATCTTCACAAATGTCTCTTCTCTTTCAAAAAGATCTACACAAGCTCAAAACTCATCTCAACAATGTACCCATTAGATGTTAGTAAAAACCAACTTTGAGACTATATGTGTAACATCTCCCTAATATTGATGTTAGGATTTAGTGAAAAATAAAAAAATCTTTTCACAGCACATAATAAAAATAAATAAAAACCCCCATGGAGTACTTTGTAGTATTCCACTAAGTAACATTTTCTGTTGATTGCTTATTCTTTCACTACATACTTTAAACTCGACAAGATTGTCCTGCCGCAATATTTATGACATTATATTTTATCACATACATCTAACACAACATTTATAATTTAGATGTAACATTCATAATTTATCACATACATCTAGAAGAGGACATACAAGTAATTGACACAACAATCCCAATTGACAAAACGATAAACAAATTAAACACACAAGATCGAGACAAGGATATAGGTGGTTCACCCCGGCTGGGCTACGTCCACAAAGGCAGGTCAATTCTTGTAATATTCAAAGTCAAGGGATACATTATGCAACTCCATGTTGCTATTCTTCGAGCTTCTCCTCTAGAGGGAGATCAGTCTCAACAATACTCAAATTATATTCTTCTCGAAAGAGATTACATCTTACGACACAGTTGTCGTCATAATTAATTGCCACTCTCATCAAGAGCATACCCAAAGCCTTGATTATCTAAGCTCTTCTATCAATCTAGAACTCCCTCAGTTGAGGATCACTCTAATAACAAGAGATTCATACAATCTTTTAAAACTCTGATGTAAGGCCTCAATGCTGTCAAGATCCAGATCTGAGATTTATATATAAAACATAGATCAAACAAAATGATATACAAGACATCCAAATGAAATATAGCAACACCTGGATCACTGGTGGATCCACTATTTAGCCGCAACAGAAGTAACAAATCAGGGATATAAGTGTCTAATATATCTATGATATTATATATATCCAACCAAAACTAATTAGGGAACGACTTGCGTTGGCAGCAAAATATAACCAGATGCAATCCATTGCTGTAGAGGGGTCGTATCCTTTTATTGCAGAGATAAAACAGTGAGAGGAAATTGCACAATGGGAATCGATCCCATGATGGTATATCGTATACCTCCATCCATGCAGGCATGTCAAAAATATCAAACTGAAGCCAAGTCCAACGCTGGCAACGATTTATCAGACAGTAGCCAAGTCAAAATGCAAGCATAGATCCATCAACGCTAATACAGATTATATATCAGGTAGAATTAAATACCAATTTAGGCAATCTTGCAAATGACCTTCAGACTACTAAAACAATTCAGATTATATTACAATCATTCAATTTCTGGAAATGTCCTTCGTTTTTTTGACATGGGGTTTGCAGAGGCTTAAAACCCAATTAAAAACAGAGTTAAACTATGAATACCGAGTTTTTCCATAGATACATGCAAAAATATGAAACAAAGTCATACAGGGATTTTCCCCAAATCTTTGCACCAGCCATTACCAATGACACTCCCCATGCAAGCATACAATTAACAAGAAATAACAGGTACACCAGGGATCTTTTCTCCCATCCTTGCACAATAGGCAATTACATCCCACTACATACAATCATTAATCAAGATCTATAAGGATCTATCCTAAAAAAAAATAATACCCTTATTCCTTCATTTACGCGGAGAAAAACACAGAGAAGGTCCGTCATGGTTTGAGAACTATACTTCAACCCAGAAAACACATACCACGAATTTAATACATACCTATCAATGTATTAAATGGTGAAAGTGTATCACTAAAATTCATGGGTCGGATATCGTCAATCTAAGGCAGAGAACTAAGTTCAATGTTGGGGAAAAACTACACTTCAACCACATCCTGTCCGCTATTAACATCGATAGCAATATGGTTAAAGATTGAATTCCATGTTACTATTTATGCGAAAGCAACAACGCCCCTCTGTAAGTGTGAAAGCAATTTTGAAAAGAACTTTAAGTTGACTCACATGACACCAACAAATGCCGAAAATCAAAATATACCTCCCTATCGAATCCGAGAGCAGATGGAAACGATGAAGATCAGGGACGGTCTTTAGGGTAAGACAAACTAAGAGAAAACACGTCTCTGTCAATACTAAGGTGAATATGCAATTGAAACACAAGGAATTACTTCCATGCTGCCAGTAACACGGAGTAACTGCATATATCTAATAATACTAAAGCGGATGGGGGAAAACGGAGTTTAAACTCTTCGATACAGACAAACACAGAGGGTAACGCGTCTCTGGACGATATGGCTATATATAAGTTAGCAGCCGAGTTAAAATCACCTGGGTAAAAATATATTTATATACAGAATATAACTAGGAACTAGCTTCTGAAGAATTGTTCCTTTCCCTTGGATAATATTGCGCAAACAGAGGCATTTTCTTCACATGGTTTCGAATTTGTAGGGAACATGATTATATAAAAAAAAAATATAATTAAACACACAGACGTATAAGAGTGTGATATACAGGAATTACCTCAGGTTGCAGAGAACAACAAGTTTACTATCGGATCTTCGGAAGTCGACTCGTGTACACAATACCATCATTGTGTCCGCTCTAATTTCCGTCCCAAAACTGATTGTAATACACGGAGTTTTCCCACTGGATCCAGCATACCAACTCCTCTTATTCGCAGCAAACGAAAAATCACAAAACTCGTTTTTCCCCCGCCCCCTTCATCCAGCTTTTCTCTTTCTTTTAACTGTAAATGTGCAGGGATTTATTTTACGCTACCCACCGATCTCCCTTCCATCGCAGCGTTCCCCCAAAACAAAATCCCCCTTACTCTACAAAAAGGATTTCTTAGTCGACGGTGGTCAAGAAATTACTTGACAAATGGCGTTTTTAATTTTTGACAGATGGCATCTCACCCCCCCCGTGGAAGGTAGTCGCCTACTTGATTTTTAATACAATACCAGAATCCCACAACTGGCAGATAGTGGAAGACAAAATCCTAAAAGCCTTCTCCATTCATAATTGAGGTGTTCCCTTTCTAAAAGTCATACATCAGTGTAATTAATTATTAACTGCAGATAAAACGATCAGCACAATATGATGATAAAGCTTCTCAACCTCTTCATAATGAAAGCTTGGTGTTCAATAAAGGGGACGCCCACTAAACTAGAAATCCCTTAAACCAATTGTTAGTTTAAATCGAGTATTTAAGTCCATGATACTGAGACTTTAAGATGGTCCATTGAGAATAGTTACTATACGTCTCTCTCTTTTGCACTTAATATAAGGGTATTTTCTCATAAAACTTTCTCCTATATGAAGATTTGATCTATATATAAATTTTATGTGATCTCTTAAAGTTTTCATAGGAAATTTTTAAGAGAGTTATCTTCAGAGTGAGAGATAAGTCTTATGACTCACTAGAATATTTGCGGCAAGCATCCATCTCCTCGTCTTACAATGACAACACTACCTATTTGAAGTCTAAAATGTAACTGTTTTACTTCCCTTTAGTTGTCGAAGGAACTTAGGAAATAATGTAGCAATACTTTCGAGGTCCTCACGTTTGGCCTTGAGCTCCTCACTGGTAACCAAGTGTTCAGCAATATTTTTCATTTTTAACATAATAGGTCATAAGGAGGGGTATCACAATATGTAAGAACTGATATCTAATCTATAAACTTATTGAACAATTGCAAAACTTAGATCTTGAAATGAGATTCAAACTATAGCAAAAGTACAAGATCTAAATCATGAAAACAATTCTAACACTAAACTATCTTACTCTTTGTGTTTTTTGTTATGTGATTTTGTAGGTGGATGGAAGAGAAGATTAGGGAAGACGAGAAGGGAAGGAAGAGGATGACAAGGAGGACGACAGGGAGAAGGAAGAGGGAGACGAAAGCTAGAAGGAAGATGATGAAGAGGAGGACGAGAGCTAGAGGGAAAGGAGGACGAAAGCTAGGAGGAAAAAGATGAAGAGGGGGACGAATGGGAGAAGGAATAAATGGTTTTGGAGAGGCAAACGAGAAAGCAAAGACCAAGTGAGCCAAAAAACAAGGGCCAACAAGGTGTGATCTCAAACTTGGAGTAAGAAGAAGCTTGAAAGTCCACAGTTTGGATGGGTAGATCTAGTAACCAAAGTAGAATTTTGTTTGAAAGTTTGATGGTGAAGCAAAATCTCTTCGTTCTTATGCTTGTAAAGTTGAGATCCCTTGGCCACAAGTAGAGTGAAGGTTAACCTACAAAAGATCTTAAAACTTTGGAAGACACCTGCAAGACAAATATACTCAAGCGAAAAGAGAAGATTTATGATTGCATGTGCTAAATTGTTAGCCTTCTTGAAACATAAATCAAAACTTAAGATTCCTAAGCATATGAGTAATACACAATATCACCTCAGATTTGGGATGATGCATGGCCACCAAGAGCCTCCACAAATTGACCTCCAAAGTAACAACTTTATTAAATATGAAACAAGTTACAGTTCCTCCAGAGTTTCTTTGCCAAAAAATCATGGAGAAGAGAGCTCTAAGAACCTCTCTTTATACAAAACACAAGCCACCATTAGCCAAATTCGAATTGGCACAAGAGGAGCCAAAAACCAATCAAAATCCAATCGAAATCCAATCTAGAGCAAGCTTAGAGTTGAGATCCAAGTCACCAACTCGATTTGGAGTAATGAGGGGTGGGGAGGTGGCCTCCACGTTGTCAAGGCGCCCCCTAGTCCCATATATGAATCATCCCCAAGCTAATGCGTGAGCTCCAAGTAGGTTGACGTGAGCATATAGAGGAGGGCGTGAATGCCACATAATACAAACTTGGAGCTTGACATTGAAGCCAAACTCAAGTTTGTTGGTGTGAGGGTTGTGACGTGGCCTCAATCAAAGCAACGCACCCACATTATCATAAATGCAACACCATCATACCAATGCGTGAGTGCCCACCTCATAAAGCCGAGAGCAATGAAGGATGGCGTGAACCTTTCAAGAAGATAGCTTGGGGTTTGATATGATCGTTGGTTGATTGGTAGTTTGTGGGGATGAGGTGGAGCCTCTCCCCATTGGAACCCACGCCCACTTTGTATTACTCGCCCATGCCCAAACGCATGGTCAAAAGCGTGAAGGAGATGCCCACGTGAAGGAGGCTTATGGTCCACTCTTTTAATTATTTTTCATCCAAAGTTTTAATTTTTACATCTGCTCACCTAATCAACATGGTCGTACACCCTCATGAGACATATGCTTCACTTTTCCAATGATTTTTTAATCAAATTTTGGTTTATTTGATTTTTGGATTCTAGTGCATTTTCATCATTTTTAGCAATTAAGTGCCAAAATGATGCATTATTAGCCAAAACTCCCCCAGAGGTGACGTAACTTCCCGGAATCTAAAGAATGAGGGTGCTAGAGTAAAGAGGACGCTCTGAGCGTCAAAACGAGTCTCCCCACGCTCAATTCCGCCTTCGGATGAGATTTTTAACACCCTTTGAAATTTTTTAATTAAACCATTAAAAAATGGTCTAATTTATGGAAAATTTTATTTTTCTCGGAATCAAACGAAACTCCTAGGGGACCTAGTGCATGTTCATACGACTCAATCAAGATGGCTAACACGTAAAAAATCCTAGACACAAGACTCTAATAACCACCTTAGGTTTTGACCACCATGGAAAATACTCCAGCTTTGGAGGTTTGAGTGAAAAACTCAGGGATTATACGCCACTGATGAGTAGCGCATAATTCCCAAGGAAAAAACACTCTAGAGTATCCCCCAAATGGCTAAACCTACGGATAGCCGAGTCTTTTATAAAAGGATCCCGTTTAAACCAACTTTTTACATTTTCCCCATGGGAGTATGAACATGCAGTTATTACAAAAGGGGCAAAAATGCCCTGAAAAAGACCTCTGAACTTCTGAACACTGACGATGAACATGAACCATGTTCATGGAACTGGCGGCTCACGAGAAATTCAGCTATTTGTACAAAATAGGTGATAACAGGTTCCAATTTGAATATTTTAAGCTGGCTAAAGTAATCGTAAACTCTCCCAGATTGAGGAAGGGTGAACTTGCTGCATCAGGATAATTAGAAACTAGTCAAAAGAGAAATAAATGTGCATGGAAGTCTTTAGATGCTTCCTTAATACTTAAGTGACAAGCATCCACCACCTATAAAGAGGTGGGACACTGTTTTCCACAACAAACATGCATGATGTGAAGAGTTCTAAAATTCTTGTAGCATTTACGAAGGATTTGATTTTGTTATCTCAATGATTGCAATACTTTTATAACCATTGCCATTAGAATGATAAGCATTAAATAAGTATTGGTTGTACAGTGGTGGAAAATATGGCTTCTTAGGACCAATGTAGGGTTTCCCAATGTCTTAACCATCTGGTTTCTCTGAGCCGCAATGGAGCCTACCCCCACTCAAAGAAGTTGCTCACCTCAGGCCTCTCTGATTTAATTATTTTTCCTTTTTTGTTCTATCTCTCTGTGGTTTTTGGTGTTTTCTAGGCAGTGGACAGTTTTATCTTCAGACAGCAGAGTAGCTTCCAAACAGTAGGGCTTATTGCTCAATGGAAGCTATGACTGTAACTGCTAGCTCACAGCCCATTTAATAGACTCCTTCACTTTCCTACTAAATTATAGAGGCGATGTAAAATTGTCACATCAACCAAGCAAATGGGGTTTTAAGTGGCTGAATCCCCAGTAGTTATCCTGAAGTCCAAGCCACTTGTAGGCCACATAAAGAATATGTTAATCCCAGCCCTGATCTGTCAGTTTATGGGTATGTGCCGTCAACAGAAAAATAGCTCAAGGGTTCAAGCAGAACTGTAAGACACGAAATTGCATGGTCATTAGATTTTTACCTAGAGGATACTTCTTGGTATTTTTCTCAAACCCCAACAATAGAACTTTGTTGTTTGAAAGGGGGCCCTGGATCATGGGAGAGCAGGTCTCTTAATGAAGCTTTGGACAGTGGGGTTCAATCCTTTAAGGACAGTCCCTCCTCAGCCCCAGTACGGGTGAGAATCCCTGGCTTCCCCGTGGATTTTTTGCATGACACAGTCTTCACACAAGTAAGGAATACTCCTGGATCCCCAATTAAGCCTTCAAAATAACAGTAGAATGGCCCAACCTTTCATACTGAGGGCTGTGAATGGATCTAGATCTCAATAAACGATTGTTGGCCTCCATTAATCTGCAGTTGTTGGATTATACTTGGAAACAACCACTGGAATATGAAAATAATCCTTTCAACTGCATGGTCTGATCAAATCAGACAAGGCAGACAGAAACATATCAATGAATACTCCAAAGGAAGTGACCTTCAATCCTACTCCTTCCATACACACAACCTAAGGCCTCCTCAGGCAGGGGGGTTAAAATGAAAAAATAAGGCAAACACGGTAGATTTGAACCTCTTTTAAGCTCTTGAAGACCCCAAACCAGATCAACTCAAGCTGCAAAAGGCTTATAGGGAAACATCAACAATGGTGACTTGTATAGCATACTCTTGAGTTTATTGCTGCCTTGGTGGCTCTCGGGGAGAGAATGCAATTTCACTTTGTATATACTGTTCTGTTTTTGGTTTTCCTTGTTTTTCTTAGCGGCTATGTAATATTTACTCTGTAATATAAGACGTATTTTGCAAAAAAAACAAAAAACCAATGGTGATTTGTCCCCAAGCCTAAGAAGAGTCAGACAAAGGGGTGGATCAGTAGTAAGACAGAAGACCCATTTCTTTCTGAGTAACCTATAATAGCATCCCAGCCCCAAGGTCCAAAGTTTGTAGAGCAGTAACTTTTGCCACCAAACCGTACTCTACAGCAAGACCCTGGCCCGTTTTGCAGGAGGCGACACTGAAGCAGACTCTGGTTGTTTGTTTTCAATGTTCATCACAAAATAAAAAGCCAACATAAAGAGATGATAGACAACAATCGCACATGAGAGGGACAACCACAACCCGATCCCAAGTTTAGGATTATCATCAATCACTTAGATTTCATTCCTACCAGAACCCCTCCAAGAAAAAACCAGGTAGAAGAACAAGAGTTGTGTCTTTGCAGATTGCAGGACAAAACTTAGTAAACTCCAGGTGACAGCCCTTGATTGATGAAAATTAGGCATAACCTCTTAGTTTCCCTGTTCTCAAGGCATATTCAATTTTGTGCAATAGCGACTTTTTTAATTTAACTTGAATGTTCCATTTGCTCATCAGAGCAATCTGAGGGCTCGTATAGTTTTCTGGATATGTATAAAAGTTTTTAATGTAACTTATGTAAGAAAAAAAAAAGCATTAAGTTGGTGCTCATATCTTAAAAATGAAGCTGGCAAAAGCTCTAGTCTTAGCACTGCTTAATCTTGCAGAAGCATTTAAGTTATTTCATGTAAGTTTTTTTTTTTAAAACACATCTTATATTACATCATTTCACAAGAACATAGAAAACACATCAAGGCATACATATAGGTTGTAAATTTGGTAGACTGTTTATTTTATTTCTAACCTTAAGGCACACCTTAAATCCTTAAAGATGCAACCAAAAGTAAAAGTGATATGGTTTATTTAATTTCTAATCATAACTTGTGTTTTGTAGGTTTTGGATGCATGGTGTGGTAGACTGAAGACAGCCTAATGCCAGGATAAACTGACCAAAGGCTGCTAGTGTTTGTCTTCGATGAATAAATACGCACAGAAGGAGGTTTGAAGACAGTCTTTTCTTGATTGAAGTTTCATAGGAATAAAGTTCCAACTTCAATTGCAAATCTCTAGCTATATTTTCTGGGCTTATAATAAAAAATAAAAATAAAAACTGTAACTGCATACCTTTTCAAGTAATTGAGCATGACAAATAAGATTCACACCGAAAGGTTGAAGTTATTGCATAGTTATGGGCATCACAATGTACTATATATTTTTGGCGTCTTTTTTAGTAGAAAATGTCATTTTGCAGGACTTGTATCTTTTTATCTGTCCATAGTTAGAAAACTTAGAATTGGAAAGTTGTTGATTATATTGAGTAGATCATTTAGAATTAAAGTACAGAAAAGGGATATTTTATGGTAGAGATATGCTCTCTATAACAGACTAGTTATTTTTTATTTGTAATACTTTCCTTTCAAGTGAGCCAAAATCGATATTGAAGAAAGGTTGTGGTCACTTGTTTGCTTGTGGTGGATATTAATAAAATTATCTTATCTTACCTTATCTTATTACGAAGGAGGAAGAAGGTGTGGTCTGTTGCCATGGGATGAACTTCCCTAACTGATTACCTAAAGATGAACCCATATTTTCCGCTCATGCAGGGTTGGAGACATCAATTGATCTCGGACCTGTCATCATGCGTATCTGCACCAACAGAACAGCCCAATAAGTATGGGCCTACCAGTCCTGTCATAACTAGGTGCTTCTCTGTTTCAGACTGGTGCTTTCCCAGTCCAAGGTGGGTGTACCTGGAGGTCACTCCCCAATCCAAGGTGGGTGTATCTGGAGGTCACATGCTGTAATCCAATCTACAAATCTGTGTAAGAAAGTAAAAGAAAACAGTGTGCTATAGCTCCCCTTTGACTGTCCTAAAACAGTTAAAGAGTGAGGGTTAGTTAAAATGTCGAATTTGGAGGTTGAGAACAGTATTTTGAAGAAATTTTTAACCGGAAAAACCAATGAAAGAAATGCAGAAATTTGCATCTTTGAGTGATTAAATAAATGAAAACGAGAGCAAGAGGAAAACATCGAGCATTTACCAACAATCAACCATTAGCATCCAACAAGACAAAGAACTAGTATAAAAGCATAATCGAATCTATCACACATTACCAAGAGACTGTTTGTACCATAGTGGTAGACGTGCAACAGGCTGCCAATGATCTCCTTGCCAGCAAATGAGGGTGGTGGTCAAAGAATGGTGAATGAAGAAGTGAAGAGAGTTCCGCTGTGGCCAATAGTCCTTCCAAAATGAAATTCTAACCTCCCCCTCTTGCTCAAATTCTGCCTATAAAGAACTCTAAGAAGAGGCCTCATGCAAGTCAACCTCTAACTGTTGTAGTAGCCTGGTGTAAGACTCCTCTTTGCATCTATGCTAGGCACCCTCCTCTCATGTTCATGTCAACTAAACTGCAAACCTCAAACCAAACATGTTTGATCCTCACGTAGTACTGCTCGTTCTCTTAAGTTAGTGCACTCCTCTTTAACTAACACTTTAGTAGATGTGCCCCTCCTTCACTTAGACTAACTGCATGCAAGTGAGTGCACCCCTCCTTCACTTAGACTAATTGCATGCAAGTGAGTGCACCCCTTCTTCACTTAGACTAACTGTTGTTACAAATAGTTAGTTTGCAACTTTGCATGCAAGTGCCCTTGTTCTCGAAATAGAACTGAAGTATTCTTTCTTCACTAAACTCTGCATGCAAATTGGCAATGAAGTGGACTTTTTAACTGGCAGCTGAACTAATGTGCACCCTACCTGTTAACTAACACAAAACAACACCTTTGCTCCATGCATGCCCCCACTAGTTAACTAAAGCAACCTTCCCATGCGTGAACACACCTCTCCACTGAAGGGTTAGTTCATCCCTGAACTCATGGTCTCCACCTTCCTTAAATGCACCCTTCACCTCCTTTTCAATGCACCCCTCTTCTTAGCCTCTTCAACAGTGATGCATGCACCCTCACACGTGTGCTTTCCTCATACTGTTTTTGGATTTGTTAATGCAGGTTTTGAAGGCTTTCCTTGCTGTCAAAGGCGCTTAGGACAACAGGCTTTGGCTCTTGATCTCACCTCATAATTTGGTTGTCTTGACTACAGGTTCTTGGCAATTTTTTCAATCATTGTTCTTATAGATATTCACCTGTAACATCTGAGATCAGATCTCTGGTTTTGATTGGATGCACCTTAATCCATTACAAACATTATTTGCATGCAAGTCAGTCCCTTACGTTCTTAAACTCAACAATCTTCCACCCATCAAAAGCTTGACCACTCTCCTCATTGCTTGCTCGAAGTTTTGACATTAAACTTGTAACTGCCACATACAAAAATGGTAATAATAGATGTGCTTGAAAAAACAAAAAAACAAATAAGCAATTTCATTGGGGCTTGCTTATATTACAAACCCAACATGCATGATTATCCATGCCATGTGGCCCTCCTGATCAATGTGAATGCCTGAATCAATGAACAATCTGACCAGACTGATGGAATCTTGTTGGATCTTAAGTTTTAACCCTCATGTAGTGCAGGCACAATTGGGCGTTAGCAGAACTTGGACTAGAAGCTGGAGGAGAAATATCATGAAGCTTCTCTCTAAGTTCCAATGAACAAGCAGTGAGAAAGAGAAGGAGGAGGTAAGAGAGCCACAATGGGGGAGAGCAACAAAGAGTAGAGTTACTGACAAAGTGGATAAGGAGAGAGAGGGGGCATCAAACAAAAAACGTCTTTTGGGAGAGCAAAGGAATGGAGGCTGAGGTGATCCCATTACTCGAAGTGTATTGAAGCCCAGAAAGGAGTACTTGTTTCCCATCACCCTTTACGGATTCACAACAAAGTGGAAGAGCTGAAACATGCCAGGCAGAGGAGAGAGCCATGGCATTGTAGGGCCACCTGTTTTGATCATCAATCTTCTTCCTCTTTGATCCTAAGCATGTTGATGTTTCTCCGGATTGTAGCATTGGGTAACATTCTGCAAACATTCTCCCAGAGGGGTTGTGAGAACTGACCAATGGCTAGTGGAGGATGGCCTCAACGTAGCCTTGATTAGTCATGAGAAGTGACTAAGAGTAAATAAGGCTCGAGATGCTTACTCTAAGAAGGAGTGCTCCGAGAAGGAGGCTAGAGGTCAGATTGCATACTCTGAGAAGGAGTACTCCAAGAAGGAGTGATCTATTCTATATTAGAGTGAGTTGACTTGTTTATTTGATAGGAGATTTCATCGCCTTGTGAAATATACAAAGTCTTATCTAATGTTGAATTTAACATAGGCTCTAAGAAGTGTCTGGGAATTCTTAGAGTAAGGTCAAATCAACATTAGAGCTCTATTAGTGAATAGACATGCATGTGAGGAGATGAACATCAACAACGACAACTTTTCTATGATGAAGAAATAACCAAGAAGTCAATTCAACCATTGAAGAATCACAAATAGCATTGAAGAAGTTCCAGAATAAAATTGAAGGCAAGAAGACAAGTCGGCCTAGAAGAAAGAACAAGTCTACCCCAGCAAGGAAGACAAGTTGGCCCCATCAAGTGTACAAGCAGGCTCCATTGAGGAAAAAGTCAAGTGAACTGAAGAATATAACTAAAGAGTTCACTCACTTCATTTTCATCATCACATCATCTTCTCTTCTCTTCTCCACTTGTGTGCACCTCCAAAGAAGACCTAACAAAGGCAAGAAGCAAATAATTTTGGGTTCTCCTATTCTCTCTAGAAGTTCACTACCCTTGTTAGGGTTCCTTGTGAAGGAGGGTGAACCTCTCTTGTGCTAGGGTTCATCTTCATGAATGTTATTGTACTTGAATTGGATAGATTTCTTTTAAGAAAAGTTGGTTGGGTTTTCTCCCTTTTGGGTTTCCTAGGATTAAATCTGTGTATTTTGTGCATGATTATCTTTCTATGGTCCTTTGTTTCTACTGCAATTTAAGTTGATATTTTCAGTGTGCAATTATTCAATGAAATTGTGGGATGAAATGAATTGTGAAATGAATGCTTGAAATCATTGTGAAATAATTGTCAAGATCTGGAAATAGTTAAAAATTTAACATGGTATCAGAACAATTGTGAAAGATAGCCATTTGCAGCTTTTTCTAGAAACTAGGGCTTCCAAGTTTGCACACTTCCAACCTCAATTTTGGCTCGATCTTAGTGTTTTGGAGGTCACCTGAGGAGGGCGCAACTTTCTGTGGAGTCAGATTTCAATTTTGACAAGTTTCAATTTTGATCTAATTTTTGGGTCTAGGGTTTCTGGATCAGATTTTCAGATTTTTCAAGATGGTGTCCAGTTCCAGTTTCAGAATATTGTCCAAGAAGAATTTACAAAATGGAGAAACTCAAGCATCAGTTCAAGAACAAAAGAAGGATCTTAAAAAAGTCAAATGTTTCAATTGTTAGAAATTTGGTCATTTTACCTTCCGGTGCCCTCAGAAGAAAAGAAAGGAAAACCAGCATACATCAACAACCAATATTGATCCACCACCAAAGAATACAAAACTTGATGACAAGCTTTAAAAGGAGTATTTTCATTTCTCCACTCTTACAGGCACTATTACAAATAATAGTGATACCTGGTTGGTAGACGGTGCGTCTAGGCACATGATAGGTCACAAAGTTGGCCGGGTTTTTTCCCTTTTGGGTTTCCTAGGATAAAATATTTGTGTCTCTTGTGTACAGTTATCTTTTTATGATCCTTTGTTTCTACTGCGATTGAAGTTGATATTTTCAGTGTGCAATTATTCAATGAAACTGTGGGATGAAATGAATTGTGAAATAATTGTCAAGATCTGGAAATAGTTAAAAATTCAACAAAGCATACTCGCAGCCATAGGAGCATTTTCAAGCTGCAGTCAACTCAAAATGGGCAATTAGAGACATTGTTGCCAGACTTGTCAAGGTAAACATTGAGAGCAAGGAGGACACTAGCGAAAAGATGGTTATCATGAGCCAGATTCTACAACAGAAGACTGTGGAGGATGATAAAAAATGGGAACTAGTTTTGGAAATGATGAATGATATGAAAGATACAATACAAGCTCAGGAAACAAACCAAGGAAGGAGACCACAGTGTTGGCGACCTAGGAGGCAATACAAGAAGAGTTCATCACAGAGAACACCAAAATCATGAGGCAGTATTCTCACCGAATTTAGGGTCAACTGGTCACTAGGAAGGGGATGTTGCTTAGTGGCCCTATGGAGACGGTCAACCTACGGATTCATTAATCCTACATGAATAACACTTAACTATGCTTCTGATTCTCTGAATTTTATTTTAGGTGCTAAATTCTGTTGTTAATCTGATGATAATTTTATGCTTTGTCAGTATATTACATATCCATGTTGGGATGCAACCTGACAGGGAGGGTCAACTAGAAACAATCAGAAGCTTTTGAGAAGTTTAAAATTTTTAAAGCAATGGTTGAGAATGAGACAAATCTGAAAATCAAATGTTTAAGGTCAGATAATGGAGGAGAATTTACCTCAAACGAATTCAATGAGTTTTGTGAAACCCATGGGATTAAAAGACAATTTTCAGCTCCAAGAACTCCTCAGCAAAATGGCGTTGTGGAAAGAAAGAATAGGACAGTCCAAGATGCAGCCAGAACTATACTTAATGAAGCAAAACTTTCAGATGCATATTGGAGAGAAGCATTATATACAGTTGTTTATATACTCAATAGAGGATAACTCAGAGTAAATTATGACAAGACTCCTTATGAGCTATGGTATGTAAGACCTGCCTCTGTCAAATATTTCAAAGTGTTTGGTAGTAAGTGCTACATAAAGAGGAATGAGGATGATCTTGGCAAGTTTGACTCCAGAACTGATGAAGGAATATTTCTAGGATATTCATCCACCAAGAAAGCATACAAATGTTACAATAAAATACTAACAAGATCATAGAAAGTGCAGATGTAAGAATAAATGACATGAAGCCAAGAAGAACTAGAACACAAGATGATGAGATAGCAAATAACGATAAGGACGAAAAAGACTCACAAAGGAAAGAGGATTCACAAGATGAAGAAGAAATTGAATAGGAAGAAAAGGAAGATGAGGTATCTCAAGAAAATGACAAATAATATTCTCCAAGACCTAATACAAGAGCACCATCAAGAAGAATTCAAAGAGATCATCTTGAAAGTCAAGTTATTGGTGACATAAATACTAGAGTTAAAACAAGAAGAAGGTTAATATATGATCAAGAACAAGCACTACTTTCGCTAGTATAGCCTAAAACATTTGCAGAAGCTAGCAAAAGTGATGATTGGATCAAAGCTATGAATGAGGAGCTGGACCAAATAGAGAAGAACCAAACCTGGGAAATTGTACCAAGACCTTAAGACAAGAATGTGACTGGGACCAAGTGGATCTTCAAGAACAAGTTAAATGAATATGGTAAAGTAATAAGAAACAAGGCCAGACTAGTACGCAAGGGATATGCTCAAATAGAAGGTATTGACTTTGAAGAAACGTTTGCCCCTGTAGCAAGACTTGAAGCAATCAAGATGTTCTTAGCTTTTACATGTTACAAAAATTTCAAAGTATATCAAATGGATGTTAAATCTGCATTTCTGAATGGAAATCTTGAAGAAGAAATCTATATTGAATAGCCTGAAGGTTTTCTCTTGTCAGAAAACCAGGATTATGTTTGCAAACTAAAAAGGGCACTCTATGGTCTCAAACAAGCTCCAAGGGCATGGTTCTCAAGACCTGACAACTACTTGAAGCAACAGGGATACAGAAGAGGGGCCACTGACAGTAATCTCTACATAAAATTTGAAAATGGGAATATGATCATCGTTGTTATCTATGTTGATGACATCATATTTGGAAGTGATCTACAAGTCCTGAGTGTAAACTTTGCTTCAGATATGAAGAAAGAATTTGAAATTTCATTCTTGGGAGAACTAACATTCTTCTTAGGATTACAAGTCACTCAATCAGACAAAGGGATCTTCATTTCTCAAACCAAGTACATTAAAGAGATGCTAACAAAATTGAAGATGGAAGACTCCAAGCCTGTTAGTACCCCCATGATAATTGGATGTAAGTTAAGCAAAGATGATGAATCTTTGGAAGTGGATCATGCAATGTATAGATCTATGATAGGTAGTCTGCTATATGTGACAGCTACAAGACCAGATGTGATGCAAGCTGTAGGATTGGTTGCTAGATTCCAATCAACCCCCAAAGAAACACATGTTATATAATTTTTATGTTATATAATTTTTATTATATAATTTTTATTTATTTATGTTATATAATTTTTATTATATAGTTTTTATTTATTTATAGTTTATGTTATATAGTTTTTAATTAATTTATTTAGTTATATAATTTTATTTTTATTTTTTGTTATATATTATATATTATATATTTTATATATAATATATATTATATTATATATATTATATTATATATATTTTATATTTTATATATAATATATATTATATCATATATATTTTATATTTTATATATAATATATATTATATCTGTAGTTTTTTTTATTAATATTTTTTATTATATAGATTTTGTTAAATAGTTTTGTTTATTTATATATTTTGTTATAAGTTTTTTTATTACATATTTCTTATTTTGATTTTTTTTAATTTCTTTTTTTTTTAATTTTTAGTTACATTATATGTTATAAATTTATATTTATTGATTTTTTTATATATTTTTTATTTTTTCTGATCACTATTTAAATTTTTGCATACAAAAATTGATTGCGTAATGTGGTATAATCATATTTTATGACACAATGTTATGAATTATTGCATAAATTGTAGTTTTAGAGCTTATATGGATTGGAAATGCTTTTAACCTCTTTTTTGTACCCCAAATGTACAATATTTTTATTTTTTTCCTATTTGTCGAGTCTTGCCGAGTCTGTCCCGAGTCTGTCCCGAGTCTTTCCTGAGGTTTTCCCGAGTCCACAAGTCATATGCCAGCCGAGTCTTTGCCGAGTCCGAGTCGTGCAACATTGGTTTTTGTTAAGAGGCTGAAAATCTCTTTTCACCTACTGGGAATAAACCCCTTCAGTTTACTTCGCGAATACACAGCCTAAATTATTCATTAAAAAGAAACAAAAATTGTAACAAGTAAATTTATTGACGGCTAAGAATCTCTTTTCCCATTCGGTACTTCAGAAATGCACAGTCGGCTTTAATTTTTTAGTTTGTTAATTGTGAAGTATAAGATTGTGAAAGGAAAATTGTGAAAGTAAAAGTAACACTAACTATGCAGCCCATTAGGACGGATTGTGTGCATGTGTTGATAAAATAAAGCAAGAAAAAGTTACAAAACAACAAACTACAAAAAGCAAGCCTGCGAGTTTCCCCAAGGGGGATGGGGTATGGGCGTTGGGTAGCCCACCTGCTTTTTATTACTAATTTACAACATATGAGGGTGGACGCCTTTGGTCCTTATAATTCTGGGTCCAAAGGCCTACAAAGTTTTTAGGAAGAAACAGATTTGAAGTAAGGTGCTCCGGGAGGTCTTTGAAGGCCTACATCTTGAAATTTTCAGTAGCACCTCCTCCCATTCGTTAAAAGCAAGAAAACATCTACCTAAAATGCACCAAATGTGCCAAATAAAGCGTTAGAAGCATAAAATATTAAGTACTAAAAAGATGAACAATAAGTCTAAGTACTTAACCAAATTAGATCTACTCAAATTTAAGCTTTAAAACTTTAGATCAAGTAGCATACTTAAGTAAATCAGCTTTTACAATGTTCTTTTCAAAAGGAAACTAATTTAGCTAAGCATGCAAGTAACCCTAACCAAAGAGAAATTTGAATAAAAGGGAGGGAGAGAGAGAGATAGAAGGAATGCTAGAAGCTTGGGAATATTTGAGTTGTGGAGCCTGCTGGTGGAAACCGGAGAGACTATGCTATTCGAAAATGCTCGAAAATTGGAGGAGTCAAACTAGATCAACCAATCGTGCGAGCTAGATATCTGCATCAACTCATAAACTATTGCATACAAATGGTTAAAGCGAATATTGGTGCCGCCTACAATGGAAACTTAGAAAGCATGGAAATAAAACTAGAATACACATGCACGTCTAAGAGATATAAAGTAAACAAACAAAGAGAATAAACAAACTGGAAATTGTCCTACTTACTAGGAGATACTGTTATCACATCCATGTTAGTTGGAGCTACCATGCTGCATATTGTGTGGTCAGGGACCATGCTACATTTTTTTTTCCAGATCAGAGCTCAGATGCCTTCCGAGGAGGCATTCATTGTATTCAGATTGCCCGGAGCAAAGATATCAGAGGGGACAAAATGTTTTGTATTGGTCCAAAGCTACTACAGAGCAGTGATTGCAGGGTCCCCCTTCCTTGCCAAGCTTTGCATAATCCCATTGAGAGAGTTACTTAGCCATATTATGATGAGAGCACTACAGAGTATTGTTAGTTTGCCACTTATTGCCCGGATTCAGCAGAGGTTCAGCTTCAGCAACAGGTATATGGTATGGTAGGCATAGCACTTTATGGATGATTGCTCATGTTGTTGCTTTGAGACTTGTTTATTTATCATAGTACATGGACTTGACGTATGATGTTTGATGTGGTGATCTCGGTTTTCATTATGATGTTTATGGCCCTTGGTGATGTCAATCCACCTCTTTCCGTAGGCTCCTGTTTATGCACACTGGTTCCTGTTCCCATTATCGGTATAGACTTGGTCATTACTCCTCCTAGGCAGCTAACCTTGGATCCACCTGTCACTTCCTTCCACCCATCCAACTCATTCATGTTTGTTATTTCCCGACTTGGACCTTGATTTGTGGCCGTGAGGATCCCCTTCCCCATTGACCTCTGAGTATGCCATGATTCTTGTCTCTTGTGCCTCGACTCTTTAGTGTCTGAGATGCATTCTCAAACCTAGGATTTGCTTCTATCGGTTGCCCCCGATGTTGCAATGCAGTATAGGATTGTCTAGACCACCGGGTGTTCCCCATTGATCATCGAAGCATGTACGCTTGCCCCCATTACTTTGCAGTATGAGCGCCTTGTTATATCTTTTGAGATATGTATGTAGCCCAAAAAGGGCCATGAAATGCAATGAAATGAAATGTAAATGAAGCAAAAAAAAGGGCTATCTGAATGTAAAATCAAGCCAAAAAGGCTAAGTGTGAAAATCAAATGCAAAGTCCAAGAATGTGTTTTTGAACACACATGGACACAGGTCAGCCATATATATCAGGGCATTGTAGTGGTTATTTCCTCACCTAGTCCTACGGGGCAAGGAGGTGAGATGGAGTAAGGGACAGCTATGCGAATTGTCCCCTAGAGTCTCAAGTTATGGTTTACCGAACACCTAGCCATGGCGGCTCTAGAAAAGATCCTCACGGAGTCTTCTGAAGGCACAGATGTGAGTTGCAAAGTGTATGTTAGATGATCAATGGTGGTTTCCCTGCACTATACCCATTTGTGAGGCACCGCCCTTCCCTATCTATTATCATGGTATGCTTATGTCAGTGGGTCCCGCTTTCCCTGTTTATCTGAAGGGTCACATGGTCTTGGTCCTTGTCTTCCCCTATCCTTCACTTTGTTTATCCACCTCACCCAAAGTTAGCTAAGCGGTCAAGTCTATAAGTTGTGCATAACAGTTTTGAGTCTTTATTGGAGGTGGTGGGCCCACCTCACCTGGGGCCTATTTTTTTTATTGAGATATTTTTATTATGATCACCATGTCGTCGTTATATTGTTTTAGTAATGTACTAACATAAATAAGGAAGCCTTGACGCTTCATGTTGCATACAGGTTTTCAGCCTTTGCCATTTTGACCAGATATGACTTGGTCAAACCAGGTTGACTAGGCCAAAAGTGCCCCGAAAAAAAAGTTGTGATCAAGATTTCGATTTTGGTCATTTATCATGTCTTGGGGTCCCATATGCGCCTCTAAGTGTCAGATTTAGAAAAAGTTGAAGCGTTGATGAGATTTTTAATTATTATTGGTCACCAGGGACCTGTTTTAATAAAAAATCTTGGATTAGGGGCAAAAAGTGCCCAATTGATGGGTCGGGGTCGTTCGAGTGACCATGACTACTATATTTGGGGTCTATGATCGCATTGCAGCAGATGGTTCGTCAATCCTGGCAATATAAGTGGGTCAAAAGCGCAAAATACATCTTCAGAAATAAAACCAGCAATTAATTAAATATGGAAAATCAAATTTGCCTAAGGTAACTATTGAAATGGTAACTGCAACAATTGGTAAAGGTAAGGGGGTCCCCTAGGATCATTTTTGCTATGTTTGGACATTTATAATATGATGTGGGGCCCTCATTTAGCCCAGCTTCACTCATGGGACGAATTGGCCCATACTTGGGCATTTTTCACTATGTAAAACTTCATATTTTGCAAATTTAATGTATTGAGACTTTGGCCAAGTGATCTAGGGGGCTAAAACAGCCCATAGACACCCCCTAGACCTTTATTTGTGCATTGTATGGCCTCTCACAAGCCATAAAAGAATTAAATGAACGTGTGAATAGGTCTGAAAGGAGACAAGAGGAAATAAATGAATGGGATGCACAATCTCAGTATGGGGATAAATATGAATATGATTATGGGTATGAACCTAAATATCAAGATTTTTGCGACACCTGCAATGCTCCTCGTCACTCTAATGGAATCTTTGTCCTATCCACCCCTAATAGATTGGTAAGTCAACCTAAATCTAGATGTCAATCCCAACCAAGGATTTATAGCCAAGATGGTCGGTCAAATCATCATGTTAACCAAATTAGACATCCAACTCGAGCCCCAAGTAGAATGGACAGAATATCTGTAGTGCAAGCGAAACCTTCTCCATTTGACTTCTCGGAGATATATGGGGCACCTCATCCTATGCCGAATGAATATACTGAAAGGTTGCCTCGGTTTTATGGAAACAATTATATATCTATTGAAAAACATTTGCAAATGCTTTGGGATCATATGGAAGTTAGAGGGGTTGATGATGAGGATGTTTACATGCGAGCCCTAGGTGAATCCTTAGGCGGGGGAGCTGGGTTATGGTTTGATAATTTAGCACCGGGATCCATCATTGGGTATGAAACGTTCACGAGGTTGCTAATGGATAAATGGGGTGAGAACATTGATGAGTCTTTGGAATGTCAATCTAGCACTGATTGTGTCATGGATGATGATTATATTGATGATCTGCTTTCTCGATTGGATCATTCCTCTCCTGAGATGTTCCAAATTATGAGTGTGCCTACAATCCATAGGAATGTTACAGAGTATCTTGAGAATAATGGTTCAAAATCTCGTGTGCAAATTAAAAGAGACATCAATCGAATCATACGAGATACTTTGTTATCATTGCCTGAGGCAGTTGCAAGCCGAATTCTGGATCTAATTCACCTTTCCATTTGTGACTCCAGTAAAGCATCACCAAAAGAGTAACTTCACAATCATCACGTCATTGACAATTGTCCTAATCAATGTTCAAACAATCCAAATTTTGACTCAGATCTTACTCATCTCTCTGAAGAGGAGGAGAAAGGTGAGGGTAGTCAGATTGCATTTGAGAAACAATCAAGTGATCATGTAAGTGAAAATCAACTTTGTGAAGATGAATGGGGTGAAAGCATTGATGAGTCCATGGTGGAACAATCAAATGAGGATTATGTGGTGGAGGATCAATGTCATGAATACAATCAGGATAGCAATGATGAAATGAGCAATGATTGTCCTTATCAATTTGATTTCTCCTCTCCCGAACCAATGGTGAATGTGCCTTTGATTCAGCTTATGAATGAGCCTTCAGTCTATAAGAATGTAGTGAGTATTTGAAGAACATATGTAATGAATCTCTTGATAAAGTTATGTATGATAGTGAGCAAATCTCAACCCCTCAAGATTTCGACCTTGATATTGACTTAGAAGGGGAACTTACTAAAATCATACGAAGCACTTTGTCATCATTACCTGGAGAAGGCACAAATAAAGAAGGGGATCCCATTGATCAACATAGACAAAATTCTGTGGCTGAGCTTTCAATTAGTGAATCCACTAAAGGTCCTCTTGAGGGGCAACCCCATAGTCAATGCTTCGTTGGTAATTGTTCAAGTCAATGCTCAAGTGATCCTGACCTTGTTTCATTTTCCAATCATAACCTCGAAGAAGAAGAAGAAGAAAAGATTGAAAATAATCAGACTTATGTTGAGGGTGGATCAAACAATCATCATATGGTTGAAAGTCAAATGTGTGAAGATGATGGGGGTTTTAAAAATGATTATATCAGTATACCTCCCTGTCATGATGATGATGATCCAGTTATGTATCAACTCGACCTTGAGTGTTCTTTGTTGCAACCTGCAAGATGGAATCAATGTCATAAAGAACCTTCAAAAGGTGCCATGCTTAATGTCAACACAATTCCTTGCTCTCTCCTTGGTCACAATGAATTGATTGGAAATATGAATCAAAATGAGTCTTGTCTTCGGAAGGCTGGTGTTGACCTTGATACTTTCTTTGACAAATGTCCCTTATCTCATGCAGAATTGGGGAGGACAATTTTAGGAAATGCCAAACAAGCCTCAACGTTTCAATCCTCCCTCCCATCCCAACTCATGAAGTCAATGCCTCTTTCAGACCTCATTTTGTTGTGCAAAGGGTTCGATAAGGAGTTTGTAGAATGCCAAGCGGTTGATGGTAAAACCTTTTATTTTCTTTTTCAGTCATCCTAGGTTAACCCTATTTTCCAAACTGATTGTCCTATTAACTGGTTGACTGAGAATCTTTTCAAAGATCAATTTCATCTTTTCGCAATTTTTGAGCAACAAGTGGGAGTAATTTTGATCTTAGGTTTAGTAAACTCCAATTTGTCCCCACTTGGTTCTTTCATCAATCCAAGGATGAACACCATTGAGAATGCCAGCTTGATAGACAAGAAGAACAACATGTCTCAAGGAGGGTTGAGTCGAATGTTATATCATTTTCTTCCATCAAATTTAAAGGATAACTCACACCAGTTACATGATCCTTTTGGCTAATCGATGGATGTGTCTTGCGAAACTCAGTCTCAACCTCGACGCGTTTTCATTTTGCACCTCTCTAACCGTTTTCCAATTTGTGAACAAGTCAAGAAGATTGTGATCTTAAACTCATTAATTTTTAGTCCGGTCTTGACTTGTTTTGCTAAAAGATACCAAGGAAGAACTATTGATCTTTTGGATGAGTGGTTGCACTGGATCTATGATTTTACTTAGTACTTCTCTGAATTGGTTAGAGTAGGGTAGGTAGATTGAATAAGCTCCCGTGAGCAGTAGCCTATTGTCCTTTTGTCTTGACTCTTGTCTTTCTTACCTTTGGCGCGCTTTTTCTTTTTCCTTGGTTGTCTAGCCTAGCTTTCTTTCTCTTTACCTTTCACCTTTTACACATTCTTTTAGCGGCACATAATAAAACCTAAAATGTTGTAGAGTGCATTTCATTATTGATACCTTTCCATTTCAGCATTTGTCATTTTGTTTATATTTCTGCTGGATTTTATATATATATTGTATGTCCTGACGAGCGGTCTGCAGAGATTGGTATAGTGTCTGCATTTTACAGGGATAGGTACATGTATGATGATGATGCAAATAGCATGTATGTGCATGCGCTTTGATGATGATGAGAGGGGTGCTACGGACCAGAGATTCTGTGGTTCTCAAGCACTCTCTCCCTTAGAGCACTTGTCCCAGTTGGAGCCAGATGTTATCACATCCATGTTAGTTGGAGCTACCATGTTGCATATTGTGTGGTCAAGGACCATAATACATTTTTTTTTCCAGATCAGAGATTAGATTCCTTCGTAGGGGGCATTCATTGTATTCAGATTGCCCCGAGCAGAGATATCAGAGGGGACAGATTGTTTTGTATTGGTCCAAAGCTACTACAGAGAAGTGATTACAGGGTCCCCCTTCCTTGCCGAGCTTTGCATAATCCCATTGAGAGAGTTACTTAGCCATATTATGATGAGAGCACTACAGAGTATTGTTGGTTTGCCACTTATTGCCCGGATTTAGCAGAGGTTCAGCTTCAGCAGCAGGTATATGGTATGGCAGGTATAGCACTTTATGGATTATTGCTCATGTTGTTGCTCTGAGACTTGTTTATTTATCATAGTACATGGACTTGACATATGATGTTTGATGTGGTGATCTTGGTTTTCATTATGATGTTTATGGCCCTTGGTGATGTCAGTCCACCTCTTTCAGTAGGCTCTTGTTTATGCACACTGGTTCCTGTCCCCATTATCGGTATATACTTGGTCATTACTCCTCCCAGGCAGCTAAACTTGGAACCAGCTGTCACTTCCTTCCACCCATCCGACTCATTCATGTTTGGTCTTTCCCGACTTGGACCTTGATTTGTGGCCGTGAGGTTCCCCTTCCCCATTGACCTCTAAGTATGCCATGATTCCCTGTCTCTTGTGCCTCGGCTCTTTAGTGTGTGAGATGCATTCTCAAACCTGGATTTGCTCCCGTCGATTGCCCCTGATGTTGCAATGCAATATAGGATTGTGTAGACTCACCGGGTGTTCCCCTTTGATCATCGAAGCATGTACACTTGCCCCCATTACTTTGCAGTATGAGCGCCTTGTTATATCTTTTGAGATACGTATGTAGCCCAAAAAGGGCCATGAAATGTAATGAAAGGAAATGTAAATGAAGCCAAAAAAAAGGGCTATCTGGATGTAAAATCAAGCCAGAAAGGCTAAGTGTGAAAGTCAAATGTAAAGTCCAAGAATGTGTTTTTGAACACACACAGACACAGGTCAGCCATATATATCACAGCATTGTAGTGGTTATTTCCTCACCTAGTCCTGCGGGGCAAGGAGGTGAGATGGAGTAAGGGACAGCTATGCGAATTGTCCCCTAGAGTCTCAAGTTATGGTTTGTCGGACACCCAGTCATGGCGGCTCTCGAAAAGATCCTCACGGAGTCTTCTGAAGGCACAGATGTGAGTTGCAAAGTGTGTGTTAGATGATCAGTGGTGGTTTCCATGCACTATACCCATTTGTGAGGCACCGCCCTTCCATGTGTATTATCATGGTATGCTTATGTCAGTGAGTCCCGCTTTCCCTGTTTATCCAAAGGGTCACATGGTCTTGGTCCTTGTCTTCCCCTATCCTTCACTTTGTTTATTCACCTCACCCAAAGTTAGCTAAGCGGTCAAGTCTATAAGTTGTGCATACCAGTTTTGAGTCTCTGTAGGAGGTGGTGGGCCCACCTCACCTGGGGCCTGTATTTTTTATTGAGATATTTTTATTATGATCACCATGTCGTCATTATATTATTTTAGTAATGTACTAACATAAATAAGGAAGCCTTGATGCTTCATGTTGCATACAGGTTTTCAGTCATTGCCATTTTGACCAGATATGACTTGGTCAAACCAGGTTGACTAGACCAAAAGTGGCCCCGAAAAAAAAGTTGCGATCAAGATTTCGATTTTGGTCATGTATCATGTCTTGGGGTCCCATATGTGCCTCTAAGTGTCAGATTCATAAAATGTTGAAGCGTTGATGAGATTTTTAATTATTATTGGTCACAATGGACCTGTTTTAATTAAAAATCTTTGATTTTGGGCAAACAGTGCCCAATTGATGGATCGGGGTCGTTCGAGTGACCATATCTACTACATTAGGGGTCTACGATCGCATTGCAGCAGACGGTTCGTCTATCCTAGCTATATAAGTGGGTCAAAAGCGCAAAATACATCTTCAGAAATAAAACCAGCAATTAATTAAATATGTAAAATCAAGTTTGGCTAAGGTAACTATTGAAATGGTAAGTGCAATGGTTGGTAAAGGTAAGGGGGTCCCCTAAGGTCATTTTTGCTATGTTTGGACATTTATATTATGATGTGGGGCCCTCATTTAGCCCAGCTTCTCTCATGGGACGAATTGGCCCATACTTGGGCATTTTTCACTATGTAAAGCTTCATATTTTGCAAATGTAATGTATTGAGACTTTGACCAAGTGATCTAGGGGGCTAAAACAGCCCATAGACATCCCCTAGACCTCTATTTGTGCATTGTATGGGCCCCATCCTCCACTTGGGCGCATGAGGGTAAATTCGCCCCCCCCTCTAGAGTTGATCTCCACCATTCGATTTGGGCATTTGAGAGTGCATCTCAACCATCGATTTTGGAGGGAGTTAGGTTTGAGTGTGAGCATTCTCTATAAGAGAAGAAACTCACCCATTTTGTAGCTCTCTTGGCACATTGTATACTTGATCTTGATTGATATAGAGCCATTTTTCACCCGAGTTCTTGAGAGTTTATGCATGGATGTGATTGTCTTGATTGATATCTAGTTTCCTTAGCATTGTTGAGTGGTTACAGTGGTGTTTCTACTCTTTCCTTGGCCAAAACGAATTGCAGGTGAAGAAGACAGCTAGAGAAGGGCACAATTCTTGGAGTGGGAGCTCCACACTTGCTCTTTCTCTCCAAAGTATCAACAAAGGGAGTTGTCTTTGTTTAATGCTCTTCAATTCCTTCATTTTAAGTCATTTACTTGCTGGTTTACTTAATTATTTGCTGCTGATATTGATTTCATCTTGTTTGTGGCAGGTGGCTAAGGCGCAGCTAGCAATTTGGAAGCTCAAACACTTAAGGGGACACACTGCTGCTCAACACTTGAATTTGGGGGTTAGTCTTCAAGCATTTTCATCCATCCATCTATTCTGAGGTATGTTCTTCCTGTTGGTCTCATAGATTTCATTTTCACTGTATGTGTTAAGCTGGAAATTCACATAAAAAACCCTAAAAACTCATAATAAAATTTCACCGTTAAAACGCTATTTTTATTTCAAACCCACATTGGAATTTGTCTTAAACGCTTATATCCAAAATCTTATTCCATTTCGACTCCATTTACCCTTAGAACTAGCACTGGTCCATTTGGCAATTTTGCCCTCCTTGGGCGTTTTTCTCTTGCTGTCTAGCTGAGTCATTTTGGGGTTGTGGGTATTTTTGTTTTCACTTTGCATTGGCTGAGTAACATCTATTATCAAATAAAAATCACTAGACGCGCCCCAAAAATCAGTATTTTAATTTTGTTATGTATGCCCTACTTGACTGAGTTGAAATCCCCCATAGGCAGAAAACTAATTGGCACTTCTAGTACATTTTATATCTTTGATTTCATTTCCAGCCACCAAACATCTCAAATCAACCACTTTTATCTTCAAAATCAGATCAGAAATTGCTTTAGTTAGCTCCCTAATCTATCACCAAATTTCTGCTTGTTGGTTGGATAAGAGCCTTAGATGTTTTAGACACCTCCCCTCTTTGCTTTCATTGTTTATTTTGGGTTTGGGAGTGTCTGTGTTGAACCTCAACCATTGTTGGTTGAGTAGGGTATCCCCCTGGATTAGGCTACATGCCCTATCTTAAGCGACAAACGCCTCGTCCGATGTGACGACCATTCTTTGAACGGTGGACTTGGTGTTTGCAGGTTTCACCTACCTGGCGGCTTGCCCTCTACCATCCTGGACAGGATATCCTTAGTAGCAGCTAGAGCTAGTGTGATAATAGACACCTCCCCTTCAAAGGCCAACATTCAACCAACATGATATAAGAAACTAAACAAATACAAATTACCTCATAAAAATGCACAATATTCATCCACACAATGATACCTGACACCAGAGATTTGCCTCCAAAGCCTTCTTATTCCATAAAATATTACAATAGAAAAGTCACATACTTCAATAGCCTTTCGGTCCTCTTTGACCATGCTCAACAATGGAGCCAGAGCCATGATTTTATAGTGTTTGAGAGAGGTAGGGCAAATTGGCAAACTAGAGATGGAAGAGGGCGCATTCGTTGATAAGAGGAAAGAACAAATACTTGAGCCAAGCCTTAACCATTCATTGATGAGATGAGGTGGCTGCCACCTCACAAGAGGGGCACCCCTCCATCTTTGTTATCTCCTCCAACCAATCCCAACAAGCCAAACAAGAGAAGTTGCCCACATAAGGAGGAGGGCGCATCCTCTACTAGAGATAAACTCGCCCAAGCTTGATCTGATTGCCAATCACCCCGGAATTGATTGATTCTTCCTCCGATATTGATTGCTAACTTAATTGGGCCTTCAGTGGAACCAAATTCCACAAAATTAGGAATTTAATTTTCTCTCAAATCTTTATTTGTTGAATTATTTAATTCTCTTTTAATATTTTCGAGAGAATTTTTATTTAACTGAAAAATAATCACTTGAAACTTAGGAAAAGTGGGTTTAAGGGTTTAACGGGTGCTTCGGGTTAGAAAAGGAGCACCCCGTGGCAAAATTCACCTCCTAACCACACTTTTATCATATTTTTGGGTTTTTTAATTAAAACATTAAAAAAGACCTATTTTACGAAAAAAAAAATATTTTCTCGGAACTGACTAAAAATCCTAGGGGACCTAGTGCATGTTCATAATGACTCAATTTGATGTCTAGCATGCTCATAAACATTGTCACGTGAACTTTAATAACCTACTAAGGCCTAACCACCAAGATGACCATTCCAGCTTTGGAGGAGCGGGTGAAAAACTCGTCGATTATACATCGTTTATTCAACATTGCATTATTGACAAGGGAAAAAACACCATGGAATGATCGGATTGATGTCTAAGTCCCATGAATCCAAGCTCTTTACAAAGGACCGTCAAGCTAGCACAGTTTTACAATATCCCCAAGGGGTATGAACATGCAATGATGTAAAAGGGGCCAAAACTTGGCCTGATGGACCTCGGAACACTGATGATGAACAATTGGATTGTTCAAGTCTTCGACGGCTCACTCGGAATCCAGTAAGTGCAATTTTAGTGGATAACACATACCAACATATTAAAATGAAAAAAATGTTGTAATTATAAGAAGATAATTTTATATAGTCATGTCTAATACACATAATTACGAGGCTTGAACATACAATATACACCTCCATATCCTTGTATCGAGATTCATCCTATCAGTTTATCAATAAATAATGTTTCAAATATTACTCATATCTACCATGTAAAGGATGTCAATTGGATCTAGCCCGAGCAGCTGAAAGGAAGAGTGCCATCTTCCCCACCCAAGTTCAATTCCCACAAATGACATATTGAGCTCTAATGAATATATTGTTGTAACAACTTTGAGCCTTGTTCTTGAACCAGTCTTGTACCTTGAAGAATCTAGAGTTTACACTAGGTAGCATCCTCAAAATGAGGGGAAGCGTTGAGGGGTTTTCTTCGGATGTTGTAACTTGGATAAAAAAACAGAAAACATATTTAATTTCAACACAAAGAAATCTATTATGTAATGGATGTTTAAATACTAGGTGGCATCAACTTGATTTGGTTCTAAGTTTTTGGTTAAGGAAGTTATTACAAGTTAAAGCCAAGAGGTAGATCAATAGGAATGGCACGCAGAAGCATAATTTGTGTTAGGAAAGGAAGAGATGCTAATATATGCATATATGTATCCATAGACTTGGAATTTTACAGCTATTTAGTCATCATGAGCCATTTTAACCATAAGATATAGTGACATTTTTTGTGAAATGGCTCTTTAGATGGGCATGAAGATTTTTAAATGCAACATTGATGGATGAAAGTATTTTTGAAACATCATCATCAAGAGATTTATACAAAATGCCCAGTGATAAAGAGAAACATGAGGGTACCAGTCACTAAAGAGAAGGGAATCAAGAGAGCTTTAAAGTTTATACATCATTACCTTTGCCATTATTGAACAAGGAAAAGAATGCATAAATTGCTTGGAAACATGCCCACTCTAGAGTGTAAAATTTTCGAGAATCTGACTTTCATTGTGTTACCACCTAGGTTGTACTCAGTTGGACTTACAAGTGAGCCACCAAAGTATGTACAAATTCCTTGTGCATAATCAGAGTTCAAAAGTTCAATCAGGCCTTCCATGGCCCTTTTCTTTTTTCTACATGTTCATACCCCTTGGGGATGTTGTAATAAAATGTCGCTAGCATGACAAAATAATGTAACAAACTTGACTTCCTAGGACTTAGACATCAATCCGGCTACCCCAGAGTGTTTTTTTCTTGTTAATTATAGATTGCTTTTCAATGACTTATAATTTTCGAGTTTTTCACTCAAACCTCCAAAGTTGGGGTGGTCGTCTTGGTCGTTAGGCCTTAGGAGGTTATTAAAGTCTATGTGTCAATGTATATTACCATGCTAGGCATTATTTTAGAGTCATATGAACATGTACTAAGTCCCCCTGGGTTTATTTTTGTTTTCCACAAATAAAAAAATTTCTCGTAAAACAGGCATTTTTTTTTTTTAATGTAAAAATAAAAAAAGTCATAAAAAAGTGGTTAGGAGGTGGAATCAGCCATGGGGGTGCTCGTTTTCAAACTCAGAGCACCCACTTTACCCCTTAACCCACTTTGAGGGAAAAACTCATGATTATTCATTACTCAAGGTGATTTTCTCTCAAAAAAGCCAAAAAAGACATAATAATTGGGAAAAATCAGCATCCCATAACTTTTGGAAGCTTCCCTGGCACATGCTTTAATTAAAAGAAGCACATGCTTTAATTAAAAGAAGTGTTGGCTTTTTTTTAGGGAGGAAATGGCAAGTCAAAAAGGGAAATAATCCCATCTTCTTAGGCATGATTTGGGGTGGATATAATTCCCATGAAAGGGGGGCACACTTCTCCATGAAAAGAGGGCGCAGCCTTTGTTAAGGAGGCAGATTTAGAAGGGGGGCACACTTCTCCATGAAAAGAGGGCACAGCCTTTGTTAAGTGGCTGCATCTCCTAAGTTAGTGGGGGCAACCTTCATGTCCAATCGCCTCAATCAAGCCTTTCATCACTCCCTAACTTGCTCTTGCTCCTCTATAAAGCAAATCACCCTCTCTTGCTATAAAGCCAAGCACTCTCTCCCATTTGAAAAGAGTTCGAGTATTGGAGCAAAGGCTGGCCATTGTAATAGATGTTTGAATTTTTGTTATTGAGAAATAAAGAGACTTTGGAGGTTATACGTGTGTGATGCTATCATTGTGTGGATGAATTATCTCGGTGCATGAGGTAACCTGTGTTTAGCCACTTGTTCATTTTGCTTATGAAGATCTAGCCTACTAAAAGGATTGTTAACAATTTGTAGGAAGGAGTATTAAGCTTGTTTGGTTAACTAATCTTTTATTTGCATATGCTTTGAGATCCAAGAATTATATGCTTCATTAGTTTATGCTCATATGCTCTTGATTTCACACTTATGTATTTCTAGATTTAATGGTTTTTGTGCAAGTGTGTTTCTAGCTACAGGTTCCCTAGCTTGAAGAGGTAAAGAGATTGCTTGCTTCTTCTTCTTCATTCAAGAATTTTTTGGAAGATTTAGTCCCTCAGTCTCCCACAATCAAACTTCGGAGTCTCATTGGCTCAAAGATCCACGCTACTACTCATCTCTTTCTCCCTACACATCTTTCTCTTCTCCTTGTTACATTCAAATGCAATTTTTGTTAGATCTGTCCTTTCAAGTTTGAATCACAAGCAGATCCGATTTCTTTTGCATTGAAGTAGATTCTAGTCAAGTTAAAAAATTATTAATTATAAACTAGATCTAAAATAAAGGTTCTTTCATTTCTAGTTATTTTCTTGTTAAATCTAAAGGCTGAAATGAGAGTGTCTTTCTTTGATCTCAGAAGTTAGATTCGGCAGATCTAGTGCCATTCATTTGCTGCCCCAAAAGGGCAAGCAAAGATCCCAGACGACTTGCTTTTTTAGCTTGTTTCCTTTGGTTAAATTTTGCAAGTTTTAACATAGTTTGACTTAGACTTTTTTCAGACTTTTGTAATATTGTCTAAAGATACTTCTAAAGAGTCTTTGGACATCTTTTGCAATTGTTTACTTGCTGATTTTTTTTGTTTTCTCGACAGGTAAGCAGAAGTGCTGGCGAAATTCGGCGGATTTGGATCATCCAAAACCCCAAGATCACCTCACCTTCTGCCTAATTAAAAGACAAAATCCAAAAAACTTGTAAGCCTTTTTGGATCCTCATTATAACAGATGAAAGGCATTCTTGAAAAGAGGAAGAAGATTGTAATAAACTCATAATAAAAAGAGTAAGCGGGCTACCCAGCACCTACATCCCATCCCCCTAGGGGAGGGGATTCGAGTGGTCTCTTGTCATGGCATGCTTTTTCTACTTCTTGATTTGGTTTTGCTTTTCTTGGTTAATGATAAATTAAATCACTCATCTCACACACACATCACTCAGATTCTTTTCTCGCACTTTATCTTTGTTTGCAAATAAAAGGAACCCCACGCTTTCCCGAATTATTGTACCAGTCGAAAGGGCTTTCCCGAGTAAGTGGTGCGTGGAAAAGAGATTCATGGTTTAGTTTAGTTAAGTAACTCACTTAAAATTAATAAAAAGAACAAAGACTCCACTCCCCGTATGCTCTAGACCTCTACAGCTTGTCCGACCAGTTGGTCATACCAAAAAGGGATTGGAGTGACTAGCTTAATAGGAAAATCCACATAAGCTAACCTTCAAGAATTCGGGAGGTCGCAAAGAGTGACTACCATAGAGTCAAGGGGATACTCATTAATGAGGTTCATCCACTCCTCGTTGGACACTTGGTAAAGCTGCTTATGCACTCAGTTCGAGAAGGTAAGTTTTAGTGGGCCAAACCAAGAAAAAACCCACTAATCACCATCACCCTTAATAATAAAATTTACCAAGAACATTTGCACAACATTGTCTTTTTGTTCAAGCATTTCATTTCAGCACTGGTCTTGTTATTGGATATTTCATGATGTTGAATATTTATGTTTTAATGATGATGTTGGATAATGAATGCTATGAAGTTTAATATTGCAATGTGCTTGTGTTCAAAATTCTAACTCCTAGATCTTTTTAGCTTTTCTTTATTAGAGTAAAGGCCTTAGATTCTCTTCTTTTATAGGGACCACTCCCCTTGGCTTCACTAGGAGTAAGCCTAGATGGAGGAGTCGAGTTTCAGGTGACAGCACTTGACTCTGGCTTGTCCCCAAGGACACACCCAGTGACTTGAAGATTTCTGCCACGTGACCCAAAGTGTGTATTAGGTGGCAACACATTGCAACTTCAGAAATTTCACCTGACCTTGAGGTTTCCCAGATCCATTTCCTGTGAACATTCAGCCTTAGAGCTGAATCTGAAACATGAATGTACTGCAGCAATATTTCACTTCTCTTCAACCCAATTTTACAAGGCAGCCCAAGAAAATAAATATAATCCAAGTGTACTTCAATACCACAAAGTTACAGCCCTTATGGCACACCTTCCAACCATATCACAGAAATGAACTGTCTTGACTCTTATTACAGCAGATTATAACAGTAGTAAATCTGTCATTTATCTTCTAGTTATGTGTTAAATCACATAACCAATTCAACTGTATGTTATGTCAAATCAGCATGCACAACTAGTGTTGGAATCAACCCAATCAAGAAGATAGCATAAGCTGAAATTCAATTATGCAAGTACACAAAATTTGGACTGATATATATAGAGAGAGAGAAGATGAAGTACAAGTGCATACCACAGCATGTCACAAAGCTAGTACAAGTAAAGCTCTCCAAACCCTAGCTAGGGAAACCATAAGAAAACCGTAGTCACAAACTCCTCCTAGCTAAGGAATCACACCTAACCAAAGCTGGTCACTCCACCAAAGACCCTCAACATGCTAGCATACACAACGGCAAGCCCTTGGCACCTATACTTGCATCCCACAAGGGTACAAGATCAGCTCCCTCTCTCTTCTCCATAACAAGCACACCAATAGCACTAGGGTTTCCAAATGCTACAAAGCCCTAGTCGTCTTCTCTCACAAGAGCTACAAGATCAAATGTGTGTTTTGCTCCTCTAGGGTTTATACTATATCCCAAACCCTTGTATTCTTTGTCTCCTTAGGGAAAAACCCTAAACCTAGTCTTCCCTTGAAATTGCTCCAAGAACCCTAGCACTCAAGACAAAGAGCAATACAAATAAAGAAGATTACAACTAGACTAGTTCACCCTAGTACTCACATTTCTAACTCATGTGTGGAGTACATGAGTGAACAAGAATAAATGTTATGGAAAGATTCACTTATCCCTTTATTATATGAAAGGTGAGGGAGGCCAACATTGCAAGTGGACCTAGTTCGTTACAAGAAACCTAACTCTACACAAGATAGGCCCACGTGTGAAGCGCTGCTACTATAAGTGAAACATGTCAAGCTCCAAGGCATGTACGTCCAACAAGCAAAGCTCCAAGGCTGAATGCTCCTTAAGAAGGGTCCAACACTCCACCTCCACCTCCAAAGCTCCAACACTACCTCCTAAGCAATGTGTACCTCCAAATCCCCCACACCCACATGATCACTACTTAACCCAAGCACCCTAAAGTCAAGTAAAAGCCCCCATACAAGCAAACAAGTGTCCCCATGGCATCTTGGACTCAATTCCCTCCTCCAAGACACCCAATGCTCCTCCTCCAAGGTGAATCGTCCTCCAAGAAAGAAACTAACTATCCATGTGTGTATCATAAAGAATGTCGTCATGCCCACTAGGTGTCCAATACTCCAAGGAAGTGTGCCACATAAGCATTGAGACAAGGTCTACCAATCCATCAATAAGCTATGATGTTATCTCCAATGTGTATGTCCATCATGGTACAACCAAAGGTAATCAACACACCATACACCCCACATCACATGAAGCACCCCCAAGCATGGTGTAAGCACTTTCAAAATAACCTCGAAAGCTAACATGGAGCAATATAACTATTTGGAACAATGTCCCTCGTTCACTGTTGATTTTTTATATAAAAATAGGAGTTATTCAGTATTTACATGAGTTTATGTGTATGTTCAATGTTGTACAATCTAAATTTATGGATTTGACATGAAATGGAAAATCCCTGGTATTTTTGTAAAACTTTGATATTTTATATATTTTTTAATATGCCAAGTTATTGCTGAGTTTTATGTTGAGACATCGAGTTGACCCTCGTAGGTGGATCTGTTTATCGGCATGTACAAGCCATGTGACTTTGATTGGCTATAGTTTAAATTTTAAAGGTTATTTCCTACTAGAGACAAAATGTCTGAAGAGAAAGGTCATCAAGCAACCGTTATATTGTTTGTATGTTGATTATTCATGTTCATTGGTACAATATAAGCTTTGCTGCTATTGTATATTCATCCTCGAATTTGATTATTTATTAGGCCACAAAACTAATGCATATGGTTCATTGTTGTTCAATTCATATAAATAGTTTGAAGTTTGTGACAATCTGTGTGCACTCGTTACAATGTATCATTGTAAGCGTAACATCTAGAGGCCTCTAGGAATGGGCTCCTAACAAGAATATAGGTAATGCACACTGTTTCCACTTTCCCTGTAATTATAGATAAACCTTTTAGCACTTGTGGCCCTTGCCTTGTTTTGCAAGGTGAAAAGTTTGTCTACCTTGGCAAATGAATGCTTTTGTAGCAATTACATGCAAGAAGCATGTAAAGTATAGTTCAACCGTTATGGAATAGCTTACCACTCCCTAGCTTGAGAATCAAGATGACTCTTGGGACTCACTAGACATTGGAAACCTTCATATTGAACAGATTCCTCTTTTTATTTTCATCCATGTTGATCATTTGAGGATTGATCTCTCCTATCACTTCTAACAATAGGTAGCCCTTTGAACTCTTGACATCAAACAAAATATTTACTCTGTTTGGTTTGTCCACAGTGACATAGTACAAGTAGCTCAAGTCAAATTTAGGCTTATTCAATCCTTGGTTGTCCTTAACAACTTCGTAGGAAATGTGCTATGTCAAGTTTGTTGGTGTTGGAACAAGTTTTCCCCACTGTTCATTATAAGCTCTGACAACCAAGATAATCACCCCTGGCCTATCCAGGTTTGCCTTTTGCAGAACACACTATTTCAGCCCAAAGGTGTAGCTCCTAAAAGTTTAAAACCCCGTCTAGAATGGCAGATTAGATGATTGAAGGAAACACGTGTACAAAGGATAGAATTTTGTCACTTCTGTTTTCAGCATAGTATGGCAAATAAGATTAATTATGGTAAAAAAAGTAAGTACATGATTCAGAAAAGCGCAAGCCTCTAGGGGATGAATTCCTAAAAGAGGATAAGAAGGTGATCATGATTTGTTTCTCTTCTTGGTTGTCACTTTTTCTGTATGAATTTTGTCACTTCTGTTTTCAGCATACAGCAACCTATGGCATACAAGATTAATTATGATTTTAAAAAAGTGAAGTACATGATTCAGAAAATTGGTCTTTATGGGACGAATTCCAAAAAGAGGATCAGAAGGTGATCATGATTTGCTTCTCTTGTTGGTTGTCACTTTTTCTATATGTTGTATCACTGTTTTCTGTTGAAGTAAACAACAGTATGACTCATTCCCGTATGCTGCATGGTTTAAGCAGTATATGGGTGCCATCAATGGAATGTCAGCATTTAACTGTAACATTGTCCTTATTGCATGGATTGCAGAAAGATAAATGATTGACAGCGCTCATTAGTCATTTTAGGCTATGACTTTACAATTAGGGAGTAACAGCCAACACATTTTAACATGTGGCCAGCAAAGAACAAAAACTATGAAACAATGAAAACCCAATAAGGCCAAGCTATCATGGATAAATCTAGAACAGGAAGAAACTCAATTTTAAATGTAAGTTGTTATGCTGTCTAAAGGAAACAAGACTCATTAAATGGTAGGAATTCTCAAAACATTTGCTTTATTATGCTTCTCGCAGATAAGGTTTAGTCAGAAATAAGATCATATTTCTTAGCTTCTAACTCTTTTTCTTGAATTGTCAATTAATTGGGTCTAGCCCAAGTGGTTGCGGGATGGAGTGTTATCCTCCCCGCTTAAGTTCTATACCCAACAGTGACACGTTGAGCTCAAAATGAGTATATTACTATATTGCTGTAATGGCTTTGAGGCCCATTGTTGACCTAGCCTTGTGCCCTGAAGAATCTTGGGTTTACTAATGCTTTGGATACCATCCTCGAAATGAGGAGAAGTGCCCAAGGGTTTGCCCCAGGGTAATTACTTGGAAAACAAATATTCTTGAATCAATGCTCCATATGAATCGTGTCAAAATCAGCCAACTTATAAATATAAACCAAGGCTCTATGCACTCCGTAGTTTGAACCTGGATCATTAAAATTTCAACTACTAGACCACAGGCCAATGGAATTAACTTCTACTTTGTTATAGATCATATCAGAAATTCAATATGTACTTAAACTTTTGATTTTGTATGTGCAGATTTTTTAATAGACAGTTTAAACTTTACAGATATCACATCAGAAGTCTGTTTTCAAGCAAATAACCACTGGAATGAACTCTTATGACACATGAGGGACTCGCTCAGCACAAAATGACCTAAAAGAATACATTTTTGCAATAAATTCCATGTACTGCAGTAAAATAGCCTTCTATGAGTACAAACTTTGAGGAAGATAGCTCAGCCCAAACAGGAAGATATGACAGGCTAAATTTAAACAAATTATTTGAAAGAAGTTGAACCTCAGAAACTGGATTCGTATGAAACCCTCGCCGTGTCCCGAATCAGTCGAATCGGACACGATTCGATATGAATTCGTGTCCGATTCGACCTTACATTGAATCCTAAATCGGGACATGCCTTAAAACGAATGGGACACGACTTTACAACGTGTCCCGACTGTCGGACACGTACCCAAAAAACAGGACACGTTTTTGGCGGAAAAAGGCGACCGGGTTCACTTAAAAACAAAATTTTGCCTTTCTTTTTGTCATTTGCAAGGAAGCATTTGGTTGAGAGTGAGTTGTATGTGCAGGTGAAGGAGATTTGAAGGAGATTTGAAGGCTATCCATTGTTTCCAAGCGATTCCAAGTGCATTCCGGTGGATTTGTAGAGAGGATTGCAAGCTCAACCATCACAAAAGAAAAGGAATGTCTCAATCAGCTAGGGCAGGAGGTAGGGGGCAAAGGAGAGGGAGAAATGCACCATCTAGGGCCTCCCCTCCTATTCCACCAAGCACAAGCGGTTCTCCTCCTCCATCAAGTGCTCCATCGGCTGCTAGTGGAGCTCATTCTATGGCTCCACTTAACCCTATTTTAGCAAGACAACAAGCCCAAGAAAAAAAATACCCTTTGTGGAAGTATGTGACAAGGAAAGATGGACCCAGGGCAAAGCTTGGTGGGGGAGGCAATGTGTCTTGGAGATGCAATTTTTGCAAGCATGAGTTCATGAGCACATATTTCCGGGTTAAGGGCCATTTGTTGGCCCTTCCTTCTTGTGGGATTTCTTCATGCAAAGCGGTGACTGTTCACCAAAGGAGGGATATGGAAAGAGAGGATCATGTTGGCTTAGGGAAGGTCGCAGCAGCAAGCAAGAAAAAAGAGGATGATCCTCTTCCATTCTTGAAGAAGTCCTCTAGCACCAAGCCTCCATTTCCACCTAGCATTCATGGGCGTGGGCGTGGGGATACTTATCAAACAAGAAAGAGGCAATCTACAGGTGGTCCAATGGATAGGATTTTCCAAAAAGAGGCGCGAGAAGAGGTAGACCTTACTATTGCATTCTTCTTCTACCTCAACTTCATCTCATTCAATGTTGCACGGTCACCATTGTATTTTGAGATGGTTAAAACTATCTTGGAACGAGCTCCAAATGGTTATGTGCCTCCTGGTTCAGAGAAGCTTAGAACCACATTGTTGGTTAAAGCAAAGAAGGAAGTAGATAAAATTCTTGAGCCAATTAGATCAACATGGCCCTCATCCGGTGTGAGTATTGTTTCTGATGGATGGACGGATCCCGCACGCCATCCACTCATCAATTTCATGGTATGTTCCCAAAATGGACCGGTGTTCTTGAAAGCGGTGGATGCTCTTGGCGAATACAAGGATGCACAATTTATGGGTGATTTATTCATCAAAACCATTGAAGAAGTGGGTGTTGAGTCGTGTGTACAAATCATCACGGACAATGCACCTGTTTGCAAGGCTACTGGCATGATTGTGGAAGCTAAATATCCACAGGTATGTTCATTTTGGACACCTTTCATTTCTAATTTGCTCATTGTTTGAATTTGGTCATTGCAATGTTAGTGTTGTAGAGTCTGTTGTCCGCCAATATGCACACCAGCAGCGGAAATCTTTCGAAAGCCGTCTCTTCACTACAAGTGAGAGAGGTGTGGCCTTGGGGGCAAGCAATGAGCCAGGTACTGTCACCTGAATCCCAGCGCCTCCGTTTAGGCAAAACTCCTAACGAAGCCAAGGGGGGTAGTCCCTAAAAAAGAGTTGTCTAAGGCTCTTTGTATTTATAGTGTTTTTAGGTGTTGTGATGCGGATGGGTGTTTTTTAGGAGTTTTTGTGAAATGAGAGACAATATAAAACTTTAATATGACACAAGATAGCGCAATCCACGTTGCAACAGAAAATAAAGGATGCGCTTGAACAAATAAATGAATCACTTTTCACACAGATTAAGCTGAATACTCCAGTATAGATATTTAAGCATACAAAGATATATGATGAAGGACCAGTGCCTTATGGAGTCAAAAAATAACAGTGAAAGTGAAAACTTGATACAAGTGCTTGAAATGGAAAGTTTATGAGAACGTTGTGCAGCTTATCTTGGTAAATTGAAAATTTTAGTTGTCTTGATTATTAGGGCTAAGACCAAAAGGTATCAAGAGATGGTAGAACCCTACCCAAGAAAGATACTGGCAACCCTGAATGACCTGTCGGAAGCACCCAGATTCGATAAGGATTGGTGTCCAATGTTTAAACCGCCCCTGAGTCTGACAGTGGGAATCCGGCGCCACCCCTCGTGGGAAGAACAGTATTTTGCCTTGGTTGAGGTTATGGGAAAAAATTTTAATTAAGTTTATCGATCGTTATTATCAAGTCTTCCACCTTTCTGAGTACTAGCCCAACCGTTTCCGGTTGGCAGAGCATACGGGTGTAGGACAAACCAAGATAAATTAATTAGGGGTGTGTGAGTGGAAAATTTTATTATTAAAAGAACCTTGTTCAACTCCCCGACAGAGAGCGCTCTTGACTCGGTCTTATGACCACAGTTCAAGAGACTTGCTAAAATTAAAATGCCTAATGCAGGGATGATGCAAGACTAAAATGCCCTGCGATAGAGGGTGCTCTTGACTTGGATTTGGCCAAGTTCAAGAGACTTTGGTTTATTTTAAGGAAGCAAAAGTATTTGTGTTGTGAAAGCAGTAAAATAACTTTAAAAGATGAAACCACTTGATAAACTTGAAAGATATAACTTAATGCTTAACACGAAATACTTGCGAAAATAAATTTAGTGTTCTACCACACAAACTTTAATCTACTAGGTGGGATTGATCTCCGAACAAGATCAACCACTAGTAACCACCAATCCTGGAAACCTTCCAGCTAGCTGGATGTCCACAAGAAGTTGATGGGGGAGCGAGAAGCTACCACAAAACTATGTGGCCTTTGGGATACGATCCCAAAGTTAGCTATTCTCTGGTCAAGGATTGGAAGAGAAACAGTATAATGATAAAAATTAAACTAAGCTACCCAAGAATCTCTTTCAGGTTCAAGACCCTACTCGGGAAAGCATGGGGGTAAGTAAAATATAGAAGATAAATAAACAGGCTACTTAGCGAAATAGAAACTAATCTAAGAGCATGGAAATGTAAATCTAAGCTAAAACCATCCAAAAGACCCAACACCCTTCCCCAAATGGGGAAGAAGAGCCAAAAAGTGGAGGCCTCCTCCACTTGAAAGTTTTATTTGATAATTACAAGTGCCTCAAGGGAAAATCCTTGAAAGGACTTTTTGAGAGACTTATGACAAACAAAATAATTGCAAATGAAATTTGGAAGCCTTTGAAGGCTAGTACAAAAAGGAGATTGTGTTTTGGTTTCTTGCTTGGTTTGGATCTTCTCCTTGCATATGCTTGCTCTTCTTTGAATATACTTCACAAATTTCGTCTTCTCTTTCAAAAAAATGGACCTACAAAAGCTTAGAAAAAGCACTCAACAAGCACCCATTAGAGATTAGAAATCAAAATAAAAATGAAATGCTACCAAGTCTAGTAATGAAAACTAAGCTCTAACATGTGAAAGCATGAAATTTTGTTCGAAAAATGTTTGTATGGGAAAACGGACCAGCGAACAAAAGTCGCTTTAAATATGCTAGAGATGAGATTTAAGACTTAAAAACTTTTGGAAAATTTTGTGAAAATTTTTCTATCTTAAAAGGGAAACTAAATGCAAAATTTAACAAGTGCAATAATGAGATCTAGTATGATTTTGAAGCTATCTTTTCAATGCATGAGATCTAACTAAATAACTCCTTTTCAAAACAAACCAACTCTAACCAATGACCTTGCAAACTAAGAATGAAACTATTGATCAACTTTAACAATTCGTTTTTGGTTTTCTTGTGTGTTTTTAGGGCACTTTTTTCTTGAAGTGAACAAGAGGGAGAAAGGAAGATGGAAGGGAATGGATCTAAGGGATAAAATGAGGGAAAAAGGGGTTGGACAAGAGACCTTGAAGGGCAAAAACGAATGGTAGGGGAGACTAGGGCAAGACTAGGATGAAGTAGGATGAAAGGGGATAGGAAAGCCAAAGGAGAAAAACGAATGCAAGATGGAGAGGGACGAATGGAGAAGGGAAAACGAATGGGATGGGGTGGATAGATCTAGGGCCAAAGAGGAAGTAGGGCTAGCAAACAAATGGCAAAAGGAGTTCAAAGAGAAAAATTGAAGGCTTGAAGAAGAGAAGCCCTAAGTAACCAAGTTGATTTTTTAAATGAATTTGAGAGATGGAACCTTAGATTTGGGCCTTTTGCCAAATCCCTTAATGCTTGAGATTGACTCTAGAAAGATCATGAAGCATGCACAAATGGTTAGAAAATGTAGGCCTTTTGAAAAGATAAAAGATGCAACCTAGCTCAAATCTCTCTTCAAACCTGTCGGATCTGCACAAGCAATCACTCATAAACACATCTTGATCATAATAGTATGCATAATAAAAGTGAGATTAGAATAGTATAAGTATTTCCGACTACAGTCTACTCCTTCTAAATCACACTTAAACCAAACATAAATGGACAACTTGTATTCAAATGCCCATCCTATGGGCTTAAAAAGCCTTCTAAGCAAATTATAGATCAAAACATGAGATTATAAGCAAATAACAAGAACAAAATCACCTTGATATTATGAAGACATTCCCATGAAAAGCATTTGACAACACATAGACCTCCAAAGTCGCTTTATTTCCTTAAGCCAATGGCTTTGCAATGACAAAATGGCAGAGTAACTTCACATCCAAAACTCCATGAGATAACAACCCAAAAGGGCCTCTCTTTATACTAAAACTAAGAGCCAAGACCCTAGGTCGAATTTGGCAATGGAGAAGGTCGAATTCCAATCAATCAAGGGCTTGGCATGGTAAACAATGGCCCAAAGTCGAGTTTGAGGTTGGTAGGATTGAATAGGTGGCAAAGGGCTCGACTTTGTGAAGGATACACAACGAATGGGCATGCTACACAAGGGAAGTGCGAGCTAGTAAGAGGTTTGACGTGAGCAAGGGTGTGAAGGGCGTGAGCTTGTGGTAGGTTGAGTGCTAGTTTAATGAATGCCAAGTGGAAAGGTAGGTACCAATTCGAGTTTTGAGTGGGAGCCAAACAAATCACCAACCAATACGAGTTCAATCAAGGGAAAGGCGTGAATCAAATGGGGATTGACGTGAGGATTGCAAGACATGCGAATTGGATGAGGGATGGCGTGTACTTGGTAGGTAACGATTCGAGTTTGTAGGAGCCAACCAAATAGTGCATGCGTGGGAGCTTGACCAATAGAAGAAACCCAACTAGAATCCACGTGAGCCATGGAAGAGTGACGTGAGGAAAAAGCAAATGCGAATGGGTTGTGAGGATAACACGTGGTGGATAGGTGGGTGTAACTCGAATCTATGAAAGGAGCCAAGCTTATTGGTGATTGCAAATCAACCAATCCATGAACTCCAACAAGGAAGCACGAGTCAAATAGAGATAGCGTGAGGGTTTGAGGGAGATACGACCTAGCTGTGAGCTTAACATGTGGTAATGGGTAGATAAAACTCGAGCCATGAAGGAAGCCAAGCTATGGTTTGGATGGTGAGTCAAAAGGGCGCCCAACTCTAGTCTCAAATGCAAGCCACCAACCCAACCAAATACTGACACATCACAAAATCGAATTTCTATGAAGGAGGGCGAAAATAGCTCGAGGAGATTCTTTGCTGGTGACTGGGTGAGTGACTGGATGGGCTTGGAGTTGATTGGAATCTTCCTTAATGCTCATTGCCATGTCATTTAGCCCTTTATTTTAATCAAATTGATTAATTTTGGAGAGATTTGGACTATCTCCAAAATAATCAATTTTATTATTTTAATTAATAATTTCTCTGTAAATGACTTTTCAGAGAAAATATTAATTACGGGGCGGAATTGACATCCGAAAGTTGGGTTTAGCTGCTCCACGGGTCATGTGTGATTTTTGGCTTATGAAACGAGCCATCAAACACTGAATTCGGACCCCGGATGACTGACATATTACAGACTCAAATTTCTCTATTTAAACTATAGAGAAATTTAATTAAAATTTAAAAAATAATTAAATAATTAAAAACCCCAATTTCGACGCATCCGGTAAATTTTTTTTTTCGAAATTTTTTCTGGGGGTCCTAGAGACTTAGGACATGACCAAAACCTATTCTAATAGTGTCTAGTAGGTTTATACATTATAGTTGGACCCTAATAACCCCCCATGGCCAAATTTCCAAAATCGGGCATTCCAGCTTTGGAGGAAGCGGGAGAAAAACCAAGAGATTATATTTCGCCTGAAGCAAAGTATAATCTGACGGTGAAAAAACTCCCTGGAATACCTTAGTTGTTTAATCCAGTCATGGGAGACCGAGCCACTCAGACCCTACTAGCACACTTTGATACAAACCCCCATGGGGCCATGGTCATGTCGACTCAAAAACAAAACTGGCTAGCCAAAACTGGCTATACCCAAATACAATGAAACCCAGATACTCTGGAAGTGAACACTGATGTGTTCCAAAACTGGCGGCTCAATAAGGTTTCAGCTATTGTACAAATCAGTTGATAACATCTGGCTCCAACTGCGGGACGGACACTTGCTTGATCTAGGAGTCAAAGAAGGTGTTCGAGAATCCCAGAATATCATTTTCCTGCACAGAAAGAGAAGTGTCTTAGTTTCCCATGTACATGATAAATAATGCCAAAATGAAACATCAACTATGAAACTATTTTTTGCTTTTTCTTTTCAAATTCAAAGTACAGAAATAGAAATCTTTTATTTTTTAGCATAAATATGAACTATAGTACAAAAATACACTATGATACAGAAATAATGATACATAAAGTACAAAGATAAGAGTTTTAGGGAGATCCTGAGATGGCCTCTTGGTCATCTTGTATGTTGTTCCGATAAAAGGGCTTCAAATGTTGCCCATTTATAGGAAGAGGCAATATTTCTCCTTCCATAGTGTTGAGGCCGAAAGAATTATCTCCAACAGTGCAGCGTATAATAAAGGGGACTTTCCAAAGGCTGTCGAACTTCCCATGCTTCCCAGGTTTTTCCCTTCTTTTGTCCCATAATAGAACAGTGTCTCCTTCTTGAAAGGCTCTTGGCTTGGCTGACTTATCAAATGTGGCTTTCATACTCTCCTTTTGCCATAGCATCTTGTCCAAGGAATTTCTTCTGTTTTCATCAAGCTCGATGATTTGGTTAGCCCTATCTTCCAACTCTAACTTCTCAGAGTCATAATCAGTTAGCATTCTGAAGATGGGGATCTGCATGCTAAGAGGTAGTATTGCTGTGATGCCATAAACAAGTTCAAAGGGGGACTTTCCAGTGGAGTTTTTCTTTGTAATTCTGTCCGCCCAAAGGGCATATTTGATCTTGCTATCCCAGGATCTTTTGTTGTCACCAACAGTTTTCTTAAGGATAGTCATCAGGTTCTTGTTTGAGGATTCAGCAAGGCCATTACCTTGTGGATAATAGTCAGAAGAATGAGATAGAACAATGCCATATTTGAAACAGAAATCAGTCATTTCTGTTGAACTGAAGGCTTTGGCATTGTCAGTAGTTATCTTCAGAGGGGTGCCAAATCGAGTGATGATTTTATCTTCAATAAAATCCATAACAACCTTCTCAGTAGCTTCCTTGGTGGGAATGGCCTCTACCCATTTAGTGAAATAATCAGTTGCTGTCAGGATCCAGCAAAATCCATTGCTAGAGTTATCTTTAAATTTACCAATGAAATCCAAACCCCATTGTTGAAAAGGGGCAACGACAACAACCGGGTTGAGGGGTAAGGCGGCCAGTTTAGGCTTTCCTGTGAATAATTGGCATTCCTGGCAAAACTTGACATGTTTGTACACATCTGAAAATATGGTGGGCCAATAGTATCCAGCTCTAAGGATTTTGTGAGCAGTTGTATTTGCTGCATAGTGTCCTCCACAAAATCCTGAGTGAAGGTCAATCAAGATCTTTTTGGAATCTTGTTCATGGACACATCTAAGGATAACCCCATCAGGGCTTCTCCAACCCAAGCCTTCTTGAGTAAGACAATACCTAGCAGCTTTTAGTCTTAATGCCCTTCGTCTGTGTCCTTTAAGGTGATCAGGGCAAGTCAGATGCAAGAGGAAGTATATAACATCAGAATACCAATGGATATCTAACTCCCGCAAGGCAGGTGTCATTCGTGGACAATCAGGTTGATCTGTACAGTTTATGTTAATGGCTTCCTCATTCTTCTGGGTCAACATTTTGGCTAGGCCCTGTCCTTTGATAAGTTTGGTAGGTTTTATTTCCAAGTCATATTCCTGGATCTTGGAGACCCATGTGCCTCTTGTTCCTAAGCAATCCTGTTGGGATAGGATGTCTTTTACTGCAGCATGGGGGACATAACCTATAACTTTGTTGTAGCCAATGTATGTTCTGAAATGTTTCAAAGATTTTACCAAGGCATAGGCCTGTTTTTCCATTATTGTATATTTCAATTCTAAATTTTGTAAAGCCCTGCTCATGAATGCAATTGGTTGCTCGAACCCTTCGAAGTTCTTTTGGAGCAAAACCCCAGCTATAGTATCATCAGAGGCAAAAGAGAAAATCATGAAATCTTTGGTATAATCCGGACTAACCAACACAGGTGACCTAGTAATGGCATCTTTAATAGTATTGAAGGCTTCTTTTCCATCATCAGTCCACACAAACTTAGCATCTTTTTTAAGCAACCGCTGCATGGGTTTCATCAACTCTGCAAGGTTTGGAATAAACCTTCTGATAAAATTTATGTGTCCATTGAAAGATTGAAGACCCTTCACATTTTTCGGGAGAGGTATTTTCTTGATGGCTTCAACTCTTTCAGGGTCAATCTTGACCCCGTCCTTGTTTATGATATGCCCTAAGAGTTTTCCCTCTTCGATACCTAACACAGACTTTGCCGGATTTAGGGAAATACCATATTCTCTACATCGCTCAAAAACTTTTCTCAAGTGATCAACATGGCTGGATCTTTCCTTTGAAAAGACGGTTAGATCATCCTGGTATATTTCGATGATTTTTCCTATTAATTCCTTGAAAGCATAATCCATGGCCCTTTGGAAAGTGGCTCCTGCATTTGTAAGGCCAAAGGGCATTCTCAGATACTCAAAGGTTCCCCAAGGTGTTGTAAAGGCAGTTTTATGTTTATCCTCTGGGTTGATGACAACCTGGTTGTATCCTGAAAATCCATCAAGCATGGACATCATATTAGATCCAGTGACCCATTGGAGGAGGGTCTCCATGTTGGGAAGTGGGTAGTTGTCTTTCTGGCACGCCATGTTTAGGTTTCTGAAGTCTATGCATATTCTGATACTTCCATTCTTCTTTCTTACGACAACTAGGTTGGAGCACCATGAAGTGTGTCGGGTAGGAGCTATAATGCCTGCTGCTAACATCTTCTCTAGCTCTCTTTTGATAATTGGAGCCAACTTAGGATTTATTTGCCTTAATTTCTGACGAAAAGGCTTAGCATTTTGCATTTCCGGTTTAAGGGGAATGGTATGTTGGAATACATCTTCCCTATAGGCCTTTAACTCGTCATAAGTAAAGGCAAATATATCTCTAAACTCTCTGACAAGGTTTATTAGTGCATTTCTTTCTTTTTCTGACGTTCCTTTTCCAATTTTTATGATTTTTGGATCAGTTTCTGTTCCGATGTTAACCTCAATGTAATCCCCTGGCTTCATTTGGTCAATGCTGTTCTTCTTCCCATCATGCCTATCAAAGATGTTCTCTAACTTAGTGAAACCACGTGAAATTGGGTTCATGGGCTGGCTTTCATCTTTATACTGCTTGCCTTCTTCCTGCTCATTAACATTGAAATTGGCAAACTCATCTAAGTTATTTATGAATCTTAGAATTTGTTCATCATCTTTGAAAACCTGCCAATGGTTCATGTTGTCTGGGACAGATGGCCTATAATTTACTTCAAGGGTACAGTCTCCTTTCAACATTTCGTCTGACGGCTGGAGGGTAGATGCTGCAACGGCTAACCTATCTGCCATACTGTTTTCCTCCCTATGGACTGCTTGTATGTTTAGAGCATCAAAGTATTCCATGGTATCCCATACCGCGTTTCTATATCTTTTAAGCCTTTTGCAATGGCATGCAAAATTCCCCTTGATCTGTTGTACCACTAAATCAGAGTCTCCCTTAATACTAAGCATTTTGATCTTCATGTCTTTAGCAATTTCTATGCCTAATAAGAGTGCTTCATACTCCGCAACATTGTTGGTAGCTTCAAACTCGAGTCTAAAGGCAAAGTAAAAGATTTTATCCTCAGGTGATATTAGGACTATACCAGCACCTTTGCCAGATTTAGAAAAGGCACCATCAAAAGTCATCTTCCACAATCCATCAACCTCTTTGTCTTTCATTTCCCTATGAACAGGATCTAAGAAGGTGGAATTGATTTGGATATCTCCCATCTCACCGACATGGCAAACAAACTCATTTGAAGGTCTATCAGGATTTTCCACATGGTATCTCCTTTCCTTTTCAGTGTGTAACTTTACAAGAGAGTCTTCGGAAGCAGGAACTGTTGCATACGACCAATCCATCTGTATAGAACCACCCAAGGTTGCACCCCATTTTCTAGAAAGTAACATACCCCATCTATCCGGTACATCTATGACAAGGATATCCATGGAAATATGGATATCCGGGTACTTGGCCAACCTTACAGGAACATTCTCTATCATACCTTCAACCTTGACGGGCCTAGAATCCATGGCACATACATTCTGGTAGGGCCTGGTGGTTCTTAAGTTGAGTTGTTGCATAACCCTTTTGGTCATTAAGTTCGCACCGGATCCTGAATCCAGCATACAATTGTGTAGAAGAAAGTCACCTATCATCAATGATATGTAAAAAGGAGGGTGAGCTTCTTTTCTTGTATCCCTAGTATGCAGGATTATAGGAGGGTCCTCAGGAGTTGGTTCATAGCTGGTTGAAGGTTCTTCCACATTGTCCGAAAAAGTGACCTTCTTAGGAGTCTGAGGAGTGAGAGAAGAGGGTGGACTAGGCTTGGTAATACACTCAGGAATAGGTGCTTCTAAAGGCTTGGTGAGACATGCAGGGATAGGTGCCTCTAAAGTTTTCAACAATTTTTCCTTTTGACCAGGAATCTTATAGAGTTCATTTATAGGTATAGGTACCTTAGTAGTATTGAACCAATTATTCCAATCAAAATTTAACTTGCTAGAATCTGTTGAATCATTTGGGATGATTACCTTGGGAGGTTGTATAGCAGGTGCAGGATTTGATCTTCTTTGGTATCCGACCCCTTTAAATCTTTGCATATTTTGTAGCTGTTCATTTGATGGTCTTCCTCCAAAGTTTCTTGTCATATTGTCTGGTTCATTCTCAGCATGTTTCCAGTTTTCTTTGGGAATATTGCGGATGTCACCTACAGCATTTATGTATTCAGGCTCGCTTGACGTTGGATTACTGGCACCCTCCCCTTCAGGATAACCATGCTCTTGCACATAGTTCGCAAAATAGCAAGCGAATTCCTCATGGAAATCCTTGCAAGCTCTGCAAAATGGGATATATACCTCATTTGCGTTGGCAGCCTCTATCTGAGTGGGAGGCCTCTTTTCATTATCGTGAGCTTTCTTTTGCCAGTTATTTTTGGGAGGGTAATTTCTCTGACCAGGTTGAGTTTGTTGAACTTGTTGAACTCGTTGGACTTGTGCCCTTTCCATGTTTATTATTTTATTTTGAACTTCCTTCATTTGGGCCACATGTTTCTGCTCAGCTCTTTCCATTCTTTCACACATGTCCATCATCTTTTTCTCATATGATTCTTTCAAAGCATCCAAAGGATCTTTACCTTTAGGCTCAGTTGTTTTCAAAGGAGTTTGGGCTCTTGAATAACCGGGTAGGTTTGACTTCCCAGATGACTGCATGTTCCTATCAATCTTAGTTGCCATCGTTTGTGCTTCTAACAAAGTAGTAGGTTCTTTTTCCCTAAGTTGATACTGCATCTCTCCACTTAAAGCTTCAATGTAGTAAACCAGTATAGTATGTGGAGTTGGCTTGTAGTCTGTAGGGATTGCATTGTATAAATCCATGAACTTTTTGTTGAAATCTTCCATGGTTTCCATTTCACTTCTTCTAATGTTTGTTAGAGCAGCAAGTTGATGACGTGGCTCTTTTTTCTCACCATACTTGTTGGTGAAAGCAGTTGAAAACTCAGCTAAGGTGGCAAAGGAGTTGGCTGGCAAGCCGATGAACCAGTCACCAGCATCTCCTTCTAAGGATAAAGCAAACAACTTCATGTACACATCTTCATGCCTATGAGCAGGTTCTCTGACATATCCACTTTTTATTCTTGAGAAAGCAGTGAGGTGTTGTGCGGCAGTAACAGTATCAGTGCCGGTAAAGGTTGGAAGTTTGTCGATGGCTTTATCTGGAAGATCATGTGGTTGACCTGCAATCTGAGTAATGTTGAGGGGGGCGAAAAAATCACCCATTGTATCGGAAAAACAATTATTACTGTTTTCAAAATTTTCAAAATTATCTAAGTTATCTTCTTGAAAGAGACTATGGATGTCAGAAATAGACTGAGACCTAAGTTCTTCAAGGATTTTTCGAGAAGCAAGCTTGTTTAGTCTCCTCCTATAAACCTTTTCAGGTTCTGGGATAAAACTAAGCAAGCCTTCAGAGTTTCTTCTGGTTGAATACCTTGAGGTGTTAATTGACAGTGGAGTCGCCAGGTGGTTTCAAGTCTAATTTCTGAGAGTGATTGAACTAAAAAACTACCAAAAAGAAAAAAGGGGAGTGGAGTCGCCAGACAGATTTGAGAATCTATCAAAAGGTAAACAAACTAGAAAAAAACTAAGGTCGTCCAGGAACAAAAAGATTTGTCCCCGGCAACGGCGCCAAAGATGTTGTCCGCCAATATGCACACCAGCAGCGGAAATCTTTCGAAAGCTGTCTCTTCACTACAAGTGAGAGAGGTGTGGCCTTGGGGTCAAGCAATGAGCCAGGTACTGTCACCTGAATCCCAGCTCCTCCGTTTAGGCAAAACTCCTAACGAAGCCAAGGGGGGTAGTCCCTAAAAAAGAGTTGTCTAAGGCTCTTTGTATTTATAGTGTTTTTAGGTGTTGTGATGCGGATGGGTGTTTTTTAGGAGTTTTTGTGAAATGAGAGACAATATAAAACTTTAATATGACACAAGATAGCGCAATCCACGTTGCAACAGAAAATAAAGGATGCACTTGAACAAATAAATGAATCACTTTTCACACAGATTAAGCTGAATACTCCAGTATAGATATTTAAGCATACAAAGATATATGATGAAGGACCAGTGCCTTATGGAGTCAAAAAATAACAGTGAAAGTGAAAACTTGATACAAGTGCTTGAAATGGAAAGTTTATGAGAACGTTGTGCAGCTTATCTTGGTAAATTGAAAATTTTAGTTGTCTTGATTATTAGAGCTAAGACCAAAAGGTATCAAGAGATGGTAGAACCCTACCCAAGAAAGATACTGGCAACCCTGAATGACCTGTCGGAAGCACCCAGATTCGATAAGGATTGGTGTCCAATGTTTAAACCGCCCCTGAGTCTGACAGTGGGAATCCGGCGCCACCCCTCATGGGAAGAACAGTATTTTGCCTTGGTTGAGGTTATGGGAAAAATTTTTAATTAAGTTTATCGATCGTTATTATCAAGTCTTCCACCTTTCTGAGTACTAGCCCAACCGTTTCCGGTTGGCAGAGCATACGGGTGTAGGACAAACCAAGATAAATTAATTAGGGGTGTGTGAGTGGAAAATTTTATTATTAAAAGAACCTTGTTCAACTCCCCGACAGAGAGCGCTCTTGACTCGGTCTTATGACCACAGTTCAAGAGACTTGCTAAAATTAAAATGCCTAATGCAGGGATGATGCAAGACTAAAATGCCCTCCGATAGAGGGTGCTCTTGACTTGGATTTGGCCAAGTTCAAGAGACTTTGGTTTATTTTAAGGAAGCAAAAGTATTTGTGTTGTGAAAGCAGTAAAATAACTTTAAAAGATGAAACCACTTGATAAACTTGAAAGATATAACTTAATGCTTAACACGAAATACTTGCGAAAATAAATTTAGTGTTCTACCACACAAACTTTAATCTACTAGGTGGGATTGATCTCCGAACAAGATCAACCACTAGAAACCACCAATCCTGGAAACCTTCCAGCTAGCTGGATGTCCACAAGAAGTTGATGGGGGAGCGAGAAGCTACCACAAAACTATGTGGCCTTTGGGATACGATCCCAAAGTTAGCTATTCTCTGGTCAAGGATTGGAAGAGAAACAGTATAATGATAAAAATTAAACTAAGCTACCCAAGAATCTCTTTCAGGTTCAAGACCCTACTCGGGAAAGCATGGGGGTAAGTAAAATATAGAAGATAAATAAACAGGCTACTTAGCGAAATAGAAACTAATCTAAGAGCATGGAAATGTAAATCTAAGCTAAAACCATCCAAAAGACCCAACACCCTTCCCCAAATGGGGAAGAAGAGCCAAAAAGTGGAGGCCTCCTCCACTTGAAAGTTTTATTAGATAATTACAAGTGCCTCAAGGGAAAATCCTTGAAAGGTCTTTTTGAGAGACTTATGATAAACAAAATAATTGCAAATGAAATTTGGAAGCCTTTGAAGGCTAGTACAAAAAGGAGATTGTGTTTTGGTTTCTTGCTTGGTTTGGATCTTCTCCTTGCATATGCTTGCTCTTCTTTGAATATACTTCACAAATTTCGTCTTCTCTTTCAAAAAAATGGACCTACAAAAGCTTAGAAAAAGCACTCAACAAGCACCCATTAGAGATTAGAAATCAAAATAAAAATGAAATGCTACCAAGTCTAGTAATGAAAACTAAGCTCTAACATGTGAAAGCATGAAATTTTGTTCGAAAAATGTTTGTATGGGAAAACGGACCAGCGAACAAAAGTCGCTTTAAATATGCTAGAGATGAGATTTAAGACTTAAAAACTTTTGGAAAATTTTGTGAAAATTTTTCTATCTTAAAAGGGAAACTAAATGCAAAATTTAACAAGTGCAATAATGAGATCTAGTATGATTTTGAAGCTATCTTTTCAATGCATGAGATCTAACTAAATAACTCCTTTTCAAAACAAACCAACTCTAACCAATGACCTTGCAAACTAAGAATGAAACTATTGATCAACTTTAACAATTCGTTTTTGGTTTTCTTGTGTGTTTTTAGGGCACTTTTTTCTTGAAGTGAACAAGAGGGAGAAAGGAAGATGGAAGGGAATGGATCTAAGGGATAAAATGAGGGAAAAAGGGGTTGGACAAGAGACCTTGAAGGGCAAAAACGAATGGTAGGGGAGACTAGAGCAAGACTAGGATGAAGTAGGATGAAAGGGGATAGGAAAGCCAAAGGAGAAAAGCGAATGCAAGATGGAGAGGGACGAATGGAGAAGGGAAAACGAATGGGATGGGGTGGATAGATCTAGGGCCAAAGAGGAAGTAGGGCTAGCAAACAAATGGCAAAAGGAGTTCAAAGAGAAAAATTGAAGGCTTGAAGAAGAGAAGCCCTAAGTAACCAAGTTGATTTTTTAAATGAATTTGAGAGATGGAACCTTAGATTTGGGCCTTTTGCCAAATCTCTTAATGCTTGAGATTGACTCTAGAAAGATCATGAAGCATGCACAAATGGTTAGAAAATGTAGGCCTTTTGAAGAGATAAAAGATGCAACCTAGCTCAAATCTCTCTTCAAACCTGTCGGATCTGCACAAGCAATCACTCATAAACACATCTTGATCATAATAGTATGCATAATAAAAGTGAGATTAGAATCGTATAAGTATTTCCGACTACAGTCTACTCCTTCTAAATCACACTTAAACCAAACATAAATGGACAACTTGTATTCAAATGCCCATCCTATGGGCTTAAGAAAGCCTTCTAAGCAAATTATAGATCAAAACATGAGATTATAAGCAAATAACAAGAACAAAATCACCTTGATATTATGAAGACATTCCCATGAAAAGCATTTGACAACACATAGACCTCCAAAGTCGCTTTATTTCCTTAAGCCAATGGCTTTGCAATGACAAAATGGCAGAGTAACTTTACATCCAAAACTCCATGAGATAACAACCCAAAAGGGCCTCTCTTTATACTAAAACTAAGAGCCAAGACCCTAGGTCGAATTTGGCAATGGAGAAGGTCGAATTCCAATCAATCAAGGGCTTGGCATGGTAAACAATGGCCCAAAGTCGAGTTTGAGGTTGGTAGGATTGAATAGGTGGCAAAGGGCTCGACTTTGTGAAGGATACACAACGAATGGGCATGCTACACAAGGGAAGTGCGAGCTAGTAAGAGGTTTGACGTGAGCAAGGGTGTGAAGGGCGTGAGCTTGTGGTAGGTTGAGTGCTAGTTTAATGAATGCCAAGTGGAAAGGTAGGTACCAATTCGAGTTTTGAGTGGGAGCCAAACAAATCACCAACCAATACGAGTTCAATCAAGGGAAAGGCGTGAATCAAATGGGGATTGACGTGAGGATTGCAAGACATGCGAATTGGATGAGGGATGGCGTGTACTTGGTAGGTAACGATTCGAGTTTGTAGGAGCCAACCAAATAGTGCATGCGTGGGAGCTTGACCAATAGAAGAAACCCAACTAGAATCCACGTGAGCCATGGAAGAGTGACGTGAGGAAAAAGCAAATGCGAATGGGTTGTGAGGATAACACGTGGTGGATAGGTGGGTGTAACTCGAATCTATGAAAGGAGCCAAGCTTATTGGTGATTGCAAATCAACCAATCCATGAACTCCAACAAGGAAGCACGAGTCAAATAGAGATAGCGTGAGGGTTTGAGGGAGATACGACCTAGCTGTGAGCTTAACATGTGGTAATGGGTAGATAAAACTCGAGCCATGAAGGAAGCCAAGCTATGGTTTGGATGGTGAGTCAAAAGGGCGCCCAACTCTAGTCTCAAATGCAAGCCACCAACCCAACCAAATACTGACACATCACAAAATCGAATTTCTATGAAGGAGGGCGAAAATAGCTCGAGGAGATTCTTTGCTGGTGACTGGGTGAGTGACTGGATGGGCTTGGAGTTGATTGGAATCTTCCTTAATGCTCATTGCCATGTCATTTAGCCCTTTATTTTAATCAAATTGATTAATTTTGGAGAGATTTGGACTATCTCCAAAATAATCAATTTTATTATTTTAATTAATAATTTCTCTGTAAATGACTTTTCAGAGAAAATATTAATTACGGGGCGGAATTGACATCCGAAAGTTGGGTTTAGCTGCTCCACGGGTCATGTGTGATTTTTGGCTTATGAAACGAGCCATCAAACACTGAATTCGGACCCCGGATGACTGACATATTACAAACTCAAATTTCTCTATTTAAACTATAGAGAAATTTAATTAAAATTTAAAAAATAATTAAATAATTAAAAACCCCAATTTCGACGCGTCCGGTAAATTTTTTTTTTCGAAATTTTTTCTGGGGGTCCTAGAGACTTAGGACATGACCAAAACCTATTCTAATAGTGTCTAGTAGGTTTATACATTATAGTTGGACCCTAATAACCCCCCATGGCCAAATTTCCAAAATCGGGCATTCCAGCTTTGGAGGAAGCGGGAGAAAAACCAAGAGATTATATTTCGCCTTAAGCAAAGTATAATCTGACGGTGAAAAAACTCCCTGGAATACCTTAGTTGTTTAATCCAGTCATGGGAGACCGAGCCACTCAGACCCTACTAGCACACTTTGATACAAACCCCCATGGGGCCATGGTCATGTCGACTCAAAAACAAAACTGGCTAGCCAAAACTGGCTATACCCAAATACAATGAAACCCAGATACTCTGGAAGTGAACACTGATGTGTTCCAACACTGGCGGCTCAATAAGGTTTCAGCTATTGTACAAATCAGTTGATAACAGAGTCATTGATACATGCTTTTATTGCTCTTACAGGTTTTTTGGACACCCTGCATTGTCCATTCCTTGAATTTGGCACTGAAATCCATTGCTTCGGATGTGGCATGGATTGACAACCTTATTGAGGATGCACGCCATATCCGTAACTTTGTACAAAACCACACAAATGCCCTCACCATCTACAAACAGTACACACAGCTTTCATTGCTGAAGATTGCAGATACTCGGTTTGCTTCCTCATTCATCATGCTCAAGAGGTTGAGGGAGGTCAAAACCGCTCTTGGGTCCATGGTGATTTCAGAGTTTTGGGCTTTTTGGAGAAAGACGGATCAGGCTGCTTCACAAAAGGTGAAGGACTTGGTGTTAAATGATGGTTGGTGGGACACGGTAGATCTTACTATTAAGATCATGGAGCCAATCATTTCTTTGTTGCGGTATGCAGACACGGACCAGCCCATCCTAGCAAAGGTTTATGAGGGGTGGGATTCCATGATTGAGTCCATGAGGTCCATTGTCATGGAGAATGAGTGTCCCGAGTATGGGACATCGGCAGAGAACTTATGGACCATTATTCGGGATATTCTTATCTCCAGGTGGGATAAGAATTGCACACCTTTGCATTGCTTGGCCCACTCCTTGAACCCCAAGTTCTACACTCAGGAGTGGCTCACTGGTGGATCGGGGGCCTCACACAGAGTCCCTCCTCACATGGATGCAGAGATTGCAAATGGGAGGAAGATAGCACTTAGACGACTATTTCAGGATAGAGACATGCTTGAGGAGGTGGAGGATGGCTTTGTAGATTTTTCCACTGGCACTGGGAGATTTGGAGGCTATGATGTGCTTAGAGATAGGGAGGGTAAGACACCCTATCGTTGGTGGGCAACTCATGGGGCAGCATCCCCTATTCTACAGTTAGCCTTCAGGGTCATCTCTCAAGTTACATCATCCTCTTGTTGTGAGAGGAATTGGAGCACATATGGGAACTTGTACAGTGTGAAGAAGAGCAGGCTTGAGCAGTCTAGGGCAGAGTCGATGGTGTATGTGCACTCCAACCTTCGTCTTATTTACAGGAAGAGGGAGGAATGGGTGAAGGAAAAGACAAATATGTGGGATGTCTTTCCTGATGATATGGGTTTGGACAGCAGTACTGAGTTGGCATTAGCCAACATGGATCTTAATGATCCATGTGCTAGAGCTGGTCACTTTTGATGATAGTGATCGTACAGAGGGGTCATCCTCCACAGCAGCAGATGCATATCGTCAGATGGGCAGAGAGGAGGAGGTGGGGGAGGAGGATGAGGATCAGGGCAATGGCAGTGGCAGTGATGAGTATGTTGATTCAGGCATGGAGGAGGACTACTGACATATGGGATTCTCCCATCTTGATCCACCCCTTTTTGTATTTACTATTAGTCTATTAGTCTATTTGGCATTTGCCAGTGGCCCAGTGCCCAGTGGCATTCCGACATATATGTATACATTTTGATTTTGATGACTTAATGAGAATAATGGTTCCGACATGCATCTGTGTCTCATTGTGATTTGTGAATGACAAATGTGTTGTGACTCGTGATTTGTGAATGACAAATGTGTAATCATCTCATCATTAATGTGTTTTTATTCTAATTTCTATTGAATATTTGTAAATGTTCTAGTTTCTAAATATTTGTGGATCTATATGTCTATATGTATATAAAACGTATCCTACGTGTCCTGATTTCGGGGGTCACCGTGTCCGTGTCGGACTCTCGTATTTTTGTGTCCTACGTGTCCCGTGTCCCGTGTCCCCGTGTCAGGTGAGTTTGAGTTGAACCAATTTTCCCCAAAACACAGAATGTGGAAATGAAACGTTTGGTAAAGAAGGCAACAACCCATTAAAGATAGTAACGCTGAAGTTGTTTCCATCCATATACACGAAGTGTCTTGACTGTCTTGTAGCCTTAATTCAATATTCCTTAGTACTGCCATGTTGAAAATAGGAAGTACTGGAGAATTTAAATGCAACAAGGAAGATAGGCAAAGCAAACAATTGCCAATGTTGACCATAAAATGGAAAAAAATATCAAACATAATATGCTTCATGCTCTGCATGAAACAAAACATGTCATAGATGCTTCACTCTTCTGCTAATTCATGAAACAAAACAAGTCATAAATGCTTCACTCTTGTGCTACTACTTTTGTACTTTCATTTTTGTATTTCAAAGTAGTTTAAAATGAACATGACCAAATTATATAAGCTCTTAGATGATATTTGAATGCTCTCCAAGGATCTCACATATCCAGTGCAATATGTAAACTTTCATATGCTTCAGCTCTTTGTCTATATTCTGTCAATTGAATTTTATGATGCCATGGTCTACTTCTCTAATTAGTAATTACCTGCGAATTCTCCATTGATAAAAACACGTAATGCATGTCCCAAGGAATGCACATGGAGAACTGGTTGAGTCCCATCATGAAGAAATGGTTCATCATCATCGACTTGGATGCTGTCAATCAATATCAAAATTTGTGATATTCTAACATAACTTCTGGAAAATATTCACAATGCAAGTAACTACCCGCAAGCATCCTGATTCGGTAGATTATTAGCATTATCAATAATGCTTTCAGAATTCTTTTAAATGGAGTATTAGCATTGATAACGTTAATTATAGTCTATAAACAAAAGGCAATAACCTTCTGCACTCCCTTTTTCCATAAAAAATAGTAAGTATCTTGTAGTTCCATTGAGCTCTTTGGATCATTAAAGGGCATTATATGATTTCTTTGTTTCTTTCTTTCAACACATGTCAATACAACTAAAAAGCACAAAATTGAATGTTTGTACTACAAATGCTTCTTTACCTTGTTGTGTACCATAAATAGTCACTAGAGTCTGCAGTTGTATTTATTTGTTCCACTAAGCCAGGTTTTGAGAATGTGTTGCTTCCCGAAACTCCTATTTTCTCATGCAGCCAACTCCAAGGTGCTGCATTCCCAGAACCTGTGTCTTTCATGGAATTGGATCCTGCCAACATTGAATTTTCTGGATTCATTTGTACAGAAGCAGTCTGGGAGACAATCTGCAATCGATTGAAAAAAGTTAATAAATATCAAGCATCTCTTACTACCTTCACTGTGAAGAAACATTGCAAGAATTTAAATTAATTGCTTCAAATATTCAGAGCAGAGCTGTAAAGGGCTCCTTGTTGGAGTAGAAGAGGGCTCAGTGAGCCGCTCTTTAGAAGCAGCTATTTTCTGTAAACTATGAAGTCGAGGGGTGTCTTTTAACAAATCATTTTTTGGTACACCAAGTTTAGCCTCTTATGACATTTTGAATGCAATGTCTGTTAAGACAGATTTATGAAGAATCCATTCTAAAGTCCCTGTTCAGGTGAATTGAAATCCTTCTTTTTGCTTCCTCCCTGTTACCTCCCAAACCTGAATTCAAAGAGTAAAAAGTCCAAACCAGAAAGTGCAACTCCAGGGGAACTCAAGAAGGCTGCCAACTGTCACCACACACCACAGCAGCTCTTCTCCTCACTTTAGGCTGGCTCTCCTCCAGCACAAGGGGGGATTCCCTACATTAGGATTGCCAAGGCTAAGAAGTGGAGGCTCGAGGTGACATGAAGAGTTGGCCTTAACAAAACAATGGTTGTAGCATAATAAATGGAATGAGAAAATGAAGTGATGGAGGACCAGGACCAGCGCCTATCAAATCTTGGGCAAAATGGAGTCAAGAAGCATCAATCTAAAGAGTGCAGATTTGTGAATGATTAAGGAAGTAAGGGCTGCTAACAGCATGCCACAATCAGCTTTAATAATGTTGAAAATTAATGCAGAAATGTAATCTTGGAGAACCCTACCAGTGCCACTCTCAAACAAGGTTATGAAGGTGCTGTCCTACAATGAAATATTAATTCCAGCAACAACATATTTGATAGATGCATCATGCAACATTAATATGTTTAAAAAGCACAAGAGGGAGAACCTCCTCACATTACACCCATCCAAATGGAAAATGTTCCATTACAAGACCCTCACAACAAGTTCTTAACGAGAAATTTCTAATGAACCCACAATATTTAAAAGAATGAAAACTTTAAGCCTCACATATGATAGAAACAATACCTTCAACTTTACATTAAACCTTCCAATGAGATATACAACAAGGCTCCAAGAGGAGAGACTCCTTGCAAATCCAACCATAAGCTACAAATGGAGAGAGCTACTCTTTAAATAGAATTGAGCTCCATCTCCTTATAATAAACAATGATTTGTTTTCCTAGATACACTAATTTTTCCAAGGAAAACAATCCAATAATGCTCTCACATAACCAACTCCATAAGAGAAGCCAAACGATATTAAAATAATGAGATTGGTTATGCCATTTGTCTTCTCCAAGGTAATAGACCATGTCAAATGGACTCCCACATATCACTAGAAGCTTCTCCAAGAGAAATCGTTCCACTAGTAATCCTCAATAAGTGTGCAACAACCGTCCCAAATTAGCATGCATGGACCTTCAATGCGGTGGACCAAGTAAAATCTCCAAATAATATAATAATCCTCCACACGCGAACTCATACTAAAACATAAATAACTCCCTAGAGGAGGGGATGGCCCATTAATCTACTAATAAAATAATGATAAAAATATGAAATGCATCAATATGTGTGCCAGTGAAAGGAGCAATCCATCTAAAGCCATGTTCACGTCATCATAAAGTCACAGTAACTTATGTGCTAAATATCTCCAATCTAACAAAGTTGTTCACACCATGAATCTCAAACCACCCAAATCAAGCTAAATAAAGCCATTTTGAAGTCTAAAAACAAGTGAAAAGGGATGAATAAGCCAAGCGCTCTACAAGATAGTGATGCTAACCCCACCAAGATGTAACACTTGTAAAATATACTCCCATGTGCTAGGGTGCAAATCTCCTGGATACAAGTATCATAAAGTCACATGAAAACATATGCAAAACTAGTCATCTAGTGAACATAACAAAAGATGACCATGTGGAACACCCCCTCCTTGTGACAAACCAAGAATATAACACCAACATCCATAATAACTAGGATGCTTCAAGAACAACATGATGCCAAGATAAATCATATGAAGTAGTAGGCATCCATAAAGCATATACCAAGAGGGCAATCCATCAAGCAGAGGTATGCAATTTGAAGAGTACCACTAGATGAACCTATTATCACATGCATAGTAGCTGGGCTACCATGATTGCAGAGCAGATATCTGCATATTTTTGAGCTTTGCCTTTACACATCTTCAGTGAGATCAGCTATGATGAGCAGTGTTATTTGTGATCACTCACACATCAAAGCAACCTTATATCAGACATGCAATAGACCTTATGCCAAGGCTGAGCCTTAAGACCTCATATTTGATGACCAAGATGACCTTTTATTCCATACAGGTACAGTGAAGTGATTAGAGTTTCAGCCGCAGTGTCCTCAGTGATTACAGTTGGTCCGGATTACAGATACAGGTATATGACCCAGCAGGTATATATGATGTGCATTGGTATTATTATCTTGTTGTTTTAATCATTTTGATAGCTTGACTTGGCATATAGTGATTATGATCTGGCAGTATATATATTTTAAAATGAAATTGGTTACTATGGATTATATGAATGATTGTATTACTAACATTTAGAAACTCTTGTTTATACTCATTGGTTTTTACCTTCCTAGGAATGTGGACATGATCATTCCCGTCTTTTTGACTTGCTAGCTTAGGCATCACCTTCACTTTCTCCATCCGTCCATTGTCTTTCCCCATTATTGATCTTTACCCTGACTTACACCTTGACTTGTGATATGGAGGACCTCCCCGTTCTTGCCTCTGTGTTGGATAGCATCCATGTTTAGTTTGTGTCTCGGCTTTGAGTTGGCAACAAAACTTACCCTTGGTGAGTTGGATTTGATACCTTGATCACTCTAGTCGGTTGCCCCGATGTTTGGTCTTGATTGTGGAAAGTCCCCGTAGTTGCATGATTTGTGTTGACTAAAACCTGAAGCAAATAGTACTACCATCATTACATGTGGAAACTATTGTTATATCTATGAAATCCCATGAAAGTGCTTTGAAAACTGTGCTTCTCAGCACAATGAAAGAAAGGCTTTGAAATGAAAAACACCCTGGATGTGCGCTGTGATTAGTTGTGCTTATAAGCACATGTAAAATCCAAGAAGGGTTGTACAGGCCTAAAAAGCAGTGGTTAAATGTATGCTAAATCCAAAGACTGTTGGCCAAGGAAATGAAATGAAATGTAATGATTAATTCCTCACGAAGCCTACGGGTTGTGATTTGAGATAGAGCAAGGAACAGCTAATTCTAAGTGTCCCTTAGAACCTCAAGTTACGGTTAGCCGGGCACCCAATTCACAGCGGTTCTAGAAAAGATCCTCACGGAGCTGATACAACTTGGTTGTGAGTCGTAGACATTTGCCAAGGTTGAAAAAGCACTTATCTAAACAACTTACCCATTTGTGAGACACTGCCATCCCCTGTGTATTCTTTATCCAACATATGCTTGAATGTGTAATACCATTTTCCTTATCCAAAGTATCACAGTGTTAAGTCGGTCAAGTCATCTCCCTTTGCCTAGCCTTGCATCCTTAGCCTTCACCCTCTGCTAGCAAATTGATCATGTTTACAAATGAGTATATTCTTGAGGTTCTTTTTGAAAGTAAATTATTAATTAACCTATTATTATCTATTAACTGCCAGTGAAATGATGCTTAATGTTTTAAATTATGGCTATGAAAATGATTTAAAGAGCATGTCTTAATCATTTGCACTTGCAGCAGCAGGCTTCTTTAGCCTGGCTCATATTTTGATCAGTTTGACCAGTCAAACCTAGTTTGACCAAGGTCAACATTGGGATCCATGATGGGGTGGACCATTTATATTATATGATGTTGATCTATGGTCCCTTATATACCTTTTGATGACTCCATATGTTGGACACAGGTTTCAGATGATGATTGATGCAGTTTTTATTGATTATTATTATTTCCAGATCATCGTATTTTTATTTGTCTGGGTATGGTGGATGCTACAGATGATCTTACAGGTTACCACGAGGTGTATGAGTACTCATTTCTAGTGGTTTTGGGTCTTCTGGATCCATTGAGACGCTTACCTTTCAGTTTCAGGCACTTCTAGAGATGATATGAGCAGTTTTTCACTTGTTGACCAGTTTGGCCATGCTGATGTGGCATGTCCAGCAGATTGAGAGATGGTGAGTCGTTGCCTAGGGCGCTACAGAGGAGAGGGGTGGTCCAGCCACTTGTTATTACCATATTACCCCCTCTTCGGACATGATGGTACAGTCAGATTTTGTGCCCGAGCACCAGGCAGTGGGTTGTGGGCAGTTTGGTGGTTTTTATGGTGGAATAAAAATGGAATAAAAAGGTCATTTAGGAAATTGATTTGGGCAATTGAGGCAAGGATTTGGCATGAGGTCTACTATGACGTCATCTATGGTGTATCCCACTCCTTCCAGATCAATTTGCAGCATTCAGTGGGGTCCACACAATCACCAGGTTGTGTTTTGATGCAACTTTCTCTCAGTTGAGGGGGCCAAGATTTGATCATTTGTTCACTTGGGCATGTCATTGAGTCATATGTTATATTATTGTGCCATGGGGTGATGCTAGTGAAGGAAAGTAATGCCTCCTAGCACCACCATGTGCTCCTAGTCACTTGCCCTTGTTATCTTTTATGGCACACTTGTATTATTGTCACTTTTTATGTGGTGCGCACCCCCCTTAGGGCATCTTTTAGCTAGTGCGCACCCCCCTCATGTGAGTGATCCATGTTATATTGTATCGGCTCATCTTAGCCATTGATTGTATTATGTTTATCTTTTGATCTCAACCACTCATTGATAAAGTGGTTAGGGTTTTGGTCTCTCTCATCCTATTTAAGGAAGAGGCCCCCCTATTGTAAAGGCATCTAGAGATTTTTAGCTCTTGGCTATCAGAATAAAGAAATATCTTTTGAGCACATGCTTGAATCTTGAAATGGGTGTTTGGCTATGATGATTGTAAATGCTTCTCCATTGCACTGAAGGGAGTTTGTAGCTATCTTGTATCTTTTTCCACTAACTTGATTTACAGGTGGAGGCCGATTTGGAGAAGTGTGCATTGGTGGGGAGGCTTGCCCTACAAATCTTCAGTGAAATTTTGGTTAAAACAGGGAGTCATTTTGTCTTTGTACCTGTTACCCCCAATTTTTGCATGAGTGTCCACATATTTAAGGGGTGGCACATTCGTGATCAAGTTGCTGGTTCTTAACTCTCTTTTGGAATTTTGGGCAAATTGTTCGTCTCTGAGCGAGATATACTGTAAACAGCATGAATATTGAGAACCCTCATTTGAAGAGCTTGAACAGGAAGAGATGGAGAAGTTGATAGGTATATTTTCTCTACAATGTTGGATCCTCTGGAGGACAGTTCAGTCTCTATGAAGGCAAAGATAGCTTTGGGTATCATGGAAAGCTTGTACCACAGTCTGCAAAAATTGGGTAGAGATATGAATCGGATACAAAAAAGATACCTTGACAGAGTTACTAACAATGCTATTTGAGGCATGAGGAGCTCGAACTAAGCATGATGAAGGAGGGGGGAAAATGTCCTGCAATGGAGATTTTTTTGGAGATCTGCTGGTAGTAGATCCTGTGTATGGAGATAAATGCAAAGACAAAAACTCAAGGAGAAAGGAAAGATCACAATTGGCAAAGATTCAGTGTTGCCTATGGAAGTTGAAACAGTTGCAGACATGAATTTTAGTGCATTGAAATATTTGTCTGTAGAGAAAAGATTAAAGCCATCTGAAGAACAGACACAACACAAATTGGCAGATATCATTGGTGGCCCTGTAATGTCTGAGAAGCACTCACAATCTAAAATAGGGTTTTTTGGATACAGAGAGCAGAAAGGATGAATCCTCAAAAAGGAAATGTTATAAATACTGATGAGTGGCAACAGTTGGCACCGGGAGGATGGATATTATGATATCCCTGACGCCAACTTATTTATGGGGGTCTCCACTTATGTGTGTGCTCGATAAAATCCCGAAGACAACAAAAGAAAATAGTACTAAAAGGCATCTCCTAGAAGAGTCACTCATGCTGAGATTTTATAAACAGGTAGCCATTATGAATCGGCATCCAGCACTCAAACGATGCATGGGCACACGGCTCTTCTAAACTCTGATGCAATTCTTTAATGCACTCGGGCAATTAGAAATTTCAAAGCTTGAACTATAGAGAAGGATTCAGGAGAAGATATAACTAAAGCTGAAGAGGCAGTACGCCAATGTATCTCCATAGTGAAGAAACCCGGAATACTTGAGCAGATCTTGAAGCCAGAACCCATAAGAAAAAAGGGGGAATATTTGTTATGCCTGCAGCAGTTGATAGGTTTGCTAAAGCCGAATTAGTTAACCGATTACAAGACTGAGTCCCATCGACTCCATTGGCAGCCATCGTGAACATAATTTTACTTTTGGATCGAGTCAGTCATGAAATCGTGTTCATAAAAAACCAATAGCTTTGTTATTGGTAAAATGACACCGGCTGTTAAGCACGAAAATCTTGAGGTGACACCTGTGGTTGATGAACCGAATCCTTGAGATAAGCTCACTTCACATTTAGCGTTGGGGTCACAATTCTGGAATCCGTGAATCAAACCCGTGGGCACCACTTGTGCATGCCACGCATTTCCTTGGCAGTCGATGCATTGAGATCGGTTCGCTTTTATTGGCAGTCATTGACAGTCGCTCACCCACCTTCAATTGTTCCATAGCGCCAAAGCTCGGGGTTTAGCAACATGACCATCACGCTGCGAAAGTTGAACTCTTCGGGGGTCACGCTATTTGACAGCCGAGTACTGAAGGGTCTCCACGCGTCAAACGAGTGTCCGCTTGAAGATCTTTACGAAAACAGCGTAGCTTGGACTCCAGAGCCGGATTTATTAATTGCCCCAGCCAAGCCAGCGACCCACATATCGCTCATCTTTCCTAGCAGCCGTATCAACAACTAATCGCTCTAGTTTGGACGTAATTTGCTGAGAATTCGAGGCAGTACTGCCTGTTACGAGGAGTCGTGGAGCAGTCAACGCTTTTTTAGTTGTTGATTGCTTAGAGTCCCATGAAATATGGGCAACCTTTGTAACACATGGCTATTGGGGCCCGGTCCACCGAGTGTTGGAGAACAGAGCGGTCAGTAAAGTGTCGATCAAATAAAGGGGAAAATCCTTCGTTGTATGGGATAGCTACAGTAGGAGTCTCATTTTATAAAATAAAAATTTGATCATGCTGTCGATGAAGAGAAAAAAGTGGATCTAAGATTCATTTTTCCACTTTTTTCTCCATTGTTTTTATTATTTTATTTTTAGAATAAGGGGTGTTTGGGCCTATAAAAGTCAGCCTCCTTCATTGTAAACGGATGGAAGATTTTCTGGAAGTTTCTTTTTCCCATTGAGCTAAATAAAAAAATCATGTTGGGTTTGTGGGCAGATTGAGCATCTCTTCCATGGCTGTATGTTTCATTATTAGTTGAAGACTAAATCTAGCATAGAAGGCTATACTCTAGTCCATTGGGCAAACATTTGCAGTTGTCAAGTTGTTTGTTGACGTTATGTTTTCAGAAGATCATAGGAGTAATAGACTGTAGTTGGTTATACTTATATTCTCCTCGTCTTTGATTATGGAACGGACTAGATTAATCTCACCTGTGTGAAACGCAAGGCCTCCTTGAGTCCTCTTTTTGACTCCATGCTCCCTGTTGCCGCCTAATACACACCTGGGGGGGACGCGGCAGGAAACCTTCAAGCCGCTCGGTGTGTCCTTGGGGGCAAGTGAGAGTCAAGTGCTGTCACCTGATTACTCGACTCCTCCGTCTAGGCTTACTCCTAGCGAAGCCAAGGGGGGTGGTCCCTATGAAAAATAATCTAAGGCTTTTAATCTACAACAAAAGATAAAAGTCTATTCTAGGAGTTAAAGATGACGAGATGATAAAATATAACAACAAAGCACTGCTTATGAATTAAATCAAATAGCTAACCCAACATAAGATAAATAAGCATTCACGACATTTATGATTGATACTTAAACACAGAAAATTAAAGACCAGTGCCGAGAATAAAAAAAATGCTTGTAAGTACTGTCGTGTGGGGTTGCTTGTGTAGTCTCAGTGAAAGTATTGCAGTGGCTCGGTTGGTAAATTTTATAGTTATTAAATGAGTAGTTAAGGAGTGGGTTGATTCTTGGTTTGGCCCAAAAGAAAACTAAACTTCGAACTGAGTGCTCTAGCAACCTTACCAAGTGTCCAACCAGGCGAGGATGAACCCGCTTAAGAACCTGCTGACTCTGTGGATTCAGTCCATGCAACCTCTCGAGTTCTTAGGATTGAATTCTAATGGATTGTCCTATTAACACTAATTACCTTGCACCCGTTTCTGATTGAGCCAACTGTTCCGACTAAGCTGCAGTGGTCAAGAGTATACTCCGAGTTTGGGGCGTTGTTCGTTTTATTAAATAGGTATGAGTGGATGATTAATCTACACTAAACCCCAAGCATAAAGCAAGGGGGGTTAATTTTAGGATTAAATTTTAAGCACAGAATAATAATTTGAAATAAACACAAAAGCATATAAAATGATAAACGGGTCCTTGGAGGACGTTGTGTGCTTGAGTGTGTTTATTTAATTACTACTGCTTGAATGAAAACTAATCTAAAACGAAAAATAAAAAAAATAAAAATAAAAAAGGGAAGGGTGCGAATCCCCCCTGGGGGGATTGGGTTCAGGCGCTGGAATTGCCTGCTGTGCTCTTTTTATTTTTTATGATTTACACATGAAGCTCAAGAAACACTGCTGGTCCTTTAACTAGGCACCAGTACAGTTTACAAATGTTAGAATGATGTAAGGGAGGTAAAACTAGCTCCCCGGATGGCTACGAACACCTCCGAATCTCAGAGTTTGAGCTTTAAAAGGTTCGGACCTGCTAAAAGACAAAAAAAACCAGCGAACTGAATTAGTCTTAAAAATGCCAAGAAACACTTAAAAAGTGTCTTTGACGTTGCTACAAAAAATTGCAAAAATTTCTAACTTAGCTAGCAACCTAGAACTAAATAACAATGAAGCTATTAGACTCTTTAGATTGCTACTTGCTTAGATCTATTAATCAAATGAACTTTGAAGCAAGATTTAGATTTAAATAGGACAGTAACCGAGATAGAATAAAAAAAATGGATCTAGAAAAGTGAACCCATGGGGGTTTGAGCAAGTGAAGAATGGGCAATGGAGTCAAGCTCTCTGATGCACCGGTAAGATCGAGACTTGGTTCGTATTTACTGAAAGAAGGCACGATCTAACATGTTCGTGGACTTCTCCAGCTTAGGCTACCTGTAGACAGCTGCAAACAACTAGCAAGGGGATAAGAGTATATGTGTAAATGAACAACAGAAAACTTGAGAAATAATAGATTCAAACAAGAGATCATACTACTTCTAGCATTCTAATATCATTGACAAAAGTAAGCAACCTATAAAGCATTACTCACTATTCCTTATGAAAGATAACTTTCCTTTTAAAAGACATACAATCCCGACAATACTAACTTATGCAACACGATACAGTTTACCTCAAATGTAACAAGCATGAAGATCCAACCAAAGACAATCACCAGACTAGCCTCCAAAGCCTTCTTTATTAAATTCAGAAAAATATTGCAATACAAATATAAGCAGAGGTTCCACACTTTCTGATCCTTACAATGGAGCCAAGCCCCTCAATATATAGCACAAGGAGAGTGAGCTAGGGCGCAAAACCCTAAGGAGACAAAGCTCCTAGTTTGTAGAGCAAGTAAACTCAATGGCCAATGGAGAAGCACCATTTCTCTTGGACAAAAAACACCTCAAAGAAGAAATTGCCGAATTTGATGAACAAGCTGCCCCCTTGTGAAGCTCACGCATGAGGAAAAAAGAGAGCGTGTTGGATGTTTCCATGCTTTGCTTGGAAAGAGGAGTGGATTGGCTGCTCATAAATTAGAAACTTATCTACGTTGGTGCCAAGTCATATGAGTTGGTAGACACATACTTGGAAAGTAACCACAATCACAAAACCGTACGGCCGTGAGAGTGATGGCCCACGTGAGGAGTGAAGAGAGATGGCGAATCATTATATCTCATGACCATTTAATATATGCCTTACCAATTTATTAAAATCGCCCTCCTTTCTTGTCTAATGCTTTGTCATTTGGTGGGCCTCACAACCTCCAACTCGCCCAACACCTCCGTACGGTTATCCCACGTGAAGGTGGAACGAAACCTCTCCCTGAGATATTCACATTTTGACTTTTGAATACATGCCTTGCCACTTCAGCATAATCGTAATCCTTCATAACTTATAATATATGGTTTTTAGAAATTACTTCAAACTCCCATCATAATGCTCACGGCCATGTGGAGAAGGCAGGCCCCACGTGAAGATGGAGTTTACGTAGCACCTCTTTGGAATATCAAATGTTTTGACCATTAATGAATTCGCCCACTTGAATTATAATATATGGTTTAAGATATAACCTCAATCGCCCACCATAAGATGCCAAGTGATAATCCGTACACGGCCATGGCCCACGTGAAGGAGAGAAGAGCGTAGCATGAGTTTGAAATAATCCAATTTTGACTCTTTATTCAATTTTTAACATATGCTTCCTCCCTTAGCATAGTCGTCCATCTTAGTTGACTTAATCCATGTCATTTGGCATGTGCCAAAATTCCACTTTTTGAATATTTTAATTATTTGCCAAAGTGCATTTTGATGTTTTTCTGGCATTAAAGTGCCACTTTGTAGCTCTGATAGGCAAAACTGCTCCACGGGGTGCTTTGACTGCTCGAAAGTTAGGAAAACTGGGTACCAGAGTAAAGAGGATGCTCTGAGCTTGAAAATGAGCATCCCTGCGTCAAATTCCGAATCCGGATAAGACTTTTATCACCTTTTGAAATTTTTTAATTAAACCATTAAAAAATGGCTTAAAAAATGCGAAAAATATTTTTTCTCGGAATCGACTGAAACTTCAGGGGAACCTAGTACATGACAAAACGATAAAATTCTAGCGTCTAGCATGTTCATACATGTTGCAAAATGGGCTCTAATAATCCCCTAAGGCCTAACCCCCACTTTGGGCATTCCAGCTTTGGAGGAGCAGGAGAAAACCTCATCGATTATACTCGGCTAAAGGCAAGGCATAATCGACAAGGGAAAAAACTCCTTGGAATACCTTCTTTGATTGTTAAGTCCTAGGGAACCGAGTCACTCAAAAAACCACCATGCTAGTACGCTTATTACAAACCCCGTGGGGCACGGTCATGTACTACAAAACATTTAAAAAAAGGGGCCTTGAACAGGCCAAGCTTGGAACTTCTGAACACTGAAAAGCACAAGTGATTGTGCAACCCTGGCGGCTCACTGAAGTCCAACTAAAGTGCAACTTTAGGTGGTAACATCTGGCTCCAACTGTGGGACGTGTGCTTGATCTAGTCTTGAGGCAAGGAAAACATACGAGAACACCAGAATCTCCGGTTTCTATGACCTGTAAAAACATCTCAACTTGACAAGAAAACCTTTTAGTAGCACAAGTGTTTGCAAGAAACCAATGAACCATAAGTTACTTTATTCAAAAGGAAAAAACTAACTAATAAAGAGGAAATGCAGAAAGTAAATGCTCACCTTGAGGAGCTTATTTCCTACTCTAAACATAACATGACGAAAATGCTAAGTAAAATGATAAATCCAATGCAACCACCTTAACATTTCATCAAAAAAGAAATTTACCTTGTGTTTGGTTACCAGCCAAAACAAGGATACCTTATTCACAAGATGCAAACCTACGAAAATGTTGAGGATGGGGGGGCTGGATGGGAGATCATGACCATGCAGAATATCATCAAATTGCTTCCTCAACTGGCAAGTCCTCTCGTAGGCTGCTTCTATCCAAGATTGGATAGGACTAATGTATAAATCTGTAGGATGAAGTAAATCAACCACACCACCATACTGCCTTAGAGGGCTTATAGGATGAAAAACTTCTGTAGTGACATAAGCCCCAGGATGCTCCAAATCATAAGAGAATTCTGAATGTGAAGTTGAAGGTTGTGATTGACGTTCAATTGACTGAGTTCCATCTGAATCTTCAATGCATAGCACCTTCGGGTCTTCAATACTAGTACTCATGTTTGGTTTCGACTGGTCACATGCATGCTCCTCTTTTATATCAAGATCTCCCAATATTTCTGAATACACACTCCCTTCTCTAGATACATCAAAAATGGGTTTCTCAATGTATGTCCAATAATCATCATAGGTATTTTTGGCAAAGATGGAGGAGTCTTCACTATTCGTATCATGTCCCTGGCTAGATCTATCTTCCTCATGGTCATAATAAACTTCTTTACAAGGCTTGTCTTCAAAATGTTTACAAGAGAACAAGCTTTCTCTAACTTCGTTACCATGTGGAGAGTCAAGAGGGGTATCATCATACATAATATTGTCTTCGTCATAAATTTTTCTATAAGCCTCTATACTGGTTTCTTCTGAAGGTAGATGCGAAGTACAAGTGTCATCATCCTCTCTGAAATTATGCTGAGAAAGCTTCAAATATTCAATGCTTTTCATCATGGCAATATGAAGAGGTTCTTCAATAAAATCTTCCATTAATGGATGCTTAAGAGTTTCTTCATCAACCTCCATAATGGCTTCTTCATGCTCATAATACTCCTCTTCAGAAAAAGGATCACAAGGAAGTAAGCCTTCCAAACCATCATCATTATACACATTGCAAACTTCCTCATTTTCAATAAGGGCTTCTGTGATAGTTTTTTCTGGAGGTGGCTTAGGAGTACAAATGTCGTCATCTTCACTAAAGTAATCTTGAAATCCCAAATCTTCAATGTTTGTTACCATGGCAATGTGAGAAAACTCCTCAAAGACCTCCTCAATTAAAGATCCCTCATGAATGTCTTCATTAATCTTTGCAATGGCTTCCTCTTCAGGTAAGTTTGGAACATACATATGATCATCATTATTGAAGTGGACCAGGGAACATTCTGAATCTTCCATATTTTCTGTTAAAGTGAAATGCGGAGGGTCCTCAACAATGTCCTCAATCAAGGATGCTTCATGAAACTCTTCAATGGGATCATCATGGATCATTCTCTCAAAGTCAAATTGTGCTCCAGGGAGAATGGCACCATGATTTTCAATAAGCTGCATAATCTCTTCTTTAGTGAGAGAGGCTATAGGAACCTCCACATATTCAATGTTCTCTGTCATGACAACACAAAGAGGCTCAGGGTTTTCCATGTGATATTCTATCTCGGGTAAGAAGTAAGCCAAGGATTTTTCAATGAATCTTTCCACAGTGTCATCATCATACTGCCACTGCTTTAAGAAAATTCTAAGGAAGCATGAAAGGGAGGTAATACACTTGTTAGGAAGGTCCTCAGTAAACCAATAATAAGCCTCTCCTTCCAGAGTACCCGCAAACATTTGCATCATATTATCTTCGTACAAAACATTGAAGTCAGCCAGAACCTTAAGGAAAGACATGATGTGTTGGACGACTGGATCACCATTTCCATAAAACCTCGGAAAATAGCTTGATATATCCTCCTCACCATAGTGAAAGTTAGGAAAACCTGGGATATATGCAAAATTGAGGGGAGGATATGCACTAGCAATTTGATCACCAGACTCTTCATCATCCATATTGGTGTCAAAAGCGTCAGTCTGAAATAATCATGGAGGCCAACTTGTACTGAATCAAAGGAGTTGTCAGAATGATGAGCTTTTAAGTTTACTGTGTCGCATGGGCTCATCTACACACAACAAGTCTCAACAAATCTATGAGATACAAGGGTTTTATCCCTTCAATGGAGTCGCCATGTGAGAAAAATAATATGCATTAAAAGCTCTCACAAAAATATTTTTTGTTTTACTTTAAAATTTTATAAAGAGAAAAAGGTTAGTGGAGTCGCCAGATGAAAGAATAAAGGTTTACTCTAAACAATCATCAAACAAAGCAGAAACAAAAAGGAGAAAACAAAAAGTCGTGACCCGGGAATAGAAAGGTTTATCCCCGGCAACGGCGCCAAAATGTTGCCGCCTAATACACACCTGGGGGGGACGCGGCAGGAAACCTTCAAGCCGCTCGGTGTGTCCTTGGGGGCAAGTGAGAGTCAAGTGCTGTCACCTGATTACTCGACTCCTCCGTCTAGGCTTACTCCTAGCGAAGCCAAGGGGGGTGGTCCCTATGAAAAATAATCTAAGGCTTTTAATCTACAACAAAAGATAAAAGTCTATTCTAGGAGTTAAAGATGACGAGATGATAAAATATAACAACAAAGCACTGCTTATGAATTAAATCAAATAGCTAACCCAACATAAGATAAATAAGCATTCACGACATTTATGATTGATACTTAAACACAGAAAATTAAAGACCAGTGCCGAGAATAAAAAAAATGCTTGTAAGTACTGTCGTGTGGGGTTGCTTGTGTAGTCTCAGTGAAAGTATTGCAGTGGCTCGGTTGGTAAATTTTATAGTTATTAAATGAGTAGTTAAGGAGTGGGTTGATTCTTGGTTTGGCCCAAAAGAAAACTAAACTTCGAACTGAGTGCTCTAGCAACCTTACCAAGTGTCCAACCAGGCGAGGATGAACCCGCTTAAGAACCTGCTGACTCTGTGGATTCAGTCCATGCAACCTCTCGAGTTCTTAGGATTGAATTCTAATGGATTGTCCTATTAACACTAATTACCTTGCACCCGTTTCTGATTGAGCCAACTGTTCCGACTAAGCTGCAGTGGTCAAGAGCATACTCCGAGTTTGGGGCGTTGTTCGTTTTATTAAATAGGTATGAGTGGATGATTAATCTACACTAAACCCCAAGCATAAAGCAAGGGGGGTTAATTTTAGGATTAAATTTTAAGCACAGAATAATAATTTGAAATAAACACAAAAGCATATAAAATGATAAACGGGTCCTTGGAGGACGTTGTGTGCTTGAGTGTGTTTATTTAATTACTACTGCTTGAATGAAAACTAATCTAAAACGAAAAATAAAAAAAATAAAAATAAAAAAGGGAAGGGTGCGAATCCCCCCTGGGGGGATTGGGTTCAGGCGCTGGAATTGCCTGCTGTGCTCTTTTTATTTTTTATGATTTACACATGAAGCTCAAGAAACACTGCTGGTCCTTTAACTAGGCACCAGTACAGTTTACAAATGTTAGAATGATGTAAGGGAGGTAAAACTAGCTCCCCGGATGGCTACGAACACCTCCGAATCTCAGAGTTTGAGCTTTAAAAGGTTCGGACCTGCTAAAAGACAAAAAAAACCAGCGAACTGAATTAGTCTTAAAAATGCCAAGAAACACTTAAAAAGTGTCTTTGACGTTGCTACAAAAAATTGCAAAAATTTCTAACTTAGCTAGCAACCTAGAACTAAATAACAATGAAGCTATTAGACTCTTTAGATTGCTACTTGCTTAGATCTATTAATCAAATGAACTTTGAAGCAAGATTTAGATTTAAATAGGACAGTAACCGAGATAGAATAAAAAAAATGGATCTAGAAAAGTGAACCCATGGGGGTTTGAGCAAGTGAAGAATGGGCAATGGAGTCAAGCTCTCTGATGCACCGGTAAGATCGAGACTTGGTTCGTATTTACTGAAAGAAGGCACGATCTAACATGTTCGTGGACTTCTCCAGCTTAGGCTACCTGTAGACAGCTGCAAACAACTAGCAAGGGGATAAGAGTATATGTGTAAATGAACAACAGAAAACTTGAGAAATAATAGATTCAAACAAGAGATCATACTACTTCTAGCATTCTAATATCATTGACAAAAGTAAGCAACCTATAAAGCATTACTCACTATTCCTTATGAAAGATAACTTTCCTTTTAAAAGACATACAATCCCGACAATACTAACTTATGCAACACGATACAGTTTACCTCAAATGTAACAAGCATGAAGATCCAACCAAAGACAATCACCAGACTAGCCTCCAAAGCCTTCTTTATTAAATTCAGAAAAATATTGCAATACAAATATAAGCAGAGGTTCCACACTTTCTGATCCTTACAATGGAGCCAAGCCCCTCAATATATAGCACAAGGAGAGTGAGCTAGGGCGCAAAACCCTAAGGAGACAAAGCTCCTAGTTTGTAGAGCAAGTAAACTCAATGGCCAATGGAGAAGCACCATTTCTCTTGGACAAAAAACACCTCAAAGAAGAAATTGCCGAATTTGATGAACAAGCTGCCCCCTTGTGAAGCTCACGCATGAGGAAAAAAGAGAGCGTGTTGGATGTTTCCATGCTTTGCTTGGAAAGAGGAGTGGATTGGCTGCTCATAAATTAGAAACTTATCTACGTTGGTGCCAAGTCATATGAGTTGGTAGACACATACTTGGAAAGTAACCACAATCACAAAACCGTACGGCCGTGAGAGTGATGGCCCACGTGAGGAGTGAAGAGAGATGGCGAATCATTATATCTCATGACCATTTAATATATGCCTTACCAATTTATTAAAATCGCCCTCCTTTCTTGTCTAATGCTTTGTCATTTGGTGGGCCTCACAACCTCCAACTCGCCCAACACCTCCGTACGGTTATCCCACGTGAAGGTGGAACGAAACCTCTCCCTGAGATATTCACATTTTGACTTTTGAATACATGCCTTGCCACTTCAGCATAATCGTAATCCTTCATAACTTATAATATATGGTTTTTAGAAATTACTTCAAACTCCCATCATAATGCTCACGGCCATGTGGAGAAGGCAGGCCCCACGTGAAGATGGAGTTTACGTAGCACCTCTTTGGAATATCAAATGTTTTGACCATTAATGAATTCGCCCACTTGAATTATAATATATGGTTTAAGATATAACCTCAATCGCCCACCATAAGATGCCAAGTGATAATCCGTACACGGCCATGGCCCACGTGAAGGAGAGAAGAGCGTAGCATGAGTTTGAAATAATCCAATTTTGACTCTTTATTCAATTTTTAACATATGCTTCCTCCCTTAGCATAGTCGTCCATCTTAGTTGACTTAATCCATGTCATTTGGCATGTGCCAAAATTCCACTTTTTGAATATTTTAATTATTTGCCAAAGTGCATTTTGATGTTTTTCTGGCATTAAAGTGCCACTTTGTAGCTCTGATAGGCAAAACTGCTCCACGGGGTGCTTTGACTGCTCGAAAGTTAGGAAAACTGGGTACCAGAGTAAAGAGGATGCTCTGAGCTTGAAAATGAGCATCCCTGCGTCAAATTCCGAATCCGGATAAGACTTTTATCACCTTTTGAAATTTTTTAATTAAACCATTAAAAAATGGCTTAAAAAATGCGAAAAATATTTTTTCTCGGAATCGACTGAAACTTCAGGGGAACCTAGTACATGACAAAACGATAAAATTCTAGCGTCTAGCATGTTCATACATGTTGCAAAATGGGCTCTAATAATCCCCTAAGGCCTAACCCCCACTTTGGGCATTCCAGCTTTGGAGGAGCAGGAGAAAACCTCATCGATTATACTCGGCTAAAGGCAAGGCATAATCGACAAGGGAAAAAACTCCTTGGAATACCTTCTTTGATTGTTAAGTCCTAGGGAACCGAGTCACTCAAAAAACCACCATGCTAGTACGCTTATTACAAACCCCGTGGGGCACGGTCATGTACTACAAAACATTTAAAAAAAGGGGCCTTGAACAGGCCAAGCTTGGAACTTCTGAACACTGAAAAGCACAAGTGATTGTGCAACCCTGGCGGCTCACTGAAGTCCAACTAAAGTGCAACTTTAGGTGGTAACATCTGGCTCCAACTGTGGGACGTGTGCTTGATCTAGTCTTGAGGCAAGGAAAACATACGAGAACACCAGAATCTCCGGTTTCTATGACCTGTAAAAACATCTCAACTTGACAAGAAAACCTTTTAGTAGCACAAGTGTTTGCAAGAAACCAATGAACCATAAGTTACTTTATTCAAAAGGAAAAAACTAACTAATAAAGAGGAAATGCAGAAAGTAAATGCTCACCTTGAGGAGCTTATTTCCTACTCTAAACATAACATGACGAAAATGCTAAGTAAAATGATAAATCCAATGCAACCACCTTAACATTTCATCAAAAAAGAAATTTACCTTGTGTTTGGTTACCAGCCAAAACAAGGATACCTTATTCACAAGATGCAAACCTACGAAAATGTTGAGGATGGGGGGGCTGGATGGGAGATCATGACCATGCAGAATATCATCAAATTGCTTCCTCAACTGGCAAGTCCTCTCGTAGGCTGCTTCTATCCAAGATTGGATAGGACTAATGTATAAATCTGTAGGATGAAGTAAATCAACCACACCACCATACTGCCTTAGAGGGCTTATAGGATGAAAAACTTCTGTAGTGACATAAGCCCCAGGATGCTCCAAATCATAAGAGAATTCTGAATGTGAAGTTGAAGGTTGTGATTGACGTTCAATTGACTGAGTTCCATCTGAATCTTCAATGCATAGCACCTTCGGGTCTTCAATACTAGTACTCATGTTTGGTTTCGACTGGTCACATGCATGCTCCTCTTTTATATCAAGATCTCCCAATATTTCTGAATACACACTCCCTTCTCTAGATACATCAAAAATGGGTTTCTCAATGTATGTCCAATAATCATCATAGGTATTTTTGGCAAAGATGGAGGAGTCTTCACTATTCGTATCATGTCCCTGGCTAGATCTATCTTCCTCATGGTCATAATAAACTTCTTTACAAGGCTTGTCTTCAAAATGTTTACAAGAGAACAAGCTTTCTCTAACTTCGTTACCATGTGGAGAGTCAAGAGGGGTATCATCATACATAATATTGTCTTCGTCATAAATTTTTCTATAAGCCTCTATACTGGTTTCTTCTGAAGGTAGATGCGAAGTACAAGTGTCATCATCCTCTCTGAAATTATGCTGAGAAAGCTTCAAATATTCAATGCTTTTCATCATGGCAATATGAAGAGGTTCTTCAATAAAATCTTCCATTAATGGATGCTTAAGAGTTTCTTCATCAACCTCCATAATGGCTTCTTCATGCTCATAATACTCCTCTTCAGAAAAAGGATCACAAGGAAGTAAGCCTTCCAAACCATCATCATTATACACATTGCAAACTTCCTCATTTTCAATAAGGGCTTCTGTGATAGTTTTTTCTGGAGGTGGCTTAGGAGTACAAATGTCGTCATCTTCACTAAAGTAATCTTGAAATCCCAAATCTTCAATGTTTGTTACCATGGCAATGTGAGAAAACTCCTCAAAGACCTCCTCAATTAAAGATCCCTCATGAATGTCTTCATTAATCTTTGCAATGGCTTCCTCTTCAGGTAAGTTTGGAACATACATATGATCATCATTATTGAAGTGGACCAGGGAACATTCTGAATCTTCCATATTTTCTGTTAAAGTGAAATGCGGAGGGTCCTCAACAATGTCCTCAATCAAGGATGCTTCATGAAACTCTTCAATGGGATCATCATGGATCATTCTCTCAAAGTCAAATTGTGCTCCAGGGAGAATGGCACCATGATTTTCAATAAGCTGCATAATCTCTTCTTTAGTGAGAGAGGCTATAGGAACCTCCACATATTCAATGTTCTCTGTCATGACAACACAAAGAGGCTCAGGGTTTTCCATGTGATATTCTATCTCGGGTAAGAAGTAAGCCAAGGATTTTTCAATGAATCTTTCCACAGTGTCATCATCATACTGCCACTGCTTTAAGAAAATTCTAAGGAAGCATGAAAGGGAGGTAATACACTTGTTAGGAAGGTCCTCAGTAAACCAATAATAAGCCTCTCCTTCCAGAGTACCCGCAAACATTTGCATCATATTATCTTCGTACAAAACATTGAAGTCAGCCAGAACCTTAAGGAAAGACATGATGTGTTGGACGACTGGATCACCATTTCCATAAAACCTCGGAAAATAGCTTGATATATCCTCCTCACCATAGTGAAAGTTAGGAAAACCTGGGATATATGCAAAATTGAGGGGAGGATATGCACTAGCAATTTGATCACCAGACTCTTCATCATCCATATTGGTGTCAAAAGCGTCAGTCTGAAATAATCATGGAGGCCAACTTGTACTGAATCAAAGGAGTTGTCAGAATGATGAGCTTTTAAGTTTACTGTGTCGCATGGGCTCATCTACACACAACAAGTCTCAACAAATCTATGAGATACAAGGGTTTTATCCCTTCAATGGAGTCGCCATGTGAGAAAAATAATATGCATTAAAAGCTCTCACAAAAATATTTTTTGTTTTACTTTAAAATTTTATAAAGAGAAAAAGGTTAGTGGAGTCGCCAGATGAAAGAATAAAGGTTTACTCTAAACAATCATCAAACAAAGCAGAAACAAAAAGGAGAAAACAAAAAGTCGTGACCCGGGAATAGAAAGGTTTATCCCCGGCAACGGCGCCAAAATGTTGCCGCCTAATACACACCTGGGGGGGACGCGGCAGGAAACCTTCAAGCCGCTCGGTGTGTCCTTGGGGGCAAGTGAGAGTCAAGTGCTGTCACCTGATTACTCGACTCCTCCGTCTAGGCTTACTCCTAGCGAAGCCAAGGGGGGTGGTCCCTATGAAAAATAATCTAAGGCTTTTAATCTACAACAAAAGATAAAAGTCTATTCTAGGAGTTAAAGATGACGAGATGATAAAATATAACAACAAAGCACTGCTTATGAATTAAATCAAATAGCTAACCCAACATAAGATAAATAAGCATTCACGACATTTATGATTGATACTTAAACACAGAAAATTAAAGACCAGTGCCGAGAATAAAAAAAATGCTTGTAAGTACTGTCGTGTGGGGTTGCTTGTGTAGTCTCAGTGAAAGTATTGCAGTGGCTCGGTTGGTAAATTTTATAGTTATTAAATGAGTAGTTAAGGAGTGGGTTGATTCTTGGTTTGGCCCAAAAGAAAACTAAACTTCGAACTGAGTGCTCTAGCAACCTTACCAAGTGTCCAACCAGGCGAGGATGAACCCGCTTAAGAACCTGCTGACTCTGTGGATTCAGTCCATGCAACCTCTCGAGTTCTTAGGATTGAATTCTAATGGATTGTCCTATTAACACTAATTACCTTGCACCCGTTTCTGATTGAGCCAACTGTTCCGACTAAGCTGCAGTGGTCAAGAGCATACTCCGAGTTTGGGGCGTTGTTCGTTTTATTAAATAGGTATGAGTGGATGATTAATCTACACTAAACCCCAAGCATAAAGCAAGGGGGGTTAATTTTAGGATTAAATTTTAAGCACAGAATAATAATTTGAAATAAACACAAAAGCATATAAAATGATAAACGGGTCCTTGGAGGACGTTGTGTGCTTGAGTGTGTTTATTTAATTACTACTGCTTGAATGAAAACTAATCTAAAACGAAAAATAAAAAAAATAAAAATAAAAAAGGGAAGGGTGCGAATCCCCCCTGGGGGGATTGGGTTCAGGCGCTGGAATTGCCTGCTGTGCTCTTTTTATTTTTTATGATTTACACATGAAGCTCAAGAAACACTGCTGGTCCTTTAACTAGGCACCAGTACAGTTTACAAATGTTAGAATGATGTAAGGGAGGTAAAACTAGCTCCCCGGATGGCTACGAACACCTCCGAATCTCAGAGTTTGAGCTTTAAAAGGTTCGGACCTGCTAAAAGACAAAAAAAACCAGCGAACTGAATTAGTCTTAAAAATGCCAAGAAACACTTAAAAAGTGTCTTTGACGTTGCTACAAAAAATTGCAAAAATTTCTAACTTAGCTAGCAACCTAGAACTAAATAACAATGAAGCTATTAGACTCTTTAGATTGCTACTTGCTTAGATCTATTAATCAAATGAACTTTGAAGCAAGATTTAGATTTAAATAGGACAGTAACCGAGATAGAATAAAAAAAATGGATCTAGAAAAGTGAACCCATGGGGGTTTGAGCAAGTGAAGAATGGGCAATGGAGTCAAGCTCTCTGATGCACCGGTAAGATCGAGACTTGGTTCGTATTTACTGAAAGAAGGCACGATCTAACATGTTCGTGGACTTCTCCAGCTTAGGCTACCTGTAGACAGCTGCAAACAACTAGCAAGGGGATAAGAGTATATGTGTAAATGAACAACAGAAAACTTGAGAAATAATAGATTCAAACAAGAGATCATACTACTTCTAGCATTCTAATATCATTGACAAAAGTAAGCAACCTATAAAGCATTACTCACTATTCCTTATGAAAGATAACTTTCCTTTTAAAAGACATACAATCCCGACAATACTAACTTATGCAACACGATACAGTTTACCTCAAATGTAACAAGCATGAAGATCCAACCAAAGACAATCACCAGACTAGCCTCCAAAGCCTTCTTTATTAAATTCAGAAAAATATTGCAATACAAATATAAGCAGAGGTTCCACACTTTCTGATCCTTACAATGGAGCCAAGCCCCTCAATATATAGCACAAGGAGAGTGAGCTAGGGCGCAAAACCCTAAGGAGACAAAGCTCCTAGTTTGTAGAGCAAGTAAACTCAATGGCCAATGGAGAAGCACCATTTCTCTTGGACAAAAAACACCTCAAAGAAGAAATTGCCGAATTTGATGAACAAGCTGCCCCCTTGTGAAGCTCACGCATGAGGAAAAAAGAGAGCGTGTTGGATGTTTCCATGCTTTGCTTGGAAAGAGGAGTGGATTGGCTGCTCATAAATTAGAAACTTATCTACGTTGGTGCCAAGTCATATGAGTTGGTAGACACATACTTGGAAAGTAACCACAATCACAAAACCGTACGGCCGTGAGAGTGATGGCCCACGTGAGGAGTGAAGAGAGATGGCGAATCATTATATCTCATGACCATTTAATATATGCCTTACCAATTTATTAAAATCGCCCTCCTTTCTTGTCTAATGCTTTGTCATTTGGTGGGCCTCACAACCTCCAACTCGCCCAACACCTCCGTACGGTTATCCCACGTGAAGGTGGAACGAAACCTCTCCCTGAGATATTCACATTTTGACTTTTGAATACATGCCTTGCCACTTCAGCATAATCGTAATCCTTCATAACTTATAATATATGGTTTTTAGAAATTACTTCAAACTCCCATCATAATGCTCACGGCCATGTGGAGAAGGCAGGCCCCACGTGAAGATGGAGTTTACGTAGCACCTCTTTGGAATATCAAATGTTTTGACCATTAATGAATTCGCCCACTTGAATTATAATATATGGTTTAAGATATAACCTCAATCGCCCACCATAAGATGCCAAGTGATAATCCGTACACGGCCATGGCCCACGTGAAGGAGAGAAGAGCGTAGCATGAGTTTGAAATAATCCAATTTTGACTCTTTATTCAATTTTTAACATATGCTTCCTCCCTTAGCATAGTCGTCCATCTTAGTTGACTTAATCCATGTCATTTGGCATGTGCCAAAATTCCACTTTTTGAATATTTTAATTATTTGCCAAAGTGCATTTTGATGTTTTTCTGGCATTAAAGTGCCACTTTGTAGCTCTGATAGGCAAAACTGCTCCACGGGGTGCTTTGACTGCTCGAAAGTTAGGAAAACTGGGTACCAGAGTAAAGAGGATGCTCTGAGCTTGAAAATGAGCATCCCTGCGTCAAATTCCGAATCCGGATAAGACTTTTATCACCTTTTGAAATTTTTTAATTAAACCATTAAAAAATGGCTTAAAAAATGCGAAAAATATTTTTTCTCGGAATCGACTGAAACTTCAGGGGAACCTAGTACATGACAAAACGATAAAATTCTAGCGTCTAGCATGTTCATACATGTTGCAAAATGGGCTCTAATAATCCCCTAAGGCCTAACCCCCACTTTGGGCATTCCAGCTTTGGAGGAGCAGGAGAAAACCTCATCGATTATACTCGGCTAAAGGCAAGGCATAATCGACAAGGGAAAAAACTCCTTGGAATACCTTCTTTGATTGTTAAGTCCTAGGGAACCGAGTCACTCAAAAAACCACCATGCTAGTACGCTTATTACAAACCCCGTGGGGCACGGTCATGTACTACAAAACATTTAAAAAAAGGGGCCTTGAACAGGCCAAGCTTGGAACTTCTGAACACTGAAAAGCACAAGTGATTGTGCAACCCTGGCGGCTCACTGAAGTCCAACTAAAGTGCAACTTTAGGTGGTAACACTCCCTTCTGGTACTGGCACTAGCCTTCCCTCGAGGACTGATCCTCTCGTCTTTTCCATCACTTAAATCAAAATACATTTTTTTGTTACAATTGTTTCTCTAAGGCAGCCTCTTCAGTTCACCTTGCCCTCGTTGCACCTACCTTAGCGATCCTACCTTAGGGATACCCCCCTTGAGTTGGAGAAGAGCCAACTTGAAGCGAGGAAGAGAGGAGTGTGGTGACATTGGATTCTCTCTTGAGAGTTGTCATCAAGCTGGTGTGTTTATTTTTGGGCTTCAGCACACGCATGTCAGTTTTGGGTGACAACAGTACCAATCATTTTCTATCTTTTGTCTCTTAATTGTATCTACCCTCATTTTTGCTATGCTAATTGAGCTTGTCTCCTTGGTTTTATAGGAAGAGAGGGACACACTTATGGACTACGGAAAAACGCACAAGCAAGAGAGCTACATCTTCTTTCATTTGATCTGTGTGGGAAGTAATCCTCGTCATAATCGGCATCCATCTTCATTTTCCAGGTACGCTTGAGAGGTACGTATTTTCTTCCTCTAATCTACCCATTTATTCTCTAGATATAAAAACCCTCAAAGTCAACACCCTTGTATTTTTTATTTTTCAGATCTATGGAGATCTAGCAAACATTTGGGCTTAATAATTAAAACCCACCTTAATAATCATCTTAACATTCCCGATCTAAAATTTGGTGGACATCCGACTCCATTTGCCCCCTGATCTAAGGCACTGGGCCTCTCCAAGGGAGGTCGCACTTGTTGGGTAGGTGGCCATTTGCTAGATCCCATTCGTGGGTATTGCGCTTTTCTTCTCAAATCCATAGATCCATATCATAGCAAACCCCCTAGTGCCAATTCATTTTAATTTTTACCTTGTGGGCCCCATTTGGACCATTTCCATATTTTAAGGGTGGACCCCACTTGGGTACTTTTACTTGGCATTAGATCTATCTTCCTTAACCTATAAGTGGCCTTATATTTTGTTGGTTGAACAATTTTTCATCTCATAAGCCTCTTCAACCAAGCCCTAACCTCTTGGGTCCACTTATCCATTCTAGATCTAGATCTATCCCTCTTGATCTATATACATCTTGTCTCTCACATTTCCCTAGGAGGTCTTGAGTGGGTTCACTAGCCTTCATAGGTTAGCTAGGATCTCCACCTTGGTCTTGCTTAGGCTTGATTTAAAGTGAAGAGTGTCTCAGTTATCGTGACACCAACTTGCATTGGGAACCGTGGCATTTCTTGGGTCACCTCTGTAGTTGTCCAACGCCTCTACCATCCTAGATAGGATAACCTTTAGGGACAACTACAAGTTGTGTGATAACAGAACCATCAAACATGACAATCTACTAATAAAAGTGAGTCTCCTCCATCAAAAAACCAACCTCATCTAATCATAATAACATCTCCAAGCATCTAGACGTAAGCAAAGAAAGGAACTCCATGAAGGTGTGTACCCCCAATCCATCAACAACTCCATGAAGGTGTGTACCCCCAATCCATCAACAACTCCATAGGTTATCGAGCAAACCCCCTCCATTGTGATGAAAATAACAAGTGTGACCCTCATACAATATGAGGGGTAAACACATCCTAAATGCTAAGTACATGAACCTATAAACTAAGAACAGGTGTATGACAGCACACTCAGTTGTATCATGCTCTTAACAGTAAGGTTAATTTATTCTCGGTTTCAATTCCTTAAAAAGTGGAATTCACTGGATTATCAATTGGAGGAGAACTCTTAACTAGTGTAAAACTACTTCTCAAAGTGATATCTTGAAAATTTTCTTCTGGAACTACTAAAGAAACTCAGTGTTTCACGGGGCCGCGTTTCCTGTGTCCCGAGGACGTGGGGACTCCTGACGAAACGTTTCCCCCTCCCATGCCCCCGAGAATTATTATTTTTATGTTTTTCCATTATTTTCACTTTTTACAATCCCTATTTGGTACTACTTAGAAAATAAATCAATATATTTAGTATTTACATTGCACAATCATGAATATACATCAAATGAATTATTATTTTTGGTATTTTAATTTACTTTTATACTTTTAGAGACGTCCCCCCAAATTTTCCTAAAATTTGGGGGTGGTCTCCACACGTCCCGAATGTGCGTTTCCCTGCTCCCGCGTCCCCCCGTCCCGGATACTTGGGGAAACATCGAAGAAACTAAGCACACAATTATCATTGGGACCTTGAAGTTGTTGCCTATGGGTGGTAAGAATCAAGATAGTCTCTCATTGTTTATTGTAGCCGATAACTCAAGAGCCTAAATAATGTCTAGTGGCAATGCCTTAAAGGTCACGTAAGATCCCCAGACCTTTATGTCCAATAAGCACAGAACATGGCTGAAAAAAGAGCTTGATATATTGCACTAGCATTCCAGTTTCTGCCTTTCATTCAAGGATGTCACCCATGCCAATAACTCCACTAGGAAGATGGATAAACATCTTCAGTCCCAGTGTTAACAGAATCGGATAAGTTAGAGTGTCTCAGCTGGTTGGGCCAAATCAGAAACTGACTCAATCGACATAAATTCTAAATTGCTGACATGGAAGAGTCTCATTCAGGCAGGCAAATCAAAATGCAGGCAGGGCCCAGTCAAAATAAATCCCTGGAAAAAAATTGAAAACCAGAAAAATAAACTAACCTACCTTCCTAGGAATCCCCCCTTGCCTTTATTGCCTCATTTCACTTCTCAAACCTTTCCTTTAGACTGTTCGGACTCTTGGAGCTATATAAAACCTTGCTTGGCAGCCTACTGTTGGAGCTGATTTGGCACAGAATTAGAAAAACTAGAGAGGAATCCATTTATGATTGTTGTCTACTCATATAGAGCCTTAATGTTTATGTATATGTCCCAAAATATCGATTAATTTTGTAGAACTCTAATTTTATGTATTTGAGAACTTATAATTAGAGTAATATGTCCCAAAATATCTAGGAACTTGTAATATGTCACAGAATATCAATTACTTTTTCCGAATCCACTATGGTTAATCCATGCTCCTCAGAATCCACTATGATTAATCCATGCCCATAATGCATTCTAGCTCAATACGTCACCTCAAGGGAAAATATTCCAGCTATAACTCATGGTGATAAAAATATACATGAAATAATCACAATAGCCATATATAATTGTGGCAACAAAATAAGTGCCACATGTATTATAAAGTCCACTTCACCCAATCCGACCATCGGGAGGGAACATTAACTGAATTCGGGCTCACAAATTTCACCCCAAAGCCATAATACAAATCTCAATGTATAAAATGTGTGCAGAAATGTAAATAAACATACACAGCGGAATTAAAATCGATCCACACACACAGAGCATGCATTTATCAACATAATTATCATAGACATCAAATAAAAACATTTCAGATTCAAATGCATGAGAATACTTATCTTTATCCAACGCAAATCCAAGAAACTGGCTGTGTAAGAGCGACTTTCCACCCACCCATAGGGACTTTGTCCAGCATATACTCTTTCTGCTGAGAGGCCACCCCCAAAGCTGGGCTATGGGCCACCAGGGCGAAGGAAACACCTACAGGCTTCTCTCTCTCAGCCCACAACCCATTATGCTCTCTATGCTTAGCCAAATGCTCATACAAAGCTCTACAAGGTTCTCACTCAGCCCTCATAACCTTGGCTTCCACAATACCTGCCCCACACAACATCCTTCTTGGCTCAGGCATCCCCTTCACCGATTCACGGTTCTCTTGGGCGATCCATCTTGCCTGGTGCTTCTAATGTGTGCATAGAAGAAATCCAATCTGATATGGGTTGCTATAGAACCACCTGTAGCTTCAATTCGTGGCTTCTCAAGCACCTATGAGCAGCAGAATTCGATGGGTAAGGGTCCCTAGCTTTCCCAACCTCTCTGCTCACCTACAGCGAACAATTTTCCCTTCCAAATTTGTAGCACTGTGTCCAAATTCGAATTTTTGGGCTAAAAACAGTCTGGTATGTTCATGGACAACAATGGAGAGCTTTGCCTAGTGTAAAATTTGCATGAGAGAATGAGGGTTAACTCCAAGGGATATGAGAAAATGGTGAAAAGACAATTGGCATAGCTTCTGGCAATAGAAGAAAGGACTCCTAACAGTTGTAGACTGACTTCTGTCATGACAGAACTGACATAAAAGTGCAGTCAGCCCCATGTTTCAATAACTGCATGATTTGAATTTTCCCACCAACCTCACACATGTATTCAATAATTGGAAAATAGTCAAAAATGATATACTTGGATTATTCAAGGCACATGACAGAATTTGGGTGAGTTCTAAGGTTGAGACTTGGCATAAAGGATTTAGTCTCCCATAGACCCCCTTTCCTCTTCCCCTCTGGTGGAATCATAGCCCCTTTGGTGCTCTTTACACAGCCATTCTTGCACCATTTCATTATTTATGCACATAATATTTACATATTTTCTAAATCAGCATGACAAGCCAACCACACAGTCCAAATAGAAATATATACATCATATAGGCCTAGACATTCACTAGTCGAGCCTTGGCCTTGAGCTCCACATTAGTATATTTACATCATTTACATAAGTTTGGTTAAATACATTCCAAGTCAAAATTGGGGGTATTACATGTATTATCGCATTGCTATTAGACTTAAGCAAGGACAAGGAATGGATAATAAAATACACAAAATATTGCATTAGTTCTTTGCACAATATCCCATTAATGGACATGTGTTAAGTAAAGAAACTTACAATCAGACATGGAAGGCCCCTAATCAAGTTTGGATAAAATTTAATTTTTACGGGATCATGAAAGGAAACCCAAGGCCAATAGAAGTAGGAAGGTGTTCAAAAATTGCTAAGGAATCTCTTAGAAGAGGCTACCAAAAGATTGTTTTCAAAGGTGACTGGAAATTGATTATTGATCATACCAACAAGTAAAACAAGTCCTCGTGAGAAATGAAGAGTAAGAGATCCTAGATTCAACAAACCGATAGATGTTTCAAGGAATCATCTTTTAAGCATGTAAAAATATAGGCAAACTAAACAGTGATTTGGTTGGCTAACCAAGTGATTGAACACACACCAATCCGATATGTGGACCCCCCCCACCTTCCACACCAAAAGAAGAGAAGTGGAAGAAATGGATTAACTAGTTTAGTGGGCATAGGAACGAGCATTCTCATTCGCTCACTATCATGCCGGTATTTTAAAAGCTACACGGGAACCAATTCCCATAATTTGGGCATGCTTCCTGTTACCTCACAAATTAGCACCCTCCAACTAGGTCACAAGGATGGGTGCTAAGATCGACAACTTTTCAGGAGATGCACCCACTATCACCTCAATGCACTCTCCTCTTTCTTTAGGCCTGCTCCTTAGGCCACAGGAGGCTTCCCAAATGTGGTAGAAAAAGACCTGTAAGATATGCAATGAGCCTTAATGGAGTCAAACAAGATATGCAATAAATACTCAATGATTAAGAAGGTTTAGGAGTAATAGGACTTGATGTTGATTGATTAACAAGGTGAATCACTTTTCTGCACTAAAAACCAGTAACTTAAACTTGCAAGAAATCCCAAAATTGACCGTGGAAATGTCCCGAAAAGTACCTCCCAACAATCACCAACCAAAGGAGGTTCAATCCCCCCTAGGCCGCAGTTGCCTTGAGGGATGAATGTTGTGTTTTGTGACTGATTTCACCTTCAGATCTGTAATTTTCTGTAGTAATGGCTGAAAGGCTTTATTTGGCACTTCAAAACCCCCTAGGTCAACCCTGGAGACTTGGAATGAATTGGGAGCTTTGTCCAACCCCTAGAGTTTGATCTTCCTATCAAAATGGACCTGCAAAATAACTGTACCAGATCTGCAACATGCCAACAAGGCTGTAACAGCCTTGTAAAAGTGATGTCACCTCCCTAGGGCTGATGTCACCCTTTTTAGGGCTTTTTGAACTTCAAAACTCTTCGGCGATATATCACCGACATTGCAAGATATTGCGATGTTTGCTGCCAGCCGATAATTTCGACAAACATCGCCGCGATGTTTGGGTCATTTTTTGTGGCAAAACAATCGCGATTTCAAGGAAAAATTGGCAAAATTTGGCAAAAAATCAGGAAAATATCGGCAAAAATAAAAAAAAAATATCGCAAAAAATCGGGAAATATCAGCCGAGTCAAAAAATTAATATTTTTGTATTTTTTAATTTCATCGATATATTGCCGATGTTTGTCGACATTTTCCCCGATAAATCCGATATTTTCTTTTTGGACCCTTGGCGATATATTTGCCAACACGATATTTGTAACACTGCTACAAACACACTTTTTTATGGAATTTTTTCACATTTTTATGGATTTTTCCGCAATAATCACTCAAGAAATTTTAAATTTACAACAACAGTAAATATTTCAGAATTGAAGAAGTACAAGAGTTACAACAGCAAAAAATAAATATTTTTGGATTTTTCAAAAAATATTTTATTTTTAGGGTTTTTTATATTTTTTTGTATTTTTTCCAATATATAATACAAGGAATTTTGTAAAAAGATATTTTTGGTGAAGATGAGGGAATTAGACCTAAGTCTTATTCCTTTTGGGCATCGAGAAAATGGGGTTAATGTTTTTCTTAAGATTGGCAATTCAATATTTGGAAGAACTAGGGAAAGGCTAAGAAACCCTAGGTTGTGTTAGCCTTTGACCTAGTTAGGGAAAAGAAAGATTCTAAGGCCCAAACAAGAGAGACCCTTCAAGAGGGATGTCTCACTAACAAGACTAAGCTATTATGCATAAAACCCTAAATTGCTCCTACCTTGGATGCCTCTGGTAATGCAAGACAAGAGTTTCAGGATCTTACCATAATCGAATGAGAAAGAAAATGAGAAATAGCCTCAAGAATCTTTTCATCCTAGAATAGCCTTGGACGATAGTAAAGAAGCTTCACACATCAACTTTGATCCATGAAAACCCTAGAAATGGTCAAGAAAGGAGGTGTTCACCACTCAATAACTCATATACACAAGAAGAAATAAAATTTCAGCCATGTTTGATCCCATGATCTTGATTACAAATGGGAGGGGGATGTCTTATTTATATGAGAAAAGACGTGCCTTTTCAAAAAAGACACAACTTTTCCCTCCTTGAGGCCGACCTACCTAATTTTATCTTTAAAATGACTTTTAATGTTTTTTTAGGGTTTTTCACCCACAATCCGGGTAATAAACCACATACAACATAAAATAATGATAAAAATGATGAAATGCTTCAACTTGATGATGAGTTGAGCTTAGAAGGAGAATGCCATGCCCCAACATTTGTCTTTTTCCCTCAATTCCCTCCTTAGGTTAGTACGACCTCTTCTTGCTTGCTTGGAAGGTGGACGATTTGCTCTTGAAGACCAAGATGACCAAAACGGAGGGATGATATAAGCAAAATAGGTCCAATGGGGTATCAATGAGGTGTGCTAAGCTAGGTATGACAACCCTTACAAGCGCAATCACCTCTACAAAGCATAAAACATAAGTGTGGCTAGGAGCCCCAAGCCATGTGTCCTAATGGATTCATCCCAAGGTGCACAAGAGCACCCAACCAGGGCATAAATGCCCAACATGATGGGGGACTTCCACCCATCAAGGGGTAGTCAACAAAGCCACAAGGCCAACACACCTTGAAATGAGAACCAAGAGGGCCTTCCATGACCATACCAAGGGTCATGAACCCCACTAGACCAACACTTTTACATAAACAAGCCCCAATTTGGCCTTTACAATGGCAAAAGAACCCCCCTCTTTGGCACATCTGGTAGGGTACACTACAGAGAATCTGGAGAGTAACACTTCCCAAATCATGCCCCTATGGGAATCTAGTGTGGATTGTATAGTGCTCATTGAAGTGGATGGCAAAGGACACTTGCGAACCCAAGTGATTTGTTGATGAGTCAAGGTTGATCGACCTTAAGAAGAGAACAATAGATAAGAGCCTCCATTTGCAATTCAAGCTTTGTGTGCCTTGTGGTTCATAACTCAAGTTACAAGGACAACCAAGCTATGTTCAAGCAAGGAAAAATCCTTAGAGGCTCTAGAAGGAAGGATGAAATCCTTCAAAGTAAATAGGGCTCCTAGGAAAGCTATACAAACTTTATGGCCCAACAGAGCATTAGCATTCCCAACCAATCTCGCCTTTAAGCTCTAAGAATTCAAAGGTTGACAACATTAACTACTAGCATAGATCCATCTTAACCCCTAATATATTAATCACCGAGAGGGATAAAAAAACCAGGTACAAAAAATTCTTGCCCCTTGAAAGATGCGGGGGTAAGATGGATCTATGCTAATTTGTTTTTTACATTATGATAATCAATTAAAAGAAATAAGAGATCATCACTCTGTTTTCTTCTTTGTTGACATTTGAATTTGGAATTAAACTTCTCTTTGATTTTAGTTTATTAAAATTACACATACACACATGTTACACAAAAATATCTTCCACCTAGGGATGTAAGATTACCTTGCTTCTCTCGAGTAGCCAAAATATATACCACCACCGGTAGGCTTCAAAGATTGGTTGTGAATTAGGGATGCACTCCAAACATGTTAGAGAGAAAAGTTGGAGAAGATTTCCACTTCCTTGTCGGGACAATCAATGGCCATAGGAGCAAGGTTAGAGAAAGAGATGATTAAGGACCTCACCATAAAGTGGAGATAGTATGTTGCCTTGAGATCATGAATGAAGTTCTTCACGAACAATGCCATATCCTTATTAAAAAAGAACTCCCAACGCCTACCATAGCTGAGAATGGCCAATAACCCAACATAGTCAATTCCCCTAGCTTAATGGAGCAACAAGCATGAATATATAGGCAGTCTATTAGCAATGCATATGCTTTGTTTTAAATTTTATGCAATCATATTAAGTTGTTGAGCATCTACCCAAATTCAATTACCGGTGCACTCACCACTCCTAGATGTCCATTGTTCGCTCATGTTTAGTAGTGTAGCCACATCCTGACTCGCAACCTTGCCTCCATTGATAGCTTATAACAACCATCCTCAATTAGAAATAATTGAGGAGATCTCACATCACTTCCTTGGAATATATATATGTATGTGTGCTTGTGGCCAAAAAAAAGGTCTTTGGACAAAAAAATTCATACCAATACGACGGATGGGAGGAAATACATTCAAATATAGCGAAATATCAAACAGTGGCTCCATTTTGACTGGTCATTCCAATTTTGCTCTTAGTATGGATAGAGCTTTGTTGATTAAAAAAAATATGTAGGACAGAAACCCAATCCCAACAGGTCTCTAAACCATTGTAGTTCCAGCTTGTCATTTTGTTTTCCATATAGACTATAGTCCCAAAAATACAATGTATTGTACCAAACTTGTGAAAGCATGCCTCCTCCTAAGTTATTCCATACTTACATACAATTACGGAATTCCCATTCTCACTCTTGGCTAGAATGGAGAGAAATGAATATATCTCAATGCATCCCAACCTTAGACAAGAATGCATTTCTAGAACTTTGTAGAGTAATTCCAAAAGACAATGTATTTAAGATGCAACTTAATAGTAAATGTCCTATTTGGAAATATTGGTGTTGGAAACATGATAGAACTTTTAGTTGCTACGACAACAAGAAAATCATACAAAAACATTAAGATCAATCCCTCAAATGACAAATAGATTAGATAAAGATGGGGATTAAGGGACACTAGAGATTGATGGGTCAAGAGATGCCAATTCATTTTGAAAAACAAGGGGGTTCTTTAAAGCCTAAGTTTTGGGATGGTTGGCTTCTCCACTATAGCTTCACAGTCAAAGCCAAGCTCCACTCAACAAGATCGTCAAACTGCTTTTTTATTGTCTGGAAAAAGACATGACAGTGAAACACATATTTTGGAGCTACAATGTAATTATGAACCTTTGGGGAACCAGAATCAATTGAGTATTAACCCCTTTGTGATGGCAAGGGGCTGCTCTAGGAGATAAATGGATGGTAAGGTTTCTGCCTTTGTGATGGGGGACTACTCTCAGAGTCTCGGAGATAAATGGATGGCTAGGCTTCTTGCAGAAAATGATGTGTTAAGATACCGCTATGGGCCTTTCCTTTTGTGGAGATGGAGATGCAAGGAAACCTTCCATGGAGACACTAACATATGGCATGTGGGGGAACCACCAGATATAAAGAAAACCTAGGACTTTAGATCATGGTTATGTTTGATATATTCAGGAAAGCTGTAGAGAATATGAAGATTGGAGTTCAAGCTGATATGCTGGATCTTATGTAGAGTGGTAAGGCCATTGTAGTTAGCCCTTGGCTCCCTAATGCAATATTGTATCATGATGTAAATCTTATATTTTTTTAACACAATATAAGATGTAGCTCCCAGAAAAAGGATATTGCACTGCTTAATAAATGCTCACTGCCCTCAGAAACAACCCAAAAATCAACAATAATTGTTGTTTTCCATGCAATAATGGGAACCGCTTACTTTTAGATCAGAAATGGCCATGCATTTCAGCCAGGATTGACAGATTTGAGAAAGACATAGATTCTCTTGAGATTGATACCAGAAGGGGCATGCTACCTCTACTTGCTTATGTAGGGAGGATAAAAAAGTGTGTCCATTGTTGACTTATAATGTATCATGCTTGATGTACACTCTTATTGTTTGAGTAATGAATATAAAATGCATTTTTCCAAAAAAAAATTGGGAGTTGCTCTCTTTATCAACTCAGAATTTCACCGTACATGCACAGTGGAAACATTAAATGCCATTTACAAGAACAAGGCAATAATAAGGAGGTTCTTTTCCTTATTAAAGCGGTGCCAATCATAATGCAATACATTTTCATGCAAAATAAGAGATGATGAAAATGATAGAGGGAATGAAGCAAATGAAGGCTATGTATTGCACTTCATGAGGCCTAGGTAACCTATATGCTTGCACAAACATAAATGATAAAAGTACAAACCCCGTGGAGCCCTGCCAATGTCAAACCATCATAACCCTATAGTAATCAATACCCCCAAAAATGACAAAAAAACAAGCATATGAGCCTGCACATCTATAGAAAGAGACTCAACATCAGAACCAAAAAACACTGAATGTGACTCTCACAAGCAGATTCTAGAACCAACTCCTCATTGACATGTTCTTAATTCATCTGTGGACATTGATAAAATTATCTTATCTATTGACTTTCAGTTCCTTTGTGTCACTTCTCCAAAACAATCTTTTTATAACTGGAGCTGCAATTAGAAAGAGAATGCAACCTTGATATTTACTATTTACTGAAACCCTAATTTTACTAAAATGGGTCAGTTTTCCATTGTATATTAACTTTTGTTTGCAAAGGCATCTTACAATTGTTAAGGTGGATTTATCTTTTTAAGAATAAAAGATACTCACTCAAAAGGGGAGAGAAACCAATGTCCAATAAACAACAAAGGACTCAATAAGGTAGCCTAGAATTAGCTTTGCATCTAAATGGAGAAAATTTCAAAATAGATAGTGAAATTAAGATGAAAAAAGAAGTGATGTCATAGTAAATTTTAAATTGGCACCAAGATGTTTACATCCTCTCTAGTTTTAAGTACAACTTAAACATTATAATACCTCTCACGTTGACAGAGTACTACTTCCTTCAAACCTGGAGAGTAATCAGTGACTTCTTCCTATTATTATTCAAATTTCAAGGTAAATGTTGTTCTCTTTAAACCAGTTCTTACCCAATTATATAGCTCTGAGTCCTGACAATCCACGAGTTACTACAGGTGTCCATCAAAGTCTAAATGGTTCTACTTCTAGACCATTATAGCTGCTCAAGCTGGGAACTATTTTTTTATCATAAGAACTGCATTAAAAATATGTTCTTGAGACCTGGCAGAAACTATAATTGATTGTAAATAAAATCTTCAATTTAGTATTAAAACATTGTTATCTTAAGGTAGTCATTGTATTTAGCACCTCAAGACTGTTAAAAGTTGTCACTTTCTATGTGTCACTGTCACATGCTAACTGTTATTTTCTCCTCACAAGGAAAACAAAATATAAAATAAACTCCAAAAATATTCTATTAGTCATCCTCACTGATGTAGAACCCAGGTATAGATGATGCATGTGCAGTCATGTGTAACTCCAAGAGGATAGTATCAGAGAGATTGTCACACATAACTATTTTTCTTTGCTAATAATTCTCCTTTTTTTGAAAAAATCATATATTCACTAATTCAAGTAGAAATCAGAATATACATAACAGAGCCTGATAGATAGATTGATAGATAGACAGATTTTTATTAAACTGTCCACAAGAGTCAAGACTGTAGGCCATATCGGACAAAAAGGTGGTTACAACTTGCATGACATGTAAATTGAACACTAGAAAACAGCAAATGAAATGAAATATGCAGGTAACCACTAACAGTTACACCAAACGACAGAAAACAGCATATATTTCATAATTATGCATATATTGTCATGGAGGTTCAAGATAGAGAGTTCCTAAATTCAATTTTGATATTCTCAATAGGATCCAATCAATGTGTCTCATACATGTTTTGCATATGACTTTTATTGCTTGAATAACTGATGAAATATGAATCACAATTTATCCTTCAAATGTTTTGAACCAGCAACCCTAAACCCATAAGAAAACATGATTTCAATTATAAGTGTCTTCTAAGTTCTAAGTGAAAACTCTTAATTATGTCTATAGTGCAAGTCTGAATTGTACCTTTGCAGTATTGAACACTACATTTTTGCAATCTGGGAGAATGCTGACAGACCATGCGGGCAAATGATAAGAGTTCCCATTGAACTTCACAGTTGCATCAGACTGGGTATTAATATTAGCAAGAAACGCTGCACATGTTCCAGATCCTGCAGAGTAAACATGTGCCTGCAAACCAAATGTTTGAAACCAGATTATACTCTGCATTTCACTTTGTCTCTATAATTTACTAGTATAATCCAAGTATACTCATTGCATTTTCCAGCAATGCATAGTTGCATACACCTGGGGCAGATTACAGTATCATTCGTAAGCAATACGAAAATAGGTACACTTTCAAAACTAGATTGCAACTAGAGTATTTTACAAGCTGGTATTCTATAGCCACAGATGCAATCTGTTAAGAAATTAAATTTGATTACTGAAATACTTCAATCATTCTTTCCGGTCATGCAAATCCACTGAAATAAATGAAAAATATAACTGTGGACCAACTACACACAATGTCAACAAGATAATGCCAGGCAATAGTCACCTGCTTTAATCATTGGCAAAAGGTTCCAAACGTGCTATTAATAGGCAGAGAAACTCTGCTTATTGACTTGGCTAAATGTTGTCAATAACGAGTAGGCTCTTTCCTGTCCCCACCATAAAAAGTATTTATGTATGGCTATTGTCCCCTTAGACCTGAATCTTTGTATCCATCCTCGTGTACTGTATAAGATCAATGACTGAATAGGTGCTTGTTGAGTTCATGATTCCATAAGTAGCATGTAAACACCCTCGATTTTTGTACCAACTAATTTAACATGCTTACGACTAAGACCTTATCTAGCTCCAATGATAGCCTATTTATACAAAATTTCAGTCCTACAGTTAGTTTAGGTATTTGGCCCTTTGGGCATTAGTTAGTTTCTGCAAGGGGTTAATTTGCACTTACAGAACCTAGTTATTTTGATCTTAGTCTACTGTTTGGCATTTGCAGGGTAGCCTGTTTTTCACATCAAATAGATGTACATTCTAAATTTATAAAAACTAAGCATTAGGATAACATTACATGACCACTCAGAACCAAATTATTCTATGCTCTGAAACAACATTTGGTCTCTCAAAGCCACACAACTACCTGAGGTACTTGAAATTGCCAAAATACTAAGAAAAACATCTCATTGAAGTTTTAGCATATAATGGTTAATCATATATCAATGCTTAAACACAGCAATATATATATATAACACTGAACACAATTAATATATGTAACACTGAACACATTTATAAACAAAACAATTTTACACCAGAACAATTAAAAGCCTAAAGGTAGAAATAAAACTAACCTCTAGCCCAGAACCAAGAGATGTGTAATTCGCATCTGCATTGACCAAAGCTGTTTCACAAAGTTTAATGGCTTTGTGTAGCTCCTTAAGGTGCCCCCATTTAGGCTGCCTCACAATTCCTGGACCAAAAATAAATTGCCTCATTTTATTTTAGAAAATCATTGAAAAAACAAAGTCTTCTGAATCTTTTAACATTAATGAAATCTCTTTTGAAAGAATTGTGAACAAAAGGGGTCTAACCACAAATATATCCCCCAAATTTCAGGTGACAATGGAAGGGACGACAATGGGTGCTGCCATACGGGAATCCCCAGGCAGAAAAAATAAAAATCTAACAAATAGTCACTAGCGTAAATCAAAATATATACATTGTGCAACATTAGACAATTTAAAATAGGTGAATCATTATATTTCTCATTATAAGCAAACTGAAAATGCAACATATAACACGTGACTAAGAAGAGATGGAGACAGGGAAATAGCAGGGTGGATGAAACAAAAATTCCTGTGATTGGTGAACTTCTTATTTGATCACCATGCATTCATTTGTTTCTTTTTCTGCAGACCTCCATAGTTAAAACAAACGATAATTTTGCAGTCCTCGACAGGGACAAGGTGAAAGATGGTCATGAATGTCAACTTTATGTCTTGGTGTAATGTACCTAGGGAGAACATTCACTATACCAAGTTAGGTACCAAGGGAGAATAATTGATGTAAAGTGGCCATAAAACTTACTAAGTAGTTCATGTGAACTCATAATTAATGTAATGTGGCCATACATATTGAATAAGGCCCACTAGGCAGTTGGAGGGTAATAAATGTAATAATGAGGGGTAGCTTGCATAGGCCCATAAGACTACTCGTGAGAGAGTATATACTACTATATATATACATGCATATCATTATATTGAGCATGTTGGATATTGTATTGTAGCAAGCATGGTTTGTGGAGTGATTCCTTCCATAAGGAGTAATTGATGGTGTTACCCTACCTTAAGGGTTTTCTCTACAATTTTGGTGTTGATTATTGTGTGGATGCATTTGTTATTATGAAGCTTAAGTGTTTTATCTTCCGTTTATTCAAGTCCTCTACAAGTGGTATCAGAGCACTTTTCAGGGCACAGAGAGGAGAAAAAAATTCTACTTGTTTTTTTGCAGATTTGGAGGTGCAACACTTTGATCTGTTTCTGAGTATTTTTTGCAGAATTTCCAAAAACCAACCACAGATCTGTAATCTTCAAAAATACATGATTTCCAAAAAAATTGCTCGAATCAGAGGTCGGACAAAAAATATATTGCATTTTGAAAATCTGCCCTTTTTAGGGGTTTTTTGTTACGACCACAACACTCAGATCAATGTTTTAAAATTTGGACTTGGAGTCAAACTCGGTCAAGGATCAACTCGGAATCGGTAATGAATTGGCAATGACTCGGCCGATTTGAATTTAATGACTCGGTTTACTCAAAACTACATAAAATATTTAAATTTTAAAGAAAAACAATATTTTAAAGATTCTAATCAATGATTCCAAAGCATAAGAGACAAAATATCCAAAGTCTACTCATGTATATACCATAGAAAGTTGAATATATCAAAATGGCACAAAGTGTACTGTGCAATACATATCTGGATTCTGGAACAAAATACATAATCAATGAGGCCTAAATGGCCTGTAGAGTCCAAAAAGAAACTTGATATGATACCATCATACCACTACATCATACATCATTCATCATACATGTCATTGATCAACATGATCAATCATCAAACTCATCATCACTGCTAGAACTAGAAGTAGAACTAAAATCAAGACTAGCAATGTCATAGGCAATATCATCATCATTTGGCTCAAGCACGAATTCCTCAAGGTCATCTACAATTGCAGTAGTAGTAGTAGTAGATGAACGTCTAGAAGCATGGGGTTAGGATTCATCTTATAGATTTAAGGTTAGATTCTAAGTTGGACGAAACGGGGAAACAGGCACAAGTTTCCGAAACAGGGACGCGTTTGAAATGTGAACCCCCAAAATTTTGGAGATGGGGATATATATCAAATTTAATCCTTGATCTCAAAGTTGATCCTCCAAGGACATTAGTCAATGACTCAACACCTTACAATTTTGATGAAACTTCCTAATCGAATTGTTAAAATAAGGTTGAAAAAGATTCCCATGCTTATGGTAATTTTGCTTGAGTGAAGAGTACATTTTTATTAAGGTCATGACAGAGGAGTTCAACAATCAACACCACCAACATCAAGGTATATAGAGGTGTTGATGTGCTTGATTAAATGCCAATACCATATGCTTATACATGATAGTATTTGGTGGAAACTTTGCAATCCAGAATCCTGAAAACTGTTAAGTCTGTTGAATTCTGAATCGGATCTAAAATTCTACTTTTGCATATGAAGTCCGATGAGGTTGGAACCACTCTCAAACATCCTGAAACAATTAATGGTAACGTTAAAAATTTAAGTAAAAGGATAGAAAATGAAAGATAAGGAAAATACCACATTTACCATTACCATTTAGTATTGCCAAATCTACTGAGTAACTGAACAAAGCAGGGTTCTTTTCTAGACAACTCAACCGGTTCAGGTTGGGACTCGGCCGAGTTGACCGGTTCGGTACCGAACCGGCCGAATCAGACATCAACTCGGTCGGTTCGGTACCGAACCAGTCACCCGATCAGGTTTGAAGGCCGAGTTAGCTCGGTTGAGGGTCAACTCGGCCAAGTCCAAGTCCAAGTTGACCAATTTTTAAAACAGAGACTCAGATATGTTTCTAAGCATTTTCTGCAGAATTTCCAGAAGCCAACTGTAGATCTATCTTCTTCTCACAAAAATATGCAATTTCAAAAAAAAAACGTTTTGAGTCACTGTTCAAATAAGGGAGATATTGCAATCTGAAAATATGCTCTCGTTTAGGGCCTTTTAGAGGCAGACATCGATATTGCAAAGCAAATATCTTTTGACAGAGCACCCAAATTGCAGCCGGACCAATGCCATTTGACAGAGAACGTATGGGGATTCAATTTTGGTATAATATATGATATACTTCCAATCAATAGTCAGTGTACTACAGCCCTTGCAAATTGCCACCCCCAAACCCTAGACACCAAAAGAGCTCTATTGAAAGTAAGCTATTTCTTCAAAATCCTAGTTCTGTTTGTGGGTTTTCCCAAGCAAGATGTATTTTACAATAAAGTCTGACGGTTCTAGTACTGAAGAATACATGAATTGGATGAAGTCAAAAATTCCCACCAATTGGAGATACCATTTAAGCTAGAATGATGTCGTCATATGGTGGAAATTGCTTGGCCGTAATGAGAAGTTCCTCTTACCAGATATAGAAGTTGACCAAATTTTTTAATCAGGTACTCTCATGCTGCAAAGAAGGATAAAGCGTTATAAAGATCTACTTTCCTACGAAACCTTCCTATTACATGTTCATGGATGTCTTTAGTAGGAGAAGCTCATTATCTCAATAGACCGTAGCAAGAAGCATAATTTCATCAATGTTGACTTGGCTAAAAGATTGCAGGTGCCTAAAAGCATATCCAAATCACACAAGTTAAGACTAAGAGAGTGAATGTGCAAATTTTTAAATATTTGTAGATTACTAAGGATAAATATGTTTGCACTCACAATGGATGATTTGGATATTATTATTGGATATCTTTGGATGGACTCAGTAGGTACAGTTAATATTAATGTGCAAAATAAGTTTATGAAGCTTTGGTACAAGAAAAAGAAAATTGCATTGCAAGATATTTCTTTTATTAAACAAGAGAGGCCCACGGTGGCACATGAAAAAGCCATTGCAGGGTAACTGATTGCAACACCTACAAACACATTAGATGAAGAGTCTCATGCTAAATCAGAACTTAGAAGAGCCTACAGAGACACTAGAAGGAGAGCCCTAGGAAGGGCATAAAAAGGAAGAAGGATTTAAAGAGCATCATTCCTCAAAGGAACTACCTATTGAAGATTCCAAGAAAGAAGAACCCATGGCTATGGTGGTTGCATATTGCCACCCACACCACCATGAGAAACAACAATCATTTAAACCAAGGTAATGAGCATCAGCAAACCTACTATGGACCAAAATATAACCAAAAAAGCAACTAGGATGGAGCTAGATGGAGGAAAAAAGTGAGGACTAGGGATATCATGATAGCACAGTAACAAAATGGAACCAACGAAGCAACCATAGTTGATATTGATGTGACAAGGACAACACTAAACCTCACGTCTGAATATCAATAGAATGGACGGATGCCCGTGCTTGGTACCAATTGACTAAATTGTTTCAAAGATCCTGGTATATGGCTTCCACACATGTTTTGAGGATGAAACATGTGAAGGTGGATGGAATGTAATGTACATGAGGAGATATCTAAGGAGGATATTCATTGTTCCGATGGAGGTACCAAGCGAGAATAAGTAATGTAATGTAGTCATAAGATGCACTAAATAGTTGATGTGAACTCATCAATTAATGTAAACTGGCCATACTCATTGAATAAGGCCCACTATGTAGTTAGTGGGTAATAAATGTAATAATGAGAGGTAGTTGGCATAGGCCGCTATGAATAATCATGAGAGAGTATAAATACACATGTATATCATTATTTTGGGCATGTTGGATATTGTATTGTAACAAGCATGGCTTCTGGAATGTTTCCTACCGTATGGAGTAATTGATGGTATTACCCTGCCTTAAGAGTTTTCTCTACAATATTAATTTTGATTATTGTGTGGATGTATTTGTTATTATGAAGTTTGAGGATTTTATCTTTCATCTATTGAATATCTCTATACTTGGAATATTATTCAAGTGATCGCACTCCTTTATACATAATGCCATTCACAATATTAGACTAATTGTACTTGTTCTCTTTTTACAGGAGGTCAAAGTCGCAAGCTTCCAACTGCCATCTTCGATGAGTAGTTGATGTAAGGGTGAATTTATCAGTAGCTTGCATGAAAAGGCTAAAGGTGGGGTAGAGTGTAGGGAGGACCACTTGCCTTCCCTCATCTATCCTATATAGTGGGTAGGTCGTAGGACCCATCTACCAAATGTTGAACAACAACTCTTATCGGTGGCACACTAGGACATTATGGGGATTTTGTTGTATTTATGCTCCAAGTGACCCAATTAACAAGATCCAATTGTCGAAATGGATGGCCCACTCCTTGCTAACCACAAAGTGGGTTATTGGAGGTGATTTCAACCAATGTTTTTAAACCCGGCCGAACCGGAACCGAAATCGGTCGGTTTAATGGACCAACCAACGAAGCCTGAATACTGAACTGGGACAAAACTCGGACCGGGGTCGAGTTTGGTAATGAACCGGGACTAAACCGATCGGTTCATTACCGAACCGGACCAAACCGGTCGAGTCCGTCAATAACCAGGCGGTTAGATGCCAGTTCTCTGCAAGCCTAAACAAGTAATGAGGGGATTAAAAATGTTTTTTTTAAATTAAAAAGACCTAACCCTTAATCGTTGCTAAACCCATAAATACGCCCCCGCCCCCCTCCCAATTCTCTCAGACATTCCTCTCGTTGCAACTTGTTGAGTTGAGTCATTTTCAATTTTCACGTTGAGGAGGTCGTTGTCCAAGGAACGATGCTTGCAGACTAGAGTCATTGAGAGAGACAGTCGACAACTTGACTGTTGGAGGGTCATTGGCTTGGAGTTGGGCACTGGAGGCTGGACCTTGGAGCAGCCAGAGTGTGACTGTGTAATCTAGATTGTAGAGGCTATAGAGCCTCATTGATATTGTATTGTGTTTCAGAATCAGAGATATGTGCTATGAGACTTTACTATGTAGGGCACATGGTGCCATTTTGTGACCCATACATGGTTTATGGTATATATAATTGTAGACTTTGCATATTATGTCTCTAATGGTTTGAAATCATAGCTTGGAATGTTAAATATAATTTTTATGATTAAAATTGTAATTATTTTTGTATTTTTTAATATTTCGGTTCATTGAAATCAAACCGCTCCGATTCATTACCGGTTCCGGTTCCAATCCGAGTTGACCCTCGACTGGTTCAATTCCCAGTTCCGAGTTTTAAAACACTGATTTCAATATGGTTCGATGGTAAAGAGAAAAGGTAGGTGTAAGAACTAGCACCATTCGAACCACATAAAAATAAAGTTGGGGTTATTGCAAATCAGTGTCAATGGTGCACTTTCAAAAGTAATCCCTCTTCAAAGATATATCTGTCAAGGTTTCCCTCCTAGAGCCCCTTGTATGTGATAGCAACAAATACATCGGAATATCTACTTGAGGCTATAAGTGTTCAACAATAGATACAAGGCATTTTCTTCTAGATGGTGAACAATTGCTTAAGTTGATGACTCTACACTTGCCCCAGTGTTCACCCAAAACTATAGAGGAACATTGTGTTGTTTGAACTCTAGACACCTTTACCAAAGTAGTTGGAGTTGTGTGGTGAGGAAAGAGAAGACAAAATCCCTTCTAATTAGATAAGAGAACTCTCCTAAGTAAATTGATAAAATATGGATACTTATACACACAAGGAAAATAATAAGATATCTGGGAATACCCTTTGGTATTGATGTATTAGAAAAAAATATTTTGGAATGGATATTAACCACATTTGAAGGTAAACTTAAAAATGCCTCACCTAGGATAACCCTTTAATAAGGGCAGTAAATATGGTTGACAAAATACTTGTAGCAAGATGTGTTCATTGCTCTTACTTCTTCCCGAATGCCTCAAACTATAGCAAATTGGGACAAATGCCCATAAATTTCCTTTGCAAAATCAACAAGAGAAGAAGGGACTTCCCCTAGTTGCTTGGGACATTGGTACCCTCCCAGGGGATCCAAGTGGGCTCGGTTTTATAGATACTAGAACATGGGGATGGTGTTGGGACCAAAATGGATTGTAAAATCCATGTGTGGGAATGCCCTATGGTAGGTTATTGTTCAACATCATATACAAATGGCCATGCATGTAGTAGGCAAGGGAAGGTTTGGTGCACAGTAGTGCCTCTTAGAATTTCAGGATCATGAGTACTTAAGACTCAAAATGAGGGTATGGAAGTTCTGCAACTAATCTAAAACAAGCTTCATTGGGATCTTAACCACCCTCTTAGTGATTGAGATTTATTTGCAAGGTTAACATGGACACATCACTTGGACACCAAGCAAATAGGTGTAATCCATTTCTTCTCAAGAAAGAGATTAGCAAAACAGGCTTTCAAACATGGGGGGCTTTATGGGCCAAGGACATAAGCAATTGGATTTCATGAAAGGCGATTAATTGTGCACAAAAGTTATACTTGCAATGGACGAGGAAGCCTTCACAACGCTCTATAAAATCACATCTAAAACCAGCCAATGGTCCTCTAGGAAACTCTTCTTTGATTATGATACCAAAGAACTTTAATCTAGGACTTGCATGAATTTTTCTCTTGTAGCTAATCTTAATAGAAGATGAGCAATCTAGGATCATGAAAACAAAGGGGTTTGATGATTTCAAGGTACCCATAAAGCACATGTATCCTTCAAAGCTAGAATCATCGGATGGTTGGTCTTTAGAAATGCCTAGCAATTAAAGGCGGGCTGCATTGCACATAATTTATTGATGGCAACTGCATAATCTACCACAAGGAAGAAATAAGTAAGCATCTATTTTGGGGCTGAAAGGTAGCTTGAACTTTCTAGGGTAAGGTTGTGGTGGAATACCATACTCTAATTATCACCCTTTGAAATGGAAGAGGTTTATCTTTGGGAACAAGTGGATGATTAATCATTAGGTGAGCACAAAGAAGCACATGGGATACTATAAAATTGGCAGAAATTTCATTTTTATGGAAAAGATGTTGTAAGGCTACTTTCAATGGAGAAGACACGCCACTTCACCTGCAGGAAGATGTTGAGTTTAATCCAATGTACATATAGAATAGGACTTTTAGAGAAGTCATAAATCTCTTAAAGTTGAAGCCAACGCAAGAATGCTTGCCCTTGTTGATATAGGCAGGGGAAATGTGCAAGGACCTACTTTGGCAAGAAATGTATGGATGTATGAATTATTTTATCATAAACACTAATGAAATATTAGATGCACTCACCCCAAGTGTTAGATCCATTGGTCTCAAATTACATCTCATCAAGTCCTTTAGGGTTGGTTTCCAATCGCCTATGTCGTTGGTGGTTGATCTATCTTCCATCCAAAAATTTCAAGGAAGAAGTCGAAGAGTTCTGAGAGGGCTAGCATGGTACCATACTACCAACAACCCCAATCTTCGCTTAAGTGAGGGTGGGCAAGATAATTTCCACGGGAAAAATATCTATAAGATGCATTCCTGAAAAAATGCCATGTCAAGTAAAGTCGACCTTTGTACCTTTGATTGTTGTGCAACATCATTCAAATTGATTAACCCTCTCAACACTGTAACAAATAACACTTGTAATATTATTAAAAATTGGACCAATCATTTCATGCATTTCAAAGCCGGTAAGACTCATGTTTGTATATTGGTTGTAACTTGACTTATATTTCATTTAAGAATGTCTTGAAGAGTCCATACGAACCTTTCCTTTTATCATGTCTAGATTTAATTTTTCGAACTTTGCAAGACTTGGAGATTTAACATAACCCCATGCTTACTAGCCAACCACATTCTCAATGTGGCTTGGGAGGCTCTCTCCATGCCATTTCCTCTTCAGCAATTTTTTATTGGGAAAAAAAACTAAGAAATAGGAAGGAGAAGAGGATTGACCAATGCCAACAAAGCAACTCAAGCCTTGCGAAGGAGTGTTGAAGAACTATAAAAACACAAAGAAGAGGAGGATACTATCAAAAGTGACCAAGAGCCATAAGTGGAAAAAGTAGTAGAAGAGCAAGGAGATCTAGTATCACAACTTGCTAGATTGATAAAATAAAGAAACGTGAAGAGGAGATAAAGATCTCAAACTATGGGGTACGCTTGAAACCCAAAGAGATTGTGGATTGGATTAATGAGAGGGAGAGATACTTTGAAAGATAGAACTTAAACATCCAGAAAGCATGAGATTCACAGCCACCAAATTAAAGGGGAACGCAATCATTTGGCGGGGCACTTGCGAAAAGAGGGGATAAAGAAGGGGAACAAGAAAATCAAAACATGACACGAGATAGTGTCCAAACTCTAGAGCAAATTCATGGGATTGTAATCAAATTCTTTCCAAACAATTTCAAATTTTGAGATAAAGAGAACCTATTATGCAAGAATAACAACAAAAGACTTCTACAAACTCTCATTAGGAATAGAGTATGGAGAGAGTGAAGATCAACTAGATGCAAGGCTTATGAGTGCACTCGAGAGGAGTTGATTTTACACAAACACGATTCCATAGAGGAGGTCTAGACATGTGCACACTCTTCTCCGATGATGATATTGTATAGGGAGCATTGCCTCCTTTATGCTACTAGTTCGTGCATCTCCTTAATGGTAGACGCACCAGATGAGCCTATTATGAGTTATTTAGGTGTCTCATAGAACTCCTTAAGTCACATGCACTAGGTTGAGTCCTTGCTCATTGACTAACTTGGATCTTGAAAGTTGAAACCCTGAGAGTTGATTGTTTTTAATGCTTCAAAAATTATTTTGCATGTTTTCTTCCCTAAGTAGCCATTTCTGAGTCTTAAAATCCTATTGGATTATGTGCTTAGAAACCAAAACCATTCCTAACCATAGCTTTCCCCTAAGAATCAGGCCAATTAGGTACCCCAAACCACTTGGAACTAGTGGAGATCTTCAAAAAGTTGGTTGAATTGGTGTCTAAACAATCAAATTGCTTGCCTGCAAGTTCCAGATTGCATGACAGTGCCACTCTTTGCCTATTACCCAAGTGCACCACTTCCGGAAGCATCATCACCTATCTAGATCCTCCTTTCATCATTCAACAATCTAGGAAGGGCGCATTTATATCAAGGGCGCATTCTCTAGAGAAGGTTCAGACTTATCTCCCTTATTCATCGGCACAATTCTCGAATGTCGGGTTTATATTGATCTCCATCAGTCGATCTATCTATTGGTACGTACATGCATAACTTCTTCCTATTTAATAGCATTTCTAATTATCTGGGTTATAGATCTGCATGCAAGTGCATGCATGCAGAGACCAGTGCATACTTTCATACTCTATTCTTATATTGAGGCATAAACTACTAGCCAACCACAGTACAACACAAAAAAAGAAAAAATACCAGTTTGGGATATTACAACGAACAAGAGTGTAGCCTAACTGTGCCCTAAGGTCACCTCCCAGTGGTTCTCGCTTCTTCTGAGAAATTTCCCCACACAATAACTAATGTCTGGGTGTCGGATTTTCACTATGTTCAGGGTTGTTGGTTTTATTAGTATGAGTTTTAAATTAGGTGTGAAGAATTATGGAGTTGTTGCAACTCTTTCTAATTTCCCTAGGACCAAGCCAATGCCCGTAGGGGGAAAGAGCATACTTTGAGTTGGAAACAAAATGTTTATTCCATTTGATCACAAAAGATAGATGACTGAAGTAAAGTGTTATACTAATTACTATAGGCAAAGAGTCCCTTTTCTGATCATCCGATCACGTACTCAGGCAAAGCCTTTTATGTGACGGCGAGAGCATAAGTCGAGAAAGCAATGCCAACTTCGTTACCTTAAACAAAATCAAAGATTGAAAGTAAATTGTTGAACTAATTACTACACCACGGATATCTTTTCCCTTTCGGTACTTTGGTAGAACGTGGTGGGTTTGTATTGATTTCTTTGGCAAAAATACTTGAAATAATAAGATCTGCTTGATATGCAAAGTATACTGCCTGCGAATAACAAAATTAGGTGTTCCTATGTCCTGAGTAAGTTTGAAGGCCAATATTTGGATCAGACACTTCAAACGTTAAATTTTAACTTTAGATTGATTTGTTAAACAAAAGTAAAACTAACTAAGCAAAAAAGCAAAATCACACAAAGACTCCAAAAACCCCCCAGGGGGGTTGGGGTGTGGGTGTTGGGTATCCCACTTGCTCTTCTTTTATTTATGATTTACAATGAGCTTGGAAGAAAGAAATGCTTTGGATCTTTATACATCTAGATCCAAAAGCTTACAAAATTGCAAGTGTAAGTTGCCCAACAAAACTAGGAAACTCTGGGAAGCCTTGGATTGGCCTCAAACTCGAATTTTTGCCACTGAAGTCCAAAAACCTGCTAAAAACAAATTTAGGACAGCGAACAAATTATTGTTAGAAAATGCCCAAAATCACTTTTAAAAGTGATTTGGGCAACTACAAAAATTATAAAAAAATCTAGGCTAATCTACTTGTAAAAATTGAATGAAAATGACTCAAAAGGACAAGTCCTTTTGAGAAGCTTGGCTTGCTTTTGATGGCATCCAATGAAGCACCTTTTAAATTGCTAAATAAACTTTAAAACCCAATATAAAGCTAGTCTAGCAAGCCTTCAGATTTTTTCAATAAATTACTTGCATGAGGAAGCTTAAAGATGCTAGATCTAGTGCGGAATAAGAACTTTTGGAAACTAAGATCTAAGCAAATACAAAATCAGATCTATGTATGATATTTATTTTCAACAAAAATAGATCTGAGAAGTATAGTAACTAAGGAGATTTTCTTTAAACTTGTGAAGAGAGAGAAAGGAAGAAAAGAAGCTTAGTGTTGGATGGAGCAACAGAAGAGACTTCCGGTGACAATTTGTGGACTATGTTGGATGAATCCCTGGAGAATAAGAGAACAAACTTGTTCCAATACTTTTCCACGCTTTGTAACCTGTAACTAATTAGAAAATTGCCAAAGAAATTGTGAGATCCGGTAAAAACACATAAAAAATCAAGAAAGCATGTTAATAGACTTATTAAACAATGCTACATTAGATCTCTAGATATGCATGATTAAAAGAAACTAGCAATAAGCTTATTACTTGATCATTTCCTATCAATTGATACCAATCCTTTCAAGGCCAAATTCACAATACGATTGAACAAGAATCTAAAGATACATGTTACCTCAAGCTAATACAACAATGATCATCCACAAGAGAGCATGGCACCATGTAGCCTCCAAAGCTTCAACTTTATTCCAACAACTAGAGCAAATACAACTATTACAATGGCAAGCTTCTATCCTCAAAACTCCAACTAGTTCAAAGGAGGAAGATAGCTTGTTTATATAGCAAGGCCAAGAGGGAGGGCGCATTCACTCCATGAGGAGGGCGCAATCTTCAACTAGAGTGTGAGGGCGAGTCTCTAGAGAGAATCAAGGGATTAACTCCCCCTTGATTTAAGTTTAACAACGAGTTGCAAGATGAGGTGGGAACAACAAGTTGCAAGATGAGGTGGGCGCCACCTCTACAAGAGGTGCACCCCCTCTCCTTGGAATGATCACCCATCCAATGAATGGACGTCCACATAGCAATCACGTGAAGATACGAGAGGGAAGGCGCATCCCAAAAGAGATATGAGATCGCTATCCTAAGTTTTGGTTTTATACCACATGCTTTATTCAACTAATGGGGTCGCCCTTCATTTGTGATGGCATGCCAAATCACCCTTTTTATTATGTTTTTTTAATACTTGGGTCATTTTGTATTTTTTTAGCATTTATTTGCCATTTTGTCACATCTTTAAGAAAAGATGCTCCCAAAGACGACATAGTCACCCGAAACATAGGAAACGCGGGTCCTAGGGTAAAGAGGATGCTCTGAGTGTGAAAACGAACATCCCCACGCCAAAATCCATCTCAAAACCATACTTTTATTACGATTTGAAATTTTCCAATTAAACCATTAAAAAATGGTCTAATTTTACGGAAAACATTATTCTTCTCGAAAATTAAAAAAAAAACTTAGGGGGACCTAGCACATGTCCATACGTCTCAATTTTAATATCTAGCATAGTAATATACATTGACACTTGAACTCTAATAACCTCCTAAGACCGAAAAATCATGCCGACCATCCCAACTTTGGAGGTACGAGTGAAAAACTCGAAAATTATAAGTCGTCTATTCAACAACCTATAATTGACAAGGGAAAAAACACTCTGGGCTACTCGGACTGATAACTAAGTCCTAGGAAAGCCGAGTCCTTTACAAAAACCATCATGCCATGACATTTTTACAATTTCCCCGCAGGGCATGGACATGTGATTTTATTAAAAAACATGGGCCAAGGTGGCCTGCTAGGACTTTTGATCTTCTGATTATGAACAAGTAGACTTGTTCTATCTTCACAGGATCACTTGAAATCACCTAAGTGCAACTTAGTTGATAACAGGTCTCAAGTGATTCATGGCAGGGTTTGAAAGACAGGGCTGCATCCACATCTGATAGACACGAATTTCAGGAGGTGCACACTATTCTTGATGGTCAGTTTTGGGCACATGTTAGGTATGTTCTTGATGGCCAGTTTTGGGCACATGTTAGGTATGTTCTTGATGGTCAGTTTGAACCTTGAACCTACCTTTGAAGTTCGAATTGTTGATTTCATCTTACAACTCTTTGGTAATGAATATAATGCTCTATTTCATTTCATGGTTGATGTTATCTGCTAGAATTTGTTGATGGCAAATGTTTATGTTGAAAGTTGATGTTATACTTGATGATTGACCATTTGATGACAATGTTATAAGTTATAGCTGCTAGATGATTGATGTTATGTGTACTAAATGGTTGATGATTTAATGATCATCATTAATCCAATAGTTAGATCTATGTTTTCATGTTTTGTGCAGCTAATTCGGCATTTTGCATGTTTGTTTTAATATATATATGCATCAACACATATTAAAATATGCATTATATAAGAAACCCTCTGCTCCCGGAAGCTTTTGAAAATTGCACTTCCCTCTCCCCGCTCCCAATAGCCTTGACTAAGGCTTAAAACTAGTAGCATTCATAATCAAGCAAACTATCTTAGCTCAAAAGATAACAAATTATATACTAAAACTGGGTTGTAACACCAGCATGCACAGAATCTCGTGTCTATCAATGTGTTCAATGAGAATGTCAATTCTAAACCAGTATCATGTAATATAACGCATATGCAACTTGCATTTCATCCATATTACAGAATTGAGCTATGAAAACTGAGGCATACCCTGCCTTATGTATCCAAATTAAAGGTCATCATGGCTACACTTTACCTAAGAGTTTCTATTCACAAGAACCATGTTTTCTAAATTTTATCCCTATTTGATTCTACTTGAATGCTGGTATTCCTTCACTATACTCTGTACATGGACCAATTGGGATCATGAACATTAGAATCATAGTTGACACGTGCACATATTTAGTCAATCAAATCAAGTGCAGCTTAAAGGAAATACAAATATCTTTTTGCAAGGGCTGAATGACTTAGGTGAAGGCAAAGTGACTTACCATATTCATCAATGGGAGCATCATAATCATAGCTTGTAGCAATAAAAGGGCCACCTGTTGTACGACCAAAGTTTGTTCCTCCATGATACTGGAAACCCAGAAACACAGTATATATTATTTTCCTTTTCCATAATACCTTCTTATTAGCAATGTTCTGGTGGTTCTTTAATAATCTTCATGTATAAAGGCGGCAAGGTTAAGGATGTAACTTTGTCACATGGAACAAACCTACCATATAATAGTTTTGAAATGTACCCCCTCTTTGGAAGAAGCGTGCAACAGAAAAGGCAAGGTCCTCTGAAGGCCTAAAAGGCAATCGCCCTCCAAATGATAGAAACCTGGAAACCAGCAAATAAATTAATGTTGATATCACATAATTATGCCTTAAGAGTTCAAATGCCAATTGAAAGACATTCTAAGGAGTACAAGTGCCTTGGGATCAATAACTTAAATGCAATAACAGCATGCACCCTAAGTAACTAAAAGTTGCATTGGAGTAAAATTTTGATTCCAAATGTTTCATGCTCATTTCTTGGCATGTGCACAAAGTATATGGTTAAATTAAGTTCCAGTCATACCAGCCAGTCCAGTTTTCTGTCCACATTTTGGGCTTGTTAGGAGAATTTGGTGTGAAGGCGTCACAATAGAATGCGTTACAAGTATTGATCTGCAATTTTAAAAAATCACCTAAGAGTTCAATTGCACGTGCAATGCTTACAGAGAAATCTAGAACAGAACAATTTTCATGGTAAATATTTTGTCTTTTGAATATTGACAAAACCAAGAATCAAATTTTGGGCATATACTAGATAAAAATAAAATTGTGCTGAGGCGAATTGTTGAAACAAAATCTTCCTAAGTTGACAGACACAATTCAAATTTCAAACAGGTTGAATTGTTACTTACAATTGGATCAGGAGCATCTGCTTGCTGACACATTACCCAAGGAACTCCTGTGTCAAGCCCAACAGCCATAGATGCTGCCCATTTTACGTAGGACTTCCCTGCTGCTCCATAAGGACCTTCAATGTTGCCATATTCATTCTCAATCTACAACATTATATAAATGGCATTAGGAATCAGGAATCAGGATAACTATTGAGAAACATGCCAGCGACCTGCTTTCAATGATTCTTGTATATGTTATTACTGCCCCTCAGTTAACTACCCTTTTCAAGATTTAAAATAATGATGCATCTAGGGTAGATGATATATTAGTCTTGACTCAATCATTTGCAAAGTGACAACAATATAAACCCCTTTGTATTTGTCGTTTTAAATTTTCTAAAAATCTACTACAAACTAGAGCATGTATCATTTATGAGAGTGCAGTGCATTATTTTTTACCTCAAAGCACATTCAATAATAGAAATGGGACCAAAATTGAATACAGAAACCCTCAAAAATAATTTCAAAATGTTTATCCAAACAGAGAGAAAGATGACCTGAGCTAAGATAATCGGTCCCCCTTGGGAGGCAAAGAGTTTCTCCTGCTTCATCATGTCCACGATCTTTGCAGTGAAACGCTGCATTTCATTCTACAAAGGAAACCAAACAACCAGGAGAACAATATATCCAATTCAATATTTTAAAATCAAGCTCAGAATATTTTAACTGACATATTTTAGATGAGATCAAAAAACAACAGCCAACCTTAAAGGGCTCGTTGTCAGTTCGGAACTGGATCCCAGGAAGTAAGTGTAACCAGACTGGAAAACCACTGCATCAAACAACAATAATAATCTTGATCATCATTCCTTTATATTTGCTTATATGCATAAGATCTTAAAAGGCTCGAAGAAGTGGTTTTGGTCTGAGGAGACTCAAGCCACAATGGCATTTCCCAAATTATTTGATGTAGGCATCCTAGCATAGCCAGGGAGGTACACACTAGCAACAGAGCCCCAAATGTGAAATCCAATGATGCCCATATGGGTAGGGCCTTGCCCTCTCTTCAGGGCATGCAGCGGTCGACTAACAGGCTTTTATCATTTGCCCATCCCCTCTTTCAAGTGCACTGATCAGATCCTTTTGAGGAGGGTGATTTAAAATCAAGAATGCAATAACCAACCTTGAAGTGCTTGTTGTTAGTACAAAACTTGATCCCACAAATGAAGTACAACTACACTGGGAAACCACTGCATCAAACAACAATGATAATTTTAACAAACCATTGCTTTCCATTTGCTTGAATGCATAATCCCTTCAAGGATAAAAGAAGTGAGATTAGTTTAATAGTTCAGATGATTTGTCAAAGCTTCAAAGGAGGAGACATTGTGGACATGAAATATAGGCTTGACAGTAAAAAATGTCTTGCGCAGATGAGACCAAAGTTACTAGACTGGATTTGTAGAATGACTCGGCAAGCCCAAAGACTAAGAGTTGACTTGGACTCGGGAAGACTAGAGAGTTGTCTAAGAAAACTATAATAATAAATACAAACATTAAATTCAAAAATATAATAGGTTCATTAAGAAATTTACAATGTCCACAAAATGCAAGATTTCAATAACAACTCATTTGAAATTACAGAGATGATACTACATACCACAAAATGCCATGGATTCTAGACAATTGATGGGTCTACTGGTTGCCTGCTATGAAATCAGATTAGAAAAAACAGCAAAATGAGTGTTTGTTCTATGTCTTTTTATAAACAAATAAACTAGTGATTATTCAGTCTTGAGACTGGGACAAGTTAGACTAACAAAGTCAATCTAACCCACATTTGACTTGCGAGTCTGGGTCATACTTGCAAGTGGAATTGCAAGTATCACTCAGGCCAGAGTCAGATCAGAGGCAGAGGCATCGACTGGACTCGGTTTTTTCAAAGACCTGGGAATCAACTCAGACTCAGAAGAGAAAAGTAACACTGGATGAGACTTGGGACTCGGAAGCATAATCCCACATGTTAGATGCATACATCCTAGAATGGCTGGGGAAATACACGCCAACAACAAAACCCCATAAGTGGAATCCTGCCAACGTCCGTGCGAGTAGGACCTGCACTTTCTTTGGGGAGTGTAGGGAAAGACTGTGGATCTTAATTATTTACTCCTCCCCTCTTTCAAGTGACTCTCTTGATTCCTTTTGGGGAGAGTGATTTTGAATGAGTGACATTGTAAAGTAAACGAGCACATGGGTGCCTAATAAGTTTGGAGTTTGCGCTTCACCAGCTCAAAATCGACTCTTGTCAATCACATGACCTGGGGAACTCTGCAATCACCTCCAAACGTTCCATGGAACTTGGCTGATGCACCCATAAAGTATCCAACTAAGTAGAATTGCAGTGTAGGACCTCAACCACTTAGGGAGTTCAGTTCATGACTGGCTATATTTTGTTTTCTTATAATTATGGCATAACAGCTCAGAAAACCCTGAGGATCCGTCTGGAGCCTTTCCTTTCTATTGAAAATCTCAAACCAATAAGCCAAGTTCAGCAAAAAGGAAACAAATATTTACCCATAATTCCATTCTGCGCATGCATATGGACCGATGCGAAGATGCACAAGGAGTCCAGCCTGTTGCACTGTTTTCACGAACTTTACCAAATCAAACCTGTCTTCAAAGTTATACTGCAAAAACCAATACACACTTCAGATAAATGCAAAAATATGTATATGCAATCTGCTGGCAATGAGACAATACATAACAGAATCACCTTGTTCTGTGTGGGCTCATGCGCATTCCAGAAAACATAACTCTCAATGACGTCCAGGCCTCCATCCTTGGCCTTCTGGATAAGATCAGGCCACATCTGCACAAGCGTAACAGCCAGCTTCCACATGATACAAAACCAGAAACACTATAACAGGAAAATTCTTCGGAGAAGATTAAAAACCAACAAGTGGGTTTAAGCATGACCCAAAAAAAAGACGAAACATACCTCTGGTGTGCTTCGAGGATAATGTATGGAACCAGATATGAGAATCCTTCGTTGGCCATCAATTAGAAGACTTTTGTAATCATAGGTAACATTTGCAGCAGATACATATTTCCAATGATAACATCCATTAAACAAAAATGCAAATGTCAGAACCAAAAGAAGGTTCCTCATGAAGTCCATAACATGCAAATCTCCTCAGAAACCAATACCAGCAAACACCCAGTTGAGTATCTGTAATGCCCGCTTAGTGTGAACACATGGAACATTTAAACACCAAATCCATTGAACAAAAATGCATTAGTCAGAACCAAAAGAAGGCTCCTTGTGGAGTCCATAGCCTGCAAATCTCCTCTGCAACTAATACCAGCATTCAAATCTCCTCTGAAACCAATACCAGCATTCAAATCTCCTCTGAAACCAATACCAGCAAACACTCACCCAGTTGAGTCTATGTAATGCTCACCTTTTGAAACCAATACCAGCTAGCACCCAGTTGGCTGTTGAGTCTATGTAATGCCCACCTAATCTGAACACATGGATCATTGAAATGCACACTCCATTGAACAAAAATGCATATGTCAGAAACAAAAGAAAATTCCTCGTGAGATCGATATTCTGCGAATCTAATCAGAAACCAACACCAGGAAACACCCAGTTGAGGATCTGTAAGGCCCACTGAGTCTGAACGCATGGAACGTCTAAATAGCAACTGTCCTGGACTGTCCCTGTCTATTAAATGCATATGAGATTAAAGGGGTGGCTGTTTTTAAGTGGGAACGGAACTTCTCGTGGCCATGATAAGACCCTTTCGAACTTGAGCCACTGAAACACGATAATAGGGTGGCATACCAAAGACCTATCCTGTGCAGTTGCATCATTTTTAATTGGATTTGATGAAAAGTTGGTCAACTGTTACACGGTGTGGTGGACCATCTGAAATGCTTTTTGGATGGAATTGTTTTTTTATTCGAAATAATTAATATTTAATTTTATATAATTGATGTTGAATATAGGTAGAATGTTTTTTCTCGAATAATGGTGATGAATTAGTTTTACATTTATAAATAAAATATTAGTAATAATTATTGATTCACATGTCAATTAAGTGTAGATAGGGTGGTTGGGAGCAAATATTGCTTTGTGACACTTGCTCCTTGGGAGCTGATTTTCTATGTAATGATTGTAATTTTGGCTATACCTTGATTCTCTACAATAGCAGGTGTTGGCATTTTCTCTTGAAAAAAAAAAAAAAATTATTAATTGACAAATTTACAGGATTGTGTTTATTTTTTAATTTGTTTTGTGATGATTTTTTTCTAAAAATTTAATAGTAAAATTTCAAATTACAAATATAAGGTGTTAAGATAGCATAAATTAGGTGTTACACATGTTTTTTTTTAAGGTGTAATAAAAAGTTAATATCAAATCATTTTCGTATCAGATTTTCTCAAAAATCTTCTAATCATTAGACAATTCCTTAAATTAGGATAAATTTTACCATTTTAAAAATAATAAAATTATTTTTATATTAAAAAATATTTATATATTTTTAAGAAAATATTTACCATCATATCTATTTGAAAACTTTTATATCATACTTTAAAAACATACTTTTATAATTATAATTATAAATATGTGTGAGAGAGTGAGATATAATTCATCATATCTATTTGAAAGCTTTTAAACCATACTTTAAGAACATACTTTTATAATTATAATTTTATATGTGTGTGAGTGAAATATAATTAAGAATACACCTTCCTCAAATTACTAATGATTTGTTTATGGCAAGAACGAACAATCACTTACAAACAATTGTTATAACAATGATGTGTTCTTATCTTGTTATTTTAGCCCTGCCATTTGGAACAAAATAGCTCAATTTATCTCACTAGTGACTCCCCACAACCATTTCCTCAAATCCAATTATAATTCTTCCAACAAATAAACATATTTGTCCAACTAAGCATAAATGGTTTGCAAGCGAACACCCAAGTAATATATTTATACACACTTTATTCTCCAACCCATTTTCCTCAAAAAAGGTAGACCTCCATGTTCACCTCAAAATATGTTTGTTGTGACCAATTCATTTCTTCTCTAGCTACTTGGTCCCACTTTATTCCCAAGTGAAGTATATCTATCAAGTGACCCTTAACTTGCCCCAAACAATACAATAAAGTGTGGCTAACTTTATACAATATGCTCAAACAATCATCCAATTCTTTGTCTCCTTAACCCGTGGCTCTGTGAAATCCATCATCAATATACACAACACATCTCACTCATTTTGTCAATTAAAGAACTTTTGTCTAAAACAGCTTACCTTTGACTGATACTTTAAACAAACATAATCAACTATATTGTTAAAAGTTACCATAACCACCATCCAAAACCCACCCTAATCCAATTTGTGCAATAATACAACATGCATAATCAAATACTCTCACTTCGTGAGAATGTCAACTCATTTTGTGAAGCCAATACATCAAACACAATGTTGTTGGTCAAAAAAATATCCTTAAGGTAATTATTATATAGGCATATGATTTCTTGTAATTATAGTAAGCATGTGACTTTTTGTTATTGTAATTAGAGTAAGTGTGTGACTTTTGATTTTCTAAAAAAATGAATTTTCAAAAATCAGCATCACAATTAAAGTTAAGTAAAATAATAAAGTTGAACAAATTTTTTAAATTTAACTTTTTTATTAAAAAAATTATAATTTTTTTTTTATTTTTGACTAATATCTTTGATTTCGTCAATATACTTAAAACTTGAAAATTTCTAATAATCATCATTGTTCAGAGTGAGAGGTTTTGAAGAATAAAGTATTGTAATCATCATTGTTTAAAGTGAAAGGTTTTGAAAAATAAAGTACTATGAGAAAATTAAGGGTGGGGGAGGTGTAATATTATATTTTTTTTAGACTTTGTGTATTTGTGGTTAAGTTAATTTGGCAACAAAGTTGATATAAGAAAGAGTGATTTGTTAAAACATAAAAACTTTACCTTAACATTAAAAAAAATGCAAAAATGCATTATACATGACACTTGTTGTATATGAATAATTTAATTTCTATTACTAAGATTTATGTCCTCATAGTTTAGAAAGAGTTTCTATATATCATAACCATGATGACGTGACATCAAACACTTTTTAGATGACATGACATCAAACGCTCTCTAAATAGTTCATATTTGTGTAATCCAATGAAAAATATAATTAATTGCAAATATACATAAACCATTACCATATAAAATAATGTCAATCAACTTATATCATTTTTATTTACATTAAATATTAACAATAAACCATCCTTTATTACTATTAAAGATAGTTAATATTCCTACACTTATATAATTTTTATTTATATTAAATATTAACATTGTACCATCATATATTATAGTCACCACATTCTTTATCTACCCCGTTCTATAGTTATAGGTGTCATTAACATATCATCTCCATTGACAAAATAGTGTTCGTGAGCGTTCACCAACTCAAACTCTAATGTCGGTGATGGCTGGATACCACCAAAGGACCAATGTTAGTGTTTTTAAAGTTATTCCATTAATTTAAAAATCTTATTTTTCAAGCATCCCTACAAAATTGTATTTTTCAGGTTTGAGTGATAGCTTAATACTTTATTATTGTATATATGTTTTTTAATGTTTTTGTTGGTAAATGGATTTGAAAGGAATTTTGATGTGTTTGTTTTTTAATCTAGTTTATTTTATTAGCTATATTGTCCAAATCAATATCTAGAATATATGGTCCAAATGTTTTGTACAAGTTGGGTTTCACTATTTGAGAATATATTGATCATTAAGATAAATATATTTGAAGTATTTTTATTTACAACATGTATATATACATAATGTCTTTGGGTCAAGTATCACGTGACAAATATTTATAAATGATGTCAATTTTTTCAACAAATTTTTCAAGATAAAGTATATATGAATTAATTTTTTTATACATAAAAGTATGTCATAAAAGAAGTTACACCCTTGACCTCTTCTATATTGAAAAAAAAGGAAATGGCATCTTTCTATATTGAAAAAGGAAATGGCAGCTTTGGGGTGGGTGTTGAAGTTGCTAACCTTTTTAATGAAATCATACATTTTCTTTTTTTCAAAGTGAGACATGTGCATTATCTTTGAATGAGAAGGATGGTGTGATTCGTATGCTTGCTATATATGTGGTGTGTGAAATTATCGCGAAGGTCAAGCTTTAATGTTTGTGTTTCCAATGTTTAGTTGACCTTGTTAATGGTAGTGTTTATGATTTGTGTATAGTTAATGCCCAAACCATTTTTAGGGAGATTTGTTTCCTGATACTTTATTTTATGGGTGGAATTGACACATTTTTTGGTTGGGTTTGGTCCCACCAAATGTCAATGTAAGTATCAAATGCAACAACAAAATATGGTAGCAACTTTGGAGGCCCTAATTCACGTGCACATGCAATCTAGATGACCACTCCAAGAGCTAGATTTACCAATCTCATTATTCTAGGCCCTAACTTGTCGTCATCGTTTGCTCATGTTAAATCATGGTTTCTTGTTGTAAGTAAAAACTAAGGGAAACATCATTGCCTATTCAAGTAAGTGTTACGAGGTGGAAATAATATCATGATTTCCTAATGTACACATAAATTAAGACAATGTTGAACATGATATGTTTTCTTGATGAATATGATGGCAAAAACGTGGTATTGGATTCTTGATCATTTCTTTTATAATGGACAATCCTTCCCTTGCAAGACATGGGCTACGTATTCTAATGATGGGCTATGGAGATACTTGCAGTGCCTCAAAATTCCATGTGGATCAAAAAGTTACTAGAATATTAATATGCTCCATCAATAGAACACTTAAATCATGTCGCTAAAAGTATTATGAGGTAGATAATTATGAAGACAACTTCTCACACTTATGTGAGTCCCTTGATATGCCAGTAAGTATTTTTGAAAATGACAAGATCCTTTGACTTAGACAATGCCCATGTTAGGTTGTCACAGTGGAGCAGAATTGAAAAAGTCACAAGCCTATCAATTTGTCTATGAAATTTCCTTTGGTCACTTACCTCAAAGATAGCTTATTGTTGCAAGATGTCATAGAAAAAGGATTTCATGGATATATATCCTCAAATATGAAGGCATTGCACATCAAATGGTGTACCTAACATATATAACATTAAGGGAACCATGGTTAGGTGTTTATTCATTGGCAATCCACGTGTGTGAAACCACCAAACTACTCCTTGACCAGACCACTTAATCAACAATTACCTTTTAGTAAAACCTTACTTAAACAATCACTTAATTCCATGCAAACCAAGGAGTCACTGGAATATTAATATGCTCCTTCAATTGAACCATCAAATCATGTTGTTGAAAGTATTATGAGCAAGATATTTATGAAGCCAACTTCTCAAAACTATGTGAGTTGTTCAAAATATGGGCAGAGACATAACAAAAGAGTTACAAAGCACAAGCGGTTGAACTACATATTTAATATTACACAATTGTATATATATGTTACATAGTTTAACGGTTCAATCCAATACCAGCTAACCGAATATAGAACTGAATAACAGAATGTAACTAACACCAACTAACACACTTAACTAAGAGATTATTGTTTCTAACACTCCCTCTTAATCTCAAGGGTTACATTCTTACTAACACTCCCTCTTAATTTTGATACTCTAAAACTGCTAAAATGCAAATGCTTGTTGGTTTATGTCTCAGCCAAGCTTACAAACATTTAACAAAATTTCATAAAACTAAATTGGGTTCAGATTAGGCTACTTAGGCCTATTTCTTTCATCTGCATCTTCAAAGATAGAATGTTCTCCTGGAGATATACCAGTGGATGATAAAGCCGCCATTGTAGCAACCTGTGATGATGAAGAAACTTTGATGAATCCAACAATATATGACATTAACTTAGTGAACCGAACAAATTTTCTAATGTTCGGTTCACTAAGTTAATGTCATATATTTTTGGATTCATCAAAGTTTCTCCATCATCACAGGCTGCTACAGTGGCAGCTTTATCATCCACTGGTGTATCTACGCAGTGGGATTCACCTTCCTCTTCATGCTCTGTGGCACACACTAGTTCTTCAATATTCTTCTCCTCAACTTTATCAAGGAGTTCTTCAAAAAGAGTTTCTGGACTCAAGCGAGAATGCTTGATGGGAAAAAGAGTTCCTGGACTCAAGCAAGAGGGATTGAGGGGAAAAAGAGTTGTCCTGGACTCAAGCGAGAGGGATTGAGGGGAAAAAGAATTTTCCAGGACTCAAGTGAGAAGGCTTGAGAGGGAAAGTGAGGTGGATTTCCCAAGAGGAAAAGCTTGACGACCACCGATGATGCATTTGAAAGATGCTACAATGGTATGGCTATACCACAGGTACGCAGATGAAATAAAATTGCAGCAAATATGTGTGTATTTGAATTTATGTATTTATGATGAGAATACAGTTATGTTTTAGATGAAATAATGAGATTCTTGAATTAAGTTGTTATTCAATTAAATGCTACTGCGAAGTAGAAAAAGGCTGGAGGTACGTGAAGTATCTCAGTATGACATGGTACTCGGTATATAGATAACATTATTGTTTGTATCAGTTGTTCTTTTCACACAATAAGTGTGTTACTGGCACTGGGTGTGTCAATTAAATTATGATGCATGTTAAGCTACAAGCACTCGAAGTGGCATTTGGTGTGTTATTCACCATTGCAGGCTAGAGAAACTGCAAGCAAAACCATAACGAAAAAAAGAGAACCCTAACCGAGTCCTTAACTACATCTCTAACCAACAGAGTAGGATTCACCCGAGTCTTTAAGCGTCGGTGTGTTACCTGGCCGCCCGATTTTCTTATTCATTGGCTAACACTACAAACTCATCCGGAACACGTTGAACCTTTTATAGGTAAACTCTTCACCTGCACAGGAAAACAAGCTGGAAAATTAATATTGCGGAGAGTTCAGAAAACAAATTGAAATGCTGGAAGTTAAATACTGTAACATTATGAATGTTTGTCGTACCTGTGCGCACTTTGAATAAGACCATCGCACTCCTTCTTTACATTTGCTAACACTCAGACTTGAAACAGATTTTAGACATACTGAACAAAACAGAAGCGTTCTGCACAGAGCAGGATTGCTCTGCGTAGAAGCTCAAACCATAACAATGATAAGTCCCGTGAGGGCTAAGCCTTTTCCATAGTGCTTTCACCGGTTCGGATGGTGAAGTTACCTATGAACTCGGTTATATGTCTTTAATGCAAACTGGAGCGTGGTAGATGGCACGAAGGCCATCGACACCAAACTTCAGAGATCAACGGTGGAGATTAAATCAAAAAATTTCATGGGAGATCCATGGATCGTGATCAACGAATGTATTAACCTATGAATTTAATTACCAGTTGGTGGTACTTAGTACCCTTCATAGTGCGGCACGAAATGCTTCAAGTTCGACCGTATCCTGTACGTTTTTGTAGCTGGAACCAAGCTTGAGTGGCGTGGTAAATGCATGTTTCAAATAACTAAGAGTAATGCCTTGAACCCGTGGGAAAACCTGCCAGGGTGGTGTTCAAACAAGCTCGTGGTTAACAGATATCAATACGTTGATTTGTCAGGGTGGCATCACAAACATACACTGGTCAATATATATATGAATGCATGGTATTGTAATGCGACCGTATTAATACGTTGTAAGTGAAGGTAACTTCTAATTATGGTAATTTTAGATTACGATTAGCATTTATTTGCTTAATTGTTTTCTTTTGTGAAATTTTAAAAAAAAACTTTTGATTATAAGTTATGTAAAATATAAATTGTATATAGTTTGTAAACTATTAAAAATACAAATTTATATATATTAATGTATAATAACTCCATTGTGTTATGATATTATATTTGTTTATTGTAATTTTAAAAAAAATGTAGAAGAGACATTACAAATTGGTATCAGAGCGACGGTTACTACACTAGGACCTATAGGCTCACCTATGACAATGCTGTAATAAAAAAAACAATTATGTACAATACTATTATTTTATTGTTGTATAGTTATATTTTATATTGCCTAACAAATGGATGTATATCACACATAGACGGAAGTGTGGAGCTAGAAATAGAAACATAGCTTAAAAATGAATAATGCAGAACAAGAGGGAAGGATTGTCGGGGAAACATCTAGTCAACAAGGTGAAATGGCTAGTAGGCAGGAAAGAAATATCGAAAGTGGAGAGTTGTTTGTAAATTTGAACTCTCAACAAGGGGCAACAACGCCTAGTGAAATGCTTGAGACTGTCAAAAGTATTAAGGTTGAGCTGCAAAGCATAAAGGAAGACGATATTACAAATTTTAGGGAGTAGCAAGAGATTAATGCAATTCTGCTGCAAAAATTGACTGAGAAAGAAAATAGCCACATACCAGCACAAGAGGAACAACAATCGTAAAAGTCAGTGACAAGAAGAAATTCAAAATTCAAGATTACTCATCCAAGAAATTTTGTAAGTAATAACAAGGATATCAGCAGTGAAGAGTCACTTAGCAAAGATCCTGAAGATTTTGTCCCTAAAAAGAAAAAGAAGACTGGAAAAGTTAATCAACTACACTCAGAATTGAAGAAAATTAAACCTCCTACTTTCAATGGGGAAATTAAGACCGGAGAAGAAGTTGAGCTGTGGCTTAGGGATATGGAAAAATATTTACGATTGTTTGATTATTCTAGTCTCATAAAAGCAAGAATTGTTATTTTCAATTTGCAAGGGAAAGCTTCGGCATGGTGGGATAATCTTAAGCTAACAAAAGCTATCAATGAGAAAAAGGAGAAATGGAAGGCTTTTGCAACATTTTTTAAACATAAATATTTGTCTGAAAGATACTATGACAAGAAAGTAAAATATTTTTATGTTCTAAAACTGGGACAACAAACTATGGAAGAGATTATTAGTATATTTATGGAATTACTCAAGTATGTTCCCTATATTCAAGATGAGAAAGTCAGAATTCAGCGTTTCTTAAATTGTCTACCTTTTAGTTTCAAGGATCGGATAAAATTTGATGATCTAAAGACATTGGAGGACGCTTTCTGAAAGGCTAGATTTGTTTCGAGCAGAGTCAGAATAAGGTTGAAGTATCCAAGAAGTGGAACGAAAAGAAGAAAATAAAATCTAAAAGCAGACAGAAGGGTCATAAGCCCAATATTTTCAAAAATCAAACTACGAATGTACCTTTCAACAATAAGTTCAACAGCAGTAAATCTCAATCAAACTTTGTTCCACCAAATAAGAGAATGAATGCTGAAAGTACAAGAAAACCTGAAGAAGCACCATCTAAACAACCAATCAAATGCTGGGGATGTGGGGAAAATCATAGATGGTATGAATGTCCACATCGAAATGAGAAAAATAAATCAATGCACAATCTACAAGAAGCCTCTACAACTCAAGATGTAGCAAGGAGTCCAAAAATTTATGTTGCGGTAAATAATCGACAGGCAGATCATCAAGCCTCCATTATTGAGGTAGAAGGTATGATTTCTAGGATACCTGGGTCTATATTGATTGATTCCGGTGCATGCAAAAGTTATATAGACCCAAAAAATTGTGAGTCCTGCAAACTAAGCAAAACAAGTATATGCAACCTCGGCTGGTACAAATGGCCACAGGAGTAAAACAAAAAATTTCTGAAGTAGTAAATCAATGTTCTTTAAAGTTAAATGGATCCTATACTAGAACAGATTTAAATGTTTTACCATTGGGATCTTATGATTTACTCATTGGTATGGATTGGCTGGAAAAACATAGAGAAATCATATATTGTTATCAGAAATATGTTACCTTTGTAAATAATGATGGACAATTTGAAAAGATTCAAGGAGTAGTACGAACAGTAAAATAAAGGCAAATTTTTGCACTTCAACTGAAGAGAAATGCAAGAAAAGGGTGTAAATTATATGATTTCACTTAGTAGAAAATCATAAAAGTAAAGTTTCAAATTTAACAAAACACCCTGTGTTGGTTGAATTTGAAGACATATTCCCTGAGGAAATTCTTGGGTTACCACCCAAGAGAGAGCTTGATTTTACAATTGATTTATCCCTAGGAGCAGTACCTATTTCTAAGGCACCTTATCGTATGAGTACCCCTGAATTATAGAATTGAAGACGCAATTGCAAGAATTGTTAGAAAAATGTTATATCCGCCCAAGTGTATCCCCGTGGGGAGCACCAGTGATCTTTGTACGGAAGAAGGATGGCACTTTCAGGTTGTGCATAGATTATGGATAGTTGAATAAAGTAACTATAAAAAATTGGTATCCTTTGCCGAGAATTGATGATTTGTTTGATCAAGTTGGAGGTGCTACTGTCTTCTCAAAAATAGATTTAAGATCGGGTTATCATCAAATCAGAGTTAAAGAAGAGGATGTTCATAACACAACTTTCCGTACTCGGTATGGACATTATAAATTTGTGGTGATGCCATTCGGTTTGACAAATGCACCTGCCACGTTTACGTGTCTTATGAATAATGTTTTTAGTAAGTACCTAGATAAGTTTGTTGTGGTGTTTATAGATGACATACTCATATACTCAAAGAAGGAAAGTGAGCATAAGGAACATTTGAGATTAGTGTTGCAAGTCTTAAGGGAAAATCAGTTATATGCAAAGTTAAGTAAATGTGATTTTTACAAAGACCAAATACAATATTTGGTTCACATAATATCAACCCAAGGTATTGTGGTGGATCCTGATAAAATCAAGGCCAGTATGAGTTGGCCTACTCCCCAAAATGTAAGCGATGTCCGCTCTTTTATGGGATTATCCGGATACTATCGGAAATTCATTGAAGGATTCTCCAAAGTGGCTCATCCTATTACCTCTCTCTAGAGAAAGGAAATCAAGTTTGTTTGGACAGCCAAATGTGAAGAAAGTTTCGTGAAGCTAAAGCAGTTGCTTACTTCAGCTCCTGTTTTAAAGGTGGTTGATCCTTTTGGTGACTTTGTAGTATGCATAGATGCGTGCAAGGAAGGATTGGGAGGTGTGTTAATGCAAGAAGGTTGTGTAATTGGACATGAATCTAGAAAGTTAAAGACGCATGAAGTAAATTATGCAACTCATGATTTGGAGTTGGATGCCATAATTCATGCCTTGAAGATGTGGCGACACTATTTACTTGGGAAAAGATTTGTTCTTAAAACTGATAACATTGGGTTGAAATAAATGCTTGAACAACCAAATTTTAATGGTAGACAAGCATGGTGGTTGGCTTTCTTAAGCGAATTTGACTTTGAAACTCAGCACATTAAGGGAAAAGAAAATAAAATAACTGATGCTCTTAGTAAGAGAATGCATATGTTAATGATGACTTCTGTTAGTAGTTCTCAGTCTGATTTGTTATTACAAATTCGGACAGCGACTGAAAAAGACCCAAAATACTTGAATTTAATGCATAAATGCCATGCAGAAAATTCAGAACAACAAACAACAGACTGCAGTTTAACAAAAGAGGGGTTGTTGCTATTTAAAAATAGATTATATGTACCAGATCTGATAGATTTAAAGAAATTTATTTTAAATTAATTTCATAGGAGGCCATATTCAGGCCATCCTAGTTATCAAAAGATGCTAACAACTGTCAAGAAGCAGTAATATTGGCCTAGATTAAAGTCTGAAATTGCTGAGTACATAGCAAAATGTATGGAATGTCAAAGAGTGAAAGTAGAACATCAACATCTGGCCGGTTTGTTACACCCTATACCTGTACCAGAATGGAAATGGGAGACTATTTCCATGGATTTCATCACTGGTTTGCCTAAAAATAACAAACAACACGATGTTATCATGGTCGTAGTAGACAAGTTAACTAAGGTAGCTCATTTCATACCAGTTAAATCCACATTCAAAGCAATACATATTGCAGATATATTCATGAAAGAAGTCTTTAGACTTCATGGAATTCCGAAAGTAATTGTATCCGACAGGGATGCGAAGTTTACTTCACATTTTTGGAAGGAGTTATTTACAGGTTTGGGAACAAAATTGAATTTTAGTATAGCCTACCATTCTCAAACAAATGGGAAAACTGAGAGGGTGAATTAGATTTTGGAAGACATGCTTCGTTTGTATGTCATGGATAATCCAAAGAAATGGGAAGATTACTTACACTTGGCTGAAATTGCTTACAATAATGGGTTTCAAACCTCGGCAGGAATAAGCCCATTTAAAATTTTTGTATGGCAGAAAATGCAAAACTCCTATGACTTGGGATGATCCGGTGAACATGATTATGTTGGTTCCTGAATTATTGGAAGAATTAGAAAACATAGTGCAGAAAGTTAAAACAAGCTTAAAAACTGCCCAAGATAGACAAAAAAGTTATGCAGATCAGCATAGAGAACATAAAGAATTTGAAGTTGGGGATCATGTATTCCTAAGGGTGAAGGCAAAGAAAAGCTCTCTGAGTTTAGGCAAGGTTGCCAAATTGGCACCAAGATATTGTGGTCCTTTTCAAATACTTGCTAGAATAGGACTTGTTGCTTATCAGTTAGCTCAGCCAACAAATTTTAAAGTAAATGATGTGTTTCATGTTTCATTGTTAAAAAAATATGTATATGATCCTAAGCATATTGTAAATTGGCATGTGATTCAGGTGGAATCAGAAGGATATTTCCAGACAAATCCTGTATGTATACTGGATCGGAGAGGTGGTACTTCGGAATTGAATCATCACCCAGGTAAAGGTGCAATGGGAGCACTATAATCCTGAGGAGGCTACCTGGGAGATGGAAAAGGAAATGCGAGCGGCATACCCTTTTCTATTCAAAGAAGTGCATGACATAGATTGAATTAAATTTTCTGTTTGTTTTGTTGTTTTGAACCTTTTTAACACCGAGGACGGTGAAAACTTAAGGGGAGGGGAAATGTAATACCCCAAATTTTGGATTTATAACCCCTTTTTAATTTTGTTTATTTCATTATACTTATGTGACATTAGAAACATAGAGAAATTAATTTATGATGACTGTGTGGACCAGCACATTAAAGAGAAGGGAGTCACAATTCCTATGGGTTTGGAGGATAAATAAAAAATAAAATAAATATTGAGAAAATTATTATTGAGACACTTGTAAAAACCCTAAAGAAGAGTTTTGGAGAATAATTGAATTAAAGAAATAAAAATTAAGAGAAACACAAAAAGAGAACAAAAAAGGAAGAAGGCATTCATTATTATCAACAAAAAAGAAGAGACAACACACTGAAAAATGAGAAAGAGGTACAAGAGAACTAAATAACCTGAAATTAGCAAGAAAGTGAAAGGGGGTAGTTTGGAGTACAAACTTAACCAGAAAAAGGAACAACAACAGCTGGGTATTAACTTGGAATATAAGCAGTATTCACGTAGGAGCACTACCACAAGTTGCAAGAGCACTGCAATTACCCTGAAGAGGTTGTGACTGGTTGTTTTCCTAAGTACAGATACTTAAAAGTCCCTGGAGCATCATGGAGCTTAGGAGTACTGGGTTGGATGTTGGGTTGTTTGTTGTAAATAAGACTTTTATTAATAACTTGAAGGACAAGTCAAGAGAAATAAAAGAAACTATGACTCAGAGGAACTGTGAACTCAGTTCGGGGGTGACCACGAGAGTAAGGAAGGACTTGCTGGTCTAAGGCTGGGAGGTTTGTGACTGTGTTCCACTAGTCATCAGAAAATGTATAAGTATTATGTTATTTGTATTTAAATGATTTTTATTATTGTCTGTCTACAAAAGGGTTTTGTTTATATCTACTGGTTTACTTATGAAAAGATTTGTATCAATAAATATGAACAGTAAAAATTTTATGATACTAGAACCCTGTAAATGTATTCTTTATGGTTTAATTTATTTTATAAATGTTGTGTGAACATTAAATATTTTACAGAACGGAGTAGGGTTCTATGTGTGAAGATTAAATATTTTATAGAACAGAGTAGGGTTCTATGTGTGAACATTAGATAATTTATTAAATATTTTAAGAAAGACTTGCATGAAATGTATGTGTAGTATACAGATAAAATACATGGAAATATTTGTATAAATTTCTAAGACGAGAACTGGAAAAGAAATCGATTCATTCTATCTTTTTATAGATACTCAAAATACAATAAACAAAGTATTTTTATACATGCATATAAATTGATTTCCAATGCTCGACAGAGTTTTTATATTTCTATCTATTCTGTATATAAGCGCCATTTATCTTCGGCATGGAAGCTTGAACTCCACGGTCAAGTTTCGACCATTATATTGAAATGAAATCATTATACAAATGATAGAATAAGTATTAATGCGAAATTTTTCATTAAATAAACTCTGTATACAATACAAGCTAGGGTTTAATACCCGATGTATACAAATACATAAGTGTTATATATATATATATAACACGAAATTGCAAACTAAAACGAAATTCACTTCTATTAAAAGATAGTAACCCTGTACTTTAACCTTGGATAAAAACGTTTGAGATGAAATTTAAACCACAAGCGTAATGCAAATGCTGTTGTGCAGCTTTATTCTATATGGTTATCGCATTAAACCATTACTTATAGTCCAAGCTGTGACTAAACCGAGCACAAAAGTATCTACCAAATGCAATACCAATCTTACAAATGATTTTTATAATTAAAAAATAGTTACGTCCATAGGTCGTGAAGACTTTTCAAGAAGTTTAACACGGTTATATAAAAAACAAGGTCGGCGGCCATCTGGTTCGACTTGCATATAGTAAGGAAAAACCCTAACTAAAGGAAGAACTCTAACAAAGTTTGTCAACCATAACCCTAACCGAGAGAGTAGGTTTTTCCCGATTTTTTCAGCGTCGGTGCATTACCTGGCCAACACGAAGACCCTAAACTATTGCTTGTTGGCAGTCGCTGAGGACTCATCCATGATGTGATTAACCTCTTCCTTGTATTCGTTTCACCTGCACACGAAACACGCTAGGAGTTAATTGACGCATAGGTGTTAAATAATTAATTTTGAAATGTTGGAAGTTAAATGTTGTAAAAATTACGAAAGTTACCTTACCTTTACGTGCGTCTGGACAAATCCGTCAGATAGAAGTTTGTATTGGAGCTTGCAATCTTCCTTGAAAATGATATGGTTCAGAAAGGAATCAAACTTTACAACTTTACACAGTGCAGGAACGTTCTGCACAGGGCAAGAATGCTCTGGGTAGAGCACGAGCCAGGAGAATGGTGAGTCTCGGTTGTTGGATGCTTTTCCATACTACATTCACCGGTCCGGATGGTAGAGTTGACCATTGAACCCGGTGATCAAGCTATAAATGCTTTCCAAGGACAGTAGATGGGTGCGAAAGCCATCAACACCAACTACAAGTGATCAATAGTGGATATGAATCACAAGTTTCCATATTGGAGCCACAGATCGTGATCAACGGTCGCATAAACTTGTGAAATTAATTACCAGGTTGTGGTACTTAGCACCCTTCACAACATGGCATGGTTTGCTTCAGCTCGACTGTATCTTGTACAGCCTCATAGTTGTGGTCTACTAGCTGGAATCAAGCTAGAGTGGCGTGGATTAATGCATGCTCAACCATAACTAAAGTTAATACCTTTGATCCTGTTGGAAACCTACCAGGGTGGCGTTATAAACACACACTTGGTTGATAATTATTAACACATGGTAATGTGTTCAACATATTATATCAATGCAAGGTTGTGAAGTGTTTAATATAACATATAAATCCAAGGAATTTGAAATGTTTGTATGGAGTCCTTTGGACTTTAGTAATACACGTTAGTTTTATTCATATTCATATTAGAATATAGATATGAAATGGTATATTAGAATATGGCAAGCATTTTTATGCTTGATCGTTTTCATTTAGTGAAATCAATAATAAATCTTAATTATAAGTTATTTAAAATACAACTTGTATATTTGAATTTTAATAATTTATAACAAATAAAAATGAAGCATTTCGTAACAAATTATTACGTTTGCGTTCTAGTTGATATACCTTTTAAAAAAAAATGGTAGAAAGTGTATTTAAAGATGTCAAGATCCTATGATTTATATGATGTTCATGTGAAGTTGTCACAAGGGTGTATAATTGCCAAATTCACAAACCTACCAAGTTGTGTGAGAAATTATCTTTTATAGCTTGCCTCAAAGATATAGCTCCTTGTTGCAAGATGTCATAGAAAATTGATTTTTTGGATACACATCCTTAGATATGAAGGTTTTGCTCATAGTTAGTTTATCAAACTAACACACATAATGACTAAGAGCACACAAACTCAATTACGAGAATAAAATCCACTTGAAGTGATAAATAATTAGTTCAACGACAACCATAATAGTTAACAAAGATGTTGAGACCATCAAGAATGCACCTTGATTGAACCATTAATGGTTTGTTTACAACAAGAATGAACATTCACTTACAAACAAATATGTCCAAGGCAAACAATTTTTACAACATTGATGTTACTCGCTAGTCCTTTTGCTTGAACACACTATCTCACCATAAAATATTTAAGCTAAATTTGAAGATATTGCACCTAGCCCAACAATTTGCACCAAACCAACTCAATTTGTCTACAATGATTGGCCACAACCATTTCATCCAAATCTAGTTCCAACCTTAGAAATACATCCACCTTGAACAATTTGTCCAACACATGAACATGTTTGTCCAGATAACCATGCACCAAAGTAGCATATTTATACCACACTAGGTTGCCCAACTTAATTTTCCTCGAAATAGGTCAACCTCCATGTTCCTTTAAAACATGGTGGTTGTGGTCGATTTAATTCATGTCTGGTTACTTGGGTGGTGTCAACTTGTTTTCAAGTGGATCATCTTTGTAAAGGGTGACACTCTACTTGCCCCAAACAACCAAAAAGATCCAAAAATATTGTGGCTAACTCCATGAAATATGCTCAAGAAATCATCCAATTGTCAATCTCTTTGAAATGTGGCTCCATGAAATCCATCAACAACATGCATTGTTTTCATGAACTTGTTGAACTTTGGTTGTCATTGATGTCAACTGATGTCAAAGAGGATTCAGTGTTCCTGTGCCAGTTTGAAGAAATATATGATAGCCACTTTGAAGAAGTATATATTTGTGCCAGTTTAAAGAAGTATATAAAAGATAGTCTAAAGAAGTATATGGATGTCGGTATCAAGAAGTATATTAAGAAGTGAATCCAGTCTAAAGAAATGTGGTACATGTGCAGGTCTCAAGACCACCTAGTCTTACTACTTCAAAGGTATATGCCAAAGAGTTGGTTGGACAAAAGTTCGGGAGTGCGCAAGCAATCCAAAGAGTTGATTGGACAAGGTTCGAGAGTGTGCAAGCATCTTGGAACAAGAAACGGTTGAACAAGGAAGCAAGTCCCGAAAGCGTGCAAGACTCACCAATCGGAAAAAGCTTTCAATTGTTGAAGCATGCACAAGTACCAAAAGGATGTAGCAGTTGAAGATGTGAAGTGCGCAAGCCCCACAAGTGATGGTACATCAAAGGCGCAAGACTACACTGCAAGGGTGCAAGTCCCACTAAGTCAAGGACCAAGTATGCACAAGACCCACAAGAGATGACACATCAACAATGTAGAACATGACAAGTGGCAGAAGCATAAACCGTGAAGCAAAGAAGAAGAAAAGCCACAACCAACTTGTGGACATACAATCCGAGAAGGACTAGTATAAATAAGAAGCAAGTTGGAGAATTGAAGTAAACTTGAAGATGGAAATATTGTAAGGAAAGCTGGAAGATACATATTTATCAAGCTTCTAATTCTCAGGGCATCAAGGGCTCGTTAAACCTGAACATCGTGATCTAGTAGAGAGTCGAGTGCGCACAAGCAGAGGAATGGAATAAATGAAGGTGCACATAATGATGCAATTTATTTGTGACGGTTGCACGAAGACATAAAGGTAGAACTATAGAAGATGCATGAGGACAAAATGACAGTATCACAGACAACATGTAGACCGTCAAAGATGATCCAAGATAGAAGCGCATAGACATATCTGAATTATATATTGTGATGCGCAAAGTAAAGAAGGTTATTTAATGCGCTAAGATAGACTTGTTGCACAATAAAGGATGCACACTATGATAAGGATTATCCGAGACAAGTGTGTTAAACAAAAAGGTTGAATCACATAAGATGCACCGAAGGTTACAGATTATCTAAAGATTGTTGCACCAAGACATAATGGAAACATCTCAGAAGGTGCACAGTTCCATCTGATACTGATGCGCGAAGTCAGAACAACAACTTATCAGTAGATGTATAGTATCAATTGAAGTTGCAAATACGCAGAGACAAAACCAGAGCGCGAACTACAAAATAAGATGAGACAACACACAGTTTGTGGAGTGCGAAGTCAATTGTAATGTTGTGAAGTGTTCAAGTGTAGTTTGTGACACAGATCATTTACTGCAAGGTTGTAGAAGGTGTGCTCAACATAAATAACATAAGTTTATTAGAAGAGTGTGTTGATAAGAAGTAAAAGAAAGCAACATCTTATTCTTATATATTAGGGCAGCAGGATGCAGCAAAGAGCAGGGGGTTGTAGCCTCCTTCCAGTTGGAGCTGGTAAATCAGGGAGTTGGTGCTTCCTTTTGGTTGGTGCCTGTAAAACCAGGGGGTCAGTGCCTCCTTCCAGTTGGTGCTAGAGAACTTAGAAAGTTGGTGCTTCCTCGAATGTAATATTTATATTATAAGAGAGCATTCTATGTTTTTCTCCCATTTGGGTTTCCATGTAAAATTCTGTGTGTTCTGTGTATTGCGCTCATGTGATGTTGAATGTTTATTTATGGTGGATTCATATTTAAGTTCAAGTTTAAATCTGTTAAGAATTTAAAATATGTTCATAACTACACTAATACTGATTCATCCCCCCCCCTCAGTATTAAGTAGATTCCAACAAAACTTTACCAAATCAAACCTATTTTCAAAGTTGTACTGCAAAAACCAATACACATTTTAGAAAAATGCAAAATTACATGTATTTATGCAATCGATTGGCAATGAGACAATGCATAACAAAATCACCTCCTAATTATATTTGGGCTTATGGATATCCTACAACACATAACTCTCAATGACATCCAACCCTCCATCCTTGGCCTTCTAGATATATCAAGACACAATTGCACAAGAGTAATAGCTAGCTTCCACCTAATGCAAAACCCAAAAAGATAGAACATGAAAATTATTCGAAGGAGATTAAAAACTAGTAGTTTGATTTAAATATGACCCAATAAAAAATGACTATAAATACCTCCAGTGTGCTTTGAGGATAATGTATGGAACTAGATATGAAAACTCTCTGTTGGCCATCAATTATAATACTTTTGTGATCATAGGTAACATTGGAAGTAGATACATGTTTCCAATAGCAAAATTTATTTAAAAAAATGCATATGTCAAAACCAAAAGAAGTTTCCTCATGAGGTCAATAACTTGCAAATCTCCTAAGAAACCAATACCAGAAAACACCTAATTGAGTATCTATAATACTCTCTTAATTTGAACACATGGAGCATTTAAACATCAAATCCATTGAAGGCTCCTCATGAATTCCATAGCCTACAAATCTCCTATGAAATCAATACCAAAAAACGCCTAGTTGAGTATCTATAATGCCCACCTTATGAAACCAATACCAACAACCATCTAGTTGAGTATTTGTAATGCCCACCTAATGTGAACACATCGATAGTTTAAATGCCAAATCCATTAAAAAAAATGCATATGCTAGAACCAAAAGAAGGTTCCTCATGAGGTCCATATCCTACAAATCTAATCATAAACCAATACCAACAAACACCCAGTTGAGTATATGTAAGGCCCACTTGGTTTGAATGCATGGAACATCTAAATAACAAATGTCCTTGATTTTCCCTGTCTATTACATGCATACCAAATCAAAGGGCTAGTTGTTTTTAAATGGGAATGAAACTTCTCATGGCCATGATAAGACCCTTTCGAAATTAAGCCACCAAAACACGGTTATAGGGTGGCATACCAAAGACACATATTGTGCAGTTACTTCTTTTTTAACTGGATTTGATGAAAAGTTGGTCAACTGTTATGTAGAGTGGTGCACCATTTCAGTGAAATAGATGGAATCTATTTTGAGAATTACTTTTCACTTGTTTTTTTTTGTGATTGATGTGTAGACCAAAGTTGCAAAATAAATGGTTAAAAATGATAAGTGTTTTATTCAAGGTAATTAATATTTAATTTTGTTTGTTTTTATATATGATGCGGAGTTGAGGTGTTATATATTTTTTAATAATGGCGACCAATTAGTTCATATTTTAGTAATAATTATCAATTGACCAAAACCCCTGAGGTAGACCAGTTGGCAATAGGGTGCAATGTTAAGGCACTCATTGTGATGTCATGGGTTCAAAAATCAAATAACATCTACACCTATGTAGGTGCAGTGTGGGTGCACATAGGGGTATAGTGGTAGCGGATGAGAATTGACCTTGTGTCATGCAAGGACGAGCCCCACCCGAGTTGCCAACTCCCCTAACCAAAAAAAACTATCGATTGACCACTAAATTACGATAAATATCACCACTTAAAAATATTAACGCTTCAAGAGGAGATGTTTAAACATTGTATGTTTTTACTTTTCCACCATATTTTCCCTATGATAAAATATTTGGTCAAATCGACATTTTGCATTGTTCAAATTTCATTTTTTATTGCAAAAATGGATTCAGTGCCCACAAATAACCATGGGTCGTGAGGCACCTTGATTATGCAATTCCAACAATGTATATTTGTGATTCTAGAAATTCTAGCCATATCTTGAGTAAAAATAACTAGAAAACATTAGCTAGAAAGATAGTCCCAATGTGGTCCAAATCTTAGAATGTTTAGATTACACTATAAATAAGTATTTTTTTATAAATTAAGAAATGCTTTATATCATTTTAAGAATATATTTACAATCATATCCACTCGAAATATTTTAAATCATACTCCCATTAAAGTATGATGTGAAATGTGCAACATTTTATATTGAAAATATATATACTATGTGTACCATCACGAATACACCTTGGTTAAATTATTAATGATTTGTTTATGACAAGAATGAACAATCACTTACAAACAATTATATTTAAGTCAAAGAATTGCTATAACAATGATGTTTCCCCTCTCTTAGCCAAAGTTATTGAAGCCAAATGACCACTACAACATACTAGCCCTACCATTTGGAACAAAACAAATCAATTAATCTCACCATTGATTCCCACAACCATTTTGTCCGAATACAATTATAGTTCATCCAACAAATGAACATATTTGTCCAACTAACCACGAATGAGTTGCAAGCGAGAACCCAAGTATTATATTTATAAACACTTGGTTCTCCAACATGCTTTTTCTCAAAAGGGTCAACCTCCATGTTCACCTCAAAATACGGTGGTTGTAACCAATTCAATTATTCTCTAGCTACTTGGGCAGTCCCGCTTTGTTCCCAAGTTAATTATATCTTTCAAGGTTGACCCTCGACTTTCCCAACAACATAATAGAGTGTGGCTTGTTGCCTCCGGATTAGCACACCTGGTTAATGCAACATAAAATCTATGTTGATGCTCGGTGCGCCCTTGGGGGCAAGTCTCGAGTCAAGGCTGTCACTTGATCTTAACTCCTCTGTTTAGGAAAAACTCCCAACGAAGCCAAGGGGGGTAGTCCCTAAGGAAAGTTTCTAAGGTCTTTAGAGTTTCTGGTGAAAGTTAAAGGTGTTTGTGTTTTAAGGAGTTTTTTAAATGTTGATTAGAAGGGTTCCAAAATACATTTGCACAAATGAATTAAAGCCTGATTTCACCAACAAAAATTAATATGACTGCCAAATAGATGCACGATATTGATAAGATATTAAACAAATGAAAAGTACGATAACCAGTGCCTCATGGAGTAAAAAAATCAATATAGTAGAGCTGCTCAAAGGAAAAATGTAGTGCAAATGTCTCTTGGTTACTTTTAAATTATTATGGATTGAATTTTGTTAGGGAAGAAAGGGGAATTCCCGATATAAATGTCTGAAAATTTAAAATTTGGTGGCTCCTCACGAGAACGTGTGGGCTGGAATGGAGTCTCTAAGGCGGTGTTCAACACTATACCAAATGAGGGTATAGTCTAGCTGTGCCTTGAGGTTGCCTCCCAGTTGGTCCCGCTTCCTCTAAAGAATTTCCCCACACAAAAATTAATAGAAGTGCCGGATTTTCACTTATGTGTACGTGTAGTTACTTTTATTAGATGAGTATTAATTAAATGTGAAAAAATTAATAAACAGTTATCACCGTTTCTGGTTTCCCACAGGCCCGGGAGAAGTGCCTGTAAGGGGAAAGAGAATAGTCCGGCTCTAACTAAATGTAAATTCCGGTTTATGAACAATTTTATTGTGGAACAAAATGCTTGATAAAGTAAATTGCAAAAAATGGAAAGGTATGGCTCACCAAGTTTATGCGTCACTTTCTGATCAACCACCACTAATAGGAAATGCGTTTAGGTGGTGGTGAGAGCATACTTCATGGCGACGAAACTAGTTTTATTTCTACTTTAGGCTTGCAAAAGTTAAATGAAAAATTAAAAAATTATGAAAACGATTGTTAAAGTATACACCCTGCAATTAAATTGTGTGTGTGTGATAGTTGTGTTTGTTAGAAAACTTTATACATGAAATGGACAGAAGTACAAATCCCCCTGGGGGGATGGGGTGTGGGCATTGGGTATCCCACTCCTTTCATTTAATAGTTACAATAAAAAAAGGAGAAGAAAATGCCTCTTAGTCCACTTTTAGTTGGATCTAAGGGCTTACAATCATATAGAATTTTAGACAAGTGGATGGGGGTCCATCGGAAATGTTTTTTTTATGCCTTCTAACTGGTTTTGGTCACAAATCCACCCACTTTCGTCATGGACCTGCTAAAAACCAGCGGGCTAAAAAATATGTAAATTAGTAGATTAGTTGATCAAAGTACAAATAAAATACACTATTTTAAGTACTCAAAAAATTTGGAAATTTTTAATGAAACGAGTACTTTAAAATAGAAATCTAGATCTATCTTTAAATGAAACTTTGAGAGGCAAACTAGATCTGATATGTATGCTGAAATAAAAGAAGATAAACAATTTTACTTTGTGGATATAACTTTTATGAAGCAAAAAAGAACAAGTAACCGGAAGAGAGTTTAAAATTTTGAGAGATGGTAGAAAGAGATCCTCAAAACCAAGCTTGAATACTTGTGAAGGGGAGAAGACAATTATAGAGCAAGACTCATTAGATCCAAGTTTTTGAAAGTAGTGGAGAGGAGATGGAAGCAACCGAGCTCCAAAAACCCTTCACTATAGATGATCTGCAAAACTATACATTTCTCAAGGCAAACAAGATCATTCTAGTATATTTATCATTAAAAATGAGGAGAATATTAGTATAACCTAATACGATCTATTACTCCTACAATCTTGAATGATGAAACATAAATAAGTAAATTGGCAACAACAAATACTTATTGTAAGAAGCTAGAAACAACCTACAAGCTTGCAGAAAGAGAATGTACAATTAACTAGATATCACCTCAATACTTATCAACAATCACAACCACGCGGGGGGATGAAACCATAAGCCTCCAAAGCCTTCACAAAATTTTATTCAACAAGTAGCAATAAGCTAAATCATACATGAGCAGAGGTTCAATGCTCCATAAACCTTAATGGAGCGTTGCCTTGCTTTTATAACCTTCCAAGAGAGGGAGGGCGAATTCATGAGGGAGAGGGTGCATTCATGGAGTGAGGGAGTCGAATCCCTTTTATTGAGATTTGATTGAGGCTTGAAAGGGGGTATTGAGGGTGACGTGGCTACCACATAAGGGAGGCGCCTCCCTCAATCCCTTGGAAACTCCTCCAACCATCCACGAAATGCCACATGAGAATCACGTGAAGCGTGAGAGGGATGGCGTATTCAAAGAGGAGGGGTGAGTTCCATTAAATGAGGGATCACATCATGGAAAGGATCCACGTGAGGTTATGGAGAGGAATCTCATTCGAGGAGGATCTCGATAATGTCACCATCCAATGCTGCGTTTCCACATACTTTGCCCACGTGAGAGGGATGGCGCATCCCCTTTTGAGATGAATTCGCTATCCACATATTTTATCTTTTTAACCCATGCTTTCATCACCTAACATGATCGCCCACCTTAATAAACCATATTCCACCCTTTCCACATTATTTTTTATTCATTTTTGGACTTTTTTTATTTTGTCCTTTTGTGCATTTTGGGTTTTTTTAGCAATTAATTGCTAATTTGATGCATCTTTAGGAAAAAATGCTCCCAGAGATGACGCAGTCACCCGGAAATAGGATGCTATGAGTGTCAAAATGAGCATCCCCACGCCAAAATCCGCCTCCAGACCACGCTTTTATTACATTTTGAATTTTTCCAATTAAATGATTAAAAAATGGTCTAATTTACGGAAAAAAAAAAATTTATTTTTTACGGAACGAACTCAAACTCCTAGGGGACCTAGTGCATGTCGATACGACTTATTATTGATGGCTAGCATGTAAAAATACATAGACACATAGCCTTTAATAACCTCCCTAAGATCGACCACCATGGAAAATACTCAAGCTTTGGAGGTATGAGTGAAAAACTCAGGAATTATACGCCATTGAAGCGCAACACATAATTCTTAAGGAAAAAACACTCTAGAGTATCCCCTTGATGGCAAATCCTAAGATAGGCCAAGTCTTTTACGAAAGTATCATGCTTATTCCAACTTATTACAATTCCCCCATGGGGGTCTGGACATGCAAAAAATTACAAAGGGCCAAAAATTTGGCCTGATGAACTTTTGAACTCTGGCAATGAACAATGTAAGTTGTTCAAGTCTTCTGAGGTTCACAATAAATCCACTAAGTGCAATTTAGTGGATAACATGGCTGAGTCCATGAAATGTGCTCAAGCAATCATCCAATTGCCTGTCTCCTTGAAACATGGTTCCATGGAATCCATTGCCACCATGCACAACACATCCCAATCATTTTGGCAATTAAGGAACTTTTGTATGAGACAACTTTCCTTTACCAATACATTAAACATACACAACCAACTATATTGTTGAGAGTTTCCATGACCACTATGCAAAGCTCACCCTCTAGTCCAATCAATAATACACCATGCATAATCAAATCGTCTCACTACCTCAAAGTGTTAACTCATTTTGTGAAGTCAATACATCGAACACATATTTTGTTTGGTCAAAATATTTCCTTCAAGTAATTATAATTATAGTAAACATGTGGATTCTTGTTCTTGTAATTATAGTAAGCATGTGACTTCTTGACAATTCTTGTAAGTTTCTTTTTGTCAGTAAGATTAGTAAATTTCTATTAAAATTCAAAAAAGAAGTTGTACATAGTATTGCAAAAAATGGTCTTCTCAGACCTCTTAGATGTCTATCATTCCCTCTCCCTTGATTATCCCTCTCATTACACCTCAGACACCACAACTCTGCTGAATTTTCAGATCCCAGACCCCATGACACCATACATTTTCGATTTCCCAAAGTATGCCAAAAGTAGCCTTGTAGGATTCCAACATACTCGGCCCATGACCATAACGAGCCATTATACAAACTTAACACCCGCCTAAGACAAAAAATCCCATATTTCCGGTTCAAGGCTATTACAATTCCTTGACCCCAAAATGTAGCCCACCCAGTCAACACAAACCAAAACAAGGCCCAAAAAAAAAACTAAACATCACAGCAGGACTCTTACCCCTCACCCGCCACAGACGACGTTCCTCCCTCCGGAGGATTCTCCTCATGGGATGGCGACAAATGATTCCACATTCACAATGCACTGCCAAATGGTGCTTTTGCCAGGTCCAAGACCCCCTCCATGTCCACTAGACTTCTCAGCAAATCTTCTTTGAGATTGGTTAGGACCTGCATAACCAGGTGTCTGAAGTTTTCTCTCTGCATCATGGTTCTCACCAACACCTTCCTCATTATCTAGTATGGGTTCAGCCTTGCTAAACCCAGCCTTGCTGTCATGGCATGCTCTTCCTCCTCCATAATTGAGATTGTTTCATCAATGTGGGGGGGATCCCCTCTATAAGTTCCTCCCCATGATCTTCATCCTCATCCCTCCGCTCGCTGCGCCCTCTCCCCCACGGCGGATTCACATACGCTGGCGGGGGGCCATTGTAACCGCGTCAAGATTTCTTTGCACCCATGGAGCCTTGACTTGCTTCGGCACTTTTTCCTTCACTACCTAGTCCATTAAATACTTTCCGGACCTCTCTCATGCATTAACATTGTTTAAATCCATCATCATTGCTACTAAATTGCAATTAAGATCGAGTTCAATGCCTCCCTCATCCTCTTGTCACAACTCTACCTCCTCTCTACTAGCTTTCACTCCTGTGATGTACCTCTCATTTGTCACCATGATCTTTCACAACGTTCGAGCCTTCTCGTCATTGCTATCTCTTCTCACACTGTCACCTCTGTTTAAATGTCGTGGCCTTCCTTCAACCTTCACTGCATTATACCACCTTCCTCACATGCACGACAATTAATCAACAAGACTATCGCTAGGTGGTGTACCATCTCGTGACACCTCCTCTCGTCCTTCTCATGCCACATCTCGCATTGCATGTGGCCTCGTGTCCATATTTACACCTGCATCCGGGGCGGCAATTCTTGTAATTATAGTAAGCATGTGACTTTTCATTTTGAAAATAATGAATTTTCAAAAATCAACATCACAATCAAAGATGAGTAAAGTATTAAAGTTGAATAAATGTTTTAAAAATTTAATATTAATTTAATTTTTCAATTAAAAAAATTGTAAATTTTTGAATTTTTATTGTTTATTATCTTTTGGTTTGACTAATATCTTTGGTATATACATAAGACTTGAAAATTTCTGGAAATCCCAAATGATGGTCGTTGAGACTCAAGAGTGAACGATTTTGAAAGATAATTAATTTCATCTAGAAGTATTATAAGAAAATTAAGAGTGGATGAGATGTGATATTACCATCTACTTTTGTCAACTTTGTGTGTGTTTGTGATTAAGTTAATTTGACAACAATGTTGTTACGAGAAAGAGTAATTTGTTAAAACACAAAAACACTACCTAAAAAACAAAAAAAATTACAAAAACTACATTACACACAACACTTTGTCATATATGACTAAGTAATTTTACATACATTTTTTTTGTAATTATAAGGCACTTTTGTTCTCACCATGGTTGAGGAAAATTTTTTCAAGACCTCCAACACTCTTTAAATAGTTCATATTTGTGTAACCCGTTGATAAGAGTTCTCACCATGGTTGAGGAAAAGTTGTTCATCTACCATATATCCATGATGAAGTGACCTCCAACACTCTTTAAATAGTTCATTTTTGTGTAACCCATTGACAAGAGAAGCTCATGAACATTAACTTGTCAGTATTCATAGAAGCTCATGAACATTAACTTGTCAGTATTCATATAAGCTCTCATTAAATAGATTTATGTTAACACTTATATTTGATGCCTTCAATATACTATATGAGATTAATGTATTATTAATGAAAGAAAGATGATAAATATAATTAATTATGGATACGAACTTAATTGATTGATAAGTATAATTAATTGTGGGTGCCAACTTGATAAATATAATTAATTGTAAGTGTCAACTTACTTGACTGATGAATATAATCAATTATGAATGTCAATTTAATTGATTGTGTAAAGAAATCATTTAACAACGATAATAGATAACATACATCAATAATTACCATATAAAATAATGTAAATTAACATAAATAATTTTTATTTACATTAAATATTAAGTTAGTCCATCATCTATTACTATTAAAAATAATTAATATCCCATACAATTAGAATAATCCATAACTTATCCACACAACACCATCACTCAATACATATCATACCACCCCAAAACCAAAAGACATAAAAATAAAAAACTACACACTACACTCCATACTTCTCTACACGACAAAATAGTCTCATTGAGCGTTCACCAACTAAAATTCTATTGTCGGTGATGCCACCAAAGGGCCACATAGAAATAAAACTATAAATATGGTATTTTATTGCTAACTTGTTAGCGTTTTTAAAGTTATTCTATTAATTTTAAAATCTTCCTTTTCTAGTATCCCTCCTAGATTGCATTTTCAGTGTTTCAGTTTTGAGTGATGGTGTAATACTTTTCTTAAAATCTTTCTTTTCAAGTATCTCACCATAGTTGTCTTTTCAGGTTTGAGTGATGGTGTAATATTTTTTTATGGTATATATTTCTTTTTAATTTTTGAGTGGTGAATAGATTTGAAAGTAATTTTAATATTTTTTTTTATATTTATGTGGGACATATAGTGACCATGCATATATATATATTAATTTGTGTGCACTGTAGGTTAATTTTTTGAAACTTGAAGTTAAACATTAGAAATGTTGGTTTTATTTATGAAATTTTCTATTTTTCTTATTTCCTATTTGTTGAATCAAGGTGACATCAACTTTGAGAAATAACGAGGGGGTTTTACCTACCATCTGTCCATTTTGATGTCATTCAATTTGATCATCTGTATGATTGTTAAAACTCTGATTCTTATACATGAGAGGTGTATGTAGAGGTTTGATGCACCTCCGTTTTGCCACAAGGAATAATCATCCATCATCCAAAAACGTCGCATTCGATGTTACATATATCATTGAATGAACAGGTAGGTCCTTTATTTCAACGAGTATATGCAATTAATTATGTTGTGTGGATGCATATTGCTCGTCAAATTCCAAGCATGTTGTACAAAAGAAAACGTGATGCTCATAAATGGTTTGTCTGCCCTAGAAGATATGGCAATGTTTATTGATTGTATGTCTTTTACCCTTGATCCAATGAAGATTTGTTTGAATTACAAGATTGGTTGTCTCAAAACCCTCATAAATTATATTGAGCGTTGTCTACTTTAGCGTCATGAGTGATAAGACAGGCCTTCGACAAGGTCAACTCATTGCCTATAGACAGGTTTTTCCTATAAGCAAGTATAAGGGTCTATTGCATCGAGTGACCCTTGCAATTTACCCTAAAAAAAAGAGAAAGTGCTACATAGCGGTTTCGAACCTAAAGATCCACTACATGGAGTGGACCTTCCAATTTACCTTAAAACACGAACAAGAGACATGCCACCATGTGGAACATTAGGAGTTGGTGATAGTCATACTTCTGTTTCATTTTCATTTTCCTTGCATGGTGGAGTTGGTCTCCATGAAGATGTTCAAGTAGATGAAAGCAATTCAAAGAAGGGCTTCATGAATTGGTTTTCTTCCAAAAACTAAGGAGATGTGGAAGTTGGTAAGTCAAAAGTTTTAAAAGATGTTCATGTTTTACGCCTAACATCTCTTAACAAGCTAGAGCTTCCAATGTTCATATTGGGATCCATTGCAGTAGTTGTTAATGGGGTTACATTTCCTATTTTTCGTCCCTTGCTTTCGAGTGTTATTGCCAGTTTCTATGAACCTCCACATAAGCTTCGAAAAGATGTCAGTTTCGGGGCACTCATGTATTTAGTTTTGGCAGATACATGCCTCATCGTGGGATCAACATAGATGTACTATTTTGTTGTTGATGGCGACAGGCTTGTACAACGTATTCGATCATTGACATTTAACAAATTTGTTTACCAGGAGATTGGATGGTTTGATGACAGTGAAAATTCAAGGTCAGTAGATGGACAAACCTCTTGCATTTTTTGTAATAGGAGGAAAACACTCGAAGGCTAAATATTAAATTGTTTTTTTTGGGTAGACATTTGATATATCATATTGGTGATCATTCTAACTCCAAATATCTATTTTTAGTGGTGCAATAAGTGCAAGATTATCAACATATGTTGTGTCTCTGCGTAGCATGGTGGGAGATGCTTTGTCGCCTGTTGTTCATAACATTTCAACAACCATTGATGGTGTTGTTATAATGTTTTCAACGAACTAGGAGTTGTCACTTTTGATGTTAGTTCTCATGCTTCTGCTAGGTGTTCAAGGTTGGGTTCAAATAAAGTTCTTGTAAGGTTTTTGTATTGATGCAAAGGTTACTAATATCATTCACTTGGAGAAGAGTGTACAGACTGCATATTGCTAGTCATGGTTAACAAATCATATTAGAACATGTATAATTAGACAATTTTATCAATTGTGATTCATAGTTTAATACAAGTTAGCCTCTCAACTATAGACCAAGAGGATTCTCCATTTCTTAAAGATATTTAACCATTTTGAAAGTTTTCTATGCCATAGGGCTTTCAAAATTGGTTCAATGAGGAACCATTGTGTAACGTATGAACTGTAATAACAATCTACCTATTTAAAAAATAGTTCTCTGTTTTAAAAATAGCTTATTGACATTGTCACAGGGACATTGCCACTTCATGGCTCTTGTTAATCTAGTTTATTGACTATATAGTCCAAGTGTGTCGCACAAGTTGTGCGTCATTATATATATATATATATCTTTTGTGTTAAGGTATTATGTGATATTAATTGTATGTATGTACATAATTATAGAAAAGTTATCGGAAAAATTGTCATCATTTTGGCAATATTTGTGCATTAAACGTCTCATGTATAAAAGTATGTTCACAATATAAAAGAAACTACACCTTCGACCCCTCCTATATTGGAAAAGGAAATGGCAGTTTTGGGGTGGGTGTTGAAGCTGCAAATATTTTTATGCAATCACGCATCTTCCATGTTTTAGAGATGCATTTTCTTTTATTTTTGCATAAAATTTGAATGAGAAGGATGGTGCGATTTGCATGCTTTCTATATATTTGGTGTGTGAAATTGTCATGAAGGTCAAGCCTTAATGTTTAGTGATTCCAATGTTTGTTTGACATTGTTACTGCTAGTGTTTAGGAGTTATGTATAGAGTAATTCCCAAACCATTTTTAGGGGGATTTGTTTCTTCTTACTTCATTTTATGAGTGGAATTGGCACATTATTTGGTTGGGTTTGGTCCCACCAAGTGTCAATGTAAGTATCAAATGCGACAACAAAATATGCTCGCAACTTTGGAGGCCCTGATCCATGTGCGCATGCAATCTAGATGACCACTCCAAGAGCTAGATTTATCAATCTTGTTATTCTAGGCCCTAAATTGTCATCATGGTTTGGTCGTGTTAAATCATGGCTTATTGTTGTAAGTAAAAATTGAGGGAAACATCATTGGCTATTCAAGTAAGTGTTACTTGAGGTGGAAATAGTGTCATGGTTTACTAACGTAGACATAATTTAAGACAATGTTGGGCATGCAATGTTTTCTCGATGAATATGATGGGCATAAACATGGTATTGGATTCTCAATATTTTCTTTGGTATTGGGAAATGCTTCCCTTGTAAGAAATGAGCTACATATCCTAGTTTTGGGATTTGGAGATACTTGTGGTGCCTCATAATTCCCTATGGATCAAGGAGTCACAAGAATATTAGTATGCTCCATCAATAGAACACTTAAATGATGTTGTTGAAAGTATTATGGGGTAGACAATTATGAAAACAACTTCTCACAATATTGTTCATCCCTTGACATTCTACTAAGTTTATTTTAAAATGCCAAGGTCCTTTGATTTAGACAATCGTCATGTTTAATTTTCGTAGTGGGGCATAATTGACCAAGTCATAACCCAGCTATCAAGTTGTTTGATTATTCCCTATTGTCGATTACCTCAAAGATATAGCTTATTGGTGTAAGATTTCATAGAAAAAGGATTTCATGGATATACATCCGCAAATATAAACGCATTACACATTGAATGGTGTACCTAACATATATAAGATTAAAGGCACCATTGTCACCTACCCAAATTTTGCAAAATACTTTATGTTAAATTATAATTACAAAGTTTTGTAATTATGACCAAGTTTGGTCAAGGATGATTGTAATTACTGATTATTATTATTTAATAAATTAAAATAGGAGACAAACACCCAAGGGAACTGTTAAATGAGTGTTCACTGACCCACTAGGAGGAATGGAAGCTGTTAGAAGGCATGGGTTAGATGGCGGCATTTGCACTCCACCACTAGCTGTTGGTTATGGGACAACTACCCCTAAATTTGTGGCATTATCCCCCAAGTGGGTGGAAGAGAGCAGTCATCTCATTAATGACCAGTTAACCACTAAAAGGCCTAGGAAGCCTAGATAAGGCAATTCGAATTGGGCAGGCAACTCCTACAATATTTTCTGCAGAAATATTCCTCAAGTGTATCAGGTGATCACTGAGAGATTCAAATAGGGAGGCTATGTGAGAGTGCAATTGTGAGTCTGCTAGTTATTTTGAGAAGGAAAACCAGAGGTGCTGGTGCAAGGCTCTTTGACTGCTGAGTCTTTATGACTGGATAATCTATATTCTACTGCAAGTTGATGTACTAAGGATTCTATAGAATCTTCCTGCTGGTGGTTCAGTGAACAGGCTTGGGGGTCCTAAGGCAAGTAACTTGGCTGTCTTCAGGAATAGGTTGGGTGGAACAGGTTCCTTGGGTTGTTTGTTTCTCCTACAGTCAACCAGGTTCAACTATTCTTACTTTTGTTTACAGTTAAATGTTTTGTGCATGGTAGAATTATTATTTACAGTTATACAGAAAGAACTATTTCATTTTCTGACTTAAAGATGATATGTTTCAAGAATGATTAAGTAATTGAAATGAATGATTAAATTCTTTTCTGTATTTTTCCCATACTGTTATCTGTATAGAACTCTAGTACAAAAAAGCAAAATTAATAGAGATGAGTGATAGGCAGAATGCCATTTGAATGAAAGGATAAACACAGTAGTTATTCTTGTTAAATTCTGTCATTTCAAGCATAAGTTAAAACGCAGGAATTAGTACAACATAGTATAAACAGATGTATATCATTCATCTATTTCTTAAATAAAAGACAAAACACATTTTATTTCTGCATAGATCTATATTTTCCCATTTAACTCCATCTATTTCAGATAGTAATAATATGTATTTCAATATTATAAATTCCATGTTTTCAAGTACTTCATATTCTAAGAAATATATAGCAGTTGCAAATCATTCTCTACACAGAGTTGTTACTCACAAATGATAAGTAAACACTTATTATTTCATCACTAATTATCACATTTGATTTCAATCATTAAATACAAATACCTGCACAGTAGAATCAAAACCCTATGTTATCACAGACCCTAGATTTTAAATGTTTACTTAGTACACAGTTCAATAAACTTCTCATCAAGACATTCATGTCCAACATTAGACATTTATTTATGAAGTTATAGTAGACCTGGTATCTAAACCCTAAACAATATTTCTTTTAACTGACTATCTTTTATTCATGTCAAGATTACCAATAAGACATTAATATCACTTAGCAGAAATCACGATTTTAGTATCAATGTCTAACAAATAGCTTACAACCTTAACAAGAGACATACACATTATCGAAATCATTTCATGCTCAAGTTAAGGCCCAGTCTCGGGTTCACAATCTCAGTACAAGCAAGATTGCCAACAAAACCTACAGGGTAGGGTTTCACTCATTGAAACGAGATCGAACCTTATGGCATTGCCATTTCAAAACATTCGAAGACCAAACTTTACCAAATAATTATTTTAAAATTGAATTCCAAAAACAATAACGAAGTATAGGTCTATCTATCAACAGTTTTGCAACCCACTACTTTCGACCTGAGACAACTTTCATTGTTCGAAATCGAATCAACATTTATACAAACGATTTCTCAACCATTAGTTAAACAAAACATTTAAATACCAGATGAGCCATTATCTTACAGAGGTGAGTGAACCCTCGACTCTTGAATTCACATTCAACAGAATAACCAAAATTCGACAGAGTTTACATTGCGGACCTTTCAAGGTTCCAACATTACACAGGGTCTGTCCCTTATCAAACAAAAGCACTAAAACGAGTTCAAGGTTCCAAAATTGCACAGGGTTTTTCCCTTAACAAACAGCAGTACAAACACAAGTTCGAGGTCATTTTCAAATGATGCAGCAAGTCATTTAAAAACCAAATAACAACTTAACAACTGAGGTTATCCTCTGTACAACATTGATCGAAATTAAAACATTAAAAACTTAACACTCGGCCATTACTCGAACAGGGTCGTGTATTTCCAACTCTCGGTTTATCGCATTCATAAGCTAAACCGTGCCAAAGGCACCTATGAGGTTTCAAGAACCACCGAGGCTTACCAGGAAGTAGCTGTAGCATCCCCATTCCAAATCTTATGCATAGAAACCTTCCAACGAATTGGTACCTGCCATCCACAGTTTGCAAGGGATTAAAAACAAGAAAACACAGATATAAAAGTAAGTCTCACAGTATTACATTCATGAAAACTTACCTTTAACGTCGAATCTCCTGTACTTAGACACTCCACACTAGCAAAACGATGAAGCCTGATGGCATTTACAGCAACCACGAGTTAAACTCAAAAACCATTTCATAAATTGGAGAATTGAACCCCAGTTCGAATTACATCAAATAAACTGACAGAAGAACCTCCTCACAACTGCAATGGCTGTATCGTGGCTCTATGGCACAAGAGCATAAGCATGTAACATTTAAACTCTATCTCACAGGTCTAAGGTTCAAAACTAAGGAAGGAGTCCTCCTCACAACAAACTCTAAACCCTACATTGTAGCTACACGGTCGGCTCTCCAAACCTTACCACAAAACGCAAAATGCATGCCAGAAAACCCATTCTCATTACTTACCAATGCAAGACTAGGGTTTCTTTCTCAGCCCTAGATCTTATGAAGATCAACGGTGGATTAGCTGCCAGTCGGGCACGTTGATAATCGAGCGACCATTGCAATCAATACCACATTAATTGTTGTATCTACCATGTTGCCATATCAGCAGACCGAGGGCTAGTGCATGGCACAACTCAACAAATTATGGTGCTCATTACAAACTCAATCACGTGGAAACCATCCAACTGAGCTTTCCACTTCACTTCACAGTTGAGCAACGATTAATGCTAGGACCTGCCATTGCCAGTTCGAAAGCATGCCTAGTACGAGTTTTAATAACTTGTCATCATCGACATCATTGCATTGTTAGATCCATAGTTCATATCATATAATAGATCCTAAAGTTTATTGTTAGGCATCGTGATAATATCACATGTTAATGTATTCACATGAATGCATAGTCACTTTAAATTTTATATATTTCATTTCTATAGTTTATGTATAGTCATATGGGGTAAAGCTCATATATTTCATGCATTAGCTATATATTTCCAAATCAATTGAGAAGAGTAAGACTATAGGTATAGTTTACATACATGCTATAATGCTAGTTCATAGCATAAGTACTATATTCACAATATATTTCATATGTTAGCTAGGTATTGTAATCAATTGATATAAGTAAGGCTATAGGTATAGTTTAAGATTGTATTTAATGCATAGTATAATGTTAGTTTATAGCCTAAGCATTATATTCATTATATGTTTCATATATTAACTATGTAATGTAAATCAAATGATAAATGCGAGACTTAGGATAGTCTAAAGTTCTGTTGATACAAAAATATAATGATAGTTTCATTTGAAATAGTATAAACACTATTCCATAAGATTTCAAATAGAATTACAAATGGACATTGGTATCACTGCCTTGATATTAATAATAATAGTCATTTTAAGATGATTTTTCATAGACAATAATTATAGTAATGTAAAAACAAAACGACGACATGATTTTAATAACACTAAAGAGTTGTAAGCTTGCACGTAAACTAGAATTGAAACCAAAATATCCATACCTCCAATAACTTGTTTCGCAAGGAAATACTTAGTATTTTTCATATTACATTGACGGTGAATTGAAAGACACATGTACTCTTAACTCATGTTTGTCGTAGAATTTCTTACCTGTGTTCTGCACATGGAAACAGGATTCAAATGCCTTATCTAAACGTAGCTAAGTAAACCCCAGGGTAGCTCGTAGGACCCCTTCGTCATCATACAAACAAACTGTCAACACATTATCAAGACAATTATAATGATACAAACCTATGTATGGCATGTAGTTACTTTTAGAACTTAAACAAATCTGAAACTTGTAATTTTGTGTTACAATCATAAAATGTCTTTCATTAAAGAGATTAGCATCCTTTTAAATTGGAAATAGCAAATACAAATACATCATATTTTTATTATGAGACATTCGATGTGTCATCTTGTTAATTATCTTAGTTAAGAGATTTAACTATTTTTATATGTTCCACATTAACAAATTCATTAATTATTGCTATTTAAAATTTTTAATTTTTTCAGTATTTTACGAGATGTTACAACCATTGTCAGGGATTTACTCATAGTCATTCGACTTGTGTAAATCCACCAAACTACTCCCTAACCACACAACACTTAATCAATAATTCTATTTTAGTTGAACTTACTTAAACAATAACTTAATTCCATGCAGATCAAGGAATCACTAGAATATTCATATGCTCCTTTAATTAAGAAATTAAATCATGTTGTTGAAAGTATTATGAGTTACATAGTTATGAATCCAACTTCTCACAATTGTGTGAGTCCCTTATCATGGTAGTAAGTGTATTTAAAAGTGTCAAGGTTCTTTGATTTAGATGATGCTCATGTCAAGTTGTGATAGGGGTGCATAATTGACAAATTTAGAGCCCTATTGAGTTGTGAGAGATTTTTTTTGTCTCTTACCTCAAAGATATAGCTCATTGTTGCAAGATGTCATAGACAAATGATTTTTTGGATACACATTCGTAGATATGAAGGCATTGCTCATCGGACATTGTATTAGACTAATGTATACATTGTTAAATGCACCATTGATAAGCATTTATTCTTTGTCAAACCACACTTGCAAAACCACCAAACTACTCCTTAACCACACAACACTTAATCAACAATTTTATTATAGTTGAAATTACTTCAACAATCACTTAACAACCATAAATAACATGTCCACTCCACACATTCATGAAACACAAAGAAATAATGATTAAGAGCACACTTCTTTCTAGTGGAAAACTCAATTCCAAGAACAAAATCCACTTGAATTGATAAATAGTTAGTTCAACAACAATTATAATATTTAAGTAATATGTCGAGACCATCAAGAATACACCTTAGTTGAACGATTAATGATATGTTTACGGCAAGAATGAACATTCACTTACAAACAAATATGTCCAAGGCAAACAATTGTTACAACATTGATGTTACTCCCTACTCCTTTTGCTTGAACACACATTTTATGTCACCAAACACCATTTAATCCAAATTTGGAGATATTGCACCTAGCCCAACAATTTGCACCAAACCAACTCAATTCATCTGAAAATGATTGGCCATAACTATTTTAGCTAAAGTTAGTTCCAACCATAGAAATCCATCCACATTGAACAATTTGTCCAACACATGAACATATTTGTCCAAATAACCATGAATGCTTTGCAAGCAAGCACCAAAGTAGTGTATTTATACCAGTACACTACTCCATTCAACAACTCCATGAAATATGCCAAATAAATCATCCAATTGTCAATCTCTTTGAAATGTGGCTCCATGGAATCCATAAACAACATGCATTGTTTTCATGAACTTGTTGACGCTTGGAAAAATCCTTGCGCTGACAGTAGGTATTAACCCCAATGAAAAGTCCCCACTAGACTATTCACTGTTTGGAATGGGGAATCCATCTAGTTAACGGTCCGGCTACCGTAGAGTGTAGTTTGAATTTAACTTTACCAGTTGCGGCCCGGTCCATTGTTTATATTTTATATTAGGGGATGCAAATGTAAAATGCTCTAACTCTAACAATGCATGATTTTAACTAAACTAGATTTGACTAATAGGTAGAAGCCTCACAAGTGATGCATAGGTTCTTACCTCTCATCTTACCACTCCTACCTTATCAATCAACTAAGACTATTATAACAAAATGCATATCTTTAACTAATTAGCCTAACCTATCCTTGCAAGGAGCGAGATTTAAAGTATGAGTAATGGATGAGATTGTTTGTGCAAATTCAACAGTTAACTTATTGAGAGAAAGCACTTACAATCACAGTGAAATGAGTACACAAAGATAGCTTTGATACACATTAATTTCATTCATTACTCAATTCTACATAGAAACTTGCATTTTATAATATAAATTAGTAAAATCATTCATATACCATTATAATAGTCCAATGAAGTAAGAAAGATCTTACAGCATAAAGATGAATAAAGGAAGAAGTAATTTTGCGCATTCATTCATAACAATCCATGCAAAATTCCATGTAAGCTTTCACCCAACAAAATAGTTCTTTCTCATTAGTAGAAAAGTAGTTCTCATACAAAATGGTACTTGCTTCCTATTACGCCAGCCAAAATCCCTTCCCTATTTTATTTCCCCCTATTTATCTTTACAAAACTTTGTCTTCATGTGACCAATCACTTCCAATTCCATCTTAACTCTTGATTTCCACAATTTTGTCTTTTGTGGTTACACCCAAAAATAAATAATAAATTACAATTTACATTAATTTGATGGAGGATTTTCTTGACTTAAAATGTAATTGTCCCAAAGGTCACTTTCATAAGATATCACATTTAATTGTTGAGGTTCTAATAACTTTACAGCAACTTCATGAGTGGAACGTTCTTTGACCATATCTATTAATCCCTTCGTCGCTGCCTTGTGACCTTCTCATAGAAAGTACACATTTAGAGTTGCTTACCCAATATGTTGTTGAAGATCCTCTGCGGTGAGCATGCCTAGCTTTTTAACGTAATCCATATCCTCCCCCAAACTATTTCTTAACTCTGCTAGATGTAGTTCTTTGGATGTCAATTCATCAATAGCCATAAGGATTGGAAGATGTCATTTTTCATATGCTTGGCATATAACTTGATAAATTTCTTCACACTTCGTAATTGATCTCTGAACTTCGTTTTGTACTCTCTTTGCTGACTTCCATCAACTTTGCAAGAGAGATATATCTAACTTTGATTCAACACTTGTTCTTTTAGGTAACTGAGCAGGAATTTCCTTGATTTTTCCTTTCCACCCAATTAGCTTCTTCACTTTATTAAATGTGTCTACTACCTTCTGTTTTATAGTAGCAGCTTTCGCAGAGATATGTTTCAGTCTATCCATCATTTCTCTTAATTCATAAATTTCCTTTGTCAATAAATCTTGGGAGTGAAAAAGTTGCTTTTGTAATTCACAGGCATGTTCACAAAATGGTGCCATGTCATGCTTTTGTGCTTGAGCAATTCTGAGCTGCTCCATTAAGGACTCCTTTTATTTAATCCATTCATCCATCTGAGCTTGTAGAGATCCTTTTTCTCGTGATGGATTATGCCAGTTGATTTAAATGGGTTTCCTTTCCTTCTAATTCCTTGATCCGAGCTTGAAAATCAACTCTTCTCATTCCATAATTACTAGTTGTACATTTAGAGAATCCTTTTCATCTTCAAGGCCTTGATAATCCAACAAAAGTTTTTCTTTCTCTACTTCCATGGCATCTCACTTTCTTTTCATCTCAATTCCTTCACTTCGAGCTTGCACTAAGTTATCTTTTAACTTGGGCATACTTGCTTTGTTGTGTTCTAAATCATCAAGTAATTTTTCTATGCTGTTTGCATTTGCTTGTGTTGCAGTAACATTTATAGAAGCAGTAAATTTTGGATCTTTTTTAGTACCCTCTACTAGAGTACTTTCCTGGACGGTTACAATATCAGGTTGGGTGCCAATTTTCAATCTTTTTTCTGTCCTTTTCGTGATGGTCTTCCTTTTTGGATCGACAACAATGGTATCAAGCTTGGCCACAAAATGTTGCTTTGAGGGAGTAAACGGTGTGAGTCCAAGCTTAGCCAATGGAATATGACCTCCAGTAAGAGGCATTTATGAATTTAGATCGGCAAGATTGTCCACATCCATATTTTGTTGATTCTGATTTTCTTCTTGATTTTGCTTTTCTTCCACAACTTTCTTGATCTTCTCTTTTTTTTTTTTTCTTGTCGGATTCATCTTGCAATTTCTTCTGTTCCTGCTCGACAGTTTCCTTATTTCCTTTTTCTTGTTCTTCTTGTTTCCTCTTCTCTTTGTATTGTTTTTGCTTATTGTCTAGCCATTTGTTCTTCTTGTAGTTTCTTTTCTTTGCATCTTCTTTTGCTAATGCTTCCTCTTGCATTTTTTTTTTCTTTCTTAGTTGCCAATGCCTTCTCATTAGCTTTCTTTTGCTCTGCTTCTTTTGTTTGGCTTGAGCATGCCTCTGTTTTCCTACCAAACTTCTTGTTCAAATACGCCATGTTCTTTTCTCTCCGATATACTTCTTCATCTTTCAAGAAATGATCAGAATATTTGAAATTGATTCTGCAAGACGCACAATGCTTGGCTACCTTTTGTAAACTATCATTTCTGACAAAAAATTTCTCCCCAAAGTGGTATGCCTCCAATTCCTTTACAAAATTTTCAACCCCTTTTACTTTGGTGAACTTGTATGCTCCGATTGTAAATGGGAGAGGAGGATAAGAGGCCTTTTTATTATCATGCAAAAAATGTCTGACTCCATTTATGAATACTTGCCTCACGGCTTCCTTGTGAATGACATAATCTATGACATATCTCGGCATCAAAGAAGGAATTTTGGTGCCTCTGTCACCATCCGAATATAAGTGTCTTTGGATGTGAAATAATAGTCTCCATACTCACTGATCACCTCCAGTGCTGCATCTGACATACAAATTGGCTCTTGATTGAAAATTAATTCATACAAAGGTACTATAAACTCTTCACAGATGAGTTTGTAAAAGTTGGCGTACTTATGGGACCACATGATCTGGTAGGCCACATAGATGGGAGTTTCATATGGTACCCAATAACATCCTAATTTATAAAATGGGTTCCTAATAAGGATGTAATCAATTAGGTAAGATGCCATGTAAAATTCTGCTTTATTCTTCTTCAAACCTTCTTGAGTTGTTGATATTGCTTCAAACATGCTCTCCGAAATAATATCTGCCCAATTAAATATAGTACCATGAGTGGCGACGTGGTATATTATCGGAACCCAGCTGAGCTTATATATATGTGCATTTTCCCTCCCAAAGATCCTGCATAACATCATGGCCACAATTCTGAATGGGGTTTTCATATTTTGTGTATCATATTCTCCACTAGCTCTTTGCCTCAACTGTTTTCTCGGCATAAGCATTTTCTTTGCGTATTCTGAGTGATCTATTTTGATACTCTTAATCCAGTCATCTGTTAGAAGTACTTTGGGAGCATGTAATTTGTAAGATTTGCTTATGTGGGCTGGTTGAAATTAGGCCAACCCATTTCCATTGACTCCTGAAATGATCCTAAACTTAGCATCTACATGAGGTAAAATCCAACCTATTACCTCGAAACATGGAAACATTTCCGGTCGGGTTGCAGTCTTGAGGAATCCGTATTTCTCCACATTTTGGTAAATAATTGTTTCCTTGATTGAGGCATCTTGCATGTTCTGATTTCAGATGAGTTGGTATATTTCTCCCCACTTGTATTTGGGGACTATTCCAATGATAGCTCTCGTATCTTCGAACATAGTTTCCATGGTAGCTTTTGGAATTACATCAATGTCCGAATTGGATTCTACAACTTTGACTTTGCACTTAGAAGATCGCATGTACATATATGAATCATGTAACAAAACATAGTATCAAGTCTCTGTATTGTCTATATATCTACAGTATAATCAAAGTGACAACAATGAGGTCTATAAGAAACATGAAGTAACTCATTTTGCTCACACTTAATATCAATATATCTTCTAACTTATTCAGGTTATTAATTCATTTCTAAAATTACTTTTCAATGCAAGTTATTCTATGCAGAGAATGCGAACCTGAAACAACCTCTGTGACACATTTGAAAATATATCATATGTTTGTTTTGCCAAGCCAAACTGACCAAAGTAAAATCATTATTGTAACCATTTATTTGATGATAATTCTAGGCCTCATAAGTTTTTTAAGCAGGTGGCATCAAATCTGAAGGCTTCATAATGATAATACAAAGAATTCATATCAAATATTGAATAAAAACATCATTTCCAGGTTTAGGCATTCAAATTACCATAGAACCAATTCAAGTAAACCTTATTTTTGGAACCATATGTGCGAGAAAGCACTCTATATGAAAACAAGTCCTCTGGATAAGCTAATTTATTGACCATGCTAATTACAAACAAAGGCGATCAATGTTATTCAATCTTCGACGGATCCTCCAAAAACGTAGGGTTTTACTTCTCCCTATCTAAACAAGTCAACTCCAAAGGATGCATGGTTAATGGCTTTAGTGAGTAAACTTAATTTCGAGACTCGAGTGTTCATCCCGGAAGCATGTAGGAGAGATGGATATTTAACAGCAATGTCAAGGAAAGAGCTTAAAATCTAAAATCTATCTAATGCTAACCTCCCTAGTCATGGTTCAACATCTTCCCTTGTCATAACATATAGTGAGGAAGAAAATCCTTTTCAAACAGAGGTGGGCGCAAGACTAGGGTAACAGAAAAAAAAAATGGTTTTAACCTAAACCTCTTCCTCCCAATCCAAAATAGACACCACTACCATGTTGGACAAAGATATCCACCTGATGAGGCAGAAAAATCGTTCCAAGTGGCTCTAGTGAAGCGAATGGTGTTGTGATAGTAATGGGGCAATTAGAACGGGTTCTCTCTTTTTAAAACCAATTCTTAACCCTAAAATTCCATTAAATGCTAAGTGATGGAGGAAAACCTTTCCACACTGCGTATTCACCTCATGTCGCGTTGGTATTCATTTGAAATCGATGGCAAAAAATCTAATACTTATGTTTAAACGTGACCCAATGACTATACATACCTTTACTATGCTTAATTGAATGTAATTTAAGGAACTAAACACGAGAACTCTTTGTTCACCATCAATTAGAACATTTATGGAACTAAACATGACAACGCTTTGTTCGCCATCAATTAAAAGACTTATGTGATCATAGGTAACATTGACACCAAATACATGTTTCCAATATTAAAATCCATTAAACAAAATTACATATGTCATAACTAAAAGAAGGTTCCCCATAAAGTCCATAACATACAAATCTCCTCACAAACCAATACCAACAAACACCTAGTTGAGTATCTATAATGCCCATCTAATATGAACACATTGAACATTTAAACATATAATGCCCATTTAGTATGAACACATTGAACATTTAAGCACAAAATCCTTACAACCAAAAGAAGGTTCCTCATGAAGTCTATAGCTTGCAAATCTTCTCGAAAACCAATACTAGCAAACACCCAATTGAGTGTTAATAATGCCCACCTAATCTGAACACATTTAACATTTAGATACCAAACTCATTAAACAAAAATGCATATGTCACAACCAAAAGAAAGTTCCTCTGGTGGTCCATATCCGACAAATTCATTAAACAAAAATGCATATATCACAACCAAAGGAAAGTTCCTTAGGAGGTCCATATCCGACAAATCTAATAAGAAACCAATATCAACAAGCACCTAGTTGAGTATCTATATGCCTATTTAGTGTCATCACATGGAACAATTAAATACAGAGTATCCTTGATTGTCCATGTCTATAAAATGTATATAAGATAAAAAGGGTAGTTGTTTCTAAGAATGGAATGGAATGGAACTAGTGACCTCAGGAAGGACAAGTAGTATTCAAAAGGGAATGTATCTTTTCATGGCCATATTAAAATACTTTCAACTTTGAGCCACGTCAACACAATTGTAAGGTGGCTTACCTATGAAAGATATTGTACAATTACATCAATTTTTGTTGGATTTAATGAAAGGTTTTTCCATTGTCACACAAAGTGGTGGACCATCTGAAATGCTTTCTATATAAAACCTCATTTTGAAAACTACTTGTAATTTGTTTGCTTTTTGAATTGACATGGACTTCAAGGTTACCAAAAACACTTATGTAAAAATAATGCTTTTGGAATTGATGTGGAATTTAAGGTTACCAAAAACATTTATGTAAAAATAACAATATTATTTTGTTTAGGATAATCAACATTTAATTTTAATATTTAAAAAAAAATACATTATTAAACACAATATCATTATAATTTTGTTTGAGGTTTTTATTTCTAGTGGTGGTTCTCTAAAGGGCTACATCCACCATGAAATATGCCAACATATGCTATTCCGAAGAATCAAGGTATGACCAGAATTACATAATCCATTTATTCATTACATAGGGGCTCAACAAGAGCAATATGTCACTTACAATAATTGAACCTGGGTGGCGAGGGTAACAATCATTCCTCCCAACCACCCAAGCTCAAATCCTTATGTTATTGCAAGGAATTATCAACAAAGGTGGCTCACAAAAAGGCTAGACAGATCTATCCCCTTGTCTTTGTTTACAATTCTACCATTGGTTGGTTTGATGGAGCCTCTCAGAATGGCTCATGTGGGTGTGGTATGATCCTCAAAATCAATGAAGCTCATTAATTTAAATTATGGACGGGGAGTGGTGTGGGATCAAACACCAAAGAAAAACTTATGGCTTGTTGGGCTCTGTTAGAATTTGCTCAGAGGATTGAGATCGATGATTTATAAGTTTTTTGAGATTCCCGAGTTATAATACAATGGGAAAATGGTTTATACAATATGCAGGTTATGGCTTTGGACTATTGGTGCCCTATAACAAAAGGGTTATTTTCAACATTTCAATTTGGAAGCTGTTGTGGGTACTCCTGAAGGAGTGTTATCAATTGAAGAATACATTGACCAGTGCCTTGCATACAAGGACTTTGTTCCTTTGTTTCTGTAATGGTTTAATGTGGATTCGTTGCAGATAACTGCATCTTGTTTTTTGTCTCTGCCTCCTAGCTGGAGCATGCTATGGTTTTTGCCTAATTTTATAAATGGATAGGATGGTTTTTAGTTTTTGCTAAGATTTGAAACATTGTAATGCTTGACACTCTCTTGGTCATTTAGACTATGACCGAGATGTCAATTTCAGTCAGGGATCACTCTTGTATTTGGACAACTACTTCTTTGATTTATTATAATAGGGAGAAGTATTTTTGTTTGTTTGAGGTTTAACATTTAGTTTTAATTTCATATAATATAAAGTTTATCGCTTAAAAATAAATAAATACAAAGTAATGATGCATTTAGTATATATATTAGGAATACAGTGTAAAATGCGCAACATCTTATATTGAAAAATATATACTTTGATAGAACCATTAAATACATCACTATTATGTTACGATATGTATGACAATTGTTTTATTTGAGGTAATAAAAAATTGTTTGTTGTGATTGAAGCATAAGTTCTATATTCTTAAAATTTTTATATATAATATTAATCATAATTTTATTGCACCGAGAGGAGCGAGGTGTTCTATAGCTTAGTATTGGGCAGATGTTGTCAAGTAACGTATCGTTATGTACCAAAAATAAAAAGTAAGAAAATTCATGTTAGCTCATAAAATATTTTTTTTTTTTGTAAGTTAGCATGGATCCTTATATTTCATTGATCAAAATTGACAGAAGTTTGCAGGGCCCTCTCGTAAAGAGAAAACAGACCCTGGACCAAACATGGGGCAAATCCAGCAGAATAAATGTTATTGGCAAAGAAGCAGGGGTGGGACCAAGTGTTACATTCCACAAAAATCATTGCAAAGGTGATGCAGATAAACCGACGATATTTAGAATTGTCACTATTAAGGGAAGAGAGGTTCATGTTGAAGCTGGAAGTGCTGCAAATGTAGAGCTTGGGGTACGTGGAATCAATCTGATTGCCAAAGAAATGACTACTTTGAATGGAAATGCAGTCAGGGATTTCTCAGGAAATGAAATCCTCCAGGGAGGTAAATGTGGTCTTTGTTTCTTCATTTGGCATCAAACTCATCCAGCCCATAAATGAAAATCCATGGTGGAAATTGACTGAAAATGGTTGCTTTCTCATGCCGTCCTCACACAAATGATATGATACCGATTCTCAACCATACAAAAGCCTTAAGAGGTTTAAATGAGTACTGTAAATGCAGTCTTGGCCTTACTTTGAATTAAGATAGCACATGCAGCTGAGCATTCTCAACTACCAATGTAGTTAATTATGGAGGTCTCTTTTATGTTGAAAATTCTGTATCCCCACATTATGGACGTCATGACAGGTGTTCAGTATACTATAATTTAGAGTGGAATGTTAAAAAAAACATGAAGATAGGCCAATAGATACATTAGTTGGTCCAAGCCTCTAGAACTGTTTAACTGTCTATTGTGTATTACGTGGTCAATTTTGGAGTTAATTGCAGAACCTCTAAATGGACTTTTAGACATCTTGAAAAATATATGGGTTGCAACTTCTATCAGGTAGCACTGAAAATGTCTATACAAAATCTCAGAGAAGTAAATACATTTCACATGACATTACAAACTACTTTAGTTTGATGTAATTAGTTCTTCTTGTATGAGATGCTTAACTTTTTGGCATTTGGCATTGGCAATAATTGCCATTACTAAGTGATCAGAAACATGACATGATCCTTGATTTGACACAACATTTGTAGAATTGGAGTTTTTGAGTCTAAACAACTCAATGTGTAGCATATTCTTCTAATGTAGGCACTTGGAGATGGTTCCTTGCATGTCTGATTTTGTGTTATACAGTGTGCACCCTGATAAACCAAACTAACAAGACATTTTTTTTGTACATCTAAATGCAGGTTTTAAAATGATTGATGAAATCTTTGAAACTCCCATATTTTGATTTTACATTTTGTTTATACGTTCTAAATTTTCTTTGTTGAAAGTTTGGGATGCCTTTGTCCAGCTGTCAAAATGATAATCAAAGTTTAATTGCAAAATTAAAGTTAGAAATCTGGTCTTGGATACACAATCAGATCGTGTTACTGTACATAGACAACTATTAAGCTCACATAGGCTAATACTTATCTTCCATGCTGGTATACTTATCTGTCAAGTTGGTACACCTTATTTGCCTAGTTGGCATACCATCAAATTATGAGCTGGGCTTCTCCCAGTTTGTTATAAATAGTAAATACTGGCAATCTCCTATATTTCAAGTACTTAACAGTAAGTAGATTCAGATTCTTGCTATTCTATTATGTGTTTCTTGTGTAGCTATCAATTAAAAAGCACAAAGACAAGGTATCAATTAAATATGGTATAAAGGTATCACAAAACTTGAGATGCAAATATCAATTTTTTGAACATTGAGATTCTAAGTGCGGAAAAGATTGAAATTGGTACTCTCAAGTTTTTTTATACCTCTCAACTTTGAATGTATCATAAACATATAAGGTTAGGATGAGTCGATTCAAATGGCAGGGACTAAGCTGCTCGCAACTCTTGTTTTTTATTATCTTTTGGTTTGACTAATATCTTTGGTATATACGTAAGACTTGAAAATTTCGAGAAATCCCAAATGATGGTTGTTGAGACTCAAGAGTGAATGATTTTGAAAGATAATTAATTTCATCTAGAAGTATTATAAGAAAATTAAAGGTGGATGAAATGTGATATTACCATCTACTTTTGTCAACTTTGTGTGTGTTTGTGATTAAGTTAGTTTAGCGACAATGTTGTTACAAGAAAGAGTAATTTGCTAAAACACAAAAACTCTACCTAAAGAACAAAACAAATTACAAAAACTACATTACACACAACACTTTGTCATATATGACTAAGTAAATTTACATACATTTTTTGTAATTACAAGGCACTTGTGTTCTCACCATGGTCGAGGAAATTTTTTTCATCTACCATATATCCATGATGATGATGCGACCTCTAACACTCTTTAAATAGTTCATATTTGTGTAACCCATTGACAAGATTTCTCACCATGGTTGAGGACAAGTTTTTCATCTACCATATATCCATGATGACGTGACCTCCAACACTCTTTAAATAATTCATTTTTGTGTAACCCATTGACAAGAGAAGCTCATGGACATTAACTTATCAATATGCATATCAACTCTCATTAGATAGATTTATATTAATACTTATATTTGATGCATCCAATATACTATATGAAATTAATGTATTATTAATAAAAGAAAGATGGTAAATATAATTAATTATGAATGCCAACTTAATTGATTGATAAATATAATTAATTGTAAGTGTCAACTTACTTGATTGATAAATATAATTAATTATGAATATCAATTTAATTGATTGTGTAAAGAAATCATTTAACAATGATAATAGATAACATACATCAATGATTACCATATAAAATAATGTCAATCAACTTAAATAATTTTTATTTACATTATATATTAAGTTAGTCCATCATCTATTACTATTAAAAATAATTAATATCCCATACAGTTAGAATAATCCATAACTTATCCACACAACACCGTCACTCAATACATATCCATACCACCCCAAAACCAAAAGACATAAAAATAAAAAACTACACACTACACTCCATCATTCTCTACACGACAAAATAGTACTCGAGCGTTCACCAACTAAAATTCTATTGTCGGTGATGCCACCAAAGGACCACATAGAAATAAAACTATAGATATGGTATTTTATTGCTAACTTGTTAGCGTTTTTAAAGTTATTCTATTAATTTTAAAATCTTCCTTTTCAAGTATCCCTCCGAGATTGCCTTTTGAGTGTTTCAGTTTTGAGGGATGGTGTAATACTTTTTTTAAAATCTTTCTTTTCAAGTATCTCTCCATAATTGTCTTTTCAGGTTTGAGTGATGGTGTAATATTTTTTATATGTCTTTTCAGTGTTTCAGTTTTGAGTGATGGTGTAATACTTTTTTTTTAAATCTTTCTTTTCAAGTATCCCTCCATAATTGTATTTTCAGTTTTGGGTGATGGTGTAATTATTTTTATATGGTATATATTTCTTTATCCATAATTGTATTTTCAGTTTTGAGTGAAGGTGTAATTTTGTTTTATATGGTATATATTTCTTTTTAATTTTTGATTGGTGAATGGATTTGAAAGGAATTTTTATATGTTTGTTTTTTTATTTTTATGTGGGATATATAGTAACCATACATATATATATATATATATATATATATATTAATTTGTTTGCATCGTAGGTTAATTTTTTGAAACCTGAAGTTAAATATTAAAAACATTGGCTTTATTTATGAAATTTTATATTTTTTTTTATTTCCTATTCATTGAATCAAGGTGACATCAACCTTGAGAAACAACGAGGGGGTTTCACCTACCATCTGTCCACTTTGATGCCATTCAATCTGGTCATTTGTATGCTTGTTAAAACTTTGATTCTTATAAATGAGAGGTGTATGTAGAGGTTGACGCACCTTCGTTCTACCACAAGGAATAATCATCCATCATCCAAAAATGTTGCATCCGATGTTTCATACATCATTGAATGAACAAGTACGTCCTTTATTTCAATGAGCATATGCAATTAATTATGTTGTGTGGATGCATATTGCTCGTCAAACTCCAAGCATGTTGTACAAAAGAAAACGTGATGCTCATAAATGGTTCGTTTGCACTAGAATATATGGCAATGTTTATTGATTGTATGTCTTTTACCCTTGATCCAATGAATATTTGTTTGAATTACAAGATTGGTTGTCTGAAAACCCTCGTAAATTATACTGAGAGTTGTCTACTTTAGTGTCATGAGTGATAAGATAAACCTTCGACAAGGTCAACTCATTGCCTACAGACAAGTTTTTTCTATAAGCAAGTATAAGGGTCTATTGCATCGAGTGACCCTTGCAATTTACCCTAAAAAATAAGAGAAAGTGCTACATAGCGGTTTCGAACCTAAAGAACCAAACCAATTTACCTTAAAACACAAACAAGAGACATGCCACCATGTGGAACATTAGGAGTTTGTGATAGTCATACTTCTGTTTCATTTTCATTTTCCTTGCATGGTGGAGTTGGTCTCCATGAAGATGTTCAATTAGATGAAAGCAATCCAAAGAAGGGCTTCATGAATTGGTTTTCGTCCAAAAACTAAGGAGATGTGGAAGTTGGTAAGTCAAAAGTTTTAAAAGATGTTCATGTTTTACGCCTAGCATCTCTTAACAAGCTAGAGGTTCCAATGTTCATATTGGGATCCATTGTGGTAGTTGTTAATGGGGATACATTTCCTATTTTTCGTCCCTTGCTTTCAAGTGTTATTACCAGTTTCTATGAACCTCCACATAAGCTTCGAAAAGATGCTAGTTTCTATGAACTTCCACATAAGCTTCGAAAAGATGTCAGTTTCCGGGCACTCATGTATTTAGTTTTGGCAGCTACATGCCTCACCGTGGGATCAACATAGATGTACTATTTTGTTGTTGTTAGCGACAGGCTTGTAGAACGTATTCGATCATTGAAATTTAACAAATTTGTTTACCAGGAGATTGGATGGTTTGATGACAGTGAAAATTCAAGGTCAGTAGATGGACAAACCTCTTGCGTTTTTTGTAATAGGAGGAAAACACTCGAAGGGTAAATACTAAATTGTATTTTTTTGGTAGACATTTGATATATCATATTGGTGATCATTCTAACTCCAAATATCTATTTTTAATGATGCAATAAGTGCAAGATTATCAACAGATGTTGCGACTCTGCGTAGCATGGTGGGAGATGCTTTGTCGCCTGTTGTTCATAATATTTCAACAACCATTGATGGTGTTGTTATAATGTTTTTTTTAAACACAAATGGTTAAAGAGCTTTGATTATAAAAAAATAGAGATTACATAACGAGGTGGACAAATTGCTCCCATAACTGGAAGGCATCCATCACGCCGAGTTTATCCTTTTCAAGCATATAGCTTACATGATATCTTCTTGTTCTATGAAAACTATAGCACCTGACGAATTGTCCAAGAAGGATGATAAAAAAATAAAACATAATTACTATACTGCCTTACACAAAAACTGAAGTTTGGAGCTCTTTAAGCATTTGACAGAACTATGGATAGCTCCCATTCTGTGAAATTTAGAAGTATTAAGCAAAAAACTTAAGAGCATAAAAAGAGACATAACAGAACCAAAAAGAGGCCAACCAACAGTTTGCTAATGGAGTCCATTGTCCATAGCAACACCTTCACAATCAACTACCCCAATCTTTTCACCACTAAGGTCCACGAAATTGCCAGCATGTACCATGAATTGTTTCAGCTTGTCCATTTTCCTGTTTAGGTCGGCCATCTCGCTGCTCAAAGCATTAGATTTATGAGTTTTACGGGGGTGGAAGAGACCCAGAGTCTCTTCCAGGTGCTCAATATTCTCAGCTACATTACTGTTCTGAGCCTTCACCTCAGAATGTGTTGTTAGAGATAGAGAGTAGAGTCAAGTCAGGACCCGTTTAAACTCCAAATTTTCACTGCGGACCATGCGAACCCATGTTTCCATATCCTGCAGACGGTTCAACAAATACTCATCCTGCTTTGAAACCCTGTGAATTACTTCATGCCCATGCAAATTACCAACCCCAGCATGGCTGCGACAGGGGCCGAGCCCAGGGATGTTTCTACGAGCCTTACCCCCCAAATCTTCCATACATTCATCCACTGACGGATTTTCCCAACTGCAACCACCATTAGAGCTACAAACAGGCTTGCTGCATCTTACACATTTCAGGTAGACCTCTCCTTCTTTCTGAGGATGCCCGGCAAAATGATGCTCCATGTTCACTACACACTGCTTTCCAATACAAAGACCGACACTCCAAACACTGTTACACCCTGCAGAACACGATGCTACACTCTTCCTTTTAGCACAAAGACAGACACTCCAAACTAATAACACTTTTGAACAACAAAAACCAACATTGGGATGAATGTTGATCATTCTCCCATCCTGTCTTATACACAAACCAATGCCTCGCATGCCAGCCAACTTGAAAACTGGCCGATAGGCATTAATGCAGAATTGATTGAGGATCCCACAGAGATCGGGGTGGCCGTCGAAAGGCTAGCTTGAGTTTCCCAATAACAAATTTTTAGTAGTTCTATAGTTTATGGCAAATAAGCTATGAAGGCTCCAAGAAGGGATTTGAAGAGCCCAAGATCTATGGAGGATCCATAGACTAGGGAATCCATGTATTTTCATAAATGACATTGTCACAATTTAGGTGGCCATAAGAGAGCCCGACCCCTTTGTTATCCAAGCCATCAGCTTGCCCATTTAGACCTCTCAATATATGAATAAAGGTGACTTCCTTGAATTCCTTGCTGATGCTGACTAATAGATGATGCATCTTAGAGAAGGGATTTTTCCAATTGGAGACAATGTTTCTGGCCTCTCTGATGACAATTAAGGAATCCCCAACGACCATCAAATTCTTAATTCCTAGGTTTATAGCAATCTCCATACCTTTGATGAGACCAAGCCATTCCGCACCGTTGTTAGTCTTTCTCCCAATGCCCCAAAAAAACTCTCTCTGCTTGTTCCCCTTGGAGTCATAGATTACTCCCCCCGCACCTGCCAACCCTAGAGTGTTGTTATAATGTTTTCAACGAACTAGGAGTTGTCAATTTTGATGTTAGCTCTCATGCCTCTACTAGGTGTTCAAGGTTGGGTTCAAATAAAGTTCTTGTAATGTTTTTGTATTGATGCAAAGGTTACTAATATCATTCACTTGGAGAAGAGTGTACAAACTGCATATTTCTAGTCATGGTTAACAAATCATATTAGAACATGTATAATTAGACAATTTTATCAATTGTGATTCATAGTTTAATACAAGTTAGCCTCTCAACTATAGACCAAGAGGATTCTCCGTTTATTAAAGAGATTTAACCATTTTGAAAGTTTTCTATGCCATAGGGCTTTCAAAATGGTTAAATGAGGAACCATTGTGTAACTTATGAACTGTAATAACTATCTACCTATTTCAAAAATAGTTATCTATTTTAAAAATAGCTTATTGACACTGTCACAGGGACATTGCCACTTCATGGCTCTTGTTAATCTAGTTTATTGACTATATAGTCCAAATGTGTCACACAAGTTGTGCGTCATTATATATATATATATATATATCTTTTGTGTTCGAGTATTATGTGATATTAATTGTATGTATGTACATAATTTTAGAAAAGTTATTGGAAAAATTGACATCATTTTGGCAATATTTGTGCATTAAATGTCTCATGTACAAAAGTATGTTAACAATATAAAAGAAACTACACCTTTGACCCCTTCTATATTGGAAAAAGAAATAGCAATTTTGGGGTGGGTGTTGAAGCTGCAAATATTTTTATGCAATCACGCATCTTCCATTTTTTAGAGATGCATTTTCTTTTATTTTTACATAACATTTGAATGAGAAGGATGGTGCGATTTGCATGCTTGCTATATATTTGGTTTGTGAAATTGTCATGAAGGTCAAGCCTTAATGTTTACTGATTCCAATGTTTGTTTGACATTGTTACTGTTAGTGTTTAGGAGTTATGTATAGAGTAATGCCTGAACCATTTTTAGGGGGATTTGTTTCTTCTTACTTCATTTTAAGAGTGGAATTGGCACATTCTTTGGTTGGGTTTGGTCCCACAAAGTGTCAATGTAAGTATCAAATGTGACAACAAAATATGCTAGCAACTTTGGAGGCCCTGATCCATGTGCGCATGCAATCTAGATGACCACTCCAAGAGTAAGATTTATCAATTTTGTTATTCTAGGCCTTAAATTGTCATCATAGTTTGGTTGTGTCAAATCATGGCTTATTGTTGTAAGTTAAAATTGAGGGAAACATCATTGGCTATTCAAGTAAGTGTTACAAGGTGGAAATAATGTCATGGATAACTAATGTACACATAATTTAAGACAATGTTGGGCATGCAATGTTTTCTCGATGAATATGATGGGCATAAACATGGTATTGGATTCTCAATATTTTTTTTGGTATTGGGAAATGCTTCCCTTGTAAGACATGAGCTACATATCCTAGTGTTGGGATTTGGAGATACTTGTGGTGCCTCGTAATTCCCTATGGATCAAGGAGTCACAAGAATTAGTATGCTCCATCAATAGAACACTTAAATGATGTTGTTGAAAGTATTATGGGGTAGAATATTATGAAAACAAATTCTCACAATATTGTTCATCCCTTGATATTCTACTAAGTATATTTTAAAATGCCAAGGTCCTTTGATTTAGACAATTCTCATGTTCAATTGTCGTAGTGGGGCATAATTGACCAAGTCATAACCCTATCAAGTTGTCTGATAATTTCCTATTGTCGATTACCTGAAATATATAGCTTGTTGGTGTAAGATTTCATAGAAAAAGGATTTCATGGATATACATCTGCAAATATAAGGGCATTACACATTGAATGGTGTACCTAACATATATAAGATTAAAGGCACCATTGTCAGGTATTTATTCATAGTCATTCGACTTGTGTAAATCAACCAAAATACTCCCTAACCACACAATACTTAATCAACAATTCTATTTTAGTTGAACTTACTTAACAATATGTAATACCCCCCTTTTTCCATACCTATTAGATTTATAAATGTATGTTGTAAACTATGTATGAGGCCCTGGGAGGAGCTCAAGGCCAAGTCCCCACTAGTGAACCTTGATGGTATCGTTATAATATCTTTCTAAATTTCAAAGGTTATTGTAAATATATGGGACTAAAGCATGGATGCAACTTAACAATGGGCGACGAAACCCACTATGAAGGAGAAGTGATAAGCAGGGTAACCACCAGGATCGTGGGTAACACCTTAGTGCCAAGGACATGTGAAGAAAAGAGTAAATTTATTTACTAATTAACCTTAAGCTTATAAGTGTCGTTGTAATGAATTAAGGAATCGGTTACTCATCGCAACCTCCTATTAAGCTAGAGGGCTTATCTCTTAATATAAAGGTAGATATGATAAAATAGTCCTAAGAAACTAAAAGAATCATATACATTAAAAATGATATATGGAAAAATATATATAGTTAAAGTATGTTAAGTTATATATATATATATATATATATATATATATATATATTAGGAGTGTTTCCACTTACTTGTATATCATGAATCGAGTGAAGATTCATATACTTTAAACATGATACATGGAGGGAGTATATGTATTTAAGGTATGTAAAGTCATATAAATAGATATATATACTTATCTTTTGAGGGCTTCTACCTTCTTCTATAATGAAGAGGTTCATATATAATTGGATAGGACATAGTGATATATATATATATATATATATATATACATATTTATATAGTTATGGGTCTTTTTCCTTCTTAGAATTTGAGACTTAATGCATGCATATGTTTATGCGTGATAAAATACAATACAATAAGTGTTTTAAAGCGATATTGATCCTTGATTCGGCTTGGCACACCCCAAAGACAAACCAGCTTATTAATAGCTTTACATATTTAAAAAGAGGTAGAACCTCCACGGGAGTTAGGGGAAAGCGTTTCCTCCTTAATCTGGAGAATGCCAATTGTCAATTTTAAAGATCGGGTAGGTTAATCTATGAGAGGGGATTGAGAAATGGCAGGAGCTTGTCTCCTTGATTGTTTAATCGCTGCCACTTGTCCCCTTCAAACCACCGGGTGTCAGCTCGATGAGCGTTTTTGGCTGCCTTCTTAAGGAAGGGCGTTTAGAGAAGACGGGGGGGCTCATTCCAGGGTGAAGCCCGTGTAATTAAGTTTGGATTCTCTTGATCAATCGTCGGGACCCTGCATATCATGTGCAACTTGGTGATGGGGAAAATCGTGGTCATAAAAATGGTAATACCGATGCTTGGTGAATTTCACTTGCTGTGCAAGTGTTTTCGATAGCCTTAGTTATCGTGATCAGTTTCTGTATGAGTGCGTTTTCTATTGGTTCACATCATAGGAACATGCTCAGTATGCATACATCCTGTTATATATATTCGTTTTCAGGTCAGAACATAAATGTCGGGTTTTATACATTTTGTATATCTCTGCTGCACATAAGGGAAGGAACGGTTGAAGCCGATTCCGTTCTATTTAGTTCTCCTTTGGATTTTATATATAGATATACGCTGCGCATAAGGGGAGGCTGAAGACGATCTCTATGCTATCATTTGTTTTCCTTTGTGTAGCGGGATAGAGTGTAATCTTGGTATTGCGGTGTTATTTCCTTTGATGTTCAGCCACCATAGAGGTAATCCTCTGCCTAGAATGTGCATCCTGCAGTCATGATAATTGTATCTTTATTTTTATTTTTAATTTTTGATCTATAGAGACCTGTGTGCTAGAAATGTCTACACACAGAGTAGGAGATCAAGATTATAAATGTCTGTTTGATGCTTGCTGTTCACCGTAGATTGAATTCGTATTTTTTGTATTGCATCCAAAATATAGTTGCTGCTCAGCGTGGATCTCAGTCATTAGAATCATGGACCAGATCGTGGATCTTGGTATTTTATACTAGCATATTTATAAATGGTTTCCTTGATGGTAGTTTTATTTCTTTGTTTTGCCTTATGTTGGAATTGAAATGACATTTCATTATTTCAGTATGAATTATGAAAGCGATAAAACTTACCTTGCTTCATGCTGAGCGAATGTCTAGACAACCATCGACACCAAATACTCGTTGTGATAGCATTGATGTTGATATTTATGCCCCACCGATGTATGAGGTTTAGCTGTTTATATATCTTTATATATATGCTGACCGTGATAGTGTTGATGCTGCCATCAAGCTACCGTCGATGTCTGGGGTTAATTGTTTATATCTTAATATATATATATATATATATACTGATTGTGATAGCGTTGATGCTGCCATCATGATTCCGCCTATGTCTGAGGTTTATTGTTTATATATCTTTATGTATATGTTGATGAGTGTTATCTGGGTATGCTGCGACCAATTATCTTTATATATATATGCTGATGACTGAAATCTCCGTGTGACCAGCATAGTTCCAGTCTAAAAGAGATCTCTGTGGAAAATAATAGATCGAACTCAGTGTTTCTTACTGGCCTCGTTATGTTAGCTTCCAATTTTTAATAAATTGCTGTGTAAAAGTGTGAAATCTCTGTGTGACCAGTGTAATACCGGTCTAGAGAGATCTTTGTGGAACAACATAGATCGAACTCAATGTTCTATGTTGTAACGTTTCACCTTTAAACTGAACTCTGTATGATCAGAGACAACACCGGTTAACTGTTAAAATTCAATATGCTAAGACAGAAAATAGCAGCATTACATTCCATTTGACAATAATAGCATATACAGGATCACTGAAGAAACAACAAGCATAGCATAAACACAAGAGACACAGATTTATCCTGGGAAACCCTCATGGGGTAGAAAACCCAGTAAAGCTTCCTCAATATAGATGACCAACAATATACAAAGATGCAAACCAAAGATATGATCTCCTCCTCTATCATAGCAGACCTCTCCTCCACAAGTGCGCCTCTCTCTCAAGTGAGTGTGTGTATCAAATGAGGAACACATCTCCTCTATTTATACACTACTCTGACATATCTTTTACACAAGTACACGTAGGATCGTATTTAACCAATGGGTTAAACAACCCACTACAACTGACTGGGTTGACCCCTCTAGGGTGGTCTAATAACCCTTTGACCCACATAACACATATAGGGCCGACCCCCACTAGGGAAGTCTAATAACCCGAGTTACCACATTCCGACGGAGGAATAAACATCTCCGGATATACAATAAGATCTTCACGGAGGAATGAAACATCTCCGGAATAATAAAGTACAAATATAATATTCTTTGAAGTTACAATATCTCAACACTCCCCCTTAACGAGAAGGATATTATAACAGCATCTGCACGAGCAAGGAGTCATCAACATCATACATGATACATCTATAAATCATTGGAAGCTTTCTCAACATCATCAGTAACTCAAGTAGTTACTGGAACATCAACATCATCAGAGTTGATAGTACTCAAGCATCAGCATCGTCATCACACGATCATCAGCATCGTCATCACACGATCATCAGCATCGACATCACACGATCATCAGCATTGTCATCATATGATTATCAGCATCGTCATCACACGATCAACAGCATCGTCATCATACGATCATCAGCATCGTCATTACACGATCAACAGCATCGTCATCATACGATCAATCCTGTTCTCTTTAGGACCTCTGTCCATGGATGATGCAATCCTGTCATGTACCTTTTGAACCGAAGTCCAGGGACGATCCAGACCTATCAATTCTTAGAGACCTCATGTCTACGGCTCAATTCAAAAGACCAAAGTCTGAGGATGATCCAATCTTATCATGTACCTTTTGAACCGAAGTCCAGGGATGATCCAGTCCTATCATGTACCTTTTGAACCGAAGTCCAGGGACGATCCAGTCCTATCAATTTTCAGAGACCTCATGTCTACGGCTCAATTCACAGGACCAAAGTCCAAGGATGATCCAATCCTTACCGTACATTTAGGACCACGTCCAAGGATGACTTAATCCTCCACCGTACATTTAGGACTACATCCAAGGATGACTTAATCCTCCACCGTTCATTTAGGACGACGTCCAAGGATGACTTAATCCTCCACCGTACATTTAGGACCACATCCAAGGATGAATTAATCCTCCACCGTACATTTAGGACCACATCTAAGGATGACTTAATCCTCCACCGTACATTTAGGACCACGTCCAAGGATGACTTAATCCTCCACCGTACATTTAGGACCACGTCCAAGGATGACTTAATCCTCCACCGTACATTTAGGACCACGTCCAAGGATGACTTAATCCTCCACCGTACATTTAGGACCACGTCCAAGGATGACTTAATCCTCCACCGTACATTTAGGACCACGTCCAAGGATGACTTAATCCTCCACCGTACATTTAGGACCACGTCCAAGGATGACTTAATCCTCCACCGTACATTTAGGACCACGTCCAAGGATGACTTAATCCTCAATCGTACATTTAGGACCACGTCCAAGGATGACTTAATCCTCAGTCGTACATTTAGGACCACGTCCAAGGATGACTTAATCCTCAATCGTACATTTAGGACCACGTCCAAGGATAACTTAATCCTCAACCGTACATTTAGGACCACGCCCAAGGATGACTTAATCCTCCACCGTACATTTAGGACCACGTCCAAGGATGACTTAATCCTCCACCGTACATTTAGGACCACGTCCAAGGATGACTTAATCCTCAACCGTACACCAAGGACTTCATTCTCGAAGACATACGTCTACGACTCTTCTTTCGGACTGAAGTATAGGGATGATCCAATCCCCTCACATGTTCACCAACAACTTCATTCTCGAAGACATACGTCTACGGCTCTTCTTTCGGACTGAAGTCCAGGGATGATCCAATCCCCTCACATGTTCACCAAGAACTTCATTCTCGAAGACATACGTCTACGGCTCTTCTTTCGGATTGAAGTCCAGGGATGATCCAATCCCCTCACATGTTCACCAAGAACTTCATTCTCGAAGACATACGTCTACGGCTCTTCTTTCGGACTGAAGTCCAGGGATGATCCAATCCCCTCACATGTTCACCAAGAACTTCATTCTCGAAGACATATGTCTACGGCTCTTCTTTCGGACTGAAGTCCAGGGATGATCCAATCCCCTCACATGTTCACCAAGAACTTCATTCTCGAAGACATACGTCTACGGCTCTTCTTTCGGACTGAAGTCCAGGGATGATCCAATCCCCTCACATGTTCACCAAGAACTTCATTCTCGAAGACATACGTCTACGGCTCTTCTTTCGGACTGAAGTCCAGGAATGATCCAATCCCTTCACATGTTTACCAAGAACTTCATCAAAACATGTGTCAATCATGTATCCTCATTATCAAAACATGTATAACAAAACATGTATCCTCATCATCAAAACATGTATAACAAAACATGTATCCTCATCATCAAAACATGCATAACATCTATCATCAAAAGCATGTGTACATCTATCATCAAAAGAAAAAATATAAGATTCCTAAATCTAAATAATTTTAAGTAACTAAGTGCAGCAAATTGATGGGATAGACTTGTTATCAGATACTATACTACTCCCCCTTTCGAGGAGGTTCCTTCTGGACTATACCAAGCTTGTCTCAGAAGTATTCAAACTTTACTCGTGACAGAGGTTTAGTCAAGATATCATCAATTTGATCCTCAATGCTTATATACTCGAGCTTGATAGCTCCTCTCTGCACCATATCTCGTATATAGAAGTATCGGATCTCTATGTGTTTTGACTTATCGTGGAATACAAGATTTTCTATCTTGATGCAGTTTTGAATGTCACACATAATCACAGTGGAATCCATTTCTAAGTCAAACACTCCATATAATAGCTTCTGAAGCCACACTGCTTCACAGCTGGCAGAGCAGACAACTATATATTCTGCTTCAGCAGTACTGAGAGCCACACTAGATTGTTTCTTGCTGAACCATGAGATCATGGCAGATTCAAGACTATAACATCCACTTGATGTACTCTTTCTGTCTGAGGCACTTCCTGCCCAATCAGAATCTGAGTAACCATGTAAATGAAGTTCATGACCTCCAAGATAATATAGACCAAAATCTAATGTACCTTCTACATGCTTTGTAGCTATTAAGTGAACCTTTCTAGGTTCTACTAGATACTGACTTAGGGTATTTGCAGCAAAGCATATATCTGGCTTAGTATTTGTTAAGTACATCAATGACCCAATGATTTGTCTATATAGGGTTAGGTCCACTAAATCCGATGAGTCATTAACTAATAACTTCAAGTTGGAGTCCATGGGAGTGGCCATTGCTTTATACTCCAACATATCAAATCTTTTTAGAAACTTCACAGCATACTTACCTTGATTTAAAAGATTCCTTTTGGATCTTGCCATACTTCTAGACCTAAGAAGTAGTGCATTAATCCGAGATCTTTCATTTTCATTTCTGGAGCCATTTTCATGATCTGTTTCTCATTCCTTGTCAGAAAGAGATCATTGTCATACAATAATGGTATGATAGGTTCATCATCCACAACCTTAAGGTAAAGGTTAGGATCAGCTTTACTTCTGGTAAAGCCCAAGCTTTGTCATGAAGCTGTCAATTGTCCATTATTCACACTCTACATTGAGTGATGTTCTGCATATCTATCTGTGCCATCTCTCGTCAGATGGGTCTACTAATATGAGCCTCAAAATCATTCGAACTCTATGGTGAGTTCCTTCTTGCATCCATGTCATATGTGTATAGAAGCCATATTCAACCTTGTAGCAAAGGTTGAGATCCACATCACCCATGATGATCATTAAGCTCATCAATTGACTACCAATCCTGGGTACCCTGATTCACACTTCTTCTTTAATTACACCATTAAGAGAATGGTCTTATCTAGCCACTTGGAGCAAAACATCTCATCATGATTCTCTTCTAGCCACAAGCCTTCTATAGTGTGTTTGATTTGTAAATATTTTGTTGAACATCCATCGCTTGTTCAGTGTTCATCATTCATCATGATCTTTCCTACAAATCAAAATTAAGTACATGATTAGTAATACTTCATAATCATTAAATCATATTGACATGATAACCTATTATCCATACAGCTATCATTTACATAGTTATGCAACTATTTTGACCAATACTTTGGCACAACACTTTCCCATATCCTGTATGCATACAGTGGCTATCTAGATGCCTTCCATCTCTACCAGAACATACTATCGAGAGTGTGCACAGCTCTCAGCATGTCAGCAAAGAGGTTTCATTCTAGACAAGCAACAATAGAATGTTTGTCCAACTTACCAATCATATGCATATTAGTAGCATGATATATTCTAGGAATACAAATATGCATACAAGCAATATCATTTACTATTTCTAATAACAACTCAAATACTTATCTTTTATGTTTGTGTGGTTGCCTCCCGCTTGATCTTCTGTATGTCTTTTGAACTTCTATTCATTCTGTACCACTGTGCATGCTCAAGTGTGCACTAGTGTCATTCTCATGATCTCATACACAAACATACATTCATTAGTATATTCTCAAAACATTCTAATTCTAAATAATCTTGAATATGTATAGTCATGGTTATAGATAATATTCAAGGTATCAGGGAAGTCTTCTTTTACTCATGCATATTCTTGTTTGATCTAGTTAGTTAAATAATCAACCAAGATAAGAGACATAATATGCATAAACCCTTGATTACTAACTTTATGAATAAGCATAACCAATCATACCAAGTACACTTATATAAGGGATCATGACATAGGAAAACATACCTGGATTAGTTTACCTGCTTAGTTATGTACAACATACCTAAACAATCTCTTCAATGATTTAGAGATCCTGAGCTAGAACCTGCATGTCTCATAGGTTAAGCATAATATAACAAAGTCATACATACCTCGTAAGTAGAACAAAGATTATGGATGAGTCTTTGTCTTCATGATGTCCTGGTCATGGAGCTTGATTTGTCTTTTGTGATGTACCTGTATCTTGTTAGCAGACAACATCAACCTCACACAACACCATAATGCATTAGTACAATCATATAGCCCTAATCAATGAATGTCTTCGATCATTCACATGCACTCATACTGTTACTAGGGTGATAAGACAATTCTAACGTTAATCAAGACTGTACTAATAGATAACATGAAGACAAACACATTATGAACTTAATCAAGAATCAGATTTCAAGACATACCTGAACCTCCTTAAGTCATACCTGTTGAGACTTCTTGTAGTCTTCTTATGTAAGGCCTTAGCCTCAACTCCCCCTGAAACTTGATCTGGAGCTTTATTAGGGTTTGCTAGAGAAACCCTAAAAATTCAATCTTTGACTATCACACTTCCGAATGAATGGAAGGATGTGTCTTGCTGAGCTGAACAAACTAGCATACTTCAATTTTGAAATCTCCAAAATTTGACTCCTCAAAATTGCCTTTGAAACTTCTGGATCTTCTGGACAGGATCCCGAACTAGGGTTTGATGAAGCCCACCCTTCTGCTCAATCAAAAGGTTTGATCCAAGGTTCTAAACTCTTATTTTTCTGAGGAGCTTCCAGCCGTGGTTACAGACTTCAAAAAATTTCAACTTTTGCTGAAGCCCTAATTTTCCATCTTTCCGATCAAAATCCTGAGCTAGGGTTTAATCAAGCCCGATCTTCTACCCAACCAAAAATTCGATCTTGGTCTCTAAATTTTGATTTTCCTGAGTAGCATTCAGCCGTGGATTCCAATTCCAAAAATTCTAACTTTCTCCGAAACCCTAAATTCCGGAAGCCATGAATAAAGGTGCTGCAAAAAATAATTTTGTTTTGACAGAAATATGTACCTGATTGTTTCTGCTATAACTCCGAAATTTTCGCTCCACAGGGTCTGAAAACTTTTTCTGCAGTAGCCTGACTTGTCATCCTTCCATCCTGATAGGTCTGACCTCAATTGGATTTTCTGAGAGAGAGTTATGCCAAATGTCGCAACGTGACCTGTTTTGGGATAATACAGGAGAGCGAACTTGTATGGCATGCCACGTGTCACTATTTGAACTTCAGCCTCTGAAAACTTTTTTCTGAGATAGATCGCCCTATTATCTTTCCATCCTGATAGGTCTAACCTCAATTGGACTCTCTGAGAGAGAGTTATGCCAAGTGTCGCAACGTGACCTGTTTATGGGATAAAACAGGAGAGCGAACTTGTACGGCATGCCACATGTCACTGGTTCAGCTTCGGCCTTTGAAAACGTTTCCTGAGATAGTAGAGCCTATGTACTACCTGTCACTTTTTACGAAATTTTATTTGGAGCTTCCTATCCCAAGTTATGACCTTTTTTCCTAGGTCACCTGATTTTGACTGAGATCTGGAAGAGGCAGAAACCCTAACTTGTACTGATCATAACTTACAAAGTACAACGAATCTGAGGGTTCCCTTTGGACACAAGATACCTGGAGATGTTATATACGACTTGTAAAGGTTGCAGATCCTTAACCTTCGCCAAAATGGATTTATAGTGAAAGTTCCACGATGATTGGTTTTTGCTATGTAAAACCCTAACCTTCAAATTGTCGTAAGTAAAGCAAGTGTTGTAAGTGCCATACCTTGCCTTCCTTCAGGTTAGCTCTGATACCATGTTAAAATTCAATATGCTAAGACAGAAAATAGCAGCATTACATTCCATTTGACAATAATAGCATATACAGGATCACTGAAGAAACAACAAGCATAGCATAAACACAAGAGACACATATTTATCCCGGGAAACCCTCATGGGGTAGAAAACCCAGTAAAGCTTCCTCAATATAGATGACCAGCAATATACAAATATGCAAACCAAAGATATGATCTCCTCCTCTATCATAGCAAACCTCTCCTCCACAAGTGCGCCTCTCTCTCAAGTGAGTGTGTGTATCAAATGAGGAACACACCTCCTCTATTTATACACTACTCTGACATATCTTTTACACAAGTACACATAGGCTCGTATTTAACCAATGGGTTAAATACCCCACTACAACTGATTGGGCCGACCCCTCTAGGGTGGTCTAATAACCCTTTGACCCACATAACACATACAGGGCCGACCCCCACTAGGGAAGTCTAATAACCCGAGTTACCACATTCCGACGGAGGAATAAACATTTCCGGATATACAATAAGATCTTCACGGAGGAATGAAACATCTCCGGAATAATAAAGTACAAATATAATATTATTTGAAGTTACAATATCTCAACATTAACTACAAACATTGTGAGGTTAAGATATCAAAGTATGGTGTAATACCTCTGTCCTTAGACTAATCTCTACCCGAGTACTTTTAAAAGTCGTATATCTTAAGTAAATCTTCGTCATGAACTTTGATAATATCTTGTTATCGATTTTCTTTTACTTTATGAAGCACACGCCGCTCTCTTTCGTGTAAAGAAGTCTTCATCTAATGTTTTGGGTTAGATAGAGTTTGTTAGAAGATATCAGAAGAAAGGCGCATCCTTTTTCCTTTGCATTGTCCTCCTGGTAGGAGTTTGTGGATATTTCCCCTTTTATAAATAAAAAGGGTGTAAAATACACTTTAAAGTATAAGTCGAGATTGTAACAGAGGTGTTTGAGGGTTGTAAGCCCTTCTTTTTATAAATAATACAAGCAGTGACTTTCGATTTGTGGACGTAGCCCAAGGTTGGGTGAACCACGTGTATTTATGGTCTTTATCATATGCATGATGATAATTGTATAAGTGTATATTTGGCAAGTGATTCTTTGTTAAATGAATAGTTATCATGTTGTCCATGTGAAAATTTCATATGTATATTTAAGGTTTTGTCAAGAACAAATAAGTGTTAGGAAATTTCTTTTATGAGTAACTAATTTTCATTGGTTGATGCTAGGATTACAGACTTTCGGTCAACAATGTAAATAAATTTCCATCATAAGTCCCAATACAAATTCTTTGTTACGTTGTGAAGAATTTATATGGTGGGTTGGTATACTTTAAGTATAATCGGTGTGTACTCTTTTTCCTATATAAATGTGAGGAAAAATCGAGTAAGTATGAGCTCATGAGATGATTAAGTGGATGATGTAATAGACTATCTCGTCAAGCATTATGAATATAGTTTATAACCTAAGTAGTCAATGTAAAAAATTTCAGAATTTACTAAATGGGTATTTTGGGTATGCTACACAATCACTTAATTCCATGTAGATAAGGGAATCACTGGAATATTCATATGCTCCTTTAATTAAGCAATTAAATCATGTTGTTGAAAGTATTATGAGTTACATAGTTATGAATCCAACTTCTCACAATTGTGTGAGTCCCTTATCATGGTAGTAAGTGTATTTAAAAATGTCAAGGTCCTTTGATTTAGATGATGCTCATGTCAAGTTGTGATAGGGGTGCATAATTGACAAATTCAAAACCCTATTGAGTTGTGAGAGATTTTTTTTTTGTCTCTTACCTCAAAGATATAGATCATTGTTGCAAGATGTCATAGACAAATGATTTTTTGGATACACATCCTTAGATATGAAGGCATTGCTCATTGGACAATGTATTAGACTAATGTATACATGATAAATGCACCATTGATAAGCATTTATTCTTTGTCAATCCACACTTGCAAATCCACCAAACTACTCCTTAACCACACAACACTTAATCAACAATTTTATTTCAGTTGAAATTACTTCAACAATCACTTAACAACCATAAATAACATGTCCACTCCACACATTCATGAAACAAAAAGAAATAATGATTAAGAGCACACTTCTTTCTAGTGGAAAACTCAATTCCAAGAACAAAATCCACTTGAATTGATAAATAGTTACTTCAACAACAATTATAATATTTAAGTAAGATGTCGAGACCATCAATAATGCACCTTAGTTGAACCATTAATGATATGTTTACGGCAATAATGAACATTCACTTACAAAAAAATATATCCAAGTCAAACAATTGTTACAACATTGATGTTACTTGCTACTCCTTTTGATTGAACACACATTTTATGTCACCAAAAACCATTTAAGCCAAATTTGAAGATATTGCACCTAGCCCAACAATTTGCACCTAGCCCAACAATTTGCACCAAACCAACTCAATTCATCTGACAATGATTGGCCATAACTATTTTAGCTAAAGTCAGTTCCAACCTTAGAAATCCATCCACATTGAACAATTTTTCCAACACATGAACATATTTGTCCAAATAACCATGAATGCTTTGTAATCAAGCACCAAAGTAGTGTATTTATACTATTACACTAGGTTCCCAACTTGTTTTTCCTCAAAACAAGCCAACCTCCATGTTCCCTTCAAAACATGGTAGTTGTGGTCAATTTAACTCCTCTCTAGCTACTTGTGTGGTGTCAATTTGTTTTTAGGTGGATTTGTAAAGGGTGACACTCTACTTTCCCCAAAAACCCAAATGGAGAGTGGCCAACTCCATGAAATATGCCAAATATGTCATCCAATTGTCAATCTCTTTGAAATGTGGCTCCATGGAATCCATCAACAACATGCATTGTTTTCATGAACTTGTTGACGCTTGGAAAAATCCTTGCGCCGACAGTAGGGATTATCCCCAATGAAAAGTCCCAACTAGACTATTCACTGTTTGGAATGGGGAATCCGTCTGGTTAATGGTTCGACTATCGTAGAATGTAGTTTGAATTTAACTTTACTAGTTGCGGCCCGATCCATTGTTTATATTTTATATTAGGGGATGCAAATGTAAAATGCTCTAACTCTAACAATGCATGATTTTAACTAAACTAGATTTGATTGATAGGTAGACGCCTCACAAGTGATGCACAGGTTCTTACCTCTCATCTTACCACTCCTACCTTATCAGTCAACTAAGACTATTATAACAAAATGCATATCTTTAACTAATTAGCCTAACCTATCCTTGCAAGGAGCGAGATTTAAAGTATGAGTAATGGATGAGATTGTTCGTGCAAATTCAACAGTTAACTTATTGAGAGAAATCACTTACAATCACAGTGAAATGATTACACAAAGATAGCTTTGATACACATTAATTTCATTCATTACTCAATTCTACACATAAACTTGCATTTTATAATATAAATCAGTAAAATCATTCATATACCATTAGAATAGTCCAATGAAGTAGGAAAGATCTTACAACATAAATATGAATAAAGAAAGAAGTAATTTTGCGCATTCATTCATAACATTCCATGCACAATTCCATGTAAGCTTTCACCCAACAAAATAGTTCTTTCTCATTAGCAGAAAAGTAGTTCTCATACAAAATGGTACTTGCTTCCTATTACACCATCCAAAATCCCTTCCCTATTTTATTTCCCCCTATTTATCTTTACAAAACTTTGTCTTCATTTGACCAATCACTTCAAATTCTATCTTAACTCTTGATTTCCACAATTTTTTCTTTTGTGGTTACACCCAAAAATAACCAAAAATAAATAATAAATTACAATTTACATTAATTTGATGGAGGATTTTCTTGACTTAAAATGTAATTGTCCCAAAGGTCACTTTCATAAGATATTACATTTAATTGTTGAGGTTCTAATAAATTTAAAGCAAATTCAAGAGTGTAAAGTTCTTTGACCATATCTATTAATACCTTCGCCGCTGCCTTGTGACCTTCTCTTAGAAAGTACACATTTAGAGTTGCTTTCCCAATATGTTGCTGAAGATCCTTTGTAGTGAGCATGCCTAGCTTTTTAATGTAATCCATATCCGCCCCCAAACTATTTCTTAACTCTACTAGACATTCTTATTTGGATGTCAATTCATCAATAGCCATAGGGATTGGAAGATGTCATTTCTCATATGCTTGGCATATAACTTGATAAATTTCTTCACACTTCGTAATTGATCTCTAAACTTCGTTTTGTACTCTCTTTGATGACTTCCGACAACTTTGCAAGAGAGATATATCTAACTTTAATTCAACACTTGTTCTTTTAGGTAAGTGAGCAGGAATTTCCTTGATTTTTCCTTTCCACCCAATTAGCTTCTTCACGTTATTAAATGTGTCTACTAGCTTTTGTTTTATAGTAGCAGCTTTCGCAGAGATATGTTTCAGTCTATCCATCATTTTGCTTAATTCATAAATTTCCTCTGTTAATACCTCTTGGGAGTGAAAAAGTTGCTTTTTTAATTCACAGGCATGTTCACAAAATGGTGCCATGTCATGCTTTTGTGCTTGAGCAATTCTGAGCTGCTCCATCAAGGACTCATTTTTTTTAATCCATTCATCCATCTAAGCTTGCAGAGATCCTTTTTCAATCGTCATTGATTCTGCTGGTTGATTTAACTGGGTTTCCTTTCCTTCTAATTCCTTGATCCGAGCTTGAAAATCAACTCTTCTCATTCCATAATTACTAGTTGTACATTTAGAGAATCCTTTTCATCTTCAAGGCCTTGATAATCCAACAAAATTTTCTCTTTCTCTACTTCCATGGTGCCTCACTTTCTTTTCATCTCAATTCCTTCACTTCGAGCTTGCACCAAGTTATCTTTTAACTTGGGAATCTTTGCTTTGTGCGTTCTAAATCATCAAGTAATTTGTCTATGTTGTTTGCATTTGCTTGTGATGCAACAACATTTACAGAAGCAGTAAATTTTGGATCTTTTTTAGTACCCTCTACTAGAGTAATTTCCTAGGCGGTTACAATATCAGGTTGGGTGCCAATTTTCAATATTTTTTCTGTCCTTTTCGTGATGGTCTTCTTTTTTGGATCGAAAACAACGGTATCAATCTTGGCCACAAAATGTTTCTTTGAGGGAGTAAACGACGTGAGTCCAAGCTTAGCCAATGGAGGATGACCTCCAGTAAGAGCTATTTCTGAATTTAGATAAGCAAGATTGTCCACATCCATATTTTGTTGATTCTGATTTTCTTTTTGATTTTGCTTTTCTTCCACAACTTTCTTGATCTTCGCTTCTTCTTCTTTTTTCTTGTCGAATTCATCTTGCAGTTTCTTCTATTCCTGCTCAGTAGTTTCCTTATTTTCTTTTTTCTTGTTCTTCTTTTATTCTTGTTTCCTCTTCTCTTTGTATTCTTTTTGCTTCTTGTCTAGTCATTTGTTCTTCTTGTAGTTTCTTTGCATCTTCTTTCGCTAATGCTTCCTCTTGCAATTTTTTTGCTTTCTTAGTTGCCAGTGCCTTCTCATTAGCTTTCTTTTGCTCTGCTTCTTTTGTTTGGCTTGAGCATGCCTTTGTTTTCCTGCTAAACCTATTGTTCAAATATGCCATGTTCTTTGCTCTCCGATATACTTCTTCATCTTTCAGGAAATGGTCAGAATATTCAAAATTGATTCTACAAGATGCACAGTGCTTGGATACCTTCTGTAAACTATCATTTATGACAAACAAATTCTCCCCAAAGTGGTATGCCTCCAATTCCTTTACAAAATTTTCAACCCCTTTTACTTTGGTGAACTTGTATGCTCCGATTGTAAATGGGAGAGGAAGATAAGAGGCCTTTTTATTATCATGCAAAAAATGTCCAACTCCATTTATGAATACTTGCCTCACTGCTTCCTTGTGAGCGACATAATATGTGACATATCTCGGAATCAGAGAAGGAATTTTGGTGCCTCTGTACATCTGAATATAAGTGCCTTCGGGTGTGAAATAATAGCCTCCATACTCACTGATCACCTCCAGTGCTGCTTCTGACATACAAATTGGCTCTTGATTGAAAATTAATTCATACAGAGGTACTATAAACTCTTCACATATGAGTTTGTAAAAGTTGGCGTACTTATGGGCCCACATGATCTGGTAGGCCACATAGATGGGAGTTTCATCTGGTACCCAAAAACATCCTAATTTATAAAATGGGTTCCTAATAAGGATGGAATCAATTAGGTAAGATGCCATGTAAAACTCCGCTTTATTCTTCTTCAAACCTTCTTGAGCTGCTGATATTGCTTCATACATGCTCTCCAAAATAATTTCTGCCCAATTAAATACAGTACCATGAGTGGTGACGTGGTATATTATCGAAACCCAGCTGAGCTTATATACGTGTGAATTTTCCCTCCTAAAGATCCTGCATAACATCATGGCCACAATTCTGAATGGGGTTTTCATATTTTGTGTATCATGTTCTCCACTAGCTCTTTGCCTCAACTGTTTTCTCGGCATAAGCATTTTCTTCGCGTATTCTGAGTGATATATTTTGATACTCTTAATCCAGTCATCTGTTAGAAGTAATTTGGGAGTAGGTGATTTGTAAGATTTGCTTATGTGGGCTGGTTGAAATGAGGCCAACCCATTTCCTTTGACTCCTGAAATGGTCCTAAACTTAGCATCTACATGAGGTAAAATCCAACCTATTACCTCCGAACATGGAAACATTTCCGGTCGGGTTGCAGCCTTGAGGAATCTGTATTTCTCCACATTTTGATAAATCATTTTTTTCTCAATTGAGGCATATTGCATGTTCTGATTTCAGATGAGTCGGTATATTTATACCCACTTGTATTTGAGGACTATTCCAGTGATAGCTCTCGTATCTTCGAACATAGTTTCCATGGTAGCTTTTGGAATTACTTCAATGTCCGAATTGGATTCTACAACTTTGACTTCGCGCTTAGAAGATTGCCTGTACATATACGAATCATGTAACAAAACCCAGTATCAAGGCTCTGCATTGTCTATATATCTATAGTATAATCAAAGTGACAACAATGAGGTCTATAAGAAACATGAAGTAACTCATTTTGATCACACTTAATATCAATATATCTTCTAACTTATTCAGGTTATTAATTCATTTATAAAATTACTTTTCAATGCAAGTTATTCCATGCAGAGAATGCGAGCCTGAAACAACCTCTGTGGCACATTTGAAAATGTATTATATGTTTGTTCTGCCAAGCCAAACTGACCAAAGTAAAATCATTATTGTAACCATTTATTTGATGATAATTCTAGGACTCATAAGTTTTTTAAGCATGTGGCATCAAATCTCAAGGCTTCATAATGATAATACAAAGAATTCATATCAAATATTGAATAAAACAACATTTCCAGGTTTAGGCATTCAAATTACCATAGAACCAATTCAAGTAAACCTTATTTCTGGAACCATATGCATGAGAAAGCACTCTATATGAAAGTCCTCCGGATAAGCTAATTTATTGACCATGCTAATTACAAACAAAGGCGATCAATGTTATTCAATCTTCAACAGATCCTCCAAAAACCTAGGGTCTTACTTCTCCCTATCTAAACAAGTCGACTCCAAAGGATGCATGGTTGATGGCTATTCCGAGTAAAATTAAGTTCGAGACTCAAGTGTTCATCCCAGAAGCATGTAGAAGAGATGAATATTTAACAACAATGTCAAGGAAAGAGCTTAAAATCTAAAATCTATCTAACACTAACCTCCCTAGTCATGGTTCAACATCTTCCCCTGTCACAACATATAGTGAGGAATAAAATTCCTTTTCAAACAGAGGCGGGCGCAAGACTAGGGTAACAAAAAAATGGTTTTAACCTAAACCTCTTTCCCCCAATCCAAAATAGACACCACTACCATGTTGGATAGAGATACCCACCTGATGAGGCGGAGCGTGTCCCCGAGGTGGGTCGTGATCTGGCAGAAATATCGTTCTAGGTGGCTCTAGTGAAGCGAATGATGTTGTGATAGTAATGGGGCAATTAGAACGGGTTCTCTCTTTTTAAAACCAATTCTTATCCCTAAAATTCCATTAAATTCTAAGTGATGGAGGAAAACCTTTCCACATTGCGTATTCACCTCATGTCGCATTGGTATTCATTTCAAATCGGTGGCAAAAAATATAATACTTATGTTTAAACATGACCCAATGACTATACATACCTTTAGTGTGCTTAATTGAGTATAATTTATGGAACTAAACATGAGAACTCTTTGTTCACCGTCAATTAGATCATTTATGGAACTAAACATGAGAACTCTTTGTTCGCCATCAATTAAAAGACTTATGTGATCATAGGTAACATTGAAACCAAATACATGTTTCCAATATTAAAATCCATTGAACAAAATTACATATGTCATAACTAAAAGAAGGTTCCCCATGAAGTCCATGAAGTCCATAACATACAAATCTCCTCACAAACCAATACCAACAAACACCTAGTTGAGTATCTATAATGCCCATTTAATCTGAACACATTGAACGTTTAAACATATAATGCCCATTTAGTCTGAACACATTGAACATTTAAACACAAATTCCTTACAGCCAAAAGAAGGTTCCTCGTGAAGTCTATAGCTTTCAAATCTTCTCAAAAACCAATACTAGCAAACACCCAATTGGGTATCTATAATGCCCACCTAATATGAACACATTTAACATTTAGATACCAAACTCATTAAACAAAAATGCATGTGTCACAACCAAAAGAAAGTTCCTCGGGAGGTCCATATCCAGCAAAATCATTAAACAAAAATGCATATATCACAACCAAAGGAAAGTTCCTTAGGAGGTCCATATCCAAAAAATCTAATAAGAAACCAATACCAAAAGCACCTAGTTGAGTATCTATAATGCCTACTTAGTGTCATCACATGGAACAATTAAATACTGAGTATCCTTGATTGTCCATGTCTATAAAATGCATATAAGAGAAAAGGGGTAGTTTTTTCTAAGAATGGAATGAAATGGAACTAGCAACCTCAAGAATGACAAGTGGTATTCAAGAGGGGATGTAACCTTTCATTGCCATATTAAGATCCTTTCAAATTTGAGCCACTTAAAAGCAATTATAAGGTGGCATACCTATGAAAGATATTGTACAATTACATCAATTTTTGTTGGATTTAATGAAAGGTTTGTCCACTGTTACACAAAGTGGTGCACCATCTAAAATGCTTTCTACATAAAACCTCATTTTGAAAGCTACTTTGTAGTTTGTTTGCTTTTTGAATTGATGTGGACTTCGAGGTTACCAAAAACATTTACGTAAAAATAATGCTTTTGGAATTGATGTGGGCTTAAAGGTTACCAAAAACATTTTGTAAAAATAACAATATTATTTTGTTTAGGATAATCAACATTTAATTTTAATATTTTATAAAAACACATTATTAAACACAATATCGTTATTATTTTGTTTGAGGTTTTTTTTTCCAATGGTGGTTCACCAAAGGGCTACATCCACTGTGAAATATGCCAACGCCTGCTATTCCGGAGAATCAAGGTATAAACAGAATTACATAATCCATTTATTCATTACATAGGGGCTCAACAAGAGCATCATGTCACTTATAATAATTGAACCTGGGTGGGGAGGGTAACAATCATTCCTCCCAACCACCCAAGCTCAAATCCTTATGTTATTGCAAGGAATTCTCAACATAGGTTGCTCATAAAAAGGCTAGATAGATCTATCCCCCTATCTTTGTTTAAAATTTTACCATTGGTTGGTTTGATGGAGCCTCTCAGAATGGCTCATGTGGGTGTGGTATGATCCTCAAAATCAATGAAGCTAATTACTTTAAATTATGGATGGGGAGTGGTGTGGGATCAAACACCAAAGAAAAACTTCTGGCTTGTTGGGCTCTGTTAGAATTTGCTCAGAGGATTGGGATCGATGATTTGCAAGTTTTTGGAGATTCCCGAGTTATAATACAATGGGGAAATGGTTTATACAATCTATAGGTTATGGCTCCGGACTATTGGTGCCATATAACAAAAGGGTTATTTTCAACATTTCAATTTGGAAGCTGACTCCTTATCAAAAATTGTTGTGGGTACTCCTAAAGGAGTGTTATCAATTGAAGAATACATTGACCAGTGCCTTGCATACAAGGACTTTGTTCCTTTGTTTTTGTAATGGTTATGTGGCTTTGTTGTAGATAACTGCATCTTGTTTTTTGTCTCTGCCTCCTAGTTGGAGCATGCTATGGTTTTTTCTAATTTTATAAATGGATATAATGGTTTTTATGTTTTGCTAAGATTTTGAAACATTGTAATGCTTGACACTCTCTTGTAAAGTTTTATATTTGGCCAAGTGGCCAAGGATGACTGTAATTGCACAATATTATTATTTAATAAAATAAAATAGGAGACACTCACCCAAAGAGACTGTTGAAAGAGTGTTTACTGACCCACTAGGTGGAATGGAATCTGGGGTAGAAGGCAATGGATAAGTGGCAGCATCAGGAACTCAGTAACTAGCTGTTGTTATGGGACAACTCCCTTGAATTGTGGTCAAAGTTCCCTGAAAGATGGGACTAGAGCTTGAGGCTCATTTATTTGGAAACTGACCACTAAAGACCTAGGCATCTTTATAAGCCATCGAATTTGAGCAGAGGCTCACACTTTTTCTGATGAGAAAATTTACCTTGTGGTTTTGCTGTATGCACATAAGAGATTCGATGAGGGGAAGCTATGTTTTGAGTTGTAGTGTAAGTCTGTTTCACTTCTGCTAAGTGCATAGTTTACTACTGAGTGCAGAGAGTTATTTTGAGATGTATTGCAAGTCCCCATTGATTGCTGAAAGTACAACCTGAATGCCTTGCTTCTACATAGAGTCTTCTACATAGTAGTTCAATAAACAGGCTCGGGGGTCCAAAGGAGCAAGAGATATTGGCTGCTTCTTCTGGAGAAGGTTAGGAGGAACATGCCTCTTTGGGTGTTTGTCCACCCTATATACATTTGCAGGTTCTACATGTTATTTCAGTTCCTAAGTAGTTATAATTTATCTTCTGTAACTATTGATTTAGGTTTTATTAGTCAAATGTAAATGTTTGATTTTTTGAGCTGATTATGATTCTGTAAATTTCAGAAGAAATTATATGAATTGTTAGAATAAACTACTTCCCTGTATTTTTCCACACACTGTCTTTGTGCCATACTCTAGTACAAGGAAGGATGTTTAAAAGTAGATAAATGATATTCATTAGATAGACTGATTGAATAAACAAAACTCTGCTATGTTTCCTTTAATCTATTTACATTCTGCAATTTAAAATATCTTATGTTTTAGTCATAGAAAAACATAGCAACATCCATACTTTTCAGACATTGTAATATCTTTACATTGCAGCAACAGAAGGAAATAGGGTTTAAACTTTTTCAATACTTCTAACCTTTGCAAAAGACAAATAATATTCTTAGTCTCTTCTTGATTTATTTTTCCATTTGAACCTCCTGGTAAGGCCTTTAAACATTTTGTATTATATATATAGTATACAAACTGTCACCAACTCTTATGAATTGAAAACGACTATCGAAACAAAAATACAGAGTATGCAAAGTTACTAACACCCTATCTTATCATTAATATTATAGATCATTTGAAAACAAGTTTGTTTTTGGACGAACGTTCCAACGACACAACCCTAGCTACCCTACAACATAAATAAACTAATTGTATCTTTTTATCAGCTTATTTATAATTACAAAACAATTCTAATTTTCGGACGACTGTCCCAAAGTTACATACAACATACATTACTAGGTTAAAAATTGCATCAACCAAATAGACTTTCCAAACGAAGCTCGATTTTCACGAAGACCTTTCCATTGTATTATACAAAGTATTTCTTAAATTCAAAATCCTCTTCATTCATACAGTTAAGAAAAACAAAATTAACATTAGTATGGTCAGGGTTTCACAACCCTTGAAAACGAAACCCTTTAACCTTAAGTGAACAGGAAACTTCTTGACAGGGTTTCGAACCAAGGCCTTTGGCCTCTCATAACATAGGCTATCATCATAATCACATACAGAACAAAGGGCTCAAGGCCATTGTTAAATAAACAGCTGAATGTAGACAAAATGAATCCATACATTGAAACAAAAATAGACATATGAGACTAGGTCTCGGCTTTAAGAATCATCTACTCAAAACTTTCGAAGTTATCCTTGAACAAAAACCAGTTTAGGGTTTGAAGTTACAAAACTAGGCATTTTTCCTTTGGCTCTCGGCCTTTAACAAAAATTCGACATTGTATAAATCGACATTGAGTTAAAATAACACAAACTCCCAAGAGCATTGCTCTTAGGCACGACTAGCATAAACATTATTAAAACACAAGTACCGAAACCTTCTCATTCATCCAAATAGTTGAGGGTTGAACCCTTACGAATAGTTGTTACACTTATTAACATTTTGATACATAGTAAACACTGTAGAGCCAACATAAAGGTAGGTCGAGGATTCAATCCTCCCTACACATGCTTCACATCTTACAAACATTGCAACGACGACCACATCCTTAGCCAGACCACAAAACCGAAAGCTTCGGCTAAAACTTATAAACAATGGCCAACAATTGCCAAGAGAAACCTACAGGAAAAACCACCGAGGCTTACCGATTTTCAAGTAGTATTTCCACATAGCCTTGAACATAGAAACCTATAGACGAGAAATACCTGTCATATAACACAGAGTGTGGTCAAAAGACAGATTTGAAGCTCAAAACAACTACTGACAACTGCAACATTATGAAATAGTAAGAAAGGAATAAGGATATTACCATCCAAAATAACCGTGGCTCGAAATCGGCATCTCCTGCGACCGACGATGACCTAGAGTCATTCAAACCACTAAGACAAATGCATCAATACTTCCTACAGTATTGGGTCAGATCTTAAACCTTGGTAGTGATAGTTTTTCCCTTACAGGTCGCGGTATCAAACCTGGGGAAGAAGTCCTCAAAACCTATTTTCGAAACCCTAAAGAACCGCAGGCCTGTTGGCCTCACTACACTCCACTCTTTGCAAAATGAATGCCAAGTTCACACCTTCGTCGAGGTAAGCCAAAGGTTCGTTAGGGTTACACCACTATCAATATTTACCACGTGAAGACAGCCACAGTGGATGCCAACAGGCATTCCACCAGTATCACTTTTAATGCACTTTAATATGCATATCTACCACCAGTACGTCGACCTGCCAGCGAACCAACAACAAGGATATCACTCGGTCTTATATCGGGTTAATCATTACCATTGAATTATAGTTTGGGTTACAATTTTATTAAAGTCAATATACCATCATCCAAGTGTTATAACAATACATGATGACCAAGTTTAAGGTATTGACCATCGCCAAGGAGACCTACAACCATAAGTTATTATGGTTACATTTTATCACTAAGACCTTTTAAAACATAATATAATTGCCAACCTTGGAATTAAATTGTGTAAATCACTATATCAAACCCTTGTTAGGATATAAATACCATGAAGTACATGATATAAACTAAGGCTCTAATAGTTAAAACATCCATGATATAAATTAATGGAAGAAAGGGATATATATAGTATAGTTACAATTATTAAACTATTGCCAAGTCCCTTAATAACATTAATAATCATGTGATACACATAGTGTATGAAAACAAAGGATAGGTTAGTAAAACAATGCTAGTATCTAAGTATAGGTTATGATCACCTTGCTTAAGGAATCAATTACATAGCATACTTCCTAGGTGCAGGACTTAATTCCTTAATCAATAGAGTGAAGTTCCAATACTTTACACGAATTGATAATACAAGATAATTGTACTAATACTAAATGTCGAGATTTGAACTATAACTGAAAAGTACATAAACAACGTGCGTAATACAAATAACATAATTGCTGAGAATAGAGTGTAATGACTATGAAGTCATACAAACAACTTATTACATAGTATAGCCGAAGAAACAACCAAAATAGATCTCACCCTGGAAGGTTTTCAATTATTCTATTTAAGATTGGAAAGCTAACAGACGTTAAATAGGATCCCCGTATTCACTTGCGAAACATTAATTTTCTCTTACCTGTGATTTGCGACATAACGTTCAAATGCTTTAGCTAATAGCTAAGTAATCCTCGGGGTGACCATAAGACCCTTTCATCATCAATAAGAAGAACAAACAATTAGCACATATAAACAATAGCAGGTAAATGTATAAAGTGTCGACAACAAATTTTAAGTAATCTAGGATACACGATTGGGGCAAGAAAATATCCAATAGCATCCTCATGTAGGCATAAATTACATGTTACACACATCGTATTACAAAATACATACATGATAAATATAACATTTTATTTTAGCATGTCGTTTAAATGAACAAACCAACATTTATTATATTTCCGCACAGTAAGTATAGCAATTAATGCTACGCTGAATGTTTTTTAAATTTTTGTGATTTTTGGGATGTTACATGTGGTATCAGAGTACGAGTTCAAAATTTCGGCCTGAAAAAGGCTCACGCACATAAAACATAAAATGAAAATAGAAAGTTTAGTTACTAACTTTTATTTAAATTTGTTTCTGTACAGAACAACTTGACGTTTAATTTGTAGTTATGGACATACCGGAGGAATCAACAGAGGACAGATCTCCTCATAATGAACGTAATAATGACAAACATGAGAATATTAATGAGGAAATCTACGTAGAACTTAATGATCAATCATCTGAATTATTACGTAATGTTAAGGATTTAAAAACTGAAATAAAAAGTGTTAAGGAAGAAAATGAAAGAATTTTAAGAGCATAGGAGGAATTAAATCAAATTTTATTGGATAAGTACCATCAAGATGAAAAGGCTAAGAGAACAGAAGCTAAGACTGAATCTGGAACAATGTCCTACAAACACAGAGATAAGAAAGCGAAATACTATAAAACTGAAAGTAACTCTTCTTCTTCTGAATCTGATGATAAAAATTATTGCAGAAAATATAATTCTGATCAGGACAGCAGTGACAATGACTGTGGTCCTAAGAAAAGACGTAAAAATTATGAACAAATTTTAGGAGAGTTTAAAAAGATAAAACCTCCAACTTTTAATGGCGAAAATGAAAAGGGACAGGCAGCTAAAGCATGGCTGTCAGGAATGAAGAAGTATTTTCAGATTTATAACTACTCATCTCAATTAAAAGCTAAGATGGCCATATACAATCTGACCGGAAGAGTAGACATTTGGTGGCAAGATATCAAAAGAGTTAAAAGTCTTAAGGACAAGAACATAAAATGGAGTATATTTAAGAAAATGTTTAAGAAAAAGTTTTTATCCGAACAGTATTACGAAGATAAGTTTAAAGAATTTTATGATTTAAAGATGGGTTCTATGACCATGAAGGAGTTATGTAGCAAATTTCTCAGCTTGTTAAGGTATGTACCTTACCTAGTTGAAGAAAAACCTAAGATACAAAGGTTTCTAAGCTTCTTACCCTTCCACATAAAGGACATAATTGAATATGATAATCCTTCAACTCTTGAAGAAGCCATTAGGAAGGCTAATTTATGTTTTGAACATAATAAGAGAAGAGAAGGTGTATCGAGTTGGAGGAATAATAAATCAAGTAATTATGAGCATAAGAAGAAAACTTTTAATTTTAAGAATTCTGGAAATAATAAAAATTTCAATAATAGAAATTTTCAGAATAATAATAATTACAGAGGAAATGCACCACAGAATTTTATTGCTGTAAGGAATGTGCCTAATAATAACAACAATAATAATAATAATAACAACACCAAAAATGTTGAACAGAGGCCACCTTTGAAGTGTTTTGACTGCAATGGACCACATACCAGAGCAAACTGCCCACTCAGAAGAAAGACAGTCAACAACATTCACACCGTACAAGCGGAACCGACAGTTGGTGATGCAGCAAGAGAAATGCCTAGGATTAATGCAGCGCTGAAAAATTGACAAGCAGACCATCAAACTTCTATGGTCGAGATCGAAGGTATGACACAAAACAAATCTATCTCAATTTTAATAGATCTAGGTGCAAGTTTGAGTTACATTTCACCTGATTTAGTGAAAAGTTGCAAGTTAAAGGTAGAAAAATTCGATAATTCATGGTTAGTTTAGCTAGCAACAGGTACTAAAAGAAAAGTTACAAAATTTGTCAAAAGTTGTGATTTACTTATGAGTCAGCTGAAAACGCAAGTTAATTTGAATGTTTTTCCATTAGGGTCATATGATGTGTTAATTGGAATGGACTGGCTTGAACAACATAGAGTAGTACTTAACTGTTATGAAAAGTCTTTTACTTGTTCGAATAATGAAGATAATACTGAAACAGTAAAAGAAATTCCTAGGAAAACATCCGTAAGACAAATTTCTGCTTTACAAGTAAAGAAAGCTGTAAGAAAGGGCTGTAAAATGTTTGCTGTGAATGTGATTAACGACGAATGTTCATCTAAAGAAGATAAGATAAAACTGGAAGACATACCTATTCTTAAGGACTTTTCTGATGTATTCCCAGAAGAAATTCCAGGATTACCTCCGAAAAGGGAACTTGATTTCACCATTGAGTTAGTATCGGATGCGGTACCAAACTCAAAGGCTCCTTACAGAATGAATATTCTGGAATTAAATGAACTAAAATCTTAGCTGAAAGAAATAATAGATAAGAACTACATAAGGCCAAGTGTGTCTCCTTGGGGAGCACCAGTTATCTTTGTTAAAAAGAAAGACGGTACTTTGCGACTATGCATAGATTACTGTCAACTTAATAAAATGACTATTAAAAATCGATATCCGTTGCCCTGCATTGACGATCTATTCGATCAGGTATGCAGAGCAGAGATATTCACTAAATATGACTTAAGGTCTGGATATCATCAAGTTAGAATAAATGATGAATACATATTCAAAACTGCTTTTAGAACTTGTTATGGACACTACGAGTTCGTAGTTATGCCTTTTGGGCTAACTAACGCACCGACAGTCTTCATGTGTTTAATGAATAACGTTCTGCATAAGTACCTATATAAGTTTGTAATTGTTTTCATTGATGATATTCTAATTTATTCAAAAACTAAAGAAGAGCACGACGAACACTTAAGAATAATTCTACAAGTTTTAAGAGAACATCAACTTTATGCTAAGTTCAGTAAATGTGACTTTTATAAAGATAAAATACAGTACTTAGGTCACATAATATCTAAAGACGGAATTTCTGTCGACCCAGATAAAACAAGAGCAATTAACGAGTGGCTTGTCCCTAAAGACGTAATTGACGTACGATCATTTATGGGAATAATAGGTTACTACAGAAAGTTTATTGAAGGATTCTCTAGAATTGCGAATCCCATAACTTCTTTACAGAAGAAGGGAAATAAATTCGTCTGGGATAAAAAATGCGAATAACGTTTTAAGAAGTTAAAAAATTTATTAACAACAACACCTATTGTTGACACCAGGTCTGAGAAAAACCTAAAATTTTGGCTAAAAGGTTTGGCTAAAAGGTCCTAAGAGAAAAAATCATCATAAAAGGGGTGAATTGAAGGTTTTCATATAAAAATATAAGATAAAAACCCATAATTATAAGGTCCGCTAGCAAATATAGGTAAGGGTTAAACCCCGGTCAAGTCCCATCGGCGGAGATATTATAGATCAAGATCAACGGCTAATATCAACCCCGCGTCGCCAATGTAATCGTCAACAAATGGTGGAGGGTGGTAGCGGACATAATACCACCAAGGCACGTGTCCGATATTCATTCATCCGCGCATGGATAAAGTGGTATCGGAAACCACTATAACACCGCGCGGAACCACCCATTATGGAAATGTGGAAAGATACCTTACGTGGCTAGGTGGGACCCAACACGTGGCGAACAGGGAGAGCTTGGCGGGGCCATGGCACATGACATCATATTTTACAATGATCGGAAGGCTGATACATACTTAAATAAAATCAACGGCCAACGTTTCATCCGCGGCCAGGAACATGCACACGGGATATAAGGGGAAGCGGTTGCGGAGAATAAACCACTATAACAGGTGTCAGCAGATGGTGTATCCGCGCGGGGAGTAAACCAGAAAAGGAAACCGCCTTTTCGATCGCGGATACCGCCGGTGGAATAAAGGGGGACGAAATCTGACGGTCCAAAACAATGGTTCGAAGATCAATGGTTGGATATGACCCGCGTTCATAAAGGTGCAAGGAGGTTATTCTAAAAAGGCTTATATAAAAAGAAAGGGCTCCACATAACGGCATTTTGCATGTGTCGTTATCCTGGAGAGCTCCGAAGACTGGTGGAAGCTGGCGATTGCGACAGAAGGCGAAAAGCAAGCACTTACAGGTAGGGTCTGGTGACCTGTCACACTTTTTAAACGAAATTTTGTTTAAAAGAAGCGTTTAAATGGAGACTGTGCAAGATATAGACGTTATTAGGTTGAAAGATGCCCTAGAAGACAGAGATGAAGATGTTTACGACACCCTAATTAGGTTTCCGGTCTTCGATGTGAAAATTAAGTTGTCTGAGTTATTAAAAGAGGGTATAGACCCCCATAGGGTTCACTAGTCATCTCTAATAGCTTTTTGCCCAGACCAATTTCCTGTTTTCCCAGAATTCGTCTCCTGGTGTGCCGAGAATTATTCCAGGGAAGAAAGAGTCGTTTTAAATAGCCAGAAAACCAGAGCCGTTTGCAAAATCGAGCCAGCCGAATTGATTAGAGCCCTGGAAGTAGATTTGCCCCAAACCCTTGACCCTGAAGTTTTTTCTGAGGTTTCAATTATTGAAAATTTTCATCATACTTCTCAGAGTGATAGGGAAATGTTTTTGTCGACGTGTCTCAGACCAGAGACTAGCATTTCAGAACTCCCTTATCCTTTAGATATCAATCTTTTTAATGAGAATACTCAGTTGGTCTTGACACTGTTGGCCGTAGTTCTAGGGTTAGATACGGATTTGTATATAACTGAGTTTCAATTGAGTTTATTGTACAGAATAAGTATAGTCCAGTCGGGAATTGACGAAAATCAAATTCCCCGACTAAATTTTGAAACGTTCATAGCAGAAAGGATTCATGACCAGATGGTCAATTTTTCCACACACAGACATTTCAGGTTTCAGGCCTTTTTAATGAGAATGATTATGGTATCCAGTCAGGCAGAATTGCAGTTCCCAGAGATTGTTTTCACAACTCCACTGGAAAATAATATGTTCAACTTTATCAACTACATGCTCTTAGCAATCTTTAAGATGATTTTCGGAAAAAACCTGCCCAGGGTGCTACCGAAAATGCAGGTATCAATGCAATTGAATACAGAATATGCTACAGGGGACTGGTTTTTATCAAAAGATAGTACGGTAGTCAGATTGTATGGTTTCAAGCACGAACCCTATGTGTTACCAGCATTCCTCACCTTGAGGATTTTTGCCTTAGAATTCTTGAGACAGAAATTGATTGTAGAAGATAACAATTTTTTAGTTCATAGACAAGCAACGGACATTAAATATCCTTTCACATTAGGTCCGTTCACAATAAAGAATAAGAACGCTGCTGTATATATAGAGAAGTTGTTAAAAGACATGAATTTTGGGACAGATGCAGCTATAGAATATGATCCATTGAATATCATATACAAACGAAGAATTGAGCGTCGTATCAAGGCTCTGAATCATCAAGTTGTTAAAGGGATGGAAGACAGAGCCAACTGGCTCGAATACAAAGAAGAAAATATTCCAGACACGTCCGATAAGGAAATATCATTGGAAGAAGCAACGGTAGGAGCAGAAAGAGAAATAAATACTGCATTAGTGGGGTCCAAAAGACCTATACAGGACATTATGATTATTGATGATGAAGAGACAGAAAAAGGAAAAAGATTGAAAACCGATGAGTCACAAGAATTGACAACAATTCCAGAAGAAGCAAAAGTGACAGAAGATGAAATACCAGAAGTTACAGTGAAAGAATACAACATTGAAGAAACCCCTGTAGGGGGTGATGTAAATAGACCCAGGAATATCATGGACGTATTTGATGAACATAGTAAAAATAAGCAAGAATCCGCGAAGCAAACAAGTCAATTGTTTCCGAAGGTCAGGAATATATCAAATAATGAAGTGAGCTTATTTACCAGCAGGAACATCAGAGAAAATTCTTTGAAATTCTCAGTTGTAACAAAAAACAAGATCTCAGAGATGAAGATAGACCTGTCAAAAGTGAATGCTCCTGATAAAATTTTGTTACATAGACAAACTGGAGAGGTCATATACTCAGACTATTTGGGAGCCACATTGAGAGCAGACAAACTGAAGAATTCAGTAGATAAATTAAATAATCAGTTGAGACAGGAAAAGGCGGAGAATAAGTCTCGACAACAGCAAATTAAGAAATTGCAAATGGATTTAAGTAATAAAGATGGAGACGCGGCCACAAAACTGCTTAAGGAGAAGGAAGATGTGATCTTAACATTGAGACGAAAATTGAAAATCCCAGATACTGTACTCATTCAAGGCGCAGAATTGACAGTATTAGAAAAAGAGAAAGAAGAACTATCTAACGAAGTCAATGATGTCACTGCTAAAATGTTAAAGCTTTCTGACGAAAAGGATTATTGGGAAAAAGAAAGGTTCATTTTGGAAGAACAGTTGGCAACAGCGAGAAAACAATTAGCAGAAAATAGTCAGCAGCAAGTACAGACAGGCTCGGAAGAAGATAAGACCAGTGTAGATGGAATTTCACAGGCAATGTCACAAATAAGTTTAAAAGATAATGAAATAAAATTGTTAAAGGCAGAAGTACAGAAATTGAAAGAAGAAAATGAAGTAAAAGAAAAAGAAATAAAAACTTTACAGGCAAGTAATCAGGAATTGAGCAATAATAATAAAGGATTAGCAGCTCATGCAACAGGACAAGCTGCTATGCAGGGATGTAAACATATGGTGTGGGATCAGATCATTAAAGAGGTTGAAAAACTTAGGCCATATCTGGATTATATAAGAGTTAAAGAAAAAGTAGCCAAAGATGCCTTCGAAAGTTGCCGGGCAGTCAGAGAAAGCCTAAATAGAAAGCCGAAAGAAATAGCCCAGAGAGCAATAACATTCTTAAACAGTTTATCCGAGGCAGACCTGACAGCCATGAGTATAACGAACAGAATTTCTGTCATCACTTGGGCCAGAAGGATCTTGGGCAAGTACACACATGTCGAAAACGTCGAGGACAAAGCAGGAGAAATAAGGAAAGAAGTAATCCAGTTCAAAAAGCAATTTGAAAAGTTAGTGAATAAGGGATTCCCAGCTTTCTGGAACGAAAATGGTGAATTAATTCCTCCAAATGATTACAAAAGATTACTGTTTGATATCAGGATGGATCACCGAAAATTCCAGCAGCTAGATCACATGCTCACAGGAAAAATTCTAATGGAGAAAATGTCAGGGGAATTTGAAATTTTAAATATGCTAATTTCAACTTGTGCAAACCTTCTTCCTATTTCTTATGCAGGTCATATCGAGATGCGAGTCCTGGTGAAGGAAATGACCAGTTATGACCTACCCACGGTTGACCAGTGGAATTATGTAGAGAAATACGGAAAGACCAGATATTCTGTTCATACCTAGATGCATTTGAAACTCTTGCTATGTGGCAAAAGGATGATATCCAAAAGGTTTTGCCAAGTGGCAAAAAGACATTTTTATTTTAAAAAATTTGTAATATTATTTGAAAGACAGTTATGGGTTGCTCGAAGACAGTTATCTTTTAGTTAAGTATTTTTAATTATTGGTTAGAAGAAGCGGTTATGTGGAGCTTCTTCTAAAAATTTTGTATAAAAAACAATGGAGGTCATTGTTGAAAGGGTTGAAATTTTTTTTTGAGAAACAAGTATGTTTTGAAGTCTATTTTTGAAATAAAAGCAGTACAGTGATGATACCTATCTTTTGATACCAGAGATTCATGAGTTAATCAGTTTTACAGTCTGTTATTCTTCTTATCTTTATATGTGCATGTTTATCTTCTTCGTTATATCTCCCATGGTGTTTTTTCTTCTATATTTAAATGAACTTTTGAAATAACTTGAGATTCATACTGGTTATGCCTCATTTTATCTGCATTTAAATATCCATTATATTCTCCAAAGTTGACAATAGATTTATCCTGGATAGATACCTGTTGTTGATGGAATGTCTTTACTTCTTTCTATACCGCCTGAAAAATCGAATTGACTGTAACATGATTACTATCTTGCCTCTGCGTAAATTTGTATGGTGAAAATCTCTTACTGGTTTATTACACATTTTGAAAGCTTCGACTCCATGCCCAATGTTTCTTGTTTACCTTTTCGACCAGAAAATATTTTTTGAGAAACCCTAAAAGAACCTTCGTATATTTTTAGCCTTCATATATATATATCAAAGAGAGAGCCCTCTCTAGTAGAGAAAATGGCTAGTTCATCTACCTAAAGCTTGGTTTGAAATAGGTTACCTTAGGTCTTGTTTTCTTACAACCGGAATAAAATCTAAGTGCTAACATTTTGGCGCCGTTGCCGGGGAACGAAAGTGAAATTTTCCCTGGGAGAAACGACAAAGAAAGCTCAAATTTCTTGGGCAAGGAAGTTTGAAACAAATTGGTTGTAGATATTGCCCTGGCGACTTCACTTGTGACAGTTTTTAGAAGTTTTGAGAGTAAGTTGAGAAAGACATTGTGGCTACAAGAAGGAATCCCGGTTCGCAGTTCTTTTCAGGCGTAGATAATCCAGAAAAGCTGCTCAAGACGGAGAAAGTCAAAGGCAAGACGAAAGAAGGTATTTTTCAGTTTTCGAATATATTCCCTTCTTTGCAAGAACATTTGTTTGAGGAAGAAAATATTGGTTCAAGTGAAAAGATTCTGTTTAGAACTGAGTCAGATTCTGATTTGAAAGAAACAAAAGTTGATCCACAAAGTTTGTGGGACTATTCTTTAAAATCTGTTTGGGAAAATTTACAAAGATCTGAGAGGAAAGCACCTGAAATATCCAAAGCCCAAAGAATACCTGTACAGGGTAATAGACAACAGGCGACGGTCGTTGCACCTTATAATCCACCACCCATGGCTGCCAGATTTGCTCCTTTGGTTTTGCCAGCAGTTTTACATGATTTGCCTTAAAATTATGCACAGAGAATCTTTACTTTTGATAATGAGGGAAATTATACAGCACAGCAACATGTTGATAATTTCAGTGATTTTATTGATTTAGAAGAAGTGGATTATGATGATGCTAAAATGAGGTTGTTTGCTCAAAGCTTAAGGGGTGAAGTGAAAAAATGGTTTAGAGCTTTAGCTGCTGGATCTATTGCAAATTATGATGCCTTTACAACCCTTTTTATTGAAAGGTGGGAAGATCAGAAAAATCCTTCACAGGTATTGACCCAGTATAACAATTTGAAAAAGGGAGGTTTTGAGTCAGTTCAGGAGTTCTCTGCCAGATTTATGAAAGTCTACAATTCAATCCCTACAGATATAAAACCTCCAGTAGGAGCAGCCAAGTTACATTATGCTGATGCTTTTGAAGGTGATTTTTCATGTACATTAAGAGAAAGAAGATCTACTACTTTGGCAATAATGATGAAAGATGCAGTAGAAGTTGAGGCTAATATGATGGCTTCTGGAAAAATGAGACATAGAGATATGGATAGAAAGAAAATTAGAGAAGATAATCAAAATGTAGCTTCTTCTTCTTCTTCCTCTACAGATATAAAATTCGAAACAATGATGAAAACTATGGAAAAGTTGCTAGAAAGATTAGTAGTGGACAACAAGACTCCAAATAAAGAACAAGCAGAACCTCAAATCAGAAACCCGAACTTTAGGAGACCTTTTGTTCCAGCTGTAAGACCGAGAGGACAGCCAAACCCAAGGAATGCAGAAGAGGATCAAATCCGACCTCCTTTTCCTGAAAATTATATTGCTGGAGAAGCTGAAGCCGAAATACCTGAAGGAGATATTCACCATTGTGGCAGTTCTGATCCAGAAGTATATTTGACTAAACAGGAGCATGATATGTTCATGGCAGAAGGGGAATGTTGTAGTTTGGAGGTAGGAAGTGATCAATACCAAATTGGTTATCAAAATGCCATAAACGACCTTCAAAGAAAAATAAATCTGAGGAACCGAGATGTTGTAATTGACAAAGGGAAAGAACCAATAGGCAAGTCAAAAAGAAATCCTGATAAAACTTCTACTAGTCAGCCTGAACCACAAACTAAAAGAAAATAAAATGAAGATGTGCCCAAGGTAATTCTAGACAACAAGAAAGAACCAATGAAGGAAAGTGATAAAAATTTGGTTCCTTTCAACATACAGAATGAAATGTCAAAAGTCAAGATTTCAGTACCCTTTAATGAAATACTGAAGAACAAGGAATACAAGGAACAAATTTTCAAGATGATGCAGGTAGAAAATCGGGTGGAAATAGACACTTTGGAATTAGATGATGATAATCCTAATATCTGTTTAGGATCAAGAATGGAAGATAATAGTTTGGAAGAAGTTTCTCCCTTCTATGTGAATTTGGATATTCATGATAAAGTGGTACATAACTGTATGTTGGATTCCGGAGCTTCTCATAATTTGATGCCCAAACTTGTAGTAGAATCTTTGGGATTAGAAATCACAAGACCATATGATGACTTATTTTCTTTTGATTCAAGGAAAGTTAAATGTTTAGGGTTGATTAAAGATTTAACAGTCAATCTCAGTAAAATACCAGCCAAAGGTATTCTTATGGATGTGGTGGTCGCTGATATTCCTGCAAAGTTCGGTATGTTGTTGTCCAGGTCGTGGGCTTCAAAGTTAAAGGGAACTCTACAAATGGATATGTCTTTCGCTACTATTCCGGTGTTGGGGGTACACAGAAGATTGTATACTGAAAAGAGAGCTTCTTATTTGGTAAGTGATTTAAAAGAGCCTGAGAAACAGGCCATATATGCATTAGACACCGATTTGGGTTCTTGCATTTTGTACAATGATATTGAATCTAAAGAAAAGATTGATTTAATTGAACCTAAATAAAATGAGGAGGAAAGATTGTTAAGAGAAAAGATCAGAAAAGAAGGTACTTGGACGATGCACTTTGATGGAGCTAGAAGCAGAGAAGGAGCTAGAGCAGGAGTATGGATAATTACACCTGACAGGGAATTTCTAATGTTTTCTTACCAATTGAATTTTGAATGTACCAATAATGTTGCAGAATATGAGGCCTTAATTCTGGGATTGAATGTGTTGAAGGATTTGAAAGCAAAAAAGATTGAGGTATTTGGAGATTCTGAATTGGTTATAAATCAGGTAAAAGCTATTTATCAGACCAAACATCCTAAAATGAGGTCCTATAGGAATGAAGTGTGGGATTTACTGGAAAACTTTTTCGATGAACATGATGTTATCTCAATTCCCCGAGTTAGCAACACTGTAGCAGATTCTTTAGCCACTGCAGGAGCTGCGTTCAAAAATCCCATCTTTTCTAAAAAGGAATATAATATCGAAGTCATACATAGACCATCTATTCCAGACAATGTCAAACATTGGCAGGTCTTTGAAGATGACCAACAGATCAAACGCTTTTTGGAAATGATAGATGAGTTCAACTACAGATCTATTGATGCAGAAGGTGATGAGATGGGTCCAGATGAAATGGATTCTCCGGAGGAAACAGAAAAATTCAAGCAAAGGATTGGAGGTAAGGATATTATTCAATTGAAGAATAATGTTATCCCTAGAGGTTTCATTCCTTTAGAAAAGCTATTTGATAAAAATGATGTGGTAAAGAATCCAAAGATTGAACCGAAACCTGAAGATGTAAAAGATTATAATTTAGGTTCTGAAAAAGATCCTAAATTGGTAAAACTTTCAAAGAAATTACCAAGAAAAGAAGAAGATAAAAGTGTTGAAGTAATGAAAAGGTTTTCGGATGTTTTTGCTTGGAGCTATGAGGATTTAAAGGAATATGATATTTCTGTTATACAACATACAATTCCAATTAAACCAGGTGAAAAGCCTTTTAAGCAAAAATTGAGAAGAATAAATCCCAAGCTACTGCCAGTGATAGAAAAAGAGGTGAGGAAGTTGTTTGATGCTAAGATAATTGTGTCTCTGAGGTTTTCCAAGTGGTTAGCCAATTTAGTACCTGTAAGGAAAAAGAATGGAGAAATAAGGCTGTGTGTGGATTTTAGAAACTTGAACAGAGCTTCTTTGAAAGATAATTATCCACTCCCTAAAATGGACCAGGTTTTACAACAAGTTGTGGGAGCCGAAAGAATTTCCATGTTGGATGGGTTTTCAGGTTATAATCAAATCAAAGTTCATCCAGAAGATCAAGAAAAAACTGCTTTTACTACTCCTTGGGGAACATTTATGTACGCCAAAATGCCATTTGGTCTAATGAATGCAGGTGCAACATTTCAGAGAGCCATGGATATTGCATTTGCAGATGAAAGGGACAAAATTGTGGTGGTGTACATGGATGATATCACTGTTTATTCCAAGAACGCTGCTGATCACTGGAAGCATCTGGAAAGAGTCTTCATAAAATGTAGAAGGTTTGGGATTTCATTAAATCCAAAGAAATCACATTTTTGCATGGAAGAGGGAAGGTTATTGGGACACATCATATCCAAAGAAGGCATTAAGATTGATCCGGAGAGAGTATCTGCAATACAAAAGGTGGGAATCCCTAGGAGTAAGAAAGAGATTCAGTCATTCATAGGAAGGGTAAATTGGTTGAGGAGGTTCATTCCCAGTTTTGCTGAGATTTTGAGAAATATAACTGAAATGTTGAGAAAAGATAGAGAAATTAAATGGAATGAAGAAGCAAGAAAATCCTTTGACAACATCAAGAAAGCATTGACTGAGGCACCGGTGTTAATTAGTCCAGATTATACAAGGGATTTCATTATGTTTACTTATGCATCAGAACACACCGTGGCTGGGGTATTGTTGCAGAGGAATCAAGAAGGTATAGAACAGCCTATTGCATTTTTTAGTAAGATTCTGAGAGATGCAGAATTAAAATACAACATCATGGAAAAACAAGCTTATGCTTTGGTGAAAGCATTGAAAGATTTCAGGATATATATTTTGCATTCTCATACAATAGCGCATGTTCCATCAGCAGCAGTAAAAGACATTCTTACGCAACCAGATCCTGAAGGGAAAAGAGCAAAATGGATAGCAGTATTGCTGGAATATGACCTGGACATTAAACCCACCAAATTAATAAAAGGTCAAGGTTTAGCTAAAATGATGACAGAAACAAATTGGGATTCCCTCAGTGTAAATTTTTTAGCTGAAACTTCGTCCGAGAGTGTTCCAAAGTCACCAATAATTGAAGATTTCTCTTTATCTCCCTGGTACTCAGATATCGTATATGTCTTACAGAATTTTCAAGCACCTGCAGACATGGAAAAAACTAGGGCACGGTCAGTAAAACTGAAAGCAGCAAAGTTTTGCATATTGGATGGGAATTTGTTTTGGAAAGATCCAGGAGGAATATTGTTAAATTGTCTTTTAGAGAATGAAGCACAGCATATTATGGTGGAATTTCATAAGGGTATGTGTGGAGGACATCATTCATGGAAGGCTACAGTAAACAAAATTCTTAGAGCTGGTTTTTACTGGCCTAGCATGTATTCTGATGTGTATAAAGAAATAACAAAATGTCATGAATGTCAAATTTTCGATGGAAAAAGAGAATTATTGCCATTTCCATTGAAACCCATTTCAGTTGAAGCACCTTTCCAACAGTGGGGATTAGATTTTATTGGTGAAATTAACCCGAATTCTTCAGGACAACACAAGTGGATTTTGACTGCTACTGACTACTTCACAAAATGGATTGAGGCCATCCCAACCAGAAATGCTACAGAGACGGTGATTATGAACTTTTTGGAAGAAAATATTTTGTCCAGGTTTGGTTGTCCTAAAAGGATAGTGACAGATAATGCCCCAGCGTTCAAGTAAAAAAAGATGATAAATTTCTGTCATAAATATCACATACATCTGAATCATTCAACAGCTTATTATCCACAAGGAAATGGATTAGCCGAATCTTCAAATAAAAGTTTGGTGAGAATCATAAAGAAGTTGTTAGAGGATAATAAGAGGGCTTGGCACACTAAACTGAAATATGCTCTATGGGCAGACAGAATCAGTACAAAAAGAGCAATTGGCACTTCCCCTTTTCAGTTGGTATATGGTACAGAAGTAGTTTTTCCTGTTTCTTTAGGATTGCCAGTCATGAAATTGTTACAAGAAGTTGATGAAGAACCAAATCATATGCAAAGAAGAATAAATCAAATGATAGAGTTGCATGAAGTCAGAGAAAAAGCATATAACAAGACTCAAATACATCAAGAAAAAATGAAAAAAAAATTTGACAGAAAAGTTAAAGAAAGGAATTTTCAAATAAATGATTTGGTTTTGAAGTGGGATTCCAGGAAAGAAGAGCACCATGGAAAGTTTGAACATTTATGGAAAGGCCCATATATTATTGCAGGATGCCAAGGAGAAAATGCATTTATCTTAAAAAATTGCAATGGAGAATTTTATCCTGGAGGGCCAGTAAATGGTAGACACCTCAAACATTATTTGTCCTAACAGAGGGCGGTAAAAGAAAGTTCCTGTACAGTGTAAATATTTCAAAAAAAAAATAAAAAAAAAATGGGGGGTTTGAATGCGGCCCAATGGATTAGGCACTTGGTCTACGATGTTCTTTGCTACCTCACAGGGAGGATAACATCCCCAGTTGGAGCCAGTTGTTGACACCAGGTCTGAGAAAAACCTAAAATTTTGGCTAAAAGGTTTGGCTAAAAGGTCCTAAGAGAAAAAATCATCATAAAAGGGGTGAATTGAAGGTTTTCATATAAAAATATAAGATAAAAACCCATAATTATAAGGTCCGCTAGCAAATATAGGTAAGGGTTAAACCCCGGTCAAGTCCCATCGGCGGAGATATTATAGATCAAGATCAACGGCTAATATCAACCCCGCGTCGCCAATGTAATCGTCAACAAATGGTGGAGGGTGGTAGCGGACATAATACCACCAAGGCACGTGTCCGATATTCATTCATCCGCGCATGGATAAAGCGGTATCGGAAACCACTATAACACCGCGCGGAACCACCCATTATGGAAATGTGGAAAGATACCTTACGTGGCTAGGTGGGACCCAACACGTGGCGAACAGGGAGAGCTTGGCGGGGCCATGGCACATGACATCATATTTTACAATGATTGGAAGGCTGATACATACTTAAATAAAATCAACGGCCAACGTTTCATCCGCGGCCAGGAACATGCACACGGGATATAAGGGGAAGCGGTTGCGGAGAATAAACCACTATAACAGGTGTCAGCAGATGGTGTATCCGCGCGGGGAGTAAACCAGAAAAGGAAACCGCCTTTTCGATCGCGGATACCGCCGATGGAATAAAGGGGGACGAAATCTGACGGTCCAAAACAATGGTTCGAAGATCAATGGTTGGATATGACCCGCGTTCATAAAGGTGCAAGGAGGTTATTCTAAAAAGGCTTATATAAAAAGAAAGGGCTCCACATAACGGCATTTTGCATGTGTCGTTATCCTGGAGAGCTCCGAAGACTGGTGGAAGCTGGCGATTGCGACAGAAGGCGAAAAGCAAGCACTTACAGGTAGGGTCTGGTGACCTGTCACACTTTTTAAACGAAATTTTGTTTAAAAGGGAGCTTCTTCTAAAAATTTTGTATAAAAAACAATGGAGGTCATTGTTGAAAGGGTTGAAATTTTTTTTTGAGAAACAAGTATGTTTTGAAGTCTATTTTTGAAATAAAAGCAGTACAGTGATGATACCTATCTTTTGATGCCAGAGATTCATGAGTTAATCAGTTTTACAGTCTGTTATTCTTCTTATCTTTATATGTGCATGTTTATCTTCTTCGTTATATCTCCCATGGTGTTTTTTCTTCTATATTTAAATGAACTTTTGAAATAACTTGAGATTCATACTGGTTATGCCTCATTTTATCTGCATTTAAATATCCATTATATTCTCCAAAGTTGACAATAGATTTATCCTGGATAGATACCTGTTGTTGATGGAATGTCTTTACTTCTTTCTATGCCGCCTGAAAAATCGAATTGACTGTAACATGATTACTATCTTGCCTCTGCGTAAATTTGTATGGTGAAAATCTCTTACTGGTTTATTACACATTTTGAAAGCTTCGACTCCATGCCCAATGTTTCTTGTTTACCTTTTCGACCAGAAAATATTTTTTGAGAAACCCTAAAAGAACCTTTGTATATTTTTAGCCTTCATATATATATCAAAGAGAGAGCCCTCTCTGGTAGAGAAAATGGCTAGTTCATCTACCTAAAGCTTGGTTTGAAATAGGTTACCTTAGGTCTTGTTTTCTTACAACCGGAATAAAATCTAAGTGCTAACACCTATATTAAAAATTGCTGATCCTAATAAATATTTCGTTGTATGCACTGATGCATGTAATGATGGACTTGGTGGGGTCTTAAATCAAGAAGGTCATGCTATTGCTTATGAGTCTAGAAAGTTAAAAATCCTCGAAAATAACTACGCAACTTATGATCTAGAGCTGGCAGCCGTGATACATGCACTAAAAATGTGGCGCCATCACTTAATTGGAAGAAAGTTTACACTAATGATAGATAATAAAGGCTTAAAATACTTGTTGGATCAAACAAATCTTAACACAAGGCAAGCTAGGTGGCTAGCTTTCCTTAGCGAGTATGATTTCGAAATTCAACACATTAAGGGTAAAGAAAACAAAGTTGCTGATGCCTTGAGCAGAAATGCCAAATTAAGTTTTGTGGTAGCAATCAGCACATTTAAGACAAATCTGGAAAATCAGATCGAAGAAGGAATTAAGCAAGATAAACATTATAAAAAATTGCATGATAAAGTTGCTGAAAAATTTATCTGAAAATTTAATAACAGATTACAACATTAATGAAAAGGGCTTAATGAATTATAAAACAGAATTTATGTACCTAATGTGTCAAAAGTTAAACTGCTGATTTTGGATGAAGTTCATAAAAGTCCTTATCCAGGACACCCTGGTTATCATAAAATGATAACTATGTTAAGAAATGATTACTTTTGGCCCAACATGAAGAATGAAGTGGCTGGATACATAGCTAGGTGTTTTGAATGTCAGACAATTAAGGCTGAAAATAAACACCCAGCTGGTCTATTGCAGCCATTGCCAATTCTGAAATGGAAATGAGAAATTATAAGTATTGATTTTATAACAGGTTTACCTAAGAATCAGAAATAGAATGACTCAATAATGGTGGTTGTGGATAAACTTAGTAAATTTGCTCATTTTATTCCTGTTAATACTACTTTTAAAGCTCCTAACATTGTAGATGTGTTTATGAAGCAAATCTTCTGCTTACATGGAATTCCAAAGGTAATTATTTCTGATCGAGATTCCAAGTTTACTGGAAATTTCTGGACAACATTGTTTAAGGGTCTAAATACTAAATTAAATTTCAGTACTTCTTTCCATGCACAAACTGACGGACAGACTGAAAGGGTTAAACAGATTTTAGAAGACATGTTAAGAATGTATGTTAAAGATCAGCCAACTAAGTGGGAAGATTATTTGCATTTAGCTGAATTTCCTTACAATAATCATTATCAAGCATCTGCTAAACTTAGTCCATTTGATATTTTATATGGAAGAAAATGCAGTACTCCTATTTCTTGGGATAACCATGTTGACAGATTAATGTTAGGACCAGATTTGTTAAAATAGATGGAGCTAACCGTGAAACATGTACAAGGCAATTTAAAAGTTGCACAAGATAGACAAAAAAGTTATGCAGATCTAAAACACACTCAAAGAGAATTTCAGGTTGGAGATCATGTCTTTGTAAAGGTAAAACCCAAGAAAAGTTCTTTTAATCTTAGGAGTTGTGCTAAACTAGAACCAAGGTACTGTGGACCATTCGAAGTCCTATCAAGGATTAGACCTGTTGCATATCATTTGGCTCTGCCATCTAATTTAAGAGTCCATAATGTTTTTCACATTTCTGTTTTAAAGAAATATGTACACGATGCTACTCATGTGCTGAATTGGAATGACATACAAGTGGAATTCGAAGGAGATTTTCAGGTGGAACTGGACTGTATTCTCGACAGGAGGGAAATTATGCTCCCAAATCGTACCATAAGGCAGTTAAAGGTGCAATGGAAGCACCTTAGCCCTGATTAAGATACATGGGAATTGGAAAGTAATATGCGGGCATCATATCCAATTTTGTTCCAGGGAGGCTCCGAGGAAGAATAAGCAACATCAAGGACGATGTTGAGCTTAAGTGGGGGTGTTTGTAACATACCCCTTTGCTGAAACATTTTATGTTTGAAGAAAACATTATCTGAACTTTTATTGTAAAGTTTTATATTTGGCCAAGTGGCCAAGGATGATTGTAATTGCACAATATTATTATTTAATAAAATAAAATAGGAGACACTCACCCAAAGAGACTGTTGAAAGAGTGTTTACTGACCCACTAGGTGGAATGGAATACGGGGTAGAAGGCAATGGACAAGTGGAAGCATCAGGAACTCAGTAACTAGCCATTGTTATGGGACAACTCCCTTGAATAGTGGTCAAAGTTCCCTGAAAGATTGGACTGCAGCTTGAGGCTCATTTTTTTGGAAACTGACCAATAAAGACCTAGGCATCTTTATAAGCCATCAAATTTGAGTAGAGGCTCACACTTTTTCTGATGAGAAAATTTACCATGTGGTTCTACTGTATTCACACAAGAGATTCATTGAGGGGAAGCTATGTTTTGAGTTGTAGTGTAAGTTTGTTTCACTTCTGTTAAGTGTATAGTTTACTTGTAATATCCCTCCTTTTAAGTCCTTAGTATTGGAAACACTCTTACGCCTCTCTAGGAACGCCTTGGAGATCTCCTCGGGCGATGTCTCCAAGGTGGAAGAGAATGCCTAACTTTTTCCTTAAAATGCCATTTGTCTCCTGATGGGATTTTTGTTGCCAATTGTCGCGGTTTTGACTTTAGATGGCAAGTGTAACCCGATTGGAAAATCGGTTGGGATATTTTTCTGGTTATTTCATGCACATCTTAAGAGGTAGCTGGGGGGAATCCGCGGGGAGAAAGGATTGACCACGGACTCTGTAATGGGGATCGGGTGCTCCCTTCATCGATTGAAGGAAGGTGTAGCCTTGATTTTGCAAAAACGGAGCCTTGGATCGAGAGAATGAAAATGATGCTTGGCATGGCCCCTTCAAAATTTAGTACTAGGAGAGCGCAAATCATCGACGGGAAGATGAAAGAATCTCTGCAATGATTCAGGAGGTCGAGCTCCACACATGTGGGGAGGATCGAGGAGTGTATAGGAGTTCTCGGTAATTGAGGTAAAACGATTTTTCCATGGAAATCTCTTTCCTGAATGGATTCATTTTGCACTTATTAATCCGCCAGTTTGATGTCTGTCTTTTCTGAGTGCTGGTGTTTTCATTTTTAATGAATGATTTTTAATTAATAGCTCACTAGAGTTGATCTCTGCAAGCTTCTAAGCCCTGGCGATTTCCTTCCTGAACGGATCGCTGCCTTGGATATATTAAGTCTATATGTGCACTTTATGTCTATTTATTTTTGTGATGATTTTATGGTCTCATTTATGTGAGTTGTCTTAATGGTAGTTGTCATGATTAAATGTACATTTTGTCGAAATTGTCTTACACCTTAAAATGTGTTGTGGGTCATCGTAGTTGAAGCAATATACTATTAGTAAGTTCAGAGCGTGGTTGTAAGCAAGGGATAAAATAAATAGTTACACATGTTGATTTGAGAAATCTACTTGCTTTATGTATACAAAGATCGTAATAAATTGAATTGTTTTAGTTTTAACATATTAATTTAATAGATTGAGGTTTTTAGGATAAATTAATGTAATGTCGAAAGAGGCTATTTCATGTGATGTTTATTCTTAAGGGAGTTTAAGCCAATAGTATTCATGAAATTTTCAATGATTACTAAACTCATAAATTTGGGAACGTTACATATGGTATCAGAGCTGAGGTTTTAGCACTCGGGCCTATAGGGGCTCAACATAAGGTAAATAAATATGAGGGTTTCAAAACTAACAAACAAATTGTGTTTTGGATGCATGGGACGAATGGACGAGAGTATACTATCCAAATTAATCGTCGAGTTCTCCAAGAAGAAACTAAGGGGGATATGGAAATATCGTGACGAAGCAATTTATTGTGGAATTCCAACCAAAACTCGTCTGATTAAACTGTAAGTATATGAGTTCCACTTTCATCTCTAGTCTAGTATGTTGTGCTTTATTTACATACTGAAAATTGAAAGTTATTGGATTGAATGATATTGATCATCCACTATCATGTATAAGGATCATCCGCATTATGAAAGACAAAATGTATCATTAAAGGTTAAAGGGATTAACTTTAATGGTTTACTTAGAACTCCTAACGATGGATGTGTTCGATGCCTAGAAAATGCCCTACTTACTACATAGATAGACGTCTGTGAGATAAAACTCGTCGATGATCCGACATCCAAGAAGAATATTATACAAACCGGAAATTATTAGAATATCGACCACATAGATGTGGAAGGGTGAAAATGACTAAAGGAGTCGGTAAGTTTCCCTCAATTTTGAGTAGAAAAGTTAAGTAGTATATAGAATTTATGACGATATTATCTTGTTTTGGTAACTACAATACATATTCTTTCTGAAGGGATGATGCTCCTCTTAGATAAAACCAAAGGATAAGAAGTTTAGATAAGTAATTTCATAACTAGTATATGGAGATGTGTGGTTCTCTTATGAAATAAACTGTATCACCCTGATAGGAAATGATGTAAAAAGTTATATCCTTTCTTGTACGAAATATAATTATTGGAATTTGTTGTTTACAAATCTTAGAAGTTTAAACGTGTTCGGTTGATTGAATGACAAATGGAGCAAGAATGTAGTCTAAACATTTACTACCTTGAGAAGGAAGTTAGCATGTTCTTCACCTGAGTGTACTTCCACAGATGAACAGTCTTTGTTACTATATTTTTTTATCTGGAGTTGCCAATGAGAAAAATTGTCAAGAGTCTCCTTGAAAAATCAATTTCACTTTAGAAGATGAAGGTATAGGATAAGTGATTACGATACTGAATGTGAGACATTAGAGCATTCTTATACCTTGCTTGTTAGTTCAACAAAAGGACAAAAGGGTTATAAACACTTAAAAAGTATGCATATGTATTCTATTAGTTAATAGGGTGCATATGATGAAAATGCATGTTTCCTTTTTACAACTTCTTATTCCAGTAATCCTTAAGATAGATGTTGGGAACGATGAGTGATGGTTATAGAAGTTATACTTTTATTTGTTCGAGATTTATGATGACTTGCTAACCATGTACAATTATATGTTTGGTCAAAATGATTTTTGTTAAGGGATAAATTATGGTTGTTCATGTAATGATCGTGTATATGCAAATCAAGTGTTGTCAAAGAGTATGTTTGTGGTACGAAAAGGGTATTGGAAATATACAACCAATATGAAATGGTGATGCATGTTAGTAGGATGCTGTAAGTGTCCGGTATCCTTATGTTGCCGAAAGGAATGATTGTTTTATAATTATTATGAGTTAAGGAAACCACTCATGACATGGAATTTCCATCGTAGATCAGAAGCAATCTTTAAAATAGTAATCGATGTATAAGATTTTATGAAACAAGTAAAAATGATGTTTAGGCACATGTTACATATATAGTTGTTCTTATGATTTAATTATCTTTATACGACTAACATTCTGAATGTGTTGTCAAACAAGTTTTTCCTACACATCACTGCCTTACAACTAGCAACAGGTAAATGTGGGATATACAGATTCATATTTAGTGCAATACTAATGGGGGAGGATACCAGTAAATTGGTTCCTCGACATATGAGGATCTTATGATAAGGAGACATGCGGTCGGCCTTATAAATGAACATGGTTATCCTTATAAGGTATGCAAGTATGTTTTGACATTTGGTTATTTCCTATATGATGTTAGTGTATATAGAGAAGTGTTGTATAACTAAAATAGGGATTGTGTGGAAATGGTAAAATCTAACATTCATAGTGTCCATGAATCATCCTAGGAAGAATGTTATATTGTGCTCAAAGCATTATGTAACCTATAAGCTAGCTTATGTGTAGTAGGAAAGGATATATTATATGATCACATATAAATATTGTGGTAAGAAAGATGATTTTCTATTTTAGGAAGAGATCTTCTTACAATAATTCGATTCTTTTTATTAAGGTGATACTAACAAGTGAAATTGAGCAGATGGTCGAATTTATGTGGAGCTTGTGAAAAGGTAAGAGCATAAATATTATACATGGTCAAATAAGGTGGTGAAGAATTTAGATTCACATCACAATTGTTACTTATTCTTTTAAAATTTTGTTAATTATTGTTGAATAAAGAACTCGACCTAGATTGGTCAGGGTAATCATATGATTGCAGAATGTAATATGACGAAATAATTGATTAATTTGAAAGAGGATTTTGTGACTCAAGCAAGGTGTCTTGGAGAAAATAAATTATGGGACTCAAGCGAGAAGGTTTGAGGGGAAATGTGTAAAGAGTGCGGTAATGGCACTGAGACATTCCCTAACAATCAGGGATTGGACAACCACTAGGATTCTCGGGGAATCAACTGGCAATAAGACCTAGGCAAGCTATAAAGAAAATGCATATGCGGGAGGCAGGACGCTGCTTAGTATGCATGAGAGAAAGTATTGCTGCGTGAGCACTATAGTGTTAGGCAAGAAATCTCCGAAAGAATTGCTGCGTGAGCACTAAGGTGTTAGGCAAGACATGAATGAAATATTTGCTGCGTGAGCACTAAGGTGTTAGGCAAACCATGAAAGAAATGTTTGCTACGTGAGCACTAAGGTGTTAGGCAAAACATGAGAGAAATGTTTGCTGCGTGAGCACTAAGGTGTTAGGCAAAACATGAGAGAAATGTTTGCTGCGTGAGCACTAAGGTGTTAGGCAAGGCATGAGAGAAAGGATTGCTGTGCGAGCACTAAGGTGTTAGGAAAGAACTTCCTGGATCAAGTGAATGATATGTTTTGATTAAATTAACAGTCTACACCCTAGGAAAATTGAATGTGTGTATGCTTGTGATAATAAAGCACAAACAAAAGTTAAAGGTTTCCATGAATTACAAATGTTGTGTCGCACAAAATAATAGGTTATGAGCGATAACAGCTGTGGAAATTTTGGGAATTTGAAAACAATCAAAATAGAGATGACAAAGTGAGCAAAGGTGGAAGTGAGAACGGGAGACAATTTGTTGAACACCGAGGACGGTGTTATTCTTAAGGGGAGGAGGATGTAATATCCCTCCTTTTAAGTCCTTAGTATTGGAAACACTCTTACGCCTCTCTAGGAACGCCTTGGAGATCTCCTCGGGTGATGTCTCCAAGGTGGAAGAGAACGCCTAACTTTTTCCTTAAACTGCCATTTGTCTCCTGATGGGATTTTTGTTGCCAATTGTCGCGGTTTTGACTTTAGATGACAAGTGTAACCCGATTGGAAAATCGGTTGGGATATTTTTCTGGTTATTTCATGCACATCTTAAGAGGTAGCTAGGGGGGATCCGTGGGGAGAAAGGATTGACCACGGACTCTGTAATGGGGATCGGGTGCTCCCTTCATCGATTGAAAGAAGGCGTAGCCTTGATTTTGCAAAAACGGAGCCCTGGATCGAGAGAACGAAAATGATGCTTGGCATGGTCCCTTCAAAATTTAGTACTAGGAGAGCGCAAATCATCCACGGGAAGATGAAGGAATCTCTGCAATGATTCAGGAGGTCGAGCTCCACATGTGTGGGGAGGATCGAGGAGTGTATAGGAGTTCTCAGTAATTGAGGTAAAACAATTTTTCCTTGGAAATCTCTTTCCTGAATGGATTCATTTTGCACTTATTAATCCGCCAGTTTGATGTCTGTCTTTTCTGAGTGCTGGTGTTTTCATTTTTAATGAATGATTTTTAATTAATAGCTCACCAGAGTTGATCTCTGCAAGCTTCTAAGCCCTGGCGATTTCCTTCCTGAACGGATCGCTTCCTTGGATATATTAAATTTCGAATGATTGAGTTTTTTCATAATACCTCGCCAGATTTGATATCAGCAACTTCTGAGTATGATGACTTCTTTTTCGATTGGATTCGCTACCCTGATTTATCTGCTTGATGAAGGGCTTCTCTCTCTCAGAGAGCTGTCACACTGATCTCCTGTTCATAATGTGGCCCCTCTGAAAGAGATCGTACATAGAACCTATTTTGGGTTTATTTCGGCCACTCTGCAATAAAAAGAACGTAAGTGTATAAACCGGTTTACCGGTTTGTTGTGACTACCACAACGCCCCACCTCGAACAAAGGAGTTTGATAACTCTACAACCACTGCAGGTTTTGTTAAAAGCCTCATCACAACTCCGCGTAAGAGGGAAGCATTCACTCCAATGTTCTTCGCTAAGATTTAGGATCTTTATATAACTACGTGGATCTCCTTAAATGTTGTCGAGATCCAAGTTAAATCCCCGACTGATAGTTATAACAAAGGCGATCTCCTTAAATGTTGCCGAGATCCAAGTTTGATTCATGGCTGCTAGTTAGGTTATAATATAAATTAGTTCTGACCTAAGCACCATCATAAGCATGGATTTTGTATTTCTTAATCTATGGTTAAAAGTATAATGATTACTTTTATTACAGAACATATCGTTGTTTAAAAACGTTGACAGAAAATTATATAGAATTCGATCTTTGACAAAGGGCTATAAGTATGTATTAGTTAATATAAAGACCTGATTTCCGGGTATCTGCATAGGGCTTTCATGTTGTAGTATGTTATAAAGATATTAGATACTATAGTTGTTAATATGTTACTCTGTCCAGATTGCCACAAATGTGGTTAGATACATAGATCTTAATCTATGGTTAAAAGAAAACGTGATGATTATGCCAGGTATTTTGGTGTTATAAAATCCGTTAATGCATTGGTATATATGTATTAAATTTATGTTATATATTTCTGAGTTGAAGTATATACATAGTTATGATTATTTTTAAAAAAGTGGTTTCCTTAAGCGAGGCTTGTGAAAGTGAAAGGCAACAGGTGTGTTGCAAGGATGTAACCAATAATGATAAATAATATATGCTACGGAATACCCTTGTGGACGTAGCCCGTGGATAGGGTGAACCACCTACATTGTTCATCTTGTTATGTGTATTTTGGTCTCTTGTATGCTATGCATATCTTATATTTTAAGAGGATCTACCATTATTATGTTTGCTTTAAATTAGATTCACTGTCTCAATGAATATGTTTTAGTTTCTGTTATTTCATATATTGATATGTTGCTTGTGAAACCCAAAATAGACGCATTGTCTATTGGCATTGCGCATCACTCCATTTAGTAGATTCATATGCGTGATATTTTAATCAAGATCTCGATTAGTTGCTCTGTCCCTTTGAGTTGCACAGCGAATAAGTTCAGTTTCTATTTTGTTATATCGATATGTTGCTTGTAAAAGCCCAAAATAAACACACTGTTTATTGGAACTATGCAGCACACCCCTTTAGTAGATATGCTGTCTCTTGGATTGGCGCAGCGGTTAGAATCAGCCTATTTTTCATATGTGATATTGATTTTGTTACTTGCATTTTCCCATTAGACGCATTGTTCTTTGGTACTGTACAGAAACCTCGATGTATTTTCTTTCCTTTTGTTAATGTGTATCTTCATTTAATTCATTGTCTATTGAAAGATCAGATAGTATCCTGGAAAGGGATGAAAAATTTGATCCCTCATTAGCCCTGTTGGTGTTTCTATTTTATCCTTTTATTACTGCACTGTATTGTAAATCTTGGGAAAAAGGAAAAGAGTGCAAGCTTGATCCTGTAGGATTTGTTGTTATTTGTAAATGACTCTAGTTAAAAGAAGATATCCATGAATGTGCTCATCTCTAGAATGATTTTGGGTGTAAAGCATTCAAATCTTAGTAAGAGTGCTAGGTTGAATTCTGTTTGCATTTGACTAAAGTAAAGGATTAGATTTGGAATACATATATATATATACATATATATGAGTATGAATCTCTTATTGATAAGAGTTACCTTATTTGGATAGAGATCTGAATGGATTAGAAAGGGGAAAATAAATTACCCTTGTATTACCACTTCTGAATTGTTGGAAATGCTCTCGAGGAAAAGAGCTTTGAAAGTAGAAAGGCAGCATCTACGTTGCGGAATGTAATCTCTCCATTTTTGGACAATAATATTAATATATAATTCTGCTTTTGTGGACGTAGCCCAAGAGTCGGGTGAACCATGGTAAAATGGTCTCCTTGTCTATATGTGCACTTTATGTCTATTTATTTTTGTGATGATTTTATGGTCTCATTTATGTGAGTTGTCTTAATGGTAGTTGTCATGATTAAATGTACATTTTGTCGAAATTGTCTTACACCTTAAAATGTGTTGTGGGTCATTGTAGTTGAAGCAATATACTATTAGTAAGTTTAGAGCGTGGTTGTAAGCAAGGGATAAAATAAATAGTTACACATGTTGATTTGAGAAATCTACTTGCTTTATGTATACAAAGATCGTAATAAATTGAATTGTTTTAGTTTTAACATATTAATTTAATAGATTGAGGTTTTTAGGATAAATTAATGTAATGTCGAAAGAGGCTATTTCATGTGATGTTTATTCTTAAGGGAGTTTAAGCCAATAGTATTCATGAAGTTTTCAATGATTACTAAACTCATAAATTTGGGAACGTTACATTACTGCTGAGTGCAGAGAGTTATTTTGAGGTGTATTGCAAGTCCCCATTGATTGCTGAAAGTACAACCTGAGTGCCTTACTTCTACACAGAGTCTTCTACCTAGTGGTTCAGTAAACAAGCTCGGGGGTCAAAAGGAGCAAGAGATATTGGCTGCTTCTTCTGGAGAAGGTTGGGAGGAACAAGCCTGTTTGGGTGTTTGTCCACCCTATCTACATTTGCAGGTTCTACTTGTTATTTCAGTTCCTAAGTAGTTATAATTTATTTTCTGTAACTATTGATTTAGGATTTATTAGTCAAATGTTGATAGTTATCATCATGCAGAAGTAAATGTTTGATTTTCTGAACTGATTATGATTCTATAAATTGTGGAAGAAATTATATGAATTGATAGATAGATTACTTCCCTCTATTTTTCCACGCACTGTCTTTGGGTCGTACTCTAGTACAAGGAAGGATGTTTAAAAGTAGATAAATGATATGCATTAGATAGGTTGATTGAATAAACAAAACTATGCTATGTTTCCTTTAATCCGTTTACATTCTGCAATTTAAAATATCTTATGTTTTAGTCATAGAAAAACATAGCAACATCCATACTTTTCAGACATTGTAATATCTTTACATTGCAACAACATAAGCAAATAGGGTTTAAAATTTTTCAATACTTCTAACCTTTGCAAAAGACAAATAATATTCTTAGTCTCTTCCTGATTTATTTTTCCATTCGAACCTCCTAGTAAGGCCTTTAAACATTTTGTATTATATATATATATAGTATCGAAACTCTCACCAGCTCTTATGAATTGAAAATAACTATCGAAACAAAAATACAGAGTATGCAAAGTTACTAACACCCTATCCTATCATTAATATTATAGATATTTTGAAAACAAGTGTGTTTTTGGATGAACGTTCCATTGACACAACCCTAGTTACCCTACAACATAAATAAACTAATTGTATCTTTTTATCAGCTTATTTATAATCACAAAACAATTCTAATTTTCGGACGACTGTCCCAAAGTTACAAACATCATACATTACTAGGTTAAACATTGCATCAACCAAATAGACTTTCCAAACGAAGCTCGATTTTTACGAAGACCTTTCCACTGCATTATACAAAGTATTTCTTGAATTCAAAACCCTCTTCATTCATATAGTTAAGAAAAACAAAATTAACATTAGTATGGTCAGGGTCTCACAACCCTTGAAAACGAAACCCTTTAACCTTAAGTGAACAGGAAACTTCTCGACAGGGTTTCGAACCAAGGCCTTGGCCTCTCATAACATAGGCTAGCATCATAGTCACACACAAAACTGTAATATATCCAATTTTTTTTTTCTCTTTCCTGTAAATGAACAGTAATTGGATCTATCTTAACAAACACTTAAAATAAATAATACATTCGTATGCTGTTATTGCTTATCTCCTTACCCTTGTATTTTCCTACTGGTTAGAAGGGTGTTAGTTGACATGACACTTACTTATAATATGGTTAACAGTCTTCGGTTCTGTAATCAAGATATGCACTAGAAGTATTTGCACACAACCATAACCATTTTTAATATGGACTAAAAGCAACTCATTTGCATCGGCACCAAACCTCAATTATACAATAACATTTCTTTTAACAATGAAAAATAGACATAATTTACTAGGTTACCTTGATTATCGAAAAAGGGTCTTTTGTCTCGTTCCAAATCTTTGCCAATGTGAAGTGAATTCCTACTCTCTACCAAAATCACACAAAAACCCATCCAAGTTCCAAATTCCATCAAGGTAATAGATCACGTATGTGTCCATAGTTTTTGCAAAAGGCACTCCCTATCTTACAAGGATATTTGTAATACAATGAAAACACGAAATGTTTACAATTTATTAAATTGAAACCCTAGTTGTTAAGCTTTGCTTACTCGTATTGTTGTAATACCATGAAATATGAAATGTTTACAATTTAATAAGTTGAAACCCTAGCTATTAACCTTTGCTTATTCGTATTAACCTTTGCTTACTCATATTATTGTAATACCATGAAATATGAAATGTTTACAATTTAATAAGTTGAAACCCTAGCTATTAACCTTTGCTTATTCGTATTAACCTTTCCTTACTCGTATTATTGTAATACCATGAAATAGGAAATGTTTACAATTTAATAAGTTGAAACCCTAGCTATTAACCTTTGCTTATTCGTATATACAGGGGGTTCTTTTAAATTTTAATGCAACGTACCGGGTGTAATTCCATACCTGTCAATGAAGTTCTTTAAGGCTCGTCAGCTGGCTCCATAAATGGCATTTGAAGTAGAAAGTGCCACCTGCACCTCGGCAAGTTGCACTGTGCAGGGCGTGTTTTTCCATACCTTCCAGCGAGTCCTGTAAGGTTAGCCATGTGACTCCATTAATGGTGATTGGAAGCGAAGGTACCACCTGCACCTTGGGATGCCCTTCTTTGGTTTTCTTGATTCTTGAAAGGAAATACCCTGTTCAACGATATGTTCATTTTCTCGGGTTTGATTACTTATCTTCTAGCATTCGAGCTAAGGCTCTATGGTTTTTATCTCTAAAAAGGTGTTAAAGTTATACCTCGGGTCTGCTAGATTTACTGTAACTCATCTGTGGTCTGTGAGGGATGAATTCTTGCCATCGCGGGTATTCCAGGAAGAATTTTTCTTTAAAACTCAAGAAAGCAGCCATTACATCCGATTCTTCTGAGGTAACTTTGGAAAGCCTTAGTTCTGTATGTTGTTGAAGCGGTCCAGCGTTATTGGGTATTAACACATGGTCCATTGATAATGGTAGGTACTCTCGGCTCGGAATGGCGCAGGTTTAGAGGGAGTCTCTTTTGCTCGGTAAGTGGCATTGCTCTTTCCACCCTCATACAGTGACAGGAAAATCATCTTTGGGAAAGCCCCTCCACCAACGACAAAAGGAAATTTAAATTCATACTGTGGCTAGGTTTTCGACGCTTCACCGATTCGATCCGACCTAAGGTTTTACTGTTCGCGAAACCCATTGTAATAAATAATTTTAATAATGCTTCCTTCATGAGGATCTAGGCCCTAAAGAAGGCGTTTTTGGACTGTCTATATTTTGGATTCAGTCGTTTTTCTGTGTCTTTATGTTCTTTATTATCTTTATCTATTTCTAGGATTTCAAGAACACAAAATGTTTTATTCCCAGAATACTGCAACGAATGAGATTTAGTCTCCATGGATTCCATGACCTCTGAGTTATAAATATGAGTGTGGTTTGGATGCTTTAATTCTCGCTCTAAATGTGAGTATGGTTTCTGTATGATTCAGTTTTTCGTTTCCTTCCTGTGTATGTGTGGCAGAAAATGATTCTTAGAAATCGAACCTCCTATGTGATATAAATTTATTCTTAAGAATGAATTCACGACCAAACCCTAGGTTAAAAATAAGCCTGGAGACCTGTCTTAAAAGTTTAAAGAATAATGTAACCTTTTGTGGGGTAGCTAATGGGGATAGTTTTATAGAGGAACTCGCCGATCTAAAGATTGAGGTTTAATGTCTGAGGAGTTCTTCAAATTTTCAGCAATATAAAATTTATCTGGCTTAGCCAAGGCAAAACGTAGATATGGCGTTTTAAACCTGTTTATCTTTCATGACTAGGACTCCAATATGGCGGGCAAAACTTCGATATGCCTTTTTATACCTGCTTGAGTGTTGTTTGAATAGACTTGAAGATTATTCATCGGAAGGGTTCAACTGAAACAAACTTAGGGCAGTATAATAAATTGCAATAATATTGTTACATTTGTTTCCACCACACCATATGATAATTGGCTGTAACAACCTCTAACTGTAATGAATATTAATACACCATAATGATATATAAAAAAAATCGTGGAAATTTTTCTTACATAGAGGGTTTTTATTCACTTTAATAACGTCAAATGGGTCGAAGACTTGCTACCACTAGATTCAACTTAAATAATGAAAATCGATATAATATACAATAATGATATTAAAAAAGAAATCGTGTAATTTTTACACAGAGGGTTTCATAGATCCAACTTGTAAATAATGAAAATCGACATTTCTGTGAACACATAATCCATCCCATTATCGCTATTTTGCTAGCATAGACGCAGATTGGAATTTACCAGATTTGCGGTAGCTAGATTTATGCCAATGAATAACCCAGGTTAGAATAATGAACCCTTCCCCGGCAATACTAAAGATCTATTTTTGCAGATCAAGCATTATTTGACAGCATTGTATCTATCAGTTTCCCTTATGCGCAATATCTTATTTAAATAATTTGAGACAAATAAAACAACAGAAAAATGCTTAGAGTCTGTAATAGCAAAACCTGGAACTTGTAACCTGAATGAAGTAGGAACAGCCACATTCCACCCAACCATAGATTAGGTACAAACACCAAGTCTATCCGTAATCACCCCCGAGCCAGATGCATGCATGACAAGTGTGGACAGTTAACCTCAAACTCAGTCGCGTTTTCCTGAATCCCTTGCCTAACACAGAGTGCTCACGCAACAAGTATAATTCTCTCCGGCATACTCAATAGCGTCCTGCCTATCACATATGCCATCTCTTTATAGTTTTTGCCTAGGTCTTACCATTAGCAGCCAATTCCTCATGGAATTTTCGTAGCTAAATAAATCCCTAATTTTCTGGGTGTGTCTAGTGTCTTAAATACACTTCTGACACCTGTTCTAGTTTCCCAGAGGTTAACTCTAACTTGTCCCCCACTTTTCCATGCATGATCTCCTCATTTAACTTGGCTGTTCCTGCTCATCCTTTTATTATTAAAAAAAATAATTTAAATAAAAGTTGTTTCTTACAACAGTCCTCCTAGGACTTCTTCGGCAGATTTTTCATCTAGCCCCCTTATTGAAATGAATTTCACAATGATAACAATATATATAATTTTAAAAACATAATATCCTATTGTTATTTGGGGAACGTCACATCCTTGCCCCCTTATTATGAACACTGTCCTCAGTGTTCTAGTCTTCCTCCATCGGTTCTGGGAACAAATTCGGATACCTTTCTAGTATCTCACTTTCCAATTCCCAGGTCGCCTCCTCAGGACTAAAGTGCTTCCATTGCACCTTTACCTGAGTGATGGCTTGGTTCCGAAGTACTGTTTCTTTCCTGTCCAGAATGCGTAAAGGTTCCACTTGAAATTCGCCTTCTGGAGCCTCCTGAATCAAATTCCAATCAATAATATGAGTGGGGTCATGAATATAATTTTTTAGTAATGAAATGTGAAAAACATTATGAATTTTTAAATGTGCTGGTAATGCCAACTTATAAGCTACGGGTCCAATCCTTTCAAGTATTTGGAAGGGCCCACAGAATCGTGGTGCCAGTTTAGTGCAACTCCCTAGTCGGAGTGAGATTTTCTTTGGTTCAACCCACAAGTACACATGATCTCCAACTGAGAATTCCTTATTCTGTCTTTTTAGGTCAGCATAACTTTTTTGGCGGTCCTGAGCCACCTTTAAATTTTTTTTGCACCTTCTGGACTGTTTGCTCCATAACCCACAGCAAATCCGGTCCTACCAATAAACGATCGACCGGACTATCCCAGCTAACTGGGGTAGTGCACTTTCTCCCATAAAGAATTTCGAATGGACTCATTCTTGATGATGCTTGATACCCGTTGTTGTAAGCGAACTCTACCAGATGTAAATAGTCTTCCCATTTGGTGGGTTTTTCCATGACGTACATTCTCAACATATCTTCAATGATATGATTTGTACGCTCAGTCTGTCCATCCGTTTCAGGGTGATAACTTGTGCTGAAATTAATTCTTGTTTCTAGACTTGCAAATAAAGACTTCCAGAATTTGGATGTAGATTTTGCATCCCTGTCTGAAATTACCATCTTTGGTACTCCGTGTAATGTGAATATTTCTTTTAGAAATATTCCTGCAATATCTGCTGCCTTGAAGGTTGTTTTTACAGGAATGAAATGTGCAGATTTTCTAAAATTGTCAACCACCACCATTATAGAGTCATGTTGTCGCTGTGTTCTCGGCAAACCTGTGATAAAATCTAGTGAAATCACTTCCCATTTCCACTCAGGAATTGGTAATGGTTGTAACAAACCAACAGGATGTCTATGGTCTGCCTTCACCTGTTGACATTCCAAGCATTTAGATAAATAATCAGCTAGATCAGTTTTTAATTTAGGCCAAAAGAACTGTTTTCTAAGGGCTGTTATCATTTTTTGATACCCGGGATGACTTGCAAAGGGGGGTTTGTGCATCTCTTAGAATAAATAATTTAATTTCTGCAACATTAGGCATGTACAGCCTATCTTTGAACCAAATCAGACCTTTCTGATCAATTCTTAAATCTGTCCCGTTCATGTTTATCTCATTTTTCTGAATTTTACTTTGCAGATTTATGTATTCTGCATCCTGTTCGCTTGCCACCTTTATTTTATCCATGAGGTTACTCTCTGGTTGACTCATTATTATTTCGTACACCTCATGGGTCCTTCGACTAAGTGCATCTGCCACCGTATTTTCCTTACCCTTTATGTGTTTTACATCAAAGTCGAATTCACTTAAAAAGGCCATGCACCTTGCTTGTCTGGCATTGAGTCCTGGTTGGTTAAATAAGTTCTTGATGCAAGTGTTATCTGTTAAGAACAGAAATTTCTTTCCCAGCAGGTAGTGACGCCACATTTTCAGTGCGTGTACTACTGTCGTTAATTCCAAGTCATGAACCACGTAGTTGCGTTCATGCTCTTTTAGTTTCCGTGATTCATAACACACTACATGTCCGTCCTGGGGCAGTACTCCTCCCACTCCTTCTTTACTAGCATCCGTACAAACCGTGTATCCCTTACACGGGTTTTCTACTCTTAGAACAGGTGCCTTGGTCAATAAATCTTTGAGTCGTTCAAAAATTTCTTGACACTTGCAGGACCACACAAACTTTATCCCCTTTTTCTGTAGCGAAGTAATGGGATAAGCGATCTTTGAGGAACCCTCAATGAACCTCCGATAGTAACCAGTGAGTCCCATGAAAGATCTAATATCTGCCACATCTCTCGGCACTGGCCAATCCGCTATGGATTTTATTTTCTGTGGGTCGACCGAAATTCCTTCTTCAGAAATAATATGGCCTAAGTACTGGATTTCCTTTTTGAAGAATTCACATTTCTCCAACTTAGCATACAACTGATGATCCCTCAAGGTTTGCAACACTATTCTTATATGCTGTTCGTGTTCTTCCTTCGACTTGGAGTATATCAGGATATCATCAATAAAAATCAACACAAATTGGTCTAGATATTTGTTGAAGATACCATTCATTAAACACATGAATGTGGCAGGGGCGTTGGTTAGACCGAAAGGGATCACTACAAATTCATAGTGTCCGTATCGAGTTCGGAATGCGGTTTTACTTATGTCTTCATTTTTAATTCGAATATGATGGTACCCAGATCAAAGATCCAGTTTGGAAAAGACTTTGACTCCCCCTACTTGGTCGAACAAATCATTAATTCGTGGTAAGGGGTATTTATTCTTAACAGTTACCTTATTCAGTTGCCTATAGTCAATACATAGTCTTAGAGTCCCATCTTTTTTTTTGACAAAAAGGACAGGTGCACCCCAAGGTGAGACACTAGGTCTTATATACCCCTTGTCTAGTAGTTCTTGAATCTGAATTTTTAATTCCGTCAATTCTGGGATACTCATCCTATAAGGTACCTTTGACACCGGTGCGGATCCAGGTAAAAGTTCAATGGAAAAATCTATTTCTCGTTGAGGGGGTAACCCTGGTATTTCCTCTGGAAATACGTCTAGGAACTCGCCTAAGACAGGGTGCTCTACTATGGAAGCTTGGATTCCATTGAGGAGTAAGTCAGATACTCGTACAACGTAAATCTTGCATCCTTTTCTTATGCACTTCTTTAATTGCATAGCAGAAATCTTCCTAACAGAGACAGGTTTCTGTTTCCCATTCACTGTTCTTAGAGTTTTGTCTTCAGCAATGTATGTAAAGTTTTTGGTAAAGCAGTTCAGTACTACTTTATATCTTTTAAGCCAGTCCATACCTATTATCATGTCGTACGACCCAAAAGGTAACACATTTAAATTAATTTTTGTTTTGTGACCTTGTATTTGAAGTTCACAATCAGATATATATTCAGTTACCTTCCTCTTTGCTCCTGTAGCTAATTGGACTAACCAGGGTTTTGGGTGCTTTACCTTGGTGAGTTGACAGTGCTCCATAATCTTGGGAGTGATGTAGCTTAAAGTTGCCCCAGGGTCAATTAAAATAGTACAAGTATGTTCAGAAATTTTACCTTCAATTTCTACAATTGCAGATTGATGATCTGCCTGTCGGTCTTCCAAGGCTGCATTAATTCGGTGATAATTTTTCCAATGTCTCCCACCGTGGATGCCTCTTGCATATTATGCAACACCCTGCTTGCTTCATTGTACCGTGGACAATTTCTGCGTAAATGGGCTTCACCACATTCCCAACACTTCAGGGGTTCTTTAGGGGTACCGATACTTCCTTTCATTCCCATGTTAGGGGGTTTGAAGATTTTCTGCTGTAACTGTTCATTTTTGGGGAATGAATTTCCTTGGAAGTTTTTGGGCATGTTCCTGAAGGGCGGGGGTTTGAAGCCTTTCTTCCGCTGGTTAAACTTTTCCTGTTTCTTATCCTTCCATGCTTTAGAAGTATCATTCCTTTGTTTGTATTGTTCAAAACATAGTCTGGCCTTCCTCAATGCTTTGTCTAAAGTTCTTGGATTGTCGAACTCAATTCGATCTTTATAGGACTGCGACAGACAGCTTAAGAACCGCTGTACCTTTAATTTTTCTTCCTTGATATAGGGAATGAACTGTAACAGGTCTAGAAATTTATTGATAAGATCTTCCATTGTCATTTGACCTAGCTTCAATTCGTAGAATTCCTTAGTTTTTCTTTCATAATAACTTTCTGATAAGTACTGTTTCTTGAATAGTTTCTTGAATTCTGCCCATTCAAGGTTCTTCTCTTTCAGTCCCTGGGAAATCTTAAGGTCTTGCCACCATATGCTGGCCTTCCCCTTCAGATTGTAAACAACCATTCTGACTTTCATGTTGCTGGAGTAATTGTAGATTTGAAAGTGTTTTTTGATGTCCAGCAACCAGGCTTCTGCTTCTTCCCCAGTCTTTGATTCTCCATCAAAGCTGGTAGGTTTTATCTTTTTGAATTCACCTTCCAGGTGGTCAACCTTCCTCTTTCCCATGGTCTTGTCTTGATGCTCCGATTTCTGGGTCTCATTGGAGGAGTTTCCTTTTTTCTCAGCGCTTTCGTCAGTTTCTTCTTTCCTCTTGGTCTCCTCCTTTTGTTTTTCGCCATTATTCCTTTCGTGAAGACTCTGCAGCAAAATCTCATTGATTTCTTGCTGCTTTTCTTGAGCTTTCTTTAGTTGTTCATTGTCTGCCTTAAAGCTCTGTATCTCCACGATCAAACTCCTCATGGTTTCTAATACTTGGCTTGCTTCAGAATGTTCTTCTGTTCGTGCCTGCTCATTTCCTTCCGGCTGTTCTCCGTATTCCTCATGCGAAGTCATCTGGAAAAAAATTCAAACTGGAACATATGCATACAGCATCTGAATACATTATTAGAATTTTATATTTTCATTTTCAACAGAAGTTAGGTGTTTCCAAGGGCGACAGGGTTGAATCTGGCTCTGATACCATATGTAATATATCCAATTTTTTTTTTCTCTTTCCTGTAAATGAACAGTAATTGGATCTATCTTAACAAACACTTAAAATAAATAATACATTCGTATGTTGTTATTGCTTATCTCCTTACCCTTGTATTTTCTTACTGGTTAGAAGGGTGTTAGTTGACATGCCACTTACTTATAATATGGTTAACAGTATTCGGTTCTGTAATCAAGATATGCACTAGAAGTATTTGCACACAACCATAACCATTTTTAATATGGACTAAAAGCAACTCATTTGCATCGGCACCAAACCTCAATTATACAATAACATTTCTTTTAACAATGAAAAATAGACATAATTTACTAGGTTACCTTGATTATCGAAAAAAGGGTCTTTTGTCTAGTTCCAAATCTTTGCCAATGTCAAGTGAATTCCTACTCTCTACCAAAATCACACAAAAACCCATCCAAGTTCCAAATTCCATCAAGGTAATAGATCACGTATGTGTCCATAGTTTTTGCAAAAGGCATTCCCTATCTTACAAGGATATTTGTAATACAATGAAAACACGAAATGTTTACAATTTATTAAATTGAAACCCTAGCTGTTAACCTTTGCTTACTCGTATTATTGTAATACCATGAAATATGAAATGTTTACAATTTAATAAGTTGAAACCCTAGCTATTAACCTTTGCTTATTCGTATTAACCTTTGCTTACTCGTATTATTGTAATACCATGAAATATGAAATGTTTACAATTTAATAAGTTGAAACCCTAGCTATTAACCTTTGCTTATTCGTATTAACCTTTGCTTACTCGTATTATTGTAATACCATGAAATAGGAAATGTTTACAATTTAATAAGTTGAAATCCTAGCTATTAACCTTTGCTTATTCGTATATACAGGGGGTTCTTTTAAATTTTAATGCAATGTACCGGGTGTAATTCCATACCTGTCAACGAAGTTCTTTAAGGCTGGTCAGCTGGCTCCATAAATGGCGTTTGAAGTAGAAAGTGCCACCTGCACCTCGACAAGTTGCACTGTGCAGGGCGTGTTTTCCATACCTTCTAGCGAGTCCTGAAGGTTAGCCATGTGACTCCATTAATGGTGATTGGAAGCGAAGGTGCCACCTGCACCTTGGGATGCCCATCTTTGGTTTTCTTGATTCTTGAAAGGAAATACCCTGTTCAACGATATGTTCATTTTCTCGGGTTTGATTACTTATCTTCTAGCATTCGAGCTAAGGCTCTATGGTTTTTATCTCTAAAAAGGTGTTAAAGTTATACCTCGGGTCTGCTAGATTTACTGTAACTCATCTGTGGTCTGTGAGGGATGACTTCTTGCCATCGTGGGTATTCCAGGAAGAATTTTTCTTTAAAACTCAAGAAAGCAGCAATCACATCCGATTCTTCTGAGGTAACTTTGGAAAGCCTTAGTTCTATATGTTGCTGAAGCGGTCCAGCGTTATTGGGTATTAACACATGGTCCATTGATAATGGTAGGTACTCTCGGCTCGGAATGGCGCAGATTTAGAGGGAGTCTCTTTTGCCTGGTAAGTGGCATTGCTCTTTCCACCCTCATACAGTGACGGGAAAATCATCTTTGGGAAAGCCCCTCCACCGACGACAAAAGGAAATTTAAATTCATACTGTGGCTAGGTTTTCGACGCTTCACCGATTCGATCCGACCTAAGGTTTTACTGTTCGCGAAACCCATTGTAATAAATAATTTTAATAATGCTTCCTTCATGAGGATCTAGGCCCTAAAGAAGGCGTTTTTGGACTGTCTATATTTTGGATTCAGTCGTTTTTCTGTGTCTTTATGTTCTTTATTATCTTTATCTATTTCTAGGATTTCAAGAACACAAAATGTTTTATTCCCAGAATACTGCAACGAATGAGATTTAGTCTCCATGGATTCCATGACCTCTGAGCTATAAATATGAGTGTGGTTTGGATGCTTTAATTCTCACTCTAAATGTGAGTATGGTTTCTGTATGATTGAGTTTTTCATTTCCTTCCTGTGTATGTGTGGCAGAAAATGATTCTTAGAAATCAGACCTCCTATGTGATATAAATTTATTCTTAAGAATGAATTCACGGCCAAACCCTAGGTTAAAAATAAGCCTGGAGACCTGTCTTAAAAGTTTAAACAGTAATGTAACCTTTTGTGGGGTAACCGATGGGGATAGTTTTATAGAGGAACTCGCCGATCTAAAGATTGAAGTTTAATGTCTGAGGAGTTCTTCAAATTTTCAGCAATATAAAATTTATCTGGCTTAGCCAGGGTAAAACGTAGATATGGCATTTTAAAACTATTTATCTTTCATGACTAGGACTCCAATATGGCGGGCAAAACTTTGATATGCCTTTTTATACCTTCCTGAGCATTGTTTGAATAGACTTGAAGATTATTCATCGGAAGGGTTCAATTGAAACAAACTTAGGGCAGTATAATAAATTGCAATAATATTGTTACATTTTCTTCCACCACACCATATGATAATTGGCTGTAACAACCTCTAACTGTGACGAATATTAATACACCATAATGATATATAAAAAAAATCGTGGAAATTTTTCTTACACAGAGGGTTTTTATTCACTTTAATAACGTCAAATGGGTCGAAGACTTGCTACCACTAGATTCAACTTAAATAATGAAAATCAATATAATATACAATAATGATATAAAAAAAGAAATCGTGTAATTTTTACACAGAGGGTTTCATAGATCCAACTTGTAAATAATGAAAATCGACATTTCTGTGAACACATAATCCATCCCATTATCGCTATTTTGCTAGCATAGACGCATATTGGAATTTACCAGATTTGCGGTAGCTAGATTTATGCCAATGAATAACCCAGGTTAGAATAATGAACCCTTCCCCGACAATATTAAATATCTACTTTTGCAGATCAAGCATTATTTGACAGCATTGTATCTTACAGTTTCCCTTATGTGCAATATCTTATTTAAATAATTTGAGACAAATAAAACAACAGAAAAATGCTTAGAGTCTGTAATAGCAAAACCTGGAACTTGTAACCCGAATGAAGTAGGAACAGCCACGTTCCACCCAACCATAGATTAGGTACAAACACCAAGTCTGTCCGTAATCACCCCCGAGCCAGATGCATGCATGAAAAGTGTGGATAGTTAACCTCAAACTCAGTCGCGTTTTCCTGAATCCCTTGCCTAACACAGAATGCTCATGCAGCAAGTATAATTCTCTTCGACATACTCAGCAGCGTCCTGCCTCTCACATATGCCATCTTTTTATAGTTTTTGCCTAGGTCTTACCATTAGCAGCCAATTCCTCATGGAATTTTCGTAGCTAAATAAATCCCTGATTTTCAGGGTGTGTCTAGTGTCTTAAATACACTTCTGACACCTGTTCTGGTTTCCCAGAGGTTAACTCTAACTTGTCCCCCACTTTTCCATGCATGATATCCTCATTTAACTTAGCTGTTCCTGCTCATCCTTTTATTATTAAAAATAATAATTTAAATAAAAGTTGTTTCTTACAACAGTCCTCCTAGGACTTCTTCGGCAGATTTTTCATCTATCCCCCTTATTGAAATGAATTTCACAATGATAACAATATATATAATTTTAAAAACATAATGTCCTATTGTTATTTGGGGAACGCCACAAAAAAAAAGGGCTCAAGTCCATTATTAAATAAACAGCTGAATGTAGACAAAACGAATCCATACATCGAAACAAAAATAGACATACGAGACTAGTCTCAAGAATCATCTACTCAAAATTTTTGAAGTTATCCTTTAACAAAAACCAGTTCAGGGTTTGAAGTTACAAACTAGGCGTTTTTCCTTTGGCTCTCGACCTTTAACAAAAATTCAACATTGTATAAATCAACATTGAGTTAAAATAACACAGACTCCCAAGAGCATTGCTCTCAGGCACGACTCGCATAAACATTATTAAAACACAAGTACTGAAACCTTCTCATTCATCCAAATAGCTGAGGGTTGAACCCTTACGAATAGTTGTTACACTTATTAACATTTTGATACACAGTAAACATTGTAGAGCCAACATAAAGGTAGGTCGAGGATTCAATCCTCCCTACACATGCTTCACAGCTTACACACATTACAATGACGACCACATCCTCAGCCAGACCACAAAACTGAAAGCTTCGGCTAAAACTAAACAATGACCAATAGTTGCTAAGAGAAACCTACAGGAAAAATCACCGAGGCTTACCGATTTTCAAGCAGTATTTCCACATAGCCTTGAACATAGAAACCTGTAGAAAAGAAATACCTATCATATAACACAGAGTGTGGTCAAAACACATATTTGAAGCTCAAAACAATTACTAATAACTGCAACATTACGAAATAACAAGAAAGGAATTAGGATATTACCTTCCAAAATAACCGTGGCTCGAAATCAATATCTCTTGTGACCGACGATGACCTAGAGTCATTCAAACCACTAAGACAAATGAAGCAATACTCCCTGCAATATTGGGTCGGCTCTTAAACCCTGGTAGTGACAATTTTTCCCTTATAGGTCGCGGTATCAAACCTGGGGAAGGAGTCCTCAAAACCTATTTTCGAAACCCTAAAGAACCGTAAGCCTGTTGGTCTCACTACACTCCACTCTTTGCAAAATGAATGCCAAGTTCACACCTTTGTCGAGGTAAGCCAAAGGATCGTTAGGGTTACACCACTATCAAGATTTACCACGTGAAGACAACCACGGTGGATTCCAACAGGCATTCCACCAGTATCACTTTTAATGCACTTTAATATGCATATCTACCACCAGTACGTCGACCTGCCAGCGAACCAACAACAACGATATCACTCAGTCTTATATCGGGTTAATCCTTACCATTGCATTATAGTTTGGGTTACAATTTTATCAAAGTCAATATACCATCATCCAAGTGTTATAATTACACGATGACCAAGTTTAAGGTTTCGACCATTGCCAAGGAGACCTACAACCATAAGTTATTATGGCTACATTTGATCACTAAGACCTTTTAAAACATAATATAGTTTCCAACCTTGGAATTAAATTGCGTAAATCACTATATCAAACCGTTGTTAGGATATAAATACCATAATGCACATGATATAAACTAAGGCTCTAATAGTTAAAACATCTATGATATAAATTAATAGAAGAAAGGGATATATATAGTATAGTTACAATTATTAAACTATTGCTAAGTCCCTTAATAACATTAATAATCATCTGATGCATATAGTGTATGAAAACAAAGGATAGGTTAGTAAAACAATGCTAGTATCTAAGTATAGGTTATGATCACCTTACTTATGGAATCAATTACATAGCATACTTCCTAGGTGCAGGACTTAATTCCTTAATCAATAGAGTGAAGTTCTAATACTTTCCACGATTTGATAATACAAGATAATTGTACTAATACTAAATGTCGAGATTTGAACTATAACTGAAAAGTACATAAACAACGTGCGTAATACAAATAACATAACTGTTGAGAATAGAGTGTAATGACTATGAAGTCATACAAACAACTTATTACAGAGTATAGCCAAAGAAACAACCAAAATAGATCTCACCTTGGAAAGGTTTCAAGTATTCTATTTAAACTTGAAAGCTAACAGACGTTAAATAGGATCCCCGTATTCACTTGCGAAACATTATTTTTCTCTTACTTGTGATCTACGACATAATGTTCAAATGCTTTAGCTAATAGCTAAGTAAGCCTCGGGGTGCCCATAGGACCCTTTCATCATCAATAAGAAGAACAAACAGTTAGCACATATAAACAATAGCAAGTAAATGTATAAAGCGTCGACAACAAATTTTAAGTAATCTAGGATGCACGATTGAGGCAAGAAAACATCCAATAGCATCCTAATGTAGGCATAAATTACATGTTACGCACATCGTAAAACAAAATACATACATGCTCAATACAACATTTTATTTCAGCATCTCGTTTAAATGAACAAACCAACATTTATTATATTTCTGCACAGTAAGTATAGCAATTAATGCTACGCTGAATTTTTTTAAATTTTTGTGATTTTCGAGATGTTACAAGTAATGTATTGTTATGTACCAAAAATAAAAAGTAAACAAATTCATCTTAGCTCATAAAATAAAAATTAAAACCTAATGAAAAGTAATTAAAAAAATCGATGTTGGCTCACAAAATAAACAAATAAAACCAACATAGATCCATCTTAAACCCCGATCTATCAAGCACCAATATTTTCTATAATATTTTTGGATGTGTAAAAAATTTAAGTTAAAAAAATTACACCTTAAGAAATTCAAGAAATTGGTTCCCTCTCGGTGCTTGATACATTCGAGTTTAAGATAGATCTATGGTGTTTATAGTTTTAAAGTTTTGTTTGAGGTAATTAACATTTAATTTTTTTTGCTATACAATTTTTTATTCACAAATAAATAAATGCAAAGTAATGATGCATTTAATATTATATATGTTAAGAATATACTTATAAAATATGTAATATCTGATATTATTATTAAATGTTTATGATTGGTTAATTTTGAGTTAAATAATATGTAAAATTTAATTAATTATTTAAAAAGATTTTAATTAATTTATCCATTTTATCGAGTTCATTAATAAATTGGTCATGGATTAAAAGACTCATCCTACAAGGTGTGAACCATACCTATACATAGACTTCAAGGTGTGGGTGTGACTAGGAGGGGAGGACTCATGTATAAATCATCTATGCTTTCATAATCAATCAATCCTCTATATGTCCTTATTGAAACTAAATATATTCTCTATCCCTATATTTCAATACACACTAGAATGATCAATAAGCACTGGAATCATTGAGGAGCATGCATTACCCGAAGGAGACCAGCAGTATGATAATTATACAACTCTACCTACACAAATTCTTAGCTATCCATCACAAATAATTAGCTTAATGTCAGACTATCTCTTTCGGATTCCTTTGCAAGGTATATACCAACCAAATAGGAGCATATTATGATTGGTTAAGAGCTTGTCTTCCTTATTATTAGGAAATATGTTAACTACCCAAGACCTAGTCATTTGGAATGAGTGTAACTTTTCCCCCTTATGAACCACCAATGGGTTATTTCAGGTGGCATGGTTTTCCATGAATAATGATGATGATTTTACTCACATTGAGTGATGGTTGTTCTCAGTGCCTACATGGAAACTAAGTTATGATAAGTTTTGTCTTCAAATAAAATAAAGAAAGAAAGAAAGAAAGAAAAGAGAAGAGTAGAGTTCAATAATAAATAATTTATTTAATTCATATAATTATGAAATAAAAACTAATCATAATTAATTAAAATATAATTATTTATAGTAGAAAAGTCACTGTTAAGAAGAAATCCCATTTGAACTTAGTTTACAAACATTTATTATTAGGAGTAGTTGGAGAAATAAAGTGTTGGGAACCCTTGGGAATACATCTTGGTCAAATTACGGATGATTTGTTTATAACAAGAAGGAACAATCACTTACTATGTCTAAGCCAAACAATTGTTACAACAATGACATTTCCCTAACTTGTTTTCCCAAACGCATGTTCCATTTAAGTGAAAGCTATTTAAACCAAATGGTCACTATTATAAATTAGCCCCACCATTTGCACTAATGGATCAATTCATCTCATTGGTGATTGCCCACAATGATTTCATCCAAATCTAATTACAACTCGACCACCACATGGACATATTTGTCCAATTAACCATGAATGATTTGCAAGCATGCACCCAAGTGTTATTTATACTACATTTGATTCTCCAACCTGTTTTTCCTAAAAAAGGGTCGACCTCCATGTTCACCTCAAATGCAGTGGTTATGGCCAATTCAATTCCTCTCTAGCTGCTTGGGTGGTCTTGATTTGTTCCCAAGTGAATTATATCTATCAAGGGCGACCCTGAACCCCAAACAACACAACATAATGTGGCTAACTCCATGAAATGTGCTCAAGCAATTATCCAATTATCTATTTCATTGAAATGTGGCTCTATAGAGTCCATCACCACCATCCACAACATGTCCCACTAATTTTTTCAATTAAGGAACTTCGTTTAAGATCGCTTGCTTAGTTTGATATGTTAGACGAGCATAACCAACTACATTGTTAAGAGTTGCCATAACCACTATCCAAAGCTCACCCTCTAATCCAATTTGTGGAATGATACACCATGCTTAATTAAATCATCTCACTAAATCATAGAGTCAACTCATTTTCCAAATCTAATGCATCAAACACACTTTTTTGTTTGGTCAATTTTGTTTAGTAAAAGAAATCTTAAAAAAAAGGTAATTATGGTATGTAAATGACTTTTGGTTTTGTGAAATTGTGGATTTTCAAAAATCAACATCACAAGTAAAGTTAATAAAATACCCAAATAAAAGTTTATTTTTAATAAAAAATATTTTTCTATCTTTTAAATAATAATCTTTATTTTTTCATTATCATTTGATTTCACCAATATCTTTGGATTTTATTAATATGTAAAAATTAAAAAAATTATAAAACATGACCATTGAAAGCCCATAAGGTTGTTGTTGAAAGCAAGCAATTATAGAAAATAATTAAATATCATCTAAAAGTGCTTTGAGAAAATTGAGGGTGGGTGAGATCCGATATTATCACTTATTTTCGTCAATTTTGTGTGCATATGTGGCTAATTGAGTTAGTTTGACAAAAAAGTTGATATGAGAAAGAGTGATTAGTTAAAATACAAAAATCCTTTTTTAATTTTAAAAAACTATAAATATTATATTAAACGCACCACTTGTTATATATGACTAAGCAGGTTTACATGTAATTTATGATTATAAATTATTTATATTTTCACCATGGTTTAAGAGATAATAAAGTAATTTCAAATACTCTTTAAATAATTATGGCACAACTTGGTTTCTGTTTTATAATTTAGAACAATAAAATATAAGAAGATCAAATTATTTTTAAATATAAAAATAAATAAACTCATTCACATATATATAAAACTCTCTCACATTTGGTGGGTCATTGTCCATATGTTTGGGATTGGACAGGTGTGGGTTTTTCTTTTTATCCGGTTGCGGGACCATATGGCCACCTCTCCTTTCCGGTTTCCTACTATTCCTTCGTCTCCGGTTATCTCTCCTGGCTCTGCAAATGTGGGGAAGAATTTGAGATCGCAGGGAGATGGAAACCCTAATTTCTATGGTGAAAGGGCTAGGGTTCGTCGGAAATTGAAGGCTTACAAGGCTAGAACTACCCTTTCTAGGTTTGTGATATCTGAAGATACTAATCTTGATAGAGTCGCCATGCTTGCTGACCGTGCTTTGGTTGGCCGCCTTGAATTTACTTCTGCAACGAAAGAGGAAATTCTTGCTTGGGTTAGAACAAACTGGGTATCAGATTCTGGCTTGACCCCGCGGGTAAATATTTTATTGAATCGTTGGATATTATTTGTTTTTCCGGATGATGGAATGTTGATGAGGGTTTTGAAGGGCACTTGGCTATTCAAAGAAGGCTCTTTGATTTTGAAAAGATGGCATCTGGATTTTGATCCTCTGTCTGAGAAACAACGTTTCCATCACCTTTGGATGCTGGTCCCGGGGCTGCCGATTGAACTCTGGACTGAGGATATTATTGTGGGTCTGGCCAACTCGGTGGGGCGCTTTATTCGCATTGATAGAAAGTCATTATTTGGAATGGACCGTAAATATGCTAAGGTGATGGTTGAGATTGACATGGATGCCGGGCTGCCGGCTGAAATTGAAATGGTTTGGGGACGCAGAAGTTGGAATTAGCGGCTAGAATTTTTCAGGATACCTTTTCGCTGCTTTGTTTGCAAAGACATTGGGCATGTATCAGCAAAATGCCCACTACAGTTGAAGAAAGGGACTGCTCAGACTGGTTCTTTGGCTCGTGATGATCTTCCAATTGCTCCGGGTAAGTCTGTTTCTGTTCCTGACTCTGTCTATTCGGATCTTATAAAAGAGGACATTGATTTGTGGGAAGTCTCTCAGAGGGTTTTAGATGCTCGTATAGCATCTGGGGATACTATTTTGAGACATGGTATAAAACCATCTGTTGCTGGGAGCCTGCCTTTGTCATGTGATTTGTCGAAACCCTCGATTGTTCGTAACCTTTCCTCTGAACTAGCTTCTGTGGGGGATAGGGTTGATAAGGGTTTGGACTTTGTTGGGAACCCTGTTGATGATGATGTGGCTAGGGTTTCTATCCCCGAGGAGGTTATTGTTGTCGATGAGGAGGCCAGGGTTCCCAAGTCTTCGACTGTTTCTGATTCTTTTGGTGTTATTGAGAGTTCGGGAAATGTGATGACATGTTTGCATACTCCTGGTGACCCTGGCAATAATGATTTTTGTGATCTTAAGATTAATGGGGTACTAAAAACCCTAGCTCCGGTTCCTACATTCTCAAAAACACCTTCAGAGGGCTCTGGAGTTCTTCCAATTCAGGCTGTTAAATTCCAAAATGTTACAATTAGACGGGGGAAAAAGAAAAAGGGTGTTGGTAGGGAGCCTGATTATGTTGGTTCAATTGATCAGGGGGGGATTGGGAGTTCAACTGTTGGGGTTTCTATGGATACAGCTGATGAGGGTCTTAGAGCAAAGATGCCCTCCGTCGTTGGTTTGTGATGTCTATTCTTTCCTTAAATATTCGGGGGTTGGGGAGGGCTTCTCGGGAAAAGGCCTTCTCCAAACTTTTTTCAGCTATTTGTCCTGGTATTGTTCTACTTCAGGAAACTATGTGTTTAAGCTCTGTTGCGGTTGGGAAATTAGGAGATCTTCTGCCTCGATGGGAAGTTGCGGCTTGCTGTGCAAATAGTCTTTCGGGTGGTTTGGCAGTGGCTTGGGATCCGTCTCTTTTCTCCTTCAAAGTATTTTCTACCCCATGGGGCCTCTTGTTGAATGGACTATGTTTTGGTTTGAATTTACAGTTTCATGTCTTAAATTGTTATGCTCCATATGAAGGTCGGCGCAATTTCTGGGAGGCTTTGGCAGAATCTGGGATATTGAATCTTTCTCACTTAGTGATTGCTGGTGATTTAAATTTTACAAAAGCTGCTGTTGAGATTTGGGGTGTTGGGGCGAGGATGGATCCATTGGCTGGTTTTTTTGTGGACTTTCTTGGTCGACATGATTTGGTTGATATGGCACCTGCAAAACTTATTCCAACTTGGTCAAATGGCAGACAGGGGGTTGCTGGAGTTCATAAGCGACTCGATCGTTTTTTAGTTAAGTCTTCCTTTTTAGGTATTTTTCAATAGACTCGGTCATGGGTACATGAAGTGAAGTTTTCCAACCATTGGCCGATTGTTATGCAGTTTGAGGAATTTGGTCCTAGGGTTTGCTACCCTTTTAAGTTCAACTGTTCTTGGCTATTGGAGAAGGATTTTTGTGATCGGGTGAGAACTTTTTGGTTGCATATAGATGTTGAAAATCTAAACCCTGTTGATTTATTTTGTCATAAATTACTGATGTTAAAAAAGGAAGTTATTGCATGGATAAAGGAGAGAAAACAGGCGGATGCTGCCGAGCCAAAAATATTGGAGAATGATATTCAATATGCATACATAAAAAATTTGGATGGATCTTTGGATCCAGATGAATTTGATCTTCTGAAACTCTATGAGAAAAAGAAGGAAGATATGTTATTGATAGAAGAAAAAGAATGGAGGTTGAAAAGCAGAGCTTTGTGGATTAATCATGGGGACAGGAATACTATATTTTTTCATGCTTATGCATCATCTAGAAGGAATTCAAAAAGGATTTGGAATATAAATGATGAAGCTGGAAACTCTATCAAGGGTTTGGATGTTTTGAGTACTAAAGCAATGAGGTTTTTTAGCATTAATTATAAGCAGGCTGGTGATCGTGATTTGCTGGAACAGATCAGATTGACGAAACTTTTTCCACGATGTATAAATGAAGATGGTGCTGTGGCTTTGGGAAAGGAGGTCTCATTAGAGGAAATTGAGCAGACATTAAAATCTTTTGCTAGGGACAAAAGCCCTGGTCCGGACGGTTGGACAATGGAATTTTATGTGCATTTCTTTGATATTTTGGGAAAAGACATTCTGAACCTGGTAGAGTACACTAGGGCCCATGGTATGATTACTGGTTCTCTGAATTCAACCTTCATTACCTTAATTCCAAAATGTAATAAACCTATTACATATGGGGATTATTGACCAATAGCGCTCTGCAATCTTATTTATAAACTTGTTTCAAAAATTATAGCTATGAGATTAAACGATGTTTTATCATTAGCTATATCTTCAGAACAGTTTGGTTTTTTGAAGCATAGGCAGATTCATGATTCTATTGGTCTAACTCAAGAGCTGCTACATACTATTAAATCCAAGAAGATGAAGGCTTTGGTATTAAAGATGGATTTAGAAAAGGATTATGATAGGGTTAATTGGTCTTTACTCAGGTTGATTCTGATTCAAATTGGAACTCCTCCATTGGTGCTAAACTGGATAATGGCTTGTGTGACTACCCCTTGCATTGCTGTTTTGGTTAATGGCAATCCTTCTACTTTTTTCCAGTGCACCAGAGGCATCAGACAGGGATGTCCTCTGTCGCCTCTGTTATTTATTTTAATTATGGATGGTCTCAGGAGACTCATACATCAAGCTAAAGAATGGGGATTGATTAAAGGTATTAAAATGGGTGATGATTGCTTTCTGACTCATCTACTTTTTGTTGATGATGTCCTTCTTGCGGGGATTGATTTGGTTACTGAGTGGAAGGTGTTTTCAAATATCATAAATTTCTTTTGCAAAGTCTCGGGAATGAAAGTCAGTATATCCAAGTCTTGTTTTTATCAGCATCTGGTTGAATCTGACAGAAGAGATGAAATTTCTTCCTTTTTACCTTATAATTGTTTGGATCTAAATGAGGGATTGAAATACTTGGGTTTTTTGTTAAAACCAAACTCTTATCGGGCGAATGATTGGCGGTGGATTATCGACAAATTTGAGAAACGGATTGATCATTGGTCTTTTCGTTTGCTCTCTACAGGTGGTAGACTTGTTCTTGTAAAAGCAGTGCTATCCAACATCCCGGTTTTCTGGATTTCATTATTGGAGATTCCGAGCTATATCATTAATAAACTCAAAAGGCTTATATTCAATTTCCTATGGTCTGGCAGACGTGAGGGCTCGAATTTGGTGATGGTTAAATGGAATGTTTTAGCTCGACCTTTTAAATCTGGTGGGTGGGGTATCAAAGATCTTAGTATATTTAGTAAAGCCCTTCGATTAAAGAGCTTTTGGCGTGGTCTGTTCAGTAAGTCTCTATGGTCGAAAGTGCTCCATTTAAAATATATCAGATCTGATATTATATGTTGGTTAAGGAAGCCCAAGGTTTTGTCAGGTTCTTTGTCGCCTGTTTGGAGGGGATTCTTAAAGGTTTATGATTGGATTGCCCAGGAAATATGTTGGAAAGTTGGTAATGGAGATAGTGTTATTATTGGGGTGGATCCTGTCCTCGGCATGGATGAACATTATGCTTTATCTGATGGATTGATATCTTGGTTAAATTTGCAGGGATATAAAACTCTCAGTGATATATATGATTCCAATTTTTTTCAAAGTACAGGGAATGGATGGTTGTCTGAGATTGCTAGGATGTATCCGGAACATACTTTGGAATGGGATTCATACACCCGGGCACTTCGATCTGCTGGTGTAGTTCTTACGAGATCTCCTGATGTGATTATATGGGCTGGCAATTCAACTGATGGTATTGTTTCTGCAAAAACAACATATGAGAATATCATTCATAAACAGTGTATTTATCCTTCTCATTGGTGGTATTCGAAAATATGGAATTGGTCCTTTCCTTTGAAGATAAAGTGTTTTCTATGGCATTCACTGAATGGTAGTCTTAAGACATGGGAAAATTTACTCAAACGTGGCTGGATTGGCCCCAGCTGGTGTTGCTTATGTAATTCTTCTACTGAGACTGCAGATCATCTTTTGATGAAGTGTTCTTTTGTACAAAAGATTTGTAATTTATGCTGTTCTGAACTATGTATACAGTTGGTATGGGAAGGTATATATTTTGGCTCGGGTTTGCTCAATTGGGTCAGAAGTCATAATAAGCCTCTTTATCTTCCCATCTTTATGTCTTGGATCATATGGTTTACAAGGAATGAAGTGATCTTTCAGAATATAAAGCTGGATGTTGTAAGATGTGTAAAGTCTGTTTGCCTATTATTACAAAATTTTCCTCATGAGGATCATGGAAAGATTGATAGGAGAAGGGGAGCCTTTTCTTTTGTAGTTTCACAACCAGTCATATTTTTTGATGGGGCTGCACAAGATGGATTATGTGCTACTGGTGGGGTTATCTATATTAATGATCGACATTACTTCTCTCTTCGGCTTAATGGTGGCAGGGGTACAAATATGAAAGCTGAGATCATGGCGCTTTGGGTTGTTCTTTTGGTGGCAAACTTCTTTGGATTGGTGAATCCTATTGTCTATGGTGATTCTAATGTTACCATTAAATGGGATAACAATGAACATTCTCTAAATGTTTTGGAACTTGAATACTGGTGTGTTCGCATTCGACAGGAGATATCAAAGCTGGAGCAGATTACATTCAAGCATATTTACAGGTCTCATAACACACTTGCAGATCAACTATCCAAAGATGCTTTTGCTGGTCCTGTAGGTGTCCTTTCCTAGGAAGAATGGATGGAGGATTGTCAAATAGATAGGGGTTATTTAAATCTATTTTAAGAAAATATGTAAATCTGGGATGAACTTAAAGTTTTGTTATAGTTATCATGTTTATGGGGGGCGATGATATCTAAGCATAAAGTTCTTCTGAAGAATTTTGAGACTATGTATTGTAATGAATATCTGCTGATGATAAGATATTCTCACTATCTTTGTACTATTTGATCCCTTGGAATAGCAATAGTACGATTTTTTTCTGCTGGAAAAAAAAAACTCTCTCTCACATACATATATATAATGCTTTACATCTCTACTAAAAAAATCGATAACTTTATTCTTTTAAAAGTTAAAAGTTACAACCAAGATTTAGCCGGTGGCTGTTTGTGCATTCCTACATTTGATTTGGGGAGTGATCTCACCCGTTTACTATTAAAAAAGATTATGTATATTGACAAATTAGTCGACCTGATTTCTTTGTTGTTTGTGCATTCTTACATTTGATTTGGGGAGCGATCTCACCCATTTACAATTCAAAAAGTTTGTGTGTATTCACAAATTAGTCGTCTTGATTTCCTTATAAATAAATGTGTCTAAAGGAGATGTGAGAGAAATCCTTGATATGCAAGTGAATTTTGAGTAGAATGGGTGCCACGATTAAATTTGAGTATGTGCTTTTCATATTTATAACCTAGATCACACATACATATGTTTTTTTTTATATATATATTTTGAAATTTGTTGTATTGTTTTGATATATATTTTGTTTTTCATGCGATAGAGTGCAGGGGATTTGAACCCCACCCTGCACTATCAGAAACCTCTGGCCTCATCACTCACCAAGTGAGCTACATTGCTGGCTTGATATCTTTATCTAATATCATTATTTCAAAATCAACAAGTTTGTCACTTCAATACTATTTAGTTCAAAATAAACTAAGTGTAGCTCAAACTAATAAAAACACTATAAGGAAAAATAAGTTACAGTCATCTATAACTATTCAAATAAACTAAGGTAGTAACTCTTTTTTAAACCATCACATATTGTTGAAGAGTCATAATATGCATAGATTTCACCCTTAGAGACCACACTATGATCATAATGCTCTTCAAAATAAACCCATCCTTCACCTGCTCCGATTGCCTTTTTTGATAACCGGTCTGCAAGAGAGTTGAACTATCTATATATATGCTTAAAAGAGAAAAAAATGAATTTAGATCGAAGGTCTCTGATTATGTTTTTCCAATAGTTTAGAAGAGACACATATAAGTTGGAATGCTCAACATCTCGATCTACAATAGCTCTTGATTCACTTACCACCTGTAAAGATAGAATATCTTTCGAAAATTCAAAGAAAAATAATCCCCAGAGAGCTAATAGCTTAGCTCTGGTATTTGTACCAGATCCCGCATCCGCCCACAACTAATAATAATGATCATTACTAAATACGATGACCATCCTTGTTCCACAAAGATCTGATTAAGAGGCTCCATCGAAAAAATCCACAGGATAATATGAAGATACTAATCGAGCTGAGATAATTTTAACATTGCATTCCTTTTCACCTTTGAAATACTCAATAAAGAAACCAACAATTTTAGAAGAGACCCCGAGCTGCACATTTTCAAAGATAACTGAGTTCCTTTGCCTCCATATCCCCCACATCACAAAAAGTGGAAAATGTTTATAAGAACTATCAAATGAAATCCAGTTCTCAAAACAATGAAGGAGATTGGTACCTGGCCATATGTGAGAAATATTCAAACATAAAGCAACTTCCTTCCAGACTTGTTGAGAGAATGGAAAATGATGAAACAAATGCTTTATCCATTCCTTCCCTGCACAATAGATAGAGTAGATATTAGGTCCAAATCCACCTCTTTTGATCAAATTATCCACAGTCAAGATTATGTTCTCAAAAACCAACCAATAGAATAGTTTCAATTTTAATGGCGCGCTCCCTTTCCAAATGTGTTTATACCACCAAATTTCTTAGAAATCTTCATAAGTACAAGAGATAGCTTCGTAAGCCATCTTTGCATTAACCCGTCCAGTAGCTGTATTCCATGACCATACTATAGCATGTTCATCTATGATAGTCTATCACCATTGAGATTTAATACTTTGACAAAAAACTCCCACTCCTTTGATCGCTCTCCTTCTAGACCCAGATCAGTTGCTCGAAGCCAATACTGATTTATAGAACCATGCACCAGATTTCTAACTTGATACAGATAACAAATCCCAATATTTCTAAGCACGAAGATGATAGCAAGATAAAGCTCATAATACTCATTACCTTCAATAAACGGGTCATACCCAATTTTAACTTGATTTCCTCTTCCCAACTTCCATGCACACCAGTTGTTCAAATAAGGAAAATAATCAAGTAAACCTCTACAAATGTTAGAAGCATAATGAATTTTTTTTTAATACCTCTAAGCCAATCTGTAACAGATAGATTCTTTAGATATTTGTCTTTTAGAACCTCACACCATAGACCTTGACCAAACAACCCTCTACATAAACTCTTCAATGCCAAAGCATGAACAAATCAAAAAATATTTTTAACCCCCTAGCCACAATACTTTTTTGAAGTAGCAATTTTGGTCCACTTAACCAAGTGAACACCTTCTTTGGTTTTAGATCCCGACCAGAGGAAGCTAAAATATCTTTGTCTGACTTTATTCAGAATAAATATGGGAATTTTGGCTAGAGAGAGCCATAAAACAAGGATATTTTTCAAGACAGGTTTGGGAACACTAGCCTCCCCCCAATAGAAATCCATCTGTAGATCCAATTGTCGATCCTTTTCTCAACCTTCAATAGTAACCACAACCAATCACTCTTTAAATAGTTATTTGGCTTCAAGTAATATCCAAGATATTTAAACCCCTTCTTGAGAGGCTCCATTTTGAAAGGAAAAAGAACTTTAACTTGATCCAAAACTTCATCAGAAATCTCACTTATAAAAAATCTGGATTTTTGTTGGCTAACTTCCATACCTATAGCTTCAAAAAATAGTTTAATAATTTCAAAAATAGTTTTCCACTCTTCAGCAGAACCATATCCAAAAATAAAAACATCATTTACAAAGAGTAAGTGAGAAATATAATGGTTGGATGAAATTTTGATGCCCTTTAACCTTCCAGCTCTTCTAGATTTGTCATTCAACCTACTGAGACCTTCAAAAACAATAAGAAAAAGTAAAGGGGATAAGGGACATCCTTGTCTCAATCCCTTGTGCCCCTTAAAGAAAGTTGTGGGAGAACCATTGACCAAAACAACAAAGTGAGTTGACGATGCACAACCCATTATCCACTCCGTAACTTCTAGACTTAATCCAATTTGAAGCAACACTAACCTTAGAAATGTCCAATTTACTTTATCATATGCCTTCACTAAATCCTTCTTCAAAATCAACGCCTTCCATTTTAACTACTTAATGGAGTGGAGACTTTCATGTGCAATACCAATGGCATCAAATATAAGCCTGTTATTCAAGAAGCCAAATTGTTCCTTTGAGATGCCATTCACCAAATAAATCTTGGTTTTGTTGGTATGACTTTTGCAATAACTTTGTAAATAAGATTGAATAAAGAGATCAATCTGTATTCATTGAAGCAAGCAACATTTGAAGTCTTAGGAATTAAAGCTATAAACCTCGCATTGATTGCCACCGATACCTTCCTCTTCCCCTTCACTCTAATTTCTTCGACAAAATTCAAAATATCATTACCAAAAACATAAAAAAAAATTGAAGAAAAAACTCCATAGACATGTAGTCTGGAGCTAGACTCTTGGATTTTGCACAATTCTTTAGTATATCTTTGATATCCTTTAAGGATACAGGTTCTCCAATTTTGTTTGAATTTTCAATTCAAAACATCCTTGGGAAGCAGTGAATAACCTGCAACTGGGCCCCAACATTATAAGCACTAGAATCCTGAAATAGAGTCCCAAAATGTGACACTAAAGCCTGTTCCAAATCCTTTTGTGAAGAAAGGAGAGTCACATTTTGATCAACAATATCCCAAATAAAATTTTGTATTCTATGGAGTTCAGCAAATTTATGAAAGAATCGGGTATTATTGTACCCTTGGCTAAGCCACACTGCCCGAATTTTTAGCCTCCCAGCCTCCTCTTCCAACCGTAGAATTCGAAATTTCCTAGCTTCCATTGACCCCAAATGATCCTTGTCCCGATCTGAAAAGACCATTGAACCATTCCTCAAAAAAACAGAGTGAATCTCTTCCTCAATATTAAACAGATCTTCTTTCATTTCATGTTTATACTTCTTTTCCCAATGGATGATTATTTTTTTATTTTCTTTTAATTTGTGCATCTATTTGTGCATAATAGAGTCTCCTTCTACCTGATCCATCGCTTTCCACTTATCTTTGATCATCATATTAAACTCATTTAATTCCATCAAAGAATGATTGAATTTGAAGGAATAGGATACTCATGAAAATTCACCTTCTAACTGCAAACAAATTGACATATGGTTTGAGAGGCCAACATTGACAACCCAGGATCTCAATCTTCCTATGCTTTTAGTCAAATGCTCAGCCATTAAGAACCGATCAAGTCTCGTAGCAACACGAGAAATACCTATACATGACCATTCTGCCCAATTGGTAACAAATGGTTTGGTAAAATATCGAAGATATTTGAGTCTTCAAACAGTTGACTAAAAAAACATGCCAAAGGATCCAACCGGGCATTTACTCCCCAAAGCTCTCTTGTTGTTAGGGTGAGATTAAAATCACCACCTAAGATGAGATTTTGAATCTTCAATAATCTGCTATCATTAACATCCTTCCATTATTCTTGACGACCATTATATGGCCCATAAAATTTTACCACCATAACATCCTGAGCCATTCCACAAACACGCCCCTCCAATAGTATGCCTGTGCACAACAAATAAGGCTTAAAATTTTCCAACCAAGGGTTCTAGGTAGACAAAAACCCTCAGAAATACCCGAAACTTCAATTATACAACAATATGAACCCAAAAGAAGCTTCAGAAAAACATCCCTCGCTTTACTAGCATACACCATGGTTTCTCGGACATGAAGAATATCGGCTTTGTCACCTCCATAAGTCTTTTGAGAGCATTGAATTTTGGAGTGCCCCCACACCTCGAATATTGAAAGACATAATAATATTTAATAATGAGGAAAAACAAGCTCAAATTCTCTAAGATCCCTGAGAGAGTCATCCAAACTACCATCAAAATAAACAACACCATAACAATCACCAATAGGAAATGCTCTAAAATCCCGAGAAGAAATTGTCTCAGAAGAATCTAAGCCATAAAAAAAACCCCTTTCTTCCTACTTTGTCTATTTTTCCGAACACTAACATTTGGAAAGACAAAGGAGGATGTTTTATCTTTGTCTTTTGATAGAGTTGGATGGGAATTAAACTTCGATAAAGTGTTTTTTTGAAGCGCTTCCTTATAGCTAGGGATTAAAGAATTTACAACTAGACAAATTGAGTCAACTTACTCTTTCTATGAAATGACAGAATCACCCGATGCCCGATAACACATATTCATGCTCTCAAAAGGATTATTCACTCTGGCATCCTCCCTATCCAAAGGGTTCGACAAAGAGATAATAGACACATCCAAAACACTTGAATACGTCTACCCCCCAGTCCTGGATTCCAAAACAACTAAAGAGTATTGAATGGACTTAGAATCACCACCAGGATCTATCAAATTTATAAAAATTCCATGATGTAAATAATCACCCTTCACCCCATTCATTGTGAGTTTGGAGGAAAGAACACTAGAATTATTCAATCGAGCTTAGTTATATGTTTCTTTAACCCCATCCACGAATACAATATCATCTTCATTTAAAGTCTTGAAGAATGAGGGGAAAAAGGATGTTAACTTACCAAAAAGGGATATATCTGACGAAGCTGGAGAAGACTCGACTCCAACCGTCACTTGATGAGTTTTTGGTGAATCACCTTGGTACAAATTTCCATCTGAAACTGCAGCCAACGAAACCCTAGACAAGTTCTTCACACAATCCTTTTCCACATTAAACAAATCCTCTTTAGTTGCCTCACCGGGACATTTATCCTTAAGTGTCCAATATGTTGGCATAAGTGACATCTGAAGGAGGTCTTCCAAAAATCAAGTTATTGGACAAAAACCCTCGAACCCCAGGATATCTCTAGCTCTGTAGGAAGACCTAAGGAAACATCTAGTTGGAAAAGAATCCAAGATAATCTCTTATCCTCCCACAACAATGAATTTTCATTCATATAAATGAACCTCCCCACATGATTTTCCACCTCCATAATTACATTCTTCATCCAAAGTTCGATAGGAAATCCTGGCATCAACATCCAAAAACACCTCTTCTGAATATGTTCCTTGTAGGGGTTGAATGTCAGATGCCACCTTTTTAACATCAAGAAGCCTTTACTCATCACCCATGGGGATGCCAAGATTCTCTCCAAGTCATCCTCCATCAGGAAATGAAAGTAGAACCACTGATTCATCAAGATATTGAAACGAAGGAAATACCCTATCAAGGGTTTCCAGAAAGTATTTATCCGACCCAACAATTGCACTCTATTCATTGAGATAAAAGAAAATTTTCTGCCCAAATTCCTAGTGGCCAAACCTTCCACTCAGTCTAGATTGACGTCCTTCCTCAAAATCAAAGAATTTTCTACCCTAGCTCAAAATGCTTTATTCTTCCTCTTGGACTTCACAGCCACCCCACGCGAAGGCATACCAAATGATCTCTTACTTTTAAACTACCTGAGACCTAGAGACACATGGGGCCTCTAGCTGAATCACCTCAATACAACCATCTAAGTTTTGCACTTTTGTTGCCGCAGGAGAAACTAGATTTCTGATTTGGGGTTTTGATCCATTGAACTCATTCCCCAAGACCTCAGAAGGAATAGTAGCACAAGAAAGACCACCTATGGCCTCGAATCCTGAGTAGCAGACAAAAAATCACAAGAATGCAATGCATTAACATGAAAAGAAGGACCCCCACCCGGACAAGCCTTCTTGATAGTGACCTCACTAGGAGTAGACTTGAAATCTCTGGCAGATTTATAGATGTCCGACTAGAACTGACATCCACTCACGCGTCAATCCAATCATCCTCCACTAGTGAACCCCCCCCCCCCCCCCCCTTAAGTAAAGATTTATTAAATAATAATTACAAATATATAAAAAAATTAATGATGATTTTTAAAGAAAAAAAATGTTAAAACTACGAAAAATGGTAAAATATATTAAAATGAAATATTTTTTTTATTGATTTAAAGGTTTTACATTATCTATTAAATCATGTTTATCAAATATTTGGTTGGATAAAAAATACATAGTCAATTTCCAAGCCTGCAGGCCACAACTTCTATCAGAATGGCAACCAATAGCCTTTGTCAGAATGGCATGTCATAATCTCAATTTCCAAGCCTGCGGGCCACAACTTCTATCAGAATGGCAGCCAATAGCCTTTGTCAGAATGGCATGTCATAATCTCACTTGTAACTTGTAATCTTGTCAAATGCTGTCAAATGCTTAATATATGGGAAATATTTTGGTATGTTTAAAGCTTGATTGTAATTTTTAATTTTTTGAATTGTGTAATAATGTTAATGATAAAATTAGTCTAATCAAAACTTTTAAACCAATAAAAATTAAATATATATTTATTTAATAAATACAATTAAATAAAAAATATTCAAGTTTATAAATTTGACATATGTTCAATGTACTTACACAAATTAATTGGTAAAGATGAAACATATACAAATTAATTGGTAAATATGAAGCATATAGTACCTACTTATGGCAATGGCTAATAATTCATAGTGTGTAACCTGAAACATAAAAGCCCATACACATTGACTCATCAAGATGCATATCAAATTTTTTTAAATAAATTTATGTTAATATTATATTTGATGCATCCACTACATTATCTAAAATGAATACATCATTATACATGATAAAATAAATTTATGTTAATATTATATTTGATGCATCCACTACATTATCTAAAATGAATACATCATTATACATGATAAATATATGGTTAATGTCAACTTGTTCCACGTGTAAAAAGATTGTTTGGCAATGATGATAAGTGTCATATATCAACAATTACCATTACCATGTGATCAATTTATATGATTTTAATCTATGTAGAATCAAGTAAAAAGATTGTTTGGTAATGATGATAAGTGTCATATATCAACCATTACCATTACCATGTTATCAATTTATATGATTTTAATCTATGTAGAATATTGACATTCTGTCATTTAAATGTCACAAAACAGTACTATCTTCCATCATCATAATATAATTAATTAATATCCCCTTACAATAAACATCGAATCATAACTTATCAGCACAACACTATCAACCAATAAATATACATACCACCAAAGATTTAAAAAAACACAACCACACACTCTAGAATTCTTATCTACCCCATTCTATTTTTACAACTACTAACGCAAGTAAAAATATAAGACGTGGTAACACTAGCACATCTGCAAAAAATGCAGATGGAAACACCGATAGGGATATTTGATGTCAATTTACAGAAACGAGGAGCCAAACAATAGAATAAAATTACAGCCACACTAATATCGTCATGAATAAGGCGTCGGTCACTAACTAAAACTCTAGTTTCGGTGATGGTGTTACGGTACTCTATTGGAAATTTGTTAGAGTTTTTTTTTCCTCATAAAACAATTTGCACTTTCTTTAATTAAGAAAACACATTTTACATAGTCCATGAATAGGCTTCTTCAAAAGTAGAGGCATGTAGTTTCATCGAGTCTATTCTAGTAGTATTTTCCTTTACATACTGTTCTGTTATGTTGTATTACATTCATAGGTAAATCTTTTCTGCTAATCATTAGCAACAATCATATGTATAATTACAATAATAGGTGTAGATTGTGCCTCATTCAGAATGGGAATTGTCCCAGGTCATCCTCTGTAATAGTATTATCATTGCATTCCCATTGCTTCCACATACCAACCTCATATTGTAGCCCAATTTTAGATAGTTGATCAGTCGTGATATTCCTTTCCCTATGCACATGCTGGAAGGAGATATATTGAAAAAGGTGCATAATGTGCTCTACCTCCTTGAAGATGGCCTGTAGGAATATATTTCGAGGACTCCATTCGTGATTAAGCCATTTGATGATAAGGAGAGAGTCACCGAAGACTTGAATCCTGCATAGGCCAATGGAGTAGGCTAGGAGGAGCGTATATTTGACCACCAATAGTTCAGTCGGGTTATTAGTGCCTGGCCCCGTTGATGCTGCAAATTTGGACCAATGTTGGTTGGAGTGGTGAATGATACCTCCGATGCCCCCACAGGTGGAAATTTTTTAGAGTTATGAAAGTTATTCCATCAATTTTCAAATATCCCTTTTCTTTATGATTGCCTGTTCAACACATTGTTGAGTCATGGTGTATTATTTCTCTTTATAATTGTCTTTTCAACACAATGTTGAGTCATAGTGTATTAACACCATGACTCAACAATGTGTTGAAAAGACAATTATAAAGAGAAGGGATATATATATATATATATATATATATATATATATATATATATATATATTTTGAAGCAATTATAAAGAGAAGGTATATATATATAGGGACAATTATAAAGACAATGTTGAGTAAGGAATGCAGGACCAATTCCCCAAGTACCTCCAATAGTGAAGCATTGTCTCATTTTGCATGGGGACATGCAAAACCTTTGGTTGGGGGGAGATGAAGAGTTGTGCATATGACATCCTTAGACACCCTTTTTGTCACCCTTTTGTATATATTTGGCTACTTCCCACAACTACACTGCTATCTTTTATGAACAATCTGCCAGTCTTAGCATTGGTATGAAGTGATCATATTTCCTTGAATATTTGTTATTTATATGATGTCTTGGAGTATGGTTATGATACTTATGATTCCCTAACATGTCGTGATGTTTTAGGTTTGTTGGATGTTACAGTTTTGGAGGCTACGAAAAGTACTGCAGAAGCAACTGCGAAACCTATTTAAGTCTGTTGGAGCCGTGGAACCTATTTTGCAGGGATATGGAACCAATGAGACATCGATCAAGGAGATTAATTCCTGATCTCCAAGAGTCATGGGATTATTACAACATGGAAACAACTGGATCTGAATTCCCATGATCATCTCATTTTGAGCCACAAAACCAAGTGAAGTGGTTCCACAACTAATTGGGAAAGTTACAAAAACTCTTCAAACGTTCCGCAACTTGATGAGTCAGCTTGTAACTACTACCAATTATCTCACATCAACTAGGATCATGTTAGTTTGGAGATCATCATCATCAGATTCGATCCTATGTCCACAATATCAATTTCTTGAATTGATCAATGTAATAATAGGAGAATCAAGTTAGAATGGTGCACTATATTTGGCATTCTGTTGTAACTATAGACCACAGATCTTGAACTGATAGTTCTCTCCATAGATTTATGATGTATAAGAAATCTTAATCTTCGAGGAGGCCAGCCAAACATTGACAGATATTGTGGATTAACTGTAACTCATTTTTCGTATCAATAGAACTGTATTGTTGTTGGCTTTTGCTCAATGCGTTGATAGAATTGGTGTTGTGTGAGTGAGTGGATTTCTCAGCCCCTGTCTCTGAAGTCATGACCCCCTTTGGTGGACATGAGCTTATTGTAATTATAATCGCACAAGCTAATTTTTGCGTGAGTTCATTAATTAGAATTAATGTGTGAGTGCTCTATTTTATTTATTCACTGCTCAAAAAACATCTATGATATCATACTAATATGTAATGAGACCCCTCATCCCAACACACTACCAACAAATCCAGTGCGCCTTGTGTATAGTCCTAAGACTTTTCTAATATTTATTTATCTAGTTTTTAAAATAGTAATCTCTTTCAACCTTGGGCTATGTGCATAAGCATATATATTATTTGAATGGATTAATTTATTATTTATGAGGGTTGGACTATTATATTGTGGACTTATTGTAAACTTATAAAGAGTTATTTTGGACAAATGACTAAGATATGCTTCTTTTTTTGATCTATCTTATTTTCTATGAATCATAAATCAACTCCTATTTGAATCTGAGCAAGAATCCCTTCTTAACATAATTGCTAAATATTGGTTATAAAACATCTGTAACATTCCCAAAGAACGGAGTTAGTATTTTGGTGAAAATTTAAGAAAGAATCTTCATAAACATCAAGGAACTTCAGTAATGAAATGTTTTTGTGTTGCGATCCAAAAAGTCCACCATCCTCACATCATAAATAAGTCATTTAAAAGAATTAATGAACTTACATAATCTTTTACATTTATCCTTCTTAATCAATAATCTTGTAAGCTTAATTACTAATGCAAAGGTATTACAACCCTAATACAAGATATTTACCTATTAGATTAAGTAAAACTATACAAGTCTTTGCATCGCTTTACAACTGCATACCACATTTAAAAATTGTATCCTACTCCAAAATTGATTACCATATAAATTGAAACACATGAACAACATAAATATAATCTATCTTTTCCAAGATTTACAAGACAAAACATATACTCACACATGATCAACAAAAACCACCATAGTCAAACACAAGAGAGACATATACACGTAGTTCACCCAAAACACAAGAGAGACATATACACGTAGTTCACCCATCTCCCTAGGCTACGTCCACCAAAAGGTCATAGTTTGTTCTATTAATCGAATAGAAGGTTACATCTTGCAAACTCACTTGCTGCAATTTTCACAATTCCAATGCCTCTTTCATAGAGGGCATTCCTGTCAAGACCTTCAATACTATAAAGGAAATAAAAAGAAATGGATCCAACATCCGATACACAACCCCTAGCACAATTTCTTCTGTAGGTAATTACTCCTAAAGTCAATAATTAGGAAACCGAGATCTATTTTTATTAAAAGAAAAATGTTCCTTCCAGACATTCGATCAAACATGGAAGCAGAATATAAGGAATAAGGTAATACAAAAATCTATAATCTTACAAGGGTTCTGCCACATAGGTGCTACTCTTTCTTAACCGGGATCAATACAACTTATTGAAAATAACAACCACTTCAAAACACGCAGGGACTGATCGCTCAACCGAGGACCTGCTAATAGCAAGAAACTATGACCAACACTGCTCCGTTAGATCGCCAATCTAACACCCAAATCCCGAGCTTGCTATGCAACCCAAAATCATAAGTTATCAATCCACATACAGGGTCAAGCTCGCTATCCCTTTAACGGTGTACAAAGATTTATGACCTAACAACCACGATTTTTAAACATAATAATAATAACTGCATAGTTATCAACTAAAACGTATGATACTAGACGCAGGGACAAGGGGACAAGGGGATCAGGCTATTCACCTAGCCATCGTTTTTCCCATTAGCGCAAGGGTAAAGGGCAATAGTATAATCTTAAAAAGCACTGATTCTCTAAAACTCAGTAAGGATGACTTAATCATTACAGACGCTGCCCTAAAATCAAATAAAATAAAGCAACTCTGCACAGAACACTTAACCATATAAGCGGAGATTACTCACCAAGATGACTCAGAAAGTAACACTGTCCAGCACTAGGCAGACTCTTGAAGCCGTCCCATTCTTATCTCTCTTTCATGGATCTGGTGCAGCTTATAATTTAAACAAAGTTCCCATCAATCTAAACAGCAGGTCCGTGATTCACTACGCATGGATCAATCTTTAGGGATCAACTCCATGTAGAAAACAAGATTAGCGTACTTTTCCAGGCCGCATACTCGGAGTTCACCAAAAATAAAACGATGGTCACAGTTCAGGCATCAACCGGTGATCTGAATCCAACAGCCATCCTCATGCATCAGAAATTAAACACGGAATCACTGTGGCATGACGCGATTTAACATCAATCTTCCTGGGGACTGTATTACGCCGTTTTTTTGTTTGTTCCTTAGGCATTCCCTATATTTCTACAGTCATTCGATTTCCAACATTCTTAGGTCGCCGAGCACACCTGGGCGTGAAGTAGATTTCCCTTCATCCTCCATTTCCATTACTTCAAAACACCCAAAGAAATGTCAATCATAGGTCACCTTCTCCCCATGCCCATACTCATACTCAAAATGTAGAGATAGAACCGAGTAGTCGGCTTCCTTCCCCGCACTCCCCTCTCCCTATATTTTTTATTCTCCTTGCGCAGCACTCACACCTCATCATAAAACAATTAAAAAGGCTGGGGTCGGTTCTCCCCCTCGGGGTCGTTACATTGTTCACAGAGCACAACATAAATAAAGGAAAAGGAAGGAAAAATCATGCGGTTCCAAGCAATATACAAATATCTTATCACTAAACACAGTCGCATCATCAATAGCAATAAAAACGGAGATGGGGACATGGATTGGCTAACCAGCCGTCTATTCCCATACAGTCGCAACAATAAAACTCCAAGGACAGAGATGGATGGAGAAACATGGATCGGCTAACCAGCCGTCCATTCCTCATTCAATAACTTAAAGGAGATTCACGCCGTTCAAACAGATTGAATCAGTCTACGCAGCATATCGAATGTTAACTGGACAGGGAGAGTGTCACGCCATCCTATGATCGATGGGTAGGGTTTTTTTATCAACATTCTCAATGAACGAGTATATATAAAATAAAATACTATGGTACAAGATTGGGTCGGCTTCTGTGACCTTTCCCAAGCTTCACGCAGTCCCAACCCAACAAGGAAATACAGCATAATTAAAAGACAACTGAGTTACAAGGATCTAGGCCCTCGGCTATCCTTCACGCAAATCAATAACAGAAACTACTAAGGAACAAGAATGGGGTCAGCTTCCACAGCTTTTCCCAAAGCTTCATGCAGCCAAGACTGCAGGAGTTCGATCCCATACAAAAAATAAAATAACAATAGAAAGAACACCATCGCCCAAGAGTCCCCTCTGATGGACGAGCGTAACCCTCAAATAGGCATCCCCTACCATGATCTCTCAATGCGCCTTTTCCTCCATCACTTCGATGATTACGATGGGAAGATAGTCGCCATGACAGGTGTGGCTCGACTCTTTTCCAAGAGAATCGCCAAGCTCCGAAAATCGCTCTAACCACTCCAGAGATCAATAAATATTCCACAACCACGTTGAGTGGCATTTAAGAGGGAAAGCGATCCCGAAAAAGGGGGAAACAAACCCCAAACATCCTTATACGCGAAACTTACACATAAGTTCCCAACCTTGAATTTGGCTCCCATATTTACAAAAGTTTCCTATAATTGAATACTTAAAAAGCCTTGCCTTTAAACTATTTCGATTTTCTATAAGAAAAAGGAGCTAAAATTCTACATATATCTCATCTATGCATACTTGGATCTAAAGATCCACGTAAGTACTTTTAAAGGTATAATCATCTAATTAAGAAGATTTTCGGTTTTAAAGCATTGTGTGGAAACTAGGATGTAATATTCTAGTGAGTGATCTCTTCTCTTCCCTAAGATCATTAATTAATATAATACTATAGTGGCTTAATCTTATTAGGATTTTAATAATAAAACTATTAGGTCATAAAAATGTTGTTCAACGATTGTGGCAAAAATAGTATTTCTTATGCCATACCCTCATGGATTTAGGTTTTAACGTAACTTAAAACTATAAGTTTAGAACCTTAGGTACGAGGATAACCGTTAACTGCAACAAGTATCTACGCCAACATGATGACATCTGTTGTCAATACCCTCGCTTGTCATGGCTTCCAAGTCAGTTGACCTTTCTCTCCCTAATATATTTAATTACTTATCGTTTAGTTACGCCACCATTTTTAGTCTCCTATGCTTAGGAGTTAAATCACAAGTTAAGCTACAAGAGTTACAAGGTTTACTGGTGGGGCCTTGGCCTTGAGCTCCTCACCAGAAACCAATAATCAATTACATTTACAAACTGAGGGCATAAAGGAGAGATATTACAACATCTCTTATCTCTTACGTATCATTATTTTGAGCATGTGGGGTGATTTAATCCTAGTATGGATAAACGATTGTGAATACGAGGCTAAAATAATAATATGGATATATATATTTTAAAAAACATTGTTGAATAAGTTATTAGCATATTTCAAAAAATAAAAATCACACACACACACACACACACACACACACACACATATATATATAACACGAAGAATAAGCAAGTAACAAAACAAAATAGAAGGAAGAATTCATCTATATACAATATAGAGAAGAATCGAAAATAATAGAAGGAATAATTCATCTATATACAATATAGAGAAGAATCGTATTTGCTAGTTTTAGAACTAAGCATCAAGCAAATTTATAGGTTGGTGAATGATTTCTTTGATACAAGGGTCATAATTCCAAATAGTAATTTTACACAAAGGATCTTTGAGAATATATTACTTGAAACAAGCAATATGTAGTTCTTAGATGAACAAAAAGAGGAAATTAGGTAAACCAATTTAGATGTAATTTATATTATCAACTGCCCAAAGTTGGTACAGAGTAAGGAGCATATATGGGGTATGAAACCCTTGATATAAATCTAGTAGTAGTAATGGATGTATCTATTAGGAATACCCTTGGTTGCATTAATTCTAAATGTAGGAGCATGGGATATGCAAGTTGAATTTTGGACTTCAATTATCATAATCATGATGTGGTTTGTGGTCTTAAATAGGGGCGTGGTGAAAGCACTACTGATTTATGCAAAAAATGCAAAAGGAAGGTATATTGCTAAACCAGTTCACCTATGTTAGTGTACTAAATGCATCGTAAAGGCTAAACAGGTTCATGCCCTTTGTTAATCAAGACACATTATATTAATGTGTTATATGTAAATGTCAGAAATTCTCGTTACAATGTATGCAAATGTGGGTATAGGAGTTACATGTGAAGCATTTTAAAATGTTATCCAAACGTGGAGTGGTGTCATGCAATCATTGCTAGAAATTCCCAGGAAGGGCACTATAAGTGTAACACCCCCATATTTTGACCCTTATTATTATTGTTTTGGTAAAAGTAAAATGTAATTGTATAAGCGGCCCTGGTGTGGAGCTCAAGGCCAAGGCCCCACCAGAGGTACTTGGGAGTATTGTTACGTCATTTTCCTAAATGTTACTAAGAACATGACACCACTTAAGTGAAGTAACTAAATCCTCTGGGAAAGGAGAGAAGTCATTGACTATGAGAGTCAAGTTTTGGCTAGGGTCATCATAAACTAGATGCCACTTTAGTGTCGATAACTAAAACTAAGAATCTACATACGTACATATGAAGAACTAGTACAACTACTATAATCTTTTGGGTGTAATATATATATATATATATATATTCATACACTACAACAAGAAAAGCATTTTTAAGGGGCTATAATAATAATATCAGTTTAGTATGTTTGAATGGACTCAACATATGAAATAATTTAAAATCAGATTAAGTAAAGTAGTTATTAATTATTATTATTTTGCCCTATTATTTAAATATTGAGGATTTTAACTACAAAATATTCCATTGACTCGCCTAGATCGCAAAGTAAATACCTTCGATGATCAAAACTTAGAACTAGTTACCTTCGAGTGTCATGGGAGACCGCTAGAGGTTTTGTAGGAAAGATGTCTCCCTAGTGGAGCACTTCCATTCTCTAGTTTCGCCTTTTGTTAGGAGCACTCCAACTCTTTTCTTGGACACCTATTCCACTTGTTGAATAACAAAATATTCTTCACTGCCATTTGGCTCACGCATGGAGCACTCCACTCCTTATAATCGTTCTTCCCCGTCCCCCTACTGGAGAGCAGGAACCAACTGAAGATCGCCAACAAGTCTATGTTACTATCTCGGCAATTATTGTGGAATGAAGAAAGGTAATAAGTGTAGAGCCATGTGAGAGCCATTAAGTAGTAGTATTTTGACTTAAGGTATCAATACCTATTATAATTACTATCTCTTAAATACTTGTTAAATGTGACTAATGGAGGAAGGACTTAGAACTTAATGGTCTCTAAAAGTCAAAGTTTAGCTTTATTATTTATATTACTGATCTAAGTATTTAAAGTTTAAATATCTTATGATGATGGAATTCAAGATCATTTATTATTATATTGATATGATAATTTTATATATAATCTTCTTTATGTATCTCTTGATGTAGAGTTTAATGATTAAAAGGAATTTGTTTAAAAGTGTATTTTAAATGAATAAATATTAGGCAACAGTTTAGATTTAGGATTGAATGCTTGAATAAACTCGGTCAAGTGATAGATTTTCCTGTCATAGCAAGGATGTTTGTAATTTTTACCCTCCATGAGAGAGGTAATGAGAAAAGGAAAAGAAAATCATAGCAACAACCTGGTTGCAGGATGTAACCTCTTTTTGGTGATTAAATAATACAACACAACCTTTTGTGGACGTAGCCCAAGGAGTGGGTGAACCACGTTAAAAATGGTCTCTCCCTATGATGTTATCTCCTTTGTGTATTCTCTTGATATTGTGTTTCAATATTATTCAGTTTAGTTTGCTTTGAATATGTGGCACTAACTATGATGGCTTGTTGTTTATATATTGTACAAATGTATAGATGATGAAGATAGCTCATTGTCATTTTATGTTGACTATCTGATATCCTAGTAAATGTATTTATTGTTCAAGTACTCCAAGTTACCACTAAGGGGGAAAACTTTACGAAGATACTCAAAGGAAAATATAGTGCTATTCAACTACAATTTAAGTTAAATAAGGTATTGGGTGCATACTTCTAGTAAAAGCATTTTTACTATGTATGACAAGTAATTAGAAGTAAATTATTATTAACATTATGGTCTAAATGACAGGGTAACTGAGGCCCTTGTATATATGATAGAAGAACGTGTATTTATGCTCAACATTTCTGATGAATAAATAATAGACATCATGTTCTAGTGTATCTCAAATTTTATTGTTAAAGCTCATGACGGAAATTTTAAAAATGTACCAAAATTACTGACTTGGAAATTTGGGTTTGTTACAAATGGTATCAGAGCGCTAGGTTAAAACAATCGGGCCTAATAGGCTCCACATAAAATAAATAAGTATGAAATTTTACTAATCAAGTTGTACTTGTTTCATTTTGATTCATGGATTGGACTGGATGAGGGTCATATCATTTAAGGTTCAACTTCAAGTTCTCCAAAAAGGGTAAAAGATAAGTAATCCATCATTATTTTTCTTACAAAAAATTTGAATCACGTACGCTTTTCCTTTATTGTGAGTTTTCCTTGCTGTATTGAAATACTTACATTGTCGTATGATGTCGTTATGAAAAGTAGTGACTTGTTAAAAATAATTCTGTATTTGTGCAAGGGATTATGAAAAACGTTGTGAACATGTTGCTTATTTTAAACTCAAAATTTCGTAGAAGCATCACTTAATTCCACATTTTAGTTGTTGAAATTTTATTACTAAGCACACTATCTATGAGTTTAATCTGGTTAGAATGTAGTATTACTAGTACACTCCAAAGAATTGAGTTTGTTCGGTTAGGTGAAGTCACTTGAATATCTTCAATTACGATAACTATATCTTAGTTAATGTTGCAAAATTGTTACGACAATTTCATGTAAAGCTATATCGGAAAAGTGTTGCACTCATATATATTTTTGATACTTGTCTAAATTAGTGAGCAAGAAATTATAATTACATATTGTTAAGTGCATTCTTTGAACATCGTTTTACTCCGGTTTGATAGATACACTTATTTCCAAAAAACGAATGTTGTTTTGTTTTCATCCCCTTTTGTGGATCCAAGAGTATGAAGTCAGTAGCTTCAGTAATTGTTACCCTTGAATATTTATAGACAGAACAAAATTGACATATTAGGTCAAAAGTTATGGACTAATTCATGTGACAAGATGACGAATGTGTTTGAATATTACTTTTGCTTATAAAAAAATGTCATTTTAAGATCTTATTATTTAACATAAATTATATTTCATTTCGGAACTTCTTATCGTTATTAGGATTTTAAGGAAAGGCCTAAAAATGTATTTGTATAGCAGTGTTCCTAGAAGTTTAAGTGAATTTATTCTTGAATGCATATGAATCTAATTATTTTCTTCATAAATAGACTATTGAAAGGATTGGTTATATCTTCTAATAAAAGATTGACGTGCATCAAATTAAAGGATCTTGTTAATAGTAGGAGTTTGATTACCGGGAATGAAGAATTCTAACATTGTTGTGATTGATTGAGCATGAGATCTTTTAGCATTTGAAAGTTTATTAGAATCATTAGATGACAAGTTGAAATGAATCTAGATGAAACTAAATGTTTGAACTATGATCCTAACATATTTTCAATAGGATATTGAATAGTATACATTCATATATCAGGGTGGATTGAAAACGATGTGCAAGTTATTGAAGGAGCATGTGTGTAATGCTATGGGACTAATGTGTTCCATTGTTGAGCAATTGAAGCAAATAAAGTTTTCTTTTATAGTAACATTTCAGGAAGTGATCTTAACTACGACTGATAACATGATCGAAGAGGACCACTCATTAGAAAAATTATATATAAGTTGAGCTAAAACACTCAAGAGTAAGTAATGATTTACCTTACATCTTATTGGATTACAGGATTTTATGAATCACGATTGGTGATAAAACTTATAATTAATGATGTGTAATCATCAGAATGCATAGAATGTGATAAGTAAATAGGAGAATATATTTGTTAATATTTTGTTGCTATTATGTTTCATATGGAGTTCAAGAAATAATAAATGATTGTTACTAAGTAAATTTCCTGGACTCAAATGAGAAGGTTTGAGGGGAAAAAAATATTTCCTGGACTCAAACGAGAAGGTTTGAGGGGAAAAGAATATTTACTAGCCTCGAGTAGAGAGGCGACATATTGCACTCACTTACTCGCTATTGCAGGAGGAAACTTCCCTAAAAACAAATGTGGTCATGTTCCCCATGGAAGTGGAACAGAGTAGGTGGCTCATTGAATGTTATACTGACCCAAAAGACCCAGGAAATCTTTATATCCATCGAATTGAGCGGGAGGCTCACAAATCGTTTTCCCCGTGTTGCTGGAAAACTACTACGTTGGGCACAAAAGAGATTCGATGAGGGGATGCTAGCTAATAAGTTGCAGAGTAAGATTGTCAGATATTCCTGCTGAGTTGTTGAAGGCTCGTGTTTTGTATGCAAGTCTACATGATTGCTGAAATACATTGGCAGGATATGTATGCAAGTCTCCATGATTGCTGAAGTACAAAAGAGTTTGATGATCAACAAAGTATTGATGAAAGAATTTTCCTATAATATGACAAATAATAATGAATGTCTTGTATTATACTAATGGATGTATTTATATTTGAATATTTAGAATGCTAGAGTAAGCAAATATTTCCTCAAGGATGAGGATGAAAGATAAACATTTACTGTTTTTGAATTTTGTGTACTTATGTTATGCTAAATAACGTTGAAAGATCTTGTATGATCCGCATAATGTGCAGGATACAAGTGATAAGAGTTTGCGGAAATCACAAAATATGAAGAAGACAAAAGCAAAAAAATAAAGCAAGTGAAAGATGATGAAAGGATGTGAAAGGAAAATTGTTGAACACCGAGGACGGTGTTATTTCTAAGGGGAGGAGGATGTACCACCTCCATATTTTGACTCTTATTATTATTGTTTTGGTAAAAGTAAAATGTAATTGTATAAGCATCCCTGGTGAGGAGCTCAAGGCCAAGGCCCCACCAGTGGTACTTGGGAGTATTGTTACGTCATTTTCCTAAATGTTACTAATAACATGACACCACTTAAGTGAAGTAACTAAATCCTCTGGGAAGGGAGAGAAGTAATTGACTATGAGAGTAAAGTTTTGGCTAGGGTCATCATAAACTAGATGCCACTTTAGTATTGACAACTAAAACTAAGAATCTACATACGTACATATGAAGAACTAGTACAACTACTATAATATTTTGGGTGTAATAGGTATATATATACTTAAATATTCATACACTACAACAAGAAAAGCATTTTGAAGGGGATATAATAATAGTATCAATTTAGTATGTTTGAATGGACTCAACATATGAAATAATTTAAAATCAGATTAAGTAAAGTAGTTATTGATTATTATTATCTTGCCCTATTATTTAAATATTGAGGATTTTAACTAAAAAATATTCCATTGACTCGCCTAGATCGCAAAGTAAATACCTTCGATGATCAAAACTTAGAATTAATTACCTTCGAGTGTCATGGGAGACCGCTAGAGGTTTTGTAGGAAAGATGTCTCCCTAGTGGAGCACTTCCATTATCTAGTTTCGCCTTTTGTTAGGAGCACTCCAACTCTTTTCTTGGACACCTATTCCACTTGTTGAATGAGAAAATATTCTTCACTGCCATTTGGCTGATGCATAGAGCACTCCACTCCTTATCATCGTTCTTCCCTGTCCCCCCTAATGGAGAGCAGGAACCAACTGAAGATCGCCAGCAAGCCTATGTTACTATCTTGGCAATTATTGTGGAATGAAGAAAGGTAATAAGTGTAGAGCCATGTGAGAGGCATTAAGTAGTAGTATTTTGACTTAAGGTATCAATACCTATTATAATTACTATCTCTCAAATACTTGTTAAATGTGACTAATGGAGGAAGGACTTAGAACTTAATAGTCTCTAAAAGTCAAAGTTTAGCTTTATTATTTATATTATTGATCTAAGTATTTAAAGTTTAAATATCTTATGATGATGGAATTCAAGATCATTTATTATTATATTGATACGATAATTTTATATATAATCTTCTTTATGTATCTCTTGATGTAGAGTTTAATGATTAAAAGGAATTTGTTTAAAAGTGTATTTTAATTGAATAGATATCATGCAACAATTTAGATTTAGGATTGAATGCTTGAATAAACTCGGTCAAGTGATAGATTTTCCAGTCATAGCAGGAATGTTTGTAATTTTTACCCTCCATGAGAGAGGTAATGAGAAAAGGAAAAGAAAATCATAGAAACAACCTCGTTGTAGGATGTAACCTCTTTTTGGTGATTAAATAATACAACACAACCTTTTGTGGACGTAGCCCAAGGAGTGGGTGAACCAAGTTAAAAATGGTCTCTCGTTATGATGTTATCTCCTTTGTGTAATCTCTTGATATTGTGTTTCAATATTATTCAGTTTAGTTTGCTTTGAATATGTGGCACTAACTATGATGGCTTGTTGTTTATATCTTGTACAAATGTATAGATGATGAAGATAGCTCATTGTCATTTTATGTTGACTATGTGATATCCTAGTAAATGTGTTTATTGTTCAAGTACTCCAAGTTACCACTAAGGGGGAAAAATTTACGAAGATACTCAAAGGAAAATATAGTGCTATTCAACTACAATTTAAGTTAAATAAGGTATTGGGTGCATACTTCTAGTAAAAGCATATTTACTATGTATGAAAGTAATTAGAAGTAAATTATTATTATCATTATGGTCTAAATGATATGGTAACTGAGGCCCTTGTATATATGATAGAAGAACGTGTATTTATGCTCAACATTTCTGATGAATAAATAATAGACATCATGTTTTAGTGTATCTCAGATTTTATTGTTAAAGCTCATGATGAAAATTTTAAAAATTTACCAAAATTGCTGACTTGGAAATTTGGGTTTGTTACAAATGGTATTAGCGTGCTAGGTTAAAACACTCGGGGCTAATAGGATCCACATAAAATAAATAAGTATGAAAGTTTCTAATCAAGTTGTAGTTGTTTCATTTTTATGCATGGATTGGAATGGACGAGGGTAATATAATTCAAGGTGCAACTTCAAGTTCTCCAAAAAGGGTAAAAGATAAGTAATCCATCATTATTTTTCTTACAAAAATTTTGAATCAGGTATGCTTTTCCTTTATTGTGAGTTTTCCTTGTTGTATGCAAATACTTACATTGTCGTATGATACCGTTATGAAAAGTAGTAACTTGTTAAAAATATTTCTGTATTTGTGCAAGGGATTATGAAAAATGTTGTGAACATGTTGCTTATTTTAAACTCAAAATTTCGTAGAAGCATCACTTAATTTCGCATTTTAGTTGTTGAAATTTTATTACTAAGCACACTATTTATGAGTTTAATCTGGTTAGAATGTAGTATTACTAGTACACTCCAAAGAAGTGAGTTTGTTCGATTAGGTGAAGTCACTTGAATATCTTCAATTACGATAACTATATCTTAGTTAATGTTGCAAAATTGTTACGACAATTTCATGTAAAGCTATATCGGAAAAAGTGTTGCACTCATATATATTTTTGATACTTGTCTAAATTAGTGAGTAAGAAATTATAATTACATATTGTTAAGTGCATTCTTTGAACATAGTTTTACTCCGGTTTGATAGATATATTTATTTCCAAAAAACAAATGTTGACTTGTTTTCATCCCCTTTTGTGGATCCAAGAGTATGAAGTCAGTAGCTTCAGTAATTGTTACCCTTGAATATTAATAGACAAAATAAAATTGACATATTAGGTCAAAAGTTATGGACGAATTCATGTGACAAGATGACAGATGTGTTTGAATAATATTACTCTTGCTTATAAAAAAATCATCATTTTAAGATCTTATTATTTAACACAAATTATATTTCATTTAAGAACTTCTTATCGTTATTAGGATTTTAAGGAAAGGCCTAAAAATGTATTTGTATAGCAGTGTTCCTAGAAGTTTAAGTGAATTTATTCTTGAATGCATACGAATCTAATTATTTTCTTCATAGATAGACTATTGATAGGATTGGTTATATCTTCTAATAAAAGATTGACATGCATCAAATTAAAGGATCTTGTTAATAGTAGGAGTTTGATTACCGGGAATGAAGAATTCTAACCTCGTTGTGATTGATTAAGCATGAGATCTTGTAGCATTTGAAAGTTTATTAGAATCATTAGATGACAAGTTGAAATGAATCTAGATGAAACTAAATGTTTGAACTATGATCCTAACATATTTTCAATAGGATATTGAATAGTATACATTCATATATCAGGGTGGATTGAAAATGATGTACAAGTTATTGAAGGAGCATGTGTGTAATGCTATGGGACTAATGTGTTCCATTGTTGAGCAATTGAAGCAAATAAAGTTTTCTTTTATAGTAACATTTCAGGAAGTGATCTTAACTACGACTGATAACATGATCGAAGGGGAACGCTGATTAGAAAACTTATATATAAGTTGAGCTAAAACACTCAAGAGTAAGTAATGATTTACCTTACATCTTATTGGATTATAGTCCATTTTATGAATCATGATTGGTGATAAAACTTATGATTAATGATGTGTAATCATCAGAATGCATAGAATGTGATAAGTAAATAGGAGAATATATTTGTTAATATTTGTTGCTATTATGTTGCATGTGGAGTGCAAGAAATAATAAATGATTGTTACTAAGTAAATTTCTTGGACTCAAACGAGAAGGTTTGAGGGGAAAATAATATTTCCTGGACTTAAACGAGAAGGTTTGGGGGGAAAATAATATTTACTAGCCTCGAGCAGAGAGGAGACATCTTGCACTCACTTACTAGCTGTTGCAGGAGGCAACTTCCCTAAAAAAAAAATGTGGTCATGTTCCCCATGGAAGTGGAACAGAGCAGGTGGGTCGTTGAATGTTATACTGAACCAAAAGACCTAGGCAATATTTATATCCATCGAATTGAGCATGAGGCTCACAAATATTTTTCCCTGTGTTACTGGAAAACTACTATGTTGGGCACACAAGAGATTTGATGAGGGGATGCTAGCTAATAAGTTGCAGAGTAAGACTGTCAGATATTCCTGCTGAGTTGCAGAAGGCTCGTGTTTTGTATGCAAGTCTACATGATTGTTGAAGTACATGAGCAGGATATGTATGCAAGTCTCCATGATTGCTGAAGTACAAAAGAGTTTGATGATCAATAAAGTGTTGATGTAATAATTTTCCTATAATATGACAAATAATAATGAATGTCTTGTATTAGACTAATGGATGTATTTATATGTGAATGTTATGAATGCTAGAGTAAGCAAATATTTCCTCAAGGATGAGGATGAAAGATAAAAATTTACTATTTTGGAAGTCTGTATACTTAAGTTATGCTAAATAATGTTGGAAGATCTTGTATGATCTGCATAATGTGCAAGATACAAGTGATAAGAGTTTGCGGAAATCACAAAATATGAAGAACACCAAAGCAAAAAAATAAAGCAAGTGAAAGATGGTGAAAGGATGCAACAGGAAAATTGTTGAACACCGAGGACGGTGTTATTTCAAAGGGGAGGAGGATGTAACACCCCCATATTTTGACCCTTATTATTATTGTTTTGGTAAAAGTAAAATGTAATTGTATAAGCGGCCCTGGTGAGGAGCTCAAGTCCAAGGGCCCACCAGTGGTACTTGGGAGTATTGTTAGATCATTTTCCTAAATGTTATCAAGAATATGACACCACTTAAGTGAAGTAACTAAATCCTCTGGGAAGGGAGAGAAGTCATTGACTATGAGAGTCAAGTTTTGGTAAAGTAGTTGTTAATTATTATTATCTTGCCCTATTATTTAAATATTGAGAATTTTAACTACAAAATATTCCATTGACCCGCCTAGATCGCAAAGTAAATACCTTTGATGATCAAACCTTAGAATTAATTACCTTTGATTGTCATGGGAGACCAATAGAGGTTTTGTAAGAAAGATGTCTCCCTAGTGGAGCACATCCATTCTCTAGTTTCGCCTTTTGTTAGGAGCACCCCAACTCTTTTCTTGGACACCTATTCCACTTGTTGAACAACAAAATATTCTTCACTACCATATGGCTCATGCATGGAGCACTCCACTCCTTATCATCATTCTTCCCTATCCCCCTAATGGAGAGCAGGAACTAGCTGAAGATTGCCAGTTGCCTCCAAGGAAAAACGAATCTCCCTTATTTAAGAATAGGAGCTCTTTTCAGAAAAGAGAACAGACTGCCTTTTGGAGCACTAAGTGTTTTCGTGGAACTACCCTGGTAAAATGGCAGAGAGGTGGGATTCCATCCCAGTCCTGACAGAATCGGGGTTTACGCTGTATCTGTAGATGCCAACGATCTTTGTTTTCAAAGGAAGTTAGAGGGAGGCCCAACTAGGAGAGGCGATGTAACATACCCTTTTTGCTGAAAAAACATTTTGTGTTAGCAAACATTATTATAACTTTTATTGTAAAGGTTTATGTTGGACAGGTGTCCAAGGATGACTGTAATTTGCACAATATATTATTATTAAATAAATAAAATAGGAGAAAAACACCTAAGAGGACTGTTGAAAGAGTGGTTACTGATCCACTAAGTGGAATGGAATCTGGGGTAGAAGGCAATGGACAATTGGCAGCATCATGATGCAACTAACTAGCTGTTGGTATGGGACAACTTCCTTGAAATGTGGTCATAGTGCCCTGAAAGATGGGACTGGAGCTTGAGGCTCATTTATTCCAAACTGACCACTAAAAGACCTAGGCAGTCTATATAATAGCCATCAAATTTTGAACTGAGGTTCATTACTTTTCCTGACAAGAAAATTTACCTTGGGGTTTTGCTGTGTGTGCACCCAAGAGATTTGATGATGGGATATGCTATGTTGTTGATCATGTTGTGAGTCTTCCAAACTCTTATTGAGTTTAGGAGGTTGATGCTGAGTGGAGAAGGCATGTTATTTCAGGAGGTTGATGCTGAGTGCAGAAGGCATTTTTGAGTGCCTTGCTTCTACACAGATTCCACCCACTTATTGGTTCAATAATCAGGCTTGGGGGTTCACAAGAAGCCAGTAGTTGAGCTGCTTCTTCTGGAATAGGTTGGGAGGAACATGCCTCCTTGGGTGTTTTCCGGTCCTATATTCATCTATAGGTTCCATTATCTTATCTATTTTCATATATCTTAAAGTTCTGTCACATAATAATTTTTACTGTTTTGTTTTTATAAGCTATTTCAGTTTCCTGAGTAAATTAATAATTCTGTATGAATTTGATTTGATTGAATGAAATAGTCTCTGCATTTTTCCCCATGCAAAAAGGAACAACATCGTACTCTAGTACAGAGACAAATTAAGGTAGATAGATATGATAGGCAAATTGCCAAGATGATGGAAGTACCATTATGTATATTCTGTTAATTTATCTACAGATGGTAATTAGTATTATTTACTGCATTTCTTTACATTACTATTCTTACTTCTATATTTTATTTCATCAAATAGAATTTTATTTTCTTAAAAGATTATTACTATGCTTTATAATTATTATTGAGATCATTGCTGATACATAATTAAAAATGATTGCATAATCTCATCATACAGAACTGATATGTCATTTTCAAGTTTCAATTTAGGGTTTATAGTTTCCATTTATTTTCTTCTCAAAGTTTACTATAATCTACTGTTATTTCCATTACTATACATACATGATAGATAAGCAAACAAAAGTCTCATATCACAAACCTAGGGTTACATATTTCACTTTCAAAACCAAACTTCAAACTACTGAATTTATTATTGAATGATAGCAGCAAGGATATTAAAAGATATCTTTTATTTAAACAGTTCTCAACTATTGTCCAAACACATGTTTCTTTAGCCATAAAACAAAAATTACACAAATGCATTCTTTCCTACATAATCGAACTAGTTAAACAAGCTCCCTATCATTACATAGTTTCATGTTCGGGTACACAGGGTACTACCAAAGGACCGAACACCAAGAGCAACCACTTCACACAAACATATCATAGATCAACACACCGATGTTTTGACGTGGTTTAAACCCTCTTGAGGGAAAGACTCCATGGCCCTGGCCAAATAGCTTCTACGGGACAATTTATTATGCAAAGAAAGAAAGTTACAAATGAGCTTCTCATAATTGATCAACTAAACAATGACCCTCCATGCTCTTTAAATAGAGATCATGGACCAATCGGGTGTTAAGCCACGGATCAAGGTTAGGTATGATCTAAGAGAAGTTGAGCTGTTGGATCACTCTATGTCGGGAACATATCGTAACCGTCGGATTAAGTATTTACAAATGCATACTAATGCATACTAAAGAAACACACTATCCCTAACGGATATATTACACAAGTTGATCTTAACTAACTCCTAAGTGTCTAAATATCCTAACATCCCCCCTTAAGAACAACTTGGGATAGGATTGAAGGATTTACAAAGATGACACTATTAGGAGAAGGAAGGAGGCATTAGAGCCTATCCCCCCTTAATGACAAGTTCCTGAACTCTTAACATAGATCTAAGAGAAGTTGAGCCATCGGATCACTTTATGTCGGGAAAATATCGTGACCGTCGGATTAAGTATTTACAAATGCATACTAATGCATACTAAAGAAACACACTATCCCTAACGGATATATTACACAAGTTGATCTTAACTAACTCCTAAGTGTCTAAATATACTAACATCCCCCCTTAAGAACAACTTGGGATAGGATTGAAGGATTTACAAAGATGACACTATTAGGAGAAGGAAGGAGGCATTAGAGCCTATCCCCCCTTAATGACAATTTCTTGAACTCCTAACATAGATCGAATTTTAGAAAACTTTGCTTCTGTAAGAGACTTGGTGAAGATGTCCGCAACTTGATCATCTGTAGGGAAAAAGAGCACTTCAAGAACACGATCATGAACAAGATTTCTGATGAAGTGCATATGTAGCTCAATGTGTTTGCTGCGTTGATGTAGAACTGGATCTTTGGCAAGCTTGATGGCACTTTGATTGTCGCACCAAAGTGGAGTAGGCTGCTACTGCTCGAATCCAAACTTTGAAAGTATCTGTCGAAGCCATAAAGCTTCCTGACTAGCATTAACTATTGCTCGATATTCTGCCTCTGCTGAAGAAAGAGCAAGAGCTTGTTGTTTCTTACAAGCCCATGTAATAGGTCCAGATACCAGACTGAAAACATAACCTGCAGTAGACTTTCGATCATCAGGATCGCCGGCCCAATCTGAATCAGTGAAACCAACCAACAAAGGTTCCCCCCTGTACTGTAATGAATCCCAAACTAAATTGTACCTCGAATATATCGAAGTATTCTTTTAGCTGCTTTCCAGTGACTTTCATGAGGTGTCTGCATATAACGGGAAACACGACCAACGACAAAGGAAAGGTCAGGACGAGAATGAGTCAAGTATAAGAGACTACCAACAAGCTGACGATATAAGGTGGTATCGACTTCAGGTGAAGTACAAGTGGCAGAAAGTTTGACTCCAGACTGGAAGGGAGAAGGGGCTGGTGTACAATCTTCCATGTGAAAGCGACGAAGAAGGTCACAAGCATACTTAGACTGAGAAAGAAAGATTTATTCTTTGGTTTGCCGGACTTGGAGACCAAGAAAAAAATACAAATGTCCTAAGTCTGACATTTCAAAATTTTGTTTAAGACTGGATTTCACATGGGTTATAAGCTTAGGGTCACTACCAGTAAGAATAAGGTCATCAACATATAGAACAAGTATGGTGAGATGGTTTCCTACTTTCTTGGTATAGACATTGGGGTCAGAATTGCATCTAGAAAAACCAGTGTCAAGGAGAAAGTTATCCATTTTGGCATACCAAGCTCTAGGAGCTTGCTTAAGGCCATATAAGGATTTCTTAAGGCAGCAGACAAGGCTAGAGTTATTTTGAACATAGCTAGGAGGTTGTTCCATGTAAATTTCCTCCTGTAAATCACCATGTAAGAAGGCAGACTTGACATCCATTTGATGGACTTCCCAGTTGTGTAAGGCTGCAAGGGAAAGAACAAGGAGGATGGAGTTCATTTTTGCGACGGGAGAAAAGGTTTCATTGTAGTCAATCCCTTCAACTTGGGAAAAAACTTTGGCAACTAACCTTGCCTTAAGTCTTTCAACACTTCCATCTGATGCATACTTAGTTCTGTAGACCCATTTACATCTGACAAGTTTTCTTCCTTTTGGAAGAGGTACAAGATTCCGAGTATCGTTCGCCATTAAGGAACGATATTCTTCATACATAGCTGCATCCCAATCTGGATTTCCTGAAGCTTCTGCAAAATTTTATGGATCATGATTCTCGGAAACTTGAGCCAAAAGAGAAGAGGCTCGCTGAAACTGAGAACGTGTTCGACGTTGATCTCTAGGATCACCGACAAGATCACCAACTGCTTCACATGTTGAACGGAACCATCGAGGAAGCACTTGTGCTGGTGCAACTGGAGGAACATGAGCAGGCGGAGGTGGATTTTCATCCTCACTGTCATTATCAGAAACTGGAGTTGGAAACCTGTCAAGGAAGTTGGAAGAAGAAGAAGAAGGCACAAATGTCGAATCAGGCTCGCAGGCTAAATATGGCACAATCGCCGAGTTAGGCTCGCAGGCCAAGATATTTTCATCAAATTTAACATCTCTTCTAATGATTATATCATGAGAATGTGGTTGAAGAAGTCTATAACCTTTTACATCTTCAGAATATCCAACAAATATGCACTTTTCACTTTTAGGCTGCAATGCTTTCCGTTTTTCATCCGGAATGTGAGCCCATGCTTCACTACCAAACACACGGAAGTGACTTACATCAGGTTTAGTTTTACTCCATGCTTCTTCCGGTGTTATACCTTGTAATGCTTTAGTGGGGGTGCGATTAACTATGTAATTTGCACAATTTATGGCTTCAGCCCAAAATTGAAGACTTAGTCCCTTACATTGGATCATACAATTAGCCATTTCTTTTAAAGTGTGTTTCTTCCGCTCAGCTACACCATTTTGTTGTGGTGTATATGGAACATTGTGCTATTGTTGGATGCCTTGTACAATGTAGAAAGTAGTGAACTTTTTGTTAACATATTCTCCTCCATTGTCAGATCTTAACTTAATAATTTGATGACCAGATTGTTTTTCAACAAGGGCCTTGTAGGCCAAGAACATGTTGAATACTTCGCTCTTAAGTTCTAGGAAATAAACCCAAGTGCGTCTGGTGTAATCATCAATGAAAGTTAATAAATATTTGAAACCAAAAAAGGAAGCAGATGGAAGAGGACCACACAAGTCACTATGCACAAGCTCCAAGGGAACCGAGGCGTGCCAAGAGGCACGTTTGTCAAAACTGTCCCGATGATGTTTTCCAAGTACACAATCGGAACAAACACCATCTCTGCAAGATACCATCGAAAGACTTGTCACCATATTGTCTTTACATAGTTGTTGCAATGAGCGGTAATTTAAGTGACCAAATCGCTCATGCCAAAGTTTGCTCAAGTTATCACTATGAGCAACCAAAACTGAAGGGAAAGGTGATGATCCAAAGTTGTTAAAATTGTACAACCTGGTAATATCATCAACAATTCCGGTAGCTAGAACCTATTGAGGATCTTTAAAATCCTTGATTACAACTTGGTGAGGTGTAAATGTCACAGTTTTACCTTCACCAGAATGAGTGATCTGATAGACTGATAACAAATTGCAAAAGATTCTTGGAACACATAGTACATCACTAAAATGACCATTATCTACTGGAACTATTCCAGCTCCTACAACACTTAGAGATCTATCATCACCAAAAAATATTGTTTGGTGTTACATTCATGCATAGTAAAAAAGATGGCTTGATCCTTATCCATATGATAAGATGCTCCAGAATCAATGAACCATTCATTTGAAGTAGAAGAAGAAGATGCATTATAAGAATAACCAGAAGCACAAAGTGCATGTCCATGAGAGGCAGATTTTGAAGGCGAATCTAGGCTGATGTGGTGCTTCTTCATTGTTGCTTCCAAGGCTGCCATCTTCTTGAAACACTTAGATTCATCATGATTATGTTTCCCGCAATAGTTGCAATGATGCTCAGTATTCTTGCCTTTTGGCTTGGATTCTTTGTCATTTTTTAAAGAAGGAGCCGACTGAGAGGGTTTTGGACCCTTGTTTAACTTATTATTGTGAAAATTTTGTTTCTTGGGAGGCTTGGACTTTTCTTTCTATTGGGACAATAAGGCTTTTCTAGATGTATCTGCATTGTTGATTATTCCAAGATGAATGAGTTTATCTTGCTCTCTAATCAAGGAATCACAAAAGGATTCAAGACTAGGCTCTTGATAGCTAGCTGCATTCAAGGATTCTTTCATGGAGTAAAATGTAGATACAAAAACAGAATATGCAGGTCCAAGTTTGAAAAGAATATGATAAATGCATTGTTTGTCTTGTAACATCTCCATATTTGCTGGTATTATTTTGGAGAGAAAAAATAAAATAAAAGTTTTTGGTCCTCTAGCCATTAACCAAATCACACTTTAATAACATAAAAGACCTCAATTATTTAGTATACATTTTCTTGATATTGGTTATTGTCAAAGAAGGAAACATAATGACATAACATACCCATGTGTCGATTTAGTATCTTAAGGGGAGCTTTGAGAACTCTTTTCATATTGATCATCTACTCCTTATCGTATCGCTTTAGTACCATTTAGTTAAACGGTTAGCATTTCACTTTCCTTATCCACTTCATCCGCACTAAGTAATGATGCGAACACAAATGTACTAAACCTTAATAGGAAACATATATAAAATGATCATGAGTAATTATTGGCTATTAACTCCTCTCTTAATTCTTCATGAAATACTTTGTTATAATATACATTGAAAGTAATAAAGACACAAGCAGCTAATTTAAACAAAGAACTATAAAATCACACAAGCCACATAGATTACAAATGCAGATCCATTTAATGCCTTCAACCACACGATATGAATATAAGCAATTCCATCATGTAGAATGCATTGAATCCTAGAGTTTTCACTATAAGATAAAGACTAGGAACTATAGATTCGGGGAACCATACACTTACTAGATCTTCTCCACATGGACAACATAATAACCAATCAATACATTTTAACAATAAATCACATGATGACAATACACCATCCATCATACACCATATATAAACGTGGTTCACCCAAAAATTGGGCTACGTCCACAACACCCTTTGCAAATATATTATTTCATCAAATAATAATTACATCCTGCAACTCAGCGGTTACATTATTTACCTTCCATTACCTGGAAGTCTCTCTCATGGAGAGCATCTTCTAACATTCAAAGTGAGAAGCCTTACCACGGGTGCTATTACTAAATCGAGACAGGAATACAAAATAAATGGATCCTGTCGGCAATACAGAGATCCTGAAGCCAATGTATGTTGTCATCCTTCTCTTTTCTGTTCTAAACATAAGTATTTGAAATACGTTTTTCTTTCAGCGATAGAGCAAACAGAAAACAATAGATCCTGCAGCAAGTACAGAGATCCCGAAGCCAATGCAGACTTACGCTATTAATGGTAGCATAATAACCTAACCAACCTACAGATCTGCGTTATTGAGGACAACATAATAACCTAACCATCCTACAGATCTACACTATCAATGCCCGAAAATTATATATATATATATAAACGGAAAATCCAACTCTGTTTTATCAATGTTTATTAAAAAGAGATAACACAGAGATTCTTACTTTGTCTATACTACTTCACACTATGACGTGGATTTATTTAACTGAACGGAGTTATTTCCAGGCATTTGCAGAGATATTCAAATTAATATCGAAACAGAAAATATCATCGGATTAATTAGTCTCACTAACTATTCCTCACAAAATGGGATACTTATACTATATGAATGAATATTGACATCCAACATTTCAAGTGAAGTAAATGGTAAGATCTGAGTCTAAAGGCAGTTGGCCAGATCAAAGGATAAGTATGCACATGCGCAACATCCGTATTTAGAGGTCTACATGATTTGCGGTTTGAATGTTTTAGCCAAAAGAGAAATACATATATAAAAGTAGCACATAGAGGTCTAATACATCACAGAGCCTAGAGATCAAAATAAGGAAACCCTCATCCGTGCGTGAGCTCTACATAGTTGTATAAGCAAAGATGCAGAGGTCTTCAATAAAACTAGGCGTGAGCTCTATCTCAAAAGATAAGTCGAGGATCTAGAAAAATAATCTGAACATGAGCATTATTAAGTTAAAGTATAAGGAGATCGGATAACTACCAGCGTTTCAGCTAGAGAACCGTGCATCTCGATCAACCAATGGCCGATTTAATATTAACCATGGGTTTGTGTCTGAGAACTAGTTCAGATTGGAATAAGAGAACCACCCAATGAGTTAGCAGAGTAAAGTTCAGATTTAAAATATGGAATAGAGCAAGCTCCAATCTAGACCCAACGTTTATTGTAGAAAAACTCAGATCTTGATCTGACGCTTTAGCAGATCCATGCCCTTATTTGATACATAACTATTGCATAACCAGTAAGTCAACTATATATCATTACTGTGGCTTTAATAATTCAACTTTAGTCGAGATCCATACCTTATAAATACATCTACCACGTTTTACTAGCTAGAGGAATAAACCAAAAGAAAATATTCACATTCGGCCAGAGATTGGGTCTACCAGCGTAAGTGGGAGGTAGTTAAAAAACTAAAAAAAAACGAATGCAGCATACCTATAAATCTACTGCACAAACAATAATGGGTAGGGATGGAGCTTCTGCAAGCTGTCATCTCCCATAACTGCATACCTGAGAAATGACGGCTTCCTAATTCATTACTTTGCCACCCTCAAAATACCGGAACTAGCAGCGCATTCCCCTGTTCACGTCCTCCACAGTAATTCTCTTTTCCGCCCCCTTCCAGTTCCACTCTCCCATAAGATTTATAACTCTGATTTTCTTATCTTTGGGGAGTCCGCCTCGAGACTGGATCTCCGGTGACAAATGTCACTCCAAATAACTTTGATTTTCTTATCTTTGGGGAGTCCGCCTCGAGATTGGATCTCCAGTGACAAATGTCACTCCAAATAAGGATTCGAAGTTCGATCCCGGTGTCTATTTTAAAAAAAATCATTAGTGGTAGCTCCACTCCATCAAGGGAATAATCCCAAGGAGGGAGATGGTGTGTCCACTATTTGGTTGTGACATTGTCATCTTAAGGTGAGTCTCATTCCCTTAATTACTTAGATATATATATATATACATATGTAAAACTATAATTTTGTGTATACACAATATCCTTTTAATTCAAGGGTGTTATATGATGATTTCTAAGTAACACTAATATATAAAACTATACTTTTCCCACAATTGATTTAAGGTTCTACTACTATGTTGTCCCTTGCACCCATTATATATAAATATACATATAGGGGCAATTTTTATAATTTAAGATACCTCTTTCTATATCATATATTATATACTCCTTTTTCCTTGTAGAACAAGTTTCCATGTATACGATACAATTATTTATTTAAGGTAGTAAAATATACTTTTATATAAGGATAAGTGTGTATCATAAAATTTATCCTTTACCCTATCCTCGGGTGTTTAAGTTAAAAAAAAACAAAGACCCTAGCTTCTCATTATTTAGAGATTTTTTTAAGAGTATTTTTCCTACACTCTTATCACAATTTAATATCTCGTGATATTAGTTAGTATTTATGACCATAGTTTTAGCTTCATGCTAATAGATAGGTTTGTCAAAGTTAAACCTTTTAGCATGCGATGCATAGCCGCTACCCTCATCCTAGGATCATGACTTTACCACTAAAGGTATCTGAAAAAAAAATGAATTACTTTACAATCTGTCTAGTGATCGTAGTATTGGGATGACCTTCTATCATTATTCATCGTCCCCTTAGTGGATTTAGATGCCATCGCTTAGTTGTGTTGCTTCCCTCAAACTCTCGAGTTTACAACTTACAACTAGGTATTTACCACATAGCTCACAAGGTCTTCTGGTGGGGCCTTGGCCTTGAGCTCCTCACCAGAAGTAATTGCAATTTACATTTAAAACTACAATTAAATATGGTACAAAAGAGGATGTTACATCCTCCTCCCCTAATGAGTAACACCGTCCTCGGTGTTTCAATGATTTGTCTTCTGTTTTTGAATTATCCTTTGCTTTCTTCGAAATTTTTGTTCGATCTTCTCCAAAATTTCATGATCCTTGCCATTCGTTTTTGTTCGGGACCTGTATTTTGTGCAACAAAACCAGTCTCATAAGATTTGTTCAGTAACATTTCATTATTCAGAACATAAGTAAATAAGCCACTTTTGTCATACAACTTTTACTATGCATGCCAATATTACAATCAATAATGAATCCAACGTTCCAAGAATTTTAGACTGTTTAACTTAATCAAAGACATCATTCACTTGCTCCCGAAAATTCTTGCCTAACACCTCAGTGCTCACACAGCAATCCTTTCGGGATTTCTTGCCTAACACCTCAGTGCTCACACAACAATTCATTTGGAGATCCTTGTCTAACACCTCAGTGCTCACACAACAATTTTCTCCCATGCATACTAAGCAGCGTCCTGCCTCCCGCATATGCATTTTCTTTATAGCTTGCCTAGGTATTTATAGCCAACTGATTCTTTCGAGAATCATGGAGGGTGTCAACTCCCCGATTTATAAGGGGGTTTCAGTGCCATTAATGCACTCTTCCTCGATTCCCCTCAAGCCTTCTCGCCTGAGTCCAGGAATTTATCTTTGATAATAATCATTTATTATTTCTTGCAATTTCTTTTCAACTACAATATGTCACGTAATAACGGTAAGTAGATTCACTTATTTTCTTATCATTCATGATAACTAGCACACATCTATCACCAAATCAGGTTTTGTGTCATACTGTAATCCATGTTACAATAAAATGTAATCACTTACTCTCGAGCGATTTTGTTCCACCCACCTACACCAATGGATTTATAATCCACGTTCCTTTTTGTTTATCACATTTGTCGTAAGTATGATAACATCCTGAAATGTTAGTAACTAAACAACATAATCCAATGTAAATCCATGGTTATAAGCGTCTCGAAATATGACTAGTAAAATAAGATGCACTAAATGAACCATCACTTACTCTTGAGTGGTTAACTCAACTATTTATCCGCGTGAATAATCACTTTCCATTTTGATTGGTTATATTCCTAGCGAAGTCCTGCAATGTTAGTACATAACCACTATACGACATCTATTTATTGGAATATTAATAGCACTGAAACGTCTTTCACTTGTCTATCTTTTATCGACTGCCACTAAGGAGAAGAAAAAAAAATAAAAATCATTCGAGTTTTACACGAATGCTCAAGAGTGATAAGCTAGATATGTATGGACTCAGGTTTGTGATTCTACTTATAGTGTCATCAATGGAACAATATAATTTAACCACCCAACATTTATAACTTGAGTCGAGGTTTTGTTGACAAAGCGACATATACCCGCATAATATATTACGCTCTTCCACAAGTTCAACCGAGTTTTTTACCATCTCCATAATAACAGAACCAAATATCGTAAGGAGGTTTTTCTTCTATGTATAAAACAAGAAAATCATCCTTCATACTACAATCTCCACATGTGATCATCTATAATAAACATTATTTTCATACTAAGCATAACCAGCTTAATTAATAGGACTACGTAATGTTTTAAACACGAAATAACACTCTCCCTATGATGATCCATGAACATTATGATTGCTTAATCTCGAATGGTAGCTTTCACCATTCCAAATACAATTCCTATTTATGCAACTTTTATTTGTATTCACTAACTTCATATAGTCCCACTCAAATGTCCAAAAATCATATTTACATACCTTATAAAGATGACCATATACCTTTGTAGGGGCGACCACATATCTCCTTATTATGAGACCCTCCTATGTCGAGGTACCGGTTTACTTGTATTATCACATATCAGTTTTACTAAACATCACCTGAATCTTACCTTTATCTATTTCATTGTTGTATAACAGTGATGTGTGGAAGCTAACATTTACTTGACCACAACATTTCCAGTTTTAGTTCAATAAGGGTACTTAAATCATAAGAACCATTATATAACCTATGTCCAAACATAATTTATACTTGTTTCATAAAAGCTCATACATCGATTACTTTGTAAAGCTTACTTCTGATCTACCATGGAAGTCCCATGTTATCAACATTTTCCTTAACTTATAATAAATATCAAGTAGTCATTCCTTGTGGTAACTTAAGGACGTCATAAAATTTCAGCGTTCTACTAGCCTATATCATCATTTCCTGTTGATTCTTGATATCTAACTTAAGGATTACTAGAATAAGAAAAAGGAATCATGCACTTTCATCATATGCACCCTATTACTAAATAGAATACACTTGTATACTTTAAGTATTTATAACCTTTTATCCTTTTGTTGAACTAACCAGCAATGGTACAAGCATGCCCTAAAGTCACACAATTAGTGTTGTAATCATTTATCCTATACCTTTATCCACAAAAATGAAATTGATTACCGATAGACTCGTGACAATGTTTCCTTTTGACATAAGTAACTGAGAATATTCGTTTGTGGAAGTAATCTACACTGAAAAGTATGTAAGTTCATTCTCAAGGTAGTAGATGCTTAGACTACAATCTTGCTTCCTTTGTCATTCAATTGACCAAGCCAGTTTAACCTTCTAAGATTTGTCAACAAACAAATTTCAACAAATGTATCTTCATATAAGAAGAGGTATAACTTTTGCTCATTTTCCTATCGGCGTGATAAGGTTTAATTATTTTCACGGGAAAACCACACATTTCCATATACTAGTTATGAAACTACTTATCTAACCAATTCTTGTTACTCTATTTACTTAATCATACACCACGGTGGATGATCAACATCATTGAATCCAATAAAATTTATGTCTTCGGTATGTAATCTAACACAACATACTATACAAAAGATGAAAGTACGACTCATATACTTACAGTTTAATCAGACGAGTCTTGGTTGGAAATTTACAATAACTTACTTCGTCCCGAGGAAGAACTCGACGATTAATCCAGATAGTATAATCTTGTCCATTTGTTCCACGCATCCAAACAACAATTGGTTTGTTAGTATTTGAAACCCTTAAGTTATTTTATCTTATGTTTTAGCAATGTTAACCAATAGACACTTCCATTATAACTCTTTAGCAAAATGAAAACGTACTTACTCGTAATTCCAAGACGTTTTGTCGCTTACTTCCTGGAGACTCTTCGGAATGAAATTTTACCTTTTCCTTATAAGATGTGGTTTCTTTCCTAGTTCAACGAAATTGTATTTGTTTTCCCCGATTGAGCCCAATAAGCCCGAGTGTTTGCAACCGAAGCTCTGATACCATATGTAACATCTCCATATTTGCTGGTATTATTTTGGAGAGAAAAAAATAAAGTAAAAGTTTTTGGTCCTCTAGCCATTAACCAAATCACACTTTAATAACATAAAAGACCTCAATTATTTAGTATACATTTTCTTGATACTGGTTATTGTCAAAGAAGGAAACATAATTGACATAACATACCCATGTGTCGATTTAGTATCTTAAGGGGAGCTTTGAGAACTCTTTTCATATTGATCATCTACTCCTTATCGTATCGCTTTAGTACCATTTAGTTAAACGGTTAGCATTTCATTTTCCTTATCCACTTCATCCGCACTAAGTAATGATGCGAACACAAATGTACTAAACCTTAATAGGAAACATATATAAAATGATCATGAGTAATTATTGGCTATTAACTCCTCTCTTAATTCTTCATGAAATACTTTGTTATAATATACATTGAAAGTAATAAAGACACAAGCAGCTAATTTAAACAAAGAACTATAAAATCACACAAGCCACATAGATTACAAATGCAGATCCATTTAATGCCTTCAACCACACGATATGAATATAAGCAATTCCATCATGTAGAATGCATTGAATCCCAGAGTTTTCACTATAAGATAAAGACTAGGAACTATAGATTCGGGGAACCATACACTTACTAGATCTTCTCCACATGGACAACATAATAACCAATCAATACATTTTAACAATAAATCACATGATGACAATACACCATCCATCATACACCATATATAAACGTGGTTCACCCAAAACTTGGGCTACGTCCACAACACCCGTCGCAAATATATTATTTCATCAAATAATAATTACATCCTGCAACTCAGCGGTTACATTATTTACCTTCCATTACCTGGAAGTCTCTCTCATGGAGAGCATCTTCTAAAATTCAAAGTGAGAAGCCTTACCACGGGTGCTATTACTAAATCGAGACAGGAATACAAAATAAATGGATCCTGCCGGCAATACAGAGATCCTGAAGCCAATGTATGTTGTCATCCTTCTCTTTTCTGTTCTAAACATAAGTATTTGAAAAACATTTTTCTTTCAGCAATAGAGCAAACAGAAAACAATAGATCCTGCAGCAAGTATAGAGATCCCGAAGCCATTGCAGACTTACGCTATTAATGGTAGCATAATAACCTAACCAACCTACAGATCTGCGTTATTGAGGACAACATAATAACCTAACCATCCTACAGATCTACACTATCAATGCCCGAAAATTATATATATATATATATATATATATATATATATATATATATATATATATATATATATATATATATATATATATATATATATATATATATATATATATATATATATAAACGGAAAATCCAACTCTGTTTTATCAATGTTTATTAAAAAGAGATAACACGGAGATTCTTACTCTGTCTATACTACTTCACACTATGACGTGGATTTATATAACTGAACGGAGTTATTTCCAGGCATTTGCAGAGATATTCAAATTAATACCGAAACAGAAAATATCATCGGATTAATTAGTCTCGTTAACCATTCCTCACAAAATGGGATACTTATACTATATGAATGAATATTGACATCCAACATTTCAAGTGAAGTAAATGGTAAGATCTGAGTCTAAAGGCAGTTGGCCAGATCAAAGGATAAGTATGCACATGCGCAACATCCGGATTTAGAGGTCTACATGATTTGCGGTTTGAATGTTTTAGCCAACAGAGAAATACATATCTAAAAGTAGCGCAGAGAGGTCTAATACATCGCAGAGCCTAGAGATCAAAATAAGGAAACCCTCATCCGTGTGTGAGCTCTGCATAGTTGTATAAGCAAAGATGCAGAGGTCTTCAATAAAACTAGGCGTGAGCTCTATCTCAAAAGATAAGTCGAGGATCTAGCAAAATAATCTGAACATGAGCGTTATTAAGTTAAAGTATAAGGAGATCGGATAACTACCAGCGTTTCAGCTAGAGAACCATGCATCTCGATCAACCAATGGCCGATTTAATATTAACCATGGGTTTGTGTCCGAGAACTAGTTCATATTGGAATAAGAGAACCACCCAATGAGTTAGCAGAGTAAAGTTCAGATTTAAAATATGGAATAGAGCAAGCTCCAATCTAGACCCAACGTTTATTGTAGAAAAACTCAGATCTTGATCTGACGCTTTAGCAGAGCCATGCCCTTATTTGATACATAACTATTGCATAACCAGTAAGTCAACTATATATCATTACTGTGGCTTTAATAATTCAACTTTAGCCGAGATCCATACCTTATAAATACATCTACCACGTTTTACTAGCTAGAGGAATAAACCAAAAGAAAATATTCACATCTGGCCAGAGATTGGGTCTACCAGCATAAGTGGGAGGTAGTTAAAAAACTAAAAAAAAACGAATGCAACATACCTATAAATCTACTGCACAAACAATAATGGGTAGGGATGGAGCTTCTGCAAGCTGTCATCTCCCATAACTGCATACCTGAGAAATGACGGCTTCCTGATTCATTACTTTGCCACCCTCAAAATACCGGAACTAGCAGCGCATTCCCCTGTTCACGTCCTCCACAGTAATTCTCTTTTTCGACCCCTTCCAGTTCCACTCTCCCATAAGATTTATAACTCTGATTTTCTTATCTTTGGGGAGTCCGCCTCGAGACTGGATCTCCGGTGACAAATGTCACTCCAAATAACTCTGATTTTCTTATCTTTGGGGAGTCCGCCTCGATCCCGGTGTCTATTTTAAAAAAAATCATTAGTGGTAGCTCCACTCCATCAAGGGAATAATCCCAAGGAGGGAGATGGTGTGTCCACTATTTAGTTGTGGCATTGTCATCTTAAGGTGAGTCTCATTCCCTTAATTACTTAGATATATATATACATATGTAAAACTATAATTTTGTGTATACACAATATCCTTTTAATTCAAGGGTGTTATATGATGATTTCTAAGTAACACTAATATATAAAACTATACTTTTCCCACAATTGATTTAAGGTTCTACTACTATGTTGTCCCCTCTTGCACCCATTATATATAAATATACATATAGGGGCAATTTTTATAATTTAAGATACCTCTTTCTATATCATATATTATATACTCCTTTTTCCTTGTAGAACAAGTTTCCATGTATACGATACAATTATTTATTTAAGGTAGTAAAATATACTTTTATATAAGGATAAGTGTGTATCATAAAATTTATCCTTTACCCTATCCTCAGGTGTTTAAGTTAAAAAAAAAAAAGACCCTAGCTTCTCATTATTTAGAGATTTTTTTAAGAGTATTTTTCCTACACTCTTATCACAATTTAATATCTCGTGATATTAGTTAGTATTTATGACCGTAGTTTTAGCTTCATGCTAATAGATAGGTTTGTCAGAGTTAAACCTTTTAGCATGCGATGCATAGCCGCTACCCTCATCCTAGGATCATGACTTTACCACTATAGGTTCATCAATTCTAGATATGTGGAATCGCAAATCAGTAGAGTTTGACATCCCAATCAATCCATGAGCTTCGTCACATCTATTTTCCCATTTTATTTTCTTATCATCATCAGTGGGTTTGGTTTTTTTCCCTTAGGTAATTCTGAAAAGTCCCCTACTTCGTAGAACATCCTCCATATGAGATTTCCATGAGAAATAGTTGGAACTGTTAAGTAGAATATCACAAGGGGCGGCCATATTTGTAAATTAATGGCTGTAAAAGTAGAAACCAATAGTCTGTATGTGAAGAGCTAAAAAAAATAGGCAGTTTAAAAAAAAACGGCACTGAAAACTGACTCTGTATGATGAAGTTATGCTTGAACAAAGAAACTGTTGAAGATGTCCCCAATAGTGACGTGGTAGCTAGAGAATGTCCAGCAAAAAAAAAGAACCCCCCTCTTCCCAAGATGAACCATTTGACAATCACTTTACAAGAAAGTTGTTTTAAGTGAACCACTTTTATAAAATAAGTGATTTCACTTTTACAATGATATTACTTTTAAATAGTGCAACAATAAAAAAACTTAAATGACTCACTTGTATTTTTATTTTTTATTATTTACTTTTTCTTTTAAAAGTAACTTCCTAAGACTTGAACTCAAGACCTATTAAGGAATAAAACAACTTTGAACCAAGTGAGCTAGATTAAAAGGTATGTAAAATATGGGAATGAGGAAGGGGGCTTTTTTGTTTTTTTTTGTTTTTACTCTTCTTGCTTGGTTTGCGTGCTTGCTCTTTTTCCTGCAAAACACACCCCAAATTGAAACAAAAAAAACTTTTACACACTTGTGGAGTTAGATCTCGTTAGCTTGCCCGGAAAGTCTAGGTTTTCTCTCTGTTTCTGATTTGCCGAGATCGCACAAGGTGCACGGCAAAGAGCATACGCAGCCGAGAAAAACCCTTTCCCTTTCTGTTTCTAATTTGCCGAGATCGCTCAAGGTGCACGACAAAGAGCATACGCAGACGGGAAAGCAACAATCTGAACCCAAAAAAATCTAACAGTAAAAAAAAATGATAAAATATGAGATTTTTTTGTTTTAAAAACAGAAAATACAAAAAATGCATCACTGTAACATTATACCTTCAGATCTGATGAAATACGCGTTTCTGGAGCAACCGGGAACCGTTTTCGATCAAACAAAAACTATTTCCCAATGGAAACAACGCTCCGGACGCAATGGAACACCTCCCACAGCCCAGAAATGCACATAAATACCAGAACCAGAAACCCTTTCGAGTTTCGGCAATAACTGTTCAAGATCTAGATCATAACCGGAAGCGGCTCTTCATAAAAGCTCTTATACCATGTTCGGGTACACAGGGTACTACCAAAGGACTGAACACCAAAAAAAACCACTTCACACAAATAGATCACAGATCAACACACCGATGTTTTGACGTGGTTTAAAACCTCTTGAGGGAAACACTCCACGGCCCCGGCCAAATAGCTTCTACGGGACAATTTATTATGCAAAGAAAGAAAGTTACAAATGAGCTTCTCATAATCGATCAACTAAACAATGACCCTCCATGCTCTTTAAATAGAGATCATGGACCAATTCGGTGTTAAGCCACGGATCAAGGTTAGGTATGATCTAAGAGAAGTTGAGCCGTTGGATCACTCTATGTCGGGAACATATCGTGACCGTCGGATTAAGTATTTACAAATGCATACTAATGCATCTAAAGAAACACACTATCCCTAACGGATATATTACACAAGTTGATCTTAACTAACTCCTAAGTGTCTAAGTATCCTAACATTTCATTATTTTATTAACAATAGAATGCCTCTAAATTGCAGAAGTAAAAACAAGTGTGGATTGCCGAGGGCTTGTTGACGAGTCAACTAATATCCATACATTTTAAACAGAGCCAAACCCTAACCCTTGACAAGGCTTATAGATCGAAAACACAAACATTTCTTACAAATCGATGAAGCTTCATATAGGCCGAAGCCTATCATGTATTACAAACACATAACCATTGCTTAAAAGACAGTAGCAGTATTTTCATTATTCATACATAGCACACGATTTCCTTTCCCAATGTTTAAACATTTCATAAGTTCACAGTCCATAAAGAAAATGATAGCAATAGGTGTGTTAAAAATCTAGTTGCATAAACTGCTTCATTTTACATCAAATTCGAACGTAGAGGTCTGCTAACACACAATTTCATTCCACATTGCTAATCGACGAGTCACAGGTTTGTTCACAAGCCAAGCCCCATTACAATGAACACAAACATTTACTGCAACATATATTGGTAAACATTCTTTTATTAAAACCCTCATTGACAGAGGCACATTGCCCTGTTCAAACTCAGAACCCAAAACACTGTACAATAACACTACAAAACTATTACATCGACTCTACAAATTGAGAAGTATCCTAACACAGGCGTAACATAAAGCAACATGGGTTTCGAACCATGAATTCCAGGACAAGTTGTTACAACTTCAAATGTTTGCCACAAATTTTCCAGGAGAACCTACGGAGGGTTTTGCCACCAGGTCTTACCATTTTATAGCGTGCTATCCATTGCCATCAAACCCAGTACTGTAATATCCAAAAAGAAAGCAGTACCTGCCACACAAATCACTCAGAAGTTATAACTAGTTCCAAACAATTACTTGATTAACTAAAACTGTATTAAATAGACAGTGTGACGAGTCGAGTTTACCTTCATATTAACAGACGGAGGGAATGCTTCATGCTTCCAATTCCTCCAACCAACGCAACAAGGCAGCATGCAACTGAACTTTTATCAAACTTGGATTTTAATCTCATCGAAAACCTAAACCTGTCACACGACGAAAGCCATAGGGCTTCATTGCCTTACAACCTTCAAACGTAAGCAACTGATACAGTAAGTTTCACCATCAAAATTATAGAGATTGTAGTTACAGAGCCATCACAAACCACCTAGGGTCGAGCCCTACTAACCAGTGGCCTGTCGGCCTCTTCCCCAAACAAAAACACCAAATGAATGCGTTAAGGCAAACAACAAACGTTATTACGAGACTACCTTAGGGTTTCAGATCTCAATGATCGAGGCAACAGATCAACGATCAAGATTTGGCCAACAAAGCCATGATAGTACCAAGGCAGAGATACGATCAATCACCATTAATAACCTCAATAAATAACCAGCACAGTTGGAGTGCCATATCACCAGGGCTGAGCTTACAATTCGACGAACTATCACCATTCATACAACTTTATCACGTGGAGCCAGTAACACGTAGGAGCCATCGAAGCAAACCACTACCATCACACAGGGTTTATATTTAATGTCGAAAATTACTTATCACTTGCCACGCCATTACCTGCAACTACATTTAATTCATGTCAGCATCAAAGTTATGGAATACAACACGGATTCGGATATTATCACCGTTGTCATACAACCGTTTCATAGTTACAAAACCATGGGGTATGATCATACTACGATATTACATTCACATCTTAAGCTCTAACCCATGTTATAAATCGTATAACATGTGTGCAATGCACATTCGAACCATAAGAGATTTGCATATAGTGTTTCCAATGCTGTTCATTTCGCATAGTTTTTATATGTTGCCAAATCAAAGGACATGATATATTTTTATATCAAGCACGTATTAGAAATAAACACAAGCCTTAGTTTGTAGGCACTACCATAAGTTTAACATTTAAATTCATGCATATAATAAACATGCATTACAATTACAAAAGCTAGGTCACTTTGCATAAGGTTAATGTATTGAAAATCTAACCCTCACACTATTTAGAAAGCTAGGGTTTGACCACCAAATCTTATGTGTCGTATACGATTTATGTCAAGCAACATCTTGTTTATAAAGTGACATAACAAAACATCATTACATTGGCTTTTCAAACTTAATACATTGCAAATGTCAAATTCCAGGAGTTCCACTTTAATCTAATTATGGCATTATCTACCCAGGGTCATTCATCGATCAACCTTGTTGCATTTTCAGATTGATAATATAAGCCGTAATTACACTGATCCTACGAACTGATACAATGGAAGTATAGTGTAAAACATTGATAGCGACACATACAAATGTTATCATAAAGACGATACAAGTTGATAAAGACAAACCAAAATTACATACCATCGACATCTTCATGCACGACAGTATATACATTTATCTTAAAAACATATATGACTAGCTGAAGCTTATAACTTGTCTTGAAATACTGGAATTACTCTATTACCTTACTGCAGATCTGCGAAAGAAAAGAATCCAATGCTTTAGCTATCAAAGCTAAGTAAACCCAAGGGCACCCTGTAGGAACCCCTCCAGAAATATGCAAACAATTCATCAGTATTGTTACCAGATCTTTACACATAATGAAATAAACATTGTTCTGTTGCATCTTATTTATAATCAAGTATCTTTTTACGTTCAAGAATAAATACGATAATTTTATGAAGCAGTTATTATCTATTAGTTAAATAACTTTCATTCGCAGATAGCATTTCTCTTATGAATTAGGCTATATCAAAATTTTCTAATTTTTGCGATTTTTGGGATGTTACATGTGGTATCAGAGCTCAAGTTCACACTCTAGGCCTGATTTAGGCTCATGCGCGCAAACAGAAAACAAATCAGAAAGTTTATGTTACTAACTTTTGTAATTTAATTTTATTTTTGCACATAATAGATTGACCTTTAAATTGCAGGTATGGAAATACCAGAAGAATCAGTAGAGGACAGATCTCCTTGTAATGAACGTATTAATCATAATAACTCTGAAGGAATTTGTGTTGAATTAAGCAACCAGTCTTTTGAAATTTTACGCACTGTACATGATTTAAAATCCGAGTTAAAAGTTGTTAAAGAAGAAAATGAACGGATCCTTAAGGTACAGGAAGAGTCACAACATAATTTAAAAGGAAACTGTCATAGTGATGAAAGAGGTATAACATCAGAATTGAAGGCTAATTCTGAAATAATGTCCCACCAACATAAGCATAAGAAAATAAGAAATGATAAAAGGAACAGTTACTCATCTTCTAAATCTGATCCAAGTAATGATGATATTAATTATGACAGCAGTAACAGTGAATGCTGCTCTAAAAAGAGAAAACATAAACATCATGAACATATTACTGGGGAATTTAAAAAGATTAAGCCACCTACCTTTAATGGCGAAAGTGAGAAAGGTGAGACAGCAGAAGCTTGGCTGTGTGGAATGAAAAAGTACTTTAATATTTACGATTACTCTTCTCAACTGAAAGCCAAGATGGCTATTTACAATCTGACCGGGAAGGCAGATATTTGGTGGCAGGATCTTAAAAGAATCAAGAGTATAAAAGAAAAGGAAGTAACTTGGACTATGTTTAAAAGTTTGTTTAAAAAGAAGTTTTTGTCGGAACAATACTTTGAAGATAAGTCAAAGGAGTTTTACGATTTAAAGTTGGGTACAATGAACATGAAAGAACTGCGTAGCATGTTCCTTAGCTTGCTGAGGTACGTTCCCTACATGGTTAAGGAAAAGCCTAAAGTGAAAAGGTTTCTCAGCTGTCTACCTTTTAATATAAAAGACCATATTGAGTATGATAATCCTTCCACTTTGGAAGAGGCCATGAGGAAGGCAAATTTTTGTTTTGATCAAAACAAAAAAAGAGAAGGAACAACTGGCTGGAAGAATAGTAAGACAAATCAATATGACTATAAAAAGAAGAATTTTAATCATAATGCTGGAGGTTTTAAGAAAAATTTTAATAACATAAATTTTTGTAATAATTTCCGGAATAATGCATCTCAGAATTCTACTGCTGCAAGAAATGTACCTAATAATAATAATAATCACAGCAATAACAATAAAACAACAACAGGTATGCTGAGCAGAAAGGACCCATAAAGTGCTATGAATGTGGCGGACCACATAAGAGAGCAGATTGCCCACGCAACAAGAGGACAACCAACAATATTCATACTATGCAAGCAGAACCTACAGTTGGAGATATTGCAAGAGAAATGCCCAGGATAAATGCAGCACTGGAGAACCGTTAAGCGGACCATCAAACATCCATGGTCAAAATTGCAGGTATGATACAAAACGAGTCTATTTCTATTCTAATAGATCCAGATGCAAATCTGAGTTATATTTCACCTACTTTAGTAAACCGTTGCAAGCTAAAAACAGAGAAATTTGATAATGCATGGTTAGTTCAACTTGCAACAGGAACTAAAAGAAAGGTTACAGATTATGTCAAGAATTGTGAAGTATTTTTAAGTCAGTTGAAAACGCAAATTAATCTGAATGTTTTACCCTTAGGGTCATATGATTTGTTGATTGGTATGGACTGGGTTGAACAGCATAGAGTTTTACTGAATTGTTATGATAAATCCTTTACATGTGTAAATAATGAAGGTAATTCAGAAACAGTAAAAGGAATTCATCGAAAGATTTCAGTAAGGTAGATTTCTGCTCTACAAGTGAAGAGAGCTGTCAGAACCCTGCATAGATGATCTATTTGATTAAGTACGCGGAGTAGAGATATTCACTAAAATTGATCTAAGGTCGGGTTATCATCAAGTCTGGATAAAAGACGAGGACATATTCAAAACTGCATTCAGAACGCGTTATGGAAACTACGAGTTCATAGTTATTCCTTTTGGGCCAACCAACGCACCGACAGTGTTCATGTGTTTAATGAACAACGTTCTGCATAAATATTTGGATAAGTTCGTAGTGGTATTCATTGATGATATTCTGGTTTACTCAAAAACTAAAGAAGAGCATGACGAACATTTAAAAATCATTTTACAAGTACTTAGAGAACATCAGCTTTACGCTAAGTTCAGTAAGTGTGATTTTTATAAAGATACAATTCAGTATTTGGGTCATATAATTTCTAAAGATGGTATTTCGGTTGATCCTGATAAGATAAAAGCAATAAATGAATGGCCTGTCCCTAAAGATGCAACTGATGTACGGTCATTCGTGGGAATAACGGGTTATTATAGAAAGTTCATTGAAGGGTTCTCTAGAATTGCTAATCCCATCACTTCTTTGCAGAAGAAAGGGAATAAATTCATATGGGATCAAAAGTGTCAAGAAAGTTTTAATAAGTTAAAAGAGTTATTAACTACAACACCCATTTTAAAAATTGTGGATCTCAATAAGGATTTCGTCGTATGCACGGATGCATGCAACAATGGACTTGGAGGGGTCTTAAGTCAAGAAAGGCATGCAATTGCTTTTGAGTCAAGGAAGTTAAAAATACATGAAAATAATTATGCTACTTATGATATTGAGTTGGCAGTCGTGATACATGCATTAAAAATGTGGCACCATCATTTGATCGGAAGAAAATTCATTTTAATGACTGATAACAAGGGCTTAAAGTATTTATTGGATCAAACAAATCTTAATGCAAGGCAAGCTAGGTGGTTAGATTTCCTTAGCGAGTACGATTTTGAGATTCATCACATTAATGGAAAGGAGAATAAAGTTGCTGATGCATTGAGTAGAAATGATAGATTGAGTTTTGTGGCAGCAATCAGTACTTTTAAAACTGATCTGGAAAATTAGATCTAAGAAGGAATTAAGCAAGACGAAAATTACCAAAAAATACATGATAAAGTGGCTGAAAATTCATCTAAACATTTTATAACATATTACAGTATTAATGAAAAAGAATTCTTAACATATAAAAACATAATTTATGTACCTAATTTTTCAAAGGTTAAGTTGCTGATTTTAGATGAAGTTCACAAGAGTCCTTATTCAGGGCATCCTGGTTATCAGAAAATGATAACTATGTTAAGAAATGAGTATTTTTGGCCCAACATAAAGAGTGAAGTTGCTGAATATATAGCTAGATGCTTTGAATGTCAGACTATTAAAGCTGAACATCAACATCCAGCTGAGCTATTGCAGCCCTTATCAATTCTAGAATGGAAATGAGAAATTATAAGCATTGACTTTATTACAGGTTTGCCTAAAAATCAGAAGTAGAATGACTCAATCATGGTTGTTGTTGATAAACTTAGTAAAGCTGCTCATTTTATTCCTGTTAAAACTACTTTCAAGGCTTCTAACATTGCAGATATTTTCACGAAGCAAATTTTTCGTTTACACGGAATTCCAAAGGTAATTATTTCAGACCGGGACTCTAAGTTCACCAACAATTTTTGGACAGCACTATTTAAAGGATTAAATACTAAACTAAATTTCAACACTTCTTTCCACCCACAAACTGATGGTCAAACAGAAAGGGTAAATCAGATTTTAGAAAACATGTCAAGATTGTATGTTAAAGATCAACCATCAAAGTGGGAAGATTTTTTACACTTAGCAGAATTTGCCTACAATAATAATTATCAAGCATCTGTTAAGTTGAGCCCATTTGAGATTTTGTATGGAAGAAAATTTTGTACTCCAATTTCTTGGGATAATCCTGTAGACAGATTGATGTTAGGACGCGATTTATTGAAAGAAATGGAGCTAACCATGAAACAGGTTCAAGGTAACTTAAATGTTGCCTAAGATCGACAGAAAATCTATGTTGATTTGCAATGCACTGAAAGAGAATTTCAGGTAGGAGACCATGTTTTTATAAAGGTAAAGCCCAAGAAAATTTCTTTGAAGCTTGGGAGCTGTGCTAAATTAGCACCAAGGTATTGTGGACCATTCAAAATCCTATCAAGGATTGGAGCTGTTGCATATCAATTGGCATTGCCATATAGTTTAAAAATCCACAATGTTTTTCACGTTTCTGTTTTAAAGAAGTATGTGCATGATGCTACTCATGTGCTGAATTGGAATGACATACAGGTGGAACCCGAAGGAGATTTTCAGGTGGAACCGGACTGTATTCTCGACCAGAGGGAAATTATTCTTCGAAATCGCACCATAGGGCAAGTAAAGGTGCAATGGAAGCACCTTATCCCTGATGAAGCTACTTGGGAACTGGAAAGTAATATGCGAGCAACATATCCAGTTCTGTTCCATGAGGAACTTGATGATGAATAAGCAACATCGAGGACGATGTTGAGCTTAAGTGGGGGTGTTTGTAACATACCCTTTTTGCTGAAAAATCATTTTGTGTTACCAAACATTATTATAACTTTTATTGTAAAGTTTTATGTTGGACAGGTGTCCAAGGATGATTGTAATTTTCACAATATATTATTATTAAATAAATAAAATAGGAGACAAACACCTAAGAGGACTGTTGAAAGAGTGTTTACTGATCCACTAAGTAGAATGGAATCTGGGGTAGAAGGAAATGGAAAAGTGGCAGCATCATGATGCAACTAACTAGCTATTGGTATGGTAAAAATCCCTTGAAATGTGGTCATAGTGCCCTGAAAGATGGGACTGGAGCTTGAGGCTCATTTATTCCAAACTGACCACTAAAAGACCTAGGCAGTCTATATAATAGCCATCAAATTTTGAACTGAGGTTCATCACTTTTCCTGACAAGAAAATTTACCTTGGGGTTTTGCTGTGTTTGCACCCAAGAGATTTGATGAGGGGATATGCTATGTTGTTGATCATGTTGTGAGTCTTCCAAAATCTTATTGAGTTCAGGAGGTTGATGCTGAGTGGAAAAGGCATGTTATTTCAGGAGGTTGATGTTGAGTGCAGAAGGCATTTTTGAGTGCCTTGCTTCTACACAGATTCCACCCACTTATTGGTTCAGTAATCAGGCTCGGGGGTTCACAAGAAGCCAGCAGTTGAGCTGCTTGTTCTGGAATAGGTTGGGAGGAACATGCCTCCTTGGGTGTTTTCCGGTCCTATCTTCATCTACAGGTTCCATTATTTTATCTATTTTCATATATCTTAAAGTTCTGTCACATATTAATTTTTACTATTTTGTTTTTATAAGCTATTTCAGTTTCCTGAGTAAATTAATAATTCTGTATGAATTTGATTTGATTGAATGAAATAGCCCCTGCATTTTCTCCATGCAAAAAGGAACAACATCGTACTCTAGTACAGAGACAAATTAAGGTAGATAGATATGATAGGAAAATTGCCAAGATGATGGAAGTACCATTCTGTATATTCTGTTAATTTATCTACTGATAGTAATTAGTAGTATTTACTGCATTTCTTTACATTACTGTTCTTACTTCTATATTTTATTTCATCAAATAGAAGTTTATTGTCTTAAAAGATTATTACTGTGCTTTATAATTATTATTGAGATCATTGCTGATACAGAATTAAAAATGATTGCATAATCTCATCATACAAAACTGATATATCATTTTCAAGTTTCAATTTAGGGTTTATAGTTTCCATTTATTTTCTTCTCAACGTTTACTATAATCTACTGTTATTTCCATTACTGTACATATAGGATAGATAAGCAAACATAAGTCTCATATCACAAACCTAGGGTTACATATTTCACTTTCAAAACCAAACTTCAAACTACTGAATTTATTTTCGAACGATAGCAACAAGGATATTAAAAGATATCTTTTATTTAAACAGTTCTCAACTATTGGCCAAACAAATGTTTCTTTATCCATAAAACAAAAATTACACAAATGCATTCTTTCCTACAGAATCGAACTAGTTAAACAAGCTCCCTATCATTACATAGTTTCATTATTTTATTAAGAATAGAATGCCTCTAAATTGTAGAAGCAAAAACAAGTGTGGATTGCTGAGGGCTTGTTGACGAGTCAACTAATATCCATACATTTTAAACAGAGCCAAACCCTAACCCTTGATAAGGCTTATAGATCGAAAACACAAACATTTCTTACAAATCGATGAAGCTGCATATAGGCCGAAGCCTATCATGTATTACAAACACATAACCATTGCTTAAAAGACAGTAGCAGTATTTTCATTATTCATACATAGCACACAATTTCCTTTCCCAATGTTTAAACATTTCATAAGTTCACAGTCCATAAAGAAAATGATAGCAACAGGTGTGTTAAAAACCTAGTTGCACAAACTGCTTCATTTTACATCAAATTCGAATGTAGAGGTCTGCTGGAACACAATTTCATTCCACATTGCTAATCGACGAGTCACAGGTTTGTTCACGAGACAAGCCCCATTACAACAAACACAAACAGTTACTGCAACATAGATTGGTAAACATTCTTTTATTAAAACCCTCATTGACAGAGGCACATTGCCCAGTTCAAACTCAGAACCCAAAACACTGTACAGTAATACTACAAAACTATTACATCGACTCTGCAAACCGAGAAGTATCCTAACACAGGCATAACACAAAGCAACATGGGTTTCGAACCATGAATTCTAGGACAAGTTGTTACAACTTCAAACGTTTGCCACAAATCTGCCAGGAGAACCTATGGAGGGTTTTGCCACCGGGGCTTACCATTTTATAGCGTGCTATCCATTTCCATCAAACCCAGTACTGTAATATCAAAAAAGAAAGCAGTACCTGCCACACAAATCACTCAGAAGTTATAACTAGTTCCAAACAATTACTTGATTAACTAAAACTGTATTAAACAGACAGTGTGATGAGTCGAGTTTACCTTCATATTAACAGACGGATGGAATGCTTCATGCTTCAATTTCCTCCAACCAACGCAACAAGGCAGCATGCAACTGAACTTTTATCAAACTTGGAGTTTAATCACACCAAAAACCTAAACCTGTCACACGACGAAAGCCATAGGGCTTCATTGCCTTACAACCTTCAAACCCAAGCAACTTATACAGTAAGTTTCACCATCAAAATTACATAGATTGGAGTTACAGAGCCATTACAAACCTGTGACATCCCTCTTATATCTTAAGTTTTGTAATTGAATAATGTAAATGTATGTTTGTTTTGGTGAGGAGATCAAGGCCAAGGCCCCACCAGTAAACCTTGTAACTCTTGTGGTTTAACTCCTAAGCATAAGAGATTAATAAAACGATGATGCAACCAAAAATTATAGGTAACTAATTCTTTTAGGAAGAGAAAGGTCAACTAACTAGGAAGCCTGGGGAAGTTCAATTTCGATGATGGGATATCACCTTGGTGCTTGGAGGAACTTGAAGAAAGCTAACTATTATGTCCTAAGGTTAGACTAAGTAATCGAAAAGATGTCATGATAAACATTTAAGGCCTTTAAAAAAATAAAAGAGTTGAACTTTTATCAATGTAAACATGTACGTACTTAGGTAAATAATTCTAAGTCAATGAGATTGAAATATACATATAGAGATATGTATATCGTATAATTAAGTAATGTCCAAAAAGGACTAAGATATATATATATATATATATATTACATCACAAAGCTAAAAAATTATCTAAAAAGTAATATTTTGGATAAAACTTAATTATAGTGTTACTTAAGGGAACGCCTTACATATATATATAATTATGTTCCAATAGAGCTGCTATATAAATTTTAATAGATTTTAAGAATGGATTGGTGATCCTTGAGAAAAGATGTCCACATATGGAAGATTGGGACTTCCACTTTTAATATTTTTTTTTGTAACGAACGACTATGCTAAAGGCGCACTACCGATTGATGTATTTTTTTTATTAAGTCTATTGAGTGAGATGCGTTAAAACAACCAACTACCCACCTTTAAAGGAAAGGATTGACGGAAGAGGAGACATTCCTCCTACATTCCAGAGAGACTAGGCGCCCCGATCCTCCCACCGAAACTTCCTTGTCTCTTCTAATTATTAGCGCCCTCAAAAGAAGGAGGCTACTGCGAGTGGGCGGATCTTCCTGAGTGTGTAACACATTCTTTTAAGGAGGATCGAAACGAGTAGAAGGGGGCTCTGTGATGGAGTGAAGGGGAACGAAGGGAGGGTTTTAGAATGGAAGAGTTGCCATCGGCGCTATTCGGAAAGGACGAGAGCTCGAGGTTCGTTCTGGTTCATAAAGTAATGCAAAACCTGTGTGAGCTGGGTTTGGGAGTTGTGTTTCCGAACTGGATGTAAGTAGCACTTACCATCTTTAACTCTCGCTAGATATAATGTTACTGTTCCTTGCTATTGTTGAAGTCGCGGAAATAGGTTTGATTGGTGATCATATGGTCTGATTTGTTTTAGAATGTATGCCCCTATTTTATTATCAAGCCAGTTATTGGCGAGTTTTGCTTAGTTGACGAGTCGGCTCTCAACTTTGGGTTTTCCCAGTAGTTGCAGAGTGCAAATTGTGTGATCTTTCTCAAGTGCCCTAAACATACTGTTGTTCCTCGTTCTTCTGGATAGCTAGTTTTGTTGGTGCTAATGATTACCAAAATCATAGATCTAATCGTGGATTTCCGATATTAAGTTAAGATCACAGCTTAACTCTTGATTTGTTGTTCCTCAACATCCTTGTCGATATGCTAAGATCGTGGCTGAGGCTCTGTTTTTTTTTTTGAAGACCACGATTGTTGCAGTTCGTTGCTATGCTGTCATCGAAAATGATATTTTTTTCTTTCCTATTGCTGAGTGAAACCATGGATCCGTTAGTAGGTTGAGTATAGTGTAGATCCTTGTCTTCAGGTCACGCTTGTTGCATTTCGTTGCTATGCCTTTTCTTGAAAAATAGTTTTGCTATTAATTTTTGTGTTCCATTTCATTGCGTATGTCATTCTGCCATCTTAGATCGTAGATATGTGGTTCAACCTTGCAATTTATTTATTCTTTTCAACATGTTGTCATTTGTTTTACTGAGGTTGTACCTTTTAGGTAAATTGATTTGTAAAGTCATAGATTTATCTTTACATCCAGAAGGCCATGAAACCAGTATATGATAAATGCCACAGATCGTTGTAATTGATAATTGCCTGGTTTTGCATTCAAGCTCCTTCCTACATTTTAGGTTATCATGGATTTTATTCTGCCCAAGCTTTGTTTGGGATATAGCGCTTGATCTTCGAACCTCTGTACTCTGCCAAATTGAGTGGTTTCCTGTTGAAGGCTCTGTAAGGTGCACGCCAACACAAATACTGGGTTCCTTGTTTTGAAATTTTTCCTGTAGGTTATGCCTTGAGGATAGAGTTTGAAAGAAACTCTATAGTTTCTATCTAATCGCATTAAGAAAAAGTTGGAAGACTTAGTAGTTTACACACAGGATGACAGAGTTGAAACAAGTCTGTAGTCTCCCTTTTCATGCCCTGATAGCGGAGTCATTTGTGTGTTGTTGTTTATTACTCTTCTTTTCCCCAAAAGAGAAATGCTACGGCCTTCGTAATTTGTTGTATTTTTTGTAATTACATTAAAAGTGGCATGGCTGGAACCGTATTTCAACTAGCATATAAAGTACTCCTTTAGAAATAGTTTTGGTTTGGTAGGGTATTATCTTTGGGTTGTAATGACATCATTTTGGTATTTCCCTAGAAGCGTATTCCTATGCAAAGTCCCATTGTTAATTCTGGAAATTCGTTGGTGTAGATTTCTCTTGGAAAATATTATTGGTCTAGAAGTGGGAGTACCATGAAGATTCCTTGTGTTATTACTGGAATCAAAAGATAGATTGATAAGCTAGTCATAGTTATGGATAAATGATTTCAAAGTATCTCTTTAAAATTATGTACGTATGTTAAACATCCTCATATATAGAGCAATAGACCTCTATACTTATATTGCTAGTAAAGCATAGTTGAAATTACTCTAGGTGAGAGAGTAAATGTGGCCACTTGGGCGTGGCAGAAATGTAACCTTTATTATGAATGATTAATATATGGAAGAAAACATTTCAGTGGTCGTAGCCCAAAGAGTTGGGTGAACCACATATATCGGTTTATCTCATGTGTGTGATTATTTGGTGTTGTTGTTTGTGCATAATTTATGTTTACGTCAAGCGATTGTTGAGAAATGATGACTCGTGAATGTTCATATTGTCCTTGGGAGATTAACACATAGATATCTAATGTTTTGATATATTTAATATTTCGTTGTTAATGGGTAATAATTTCTTAGAGATGTTTCAAGGTAAGAAGGAATATGTTTGAATATGAGCTAATAGTTTAAATGGATGATTGTCCTTGTAATCGTCATTTTGTCAAAGCATTTATATTATTAAATGCTTAAGAGGACGTCTTAAAAAGTGTAGTCACAATAACATTTGGGATGTTACGTGACTAGATGTATGCACCTCTAAATTTTGGTAATTTTGCATACTGTTGAATTTATAATTTTTTTGTACACATGATAAGAATATCAAAGCTGCTGATTGCAATAAGAATAGAGATGAATGGTTGAAAATGCTTGTATTTTATGTTATAGCTATGACGCAATAAGTACAACTGCATTATGCTTCTTTATACTAATAAAGTTCGCCATAAGTTATAGAGATATTAAAAATTATAGAATTTTCCATCCATGTAGGTAATACATTCTTGGTGATATGAAATCCTGTAGAGCAAAATAATCTTTTTGAAAATATTGCAAAAATCCCTAATTCGGATTTTGGGGGATGTTACAAGTGGTATTAGAGCATTAGGTTACAACACTAGGGCCTAATGAGCTCAACATGCGATAAGTAAGTATAAAGGTTGTTAAGTTTACTAATCAATTGTTTTTGTTTCATTTTGGATGCATGGATTGCACTGGACAAGGGGAAAATGAATCTCCAAGCTCGACTTCAAGTTTCTCCCACCAGAGCACAGGTTGCAAACACTCGGGCTTATTTGGGATCAGTCGGGGAAAACATATATGAGTTAGTCGAACTGGCAACACAAGACGCAATAGAAAATTTCCTTTCAACGGATCGACAACGGGTAGCTTACAAGTCGTCATTAAATTGCAAGTAAGTATGTTTCATTTGGTGAAAGCATTATAATGGCGCAACATGGTTTGTAGGTAAGGATAATCCTTCAGTTTAAGTAGATGCGTCATATGGGAGAATAGGGTTGATACATGTTGTTAATTGTGTCTGACTAATCGAATTCTATTAATCCATTCGTCAGGATTTCCGAATATGAGATTCAGATAGATAAAATAAGCAACTTATATCTATTAAGTCGTTTATAAAGTAATTATATATGCTAACATTTGACTAAAGAAGATGGTCTAATGTTTTGATTAGTTTAGGAACTATCAAGTTCCTTTCATATATAAAGCCACTTTGAATGATAAATTTATGATGTTGACATAACTAGGAAATTCTGGTAACATACATACAACCGAACTAACCTTCCACAAGAGATGTAGACTTTCTAGTCTAGATTCTGTTAACTGCAAACTAAGAGAGTTTGAAAATTTTCCTATGACTGCGAGGGAAAAGTTGGATAAATAATAGAATATATGATGGAAATGCATGATCTCATCTTCAGGGATGTTGGGATACTATGAGTGGTAGTAATAAAAAAATAAAAATATATATATATATATATATATATATATATATATACTTTTATGAGATCATGATTGTGATGACTTGTTGTCACATACAATTATATGTGGTGTCAAAATGATTATTTTGGTTAAGAGATAAAACTATAGTTAATCATGTTGCTCACATAATGAACGCATAGATGTAATTAATGGTGAGTATGTGTTGTTGTATGAATAAAAGTATTGGAAAACTAGAACCGCCACGGAATGGTAATACATGACACTTTAATTTTCTGATGTCTTTATAATGACTGTTTTATATCCGCATTAGGAGTTAAGGAAAACCTTTAATATCATGGAAGTTCCATGATAGATCAGAAGTAATATTTAACAGTAATTGATGTATAAGCTTTTATGAAACAAGTCAAGGTGATGATTGACTTATGTTTTATGCATGATTGCTCTTATGATTTAATTACATTTTTTTCTTTTTACGACTAACACATTTAATGTTGTGGTCGAGCGGAATGTTATATTCCCACACATCACTGCAATAGTCAAGAGGTAAAAATGGGATACACAGATTCATGTGATAATTAGTGTAATACTAATATGTGATGATACAGGTAAACTGGTACCTCGACATATGAGGATCTTATAATAAAAAGATATGCGGCCACCCTTACAAAGGTATACGGTTATCATTATAAGGTATGCAAGTATGTTTAGAAAATTGGTGATTTCTATGTGATGTTGGTATATACAAAAGAAGTTGTATAACTAAGATAGGAAGTGTGTTTGAAATGGTGAAGGATAACATTCGAGGTTAAGAAATCATCATGTCCACGGGTCATCATAGGAAGAATATTATTTCGTGTTCAAGGAAGTATGTAATCCTATTAAATAATTTATATATGCTTGGAAGGAGAAAACGTTTACTTCAGATGATCAAGTATGGATATTGTAGTATGAAGAATGAATGATTTTTCTTATTTACAAATATTTTGATTTTGTTATATAAAGCGTTACTAACAATTGAATTTGGTAGATGGCCAAAACTCGGTGGAACTTGTTGAAAGACAAAAGCTTAATATATTATGCATGGTACAATAAAAGGAGTGAGGATGAAAGATCCACATTGCAGCTTTTGTTATTGTTAATTATTGTTGAATAAAGAACTAGACCAAATTGGTCAGAGAAATTGTATGGTTATAAAATGTAATATGACGAAATAATTGATGAATTTAAATGAGATTTTCCTAGACTAAAGCGAGGAGGCTTGAGGGGAATAGATTCCTGGACTCAAGCGAGAAGGCTTGAGGGGAATGATGCAAGAGTGCGTTAAGGGCACTGAAACACTTCCGAGAAATCAGGGAGTTAACAGCCGCTAGGATTCTTGAAGGAATCAACAAGTGGTAAAGACCTAGGAAAACTATAAGAGAATGCATATGCGGGAGGCAGGACGCTGCTTAGTATGCATGAGAGAAAGTATTGCTGTGTGAGCACTGCGGTGTTAGGCAAGAAATCTATAAAATAAATTGTTGTGTGAGCACTGAGGTGTTAGGCAAGAATTTCGAAAGGATTGTTGTGTGAGCACTCGGGTGTTAGACAAGAATTTCCTGGATCAAATGAATGGTTTTTTTTTTTGTGATTAAATTCATAATCTACCTTCCTGGATCACTGGATTTATGTGTGCTTGGGATGATAAAAGCAGGAACAAAGGAGAAAACATATTCCATGGGTTGTAAATGATATATTGCAATAAAGAGCTCATGATTTGTGTCTTTAAGTTTGATTATAGAATTAACGATAAGTTGTTACTAAACAATTGCAGGTGATTGACGGTGAGTTGCGAAAAATTTATGAAAACCCAAAGAAGGTCAAAATAGAAATGACAAAGTGAGCAAAGGAGGACTCCATAAGAGAAAGCCAAAATGTTTGAAAACATGAACACCGAGGATGGTGTTATTCTTAAGGGGAAAAGGATGTGACATCCCTCTTATATCTTAAGTTTTGTAATTGAATAATGTAAATGTATGTTTGTTTTGGTGAGGAGCTCAAGGCCAAGGCCCCACCAGTAAACCTTGTAACTCTTGTGGTTTAACTCCTAAGCATAAGAGATTAATAAAACGATGATGCAACCAAAAATGATAGGTAACTAATTCTTTTAGGAAGAGAAAGGTCAACTAACTAGGAAGCCTGGGGAAGTTCAATTTCGATGATGGGATATCACCTTGGTGCTTGGAGGAACTTGAAGAAAGCTAACTATTATGTCCTAAGGTTAGACTAAGTAATCGAAAAGATGTCATGATAAACATTTAAGGCCTTTAAAAAAATAAAAGAGTTGAACTTTTATCAATGTATACATGTACGTACTTAGGTAAATAATTCTAAGTCAATGAGATTGAAATATACATATAGAGATATGTATATCGTATAATTAAGTAATGTCCAAAAAGGACTAAGATATATATATATATATATATATATTACATCACAAAGCTAAAAAATTATCTAAAAAGTAATATTTTGGATAAAACTTAATTATAGTGTTACTTAAGGGAACGCCTTACATATATATATAATTATGTTCCAATAGAGCTGCTATATAAATTTTAATAGATTTTAAGAATGGATTGGTGATCCTTGAGAAAAGATGTCCACATATGGAAGATTGGGACTTCCACTTTTAATATTTTTTTTTGTAACGAACGACTATGCTAAAGGCACACTACCGATTGATGTATTTTTTTTATTAAGTCTATTGAGTGAGATGCGTTAAAACAACCAACTACCCACCTTTAAAGGAAAGGATTGACGGAAGAGGAGACATTCCTCCTACATTCCAGAGAGACTAGGCGCCCCGATCCTCCCACCGAAACTTCCTTGTCTCTTCTAATTATTAGCGCCCTCAAAAGAAGGAGGAGACTGCGAGTGGGCGGATCTTCCTGAGTGTGTAACACATTCTTTTAAGGAGGATCGAAACGAGTAGAAGGGGGCTCTGTGATGGAGTGAAGGGGAACGAAGGGAGGGTTTCAGAATGGAAGAGTTGCCATCGGCGCTATTCGGAAAGGACGAGAGCTCGAGGTTCGTTCTGGTTCATAAAGTAATGCAAAACCTGTGTGAGCTGGGTTTGGGAGTTGTGTTTCCGAACTGGATGTAAGTAGCACTTACCATCTTTAACTCTCGCTAGATATAATGTTACTGTTCCTTGCTATTGTTGAAGTCGCGGAAATAGGTTTGATTGGTGATCATATGGTCTGATTTGTTTTAGAATGTATGCCCCTATTTTATTATCAAGCTAGTTATTGGCGAGTTTTGCTTAGTTGACGAGTCGGCTCTCAACTTTGGGTTTTCCCAGTAGTTGCAAAGTGCAAATTGTGTGATCTTTCTCAAGTGCCCTAAACATACTGTTGTTCCTCGTTCTTCTGGATAGCTAGTTTTGTTGGTGCTAATGATTACCAAAATCATAGATCTAATCGTGGATTTCCGATATTAAGTTAAGATCACAACTTAACTCTTGATTTGTTGTTCCTCAACATCCCTGTCGATATGCTAAGATCGTGGCTGAGGCTCTGTTTTTTTTTTTGAAGACCACGATTATTGCAGTTCGTTGCTATGCTGTCATCGAAAATGATATTTTTTTCTTTCCTATTGCTGAGTGAAACCATGGATCCGTTAGTAGGTTGAGTATAGTGTAGATCCTTGTCTTCAGGTCACGCTTGTTGCATTTCGTTGCTATGCTTTTTCTTGAAAAATAGTTTTGCTATTAATTTTTGTGTTCCATTTCATTGCGTATGTCATTCTGCCATCTTAGATCGTAGATATGTGGTTCAACCTTGCAATTTATTTATTCTTTTCAACATGTTGTCATTTGTTTTACTGAGGTTGTACCTTTTAGGTAAATTGATTTGTAAAGTCATAGATTTATCTTTACATCCAGAAGGCCATGAAACCAGTATATGATAAATGCCACAGATCGTTGTAATTGATAATTGCCTGGTTTTGCATTCAAGCTCCTTCCTACATTTTAGGTTATCATGGATTTTGTTCTGCCCAAGCTTTGTTTGGGATATAGCGCCTGATCTTCGAACCTCTGTACTCTGCCAAATTGAGTGGTTTCCTGTTGAAGGCTCTGTAAGGTGCACGCCAACACAAATACTGGGTTCCTTGTTTTGAAATTTTTCCTGTAGGTTATGCCTTGAGGACAGAGTTTGAAAGAAACTCTATAGTTTCTATCTAATCGCATTAAGAAAAAGTTGGAAGACTTAGTAGTTTACACACAGGATGACAGAGTTGAAACAAGTCTGTAGTCTCCCTTTTCATGCCCTGATAGCGGAGTCATTTGTGTGTTGTTGTTTATTACTCTTCTTTTCCCCAAAAGAGAAATGCTACGGCCTTCGTAATTTGTTGTATTTTTTGTAATTACATTAAAAGTGGCATGGCTGGAACCGTATTTCAACTAGCATATAAAGTACTCCTTTAGAAATAGTTTTGGTTTGGTAGGGTATTATCTTTGGGTTGTAATGACATCATTTTGGTATTTCCCTAGAAGCGTATTCCTGTGCAAAGTCCCATTGTTAATTCTGGAAATTCGTTGGTGTAGATTTCTCTTGGAAAATATTATTGGTCTAGAAGTGGGAGTACCGTGAAGATTCCTTGTGTTATTACTGGAATCAAAAGATAGATTGATAAGCTAGTCATAGTTATGGATAAATGATTTCAAAGTATCTCTTTAAAATTATGTACGTATGTTAAACATCCTCATATATAGAGCAATAGACCTCTATACTTATATTGCTAGTAAAGCATAGTTGAAATTACTCTCGGTGAGAGAGTAAATGTGGCCACTTGGGCGTGGCAGAAATGTAACCTTTATTATGAATGATTAATATATGGAAGAAAACATTTCAGTGGTCGTAGCCCAAAGAGTTGGGTGAACCACATATATCGGTTTATCTCATGTGTGTGATTATTTGGTGTTGTTGTTTGTGCATAATTTATGTTTACGTCAAGCGATTGTTGAGAAATGATGACTCGTGAATGTTCATATTGTCCTTGGGAGATTAACACATAGATATCTAATGTTTTGATATATTTAATATTTCGTTGTTAATGGGTAATAATTTCTTAGAGATGTTTCAAGGTAAGAAGGAATATGTTTGAATATGAGCTAATAGTTTAAATGGATGATTGTCCTTGTAATCGTCATTTTGTCAAAGCATTTATATTATTAAATGCTTAAGAGGACGTCTTAAAAAGTGTAGTCACAATAACATTTGGGATGTTACGTGACTAGATGTATGCACCTCTAAATTTTGGTAATTTTGCATACTGTTGAATTTATAATTTTTTTGTACACATGATAAGAATATCAAAGCTGCTGATTGCAATAAGAATAGAGATGAATGGTTGAAAATGCTTGTATTTTATGTTATAGCTATGACGCAATAAGTACAACTGCATTATGCTTCTTTATACTAATAAAGTTCGCCATAAGTTATAGAGATATTAAAACTTATAGAATTTTCCATCCATGTAGGTAATACATTCTTGGTGATATGAAATCCTGTAAAGCAAAATAATCTTTTTGAAAATATTGCAAAAATCCCTAATTCGGATTTTGGGGATGTTACAAAACCACCTAGCGTCGAGCCCTGCTAACCAGCGGCCTGTCGACCTCTTCCCCAAACAAAAACACCAAATGAATGCATTAAATCAAACAACAAACGTTATTACGAGACTACCTTAGGGTTTCAGATCTCAATGATTGAGGCAACAGATCAACGATCAAGATTTGGCCAGCAAAGCCACGATAGTACCAAGGCAGAGATACGATCAATCACCATTAATAACCTCAATAAATAACCAGCACAGTTAGAGTGCCATATCACCAGGGCTGAGCTTACAGCTCGACGAACTATCACCATTCATACAACTTTATCACGTGGAGCCAGTAACACGTAGGAGCCATAGAAGCAAACCACTACCATCACACAGGGTTTATATTTAATGCCGAAAATTACGTATCACTTGCCAGGCCATTACCTGCAACTACATTTAATTCATGTCAGCATCGAAGTTATGGCATACAACACGGATTCAGATATTATCACCGTTGTCATACAACCGTTGCATAGTTACAAAACCATAGGGTATGATCATACTACGATATTACATTCATGTCTAAAGCTCTAAACCATGTTATAACTCGTATAATATGTGTGAAATGCACATTCGAACCATAGGAGATTTGCATATAGTATTTCCAATGCTGTTCATTTCGCATAGTTTTTATATGTTGCCAAATCAAAGGACATGATATATTTTTATATCAAGCACGTATTAGAAATCAATACAAGCCTTAGTTTGTAGGCGTTACCATAAGTTTAACATTTAAATTCATGCATATAATAAACATGCATTACAATTACAAAAGCTAGGTCACTTTGCATAAGGTTCATTTATTGAAAATCTAACCCTCACACTATTTAGAAAGCTAGGGCTTGACCACCAAATCTTATGTGTCGCATACGATTTATGTCAAGCGACATCTTGTTTATAAAGTGACATAACAAAACATCATTACATTGGATTTTCAAACTTAATACATTGCAAATGTCAAATTCCAGGAGTTCCACTTTAATCTAATTATGGCATTATCTACCCGGGGTCATTCATCGATCAACCTTGTCGCATTTTCAGACTAATAATATAAGCCGTAATACGACTGATCCTACCAACAGATACAACGGAAGTATAGTGTAAAACATTGATAGCGACACATACAAATGTTATCATAAAGACGATATGAGTTGATAAAGATAAACCAAAATTACATACCATCGACATCTTCATGCACAACAGTATATACATTTATCTTAAAAACAGATAGGACTAGCTGAAGCTTATAACTTGTCTTGAAATACTGGAATTAATCTATTACTTTACTACAGATCTGCGAAAGAAAAGAATCTAATGCTTTAGCTATCAAAGCTAAGTAAACCCAAGGGCACCCTGTAGGAACCCCTCCAGAAATATGCAAACAATTCATAAGTATTGTTACCAAATCATTACACATAACGAAATAAACATTGTTCTCTTGCTTCTTATTTATAATCAAGTATCTTTTTACGTTCAAGAATAAATACGATAATTTAATGAAGCAGTTATTATCTATTAGTTAAATAACTTTCATCCGTAGATAGCATTTCTCTTATGAATTAGGCTATATCAAAATTTTTTAATTTTTGCGATTTTTGGGATGTTACAGTCAACCTTTGTATCATTTGCATAGGTTGGAAACCCAGGTATTAAGCTTGTGTTTTCCGTGCATTGTTACTCGTTTGGTAAATGCGTACTGTTGTTTATTTTCCTTCACTTGTGATATTGCTCAGCGATCTCCACAGAACATCGGAAGATGTAAACACCGTATTTCTACATTACTAGTTTGACGAAACACTTTTGAGTATCAGAGAGCTGCAGTTGATTCTATGTTAGTCGATTTAGTCTTACCTTCACACATCCTTGGCTGCACATTCCAGTAGTAGTCTAAACCTGATTTAATCGCTAAGTATAGTCTCTACCGGTGTTATCTAATACCGATCTCTGCAGTTAATAGTATTTCTAATTAAACCCCGCCTTGATCACAGTCCATATCGATGCTTAAATAGTTAAGTGTTAGTTTAAACAAAGCAGAAGCTCAAGTAATAAGATTTGCATTTTTGGTTGATATAGAACTCTGCCCTTTTATTTTTATATAATCTATGTCTTCGTACTAAACCACGGGTTCCTGTAATGATCGATGCGAACCGTATTGACAGAAGTTTTGGTGTTTAAAATATGCACAACTTAGATAGCTGCGATCTAGGTGAGAGCTTCCGCATTTATTATATTTATGCGGACCAAAGAAATCTCCATTAATTGCCAGCACTGAACATTGATAAGAGATGTAATTCTTTTACCTCTTTTTCGGAGTAACCCGTTTCATTTAAGAGGTTGAACCCTGAAGAACACTGTCTCAAATTATTTTTCTTTCCTCTACCACGATTCGTGTGAGTTCTGGAAAAGCATCCCTACTCTCTAGGTTCCTGCTCCATGTTTTTTATATAGATTCCTGTCACCATTTTTCCTATGCACTTCGCACCAGTAAGAGTTCTCAGTAAAATGTATATTTTAATGATGGAATTACTCTGTATCACATTTCTTAGATACTGTGGGAAGGGGATCGCTGTAGGTTTAGTTGTACATATTAGATATATGGGATTTTATATATATCAACGGTGAGATTATTGTTGTGCAGAGGCCATGGAAGGAACCCGTACACCTTAGTTTCATTATAGTATAAGGTTGTTTCATTTATATATATTTATATGTTGGTGGTTAGTGTTAATTTTTGCATGTTGAAATGCTTGTTTCTGTTTTTGCTGCAATAGAAACGTGTATAGGATCTCGGCTTAGGTAGTACTACTACAAAATATTTTAGATTTAGGGTGGTTGCATTATATATATATGTGTGTGTATTATTACTCGCATAGAATTGCAAGCCTATGTTACTATCTCGGCAATTATTGTGGAATGAAGAAAGGTAATAAGTGTAGAGCCATGTGAGAGCCATTAAGTAGTAGTATTTTGACTTAAGGTATCAATACCTATTATAATTACTATCTCTCAAATGCTTGTTAAATGTGACTAATGGAGGAAGGACTTAGAACTTAATAGTCTCTAAAATTGATCTAAGTATTTAAAGTTTAAATATCTTATGATGATGGAATTTAGGATCACTTATTATTATATTGATACAATAATTTTATATATAATCTTCGTTATGTATCTCTTGATGTAGAGTTTAATGATTAAAAGGAATTTGTTTAAACCTGTATTTTAAATGAATAGATATTAGGCAACAGTTTAGATTTAGGATTGGATGCTTTAATAAACTCGGTCAAATGATAGATTTTCTTGTCATAGAAACAACTTGGTTGTAGGATGTAACCTCTTTTTGGTGATTAAATAATACAACACAACTTTTTGTGGATGTAGCCCAAGGAGTGAGTGAACCACGTTAAAAATGGTCTCTCCCTATAATGTTATCTCCTTTGTGTATTCTCTTGATATTGTGTTTCACTTTAGTTTGCTTTGAATATGTAGCACTAACTATGATGGCTTGTTGTTTATATCTTGTACAATTGATGAAGATAGCTCATTGTCATTTTATGTTGACCATGTGATATCCTAGTAAATGTGTTTATTGTTCAAGTACTCCAAGTTACCATTAAGGGGGAAAACTTTATGAAGATGCTCAAAGGAAAATATAGTGCTATTCAACTACAATTTAAGTTAAATAAGGACAGGTAATTAAAAGTAAATTATTATTAACATTATGGTCTAAATAATAGGGTAACTGAGGCCCTTGTATTTATGATAGAAGAACGTGTATCTATGCTCAACATTTCTGATGAATAAATAATAGACATCATGTTTCAGTGTATCTCAGATTTTATTGTTAAAGCTCATGATGAAAATTTTAAAAATTTACCAAAATTATTGACTTGGAAATTTTGGTTTGTTACAATAAGGAGGCCTTGGAAATACTTCTCACGACGTAATAGGAAAGTATGAAGACAACCTGTTCACTTTTGGGGGTGTTCTCAGTGCATGTGAGGGCTTCATAACCATGGAGAAGGGGTTTGATTGTCCCATATGGGTAAGAAAAAATGAAGGGAATCTACTTTATGGAAACTTTATTATGAATTGGCTTAGGATGACCTCTTAGTGAATGGAAAAATGTTTCCATCAAGAAGAAGTTTTTTAACTCTGAAAATGACTCATTGATCTAAAGGATTTATTGAGACCATCAAGGAATAGGGTGCACCAAACATTATCTAGGAGATGCCAACATATTAGTCCCATGATATGTGGAACAATACAATAACTATACTCGTTAAGGATCTCGAGGATATTTCCCATGCATACAAGCATCTACCTGAAATGTGAAGAGGAAATCAAAATAAAGAAACGATGAGTAAAATAAGGCAGTTATCATCAGAAATATTGATGACAATGCTAGCCGGTCTTGAATTATATAGGTATATAATTCTTCATAAAAAGGTTTATGGAAATGGGGATGTTACACTTTGCAAAATATAGGTGATATTAAAAATATTATTATTTCGAAGTTCAAGGAGAAGTTGTGGTGTGATGAAAATTAAGATATTGCAAGGAGGTCATTAACCCTAACCTTGAAGCCCAAAATTATTTCTCTATTTTAACTAGTGTAAAGAATAAGATTCACATAGCTAAAATACAAACAACCTCTCATGAGATCTCCATAGTGAAACAGAGCATTGGACCTTTCCTAAAACTCATCAAGATGAAAGGATCTGTCATCTTTGTGAGATTATGAGTGTTGAGTATGAAAAGCAATTCCTCTTAGATTGTCGTGTGTACACCCACATAAGATCTTAGTTTCAAAATTTTTGTTACAATAGGAATCTACCCAGCCTTCTATTTCATCAAAATTATAGTAATTTTGGAATGCTCCTCTCCAAGCTTTTTGAGCACATAAATAAAACTTTGAAACAAACCAAGTAATTCTGTATTTTTCTTTCTTAAGATCAGATAAACCAAAATTGGTCTAAGTGGACATTCACCACCACCACCACTATCTTGTAAAATACATTTATTTAAAATGATTTTTATACTAATTTAATATAAATATTTATTTATTTTTATGTAAATTAACAATTATATTTAACTATGTATTTCTAAATTTAATTAATTATATTTATCTAAATGTATTTATAAATTTAACTCAATACATAATGGATATATCAAATTTATAACTTTAATAAATTAAATAGAAAATAAATTAAAAATAATTTAAAACTAAAAAATTACAATAATTATAAAATTCTATAATAAAATAAATCAATATAACTTTATTTTAAATAGATTTTTAAGAAAAAAAAATCACAATTTTTTTAAATTCTTTTCCATAAAAAATTAAAAATTAATATGAATTTCAAACAAAGGAAACAATTCTAATAAACAAATAAAAAGCAATCATAACCAAGATGAAAAACATGATTGCCAAACTACCAATAAAAATATCTATTACTAATCCATACTATAATGATTTATAGTAACAAAAGTTGGAAGGAGATAGCACGAACAAATTCTTCTAACAATTTTAGTGCAAGAAAATAATGCACTGTTGCGATATGAACACAACAGAATTGAACAACAATTCAATTGAAAATAAGTATAAATATTAATAATAATTTTATTATAATTAATCATAATAATAGATCTCCATTATTTATTTATGGAATGGATTAATCGATGCTTTTAATCATTTTTACATTGAGGACCTTTTAATCTTTCTTACATTGACGACCTATAACTTAAGAGATCCAGAAACTTTGTGTTTATTCTCAAACTTTTAATATTTTGCTTATGAGTTTTAGCATTTGTCCTTACAACTACCTTACTGATTCAAACTCTAATGTTTCATATTAATATTCCATTAATTTTTTTTGTTTTTAATCACAAAATAAAATCACAACTATTAAATAATGTTTCATATTAATATTTCATTATTTTTTTGGTTTTTAATCACAAAATAAAATCACAACTAATAAATATAAGAAAATGTTTTAGATAGCCCTACTTTCATAAATGTTTATCTCTTAGATGGAAAATGTAAGCATCTTGCTAAAAATGTTGATAAATTAACAATTGTTGTACTCATAGTAGCAAAAAAAACTTAAAAACAAAATTTAAAACTAAAATATGGAAATAGGCATTTTATAGATATAAAACATGCAATTTTTAAAATTTAAAAATATATATGCTCAATATATGTATTTATTTTAATGTTGATGAAGTAATAAGTATAGGTTTATGGCCTCAATTTATGCAGTTTTTGAATGGTGATTAAGTAATGTGTGAGACTTAAAATGATTTAGAAGTTTTGGAAATGATTTCAAGGTTTTTGTGTCCAAATTTTACCTTTTCTTGTTTTGGAAAATCATTTTTGCTTATGTGATTTGAGCTTCTATTTATTTTAAAAAAAATAATATAGGCTAAAGATTCAAGAATGTGGCTATTGTCTTGTGATAGTGAAGTTACAAATAGTATAAGACTTGAGTTATCATTGGATACAATGGTATTATATTTCCACTCTTATGTTAATAATTAAATAATAGTTGAATGATTAAAAGTTAAACAACACTTTGAGCATTATCTAATATAGTTGAAATTCCATTTTTATCTATACAATTAATTTTTTTAATAATAATAGTTTGTGAATCTTTAAAAGTTAAAAATTATATATATATCTAAGCATTTACTCAAACTAGGTCTAATATTCACCAATTTCTAATTCCATAAGAACATGAACTCTCAATACCACCTTGCTAATCTACACTTTCTCACTTTGTAATTGTGAGCAACTCATTTCCATACTTATCTTTGCCATCCTCCTAGTTTGATTCACCTTCATCATAATTACAAGAATATTTTCTACAGCTTGCAACTCATTCACCTTTGGCAATTGGTTCAAATATCTTCCAATGGGGGTCACTATTTAAATTTGAGGGCTCATTATCTCAAATTGATTTCTATCAATAGTGCTTACAACCTCCCTATCCTCCCACTAATTTATCATTTCCATTGTCTTAGCAAACCTCACAAATTATTATTCATCAATTATCTGGGTTTCTTTTATTTTTACAACCACTCCTCTGTTACAACCATCTTCGTATGTTTTATTTCATTTCCATTCTTCTCAATAAACTATTCCTATTGCATATTTTCTTTGGTTTACTCCACTTGCTTTTCCTTTAGTGCATATTTGACTTCGTGCATGCATTTCCAAATATCTCTTCTATCATTACATTTCCATTATTTTGCATAAATTATTCTTATTGCATATTTTCTTTGGTCCAATCCACTTTCTTTTCCTTTATTGCATATTTGACTTCGTGCATGCATTCCCATTTCCATATATCTCTTCTATCATTACATTTATGATAACATCATATCCTTGTATCTTCACTATTGCAAAACCACTCTTGTGCAACATCTTTACAAACTTCTCTTGTAGATTCTTCAACACCTCATCTTCCACAACCTCTACTCAACTCTTTTACATATTAGAGTTGTATCTTTACAATCTTCTCTTGTAGATTCTTCAACACCTCATCCTCCACAACCTCTACTTAGCTCTCTTACATATTGGAGTTGCATCTCCTTTTACAACTTCTACCCAATCTTACTGTGGAAACATGTTTCACTCATATAACCTCTACAATATCACACCCCCACACCAAAATTTCTCCACAATTGTTGTGAACAAATTCAATTCAAATATTAAACAAACAATCACCATAATTTACAATACAATCACCATAATTTACAATTCAATTGAACACAAATAAAAATACACCATAGTAATAATTTAACACACATGATTAACCATGACAACTCTACACATTTAAAAGTCTTTAAATTCACTAAACCTATTACCAAATCTATGGAGTTCACAACTATCCATTCAACATAAACTAAATCAAACCCTAATTGTTCAAATTCCACCCACAAAATTTCATATTCCATTTCTACATAAAATTTACCAATTTTTATTAGATAAACTAAATCAAACCTAATTGTTCAAATTCCACATACAATATTTCATATTCCATTTCTACATAAAATTCACAAAATTTCATTACATAAACTAAATCAAACTCAAACCCTAATGGTTCAAATTCTAGATACAATATTTCATATTCCATTTCTACATAAAATTCACCAAGTTTCATTACATTGCAACTTTGGTTTCTTTAATAAAACCAAAACTAAACACATATATAAACAAATTATCACAATAGGTAAATAGATATTTTTCAAACACCTCAATTTATTTTACCACTAATTTAATTATTACATTGCAACTTTGGTTTCTTTAATAAAACCAAAACTAAACACATATATCAACAAATCATCACAATTTAGGTAAATAGATATTTTTCAAACACCTCAATTTATTTTACCAATAATTTAATTTTGTTGTTAGCTTTACAACAAATTAAAGAGACAAAAGCAAGTAGTTACAGATTTTGACTGAAATGGATGTTATTAACAGAAGAAAATAATCTCGCAGCTTATGACCAGAGATGGAAGAACAGAAAACCTGAAACTTACACCCATTCCAATTCTGAGCAGGAAAACTGAAATTTAAATTGAGCAGAGATGAAAGGAAGAGAAAACCTGAAACTTACACCCATTACAATTCTGAACAGGAAAACTGAAAGTTAAATCCACTTTGATATTGAAGAAGAGGAGTGTATTCATGATCTATAACAATAGTTTTTTTATATGAATGGAAAAACTATTGTCATGAATCCGAAAAACCCCTGTTTATCAAAACATTGATAACAGAAATTAAAAAAAACATTCTTTATACCCCAGAAAAAACATTCTTTATCAAAATATCGATCACAAAAACCTAAGAACTACAAAAAAACATTGCTCCCAAAAATCTAAGAACTGAAAAAATCGATACCTATGTTATTGAAAATATAAAACCTTGCTACCTACACGATGAGCTGATCTTACTTTGCTTGCAGCGTCTTGTGGTTCTTTATATGCAGAGGAGGATGCTACACCAAGAATGATTTGCTAGCATGCAACAGAACGTTCAATTAATCAGTCCGTCACATCATGCTTGCAAATCATTCTTGGCTGAAGTAACCTGCTTTGCATCTTCATTGGAGACTTCCCTTCTATACCTGACTGGCTGGCTGACTGGCTACGAGAGCAGAGCATGCAATTAATATCAACAGGGAATGAACCGCCCCCGTCATAGGGTTAATGCATTCCCACCTACTATATATATCTCATTCGAATCGACAGTGGGAATAAATGAGAAGACCATTTACCGAGCAGAAATGATTCTTCCACTCTTTATGATATTCCTGGCTAATGACTGAGAAGCATAACATATCCGGAACGCGAGTTCGATTCTCATCAATTTTTTTTGTTTGTGAAATCAAAATTTCAATTAACGACAAGTAGAATCAAATAGAAGGAAGGAGCCTAACACTCAACTTTTAGCATTTATACAAAACCTCGTTGAAGATTATCAGGATAATGATAACGTTGTTGCTGTTCGTTCGTCCTGCATATTTGTATCCATGGAAAGCTTCAATAATGCAATGTAAATTCCTTTTATGATAGATTCAATCAGTAAGTGCAGTTTTTTATCAATCTTAACCATTGATCGAAACAAGGAATCGACAACGAGTGGATTGCTTTCGCTTCTTTTAAGATAAAATGAATATATGCTTATGTTTATATTCGATTTATCCAAATATATTCTATACGAGGAAAACAAAACTATTGTTAAGTTTTTATATTTTAAGTTTAATTTATATAAAATTAAATATTTTATAAATGATAATGATGATTATCATTTTAGTTTATTAAATTTTATTTATTTCATGGTCGTGGTATTTTGTTATGCTTAAATACATCTTGATTGATTAAGATTAAAAAAAAAACCTACTTTTATTATTTTACTATCAGTGTTCTTAAACAAAAAAACAATATCAAAACATAAATATCTGTCCTATGCATGTCATTTGCATGTCATCATCATACAAAACGTGTCTATGTGTCTATACGACATAAAGTCTCAAAAAATAGAGTCTAGTAGGAAAGAGTTTATGAGACCAGAATGGACGCACATATCTTCAATCCATTCTTCCCAGTAAAGTACCCTCGCACACTATCAAGAGCAATTTTCGACAAAGAATCCGCAACATCATTGTTTAGGTCTCTAAAACGGTCCACCAAAGTTGAAATTCTTTGACTAGTAAAGTGTTTTCCAACTTAGCATGCTTGTTCTCCCACTTATCAATAACCATAGAGTCTCCCAAATTTTTTAAAGAGTCAATGCCACAGACAAAAGCACCTTTTAATGTGCCCAGAGACCTAAATGTTTATATTAATTAATTTAATGTTTATGTTACTTTAATATTTATATTAATTATTTTAATGTTTAATTTTTGTTTAACAACCAACCATCTCCATAAAATTAAGTGGTTGGCTATACCTATCACTGCTGTGCTAGTATTATTTTTATTTTATATATCTACTCCTGTTAATATCTAATTCAATACATCCAAAAATATTAGATACATAATCAAACAATAATACAATCTCAAATCTCAAAGTAAAGTGTCACTAGTTATGTTTTATTTTAACATACAATCTCAAATCTCAAAGGAAAGTGTCACTAGTTATGTTTTATTTTATTTTGGTTAAGATTAATTACATTGAAAAGAGTAATAAATATTTTTTTAAGAAAACAAAATTTTAATTAATTTATATTTATAAATTAAAAAAATATAATATTTATAAATTTTGAAAAAAATAAATTTATATATTTAAAAATAATATAATTTTTTATTTAAAAAAAAATAAAAATTAAATTTGAAAAAAAAAGATTATATTTTATTTTCCAAGTAATATTTTTTTAACAATTTAAAATACATTTTACACAATAAGTATTAGACAACCCAATCTTATCTGGGTATCTTTATCTCGAGAATAATGTTACTTGTGTTGTTATTTTCAAAGAATCACATGAATTTATAAAATGAAGAGATGTATATTACTTAATATTGGAATATAAGTGAAAAAAACAAGTTGAATTTATGTTATAAAGAATAAATAAAAATAAACTTTTTTTTATGGTGAATGGAAGTTGAATGTATGTTATAAAAATTTAAAAAAATAAACTTTCTTATGGTGAAGAAATGAATGTAAGAACATAATAATTTTAAAAAACCATTTTTATATAAATATTGAATTTAAAACAATTTATATTTTAACTTAATTTAAAAAATATATAGAACTTTATCAAAAACTACTTTGTAAACATAACTAACGATATTAACCATATCTACTAATAATAATATCAACCATGTTATCTTTCTAGAGCACGGAACCTTATTAAAGTTTAATGTTTATTTGCCTCGTCCAAAAACTCATAAAGATTCATAACTGTGCTTGTACCTTCCTCACACTTACCATCCTTCTCCCAAATCCGCACCTCGATCCGGTTATAATACCCTTCATGCAACATGATATTACCGTCGCTCAACACGCATTCCCTTAGGGACACCACGTGCCACTGTCACGTGCTCTTATAGTCGAATAACATCCACATCCATGGAAATATTTATATTCCATTTATTGAAATATATATATTTAATTTAATTTAATTAAAATAAAATGATATTTATATCAATATTTATATTTAATATACAAATTTATTACATTTAATGATGATAATAATGAATATTTATTTACTAAAATTAATTTTATTTTAATGGATTTTAAAAATTATTTAATTTATTTTAAATTTGAAAAAACATTTTTAATTTATTATAATTTTAAAGAATTAAAAGTAAAAATAAAAAAATAAAAATATATTATATAAAAAAATAAAGATTAACGGTTCACATTTCATATTTTTAACTTTATATATATATATATATATATATATATAACGTCTGTTGAGATTAACTTTGGTCTATTAAACCTTAAGAAATTATTTGATTTGTTACAAATGTCTGTTGAAATTAACTTTGGTCTATTAAACTTTAAGAAATTATTTGATTTGATGTAACAAATTATTCTCATGCTCAAACAATTTAGAAAGAAGCATACTAAGGTCACCATAGTTTTGAGAGGTTAAAAGATTAACGAGGTTAGTATTATAATAGAGATTGTGAAACTCTGAACTAATGTGGTTGTAGGCATGGCACACTAAGAGAAAGCGACTTTCAAACTCAATGTTCTTAGACTCATAGAGATGGAAAATCCTTTCCTCCCATGGTGTTTTAGGGATTGTCAAGCGCCCTATTTCACTACGAAGATCATGAGAGTTCGTTCTTATTTTGGTTATGTTAGTTTTCTTTTTTGAGCTAGTTAAAATAGAGAAAATATTTTGGTCTTCAAGATTAGGGTTAATGACCTCCTTGTAGTATCTTAACTTCCTTTTGACCTCTAAATCCTTTTCACTCCACATTTTCTCCTTAAACTTAGTTGTAGTAGTGCTTTTGATGCTATTTTTTTTTGTAAGTAAGAAATATTTTACATTATATAGAAATATGTTGTTACATTTGGACAAAATTGGCCCATAACTGCTTGGCCATCGTGACACTTATCCCTTCTAAACCTAGACCCTTAGAATGAAAAAAATGTATCCCATACATGAATTGAGACTCCATAGCTACAATCATCTTATCAACAAAAAAACAAGCCCATCAGGTTGGCCCTCACACCATACATTAACTATAAGACTTACAATATAACAAACCATCATCATTATGGACATCAATCCTAATCTATATACCTGAAACCTAGTACAAAATCCAGAATATAACACAACAAGACCATGCGACCCACCCCCTCAGAACCCCAGTGGGATATAGCCGATATCCGGAAAACGAACCTGGAGACTGTTGAAAGAGTTACCCGCCAAAGCTGAGGGAGCCACCAGATGACAAATTCCCAGTGAGGTCATAATGGTGTCTATTTTGTGATGCATCTCACTGGTTTTCGTTTTATGATCAAGTTCCATCTCTGAACCAGGATGTAACCTACCTAGAACTTGCAACATTTTATGTTGTGGAAAACATTACTTTAAATTTTATTGTAAAGTTTTATGTTATTGACCAAGGATGGTCAAGGATGACTGTAATTGAATATTATTATTATTTAATAAATTAAAATAGGAGACACTCATCCAAAGAGGATTGTTGAAGAGTGTTCACTGACCCACTAGGAGGAATGAACTAGTGTAGAAGGAAATTGACAAGTGGCAACATCTGCATTCACTTACTAGCTGTTGCAAGATGCAACTTCCCTAAAAATGTGGTCATGTTCCCCAAGGAAGTTGGAACTGAGCAGGTGGCTCATTAAATGATAAACTGACCCAAAGACATAGGAAGACTTATATCCATCGAATTGGGTAGGAGGCTCACCAATTTTTCCTTGTGATTTGCTGGAAACTGCTATGTTGAGCACACAAGAGATTCGATGAGGGGAATGCTAACTAATGAGTTGCAGGATAAGACTGTTCTATTCTGCCAAGTTGCAGAGAGTCTTTGTATACAAGTTTTCATGATTGCTGAGATAAAAAGAGATTTTTACATGCTTCTACACAGTATCTTCGTCATAGTGGTTTAGTGAATAGGATCGGGGGTCCTAAAAGCAAGTAATCTTGGATGTTTTTTGGAGACGGTTGGGAGGAACAATTTTCTTTGGGTGTTTGTCCACCTACACAGTTTAAACAGGTTCTGCAATGCTTTTGGCTTACTATTTTCTAATCTTACTTTGTATATTTCGAAGAATACTATTTGTAAACTGTATGCCTTATTATTTCTAGACTTTCTCTGTTTATTTTCTAACGGATACTATTTTTAAGCTATCAAGTTTTAGATGTTGTTTACTTAGCTGAGAAATCAAAAATACTGAATTGACAATTTATTTTTGCATAAATGATTGAATGAATAAGATATGAAATTATAGAATGATGAATATAAACCTTCTCTGTATTTTTCTATTCACATTTGTGATGTACTCTAGTACAGAGAAGTCTGTTTAAGTAGATTAGAAGTGACAATATTAGAATAGATAGAATGCTGTTAGTATAAACATATAAATTAAAGCTATAAAATTAATAGATTGAAGTATTATACAGATGCTTTGGAAAACCCTAAATAGTAAACGATAACTACTCATATACAGAGGACACTCACTTTTCAACAAACTTACATAAACCAGATAAGTGTCGAATGCATCATTATTACAAATATCACATCCTGAAAGGAGTAGGTTTACATAATACATACTTATATTCAAACCTAGATTACTTTCACACAAAACCTAGAATTAGGTAAATGTTAATATATTATATCTATAGTATATCGAATACTAAGCAAGTACAAAATATTAACCAAGGTACATAGAGTTCATTTAAAAACTATTAAATAAAACAAAATGTCAATATACAATTTGTAGGATTACTGCTTCACACGGGTTAAAACAATACGAGTATAATAAAAAAGGAATTAATTAAATGATGCTCCAGTTTATAAGGTCAAGATATCTTATACAGTCGAAGGTCTGTAATATTTGCACACAACCTAAATATAATATAATTTTTACAATCAGGTTGCCCAAATTAAGATACACAATATCTTGCCAACGCACAGTTCTTGCATATAACTTCAGGGTCAAAACCCTTGTTTCAAAATTAATAAATAATTTTATAAACCCTAAACTTTCTGAATGCATGATAACATTTAAATAAACCAACTAGAACCAAATATCAAGCTACATTATCATTATAGACAGAGCCGTAATGGCTTACTGATTAAATGAGACATTGGTGACAAAATTGTATTTACATTTAGGGCATAGCCCTATGCTTAAAAGAAACCAATATATATAAATTAACATCTAAACAATTTACAGAACGAGATTAAATCCCGTATAATATAAGTCAAGGTTTCAAGACCTATGAGGGTTTCACTTCTAAAGACAAGGGTCAAACCCTGTCAAATGTTAACATTAGATTCTTATCACAGAGCACCGTTTATGCCTCGAGTTTTACCCAATTAGTAATTTCATACAAAAACAAAATTTAAATCATTTTCAGAACAGAGCCTGCAAGGGCGTAAAAAGAGTTATCACTTTAGATCAAAATATAACTTGTATGTAGGGCTTTGACCCAAAGTTTTTATTACAAACTCTTCATCATCGACAGAGCCATTCTTGGCTTAAGATTTGCATGGTGAAAACATTTTAAATAAACAACATTCATGTTTAGGGATTGGCCCAGATTTTATTACACATAAAACTTACAACAGAACTGAACACATTCACCAAAGGTTTTATGGAAAATCAAATTATAACTATGTAGCTAAAAACTGAGTTTTAAACCAAGAAAATACACAAAGTTGTTTACGAAAATTCTGAGCATAGATTTCATAGTGTGGGAGAAAACCCAGTAGTGGGCATATAGCCACAAACGTTTATAAAGTAACTATGTATCCAAGATTTTCCACTTGGTTCTAAGATCTAAACTAACCCTAATACTGAAAGTAAACAAACATCATCAACACTTGCAACGAGAAAATCCAGGACGGCTCGGGGCTTACCAAATTCTGTGCCTAAACTCTGTAATCTTCCACAACTGAGTTCTCTTTTCTGCCAAGACTGCATAGCACGAGCAGAGAAGCACTGGGGCATGCATTTTTACTCCAAGAGGTCTTCACTCAATGAGTGCCTACCATAGCACGTTTGTTCGTACCATATGAAACAATACCCCTAATTTCAAAAAATATTGGAAAAAATTCCCAAAACTGTTTTTTTTAACCCCTTCCCAATATGCCTTCCCAATTTAAAAAAACCCCTATTTTCCCTATATATTGTATGTATCCATTTTTTCATTTACATTTTGTATACCCCTTTATATATCTACCTAGTATATTTCCATGAGACCGTGGGCTTGACTAAACCTCCCAAGGCCTGTAATAGGCACGAGTGGTTGGGTATTCAAGCCCCCAAGGCCTACCAAGGGCCTATAACAGGCCCTAGAGGCTTAGAGCCCACTTGGGAATTTGGGGTAAATAATTCATCACATTAAAGCCTTGCAAGGCAAGGGTAAATACTCAGTTACAATAAGGTTACGCAAGGCCCTCACAACTTGCAAGTGTGAGTGAAATAAAGAAAGTTTATATTCTTACTAGGAGAAAAGCTATACTTTTAGACATCATTTGCAGAGATATTTCACGCCAAAACTGCCCATCCAAAGATGGATTGCAAAAGTTTTGTTTTGTGCCCTAACCTAGAGTAGAGTTCTCAAAAAGTAGATACATTTTGTGAATGAGTGAGTAGATTCAGAAGTTTGTGCCTAGCATCTAATGTCTGAAGGAAACCAAAAAAATAGGCAACGATGACTCAAAGCAGTAGTATTCAGAGAATAGAGCAATGGTCATAAGTTTGTTGGCTTTAACAAAACAAAGGTAACGTGTAGCACTAAATCTACACATTCATCATTTTAATATGATAGGTGGACATAATACCTTATTTGGATCATAGAAATTAAACAGAAAATACTATGCATCTTGGATCATTTTAATGGAGACCATTATATCATATAACAATATGTGGGGAATTGTAAAAGGCACAAAGACCAACCTGCAATAGATCCCAATGCAATAAAAAAAGAGATAGAAATATAGAGACATTGTTATTTTTAACCTTGTTATTGACATAGTTGAATGTAAGAGATGTAAGGTGGCTTGGGGAAAATTTATAAAGAAAAAAACCATAGATAAATCTAGAACTATGTAGTCAGACGAAAAGGAAAAAGGTCAGAAATTTGTTGGTTTTGTGAAACAAAGGTAACCTTCGACACTCAATTTGCACATTCATCATCTTTAAAATGACATGTGGACATAGTAGCTTATTTGGATCACAAAATTTAAACATAAAAATTATGCATCTCGATCATTTTATTGGAGAAGATACTATCCTATAAAAATATGTAGGGGACTGTAAAGGGCACAGAGACCAAACCTACAATGGATAGATACAAAAAAAATGAGAGAATAGAAATAGAGAGACTTGGTATTTTTCACCTTGTTATTGACATAATTGAATGTAAAAGAAGCTAAGTAGTTGACTTGGGAAAATTAAAAAAAAAAAAATTGAAACCTCAGATGAATCTAGAACTATGTATTTAAAGAGAATCCTTAATGCTACATAGTACCAACATGGAAGATGTGACAAAGTAGAAGAACTGGTTTAAAAAATCAAAGATAATGACTTGGTAATGGTAACCTTAAGTGCCTTACAAGCCATATAGAAACTTCTTATAGCTAATTGGGGGAGTATCTCAGTGAAAATTTGAAGAACTATCCATCTATGTGGAGAAGAAAGCACATTAGACAAAGCATTTGTGCTGAAAGGCAAGGACAAGTAGACAAAGCAATTCATGAAGCAGAGAAAGCCAAATAATAGAGGAAGAAGTAATTATGACTCTCAGTAAAACATTTTTTATTGTGGAAGATAAAATAAGATAAGATAAGATAATTTAATTAATGTCCAACAAATGACCACAAAAATAGGTCAAAGGGACTGTTTGGTACCACGATGTCGATACAAAGTGGGAGCACTAAGGCGGCTCCTATAAAAATGGAATGCAGAAAGAAGAGTATGACTAAAATCTAAAACTGTCAAGCTGCCAAATTCTAAACAAGATATGAAATTCCACTTTCTCCATATGAAGTCCAATGAGGTTGGAACCACTCTCAAACATCCTGAAACAATTAATGGTAATGTCAAAAATTTAAGTAACAAGATAGCAAAGGTAAGATAAAGGAGAATGTCAGCATTTACTTACCTTTTTATTACCAAGGTGACAAACTCCTCAATGCTCATTGGCATGGATGAGGCAATATTTTTCTATTGGTCCCACACCCCTCATGACCACTTGGGTCGGCCCGGAAACTTCCAAAACAACACCCAAAACATCACTGGAAATGGCCAAAATGCCTTTGTAATGCCGCCGTACATGCAATACAACATTTACAGAGTTGGAAACACCATAAAGTACAACCAACACTGTTTCTAAGGCATTTCATACTTGTTTCAACATTTCCAGGCATTTTGGGTACTGGGACATAGACAAAAGATGTGTTTCCTACAACTTATGTTCAAACCGACCAATTTCAAGACACAGATCACTGAGAGGTCATGCGTTCAAGTCTAGTAGAGTCCCTCTAGGTTAGGAATACCCTGGCAACCTGTACCCAGGGCGCCATTCATGGAATGTAAGGAAGTGTCTGGAAGGTTTCCCTGATGACATTTTCCATGGGAATAAAGGATATTGCAATTGGTGACTTATAGAAATTGACTAATGGGAAAGTTCCAGAGTGGAAGAGTCAAGACTGAACACATTAGAAAAGAAATACTCAACCAAAATCAAGAGGCATAAGAAAATGCATAGGGTGTAGAGAACTCATTTTCTTGTGGTTTATATGTAAAGGAAGCTTGCAAGAAGAAGCATACCTTAAAAGCCATTGGAGGTTGACAAGTGGATTCCCTTGATGCTTTGTGAAGGAAGTGATCACATCATATTCTTATGGGTTTTTTGCCATGTGGAAAAACTAGATAACCTGAAGTGTTTGAAACCCCTTGGATAACAATATTTTTCTAGTAAATCTTGATTACATCAAGGGATGAAGGTGTTTACCGGACAATCCACTCGAGCGGATGCGAGTAGGATCTCCCTAGATCAATGCGAGTATAGAACAAATAGAACATGCTACGAATACATTTCCTAGATCTACTTAAGGATCGAGTACTATATGTATTAGCTTTCACTTCACTATCCTTTCTCCTGAATGTTGCTCCGCGTCTCACGATTGTCAGATCCAAGCTGCAATACCTGTCAAGACAAGAAACAAGAGAAACAAGTAAAGGGCATCTATACAATAAGAGATCTAAGTGAACAGTTAAGCAGGTAAACTACTCAATATCATTACACACATGAACAATATTGGTGGAAAGCATTTGTATTACTGTAAAAATGGGGAAGTACATAGCAGAGATATAGAACTACAACCAAGACTTAACGTTGCATCCCTTCTCCAACAAAACCATTTGCCATTTCATCCTAATGAAGCTTGAGTCTCTCAAGGATGAGCATAGATCTCTCAAGAGTGATTTCACGAGCATGTAGACACCATAGACTTCCTCTCCTTGGAGAGGAGTAGAGCTTCTCTTATATAGGACTAAGTGGATAGGGTATGGATAGGATAGGTTGAGATATGGTAGGAGAGAGATAGGGGATCCTCCCAAGGTGTTAGGAATTGAGTACCAACTCCCCTAGAGGTCAGGGACAGGGCCCCAAGTCAGCAATTTTTGAGAAGAACCTCTAAGAAGCTATTTTTTCCCATTAACTGACTTCGTCGCACCCTGCAATGAAGCAAGCTACAACGTCGCATGTTGCATGAGTGCAACCTGCGACGACCTCTCAAAACCTGGTACAACTAGGTACAAATCCTCCCAGGTTAATTTACTCAGTCCAGATTGCTTTAGGGGTGTATACACTGATTCTCAGGATGGGTATATTTTAGGTGTAACAGAAGGAGGGTTTTACAGCTAAACCCTGATCTCTTAACTTGAACAAAATCAGCCTTCTAGATTCATCATTGCACAAAATTCTAAATCTCACTCACATTAGAGTCCTATAATGCTAAAGCTCATTTATTATGGAGTAGGTCTCTTTTTCTTTTTTTTCCACATATTTGTGCCCATCATCTTGCTTCCACCTAGATGATATCACTTAATTGGCTACATAAGGCTTAGAGTTAAGGAAATATCTATATTTTGTAAGGAAGTTTAAATGTTGTTATTCTAGGATGGAAGATCTTTGCTTTAGATTCCCTTAGCTGGCTCTGTATTCTATTAGATCATTTATACTTGATATCTTTTTACATTATTACATGATGTTCCAATAAAAGGGATGATTTTCAACCTCTAATATTCAATACTCTTGCACTGGTTGGACTAGTGAAAATGTTATCCTCAACAAAATGCTACCCAAAGTATAGAAGTCACATTTTGGATATTGAAGCCATTTTTCTTGAGAACCTATGGAATGTGGCCACATTCTACATTCTAATTTCCATAATTATTTGGTCTATTGGTTTATGAAACAATATACATGGTAGATAGATGTGTACATGCCACAACTCTATTCATTATGAGAATAGGAAATGGAAGATGAAATGTCTAATGCACATAATGAGAATAGAAATGTTTTTCCTAGAAAATAACCACAATGATATAACATAACAACAAAATATAAGGTTTAACCAAGGGAATGGTACCCCCCATTTTTCATGGGTGTCCACTTGTGATCTTTATCACAATTTCAGTGGAGTGACATGTCATGGAGAATGGATGGCTTGGTTCTATATACTAGGGTTGTGATAGGTTGATGGGTGGGATGATGCCCTATGATGTTAATTTTGGATCATAATTCATGGTATCCTAATTTTTGAATATGCTCCCTGTGCAAAAAATGCCCATAATTTCCTCTTGAACATAGAAAATTCAAGTCATTCCCTAAAACAGAGTTTGGTTAGAAGTGGATGCCATTCACAGGTACTCTAAGAAACCCTAATTTAATGATTTTTTAGAAATATTTGAAGATTCTTGTGCCAATTTTGGGATAGAATTGATAGAATCTAGAAGTAGGGGCGATTTATGGAGTTTTTACCCAATATTTGCCATCAAAACATGCCCCAAAAAACAGTCTTCATACATTTTAAGTGCTTATTTTAGCACTCCTAAGCAGACCTGTAGGGGAAAGTAGCAATAACACCCTATTATATCTGAATATGGGCATACGAAACAACAAAAAGAAGCATACTTCCAATTATGGGCAGTAATAGGGCCTCAGATATGGTAAATCCGAGGTAATTTAGCCAAATTAGGGCATGTTGTGGGGTGTGTTCTTGAAACAATAGCAATAAAACCTTATTTTTCCTGAGATCTGGGCATATTTTGGGTAGACCTGTGCATCCAATCAACTGAGAAAGGGCATTTTGAGTAGTCAAATTCCCCGTAGCAACAATTCTAGGAAGTTATGTGCATGATTCAACATTGTTCATTATGAGAATAGGAAATGGAAAATGAAATGTCTAATGCACATAATGTGAATATAATTTTTTTTCTTAGAAAATAACCATAGTGATAAAACATAACAACAAATATAAGGTTTAACCAAGGGAATGTTAGCCCCCATTTCGCATGGGTGCCCACTTGTGATCTTTATCACAATTTCAGTGGAGTGACATGTCATGGAGAATGGATGGCTTGGTTTTATATACTAGGGTTGTGATAGGTTGATGGGTAGGATAATGCCCTATGATATTAATTTTTGATCATAATTCATGGTATCCTAATTTTTGAATATGCTCCCTGTGCAAAAAATGCCCAAAATTTCCTCTTGAACATAGCAAATTCAAGTCATTCCCTAAAACAAAGTTTGGTTAGAAGTGGATGCCATTCATAAGTACTCTAAGAAGCCCTAATGTCATGATTGTTTAGAGATATTTGAAGATTCTTGTGCCACTTTTGGGACAAAATTGATATAAGCTAGAAGTAGGGGTGATTTATAGAGTTTTTACCCAATATTTACCCTCAAAACATGCCCCAAAAACAATCTTCATACATCTTAAGTGCATTTTTAGCACTCCTGATAAGACCTATAGGAGAAAGTAGCAATAAAACCCTATTATATCTTAATATGGGCATAAGAAACAACAACAAGAAGCATCTTTCCAATTATGGGCAGTAATGGGGCCTCATATATGGTAAATCTGAGGTAATTTAGCCAAATCAGGGCATGTTGTGGGGTGTGTTCTTGAAACAATAAAATAAAACCTTATTTTTCCTTAGATTTGGGCATATTTTGGGTAGACCTATGCATCCAATCAACTGAGAAAGGGAATTTTGAGTAGTCAAATTCCCTGTAGAAACAATTCTGGGCAGTTATGTGCATGATTCAACATTGTTCATTATGAGAATAGGAAATAGAAGATGAAATGTCTAATGCACATAATGTGAAAAGAAATTATTTTCCTAGCAAATAACCACAATGATAAAACATAACAACAAAATATAAGGTTTAACCAAGGGAATGTTACCCCTCATTTTGCATGGGTGTCCACTTGTGATCTTTATCACAATTTAAGTGGAGTGACATGTCATGGACAATGGATGGCTTGGTTCTATATACTAGGGTTGTGATAGGTTGATGGGTGGGTTGATGCCCTATGATGTTAATTTTGGATCATAATTCATGGTATCCTAATTTTTGAATATGCTCCCTGTGCAAAAAATGCCCATAATTTCCTCTTGAACATAGCAAATTGAAGTAATTCCCTAAAACTGAGTTTGGTTAGAACTGGATGCCATTCACAAGTACTCTAAGCAACCCTAATGTAATCATTTTTTAGAGATATTTGAATATTCTCGTGCCAATTTTGCGACAGAATTGATAGAATATAGAAGTAGGGGTGATTTATGGAGTTTTTACCCAATATTTACCCTCAAAACATGCCCCAAAAAACAGTCTTCATACATTTTAAGTGCATTTTTTAGCACTCCTAGGCATACCTGTAGGAGAAAATAGCAATAACACTCTATTATATCTGGACATGGTCATAAGAAACAACAACAAAAAGCATACTTCCAATTATGGACAGTAATGGGGCCTCATATATGGTAAATATGAGGTATTTTAGCCAAATCAGGGCATGTTGTGGGGTGTGTTCTTGAAACAATATCAATTAAAACTTATTTTCCCTTAGATCTGGGCATATTTTGGGTAGACCCATGCATCCAATCAACTGAGAAAGGGAATTTTCAGTAGTAAAATTCCATGTAGCAACAATTCTGGGCAGTTATGTGCATGATTCAACATTGTTCATTATGAGAATATGAGATGGAAGATGAAATGTCTAATGCACATAATGTGAATAGAAATGTTTTTCCTAGCAAATAACCACAATGATAAAACATAACGACAAAATATGATGTTTAACCAAGGGAATGTTACCCCCAATTTTGCATGGGTTTCCACTTGCGATCTTTATCACAATTTCAGTCGAGTGACATATCATGGAAAATGGATGGCTTGGTTCTATATACTAGGGTTGTGATAGGTTGATGGGTGGGATGATGCCCTATGATGTTAATTTTGGATCATAATTCATGGTATTCTAATTTTTGAATATGCTCCCTGTGCAAAAAATGCCCATAATTTCCTCTTGTACATAGCAAATTCAAGTCATTCCCTAATACAGAGTTTTGTTAGAAGTGGATGCCATTCACAAGTACTCTAAGCAGCCCTAATGCCATGATTTTTTAGAGATATTTGAAGATTCTTATGCCACTTTTGGGACAGAATTGATAGAAGCTAGAAGTAGGGGCGATTTATGGAGTTTTTACCCAATATTTGCCCTCAAAACATGCCCCAAAAAATAGTATTCATACATTTCAAGTTCATTTTTTAGCACTCCTGAGTAGACCTGCAAGAGAAAGTAGCAATAACACCCTATTACATCTCAATATGGGCATAAGAAACAACAACAAGAAGCATACTTCCAATTATGGGCAGTAATAGGGCCTCATATATGGTAAATCTGAGGTAATTTAGCCAAATTAGGGCATGTTGTGGGGTGTGTTCTTGAAACAATAACAACAAAACCTTATTTTTCCTTAGATATGGGCATATTTTGGGTAGAATAGTGCATCCAATTAACTGATAAAGGGCATTTTGAGTAGTCAAATTCCCTATAGCAACAATTCTGGGCAGTTATGTGCATGATTCAACATTAGTTTTACCCTTAAACAATAAAAAACCACTTAAATATCAATTATGGGTGGTTTTAAGGTCATAAAAATGGCAACAAACAACAATGATCATCTCGATCATCAAATTTGGGCATGCCCAGGGTTTATAAATCAATTCCAAACATGTTTTTGACTTCCTAACATCAATGGGAAGCATAATCAACAAACTTGGGCAACCTGTGATTGAAAAGGCTGCAAATAAGCAATGTGGGAATGACTTATACCTATCCCTAACCTAATAGTCCTAATTGAGACCATTTGTACAAAAACTGAAAACCACACCATTTAAGTCTACATGTGGATTCTGGCAATAAAAATCACAAACATTTCAGCAATTTAAGCATGTTGGCATATTTAGTATCAAGCAATTCAATTCCTAAAGAGTTCAAAAGACTGTTTCTCTTTATGTAAAATATGGTATTCCATAATGTATGTGTAAAAACCAAATCAGTTAAAAAATTCTTAGCCTTTCTTTGCTTCAATGTCTCTGCTGAAGTCAATGTTCGACTCACAATCCAGCACTAAGGCTGGAAACTGAAGTTGACATGTTTGCATCAGAAGTAGTCAATTAGAGTCATAAAGTATATAGCAGCGTTAGAACCCAAAATGGTTATGAATATTACATAGATCAGTATTTGGCTTACCTTCTGAATAATGGCATGCACATGTTCTCCTTGCAAGAGACCTATCAATATCAAGAGGTAATTGGATCACAGACAACAACCCACAATTTCCACATTGAGCAGGAAAGAGCCAGTTCTCATGCTTTTCATATGCCACGTACATATCTCCATGTACATGTCTCCAAAGTACTTGATGTTGAAGTTTAAGGGTTACAGGATTTTTTAATTTAAGTAGTAAAATTTAATGCATGAACATATAAAATAAGATTAAGAATAGTACTGCTCTCATAACCAATATTTGAATCAACCATATACTCAGATTTTTCAGATTTGATCTTGTCACCGAAGGGACAAGTCAATCTAGCCAAACAATTTGTGTACCTTGAGAGATATCTGGAGGTGATCCAGAGAGGGTTAAAGCAGAAGCATATTGACCACATACTGACCTAGACTTCTTAGTCAACAAGCACATTCATACCCAGTACAATCATGCAGACAAAGGACACACAGTCATGCTGGGTAAGGATGCAGTCACATACTGTAGAGACACATAGGCATACTTTTCATAGTCATGCGTGAAAAAACATAGTCCACCCATAAAGTGAAACTCACTGTCACATTGGGGAAGACCCCACAGTCCACACAAGAAAACAGGCTCATGGTCACGCTAGGGAAGGACCCACAGTCCACCCAAGAAAATAGATAGGGTATCAAAACATTAATAAACATAACATATGGACCAAGTAAGATACACATAAGATAAAGGATCATGAATCAACCAAGGGAGCCACAACAAAATAAACCACAAACCCACAAGGTCAAGGTGAACTATATAAGGTGGACAAGCAACTCCTTTGGTGCTCCTTTGTAGGACCAATAAGACCAAAAATATTTTCTCTCTCAAGGTACACTGTTTTATATATTTTTGTCATCACTGTATAAGATTCATTAGTTATAGAAAGTAGAACCAAATAAACAACTTATACAAGGAAGAGAAGTGAAATCCATAAAAGTAGTTAGATTAGAAAATGCAACTGCAACCGAAATACATAAATAGTCATCAAAGCAACTGCAAACCATCTCAAATAGACATAAACCATGACAATGATGACAAAATAGTACTAGAAACAAAATAGTATCGTTTTAACTAGACAAGATAAGTTTAAAGGTGGTTTAAAGCATAATTTTCATCTCTTTCAAATTTGAACATATAAAATCAGATTCAGAACAATACTGCTTTAATAAAATTTGAACTGTAATAAACAAACATAATTTTCATCTCTTTCAACTTAACGCTCCATTATTCACTGCATTAAAGCTGGTCCTCGAGAATCATCAAATGCCATGTACAGTAACAACATGATTAAATAATGTATAGTAGATATCAATAGTAAATTATCATAACCAATTTTTGAATCAACCATATACTCAGATTTTTCAATATCGTTTTAACTAGACAATAAATAACATCAACTGAAAAGCATAAAAAGACAATAAATATACTTATCTTTTCTCACTCTTGTCTAGCTACAACTGAAAGCATACAAAGACAATAAATAACATCAGTAGTAAATCTAACTCATGTCTAACTCAAAGTACAAAGAAAACAAATAATATTACCCACTGGGAGAGTTGAAACGTGGTTGAAACCTTCCTTATACTCAACAATATTTTTTTATATCATATCTTGTCTATTAAGAGGCAAGTCACTACAGGAACAAAGGACATACCTGAGAGGGAATAAATTCAGTTACCTAGTTGACAAGCAAATAATCCCTAATTACTAGAGCAACAGAGCAAGGAATCCCCATGGTTTAAGGTGGGTTCAAGGTGGGTTTAAGCAGGTTTAATTGGACTAAGATCTGTATTGCACTGTATGAGTGTTTGGGTATGCTTAAAGTGAACCGTAAGGAAACCCCAATTACTGGAGCAGCAGACCCAGAAACAACAATCCAAAAAATATCAGGTAATGATGAAATTTCACACACAAAACATGCACAAACCAGATCTCTGTTTGTAGTCCATACAAAGCCCATGGATTTATTACAACTTAGCACACTCAAACAGTGCAACAGAGATATTAGACCACTCAAAAAAGGCAACAAGAGACTGCGCTGTTGGTCAACATAAGATCAAGAGTCAACAAGAGGGGTCAAGAAGACAAAGGTGTCAAACTCGTGGTCAAACTATTATATTCTCTCTCAAGGTATCACCAAGGTATATAGTCCATAACTTATAAGTGTTCCAAACCACAACAATACGTTTTATCATCACCGTATAAGGAAGGTCCATACCATGTCCATACCGACTCCACACTGTTAGAAAAACAGAATCGCAGAGCAATAACAATAAACAAAAATGCAAATATAATCACACACACATTACAAGAGAGACACATATATATCGTGGTTCACCCCAACTTGGGCTACGTCCACACTGAATTTTCCAGTCCTTATTATTATTACCATCCAACAAGGTGAAGGGATACAACTTGCAGCACAGCCGCTGCACTTTCTCTTCACTGTATCACAGTCTCTCTCATGATCTTAGAGATATTTACAATGCATAAAACCTAATACATCTTACCCCAGCCGTATTACAATGTCTTTCCTTTTATAAGGGAGATACAATGGGAAAATACCACGGGTTACCCAAAACCATGGGCCCGTAAAACAACCCCAAATATTTCCTTCGGGGGCTTCGCCCCTGAACCCCCTTTCTCAGGGGCACTGCCCCCAGACCCCCCAGCCAGGGGGGGTGGTCCCCCCTAGAACCCCGTGGGGGGGTGATGCCCCCCCACACCCCCCCGTTGGGGTGAGTGTACAGTCCACCTACATATCATATAAAACTGGGGTACAAACATGGATGAATAATAATATCTCCGGATTTGGAGATCAGGCTCCACAACCAACAATCTCCCACTCGGAGATTGATCATAGCAACTCCACCACTACTGTACTTGCTGGACCTTAGACTTTGAAACTTTCTCCTCTTCACCTTCATGCTAGAAGGCCAACTGAAACTGAGTAGGAAATCAGTTTGTCTCTGGTCACTACCTTTGTGAACATGTCTGCAGGATTCTGGCTAGTATGTATCTTTTCCAGCTTCAACAGTTCATCTTCCAGAACATAGCATATGAAATGGTACTTGAGCTGTATATGTTTAGTCCTGGAATGGAATGCTGAGTTCTTTGCAAGATGAATGGCACTCTGGATGTAACTATACAACCTACTATCCTTTTGCTTCTTACCCAATTCCTCCATAAACCTCTGCAACCAAATCATCTCTTTACTAGCCTCTGTAACAACAACATACTCTGCTTCCGTTGTTGAAAGTGCAACAACCTTATGCAGTCTCAAAATCCAAGTTACTGTTGTTCCACCTATAGTAAACACATATCCTATGGTACTCCTATTGCTATCCTTATCACCTTCCATATATGCATCAACATATCCCTGTAGAATAGTGTCTGAACCTTCAAAACATAATGCCTGAGTGGTGGTACCTCTCAAATACCCGAGAATCCACTGTACTGCCTTCCAATGTTCTTTACCTGGATTGTTCATATATCTTCTCACAACTCCCACTGCTTGTGCAATATCTGGTCTTGTGCACACCATGGCATACATCAAGCTGCCAACTGCTGAGTGATAGGGAGTCTTGGACATGTAATCTGTCTCTTCCTATGTCTTGGGACAAATTTCCTTACTTAGACTGAAATGGATGGCCAAAGGTGTACTAACTGGTTTTGCATTCTGCATTCTGAACCTCTCCAACACCTTTTGTATGTACTCACCTTGAGACAATGTCAATTTGCGATTTTTCCCGTTTCTCGTTATTCTCATACCAAGGATTTACTTTGCAGCACCCAAATCCTTCATCGCAAATGAATTAGATAGCTTCCTTTTGAGTACATTTATATTTTGCATGTTAGACCCTGCAACAAGCATGTCATCCACATACAATAACAAGATAATATATCTTTTATTGTCTAGCTTCTTGAAATAAACACAGTGGTCAGAATGACATCTACTATAACCTTGTTCTGTCATAAACCTATCAAATTTTAAATACCACTGCCTTGGAGCTTGCTTCAAGACATACAAACTCTTTTTCAACCTGCATACCAAATCCTCCTTCCCTTTGACCTCATACCCTTGTGGCTGTTGCATATGTATCTATTCCTCCAAATCCCCATGGAGAAAGGTTGTTTTTACATCTAACTGTTCAAGATGCAAATCTTCTACAGCCACTAGACTTAAGATAGTCCTAATTGAAGTCATCTTAACAACATGAGAAAATATTTCATCAAAATCTATAGCTTTCTTCTGAGAAAACCCCTTTACAACAAGTCTGGCCTTGTACCACTTCTTGCCTCCTTCTTCCTTCAACCTATAAATCCATTTGTTCTGCAATGCTCTTTTACCGGCAGGCAACTGAACCAAATCCCAAGTTTGGTTTCCTACCAACGAGTCCATCTCCTCATTCATGCCTTGCTCCCACTTCTTTCTAGTTTCCACCTGCATTGCTTCTTCATAACATTCTGGTTCACTAGCATCAATCATCAACAAATAATACATTGAAGGAGTGTATCGTTCAGGGAGTCTACTTAACCTGGTAGATCTTCTTACAGTTGTAGGAGTTTCAGGTACTTGCTGCTGTTCTTGATTTTCTGGCACCTTTGGAACTTCATTTTCTGTAATTTCATCAAGTACTGTGTATTCTGTGCTTTCCTTTTCCTGTTTCTTTCCCTGCAATTGATATTTATACATGACCTTATCATTGAATATGACATCTCTACTTCTAATGATTTTGTGATTTTCATAATCCCATAAACGATAACCAAAATCATCAACCACATATCCAATAAAGATACATTTCTTGGATTTAGCTTCAAGCTTTGTTCTATTTTCTTTATCAATATGGACAAATGCTTCACAACCAAATGTTCTCATAAATGAGTTGTTTACCTTTTTATCTGTCCATGCCTCCTCTGGAATACCACCATCCAAAGCACTTGAAGGTCCTCTATTTATTAAATAAACAACAGTATTTACAACATCCGCCCAAAACTGTAAGGGCAACCCTGCATGTAGTCTCATACACCTTGCACGCTCCATGATCGTTCTGTTCATCTTTTCTAACACACCATTTTCTTGTGGTGTTCCTGGGACTGTCTTCTCTCTACGAATCCCATGGTATGAACAATAACTATCAAACTCCTTGCCGCAGTACTCACCTCCATTATCAGATCCGAGACACTTCAACCTTTTTTCTGTCTCATTCTCAACCAAAGCTTTCCACTTATTAAAAGTAGCAAACACATCAGATTTTTGTCTAATGCATTAAACGCAAGTTTTCCTAGTTGCATCATCAATGAATGTAACATAATAATGAGAGCCACCAAGAGATTGTACCTGAGCTTGTCCCCATACATCTGTATGCACTAGCTCTAACTTTTCATTCTTCTTCTGTTTCCCAACCCTGAGAAATATGACTCTCTTCTATTTTCCATAAACACAGTTTTCACAGAATTCCAAATTTACCTGCTTCAAATCTGGCAGCAACTTCCTTGAGTGAAGAATCTGCATCCCCTTCTCACTCATGTGGCCAAGCCTATGATGCCACAATGCTGTATCTGTTCCTGTGGAAGCTAAAGAGATAGAATGGTCAGTATTATGAGGACATAAATACAACATACCTATCCTGTCTCCTTTTGCTATCACCATTGATCCTTTAGTGATCTTCCACCACTTTTCTCCAAATGTAGATAGATAGCCGCCATCTCTCAACTTCCCTATTGAGATCAGATTTCTTTTCATAGCAGGAATATGCCTAACATCTTTCAATAGCCAGTCAGTTCCATTCTTAACTTTTATCCATACCTTACCCATTCCAACAATTTTACATGGCTCATCATCACCCACTAAAACATGTCCAAAATCACCAAGAGCATACTCATTAAAGTATTTCCTATGGGGTGTAGCATGACATGAAGCTCCTGAATCTATTACCCAATAATCACTAATATTATCTAATGCAAGAATCAAAGCATCTTGTAACACATCACCTGCTACATTTTCTTCCTGGGTAGTTTCCTTCTGTGAATCTCCTTTCTTCTTTAGAGATCTGCAGTCTTTCTTCAGATGTCCTTTCTTTCCACAGTTTCAGCACTCTATTTTTTCCAGTTTGGACTTGGATCTGCCCATTTTAGACTTGCCATGATTACCTTGGCTCTTTCCTCTGTCCTTTTGTCTTCCCCTGCTCTCATGGTCAACGCATTACCTGATGTCTCATCTGTGCTTTTTCTTCGCATTTCCTCGCTAAGAATAACACCAATAACATCATCAAATTTCAAGGTGTTTGAACCAGAGACAGATTTACTTACAGCCATGACCAAGCTATTCCATCTTTATGGCAATGAACACAAGATTAGAAGAGCCCTAACCTCATCATCAAAGTTCACACTTACAGAACTTAGCTGATTTGTACCTGTATTAAACTCATTTAAATTATCAGTAACAGATCCACCTTCAGACATCTTCATATTAAATAAACGCTTCATTAGAAATACCTTATTGGAGGTCGAGGGTTTTTCATACAGCTTACCCAGTGCGCTCATCAAACCCTGTGTTGTCGTTTCTTTTGAGATTTTGAAAGCCACTGACGAAGCCAGGCTCAGCCGTATTGTTCCCAGATCATTTCTGTCAAGAGCCTCCCATTCTTCGTCCTTCATGGACACCTACTGCTTTGCTCTTCCTCCCAACGGTAGGAATAGATCCTTCTAGTACAAATAGTCCTCCATTTGTATCTTCCATAACTGGAAATTTTGGCCATTAAACTTCTTGACCTTAAACTTTCCTTCTTCCGCCATTGCTCCCACTCGAACCAGAAACCCTAGCTTCCTGTAGGTTTATCTGCCAAATAGAGCTTTGGCTCTGATACCAATTGTTAGAAAAATAGGATCACATAGAAATAACAATAAACAAAAATGCAAATATAATCACACGCACATTTCAAGAGAGACACAGATATATCGTGGTTCACCCCAACTTAGGCTACGTCCACACTGAATTTGTCAGTCCTTATTATTATTGCCGTTCAGCAAGGTGAAGGGATACAACCTGCAGCATAGCCACTACACTTCCTCTTCATTGTCTCACAGTCCCTCTCCTGAACTTAGAGATATTTACAATGCATAAAACCTAATACATCTTACCCCAGCCATATTACAATGTTTTTCCTTTTATAAGGGAGATACAATGGGAAAATACCACAGGTTACCCAAAACCATGGGCCCGTAAAACAACCCCCAAAATTTCCTTCCGGGGCTTCGCCCCTGAAACCCCTTTCTTGGGGGCGTTTCCGCCGAACCCCCCAGCCAGGAAGGATGGTCCCCCCTGGAACCCCGTGGGGGGGCGATGCCCCCCACACTCCCCCGCTAGGTTGAGTGTGCAATCCACCTACATATCATATAAAATTGGGGTACAAACATGACTGAATAATAATATCTCTGGATCTGGAGATCAGGCTCCACAACCAACACACACAACAACAGGTGCACAACAGTGAGTTCTATAACAAGAGATTTCCACACCCGTGCAACACCCTAGCCATATTTCGAATCAACAACACTCAAAATTTCCTAATGAGATAATATGCACTCCACACAAACATGACGAAATTAAAGAACACTTCCACTGGAAAATTTTAAGATCTGAAACCACAAACATTGAATGGACTATCAAGATTTAAACTTGAAAATTTCTCTGATTTCTCAACTTTGTTGTCAACTGTTGAAAGGCATGCTAAATAATGTGTAAATAAATAGCACATCAAAATTAAGTGTTAATTAAGTCTAGTTTGAGAAAAAATATCTTATCCAAGAGAATATATTTTAAAAAGGATTGTGCATGACTCTTCAACAATGGCAATTAGAAACCCAAGAACACAACAAAAAGATAATCTGAACCCTACAGGGCAGCAATGCACTCAATTTCAATCTTTGCATTTAAAGGTAATGCTGCAACTTGATAAGTCGACTGAGCTGGTGCAGGTGATCAAAAATTTGTATGAAGAAAAGATGAACTAGGTCAGCTTTGTATAAAATCGCCTCCACATACATAAAAGCACTCATAATTGTTTCATCAATCAATTGAAATAGGGTAATATTTGCATACAAGGCAAAACTCGATGAGATAGCTTGGACATTTAGAAACTGAGAATTCATATTTCAACATCAGGATAGACCAATTATGTAACAAATATAATATGTAACTTGGAAAGCAATAACAAACACTTTCATTGAGAGGCCTGCAAAAGTTTTGAAATTACCTTTGCTATAGTTCTTGCTAGAATGAGATTTTAATTCTCTTGAGTTATCCCAACCATTCGGCACCCGAACCATTCACTGCACCTGAAGATAAGAGAAATTAAAATGAGTATAAAATGAGTATGAAATTGATACAAACAAATCAGTGATAATACAAAAATAATACTTTATAAATAAGTTATAAGATAGTAGTAGAAAAGATAAGACAAATTAGAATGTTTTGAAAAATTCACCGTATTAAATTTTTTGATGAAATCCACAAAAAATTTGTGGTCGCTTTCTTCTAACTTGTATGTGTCATTCTTGATATTGTATGAGAGGTTTTCCATTGCTATAAAAGATTCAAGTTGTATGAATAGATGATTAGTTGAATCATACTTATTTATGAGTGCCATTAAAAATTTATGGTTCTTCAGAAGAGGCATCTAAGATACAATCTCAATTTGCCCAATTTTCATGTGGGTGAGGTGTCTTTGGTTCACATGACTCTTTTACTGATACGCGAAAGAAGAAGGATCCAATTGATTGGTGGTGGCTTCATGGTGTGGATTCCACTGAGTTGCAACTGTTTTCCATACCACTACTTGGGCAGGTAACTAGTTTCTCATATTGTTTTTAACATTTGTATAAATTTTTTATAAAATCAATTTATTTTACATATAAATTACAATTTTCCATATTATTACTTGGGTAGGTAGCTAGCTCCTCATCTTTTGAGAGGATTGGAGCACTTGTTCCTTCGTCCATTTCATGAAAAGAAACAAGTTGGGATCGAAGAAGGCATAGAATTTAGTTTAGATTCATAGCACACTTCGTCTCATATCTCGGAAAGACCCAGGGTACAAGGAGGGTCCTTTCAAGATATGGGACCAATACACAGACGATGCTATATGTGTGGATGAGGAGGTACAACCAGATGGACTTGTTGAGCTTCCTCCAGTTACTATGGATGAGCAGTACCCTGCACTTGAGAGTGACACATACCTAGAGAGCCTATTGATAGAGGAACTTAGTGATGCTGATGATCATCCTAAGGATGTTGATGACATGGCTTGAGGAAGCCAAAGCATTTATCTTGTCCATTGTTCACGTTTAAGTGTTTTGAGTTTTCTAAATTTTCAATTTTTTATTTTGACTATTTTCTATTTCATGGCTGGAAATGCCATTGGGCCTTGGCCCATTAGGAAAATTTTGATTGCAATATGACAATGGTTGAATGGAATCATAATATAACTTCCACTTGATATCAAATTTTATGTTCCAATGTGAATGTTGAATGAATGATGAATCATTGAATTTTGAAGAAATATGCATGTGAAACGTTATGATGTTTAATGTTTTTAAGTTTTTGTCACTACTATATATATATATATATATATATATAAGTAGTTGTAACAAAATTATTACAAGATAGAGATTCACAAGTCAGTTGTAAGTAGTTGTAACTTCCTACGACATATAGAGATTCATAAGTCAGTTGTGCAGTTGTTGATGTTACCCGCAGAATACCTTCCTAGTTAAGAGGGAGTGTTAAAGAAATGTAATTGCAGAAGATATTCTATTTGTACTTGTCTATTGTATTATTGTAGTCCTCCTTCGGGAGATGTCATTGATGTAATTAATAATGTAAGAGTCATTGAAATAGTTAATGTAAACCCTAGGTCTTCTGTCGGCCTAGAAGAACCCATAAAATATTATTATACTATGTATTTGAGAGGTCGGCCGAGTCAGTTAGGAGAAGTCGGCCCAGTTGGGGAAAAGTCACCCCAACGGAAGAATATAAATAGAGGAGGAGTCTCTCATTTGTATTAACTCAACTCACTCTCACAAGTTCGCATAGGAGAGAGAGAGAAGTTCGCAAAAGTGGAGGAGAAGCTGATTTTGTCTTGGGGTTTATCTTTGTACTTTGTAATCTCTATATTGAGGAAGATTTTGCCAGTGTTTTCTCCATTTTGGTTTCCTCGAGATAGATATTGTGTTCATTGTGTTTTTGTTGTGCTTGTATTTCTTTCAGTGATAGATTTTTTAATGTTATATGCTAAACAAGTAAAAAAACTATCAGTTCTTCATTAAAATGGTGCAATTCTAATCCCTTTATGTAGGGTACACCCAAAGAAAGAAGCAAATGAGGGATTCATCGTTCCCTTTGTGATTTTCATTTGAATCTTCCAATACATCTATGAGGCAAGAGTAGCCTAGAGCACTCTTCCTTCCTTGGTGAATCTTATGAGCAAGGTCATATAAGAGTTTCTAGGTGACTCCATTTCCTTCAAGTTTTGGCACTGGTCTCTCTCTCTCGAGCAACCATCCATAAAGGTAAAACCCTAAAAAACTTTAAAATCCTTTCTTTTTTTCTTGTAATGAAAATGAATAAAATACAAAAATGTATTTTTTCTTTTCTTGGGGTGAAATATACTAACTCTAAGGCTAAACCCTTATAAATTTCACATAGATTATATGTATTTGGTTCTACTGAATTAATTACTATTCAGATTTCTATTAATTACTCATCGTTTATTTGCATGGAATATTTTATTTTGAGTAATTAGATAAATTCATAAATCTAGAAATTGCATTTAGAATTTTATATTTCATTTTCATATTTATATGTTGGAGCTTTTATAAGAAAATTCATAATTTAATTAATATTCCATTGCAAATATTAGAATATAGAATGTTTTACAAGTTTATGAGCATTTTCTTGGAGTAATTATAAAAAATTTGCAATCTGGAAATTAAAATTAAAATCACATATTTCATATTTTGTAACTCATAAAAAGTGTTTTATCATTCAATTTTTTGAGTTATTTAGTTATATTTCTGCAGTAAATTCCAACAAAGTTTTATTCTTTATTACTGCATAAATTTGTTAAGTAAAATGCATATTATTTCAAGTGTTATTTGATGGCAATCCATGTAGTCCCAATGTATCTATTTGATACCAACTACTCTTCTTGCCATATCCTCTTAACAACACATGGACGTGAAATTTTTAAGGCTTTAGTCTCACCAACTATATTGTAGAGACCATAGTAGGGGTCAACGATGCCATTTATATGTGAAGCATTCTAGAAGTGGTGCCAAATACGTATTTGCCAAGGTGCATTACTGCTCATGGCCTCAACAACCCATTTTGGCTATTAACAAAGTCCCCTCAACACATATATCTATAAAGCCAATCCTCTATCCTTTCTGGGCAGGTCGTATATGTCCCTAATATTGTATTTTTACATGATGTTAAATTTGTTGCATCATTGTTGGAGGGGAATATCAGAACACTACTCTTAAGGAAGAAAAAGGAGGGTCAATTTGTAGGATAGCTCCTTGGATGGCTTCTTCTATTATTGACAACAGAAACAATATCTGTTTGCTAGATGTTATTGGATAATCATTGTACTTGCTGTAACTATATGGGGGTTATGCTTTGAATATCATCCAAATGATCCTTGTATCATAATATAGTGAAAGGAACCGATGTCCCAATCCTGGCCAATGCTTGAGTGGATTATTTATGGACACATTAACATGGTGGGGTGGGAAGGTGATCAAGTTAATGGGCATGCTAGTACTCCACATAAAGGCAAATTTGGAAAAAATGTACGTCTAATCCTGGGATTATTGTAATCAGAATTCTTAGACAGAAATATTTATACACTAGTGGATGGGACACTTTGTCTAATTGGAAGAATTGTATGGATAGAATTCAATCGAGCTTGGATATGTTTTATGCAAAATTGCACATGGCCACCTTGACCAATAACACTCAATGATCTATTTTAATAGATGATGCTGTAACTGGTTCATATCATTCACCCATCTACACTACTATCTTTACTACAGGAACTTCTAGTTGTGCGTGCACCTTGCCTTACAAGATCAATGTTTCACTTTTGGAGTCCTGAAAAATCGTTCAATCAGTTTCATGGGTATGGAATCTTGTCCCTAGTCCAACGAGAAACTCATATTGGATTTTATGGATGAAGGTTATTGTTTAGAGGACAAACAAGTTTCTTAGGGGTTAGGGACAAATGATTTAATGGAACTATAGAGAAAAGGATTGGCAACTTAGGAAACAACTTAGTCATGTTCAAAATGAATTGGAAGAAGATCCTTTTAATCTTGCAAAGCACACTTTCTGGTCATTAGGAATACAATGCCAAGAGGACCAAGATCAAGGCACTAATCAATTGGGATAAGGAGGAAAACAACACTTTAAAATGTACTTTCACTACTTGAAACAGAAAGAAATTCTAAAAGAATTCTCATACTCAAAGACCCAGAAGGGTGTCTGATTGATGATCAGGATAAAAAGAAAAGGCTTATTTTATGGACATTTTCAAAGTTGTTTTCTTCTATTGGTTGCAATGTTGATCGCATTGTTGTTAAGCAATTCATCACAGGCATGATCCCTACAAAGTTCCTAAGTATGACCATTCCATTTTGTCTCAGCTTTTGGATGAAGATGATTTGTTCCAGGCTTTACAAGACATTGTTAAGGGTAAATCACTAGGACTAGATGAGTGGCCTTCTGATTTATTTGTCTCTTTAGCCTGCAATTGATGATAATCTTTTCTGAATCAATGCTAGACTTGATCATCACATATAGTTAGCTGTAAGTAAACATGTCCTTCTATGTCAAGGGTTGAGAAGATGTCCTAAATAATGCATGTTAAAATGCCACCATTGTGAGGGCATTTTGGTTGAGAATGTCCAAGATTAAAATAAAGCTCATGCGTGAATGGTGTGCACCACCAATTACAATGGTCAAATTGTCATTTGCAACTTCAAGGGATTTCAATGCAGTTAAGGATAAAGTCTTTTCTAGAGATGAAGATGAAGAAGATTATTTGATGATGATAAATTATATGATCATTGCTACAGAACACATGTGTATGAAGAGACTAGGGTATCCAAGTGTTGATGAACAACTAAATACTGCTTTAGAGAAAATAATAAAGTTGCATGAAAAGAGGAACCAATCCATTTTTCCAACACGGCATGGTGTTTACTGTAACAACCCCTAAAAGGGAATTGTAATAGAAAATTTCAATTAAGAAAGTTGGGAAAGTGAGTGCTTCATCCGGAGACTCCACCAAATTAATAACTGTGAAAATACTCACAGTAGATCTAAGAGATGATGTGTACCTCATAAGAGTAATTATGATTAAGCACAAAAATAGAAGAAGAGTGAACAATACAGTATAATGAGCAACAGAATAATATGGTATAGTAGAACTCATATAGAAGCAATAATACTTCACACACACTAATTAATTAATCACAGTATGGACAAATAAATAGTACAATGGTAGAGAGGATTCAAATTCCTAAGGTGTCAATTCGAATTAGCCTCTCAGAGTGATCATAAGATCAACAGAGTGTCATCAGAGCACAACTAGGTGTCCTCATGATCATCGGAGCGTAACTAGAAGTATTCATCATCATGAGTGGAGTCATCAATGCTCAAGTAACTGTCAACCATTAGTCAAACAAACTCTGGTAGGTGTAACTGAGTGTAACTCAATGTAACTGAGTGTAACTGAGTGTAACTAAGTGTAACTGACTGTAACTGATGGTAACTGACTGTAACTGAGCGACAACTGGACTGGTAGGTGAAGAAGGGCGAGTTTCTCCCTAAAATCAAGGAAGAAGGGCGCATTGAGCAACTGGAGGGCTAAAACTGAATAGTGAGAAGCTCCTAGGGGCTGGCTAACTGAGGGCTAGGTGCTGGATTGATGACTGGGATGCATGCAAACCCTAAAGGTGCATGCATGACTGAAAATGTAAATGATCAAAATACTGGTGGGACTAGGATGGAGTATATGAATTTCCTAACACCCCCCCTTAATCCATTCTGGGCTCTGGTAACTAAGACCAAAGGTCACCCAATACAATGAATAATAACAATCAATAAACCAAGGAAGTGGGAAAATTCCATGAGAAACATACCCTCTCCTCAAAAAATAGACTGTAAGGCACACATAAAAATAAATTCTCCAAACTCAAGCATGTGTGATGCTTGGTCATATGTCTAGAGGTATCTTCTTCTTGGGAAGAAGTGGATCATGCTCAAAAATCATGTGCTTGTACTTGCTCTTCAGTTCGAATGTGATGAGAACAAATCCAATAGTATGAGAATGATCCTTGAACCTGTGATTCGAATCAATTGAGGTAGGATCAAATCTGTGAAAGTGCATATAGTCTTTTGTCTTCTCCTTCGAACCACCATGGGTGAGATTATGCCAAAAATAACTATTACATGTTTGCTTGAAATCAAAATCAGATTTAAGACTTAAAAAACAGTTTCTTGAGATCTCCTTTGAACCAACAGGGGTGAGATCAAAACTATCATATGCATGAGAAATTATCCCAAGCAGTAATTGCTTAGAATCCAAATTAGATCCAAGACTTGAATCATGGTTTCTTGATATCTTCTTTGAACCATGAGAGGTGAGATCAAAACCAGTAGATGCATGAGAAATTATCCCAAGCAAATGGCAATGGCCATATTCTTCAATGACCTTCTGAAAGCATGAATTTATGATCATATAGTAGTATAAAAGAGGAGATAGCTGGAGAGGAGCAAATGTATTACCTTCAATAGCTGTTTTGACCTCTGAAATAATCATGTGATCATGATGCAAACCAACAGACTCTGGCGCAAGAGAGGATTTAGGACCTTCTGCAATATCTAGAGTGTGAGCTGGCACAGAAAGAGAAGAAAGTTTGAGCATGAGTGGAGAATCTGCAATTTCTTTGTCAACAAATTCAATATGAGATGATACTAGTTCATGATCTGAGAGATCATCAAGGGGAGCAAATGCAACATGATCTGAGACCATCAGGAGGAGCGAATGCATCATGATCTGAGAGACCATCAAGTGGAGAGAATGCATGACCTTGCTTACTTTTTAAGGGATTTGACCAAATCCATCATTCTTTTTGCCGAATCTTTCATCTAGATGAGCCCATAACTCTTTTGGAGTTTCAATATCAATGATGGTTGGGTGCAATATGTAATAAGTCATAGTAATCTTCATTCTTCCAATGTGCATGTCACCTTTATTCAACCATTTAATCTTCTTTGTAGAGGATTCGAACTCTCTTTCAAAATAGCAATCAAAGAGATCATGGCTCTTTAAATATGCTATTATTTTTGGTTTCCATTCATCATAGTTGAATAGAGAAAGAGGAGTGATTTCTTCTAATTCAAGATACATTGAAGCTGTAGAAGACTTGCAAAAACAATATAGAATAATTGCAACTGCTACTGCTGCAAAAATGCAGAAACTGATGCAACTGCTGCACTTGAAATCTTGGTAATAACCTGCAAAAAAATATCAAGAATGGAGATAAACAATACTCTCAACATGCTCTGATACCATGTGAAAATCCTCACAGCACATCTAGGAAATGATGTGTACCTCACAAGAGCAATTATGATTAAGCACAAAAATAGAAGAAGAGTGAACAATACAATATAATGAGCAACAGAATAATATGGTACAGTAGAACTCAGATAGAAGCAATAATACTTCACACACACTAATTAATTAATCACAATATGGACAAATAAATAGTACAATGGTAGAGAGGATTTGAATGCCTAAGGTGACAATTCGAATTATCCTCTCAGAGTGATCATAATATCAATAGAGTGTCATCGGAGCACAACTAGGTGTCCTCATGATCATCGGAGCGCAACTGGAAGTCTTCATCATCATCAGTGCTATCATCAATGCTCAAGTAACTGTCAACCATCAGTCAAACTAACTCTGGTAGGTGTAACTGAGTGTAACTCAATATAACTGAGTGTAACCGACTGTAACTGAGTGTAACTGAGTGTAACTAAGTGTAATTGACTGTAACTGAGTGTAACTGAGTGTAAATAAGTGTAACTGACTATAACTGACTATAACTGATTGTAACTGAGTGACAACTGGACTGGTAGGTGAAGAAGGTCGAGTTTCTCCCTAAAATCAAGGAAGAAGGGTGCATTAAGCAACTAGAGGGCTAAAAATGAATAGTGAGAAGCTCCTGGGGGCTGGCTAACTGAGGGCTAGGTGCTGGATTGATGACTGGGATGCATGCAAACCCTAGAATGCATGAAAACCCTAAAGGTGCATGCATGACTAAAAATGTAAATGATCAAAATACTGGTGGGACTAGGATGGAGTATAGGAATATCCTAACAATAACTTGTATTCCTCAAAAGGTGCATGAATTAGTTCATCATGGCAGAGAGGGAATGGGAGAGGTATGGAATACCAAAGTTACTGTTGTCGTAAAATGTCTCGATAAAGGGATTATTTCAGATGATGCATATTTTCATAATGTGAGAGACCAAGAAGAAGAAGGGGAGATTGTATTTCCATTTGAAATAGTGTAGACATGAAAATAGTCATCATCTGCAATAAGCCCTATATCATAGGATAGAAATTACAATTGAATGTGTAGCCATGCATTCAAACACACTATAGTGGCAGAGGTTTTGATGTGAATATAACTTTAGAAGAAGCTCGGGAGTTGTTGGGGAAACCTTAACTTTGGTTGTCCCAATTCAAGTTAAGTGGTGCAAAATAAATGAGGGTCATCCCAAGGGTTGACATTGCTAGCAACTGTTAGTTTTTTCAGAATTTACTTCAATCTGATCTAGGATCTTAACTGAGAGAACGACATGTACAATATATCTACAACATATCAAACATGGACATAATAATGCAAGCACACAAGATACAATAGACACACAGAGTTTCACCGGGGAAAACCATAAAGGTGAAAAACCCCGCAACTTCCTCAGAGATAGATAGAGCAATGATACAATCCAAGTATAAGAGATAGTCCTCCTAGCAGCAGCTTCTCCTCCTCCACAAGTGCACCACTTTCCAATGAGATTATGAGTGAGGAAGTGAATGATCAAATAGAGTACCTCCGACACTCTATTTATACTTGAATTGACTTTCCTAATAACCTTTACTAGGTCGGCCTTAACTTAACCACATAACATAATGATGACAAGGCCAACCCCCAATAGGGTGGTCTAATAACCCTTTAACCCACATGACTTATATAGGTCCGACCCCATCAAGGTGGTCTAATAACCCATCAAGTATAAGTTACGACACTTACAATATAAATGATGACACTTCCGTATAGAGGAATAATAACATCTCTATAGGAATACAATATACATATGTGAAATACATTCCGAAGTTACATATACATCAACACTCCCTCTTAACTAGGAAGGTATTTCTCGACATAGATCTACTAGCACAAGTCTTCTTCTCTGGATCATCGTCATCGTCATTGCTGCTGCTATCTCAATCAATCTCCAATCTACCTGTCATAGGAAGTTTTACAGAGCCAGTCCTTTTTCATACTAGATGTAGGCCTACCACCTGCAGGTCTTCATCATCTATAGAGCCAGCCCTTTTTCATGCTGGATGTATTCACAGAGCCAACCCTTTTTCATGTTGGATGTGACCTAGAACAAATATAGGATTTCCACCATAGAGCCAGTCCTTTTTCATATTGGATGGGACCTAGAAAAAATCTAGGATTTCCGCCACAGAGCCAGTCCTTTTTTATATTGGATGGGACCTAGAACAAATCTAGGATTTCCACCACAGAGACAGTCCTTTTTCATACTGGATGGGACCTAGAACAAATCTAGGATTTATCACCATAGAGCCAGTCCTTTTTCATACTAGATGGGACTTAGAACAAATCTAGGATTTCCGCCACAGAGCCAGTCCTTTTTCATACTGGATGGGACCTAGAACAAATCTAGGATTTCTGCCACACAGCTAGTCCTTTTTCATATTGTATGGGACCTAGAACAAATCTAGGATTTCTGCCACAGAGCCAGTCCTTTTTTATACTGGATGGGACCTAGAACAAATATAGGATTTTCCACCACACAACCTTGAAAGAGCATCCCAGGACTTATTACGGGCACACAGCCCAACCTATCGGATCTCCCAGGGCTACATTACATGTGGTCATGGAAAAACCTTGAAAGAGCATCCCAGGAATTATTATGGGCACATAGCCCAACCTATCGGATCTCCCAGGACTACATTACATGCCATAGGACAAAACCTCAAAAGAGCATCCCAGGACTTATTACGGGCACACAGCCCAACCTATCGGATCTCCTAGGGAAATATTACATGTCCTCCTAGAGTAATGCCTCGAAAGAGCATCCCAGGACTGATTACGGGCACACAGCCCAACCTATCGGATCTCCCAGGTCAACTTACATGCTCATCTGCACAACCTGCCCATGACCACATAGTATCAACCTGATACTCACCATACATCATCTTGATGTACATGATCATCTTGATCATCATCATATCATCATCCTGATACATATCATCTGGAGCAACATCCTGAAGCTCATCATCCATGATCATCCTAATCATGTAATGCATCCACCTGATTCATACCAAGTATCTACCTGATACATATCATCATACATGATCTACCTGATCATACAATGTATCCTCCTAATACATACACAAATACATGATCCACCTGATCATACAATATATCCACCTGATACATATACAAATCCATGATCCAACTGATCATATCAAGCATCCAACATGATGCATACACAAATACATGATCCAACTGATCATAACAAGCATCCAACATGATGCATACACAAATGCATGATCCAACTGATCATATCAAGCATCCAACATGATGCATATAGATATACATGATCCAATTGATCATAACAAGCATCCAACATGATGCATATACATATACATGATCCAACTGATCATAACAAGCATCCAACATGATGCATACCGAGCAGTAACTGGAGCATCATCCTAATAATCATCACACAATGCTTATATCCACAGCCATGGGAAGGATCCTCTTCTCACCATGCTTGGAATGGATCTTGCAAATGTGACCATCACTTCTTCCTTGAAGTGTCGTCAACCTGAAGAACACCAAGCCTCTCTCTAAAGTACTCAAACTTCACTTTGGCTAGTGGTTTTGTCAACACATCTGCAACCTGCTCATCCTTCGCAACATACATCAACTTCATTGCTACTCTCTGCACCATATCCCTGATATCGTGATATTTGATCTCAATGTGCTTTGACCTGTCATGGAACACTGGGTTCTCAGAAAGCTTCACACAACTCTGGTTGTCACAAAAGATACTAGTAGCCTCTAACGGGAGATAATATAGCTCAGACAGTAGCTTCTGAAGACATACTACCTCATAACTAGCCGAACAAGCTGCAACATACTTTGCTTCAGTTGTACTCAGTGCTATGTAGGATTGATTCCTGCTAAACCAAGAGATCACACCTGATCCCATACTGAAGCAGCACCCAGAAGTGCTCTTCCTATTTGCAACACTACGTGCCCAATCTGAATCAACATAACCCTGCAGGTTAAACTTTTGATTCGCATCATACTTGAGCCCATAATCAATTGTACCCTTTAGGTACCTCAAAATATGCTTTACAACAACCATGTGAACACCTCTGGGATCTGTCAAGAACTGGCTCAATGTGTTCACCGCAAATCAAATATCTGCTCTCGTGTTCGTCAGGTACATCAAGGACCCAATCATCTAACGATACATAGTGACATCAACCAGATTAGATGAAGCATCACACAGAAGCTTCAGGTTCGATGCCATAGGCGTGGCCATGGCCTTGCAGTCCATCATCCCGCACCTATTCAGGATCTCTACTACATACTTCCCTTGTCCAAGGAATATTCCATTTGTACTCTGCCACACCTCCATGCCTAGAAAGTAGTGCATCATCCCCAAGTCCTTCATCTCGAACTCGGTAGCAAGCTTCCTCTTTGTGTCGGCAATCAATCTATCCTCACCAAGTGCTAGGAGCTTGCTTCAAGCCATATAAGGATTTCTTCAACCTGCACACATATGACTCTCTGTCATGTGTCTCAAAACCAAGTGGCTGCTCCACATACACTTCCTCCTTGACTATACCATTCAAGAAAGCTGTCTTGACATCCATCTGGTGTATCTTCCATTTCATCACTGCAGCCAAATCAAGTACTGTTCTGATGGAAGTATCTGGCTACAAGAGCAAAAGTCTCTTCATAGTCTATTCTCTCTTTATGGGAGAAGCCACGAGCTACAAATCTTGCTTTGTATTTCTCTATGCTACCAACTGCAGCATGCTTGATCTTATAGATCCACTTGGAAGTCACAAAAGACTTCCCTTCAAGTCTTGGGACCACATCCGAAGCATCATTCTTCATGATCGACAGATCATGGCATCATTACTTCATCCTGGATCCTGGGAACTTTAGATTCTTCAATAGATAGTTTTGTTTCTGAACAAATGTTGTAGTCCTTCTTTTGTAGGTGATGGTATACGATCTTTCCTACAAGACAAGTTCAATTGCATGATTAGAAAATTATCATAGTTTACATAAGAAAGTCTTATACATAAAGGCATATGTCATACAATCATGCAATTATATTAGTCAATGCTTCAATACAACATTTATCCATATCCCATAACTTTCTAGATGCCTTCCAATCTCTACCAGAACATTGTTAAGAGTGTGCACAACTCCCAACATGTCAGCAAAGAGGTTTCACTCTAGATAAGTAGCAATGGAATGTTGTACAGTTCCATAGGACACTTACCCATCACATGCATATTAGTAGTATATTGTTCATTAATGCAATTATTCTAATATGCATAATACACACCCTAAGTCTAGGAACATAAGCATATACATCATTGAGCAATATTATTTAAACAAACACGTATGCAAGAAATGACAATTCAAATACTTATCTTTGTTTGGTTGTAGGGTGGACTCCCTCTCAATATTTTCTTCCTTGCAGGAACTACTGGAGTGTGCTCCCTCTTGATCTTTTCTTCCTGGATTACCTATCTTTGAACTTATATCCATCCTCGATCACTATGCATCCTTACTAGTATCATCATTGTGTTATCCTCGAGATCTCATACATAATCATACATTCATTAGTATAATCTTAATACTATCAAAACACAACAATATTAAACATGTATGGTCAATATCATTTCATACACAGATAATAAACATTAGTATTCAAGGTTTCAAGGAATACTTCTTTTACTCATGCATATTCTTTATTTGACCAAAATAATTTTCTGTTTAGTCATATCATCAATCAATGTAAGAGACATAATATGCATAAACCCTTGATTACTTACATTTCTAGCTTCATGAATAATCATTATCAACCATACAACAGTATAAGATCCTAACACAAGGTAGGTTTCTAACTTGATATAGGAAAAACATACCTGGTTATCATATTTTCTAGTTATGTCTAGAAATGTCTTCTTGTTCTCTTCAATGACTTGTGCTAGTAACCTGCATATCTCATAGGTTAAGCATTGTAGAACCGAGTTATACATACCTCGTAAGTAGAGCTTCTATGTGATCCATGACAATGGATGAATCTTTGTCTTCATGTCACCATGGTCATATGTTCTTGAACTAGAACATGATTTGTCTTTCTTGATTTGTCTTCATGTCACCTGGACAAGTCATACTTGTCGAGATTGCTTGTAATCTTCTTATGTAAGGCCTTAGCCTCATCTCCCTTTGAAACAGGAGCTTCTTCACTTATGCAAGTGACCAATCCATTCTCTTCTAGGATTAACCCAATCCACTTGATTTGCAGAAACTAGATCTTGAGCTGGATTAGGGTTTGTTAGGGAAACCCTAAAAATTAAAACTTTGAATTTCAAACTTCTGAAAGGATAGAAAGATGCGCCTTGATGAGCTGATCAACTTGGTATACTCAGAATTTGAAAACTGCAAAGTTTCACCCCTCAAATTTGCTTTTCAATCTTTCGGATTCACTAGGTAGGACCCTGAATTAGGGTTTGAGTTTCCCGGAGCTTCATCCAACCAAATAGTTTGATCCAAAGCTCTAAACTTTGATTTTTCCAAGGTGCTTCCAGCTATGGTCATAGATTTCAAAAATTCCCATTTTTTGCAGAAGCCCTAATTTTCCACTTTTTTGATCAAAGTCCCGAACTAGGGTTTGATCAAGCTCGGCCTTCTACCCAACCAAAAAATTTGATATTGGTCTCTAAATTTTGATTTGATGAGGAACATTCAGCCGTGGTATTCGATACAAAAATTCCAACATTCTCTGAAACCCCAAATTCCCTTAGCCATGAATGAAGGTGCTCAAAATCCAATTCTATTTTGATAGAAATATGCACCTGATTGTTTATTTTGTAACTCCAAAATTTCAGATCTATAGGGTCTGAATATTCTTCCTATGGTATCCTGACATGTTATATTTCCATCCCCATAGGTCTGACCTCAAATGGATTCTTTGAGAGAGAGTTATGCCAAGTGTCGTAACGTGACCTGTTTATGGGATAAATTAGGAGAGTGAACTTGTATGGAGTGCCACGTGTCATTGGTTCAATTTCGGCCACTGAGAATTGTACCTGTGAAAGTATAGTCCGTTCCCTACCTGTCACGTTTTACGAAATTTCATTTGGATCTTCCTAGCCCAAGTTGTGACCTTTTTTCCTAGGTCACTTGTTTATGACTGAGATCTAGAAGAGGTAGAAACCCTAACTTATATTGATCATAAATTACAAAGTACAACGAATTAGAGGCTTTTTTTTGGACACAAGGTACATGGGCATCTTATCTTCAACCTGTAATATTTTTCAGATCCTGAAACCTCGCCAAAATGTATTTATAGAGAAAGTGCTATGATGACTGGTTTTTTCTATATCAAGCCCTAGCTTCGCAAGTGCAACAAGTGTCATAAATGCCATACCATGCCTTCTTTCAGGCTAGCTCTGATACCATGTTAGTTTTTTCAGAATTTACTTCAATCTGATCTAGGATCTTAACTGAGAGAACAACATGTACAATATATCTACAGCATATCAAACGTGGACATAATAATGCAAGCACACAAGAGACAATAGACACATAGAGTTTCATTGGGGAAAACTATATAGGTGAAAAACCCCACAACTTCCTCAGAGATAGATAGAGAAATGATACAACCAAAGTACAAGAGATATTCTTCCTAGCAGCAACTTCTCCTCCTCCACAAGTGCGCCACTCTCCAACGAGAGTATGAGTGAGAAAGTGAATGATCAAATAGAGTGCCTCCCGCACTCTATTTATACTTGACTTGACTTGCCTAATAACCTTTACTAGGTCGGCCTTAACTTAACCACATAACATAATGATAACAGGGCTGACCCGCAATAGGGTGGTATAATAACCCTTTAACCCACATGACTTATACAGGGCCGACCCCATCAAGGTGGTCTAATAACCCATCACGTATAAGTTACGACACTTACAATATAAATGACGACACTTTCGTATAGAGGAATAATAACATCTCTATAGGAATACAATATACATATGTGAAATACATTCCGAAGTTACATATACATCAACAAAAACAAGTATTTGAGTTTGATAATCAAAGGTGTAAGGTGGACATAAAAATGATTCCTATGGTCAACCTGAAAATAGCTTATCCAACCCTTTGAAAGACTATGAGTAAAAATGCATGAGAAAGTGAAGATAGGGGGAACACCTTAATTATCAATTTATCAGTAAGGATGGGAGGATTCATATATGGACATGAAGGAGGATTAAGAGAAGAATTAATCCTATTCAAATTCTGAGAAAGATATTCAATTTAAATAAGCATCCTAGAGATCAAAGGAAAGAGATCTATGTAGCACCTCTAAAATCATTATCAAGGATACTTTTTTAGCACCTTGCTCAAAGGATGAAACCTTTTAAGATTTTTTGCTTCACTGGCAACTAGGAGATTATGAGTTCCTTGGACCTTGGTGCTTTCATTTGCACACCAAGCAGGTGGACAATTAGTAACAACAGGAAGGGAGAGAACAAGAGGATGACTGTCTTTTGTAGAAAAGAGGTTAGGAAATCAAACTGATGAGAAAACTTGCTTATAAATTTCCTGATGGAAAGGACATCAAGTACAAAGTCACCCCTTTGCATGAAGTAGGTCTTAGGATGGATGTGTCATCTCAATGTCATATTATGGGAACTCCCTAGGATACTATATACCATGGAGCTACTATTGAAAATTTCAAGCACTACAAAGACACATTTGTATGGTCAATGAGAAGTTGAGGGGTGTCTCATAAACTTTGTTAACATATAATTGAGCCCTGGTAAGTGCTAAACTAATCAAACAATGTGTGCTAAAATCTGAGAAAATTTTAGCATCTGCATATGAGATCACAAAAAGAGATACATGAAGGAAAATCTAAGAAAATTTTCTGGATTTAGAATATGCAAATGAATTAGTCATTGCTAATGTCTCTCCATATTTGGGGAGCTCACACCAGGGATATGAACGAGAAAACTGAAAACTTCGGTGTTGATTAAAGAGTTTTCTACAAAGGATGTTGAAGTAGCAAAGAAAGCATTACAAGAAATGAAGTTTTATAAAAACACTGCTCATGAAAAACAATGTGAAGCTCAATATCAAATGAAGATGCCATTAAATCAAATTCAAAATTTGAAGATGTAAAGAAAAAACATTCTGAATCAACAAGCAACAATGCTAACCAAAACTCGAGAAATATCCTTGCTAAATTTGTAATTCGAAAGAAGCGAGGTCTCGGAAATGTTATCCATTTGGATCATGAAGGTGAAATACTTTCTGACTCTCCTTCTATATTAGGAATTTTATCTAATGTTCATATACACAGAGAGTTATCTTATTTTTTCAATTCTATTATTGGAAAAGAAAAAGCTAATTTGCATGCTAAGGAAAACAAAATTGATATAGTACATGACAATGAGTTCGCAAAAGAACAGGTTAAACATGACAATGAAACAATGACGGTTGATCAAATTTTGCTTAAAGATAAAAGGGGTGAAGTGGTTTCTGTGTCTTTGCAATCTACAGAAGATCAAGCCAAAGTAGTTGAATATGAATTGCAATCGAAAACTCCATAAGTGACCCCCAAAGCTGATATGGCTATTTTGGAGCAAAGATCAATTTTTGCTTTATCCGATAATAAATTTGTTCACTGTAAACAATCTTATAAGCATAAAAGCAAAAGTAGAGTTGGCCATAGAAGTGCTAAATTAATTTGCGAAGGTTCACCTACCAATGCAAAGGCAATTGACATAGAAAATAACGCACAGTTATCTGACACCAAAACTGATAATTGTGAAATGCTTACTCAACTTCATGTGTCTTCTTTGCCTGTTGAAAATTGAGCAAAGTAGGATATAGTAGGTAGAGTGATAGAAAAAAAGAACAAAAGTTTCTATATCCAATTCAGAAATATCCTCTACATCACACCATCTATAGCCACACATGAAAACCATTCAGTGATAGATGGTGGAATCATGTAGGGTTCATGCAAAGGTTATGGGGCATCTGACATTTGATATTACTCTTCATTCAAATCCATAGGAACTTGATCAAGTAGCAATATTTGGACATGGCACTCAACATGAATGCTTTGGAGAGAATTAGTGAAGACAGACAAATAACCAAAGCAATAATTTTATGGGGTATATGACATTAGATAGAGAGAAAGCAATAATTTTTGGTTGTGAGTGAAAACTCCTGCATCACAGCATCTTCACTACCATCTTATTAAAGTACTACTTATCCCTTTAACATTTACAGGAGAAGATTCTAACATAATGCAACACTAGGAATTTGAACATACCTGATAAGCTTCTCCGAGAAATGATGGAAGTTTCCAAATTCGCCCAATTGGGGATATCTATACAAGCAAACCCACGAAACCGTCTTTGCCTCTTCAAACAAAACACACGAAACCCATGAAACCCTTGTTTAAGTAAACCTTATGGCTGACGAGTTTATACTGCGACGCGAACTCTCACCTCGGTTGGGGGCTTCCCTGCAAAACCCAGCTGCAAAAACCAGCTAAAAAACGCGAACTCTCACCACGGTTGGGGGCTTCCATGCAAAACTCAGCAACAAAACGTGAAGTATCACCATGGCTGGGGGCTTCCCTGCAAAACCGAGCAGCAAAACGCGAACTCTCACCATGGTTGGGGGCTTCCCTACAAAACCCAGTTGCAAAACCCAGCTGTTGCGACCTCTCACCACACTCTCACCACGGTTGGGGGCTTCCTTGCAAAACCCAGTTGCTGCGACCTCTCACCACACTCTCACACAACAATTTCGATTTCGGGGACATTAGGCAGCAATGCACTATAATATATACCCCAAGATATTGTATATTGCATAAATAAATAAAATAACCCTAACCACCCTAAATATATAGGCAATATAATGTTATGGTTTTCATGTTTAATTAATACCCCCAATATGAACGAACGTGGTATAATATTGCCCCCCTAGCGAATACCTCGTGTTTTACTCCTGTCAATACATTTCAAGTCTGACATCAAAAGTTTGATAAACATTACATTACATTAATCAAAATACGAATAGAGCCACAAAAAGGTGCTAAACATTTACCTTAGCGATTTTGTTGTCACGGTTTTGAGCCTCCTCTGTATGGTAGTCTTCACCTTGAACAAGAACATACCGGTGACTACCTCTTTGGGAAGAATCTGTTCGCATAACTGTAACCTACCTAGTACTTGAAACATTTTATGTTTGTGGAAAATCATTACTTTAAATTTTATTGTAAAGTTTTATATTAATGACCAAGGATGGTCAAGGATGACTATAAATGAATAATATTATTATTTAATAAATTAAAATAGGAGACACTCACCCAAAGAGACTGTTGAAGACTGTTCATTGACCCACTAGGAGGAATGAAATTGGTGTAGAAGGCAATGGACAAGTGGCAGTATCTGCACTCACTTACTAGATGTTGCAGGGGGCAACTTCCCTAAATATGTGGTCATGTTCCCCAAGGATGGTGGAACTGAGCTGGTGGCTCATTAAATGTGAAAATGACCCAAAAGACCTACGCAATATTTTATAGCCACCGAATTGAGCAGAGGCTCACACACTTTTTCCTTGTGTTGTTAGAATTGAGCACACAAGAGATTCGACGAGGGGAAGATAGGTAATGAGTTGCAGAGTAAGACTGTCTTACTACTGAGTTGCAGATTGTTATGTATGCAAGTCTACATGATTGTTGAAGTACATAAGAGTGATATGTATGCAAGTCTTCATGATTGTTGAAGTACATATGAGTGATTTGTATGCAATTCTCCATGATTGCTGAAGTATAAAGAGAGTTTGTATGCAATGTCTCTTATGCTTTTGATTCTTGTGATGCTTGTCATACTTATTGTGATTGTCATGCATTGATATACTGTATATGTTATTCTCTCAGTAAAGATCCTAGAGTATTGTGAATTAATGCTCAAAATTTAACAATCCCTGTACAATGATAGGACGAATAAAGATTGGAAATATAGAATAGATGATTTTAAATTTCTCCCTGTATTTTTCCTTTCACCATAGGTGATGTACTCTAGTACATGAAGATGATTAATTAACATAGATTAGAAATGATATGAAGATTCTAAGTAAAATAATAATTCTGTATAATATATAGATTTCATTATTGTCTGTTGCTCTCATTAATATATATATTCTACGTATATTGTTGATATTATGTAACAATTAACATTGAAACCCTAGCTAAAACACTATAAGTATCGAACTCCATAAACATAGCATATTATGCAGTAGTACTGTATTAACCAATGATAAAATATTACAAATAGACAATTCCAAACAATCATGGAAAAGAAACTATTAAACAAGAACATATTTTATCAACACATCCGATAAATACATATTGAAATCATTATGATACTAATCAACAGCTTAAAGAAGATCGACATTTTAATGCAACGTATTACTCCACCTTAAATTTGAAATACTAGATATAATTCTTTTCTTTGAAATTATCCAACATTGAAGAGATCAAAGGACAGATCAGGGTTGAGCCCTGTAGATAGCAATAAATTATGATATTGCCTTTTAAATCATCAACCTAAGTCAAGGGTTGAAACCTGTAGACGATCATTGATATGTTATAAGGATCCTACATCAATACTATAACAATGTAATATAGTCTTAGAACTGTAGTCAATTATATTTAGAAATCAAACAACTTACATAATTATTATAATTTATGTATCAAGGGTTTGTGACCCAAAATGATGCATTTTAAATTCATTCCATATTATGAACTGGGTGTAATATAACCCAGGAAAAGCAACAGTAAACCATGTTAGGGTTAATCCCAACACAGACAGGTGTGAACTAATATACGTAAGCATAGAAGTAATTATACACTCAACCAAATTAATTTATAGTCAAAATCAATTGAAGTTTCACCGAATGTATAAAAAAGAATCAGAGCTCGATGGATGCATCGTTGCTATCTTATCAAAGAATAATTTATTTTAAAGGTCAAGGGTTCGAGTATCAGAAGAGCTCATCCCTGTATACTTTTATTAATAGCATTTACGAACAGTTAGGGTTTAGGGTTTAAAACCCTGTAACAACCAAACTATTAACATTACAACCAACACATTAATAAGCTTTACGCAGAGTTAAGTTAGGGCTTGACTCAAACCAGTCACACATCCATCGTTTATTTTAACTATCAAAATAATATCTTCCTAAATAGTCCTGTTACAAAATGTACTAAAAAAGGATAATGTTGAAACAAAGATATTATTTTACAAACCCAGAAAATGCTTTGGATAGCTTACGAATTTCACCAAACAGTAATCTTCCTATATATTATTTTATTTACGAATTTCCAACTAAAGGCTTCAAGCCAAAAACATTATCATATTAAATAACTAAGAGACAAGTAATCACAGTCTCGACAGATTGTTGCATATTGTAAGAAACACAACACTGTAGATGCCTTATTAAAATGTTGGTCGAATCCCAACTCCAAACCATACAAGCTAAAATCCATTCGACGCTCGAAGGCTTACAGTAGTATAAACATCAACGCTGATAGTGAAATCATTTGGTTGGCAGAGGAGACTTCATGGAGAAACCGAGGGCTTACCGTGGTATTCATACCACCAGGGTTGCCATGCCTTTAGCTTTGACGTAGCCGAGGACACAAGGAACAGACCAGAGGATAACTAGAACCCTCCTGCCATTTAAAAATAGCAACGATTAGTCAAATATGAAAATACAAGAGTTAAATAAAAGTTTATTTGAAAAGAATATAGTGCTGTCGATTTCTCATGCCTTGAAACAAGTCAAGAAGCTGTTACAGACAACGTTGCTCCTTTTTGCGTCTGAACCCAATTCATTCAACACCACGATGATGACCTTTCAACTCTATGGACCATCTCTGCGAACAAGTTTCACCTTTTAAAAATTGTGCAGGGTGTGCGAGGAGGCCATTGCGGCCAAGAGAGGTCGGCTCTCCAAACCCTCGATCAAGCAGATGTTAACAATGCTAAGACCAGCGATGAGTTAGGGCTTTGTCCCCTTACGTGGACGCTCTTCCAACCAATTTTCACGTGGGCTCATAAATGAGCATGTTTGGATTCCACTACCAGTTTAATATTTACCCACATTCATATAGTTGAAAACACGTAAGTTTTCCATCGAACCTTATTTCTTAATGCATTAAAACTTTGGGTATTTGTTATATTATAACATCAACACTTTAATCGCCAAATACCTTGGATAATGTGAAATGATAACAATTTAAATTCCAAACCTTGTTATGCCATTACTTTGGATAGAATCCACTAGGGCTAGGATGAACCAGCCCCTTAGTTAGGGTTAGAGTAATTAATTTCCATGCATCATAATCTTAGAGCTAGGTTATAACCTTGTCTTTAAAATATATGAAAACTTCAACCAAATCATGCATGAGAGTCCTACCTGTAACATGGACAGAATAATGTAATCTGCATTAGCTTTGATATCTAAGTAAGCCTCAGGGCTACGCCAGAACTCTCTTTCCAATCAAAAGATTTACACATAGTCAAATATTAAGATAAAAACATATTACAACAATATAATGATAAGCGAAATAAGAACGTTAACAACAAGAGATAAGTTATGTATTTAAGTAATTGAGCGTAGAATGTCAACATAATTATATTATACATTAATAGCCCATGACTTAAAAGTTTGTAGGAATAACCAAACGTTCAATGTATTATAGATAAAGATACAATTGAATTCATTTTTACTCTCAAACAGTAAAGAAGACTTATAGACCTACTTTAAATTCTTTAAGGAAAAAGAAATAAATGTTGAACTCATGAATATCATAATAGAATTGATAATTACATAAGTCATTTATACAATAATAAGTTAAGAGAAATTCCACAAAGTATAATGCTGTATTATGGACAGTACCCTATTAATTACAGATAGAGAATTGCATATCTAGCTGAATGTAGTTAAGACACATTTAATGATTGATGACTATTGGAAACACACTTAAGTGTCATAAGTAAGAGTTTAGTTAAGCAGTTAATGACGACACTAAACATTCACATTTATACTTCCGCACAAGAATTAAGAGCGATTAGACTGCTTAGATTTTTTTTAATTTTCGATGAAATTCTCGGATGTTACAATAACACTATCAAGCTCATCAAACTAAACACGGTGAAGAGCCCTCTCAGCCATGGCGGCCGAGAGCTTATCTCTCCTTCACAACGAAAATGACTTATACTTTTTGATAAAACCATTTTTCCAATAAGCTAAGGTTGAGCGAGATCGACTCCCCACACATGGCTTCATGTGGTTGCATTAATTTGGTAGCTGTAACCATTACAATTGCAATATTTACCCATAACCTATAGTTTGGGTTTTGCGTTTGAAGAACTTAAAAATCCTTGCCACTAAACCTTTGTTTAGGTTTACAACCCCATCACCTTCATTAAAATCCGTTGGTTAAACAAAGAAGAAGCTAGCTCGATTCTTTTGCAATAGCTAGGTTATTATATAACCTTAGGTTTTGATCATTGTTATAACTCTAATGTAGCATGTATTAAACCCCTACCTAGAACAATAATTATTAGTTGAAATGCTTTAGCTTCATGAAAGCTAAGTAAGTCACGGGGCATATCAAGAAACCCTTTTAAGCAAGAAGAAAAAGATAATCAACACCATAAACGTAGTAAAGTGTATTACGACAATAATAATGACAAGAGTTAGATAATATCTTAAAGACACATAATGTTATTATCCGACAAGTTGAACGTCAATGTAATTGCAGTAATATAATAACTAAAAATTAATCCATGATAAAAGAACGTAATAAATAATAATCGACAAAATAATTATCCCTAAAACTGAGCAGTGTGGATGATGTTGGAATCAACATATCTCTGAACGTAAACTAGTTGAGTCCCTTCCACAACTCTAGCTGGGATCTCAGGGAATTGAGGAAAGTCCTCACATCTCCTAGAGATCTCAGTGATAAAATACAGTTCCTCTTCAGTGGGTTGGAACCACTGATCGAGACCAACTCGAAATGCCTTCCTATGATGATCCCAGCGTGCGATCAACTCGGTGAGGAATTTACTATTCCCCTTGAGTGATGTCACCTCCTCATGGAACTTGAGGAGGTCGACAACTCTCAAGAGGTGTCTTGTTTGTGGAGTAGTGGGATGAGGGTAAAAATATCTTTCCCTCTCCCCAGTCTCTCACTCTCTCCAGAATTTATACTGGTTAGCTTGTGCTTCTTGCTGCTTCCTGGCCTCATGACGGTCATGTCTCTGTTTCACATATAACATCAATTAGTGTCATCAAAATACATATCAAAGCATTATATGAGAATTATATCTACTAAAATCAAAATTTATTGTTTTTCAAAAAAATTGTTGATGTATATGTAACTTCGGAATGTATTTCACATATATGTATATTGTATTCCTATAGAGATGGTATTATTCCTCTATAAGGAAGTGTCGTCATTTATATTGTAAGTGTCGTAACTTATACTTGATGGGTTATTAGACCACCTTATTTGGGGTCGGCCCTGTATAAGTCATGTGGGTCAAAGGGTTATTAGACCACCCTATTGGGGGTCGGCCATGTGGGTCAAAGGGTTATTAGACCACCCTATTGGGGGTCGGCCCACTCAGCATTATGTTATGTGGTAAAGTTCGAGCCTACATGAGTTAGGTAAAAAGGCAAGTCAAGTCAAGTATAAATAGAGTGCGGGAGGCACTCTATTTACTCACTCACTTCTCACACATGCACTCAAGGAGGAGTGGCGCACTTATGGAGGAGGAGGATCTGCTGCTAGGTTATGGCTATCTCTCTTGGTTGGTTGTATCATTGCTCTATCTATCTCTGAGGAAGTTATTGGGGTTTTTCACCTTTATGGTTTTCCCCAAGTAAATCTTTGTGTCTCTTGTGTGCTTGCATTATTGTCTCCATGATTGATATGCTGTAGATATGCTGTACATGTTGTTCTCTCAGTTAAGATACTAGATCATATTGAAGTAAATTCTGAAAATTTAACATGGTATCAGAGCTAGCCTGAAAGAAGGCATGATATGGCATGTATGGCACTTGTTGCACTTACGATGCTAGGGCTTGATATAGCAAAAACCAGTCATCGTAGCACTTTCGCTATAAATACGTTTTGGCGAAGTTTTCGGATCTGAAATTGTTACAGGACGAATATAAGATCTCCAGGTACCTTGTGTCCAAAGGACAACCTCTAATTCGTTGTACTTTGTGATTTATGATCTGTGCAATATAGGGTTTCTGCCTCTTCCAGATCTGAGTCAAAATCAGGTGACCTTGGGAAAAAGGTCATAACTTGGGCTAGGAAGCTCCAAATGAAATTTCGTAAAAAGTGACAGGTAGTGCACAGTCTGTACTATATCATAAAATTGTTTCAGAGGCCGAAGTTGAACCAGTGACACGTGGCACGCCGTACAAGTTCGCTCTACTGTTTTATCCCATAAACAGGTCACATTGCGACACTTGGCATAACTCTCTCTCAGAAAATCCAATTGAGGTCAAACCTGTCAGGATGGAAAGATAACAGGCCGAGATATCTCAGAAAACGTTTTCAGAGGCCGAAGTTCAAACAGTGACACGTGGCATGTCGTACAAGTTCGCTCTTCTGTTTTATCGCAAAACAGGTCACGTTGCGACATTTGGCATAACTCTCTCTCAGAGAATCCAATTGAGGTCAGACCTGTCAGGATGGAAAGGTAACAGGTCAGGCTATCTCAGGAAACGTTTTTCAGACCCTGTGGATCAAAAATTTCGGAGTTACACCAGAAACAATCAGGTACATATTTCTGTCAAAACAGAATTATTTTTTGGTACCTTCATTCATGGCTTCCGGAATTTAGGGCTTTGGAGAAAGTTGGAATTTTTGTAATCGGAGACCACGGATGAATGCTACTCATCAAAATAAAAATTTAGAAACCAAAATCAGAATTTTTGGTTGGGCAGAAGGCCGGGCTTGATCAGACCCTAGTTCGGGACTTTGATCAGGAAAGTGGAAAATTAGGGCTTCTGTAAAAATGGGAATTTTTGAAATCTGAGACCACGGCTGGAAGCTCCTCAGAAAAATAGAAGCTTAGAGCTTTGGATCAAACCTTTTGATTGGGAAAAAGAGTGGGATTCATCAAACCCCAGTTCAGGGTCACGTCCAATGAATCTGGAAGTTTCAAAGGCAAAATTGAGGAGTGAAACTTTGCAGTTTTCAAATTATGAATATACCAATTTGATCAGCTCATCAAGGCGCATATTTCTATCCTTTCGGAAGTTTGAAATTGAAAGTTTGAATTTTTGGGGTTTCTCTGACAAACCCATATCCAGTTCTAGGTCCAGTTCTTGCACATCAAGTGGATTGGGTTAATCCTAGAAGAAGATGGATTGGTCACCTACATAGGTGTAGAAGTTCCTGTTTCAGAGGGAGATGAGGCTAAGGCATTACATAAGAAGATTACAAGCGATCTCGACAGGTATGACTCATCGAGGTATGTTTTGAGATTTGTTCATGATTAAGTTTATGGTATGTTTGTCTTCATGTTATTACGGTTAGTACAATCTTGATTTTAGACTTGTCATATCACCTTAATAAAATTATGAATGCACGATAGAAAATATTCATTGATTAGGGTATTAACACTTATGATTGTACTAATGAATTATGGTGTTGTATGAGGTTTATGTTGTCTACTAACATGAAAGGTACACCAAGAAAGACAAATCATGTTCTGGTCCAAGAACATATGATCATGATAACATGAGGACAAAGATTCATCCATTGTCATGGATCTCATAGAAGATCCATTTACGAGGTATGTATAACTTGGTTTTGCAATGGTTAACTTATGAGACATGCAGGTTACTAGCACAAGTCATTGAGGAAGAACAAGAAGACATTATGCGGGTATGTTAGACATAAATAGCTAGCATGCTAATCCAGGTATGTTTTTCCTATATCAAGCTAGAATCCTACCTTGGGTTAGGATCTTATACTGTTGTGTTGTTGATAATGATTATTCATGAAGTCATAGGTTTGAATAATCATGGTTGTATGCATATTATGTTTCTTACCATAATTGATGATATGACTAACCAGAAGAATCATGAAGGTATAGGTTTGAATAATCACAGGTTTTATGCATATTATATCTCCTATTTTGATTGATGATTCAACTAACCTGAAGAGTCATAGATTTGAGTAATTACAGGTTTAGACATGTTATGTTTCTTATGATTTGACTAACCATAAGAATCCTACAGAAACCTTGAATACTAATGTTTATTATCTGTGTTTGAAATGATCCTGACTATACATGCTTTAGATTATTGTGTTTTTGATAATATTAAGATTATTCTAATGAATTTTTTGATTATGATGATACTAACAAGCATGCATAGGGATCAAGAATGAGTATAAGTTCAAAGACAGGTAATCCAGGAAGCAAAGATCAAGAGGGAGCACACTCCAGTTGTTCCTGCAAGAAAGCAAAGGAGCACACTTCAGTAGCTTCTGCAAGGATGCAGATATTCAGAGGGAGTTGACCATCTCTCTACATTCCACATCAGAAAGGTGTAGAAAAAGCTACTTCAGATTAGGACTCCAGCAGCTCCTGCAAGGAAGCAAAGACTCAGAGGGAGTCCACCCAACGAACAAACAAAGATAAGTATTTTAATTATCATTTCTTGCATATTTGTTTGTTTAAATAAAATTGTTCAATGATGTATATGCTCATGTTCCTAGACTTAGGATATGTATTGTGCATATTAGAATAATTGCATTGATGAACAATATACTACTAATATTCATGGGTAAGTGGCCTATGGCACTGTACAACATTCCATTGCTACTTATCTAGAATGAAACCTCTTTGCTGACATGTTGGGAGTTGTGCACACTCTTAACAATGTTCTGGTAGAGATTGGAAGGCATCTAGAAAGTTACGGGATATGGATAAATGTTGTATTGAAGCATTGGCTAAGATAATTGCATGACTGTATGACATATTTCTTTATGTGTAAGAATTTGTTCTGAAAATTATGAGATGTTTCTAATCATGCAATTTAACCTGTTTTGTAGGAAAGACCATATATCTTCACCTACAAAAAGACTACAACATTTGTTCCAGCAACAAAGATATCTATTAAAGATATTGAAGTTCCCAGGATCTGGGATGAAGAAATGGAATGCCATGATCCGTCGATCATGAAGAAAGATGTTTGGGATGTAATCCCAAGACCTAAAGGGAAGTTTGTTATGACTTCCATATGGAACTATTAGATCAAGCATGTTGCAGATGGCAGCATAGAGAAATATAAAAGTGACGAAACAGAAGATACACCAGATGGATTCAAGACAGCTTTCTTGAATGGTGTAGTTGAAGAAGAAGTGTATGTGGAGCAGCCACTTGGTTCTGAGACACATGATAGGAAATCATATATGTGCAGAACTTGGTATGGTGAAGATAGATTGATTGCCGACACGCAGCGGAAGCTTACTGCCGAGTTCAAGATGAAGAACTTGGGGATGATGCACTATTTGTTTTTGGCATGGAGGTATGGCAGAATGATGGAATCTTCCTTGGACAAGGGAAGTATGCAGTAGAGATCCTGAAGAAGTTCGGGATGATGGACTGCAAGGCTATGGCCACACCTATGGCATCGAATCTGAAGCTTCTATGTGATGCTTCATCTGAGCTGGTTGATGTCTCTATGTATCGTCAGATAATTGGGTCCTTGATGTACCTGACGAACACGAGACCAGACATTTGCTTTGCTGTGAACACATTGAGCCAGTTCCTGACGGATCCGAGGAGTGTTCACCCGGTTGCTGTAAAGCATGTTCTGAGGTACCTGAAGGGTACAGTGGATTATGGGCTCAAGTATGAGGTGAATCAAAAGTTTAACCTACAGGGTTATGTTGATTCAGATTGGGCTGGCAATGCTGCAGACAGGAAGAGCACATCTGGGTGTTGCTTCAGTATGGGATCAGGTGTGATCTCTTGGTTTAGCAGGAAGCAGTCCTGCGTAGCACTGAGTATAGCTAAGGCTGAGTATGTTGCAGCCTGTTCAGCTAGTTGTGAGGCAGTATGGCTACGGAAGCTACTGTCTGAGTTATTTGATCTCCCGTTGGATGCTACTGGTATCTCTTGTGATAGACAGAGTTGTGTGAAGCTGTCCGAGAACCCAGTGTTTCATGACAGGTCGAAACACATAGAGATCAAATATCACTATATCAGGGATATGGTGCAGAGAGGAGCTGTGAAGCTCCTGTATGTTGCAACAGACGAGCAGATTGCAGATGTGCTGACGAAGCCACTAGCCAGGGTCAAGTTCGAGTACTTCAGAGAGAGGCTTGGCATGCTTCAGATCAAGGATACTTCGAGGAAGAAGTGATGGACACATTTGCTGAAGCCATTCCAAGCATGTTGGAAGGGGGATCCTTCACATGGCCGTGGATGTAAGCGCTGGATGATGAGCATCAAGATGATGCTCTGGTTTCTGCTTAGATATGATCAGTTGGATCATTTATATGTATGTACGCATCATGTTGGATGCTGGATATGATTGGTTGGATCATGTGTATGTATTTTGTATGAACGCATCATGTTGGATGCTGTTGGATACATTGTGTGGATCATGTATCTTTGTATGATCAGGTAGATCATGGATGATGATGGATACATTGTGTGGATCATGTATCTTTGTATGATCAGGTAGATCATGGATGCTGATGGATACATTGTGTGGATTATGTATCTTTGTATGATCAGGTAGATCATGCATACTGATGGATACATTGTGTGGATCATGTATCTTTGTATGATCAGGTAGATCATGTATGCTGATGGATACATTGTGTGGATCATGTATCTTTGTATGATCAGGTGGATCATGTATGTTGATGGATACATTGTGTGGATCATGTATCTATGTATGTATCAGGTGGATACTTGGATGATCGTGGATGACAAGCTTCTCTAGATGACATGCAGCAGGATGTTGCAGTGATGATGATCAGGATGATCATGTGTACATCAGGATGATGTTTGATGAGTATCAGATGATACTTTGTGGCCGTGGATCAGGTTGTGCAGGAAAGCATGTAATTTGTGCCCTGGGAGATTTGCAGATGGTCTTTCAAGGTTTTTCCTATGGCATGTAATTCGGTGCCCTGGGACATCTGGCAAATGCTCTTGCGAGGTTTTGCTTGGGAGGACATGTAATTTGTGCCCTGGGAGATTTCAGGTCGGAGTTGTGTACCCGTAACATCCTGAGATGCTCTTGCGAGGTTTTGTCCTATGGCATGTAATTTGCTCCTGGGAGATCTGGACAGGATGAAAAAGGCCTCAGATGCTTCAGCCAGGTTTTTCCATGACCACATGTAATTTGCTCCTGGGAGATCTGGACAGGATGAAAAAGGCCTCAGATGCTTCAGCCAGGTTTTGTGGTGGACCACATGTAATTTGCTCCTGGGAGATCTGGACAGGATGAAAAAGGCCTCAGATGCTTCAGCCAGGTTTTGTGGTGAGATCACATGTAATGTGCTCCTGGGATATCCGACAGGTAGAGCCGCGTGCTCGTAACAGCCTGGGATGCTTCAGCCAGGTTTTGTGATGGGTCACATGTAATGTGCTCCTGGGAGATCCTACAGGTAGAGCTGTGTGCTCGTAATAGCCTGGGATGCTGAAGCCAGGTTTTGTGACGCACGTAAGGATTCCACAGTATGGCCAGTGATGACGAAGACCTGCAGGTGGTGGGCCTACATCCAGTATGAAAAAGGACTGGCTCTGTAGAACTTCCTATGACGAGTAGATTCAGAGATTGATTGAGATAGCAGCAGCAGTGACGATGATGATGACTCGATGACGATTATCTAGTGACGATGATCCAGAGAAGATGACTTGTGCTAGAAGAACTGTGCTGAGAAATACCTTCCTAGTTAAGAGGGAGTGTTGATGTATATGTAACTTCGGAATGTATTTCACATATATGTATATTGTATTCCTATAGAGATGGTATTATTCCTCTATAAGGAAGTGTCGTCATTTATATTGTAAGTGTCGTAACTTATACTTGATGGGTTATTAGACCACCTTATTTGGGTTCGGCCCTGTATAAGTCATGTGGGTCAAAGGGTTATTAGACCACCCTATTGGGGGTCGTCCATGTGGGTCAAAGGGTTATTAGACCACCCTATTGGGGGTCGGCCCACTCAGCATTATGTTATGTGGTAAAGTTCGAGCCTACATGAGTTAGGTAAAAAGGCAAGTCAAGTCAAGTATAAATAGAGTGCGGGAGGCACTCTATTTACTCACTCACTTCTCACACATGCACTCAAGGAGGAGTGGCGCACTTATGGAGGAGGAGGATCTGCTGCTAGGTTATGGCTATCTCTCTTGGTTGGTTGTATCATTGCTCTATCTATCTCTGAGGAAGTTATTGGGGTTTTTCACCTTTATGGTTTTCCCCAAGTAAATCTTTGTGTCTCTTGTGTGCTTGCATTATTGTCTCCATGATTGATATGCTGTAGATATGCTGTACATGTTGTTCTCTCAGTTAAGATCCTAGATCATATTGAAGTAAATTCTGAAAATTTAACAAAAATGACTTACAGTACGCCAATATAAAAAATATGCGCTGCTTACAATACACTTTTACATTTTAAGCACTGTCATCAGTGCACACATCTGACACAAAACGCCGCTGATATAATTCTATAAATTTAAAATTATCAAGCCGGTGCACTACAATACACACATGCCGCTGCATTTTGAAATTTGTGTTCATGATGCGCTTATGGCATATAAGAGAACCAAAACTGGTGCACTGACGTGTACTAGGAGCACCATTGAATTGTGATTTTTAATGATACAAAACAATTTAATGTGTAAGGATCGGTGATTCTCTAACTCATAGGCACACCATACACGATGTGCTTACTTTATCTAAAGCACCATTATTTATTTCATTTTATAATTGATAAGGAATGTGTTAATAGCGTCCCTACAATAGGGCAGAGCACCAAATACTAGTGCGCTAACGTGAAATAGTAGTACCACTGAATTATGAGTTTTTAGTTCCAACAAAATTTTAAAATTGCAGTTGTTGGTGTGTTTATACCTTGTCAACGCACTATTTTATGTTCTCCAACGTGGTATAAAAACATTGTGGTTTATTTAATTTATGGATGATGGGGAATGTGTTCACGGTGCTCCTACTGAATATCATAACACCGTTAACTAGTGCGTTGACGTGCAGTACATGCATGGTATACTTTGGTTTTTGATTTTTTCTTTTCAATCTTTACCGGTGTGTTCGATACATGTAAAGGCACTGTAATGTCAGTGCGCTCAAGTGTAATTAACACACCAGTTATTAGTTTATAATTTTTAAAATTAAGTTTATGTTATGGAAGTGCGCTACGAAAGGGAAGCGTACTAGTGATGGAATGTGTTAAATCCATTCAACTCTCCTTGCAAATGGTGTGGCCAATAAAAATTTACAGAGTGCATTGAGTGTCCATGCGAGCCGAATGAATTGAACGTAGAGGGCAATTTTAATTTTTTTTGATAAAAATGACAAATTATGGCTTAATTTAAAAAATTAATCCACTAAGAATTTAAATTTTCAAGTAAGGATTGATTTTCCTATTGAGACATGTGTCGGGAAGGCAATCTAGGTTATGTATGGGAGAATTTAAATTTGTCCTACAATTTGGAAAAATTCAAACTAAATTCAACAGGAAATAAGAACGTGCAATGTGTGAGCAGCAGGTGGGATGCACACAAGTGGCAGTGTGAAATCTCCATACAATGTTTTTTTTTTGTAGTTCCTTTCTCTTTACTGTAAATGAACAGAAGACAGATCTATGTTAATCAAACATCTAATATAATTAATGCCTTCGTAACGCTGATATTACTTATGTTCTTACCCTTGTGTTTCCTACTACTTAGAAGGATATTATGTTGACATACCACTTACTTAGCTACGGCTAAACTCCACTTCGTATATTGGTATGCAGGTTCCTATGCTTTCGGAGTTTTCTCATGATGCCGGTAAAAAGGTATGGTTAAATAGACGCCTTAATGTTTTACTTATAACCTGGTGCTGGACTCACGATGTTAAACACAATGAACACATTCATAACTAGGTTGATAAGGTTGTACTCAAAACTATGTTGATATGGCCATTTGGCGAACCCTTTGTATTAATACCAATCTTAAAAATGCAATACCATGTTAGCAAAGCTATAGACCTAAGATGTCACGGTTTCCTTGAATCTCATTAACATAAAAAAATAGGACAATTAAATACACTAAAGGTTATCCAAGCCTAACAAATGACAAGGTTCAATCACCATATATTTTACATAGTTAGTTACCCAACCCCTAAGAAAATGGATTGGTTTGAACTACACAATGTAGGTTTGCGAATTAGTAGATTCCATGGACCACCAATGTGTTTTCGTTCGACCCATTTCCTACCTTACAACGGTGTTGGGTAATGAGACTTGTTTATAATTTAATATGTTTGAAAACTGTTTCGTAAACCCTTCAATTTACTTGAATGATATAGGAGTTACTCTAACATTTAATTCGCAGCGTACCAGGTGTACTCCATGCCAACTAGAGAAGCTCTACCGGATTAGCCATGTGACACCATAAATTGTAAATGTCGTCGAAGGTGCCACCTGCACCTCAACAGGTTACCCGTACTGGGGTGTATTAAAAATTTTCTAGACTGGCCATGTGACTGCATTTATAGTGGCTGAATGCTAAGGTGCCACCTGCACCTTGGAATGACAGGGTTTGGTTGTCTTGGTGTTTGGAATATAATAAACTCCTCTACATGTGTTCATTCTTCTCCGGATCGATTACTTTCTGGCATTCGAGTAAGGTTCAATGACTTTGCCCAAACTTAAACTGGTGATTCGGTTATACTTCGGGCCTAATTATTATCATGGTATTTTCCTGCAGTCTGGAGGAAGTGGCTACTTTCCATCATGGTTATTCCAGAAAAGAGTTCTTCTTGAGCATAAGAGACGCAGCCACTTCCCTGCGATGCCGCAGAGGTAACCTCATAATGCCTCGGTTCAGAATTCTTTTCTATTGTTTTGTTCTTTTTTTTTAAACAGTCCATCGCCATTTGGTAATAATGTATTGTTTTCTCATGATGGTAGGTGTCTCCAGCTTGAAACGGTGCAGGTTAAAGGGGGAGCCTTCCCTGTCCGGTAAGTGGTATTGCTCTTTCGCCTTCATACAACGACAGGAACAACCTGGGCAAGACCCTTCCCCAACGACAAAGGGGTTTTTTGTTAGTTTTATAACATGGTTAGTTTTCGGAAGCTTCAATGGTTCGAGGTGGCCTAGGGTTTTGCTGCTTACGAACTCAATGTAATAACTAATTTCATACTACTTCTTTATGAGACTCTTAGATTTTTAGAGAAGGTTAAAGAAGGCGCAATGAACTATCTAGTTTTTCGGTTCAGGGCTCTTTTTCTGAATCTTAAATGGACTTTATCAACCTTATTTAGAATACTGTAATTAAATGGAAATTTCAGTTACATGGGTTCCATGACCCCTAAATTTTTAAATAATGGATGAGGTTCTTGCATGATTTTTCGTTTTCGTTTCCTTCCAGTTTGAATAATAGAGATGTTTCTTAGCCTTCGTAACTCATATATGAAATGCATTTTTGGGTTTGAAGAGAATGAAATTCTGGGTCTACATGTTTTATAGTTGAAACGTTTCCAATGATATTTTTATCTATCGCTGAATCGCAATCCCCAAATGCCTTATTAGATACGAACCCCTATTCATTTCTTGAGAATGAAATACTGCCAAACCCTAGGTTAAACAATAAAAAGAAAAAAACTGGGAGACCTAATTCAATAGTTTTACTCATGATGTAAATTCTTCGTGAAAGAAAAATGATGGACTTGCTCTACACAGGGCTCGTCGATTCTAAAGATGGAGATATAGGTTTTCTTTATAACTCAATGATGGAATGTTTACCCTGGCATTTCCAGGTATCAGGTTAAATGTATAAACCACCCAAAACATCGTGTATCGAGACCCTAACTGAAACATACAATACATATCTATCTACTGTAATCTCCATTAGTTATAATGTAGTTCTTCAAATGAATATTAAAATAATGGAATCGTTTGCTAAGCATGCCATATAACGGATCGGAAGTTTTTCGACAGTCAACAATTGTTTAATTCTTATACTCACCCATCGTTGCTGCATCGAGGAGTATGAGTAATACTTTTACATGACTTATGTAATGGGAGCCTTGTAGCCGTGATTAGGATGAGATCCATAAGTTTGCAGGTAGAATAATCACTAAGTTAGCGCAATCTAACACGCCAAGCGTGATTCGAACTATCAGGTAATTAAATATAAAAATAAAAATTGGAAGGGTTCTTACGCAGAGTTTTTTATAAGAAATCGATGACTCCATTCTTAACCAAATTTATACCGTCAATGTATAGATCGAAGATTTACTACCATTAGATCCAATTTACAAACAAGACGAACTCATTATTTCTATAGTTCAAACTTGAGGGGTAATCTAAGAATGCAATCCATCCCATGTTATGGCTAATTTCTGATTACAAACGCAGATTTGATTTTACTCGTCTTAATTAGCTTAATCTAAGCCAACGAATAACTCAGGTTAAATTACAATAATGAAATCCCCACGGAAGTACTCCGTGTCTATTCATTAGCAGATCTAACCTTATTGACAGCAATATAATTAACAGTTTTCTTTATGCATAAAATCTTATTTTAACTAATCTGGACATAATAAAATAATAGGAAAATACTTAGAGTCTGTAATTAGAAAAACCTGGGACTGATAACCTGAATGAAGTCAGAACAGCCATGTTCCACCCAACCGTAGATTAGGTACAAACACCAAGTCTGTCCGTAATCACCCCCGAGCCAGATGCATGCATGAAAAATGTGGACAGTTAACCTCAAAACTCAGTCACGATTCCGAAAATCCCTTGCCTAACACAGAGTGCTCACACAGCAAGTATAATCCTCTCCGGCATACTCAGCAGCGTCCTGCTTCCCACATATGCCATTCCTTTATAGTTTTTGCCTAGGTCTTACCATTAGCAGCCAATTCCTCATGGAATTTTCGCAGCTAAGTAAATCCCTGATTTTGAGGGTGTGTCTAGTGTCTTAAATACACTTTTGACACTTGTTCTGGTTTCCCAGAGGTTAACTCTAACTTGTCCCCCACTTTTTCATGCATGATCTCCTCATTTAACTTGGCTGTTCCTACTCATCCTTTTATTAAAAAAAAGAAAAATTTAAATAAATTTGTTTCTTACAACAGTCCTCCTAGGACTTCTTCGACAGATTTTTCATCTAGCCCCCTTATTGAAATAAATTTCACAATGATAACAATATATATAAAATATATATATATTTTTAGAAACATAATGTCCTATTGTTATTTGGGGAACGTCACATCCTTGCCCCCTTATTATGAACATTGTCCTCAGTGTTCTAGTCTTCCTCCATTGGTTCTGGGAACAAATTCGGATACTTTTCTAGTATCTCACTTTCCAATTCCCAGGTCACCTCCTTAGGACAAAAGTGCTTCCATTGCACCTTTACCTGAGCAATGGCTCGGTTTAGAAGTACTGTTTCTTTCCTGTCCAGAATGCGTAAAGGTTCCACTTGAAATTCGCCTTCTGGAGCCTCCTGAATCAAATTCCAATCGATAACATGAGTTGGGTCATGAATATACTTTTTTAGTAATGAAATGTGAAAAATATTATGAATTTTTAAATGTGTTGGTAATGCCAACTTATAAGCTACGGGTCCAATCCTTTCAAGTATTTGGAAGGGCACACAGAATCGTGGTGCCAGTTTAGTGCAACTCCCTATTCGAAGTGAGCTTTTCTTTGGTTTAACCCGCAAGTACACATGATCTCCAACCGAGAATTCCTTATTCTGTCTTTTTAGGTCAGCATAACTTTTTTGGCGGTCCTGCGCCACCTTTAAATTTTTTTGCACCTTCTGGACCGTTTGTTCCATAACCCGCAGCAAATCCGGTCCTACCAATAAACGATCGACCGGACTATCCCAGCTAACTGGGGTAGTGCACTTTCTCCCATAAAGAATTTCGAATGGACTCATTCTTGATGATGCTTGGTACCCGTTGTTGTAAGCGAACTCTACCAGATGTAAATAGTCTTCCCATTTGGTGGGTCTTTTCATGACGTACATTCTCATCATATCTTCAATGATCTGATTTGTACGTTCAGTTTGTCCATCTGTTTCAGGGTGATAACTCGTGCTGAAATTAATTCTTGTTTCCAGACCTGCCAATAAAGACTTCCAAAATTTGGATGTAAACTTTGCATCCCTGTCTGAAATTACCATCTTTGGTACTCCGTGTAACCTGAATATTTCTTTTAGAAATATTCCCGCAATATCTGCTACCTTGAATGTGGTTTTTACAGGAATGAAGTGTGCAGATTTGCTAAATTTGTCAACCACCACCATTATAGAGTCATGTTGTCGCTGTGTTCTCGGAAAACCTGTGATAAAATCTAATGAAATCACTTCCCATTTCCACTCAGGAATTGGTAATGGTTGCAACAAACCCACAGGATGTCTATGGTCTGCCTTCACTTGTTGAAATTCCAAGCATTTAGATAAATAATCAGCTAGATCAGTTTTTAGTTTAGGCCAAAAGAACTGTTTTCTAAGGGCTGTTATCATTTTTTGATAACCGAGATGACCTGCAAAAGGGGGTTTGTGCATCTCATTTAGAATAAATAATTTAATTTCTGCAACATTAGGCATGTACAACCTATCTTTGAACCAAATCAGACCTTTCTGATCATACTTAAATCTGTCCCGTTCATGTTTATCTCATTTTTTTGAATTTTACTTTGCAGATTTATGTATTCTGCATCCTGTTCGCTTGCCACCTTTATTTTATCCATGAGATTACTCTCTGGTTGACTCATTATTATTTCGTACACCTCGTGGTTCCTTCGACTAAGTGCATCTGCCACCGTATTTTCCTTGCCCTTTATGTGTTTTACATCAAAGTCGAATTCACTTAAGAAGGCCATGCACCTTGCTTGTCTGGCATTGAGTCCTGGTTGGTTAAATAAGTTCTTAACGCAAGTGTTATCTGTTAGTAACAGAAATTTCTTTCCCAGCAGGTAGTGACGCCACATTTTCAGTGCGTGGACTACTGCCATTAATTCCAAGTCGTGAACCACGTAGTTGCGTTCATGCTCTTTTAGCTTCCATGATTCATAAACAACCACATGTCCGTTCTGGGACAGTACTCCTCCCACTCCTTCTTTACTAGCATCCGTACAACCGCATATCCCTTACACGGGTCTGCTACTTTTAGAACAGGTGCTTTGGTCAGTAAATCCTTGAGTCGTTCAAAACTTTCTTGACACTTGCAGGACCAAACAAACTTAATCCCCTTTTTCTGTAGTGAAGTAATGGGATAGGCGATCTTTGAGAATCCCTCAATGAACCTCCGATAGTAACCGGTGAGTCCCATGAAAGATCTAATATCAGCTACATCTCTCGGTACTGGCCAATCCGCTATGGCTTTTATTTTCTGTGGGTCGACCGAAATTCCTTCTTCAGAAATAATATGGCCTAAGTACTGAATTTCCTTTTTAAAGAACTCACATTTCTCCAACTTAGCATACAACTGATGCTCCCTCAAGGTTTGCAATACAATTCTTATATGCTGTTCATGTTCTTCCTTTGACTTGTAGTATATTAGGATATCATCAATAAAAATCAACACAAACTGGTCTATGTATTTGTTGAAAATACTGTTCATTAGGCACATGAATGTGGTAGGGGCGTTGGTTAGACTGAAAGGGATCACTACAAATTTGAAGTGTCCGTATCGAGTTCGGAATGCAGTTTTACTAATGTCTTCATTGTTAATTCAAATCTGATGGTACCCAGATCGAAGATCCAATTTGGAAAAGACTTTGGCTCCCCCTACTTGGCCAAACAAATCGTTAATTTGTGGTAAGGGGTATTTATTCTTAACAGTTACCTTATTCAGTTGCCTATAGTCGATACATAGTCTTAAAGTCCCATCTTTTTTCTTAACAAAAAGGACTAGTGCACCCCAAGGCGAGTCACTAGGTCTTATATACCCTTTGTCTAGTAATTCTTGAATCTGAATTTTTAATTCTGTCAATTCTGGAATACTCATCCTATAAGGTACCTTTGACACTGGTGCGGATCGTCGTAAAAGTTCAATGGAAAAATCTATTTCTCGTTGAGGGGGTAACCCCGATATTTCTTCTGGGAATACGTCTTGGAACTCGCCTAAGACATGATGCTCTGCTATGGAAGCTTGGCTTCCATTGAGGAGTAAATCAGATACTCGTACAGCGTAAATCTTGCATCCTTTTCTCATGCGCTTCTTTAACTGCATAGCAGAAATCTGCCTAACAGAGACAGGTTTCTGTTTCCCATTCACTGTTCTTAGAGTTTGGTCTTCAGCAATGTAGGTAAAATTTTTGGTAAAGCAGTTCAATACTACTTTATATCTTTCAAGCCAGTCCATACCTATTATCATGTCGTACGATCCTAAAGGTAACACATTTAAATTGATCTTTGTTTTGTGGTCTTGTATTTGAAGTTCACAATCAGATATATATTCAGTTACCTTCCTCTTTGCTCCTGTAGCTAACTGAACTAACCAGCGTTTTGGGTGCTTTACCTTGGTGAGTTGATAGTGCTCCATCGTCTTGGGAGTGATGTAGCTTAAAGTTGCCCCAAGGTCAATCTCCACAATTGCAGATTGATGATCTTCCTGTTGGTCTTCCAAGGCTGCATAATTCAGTGATAACTTTTTCCAACGTCTCCCACCGTGGATGCCTCTTGCACATTGTGCAGTACCCTGTTTGCTTCATTGTATCGGGGACAATTCCTGCGTAAATGGGATTCACCACATTCCCATCACTTCAAGGGTTCTTTAGGGGTACCGACATTTCCTTTTGTTCCCATGCTAGGGGGTTTAAAAGTTTTATGCTGCATCTGTTCATTCTTAGGAAATGAATTTCCTTGGAAATTTTTGGGCATGTTCCTGAAGGGCGGGGGTTTGAAACCTTTCTTTCGCTGGTTAAACTTTTCCTATTTCTTATCCTTCCATGCCTTAGTAGTATCATTCATTTGTTTGTATTACTCAAAACATAGTTTGGCATTTCTCAGTGCTTCGTCTAAAGTTCTTGGATTGTCGAACTCAATTCGATCTTTATAGGACTGCGACAGACAGCTTAACAACCGTTGTACCTTCAATTTTTCTTCCTTGATATATGGAACAAACCGTAACAGGTCTAGAAATTTATTAATAAGATCTTCCATTGTCATTTGACCCAGCCTCAATTCGTAGAACTCCTTGGTTTTTCTTTCATAATAACTTTATGATAAGTACTGTTTCTTGAATAATTTATTGAATTCTGACCATTCAAGGTTCTTCTCTTTCAGTCCCTGGGAAATCTTAAGGTCTTGCCACCATACGCTGGCCTTCCCCTTTAGATTGTATACAGCAATTGTGACTTTCATATTGCTGGAGTAATTGTAAATTTGAAAGTATTTTTTTATGTCCAGCAGCGAGGCTTCTGCTTCTTCCCCAGTTTTTGATTCTCCATCAAAGCTGGTAGGTTTTATCTTTTTGAATTCACCTTCCAGATGGTCAACCTTCCTCTTTCCCATGGTCTTGTCTTGATGCTTATATTTCTGGGTCTCATTGGAGGAGTTTCCCTTTTTTCTCAGCACTTTCGTCAGTCTCTTCGTTCCTCTTGGTATCCTCCTTCTGTTTTTCGCCATTATTCCTTTCGTGAAGACTCTGCAGCAAAATTTCATTGATTTCTTACTGTTTTTCCTGAGCTTTCTTGAGTTGCGCATTGTATGCCTTGAAGCTCTGTATCTCCACAATCAAGCTTCTCATGGTTTCTAGTACCTGACTTGCTTCCGAATGTTCCTCTGTTCGTGCCTGTTCATTTCCTTCAGGCTGTTCTTCGTATTCCTCGTGCGAAGTCATCTGAAAAATCAAACTGGGACATATGCATACAATATCTGAATACATCATTAGAAATTTTTATTTTATGTGCAACAGAAGTTAAGTGTTTCCTAGGCGACAGGGTTGAATCTAGCTCTGATACCATATGTGAAATCTCCATACAATTTTTTTTTTTTTTTGTAGTTCCTTTCTCTTTGCTATAAATGAACAGAAGACACATCTATGTTAATCAACCATTTAATATAATTAATGCCTTCATAACGCTGATCTTACTTATGTTCTTACCCTTGTGTTTCCTACTAGTTATAAGGATATTATGTTGACATACCACTTACTTAGCTACGACTAAACTCCATTTCGTATACTGGTATGCAGGTTCCTATGCTTCCGGAGTTTTCTCATGACGCCGGTAACAAGGTATGGTTAAATAGACGCCTTAATGTTTTACTTATAACCTGGTGCTGGACTCACGATGTTAAACACAATGCACACATTCATAACTAGGTTGATAAGGTTGTACTCAAAACTATGTTGATATGGCCATTTGGCGAACCCTTTGTATTAATACCAATCTTAAAAATGCAATACCATGTTAGCAAAGCTATAGACCTAAGATGTCACGTTTTGCTTGAATCTCATTAACATAAAAAAATAGGACAATTAAATACACTAAAGGTTATCCAAGCCTAACAAATGACAAGGTTCAATCACCATATATTTTACACAGTTAGTTACCCAACCCCTAAGAAAATGGATTGGTTTGAACTACACAATGTAGGTTTGCAAATTACTAGATTTGATGGACCACCGATGTGTTTTCGTTCGACCCATTTCCTACCTTACAACGGTGTTGGGTAATGAGACTTGTTTATAATTTAATATGTTTGAAAATTGGTTCGTAAACCCTTCGATTTACTTGAATGATATAGGAGTTACTCTAACATTTAATTCGCAGCGTACCAGGTGTACTCCATGCCAACCAGTGAAGCTCTACCGGATTAGCCATGTGACACCATAAATTGTAAATGTTGTCGAAGGTGCCACCTGCACCTCGACAGGTTACCCGTACTGGGGTGTATTCAAAATTTTCTAGACTGGCCATGTGACTGCATTTATAGTGGTTGAATGCTAAGGTGCCACCTGCACCTTGGAATGACAGGGTTTGGTTGTCTTGGTGTTTGCAATATAATAAACTCCTCCACATGTGTTCATTGTTATCCGGATCGATTACTTTCTAGCATTCGAGTAAGGTTCAATGACTTTGCCCAAACTTAAACTGGTGATTCGGTTATACTTCGGGCCTAATTATTATCATGGTATTTTCCTGCAGTCTAGAGGAAGTGGCTACTTGCCATCGTGGTTATTCCAGAAAAGAGTTCTTCTTGAGCTTAAGAGATGCAGCCACTTCCCTGCGATGCCGCAGAGGTAACCTCATAATGCCTTGGTTCAGAATTTTTTTTTTTTTTTTTTTTTTTTTTTAAACAGTCCATCACCATTTGGTAATAATGTATTGTTTGCTCATGATGGTAGGTGTCTGCAGCTTGAAACGGTGCAGGTTAAAGGGGGATCCTTCCCTGTCCGGTAAGTGGTATTGCTCTTTCGCCTTCATACAATGACAGGAACAACCTGGGCAAGACCCTTCCCCAACGACAAAGGGGTTTTTTGTTAGTTTTATAACATGGTTAGTTTTCGAAAGCTTCAATGGTTCGAGGCGGCCTAGGGTTTTGCTGCTTACGAACTCAATGTAATAACTAATTTCATACTACTTCTTTATGAGAATCTTAGATTTTTAGAGAAGGTTAAAGAAGGCGCAATGAACTATCTAGTTTTTTGGTTCAGGGCTCTTTTTTTGAATCTTAAATGGACTTTATCAACCTTATTTAGAATACTGTAATTAAATGGAAATTTCAGTTACATGGGTTCCATGACCCCTAAATTTTTAAATAATGGATGAGGTTCTTGCATGATTTTCCGTTTTCCTTTCCTTCCAGTTTGAATAATAGAGATGTTTCTTAGCCTTCGTAACTCATATATGAAATGCATTTTTGGGTCTGAAGAGAATGAAATTCTGGGTCTACATGTTTTATAGTTGAAACGTTGCCAATGATATTTTTATCTATCGCTGAATCGCAATCCCCAAATGCCTTATTAGATACGAACCCCTATTAATTTCTTGAGAATGAAATACGGCCAAACCCTAGGTTAAACGATAAAAAGAAAAAAACTGGGAGACCTGATTCAATAGTTTTACTCATGATGTAAATTCTTCGTGAAAGAAAAATGATGGACTTGCTCTACACAGGGCTCGTCGATTCTAAAGATGGAGATATAGGTTTTCTTTATAACTCAACGATGGAACGTTTAACCTGGCATTTCTAGGTATCAGGTTAAATGTATAAACCACCCAAAACATCGTGTATCGAGACCCTAACTAAAACATACAATACATATCTATCTACTGTAATCTCCATTAGTTATAATGTAGTTCTTCAAATGAATATAAAAATAATGGAATCGTTTGCTAAGCATGCCATATAACGGATCGAAAGTTTTTCAATAGTCAACAATTGTTTAATGCTTATACCCAACCATCGTTGCTGCATCGAGGAGTATGAGTAATACTTTTACATGACTTATGTACTGGGATCCTCGTAGCCGTGATTAGGATGAGAGCCATAAGTTCGCAGGTAGAATAATCACTAAGTTAGCGCAATCTAACATGCCAAGCGTGATTCGAACTATCACGTAATTAAATATAAAAATAAAAATTGGAAGGGTTCTTACACAGAGTTTTTTTATAAGAAATCGATGACTCCATTCTTAACCAAATTTATACCGTCAATTTATAGATCGAAGATTTACTACCATTAGATCCAATTTATAAACAAGACGAACTCATTATTTCTGTAGTTCAAACTTGAGGGGTAATCTAAGAATGTAATCCATCCCATGTTATGGCTAATTTCTGATTACAAACGCAGATTTGATTTTACCCATCTTAATTAGCTTAATCTAAGCCAACGAATAACTCAGGTTAAATTACAATAATGAAATCCCCATGGAATTACTCCGTGTCTTTTCATTAGCAGATCTAACCTTATTGACAGCAATATAATTAACAGTTTTCCTTATGCATAAAATCTTATTTTAACTAATCTGGACAGAATAAAATAATAGGAAAATAATTAGAGTCTGTAATTAGAAAAACCTGGGACTGATAACCCGAATGAAGTCGGAACAACCACGTTCCACCCAACCGTAGATTAGGTACAAACACCAAGTCTGTCCGTAATCACGCCCGAGCCAGATGCATGCATGAAAAATGTGGACAGTTAACCTCAAAACTTAGTCACGATTCTGGAAATCCCTTGCCTAACACAGAGTGCTCACACAGCAAGTATAATCCTCTCCGGCATACTCAGCAGCATCCTGCCTCCCACATATGCCATTCCTTTATAGTTTTTGCCTAGGTCTTACTATTAGCAGCCAATTCCTCATGGAATTTTCGCAGCTAAGTAAATCCTTGATTTTCAGGGTGTGTCTAGTGTCTTAAATACACTTCTGACACCTGTTCTGGTTTCCCAGAGGTTAAATCTAACTTGTCCCCCACTTTTCCATGCATGATCTCCTCATTTAACTTGGCTGTTCCTGCTCATCCTTTTATTAAAAAAAAAAAAATTGTTTCTTACAACAGTCCTCCTAGGACTTCTTCGGCAGATTTTTCATCTAGCCCCCTTATTGAAATAAATTGCACAATGATAACAATATATATAAAATATATATATATTTTTAGAAACATAATGTCCTGGTGTTATTTGGGGAATGTCACATCCTTGCCCCCTTATTATGAACACTGTCCTCAGTGTTCTAGTCTTCCTCCATTTGTTCTGGGAACAAATTCGGATACTTTTCTAGTATCTCACTTTCCAATTCCCAGGTCGCCTCCTCAGGACTAAAGTGCTTCCATTGCACCTTTACCTGAGCAATGGCTCGGTTCCGAAGTACTATTTCTTTCCTATCCAGAATGCGTAAAGGTTCCACTTGAAATTCGCCTTCTGGAGCCTCCTGAATCAAATTCCAATCGATAACATGAGTGGGGTCATGATTATACTTTTTCAGTAATGAAATGTGAAAAATATTATGAATTTTTAAATGTGTTGGTAATGCCAACTTATAAGCTACGGGTCCAATCCTTTCAAGTATTTGGAAGGGCCCACAGAATCGTGGTGCCAGTTTAGTGCAACTCCCTAGTCGGAGTGAGCTTTTCTTTGGTTTAACCTGCAAGTACACATGATCTCCAACCGAGAATTGCTTATTCTGCACCTTTAAATTTTTTTGCACCTTCTGGACTGTTTGTTCCATAACCCGCAGCAAATCCGGTCCTACCAATAAACGATCGACCGGACTATCCCAGCTAACTGGGGTAGTGCACTTTCTCCCATAAAGAATTTCGAATGGACTCATTCTTGATGATGCTTGGTACCCGTTGTTGTAAGCGAACTCTACCAGATGTAAATAGTCTTCCCATTTGGTGGGTCTTTCCATGACGTACATTCTCAGCATATCTTCAATGATCTGATTTGTACGTTCATTCTGTCCATCTGTTTCAGGGTGATAACTTGTGCTGAAATTAATTCTTGTTTCCAGACCTACGAATAAAGACTTCCAGAATTTGGATGTAAACTTTGCATCCCTGTCTGAAATTACCATCTTTGGTACTCCGTGTAATCTGAATATTTCTTTTAGAAATATTCCCGCAATATCTGCTGCCTTGAATGTGGTTTTTACAGAAATGAAGTGTGCAGATTTGCTAAATTTGTCAACCACCACCATTATAGAGTCATGTTGTCGCTGTGTTCTCGGCAAACCTGTGATAAAATCTAATGAAATCACTTCCCATTTCCACTCAGGAATTGGTAATGGTTGCAACAAACCCACAGGATGTCTATGGTCTGCCTTCACCTGTTGGCATTCCAAGCATTTAGATAAATAATCAGCTAGATCAGTTTTTAGTTTAGGCCAAAAGAACTGTTTTCTAAGGGCTGTTATCATTTTTTGATAACCGGGATGACCTGCAAAAGGGGGTTTGTGCATCTCATTTAGAATAAATAATTTAATTTCTGCAACATTAGGCATGTACAACCTATCTTTGAACCAAAATAGACCTTTCTGATCAATACTTAAATCTGTCCCGTTCATGTTTATCTCATTTTTCTGAATTTTACTTTGCAGATTTATGTATTCTGCATCCTGTTCGCTTGCCACCTTTATTTTATCCATGAGATTACTCTTTGGTTGACTCATTATTATTTCGTACACCTCGTGGTTCCTTCGACTAAGTGCATCTGCCACCGTATTTTCCTTACCCTTTATGTGTTTTACATCAAAGTCGAATTCACTTAAGAAGGCCATGCACCTTGCTTGTCTGGCATTGAGTCCTGGTTGGTTAAATATGTTCTTGACGCAAGTGTTACCTGTTAGTAATAGAAATTTCTTTCCCAGCAGGTAGTGACGCCACATTTTCAGTGTGTGTACTACTGCCGTTAATTCCAAGTCGTGAACCACGTAGTTGTGTTCATGCTCTTTTAGCTTCCGTGATTCATAACACACTACATGTCCATCCTGGGACAGTACTCCTCCCACTCCTTCTTTACTAGCATCCGTACAACCGTGTATCCCTTACACGGGTCTTCTACTTTTAGAACAGGTGCTTTGGTCAGTAAATCCTTGAGTCGTTCAAAAATTTCTTGACACTTGCAGGACCAAACAAACTTAATCCCCTTTTTCTGTAGTGAAGTAATGGGATAGGCGATCTTTGAGAATCCCTCAATGAACCTTCGATAGTAACCGGTGAGTCCCATGAAAGATCTAATATCAGCTACATCTCTCGGTACTGGCCAATCCACTATGGCTTTTATTTTCTTTGGGTCGACCGAAATTCCTTCTTTAGAAATAATATGGCCTAAGTATTGAATTTCCTTTTTAAAGAACTCACATTTCTCCAACTTAGCATACAACTGATGCTCCCTCAAGGTTTGCAATACAATTCTTATATGCTGTTCATGTTCTTCCTTTGACTTGGAGTATATTAGGATATCATCAATAAAAATCAACACAAACTAGTCTAGGTATTTGTTGAAAATACCGTTCATTAGGCACATGAATGTGGCAGGGGCGTTGGTTAGACCGAAAGGGATCACTACAAATTCGTAGTGTCCGTATCGAGTTCGGAATGCAGTTTTACTAATGTCTTCATTTTTAATTCGAATCTGATGGTACCCAGATCGAAGATCCAATTTGGAAAAGACTGTGGCTCCCCCTACTTGGTCGAACAAATCGTTAATTCGTGGTAAGGGGTATTTATTCTTAACAGTTACCTTATTCAGTTGCCTATAGTCGATACATAGTCTTAGAAACCCATCTTTTTTCTTAACAAAAAGGACCGGTGCACCCCAAGGCGAGACACTGGGTCTTATATACCCTTTGTCTAGTAATTCTTGAATCTGAATTTTTAATTTTGTCAATTCTGGAATACTCATCCTATAAGGTACCTTTGACACTGGTGCAGATCCTGGTAAAAGTTCAATGTAAAAATCTATTTCTCGTTGAGGGGGTAACCTCGGTATTTCTTCTGGGAATACGTCTAGGAACTCGCCTAAGACATGATGCTCTGCTATGGAAGCTTTGCTTCCATTGAGGAGTAAATCAGATACTCGTATAGCGTAAATCTTGCATCCTTTTCTCATGCACTTCTTTAACTGCATAGCAGAAATCTGCCTAACAGAGACAGGTTTATGTTTCCCATTCACTGTTCTTAGAGTTTGGTCTTCAGCAATGTAGGTAAATTTTTTGGTAAAGCAGTTCAATACTACTTTATATCTTTCAAGCCAGTCCATACCTATTATCATGTCGTACGATCCTAAAGGTAACACATTTAAAATGATCTTTGTTTTGTGGTCTTGTATTTGAAGTTCACAATCAGATATATATTCAGTTACCTTCCTCTTTGCTCCTTTAGCTAATTGAACTAACCAGGGTTTTGGGTGATTTATCTTGGTGAGTTGATAGTGCTCCATCATCTTGGGAGTGATGTAGCTTAAAGTTGCCCCAGGGTCAATTAAAACAGTACAAGTATGGTCAGAAATTTTACCTTCAATCTCCACAATTGCAGATTGATGATCTGCCTGTCGGTCTTCCAAGGTTGCATAATTCAATGATAACTTTTTCCAACGTCTCCCACCGTGGATGCCTCTTGCATATTGTGCAGTACCATGTTTGCTTCATTGTATCGCGGACAATTTCTGCGTAAATGGGATTCACCACATTCCCAACACTTCAAGGGTTCTTTAGGGGTACCAACATTTCCTTTTATTCCCATGCTAGGGGGTTTAAAAGTTTTATGCTGCATCTGTTCATTCTTAGGAAATGAATTTCCTTGGAAATTTTTGGGCATGTTCCTGAAGGGCGGGGCTTTGAAATCTTTCTTCCGCTGGTTAAACTTTTCCTGTTTCTTATCCTTCCATTCCTTAGTAGTATCATTCCTTTGTTTGTATTGCTCAAAACATAGTCTGGCATTTCTCAGTGCTTCGTCTAAAGTTCTTGGATTGTCGAACTCAATTCGATCTTTATAGGACTGCGGCAGACAGCTTAAGAACCGCTGTACCTTCAATTTTTCTTCCTTGATATATGGAACATACCGTAACAGGTCTAGAAATTTATTAATAAGATCTTCCATTGTCATTTGACCCAGCCTCAATTCGTAGAACTCCTTGGTTTTTCTTTCATAATAACTTTCTGATAAGTACTCTTTCTTAAATAATTTCTTGAATTCTGACCATTCAAGGTTCTTCTCTTTCAGTCCCTGGGAAATCTTAAGGTCTTGCCACCATATGCTGGCCTTCCCCTTCAGATTGTATACAGCCATTCTGAATTTCATATTGCTGGAGTAATTGTAAATTTGAAATTATTTTTTTTATGTCCAACAGCCAGGCTTCTGCTTCTTCCCCAGTTTTTGATTACCATCAAAGCTGGTAGGTTTTATCTTTTTGAATTCACCTTCCAGATGGTCAACCTTCCTCTTTCCCATGGTCTTATCTTGATGCTCAGATTTTTGGGTCTCATTGGAGGAGTTTCCCTTTTTCTCAACACTTTCGTCAGTCTCTTTGTTCCTCTTGGTATCCTCCTTCTGTTTTTCGCCATTTATCCTTTCGTGAAGACTCTGCAGCAAAATTTCATTGATTTCTTGCTGTTTTTTCCTGAGCTTTCTTTAGTTGCGCATTGTCTGCTTTGAAGCTCTGTATCTCCACAATCAAGCTTCTCATGGTTTCTAGTACCTGACGTGCTTCCGAATGTTCCTCTGTTCGTGCCTGTTCATTTCCTTCAGGCTGTTCTCCGTATTCCTCGTGCGAAGTCATCTGAAAAATCAAACTGGGACATATGCATACAATATCCGAATACATCATTAGAAATTTTTATTTTATGTGCAACAGAAGTTAAGTGTTTCCTAGGCGACAGGGTTGAATCTAGCTCTGATACCATATGTGAAATCTCCATACAATTTTTTTTTTTTCGTGGTTCCTTTCTCTTTACTGTAAATGAACAGAAGACAGATCTATCTTAATCAACCGTCTAATATAATTAATGCCTTCGTAACGCTGATCTTACTTATGTTCTTACCCTTGTGTTTCCTACTACTTAGAAGGATATTATGTTGACATACCACTTACTTAGCTACGACTAAACTCCACTTCGTATACTGGTATGCAGGTTCCTATGCTTCTTGAGTTTTCTCATGACGCTGGTAACAAGGTTTGTTTAAATAGACGCCTTAATGTTTTACTTATAACCTGGTGCTGGACTCACGATGTTAAACACAATGCACACATTCATAACTAGGTTGATAAGGTTGTACTAAAAACTATGTTGATATGGCCATTTGGCGAACCCTTTGTATCAATATCAATCTTAAAAATGCAATACCATGTTAGCAAAGCTATAGACCTAAGATGTCACATTTTCCTTGAATCTCATTAACATAAAAAAATAGGACAATTAAATACACTAAAGGTTATCCAAGCCTAACAAGTGACAAGGTTCAATCACCATATATTTTACACAGTTAGTTACCCAACCCCTAAGAAAATGGATTGGTTTGAACTACACAATGTAGGTTTGCGAATTAGTAGATTCCATGGACCACCAATGTGTTTTCGTTCGACCCATTTCCTACCTTACAACGGTGTTAGGTAATGAGACTTGTTTATAATTTAGTATGTTTGAAAACTGGTTCGTAAACCCTTCGATTTACTTGAATGATATAGGAGTTACTCTAACATTTAATTCGCAGCGTACCAGGTGTACTCCATACCAACCAGTGAAGCTCTACCGGATTATCCATGTGACACCATAAATTGTAAATATCATCGAAGGTGCCACCTGCACCTCGACAGGTTACCCGTACTGGGGTGTATTCAAAACTTTCTAGACTGGCCATGTGATTGCATTTATAGTGGTTGAATGCTAAGGTGCCACCTGCACCTTGGAATGGCAGGTTTTGGTTGTCTTGGTTTTTGGAATATAATAAACTCCTCCACATGTGTTCATTCTTCTCTGGATCGATTACTTTCTGGCATTCGAGTAAGGTTCAATGACTTTTCCCAAACTTAAACTGGTGATTCAGTTATAGTTCGGGCCTAATTATTATCATGGTATTTTCCTGCAGTTTGGAGGAAGTGGCTACTTGCCATCGTGGTTATCCCAGAAAAGAGTTCTTCTTGAGCTTAAGAGACGCAGCCACTTCCCTGCGATTCCGCAGAGGTAACCTCATAATGCCTCGGTTCAGAATTTTTTTTTTTTTTTTTTTAAACAGTCCATTTCCATTTGGTAATAATGTATTGTTTGCTCATGATGGTAGGTGTCTACAGCTTGAAATGGCGCAGTTTAAAGAGGGATCCTTCCCTGTCCGGTAAGTGGTATTGCTCTTTCGCCTTCATACAACGACATGAACAACCTGGGCAAGACCCTTCCCCAACGACAAAGGGGTTTTTTGTTAGTTTTATAACATGGTTAGTTTTCGGAAGCTTCAATGGTTCGAGGTGGCCTAGGGTTTTGCTGCTTACGAACTCGATGTAATAACTAATTTCATACTACTTCTTTATGAGAATCTTAGATTTTTAGAGAAGGTTAAAGAAGGCACAATGAACTATCTAGTTTTTCGGTTCAGGGCTCTTTTTTCTGAATCTTAAATGGACTTTATCAACCTTATTTAGAATACTGTAATTAAATGGAAATTTCAGTTACATGGGTTCCATGACCCCTAAATTTTTAAATAATGGATGAGGTTCTTGCATGGTTTTTCATTTTCCTTTTCTTCCAGTTTGAATAATAGAGATGTTTCTTAGCCTTCGTAACTCATATATGAAATGCATTTTTGGGTCTGAAGAGAATGAAATTCTGGGTCTACATCTTTTATAGTTGAAACATTGCCAATGATATTTTTATCTATCGCTGAATCGCAATCCTTAAATGCCTTATTAGATACGAACCCCTATTCATTTCTTGAGAATGAAATACGGCCAAACCCTAGGTTAAACGATAAAAAGAAAAAAACTGGGAGACCTGATTCAATAGTTTTACTCATGATGTAAATTCTTCGTGAAAGAAAAATGATGGACTTGCTCTACAGAGGGCTCGTCGATTCTAAATATGGAGATATAGGTTTTCTTTATAACTCAATGATGGAACGTTTAATGTAATGTCCCTTGTTAGGAATTTTATTAAAATTGCAATTTTCCACTTTTTTCCTTGGTTCGACCTTTGACTAGTTTCGATCTCTAGGTCCCAAATTTGCCCCAAATGCCTTCAAATATTCAAGGAAGGTGTATGAATTATATTAGGAATTGAATATGATGTTCAGAGATAACATATGGCCACCAAAAGACCTCTGCAATCTCTCTTAAGATTTTGGACCAAGTATGCAATTTTACTAGTAATTTGGGGTTCAAATCCCCCTAAGGTAAGTACTGAAAATGGATTCCCAAATGCCTCCAAACCCACTCAAATTTATGAACAGAGGTATGTAATGTGTTAAGTATGTTATTAAGGTCTCATATGCACCATTAATGGTTTATTACAACTATTCTCACCCTCTCCCATTCAACTGCAAAAATCACCAATTCGACCCTTGGAGAAATGACACTATTTCTTCTCCCAATGCAATTAAACTGAGTAAAAATACTTCAAATGCTCAAGTACAGTACATGAAACTTGTAAAATACATCCATGGCAGTCCATTAATCACAAATTCATCATAGAATCATCCATTCATTCGAAATCATCATCAATACATTGGTTCACAACAAGGTAGTGGGGAAATGGCATTGTTCTTCCATTAAAAATGAGATTTATACATTTCTACTTGGAATTTCGACCTGAAAATTTCTGGAGATGAAGAAAAGAGTATTTAATTCATATTACAAAATAAATGGGGCATTATAATCTCCCCCAAAGAGTACAATAGCTCACCAAAAACGTCCTCCCTCAAGGATCAAGAATATGCCATCAAAACTGAAAATGGTTGAAGGAGCGAGCTGCAATAGAAGAAACCATGAGCTGCCCTGTAGCTTACACCTGCAAATAAAGACTCCATTAAAGCTCCAAATGAAAGGTATGAATGGCCTTTCCAATTTCCAACTTGGATGGGAATCTTTCACCCTCGAAATTGGCTAAGGCAAGAAACTAGTCATCAACTAGCTCTCCCTCTTTACAAATGCAATTGCAAATTCTACAAATGATCAAAATCCCTTCTCATACTTCATTTCTACATTTTATAACCAACATTAGCCTTCTAAGGGTCGAAATCCTCTCAATAGATTCAATAGATTTCCATTTAGGAAATATTCCACATTTGCCACTTGTCTCCTAGTTCCAACCTTCCATCTTCTCCCAAATTCGATTTTGAGTCTCTTTGGCTTCTCCAACTCCAAAATTCGCGTTCCTTGAGCCTATTTTTGGGTGTAAAATTAGTCACAGCAGATCTAATGAACACGTAAATCAATCACAACAGATGGATATAGAAAATATGGTGTAAAACTGTGCAAAACATGCAGCAGTGCTCAATATCCCAGAAAGGGTGAATGAATTACAATAGAATACAATGTCTGTCAATGAGCAATTCGAATTGACTAAGTAGGCCATTCGAATCACTGAATGGAGTAGCTTGACTCCAACTAGGAGTCCTCATCATCAATCGGTGGTGCTCATCAATGCACAAGAACCAGTCATCCAGGTGTCAATCTGAGTCTAACTGAGTGTGTCATGTGTAACTAAAGTGTGTAGCACTGATTAAGGGAAGGAGGCACAGTGGGGGGCGCATGGGAGACTAAATGAAGTCAGAACAAGTCATCTAGTCAAACTGGAGGTCCAACGGAAGTGAAACAGTCAGTCGGGAGTGAAACTAGCCTCAAATCAGGGAGAATCGGAGCTAACTGAATGTAACTGAAGTGGAACTGTAGTGGTAGGTGAACAAGTGCGCCCTTCTCTGGCAGTAGGTGAGAAGTGGGCGCCTTTCAACCTAGGAGGGATAAAACTCTGTAGTAAGTGGCTCCCGGGTGCTAGAATGAGGTGGCTAAGGTGCTGGAGGCATCAAACTGGTGACTGGGATGCATGCAAGTGCATGCAGGTGCATGCAAACCCTAATTGCATGCAAGATCCTGAAAAAGATGATGTTGATATCCGAACACCCCCCTTCAAGCTAGACTATGATGTGAAAAAAAATAATGTGGGGCCCTGGTAACTAAGACCAAAGGTCACCCCAATACAATAATCCAAAAAATGCTGAAAATAAACTAAGTGAGGAAAGAGGGAAAACCCAGTGGGAAGAAAGCCCCCCCTCAAGCTAAAGCATAATAATGAATCAAGCTGTCTCCACCATGATGGAACTCACCCCCAACAGTGAACGGAGGTAAGAGAACTTCTTCTCAGTGAAGCTCTTGGTGAAGATGTCTGCAATTTGCTCATTAGTAGGGCAATATTGCAGAATGATGGTGCGGTCATGCGCCAACTATCGAATGTAATGCATATGAATCTCAATGTGTTTGGTCCTCTGCCGCTGAACTGGATCTGTGGAGATCTTGATAGCACTTTGATTGTCACAAAATAGGACAGTCGAAGTAGTGCCACCAAAACCAAACTCGGAAAGAATACCCTGCAACCAAACTGCCTGAATGCAGGCATTGACTGCCCCTCGATACTCTGCCTCTGCTGAAGAAAGTGCAATGGCTGCTTGCTTTTTGCTGGACCAGCAAATAGCACCATGACCAATCATGAAAACATAACCGGAAGTGGACTTCCGATCAATGCTATCACCTGCCCAATCTGAATCAGTAAAACCAATGAAATCTAGCTCAGAATCTGCAGCATAATGTATGCCAAACTGTCTCGTACCTTGCACATACTGCAAGATCCGCTTGGCTGCTCGCCAATGAAGCTCATGTGGCTGCTGCATATATCTTGACACGGCACTCATGGCATATGAGATATCAGGCCGTGAGTGTGTCAAATAAAGTAGTGAACCAATCAACTGTCGATACATACTGCAATCTGCAAGCGGTGTAGAATCTCCCTCCTCAAGACTGATTCCTGAGAGGAATGGGAATGGGGCTGCCTTACATTCAGCCATATTAAACTTCAATAACAGGTCGGAAGCATATTTTTGCTGAGATATAGTGATCCCATCAAAATTTTGAGCTATCTCCAAGCCCAAAAAGTGACTCAGCAAGCCCAAATCGCTCATGTCAAAAGCTAGATTTAAGGCAGATTTTAACTTGTTTATTGAAGTAAGTGTGCTACCAGTAATGAGAAGATCATCAACATAAAGTACAATAACCAACAAATTACCTTTAACTCGTTGAAGATACACATTCGGATCAGATTTGTATCTTTGGAAATTCTGAGAAAGAAGGAAGGAGTCCATCTTTGCGTACCAAGCTCTTGGGGCCTGTTTTAACCCGTACAAAGATTTCTTCAATCTACAAACTAATGATGGATCTGATGTGTAGCCTTCTGGCTGCTGCATATATACCTCTTCAGCAAGGTCTCCATGTAAAAATGCACTCTTCACATCCATGTGGTGCACTTCCCAGTGCTTGGATGCGGCAACAGCTAAAACAAGGCGGATGGAATCCATCTTTGCAACCGGTGCAAAAGTCTCAGTGTAGTCCACTCCTTGGACTTGGGAGAAACCTTTTGCCACCAAACTTGCTTTGTATTTGCTGATAGATCCATCAGCAGCAACTTTCGTGCGGTAGACCCATTTACACTTCACTAATTTTCTTCCAGGTGGAAGAGAAACTAGCTCCCATGTGTTGTTCTTTTGAAGAGAACTGTACTCTTCATCCATGGCACTTTTCCATCTCGGATCTCGATGAGCAGAATAGTATGATGTAGGATCTGAACCAAACATCAAATAACAAATCTCAGGAAGAAATGGATCAGCAATAGAAAGAGCCATACCTGCTCTTTGAAAGTCTCCTCTTGTTCGTCTCGGATCAACAGGATTTCCATGATTCGAACCAGCAGATTGTAGAGTGTTTTGGGCCCACTTTGGTAACTGAGGAGGATCATAATGGTAGGATTCCGAACCTGATATGTCATGATCATCATATGCTTCTGAAATATCAGAAATATCAGAACTCATACCTTCATTATCGCTGCACGGATCTTCTTCTGGTGAAGGCGGTGAATCGACAGTCTTTTCCTCGACTAGTTGCAATTCTTGAAGCGGTTCTTCAAATTGCACAATGCGCTCTATGAATATCTTTTTAGATCTGATATCCATGAGTTTATATGCTTTTGATTCTTCCCCATATCCTATCAGTATGCACTCGGTACTTTGTGGATCCAAAGCTCGTCTCTTCTCAGAAGGAATTCTAGCCCATGCAGTAGAGCCAAAAAATCTCAAATTTGACACATCCGGTTTGTGACCAAAGAATGCTTCGAAAGGAGTCATACCTTTCATGGATGAATGTGGAACTCAGTTCTGTATGTATGCAGCAACATTGATTGCTTCAGCCCAAATATTTGCAGCCAAACCTTTTGATTCAATTATGCATGTAGCCATCTCTTTCAGTGACCGGTTTTTCCTTTTCGCTACACCGTTCTGCTGGGGTGTGTAGGGAACTGTATGTTGGATCTGAATTCCGCTTTGGGCACAAAGTTGCAGCAACTCGGATTTAATATATTCTCCACCATTATCAAATCTAAGATCTTTGATCTTGCTCTCAGTGGCGGTCTCAACAGAAGCCTTAAAATCCTTGAATTTTCCAAGCACTTCTGACTTGTTTTTGAGAAAGAATACCCATGTAAAGCGGGAAAAATCATCAATAAATGTCAAAACATACCTTGAACCATTTAATGACATATGGGGCAGCGGACCACTGATATCAGGATGGATCAATCCCAAAATAGTAGAAGCTCTGCTAGCTTTGCCGCGGTCGAATCTGTGCTCGGGGTGCTTCCCAATGATGCAACCAGTGCATATTCCCTTCGAGGAACGGAGTTGTGGAAGCCCATCTACCATGGATTTGTTTGATAAAAGAAGCAAATACTTATAATTAAGATGTCCAAATATTTCATGCCAAATCCTACTAACCTCATTACCATGTGTGCGAAGAGCAGTGGGCTTTGCAAGCGGAATAAAGTGTGAAAACTCATAGCATTTTGCAGTGTGATTTGCCTTTCTGACTGCAACTAGTCTTCCACTTTTGATATCAGAAATTTTAACTGTATTAGGGCTGAATGTAACTTGCTTTGGTTCACCAGTGTGTGTCATTTGATACACAGAAAGGAGATTTGAAGCCAAGGAAGGCACATAGAGAACATTCTGAAAGCTTCCATGTTCTACATGAATCGTACCTTTGCCCTTTGAAGAAATTTTTGAGTCATCTCCCAAATGGATGGGGATGGAGCTGTTTGGATTGAATGAGGAAAAAGAATCAATATTTGCAGCCATATTATTTGATGCACCCGAATCTATCAAGAGAGTAGTGGGCTTCGAAACCGTTGCCATGAGTGCTTGTCCTCTTTCATGATCATCATTCCTATCCTTCTTCCTTGCACCGTCGGGAAGAGTTATGTTGTTCTTTTACAAAAGGAGGGCCATTTGATCTATAGTCTTCTTCATACATGAACTTTCGGGATGAAAGCCATGATTGCAATAAGTACATTTAGATTTTTGGTTACCTTCTTTGCCCTTTTGCTTGAACTTCAAACTGGATGGTGCATCCGTTTGTTTGCCTTTGTCTTTTTGCTTGTGAGGCTCGAATTTGGGCTTCTCCTTCTTTTGCTTTCCTTTACCATTCGAGATCTTGGGTCCTTGAACATATAGGGCTGAATCTTTGGAGCTTATGGAGCCCATTTGAATCAACTTGTCATGCTCTTTTGTGACGGACTCAATGAAGGCATTCAAGGTAGGCATCTTCCAATTCGGGGTAGTTAGCCGACCGGAATTGAAAGTAGAGACAAATATCGAATAATCTTTCCCAAGCTTGCTTAGAATGGAGAGGATCAATTGTTTATCCTCTTTGATAACTCCACTGTTCTTCAATTGCAAGTTCAAGTTCTTGAATTTTGTGAAGAATTCATTGATGGTCTCGAAATTCTCAGGATTAAGGCCAATCAATTCATTCTCTAATTGAAAAGCCCTAAGCTCATCCTACTTGCCAAATAGTGTTTCAAGTTGCTCCCATATGGCTTTTGGAGTCTTCAATCCGCTGAGATGGAAGTGAAGATCTTTGGAGATGGAGAGACAAAGAAGACCATAAGCTTCATCAAGCTTGTTGTAGTGTTTGGTTCGATCTGACACATTGTTTGGCTCCAATTCAAGACCAAGAGTGACTCGGTAGTAACCTTTTGAACGTAATATGATCTCCATATCATCTTTCCAATCAAAATAATTGAATGGGGTGAGGATAGGCTTTGAAGAAGAGTATTCCATTGCTAGGAGCGAGTCAAACTGATGTAGATGAGCTTGCATGCAGAGTGTAGCGAATGCAAAAGAGGAGTTTGCATGCACAGTGTAGCGAATGCAAAGGAGGAGCTTGATAACCTGCAAATCACAATCAAACCAAGAACCGTAAGGTCGAACAATCCACCCTTTTAGAGTTGCATCACACTTGGGATTGGAGATCAAACAATGTTGAATGGGTCCAATGTATCAGATCCAGGAATTATGTGGAAACTCAAGCTTCTGGAGTGGTATTGGAAGTATTTTTAAGCTTTGCATGCACAGGAGCGAATGCCCTTGAGATATCTCATGCCAAAACTTTTGTAATTTGAGCAATTCAGTCAAATCTTCTTGTAGAAACACCTGTAGAAAAGAGATATTGTCCCTACAATGGCTCTGATACCATGTAAAATTAGTCACAGCAGATCTAATGAACAAGTAAATCAATCACAACAGATGAATATAGAAAATATGGTGTAAAACTGTGCAAAACATGCAGCAGTGCTCAATATCCCAGAAAGGGTGAATGAATTACAATAGAATACAATGTCTGTCAATGAGCAATTCGAATTGACTAAGTAGGCCATTCGAATCACTGAATGGAGTAGCTTGACTCCAACTAGGAGTCCTCATCATCAATAGATGGTGCTCATCAATGCACAAGAACCAGTCATCCAGGTGTCAATCTGAGTCTAACTGAGTGTGTCATGTGTAACTGAAGTGTGTAGCACTGATTAAGGGAAGGAGGATCAGTGGGGGGCGCATGGGAGACTAACTGAAGTCAGAACAAGTCATCTAGTCAAACTGGAGGTCCAACGGAAGTGAAACAATCAGTCGGGAGTGAAACTAGCCTCAAATCAGGGAGAATCGGAGCTAACTGAATGTAACTGAAGTGGAACTGCAGTGGTAGGTGAACAAGTGCGCCCTTCTCTGGCAGTAGGTGAGAAGTGGGTGCCTTTCAGCCTAGGAGGGCTAAAAATCTGTAGTAAGTGGCTCCCGGGTGCTAGAATGAGGTGGCTAAGGTGCTGGAGGCATCAAACTGGTGACTGGGATGCATGCAAGTGCATGCAGGTGCATGCAAACCCTAATTGCACGCAAGATCCTGAAAAAGATGATGTGGATATCCAAACATTGGGGCTGACATGTCATAGTGGTCATATTTCAGAGGTCAGGTCTGCAATTTGTCATAGTTGTCATAGATGCTCCATCATTGGTGTCATAGGGGCTAGGGAATCTAGCCCAAGTGTCCACAAACTTCCACTTTGACTCTTTATCTTCCATGGAGGTTACCAATCCTTCCCAATTCGACCTAAGATGCTCCATGACATGGTTATGCCTTACCAACTCACCCAAAAGTGTTCACATTCCCATTAATTCGAATTTGCAAAAGAGAGATACCATGTATTATGAAAAATCAAGCTAGTGTGGGTCCCACATCCTCCATATGTCTCCAAAACCATTTGTCACCTAGGATTTCTATTGAATTTCTTTATTCACTCTATTTATTAAATACTTGAACCCTTCTAATGTCTAAACATCATTTATTATCCCCCTTATTCCAAATCCCAAAGCTTCCACCCCAAACCTAAGAAACTAGTAATTTTCCTCCTTGGCAATTATTTGACCCTTAACATCAATTTTACAAACTCTAATGAATATGGATAATGTGATTAGGCCATTGTGACCCAATTCCAAATTTGGGACATGAAAAATCCTCCCTTCCCAATATTGCTTGTCCTCAAGCAATTTCAAACATGGGTGTTGAAGAACCTGCTTTCTGTATAATTCTTTGAAGTTGCCATTGAATTGCCAAACCTTGAGTCTTTGAGTTTCCCTGAATATTTTAGAGAGGAACCACCATGCTTGCTGCTGCACTACTCTGATTAAAATCACTTTATTAAGTGGGGAATCCATCTCCCATACTGCTTGCTTCCCCCCAAAAAATGAAACCAATGAGACAAAAATTATTCCAGGGTCCCATTGCTTGTATTGCACCCCAACAATTAAGAGTGCTCTCCAACCTACACCATTAGATAAGAGGATTCCTGGATCCCATTTTCTTGTATGAATTCTTCCAAACATCATGAGTACCAAATATATATCATCAAAGTACATACAACATAATGAAAATGTACATCAAGGATATGCTTCATCAAAGAGTCATGAAAGTGCTTATACCTCCAAGCAAGTAGACCACCATTTTCCAAGTGCATACAAGCTTCAAGTGACCAATCAAATCTGCTCCAATGACATAGGTGAGGATCCCATGTCCTATAATGCTACTCCAAAAGGATGTCATATGCATCAAAATATTCAGCCATGTATTCTTTCATCCAAGAAGTGAATGAAGAATCTCCACTAAAATCTGAACCAAATAATGAGCAGAAAAAACAAGGAGACTTCAAATGACTCAAAGAAGTCTCACCCATACATCCATGAATGTGAGAATCATAAAAATATAACAAAGTATGTGGCTGCCAACAAAAATGTTCTCCAATCATAAATCTATTCTCTCAAGTGTTGGATGAAGTTCCTCCAACATCAAATGAATCAAATGTTGAGCAAGAAAAACCATGAGTCTTCAAGTGACTCAAATGCATATCATAGGTGCACCCATGTAGATTTGCATCATCATAAAGTGACAAATAATGTTGCTGAAAATGTGAATAAGAATGTGCTCCAACCATATCACCATAAAAAGTAAATCTAGGAGTTCCATACTCCTCATGTGGCACCATCAAAAAGAACCCTTTCACCCATACTTCATTGAGACTAATGTTGCAAAACATGGAATTGTAGGATGTAGGAGAATGAACCAAATCACCCAAATGATCAAAAAGTATAGAAGTTTCATCATGGGGAGGATACATATGGGTAGTATCATGCAGCTCCTTCAAAAGTGTGAACTCTTTGTCATAGTTTGGTTCCAATGTCGAGGAATCATGCTCTTCTTTAAAAATTGCATAACCTTCATCAAGAGGCAATTCAAATTCCTCTTCCACCACATCAAGTGTTTTGATCTCTTCAAGTTCATCTTCAAACACATCAAGAACATTCAAATTTTCACATTTCTCATGATCCACCATGTCATGAGAATCCTCCAAACAATCTACCATTTGACAATCTAAAACATAGGAGGAAAAACAAGTATCTTGCAACTTTTCAAGAAGTTGCTCATTTTGAATTGTGAGCTTATGAATATCCTCATTATTCTTCAAGTATGCATCATGTAACAATTCATTAAGCTCAAACAAATGGTTTCTATCAAAAAGCAAAGACATGAAATTACCTTTGATGTGGCACATTGCTCTTTGAATCTTCTCCATATCTTCAAGGAAGGATGTTTCCTCCAATGAAGTAGCTCTCCAACAAGAATTTGACACCAATGCTTGAGTGTCATGGAGAATGCTGAGGGACTCTTGGATCTTCTTTTCATTCATCTTTAAGGACCCTTCAAGAAAATGAGGCTCTTGCAAATGAACCTCCTCATCTTCTTCATTTTTGCTTGGACCAACTTCATGAAGCTCAAGTGGTGATGGGGAAGTTGATCTTGGTTCTTTTTCAACTGTTACAAGGTCTTCATTATCATGATTAATGGAACTTGGGCTTGCAGCAACACTTTCAAAAGTGATCTCTATGTCACCAACATAGAGGTGTGAGCACCCATCAGTAGGTACTCCTTCATAGTTTAAGCATCCATCAGTAGATGCACTTTGGTTCATGTCTAAGCTAGAAGGTGTCTCGAAATGATCTTCCATATTTTCAATAGAATCTTCTTCATGCTCTTGTGATGTCTCTTCATTTTTATCCTTCAAGCAAGCTGATTCATTTTTCCCCTTGTTTTCCTTAGGATCGGTATATTTGGAATCCCTTCTTGAATAAATCTCAAAAGCTCTCCTCAAGGAGGACATCATTTCATGCACACATATATGATGCTCGCTCCAAGGGTTCTTACAAGAAGGGCATAAACCTTTCTTCAATAAATCCACATCTTCATTTTTGGGCCTATTTTCAAAAACATGTTCAGCATAGTACTCAAAAGACATGGCATTTTGTGTATTTTTGCTCGAAGCAAGATATTCTTGATATTTTTGATATTGTTGGGGCAAGGTTTTATATTTTGCTCTCCATCTTTGGAACTCACTCATAGAATTATCCTTGGTTGGTGTGACACATTCATATTCATCAGATTTAAAGTCATGAGAATAATCTTCATTTCTCTTGAAATTGTAAGAAGTGTTGCATGATGGCACCTCTTCCTCATACCATTCACATTCTGCTTCATATTGCTCATAAGCATCTGCATATTCCACATAAGAATTGTACTCATAGGATTCATCATAATAGTAAGACATGGCTGCCAATTATTCTTGAATGTATGTACCTAATACACAGGTGCAAGGACCATGCTCTGATACCACTTTAATGTCCCTTGTTAGGAATTTTATTAAAATTGCAATTTTCCACTTTTTTCCTTGGTTCGACCTTTGACTAGTTTCGATCTCTAGGTCCCAAATTTGCCCCAAATGACTTCAAATCTTCAAGGAAGGTGTATGAATGATATTAGGAATTGAATATGATGTTCAGGGATAACATATTGCCACCAAAAGACCTCTGCAAACTCTCTTAAGATTCTGGACCAAGTATGCAATTTTACTAGTAATTTGGGGTTCAAATCCCCCTAAGGTAAGTACTGAAAATGGCTTCCCAAATGCCTCCAAACCCACTCAAATTTATGAACAGAGGTATGTAATGTGTTAAGTATGTTATTAAGGTCTCATATGCACCATTAATGGTTTATTACAACTGTTCTCACCCTCTCCCATTCAACTGCAAAAATCACCAATTCGACCCTTGGGGAAATGGCACTATTTCTTCTCCCAATGCAATTAAACTGAGTAAAAATACTTCAAATGCTCAAGTAAAGTACATGAAACTTGTAAAATACATCCATGGAAGTCCATTAATCACAAATTCATCATAGAATCATCCATTCATTCGAAATCATCATCAATACATTGGTTCACAACAAGGTAGTGGGGAAATGACATTGTTCTTCCATTAAAAATGAGATTTATACATTTCTACTTGGAATTTCGACCTGAAACTTTCTGGAGATGAAGAACAGAGTATTTAATTCATATTACAAAATAAATGGGGCATTAGAATCTCCCCCAAAGAGTACAATAGCTCACCAAAAACGCCCTCCCTCAAGGATCAAGAATATGCCATCAAAACTGAAAATGGTTGAAGTAGCGAGCTGCAATAGAAGAAACCATGAGCTGCCCTGTATCTTACACCTACAAATAAAGACTCCATTAAAGCTCCAAATGAAAGGTCTGAATGGCCTTTCCAATTGCCAACTTGGATGGGAATCTTTCACCCTCGAAATTGGCTAAGGCAAGAAACTAGTCATCCACTAGCTCTCCCTCTTCACAAATGCAATTGCAAATTCTACAAATGATCAAAAGCACTTCTCATACTTCATTTCTACATTTTATAACCAACATTAGCCTTCTAAGGGTCGAAATCCTCTCAATAGATTCAATAGATTTCCATTTAGGAAATATTCCACATTTGCCACTTGTCTCCTAGTTCCAACCTTCCATCTTCTCCCAAATTCGATTTTGAGTCTCTTTGGCTTCTCCAACTCCAAAATTCGCCTTCCTTGAGCCTATTTTTGGGGCTGACATGTCATAGTGGTCAGATGTCAGAGGTCAGGTCTGCAATTTGTCATAGTTGTCATAGATGCTCCATCATTGGTGTCATAGGGGCTAGGGAATCTAGCCCAAGTGTCCACAAACTTCCACTTTGATTCTTTATCTTCCATGGAGGTTACCAATCCTTCCAAATTCGACCTAAGATGCTCCATGAAATGTGTTATGATTTACCAACTCACCCAAAAGTGTTCACATTCCCATTAATTCGAATTTGCAAAAGAGAGATACCATGTATTATGAAAAATCAAGCTAGTGTGGGTCCCACATCCTCCATATGTCTCCAAAACCATTTGTCACCTAGGATTTCTCTTGAATTTCTTTATTCACTCTATTTATTAAATACTTGAACCCTTCTAATGTCTAAACATAATTTATTATCCCCCTTATGCCAAATCCCAAAGCTTCCACCCCAAACCTAGGAAACTAGTAATTTTCCTCCTTGGCAATTATTTGACCCTTAACATCAATTTTACAAACTCTAATGAATATGGATAATGTGATTAGGCCATTGTGACCCAATTCCAAATTTGGGACATGACATTTAACCTGGCATTTCCAGGTATCAAGTTAAATGTATAAACCACCCAAAACATCGTGTATCGAGACCCTAACTGAAACATACAATACATATCTATCTACTGTAATCTCCATTAGTTATAATGTAGTTCTTCAAATGAATATTAAAATAATGGAATCATTTGCTAACCATGCCATATAACAGATCGGAAGTTTTTCAACAGTCAACAATTGTTTAATGCTTATATGCACCCATCGTTGCTGCATCGAGGAGTATGAGTAATACTTTTACATTACTTATGTACTGGGATCCTTGTAGCCATGATTAGGATGAGATCCATAAGTTCGCAGGTAGAATAATCACTAAGTTAGCACAATCTAACACGCCAAGCGTGATTCGAACTATCAGGTAATTAAATATAAAAATAAAAATTGGAAGGGTTCTTACACAGAGTTTTTTATAAAAAATCGATGACTCCATTCTTAACCAAATTTATACCGTCAATGTATAGATCGAATATTTACTACCATTAGATCCAATTTATAAACAAGATGAACTCATTATTTCTGTAGTTCAAACTTGAGGGGTAATCTAAGAATGTAATCCATCCCATGTTATGGCTAATTTCTGATTACAAACGCAGATTTGATTTTACCCGACTTAATTAGCTTAATCTAAGCCAACGAATAACTCAGGTTAAATTACAATAATGAAATTCCCACAGAAGTACTCCGTGTCTATTCATTAGCAGATCTAACCTTATTGACACCAATATAATTAACAGTTTTCCTTATGCATAAAATCTTATTTTAACTAATCTAGACAGAATAAAATAATAGGAAAATACTTAGAGTCTGTAATTAGAAAAACTTGGGATTGATAACCCGAATGAAGTCGGAACAGCCACGTTCCACCCAACCGTAGATTAGGTACAAACACCAAGTCTGTCCGTAATCACCCTCGAGCCAGATGCATGCATGAAAAATGTGGACAGTTAACCTCAAAACTCAGTCACGATTCCGGAAATCCCTTGCCTAACACAGAGTGCTCACACATCAAGTATAATCCTCTCCGGCATACTCAGCAACGTCCTGCCTCCCACATATGCCATTCCTTTATAGTTTTTGCCTAGGTCTTACCATTAGCAGCCAATTCCTCATGGAATTTTCGCAGCTAAGTAAATCCCTGATTTTCAGGGTGTGTCTAGTGTCTTAAATACACTTCTGACACCTGTTCTGGTTTCCCAGAGGTTAACTCTAACTTGTCCCCCACTTTTCCATACATGATCTCCTCATTTAACTTGGCTGTTCCTGCTCATCCTTTTATTAAAAAAAAAAAAATTTAAATAAAAATTGTTTCTTACAACAGTCCTCCTAGGACTTCTTCGGTAGTTTTTTCATCTAGGCCCCTTATTGAAATAAATTTCACAATGATAACAATATATATATATTTTTAGAAACATAATGTCCTATTGTTATTTGGGGAACATCACAAGTAGGGCGTCTAGGTGGGTTATGAAGGCACTGGTGCAAATGGCTCATATGCATTGTAGAGGCGTAAAAATAAGTTTTACAACGTGGTAATTTTTTTTTATAATACGATGTTTTGGTGCGCCCAACAGTGGGACGCACCGGTGTGGTTTACATAACTTGCACCGCCTTCAAGTTTTAAAATCAAATTTATAGTTTTAAAATTTTTAATTTTTTAACAAATACGAACTAGTGCGCTAGGTGATATAAAACCGACCGATGCATTCAAGAGTAATTAATGACCCGCGTTTAGGGTTTTAATTAAAATATAACATGCTTTTTAATAAAATATCCTGGTGTGTTCATTATATTAGATGCTCTAACACACTGGGTCGTGGTTTTTTAGATAACACAATATTTTTTTAATGAAATATAATACGGCGCGTTCTTTGAAACATAATGCATCACAATGCTATTTTTTAATAAAATATAGTATGGTGCGTTCTTTGAAATAAACGCACCAGGGTGTTAAGTTTCCAAAAATGCACTGCGGCGGTTTTAGAAAATTGCCGCACATCTTGGTAATTTTTTTTCATTGATGTTTTTTCATGGTGTGACATGATCTTTTTTGCGTACCTAGTGTGTGTTTTTGGGTGATGCACTGGTGCATTTTGTTTGAAAATGCACTGAAGAAACAATATCTTCTATAACCTTCAGTCGTGCGCCTCCCTCAGTGACCTTCGCTATAAACATATATTTTAGCTCTTTTGAGAGGAGCATCTACTATAACCTCCGCTTAAGGGCCTTTTATTTGTAGTGCAAACTTCCTTGGACTTAACACCCTTCTTACCCTTTTTTCTATCTCTCTAAACCCCAAATTTATTCGAGAGGAGGCCATTTAGGCTACTACATAAGTCATGCATAATTATTGTGAAGAAACAATTATGGTATATTATCTTTCCTTTCTTGAAACTTGCATATATATATATATATATATTTCTGTCATTCAAGCGGCGTGCTTTTGTATCTTAGAAAGCCCAAAAAAAACAAAGAATATCCCCCTTTTGCATGGATAATATATGTCAAATTAAAAATTGGGTATTATATATTTTTGGGGAGCATTTTAACATATACATTTAGAATCCATGATCAAAACTTCACACCTACCCACAATTAAATTTGTAAGATATTGGTTAGAAAAAACAAAGAAAAGGTCCGTTTTGCATGGATAATATATGTCAAATAAAAAATTGGGTATTTGATATTTTTGGGGAGCATTTTAACATATACATTTAGATCCTATGATTAGAACTTCACACCTACCCATTGTTAAATTTGTAAGATATTTGTCAATAAAAACAAACTAGTCTGCACAATCCTATAATATTCCAAACAAATGAAGCTTGTCATTTTAAAGCTACAAGAGTTCTTCCACTTTGAATAACTGATTGGGCCCGAGTAAGCAAATTTTTATACACCTATTATCCATCTAAAATAATAGAATATTTAAATTAAATGCCAAGAATTATAAACTTATGCACCAAAAATCTAGTCATAATCATAAGTTGCCCTACAAGAAAGAGGTACCAAATTTAGAACTTTTTCAATATCAAAATTGTTAATAAATTTCTAGGAAGTACCACGGGGACCATAAATCACATAAATCAAACTTAAAAGGATATGGAAAACCTTCTCGTGCATAGTTACTCTGTCAAACAATTATCATATGTAAGTGTTTCCGAAGTATTTCCACACATATTTGCAAACTAATTAATTATACACCACAATAATTAACTCATCATAACACATAATATTTTAATAGAAAATATTCACTAAAAATAATGAATAATTTTACTCATCATACATGATTGGATTCATAAAAAAATAGGACATGGTTCCAAGTACACTTATTTTTTTCCCAAATAAAACTCTTGGGAAATTGTTTGGAAAGTGATGGGGGACTAATTTCCTCCCAACCATAGGCTATTCCACTATATAATTCCAACCCTGTGCTAGGTTATGAGACCACCAGGGAAAATAAGAATGTTAATCTTTCCAAAACCCCTCTTCTTTTCAGTAAATTCTTCCAATATACCAACCAAGCAAGTCATTGTTGGTTCCTTGTTCAACCTCTCAATTAGCACAACTCTTGGTTCCCATCTATTTCTCCAAACAATACAAAAGTTTTAATTTCTTTGTTAGAATTTGTCCCTCTCGCATTCCTTACTCTGATTTCTCTTTAGTATGGAAAGTGTGATCCCAAGACATTGCCTACTTCTAGGTTTCATTTCCAACATTGTGAAACTTCTTGAGCATGTATTTTTTATGGTTCTTTGGACAACATAAGAGGCCAATAAACCTAACTTCTCTCCAATGGCATCTAATCTCACATAACATCCTTTCTTTCATCTCTCCATGGTTTATATGTGATTTGGGTTGAGGTTTCTTCCTCTAAAATCTTCTTCTCTCCTCAAGAACCCTCTTTTTTCCAAAATCCTTTCTCTCCATTTGATTTCATTCATTAATTGAGAGAAGTGTAAGGGAGGATTCTTTCCTCCAATACATTTTGGTTCTCCAAAAGTAGGAGATAGTTACTACAAAATAGGAGCTAAACAATTTAACATAAAATTACAATGCTCTTATATTTATATTTCTTCTTACATTTAACTATGTACTCATTTCCAACTTAATATAAACTTAAAGTTAAATAGAAATATAACAATAAAATTAAAGAGATTTAAAATAGAGTAAAACATTATCATAAAATATAGATCATTCCCCATTGGACATCCTTCCTTCTAGATTGTAAATTGAAAAACAAATAATAAAAACATTACTTATCTTGATTTTTTAATAAACAAAGATGAATACCAAATTTCAATAGAAATTGAAATCATATTAGTTACTTTTACTCTCTCGCAATTCTTTTCTTGTACTAGTGGGATAATCTTGGAATCATTGAAGCCTAGGTGATAAAATATTTGTTTTATTTTTAACCATTTAAATTTTTTGACAAACAGTAAAAACATTACTTATCTTAATTTTTTAATAAACAAAGATGAATACCAAATTTCAATAGAAATTGAAATCATATTGGTTACTTTTACTCCGTGGCCATTCATTTCTTATAATTCTTTCTTTTACTAGTGGGAGAATCTTGGGAGCATTGAAGCATAAGTGATAAAAAAATTGTTTGATTTAACCATCTACATAGTGTTTTATTTAAAGTATCTTTTTATCAATGAAATGACAACGATGAAGTAAAGTATGTATAATTTATTTAAAACATCTACTCAGCTAGTTGTGACACATTGTAATTGAACATTTTATGAATATTAAAAGTATTATTTAAAATTAGTTTTTATTCATAATTTCAAATCTAATTATTATATTAAATTGTCCATCAAATTCCATCTCTGAATTGTGAATTCCATAGCTAAAAAGTGATCCAAAAGTTAAATGCAGATAATAAATAAAACTATCTTCAATCTATTTGAGTACGAATAACAGGTAAAGGCATACTTCAAATCTAATTATTATATTAAATTGCCCATCAAATTCCATCCCTGAACTGTGAATTCCATAGCTAAAAGGTGATCCAAAGGTTAAACGCATGGAATAAATAAAACTATCTTCAGTCTATTTGAGTACGAATAACACGTAAACGCATACTTCCTCAGTACGTTTGTTTCTTAGCTTTACAATAAAGAATTAAATTACCAAAACAATAAGTATTTGCCTGCAAAGCAGCATATAGCTCAAGGAAAATCAAAGTTTAAATCAAATTCATATTCAAGAGGAAAACTGAAACCTTTTTCATACTGAAATATGTTAATATTTACTATTCTAGAGAATCAGGGTATAGCTAGATTATATAATCCACTCAATTATTATAAAAAGAAAACTGAAACATTACATTCACTGAAAGTATAAATCAAAACCACACTGAAAAAACATTAAAACTTACATTCACTCGAAAAAGAAGAATCAATACTGAAAATATAAAAACTTGTTATCTACACAGTGAGCTGATCTTACATCGCTGGCAGCTTCTACTAGTTCTTAGTCTTGGAAAATTGCATGCAGAACGGGATGCTGTGCCAAGTAATGACTTACCCACATTAAACGAACTCAACTGATCATAGCAATATTCATCCGTGGCAAACAACAACAAACAACAACAAGAGATTGAATAACTTGCGACTCTAATAACGAGTAGATCACGTTACGCGGGCAAGTCATTCTTGGCTGAGTAACCCGCTTTACATCTTCGTGCAGAGCGTGCAACCGAGGAATGAGCTCCCACCTCCGATATATCTGAGGCACTCCCACCTCCTATATATCTCATCCGAATCGACAGTCAGAATAAATTAAAAGACTATTTTCTCCATAGAAATTATTCGTCGTTACTTTTGCGATTCCTGGAGGCTAATGAGTACGAAGCATAATTTTAATGGAAACCGTGTGACAGGAAGAAAGCACTAAGATAAGATTGGCGATTTCGATTCTCTGCATGTGGTTTGAAATGCTTTTTTCAACGATAAGAGTTCTGACACGCGGAAGGCACCAGCGTTTTACCTCATCAGTTCTGATGCTTATTATATTAAGAATGTGTACTACATAAATTTTTTAGGAGTTGTTTAAAAGTTAGACAATTTGAATAGGAAGATTATATTATTTTGCAAAATCTAAATTTAGTTGTGTTCTATTGAGATTTTTGATGGTAGAAATGGATTCAACACTATCAAAAACTACTCGAACATCTAAATTTCTAAAGTTTGATAATTACAAACTAGATTTTGAAAAATTACAATCAGACTTTTACAAAATTCTAATGGAAAAATCATCTATTCCAAATCAAATGATAGAATTTTTAAACTTGTTAATTTTTATAAAGTTATTTGTTTTTTGTTAGTAAATTCATGTTATAAAAGTTTTTTTAAAAATATAACTAAAAACATAGCAAAGAGTGAAAGAGATAAGAAAATTATGATAAATTATTATACTTAGTTTTTTATCATATATAATTTTTTAATTAATTTTTATAAAAAATAAAAAAGTAATTGCTTTTTTAAAATTCATACTATCTACAAGTTAGCTAAGAATGGCTAGGATTTTGCTGCGAATCCAATCGATGGTTTTTATTGCTTACTGTTCTCTGTATTGTGGTTTAAACACTTAATGCAAGATTTTGACGTAAGCATGGCTCATATCTAACATGGATCTCGTATGATGGTTGGTATTTAATGCAGGTATCGACGACTGTGCTCATTGCATTCCAAGACGGGTGGCCTGGTCGAGAAACTCAGGTGTCTATTCTGCATTAAGATCTCCAACCCATTCATTAAATGGGTGAAGCTTTTTGATCCATGGGCCTTCCGCATTGTATATTGCAGAGACCTTTGTAGACATGGAGTTTTCATTGTATCATATTTGCGTTGTTGATTGAATGTTGTCATGGTTCGTGTCGGGGTTTTCGTGGCGGCCAAATATTTGGCTGTTATGGTTCATGCCAGGGTTTTCGTGGCAGCCACTGTTTTGAATACTGCGGATGGTTTTTGCCTGCGGTTGATGGAGGGTTTTATTGGAACCTGCTATGCTGCAAAGATTGTTATTAACAGGTTCTTGATGATTTTAATTGCTGTCATGTTCATCATTTATTACCACATGATGCAGTGTTACGGCTTGGTGTTAGACCCTCCTTTTATTGGTCTCGCGGGTTTTCACGTTTGCAGCTGGCTTCATAATCTGTCGACAGTTTCAAGAGCTTATATAGCTTGTTGTGTAGGCGTTGGTGACTATTGCTTTTGTTTTCCTATGCTTTCGGGTGCCTATTCTAATTTGCAACCTGCTGCAACCAACGTTTTTTTTTTTAAATAGAGTGGCTTGTGGGTTTTGTGGCGATATCCTGGCGGTGGTTGGACAGGTGCTTTCCCTCCGACGTTCCCCTTCGAAGCACAGTGATGTCCGGGTTTTGCAGCTTGACCCTCGTGGTGGTTAGACATGTGCTCTCCGACTGCCTCTGTTTTCCTGCACTTTGCTATTTTGCATTGGACAAGTGCTCTTCGGCTTCATCCTCCTGTTTGTTCATATTCAAATGTGTTGAATGGCATGTGCATAGGGTTCTACTGATAATGGATTTTGCTTTCTTTGTATATGTGGAGTGTTGAATTCAATGTTTTATTAACTTTCCGATATAGTGTTCTTTCCATACTCTGCCTAATTCAAAAACAATACAGAGCTTGACTGGGGCGTCAACACCCTGTTTTCACTTTCTGCTTGAGCATAGTATTTGCACTGTCTATGTAATACTTCTATTATGATTTAGAGAGTCCATATGAATGTCATTATTTCCGTTTGCGGTTGACCAAAATTGAAATTTACGGCAACCAATATATCTTTTAATCAGAAAACTAGGGTTTATGTCGAAACAAGATTGCAGTGGATTTGATGATCGATCCCGGCTTTTACTGAAAGTGGACCAAAAATAGCATAGGATGTTTGATAATTAATATTTCAAAAACAACGATTTTTAACTCTAGAACATCCTGAAAACAAACATCTTTAGCTCGTCATTGATACCCTCAAATACATAAGAATTTCAGCAATGGCTCATGTTTATGATTTTTCTATTTTGTTTTTAGAATTCATTTAGAGCCCTTTCCTGGAGCTTCCGACACATTGGCTGGTGCATTCGTCATCTTGACAATGGCGACTCCATCGGCTACGATGTCCATACTCACGTTCACTTTCGCCATGATTCCCAGAACCCAGCTCCACCTTAAAACGATTTAATGCCAGTAGCATAATTCAAATCTCCAAACATTGATAGAGGAAGAGAGTACAATCATCTTTGTCCCCAATCTCACAAGACAACGAAAAATATATAGCGGAGAAGATCCCCTTAATCTCAGAAAATTCCAATTAGTTTTTGTTGGGCCCAGGTTGAGATAAAGTTTTGGAAGCACCTTTTTGAGGCAAGCAAGGAAAGCTGAGCTGAGCGCAGCTCAGAAACACAATTTTGGCTAAGTATTGAGGATGTTGCGAAGTTGCGCGCAGCATCTAACTTTTGACCAGACTGCGTAGTTGCGTGCAACATCAAAGTTTTGTCCATGATGCGAAGACTAGTACTGCGCCGAAGCAGTGCTGCAGAGTTAGGAGGCCACGTGGAGCCAGCAAAGCGGTGTGCTTGACAAGTATCAAGTGTAGCTACCGACTCGACCTGTAGCAACCATTTTTGGAAAAGATATTCCAGGATTGCTGAGCGGCGGATGTAGGAAAAACAGGAAGGTGGCCACGCGTGGGTTGTTAAGGAAAGCGACGTTTGGCACGCTTAAAAGGTAAAACCGTTAGAGAGAAATGGTTTGGCAGAAGCATCCTGTAGGAACGCGTGCGATAGGAAGGCCGATAGCGACATAATGATGATGTGGAGATCCGCCATGATCAAGCAGACGCTACCAGGAGCCAGCAAGCTGGTTTGGAAAATCGACGCAGTTTTGGAAACCCTTAGGGTTTTGGGTTTTAGGTCTTCGACATTGTACAGACATGACCTATGGGCATGATCTATTTATGAAGACACTTTTGTATGGGATGGGGGCTGTTGCTGAGAATTTAAGAAGATAACCTTTTTGTATTGTAAAATCTCTCTGAGCTGAGAATATTGTAAAGGCTCTGCAGGTGTGTGCGCAGAGACCTAGCCGAGAGAAAGCAGAGTCTGCAGCTGAGTGCGTAGACTAAGAACGGTTTCCCCATCCCTTTTTAAAGATATATATTACCAACCGTTCTTGTGGACGTAGCTTTCCATCCGGGGAAGTGAACCATGTTAAATACTGTGTTATGTGATGATGTTTATGAATGAATGACTGTCTGTATTTTTTGTAGAATGAATGCTTAAATGTTTCCTTGCATGTTGTAATATGAGAACTTTGATATGCATTTACCAATAGGAGAAGTTTGGGAATGATATGATAGGTTCCATGGAAGCAGATGAATGGCAAACATTTCAATTCTATGTTAAGGTCGTGAATCAATCATTTATGTTTAAATACTTTCTTAAACACAGTGAAGGAACACAATACAATTAGTCATGTCTATCATTTCAGTTCACATTGTAATAATCCAAGTTCTAGAATGAATGCTAGAAAGATAACCAGTAAGTGCCTAAATGAATGGATGAGTGATATTCATTTCAGTGCCTTAACGTTTCTGAGATCTTTCAAGTAGAGGATAAGTGTGGGTAATTCACAGTTCCAGTAAAAGATTCGCAGTAGTAAGAAACCTTTAGTGAGGCCCGCAGTGTTGCCTCCACCGCGCAGGATTGCTCGCAACATAGATCCTGCTGTGTACCACATCACTTTGCCCCATAGCGCCATCCTTCTATCCTGCGCTGCATAGCTTATTCATATAAACAACTCATCATTTACTGTGGAAACCTGATTCCGCAGTACCCCATAAGATACACCTCGGGTGAGACCTCAACCTACTCGCAGGTTGTTGCCGAAAGGGCTGGTGTGAAGGGGTTTTGTTGGTCAAAGGGAGAACCGCAAAGAACCTGGGTCTAATTGGAAACCTCTGGGTCAATTTAAGCCAACAAATGGTTCCGTTGTCGGGACAAGAATCCATGATGAGTTGAAATGGTTCCATTGCCACGCTATAATCCATGATGAGTTGAAATGGTTTCGTTGTCGTGCTAGAATCCAAGATGAGTTGCAATCATGATGTGTGAAGAAGAATATCAGTTCCTTGAAGGATCTAACTATTGGCATCCTGAAAAGACAGAAATCCAAGCTTAAGACCATAATTGATTTTAACAGACAAGAAAATAGACATCCGCGTCTAAGCGACACACAATGGTCGGATAGATATCTGTTGGACGACATTCATGAGATCTTTTGGGCATCGTTTCCAAACGAGCTGCATGCATGGATCTTGCGGATCGCAGAGAAGAAAAACTGTTTCCAAGGAGGAGTTCCTACAGAGTGGAATCTCGAGCTCACAACGCAGCTTAAAGCGTTAGACATCCCGTTTTCATGTGTAGTTGATTATTGGGTCGATCATATTATAGAAGGCTTTGTAGCAGAATTTGCTATAGACACACTCAAATCCTATAGCCAAGCAGAAGCACATTTTTTCAGAGGATTCCAAGGTAAGTTTCTGAACAATCTCAGTCTATACATTAAGATGCTGTTAGTTGAGAAAGGTGTTCTAAGAATGTAGTAATATGCTTGAAGTTTGTCATGATTAAAGGTACATATATTGATTCTGATGAAGAGACACATACTCTTAGAAGTGGTAAGAGATATAAAATTAATAAGAATCCGGAAGGCCCTAAACTTCATATAGATACTGAGATCCCTTGCGATCTTGATAGCAAAGTTGCACAACCATTTACCCCTGAGAATCCATCAGCTGCACAAACCGCACCACCCTTATCGTAGAACCCACTCGCTACGCAGCCCACCCCGCAGAAGACTCAGTCTAGTCCATCTCTCCCGATAGTCCCATTTGTATTTACTACACAGATCCCTTTACAGCAGCCACGCACTAGTCCCAGCGCCCCACCACCTAGTAGCACAATGGCAAACACTGATATGAAACTGCCAATATTCAGAGGAACTGGCCTAGAAGACCCTGATCAACATTGGTTCCTTTGTGAAGCCGTATGGAGTGTAAGACAAATCCAGGTTGATTCTATGAAGCAAGCACAGCTCATCACCACTTTCAGGGATAGAGCAGTACATTGGTTTATGAAATACTCTACCGTACAGTCGAGAACCCTCGCAGAAATTAAAGTCACGCTGGTGGCGGAGTTCAAGAAACCTAAGTCTGAGTCTCAGTGTATAACTGAGCTGAAGGAAATAAAGCAGAGACCAACTGAAACGGTTGGGGAATTTGATCAAAAATTTAAGACCTTAATCGACCAAGTAAGTTTTGTTATACCACCAGAACAGCATAAAGAATGGTTCATCGTTGCGCTGTTACCTCATATCAGATTACCATTGACGCAACAGAAGGTTCTATCCCAGGTAGAGGCCTTGGAAATTGCAATGAAGTTGGAAGCTTCACCGATTGGGGATACTATTTTTGGGATGTCTCAGATCCAGAACCAGCTGGCCACCCTGACACTTGAACTGCAAAGTATGAAAAATGGTAAAGAACAAAGATATGAACCTAGATAGGAGGTCTGGTGCACAAGTTGTAAAGGAGAAGGTCATGACCGCGAGCACTGCCCTCTATTCCGGAACTATATTAACGGTGGCGCACCTAACCCTTTAAATCAGAATCAGGCCCCATGGTGTGAAATTTCAGAACCACAGGGCATAGACTTGAAGACTGTTACCTCATCCAGAAATATGTGAAAACTCCTAAGAATTTATACTGCAATTTCTGTAAATCAGTTGGACATGATGAATCCAATTGCCGCGCATATGAATTAATGAATGAAAGAAAAAGGGATATGGACTCAATGCGAGGCACTGGCTTGTACCGTGTACAAGAAGATACCCAGCCAAAATAAGAAAATGCACAATATGACCAAGGAGGATACAGAGGTCGTGGTGGTGGATACCGCGACAGAGGAAGAAATGCTAGTCCGACACAAGGAAGAGGCCGCGACCAAGTCATTTGTTATAACTGTGGCCAACCCGAGCACATGTCTAGAGATTGTGTTAACCCATGCACTACGTGCAATTATTGTAAATCATTTGAGCATGTCATTGAAGATTGCCCAGTATTAGAGGTGGAAATGCAGAAGAGGAGACGAACAGAGGCTCCGAATCCAAATGTCCAATGGATCGCAGTAGAGAATAGACAAGTGGATCCGAGCATCAATGTGGTCATGCGCAGTGGCACTGAGACAGGAAGCGACAGAGGAGCGGAAGCTTCAACATCAGGGGAAGCACATACGAAGAAGGATCCCCTTGAAACAGTATGGATAAGGAAAGCTCCAAGAAAAACACCCCCTCTTAACCTACATAAGAACAAGGAGATCTTCATTGACACGCGGGATACCTTTAGAGAACTAGCAGATAAGTCATCAAGGATCCCGCTGCGCAGTGAAACACCGCATGTTGAAGACATGCCGACCTCGTATGATAAAACAAGTAGTGCGACAGATGTCCGTACTTCTGTTGTGCAGTTCTTGCGAAGCTGCATGAAGTTACTAAAAAGCGAAAAAGCCATAGTAGAGCTCCAGAAGCTTATTAGCCAGTATGAACCTTAGATTGCAATAGAGACTCCAAATAGCATTGTACATCATATTAGGAAGCACAAAAGAACAGGCCGAGAGATGAGGCTTACTGCGCAGATAGGAGATTTTGAAATGGATGAAGTCATCCTTGATCCGGGATCAGAAGTGAATGTCTTGACTAAGCAGACATGGCAGCAGATGGGTCGACCAAAGTTGCTTTGGTCACCTATCCAGTTACGGATGTCTAATCAGGAGAAGGTCATACCTTTTGGCCGCTTAGATAATGTAGTAGTTGAAATCGATGGAGTACAGAGTCATGCAGACTTTGAGGTTATTGAAATTGTGGATGATAGTCAACCCTTTCCAGCAATATTGGGAATTGATTGGGCTATGAATAACTTGGCTATCATAAAATTGAAGACAAAGAGGATGATCTTTGAAGGGAAGCATATTAGTGTCATCGCACCATTGGATCCTAAAGATGGTGATAGATACAGTGAGCCAATTCAGGAGGAATCCCAAGCTCAAGATTTAGACCAACTATACTAGCTGATTGCGAACAAGGAAGACTACATTAAGCCTACAGCGGATGGTACACTTAGCTGGCGATGTGACACTTCTTGTATCTTTGACTCGGATACAAGACTGGAGAATTGGCAAAGCCGCATGCATGAAGTATCAGCAAGAAGATGTGCGCAGGTTACAAAATCACTGCACTGGATCGGAAAAGAGGTGAGTCCTATTCCCACATATGATGGTTCTGCTAATGTTTACAGTTTCTTAAGGGAATATATTGCAGCTATACCAGATGAGCATAGACTGCCAGCTTTAGATATAGCATTGCGCGATACACCTGCCAGATGGTGGACTGCACATAAGAAAACATTGACCACTTGGGATCAATGTAGAACTAAGATGCAGATCCGATTCGCCAAAAAGGTTACTTTACCCTTTGAAAAGTATAATGGACAGACAGACCCTAGTCAGCACATTGAAATCTGTTCAAAGGCATGGGTGGAAAGATCACTTACAGAATGGGTACACTTATTTGTACATACATTGGATGTGGGTATCCCAGAAAAATGGTACCTAGACCTAGAGGTGCACAGTGAACTCACTGATTGGGAGCTACTCGCTGTGAACTTCCGGAAGGACTTCAGTTTTGAAGACGAGAATCCATTAATCCATGAAGCATTATAGCTAATCAAGAAGCGTATATTCTAGGATGACTATCTTCATCAAAACATAACATTGCAGGAGTTTTTTGGGACAGAGTGCGTTCCCACGCACCTACAGTAAGAATGGAAGGAACATGAAGAGCACTTGATCGAGTGTTACAACTTAGCTGAAGATACCAATGATACAAATGAAGACGATGAGGAGGACCCGCGCAACATAGATATACCAGAATCAGAAGGCACGCGTGAGGTAGAAGGACCTCCAGTGGAAATCCCAGATATGACTGGACCAATAAAAACACAAAAAGTGAACATTGGAACAGATAAAGAGCCGAAGTTCGCATCAATAGGAGATTATTGGGACGATTAGACTATTGCAGAGATCGCAGATACCTTACATGAGTATCAGGAACTGTTTCCAACAAAATTTACAGAGATGAAAGGAATTTTGGGAGACCTAGGGGTCATGAAAATACCTTTAAAGCTAGGTGCTAAGCTTGTCAAGCAGAGGCCATATAGATTGAATTTGCGCTATAAGGAAAAAGTCCACACAGAACTCGATAAGATGCTAGAAGCAGGAATCATTGAACCAGTCGAAGAATCCGAATGGATTATCCCCATGGTTGTTCAAGGCAAGAAAGAAAAAGGCGAGATCATGATTTGTGTGGATCTCAGAAAGCTGAACGATGCTTCCATGCATGACCCATTTCCTACTCCATTCACAGATGAAGTGCTTGATAACATTGGAGGAAATGAGGCATATTCTTTCACTGATGGTTTCTCTGGTTATCATTAGATCAGGATTGATCCTGCGGATAGGCATAAGATGACATTTGCTACAGAATGGGGGTCATTCCAGTACACCATCATGCCTTTTGGGCTGAAGAACGCACCTGCCATATTCTCTAGAGTCGTCGTCGCAGCATTTAAAGATTTCATGCACAAGTTTTTAGAATCGTATTTTGATGATTGGACTATATTTGGTCTATTGAAAAATCATTGAGCGAATCTCCGCATGATGCTCGAGAAGTGTCGACAGCATCAAATATCTTTGAATTTAAAAAAGTGTATTTTCTGTGTGCCTTATGGAATTTTACTTGGCCACATTGTTTGTAAGCAAGGACTGATGGTAGACCCTGCGAAGATTGCAGTTATCGCAAAATTACCAACACCAAATTCAGTCAAGATGTTGCGATCTACATTAGGCCATACTGGATATTACAAGAAATTTATAAAGGGTTATGCACAGATAACCGCAGCAATGGAAAATCTGCTGAAGAAAGACGCACTATTCATTTGGAACGCAGAATGCGAACAAGGTTTTGACACATTAAAAGAAAAGATGGTCACTACGCCTATTCTAGTATTTCCAGACTGGACGAAGCCATTCCATGTCCATGTTGACACATCATGTATTTCCCTGGGGATCGTGTTAGCTCAGCCAAGAGAGGGAGGTATTGACCACCCTATTGCATTTTCTAGTAGAAAGATTTCAACAACAGAAAAGAACTATACTATTACTAAGAGGGAAGGCCTTGCGATGGTATATGCCCTACAAAAATTTAGACACTACTTGCTGGGATCGCACTTCCTTATGTTTACTGACCATTCTGCGTTGAAATATTTGGTCAACAAGCCAGTGTTAGGGGGACACATATGCCGATGGCTATTGCTGTTCCAGGAATATGATTTTGAAATTATTGTCAAGCCAGGTAGACTGAACTTGGGACCTGACCATTTGTCAAGGATCGAGTCAAGAGAGGAGCCGACAAATATTGAAGACAGTCTGCCTGATGCACAATTATTTAGTATACAGGTTGCTGATGATTATTACAAGGATATCATTGACTTCCTAACCATAGGGCTGGCACCCCAGGAATTCTCGGCCTAGCAGAAAAAATAGTTAGTAGTTTGCGCCGTGGACTTCACTATAATTGCAGGTCAATTATACAAACTTGGGCCAGATGAAGTCCTGCGCAGATGCGTACTCGATCATGAGAAGCCATTTATTCTAGCCGACACACACTCAGGAATTGCAGGAGGTCACTATGCAGGAAGGCTACTGTGCAGAAGATATTGCGCGCAGGGCTATGGTGGCCTACACTCCTAAAATATGCCAAAGAACATTGCAGGAACTATGATGTCTGTCAGAGGACAGGAAAACCATCACGCCGAGATGAGATGCCATTGAATCCACATTTGACAATGCAACCATTTGAAAAATGGGCAATAGACTTTGTGGGTCCTATAAACCCACTAGGAAAAAGAACGGGTGCAAGGTATATTATTACTGCTACGGATTACCTCGCTAGATGGGTGGAAGAAAAACCAGTTAAGGACTACAGTGCCAATACTGCTGCGTAGTTTATTTTTGAAGAAATACTCACTAGATTTGGCTGTCCGAAGATTTTGATGAGTGACCAAGGTACTCACTTTTTGAACAAGACGATTGAGGCGCTTACAGAAGAATTCTACATTCGTCATTAGCGCAGTACTCCATATCATCCACATGCGAATGGTACTGTAGAGGCTTTCAATAAAATATTGGAGAACGAACTCACTAAGGTGTGCAATGTAAATAGAGACGATTGGGACCTGCGCGTCTCATTTGTGCTATGGGCATATAGGACCACATGCATGAAATTGACAGGACAGACACCATTTCGGTTGATTTATGGGCAGGAGGCTATAATGCCTATGGAATACATTGTCCCTAGTTTGAGAATCGCTGCATTTACAGGGATGGCAGACTGTGAAGCTCTAGAAGAAAGATTACTACATTTACTGGGCTTGGAGGAAGATCGCTTCATCGCAGGCTTCAACCAGCAAGCTCCGAAGGACCGCGATAAAGCATGGCATGATCTCTGTATAAAGAACAAGTGTTTTCAGGTAGGTGATCTAATCCTCCTGTATGATAGCAAATTCATGAAATTCCCTGGTATGTTAGTAATATGTTAGTGATACATATTACTAACACTGGTGCAGTCCAGCTAGCCATTTTAGCTGGTGATACCTTGCCAACTTTGATAAATGGAAGCAGGCTAAAGCTATACCATGATAGCACTGCTTCGCATAACCCTGAATAGTGAACAAAGGAAGGAAGTTCTAAGTGTCAAGTACAGTTGAAAGTGGACACTAGAAATGTAAAGGAGTCTGTACATGTATGATAAAAGGAAGAAGGTATGATAAGAAGAATGATCTATGCACCACACAACACTATTGAAGCTGTGCGGAAAAAAAAAGAGAGAGAGAAGAAGAAAAAAATATATATAAAGGAAGCCACGCAGTTAGAAATTTTTGGCACTGCGAAGTAGCCACGCAGGGTTGCGGATGGCTTGCCGCGCAGTTCGGCATAGCACTCAAAGAAAAATAGTCGTTGCATGGCTTTTCAGAAAATAGCCGTTAGATGACCGTTGCAGCAACCGCTTCAGCATTTAAAGAGAAGATAGCCATTCTGAGCATGCTGACGACATAAAAGATCGAAGGATCCACTCAAATTCACCAACGGACACCGCATTAAATGTTTATCTAACCATTGAATGGCGTAGGAGAGGGTTTGCTGCACCTATAAATAACACCGTTGGGAGACTCGCGGGCATTACCGAGCACTTAGAATTTTCTTGTGATTAACCTCTCTGAGCTAGTAGCCATCTGTATTATGTCTGCCTTAGCCGCTACCTCATTAATGAATGTCTGAACCTTCCTTTAGAGAAGAAGAACTGACCATTAAAGAAGCATTGAGGATCTTTCAGCACAGAGGGATTCAACAGTTAATGAAAACTCCAGTTAAGAAGGTTGCCATAGAATAAGGTGAAGGATCCCGCAGATTACCAAGAATTAATCCGACGATGCAGGAAAAAGAAAAAGATAAAGGAAAAGTCATAACTGCACCTTGATCCAACATCATAAAGATGGGCTCCTCGACACAGAAATCACCAGTCTTTCAGACAGAACCTTTGAAGATGACACCTGAATATATCTCCCCATGGGCACTGAATGCCCCTGTGTTTAAATTGTCCAAGAATGCGAGATACAACATCGCGCTGTCACCTATCTCAAAGCATGTAAACGTTGCTAAGAATCTGCTGGGAAAGATAGCAGATTGTAAATGGGAGGATTATGACCTATTGGGAATGAAGAAAGACGATCTAGATGTTCCCAAATACTCGAATTTTCAACCAGACCAGCATATGTGATGGAAAAAGGATTCCAAGGGAACTCTGAACTTGGTAGCTGACAGTTGGCTAGCACCTGTCGTTCAGTCGGGGCTACTAATCTTGCTAAGATTTCCACATTTTGACCATTATCCAGAACTTAATATTGTGGTTCGCACACTCATGGCGCGAATCCACCAAGGTTATCTGTGGCTGGACAAGAACATTGATATTAACATTGATTTGATCCACCGCATCACCGGGCTAAGCAAGCATGGTAAGGATCCAAAGCAATTCTTTGAGGGGAAGAGCAAACAAAAATAGGCTATTGAGAAGATGAAGAAAACCCATTTGATGGTGAAGGAAAAAAGAGGTTTCCCCACAAAATATATAGAGGACAAAGCAACAAGATTTTTAACACAGTTTCTCGTAGGAAAGATACTCAAAACAGCTAGGCCTTCGGATCTTCCTATGGGCGCAATACTCCTTGGTGCTGCAGTGGTTGAAGGCAACAACTTTAATTGGTGTCAGTTTTTGTTGAATGAGTTCCTTGAAGAACTCAACGACACATAGGTGAATGGAGGCCAGTTCCATTTCATCTGGCTCATTGTCTTGATCGCTTTGTGTGGATGGAAGGAGATGCAAGATTATGCGGGCATCATTATGGACACTAAGGATCCTAGAGGGTTTAAGTTCGTCAACCTCTGGGAAGGTACAAATGCAGAGCGCCAGCAGAAGTATTTTACCAATACTATATTTAGCTGCGCGACGCAATCACGAAGACACCCCACATTACAAAGCAGGTCACGGTGAAGTATATCCACATCATCGACTTTGAGGTGGATATGAAATGTATATTCATATTGCCGAAAGCACATACGACGAAACTAGAGTGGTTCCCAGGGAAGTACATCATGTATGAGCAGGATATTGAGGAACTCATGAAAGATTGGCCAGTAGAGTTCCGTGTAGAGGTTATGGACGTGGAGACAGACTCAGCAGAAGATAAGCCGATCCTGCTCTCATGACCAATCATTGAAGAAACAGGGAAGATAAAAGAAGCTGAGACTTCGGAGAAGCCAAAGTCAAGGAAAAAGGTGAAGGCCACAAAGATTCAATCGGAGGCAGTCCTCAATGATGATGACTACGAGATGATAGCCGAAACAGTCTCAGAGCAGATAAAGGAGCTTATGGTGGCTAAAGAAAATAAGGACATGGTCATCCAGGATGACTTGCACAAGACGTGGCTCACAATGCAAGGCCTAATGAAGAAAATGGACGATGTCCAGAAAATCCTTATTTTTCCGCAAGAAGCAGGGGCTGAAAGGAGGTCGGCAGGGACCTCGCAGCAAGGAAGCCAATAGCTAGCAATAATGCTACCATCGAAGACTAGAATTGTCCATGTGGACCCATTGGCTGTTGCGTTGCCAATGGCAGAACAAGTTGTATTGGACACAAAGGGAGTCGAGAGGGTAGAGCTCGACTTAGCCAAAATTCCTTTACCAGGATTGCACTTCATCCACACGCAGATCGTTGAGGAGATGCATGAACGGACGGTTGAATCAATGAAGTTACAAGCAGAGCTCATCGCAGCAAACAGGAAAATTCAGCTACAGGCAGAAATAAAGCTACGCAATGAACTGGAACACCGACAAAATATGGAGACTACCATATCCAATGTGGCAAAGGATATCAAAGGCATATAAATCCAGGATGATCCTGCAGACACAGTTTTGAGGATCGAAGATAAGGTGAGATCCTTGCAGACGGAGATGCAGTATAAAGAGGTTTATTATGAGGCCGATATTGCCACATTGAAGGATAAGCTAAATAAGCAGGCGTCATTAACTGAACAGGAAGTCAAAGAGAAAGCAGTGAGCACTGCCTTGAAAAGAATTACAAGTGAGATGGATAAGTGCCAATCTCTCCTGGATAAGGTTTCACAGGAAATCGCGACCGTTGAAGAGGATCAAGGGTTGATGCAGGTCAAAACTGCAGTACAAGAAAAATAGACTACGCTGGACAAGTTGAATGCAGAGGTTAAAGCTCCGCCACATAGAGAAAGGTTGCCAAGATAGAAGGAGATATCCAGCTTAAAGAAGGAAGTACATGAATTACGACAAAAAGAGACTGAGATGGATAATCAGTTGTAGCATCTCCTAGAGAATGCCATGGAAGTATCGCAGCAGATTGAAGATAAGTTAGTAGAACTGCGCGATAACCAGGAGCAGGTACAAGACCAAATTGGACAAAAAATAAATCCAACACTGCTTGAGATGATTAAACAAGTTGAGGAGGATACAAGAGAAGCAGTGGTGTAGTTATGTGGTACATATGACGAGTTCACGACCAAGTTCGTTCCACCGGTCGCGACGCAGAGTGAGACAGCTGAAACAATCAGTGGCTCAGGGATGAGCCACATGTAAGTGTTAGGGGCATGTTGGGCCCAGGTTGAGATAAAGTTTTGGAAGCACCATTTTGAGGCAAGCAGGGAAAGATGAGCTGAGTGCAGCTCAGAAACACAATTTTGGCTAAGTATTGAGGATGCTGCGAAGTTGCACGCAGCATCCAAATTTTGACCAGACTGCGGAGTTGTGCGCAGCATCGAAGTTTTGGCCATGATGCGAAGGCCAGTACTGCGTCAAAGTAGTGCTGTGGAGTTAGGAGGCCACGTGGAGCCAGCAAAGCGGTGTGATGGACAAGTATCAAGTGTAGCTACCGGCTCGACCGGTAGCAGCCATTTTTGGAAAAGATATTCCAGGATTTCCGAGCAGCGGACGTAGGCAAAACCCGAAGGCGACCACGCTTGGGTTGTTAAGGAAAGCGACGTTTGGCACGCTTAGAAGGTAAAACTGTTAGAGAGAAATGGTTTGGCAGAAGTAGCCTATAGGCACGCGTGCATTAGGAAGGCCGATAGAGACAGAATGAGGACGTGGAGATTTTCCATGATCAAGCAGATGCTACCAAGAGCCAGCAAGCCGGTTTGGAAACCGATGCAGTTTTGGAAACCCTTAGGGTTTTGGGTTTTAGGTCTTCGACATTGTACAAACATGACCTTCGAGCATGATCTATTTAAGAAGACGCTTTTGTATGGGATGGGGGTTGTTGTTGAGAATTTAAGAAGATAACCTTTTTGTATTGTAAAATCTCTCCGAGCTGAGAATATTGTAAAGGCACTGCAGCTGTGTGCGCACAAACCAAGCTGAGAGAAAGGAGAGTCTGCAGCTGAGTGCGCAGACTAAGAATGGTTTCCCCATCCCTTTTTAAAGATATATATTACCAACCATTCTTGTGGACGTAGCTTTCCATCCGGGGAAGTGAACCAAGTTAAATCCTGTGTTATGTGATGATGTTTATGAATGAATGACTGTCTGTATTTTCTGTAGAATGAATGCTTGAATGTTTCCTTGCATGCTGTAATATGAGAACTTTGATATGCATTTACCAATAGGATAAGTTTGGGAATGATATGCTAGGTTCCACAGAAGCAGATGAATGTCAAACATTTCAATTCTATGTTAAGGTCGTGAATCAATCATTTAAGTTTAAATACTTTCTTAAACACAGTGAAGGAATGCAACACAGTTAGTCATGTCTATCATTTCAGTTCACATTGTAATAATCCAAGTTCTAGAATGAATGCTAGAAAGATAACCAGTAAGTGCCTGAATGAATGGATGAGTGATATTCATTTTAGTGCCTTAACGTTTCTGAGATCTTCCAAGTAGAGGATAAGTGTGGGTAATTTGTAGTTCCAGTAGAAGATTCGCAGCAGTAAGAAACCTTTAGTGAGGCCCACAGTGTTTCCTCCACCGCACATGACTGCTCGCAACATAGATCCTGCTGCGTACCGCATCACTTTGCCCCGCAGCGCCATCCTTCTGTCCTGCACTGCGCAACTTATTCATATAAACAACTCATCATTTATTGTGGAAACCTGATTCTGCAGTACCCCATAAGGTACACCTCGGGTGAGACCTCAACCTGCTCGCAGGTTGTTGCCGAAAGGGCCGATGCGAAGGGGTTTTGTTGGTCAAAGGGAGAACCGCAAAGAACCTGGGTCTAATTCGAAACATCTGGGTCAGTTTAAGCCAACAGTTTTTTGCAGTTTAAGTCCTTTTGTATTCAATTACTTCTCTCCCTTTTCTCTATTCTTCGCTGCTTAAAGATGAATTGCTTGAGTTTTCCCATGTGATGACAGCAATTTGGTTTTGAAAGATGCCCCTGGCACCTGGGTGCACTCTTCCCAAAAAACATCGAAACAAGCTTTTCGACCATTTTAACATAATATAAAATTATAAATAAAAAATTAATATATTAATCGTGTCGGCTTTGCTTACATTTTGGCTGTGCAAGTCAATTCTGGTTGCTTCAGTCCTGGTGGCTTCAAGGTGTAGATTTCTTCACTGGCTGACACATGTTATGAGTTCTAGTGACTTTAGAATATAAATTTCTTCAATGGTTTAAGCATATTATAACTTGGAATTTTTTCATCCTTTATCTTCTAAATTTGGTTGAAAATGGAGAAGAATGTTTCCATTCAGGATATTAAATCTGTTTATATATTTAAAAATATAGAATTGAAGCTCCTAAATTGGCTTATTTGTTTTCATTTTCTGGTGCTATGCTTCTCTACGTGCTGCCCTGCATGTGCTTGTCTTGAAGGAACAAAAAGTTATTGCTGTGGGGGATGGCTTCTTGCCAGTTGCATGCATTTACATGCTATGTAGTTTTCCATTTCTATAGAGATATCTGGAGGAAATAGCAGCAGATTGGACATGTTGATAGACGCTTGAGCTACGACTTCTCCTATTTTCACTATTGTCTTTCCTTGCCTTGTGGCGCTTGATGTTGCAAGTTTTTTTTTTTTTTAAATAATTGTCTTAACCGGTGCATATTTTTACAGATACAAAGTTGCATCTCCTTGGACATGTTAATGGCCATTTCAGTTTGCAATTTTCCATTTCCTTCAATTGTCTTTGTGATTTTTTTTTGCAATTGATTATCTTCATATGAAATTAGTCACTATAATAAATACCCGCTTTACCATGATTGTCAAGTATGAGTTGTCCATTCATAAATCTCGGTTGTTAATGCCTTTCAATCCTTGCAACAATGGATTTGACTCTCTTCCCTATATCATCTACACCCAATTATTCTTATATCATCACCAATTCCAGTCATAGCTTTTATAAAACTCACAAGAGAACCCATCCATACCTCGTAACTTGCCCTCTAGCATGTCCTCTGCTGCATTAAACAATTCATCTTTTTTTAAGGACCACGATGAATGGAATTACTCAAATTGTGGTGCTTTGATATGAACAATGCATCCAAGGGATTCTTCTCGTCATTAGAATCACTTCCCCCAAGGTAAATATCTTTTACAAGTGGTCTTGCAAATATTCTTTCATCTTTTCCTCAAAGTATTTGAAGCACAACCTTCTGGAATCTTCCTTGTCTTTGTCTTATTGTATTCATCAACTTGATGGAGAAGTTCTAGATTAGTGTTTTATATTCCATAACAAAAATCTCAACCTCTAGTTTCATCTTGGTTTGGCCTAACCGTTGTCTAAGATTATGCTCATTTTCCTTTATGCCCAAGTTACTATCTCCCCCCCATTTTCAAATAATTTTTTTTGTCTTTTACACAGCCTCCAACCATAAGAACCAACCTATAATATTTGATAGACAAGAGAAAAAAACAAAACGTAAGTTTAGCAAAATCGATGTGGTTCTGTTAAATGTAATAGAATACAAGTTACAACTCATAATTATTTTGAATTTGGATTTTAGCATAAGAATCCCTTATATTACCTACTAATTTAGACATATGGATAATCTCTAATTTGGATGTGCTCTGCTTTGAAATGCATCCCATATTTGACAAAGATTTTGTATCCCTATGTTTTGTAGTCTACTTGTTTGTTGTATTTCTGTATGCAACAAAAGAACTGAGCTAAGAATTGAAAAAATACAAATCCATCTATTTGAATGTTCTATGTTATTTACATTGTTTTAAAATTTAAAATATTATATCAAAGTTCAACACTTGAAATATTCCACGATCTTCATTAAGTTCCTTGTGCACTTATTCTAAGAAAACAAACTTGGGTTTAGCACCACAATTTCATGCAAATGCCAATCAAATCAATGCAAAAGCATTTGCAAGTAATATTTTAAGACAACGTAAAACCAGGAAGGTTTCCAAAGCAACTAAACATTAAAAATTAGCTATATGTCTTTTTTCACTCTACTCTGACTTGGCAACGGTGTTGTAATTGCACCATCATAAATCTTTGCTTTTGCACATGTACACGTTCAACTAAACTTTAACTTTCTATAAATGACCTTTGGTTTGCAGAATTTGCATTTAATTTTATTATGTTCATATTGCTAACTACAGTAGTTGTTCAAAATAATTGTTTACAGTTTTCATATACTTTTATTGTTCTCATTTTGGTTTTTGCTTTGACCATAATCTGCACAATGTGTAGGAACATGTGCTTGGAAAAAATGCTGCAATGGCAGACGACTTAACATCAACTATTTTTTTTATTATGGATGCTATCGAGATTGCTCTAAGAATGAGAAAATTTCCTTTAGCTTTGCAAAAGCTTATGAAAAAGACAAAGAAAAACTATAAATCCATAGAAAATCTATAAAGCCATCAGAAGACACTTTTTTAGACTCATATGTTGTTTCAGCTATAATGATTTTTGCCTTTTGTTGCCTCGATAAAGAAGCAAACAAACAAAAATAGGTTTGAATATATGTTTATTGCATATATTGAATACCTTTCTTGATAGTTTTGAGACATTGTCATTAATTTTCCTTTGAATATATGTTTATTACATATATTGAATATCTTTCTTGATAGTTTTGAGACATTGTCATTAATTTTCCCAGAGCATACTTCTAGCTATCTAATGACATTTACAAATCAAACACAATTTTTCCTTTGTATCAATGGTCTTGTCTAATGCATACAACAAAATAAGTTTCTTATACACCATTTAATAATATTATTGTTCTGTAATCAACATTGTTTATTTTTGTAATGTGATTAGTGAAACCATATGACAAAAACACATCTTCAACAACATGTTGTTCCTTTATTAATAGTTGTAGTAATTGTTATCACCTTTGCACTATTGATTCTTTTTTAACATGGCACAATTGACACATAGCATAGGCATACATAATACAAAACATGGATATTGGATTTTTAATGGGCATTGGTACATTAAGCTATTGAACCAATCTTCAAATCCTTTGTGTTGAACCAATCTTCAACTCTGTTTTTTATTTATGCGCTAAATTTAAAAAATTTGAAGAAAGGATTCACTAACTAATACCACCTTCAATTCTGCAATAAATTCAATAAAAAGCTGGGCAGGCCATAGGCCCCGCCCATTTGCAATGTTTTAAACTTTTAAGCAAACAAACAACTGCAATTCAGAAATAATTTCTCCATGCTAATGGAAACTTTAACATCTAACATTAATTGCATAATCAGAACATTTGAGTGGGAGAATAGATGAACTGCCCATCGATTCTACCTATTTCAGTGTGTAAGAACTTCAAATCTGTTCAAGAGAAGAATACTTTTGCTTTGAATTAATTTTACTATTGCTTCAACAATACTATTTATACCTAAGATTAGATACGAATATTGAGGTCTAACTAGCCTAGCAGTCGATGCTTAAGTCAGTCTTCCATGTCCATGGCTCTTGTGTCTCTTTGTGCCTGTGTTTACATACTTTGTCTCATTCGTCTTCAACAAATGCAGCCTTGGGTTGTTTTTTAATTTCTCTATGGTGTGGCCATGCATTTAGAACACTACGGAAAAAGACCTGTTGTCTTGAATCTTATACCAAGCAGTTCTATATGGTATTCCTAAACTGATAGTGTTTCATGCCATCGATATTGCCTACAATAAAAACAGTACTTTTGGTTTGCAATTTAGCTTTAATATATCAAATAATTAAAACATTGCAAGCAACTGTGAACAAGCTAAAAAAGGTAACAAAAATGGTGCCAGGCATCCTGGCTATATAAACATCCCATTTCATATTCCACTGAAATTATTTTTCCCTTCGATTCTGCAATAAATTCAATAAAAAGCTGGGCAGGCCATAGGCCACTCCCTTTTGCAACGTTACAAACAAAGAAACAACTGCAATCCACAAAGGAATTCTCCATGCTAGTTGAAACTTCAACATGTAACATTAATTATGTAGCCAGAACATTTGAATAGGAGAATAGATGCACTGCCCATTGATTTTACCTATTTCACGTTGCAAAAACTTCAAATCTGTTCAACAAAAGAACAGTTTTGCTTTGAATAAACTTAATCTTTGATTCAAAAATACTATTTGTAGCTATAATTACATACGAATATTGAGGTCTGACTAGCTTGACAGTTGATGCTTAAATCATTCTTCCATGTTCATGTTTCTTGTGTGTCTTTGTGCCTCTGTTTGCATACTTTGTCTCATTTGTTTTCAGCAAATGCACCCTTGGTTTGTTTTTATTTTTTCTATGGTGTGGCCATGCATTTAGAACAGTGGATAAAAAAACCTCTCATCATGATTCTTATATCAAGCAATTTTATATGGTATTCATAGACTGGTAGTTTTTTCATGTATTGACATTGGTTACAATAAAATCTCCTATCTCCTAGGCATAGACATTGAGGCCAAAATTTATTGCATCTTGGAAGCAAAGAATAACACTTTAGATTGCACAATACCTTGATTTACAATCTCGCTTTCATATATCAAGTAATTAAAAAATTGAAATCAACTATGAACAAGTTAAAAAGGTAACAACATTGCTGCCAAGCATATTGTCTACAAAAACATGCTATTCCATATTCCAGTGGAATTTTTTTCCTTTTTTCTTGTTTATGCAAAATAAAGTGGTATTTTTTCACAGTTTCCTCTATTAATTTAGAAGGACAATTCACTTTAGCGCTTTCATTGGTGCATAGAAACAACCATTATTTCAATACATTGTTATTAGTACTACCCTCTGTTAAGTGATACTTCTCTACCATTTCAGGAAAATAAGTCATTCTTTTTGTTGTGTTATTCTATACTTTTTTTAGCAGTTTGTAGCTTTCCTCAATAGCATGAGCATTAAATGCTTTGCTTTGCTAGCCATGTCCAAAGTCTGATTTGCAAACTTTGGTAGTGGCTTGCAAATGCAAATAATGCTGCAATAGCATGAAGTGCTACTTTGTCCATTTGCATCACCTAGCTATACAGAAATTCGAATTCCCATGTACTGCAAACTCTCATCGCCATGAGATCTACCCCCCAAAAAACTATGGTCTTGACATAGTAGAACATATGTTTTGCGAAAATCCAATGATCTTGATCGGGTTCCAATATATACTAGCTTAGGCCGCTAGCTATAAAACAGATGTTGCTTGAGTATACTTCATTCTAAGAGCAATGCATTATAATCCAACATCTTCTAATGCAAACATTATTCACTCTAACAAATATTATTCTTTGTTGTCAAATGTATTTGAACAAGTTCCCGTGTTATGTCAATTTCCAATGCTTTTCATCTACATTTCTTATCATTTTCATTTGCATTTTTTTCCTTGTTTGTCTTTTCTACCAAGCAATACAAAATATCTTTCGGCCTTTCATCACACACACATTCTTTGGTTTGATTTATGCGGATGGCTTATAAGAACTGTTGTTTTCTTGTCTGATATAAACCAAAAAAATTGGTAATTGTATCTGCTTCTTCCACGTTCAGGTATCTTTGCAAATTCATCAAGAAGTAGCTACATTGCTTCAAACAAACACAAAGATAGAAAACATATTTCTACAAAGCAAACCGCCATGGAAATGACACGAACACCAAACAGTCCATCTGCTGAGAGAAGTCTCACTCCTTCAATTGATGGTATAGATACTATTTCAATCGCAATTCCCTGCTTGCCTCTTACAGATGCAACAACAAGCAGCCCAAAAAGGTAATGCTCTTTTCTTTTGCATTGAATTTGTCATTCCAGCTCCCCCTGCCTATTGTCTCTTTATTACATTGACTACTTTGACAATTCGTCTCGCTAGCATTGTGATGCATTTACTTCAAATTTAATTTTTGTTGCATAAGGATCTTGAACCTGCCATTTCCACTATGCAGTTCGAAATTTGAAAGTTTCTATAGACGATTGCTTTCCTTTTTTCACAATTTCATTTCATTGTCTTTGCAGATTGAAACAAGCTTTTGTTGAAGCATCGTCTGTGATACAGTTGTGCACTATGTCACATACACATGTTTTTGAAGGGGATGTTTTGGCTATCTATGGTCCTGCACAAAATCGAATCCAAAACTCACCTGTGAAGACAAATATTTTGCACGCAGACCTTGTAGACAAAGATGGTCTGATGACAATTACTGCTACAATGAATGATAGTCTCATAAACCGGTTTCGTAACTTTCTCTTGCCTGGCAAGAGCATACGAATAACTGGATTTGAATTAAAAAAAAAGGTCCAGTATGATCGCGGAGATGCTATAAATTCAATATCTATATTTCCTTCCACTAGTATTGAAACAATAGAACAGGTCTGTAAATTGTGTTGTCTTCCTCCTGACATGACAATTTCAGAGCTGGTGTCATTGGACGGAACATATGTTGTTGGTATTGTTGCAATAATGGTGGTCAACTGTCAATACGTCAACAAACAGTTGGATTTCTACATCAGAGATGGTGAAACTGCAAATGACTATGCCACTGTACACTGCTCACTCTTTATCTATAAAAAATGATTACATGCATAAAGATATTGTTTGGTTCTAGTGAACTTTATCCCAAAACAAAAGAAAACAAATCCTTTCCCTCTGTTCTTTGCACCTTAAACACACTGAAATTCCCTTTTCCGACATCTTCTTCTCTTCATTGGTCATGTTTTCTGCTATCTTATTGTTTCATTTCCCCCCTTTGCAGTTTCAAGTCAATGAAAACTATAAAAGTTTCTTTCTGCGGGTTCAACAACAACTTGCACAGGATGAACCTCCTCTTTACTTAATCAAAAACATTATTAGACTAGGTCCAAAAGGAAGCCACTTGCTGAGGACTTCCCAGGAAACATTTATCGATCCTTTGAATGATGAATTTGCAATTCAGAGTTTGCTGCCAGTAATTGAAGCAAAAACATAGGTAAGCTATCGAAAAATGGCTTTTCCTATTCAATTTGAACTAGTATTATGAAAAAAGTATTTGATTTTCTACGGTCATTCTGCATTTACAAAATCCTGGCCATAAAAAATCCAATTATACAAACATAGTTAAAGTCATTTTGCAATTCCCTTCCAATACTGATAATGCAGTTCAATTTTTTCCCATTTCAATTTATTTCATTCCAAAACATGATTTTGCTTTTCTTCACAAGCTTAACCAATTTTGTATTTTTCTATTTATTTATCTTTCAACATAGCTATTAACTCTTGCATTCAACCAGATTTGATTGTTGTCTATATTGGTCTATTCAATAGATTTCCTTGTTCGAATCGATAAAAAAGAACGTGTCCTTGCAACATGTCCCAAAATTCTTTTTCATTGCAAGTTTCATATTCTTATTAATCTTTGGCAACGATTAAAACTGGAGACATAGATTAATGTCACGTCTGTGGCATCTCAGATAAAAATTTGAAAAACATAATTCACACACTTGCATTCAATACTACACTTTCAACTTATCTTTGCAACTTATATTTAATCCTACTAAATGTAACATTTTTCCTATTTCTCATGTTCAAACCTGTAACAGATGTTTGGAAAACTCAAAATTAATAATGCCTTTGCACCGCCTTTCCAATGCACATGTTCAGAATGCAAGCTGCCTATGATTCAAAGCACATCCTTCTGCTACTTTTGCAACCATGAGACTCCCATGACATTTGAACACATCTTACATTGCAAGTTGGAAACAAATGAGGGAGTTATCGAATGCACTCTCCGAGGGACAGAGCTGAAGGAATACTTCCCATCTGTTGCAGCTGTATCATATGAACAATATTGTAAAGTAGTTTCATCAACTATTTACCATCTCTGCAGATTCAATCAGCAAGGAGTTTTCACTTTGGCAATGAACAACCTAGTACTCGACTTTAAAAAACTATGAGCAAAAGGTATGCTAAACATATATCCTCTCTATGCTTACACATCATTGCATATTTCTGTTTTCTGTTATGCTCCTATAACCTAATCTTTTTTATCACCACAAAGTCTACTTTCCAATTTAAATATGTACCTGTATCATGTTAGTTGTAGTTGCAGATAGAAGACATACTTCTTCTTGCCTATGACAACCTTCTAATCATTGCCAACTAAGTATGGCAAATTGGATTCTTGACATTTTGAACATTTTTCTGATTCTTTTCCTGTGTGAGGCGCCTGCAAACAATTCCTGCAGATGGTCGTGTTTTGGTGGTATCTTGTATTGTGTCTTAGACAACCAATTATGGAAATAAATGTAACAATGCCATTTATTTGTCTTTCGCAATGTTTTTTTGCAATTTAAAAAAAAAAAACTATTGATGCCCATGTTTTAGTACATGTTCTCTTGCTTTGGCAACCAACAATAAACATATATGCAATCATATTAGTTATTCAACAAATACTTGGCTTCAACAAATTTTAGATTGCCCTAAACTACACAATAGTGAATTAGTATCAATCATACAAAGATTTCAAAACTACAACAAGTCTAAATAACTAAAAATGAAACAACAAAAAAAATCCCAGCCCATGTTTCCATGAACAGGAGATAGATCACGACAATTTAAATTCCAAGGCTCCATCCCTAGGTTCCTTCATAATACCATAGCAATTTCAATTAGCCCTGGCACATCCCTATAAGCCACATATTAAAAAACGGGCGTCTTTGCAAAATCAACATCCTATACCAATGCAGAAAAACAAGTGATATAGACATCTTTAGCAGCAAATCCCTCTAGATATAGAAATAACTAGCCATCCAAATCAGGTTTCAACTTTTGATTTCATAACTTATTCTCAAATAACTATAAGGAAAAAAATGGTGCAAATTGTAGATAGGCTTTGTGATCTGCATATAGTTGGCTTGAATTTTTTCTTTGTCTTTTCCCATACTCAAAAAAATGTGTCGCTGCACCAAATAAAAACATGGAATGAGGATCCAAAAACTATTCTACATGTCTGCTTCACTTGACCTTCACCATGCTATAGAAACCGATTGAATTTCCATCTAACCATGTCGATGTCTTACCCTCAAAATAACACATGTCGATTGTTTATGTCAACTGCATTTTTTATATATTTTTAGATCGGTTGTTTCTTGGAACATTGAACTTGAAACTTCCTTCCATTCTTTTTTCATTCCAAATTTATTATTTTCTATGCAATTGCAAATGCTCTAATCATATTTCCAAAATCACAGATTTCATGTATTCTGTCCTTGCATCTACCACAGTACAACATCTTTGCCATCTGTTTACAACATATATTCCATATTCACTGGAAATGAAGAACAAACTCAATAGTCTCTTGCAGAAATCAATCCTTTGTATCTGGATGCAAATGTTCAGCTTCTGCATCGATCAACACATCCATCTCCTACATTATACTTGTGTGCCTACTTTTATTGCAATCACTCTTCAGCTTTAACTTTTCTATGACATGTTTTGGTTTCAATTGTCACTTGCTTTTGATCATAATATTTTATTTTTTCCCAATGTGCAGGAGAGAAAACTACAACACCCTTGCAAGTACATTGACCATGATGGTTTCAGCTGAAATTTTGCAAAGCAGATATCGAGATCTGGAAAATACTTATGCATATTGACACTAGCTTCCATACAAAGAAAAAAAAAACTTTACAAAAATTTTGTTTTTTGATATAGTCATGGTCTTGCCAAGTGAACATGGATAGATGCACATGCTTCTAGTTCTTCGACTAGTTTTTTATCCCTTGAATTTAAAAAGAAACACTCCTTGATGCACAGTAACAAATTTTGTTTAACAATTCCTTCTGATGTGACCTTACAGCCAGAATGGTCAGCTGCCATAGTTTTGTACCAAAGTATGCAACACCTGTCCATGCATCTGATATGTTTCCAAACTCTATTGTCATGATTTTGATGGAAACATATAAATACATATTAAAAAAAAACTACATTTGAATGCTTTTAGAGGCATACATAATTGTTTTGTGCTTTCACAACTTTGCTCTTTTATATAGTATACTTTTGAAGCATTTGATTGCTGCATTGATATATTTAGAAAGACTTGTTACACTCTGTTGTTTCTTCTTCATGTTGTAATGATTATAATAGAAATCAATGTTTCATATGTTATAGAGAAAAAGCAATTTACCTTCAGCACATATGACAGACCCTTTCTTTGTAATTGAAATATTTATGGCCTTTAAATCTATTGCATGTCAACAAAACAAATAGACATGCTCCTATTTACATACATTGGCATAGGCAAAAAAATGTCTACACTGTTCCCATCCATTGTTGTTCTTGATAATGTTTACTGTGCTATGAAGGAAATTTTTTTTTACCACCAACATATTTGATGGCCATTTTCTTTTCCTTTGAAATGCTTCTTGCATTGTAGCTTTCTATTGTCGGTAAGAGCGGCCGACAAAGACCATTTGGTACTTCCTCCTCTTTTAAAAGGTTTCAAATTGAAAACAGGGTTTAAAAGATGTTGATTTAAAGACAAATTTGAGATGTCGATTTTTATCAATAGTATGATTTGGATGTTTGTTTTATTGCACTCAGAGATATATGAATACCACATTGCTATGGACTTCAGACAATTGGAACAAATCATGCATTGAAGTTGCCTCTACCCACTATTTCCAAACCAGCTCCAGAATTGTTTTCTAGATTCTCGTTTGTTCTTTCCATCTCCTTTTCAATTTTGCTCTTATTTTTTTAGTCTTTAGAAGATTCATTTTCATAGCCATCAAATATGCCATCATTTTAGATTTAGACAATCATAACATCAACATCTTCAACTTTGATACATCAGTAGATTCATTGATCTGCACAAATCAAGAGCACAATAATGACCTTGACATTGAGCATATTCAATTGTTTTATGCATTCGTATGAAAAAATGATTGATTTGGGTATGTCGACAGCAAAATACATGGACTAGAATTTTCCCATCCATCTCTCGATGCATGGCTGCCTTGCATTTTCTGCTTTTGCTGAAAAAAAATAATCTACGATAGCAGGATGTGATTGATATGGCAATTGCAATACTTTCATAGTTTTTTAAAATTTTATTTCTTTTCGGAAAACGCTCGGATTTATACCCATTTCAATGTTTTACAATTTCAAGTTTCAACTCAAACACTTCTACAAGGTGGGAATCATTTCCAACTACACTGTCGGGGACATTGCCACCTCGTGGCTCTTGTTTAAAATTCATACTATCTAAAAGTTAGCCTAAGAATAAATCCAAAACATAGAAAATAATAAAGTTAATCCAAAAATAAATTCTAATATGAAAATGAATGTTAAAGATAAATAAGATAAACATTTAAGTACATTCATATATATATATATATATATATATATATATATATATATATATATATATATATATATATATATAAAGATAAAGAGATGAAAATTGAAAATTTATCTATTCGGGTGTGCTTAATCCATATTATTTTAGAAATTAATCTAAGAATAAACTTATGGAAAAGAATGAAAGAGATAAGTAAGATAAAGGTGAGAGTACATTAAAGGTTATCTTTGGTTTTTTATTTTGAATATTTTTTTATAATAAGATGAGAAAGTAATTGTTTATTTATTTTGTTGATAATTTATAATGTATATATGTATATACATTTATGAAATATGAGAAGGAGACTATTTTTTTTGGTAAATTCATATTTTTAAAGATTAGTTCAAGAAAAAAATTACAAATATGGAAAATAATGAAAGAAACACTTAAGATAAACATGATAATATATAGTCCATAGGATATATAATTTGGGTGGTTGGGAGTCATGATTGTTAGCCTTCCTACCTAGGTTCTATTCTTGTTGAGTCCCTATGTAATGTACATATTGAGTAAATCAATTATAATTTACACAAGTAATGTATACAAAAATAAAATTCATTAATGGTTAAATATGTTTATATTATTTTGTGTGTCATGGAGTTACCCATGTCGATCCTCTTGGTTGGGATTGTTCATGAATGGGGGCTTGGAATCCTTCTCTACTAGGACCCCACTACTCAAGTTTGCATTCGAGACAACAATGTTTCTTACAAAAGTACGCACTCAAGATTATTCCAATTCCCTCTATTTATTTGAAAGTCTCCTTGCTTTCGGCACAAGGTGGGGATATCTTGACATAGAGAGTTTTTAGAAATCCATTTTGTTTTTTCCAGAAGATGGTATTTGTGACCAACTAAATAAACATGAGTGATCTCATGTCGGGTAAGTCAGTAGTAGGTGTCCAAAAATGTATCATGTTTCAAGAGGGGGCTCAAAATCACAGGGGGTTCACTAAGTGAACTTGTTACATAGCACGGTCATTCATAGGATATTAAAGAATATACTAAATTTCACTAAATATTGGAAAATGCCTCCTAAAATTGTATTGTTGAACCCCCCTCCCAATATATTTTCCAATTAAGAAAACCCCTAGTTTCACCAAAAATTATAGGTATCCATTTTTATCTACCCATTTTTAACACCCCCTTTATATCATATTATCAAGTTGTAACAAACATGAACCCTAATGCATCTTAGTGTAAGCAAACATGATTCTAAATAAATAATAGTATAATGCTAATAATGATCCCACCAGGATTGCAGGGATGACTAATCAATTTGTAGTGTTGGATAGTGGAAGACCCAACGAAATAGTAACGGGGAAGGAAAAATGCGTAAAACGAAACCCGATCAAGAGATCAATATAACAAAGAATGTAAAATATTTCTAGTCCAATAGTCAGTGCAATGCTTATAAAAAATGAGAATTGTAGATGTTTCACACCACAACCTGCCAATCTACCATTTTTATATCATGCAAATACAAGTATAGCTGCATACAACTCATGTTTTCTATAAGCTTAATAAATTAAACTCCATAAAAATGCAAAAATGAAACCCTTTCGTGGATGGAATTCCCTACCTTCCTATCAAAACAATCATCATTGATGTTTGAACCCAAATTAACATAGAAAAATTCATCTTATTTTCCAATAACACTATATGATCATATGCATAGCTTGGATTTGGGTCATTCACAAGATGCAATGAATTGCCTCCACTTCCTCTACATTTATTCTTGCAAGCAAAGGAATTAACAACATTTAGTTACCTTTTATTGGGTTATATCTAGTGTTTTTATCTTTACAAGAGAGGGAAAAATATCCATTGTTAAATTTCAAGCATGCAATTGTTATAAAGATATATAGATGGTGAAACTTATATATACCATTTCATGGTAATGATAACACATAGAGTATGTAAATAAGGATTTAGATTTTCACCTATGTTCATGTCAGTTTCAATACAATATTAAGACATATGCCTTGCATATAAGAATTAAAATTACAATTATGAATGTGACAAATATAACTCGATCTAACAACTTTTTCATAACTAGCAATGTGAAAACGTTAAATAAGAATACAAAAAGTTGAAAGAAATAATTAGTCAAGAAAGATTGATCTAACTTTTCTTGGTTCCAGTGAGCCAAGAAAGATTGATCTCACTTTTCTTGGTTGTCGTGGACCATTGTTTGATTGAAACAACCATTGAGCATTGGAGTTCTCCCAATCCTCTTTTGTTTTTGTTTTTTTTTGCAAAAGAAAAGCATATATAGATGTTTAAGAGAAAATGCAAAGGAAGGTATGCATATATTTAAGAGATGGAATATGTTTTTTTTTTTAAATTTATTTATTCTACATGAATTGGCCCTTATGTGCATAAAATATAAGATTTTTTTGGGAGACATGCTTTTAGAGGACGATTTTTTTTTAGTAACAACCACATAAATGTAAATTAGGCTTCATGCAAAAATGAAAACTTAAGTTCAATTGTTGAGTTTGATGCAATGGAGTAGAAAATTTAAACCCGCAGAAAATTTGTATAGGTCGATTTACGCATCTACGTGGCAGATGCATGGTAGAGAACCACATAACATTTATGAATTTTATTATTATAATTTTTTCTGATTTTTTTACTACCCATTTTAATGCCCTAGGGTGATTGAAATATTTGATAAACCCCATTATTGAAGAAAAATATTGTAAAAAAAAGAAGATTTTGTTATTTCAATGATTTGGAGATATATATTCAACCAACGATTCATAGGTACCTTAGAAACAGTTAGGAATGATATGAATCCATCCTATGATTTGGAGGTATGAATCTAGGCTATGATTTGGAGGTTATTCCTTAGAAAAAAATAGGACTGATATGAATCCAACCCGTGATTTGGAGGTATGAATTGAGCCCGTGATTTGGAGGTATGAATACATCCCCTGATTTGGAGGTGATTCCTTTTCCCACCCAAATAAAATAACCCCCAATATTTAAATTACTATGTCAAATTAACCCCCCCCTTAACCCCTTAATACAAGGCAATATATTTTTAATGTTCTTAGGACTATTCAAACCCCCAATATGAATGGACATGATATGATATTGCCTCGCTAGTGAACCCCCCGCGCTCAAAATATAGAATATCATGCATCATATGAGAGAGTGAAATATCCTACCCCAAATGGATGGATCATACAATTTTAATTAGTTTGTGTTGATCACATTTTAAATCCTTGTGTGAGTGGGTAAATATAACTTAAAAGCATTGCCACCAATTTACCGAAGAATTGGTGCAAGGACCACAAAAAATTTGTTAAATATTGTGGTATTTCTAGCATTTGAACTACTATTTATTAAGATCCAACCATACTCAATCTCCAACCTAAAATTTAGAATATATATAGTGGAAATCATGGAACTCATTGTACTTCACCTAGGAATGTTGTAGTGTTGTTTGTACCTTGTTGTATATGTCAATTATATGCTAGATAAAGGAGGCAAACTGATGTTGTTCCTCTTGCTGATGTGAAAACATAGGTCTAGAAACAAGGTAACACAATTTCATATAGGGAAATAGGCTAATAACCATAATAAATCTCAAAGGGTGAGTGACTTGTGGAAGAATGGACAGGGTGGTGGTAGCTATCTTGGATGAGATGGATATAGGTATACTTGTGTTTAAAATGGTTATATTGAGTGTACAGGGCATTGACCAATGTGTAGTTTACTAGTTCAAAGTTGTCATCATTTTAATGATGAGAGGTAGTACAATAACAATGTTGATAGCCCAACATTTCCAAATATTTTTCCAAAATATGATTCAGAATTTAAAATGACGGTGGAATAGAATCTAAAGTGAATCTAGACATGGTGAAAGAACAAATCAACAACTTTAGAGGAATCCATCGCTTTGTTGAATGGAATGAAGATGCACACCTTGGAGAAATGAAAAACATAGAGAAATATGAAATGATGCTTATGGAAGGTCTCGGGATTGATGAAATCAATAGACATGGAATCCTATTGGAAATATGAGAGAGGAATTTCTTGTACATACTAATTAGTCTATGCTTTTCTAGTTTGGAGAATCTACACAAAACATAACAACAAATGGAATCCTACACATGATTTCACTTGGAATGCTAATAGAACCTGCATTACAAATGTTCGATGTCTATCAAGGCGCTAAAGTGACCATTATATGAAGAGAAAGTGCATTTTGCTAAGGAGTAGTAGGTGGATAGGGTCACAGGGAAAACAATATAGGTTGTGTAGTGTATCTAGCTAGACATATCAAAGAATGTAATCTAGGAAAGATGTTTGATTTATGGTTATTGGTTTTACAAACTAGTGATAACATTATTGAAATATGGATGAAAAGAATAAACACACAGGATATTGAGAATGAGCAAGTCATGTGTTGAAGGAAACCAAGCCATGGGGATTTGACTTAGTAAACCAATGGCATAACATTTACATTCATGGGGTATTATAGAATTCCCCTTGTTTTGTTTATATTTCTCAAATTCAAAATGATAATAACCCCCTCTCAATACCTATTTACAAATTAAATAGTCTCATATTTCCACCAAATATTGTGAGTACCATTTTTTAGGACATTTTTATACCCCTTATTATTTTTACCCCTAGTATGTTGGTTTGAATATTTTACACATGTATCAAAAATATACTTTAGAGAATGGTGTTTTATCAATTTATACTTGATATCTTAGTTAGAAACATAAAACATATTGTTTAGGAACCACATGACCATTTTTGATGCAGGGGCATCAGGGCCTAGGAGAAACAATCGAATATGGTCGACAAGAGAAGACCAACTAGGGGGATAGCCAATGACCACTGTTGCAGGATGACTGGAAGTCGAAGCCAGGTAGTTAAGAAGGAATCTGTTGAAGTATGGTCGATGGGAGCATAATTCGAAGGGGTCAAAAGTCGATGAGTGGTTGAACATAGACATTGACGAAAACAACAAAGGCCAAGCGAGGGGAATGGGGCGGACTGGAAGCCATAGAGACTAAGTGAATCCGACAAGTTAAGTTCAGGACCGATGAAGAATATGATGGGCGACGTGTCGAATTGGACAGTGATTAGACCGAAAAAATGTAGCATAGGTCGAGAGGTTCATAGGTCAAGGAAACATACCTACAACCATTATGGGTAGTTGAGGAAGTTAATGGAAGTTAAGAAGGTGGTTTAGATAAAGCCATATGTCACCATAGGAGAGTGTTGTGCAGACACATTTAGGGGGTGCTGACAACTGCAGGTCTGTAGGATCAAAGATGAGTGGAAGATACCACCATATCAGGGTCAGAGAAGGAGATGAGTGGAAGATAACCTTCAAGATGAAGGGAGGGATATATGAGTAGTTAGTCATGCCCTTTGGACTGACTAATGCACCCATCATGTTCATGAGGCTGATGAACGAGATACTGAATTCATGCTTGGGGAAGTTTGTCGTCGTGTATCTTAATGAATTCTTGATATTCAGTCGAACCAAGACCGAACATTTGGAGCACATTCGACAAGTGTTGCGAAAGTTGTAGGAAGATAAGTTGATGGTGAACCTGCAGAAATGATTCTTCATGAAAGAAGAATTGGTGTACTTGGGATTCGTAATATCAAGTAAAGTGTAGGTGATGGACCCATAAAAGGTAAAGGCTATATTGGAGTGGCTAGAACCGACAAGCACAACAAGGGTGTGAAGTTTTCATGGACTTGCTAGTTTTTACAGGAAGTTCATAAGAGGATTCAGTCGGATATGTGCACCTTTGACAGAGTGCATGAGGAAATGGGAGTTCAAGTGAACTAAAGCTACCCAAAGATCCTTCTATAAGTTGAAGCAGAAGGTGACAAAGATCCCGGTATTAGCTCTCCCTAATTTTGACAAAGTTTTACAAGTCGATTGCGACGTGAGTGGAATGGAAATTGGCATAGTGTTAAGCCAGGAGGGCCGACCATTTGCATTCTTCAACAAAAAACTGGATGAATCCAAGAAGAAATATTCGGTGTATGATCAAGATTTATATGCTATTGTGCAAGCATTGGAGAAGTGGAAGGATTATTTGTTTCCCAAGTAATTTTTGTTATACACAGACCATAAAGCACTGAGATACTTGAACACTCAGTTGAAGTTGAATCAACGACACATGAAGTGGGTAGAATTCTTGCAAGGATATACCTTCGTGTTGCGACATAAGTCAGGAAATTCGAACAAGGTTACCGACACAATGAGTTAAAGAGTTTCATTAATAAACACAAAAACAGTTCAAGTGATAGGAATAGAGTTGGTGAAAACTGAGTATGAAACCCACAAAGATTTTGTGAAAGCATGGAAGGCTAGTTGCGAACCATGGAGTGTCGACAAAACTCCATACTTCGATTATTTTATCCAAGAGGGATACCTGTTCAAGGTACAACAATTATGTATTCCAAGAGGATCCATAAGAGAAAACCTAATCCAAGAACTGCACAGTGGTGGATTAGCATGCCATTTTGGCATCGACAAGACTAAGGCGTTGGTTGAAGAGAAGTACTATTAGCCCGGGATGAAAACAAATGTCGGTAAATGTGTCCAACAGTGTCGAGTTTTCCAATTGGAAAAGGGTCGAAGTCAAAACACAGGGTTGTATGCACCATTACCAGTGCCAAATGTACCATGGGAGCACTTTGTTAAATTTTCAGAATTTACTTCAATTTGATCTAGGATCTTAACTGAGAGAACAACATGTACAACATATCTATAGCATATCAATCATGGACACAATAATGCAATCACACAAGAGACACAGATTTTACTTGGGGAAAACTATAAAGGTGAAAAACCCCAATAACTTTCTCAGAGATAGATAGAGCAATGATACAACTAGAATACAAGAGATAGTCTTCTCCTAGCAGCAGATCCTCCTCCTCCACAAGTGTGCCACTCTCCCAAGTGTGAGTGAGAGAATAGAATGTGTAAAATGAGAGAGAAACCTATTTATACACTAACTTGACTTGACCTTTACTCAACTAGGTCGGCCTCAACTTAACCACTTAACATAATGCTGACTGGGCCGACCCCCACTAGGGTGGTCTAATAACCCTTTGACCCACATGGCCAACCCCCAATAGGGTGGTCTAATAACCCTTTGACCCACATGACTTATACAGGGCTGACCCAAACAAGGTGGTCTAATAACCCATCAAGTATAAGTTACGACACTTAAAATATAAATGACGACACTTCCGTATAGAGGAATAATAACATCTCTATAGGAATACAATATACATATATGTGAAATACATTCCGAAGTTACATATACATCAACACTCCCTCTTAACTAGGAAGTTATTTCTCGACACAAGTCTTCTAGCACAAGTCTTCTTCTCTGGATCATCGTCATCGTCACTGCTGCTACTATCTCAATCAATCTTTGAATCTATTCGTCATAGGAAGTTCTACAGAGGCAGTCCTTTTTCATACTAGATGTAGGCCCACCACCTGTAGGTCTTCATCATCACTGGCCATACTGTGGAATCCTCAGGACTTATCACATGCGTCACAAAACCCAGCTGCAGCGTCCCAGGCTATTACGAGCACACAGCTATACCTGTCGGATCTCCCAGGAGCACATTACATGTGACCCATCACCAAACCTGGCTGAAGCATCCTAGGTTGTTACGAGCACACAAATCTACCTATTGGATCTCCCAGGAGCACATTACATGTGATCTCACCACAAAACCTGGCTGAAGCATCCTAGGCTATTACGAGCACACAGCTCTACTTGTCGGATCTCCCAGAAGCACATTACATGTGGTCCACCACAAAACCTGGCTGAAGCATCTGAGGCCTTTTTCATCCTGTCTAGATCTCCCAAGAGAAAATTACATGTGGTCATGGCAAAAACTAGCTGAAGCATCTGAGTCCTTTTTCATCCTGTCCAGATCTCCTAGGAGAAAATTACATGCCATAGGACAGAACCTCGCAAGAGCATCTCAGGATGTTACAGGTACACAACTCCGACCTGAAGATCTCCTAGGGCACAAATTACATGTCCTCCCAGAGCAATGTCTCGAAAGAGAATCCCAGGCTGTTACGGGTACACAACTCTGACCTATAGGATCTCCCAGACATGCTCATCTGCACAACCTGATCCACTGCCACAAAGTATCATCCTGATACTCACCATACATCATCCTGATCATCATCACTGTATCATCCTGATGCATGTCATCTGGAGAAGCTCGTCATCCACGATCATGCAATGCATCCACCTGATGCATACCAAGTATCTACCCGATACATATCACCATACATAGTGTATCCATCTGATACATAAATACATGATCCACACAATGTATCCATCAACATACATGATCTACCTAATATATATCAACATACATGATCTACCCGATCATACAATGTATCCACCTGATACAAATACAAATACATGGTCCAAGCATCCAACATGATGCATATACAAAATACATACAAATGATCCAACTGATCATATCCAACATCTAACATGATGCGTACATGCATATGCATATAAATGATCCAATTTATCATATCCAATGTCCAACAAGATGCATACATACAAATACATATAAATGATCCAACTGATCATATCCAACAGAAACTAGAACATCATCCTAATGCTCATCATCCAGCGCTTACATCCACAGCCATGTGAAGGATCCTCCTTCCAACATGCTTGGAATGGCTTCAGCAAATGTGTCCATCACTTCTTCCTCGAAGTGTCATCGATTTGAAGAACACGAAGCCTCTCCTTGAAGTATTCAAACTTCACTTTGGCTAGTGGCTTCGTCAATGCATCTGCAATCTGCTCGTCCGTCGCAACATACAGAAGCTTCACAGCTCCTCTCTGCACCATATTCCTGATATAGTGATACTTGATATCTATGTGCTTCAACCTGTCATGAAACACAGGTCTCTCGGACAGCTTCACACAACTCTAGTTATCACAAAAGATACCAGAAGCATCCAACAGGAGATCAAATGACTCAGACAGTAGCTTCCGTATCCATATTGCCTCACAACTAGCTGAACAGGCTGCAACATACTCAGCCTCAGCTATACTCGGCGCTATATAGGACTGCTTCCTGCTAAACCAAGAGATCACACCTGATCCCTATCTGCAGCACTGCCTGCCCAATCTGAATCAACATAACTCTGCAGGCTAAACTTTTGATTCGCTTCATACCTGAGCTCATAATCAACTGTACCCTTCAGGTACCCCAGAATATTCTTTACAACAACCAGGTGAACACTCCTTGGATCCGTCAGGAATTGGCTTAATGTGTTCACCGCAAAGACAATATCTGGTCTCGTGTTCGTCAGGTACATCAAGGACCCAATCATCTGATGATACATAGAGACATCAACCGGCTCAGATGAAGCATCACACAAAAGCTTCAGGTTCGATGCCATAGGTGTGGCCATAGCCTTGCAGTCCATCATCCCGAACCTCTTCAGGATCTCTACTGCATACTTCCCTTGTCCAAGGAAGATTCCATCTGCACTCTGCCACACCTCCATGCCAAAAACAAATAGTGCATCATCCCCAAGTTCTTTATCGCGAACTCGGCAACAAGCTTCCGCTGCATGTCGGCAATCAATCTATCCTCACCTGTTACAAACAGGTCATCCACATAGTAGTATCACTGGATTGCCTTCCTCAACCTTGTAGTAAAGGTTGGAATCCGCTTTATTCTTGGTAAATCCCAAACTGGATAGAAAGCTGTCTATCCTACCATACCAAGTTCTGCACATATATGACTCCCTGTCACGTGTCTTAGAACCAAGTGGCTTCTCCACATACACTTCTTCTTCAAATACACCATTCAAGAAAGCGCATCTTCCTCTTCATCACTGCAGCATGCTTGATCTTGCAGATCCTCTTGGAAGTCACTAAAGACTCCCCTTTAGGTCTTGGGACTGCATCCCAAACATCTTCATGATTGACTGGTACTCCTTGATCATGGCATTCTTCCCTGATCCTGGGAACTTCAATATCTTCAATATTTTCAATAGATAACTTTGTTGCTGAACAAATGTTGTAGTCCTTCTTTTTTAGGTGATGGTATACGATCTTTCCTACACAACAAGTTAAATTGCATGATTAGAAAACATCTCATATTTTTCAGAACAAATTCTTACACATAAAGAAATATGTCATACAGTCATGCAATTATCTTAGCCAATGCTTCAATACAACATTTATCCATATTCCGTAACTTTCTAGATGCCTTCCAATCTCTACCAGAACATTGTTAAGAGTGTGCACAACTCCTAACATGTCAGCAAAGAGGTTTCATTCTAGATAAGTAGCAATGGAATTTTGTATAGTGCCATAGGCCACTTACCCATGTATATTAGTAGTATACTGTTCATCAATGCAACTATTCTAATATGCATAATATACAACCTAATTCTAGGAACATAGGCATATACATCATTGAATAACATTATGTAAGAAATGGCAATTCAAATACTTATCTTTGTTTGGTTGCTGGGTGGACTCCCTCTGAATCTTTGCAACTCCATTCTGATGTGGATTGTGAGAAGTGGTCAACTCCCTCTGAATATTTGCATCCTTGCAGAAACTACTGGAGTGTGCTCCCTCTTGATTTTTGCTTCCTGGATTACCTGTTCTGAACTTATATTCATTCTAGATCCCTATGCATACTTATTAGTATCATCATTGTGTTATCTTTGAGGTCTCATAGATAATCATACATTCATTAGTATATTCTCAATACTATCAAAACACAATAATCTTAAACATGTATAATCATGATCATTCACAGATAATAAAGATTAGTATTCAAGGTTTCAGGGAAGTCTTCTTTTACTCATGCATATTCTTATTTGATCATAGGTCTCTTCTGATTAGTTAAATCATCAATGCATAAACCCGTGATTACTCAAACCTATACCTTCATGATTCTTCTGGTTAGTCATATCATCAATTATGGTAAGAAACATAATATGCATACAACCATGACTATTCAAACTTATGACTTCATGAATAATCATTATCAACAACACAACAGTATAAGATCCTAACACAAGGTAGGATTCTATCTTGATATAGGAAAAACATACCTGGATTAGCATGCTAGCTAGATATGTCTAACATACCCGCATAATGTCTTCTGGTTCTCTTTAGTGACTTGTGCTAGTAACTTGCATGTCTCATAAGTTAACCATTGTAGAACCAAGTTATACATACCTCGTAAGTAGATCTTCTATGTGATCCATGAAAATGAATGAATCTTTGTCTTCATGTCACCATGATCATATGTTCTTGAAGTAGAACATGATTTGTCTTTCTTGGTGTACCTTTTATGTTAGTAGAGAACATAAACCTCATACAACACCATAATGCATTAGTACAATCATAAGTGTCAACACCCTAACCAATGAATATCTTCTATCATGCATTCATAATTTTGTTAAGGTGATATGAAAAATCTCAAATCAAGTTTGTACTAACCGTAATAATCCTGAAGACAAACATACCATAAACTTAATCATGAACAAATCTCGAAACATACCTTGATGAGTCATACCTGTCGAGATTGCTTGTAATCTTCTTATGTAAGGCCTTAGCCTCATCTCCCTATGAAACAGGAACTTCTTCACTTATGTAGGTGACCAATCCACTTGATTTGCAGGAATTGGATCTGGAGCTGTATTAGGGTTTGTCAGAGAAACCCCAAAAATTCAAACTTTGAATTTCAAACTTTCGAAAGGATAGAAATATACGCCTTGATGAGCTGATCAAGCTAGTGTATTCAGAATTTGAAATCTACAAAGTTTCACTCCTCAATTTTTCCTTTGAAACTTCTGGATTCACTAGACGTGACCCCGAACTGGGGTTTGATGAAGCCCACTCTTCTGCCCAATCAAAAGGTTTGATCCAAAGCTCTAAGCTTCTATTTTTATGAGGAGCTTCCAGCTGTGGTCATAGATTTCAAAAATTCCCATTTTTGCAGAAGCCCTAATTTTCCACTTTTCTGATCAAAGTCCCGAACTAGGGTCTGATCAAGCCCGGCCTTCTGCCCAACCAAAAATTCTGATATTGGTCTATAAATTTCCATTTTTATGAGTAGAATTCAGCCATGGTCTCCGATTACAAAAATTTCAACTTTATCCGAAACCCTAAATTTCGGAAGCCATGAATGAAGGTGCTAAAAAAAATTATGTTTTGACAGAAATATGTACCTGATTGTTTCTAGTGTAACTCCGAACTTTTCGATCCACAGGGTTTGAAATTTTTTTCTGAGATATCCCGACCTGTCATATTTCCATCCCGATAGGTCTGACCTCAATTGGATTCTCTGAGAGAGAGTTATGCCAAGTGTCGCAATGTGACCTGTTTATGGGATAATACAGGAGAGCGAACTTGTACGGCATGCCACGTGTCACTGGTTCAACTTCGGCCTCTGAAAATTTTTCCTGAGATAGTAAAATCTCTTTACTACTTGTCATTTTTTACGAAATTTCATTTGGAGCTTCCTATCCCAAGTTATGACCTTTTTGATACGGTCACTTGTTTTTGACTTAGATATGGAAGAGGCAGAAACCCTATATTGCACAGATCATAAATCACAAAGTACAACGAATTAGAGGTTTTCCTTGGGACACAAGGTACATGGGGATCTGATCTTCGACTTGTAAAAGTTTCAGATCTGAAAACTTTTCCAAAATGGATTTATAGCGAAAGTTCTATGATGACTGGTTTTTTCTATATCAAGCCCTAACATCGTAAGTGCAACAAGTGTCATACATGCCATATCATGCCTTCTTTCAGGCTAGCTCTGATACCATGTTAAATTTTCAGAATTTACTTCAATCTGATCTAGGATCTTAACTGAGAGAACAACATGTACATCATATCTACAGCATATCAATCATGGACACATTAATGCAATCACACAAGAGACACAGATTTTACTTGGGGAAAACCATAAAGGTGAAAAACCCCAATAAATTCCTCAGAGATAGATAGAGAAATGATACAACCAGAATACAATAGATAGTCTTCTCCTAGCAGCAGAGCCTCCTCCTCCACAAGTGCTCCACTCTCCCAAGTGTGAGTGAGAGAATAGAATGTGTAAAATGATAGAGACACACTCTTTATTTATACACTAACTTGACTTGACCTTTACTCAACTAGGTCGGCCTCAACTTAACCACTTAACATAATGCTGATTGGGGAAACCCCCACTAGGGTGGTCTAATAACCCTTTGACCCACATGGACGACCCCCAATAGGGTGGTCTAATAACCCTTTGACCCACATGACTTATACAGGGCCGACCCCAACAAGGTGGTCTAATAACCCATCAAGTATAAGTTACGCCACTTACAATATAAATGACGACACTTCCGCATAGAGGAATAATAACATCTCTATAGGAATACAATATACATATATGTGAAATACATTCCAAAGTTACATATACATCAACACACTTGAGCATGGATTTTGTGCTAGGATTGCCAAAGACACAACAAGGTAGCGATTCCATCTTTGTGGTAGTTGTTAGATTTTTGAAGATGGCACACTTTATTCCATGTAGGAAGACAAGTGATGCCACAAGCATTGCTGTACTATTCTTCAAGGAGATAGTAAGATTGCATGGGTTGCCGAAGAGTATAACTTCGGACATGGATAGCAAGTTTATGGGTCATTTCTGGAGAACCCTATGGAAGAAACTGGATACAAATTTATAGTTTAGCTCGGCATACCATCCGTAGACTGATGGACAAACCGAGGTACTGAACATAATTTTGGGAAACCTTCTGAGATGTTTGACGACTGACAGACCCAAGCAGTGGGAGAAAATGTTGGCGCAAGCAAATTTTGCATACAATAATTGTGTGAATCGCTCGACAAGTATGAGTCCATTCCAGATTATTCAAGGTCGAAGCCCACATGGTGTGGTGGATTTGGTTGAAATACCAACAGAGACCAGAAAGAGTGCATATGCAGAGACATTTGCAGATCACATGAAGGAAGTACACGAAAATGTACACAAACAACTTGAAAAGAGAAACACGCCATACAAGTTAAGAGCCGATAGGAAGCAGAGGTTACAATCGTTCAGTGAGGGAGAATTAGTCTATGCACACTTGAGGAAAGAGAGGTTCCCTATAGGAACACACAACAAGTTGAAACTGAAGAAGATTGCAACATGTAAGATTCTGAAGAAGATTTCGGACAATGTTCATGTGTTGGAGCTGCCAAAAGAGTTGAACATTTAATCTACGTTCAACGTATTAGATCTATACAAGTTTGAAGAAGGTTCGACGAGCACCAGTGCGGAAGTGTCGAATATCGATTGGATGGAGCATATTCCAAATCGATAGAAGGAAGAAATCGTCGAAGTGATGGATGAGTGTGAAGTCGGATGAACAAGGAGTTCAAAGAAGAAATAATACTTAGTCCAATGGAGGAACAATGAGTTGAAAGAAGCGACATGGATTATAGAGGAAGAGTATAAGATACTGACAGAGTAGTCAAGTTATTTTTCACCTAGGGATACTGATGCATGGGAATTGGGGACTAGGAGAAATATTCAAAGATGATTGACAAGAGAAGACCGACCAAGGGGATAGCTGACAAACACTGGTGTGGGAAAAATGGCAGTCTAAGCTAGGAAGTCGAGCAGGAAGTTGTCGAAGTATGGTTGACATGAGCGGAAGTTTAAGGGGTTGAAAGTTGATGCATGGTCGAACATAGACACCGAAGAAAATGGAAAAGGACAAGCGAGGGGTATGGGGGGGAATGGAAGTCGTAGAGGCTAAGTGAATCCGATAAGTTAAGTCGAGGAACAACGAAGAACAGGATGGTCGACGTGTGGAATTGGACAGTGATTATACCAACAAACTGTAGCAAAGGTCAAGAGGTGCATAGATAAAGGAAACATACATATATCCATTATGGGTATTTGAGAAAGTTAATGGAAATTAAGAAGGTGGTTAATATCAATCCAGATGTCACCACAGGAGAGTGTTGTGCAGGAATGTTCAGGGGTCGTTGACAACTACAGGTCTGCAGGATCATAGATAGTTCGGTGGACATAGTAAGGTCACCTTGGGAAGACAGATAGGGTGGACCTCGGGAACAACAAAATAGTAGATTAGAAGAGCGGTACAATGGCACAGAAGAAGGGACGAATCGATTAATCGAAAAACGATAGAGAATCGATTGCAGAGAGGATCACACACATAGAAAAACATAGATAGAGTAGAGATTACTCCTATGTATTGTAATACGCTAAGGCCGACTTGTTTATTAGTTTACATGTAATATTGTAATTGATTCAAGTAATAGAAGCCAACTTCTTGGCATTTCAAGTTCACATCTAGTATTTTTGAACGCATTTGTGTGAATCTGTTAGGCAAGAGGGTCCAACCGACCTGACTTGCGTCAATTTCATATTTAGATTCCTTTACCATGAAATATGTGTTTTTTTTAATTTCTTATTTAGATAATTTCATGGTGTAATGAGAATTTATGTAAGGTACAAATACTAGATATATATCACCCTATTCCTTGACATGTTTCACCTCCATAATAATGATAGATATCCTCATATGTTGTGTAAGGTCCCTTGGTTATCTACGTGGGGTTCTTAGTTGTTTAAAATTCAACCATTGAAATTAAAAGCATAAATTCTAACATATTATTTTACGTACAAGTGCATGATCGTTGAGTTCATGTTTATCCTATAGTTTTCAAGTCAATTTCAACATACAATTTCTACAAATTAAATTTATGTGTTCTATAAATATGGTAATTAATATATTTAACATCATCTTATGGTTTCATTTATCCATCTAACTTAGATAATTTAGGAATAGATCAGTAGAATCATTATAGAAAAAGTAAAAAAAAATTAAAATTATTATAGAACATGGGAGAATACATGTAGCTATGTTTGATTTTTCTATCGATGAAGCCCTTAAGTCCTCCCCAATTATGCAGTTCTTAGAAACTTGATGTCATATTTTGGAATTGGTTATGTGTTCTCAAGATATTATCTTCCCAACTAGATAGGAATAACCCCTCCAGCTACCTAGCTCTAGGAAACTTTAAGTCTCCCATCCCTCTGTGCTCATTGCTAAGAAAAACAATAGAATATCTAGATAATCCAGTGCATCCAAGACTTTAATCCTCTTTATCCCTTCAAGAAAATGTATTTTTCCTCCAACATAAACCCCGTTGCATCATTTCTCTTCCTTATTTATTAATTTTCAATTCCCCATTTCCCAAAGTTTCCTCAACCACCCGCATTAATGGTCATGAAATGGCACTCCTAAATATTTTATAGAAACTATTATTTAAATAAAACATTAAATGAATAAAATAAAATAATGTTAAATAATGTGCAAAGTCATGCAAGCTTATCAATATTTTTTTTTTATTTTCCCCCTAAAATTTGACAATCACCATACCCATTAAAGTTATCAACCAACCATTATACAAGTAAGGCATTAATGTTACTAGACATTTATTTATGTTCAAGTACAATTATCATAATCATTAAATCACTAATTATGTAATTAATAATCCAATTAATTAATTCACCAACTAATTGCACTAGTGTACATGCCGAAGGTGTTTGTGCGTAGCTAGTGTACACATATCTTGCATGTGTATTAATGATAAACATTTATTGCTTATAATTCATAGTTCCTATATATTCATAGCCATGCATGCATGATGATAAAAGTAAAATGCATTACCCATAAATATTTACCAACAAAATTATAATAATTCAATACTCTTTAATCATCACATGAAGACTATCATGACTAAATTAGGAAAGTGTTTTAGATATCATAGAACCCTATAAAGTAATTAAGAGTGATAATTCAATCTCCCAAATAACATTCTTAAATAACTCTGAATCATCCTTCCTCCCTAACCCACTTCAATATTCCACATCCTATCATTTCTTGTATTGTAATATACTAGAGTGTCAAGTATATTAGCCTAACATGAAATAAAAACAGTAAGAGAAAGTGTCAACTACATTAACCAAGATTCCACAATAGGAAACCAATAGTTGTCATCACACATATAGGGGACAGTGGCTAAACACGACCCTCCCACAACTCTAGGTTTCATAGGATAAATAGTGGGTAAGACCTCCACCCCTCCTACAAGAACTAGAGTTAACACCCTATTTGGGTCATACATATTTGATGTTATAGTTCTTAGATCCATTTCATCAAATAGCAAGTCCAGGAAAATGTGCTTCTTGTAAAACTTTCACTTTCCCACATATGATAGCAATGTTGTTGATGTATATGTAACTTCGGAATGTATTTCATTTGTATATTTTATATATATTTATTGTACCCTTATAAGAGATGTGTTATTCCTCTATAAGGAAGTGTCGTCATGTGGATTGACAAGTGTCGCAAGTGTGTGTACTTGCCGATGGGTTATTAGACCACCATTTGGGGTCGGTCCGGAATTATATATAATATAATGTGGATGTATCTAAGTAGACAAGTCGGCCCCAGTAGGTCACTGGGCAAAAAGGTAAGTATAAATAGAGATAGGAGATCTCTATTTTACTTACTCAGAAAAGTAACTCACTCTCTCTCTGGAAAGTGGCGCACTTGTGAGGAGGAGGAGGATCATCTGCTAGGAGACTATCTCAGTGTTATTTGGTTGTATTTTGGTTGAGCCATTGCTCTCTCTATCTCTGAGGAAGTTGTGGGGTTTTTCACCTTAGGGTTTTCCCCACGGAAACTCTGTGTCTCTTGTCTCTATGCTTTTGATTCTTGTGATGCTTGTCATATTATGATTGTCATGCATTGATATACTGTAGATGTTATTCTCTCAGCAAAGATCCTAGAGTATAATGAATTAATGCTCAAAATTTAACATGGTATCAGAGCTAACCTGAGAAGAAGACATTTTGCAGTGATAGAAGTTTGTGTTCCTTGTTTATTGGGTTTCTCTCCACAGATTTTTGAAATTGAGTATAGTAGATTGGATCTACTAATCAAGGCGCATCTATCTGTCCAATCAGAATTCAGTTCCGAGCATTTTCATATTTGGCCCTAAAAATTAGGGTTTCCACAAAAATAGGAATTTCTGGAAACTGAAGGCACAGCTGGAAGCTCCTTGCAAAAATCGAAGGTTAGAGCTTTGGATCGAGATTTTTGGCTGGGTAGATCTCCGGGAAACTCAAACCCTAATTCAGGGCTCTCCCAAGTGAACCCGGGAGGACAAAAAGGCAATTTTGGAGGGCAAGACTTTGCTGATCTCAAATTATGAATGTACTAGGCTGATCAGCTCTCCAAGGCGCATCTTTCTATCCTTTCGAAATTTTGAAATTCACATTTTGAATTTTTAGGGTTTCTCTGACAAACCCTAATCCGGGACGAGATCCAGTTTTCAGCACTTCAAGTGGTAAGTCCTAAATCTTTTCTATTTCCATTTTAAGTACTCTTAAAGATGTCTCTCCACACTAAGCTTGAGGATAAGCTTGAAGGGGCTGATAACTTCCGAGCCTGGAAGTATAGGATTGGGTTAATCCTAGAAGAGAATGAGTTGGACTCATATGTGAAAGAAGACATCCCTATCCCAGAGGATGAAGAAGCCAAGCCATTACACAAGAAGAACTTGGTCAAGGCAAAGAGAATCATTGCTGATTCTATCAAAGACCATCTCATACCCCATGTGTCTTCTCTTAAGACACCCAAGGAGATGTTTGAATCTTTGACCAAGCTATTTGAAGGAAAGAACATAAATCGGAAGATGACCCTGCGGAACCAATTGAAAGCAGTGAAGTTTCAGAATGGAGAAACCATTCAATCTTACTTTTCAAGGGTCTCCCAGATCAAGGAACAATTAGAAGCAGTAGATGAAATGGTGGAGAATGGTGAAGTGGTGATGACCACTCTAAATGGCCTACCTAGGTCATGGGATTCCTTTATTCAAGTAATTTGTGCAAGGAAGAAGTTGATCTCCTTCAGTAGACTTCGGGAAGAATGCTCTCAAGAAGAAGCTAGACTTATAGCTCGTGAAGAAAAGATGGGAGGTGAAGATCAAGCTCTTTGTAGGACCCCTCATTTAGGGTCCCCTTGAAATGAACCTGAAACTTTAACAACTTCATACAAACAAATTAGCCATCATAGTTATTGGAAAAATAAAATAAAAAGCGTGAATAACTTAACAAAATAAGCAAAACCTTAACCTGTCAACCCGATCCAGTTAGTCCATTGTCGCCTTCTTCTTCTGTAGGATCCCTCCAGCAAAGATCGTATAACCATAGGCGAAGCAACCGTTAGCTTCGCCACCCAACCATAGGCTCATGCTTTCAGTCGCATGGCCTCCCCCGAGCTTTGGGTCGTAGAGCTCACACAAGTATTTCAGAAATTCAGCTTGGGATTCCCTTCCCACCAGGATTTCTAAGCCAAACCCTTAGATAGCAGCAAGTCTTTGAGGCATTCGAAAATTACGACAATCGTCCAAATTATGGGCCCCCTTACCCATTCCTTAAGCCTTCCTTATAAAGGGAAATCTCCTGCGACACATGTCGCTTCATGCATAATTAAATATTTTTAATTATTTATTTAATTAAAACACTCACCCATCCAAGTGTCAATTTCTCTGGGAAGTGCACCTACATCCCTAAGTTTGCTCTAGTTTGTCCCCCAGATATTTTAATCAACTCCTAGCTTTTAGTTGACTAGGTGTCTAATCTATTTTGCTCCTAAATAATAATTTCTATTATTTTAAATGCTCAACAAAATAACTATTCATGTGCAAATGTCTAAGCTATTGTTATGCATTTGCTAAGTAATAATCTAGAGTTATTCTCCTAAGTTTTTATGCAGTTTAATTTAACAATCAAACTCACTAGGATCACGGTGCCGCGTCGTTGGGCTCCTGGTTCCTTAATTTTTTAATCCCCTGACATGGCACCACTCCGTCGGGTCCTATCATCCATGGTTTCCATTCCTTGGCATGGTACCACCTCGTTGGGTCCTTGCATCCATTCTTTCCGTTCTCGACAGGGTACCGCATCGTTGGGCCCTTCTGCCACCATCTTTCCGTTTTGACTTGCGGGAACTCTTGTAGGGATTTTAGGAATCGTTACCATCCATCCTTCGTCTACATGCTATCTAGGGACTAATGGCGCTGAGGAGTGAGTCCGTTCTCACTGCGCGCCCCTCAACTCGTACGTGACCAGCTCCGTCGTGGCCCACCTCGTATGCCCTCACGCATTCCTCTTGAGCAAGCGGATCAATGCTTATCTGCTCATGCGTGGTATTCTTGTCGGAAGTCGACATCGTCGTCGCTTCCCCTGTGTGTGATTTACCCGTACTCTACGACCCTCCATGTTACTTTGTGTGTCCGTTGGTGAACCGTCTCACTTGTTTCTACACACACTTCTCACAACAAATTATCAGTAGCACTGTTCTCAACAATCATCATCTGGTTTCTAACTCTAGCATTGTTAAACATTTATGATTTATTCAAACTGCTCATTCATCTTATCAAATATACATTTCGTCACCAAATACATAATCACCATACAGCTAGTCGTTAAGCATTATTCATGTGTACAATTTTCATATCAAAGTTAATCGTTAAACAACATGAAATCATCCATTCACAATAACTACCCAAATGCACATATATCAATCAATCGTAATCATAAATATGCTCAAAATAAAATCATAGGGTTATTTTATTAATGTTTCAAACAGTCGGGTGACTCAGTAGGTGCCCTCAATGTCTATAGTAGTCTAGGGGCACTACATACACCCCTACTTATTTAGAACTTCGTCCCGAAGTTCAGAATAAAAATGGAAAGTTATGACGCATCTCAGTTGCATCCGCCCAAATCGTATAGCTAGGACTGTAACTGTCCTACTGCACTTTGACTTGATCAAACAGGGCTAATCATTAAGCAAGATGTAATCAATCAATTATCCCACTCCACATGTATAATTTAATTCCTTAATTCATTTATCAATTATTGTCGTCATTCCCATCTTCAAGTTTTCCTCAATCGGTTAAGACATAACAAGGTTCAAGAGACCATTATATCGAATTTTTTCAGCCGGGTCACTCGATAGGTTCCCTTAAGGTCCACAGTCATTCTAAGGGCATTACATTCTATCTCAATCAGTTGAGCATATCCAACATTCAGTCATTCTATCTCAATCAGTCGAGCATTCATCAAGTAAAGTAATAGTTTCTATAACCGTCCTTCAAGCATTTTCAAAGTAAATTCAAATGGTTTGTGTTTTACTTAGCCGGTTCATTTCGAAACTAGTACCTCATTATTCTAAACAGTTAAGGTACCGAGGTGGGCATTACATAAATGTAGGACCCCTCATTTAGGGTCCCCTTGAAATGAACCTGAAACTTTAACAACTTCATACAAACAAATTAGCCATCATAGTTATTGGAAAAATAAAATAAAAAGCGTGAATAACTTAACAAAATAAGCAAAACCTTAACCTGTCAACCCGATCCAGTTAGTCCATTGTCGCCTTCTTCTTCTGTAGGATCCCTCCAGCAAAGATCGTATAACCATAGGCGAAGCAACTGTTAGCTTCGCCACCCAACCATAGGCTCATGCTTTCAGTCGCATGGCCTCCCCTGAGCTTTGGGTCGTAGAGCTCACACAAGTATTTCAGAAATTCAGCTTGGGATTCCCTTCCCACCAGGATTTCTAAGCCAAACCCTTAGATAGCAGCAAGTCTTTGAGGCATTCGAAAATTACGACAATCGTCCAAATTATGGGCCCCCTTACCCATTCCTTAAGCCTTCCTTATAAAGGGAAATCTCCTGCGACACATGTCGCTTCATGCATAATTAAATATTTTTAATTATTTATTTAATTAAAACACTCACCCATCCAAGTGTCAATTTCTCTGGGAAGTGCACCTACATCCCTAAGTTTGCTCTAGTTTGTCCCCCAGATATTTTAATCAACTCCTAGCTTTTAGTTGACTAGGTGTCTAATCTATTTTGCTCCTAAATAATAATTTCTATTATTTTAAATGCTCAACAAAATAACTATTCATGTGCAAATGTCTAAGCTATTGTTATGCATTTGCTAAGTAATAATCTAGAGTTATTCTCCTAAGTTTTTATGCAGTTTAATTTAAAAATCAAACTCACTAGGATCACGGTGCCGCGTCGTTGGGCTCCTGGTTCCTTAATTTTTTAATCCCCTGACATGGCACCACTCCGTCGGGTCCAATCATCCATGGTTTCCATTCCTTGGCATGGTACCACCTCGTTGGGTCCTTGCGTCCATTCTTTACGTTCTCGACAGGGTACCGCATCGTTGGGCCCTTCTGCCACCATCTTTCCGTTTTGACTTGCGGGAACTCTTGTAGGGATTTTAGGAATCGTTACCATCCATCCTCCGTCTACATGCTATCTAGGGACTAATGGCGCTGAGGAGTGAGTCCGTTCTCACTGCGCGCCCCTCAACTCGTACGTGACCAGCTCCGTCGTGGCCCACCTCGTACGCCCTCACGCATTCCTCTTGAGCAAGTGGATCAATGCTTATCTGCTCATGCGTGGTATTCTTGTCGAAAGTCGACATCGTCGTCGCTTCCCCTGTGTGTGATTTACCCGTACTCTACGACCCTCCATGTTACTTTGTGTGTCCGTTGGTGAACCGTCTCACTTGTTTCTACACACACTTCTCACAACAAATTATCAGTAGCATTGTTCTCAACAATCATCATCTGGTTTCTAACTCTAGCATTGTTAAACATTTATGATTTATTCAAACTGCTCATTCATCTTATCAAATATACATTTCGTCGCCAAATACATAATCACCATACAGCTAGTCGTTAAGCATTATTCATGTGTACAATTTTCATATCAAAGTTAATCATTAAACAACATGAAATCGTCCATTCACAATAACTACCCAAATGCACATATATCAATCAATCGTAATCATAAATATGCTCAAAATAAAATCATAGGGTTATTTTATTAATGTTTCAAACAGTCGGGTGACTCAGTAGGTGCCCTCAATGTCTACAGTAGTCTAGGGGCACTACACTCTTGCAGCCCACACCAGGAAAGGAAAGTTCAAGAAAGAGCCATCTCACTCCAAGAGATCTTCACATCAATTCAAAGAAAGAAGAGTATGCTTCACCTGTAATGAGAAAGGACATATTGCCATAAATTGTCCCAAGAACAAGAAGGACAACAAAATCTCAAATAAGAAGAAGAAGGGTGGCAAAAGAAGGTTTCATGCTCATGCTGCCGAATATGATGAACCTCCAAAGAAGAAGGCTAGGGCAGAAAGTGATAGTAATGATGACTCATCAAGTGAAGAAGAGTATGTTCTGATCTCTGCTCTCACAGGTACCATCTCCCATGGTTGTAATGATTGGTTGATTGATAGTGGGGCTTCCAAACACATGACTGGGTTCAAAGAATCTTTTGTGAACCTATCTGAACATGAATCACCCCATAAGGTGAAACTTGGGGATGATTATCAATACCCAATCAAAGGAAGTGGTGAAGCCTCCTACAACCTAGATTCTGGAAAATCTCTGAAGATGAAGGAAGTACTTTATGTACCTGGGCTCAAGAATAACTTACTCTCCATTTCTGCATTAGATGCAAAAGGTATGAGGGTTGCATTTGTGGATGGCCAAGTCCTAATGTGGCCAAAGGGAAAGACCATAGATGATGCAGTAGTAATTGGAGAGCAAGAGGGAGGCTTGTATAAATTGAAGGGACAACATGAACACGCCATGGTGCATGAATCCATGGAGCCAAGTGAACTTTGGCATAGAAGACTTGCTCACATGCAATATAGAGAACTTCCAATTGCAAGCAAGGCAGTAGAGGGTCTTCCTGAAATCAAGACCAAAAATGAAGGTGTTTGCAAAGGATGTGCAAAAGGTAAGAACATTAAGAAGGCTTTCCCAAGCAGTGAAAGCAAGGCAAAAGACATCCTGGAAATCATCCACTCAGATGTATGTGGTCCTATGTCATCCAGTTCCCTAAGTGGGTATGTTTACTATGTCTCATTTATTGATGACTTCTCCAGGAAGACTTGGGTATACTTCTTGAAGGGAAAAAATGAGGTGCTTGATAAATTCAAGGAATTCAAAACCTTGATGGAGAACCAAACTGACAAGAAGATCAAAACATTCAGATCCGACAATGGTGGAGAATTCACCTCAAATGACTTCAAGAAGATTTGCAGTGATTCAGGGATTAAGAGGGAGTTGACTGCTCCTTATAATCCTCAATAGAATGGTGTTGCAGAAAGGAAGAACAGAACTATCATGGAAACAGCAAGGGCAATGTTGCATGACCAGGATCTTCCTATGCATCTATGGGCATAAGTAGCTAGAACAGCTGTATATGTGCAGAACAGAACACCCCACAAGATATTGGACAACAAGACACCAGAAGAGGTCTTTTCTGGTAAGAAACCTGAAGTCAGTCATCTCAGAATATTTGGTTGTCCAGTATACACTCATGTCCCAAAGGAAAAGAGGACTAAACTAGATCCTTCAGGAAAGAAGGGTATTTTTGTGGGTTACAGTGAAAGCTCGAAGGCTTACAGAATATACTTTCGAGGGTTCAAGAAGATTGATGTCAGCAGGGATGTAACATTTGATGAAAACTCAACATTCATCAAATCAAGGAAGGCACCTACTGAAGTTTATGAAGAACCTAAGGAAACAAGATTTCAGGACACTCCCATGACTGAAGCAGTTCCAGAAACTGTTCGTGAGTTTGAAGATCCACAAGAACCTGTAGATCCACCCCGTGAGGATAACTCTCACAAGAGGAAACCTGTATGGGCTAGAGAGCTCACTCATGATGCAGAAAGATTTGGCATTCCAGAAGAAGAACACAGAGCAAAGAAAAGAACCAGATCACAAACCAGCTATGTTGCTTTACTCTGTGACATTATGAACAAAGAACCTTCCAGTTATGAAGAAGCAGCAGAAAAGAAAGAATGGAAGGATGCCATGGTTGAGGAATACCAATCAATAATGAAGAATGATGTTTGGGATGTTGTCCCAAGACCTAAAGAGAAGTCTGTTGTGACTTCTAAATGGATCTTCAAAATCAAACATGTTGCAGATGGCAGTGTGGAGAAATACAAAGCAAGATTCATAGCTCGTGGATTCTCTCAAAAAGAGGGAATAGATTATGAAGAAACTTTTGCACCTGTAGCCAGGTATACTTCCATCAGAACAGTACTTGCCCTGGCTGCATCTATGAAATGGAAAATACACCAGATGGATGTCAAGACCGCTTTCCTGAATGGTATAGTTGAAGAGGAAGTATATGTGGAACAACCACTTGGTTTTGAAATACATGATAGGGAGTCATATGTGTGCAGACTGAAGAAAGCCTTGTATGGCTTGAAGCAAGCTCCCAGAACTTGGTATGGTAGGATGGATAGTTTCCTATCTAGTTTGGGCTTTACCAAGAGTAAAGCGGATTCCAACCTTTACTACAAGGTTGAGGAAGGGAATCCTGTGATTCTACTCCTGTATGTGGATGACTTATTTGTAATAGGAGATGACAGACTGATTGCAGATACTAAAAGGAAGCTTGCCGCTGAATTCGATATGAAAGATTTGGGAATGATGCACTATTTCCTAGGTATGGAGGTGTGGCAGAATGCAGGTGGGATCTTCCTTGGTCAAGGGAAGTACACAGTAGATATCCTGAAGAGATTTGGGATGATGGATTGCAAGGCCATAGCCACACCTATGGCATCGAATCTGAAGCTTCTATGTGATGCTTCATCTGAGCCAGTTAATGTCTCCATGTATCGTCAGATGATTAGGTCCTTGATGTACCTGACGAACATGAGACCAGACATTTGCTTTGCTGTGAACACATTGAGCCAGTTCCTGACGGATCCGAGGAGTGTTCACCTGATTGCTGTAAAGCATGTTCTGAGGTACCTAAAGGGTACAGTGGATTATGGGCTCAAGTATGAAGCGAATCAAAAGTTTAACCTGCAGGGTTATGTTGATTCAGATTGGGCTGGCAGTGCTGCAGATAGGAAGAGCACATCTGGGTGTTGCTTCAATATGGGATCAGGTGTGATCTCTTGGTTTAGCAGGAAGCAGTCCTGTGTAGCACTGAGTACAGCAGAGGCTGAGTATGTTGCAGCCTGTTCAGCTAGTTGTGAGGCAGTATGGATACGGAAGCTACTGTCTGAGTTATTTGATCTCCCGCTGGATGCTACTGGTATCTTCTGTGATAACCAGAGTTGTGTGAAGCTATCCGAGAACCCAGTGTTTCATGACAGGTCAAAACACATAGAGATCAAATATCACTATATCAGGGATATGGTGCAGAGAGGAGCTGTGAAGCTCCTGTATGTTGCGACGGACGAGCAGATTGCAGATGTGCTGACGAAGCCACTAGCTAGGGTGAAGTTCGAGTACTTCAGAGAGAGGCTTGGCGTGCTTCAGATCGAGGACACTTCGAGGAAGAAGTGATGAACACATTTGCTGAAGCCATTCCAAGCATGTTGGAAGGGGGATCCTTCACATGGCTGTGGATGTAAGCACTGAATGATGAACATCAGGAGGATGTTCTGGTTTCTGCTGGATATGATCGGTTGGATCATGTGTATGTATTTTGTATATGCATCATGTTGGATGCTGGATATGATCGGTTGGATCATGTGTATGTATTTTGTATATGCATCATGTTGGATGTTGGATATGATTGGTTGGATCATGTGTATGTATTTTGTATATGCATCATGTTGGATGCTGGATATGATCGGATGGATCATGTGTATGTATTTTGTATGAACGCGTCATGTTGGATGCTGATGGATACATTGTGTGGATCATGTATCTTTGTATGATCAGGTAGATCATGTATGCTGATGGATACATTGTGTGGATCATGTATCTTTGTATGATCAGGTAGATCATGTATGCTGATGGATACATTGTGTGGATCATGTATCTTTGTATGATCAGGTGGATCATGTATGTTGATGGATACATTGTGTGGATCATGTATCTATGTATGTATCAGGTGGATACTTGGATGATCGTGGATGACGAGCTTCTTCAGATGACATGCAGCAGGATGTTGCAGTGATGATGATCAAGATGATCATGTGTACATCAGGATGATGTTTGATGAGTATCAGATGATACTTTGTGGCCGTGGATCAGGTTGTGCAGGAAAGCATGTAATTTGTGCCCTGGGAGATTTGCAGATGGTCTTTCGAGGTTTTGCCTATGGCATGTAATTCGGTGCCCTGGGACATCTGGCAAATGCTCTTGCGAGGTTTTGCTTGGGAGGACATGTAATTTGTGCCCTGGGAGATTTCAGGTCGGAGTTGTGTACCCGTAACATCCTGAGATGCTCTTGCGAGGTTTTGTCCTATGGCATGTAATTTGCTCCTGGGAGATCTGGACAGGATGAAAAAGGCCTCAGATGCTTCAGCCAGGTTTTGCCATGACCACATGTAATTTGCTCCTGGGAGATCTGGACAGGATGAAAAAGGCCTCAGATGCTTCAGCTAGGTTTTGTGGTGAGATCACATGTAATGTGCTCCTAGGAGATCCGACGGGTAGAGCCATGTGCTCGTAACAGCCTGGGATGCTTCAGCCAGGTTTTGTGATGGGTCACATGTAATGTGCTCCTGGAAGATCCTACAGGTAGAGCTGTGTGCTCGTAATAGCCTGGGATGCTGCAGCCAGGTTTTGTGACGCACGTAATGAGTCCTGAGGATTCCACAGTATGGCCAGTGATGATGAAGACCTGCAGATGGCGGGCCTACATCCAATATGAAAAAGGATTGGCTCTGTAGAACTTCCTATGATGAGTAGAGTCAGAGATTGGTTGAGATAGCAGCAGACGTGACGATGCATCGATGACAATGATCCAGAGAAGAAGACTTGTCTAGCAGATCCGTGTCGAGAAATACATTCCTAGTTAAGAGGGAGTGTTGATGTATATGTAACTTCAGAATGTATTTCATTTGTATATTTTATATATATTTATTGTACCCTTATAAGAGATGTGTTATTACTCTATAAGGAAGTGTCGTCATGTGGATTGACAAGTGTCGCAAGTGTGTGTACTTGCCGATGGGTTATTAGACCACCATTTGGGGTCGGCCCGGAATTATATATAATATAATGTGGATGTATCTAAGTAGACAAGTCGGCCCTAGTAGGTCACTGGGAAAAAAGGTAAGTATAAATAGAGATAGGAGATCTCTATTTTACTTACTCGGAAAAGTAACTCACTCTCTCTCTGGAAAGTGGCGCACTTGTGAGAAGGAGGAGGATCATCTGCTAGGAGACTATCTCAGTGTTATTTGGTTGTATTTTGGTTGAGCCATTGCTCTCTCTATCTCTGAGGAAGTTGTGGGGTTTTTCACCTTAGGGTTTTCCCCACGGAAACTCTGTGTCTCTTGTCTCTATGCTTTTGATTCTTGTGATGCTTGTGATGCTTGTCATATTATGATTGTCATGCATTGATATACTGTAGATGTTATTCTCTCAGCAAAGATCCTAGATTATAATGAATTAATGCTCAAAATTTAACAAATGTATCGAAAAAATAAGTAAGTAATGAATTAATGATTCATAGCATACCATTTCTCCTTCAATATAAATGAAATCAATATTTATTTAGTGAGATATTTATCTAGATATTACATAGAACAGTTGTTATAACCCAAATTGACACTTCTCCGTCTGTGAAACACTTGCATGATGATGCTCTCATGATGTCACTTTCATGATGACACTTCATGAAGCTATTGTTTCTCACAAAAAAGACACTATGAATGGAAGAGGCATAATTTGGTGCTTAATAATGTGTCCTTCACTTATTCATTGATTATCTAGCAATTAGGAATCTTGTGACCACATTTTGAGACCAAAACACCCCTAGAAAAGCCGTCAAAATGGCATTTTTATCCCATTTTTCCTGAACACACAAGTTTATCTTGTCCCAAGGGTGTGTGACACACACCTTTCCCTTGTCTCACTTGCGTGTGGCTTAAAAATGCTAAAAAAATATAAAAATATTGAAATTTCGGTGGTTTAGGAGGTCAGGGTAACCTCCCCATGAGTTACAACTGCTCCCTCCTCGAATCTAACCATATCCATATCTTATAAAAGAAAGGAATATTGGCCCTAAAAGGGACTCTTATCCCAAGTATTTTTATGTTGGAGGAATCATCACTCTCTTTCCCTTGCCATTTATGCCCTAATTGCTCTCAAATCCTTATGCATTTGACCTATGGTTGGGATTCTTGGAGAAGTAGGAGATCCAGAGTATAGGTTTCATGAGTTGCCAAATCAAAGATAAGGTAATATTGTACTTGTTTCTATTATTCAATATAGATTTTACATCTATACCTTCCCAAATTTTGAGTCAATTTCATGTTTGAATGAAGAGATTGCTAGTTTTTCATATTGAAAGTTGAGTTTTAGATTAATGTTCTTCATTTACTTTCAAATCATAAGTAATCTTTACTATTGTCAAAAGTCTTTGAGGAAGGTTGTGGTTCTTGGTTTTGCAGGTCTAAGCATTGGCAAGTTGGACTAGATTAAAAGCAAAGAAAGGAGCAAAGAAAGCTAAGATCAAAATCCATAAACAAGGTACTTGTCCTTCTAACTTTCAAACTCCTTGTTTATTTTTCTTAATGCAAAACCCTAGATGTCTCTCTTTGAAACTCTAGTATGTTGGTGCCTCAACCCCACTCATAGGAAAGTTTTCCTTACAACAAAATTGGTGACTCTGGTTTGGAAAAAGCCTATCTTCTTTGGGGTTTTCCAAGTTTATTTCTCAAGTTTGCTTGGAGTTCTGAGTTTATTTTCAAGTTAGGAATTATCTTAGGGATTTAATAGACACTTCATCTATCAATTTTTTGAGTTGGGCTTGTTTTTTGGAGGCTTTCAGTACAAACACATAGGTCACCTTCATGACAGTATCGTGTCTGGTATAAAAAATCCCTTGGTGGTCTACACAATTGCGTGTCACACCTACTATGCCTGTGTTCACCATTGTATTTGTCCTGTAGGTACTGTTTTTCATTTTGGCCCTACGTATGAGGTTTTTATTAGATTTTTGGGAGTCTTTGCTTGTCCTTGGTCTGGTTAGGACCCATTGGAAGTGTTATGTCTACCTTTTGATTGGTCTTGGATTGGTTTTTGGATCTTTTTGAGCCAATTTAGAATTGTTTGGATCATTTTGGATTGTTTTGTGTAATATCCCAAAATTAAGACCCTATATATTATTCTTATGTTTGACTTTGGTGTTGAGCTTGTAGGCTCTGGAGCACCTAGACTATTTAAATTCATTATTTTTGAGTTGGTATTGAGCTATAGGATTTGGAGCACCTAGAATTCTTAGTCTAATTTTGGTTGAGTTGTTGTTGTGCTATAGGCTCTGTAGAACCTAAAATTCCTAGACTCACTTTGTTGAGTTGGTGTTGAGCTATAGGATTTGGACCACCGAGACTAAGTAGACTTGTTATGTGTGATTGATGTTGATCTGGTAGGTTCTGGAGTATAAAATACACTAAAGGGCCTTATTATTATATCATTTATCTCCTTTTAGATTTCCAACTGATGGGGGACCAATCCACTTAAAGAGAGACCAAGCATGCTAGAGGATAGGCTGAATTCTAAAGTAGTTTCCAAATGAAAAGCCAAATAGAAAAATATGACAAATGTGGGGATACAAACATATCAATTAATTAAAATATATGAGATAAAGAGAGTTAAAATAAAATATAACTATTTCCTAAAGAAGGATAAAAAGGAAAGGAAACAAAACATGAAAAGATGCTTGAATGAAAAATATGAGCATTTTCCTCAAATAATAAATATAAAAGAGAGTGGACATTACAGGGGGTAATGGTCCCTTTCTCACTAGGGGATTCAGTTGTAAGTCCTTGAGCGCTCAGTTTTCCATGAAGAGTATATGGTTGATCTGAGAAGGATTGTGGGAAGAAGAGGGAAATTGTTTACAGGACTCTACATAGAGATGATAAAAAAACATTGTGGCTACTCTGATTGTAGTAATCAATATAGATAACATCATCCTCGTCTCCTTAATCTAGTGTGCTTGGTTTGGATTGGGGGTGACTTGTGGAACGAATAAGGAATTGTTTGAGGTCTATGGCTGGGAGGAACATGGAAGTTCCCCATTTAGTTGGACATTTAAAGGTTGGTAAGTATCTTTAACTTCTTAAATTATGTCTAATGGCACTTTACAGCTGTATGTTTAACTAGTTTATTTAATTTTGTTTGATTTATACTTGACTAACCCTTAACAAGTTATACAACATGACGAGAAATTTATACTCAAAATGAGAACTCTACCCATAAAAACTCATATTTTAGTATAAAAAAACACCAAAAAACAACCCCAAATCAAAAAGTGGTGTTACCGATAGCACCACTTTTTTTTGTGGTTAAAAATATAGACATTGACCAAAACAATCCTTATTGTTGTTTATAAAAACCTTAAAATCAAGCCCTAAATTTAAAACTAATGCTACCGGTAGCACACTTTTTCAAAAAATTGCATTATTATATCATTGTATCATAATTTAAAATTGTATTTATTAAATGTCTTAGTAACACTACATAAATCTAGCATTGAGTTAAACACAAATTATTAAAGAAATTACTTCACCACACTTTTCATATAAAATAAAAGGATTGATGATATTATTCATAATAAAACTATAGATTAAACCATAAAATATATAAGTTATAATATTTGGGGACACAAGGGAGAAAGAGGAAATGCAACATACTCTAAAACGACAACTATTTATAAAGAACGAGAACTTCAGCTATAAAACTTCTTATTTTTGCATAAAAAACAACAAAAAAAACTTCAAAATGAACCATGGGTGATATCGTTGTAATCGAAACCATAAACCGACCCTCAGATTGAAAAGTGGACCTCCTAAAATTAAAAAAAAAATTAAAAAATATGAAAATAAAAAAATGCAAAATTTATTAAAATAATTCATAAACCAAATAGAAAAAAAAATTACAACCTCACAAGAAAATCTATAAAACAAAAAATTTAAAAAATATTAAAAAAAATTGTAAAAAAAGTCACACCCAAATTAAAAAAAAATACAAATTTAAGAACCAAAATTAACATTTAAAAAAATTACAAATCAAATTCAATTGTTTTTTTTTTTTAAACTTTTCTTCATTGTTTTCAAATTAAACAAGTTTTTTTTGAAAAATATAAAAGAATATTTAATTAAAATATTTGAAAAAAAAACTTAAAATATTAAATTAAAAAAAATAAATAAATTTAAAACTAAAAAATAGTTAAATTTAAAAAAACTATAAAAAAATATTTCAAAATAAATTTGAAAAAATAAACCCTACCCTACCTCCCTACCTCTCCCTCCACCATCCCCTACCCTTCTCCCCTCACCTATCCTCCACTCTCCCGCCGCTGCTATCTCCTCTCCTCCCCTCCCTCTTGTCTCCCTTCCCCCTGTTCTCTCCCCCCTCCCCTATGTCCCCTTCCCTCCATTCCCATGCCTCCTGCACCCTCCCCCCTCCCTCCACGACTGCCCCCCCTCCCCCTCCCCACCGCCCGCATGCTGCCCAACCATCCCTCACACAGGGTGGCGAGATTCTGAGTATCGTGCCGCCATGTAGAGGTGACACTTGGGAGGAAGAAGGAGCAGTGTCGCTCCTTCTTCCGCCTAAGCACTGCCTCTACATGCATCCCTGATTCTTAGAATTGCACCACCTCGTGGGAGGGCTAGTTCGGAAGCACACAGGCGGTGGGGATGGGGATGGGAGTGGGGGAGGGAGGAGGTGGGAGGGAACGAGGGTGGAGGGAAGGGGGGAGAGGGGAGGGGGAAGGGAGGAGAGAGTAGGGGGAAGGGGGACAAGAGGGAGGGGAGGAGAGGATATAGGGGCAACGAGAGGGGAGGGGAGAAGGTAGGGGATGGATGCGGGAGGGGTAGGGAGCTAGGGGAGCAAAGAGGGGGTAGGGTTTGGGGGCCGAAGGGGTATGGGTAGTTTTTTTTTTAATAACTTTTAATTTTTAATTTTTTATATAATTTTTAATTTTTAATTTTTTCTATACTTTTGAATTGTTTTTTGAAATTTAGTTATAAATTTTATATTTAATTTTTTAAAAAAATTGTTGTATTTAATTATTTATTTGGTTTTGTAGTTTTGTTTTATTCTGAGTTTTTTTCCAAATTTAAAAAAATAAAATAAATTTCTTCTATACATAAAAAAGGCTTAAAATGCATATAAAAAAAGATTGAAATTACTAATTTTTTTTACAAATTTTCTCATAAAATAATTTATTTAGGATAATGTTTTTTAAAAAAAAACTTCAAAATACATATATTTTTCATTCTAAATGGTTTCTGAAAGTTAACAAAATTAAAAAAAGTGTGTATTTTTTCATTATAACTAGCTACTAAATGTATATTTTTTGTAAAATTTGAAAAAATGCCCTTGTAAATAAATGTTATAGTTTTCTTATGACCACGAAGTTTCAAAATACAAAAAAATGGATTAAAATTGTGCTACCAGTATACACAAAATGGGGGCAAAAACAACTACTAAAATTGACCATAAAAAAAATGAGAACAATGTCGATTTATTGTCCAGTTGTGTAACTTGTTCCTTTCATTTGTAGCTCCAAATAGATCTTTGGCATCTAATAGGAGCACTGTTGAATTTATCTTAGCCAGTTTTGCATGGATGATCGCAAATATTGTTCAGTTTGAAAGGCCTATTGATGCTACCTAAATATATTTATGTTCTTAATTTAATGCTATATTTGTCATTTATAGTTTAGATTTGGCTTCTATTGGTTTAGGGATTAATTTTAGGTTATTCATAATAATTCAGTAAGTAATTTCATACTTATTTTGCTTACTTCAGCAATCTAGAAATTATTTAATCTTAGTTTAAATTAACATTATTTGCCTATTACTATACTGTAATTAATATTTATTTGTATAACAGTTGATACTATATGGTTGATACATGAAGGTGGTTCACGATTTTTGGCAAGCGAAGTGCCAAAAATTTGTGTCGTAGACCCTTGATCTAGGTCTTTTAAATCCCTCGATCGAGGGTTTTAAAAGACCTCAATCGAGGGCTTTAAAAGACCTCGATCGTGGGTTGAAACAAGACCTCGATCGAGCTATCAAAAACTCAATTGAGGGTTGAAACAAGACCTCGATATAGCTTTTAAAAGATCGATCTAGCTTTTGAAAGCTCGATGTAGCTTTTGAAAGCTCGATCTAGCTTTTGAAAAAAATAAAAAAGGTCCGCAGCCGGTTTTTTATGCCCTCGATCGAGCAATTTGATTGATCGAGGTTTTTTAAATACCTCGATCGAGGTCTATGTAAAAACCTCGATCGAGGTATTTTAAATACTTTGATTGAGCAAATACCTCGATCGAGGGCCTAAAAAACAGGCCAAGAGCCCTTTTCACTACACTAAGAAAGTTTTGTCTGTCTTTCAGAGGCTTAAACTATGTCATTAAATGCACATTAATGGGAGGACTTGATACCATTGGATTCGTCAATGAATCCTCTATCCATATACATAAAATTTAGGAAATATCTTCGTATGTCTTTTGTTTTTAAATTTCTACTAAGACTTTCCCTAAAAAACCTGTCGACAACTTCGATTGAGCACAAAGATAAATCAACAACATTCAAAACACACATCCAAAATATTTGAAAAAATACACAAGCACTAGATAAGTGCGTCCTCTTCAAAATGGTATTTTTAGTTTTGCAAATTATGTAAACAATCAAAATATTTGGTGCACACACACACACATGTGCAAAATGCGACTGAAATATTCATTGGTGAGTTTCGAAAAATAATAATAAATATAATTTTTCGAGAAAACTTAAAAGAAAAATATGTAAGCACTAGTGCATTTTGTTTAAATCATGTTCACATATTCTATTTTTTTAAATTATTACTTTAACATTAAATTATTGTGCACACACACAAACCACTTGTTAATTGCTCTTCAAATTTTAAATTACACATGTTTCATTAAATGAAAATTTGACACGATAAATGACATAGGTATATTTCGAAAAAAAATATCATTGGAAAGCCAACATAATTCTCTACATTTCGTTTTTTAACTGCATGTGAAAATTCATATGGCAAATATGAGTTTCGAGGGATTCAATTTAATATATGGGTAAAATTTCCATTTTTCATCGCCATATTTGCCCAAAAATAGTTACCCATCTTCATGAAATGACCCTATAATTATTATTTATTTCTCTATTTAGTACTGATTAAAATTGTTAATTACTTGATTTTATAGACCAACTGTAGTTGAAGGATAAATTAATAGTCTATATATCAGATATGGTATGAGTTAATTAATTACAATAATTTAGGTAGAATCATACATAATACAATTATAATAGTAAGTATAATGGCTTAATAGTTCAGAGAGAAAACTCTTGAAAATAAGCAAGGGATGGAGAGGATTCAAATAAAAATCCAGGTCCAAGCCCTTAAACAAACCCTACTTTAATACTGTAATAGTAATATAATTATTATATACTAATACACAGATCCATTGTGAAAGCCATAAAATAATACATCAAGTGCAATTCCAACTAAATCGAACCAATATATTAAATAAGCAAAAGTACCCAAGCTTTTAAGTAAAAGCTATAACTAGCTCTACTTTGCACTGAGGGTCACCTGTATTGGGAAGAATGGATGGAATCCACTCTGCTGGATAAGGGTGATTTTATCTTTTTTGACTAAGCTTTTATAGTTTTTTGGTCGAAGATTGTAATGTGGATCAGATTCTGGTCTTACAAGTCTATTTTGTTAATATTTCTGTTATGATAGGAGATGTGGAGTGATCTGATATGCAACACTGAACATCATGATAAAACCTTGTTTTTTAAGGTTGAACATCTTTGTACTATTTGATTCCATGAATAGCAATAATACATTTTTTTTCGGTTGAAAAAAATAAAAACTATAACTCCAAGGAAGCAAGCTTTTTAATTAAATCCCAAACATACCATATAAAGAAATGTGAATGCTTTTACCATTTTAAATAAAGCTAATAGACTAGGAAATAAATTTTGAATCCACCTCATACAAGCACGTAAGCTTTGACCAAAGACTAAACCACATATATTTAAACCATAACATAATAACCAAATCGATTTTGGAAGGAAATCGAACTGTTCCAATGGGAACGCTAAAGAAAGAACTAAGTCCACTTCACATTCGGGTTAAGAGGTCAATCCTGTAAGGGCGATTCATACTTGGAGGTAAGCTTATAACATTAAGATCATAGTGATTATGGTCTCTTGGCCTCATCATAGGTTTCAATTAATTACCTTAAGGTTTTATATATTCACAATAGATTTTTAAATAATCATTGTAGGAATATTACAAGCCTTGAGATGGCTCTTAAACATCCATACATAAATAAAAACATTATATACGCAAAATGTAGGCACATAGCCAAGAAACCAAGGGAGTTCAAGTTGGATTTTAAACTCAGTAAGAAAAATATCAGGTCGAAGACCTTGTGGTCTTCACCTTGGCTTGATGGAAGCCCTTAAACATGAGTTCGAACCTCAAGGTGTCAAGGTTGGGCATTGAAACATACAGCCAATCCCCATATGGGAGGCACACACATTAATGATAACAATATACATAATGAAATAAATAAATAGTCTCGGATCGAAGCCTATGAAATAGAAAACTTCACATCAATATAAACTCAGTTAATCAAAAGAACAGTAATAGGGATATTACTAGGAATAAACTCTACGCTCTTTATAAAACTCAGAGTGGGAAGAACGTTCAATACAAACACAGGAATTTAATAAGCCAATTACAATACCACAATTCAATCACATGTACAAAAGGTTAATAAAATATTAGCATTCATGCTAAGTAATTCATGGCTTGGTGGCCACGACCTCCCCAAGGTTGACTTCCTTTGTAAAAACAATACTCAAGATAATAAGTAAAAAAGACATGGAGATAAATAAATTTTAAATATATGTAAATATTGGCGAATATGTTAAATATACATATTAAAATTTAACCAATATTTTAAATATGCATAATGTATTTAAATATGCATTTTAAAATTTAACCAATATTTCCAATCTTGGTATTTTCAATCCAAATATGCATATTAACATATTTAACATATTGGCCAAAATCAGGGTATTAGTTTAACATAACACACATATATATATATACGTTATGTATGGAACTGAGTAAATGTTATAAGAGGAATAATGCAATAAGTTGTTGGTTTAATATACATAAACCAGAATTGAAAATGATTAATCTTGGGTTTAAGTAGACCAATATCTCAATTAATACAAGTCAACACTCAAGTGCTTAAGGCCGAGAACAACACATATAAATGACAGTAATACCGTTACAAAGGTAAATATATCTAGGAGTTAAGACAATAATGAAAATAATAATTATGTCATGGATTTGAAGAGGTAACCTGAACGCTACAAACCTCGTAAACGACTATCATGGTAAAACAAAATCTGCTTAGCAAACTATAATTTTATTCATAAGGCTTGTTGGCGAGTGTTAAGTCCAGCTTGGGAAAATTTATAATTATACAAATTTATGTGAGTTATTCAATATAACATAACTGTTCAAACAAATGAAATAAGGACTGTACTTAAATATAGTATTATTAGCTAATAAGACAGTCAGCTATAAAGATTTTTTTTAATTAAGAGATTTTTGGTGACATTACATTTTGACCCAATTTGGATATGTTTAGATTGGTTTGGACCTTTTTGAATTGCTTTGGAACCATTTGAGTTTGTTTGGGGCAATTTGAATCTCTTTGAGTGAAAAAGGTTCTCTTTTAGTAGATTTCTTTTGCTCTTTGAGTTTGTGTGCCTTTGATTACTCCTTTGAAGTGGAAGTTCATGGATTTTCTGTTGTTTTTGTTCTTGATTACATTGGTTAGGTGAGATAATCATGTCTTCCCAAACCTTGAACTAGGGTATTTGTAAGGATTATAATTTAGTATACTTAAGTATAGTATTCTAGGCGATTATTTTGGATTGAAAAAAACATATATATAGATTGGTAGATGAATATTAAATATGAAACATACAATTTTGAGACAGAGAAATTCCGTCTCCTAAGTAAACTTCCATTGCAAATAGGACGACGACTTCATAGAGGAATAATAGTAAAATATATATACTGATAAGATGCTGAATGACAATTAAGGGCCTGTTTATTTATATTGACGGAATACCCCTTCATGAATAGTCGTGAATTTTTTTCCTTTTTAATTAATTATTAATATTAATACTAATTGTTTAAAATATTTCTTATTATGTTATATATTTTATATAGCATTTCCTTCCCCTTAGATATGCTTTGTCCTCAAAGCATGTTGAAGACAAGGTTTTCTTATGATTTTTGTACTTGGAATGTTGTCTCTCGATTTTTTTGAGTTATTAATTGCGACACTTGACGAAATGAGACGATATGAGTTACACATTCCAAAGAAAAATGTTGCATTTTCTTTGATGTGGTCCATCTGAGATCTATATTCATCGTGTATATTTGACTTCTTTGTGGGATGGATCTTTTTGTTTGTTGCTTAGTATGTTGATTTGATGTTCTTGCTTGTCTCACATCATAACTCCTCTGTGTATTTTCATTTTGACCCTATCGTTGGTCAAAATGACATTTATAATTGGGGTGTCGATAAGGAGTTCTTGTTATTTGTTTTTCTGCTTGATTGAATTCTTTTTGAATTGTGATGAGGACTGAATTTGTATTTGTTTCTTCCTTCTCAACTTGAATTTGTTTTATGGATGCTTCCTCCTGGATTTGTGCTAATTTGTTTTCTACTAGATTGTTATTACTCTGAATTTTCTCGAACCTTTTGTCTTGGGACTTTTTGTCCTCTTTTAACTTCTTGATTTGTTCCTCTAGTTCATGGTTAAGATTTTTGAGACGATGTTTTTCTTCTCATTGTTCTAGTATTTTTCCTTCGAGGTCTTCGTTGGAATGTTCCATATTCCGACTATGTTTCAACTTTTTGATTTTCATAATTAATGTCTTATTATGATTTCATAGTCGAAATTGTTCTTTGGTATGGCTTGATAACGTATTCTTGATTTTTGTAATTTCCAACTTATGCGTCTTATTAATGGCGTCATAATTCTGCTGGAGATTTTCCTTCTGTTGCTGATGTCGACATAACTCAGATTCTTGATTTTCTAGCTTTCTCTAGACTTGCGCTAATTCAGTTTAGTTGTTCAAGATGAGCAAGTGCTTAAACGCTTAATTTCTTCTTCTAAATCATTATCATTTCTATACAGTGATTCTTCGATATTGTTTGATTTTTTGATCTGGTCTTCAAGGTTTTGATTGAGACTTTTCAAATGTGATATTTTCTCATCCTTATTTGATAACCTTTTTGTGAAGTCTTCAATATTTTTTTCCAATATTTGAATTTGAAATTCTAAGGTATGATTCCTTTGCTCTTGAAATATATTAATCAACTTTTGCTTATCAATCTCGCATTGTAGATAATTATTTGTCGCTTTGTAATTTTCTAAATAAGCCAATACTGCTTGTAACTGTGATTGTAACTCTGCTTTTGTAATCGCCATGACTTCTCGACTTCGATGATAGATCTTGGCACGAATTGTGTATTAACCTCCAAAAATCTTCTTTTAACCTTTTCTATCTTTTTTTTCCAAAATAATAATAATTATTAATATATAATAATAATTTTGAAACTTTATTAACAATTATTATAACAATAATTATAATAACAATAGATTTTTGTTTTTGGAGCTACTAATAATAATATGTATTATAATAATACAATTATTATAATTTTTTTTGAGGGTTAGAGTTCAAAATGTAAAGATAATGGGTTGATGTGGGGAGGCGGATCCTGGATTGATGGAGGACGGAGATGGGGGGGGTGGGCGTGGCTGGGGAGGAGGCGTTGGTGGGCAAGGCCGGGGAGGAGGCAGAGGTTGATGCAGGAGGGAGCGACTAGAGAGGAGGGCCTAGGTGCTGGGAATGAGCGTGGAGGAGTGGGTGGAGCGTAGAAGTGGAGGGTGGAGGCGCAACAGATGAGTGGACTTTGGAAGTGCGTGAAGTGTAGAAGGGAGGGAACTACCAGGGAATGATGGCATCAATGTTGTGGATCGGGAGGCTAGCGTGGGAGTGGATATGCATGGAAGTTGACAGGGTGGAGGTAATCGCAGGCCGCGAGGGGGGAATATTTTGCGTGGGTAGAATTATGAAGTTGGGGGAGCATGGGAGAATGGAGGGAATGAAGAGAGGTGGGTTGTGAGGGAGAGTAATGGATGGTGAGTGGAGTGATATGGCGGCAAATGGAGGAATGGAGGGAGGATGGTGTGCATATTACTGGTGAGGAATGGGACAATGGCCACAGGATAGCGTTTTGGTCAAGGACCAATATAAAGATATAATCTCCGATGAATTTATGGCCAGTAGCTAGTAATCAGCGAAATGCCCAAGAAGGGGCTCTGATACCACTGAAACGGAGAAATTTCGTCTCTTAATTAAACTTCCAACACAAATAGGACAACGACTCCATAAAGGAATAATAGTAATATATATTGATAAGATGTTGAATTACAATTGAGGGACCATTTATTTATATTGATGGAATACCCCTTCACAAATAGTCATGACTTTTGACTTTTTTAATTAATTATTAATTGTTTATTATTAATATTAATATTATAAATATTAATATTAATTGTTTAAAATATTTATTATTATGTTATATATTTTATATAACAAATTTACTACTGAAACTTGCAAATTTCGGAGAATATTATGATAAACAACATATTTTATGTAAATATAGGCAATATTAGAGTCTAAAAATGACCAAATAGTGAATTTAGTTTTTGAAAAAAATCCCTAGTAATAGCTAATTGGCGAAATTTCACCCCCAAACATTTTGCGCTACATTTTGTGAAGGGTCAACTCAAAACAGGTTGAATGTAACATCCCGGGAAAATTGCAAAAATTTAAAACTTTTCTACATAACATTTATTGCTTATTCAATGATTGCGGAAATAGAACAATGCATGAAATATTAATTTGCTGTATTAAATGCCAACTCTGTTTATTAAATAGGAATTTGAGATAAACAGAGTTCTGCTTAAGTCTTAATGTTATCCATATTTAGTTGTGTTGTTACACATCACTTATGCTGTTAAAAATGTTGAAATATCTGTTTGACTAATGTACTCTTGTTTCAATGATGAAGGTGTCCTTCGGACACCCCGAGGCTTACTTAGCATTCGTGCTAAAGCATGTTGACTCATACTTGTGACATATTTATAGGTAAGAGATTTATTTTACGACAAGTGATCAACAGTTATCAATAGATCTCCTTGTCGATAAGTGAAGAGATAAAGACACTTGGGCGTTCTATTGGTGAGAGGCCTAGTTCTCAACTCTATGGTGTTCAAGTTTAAGTTGTCTAAAAAAAATGACTATTGATACTTACTGCCCGTGTTATATTGTAGAAGTTAAACACTTGTGATAAGATCTATAACAATAGGGTCTCAGATTCATATTCAGACTCATAGATAATTTAGTCTAAATTTTATGTGGAACTGTACGTAGCTGTTGATTCTTTTTCCTAGTAAAAGCGAAGGTCCTAAGTTAAGAAATTCTACTAAGGTAACAATTGCTTCTGTTATCATTATGACTTTAATAGTCTCATGCATTATGATTCAATCTCCATACAATAGTGTGTATGTTCTTTTGATTTATTTATAATATTTATATTACGATGCACTTTTGAGATATGATTCAATTCTCAACTATGTACTACATAATCCATGGTATGCATGTTATGTGCACCAAAATGCGCCTATATGGCACTTATAAAATTATGTGATACTATAAGCACCATGTAACCTATATGATTAATTATGAAATATGCGTGTTACGAAATATGAGTGCAATTGTAACATTTTAATATGTATCCTACCCTAGGAATATTATTAAAAATTATGCAATAGTTATAAATCATGTTCACACTTTGTAATATATGTGGGGGTTGTATGCGCCGTGTCTATATGCATTTATGTGATCAAATGTTGTTTTATTAACTATGGAGCTAACTCTCCACTATGTGTAAACGTAATGTGGCAAGTTCTAAGCCCTCGACCATATCTTATGTGAATCCAATGCATTTATTAATGTGATGTGAACTTTGAAATTCCATACAGGTTGGCAGCTGTAATTTAACTTGGGCATTGAATGTTCATAACTACCAAGTCAAATGGAATTTTGATGTGGCACTGCTTAGTGCACTCGACCATGTGCTGCCATCGTGAATATAACTCTTTATAGTGTTGAAGTGAACATACGTATTCATCTTTTGATGTGTTGGCTCCACCAAGACTCCACCGTGGCTCTTCGTGGCAATTGTAATGATTCAACAATTAATAGAGTAGTTGAAATGGGATCTCGTGATTCTATCTATCGATCTGCACCGTTGATCTTTCGAGGGTTTCAAAACAAGGGTTTAACCTACCTTGCTACATTTTAGATGAGTTATTGTGTTTAAGTCTTTTGATAGTGGTGGCTCTGTGCAGCCGATAGGCTGCTAGTTTTTAGCCTTACTGTTCTACCCCAATAGGTGTGGTTTTTCCTGAGTTTCAAACTTGCCATCTCTGTAATATATAGAGTCGAGCTTCCTTCAGTCTGTAAAGTGTTGAAATTTTAGGTTATCAGTTTAGAAATTGAGTTGTAAAGGATTTGATAATCCGACTTGTTGAGGGTTTAATCCTTTGAACTTTGGATTTGAAAGGAATGGCCCAAGGCCTCTCTATAGTTGTTACATTTCCTGGCACTGAATTGTTGTGAAAGTTAGTTGCTGGTTATGTGTTGGTTTCATCAATACCAACGAGTTGACGATAAAGGGTTCTTCGTTGTAGATGAGAAGTCTCGACGTTCATTGCTATCTCATCCATAACCTAAAAGGTAATGTTTTTGGTTTTCTTATCACTATTATGTGCATACGATGATACCCATAGTTATACTATTTTCAATACGATAACCCTTCCTTCTTGATACTGTAATTAACCGCTCTTGTAATACTCTTGCAGGTACAATGTATAATGGCTTCGACATTCTGGGCATTTGGAAGTTGGAGATTTAGCTATACCAACCGGTAAGCCTTCAGTGGTTGCCTTGGAAACCGTGTGTGGAAGATGCTGACCGTCTATCTAAAGTTCTGTGTATTGTGTTTGAAAAACTCAGAGAGTTTTGTGATTAGGGTTTGTGAATCTTGTTAAAAGGATGGGGAGGCAGTGCCTCAACTTGTAAGACAACTGTTGTTTCTTATTTCGAATGTAACGATGTTATAGACAGGGTTTTTACCCTCAGATTTGAATGAAGCAATACATGATGTTCCAATCCTATAGTTATCGTTTTCCTTTGTAATGGCTAAAGATAAAATGTAAATGGTTGAATCTGTAAAACAATGTATCGGTTGCTCTAGGCTAGATAATATAGGCTTACGGCATGTATGAAGTCTTGTTTAATTTGTAAACCTGTAAGTTAAGTTTTTGAGCTCTGTCAAATGGAAATAGAAAGGAATGTTTATATTTTATAATACTGTAATTGTATCCTTTCGTTGATTTGTTCTTGGTCTATACACACGATATGTAACTCATCATTAAGGTAATAATATAATATGTTTTGACAACCCTTGTACTCATCTTGGTTATGAATTCGATGAGTGAATGTTTCTATGAATAATAATGCGACTGTTTTGTTTGGTTAGAACAATAGATAAATGAAATTGTTGACAAGGATTATAGCCTGTGTATGCTTCATTTGGTTTATAATGCTGTTGCTGTGTTTTAAGGGAAGATAGAAAGTAATTCTAATGTTAGGTTTTAGTCTCTGCTTTAGGAATAAAGCTTGATCAATGCCTTATTTAAAGACTCGGCAATAATTCTGTGTTTGAATTTGTTGACTCTGCTTATACCGGCATTGTAATGTCTAAAACCTTTGAACTGATAGTGAAATAACAATTTCGATCTACAGGCATGTTTTGGAAAATAAAATGGTTATTGCAACTAGAGCTTGTTAACTCTGTTTATAGTTTTTGGCAAAGAATAACAAATGTCTTGTTCTTCACTATGTGAATATGATATAAATAATTGTAGGAATGTGAGCATAACATAAAATAAATTTCTTGATGCCCTCCTATATTTGAAAAAATTCTTTATTTATTCTAATGTAAACCAAAAAACATCTTAACTACTGAGTATGGATAATAAATCTTATACTGTTAGAATAGAATAAATTTAAAAACAATGATATTTATGAACAGAATTATTGTATGTAAACTATTAGAATATAATATAATTTTGAGTACTGAAATACAAATACAAGAATTTCATGGGGAATAGAAACTTTAAAGAAAATTATAAAAAGCTAATTCTTTTCAATCACTTGGCTATTAGCCTATCAGACTTATCTATTTTTAATCAGTTTCTGTACTGGAGTACGATGCTATTCCTTTTTGCATGGGGAAAAATACAAAAACAATTCTATTTTAATCATTTCATATTTATACAGAATCTTTAACCTATACAGGAAATTGAAAATTACTTATAATTTAAACAGAGAAAATTTAATAAACAACAGGATTGTAATATACAAAATAAATAACAGAGAATAAAATAAAACAGATAAGACAATAGAACCTGTAACTGACGATAGGTCCGACAAACACCCAAGGAGGCCTATTCCTCCCAACGTGCTTCAGAAGAAGTAGCTCAACTGCTGACTTCTAATGAACCCCCAAGCCTGCTTACTGATCTAATAAGTGGGTGGAATCTGTGTAGAAGCAAGGCACTCAAAACTACCTTCTCCACTCAGTATCAAACTCCTGAAACAAATGCCTTCTCCACTCAGCATCAAACTCCTGAACTCAATAAGAGTTTGGCAGACTCATAACATGATCAACAACAACATATCTCCTCATCAAATCTCTTGGGTGCAAACACAGCAAAACCCCAAGGTAAATTTCCTCATTAGAAAAAGTGATGAACCTCAGTTCAATATTTGATGGCTATTATATAGACTGCCTAGGTCTTTTAGTGGTCAGTTTGGAATAAATGAGCCTCAAGCTCAAGTCCCATCTTTCAGGGCACTATGACCACATTTCAAGGGAGTTGTCCCATACCAACAACTAGTTAGTTGCATCATGATGCTGCCATTTGTCCATTGCCTTCTACCCCAGATTCCATTCCACCTAGTGGATTAGTAACCACTCTTTCAGCAGTCTTCTTAGGTGTTTGTCTCCTATTTTATTTATTAAATAATAATATATTGTGCAAATTACAGTCATCCTTGGACACCTGTCCAATACAAACTTTACAATAAAAGTTACCATAATGTTTCTAAACATAAAATGTTTTCCAACTTAAAGGGTATGTTACATTGAACCCTGTATTACCTTTTGGTTTATGTTTTATATCTATTATGATAACTACCATTGTAAAACCGTAAATCATATGGGAAAATGATAGCTTGATTGCTTGATCTTGATTCATATTTTGTTATATATTATATCCGTATCATGAGGAAGGGAAAGTTTGATTTCTTGATCCCGATTAATATTCAGTTATATATTATATGATTTCCATATAGTGAGGAAGGTAAAGTTTGATTGCTTGATCCTAGTTAATATTTTGTTATATATTATATTTTTCCAACAATTGTGAGGAAGGGATAGCTTGATTGCTTGATCCGGTTAATATTCCTGTTATGTATTATTTTAATATCTCTACATTTCATGTTTTTATTGAATGCCTGTAAATGGCTCTGTTAAGTTATTATAGATATTTGTCATAGTTTTGATGCAGAGTTGAATGCCGAGAATGAAGTATGTTAAGCTATTACTTACTAGAGAACAGATCTTTGTAATTGTTTTGATGTTAGCGTGAAAGTCTTGAAAATGCTCTCTATGAGAGAGGCTTTGAGAAAGTGGAAAATAAACATTGCAACAACCGTGTTGCAGGATGTAACCCCTCTATTTTGATCAATAGTACAAGATGTGACATTTCTTTGTGGATGTAGCACTTATATTTGGGTGAACCACGTATATATGGTCTCTCTCATATGTGTATTTATGATGGCTTGGATTGTTGTTTTAGATGCATCTATCATTAAGTTCCTTTAAGCATGCAAAATTTATTTTATGTCACATGAGTAAGTTTGGTTGCATAAATAATAAAGTCTATAAAGATATTGGTTGCACTAAGAATCGACATGAATGGTTATATATGTGACTAGGATAATTGAATATTTTTGTCATCATTATGTTGTTGCAAGGATGGTTGTCTTATGGTATTTACTACAAATGAATTTTATTATGGAGTTGTGGAGTTCCTGACCGTCTTAAATTCCAATGAGAACTTGTTTCATGTTAATGCATGCATTTGTAAAAGTAGATATTCTTAACGTGAGTTAATAATATTTGTTTAGAATACAATGATACTTAGAGAATAATCGATAGACTCTTGGTAAGGTTCATTATTTGTCCATTTGAGATTTTTATAATGGATGTACATCAATAAAGGGGGCGTGTTTATTGTTTTTCATTATATTAATGATAGGGTACAACCAGAAGAAGGTATGGAACCTAAAAATTAATTAAGTGAAAGTTGAAGAGAAAATAGCATATCTCATGAAGTCTTTATGAATATAAAGACTTTATGAATATAAAGACTTTATGAATATAAAGTGGTTATTGTGATTTTTTTTGAAAATTCACTAAAATATTAACTTGGATTTTTGGATATGTGACACCCATCCGCCTATAAGAAAATTATACACTATAAACACATATAAAACAAATTTGCACCATGAAAATAACTTAATTTTAAAAAATCACACAATATTTTCTCATGTTTTATATAATTATACACTATAAACATACATAAATAAAATTACCCTATATGACTCCCAAACCCATAACATCTTAATTTCAAAAAATCACAAAATATTTTGCAATGTTTTCAAATTTATGGCGTTGTTATTTTTTCTTTTAAATCATAATTTAGATGTTACTCATTTTTTATTATATTTTTACAAATTTATTTTCTTATTCTTTTTATTTAAAAATGCATTTTTTCCATATAAATTTGTGTCAATTTAAAAAAAAAAAAAATTATTTTCCATATTTTAAAATTTGCCTTTGTGCTACTTCTTCTTTCTTATCATAATCACTTAAAGAAATAACTAAGAACATAAATACTATGTAAATACAAACTAAGAGCATAGATACTATTTAAATAAAAACTAAAAAATTGTTGACAAAAATTTAGATACTTCTTGGTGCTTAGACAAAATTTGTTGTCTTGCTTTTGAAGAGTCAAATACAAACTAAGAGCATAGATACTAGGTAAATAAAAACTAAAAATTAAGAACTCAAGAATATCTTAGATTGAAATATGGTAAGAATCATTTTAAATTAAGTTATTTGGGTTTTGTTTTAAAAATAGTAATTTTATCTATCTAAATTATAAATTTGATAAAAATTATTTGATTTGATTAATGATGGCAATCTTGAAAATATAAAAAATCTAAGGTGTTATTTACATATATTATGAAGTAACCAAAATGATTATGTTCTTTCCACATGCAAATTACAAAGCAATGAGATTTTAATTTGAAACATTATTAATCTAGATATGAAAATAGGTTTCTATCTGTTAAAAGCAATATGACATATTTTTTTCTCCTTAGTGAAGTGGGTCTTTTCCACATTGAAAGCGTACTATAACAAGGTATCTAATGCACAAGAAAAAATTAAGGAACTTGGGAGACCAAAATCTTCCTAAATTGCTTTAAATTCCCTTCAAAACCATTTAAAACAAGATACAAATTAAGAGAAATTGTGGTGTGATAAAAATTTATAGAATAAAAGAAAATTAAGATATTACTAGGAAGTCATTAACCCTAAATCTTGAAGATCAAAATTATCTTTGTGTGATTTGTCATCTTTAAATTTTTTTTGTTACAATACGATTCTACTCATCCTTCTATCTCATATAAATTATAGTAATTTAGGAACATATTTTTTGAGTATAGAAATAAAACTCTAAAACAAACTAATTTGTTTCTTATTTTTATTTCTTAAAGTTTGATAAACAAAAAAAAATTAGTTAATCAAAATAAAATAAAACCAATATAATATTAATGATGAAGAGAATGTTTTGTAGGTATTTTTTTTATAACTACTAAATACGTTAAAAATTAAAAATTATGTTATTATATTATGTTTAAATGATTTAAGTTGGCCAAGTAAAAGTAATTCCATTTTACTTAAATACTCAAATAAAACCAATATAACATTGGTGCTTTTTAGGTATTTCTTTTTTTATAACTATTAAATAAATTAAAAATTATGTTATGTTTAAATGATTTAAGTTGCCCAATTAAGAGTAATTCCATTTTACTTAAATGCTAAAATGGATTGGGTATTCACACTGTATTATTCAATAATGTATGTAAACAAACTAAACTTTCTTTACTGAACTTCTGAAAAAGATAAATATATACAGTATAACTAAACATCTGTAACCAAGAAAGCTCACTTCTGAAATACATATGTTTTCTAAGTTATATTTGTACAACAATATAAAGAGTCAAACCCAAGTATTTACACTTTTTCCCTGTAAATGGATGTTATTAATTGAATCTCACAGTCCATATGGCCAGAGATGAAAAGAAAATGGAAGCCGAAGCTTACTTCCAACCCAATGGTGAAGAGGAAAACTGAAACTTATATCTAATCTAATACTCAAAGAAGAGAAATCGATACTTATGTTACCCAAAATATAAAACCTTGCTACCTACAGAATGAGCTGATCGTATCTTGCTTGCAGCATCTTGTAGTTCCTTGTCATGGGATGCATGCAGAGCGGGATGCACCACCAAAAAATGACTTGCCTACAATTGATGTCAACTGATCTTAATAATTAATCCATGGCAGACAACATAACATTCAATAAGTGTAATTCTAATAATAATAATCAGTACGCCACGTCCTGTAGGCAAGTCATTCTTGGCTGAGCATTCAGCTCCACATCTTCAAGACTTCCCATCTCTGAGCAAAGAATGAATTAATACCACCACAGGGAATCAGCCGACCCACTTCCTTATATATATATCTCAGGAGTTATACATTCCCACTTCCATATATATATATATATATATAGAATCGACAATCGTAATAAATCAAAAGACCATTTTCTGAGCAGAAATTATTCGTCCCTTCTTTATGATATTCGTGGCTCATGACACGCATAATACACCAAGAAAGGTGATTTTGATTCTCTAGATATTTTTTCTGTTTGTTAGTGGGAATGGCACACTTAGATCCTTGAGGCAAATTTTGACTACACAGCAGTGATGATCAAATCTAAATAAGGAGACTTTAACCATCCAACCTCGTTCAAGATTCTCAAGATAAAGATAACAATAGTTACAACTAATGCCAAGCTTATTTAATCTTTCTTCTTGCATGTCTGCATCTTTGTGAAAGCTTTAATAATGCATTTTGAGCTCTCTACCCAAGTTCAATTCTTGTAAGTGACATTTGAACCTTATTATAAAAATTGTATTTCAAACTTTCGTTAATTCCTTCTGAATAATCCTAGGATTGGCCATAAATCTTGTCAAAACAAGAGTGTAGACATATAAAATAACCAATATATTACAACCCTAAAATAGCTAGAAAACCTAGTTAGGCTAAACAAGTCCGAATCAATACCAATCACCATATATTCGTCCAATTTTAGACTCAGTGACAGCAACAAATCCTTATACATATACCGCATACCGGTATACAGATCGAGTTTCTACTCCAATCCAGATTGGTACAGTGGATTGCGTTCACCTTATATTATTATTAAATAGCGAGAAAAAATGAGCAAATATCCATTTTATGTGGAAAAGCGTTCACATCTTATCCTTTTCATTTTGATTCATTCTTATCCGATGAACAGATAGTGGATTGTTTCTAGATGGCAATTTTACAGATTTGTTACAAGGAATAAAAGAAATAACATATATTATTTGAATTAGAAATTACTATAAGAGGAACATATATTTATGTTTATTTCATTTAAAATTCTATAAGAGGAACATGTATTTATGTTTATTTCATTTAAAATACTATAAGAGGAACATATATTTATGTTTATTTCATTTAAAATACCATGAAAGGAACATATATTAATATTTATATTTAAAATATTATAAGATGAATATATATTAATATTTATGTTTAATTCATTTAAAACACTATACATGGTTATAATTAAATAACTAAATTTTTTTTTAAATATAGTTTTTTGTATCTCAACTTTTATTATTTTATTTTTTAAATTTATTAAAATAATAAAAAATGTTATATATTTATTTGAAATGAAAAAATTGAATATTAAAAAAAATTCATTTTAATTTTACTCTCCTTCCTTTTCTATATATTTTTTTTCTCTTGGTTATAAATGAATAATTTTAAAAAATTATAAATACAGATTTTTGTATCTCAATTTTTATTATTTTATTTTTTAAATTTATTAAAATAATAAAAAATGTTATATATTTATTTGAAATGAAAAAATTGAATATTAAAAAAAAACTATTTTAATTTTTATTTATATATAATTTTTTGAAAACAAGATGACTTTATGATAATGTTAATATGAATATGAATATGAATATTAATTGTAATGTTAATGTTAATCTTATTGTTAATTTTTATTCTTATTCCTTTTCGATAAATTTAGATGACTTTATGTTAATGTTTATATTCAATTCAATGTATTTGAAAATGATAGGTTTCAAGATAAGGTGTACTTATGCTATTAATGTTTTTTTTTTTGACAAGAACGGTTAGGTTGAATTAATCTGCATTCTGGGAAGCCAGAACCAAAAAGTTACAAATCGGAAGAAGGTTGGTGACCTCTAACAGTGCTGCCAACCTTCTTGTGAAAGTCTTGGGAGACAAATCCCATCTGATTCTTGAGCTAATTCGAGATACTGACAAAAGGAGCTTACAGGGGTAAATTCTCACAAACTGTGAGCAAAGTAGAAGACAAAAGCAAAGCATATAGACTCAGGGGGATGAAATTTGCCCTTTAAAGTAGGGATCCAGCTTTTTCTGAGATCCAAGAGAGATGTTGGAAGCCGTCTCCTTTTCTCTGCGTGCCTTGTTGGTCCTTCGTCCTCTGGTAAGGGGTGGTGACGGGACTGAGTTGTCTTCAGGTTCCATAATTCCCACAGAGCCGCTGGAGGGGACTGAAACAGCCGGATCTGTAGGGGCAGGAGGTTCAGGATCAGAAGCCTTGGCTTCCTTCGAATCCACTGAGCCAGGGAGGGCAGGATCCGGAAGTCTATTGTCTACCGGAGTGTCTTCCACAACTGTTGTTGCTTCAGGGTCTAGGGCTTCTTCTTCTTGCAGTGCTTCAAAGCTGTTTTTATTTTCAAGAGTTGCCTCCGCTGAAGGAGTGACCTTCGGAACCTGGGCTAGTGATTCCTTTCTCCTTGGCTGCCTTCGCCGGTTAGTTACTGGCTGAAAATCATCTCCTTTAGCTGGTTCTGCCACTTCTGAGGCTTTGGGGCAGCATTTTGCGAAGTGACCATAAGAATGGCACCGAAGGCACTTAAAAGGGATCTGCTCGTAGTCCAGCTCTTGGATATGGCTCCAATCCCCCAGGGAGAGCTGAATGGCTTCCGGGAGTCCTTTCTCGAGGTTAACCTCAACACAAACTCGAGCACAAGTAAATTGGTCCCCTTTCGGCTCCACACTGTCCAGGAAACACCCAAGCTTATTTCCAATGTCCTTCAGAGAACTTTTCCCCCATAGATGCAGGGGGAGATGAGGCAGCCTTACCCAAACAGGGGCTGCAGTGATCTCAGCTCCGGGATTAAAGTCAAGAGTCCAGGGGGCTAAGAACAGCCCCCTCGGTCCCATGAAATAGGGACCAGATCTGAAGACTAGATCTCGATCCACTTTGCTAGAGAAGCTGAAAACAAAAAAGCCCCTGCCTACTGCACATAGAGAGACGTTTCCATGAATCAGCGATTTCCAGCGTTCTTCCATCCAAGCCTCCACCGATTTGGGGCTAGGCCATAACCCCGTGAACTTTCCTATGAGGGCTTTTTCTGCTAAAAGGAGGGCAAGATTGCATGGCTCTTCTGGAGAGAGTTCCAGAGAGGGGATCTCCTCCATCTTCTTAACAAACTTAGACGAGAGAGAAGGCTTGGCTTTAGGTCCAGCCGAGCGGACTAATGCTGTGAAAGCTTCCAAAGTTTCATTATCCATCTCAGCAAACCTGTCTGGGGCCATCCTGGAGGCGGCGACCACCAGCAATGAGGCGGCGAGCACAATAACGCAGGCAACTTCTGGCCCTGCGAGCGTGGGGGACGACCGACGCGTCCCTGAACTGCTGCGACCTGCAAACGAAATCAAAAACCAGAGGCGGCTAGGGTTTAAGCCCTAGCCGCAGAGATTCGCCAGGACGCGAGCTCTCATTCCGTCCGCTAATTTTCCCCACTTATGATATTAATGTTAATGTTATTGTTTATTCTTATTTTCTTTGATAAATTTTTGAAGATAAGATGACTTTATGTTAATGTTTATATTCAATTCAATGTATTCCAAAATGATAGCTTTCAAGATAAGGTGAAATTATGGTATTGTCTATCTCCAATTTATCCAAACACATTATATATAACTAAAGAAACAAATGTGTTATAAGTATTCATTTTTCACACAATGAAAATAATATAAAAATGGTGGAGAAACTCTATTTGATAGGTGAGTATTTCTCTCAAAATATCATACTTTAAATTGGGTTCATCTTTAGGTGAAGTGAAACTCCAAAACTGTTATATTAAGATAAATTTATGTTAATTTTTTTTTAATGTGTAAAAAATGTATATTGTGACAATAATATTTATGTGAAATTTCATGGTAAAAACAAAATTTACTTGGATGGTTCACGTAATGGTTGTAGTTCATGATGTACAATTCAATGTGAACATTAGATTCAAGTTGTTGAAGCATGAGATGCAGAATTTGTTGATGCAATAAGGACCATACAAGGTGTTTGAAGGAAAGACAAAGAAAGATACAAATTCATGTGGGTATGACTCATGAGGACTCAAGAGATCTAGATACAATAGCTCTCAACACCATTTGGTTATATTTGGAAGATGTTGTTCTTTTCAATATTGTTGGAGATAAAACATCATCATGATTATGGAGTAGAATGGAGAGCCTTTACATGAAAAAAATCTTGACAAATTGAATATATTTGAAGAGACAATTGTTCGGTTTACGAATGAAAGAAGGTACAAAAATTGTTGATCATCTTAATGTTTTCAATACTCTTATTTTTCAATTGACTAGTATGGGTGAAAATATCAAAGAAGAAGACAAGACAATCATGTTATTGTGTTCATTGCCTCAATCTTGGAACAACTTATTCACTTCTATTAGACTTAGGACAACATAAGCTCTTGATTGTAACACATTTGTGACAGTCTTATTGTTTGAGGAGGTGCAGGGGCATTCCAATATAGAAACCTCCACCCCATTAGCAATGGTGTCTAGGGGTCGATCCACAAAAAGAAGGGGGAAATCAAGAGGTACATCAAGATGTAAGTCAATTGGTAGAAAGGGTAAGAAAAAAATGTTGGTACTACAACAAATCAAGGCATCTCAAAAAGGATTGTTGGAAGAGGAAAGAATCAAAGGATGACTCCACAAAAAAAGAATATTTAGTTAAGACAAGTTCAAGTATGGTCAATAAAGTTTATCTATTTGTAATGTCTCACAATATCATCAAGAATGGTTATTAGATTACGGTGCTTTGCATCACATGGGTCCACATAGGAATTGATTTTGTTATTTCCAAGTTATTGATGGAAGCATTGTGCTTATGGGAAAAAAATGTTTCTTGTAAGACTATTATATCGGGAGAATTAGGATTAAAATATTTGATAGTATTGTTAGGACATCAATAGAGGTAATACATGCACAAAAATCAAGAAGAATTTAATTTCCTTGGGAATTTTAGACTTTAGAGGTTATAAAGTTATTTGTAAAGGTGGATCACTAAAAGTGCCCAAGGAAATGTTTGTGGTAATGAAGGCTATAAATATTCACAACCTTTAAACATTAGAAGGGATTACTACTAAAATAAATGAAGCAACGTTGCCATTCGAGGAATAAAATAAATTTACGTATTTATGGAATCAACTATTGGACCATATGGGTGAGAAATGGCTAAAGGTGTTGATAAACCATAAGTTAATTTCATATTTAAAATCTTTGAATTTGAATTTCTTCAAGCATCGTGTTTTTTGGAAGTTGTGTAGGTAGAATTCTGGAACATGTAGTCATACAAATAAGGGAATTGTTAATTATACACATTCAACTATTTAGGGGTCATACCCTATAGGTTCCTTTGGTTGATCATCATATTTTGTGAGATTTATAGATCACTACTCTATAAAAGTGTGGGTCTAGATTTTCAAAAGAAAGGTTGATTTGTTTAATGTATTTTAAATAGTTTAGAGATTTGGATAAAAATATAACTTGTAAGTCAATCGAGTGTTTCAAAATATTCAACCATAGTCAACAAAGTCTTCACCAATAGACAATTACGAACAAACAAAGTCACCAACAATCAACCACAACGAACCGTTGAAAACATAATCAACCATAGTCAATTACTAAACCAAAGTCAACCATAGTCATACACAGTGAACCATAATCAACCATGGCCAACCATAATAAACCAAAGTCAATTATGGCCAACTAAAATCACCCATACTTGACCATTGTCAATTAGGGTAAACCATAGTCAACCATATTCAACATTCCATCATGGTCAACCATGGCAATCCAATAATCAATTACGGCCAAACTCAGTTAGCCATAGTCAACCATGGTTAACAATGGTCAACAAAAGTCAACCATGGTAAATCAAAGTCAACAAAAGTCACCCATATTCGACCATAATAAACCATGGTCAACCATAATCAATTAGTCAACAAAAGGAAGCCATAGTCTAACAAATTCAACCATACTAAACCATGGTCAACCAAATTCAACCATGTCCAACTATAGTAAACCATATTCGATCATGGTTAGCCATGGTCAACCAATAGTCAATTATGGCCAAAATAAGTCAATGATAGTCAACCATGGTCAACCAAAATCAACCAAATTCAACCATGGTCAACCATGGTCGACCATGCTTTACCATGTTCAGCCATAATCAATCATAGTCAACCATATTCAACCATGGGCAACCATAGTCAACCATAGTGAATTACTCAACCATATTCAGCCACAGTAAAAAAAATCCAACCATAGTTAACCATGGTCAACCATAGTCAACCAAAGTAAACCATATTCAATCAAAATCATCCATAGTAAAAAAGAGTCAACCATAGTCAATCATAGCGAACCATTCTCAACCATAGCCAACCAAAGTCAACCATGGTTGACCATGTTTGGTTAAAAATAATAATAATATTAGCCACTTATGGCTAGTTATTATTAATAATTATATTATTAACTATGGTTCACTATGGTTGACCATGGTCAACCAAATTCAACCATGGTCAACATAAGTTTACCATGGTCAGCCATGTTCAACCATGCTCAACCAATGGTCAACCATGGTTGACCATGGTCTACCATGGTCAACCAAAGTCAACCATGGACAACAAAAGTCTACCATGGTTAGCCATGTTGAACCAAATTCAACCATGGTCAACCATCTTCAACTATGGTCTTCCATAGTCAACCTTGGTCAATCATGGTCAACCAAATTCAACCATGCTTGACTATGGTTGAGCATGGTTGACTTTGGTTGACCATGCTTGACTATGGTTGAGAATGGTTGACTTTGCTTAACCATGCTTGACTATCGTTTACCATGGTTGTTAATAATAATAATTGCAACCAACTATGGTTGGTTATTAATAATAATAAGGTTATTAAGCATTGTTCACCATGGTGAATCAAGGTTAACCATAATCAACCATGGTGAGCCAAAGTCAACCATGGTCAATCTTTGTCAACCAAAGTCAACCATAGTCAACCATGTTCAACCACAATCATGCATAGCCAATCATGGTCAACCAACCATGGTTAACTAAAGTAAACCCCGGTTAACCAAATTCAACCATACAGAACCATGGTCAACCATGGTTAACCACTATATTTAATTATTATATTTTTTGTTATTTAATTATTATTATTATTATTAACCATTATTTATTATTATTTTTAATTATATTAATATTTTTATTGTTTATATTTTTTTCTACAAATAATTATTATCATTTTTATAATAATAATAAAAACTCAACAAGTTTTCCTAGGAGACCGTCTAGCTAGCCATATTAATAAAATGACTTATATATGAAGATTTGCATATATTAACCATGGCCACACATTTAAAAGTGGTTGATATACGCATAAGCCATTATATTTACGCCGAAGGCGTTTATACAGTGAGATAGTCTCGCATGACACTGTAGCAGATTCCTCATCTATAAGACGAATGGAATCTCACCACATGTCTATGTGCTGCTACAATGTTTTGGGCTTGTTAAAATGACTGGGTGATTAATGACCGACCTGACTCAATGATCGATGAGCTAACTTGTCTGCGTTGCTCTCCTCAAACACTCTGATTTTCACAGTGATAGATCACTGCCATCACAGTGACATAATCCCACACAATCACATATCATATCACAACCATAACAGTGATGTCAGACTGCTCAACATCAATCCCTCGAAAACCGTTCCTCTTATATTCATTATCGAATTGGATTTGGGGCTTTTTCACTTAGTAGCATGTCTTAATTTGCGGTTTGAATTGTTAATGGTGGGGAAACTCTCAGATTCGATCTTATATTGAATTGCAGTATGCATTCTTTCAAGGACTGCCACCTGTAGCATCCAACTTGTCTTTATTAGGCACCGCACCACAACCTTTGCTCATAGCCCTCCTATAGCATCTGGTCTTGCCATTCTACTAATGACGAGTCATTATCTATGAGTGTCAAGTCCAGCGGCCGCAACACCCACGAGAAAGGCTACACCAAATTATGATACACCAAATAAATCAATCACTAGCAGTTGCATTAAGCATTCTCATGAGGAAACTTGATTGTTACAAGGAGTGCCCTTGATTTAGTAAAACCCAATAGAAATCCCATAGAAAAATACATTTTTAAAAAAAAAATTCTGGTCATGTTCTGTAACCCAAATTTCCTTTTACCAAAGAAATGGAGATCTTTGTATAACACTGAGAATACAAGTAATTTTATTAGAAGGACCTATGTATCAATGAATATCACAAGATGAGATGCCATGATTTGTGTGCACACTTTAATCTGTATCTCTCGCACAACATGTGATGATAGTGCATGCCCGTCTATAGGTATTAACACTGGTATTAGAAGCATTGCAGTAGTAGTATGACTGACCTGTTATGGTGCAGGGAATGTTATCAGCTGCAAGAACATCATAACTGATGTTGAGAGAGTGAAGTGTAATCCCACTTGTTACCAATGAATTATATGGTTTATAGTCTGAAGATTGAGCAACAAAAGGAACAAATCAAGCCAAAGGAGAGGAGAGCTGGATAGTTCGTGGAACATGGGAGAAGGGAGGGTGCCATGAGTAAATTAAAAATCAGGAACTATTTCCACCAACATCAATTAATGTATGACCTCGAAGATGGAATTGCCGAGCACACAGATGAATAGACGACATTTGGCAGACAATAGAAAGGAATAATGGAGGACGTTTGATGAAAAGGAAAGATCCCAGATTTTAGCTACCAGGTGGTCGAAATCGTCGAACAAGTAAAGTTATACTCCTTTGAGCTTCAGATATGTGGATAATATAAGGTTAGTATCCATAGAGAACAACATCACCGCACTTTTAAGGTTTGTCAATATATGGGATTGACTAAGCTTGTTAATCATTTTCCTGTGGGGATTTCAAGGTTTATCAGGCATAAGACCAATATATATATGTGATTCTCCAATAATGTTGAGGAGAATTTCTGAAAGGCTCTGTCATTCTTGCAAGTAGTAAAGGCATGAAAATGATGTTTCTTACCTTTCAATGTCTTCTTGTTGCATTATATTCCATTTCAGATACCTATATCTAATAATCTCTTACGTCGGTCGACCCTTCCTATGATAGCAATTATGTTTATGTAAATTGTCTACAATCATTAATAACATGCATCGAGCTTAGATATCTCATTGGTATCCTTATAGTTAGTCATTTCTTAGTCAAGTTACTTTCTCTATATAAGGTTTTTTTTATAAATAATCTACATGCCTATTTGCATAGATTAATCTTCTAGCTGTGAAGAAAGAGGCTTGCTGTTAATTTCTTAGCCAAAGATGGCAGAAAGAGGGTTTAAGGGTATGAATTACATTTTTGGTGTGTATTTGAGTTTATTGATCTGTAGTGATAGAGAATGAAGTTGTACTGAAATTAGATTTGGAGGAGTAAGCAACTTCAAGGGATGCAACTAAACTTATCAAGGGTTGTTTTTGCTTATCGGTATCCCTCAATAGTGGTATGAATTGAAATTGTTTTTGAATTTTTTGCATTCATTTCAAAATATTATATTCTCTGCACAACCTCCCCTAGGGGAGGGATTCCAGTTTTTGGACACCCCACATGGCTCCCTCCCCCACGCCACACTGGAACCTCGGCACATGGCATGACTGGGCCCAACTGGTAGTGCCACGTGTCGTGGTAGGTGGGCGCCATAAATCGACCTTTATGGTACACTTTTTTCCCTTTCCCCGACACTTTTCCCGCACTTGTTTTTTACTCCTGTGTATTCTTTCTCGGGCCCTATTCGTGGTCACTCCGCCACCCCATTCCATGTTCGCTCCTGCTCCAGTTCTTGGCCATTTTGGCTCTGGTTCTGCTCCACTACTGCTGTGCTTCTGTGATGTGGCAGATGGGTGGTGCATTTCTCCCCGACGGTTTATGTTCGTTGCTATGGTTTGTTCTATCCGTTGGTTCTCTTGAAGATGACCCTTGTCTGATGCCCGCAGTGCACCATATGCCCATGGACTCGTCTGCAGCGGACCCCATTGGAGGGTTTCGTCAGTTCGGTGGTGGCGTTGTTGGGTTCCTGCTCGGTTGGTTTCGCTGGTGGTGATGGTAGCTTCCATAACGCGTTCAGAAGATTCGTTCGGTGGCACTGGTCCCATATTGCTCATGCTTCTTCGGTGGTGCTAGTCCCTTCCTCTTCACAGCGTTGGCTAGTCCCTTCCTTCTTGCAGCGGTGGCGATGCCAGTTCCTGGTCGCACTTCTTCGGTGGCACTGGTAGGTATCCTACCAGCCATTCCGGTGTCAGCGTTTGTCAACACTCTCAACCTTCTGGGGATTTCATGGTCCATTTCTTTTGCTTTTATAGGTTAAATTATGCATTTCTTGGTTGTAAATTTGTGAAATTGTGCATTTATGGGTTGTGAATTTGTGAAATTGTGCATTTCTGGGTTGTGAATTTGTGCATTTCTGTTGGTGAATTGGTTTGGTCCCTTCCTGCTCCCGACGGTGGCGATGGTGCCTTCATGCTCGCACTTGGATTTGGGTTTGAATTGTTTGTGGTGGGTTTACGTTGTGTTTGTGGCAATGGTGAAATGCATATCGCATGTGGGTTTTTATGTGGCATCAGTGGCAGTGGTGAACTGCATTCGCCGCAACATGGAATTGTGATACTGTTAATGATGTTTAATGAATTGTTAATGGTGAATGATGAATAATTAATTTGTTTATGCTGGAGTAGGGTTTATCGTGCAGTAGGGTTTATGAATATTTTAGTGTTTATGAATTTATTAGGGTTAAGGTGAATTTGTTAGGGTTTATAAATTGTTGTTGGCTAGGGTGTGTTAAGTTGTTAGGGTTTATGCATAATTATCATGCAAATTTGTTATGCAAAGTTACTATGCGAAGTTGTTATGTTGAAATATTGAAGGTTCTATAGTTTACGTTGCTGTATGGTTTATAAAAAATTTAGGGTTTATGAATTTAGTTCCCTATTGGTTTACGTTGCAATTTTAGGGTTTATGAATTTAGTTTGATGTATGGTATAAGGTTCTATGGTTTATGTTGCAGTAGGGGTTATCAATTTTTTAGGGTTTATCAATTTGGTTTGTTGTTGGTTTCTGTTGTAATCATCGTTTGGGTTGAATTATTGAAGTTTCTATGGTTTATGTTGCAACATGGTTTATAATTTTGTTGGGGTTTATGAATTTAGTTCCCTATTGGTTTATGTTGCAATCATAGTTTGGCCTGAATTACTGCAGGTTCTATGGTTTATGTTGCAGTAGGGTTTATCAATTTGGTTTGTTGTTGGTTTATGTTGAAATCATCGTTTAGGATGAATTATTGAAGTTTCTATGGTTTATGTTGCAGCAAGGTTTATAATTTTTTTGAGGTTTATGAATTTAGTTCCCTGTTGGTTTATGTTGCAATCATAGTTTGGCCTGAATTATTTAAGGTTCTATGGTTTATGTTGCAGCAGGGTTTATAATTGTTTTCAGGCTTATGATTTTAGCTCCCTGTTGGTTTATGTTGCAATCATAGTTTGGCTTGAATTATTGAAGGTTCTATGGTTTATGTTGCAGCAGGGTTTATAATGTTTTTGGGGCTTGTGATTTTAGCTCCCTGTTGGTTTATGTTGCAATCATAGTTTGGCCTGAATTATTGAAGGTTCTATGGTTTATGTTGCAGTAGGGTTTATCAATTTGGTTTGTTGTTGGTTTATGTTGCAATCATCGTTTGGGATGAATTATTGAAGTTTCTATGGTTTATGTTGAAGCATGGTTTATAATTTTTTGGGGGTTTATGAATTTAGTTCCCTGTTGGTTTATGTTGCAATCATAGTTTGTCTTGAATTATTTAAGGTTCTATGGTTTATGTTGCAGCAGGGTTTATAATTGTTTTGGGGCTTATGGTTTTAGCTCCCTGTTGGTTTATGTTGCAATCATAGTTTGGCCTAAATTATTGAAGGTTCTATGGTTTATGTTGCAGCAGGGTTTATAATGTTTTTGGGGCTTATGATTTTAGCTCCCTGTTGGTTTATGTTGCAATCATAGTTTGGCCTGAATTATTCAAGGTTCTATGGTTTATGTTGTAGCAGGGTTTATAATTTTTTTGGGGCTTATGAATTTAGTTTGTTGTTGGTTTATACTTTTGGTTTTTGTTGCAGTAGGATGTTAATAGTTAAAAGTCAAGACTGCATCATACAGGGGATGGATGTCAGTTGACAATAGTGACTTGTAATATCCCTCTCTATATCCCTATCAAATTTATAAAGAAAGATATATATGTATTTAAGTAGTGTTAGGAAGTGTTACCTTCTTTTATATATTGATCAATTAGAGATTCATACATACTTAAATATGGTATATTAATAAAGATATATATATATATATATATATATATATATATATATATTTAAGTGTAAGAATGATTACCTTCTTTTATATAATGGATCAAGTAGAGATTCATAGGCACTTAAATATGATATATTAATAAGGATATAGACATATAATTTACTTGTGTTAGGAAGCGGTTACCTTATTTGTAATGGATGAATTAGAAATTCATAAGCCATATCCATAAAGAAAATAAGTTATTAATAGAGTAAATATACAGTCAAATGAGAGGAAAGCTTATATGACAATTCATATGAGATTATACCTGTCTATAGTGTCGAATAGAAACATATGGGAACTCTTTGTTTACTAGTTAACTTCCTACCTTGTAAAAAGGAGAACGTTAGTGCTCAGTTTGTTTTACCTTGAGTGTTTAAAGGAGACTGCCTCCTTAGTGGAGCGCCTTCACCTAACTGCCGCCACCTGTCCCCAGCCTAAGTGTTCAATATTCCAGCTAGTGGAAGACCTTCTTTGCATGAAGAGTTCGTGGATATCAGGCGATCCTTAATTAATGTTTATGATATCTCTGTAGATACACTTAGACTTATATTATACTCCAGATTCCTATGGATCTCGAGGATGGAGCTACTACATTGAATACGTATGGATCCACTGCCTTGAAAACTTGTAGATTAGGGATTGCCGTTGATATGATATCATGCCAGCGTGATTCCTCTTTCACCGCTAGTTGTCCCGTTTTTTTTTTTATATATATTATGATATGTCTGAAATGTGGGGGGGGTCTTTTTGGTCTCTACGTCTCTACCTCGGCGTTAGCTGCATGTGGAGGATCTCTCTGATAGGGTCTAGATGCAACTGTATTTAAAATTTGAAGTAAACAATTTTAGGGGGAATTCACGGTACAATGGCGACATGTGAACAATTTAGCGAGAGCAGTACACCCTATCGCAATGTTATTTTTGTTGTTGACAGCACCGTGATATTCACTGTACAATGGCGACATGTGAACAATTTAGCGAAAGCAGTACACCCTATCGCAATGTTATTTTTGTTGTTGACAGCACCGTGATATTCACTGTCTATGGCGACATCCTTCGGCTGATGCACACGATTGCGAACTGGAAATTTTAGATATAGATCCAGCTGCCATCCGTGGAAGGAAAAGAAGTTTAGCTCGACATTACGAAGGACAGAGAGTTTGGGAGTTGGAGGGATGTTCAGAATTCACCATCACTGTAGGATTAACGCTGAGTGCTTGGGAAGAAAGGAGGAACAATCTTAGGATTGTGATCTCTACGTTTGGAAATAGTAAGGATGGTCGCAGTGACCTCGGTGATTGACCAGCAATGAGAATCTATGCGACTAACGAACAATTCTGGCGAATGTGGTTTCTTCGATCAGAATCGCAACGAAGATCTCTGCGATTGAAACTGCAAGGATGACCTCTACGGTTGAGACCTCTGCGACTAGGATCTTTGCACTTGGGATTTCTAGGTTAAGCATTGACCTCCGCGATGAAGGTAAGTAAAAACCCTGCACTGTGAGTTAGCACCGATCTCCACTTAAACGTTAGGTTAATATTTTGGGTTAAATATTTGCACTCTGCTTTCTGTTACCATTGAAATAGCCCGAGCGTGTAATATGATCCTCGCTCCATAGCCTAACGTTTGATACCGCGAAAGACCGGTATGCGTTTACTGCATGATATTTTTTTTATGGGTTGGATCTCGGTATGCTTATTTGTTTTTTTTTCTTCATTAGACAGGGTTATAATTAATTCCTGTAGAAAACAACCTGCGCATATGCTAGATGGGTAGAGTTATACTTAACTCGGTAGGGAGTCATCTATGCCTAATATCAATTCAATCTTTGTCTTAAATCTCTACCTGACATACTAGAGAGAGGATCGAGGTTCCTCTCTGCGTGTGGTTAATGCATGTTTACTTATTTATAATCCTGTCAGAGTGTAATGCTGGATTGTTTGTTTGCTAAATATTATTTATACCTTAATGCCGTGATGGATCGACCAGATAGAATTCAATTCAGGGTTGGGTATTTGGGTATGTGCTTTGGTTTATTCTTTCCGCATCATTAATATTGATCTCAGTGAGAGACCAATAGTGCCAGTTTGACAAGATTCGGGTTGGTGAGAGACCATGCGTTTTGGTTTGATTTTTCTACTTGGTTAAACTATTGTTCTGCATGATCAATAGTTAATGCCAGTTAGCTATGACTCGGTGTGTGGATCGATGAATATAATTTTAATACCTCCGCTTATAACGGATCTCTGTATGATTAGCATTAGCCCAGAGTATTAAAATATTGTGGAAGTTCTTGATATACGCCATATGGTCTTGTTATTATTAAGAGACAGGTTAGCTTTAAGATATGTTTTCGGTTGAATCTTTTCCTTATTATGCTACCTTGTAAACAATATTTATTGAGAGCAGATCCGATCTCGGGTTGTTACTCGCCCTTACCTTTCCATTACACGACTATTTGGGGAAAGGACGGTTATATTTTTTTGCAAAAGAGAAGACTTGTTCCAGAAAGGCTTTGAGAAAAGACTGAATTTGTGTAATGCAATAATGACATTGCTATTGTAAACCTCTTTCATGAATATTAAAAGATGCACACACTTTTTGTGGACTAGCCCGTGTATGGGTGAACCACGTTATCTTGGTCTCGTGATTTTCTATGGCTTTTATTATATGCGTATGATCCATCTTGACGATTGCATGATTTTTCCTCAAATGTGCTATCTTGATAATTGATGATTGTAATACATTGATCAAATGCATCTTGGCCAGGGGTAATTCATGTTAATGTTGTTAAAATGATATTTCATGTTAATTGTCAATTAAATGATCCCATTATGTTGTTTACAATAATAAATGAATGCGCAAGGAGTAATAATTCCCTCTGGATAGTTAAACGCCATTAAGCAATTGCAAAAATAATAGTTGTGATTTATATTATAGATGAATGATCATTATGGAGTTGGAATGAATGTACTATGCTTACCTTATGATTACATGAATGTTAGTAATTACCATTTGGTAGGGAGTTAGTTGATCTCTATGAAAAGATTTATTTTTCTTTTCTTAAAAATTTTCACAATATTCTAACTTGGACATTCTGGAGATGTCACATGACTTTTGTCCATTGTCTCATCTTATTGGAAGAATACACGTAATTCAGTTGTTCATATCAGCCAGTGTGCCAAATTGGCTATTGTTGATTGGCTTTTTCTTTAATTACGACTGTAGGGAACACAATTGGCTATTGTTTTAATTTACAACTGTATGATGCGGTTTTAAATTTTAACTATTAACATCAAGTGGGGTGCTCCATCTTATCAGGTCATTACTTGAATTATGGGCCAATAACTTGCATTATGTGCAAAATAGAAGAAGTTAAATTTTCAATTTTTCCTTTTGATTTGGTTGTAGGTATTTTGTTCAATTAGTTGTTGGGTAGAGCATAGCATGCATTTATGTTGATTAGTATGATATTGTATTTAGGTGTAATAAGTCATGCATGAGAGACCTCCATGGAGAGAAATTTGGGCATGTTCCCAGTCAGTTAGCATCGCATGGATGGGTTTTGCACCCAGGTAATGGTTCAACCCCATTCCTAACTGTTACTTTAAGGAATATAGGGCAACATAAACCATAGAGCCTTTGATAATTCATCCCAAACTATGATTGCAACATAAACCATAGAAACTTCAATAATTTAGCCCAAATTTTTCCTCTTCAATAATTCAGCCCAAAGTACTGCAACATAAGCCATAGACCCTACTGCAACATAAACCATAGAAAATTCAATAAATTAGCCCAAACTACTGCAACGTGAGACATAGACCCTACTGCAACATAAACCATAGAACCTTCAATAATTCATCCCAAACTATGATTGCAACATAAACAAACAACAAACTAAATTCATAAACCCTAAAAAATGTTAATGAAATGTTTAATTAGAGAACATTACAGCTTGCTGTTGAAAAGATGAAATTGTATATTAAACCTTATGATAAACCCCTGATTATAATGACGCAAACATTGGGGAACGATATGACCTAGGATTGTACCCAAAATGGTCTAGGATTGTATACAAAATGGCCATGTTGTAGTAGTTAGACCAAGTGATTACAAAATCCACATTTCAATGTGGTCACAACAAAAAATTGGCACCCCTATATGACACCCCTTTGCTTGATGTCCTCCAAGATCTTCAGTGCCCAATATTGTTGAGTTTCCTGCTTGAGGCAGGTTGGTTGGACTACCTAACAATGGCTGATTAGGTTGTGGTTGGTTGCCTCCATATGATATCCAATTTGATTCTTGTAGCCATGGAGGAATTGAGTAGCCACCATGCACACTTGTGCTACTAACCCCTACATTAGGTTGAGCCCCTGATAATCATACATATGTCTGACACCTACACTAGTAGGAGGGATTAAAGTGGGCATGTGCACTTGTTGATAGCAGGGGACTTGTATGTTTAGGAGGTCTTGGTTTAACATGGAGTATTATCTACAAGATGTTCCAATGTGTTTGGCATAATCCTACTCCCCTCCACTATGTTTGCATCAATGGCAAAACTTTTTGCTACCCCTTGTTGTTTTTGAAGCAATTGGTGTGTGATATCCCTCCTTACCTTCCCCTTATTATTATGTAAAATATGCTTGGAATGACTCCGGAACACGACGCCAAACGATTCACAGTGTTAAAACAAAACCCCACCATCTAGCATTTGTCATAAGCTAACCATTTACACTAGGTTAGTACTATGACATCTTCTATTACTTTTGGTCGGGTGGACACCTCCAAGATATATATTTGGTACCCTTAAGAAGAGAAAAGATATATATATATATATATATATATAATAATGTCTTGTAGCCAATTTTATTACATCTTTAAGCTACTAACCTAATGGAATAACACATATGGAAGTAGTATAACACAAACCAATATATATAAGGAGGAATTTAAAATAAAGAAGATGCAACTACTTTAGTAGATTTATCTACAAATGGCGCGCTCCATTCACTAGAATATTAGTATTAATGGGAAAATGACACCTCATCACTACGGTTTCTACTAACCATCGTGGAGCCTCCTTATCATTGCCATTTGTCTTCTCCTTCTTGAGAACTAGAACTCCCCGAGGACGCGATATGCCCGAGGAAAGGGGTTCTCATCTATTTAAGAATCAGGACTCAAAATATTGGGGGTACTGAGTAGGGGGAAGGATCGACATTGTTAAGAATAGATGAAGTTTCGTTATAGCGGGGGATTACACAACCATGGAAGGGAAAGACCCTGGAGATCGCTATTTGTTTACCTTTTTCTGCAGTATCGGTGTAACATCTCCACAATCATTAAATTAGGATTTAAAGTATAAAGTGCCTCGAAAAGATTCTTCGTTATATAAAAGATTTTTTTTTTTAAAAATACATAGTATTGGTGAGGACCAATAATTAAACTTCATAATCATGCATTACGCGTTTTACCCCTTCTATAAATTGGAAGAGAAATAAGACATACTTGCAATATAAAGGGTCTCCTACTACTTATTGTAACTTCTCTCGCATATGCTGATGTTATTTTGAAGAAAATAAAACATTCTTGTTCCTCTAAATGATAACCAACTTCACACGTTAGTGAAACGAAATATCTCCAATATTTATACTTCGTGTTTAACTTCACAAAATATTAATACATTGAGATAGTATTTACTCATGCTTATATATATACAGATTCATAAACTCTCTTACTTGATTTTCAGTCATCCTCTTGTGACATATATATATATATATATATATATATATATATAAGAGATAGAATATCTATTTCCCAATCTAGCCTGTTTCCGAGATATGATACTACATTGGTAATTAATTAACTTTCCTTAATAACCAGAATTTCCATATGAAAGATTTACTCATTGTACATAATCTAAGTATGTTTCTCTAATAAATCTGTCCATAGGTTCTTTTCATGCTCATTAAGAAAATGATGGACTTATATCGTTAAATCATACACTTATATTTTCATCTAATCAATAAACATCAATACACCAAAACACCTTGCTATGGTTATTTAAGCAAAACATGATTAAAAGAGAACATCTTTTACCGAGACTTATTAGATGAACTGTAGATTTTAATCATAACATCAAACAATGAGATAGTTCACCTAAAAGAAACCATAACATTATTACAAAACAAATAAACATAAAATGCACATATGAAGAATCAACCTGAAAGTTGATGATACATTTCAATACAAGACGAGATGATTACACACAAAGAGACACATAAAAAGAACACCATTTGCCGTGGTTCACCCGCATCTTGGGCTACGTCCACAAAGGGGGAGTTGTTTTATTATTCAATAAGATGATATTTACATCTACAACCATCTGTTGCATTCATCCAATTCAAACCTTATCAAGGTTTTCTTTTAAATCTAGAAATATTTCTATCAAGAGAAGAATATAAAACCATTATATTCCATGCCCCTTTCTTTATAAACCAGTCGAAAGGTATAGCTCAAGCAACTATTAACTAGATTGGATTTTTGTACATATATAACCTTGGATTCTCATTGATCATTCCCATTTCACATGTATAGGGTAAGTTAAAACATAAGATCAATGCATCAAATAAACTATGATTTATTTTCCAATATTCATGACAATACAGATACATATAATATATATCTAGACTATTTCATAGCACACATTTATTTACAATAATAAGATACTACCAACCATAAGTAAAAGTTATTCTGCACATGAAAAAAAATATCTCATAGCATAAGGTAACCCTGAAATTCTGCTCGAAGAGACGGTCTCGTTATACTTTCAGTAACAAAATAATGAAGCTTAGATCAACTCAACACTATCTCTATACGGAGATCTTAAGCAGGAATATTAAAAATAATAACTCTGTTTTCTATCTAAATAAAGGTCAAACCCGATTTTAGTTGTCCATGCTCCAACTGAGATGGACAAAATCCTACACCGGTTTCGGCAGTAACTTATACGGGTCGACGCCGCAGGAAAAATACCTAGGCAGTGGAGATCTACTCCGTTATCCGACGAAGTGCACAAGGCAGAAAATATAAAAAATATATATATAAAGAATAACTTACAAGTAGCAAATCTCAATCATAGATCAATATCTCTTTCGAACGCACTCAGACCTTCTATGGAAAGAAAGAAAAGAGATGTTCAATAAGAACACAACTAACGACTGGATCAATAACCCCAATTAAATCAATACAGAGAAAATCTAAGCAGTTAAGGCCAAGATCGTGATTAGGGCGTTCTCAGTGCATTCCGAGATCTACTATCTCCAATACCCGGTTCTCCATGATGCAGGTTCTATCTCTGTAATCGACAGAGATTTGGACTCTAACCCAAATCAATTGAGAAAAAGGAAGGGCAGAGGTATTAAAATCTAAAAAACACCATATTCACATAGTTTAAATCATTTAAGCGATACTAAGAGGATCGAGACCCATTCAAGAAAGGAAATGTCTTTGCATACAGTCAGAAGACAAGGATTAAATAAGATTTCACAATAGCAACAATATCCCAAGATATAGAAAGCTTGGCAATGCAATTAGCTAGAAAGCTTGGCAACGCAATTAGCTAGAAAGCTTGGCAACGCAATTAGCGTTTATAGGGTTTACAATTAAGTTTCTATCAGTGAAGGAAATAATTAATATAGCAGGTATAATACTAACTCCGTGACTGACAATCTTGAACAACAATATCGTAACCCATCTCTATCGATCAAAGGGGTGTAATATCAATCTTCTGGAGATAATGAGTATTCGCGTTGTAAGATAAATAGCTGTGGGCTAAAGTCCAGATCGAAAGTGATACTAAAAAAAAAATTTGCAGAGTATTCGTGTCCAGGAACTATTTCTAAACTTCTGTGCACCGATCAGTAGATATACTAAGATCTCTATTCATAATGCCAAATAAACAATGAAATTTACTGTGAGATTACCCATACCTTCCCATGATAGTCAACTGGAGCCGTCGAACTCCTTCTTGTAGAGAACCTTGCTGATCCGAAACTGGATCTTCTTCCTATCTATTGCCTAGGAGCCATGCCTTCCTTCCAAAACAGAACCTGAATGACTCTCATAAATCTCACGCAGTACCCTTACTTCTCCCGCAGGCCACCGGTAGTAAAATTACCACCGTCTTCCCCGCTGAGTAAAAGTGATCCCGAGTCCCCCTCACGAGGAAGGTTTAGTAGAAATTAAAAAAAACCGATCTCCACAATTTTCTCGACGTGATTCCCCTTTTTACGGAAGGTCATCACCGACTTCTTGAGAGTTAACTGCTCACATCCAGCTACATTCCATATTGGGAATATTGTATTGGGCACATCATATTGGTCACGTCAACTCTTGTGTTTCCTCTCGGCTATGACACGTCCGTCTCTATTTCCTGTCAATTCTGTGTGTAATGAATACACCTCTATGTGTCGCTCTATGTGTCATCTAAGAGTACTCGAAGTGTATGTAACCTTCATTGTGTAACCCTCATGTAACCTCACTAACCTCATGCATTGTGTAACTTTTAGAAGGAGTGGGGATCGGAAATCGGTAGAGATTCGAGCAGATAACCTCTATCCTCTGCACTATCTCCCGCCAAGAAGACAAATCAATCTATTAACGTCGAGCTCCCCTCCTTTTATGGGATTGATGTCTCAAGAAGTAACTCCTATCATCGTCGTGGAAGTTAGCTTCCCTCCAACAAAGTTCCTCGTCGATTACTATTCATTAAGTATCCTCGACCATAGATGACTTGGGTATGGCTTAAAATACCACACACAATTCAAACATCACGGGAGGTGTCCCCTCCATCATCAACATACGTTTAAGCGATGGGTTGTATGTGATATCCCTCCTTTTTACCTATATATATATATTAATAAATTATAAGTATATATAGATCTAAGTGATAGATTTCATGTATATATATAGGGAAGAATAATAATTCTTTAACAAACATGGTGATGTTTTAAAGGGAATGTTTATAAGAATTATTAAAATAGTCAATGAATACTAGTTCGACATTAGCCTATAAACTAGTGTTTAAAAGGTTGTGTTTAGATATTAAACATTAACTTATTTATTAGGTTGTCTCCATCATGGAGATGGAGCGCCGAAGAGTGTCGAAAAAGTGCTCTTAGTATTCGGATTTGATAAGAAGCTAAAAGTTTGGGGGCTACATAATAGACAACTTTTATTATGAAGAGATCTTAAGAGAGATTAAGGAATCCCCCTAAAATACCTTTGAAAGGCACTCAAGTATACGATAACCTTAAGAAGAAAATAGGTTGAGAACCTTTTAAAAATAAAAGAAAGTATTTGAAGTAAAAGGAGACATAAATATGGTTATATCAATACAATAAATGGATATACATATGTTAGAAGTATTAAATTAGTATTTAAGACTTACCTTACGATGTTAAGGTGTCATAGTATTTACATCATGGTGCTACATGTAGAGTTATATATATATGTGTATATATAATATATATATTTATATAGATTAAAGAGATGTAATGGAAACGAGTAAGAAGTAATTAAAGAGACGTGCTGTTGGAAATTAGTAAAATAGCCACGTTCCTCTTTTAATAGTCTCGCCTTTTACTTGATGGGGAACGCCAGTTATGATGATTGATGGCTTAAATTCCAACATTTAAAATTTTGCCATTTGTCACCAACTTCCATGTGTCACTCTCGGGGCGGATTCCCCGATGAGGTATGGGGTTTGTTTTGTGGTTATATGTCGGTCGCAGCCATGAGAGAAGGGGGAACGAAGCTTCTGAAGAAACGACTATGGTCTCTGGATCTGGGGAATACCGATGATGACGGACTCTGGATATGGCTACGTGCAGGGAGATAAGAACTCTGACCATTTGTTTCTTATATTGCTGCATATGTGAATTTTTAGGAATCTCTCTCGTTCTCTGGTCCTCGTTGGAAGACCACCTCCAAACCTTGTTCGTTTTAGATGTTGCTTTATGAACTTGGGAAGGGACGGCTCATAGGGCCCGATCCCAGTTTATCTTACATTTTATTATCTAATATTGGTGGGAATCGCAATGGCGATCTCCCCATGAGGAGAATAGTTATGTTTATTTTGTGTGAAACTTATTGATTTAAACCTCGGCATGATCCGGATACATTCATCTATGCATGTTTGGCTGCCAGAATGTAGCCTTGTTTCTGTGTTAAAGCTTATTGATTTTTAATTGCGGTGTGATCTGGATGCATTCACCTCTGCGTGATTTGGTTGCCCGACTTTAGTCTTATCTCTGTGTTAAAATTTGAGATCTAACTCCTAGATAGATATACGTATCTGCATGCTGTCAAAACATAGGAATCTGAGTTTATGTTGATCCAGTATTATTATCCCTCTCAGGACTCTGAATGCGTGTTAGTTGAGAAAATACCACACCTAGACTACCCTCTGCCCTGCCATTTATGTATTGATATTTCAACTCTGTTTACACTTTCAATTTAACGTTTACAGATTTGTACCATCAGGGGTCGACTGGATAATCAAACTCTATCTGCGTTTATTACATTCTCAGATTCTCTTTAACATGATTGTAAAATGGCTCTGCATTCTAATCCAAGTGGATCAGCGTATTCCTAGGATTCATGTGGAAATCGTAGTTGATCTATCTAACTATCTCTGCATCTAATTCCAGTGTTGATGGGCATCTTAGTTTCATACTCAGAAATATATTTGATCCTTCAATTCACCCTCTGCATCCTGTCAAAACTTTAATGGTCTTATATAATAAGTTTCCAGATCTGATCAAATCATTGATCTTTGCACTTGGAATCCCAGGATTGATCCAATTCGTATTTGTATCCCAGATTCATTTTATTTAATGTCAATCGAAGTTTAAACTTCTTATTTAAACTTTTACTTGCAATTCCGGATTTAGGTATGCGACTGGGATTCTTATAAACCCGAGGAATTGATAGATATACGTATCTGCATGCTGTCAAAACATAGGAATCTGCATGTTTATGTTATCTTTAGGTTGCCAAAAGGCAGGCATCCGTAGGTTTATTCATGTTTTATTTATATGCTTCCAATAGCGTAGGGATCTGATTATTTACCTTATGTCTATATATATAATAAACATGATGCCGAATCGAATTCCTTTTGGTTATCGCTATGTCTATAAAGTTAGGAATCTTGTAGAGTGTCCTTCGGTATATTGTTGTGTGTGTGAAGTAGAAACTCTATCGTTTTCCTTCTTTCGTTTTGTTTGGCTCCTGTATATTGATGCATGCATGAGTTCATGAGATTTCTTTCTGTAAGTTCGATTCCCTGTCTAGAGTGATTGGTGAACGCATGGGTTAAATACTAGCCTTTGTATGCTGCCAATATACTGAAATGGTGAATGCTTTATTTAACTACTAGTTTCTGTATGTTTCCAATAGATTGAGATCATGAATGCTTGTGTTAAATGCTAGATCCAGTATCTTGTCGATGGATTCAGATAGTGCATGCTTGGATAAGGGTGTTAGTTTCTGTATGCTGTCATTTGATTGGAAAAGCATATCCCTGTAATTGCGGAATTGAATAGTGTAATCGTAGTTATGTTCATGCTGGGTTTGAAATTATAATTAGATCTCCGCTAATTCATTTGATATGGGGAAATGTATAGTCCTAGTATCTAGTTAAATGGGATAAGTATTCGTCTAGAATGATTTGCTCTTTTGTCAAATGATAATGGATTATATTCGTGCTAAATTGCTTTGTGAATTAAATTCATGTCGATATGGAAATATTATGAAATATTATACGAAGCATACATAGGGTGGGGTTTTAACATTTTATCTTGCAGATAGTGAGCATGATTCCTTTCATGGAAGGCGGGTATGTGTTGTAGCATGTAACTCACTATTTCTTATAACAGTGCTAGTTACAGATTCTTGAGGCTCTCTTGTGAGAGACTCGAGAAAGAGAAAGTAAATTGTAAGCATCTTGTGGAAAGGTGTACCCTTCTTTTGATAAATAATACATGACGAACCGCTTCTGTGGACGTAGCCCAAAGGTTTTGGGTGAACCACCTATATTTTGTGTCTTTGTGTTGCAATTGGTGTGATTACGAAACTTGTACATTCATGTTTGCAATTGATGTGATATACATTAATATTATGCGAAATTGATGCCTTCATAGGTTTATTTCGTGTAAGATATTCAAATGGGTTAAGTTTATTTCTTTTGGACTAATATCTTTAGTACTCATAATGAAGTTTAGAAAAGATGATCGTATAAATGAATGCATGGTAGACACTTGTTCTATTTTGTAAAGAAGGCATAGTTATACTGTTAATTGGTTGTTGTACTTAAATGTATCAATTCGGTGCATTTAAAGTTATCTTTGGAGATTAATAGAATTGTTTTATTTTTCACGAATTTTGAGGGATATTACAGTTAACATTAAGTTTACTACTCTACGGTAAGAACTTCATGAGTATGTTTCAAGTTAAAAGATGATGCATGATGAATATTTCAATTTAACCAATCTCCAATTATTATCAAGGAAATGTATTCTGAATCTTCGTCCTTACAGGAGTGAATTATGTTTTGAAGTTTCATTATTTTATGCAAATTTTCTAAAAATCACTGCTTTAATAACTCGCACAATTGGGTATGTTACCTTGGAGATGTTACATTGTATTAAATTTACTCCTCTATATAGACAACAAGTGCCGAAATATAATTTATATGTGTATTCCTCTTTTAAACTTAAAATCATGTCCACTAAATGTGAAAGCAAACTAAATAATTCTCTTAAGTTTTACTCCTCGCAAGTTATTGGTCTAAAAGAATAAAAACACTAAGTCTTATATATATATAGCTTGGAATGACCCTTTTCTCAAATCTTAAGTAATAAGTGTACCTATATATCTATATTTAAAGTTTCTCCAATATCTAAATACCTTTTGAAGTTAAAACTCTTAGGGATTAGTGTTCAACACAATTTGTCCCTTATAAAGAAACTATATCCTATATATATATGTCTATATTTGTAACACTCCATGTGTTCATATTTTTACTAACATAAATTTATTTGTAACTTAAATACAATTTAAAATTAATATCCAATCCATAGCATATGTGTGACTAAATAACTTGTAATCGAATGAATTAGACTAGGTTTTATCAAAATAATTAGTAGGCTACGCTTATCTAGATTCTAGTTTGCCTATCTAGTGTTACTAGTTAGCTATAGGCAAACCATTTGATAGTAGCTTTTTCGATGACGATCTTACCTACCCTTTAGTGAATTCAGTAGCTGTTGTTTTAAAGGTGTTTCCTGCCTTAGTCTCTTAACTTCACAAATTTAGGAAGTAACATAACAATACTTTCAAGGGTCCACTCGTGGGGCCTTGGCCTTGAGCTCCTCACGAGAACAAGTATACATTTATTTATTTATTTTAAATTCTGATAAAGATAAAAGGAGGGGTATTACATCCTCCTCCCCTTAAAAATAACACCGTCCTCGGTGTTCATTCTTTTCAGCAGCTTGTCCTCTCTTCTATAGTCAACCTTTGCCTGTTTTTGTCATTTCTGGTTGTTCTCCTTTGCACTTTCATGACTCCTTTTCAAGTCCCTCTCAATCACACCTGCATTTTTACTAAAAAAAAACCGGAATTCAAAGAAACTGTAAAACTATCATCAACTTCATAATCAAACTCATATTCATAAATACTAAGTCAGTCATAACATTTGCAGTTTATGAAATATATTTAGTCATTGTTTGTGCTTTTATTATCATAAGCACACATAATTCCAGTGATCCAGGAATGTAGATTATGAACTTAATCACATCCACCCATTCACTTGATCCAGGAAATTCTAGTCTAACACCTGAGTGCTCACACAACAATCCTTTCAAAATTCTTGCCTAACACCTCAGTGCTCACACAGCGATTAGTTTACAGATTTCTTGCCTAACACCGCAGTGCTCACGCAGCAATATTTTCGAAATTCTTGCCTAACACCTCAGTGCTCGTACAGCAATTATTTTACAGATTTCTTGCCTAACACCACAGTGCTCATGCAGCAATACTTTCTCTCATGCATACTAAGCAGCGTCCTGCCTCCCGCATATGCATCCTCTTATAGTTTGCCTAGGTCTTTACCGCTTATTGATTCCTTCAAAAATCCTAGCGGCTGTCAACTCCCTGATTTCTCGGGAGTGTTTCAGTGCCCTTAACGCACTCTCATATAATTCCCCTCAAGCCTTCTCGCTTGAGTCCAGGAATCTATTCCCCTCAGGCCTCCTTGCTTGAGTCTAGGAAAATCTCATTCAAATTCATCAATTATTTCGTCATATTACATTTTATAACCATACAATTTCTTTGATCAATTTGGTCTAGTGTTTTATTCAACAAAAATTAACAATAATAAAGGCTGCAATGTGGATCTTTCATCCTCACCCCTTTATTGCATAATATATTACGCTTTTGTCTTTCGACAAGTTCCACCGAGTTTTGGCCATCTGCCAAATTCAATTGTTAGTAACACTTTATATAACAAAATCAAATATTTGTAAATAAGGAAATCATTCATTCTTCATACTACAATACTTGATCATCTGAAGTAAATGTTTTCTCCTTCCAAGCATATCTAACTTACTTAATAGGATTACATAATTCCTTGAACACGAAATAACATTCTTCCTATGATGACCCGTGGACATGATGATTTCTTAACCTCGAATGTTATCCTTCACCATTTCAAACACACTTCCTAATTTAGTTATATAAGTTCTTTTGTATGTACCAACATCACATAGAAATCACCAATTTTCTAAAACATACTTGCATACCTTATAATAATAACCATATACCTTTGTAAGGGTGGCCGCATATCTTCTTATTATAAGATCCTCATATGTCGAGGTACCAATTCGCCTGTATCATCCCATATTAGTATTACACTAATATCACAAGCATCTATATATCCCATTTCTACCTCTTGACTGTTGTAGTGATGTGTGGGAATATAACATTCCGCTCGACCACAACATTAAATGTGTTAGTTGTAAAAGAAGAACTGTAATTAAATCATAAGAGCAATCATGTATAAAACATATGTCAATCATCACCTTGACTTGTTTCATAAAAGCTTATACATCAGTTACTGTTAAATATTACTTTATAAACGACTTAATAGATATAAGTTGCTTTTTTATCTATCTGAATCTCATATTCGGAAATCCTGACGAATGGATCAATAGAATTCGATTAGTCTAAAACAATTAACAAAATGTATTAACCCTATTCTCCCATATGATGTGTTTACTGAAACTGAAAGATATTCACTCCTAAGAATAACAATAAAGGTAGAGAAGGTAATAAGTACTTAAAACGAATTTATCAAATCAACAGATTTAGGAGATTTCCTCAGTTTAGTACATTCATAACTAGGATGACTTTCAATATACGAAGATTCATTCCACAAAACCACAACTGTTATCATGCTAAAGACTATTTTCTCGTCGTCCAATGAATTCTAATTTGTAAAATAGGAGGATATATTCATCAACTAATATTTACCAATAACAGATTGTTCATCTCCATAATGAAACATATACTATCCTTACCTACAAACAATGTAGCGCCGTTATAATGCTTTCACCAAATGAAACATACTTACTTGCAATTCAATGACGACTTGTAAGCTACCTGTTGTCGACCCGTTGAAATGAAATTTTCTATTGCGTCTTGTGTCGCCAGTTCGACTAACTCATATATGTTTTCCCCGACTGAGCCCAAATAAGCCCGAGTGTTTGCAACCTGCGCTCTGGCGGAAGAAACTTGAAGTCGAGCTCGGAGATTCATTTTTCCTCCTCCGGTACAATCCATGCATCCAAAATGAAACGAAAACAATTGTTTAGTAAACTTAACAACTTTCATACCCACTTATCGCATGTTGAGCTCATTAGGCCCTAGTGTTGTAACCTAATGCTCTGATACCATATGTAACATCTCCACAATCATTAAATTAGGATTTAAAGTATAAAGTGCCTCGAAAAGATTCTTCGTTATATAAAAGATTTTTTTTTTTTAAAATACATAGTATTGGTGAGGACCAATAATTAAACTTCATAATCATGCATTACGCGTTTTACCCCTTCTATAAATTGGAAGAGAAATAAGACATACTTGCAATATAAAGGGTCTCCTACTACTTATTGTAACTTCTCTCGCATATGCTGATGTTATTTTGAAGAAAATAAAACATTCTTGTTCCTCTAAATGATAACCAACTTCACACGTTAGTGAAACGAAATATCTCCAATATTTATACTTCGTGTTTAACTTCACAAAATATTAATACATTGAGATAGTATTTACTCATGCTTATATATATACAGATTCATAAACTCTCTTACTTGATTTTCAGTCATCCTCTTGTGACATATATATATATATATATATATATATATATAAGAGATAGAATATCTATTTCCCAATCTAGCCTGTTTCCGAGATATGATACTACATTGGTAATTAATTAACTTTCCTTAATAACCAGAATTTCCATATGAAAGATTTACTCATTGTACATAATCTAAGTATGTTTCTCTAATAAATCTGTCCATAGGTTCTTTTCATGCTCATTAAGAAAATGATGGACTTATATCGTTAAATCATACACTTATATTTTCATCTAATCAATAAACATCAATACACCAAAACACCTTGCTATGGTTATTTAAGCAAAACATGATTAAAAGAGAACATCTTTTACCGAGACTTATTAGATGAACTGTAGATTTTAATCATAACATCAAACAATGAGATAGTTCACCTAAAAGAAACCATAACATTATTACAAAACAAATAAACATAAAATGCACATATGAAGAATCAACCTGAAAGTTGATGATACATTTCAATACAAGACGAGATGATTACACACAAAGAGACACATAAAAAGAACACCATTTGCCGTGGTTCACCCGCATCTTGGGCTACGTCCACAAAGGGGGAGTTGTTTTATTATTCAATAAGATGATATTTACATCTACAACCATCTGTTGCATTCATCCAATTCAAACCTTATCAAGGTTTTCTTTTAAATCTAGAAATATTTCTATCAAGAGAAGAATATAAAACCATTATATTCCATGCCCCTTTCTTTATAAACCAGTCGAAAGGTATAGCTCAAGCAACTATTAACTAGATTGGATTTTTGTACATATATAACCTTGGATTCTCATTGATCATTCCCATTTCACATGTATAGGGTAAGTTAAAATATAATATCAATGCATCAAATAAACTATGATTTATTTTCCAATATACATGACAATACAGATACATATAATATATATCTAGACTATTTCATAGCACACATTTATTTACAATAATAAGATACTACCAACCACAAGTAAAAGTTATTCTGCACATGAAAAAAAATATCTCATAGCATAAGGTAACCCTGAAATTCTGCTCGAAGAGACGGTCTCGTTATACTTTCAGTAACAAAATAATGAAGCTTAGATCAACTCAACACTATCTCTATACGGAGATCTTAAGCAGGAATATTAAAAATAATAACTCTGTTTTCTATCTAAATAAAGGTCAAACCCGATTTTAGTTGTCCATGCTCCAACTGAGATGGACAAAATCCTACACCGGTTTCGGCAGTAACTTATACGGGTCGACGCCGCAGGAAAAATACCTAGGCAGTGGAGATCTACTCCGTTATCCGACGAAGTGCACAAGGCAGAAAATATAAAATATATATATATAAAGAATAACTTACAAGTAGCAAATCTCAATCATAGATCAATATCTCTTTCGAACGCACTCAGACCTTCTATGGAAAGAAAGAAAAGAGATGTTCAATAAGAACACAACTAACGACTGGATCAATAACCCCAATTAAATCAATACAGAGAAAATCTAAGCAGTTAAGGCCAAGATCGTGATTAGGGCGTTCTCAGTGCATTCCGAGATCTACTATCTCCAATACCCGGTTCTCCATGATGCAGGTTCTATCTCTGTAATCGACAGAGATTTGGACTCTAACCCAAATCAATTGGGAAAAAGGAAGGGCAGAGGTATTAAAATCTAAAAAACACCATATTCACATAGTTTAAATCATTTAAGCGATACTAAGAGGATCGAGACCCATTCAAGAAAGGAAATGTCTTTGCATACAGTCAGAAGACAAGGATTAAATAAGATTTCACAATAGCAACAATATCCCAAGATATAGAAAGCTTGGCAATGCAATTAGCTAGAAAGCTTGGCAACGCAATTAGCTAGAAAGCTTGGCAACGCAATTAGCGTTTATAGGGTTTACAATTAAGTTTCTATCAGTGAAGGAAATAATTAATATAGCAGGTATAATACTAACTCCGTGACTGACAATCTTGAACAACAATATCGTAACCCATCTCTATCGATCAAAGGGGTGTAATATCAATCTTCTGGAGATAATGAGTATTCGCGTTGTAAGATAAATAGCTGTGGGCTAAAGTCCAGATCGAAAGTGATACTAAAAAAAAAATTTGCAGAGTATTCGTGTCCAGGAACTATTTCTAAACTTCTGTGCACCGATCAGTAGATATACTGAGATCTCTATTCATAATGCCAAATAAACAATGAAATTTACTGTGAGATTACCCATACCTTCCCATGACAGTCAACTGGAGCCGTCGAACTCCTTCTTGTAGAGAACCTTGCTGATCCGAAACTGGATCTTCTTCCTATCTATTGCCTAGGAGCCATGCCTTCCTTCCAAAACAGAACCTGAATGACTCTCATAAATCTCACGCAGTACCCTTACTTCTCCCGCAGGCCACCGGTAGTAAAATTACCACCGTCTTCCCCGCTGAGTAAAAGTGATCCCGAGTCCCCCTCACGAGGAAGGTTTAGTAGAAATTAAAAAAAACCGATCTCCACAATTTTCTCGACGTGATTCCCCTTTTTACGGAAGGTCATCACCGACTTCTTGAGAGTTAACTGCTCACATCCAGCTACATTCCATATTGGGAATATTGTATTGGGCACATCATATTGGTCACGTCAACTCTTGTGTTTCCTCTCGGCTATGACACGTCCGTCTCTATTTCCTGTCAATTCTGTGTGTAATGAATACACCTCTATGTGTCGCTCTATGTGTCATCTAAGAGTACTCGAAGTGTATGTAACCTTCATTGTGTAACCCTCATGTAACCTCACTAACCTCATGCATTGTGTAACTTTTAGAAGGAGTGGGGATCGGAAATCGGTAGAGATTCGAGCAGATAACCTCTATCCTCTGCACTATCTCCCGCCAAGAAGACAAATCAATCTATTAACGTCGAGCTCCCCTCCTTTTATGGGATTGATGTCTCAAGAAGTAACTCCTATCATCGTCGTGGAAGTTAGCTTCCCTCCAACAAAGTTCCTCGTCGATTACTATTCATTAAGTATCCTCGACCATAGATGACTTGGGTATGGCTTAAAATACCACACACAATTCAAACATCACGGGAGGTGTCCCCTCCATCATCAACATACGTTTAAGCGATGGGTTGTCTTAAATTTACTCCTCTATATAGACAACAAGTGCCGAAATATAATTTATATGTGTATTCCTCTTTTAAACTTAAAATCATGTCCACTAAATGTGAAAGCAAACTAAATAATTCTCTTAAGTTTTACTCCTCAGTTATTGGTCTAAAAGAATAAAAACACTAAGTCTTATATATATATATAGCTTGGAATGACCCTTTCCTCAAATCTTAAGTAATAAGTGTACCTATATATCTATATTTAAAGTTTCTCCAATATCTAAATACCTTTTGAAGTTAAAACTCTTAGGGATTAGTGTTCAACACAATTTGTCCCTTATAAAGAAACTATATCCTATATATATATGTCTATATTTGTAACACTCCATGTGTTCATATTTTTACTAACATAAATTTATTTGTAACTTAAATACAATTTAAAATTAATATCCAATCCATAGCATATGTGTGACTAAATAACTTGTAATCGAATGAATTAGACTAGGTTTTATCAAAATAATTAGTAGGCTACGCTTATCTAGATTCTAGTTTGCCTATCTAGTGTTACTAGTTAGCTATAGGCAAACCATTTGATAGTAGCTTTTTCGATGACGATCTTACCTACCCTTTAGTGAATTCAGTAGCTGTTGTTTTAAAGGTGTTTCCTGCCTTAGTCTCTTAACTTCACAAATTTAGGAAGTAACATAACAATACTTTCAAGGGTCCACTCGTGGGGCCTTGGCCTTGAGCTCCTCACGAGAACAAGTATACATTTATTTATTTATTTATTTATTTTAAATTCTGATAAAGATAAAAGGAGGGGTATTACAATCGGTCTACCAAACGCAGTAACCTCTAACTCATACCTACGCTGTCATTTCCAATTTATTAAGATTTCAATATTCTGCATTGTCAATACGTTGCAAACTCTGCCTGCATGTCAATATTTTGATAGAGTGTTACGGCACTGTGGACAAACATAATTGGAAGGGGCGGCCTTGGGTGCCGATCCCAGTGTTTTTTGTTGTATGTCGAACTTAGTGTTGATGTTCATGTTTGACTAAAACGTGTTTTTAAAAGCTCTGCCTAAACTCTCTGTAAAATTTTAATCACTCTTTTATCCCCTGTCAAATTTTTATTACATTATTCTGATGAAAAATCTTGACCTCTACCTACCACGAAATCGTGGAGACAGTTCGCTAGTTTGCTGGTCTTTAGGTATTGTTTAGAATTGAGTTCTGACCTCTACCCTTTACTATGGAAAGATCGTATTACTTCCAGCAGATTATGTTAGGTGGAGATCGTAGATCTCTCGCTGCTTAAATTACCTTGTTGATTTGGTATTTACTTTCATTGAAAAACGTAGTTATTTGGTTGTTGATTTCATTATTGTTGATAAATTGGTGGATCTCTACCTTGAGGTTCTCTTTGTGAAATGTATGCTGCGTAGACCCTGAATGGCTTTTCATTTCTTTGCATTATATTGGTATGATAGTTCTATGCAAACCTTGGTAAAATATTCACAGTTAATTCATGTTTTTACTTCTTCGTTTGCATATGGATCTCGATTGAGAGACCGTGCGTAATAGTGAAACCCTGGTAAGATTTATTTTCAGGATTTACCAAGCCATGCCATTCCAGTTCTGTGCTATATTTATGGTATCTCTGTTTTTGAATAACGAAGTAGATCGAGGGTTGTAATATTTATTCATGTGATTCCAGTTCTGTGCTATATTTTTTGTATCTCTATCTTTGAATAATGAAGTAGATCGAGGGTAGTAAGAGTTATTTTCAGGCTTTACAAAGCCATGCGATTTCAGTTCTGTTCTACAATTATTATACCTCTGTCTTAGAGTAATAAATGTAGGTTGTGGGTAGCAAGATCCATTTTTGGGCTTTACAAATGCCTTGAAACTCATATTGTATAGCTCTCTGCGTATGTACATTACTCCCCTGTTTGACTAAATGCCTTCAAAATCGAATCGTATAGCTCTCGGCATAGATCATTTTCCATTTAATTTACTGAGCCATAATTCTGTCAATAGAATTTGCAGTGCTCTGTTTGACCGCCGATTTGAATAGATCAATTTCCATTTAATTTACTGAGCCATAATTCTGTCAATAGAATTCGCAGTGCTCTGTTTGACCGCCGATTTGAGTAGATCATTTTCCATTTAATTTACTGAGCCATAATTCTGTCAATAGAATTCGCAGTGCTCTGTTTGACCGCCGATTTGAATAGATCAATTTCCATTTAAATTTCGGCGCCATAATTCTGTCGATAGAATTCTCAAGGTTCTGTTTGACCGCCGATTTGGGTAGATGGATTTTTATGAATTTCTTACCCATATCTTTTTATCAGAGTAGTTACATTCTGTTTCTAGGGAAGAAACGTTTGGATCTAGTATCAATTGTATTTTCAATTACCTTCCTGGCAATAGAATTCTCGTACTCAGTTCAGAATGAAGAATTTGGAAATCTGTCTTCGCCATGCAATCTCATTCATGGATTGATCATTATGGATCGGTTGATTAATATTTATAGACTGTGGAGATCTATCTACTTTAATATTTTTTCTTACTGTATATTGAGATTTATGGGTAGCTTTTTCTGCATATGTCTGTGTATTGTTGTTCGATGGGAAGCTGAGCAATCTCAGCGATCACTCTAAATACAGAGGACCATTTTCAGCTTGACATGACCGTTCTTCCCATTACTTTCTGGAAATGGTGGTTACTTGCACGACTCTGTATCCCCGTGAATGTTAGGGGTTTCCCATTTATAGTTTTGAATGTTGAAAGTAGAGCTGGTAGATATATGCTGCTAAGTGATACTTTTCTCTTATATCTGAATTGGTAGACATCTGCGGCTAAGTGATAACTTTTTGATATGAATATTCGCAAGTAGAACCTGTAAGATATCTATGCTGGCTGTAGTTATAAACTGCACTAATGGTGTGGGATTTGTACTAAGGCCAAAGCTTGTGGAGACATAATAAATACAGAGAAAGTTCTCAGTGAAGATGTAAGTTACATCGACGAATGTCGCAAAGGAAAATAATCTCAGTGAGATAAGCTGTAAGAGCAACAATGAAGTTGCCAAGATGTAATTCTTTGGATAAATATTACATGATGCAACAACGGTTGGTGGACGTAGCCCAAAGAGTTGGGTGAACCGTGTGAAATTGGTGTCTCTTTCTAATGTGTCCTTACTTGATTAAATTGTCCTAAGATATTGTGATGGTGTTGTCGTTACATCAATACTTGACTAGGTGATTGGTAAGACATGAGTTATAGATAATCTTTGTTTTGATCATGAAAGGTATGTTGTGTTTTAAGTATATTCATGTTTACAATTAATGTGTTGAATGATTCAAATAAACTAGTGTGCCTATGCAGTATGGGTTTATTAAAGAGATTTTCTATAGAAGCATATCACTAATATGAAGTTCACTTATATGTAATCGTTCGAAGGAGATAAAGGGATTGTGAAAACCTTACTTGTTTACATTGGTAGCTGGCTATCGATGGAATGTGGACTAAGAGTTAGTAGGAGTAAGCAAAATAAAGTGTTATAGGGGTAATTTAAATATTAAGTAAAGCAATGAAACAAACTCTCAAAGTTTCTTATGAGTATAGCCAAAAATCTTAGTTGTGACATTCCCCAAACAACAATAAGACATTATGTTTTTATTTTGTTATCATGTGAAATTCTTTCCAATAAAAGGCTAGATGAAAAAAAAATCTGCCGAATAAGTCCTAGGAGGACTGTTGTAAGAAACAACTTTGAATTTTAATTATTGTTTAATAATAAAAAGGATGAACAGGAGCAGCCAAGTTAAATGAGGAGATCATGCATGAAAAAGTGGGGGACAAGTGAGAGTTAACCTTGGGAAAACCAGAACAGGTGTCAGAAGTGCATTTAAGACACTAGACACCCCCTGAAAATCAGGGATTTACTTAGCTGCGAAAATTCCATGAGGAATTGGTTGGTAAATGAGAAGACCTAGGCAAAAATATAAAAGGAGGACATATGTGGGAGGCAGGACGCTGCTTAGTATGCGGGAAGGATAATACTTGCTGTGTGAGCACTCTGTGTTAGGCAAGGAAGTCAGGAAACGTGACTGAGTTTTCGAGGTTAACTGTCCACACTTTTTATGCATGCATCTGGCTCGGGGGTGATTACGGTCAGACTTGGCGTTTGTACCTAATCTACGGTTGGGTGGAACGTGGCTGTTCCGGTTTCATTCGGGTTATCCGTACCAGGTTTTTCTGATTATAGACTTTCAGCACTTTCCAATATTTTATGTTCTAAGTTATATACCAATCAGATGTTATGCATAAGGGATTGTTAATTATATTTCTATTAAAATGTTGATCTACCTCAGAATAGAATGTGAGTACTTCCGTAGGGATTTCTTTTTCTTATTTTAATCCGAGTGATCCATTTGCATAGATTAAATCAATTTAAGAATTAGATAATCACGTTGTACCAGACATTGGTGTTAAAATATGATGGACGTTATTCCAAAAGTTTGTTCTTAAAGTTGAATTCCAATTGTATTGTGTTATTTCAAGTTGATTTATCGAATGAGTTTATTAGAAATCAATCTCGTATTTGTATTATGTTCCTGGCAATAGCAATCATGGAAAAACTGGGTTAAAAATCAATGTTGAATAATAGATAAACCCTAAAATCGTTTTCCTTTTTTTTTTATAACAGTGGCCGTGGTAACCTATTACTACTGTTAGGGTGATCGAGGACCTCTGCATAGACTAAGAGGATCCAAAATTCAGATCTGGAATATCCACTTAGGATAGATGCTTACATTATCCCCATGATCGCTTCTGGTTAGCTACGGTCGAGAGTACAAATGAAAAGACTTGAATATATTTCTCTGTTATTAAACAATTTAATTCTAGATTTCAATTCAGAGTTAGACGTATTACCTGGAGAAATCGGGTTGAAGGGATTAGGTAGAAATCCTACCATTTGCGGGTATGGGTTCAGGGATTTAATTCATGCAGGTATACAGAGATCTGGAAAATTACCGAGCAACGTCCAGATTAAACTTATTAATGGTACTCTCAACCCTTGCATCGGCGAGACTTTCCTTTAAATAATCAACCCCACTGGTATCGACTATATTAATTATAGAAGTAGATAAAACGCTTTAGACAGATCGCACAGGGTTTTTGTGGTCTATTTTTTCTAAACTAGGGTTCAACCGCATTCTTCTTCTTATGAAAACGTAGGGAATGGTATTGTTAAAAGAAAAATCCCAAAACTATATTGTTAAAAGAAAAATCCCAAAAGATGTTGGAAAAGGGCGATCCACAGGTTGGGAAATAGCATTACGAATTACGTTTTGCTTTAGTTTCAGTTAAACAACAAAACCTTGTTCCATTCTCTTCACATAACCTTTTTGAATTGTATATTTATATTGCTTACACAGGAAAGAAACAAAAGAAATCACTTACAGAGACCATTTCCTAGAAAATCGTATCTATCCTACATATTTATAAGGAAAACATAAATAATACCATAACAACATTGCACGACTATCTAGAGCATGATTTAAAGCAGTCAAAATCGTTTTTTCACAGTTTTAAACAGAGATTTATGGAACCATGGGGATCGAACCCTTTTCACTTATCTTACTATGGAAATAAATATGCTATATAAATACAAATTCGGGATTAGCTGTAATATTAAAGTCCTTCGGGACACAGCAAGAAAACAAGAACCTGAACTGGAATTCAAATAGATCATTACGAGTCCTCTAGCATCTAAACCCCAAAAGGAATTTATTAAATAAAATAGTCATTATATCGGGTTCGTGGCAGTGCAAACCCAGGCCACGATGAACCCTGACGCTGCAACAGAATAACGAACTACCTTATTATAGAACCAAAATTGCCTACTGTCATTGAAGAGTTCTCCCCAAGCTTCCTATCATTTTATGAAAACGAAGGAGCGATACCACTTACCAGGGTAGGTTCCCTCTTTCGCTTGCGTCGTTCGAGCTGGAGCTACCTATCAAATAAACAGATAACATATTATTATCGGACCCCTTATAAAACAGTTTAAATAATATTGAATGCTGAATCATAGGACTACAGGGTTACCTCCGTGATATCGTAGGAAAGAGACCACGTCTTCCTCTGGAGCAACCACGATGGCAAGAAGCCATTTCCTCCGAATTGCAGAAAAAGCACAGCAACTGTAATATATCGAAGTTCAACCAAATCGCCAGGGTAAGTTCGGACATAGTCCTTGAACCTCCATTGAATACCAGAAGGCGATTGATCTAGTGAAGTTTGATTACATATTGAAGAGTTTGCCATATTCCAAACATCGAGACAACTAAACCCTGACATCTCAGTTACAGGTGGCAATGCAGAATTCAACCACATTAACTAAGGTCACATGGCCCGTCTAGAGATTAATAATAACCCCAGTACGGGTATCCTGTCGAAACGCAGGTGGAATCTCCGACAAAAACCACATTGATGGGGTCACATAACTCATTTATTTTAGCTAAGTTTCGCAGCTGGTAGGCAGTACCTGCAGATTTAAATGTTAGGATTAACTCTCATGTCACCCCAAATCGAAAGGTCTACATACCAGTTGCTAGTATATTAAAGTTAATCTGCGGTGTAAAATTTTATGTGGCAATCGAACCTTTAGTTTGGGTAGGCTTGGATAATGTCAATGCCTTAATTCGTCCTGTTGAGATAGTAATTAGATTTAAGGAAAGTATGCTAACTTGTTGTTGCTTTGCAAAGTTGGTATTGTTATAAGGGCTTCGTTAAGACCCTATCAACACTTTTAGTAAGTATACCTTCTCCTCCTTGTATGAACATGTGCCTTGCATGAGTCCAGCACTAGGTTTTTAAAAGACAAGAGTGCATACCATACCCCGTTACCGGCATTATGAGGAAACTCAGAAGCATAGGAACCTGCACACCAGAACGTGAAATGAAGTTAGCCGAAGCTAAGTAAGTGGTATGACAATGTAATATCCTTCTAACTTGTAGGAAAATCAAGGGTAAAAACATCAGTAAGATCAACGTTATGAAGGCACTAATTAAATTTAGATGGTTGATAGCATAGGTCTACCTTCCGTTCATTCATTTTAAAAAGAAGAGATCTACAGTTAAGGAAGACAAAAAGAACAAGCAATTTTTTTTTTTTTGTATGGAGATTTCACATATGGTATCAGAGCTAGTTTCAACCCTGCCGCCTTGGGAACATCTAACTTTTGCTGCATAAATATATAAAATTTCTAATAATCGATGTTGTACGTATATGTACCAGTTTGATTTTCAGATGACTTCGCACGAAGAATACGGGGAAGAGCCTGGAGGAAATGAACAGGCAAGAACAGAAGAACATTCTGAAGCAAGTCAGGTATTAGAAACTATGAGGAGCTTGATCGTAGAAATACAAAGTTTCAAAGCGGACAATGAACAGCTAAAGAAAGCCCAGGAAAAACAGCAAGAAATCAACGAAATTTTGCTGTAGAGTCTTCACGAAAGGAATAATGGCGAAAAACAAAAGGAGGATACGAAGAGGAAAGAAGAGACTGACGAAAGCGCTGAGAAAAAAGGAAACTCCTCAAATGAGACCCAGAAATCTGAGCATCAAGATAAGACCATGGGAAAGAGGAAGGTTGACCACCTGGAAGGTGAATTCAAGAAGATAAAACCTACTAGCTTTGATGGGGAATCAAAAACTGGCGAAGAAGCGGAAGCCTGGCTGCTGGACATAAAGAAGTACTTTCAGATTTACAACTACTCCAGCAATATGAAAGTCAGAATGGCGGTGTATAATCTGAAGGTAAAAGCCAGCATATGGTGGCAAGACCTGAAGATTTCCCAGGGACTGAAAGAAAAGAACCTTGAATGGTCAGAATTCAAGAAATATTTCAAGAAACAATACTTATCAGAAAGATATTACGAAAGAAAAACCAAGGAATTCTACGAGTTAAAGCTGGGCCAAATGACAATGGAAGATCTTATCAATAAATTCTTAGAATTGTTACGGTTCGTTCCATACATCAAAGAAGAAAAACTGAAGGTACAGCGGTTCTTAAGCTGTCTGCCACAGTCCTATAAAGATCGAATTGAATTCGACAATCCAAGAACTTTAGATGAAGCACTGAGAAAGGCCAGATTATGTTTTGAGCAATACAAACAAAGGAATGATACTACTAAGGCATGGAAGGATAAGAAACAGGAAAAGTTTAACCAGCGGAAGAAAGGTTTCAAACCCCCACCTTTCAGGAACATGCCTAAGAACTTCCAAGGAAATTCATTCCCTAAGAATGAACAGTTGCCGCAGAGAACCTTTAAACCCTCTAACATGGGAATAAAAGGGAGTGTTGGTAATCCTAAGGAACCACTAAAGTGTTGGGAATGTGGCGAAGCCCATTTACGCAGAAATTGTCCACGATACAATGAAGCAAACAGGACATTGCATAATATACAAGAGGCATCCACGGTGGGAGACATTGGAAAAAGTTATCATCGAATTAATGCAACCTTGGAAGATCGACAGGAAGATCATCAATCTGCTATTGTGGAAATTGAAGGTAAAATTTCTGACCATGTTTGTACTGTTTTAATTGACCCAGGGGCAACCTTAAGCTACATCACTCCCAAGATGATGGAGCACTGCCAACTCATCAAGGTAAAGCACCCTAAACCATGGTTAGTTCAGTTAGCTACAGGAGCAAAGAGGAAGGTAACTGAATATATATCTGACTGTGAACTTCAAATACAAGACCACAAAACAAAGATCAATTTAAATGTGTTACCTTTAGGATCATATGACATGATAATAGGTATGGACTGGTTGGAGAGATATAAGGTTGTACTGAACTGCTTTACCAAAAACTTTACCTACATTGCTGAAGACCAAATCCTAAGAACAGTGAGTGGAAAACAAAAACTTGTCTCTGTTAGGCAGATTTCTGCCATGCAGTTAAAGAAGTGCATGAGAAAAGGATGCAAGATTTATGCAGTACGAGTATCCGATTTAATCCTCAACGGGAGCCAAGCTTCCATAGCAGAGCATCCTGTCTTAGGCGAGTTCCTGGATGTATTTCCAGAGGAAATACCGGGGTTACCTCCTCAACGAGAAATAGATTTCTCCATTGAACTTTTACCAGGATCAGCACCAGTGTCAAAGGTGCCTTATAGAATGAGTATCCCAGAATTGACGGAATTAAAGATTCAGATTCAAGAATTACTAGACAAAGGGTATATAAGACCTAGTGTCTCGCCTTGGGGTGCACCGGTCCTGTTTGTCAAGAAAAAGGATGGGACTCTAAGACTATGTATTGACTATAGGCAACTGAATAAGGTAACTGTTAAGAATAAATACCCCTTACCACGAATTAATGATTTGTTCGACCAAGTAGGGGGAGCCAGGGTCTTTTCCAAACTGGATCTTCGATCTGGGTACCATCAGATTCGTATTAAAAATGAAGACATAAGTAAAACCGCATTCCGTACTCGATACGGACACTATGAATTTGTAGTAATCCCTTTTGGGTTAACGAACGCCCCTGCCACATTCATGTGTTTAATGAATGGTATCTTCAACAAATATCTAGACCAGTTTGTGTTGATTTTTATTGATGATATCCTAATATACTCTAAGTCGGAGGAAGAACATGAACAACATATAAGAATCGTATTGCAAACCTTGAGGGACCACCAGTTGTATGCAAAGTTGGAGAAATGTGAGTTCTTTAAAAGGGAAATCCAGTACCTAGGCCATATTATTTCTGCTGAAGGAATTTCAGTCGACCCACAGAAAATAAAAGCCATAGCGGATTGGCCAGTACTGAGAGATGTAGCTGATATTAGATCTTTCATGGGACTCACAGGTTACTATCGGAGGTTCATTGAGGGATTCTCGAAGATCGCCTATCCCATTACCTCACTACAGAAAAAGGGGATAAAGTTTGTGTGGTCCTGCAAGTGTCAAGAAAGTTTTGAAAGACTCAAAGAGTTGCTGACCAAGGCACCTGTTCTAAAAGTGGCAGACCCATGTAAAGAATACACGGTCTGTACGGATGCGAGCAAAGAGGGAGTAGGAGGAGTATTGTCCCAGGACGGACATGTAGTTTGTTATGAATCACGGAAATTAAAGGAACATGAATGCAACTACGTGGTACATGACTTGGAATTAACAGCAGTAGTACACGCACTGAAAATGTGGCGTCACTACCTGCTGGGAAAGAAATTTTTGTTATTAACCGATAACACGTGCGTCAAGAACTTATTTAACCAACCAGGACTCAATGCCAGACAAGCAAGGTGCATGGCCTTCTTAAGTGAATTCGACTTTGATGTAAAACACATAAAGGGTAAGGAAAATACAGTGGCAGATGCACTTAGTCGAAGGACCCACGAAGTATATGAGATAATAATAAGTCAACCTGAAAGTAATCTCATGGACAAAGTAATAGTGGCAAGCAAACAGGATGCAGAATACATAAATCTGCAAAGTAAAATTCAGAAAAATGAGATAAACATGGATGGGACAGATTTCAAAATGGATCAGAAAGGTCTGATTTGGTTCAAAGATAGGCTGTACATGCCTAATGTTGCAGAAATTAAATTGTTTATTCTAAATGAAATGCACAAACCCCCTTTTGCAGGTCATCCCGGGTATCAAAAAATGATAACAGCCCTTAGAAAACAGTTCTTTTGGCCTAAATTAAAAACTGATCTAGCTGATTATTTATCTAAATGCTTGGAATGTCAACAGGTGAAGGCAGACCATAGACATCCTGCTGGTTTATTACAACCATTACCAATTCCTGAATGGAAATGGGAAGTGATTTCACTAGATTTTATCACAGGTTTGCCGAGGACACAACGACAACATGACTCTATAATGGTGGTGGTTGACAAATTTAGCAAATCTGCACATTTCATTCGGGTAAAAACCACCTACAAGGTAGCCGATATTGCAGGAATATTTCTAAAAGAAATATTCAGATTACACAGAGTACCAAAGATGGTAATTTCAGATAGGGATGTAAAATTTACTTCCAAATTCTGGAAATCCTTATTCGCAGGTCTAGAAACAAGACTAAATTTCAGCACGAGTTATCACCCTGAAACAGATGGATAGACTGAGCGTACCAATCAGATTATTGAAGATATGCTAAGAATGTACGTCATGGAAAAACCCACCACATGGGAGAATTATTTACATCTGGTAGAGTTCGCTTACAACAACGGGTATCAAGCATCATCAAGAATGAGTCCATTCGAAATTCTTTATGGAAGAAAGTGCACTACCCCAGTTAGCTGGGATAGCCCGGTCGATCGATTGTTAGTAGGACCGGATTTGCTACGAGATATGGAACAAACAGTCCAGAAGGTACAGAAGAATTTAAAAGTGGCTCAGGACCGCCAAAAAAGTTATGCTGATCTAAAAATACAGGATAAGGACTTCTCAGTTGGAGAACATGTGTACTTTCGGGTTAAACCAAAGAAAAGCTCACTCCGACTAGGGAGTTGCACTAAACTGGCACCACGATTCTGTGGGCCCTTCCAAATACTTGAGAAAATTGGACCTGTAGCTTATAAGTTGGCTTTACCAGCACATTTAAAAATTCATAATGTTTTTCACATTTCAGTACTGAAAAAGTATATTCATGACCCCACTCATATTATTGATTGGAATTTGATTCAGGAGGCTCCAGAAGGCGAATTTCAAATGGAACCTTTACGCATTCTGGACAGGAAAGAAACAGTACTTCGGAACCGAGCCATCGCTCAGGTAAAGGTGCAATGGAAGCACTTTAGTCCTGAGGAGGCGACCTGGGAATTGGAAAGAGAGATACTAGAAAAGTATCCGAATTTGTTCCCAGAACCGATGGAGGAAAACTAGAACACTGAGGACAGTGTTCATAATAAGGGGGCAAGGATGTGACATTCCCCAAACAACAATAAGAAATTATGTTTTTATTTTGTTATCATGTGAAATTCTTTCCAATAAAGGGCTAGATGAAAAAAAAATCTGCCGAATAAGTCCTAGGAGGACTGTTGTAAGAAACAACTTTGAATTTTAATTATTGTTTAATAATAAAAAGGAGGAACAGGAACAGCCAAGTTAAATGAGGAGATCATGCATGAAAAAGTGGGGGACAAGTGAGAGTTAACCTTGGGAAAACCAGAACAGGTGTCAGAAGTGCATTTAAGACACTAGACACCCCCTGAAAATCAGGGATTTACTTAGCTGCGAAAATTCCATGAGGAATTGGCTGGTAAATGAGAAGACCTAGGCAAAACTATAAAAGGAGGGCATATGTGGGAGGCAGGACGCTGCTTAGTATGCGGGAAGGATAATACTTGCTGTGTGAGCACTCTGTGTTAGGCAAGGAAGTCAGGAAACGTGACTAAGTTTTCGAGGTTAACTGTCCACACTTTTTATGGATGCATATGGCTCGGGGGTGATTACGGTCAGACTTGGCATTTGTACCTAATCTACGGTTGGGTGGAACGTGGTTGTTCCGGTTTCATTCGGGTTATCCATACCAGGTTTTTCTGATTATAGACTTTCAGCACTTTCAAATATTTTATGTTCTAAGTTATATACCAATCAGATGTTATGCATAAGGGATTGTTAATTATATTTCTGTTAAAATGTTGACCTACCTCAGAATAGAATGTGAGTACTTCCGTAGGGATTTCTTTTTCTTATTTTAATCCGAGTGATCCATTTGCATAGATTAAATCAATTTAAGAATTAGATAATCGCGTTGTACCAGACATTGGTGTTAAAATATGATGGACGTTATTCCAAAAGTTTGTTCTTAAAGTTGAATTCCAATTGTATTGTGTTATTTCAAGTTGATTTGTCAAATGAGTTTATTAGAAATCAATCTGGTATTTGTATTATGTTCCTGGCAATAGCAATCATGGAAAAACTGGGTTAAAAATCAATGTTGAATAATAGATAAACCCTAAAATCGTTTTCCTTTTTTTTTTTATAACAGTGGCCGTGGTAACCTATTACTACTGTTAGGGTGATCGAGGACCTCTGCATAGACTAAGAGGATCCAAAATTCAGATCTGGAATATCCACTTAGGATAGATGCTTACATTATCCCCATGATCGCTTCTGGTTAGCTATGGTCAAGAGTACAAATGAAAAGACTTGAATATATTTCTCTGTTATTAAACAATTTAATTCTAGATTTCAATTCAGAGTTAGACGTATTACCTGGAGAAATCGGGTTGAAGGGATTAGGTAGAAATCCTACCATTTGCGGGTATGGGTTCAGGGATTTAATTCATGCAGGTATACAGAGATCTGGAAAATTACCGAGCAACGTCCAGATTAAACTTATTAATGGTACTCTCAACCCTTGCATCGGCGAGACTTTCCTTTAAAGAATCAACCCCACTGGTATCGACTATATTAATTATAGAAGTAGATAAAACGCTTTAGACAGATCGCACAGGGTTTTTGTGGTCTATTTTTTCTAAACTAGGGTTCAACCGCATTCTTCTTCTTATGAAAACGTAGGGAATGGTATTGTTAAAAGAAAAATCCCAAAACTATATTGTTAAAAGAAAAATCCCAAAAGATGTTGGAAAAGGGCGATCCACAGGTTGGGAAATAGCATTACGAATTACGTTTTGCTTTAGTTTCAGCTAAACAACAAAACCTTGTTCCATTCTCTTCACAGAACCTTTTTGAATCATATATTTATATTGCTTACACAGGAAAGAAACAAAAGAAATCACTTACAGAGACCATTTCCTAGAAAATCGTATCTGTCCTACATATTTATAAGGAAAACATAAATAATACCATAACAACGTTGCACGACTATCTAGAGCATGATTTAAAGCATTCAAAATCGTTTTTTCACAGTGTTAAACAGAGATTTATGGAACCATGGGGATCGAACCCTTTTCACTTATCTTACTATGGAAATAAATATGCTATATAAATACAAATTCGGGAATAGCTGTAATATTAAAGTCCTTCGGGACACAGCAAGAAAACAAGAACCTGAACTGGAATTCAAATAGTTCATTACAAGTCCTCTAGCATCTAAACCCCAGAAGGAATTTATTAAATAAAATAGTCATTAGATCGGGTTCGTGGCAGTGCAAACCCAGGCCACGATGAACCCTAACGCTGCAACAGAATAACGAACTACCTTATTATAGAACCAAAATTTCCTACTGTTGTTGAACTGTTCTCCCCAAGCTTCCTGTCATTTTATGAAAACGAAGGAGCGATACCACTTACCAGGGTAGGTTCCCTCTTTCGCTTGCGTCGTTCGAGCTGGAGCTACCTATCAAATAAACAGATAACATATTATTATCGGACCCCTTATAAAACAGTTTAAATAATATTGAATGCTGAATCATAGGAATACAGGGTTACCTCCATGATATCGTAGGAAAGAGACCACGTCTTCCTCTGGAGCAACCACGATGGCAAGAAGCCATTTCCTCCGAATTGCAGAAAAAGAACAGCGACTGTAATATGTCGAAGTTCAACCAAATCGCCAGGGTAAGTTCGGACATAGTCCTTGAAACTCCATTGAATACCAGAAGGCGATTGATCTAGTGAAGTTTGATTACATATTGAAGAGTTTGCCATATTCCAAACATCGAGACAACTAAACCCTGACATCTCAGTTACAGGTGGCAATGCAGAATTCAACCACATTAACTAAGGTCACATGGCCCGTCTAGAGATTAATAATAACCCCAGTACGGGTATCCTGTCGAAACGCAGGTGGCATCTACGACAACAACCACATTGATGGGGTCACAGAACTCATTTATTTTAGCTAAGTTTCGCAGCTGGTAGGCAGTACCTGCAGATTTAAATGTTAGGATTAGCTCTCATGTCACCCCAAATCGAAAGGTCTACATACCAGTTGCTAGTATATTAAAGTTAATCTGCGGTGTAAAATTTTATGTGGCAATCGAACCTTTAGTTTGGGTAGGCTTGGATAATGTCAATGCCTTAATTCGTCCTGTTGAGATAGTAATTAGATTTAAGGAAAGTATGCTAACTTGTTGTTGCTTTGCAAAGTTGGTATTGTTATAAGGGCTTCGCTAAGACCCTATCAACACTTTTAGTAAGTATACCTTCTCCTCCTTGTATGAACATGTGCCTTGCGTGAGTCCATCACTAGGTTTTTAAAAGACAACAGTGCATACCATACTCCATTACCGGCATTATGAGGAAACTCAGAAGCATAGGAACCTGCACACCAGAACGTGAAGGGAAGTTAGCCGAAGCTAAGTAAGTGGTATGACAATGTAATATCCTTCTAACTTGTAGGAAACTCAAGGGTAAAAACATCAGTAAGATCAATGTTATGAAGGCACTAATTAACTTTAGATGGTTGATAGCATAGGTCTACCTTCCGTTCATTCATTTTAAAAAGAAGAGATCTACAGTTAAGGAAGACAAAAAGAACAAGCAAATTGTTTTTTTTTTTGTATGGAGATTTCACATAAGTAGTACTGTTGGCGAATTTTTTTTAAAAAAAAAACTTTGATAAATACTGACTAAATTGTATTAGGGGATGTTACAAATGGTATCAGAGCACAGGTTGCAAACACTTGGGCTTAGTTGGGCTCAGTTGAGGAAATAATATAAGCTGGTCAAGGGAACTCCATCTATAAGACGCAAACAAAGGATTTATGTTCCAAAGAATCAGCAAGAGGTAATCGACAAGATGTCTTTTAAATCGCAAGTAAGTATACTCCACTTGTTGAAGCATTCTAAAGGAAAAGCATTGTCAATATGTGAGCATTTATATGTTCCTCCCGAAGTCGAATGATCTTCTATTTATAAATACTAGAGGATGAATATCTCCTCATGCTCTACAATTAGTTTCATTAAATGATAAGAAAGTATTCTTTAAAAATGATTAAAATAATTGGACTATGTTCCTATCTTTATCTTGGTGATCTTGTTAAATATTTTCATATACATTGATCATAATGATAGTAATGAGAATCATAGGAGCATTTGCATGTTCAAAAGTTTATAAGGGTTGTATAAACATAATTAGGATTATGTATCTAATGAAAGATGTACATTCATATCTGGTCGATTGATGCCATTGGTAGGGCTTTAGTACATATATGAGTCAAGTCATAGACATTCATCATAGGTACTTGATTGCTTCAATTATATTTTATGAGGATTAGAAAAGTTCTAGGCTTGGAAAGGTGACTATACAAATGAAGACAGGATAACAAACATATTGAATCATAAGGATTGAATGAATGATGTTAGGTCATATAAAGATATGTATATATAGGTTGAAGTTGAAGCACTCTGAAAAGGTTTATATAGTATGTGAATTATGAAGGGGTGTAAGGTACAATTAGGTCATTATGAGAAGGATTGGAAAATTGTCGTGAATTACCTAGTTATTGATTTCACGCACTTATGTTGGGATGATTGTATTAAGTATGTGCACGAGATTGTAGGGTGGAGGGATCCTTATCATGTTAGAAAATACATAAATTGTACTAAGGGAGTAAGCCCTGAAATTCTCTATGTAGGCTATCTGTTATGTAGAAAGAAAATTTTCATTTTGTTAATGATCTCGGAGTTGGAATAATAGACGTCTTACAGTGGAGGATTGATCGAAAGACGAATATAAGAATTGACAAAATGTTACTGAGGGAGCTATATTGATCTTAGCCCTTGATAAGTAGAAGATATGGAAGATGTTTGTACATTATATTGAATGTTATAGGCGATGGTTCCAATATAAAATGTTAGTTATGTGTTCTTACTTCTATGCTTTATTTTATGTACGAAACAGATGATATGGTAGATAAGATGGTTAATATTGAATACGCAAAGTTATTGTAAGTGATGATCTCACATTCAAGAGGAATACTATACAAACAATAGATGGTTAGAAGAGTTGTATGAATGATTAGTAAAGGGTCATCCTCAGGGTAAAAGGGTGAAAGGTAGAGGAATTAACTTTATTTGGATAAATAGACATTCTACTGTGTGAAATTTTCTATGACTAGGAAATTGTTGTACTTATTATCTCTTTGGGGCATGGGATTGTATAGAATAAGGAAGTATAAATCTGTGACATGGGAACACGCTTGTACCCTTGCTTGTCGTTTTAGAAGGGATGATGGTTATAATAGAAGTATACACGTGTATGCTAAATAGTCAATGGGATGCATATGATGAAACTGTAGGATTCTATTTTTATATATATATTCTATCTCGGCGATCCTTACTAAGAATGTTGGGATACTGGGAGTGGTTGACAGAAGGATTATACTTTTATGTGATTAAGATTTATGTTATATGCATGGATACCTTGATAATATGTATCATTTTGATGTATATGTTCTTATGATGTTGAGGGGATTACTAATGTGTGTTAATACAAGTACAACCTACACCTTGGCATATGAGTCCATACAATAAAGTGATATGCAGTCCCCTTCGTAAAGGTATGTGACTATCTTTATGAAACTATACAAGGATATATGAAGACGATTTATTGTTACTTACATGATGTTGGCATGTGTAAGAAAAATCGTATAATTAAATGGGTGCTTGACACAGTTTAAGTTAAGTATTGAGGTGAACTAAATGTAATGTCCATAGGAAGAATGCATTTCAAGACATTATGTAATTCTATTAATTAAGCCAGTGGTGTTCACTTTAGATGATGATCTTCTTATTTTTATGCATAGGGGAAAGATCTTCTTACAAATATTTTATCTTGTTACTAACAGGTGAATTTGGCTGATGGTCAAAATTTTGTGCAGCTTGTGGAAAGACAAGAGCATGAATATTACCCAAGGTAAAATAAGGGGGTGAGGATTTAGAACCCACATCACAACCGTTATTTTATTCTTTTAAATGTTGATAATTATTGTTGAACAAAGCACTCGACCTAGATTGGTCAGAGTAATCGTATGGGTACAGAACGTAATGTGACGAAATAAATTGTTTAAATTGAAAGAGATTTTTCTAGACTCAAGCAAGGCGGCTTGGGGAAAATAAATTTCGGGACTCAAGCGAGAAGGCTTGAGGGGAATTGTGTAAAGAGTGTTATAATGGCATTGAAATAATCCCTAAAATTAGGGATTGAACAGCCACTAGGATTCTCGGAGAATCGGTTGGCTGTAAGACCTAGGCAAGCTATAAGAAAATGTATATGTGGGAGGCAGGACGCTGCTTAGTATGCATGAAAGAAATGTTTGCTGCGTGAGCACTAAGGTGTTAGGCAAGGATTCTCGGAGAATCGGCTGGCTGTAAGACCTAGGCAAGCTATAAGAAAATGTATATGTGGGAGGCAGGACGCTGCTTAGTATGCATGAAAGAAATGTTTGCTACGTGAGCACTAAGGTGTTAGGCAAGACATGAAAGAAATGTTTGCTGCGTGAGCACTAAGGTGTTAGGCAAGACATGAAAGAAATTTTTGCTTCGTGAGCACTAAGGTGTTAGGCAAGACATGAATGAAATGTTTGCTGCATGAGCACTAAGGTGTTAGGCAAGGCATGAGAAAAAGGATTGCTGCGTGAGCACTAAGGTGTTAGGCAAGAATTTCCTGGATCAAATGAATGTTGTTTGTTGTTGATTTTGTCAACAGTATACAATCAGGGAGCACTAGATTTATTCCATATGTTGCAAGTGATATATGCAATAAAGAACTCATGATTTATGTTCCTGAGTTTGATTATGAAGTCGATGACAGGTTATTACTAAACATTGTTTCTTTTGAATTCCAGTTTTGTGATACAAATGATTGCTGCAAGAGAAGAGTGAACACCGAGGACGGTGTTATTTTTAAAAGGGATGAGGATGTGATATCCCTCCTTACCTTCCCCTTATTATTATGTAAAATATGCTTGGAATGACTCCGGAACATGACGCCAAACGATTCACAGTGTTAAAACAAAACCCCACCATCTAGCAATTGTCATAAGCTAACCATTTACACTAGGTTAGTACTATGACATCTTCTATTACTTTTGGTCAGGTGGACACCTCCAAGATATATATTTGGTACCCTTAAGAAGAGAAAAGATATATATATATATATATAATAATGTCTTGTAGCCAATTTTATTACATCTTTAAGCTACTAACCTAATGGAATAACACATATGGAAGTAGTATAACACAAACCAATATATATAAGGAGGAATTTAAAATAAAGAAGATGCAACTACTTTAGTAGATTTATCTACAAATGGCGCGCTCCATTCACTAGAATATTAGTATTAATGGGAAAATGACACCTCATCACTACAGTTTCTACTAACCATCGTGGAGCCTCCTTATCATTGCCATTTGTCTTCTCCTTCTTGAGAACTAGAACTCCCTGAGGACGCGATATGCCCGAGGAAAGGGGTTCTCATCTATTTAAGAATCAGGACTCAAAAGATTGGGGGTACTGAGTAGGGGGAAGGATCGACATTGTTAAGAATAGATGAAGTTTCGTTATAGTGGGGGATTACACAGCCATGGAAGGGAAAGACCCTGGAGATCGCTATTTGTTTACCATTTTCTGCAGTATCGGTCTACCAAACGCAGTAACCTCTAACTCATACCTACGCTGTCATTTCCAATTTATTAAGATTTCAATATTCTGCATTGTCAATACGTTGCAAACTCTGCCTGCATGTCAATATTTTGATAGAGTGTTAGGGCACCGTGGACGAACATAATTGGAAGGGGCGGCCTTGGGTGCCGATCCCAGTGTTGTTTGTTGTATGTCGAACTTAGTGTTGATGTTCATGTTTGACTGAAACGTGTTTTTAAAAGCTCTGCCTAAACTCTCTGTAAAATTTTAATCACTCTTTTATCCCCTGTCAAATTTTTATTACATTATTCTGATGAAAAATCTTGACCTCTACCTACCATGAAATCGTGGAGACAGTCCGCTAGTTTGCTGGTCTTTAGGTATTGTTTAGAATTGAGTTCTGACCTCTACCCTTTACTATGGCAAGATCGTATTACTTCCAGCAGATTATGTTAGGTGGAGATCGTAGATCTCTCGCTGCTTAAATTACCTTGTTGATTTGGTATTTACTTTCATTGAAAAACGTAGTTATAGGGTTGTTGATTTCATTATTGTTGATGAATTGGTGGATCTCTACCTTGAGGTTCTCTTTGTGAAATGTATGCTGCGTAGACCGTGAATGGATTTTCATTTCTTTGCATTATATTGGTATGATAGTTCTATGCAAACCTTGGTAAAATATTCACAGTTAATTCATGTTTTTACTTCTTCGTTTGCATATGGATCTCGATTGAGAGACTGTGCGTAATGGTGAAACCCTGGTAAGATTTATTTTCAGGATTTACCAAGCCATGCCATTCCAGTTCTGTGCTATATTTATGGTATCTCTGTTTTTGAATAACGAAGTAGATCGAGGGTTGTAAGATTTATTCATGTGATTCCAGTTCTGTGCTATATTTTTTGTATCTCTATCTTTGAATAATGAAGTAGATCGAGGGTAGTAAGAGTTATTTTCAGGCTTTACAAAGCCATGCGATTTCAGTTCTGTTCTACAATTATTATACCTCTGTCTTAGAGTAATAAATGTAGGTTGTGGGTAACAAGATCCATTTTTGGGCTTTACAAATGCCTTGAAACTCATATTGTATAGCTCTCTGCGTATGTACATTACTCCCCTGTTTGACTAAATGCCTTCAAAATCGAATCGTATAGCTCTCGGCATAGATCATTTTCCATTTAATTTACTGAGCCATAATTCTGTCAATAGAATTTGCAGTGCTCTGTTTGACCGCCGATTTGAATAGATCAATTTCCATTTAATTTATTGAGCCATAATTCTGTCAATAGAATTCGCAGTCCTCTGTTTGACCGCCGATTTGAGTAGATCATTTTCCATTTAATTTACTGAGCCATAATTCTTTCAATAGAATTCACAGTGCTCTGTTTGACCGCCGATTTGAATAGATCAATTTCCATTTAAATTTCGGCGCCATAATTCTGTCGATAGAATTCTCAAGGTTCTGTTTGACCGCCGATTTGGGTAGATGGATTTTTATGAATTTCTTACCCATATCTTTTTATCAGAGTAGTTACATTCTGTTTCTAGGGAAGAAACGTTTGGATCTAGTATCAATTGTATTTTCAATTACCTTCTTGGCAATAGAATTCTCGTACTCAGTTCAGAATGAAGAATTTGGAAATCTGTCTTCGCCATGCAATCTCATTCATGGATTGATCATTATGGATCGGTTGATTAATATTTATAGACTGTGGAGATCTATCTACTTTAATATTTTTTCTTACTGTATATTGAGATTTATGGGTAGCTTTTTCTGCATATGTCTGTGTATTGTTGTTCGATGGGAAGCTGAGCAATCTCAGCGATCACTCTAAATACAGAGGACCGTTTTCAGCTTGACATGACCATTCTTCCCATTACTTTCTGGAAATGGTGGTTACTTGCACGACTCTGTATCCCCGTGAATGTTAGGGGTTTCCCATTTATAGTTTTGAATGTTGAAAGTAGAGCTGGTAGATATCTGCTGCTAAGTGATACTTTTCTCTTAGATCTGAATTGGTAGACATCTGCGGCTAAGTGATAACTTTTTGATATGAATATTCGCAAGTAGAACCTGTAAGATATCTATGCTGGCTGTAGTTATAAACTGCACTAATGGTGTGGGATTTGTACTAAGGCCAAAGCTTGTGGAGACATAATAAATACAGAGAAAGTTCTCAGTGAAGATGTAAGTTACATCGACGAATGTCGCAAAGGAAAATAATCTCAGTGAGATAAGCTGTAAGAGCAACAATGAAGTTGCCAAGATGTAATTCTTTGGATAAATATTACATGATGCAACAACGGTTGGTGGACGTAGCCCAAAGAGTTGGGTGAACCGTGTGAAATTGGTGTCTCTTTCTAATGTGTCCTTACTTGATTAAATTGTCCTAAGATATTGTGATGGTGTTGTCGTTACATCAATACTTGACTAGGTGATTGGTAAGACATGAGTTATAGATAATCTTTGTTTTGATCATGAAAGGTATGTTGTGTTTTAAGTATATTCATGTTTACAATTAATGTGTTGAATGATTCAAATAAACTAGTGTGCCTATGCAGTATGGGTTTATTAAAGAGATTTTCTATAGAAGCATATCACTCATATGAAGTTCACTTATATGTAATCGTTCGAAGGAGATAAAGGGATTGTGAAAACCTTACTTGTTTACATTAGTAGCTGGATATCGATGGAATGTGGACTAAGAGTTAGTAGGAGTAAGCAAAATAAAGTGTTATAGGGGTAATTTAAATATTAAGTAAAGCAATGAAACAAACTCTCAAAGTTTCTTATGAGTATAGCCAAACATCTAAGTAGTACTGTTGGCGAAATTTAAAAAAAAAAAAACTTTGATAAATACTCACTGAATTGTATTAGGGGATGTTACATGGTGATCCTTTCTCAATTCCTTTTCTTGCCTTTCCATTTGTTTTTGATGAGCCTTTTCTTGTCTTTCTTTCTCTCTTTCAAGCCTTTCCTGTGCTTGAAGTTCTGATGTAGCAATCCTTGCAGCCTTCTTTTCTTTAGCTAAGTACCTCTCTTTCTTTCTTTAAATCCTGGATTTCAAGTTTCCTATGCTCAGACTCAACCAATAGTTTTATATAGTCTTCCGAGGTGAGTAACTGTGAACTTCGACATAGACTAATATTGTCTGTTGTTGCTTGCCTTCTTTTTGCTGACACTCTCTCTATTGGTAGCTTTAGGAACTGACCAAGCAACTGGCCCTTCTTTGGCACTTGCTGCTCCTTGCTTGACACTTGCCTTTCAATATTTGGGACAATTTTCTCCTGCTCTATCTGAACCATATTGTCCTCTTCAGCTGGAACCTCATTGTAGACAATATCTTCTTCCAGGTTTCCATTGTCCACAAAATAATGAACAATTTCATCTTCCAATTCTCTTGGCTGTGAAGGCATGTTCATGCTTTCTTCATTGGTCCTTGAGACAATATTTCTATCCAAATTCATCAAGGCTCTTGCTAGCCATGATGGTGGGGTAACCTGGCTTGGAAAAGTCAATTCTCCATTGCTACTTCCTGGTGCATGATCAACAATTGAATTGACATGATCAGAAGCATAAGCTGCAACTGTCTCTTACATAGAGACATTAGCAAGATCAGAAGCAGAAGTTGTAGCTGTCTCAGTTGGTGTAACAACCTCCATGTTACTGTCAATTGGTTCATTGTTATATTGTGTTTCACTTACCTGTTCTTCTTCATCACCACAGTATGGTCCTCCTTGAGAGAGGGATATCATATTATTAGCAGCAACAACGTCTTCCTCTACTTCCACATCTTCTTGACCATGAACATGTGCTTGGACATCCCCTTCTTCCTAACCATCCAGATCAAATGTCTGGCTACAACTAGTATCATGCATGAGAGCCTCAGAATTTAGTGGCCATATTCCAGTCCTCTTAAACCCAGCCTTGATATTCGAAGGTTTGAGAGCCCTTTTAAAGGCTTTAGTTGCAAGCTCAGCTAGCTCAAACCTTTTTACCTCCACCCCTGGATTCTTTTCCATCCACGAGGCTTGCTCACCCCTGAAATAGTTCTTGAAAGGCCCGAACACATTGACATCTAGGGGTTGCAATCTGTGAGTGGTATGAGCAGGCAATGTCAATAGGTCGATGCCCAAATTGTTAGCCTCCTCGATTGTTTGCACAACAATGTGGCTTCCATGACCATCTAAAACCAGCAGGTGTCTATTTACAGGTGAGGCACTGCCTGGTATAGATGCAACAAAGTGAGTAAGCCAATTAAAAAAGATTTCTTTGGTCATCCAAGCATGGGGATGTGTAGCCATGCATGCACCCGGTTCACAATTCTGTATATAGTTTTTGAGTTGAGTCTTACCTTTAAATAGATAAAATCCAAGGATTGAAGCACCAATTGATTTGACACAACATAGAATAGTGATCCACTCCCTGCTCCTAGGAAAAATTTTTGGCACAATACGACTCCCTCTCTTGGAAATTACACACATGCCACAGTTCCTTCCTTCCTGTAAACCTGTTTCATCACAGTTCCATATATGGTCTGGAGCATACCCATGTTTCTCATATGCACTAGAAAGGGTGGCATATAACTTAGTCAGAATTGTAGGGCGTAGATTTAGAGCCCTGTATCTATCTAGGCCCTTAGTTGTATGCAACACAAGGTATGGATGCCTTTTTTAAACCCAAACCACCATGACTTACCAAGAAACCCAGCTTTGAAGGAATTTGGCCTCCCTTGACAGATTTGAGATACTGTGGATTTTAGCTATATCAGCCCTAGCCCATGTCCCATTTCAGCCATCTCCTTACACCACTGAACCACCTCGGCATCCTCCTCTTCACTCATAACTGTAACAGGCCCTTTGTGCTTTGTATGTGTGAGCCCATTTATCCAATAATGTATTGAAGAGGTAGCAACTCAATGTTTTTTAGCAGCAGCACGAATGGAATATCCATTGAACTCTATATCATCAATGGAAGCTAGCATGTCTTCTTTTGTCTAGCCTCTTATTGCACTAATTTTGGTTGTTGAACTTGTTCCTGGAATCGTGGTTGGAAGTGGCTGTGTGGTTGATGGTGGGACAACAATGTCCTCTACCACCACATTCTCATTCCCAACAACATTGCTGGGAGCATTGTTGGCATTTGAATGATCGACCCTCTCCTCGTCCGATGAGGTGCAACGTAGCTGGGCACCCCTGCTCAATCGACGACTTGTTCTCCTTGCATTGCTGACTCTTGCCATGCCTGCAACAACCTGCACATTTAGAAGGGAGGATGATTATGTAGAAGAAACTGGAAGTTTATATTACATAAATATAAATAACAGAAATGGAAATAACATTACAAGGGAAGCTAGTTATATAGAAGGAAACTGGAAGCTGATTATAACAGAAATGTAAATAACATAAATGGAAATAACATAAACAAAAATATAAATAACATAAACAGTAACCTGATTATACTGTGCACACACTTCTGATGGTATGCCTCCAATGTGCACACACTCTGTAGTTCGAATTTTTGAAATGCAACTGTGCACACACTCTGCAGTTCGAATTTATGAAATGCAAGTTTAGTCAGGCTTGTGGTTCATTTATAATTGTTTACTGTTGAATTGGATTGGTAGGAAGGTTGCACATGGATTGCAATCTCTCAAATTTGAATGTGTGTTGTGGATTGATTTAAAAGTGATCCAATGGCTGGGAGCTTGTCATGGTGGATCCTTGTGCCTTCATTTGTTTCATGATCCTTGTGCTTCCATTTGTTTAATGGGTGCATTTAATGGGTAGGTGTCATTTATTGAATACAGTGGGTTGGAATGTTGAACAATCTTGCAGTTATGGCTGACACTATCCTTTTTGTTGCTTGAACAGGTTTCAATGAATGTTTGAATAGGTTTTAATGAATGCTGGGATATTTAGGCTCCAATAGATATTCCTGGGTCCTCCTTTGATAGGTACCTTGCAGTAGGTGGAAAAAACGAGCTAGGTTATTTAGCTGTTCATGTACTTTTGGATCCCTGAGAAGATCTGTACTTAGTTGGGCAAGATGTTTTGTACTGTTTTTCATATGAAAACTATTTATGGACACCCATTGGCCCAGTCAGTTAATGGGCAATTTTTGGACATAATTTAAATATTTATTGCACTTAATATGGAATATGTATGTTTAATTTATGGGTGTCTTTATGTCAATATGTGGTGGCTGTGCGGGACCAGTACTATGACAACTATGACAACTATTGGTCCCTGTTCAAGAATAGACAACTCTCCCCTAGTCTATTGCTTTGTTTGTCGATTTGCTTTGCTTCTTTAATGATTTTAAATCTGATTCGCGACTGACCTTCCTTTACTTCAATCTTGAAAGTACGACTTTTTTCTTTTTTGAGGTAATGTGTACTTCCATTTGGAAAGCTGGGAATAAATTAATGAAATCAGAGGCCAAGGATAGTCAAAGAAGAAGGAAAACCATACTTGAGGATGACTTGTAACTCGGTTCCTTCATTCTTTGATTAGATTATGAACGTGGATCAAATTCCAAGTAGGTATGCATCTCAAATCCTCTTCCTTTTCATAATGCCTCAATATTTGTTTGGATTGAGCCTCTGCATTGTTTGTTGTTAAATTTACCTTCTGGTGGATAGTCTTTATCTTCACTTTCTTGTTGTTGGATTAACCTTTCATTATTTTAGTGTCTAGTGTGGTTAAAGTCTAAACTATTACTTCTGAGAAATTTGGAGCGCCATTTAATTTTATTGATATGCATTTTCACGGAAAAGGTTATTAGTTGAATCAATATGACTCGTAGATACTAAGACAATGGAGTTGCAAGCATGTTCCAAGTGTATGGTATTTTTTTATAAAGTTTCATATTTAGTATGTGTTTCATGTTTGTTGAATGTTGTTTCATACTTATTATGTGTTTCTTAAGCCTTATTTAAAATTGTTCTTACAAGGTATTGAGGTTTTGATTATGGTTTTACTTTTTTAACTACACATGCTTGACGTGGAATTTTTGCTTTATCTTTATTGTGCTTTGGAGAGCTCATTATCTCCAACGTTTTTTTTTCAACAAATAGAGGCAGATGCAATATTTGATAAGTGATGATTTCGTTATTATATAAGAAACATTACTTATACATTTTTCCTTTGGCTTCAAAGAAAATATATCGATTTATATGAATTGTATTAGTCCACATTGCATGTCGATTGATTTATCAGATTGTATTGTTATTATTCGCTCTTTTCCTTACACTTCTTTAGAAATTTTACAAGTATGCTTTAACTTGCATATAGTGTTTGACTTCCTACAATATATTTTTTTATAATGAAAATTGTGATCGGTTATAAAGCTTATTATTGGTGATTTGGTCATATTGCAGATTTAGCTATTTGTGCATTTTTGAGGAAATGCTCTATCTTTTCAATGTTTTAAAATTTGTTTAGTTGATAATATTCATAAATTTCAAAATAAAGTGAATGATTTTTAATTATTAGAACATGTTAAATATAGTTAAGGAGCATACATAACATCTTTAGCAAAAAAAATAAAAATAAAGGTACACAATTATTGTTATAAATTTAGGTAGAGTAAATAAATTAAACATAGTAAATGGAATGTGGATAATAAAAGTAAATTTAAGGAGAAATTTAGTTGAAGATCATAGTAAATATCTATTGGACACTGTGGAACTAAAGTATGGATAACTAACTATCTTATTGGAGTTCATCTAATGGAGTTCAATATACACTGGTCAACGACAAGTATCATGGAAAGTTAGTTGGAAACCATAGAAAACTTGATGAAGATTGTTGAATCAAATTATGGATAACCATATTTTACTTCCTCTAAATGAATACAAATTAGAATCCAATGTGCTCAAGCCAACCATAAGGATTGCTTACAGTTAAAAATGTGCATGGCACACCATCTTGTGCTTGACACAATAAACAATACCATAAATATAGCAAGGTATACCACATCTTTGCTCATACACATTTTGGTTTTTCCACCTCCTCAAGACATTGACTTAGTGAGCTTCTCACTTCAATTCTCAGTTAACATAATTTACTAATTTTAGATTGGGTTCTCCCCCTTCATTGCTAATCTATATTGAAGCCTTTTAGTTTGTTTCCTTGTTGTATGCAATAATTGTGTAGGCATGCAAAGCTTTGACCATGCCTTGGCACAATTGATTTCCTTGGAGGCCTTTTATTAGGCATGCAAATGTTTGAATCCTAATGTTTATGAGGTTATAAATTACTCCATATCATTGTTAACTCTACGAACAAGACAATTTAAGCATGTATTTTTTGGGCATGCAAAATTTTAACTATGCCTTGGCATAGTTCATTTCCTTTGAGGTCCTTTATTCAAGAGGTTATAAATCGCTATCATCTCAGTGTTAACTTCAATAAATAGGCAATTTGAATTGTCCGTTCAAGAATATCTTAAAACTTGAATTTTGAATTTTTATGGAAAAAAATCAAATTATTTGAATTGTCCATTCAAGAATATCTTAACACTTGAATTTTGAATTTTTATGGAAAAAAAATCAAATTAACCTTTGAAAGAATATGTATATATATTCCATTATATAATCTAAAATAATGGAAATAAGAATTCTAAGTCTTGCAAATTTTGTATTTATTTAGAAGTTGGGCATGTTGAAAGAAAGGGAGTAGGTTTCTCTTGTTTAAAGTGGTTGGTAGGCAACACATTTGTGCTCTGAAGATTCACATCATATTCAAGTTTGAAGAGTTCCATATTGTACACCTAGAAAATAACTTTTCAATTACCATTTCGAATACATGGTAATATCTACTTGCAATATGAAATTACTTTCTTAAATTTGTTTTAATGGGATTTACCCAAGGTGACTAATAATAATGAGCAATATCATTAATTTAATTTGATTTAAAAAACTAAGCATGATTATTAATATGATTACTTGTATTTTCTTTGTGTCATTAATTTTGCAAACTAAGTTTAAGAACATGTATAAATTTAAAGAACATGTATAAAGCTCTATTTTATAGATTTATTTATTTCTTTTATAAATTGTATAGAAAAAAGCCTTCAAAATTCATACATTTCATTTATGAATTTGTATTTATCATATTTTCTTTGTTTAAGAGAAAGTAATAAAATATGACATTATTTATTTATCACATGAAGATTCTCAAGTTATTTATTTATCACAATATGTCAAGACACTTCTATCCATAGATACTCATAACATCTATGCATGGAATCATCATCGTCACCATACTCAAATTCATTAGAAATGTTTAGACATTAATGATGCTTAGAAATCTTTAAATGCTATTTTCTTTCCCATAGTTGCATCAACAAAGGAATTCTCAAAACAAATAGATAAATCTAAGGACCAATTTCCTGAACTTAATGTCCTTTAAACAAACATGGTATACAAAAATCAGCATTTTCTAAGAAACATGCTTCAAAAAAAGGTGAAATAATTGCTTAAAAAATTTTAAAACACAAAAAGACTTATTTCATCATTTATCGATATTTCCTTTTAACATTTTCTCAACGCATATATCTCCTTCAACTTGTTTATCACCATGTGAGATCAATATGCCAATAGAAAATGCATTTGGCCATCTTTGACATTAAGTTTATTTTTTCATAAATTTCAGAAATATAATCTTCTTTAGCCATCTTTGAAATTTAGTGAATGATGAAATCAAAATATTTTGGCATTGGTTGTATCAAGTTGAATTTTTTGATCTTGGCATCCATGCGAATTATAAACATTGGAATTTTGTATCTCACAAGATTTGGTTGGCTAAGGACATTGAAAATTCCTTATTGCAAAGGAGTTCAAGCTCGTGGGTTGGCCACAACTATTACTAACATGATCATCCAATAAAGGAGGGCACGAAGATCTAACCTTGTGATAATATACATCTACTAAGAGAGTGGTATTGAATTGTCCATTTGAAGAGGTGTTAGAAGAAATACCCTATAATATAGAGGAGATTGGAGTACTCACATCAATTTTAGGTGAAGTGAGAGTGAGACAATCCAATTCTATATATTTGAAAGAGCTTGAATATGGCCAAGTGTGCTCAAATAGAATAGTGGTGTGGGTTTATGGATACCCATTACAAGTGCTTATCATAAAAATAAACTCAAAAGGAAGCTTGAATATAAGATAAGGCTCATGGTTTAGAAACACCCAATGTAAATGCAAGTGAGAGTTGGTGTGTCTATATCCAATTCGAAAAGCATGGTTGGTCATAGATAAAAAGAAGTAAGAGGGTCAACATGGTGAAAAAATGAAGATGGGTGTCTATTTTGGGGGGTCTCGTGAGAAAATAATTCTGTTTTTTTCATGTCTTCCAACTTCGGGCGAACAAAAGTGATATTTTTATTTAAAATTTCACTTTGCCGTAAAAAGAAAACTTTTGTAGAATTATGTTAGCTTTCTACTCATAATTTTTTCAATTTTTTTTATTAAGATTTGATATGTCGATTTCGCAAATGTTTGACAGTGTGTTCTTATAAAATGAAAAGACTACAAAAGAGTTATGATTTGTTGCACCACTAAAATCGTTGTTAGACTTGTGTTTTGCAAAAACTGAAAATGCTACGACAATCTACACACAATGTACTAACGTGTGACTATAAGTTTGCATCCAATGGACCTCTATACTAATTATTATATTTTTTTAAAGTCGATCTATGGGGAAACTCAGTCGATTTTCAACAACCTTTTTGTTGCACCACTTTTCTCTCAACCCGCTATAAAATCAAAAAATCTACGACCACCCTTTTGAAGTAGACACGTCAATGAATCGACCCACATTTTCTTCGATTTTTTTGGTGTTGTATTTACAAAGTTATGGATTTTTCTTTTCGCTGTTTTTTTAAAGAGCTGAATCATAACTCGACACATGTTACAAATATAAAACTTAAAAAATATCAGTTCTTATCTATATACAACAAAATTTATACCCTCGTAAAGTAGATTCAATGATGAATCTACTGGTATGAAGTCCGACATTCGTTTTGTTGTGTAAGAGGTGGTTTTCTCCTTCCGAAAATGGAGAAACCTGAAAATTTTGCAGAGATCTGAATCGGTCATGTTTCAGAGATTATTCGGCCGAATAATTATTCGGCCGAATAATTATTCGGCCGAATAACTTTTTTCCGTAACGGCGCCGTAACTTATAACGAAGGTTATTCAGCCGAATAACTAAACGGAAAAAAAATTACGTCGGCCGGAAAAAAAATAAAAATAAAAATTTATACTCATATAAATAAACGTAAAGTTAATTCATTATTTTCACATGTTTGAACTTCGCATTTTTTTGTCAAACCAATTTCGGAAGGAGGATATAATTTTTGCAAAAGGAGGTTTTTACAAGGTATGTTTCTTCTTCTTCTTTACAAAAGGCACATTGAAGGAGTTTTTTTTTCTAAGGCATATTTGCAAGGAGTTTTTCCAAACTATCTCTTTTCTTGTTGCATTTTTACAAAGAAGACATTTTTTGCAAAATGAGGTTTTTACAAGCTATGTTTCTTCTTCTTCTTTACAAAAGGCACATTGAAGGAGTTTTTTTTTCCAAGGCATATTTGCAAGGAGTTTTTCCAAACTATCTCTTTTCTTATTGCATTTTTACAAAGAAGACATTTTTTGCAAAAGGAGGTTTTTACAAACTATGTCTTCTTCTTTTTTACAAAAGGCACATTGAAGGAGTTTTTCCAACATATCTCTTTTTTATTGCATTTTTACAAAGAAGACATTTTTTGCAAAAGGAGGTTTTTACAAGGTATGTTTCTTCTTTTTTCCAAAGGCACATTGAAGAAAATTTTTTTCTAAGGCATATTTGCAAGAAGTTTTTTCCAAATATTTATTTTCTTGTTGTATATTTGCAAAGAAAACATTTTTTTGAAAAAGAGATTTTTACAAAGTATGTTTCTTCTTCTTTTTTCCAAAACACATTGAAAGTGTTTTTTTTAAGGGATATTTGCAAGGAGTTTTTTCAAAATATTTCTTTTCTTAGACATGTTTGCAAGGAGGTTCTTTGCAAGGATGTTTTTTTTTCAAAGTAGCTTTGCACTTTTTATTTAATTGAAAGAGGTTTTTTCAAATAGTTGTTTTGCTAAGGTATTTTGCAAATGATTTTTTTCCAAAGTAGTTTTGCACTTCTTATTTATTTGAAAGGAGTTTTTTCAAATAGTTATCTTATTTTGCAAAGGATTTTTTACAAGGTAATTTTGTACTTCTTATTTCTTTGAAATTGGGTTTTTTTCAAAGAGTTGTTTTTTTACAATGATTTTTTCCCAGATATATTTATAAATAAGTTTTTATTGAAAGTATTTTTTTCTAGTGGTTTTTTTCGTAGATATTTTTTCAAAAAAGTATTCTTGGAATGAATTTTACAACAAAGATTTATTTACAAGGTGTTTTATTTTCTTCCTTGGCACAAGGTGTTTTTATTATTTTCCAAAGAAGATTTTTGTTCAGAGAATTTTTTCAAAGGAAAGTTAATTCCAAAGAAATCTTCTTCAAAAGACTCTTACAAAATTTTTAAAAGGTAAAGTAAATTTCAGTTCATGTTTTTATAAATTCCGTAAATGTTTTTAAATCTTAATTTATTTGTTTTTACTATAAAGTAACATGATTCTTTAATTTATCGTCTATAGATTAAACAACCATGGGCAATAAGAGAAATCGTAAAAGAAAAGCTGATCGTAAACGTGATGATGATGATAATAGAGAGAAACAAAAACTCAGATATATTGCCAAAAAACAAAGGGTTGCTGAAACGGAAGAGAGAACTATTGAAGATATAAATACAGATTTACATGACAATGTTGAAGAAATGGAAATTGAAAATAGAGTACAAGAAGAACAAATTTAAGTTGAAAAGAACATTGTAGAAGATGTAAATAGTGATTTACATGCTAATGTCGATGAAATCAATATTGAAGATCAAGTTCAAAATCCAGAAATTGAACCTGGTATGTATATATCATATATTTTCCAAATTCATTTTTTTATAATGAATTTTATTTTTTGATATATGTTAAATTAAATTTAACTTGATGTATAGGTACTTTTACTATTGATGATGAAATGTTAGAAGACATTGATTGCGACAAATATGGAGAAAAACTACCAATACATGTTGCACGATATCGTGCTACAAAATTTTATGATGAAGTTCTCAAAGATTACTCAATAGCAGGACAAGCACAAATTTTGAGATGTTTATTAGTGTCCAAGAAATTAGAAGGTGCTACATCGTTATTGGGTATTCACAAAGTAACAAAAGAGTCTAAATTGAAACAAAATGTGATGGAAAATATAGGCGATGCAATAAAAAAATTTGGAAAATCCAGGAAGAAAGATATCAGTGCTGCACGTAAAGCAATTCATACAGCAATTCTTTCAGCTAGTACTAAACAAAAGCGTTTGACAACAGAACTAGCAAAAGCAGTTGGAACATCAAGAAAAACATTATACAAACATAGCAAATTCAGAATGCAAATAGATGAAAATAATGAACTTGCTTGTTGGGCAATTATTTGTAGACAACCTTACAAAGATAGATTAGGAGCAGGGATTAAAGATATTGTACGAGAATATTGGTTGGAACATGCTTGAGTTTCACCAAATGCAAGAGATGTGATACGCAAAAGAATATCACGAAATGTATATGAAAGCCAACCAAAACATATAATGGACATGACACAAGTACAATTGTTCAATAAATTCAAGGAAGATCATCGTGGAATTAATATATCAATCACTACATTTGTGCAACAAAAACCATGGTATGTTCGACCTATAACTATACGTGATACATGTTGTTGCCGTTATCATGTGCAATTTCAGTTATATTATGATACGTTTCTTGAATTTGGTAAAATGTTTTGGACAAATTCACCACCTCCGCCAACGATACGTGAATTCATATCTCAAATTTTATGTGAGAGAAATCACGATGAAGTATTTTATTCAAAGAAATGTGTCAATGGAAAACATTGTCATCATTGTGGAAATTTGGTGTTATTCCACAATAAATACCCTATCGACAATGATCAATCGTTGTCAAATGTAAATGTTGATTGGAAGAGATACGAATACATCAACTATAGTACAAGTTCTAGTGATTCACATTCCAAAAGAATTGATTTGCTAGAAGACAAGATATGCGTCACAGATTTTCTCAAAAAATTTGAAAGCGAAATTTATAAATACACCCAGCATTCACATAGAGCACGATGGCAAGATCTTCAATTCAAACAGTCTCGTGAAATTTTTCCACCCGGAACAATTTTGTCGGTGGTTGATTTTGCTGAAAACTATACATTTGCTGCACAAAAAGAAATACAGAGTGAATACTATCACTCTGACCAAGTTTCGATATTTGTCCATGTCGTATATAGACATTCTCAACAGGATGTCGATGGCATTGAAAGCACATGTGACAATCGAGATGTGATTAAAGAATATCACTTCTATATCAGCGATGATCGTACACACGACACACATTTTGTCCAACATTGTATAGAAAATATTTTCTATGAATCACTGAAAAAACGCGAAGTCAAATTCAAAGAGCATTGGATATGGTCTGATGGATGTGCGGGTCAATTTAAATCTTCCCGATCATTTTTTTGGTTATGTCGACTTCATAAAGCGCTGAACATTAAACATCGCTGGAATTTCTTTGAAACTGGGCATGGAAAATGTGAGCATGATGGTGCAGGAGCATGCGTGAAAAGAGCACTTCGAAGATGGCAAATGAACTATTATTCAGCACGATTTCATTCAGCTGCAGAGGTTGTCCAATGGTGTCAATTAAATCTAAGCCATGATTATAATCAACAATCAAAAGACGTGCGCAGGTATGTCCACTATTTTTTTAATTTATATTATTTCTTAAAATTTAAAAAAATGTATATACTAACATTTAAGTACACATGTACACTATTTATTGTGTAGGTTTTTTTGGCTTGTTGGGATCCAAGATATAAATAGATCAATACCATATGACGCTAGCACCATACATGGAACTAGAGATCTTCACTCTATTCAAACAAAATCATTTCACAACGTGTTTGCATTTGACAGTAGAAAGCAATCATGCTTTTGTCATATTTGCATTGAAAATGTCGAGTCTACAGAAGTTTGTGAAAACATAACAAACAACTACGTAAAAGCTTGGAGACACACAGAGATTAATCCAAAAGGAAAAATGCCTCTAGCAAGTGTTGAAGAATTAGAATCAGAAGAAATAGCAATATCGTCTGATGGCGATAGAATTTCAGATCTCGTAAGAGAAGGTAATAAACTTGTTTTTGACTTTTTAATCAATTGTTCATTCTAATCCATCGCCATAAGTAGTCAATTTAATTCATTTAAATACACTAACACCAATCATAACTTGCACAGGAGATGTTTTCGTTGTGATTGCACCTGTAGACAACAACGAAAATGTCAAATATTATTTGATGCGATGCACTGAAGGAAAAATAAAGTTATTGGAGGACTACAATGACAACGGATTTACATACGAAAGAGGATCCATCATTTTAAAAGGCTACTTTTTTCAACAGACACACATGACTAAAAATTATGTCTACTTTCAAGATTATGAGCCCGATGTTATATGTTGTCAATATAGTCATTTAGTATGTGCATCTCGAATAAAATTGATACAAGTTCCATCAAAAAAACAATTAAAAACCAAAAAATGGAAACTATCCATATGTGACCATGAACGGATAGTTGAAGATGGTATTCCATTGCGATGTTTTTAACTACATATCAAAAATAAATTGATCTATATTTTTGTCCATGTCAATTGTTGTGTGCAATATATTTTTTGTCCAATTATCAAAATTGTTGTGCACAGTATATTTTTTCATTGAGATTTTATTTTTTCATTGAGATTTTATGAATATTTTCTTGAATGACAACTAACATAAAAACTTAAATGGTTGTACTTTCACATGCTTAAAAATGAATTCAAATATAATTTGAAAATTCAAAAGTACTTTATTCGGGTCCCCATATGTCTATTAGACCACTAAGGGATGAGATAACGGATGTGGCTATCCCCACTCCTCCCCGAATTTTTACTTTTGGTTGATTGATACTAACGAAAAATCACAAAAAGACCTATTAAATTTTGTATTATTTTAATTCCATCGAACATGTTTTTTTAATACATACTTCACCATAAATATGATCTTAAATATATGTCTTAAAATTGTCACCAAGTTCTCCTTCCCATATCTTTAATTTAAAATATCGCTTGTGCAAATTCACATAACTGAAATCATGGCAAATGGAGATAACGATCATTTGATTTTTAATCACAAGCAAGGATTCCAGGATTGTGAAGCTTATGCTAAATTAAAGAAATGATTATTTACAACAAATGAACGAAAATCCGTCAAATTGTTGTTTAAAATCATTGCTCTAATCTAGCACAAACTTCACAATCCTGGAACCTTCGCTTATGATTAAAAAACAAAAAAACCGTTACCCCCATTTGCCATGATTTCAGCCGCATCAAATATACCTGAAAATTGAAAATAAAAATTAAATTAATTAAAAATCCATTATATCAAAATTTGATCTTAACATATATTTGCTTTTAAACTTCCTAATTCATCCATGTTTCTATCAAAATTTTTAACATATATTAAACATTCCTAACATTTTAAACATTCCTAACATTTAACATTTCCCAAATTAGAATAACATTTTAACATTTTAAACTTAGAATAACATTTCCCAACTTAGAATAACATTTTAAACATTCCTAACATTCAACATTCATTCTCATCATTCAACATTTTCTAACAAGTCATAACACTCATTCTCATCATTCAACATTTTCTAACAAGTCATAACATTCCTAACATTCAACATTCATTCTCATCATTCAACATTTTCTAGCAAGTCATAACATTCATTCTCATCATTCAACATTTCCTAACCTTGTATTACACCTATAAAAACATTCCTTTTTCCATAACACCTCCCATTCATTCTTTCCCAACATTCTTTTTTCTCTAACACCTCCCATTCATTTTTTCTCAACATTGATTCTTAACATAACATTCATTCTCAACATTGAACATTTCCCAACTTGGAATAACATTTTAAACATTCCTAACATTCAACATTCATTTTCATCATTCAACATTTTCTAACTTCATAACATTCATTCTCATCATTCAACATTTCCTAACCTTGGATTACACCTATAAAAACATTTTAAACATTCATGCGAAACATATTATAAATATTATCAAAACACTTTAAACATTCATGCAAAACATATTCTAAACATTTACCAAATGAGAAATAATAGACATGTACTCATGTATATAATCCAAAAAAAAGTTGATGAACATGTGAATTCAATGTACATGTATATATAATCAAAAAATAAATACCCTCCATGTTCAAAACAACTACAAAATATATATATCAACAAAAACAATAAAGTCTGAACCACTATCCATCTAGACCAATATCTTTCCACTATTTTCCACTAGGACCTTCCCTGGGACTCAACTCCACCTACAATACACAAAAAAACAAATTATAAATTTAGATCATAAATTATTTAAACAATTTTAAACTAAATTCAAAATATTAAGATATTAAACTCATCTACAAAACAATTCAATTATTAAAAAAATCATACATCAAATTCTTTGGATGCATGTCCACCACTTTTTTCCCCTAGAGACTTTCCTTTAGCTCCAAAGGACCTCAAAGAGCCAAGCTGCAACATGTACAAAAACAATTTTCAAATAAATCAAAAAAATATAAAACATTAAACTTATATATCAAAGATCATTTCTAATTCAACAAAATTACCTCAGTGGCAATATCTGCATTCATTAGAGACCCCACATCTTCGCCCCCAATTTCTAAATGGTCTCTTCCCTAAAATTTAAATTTTGTTAATAAATAAAACATAGTAGATACAAATAATAAATTAAGCAATTAACTTAAAACCAAAACAAAAAAATTAAAATCATTAGCTCACAAGAGATGGTAAATCATCTAAAAAGTTGGAATCTAATGAAACCTGCATAAATAAGTCAAATTAACAATAAGATACATTGATATTTATTAAAATTCAAGCAAACAAAAAAAATATCATGTTCAATCTTAAATATTATAATTAAAATACCTCTCCTAAGCGCTCTTCATTTTGACTAGGATGCTCTCGATTTTGACTACTGGAGACTCGAAAATTATTTGCATTTAACATTGACGTAAACTGCACACAAAATACATTTGCTTAATATATTTATTCCCATGTAGCAAAAAATTCAATTCAAAATGATTAAAAAAAATCAAATAGATTGTCATAGCATAATCAACAAACCTCTCCCATGCTCGATGTGTCATTGGATAACACATCTGAAGCTATATCTCGACAAGACTTAGCATAAGCCCTGAGATCATCAATGCTCAATGCATCTACCTCGTCATTCGTCTTGTAGACAAAACTCTGACGAAGAATAACACGAGCCCTCTCTCGCACCAAACCGACTTCTACTCCAGCAAGAGCTGAAGCTAAACCATCACCTACCAATTCCCTTCCAACTGTCCCTAGTTGAGATGTTGTCTCCATCTCTGATCTTAAAGCCACAACCCTTGGTGGACGAGGTATCTCAGGTGGAGGTTGTATAGTGGTAGGGTCTCTGAGAGCACCTTTTCGATTATATATTCTACCCTTTCCGGCTCCATAAAAGTCAGAGGGAACATCAGTATAGTTAGGCTTCATACCTAAAAAAAACTCTGCATAAAAAAATCTAGCAAAATAATTAGGAACCTCATCGTTCCAAGGCAATCGACCATAAGCTGCAAGAAATCGATCATATATTAAATGTGCAATTTGAGGATGCTTGAAATATTGCACTTTCAACATTTTTCGCTTAAGGCCTTCTTTGAAATTGAACATTGAATTGGCTTGTTCTCTAGTGACTCTCTCCTTCACAACCTCCCACTTATCTGGACCCATAACTTGGTCCCTTCGCATCCGCATCAAATGAACAAAACTATTTGTAGTTGGTCCAAGTTCCTCATATGCATCAATGAATTTCTGCAAAGACGCCAAAACAATCTCTAGACTTTGTCGGCTCTCTAGAGGGAGATCCAAAGAACAAAAATCATTGTTCAACCTGTCATAATGGGATCTACAACTTTCAAGAATAGTTTGTTGCACAACACCTTGCCATGGAAGCTCATCAGGTAAATCAGATGGATAAGTTGATATGGGTGTACACCCCTCATCTAGTGGAACATATGTTGTCCTAGCTCTAGGAGGATCTTCAGGACCTTGCTCTCCACCCACACCTATTTCATCATCTACAATCCTATCTTAATTTCCCCCTCGCTCCATCGAATTACGCACATCTTCTGAATGTCGCTCTGCTTCAAATATAGCCATAGTCAAGAATTAACCTTGTCCATAACTTCAAAACACAAAAAAATACAATTTATACTTTATTAAACATTAATGTTCATACCAACAGAAGGTTGAGATCGACGCTCTCCCACAGAAGATGAAGGAGAATCATGTGTACCCCTTCGAACTTGTTGATGATCAAATGACTGGGACCCATGCAATAAACTCGAACCTCTTGGTGAATTCGACAACCTTCGACTACCAACTGGAACACCAATTCCTGAGGATTGTGATGACCTCCTACGCTTTCCCCTCGAAGACTCTCTTTCCATTTGATATAACTTCTAAATTTACACAAACATTAACATATTGTAATTGTACATGACTATTCTACAAACATCAAGCCAATATTTGATAAAAAAATACAAAATGTAAGTCCCCCTCCTAACTCTAATTAATTACCTAAAATTCCTTACCATCACTAATATTGCAGCATAAAGATATATCTAATAATCATTTCATTATCAAATATAAGTCATAACATGATTAATTGAAGTAGTATAATAACCTTAATAACTTTTAATCCAACAAATATGGTTGAAATACATATGTCAATGAACAAACATCTCACTAAACATATATATATATTCTTATTAAGAGAATTCTAGCTCATATTTATAATAATACAATTTACACACACTAAAGTTGTACATGTTAACTCTACAAACTTAAAAACATATCTATTAAGGACCTGCATACAAAATGTAGAGCTGGCTAAATTAGTATAACATATATATCCACTTATTAAGAGATTTCTAATTTATATTTATGATAAAACAACTTCCACACATTGAAATTGTACATGTTCATTCTACAAACTTAAAAGCATCTCTTAAAAATCTGCATACAAAATTTAGAGCCACCTAAAATATTATAATTATTTTCTTTCGTAAGTTCCTCTTCTAGCTCTAAGAACACTATTGCACCATAAACATAACATCAATAATCATCTTATAATCATTTAATTGTAATAGTACACAATAATCTTCCAAATTTTTCACTGATCACTTATGTTTTTGTTCTATATCTCAATAAACAAACATTCCTTCATTTTTATAAAAAAAATACCTAAGAACATAGAACTTTTAAGGGAAACTTAATATGATACTCATTCAAGTTTAGGGTTTAAATATCCATTTATATAAAGAAGCCATGGCGTTGCATTCCATAAGAATAAGACAAATACACGTTATGTTGTTTGATATAAAAAATATCTTACCATTTTTATATATAAAAAAGACCATAACATGAGCAGAGTTCTGTTCATGAGCAAAGTTCTATTCATGAGCAGAATTCTGTTCATGAGCAGAATTCTGTTCATGAGCAGAATTCATGAACTCTGCTCATGAACAGAGTTCATGAGCAGAGTTCATGAACTCTGCTCTACCCCATTATATTATCTCTCGGCAAATAAAACATGTTTCTATTTATACACCAAATTGAACGTTAAATACATAAAACATTTAAGCAAAACAACTCTATTAATTTGTAAAATAGTGGACCTAGCTATGCTTAGGGTAAATATATCTATTATAGAGTCCATGGACTCTGCTCATGAACAGAGTTCATGAGCAGAGTCCATGGACTGTGTTCATTATACAGTGTTAATGGTGAAGTGATTAGTCAATTACAATTTCCTGCCACATTAATTAAAATATTATAGGCTCTTATTAACCAGAAATAAGCTTACTCGGATTAAACCAGGCACAGTAAAGAGCATTACTTTTAACCAGATTAGCTTTACAGGTAATATAGACGTGCTTCGGTATTAATAATTAAATTACAAGCATAATAACGAGGCATAATAATGAGGATTAGAATCAGGCTAATTAAATATAACATGGTCGTAATATAGCTTATCCTGTAATAAACTATTAATACTACCTTATTAAGGTTTAATACCTAGCACGGCATGCACGACTATGCCTAACATAAACTTATGGATATTATTTACGAGCATAACCTGAATATACTTGTTTTCCTTCGAATACAAGCAGGCTTAAATTACTACAAAGGTTTAATACTCTTGTGGTACACTTCATGAACAGTTCATTAACCTCTTAGAGTCCATAAACTCTGCTCATGAACAGAGTCATGAGCAGAGTCCATGGACTCTGCTCATTAACAGAGTCATGTGCAGAGTCCATGGACTCTGCTCATGAACAGAGTTCATGTGCAGAGTCCATGGACTCTGCTCATGACCAGAGTTCATGTGCAGAGTACATGGACTCTGCTCATGAACAGAGTTCATGTGCAGACTACATGGACTCTGCTCATGAACAGAGTTCATGTGCAGAGTAGATGGACCCTGTTCATGCACATAAAATAATCTCTAAAATCAACATTGATTATAAAAAAGTTAAAACTTCTAATTTTAACAGCCATAACAGATTTTTTTTAATTTTTTTCTAATGCCACAAACTAATGGGCAGAATATGCGACATACCTGTATCCAAACGACACCGCTATTATTCGTTCCACCAACGCTCCACGAAACTTATTCCTTCACCAAGCAGAAAAAAATGTCATCAACTAAACATATCACATACACAGCCAGAATCAAAACAACACAACTATGAAAAAAACGCACCTAAATGACAAATTTGAAGCCTGCAAACAAAACCGCAACCGCCTCCACGCAGCAAAACAAACGGGCAACCTGCCACCCAAAGCGTAACTGACGACGAGCTACACCCAACAAGAAAGAGCATGAACCAGCCAACAAACCGAAAAACTATCTACCGTAAAGCCGACGAGCAGCAACAGATCGCAGGGCATCAGCGAGTCGTCGGCACACAGCAGGGTGGCGAACGTAGGCGACGAGCTATCAACCGTATAGCCGACGGGCATCAACAAGACAGGCAGCAACAGCTAGTTGTGGGGAAACAGGATGGTGGCGAACTGTAGCAGCAGTTCGCGGAGCGTCAGCAGGCGGGTCGTCGGATAGCGGCAAGGTGGCGACAGAGACGATGCGGGCCCGCTGCGGGGTCCAGCAAATTTACAGCAAAGAATGCCAAATGGCAGCCGATGCTGTGCTTTTATGCAGAAAAATAGTTCGGCCGAACAATTAATCGGCCGAATAATTATTCGGCCGAACAATTAATTGGCCGAACAATTAATCGGCCGAATAATTGTTTGGCCGAGTAATTGTTCGGCCGATTAATTGTTCGGCCGAATAATTATTCGGCCGAATAAACTATTGCCAAATTTTTTTTTCCGTCCGGCAACTGTTTGCACACATTTCAAGGATCTCCGTTAGGCTGGACGGAGAACTGTTCATGGTTATTCGGCCGAATAACCTTTGCATTATTCGGCCGAATAATGTAAATTATTCGGCCGAATAACTTCCGCTAAGACGATTTCCCACTCGTTTCTCACGAAAGTGTTACCCACCTTCACGTTTTCACCCCATAAGGTTTTTCTTGTGCACAACATCCTCCTTGAAGATGGATAAGAATCCATGAAGAGAAAGAATTAGATTGGATCTTCCCCACTTAATGTTGAATACAAGTTATCTAAAGATAGAAACCTACCAAAACACTATAGAAACATGGTTCCACAACCAGGTAAATGAATTCTTCCCCATATTGGGTTGTAGAGCTCCTTGCTACTCCCGATGAATGATTTAATTTTGTTCACGTTCTTCATAATGACTATACTTTTATAATTATTTAAAGGTCTACTTTATGAGTAAACTAGAAATGTAGATGTAGAAGTGTAATAATAGGAATGGTCGAGAGGTCACACTTCCAATTATGAGTTTTACTTAATGTATGGTCAATGGTTACTAAAGACAACTCTTTTTTTAAACGCCTCTTTTTCTTTATTACTAGTTCCTATCTATGACTATTGTTTTTAATTAATTGTATGGATTGAAAAAAAAATTACTCATATTAGATTGACCAAAAATATCAAATTCACATTTATAAAATCCTTTACTAATGGTTGCAAAGGTTTTTGCGAAGATTACTTATAAATTAAAATTTCTCTGTGAATGGAGGTTGTTTTGTAGGTTTCTTTTACCTTAGTGTGTTAGGATTGGTGTAGTATATATCCATGTGTAATTATGTTATAGATTTGTGCACACTTGCACACTCACACGAGGGTGATTAGATTGAGAATGTTGAGCCAAGTATTGGAATTGGTATTCACCATGATTGCAATAATACACACATTAAAATATGTAACCTTCAAGTGGGAGTTCCGGTATGGAACCTTAATACGTACATTATTGCAATATGGAGGCGTGAATGCATAGTCATATTTAAGAGCATCAGGGGGTCTATAATAATTTGATGCTCTTGTGCTTAAATAAATATGATTTGCACTAGAGTCATGTGTTTCATATTGCATCGGTAGGTTATTTAGTTACAAGATTTCGTGCATATATATCTATATGAGTATGAGTAGCTCTTCTTGGTCACCACTACAAAATTGCACTCATGTTATCTTTGAGTAAAATGAAAACTATTCATTAACTTGAAAGGGATGCCTTTCAAGAACTAAATGACATTAAAAGGGGGTTATACAACCTATGCTTTTTAGAAAGGAATTATTGATTAGATAATGCATAACATTCCTTCTTTCACTTGTTGGAAAATTAAATATTCTTTGAAATGTAACATACTAGGAAGAGTGTTCCTTTTGAAGTACTCTTTCCTTATTGGAATATAGGAGTTAACTTATATAGAAATCTATTTTTCAATTGGTAGTTGATGAAGAGTTATTGATTAATCAAATTGAGTTGGTGTAAAGCAAATGCTGAAGATGCATGTTTATATCAAAATTTAGTGGGCATTAGAAAACTAATTTTAAAAACCATTAGCAACAATAAGAGTGAGTTCACATAAAGGTCCAAATTTTAAAATCCATTAAGTTAAGGGGCACACTATCAAAAGTGGCACATTAACATGCATATAAAAAATGTCTTTGGTGGAATGAACAGCATGGTACTCATCTCTACTTTTGTTATTTGAGAACTCATTGTTATGTGGATTGATTTCTTAGGTGACATTATGTGGCATGATTTCTTTGTCTTAGAGATGTTAAGGGTTAAATGAGGGAATTTATCATTGAATAAGGCATGGAAATGATCATTAAATCACAAACAATTGTTGCGTTGGTTACAATGTTCATAAATTGTGTGCACTACATCATGTCTATGCTAGACACTATTGATGTTATTGGTGAGATAGGGTTGTCAAATAAGTTGGGGACTTCTTTCGTAGATTACACAAGGCCCACCCTAATAATTAAGTGAGTGAGAAAATTGATTTTAATCAAGCTCAATCATTTACACTTTAGTAATGAACTTCAATGGCAAGTTAGATATGATAATTTTTATCCTATTTAGGAACCATATTGCTTGGAACTTGATAGAGAAAAATAATCGTCACCTAAAAGGGTGGCTAGAAAACAAGGTGGGAATGGTGTATATAGAATTTCTAGCTCATTGCAAAGAGGACTTCGACAAGTGATAGAATTAGAGAAGGGATTCAACCGTTTAAAAAAAATGGTACCATACTTCAAGAGATTAAATTGAATAAGATGATCGTCGTCAACCAAACTCCCTTAAACATATGACTATGCAAACCAATTTTTGGGGGGACTTTTAGTGGGATTCTTTTGGATGGAATGAAGCCCCAAAATCCATCTTGACAGCTTAGATTGAAGTGCACACAATTTGTTCAATCAAGAGTCAAATTATAGAAACAATATGCATATGTTGACTTTTACTTACTAAATCTATGGAAAAGTTCTTAAAAACATAACTTATTCAAAATGATATAAATGGGATATAACAAATAATTATTGACCCTCTAAGTCAAAAGAGTTTTTTCTAGAGTCAAAATTTCTACATATTGTGGCTAAGCAAAGGGGATTGTTCAATACAAACTTATTTTTTCAAACAACCACGGAAAATTAGAATTGTAATAGAAGTGCCTTCCTTTGAAAGGAACATTTTTGAACCAAACCAAGATATTGCAAATGAATTATTTACTACTCCATATTTTCACTTCATTGCATCTACTTTACCTCCCATTGTTTTCCCTTGGACATTCATTTACACCTTTTGGAACAATTACTAGTAATATGACTTGCTAGTTAAATCTACTATGCAATATCATTAAGTCTAACTATGCTGAGAGAATAAAGCTAAAAATTATCGAAATCTAAGACAAGGCCATTGTCAATTTTATTAACCTTTCAGAGCAAATAACACAAATCGGAAATACATACCAAGGCACTGCATTACATTATTATTTGTTTTGAAATTAGATGCTTAAATGAATTTTCAGCACGTAAAATCTTTCCTAGGGTTGGTGATGGACGACTAGGCCTCAGATGTTAAGTTGCAACATATCGTTTAAATTGACAGGATAGATATCAGAGATGGAACCGGAAAATAATTTGTCGACAATAATGCTATTTGCACGTTGACTGGGATGATACTGGTCCCAGAACACATAAGCATCCCTGTTTGAGCACAAGTTTGACGCCGCCCCGCAAAGCCCTATGCCGTTATAGATTCCTTGTCCGCAGCAAGCGTTCTTGCCATTCGAGAATCCTGCAGGAAAAGTATTTAGAATCAGCAAGCAGTACTACACCTTCAGTTTAAAACCAAGGATTGATAATCAGAAAAAGCTTTGGAAAGAGCATTACCGTATGCCTTAGGGTTGTCGAACAAATCCTGGTTCGGCGGAAAAGAATTACCCATTGTAAAAATCTGAGCAGAAAACTGTTTGTTCAGTTGATCCACTATAGATCTCAGGCCCGAATTAAAAAGCGCAGTGGCTTGCTGTAGCTGCGGAGCACAATCACCATTTACGGACCTCGTTGCCCTCTCTGCGGGTGCACAACCCAAAGGACCCGTGGACAGAACCAGAACCCTACGGGCTCCCAGCTCGTAAAATTTCTGCAAATTCATCAGTTAATATGAGAATTCGCACCAGTCATAGAGATTATTTTCTGGGTAACTTCTTTTATCAGTACTATTTTATTGTATATGTCACAAAATGTAAATATATTACCGCTAAATACTTCTTATATTCTGAGACAATGAAGCTAGTGTAGCTGGATAACGAGTACTGCACGGATCTCAGTGATACAGGAACAAGATAGTAGTTATTGACGTAATCATTTCCTCCAAGGGCGATTTCCACTAGCGCCTGCGCAACCAGCCTGTTGGTCGCAGGACGTCCTATCATGCCTGCAACTTTATCTTGATACTGTTGGAAGTACCGTAACTGCTGTGGCATTCTGATAATATTCGCCTGTGTGCAAACGGTTTCTCTTAGTTATCTTTCATTTTATCAAAATTCTAGCATTAGATTTATGGTCCCCATTTGCAATATAGCAACTTCTTATTGCTATTTCAACAATCTAAATTTTGATAGCCTTACAATGAACAGGATAATCGAACTAATCTTGATTTGTTTAATTTTTTAGGACTCAAGGCTTGAACTTGATAGCCCTACAATGAACACGAATTAATTTTAATTTGTCTAATTTCTTAGGACTCAAGCCTTGAACTTGTGACCTCCCAGTATCGTGAGAGTGTGACCTCCCTGTTACTGAGAAAATGTTAAGATGTCTTACCAATTGAACTAACCCTTGAAGCTTAAACTAATCCTGATTATCAGCTAACACAATCATGTTATTTTCCATTATTTTAAATAATGACTTCCATCTATGTATTTCAATCACATTTGATTATACAGTTGTTGTAGACTGGTAATATTACTTCAATAATTAAAATGGCTTTCATTCTAAAATCTTCCCATATGATTTTGGTCAAAATTAATACTACATCAATTTCAAAGCTACAATGTTACCATTCAAATTGCCATTTGAACATTTTTCATAACAATTTGAATCTATGAATCTAGAATGTTAGATTTGAACATTTTTCATAACAATTTAAATCTATGAATCTAGAATGTTAGAATGTATCTATGAATCTATCCTGTGAATGTATGCCATTCAAATTGCCATTTGGACATTTTTCATAACAATTTGAATCTATGAATCTAGAATGTTAGAATGTATCTATGAATCTATCCTGTGAATGTATGTTAAACCGATAGAATTGATATACGTACAAATTGGACTCCCGTATCGTTCAGAATGCCAACGCCTGCAGAGGCAAAGTTGGCACCTATCAACAATTTATTGCCGGTAAGCGCAGGATCAAGATATGGTAGCGGGGCAGGGGCCCCGAGCTTCTGGCCTGAAATGCAAATATTTCATTCAAATCTTATCAATAACAGCCCATTAACGAATGCATGTACAGTCAGATTATGCAATAAATATGAACAGAGAGATGTTTATAATAATTAAAATCTTAAATACTTACTGATGTAATCGGGGATATTGTATCCATTGGAGAAACGTCCGGCGGGACGATGGGTGGGATAATCAATGCCATAAGGATACCTGTTTGCTCTTGCCGTCGTAGAAATGAAATTGTTATTGCCACTGTCCACCAGCGAGTCTCCGAAAACAAAATGCGCTGGCGGCGCTGCGTCTGCCATTGTTGCAGCACAGGCCAACAGTATCATTACTACACGATAGAATGCCATTGTCTTGACTTTTGAGTCTTGAATGTTCCTCTGCAAGCAAAAACAGACACGCCAATTTGCTTCAAGAGGAGTTTGAGCAATAATGGAAGATGCACTGGGACCTTTATAGGAAAACCCAGAGGACAGAACTCTTGAAGGCATTCACTGGGCACAGCTACATTAGCTTGTTCTAGCTGTCCAACATGAACCCGTTCAGACCGAAGCATGTGGTGGCAAACATGTCGAACACGGCAAAGTTTGAGAAATGTTCACAATCACAGAATTAGCAATAACTCTCCGGGGACCGACCACCTTGCGCCAGAGCTCGTAAGTGGTGTTTCTGACAGCCATGGATGGTTCATTTTCTCGTGTTATTATTTAGACCGTGCTGTCAGGAGTTGGCTGAGGCAATGCGGCGCAATTATGGCTAAAAATAGCAGAGATGCCAACGACCTAGATTTCATGTCCGCGTTACCTCCACAGATTGCAGAGCAGGATTCATTGCACCGACGGAACACGCATTGCAGTAGGTGCAATTTCCATTGTGAAGCATCCCTGCGAGTGTAAAGTAGATGGCCATAATAGCCAGACTAATTGAAATAGAAGGGTTAGCTAGGTTACATGCGATTGAACAGGGAGGAAATAATCCTATCCAATAAAATGTTGGTTGAAGAATGGGTGAAGATCATGTCTAGTAATTAGGTTATGGGCATTGAAGAACTGAAAAAAGAGGTAGGTTATGGGCATTGAAGAACGGAAAACATAGGGAGAGGGAATAGGTTATGGGCATTGAAGAACGGAAAAAAGAGGTAGGTTATGGGTATTGAAGAACGGAAAACATAGGGAGAGGGAAAGAATGCATAAAATGTATATAGAATAACTATGCATTTATATGTCGTAAAAGCTTTTATTATGGTGAAAGCTAAGTATTGAACTGCATAATATTAAATGTGGTAACTTAGTAACCCTAAGTACTGAGCTGTCACACATTTAATGTTTTACAGCTCAATACTTAACTTTCATCCTTAAAATATGTATTTACATGTTCTTCTTACTAAAATATAGTGACGATAGTTTTACTCATTATATAATTATATGCTTTTAAAGTTTTTGATCACGGATCACCAACAGGGATGCACATTTCAGGGATAGAATAGATATAATTTTAAATTTAGTTTTTTTATATTTTGATATAACACATCATGTTTGTAGTTTGTAATCTGAATATTTTTTAAAGTAGCAGTCATAGAAGATAAATTAAGTGTTAAAAACTGTTATTAATTGCTTCAGTTATCACATGTAAATTTGAATTATTATATATATATATTTTTGTAATTGTATATGGATTTGGAATTATAACTATAAAATAAATTTTGAAAGTATATTTTTATCATTTCTTATAATTTATCTGCAATCTACAATCTACAGTGTACACAAATGACTTTTCCTTCTCAACCCTAAATTTTAAATAATATATAAACATCTAGATTAGTATAATTATACTTAAATATATATTTATTTAATCTATATCTTAATATATAAGAATACGGTGAAAAAAATAAGAATATTATAGACTTAACCTTTCTATCTATATATGATTATTCAATATTTTTAATTTAATTATTTTTACAAATTTTAATTTATAAAAGAATACTAATAATTTGAACATTACAATAATAATAAATATATTGCTTTATTCTTTACAATTACATATACAAATAATTTTATGTTTTGAAATTTTGATTTTATCTATAATTTAAATTTTAATATTTATTTATTTAACTTTGAAAAGGTGCCGTCTTATCTTCTCTTATACCTAGTACATAAGGAGTCTTTGTATCTTATTGAGACTAGGGTATTGATCTTATTGAGATTAGGGAATGAGATTGTTTGATCTTAGTGAGATAACGGTTTGAGATTGTTTGTGCTAGTAAATTATAGTGAACTATATTCGTTATGGCTTATATATATATATATATATAACAAAATGCCAAATTATGTTGTCACAAGTAGATGATTATATGTTAAGGATAGGGTGGCCTCTTGGTGGATGATTATATGTTTAGGATAGGGTGGTCTATTGGTGGGTTAGATGGATTTCGTTCCATCCATCGAGGTTCAATTCCGTTGAGACATTTTCTAGCTTGTCGACCTACCATCCATAAAAAAAACATTTTTATCACTTCGAATTTGATGCTTCCAAGTTTCTCCGTTGAGTTTGTATTCCATTAAAATTTAGTTTTATCTTTTTTTTTTTAAATCAAGATATAGAGATGTTTTTATTGTTTTTCAATTTACAATGAGACTATGAGTCCACTAAAGAAAAGATAACAAGTTTTAATAGGAAATGACCTATGTTTTATGATGATGTTTTACCCTATCCTAAACTTCCTTGATTTGATTGCCATATTCCATTTATCCTTAAGTTTATTCAAAGCATAGTTAAATGCAAAAAGAAATATGAATATGAGAACATGATAATTCTATAATATGCCATGAATGTCACAATTATTCCATTGTTTTACTCACTCAAATCGCCATGGCTTGGTTGTCTTCAACACATGACTTGCTTATTCTCAATATCATGTGCATTTCCACTTAAGATTGGAAACATCTTAATATGCCTTGTATCCATCTTTCAATATAATGTTGTCACTAGTTTGTAAAAAAATTAACCATGAATCAAATCTCTTTCCTAGATTACATTCTCTGGTATGGATAGGTATGGATAGCTAGATAGAAGCACCACCTACATTATTTTCCTCATGACCCTATCCACTTGATACTCCTTAATCAACTGCATTTCTTCTCATACTATGGTCATTTTAGCACCTTAATATCCCTCCAACACTTGTAATTCAACTTCTATTGGCCTTCCATGTGAACTCTTATGGATGATTCCATCAATTTTGTGATTCATGTGGATGCTCTAAACTATCAAAACATAAACTAATCCCTTATGAGACATTGTGTCTCCCATCTCTCCTTTGGGATTCCATCTCTATCAATTTCATCAATCCCACTACCTTCCATAAGCATGACTACATCTTTCTCATCATTGGTAATTTCTCCTTGGTATACATTTCAAATTCCATGCAACATAATGGTGGATTCCTCTAAATTTCTTGATTTTTCCTGTCACCATATTTATATGTAGTTTAGATTATATTCCATCATCATTTCAAATTCAAATCATATTTTGGAAAAACATTTGAAAATTGATCGGCTATCAAATTTTATACTCCATTTCCTCCCATCATCGAGATGATGGGAAACTTGAAGTAGCCAACTACACATTGGCCCATGCTCTCTACACTCAATACAACCTTTTTAAACACTAGTATACCTATCTCCATGTCATCCAACATAGCTAGAACCACCCTATCCATTCTTCCATCAATCACTCACACAGTTTGAGGTTTATGATGTTTATTAACCTATTGCCTTGTATAAAATTTTGTTTCCTTTCCTCTACCTATCTTCTCACACCAATAAGAGGAATAACATGAGATTTCCTCCTTTATCTAGCATATGTTGACATACACCCCAAGGTACAAACAACACTACAACATTCCTGGGTGTAGTTGAAAGAGTTCCATTATTTCCACCATTTGGTCCTCATTTTGGATTGGAGATTGAGTATGGTTATATGTTAATAAATAGAGGTTCAAATGCTAGAAAAACCGGGGCTGATGCACAATCATGGTCTCCTTTAAAGACACTTTAGATGCCACATAATACTGAAAAAACATGGAACCTTTGACTTTAGGTGACAATTAGGGGTACTTCCCTAATGGATTTGAAGATGAAGTAAAAAGACAAAAGATAGGTAATTGAATCAACTTTCATAATATATAACATTTATTTATAAAATTTTTGTGTAAATTATTACAAAATTAGTTTCTATTAAATTGGGTTTTCAAATTTTCAGCACATCATAACATATATGTTTGTGCGGGTGCAAGACTTATTGAGGTAAATGATGTCAATTTTGGAGAAAATCTTGCAGACATATGGGCCTAGTGCAACACTATTTATTAAAAAAATTTAATGAATTATTTATTATTAATATTAATTATTGAAGTCGAAAAACCTTGAAATGAAAACATTATGTGCGGGTGCAACACTTTAGGGGCAAAATTTAATGAAATCCTTGATTTCTATATATAAGATTGTAGAGCTCACTCTCCTCTAGTGCACCATATAGTTTTCTTGGGAAATGGTGAAGGCAATCAAAAGTTATATAAAAAACAATTGATGTATCTATTTTCGAAAACTGACATGTGTCATTTAGAAAAATAATAAGAAATAAGTAAAACATACATTTTAAGGAAAAAATTACATATTTAGAATTGTTGGATTGTACTCTACAATATTTTATATTTTCATAAAAAAATATTGTGTCTGTCATAGCAAAACACGCCATTGAAACTGAGCATATTGATAGAGTTAAAAAATACAAGCAATAGCCCTGGTTTATTTGTCATAGCCAATAGGTTCGGTAGTCCGAAGCAATTTCCAAACATCATGCCAAGCCTTGTTCCCCCCGAGTTTTTAAATTTAAAAAAAAGGCATATGTGTTTTAGCCTTGTTCATATCACATATGCATTATAACGCATATGCATTTTAGCTTTAGTAGCTTGGTACGAGAGTAAAAAAGAGTTTACCAAGTTAGTGGATAGGCTTTGGGAGAAATCCCATCTAAAAGAAAAATATCATGGTAATTATTGGCCCCTCCAAAGCGGTTTAATGTAAGTGTGGCAAAAGGACTATGCTTAGCCTCAACTTTATGAATGGTTGTGGATAATGAGGTTAGATTATTGGAGGTTCAAGGGCTATTCCAAAGGAGGTATTAGGATTATGAGGTTACCAAGTTAGGATGCCTTTCTTGTTTCCTCTACATGATCAACCTCAATGGGCGGAACAAGGTAAACAACAACTGTAGGATCTGTATATGGATATGTCAATTTAAAAAAAAATTACATATACATGTTGGTCTTGGAACACCATACACTTTATCCCTCTATAAACAACCTTCCCCCCTTTGTCTATCTAACACATCCACATACCCTCTATCCACCCCTCTTTATCTAACCATCGTTATTTCTATCATTCACCACCCCTCTACCTCTATAACCATCCCTCAACCCTCTCTCTCTCTCCCCCTTCCCTCTCTCTCCCTTCCCTCTCTCTCCCTTCTCCCCTCCCTCCCTCTCCTTCTACCTCCATGTGTTCCATCCTGTCACTCACTCCATACCTCACTTTATCCCCCTACCTCCTCTTTCTACCCCCTTCTCTCTCCCCCCATAATTCCTTCTCTCTCTTCCTCCCTCCCCCTCTTTGTCTAAATCCCCCCTCTTTCCTTATCTGGATACTCCCCCTTGAACAAAATTACATACCTCTTGGTCTTGAAAAACCACACTTGCTCTCCCTGTATAAGCAACCTTCCCCACTTTGTCTCTCTCACACACATCCACACACCCTCTCTCCATCCCTCTCTATCTAACCATCGCTATTTCTCTCCTTCACTATCTCTCTACATCTATAACCGTCCCTCAACCCTCTCTCTCTCCCCTTTTCCACCCTCTCTCTATCTCTACCCCTCTTTGCCTAAATCCCCCCTCCTTCATGGACTTGCTAGTTTTTACAGGAAATTCATAAGAGGATTCAGTCGGATATGTGCACATTTGACAGAGTGCATGAGGAAATGGGAGTTCAAGTGAACTGAAGCTACACAAAGAGCCTTCGATAAGTTGACAAAGTTTTCCAAGTCGACTGCGACGTGAGTGGAATGGAAATTGGCGCAGTGTTAAGCCAGGAGGGCCGACCATTTGCATTCTTCAACAAAAAATTGGATGAATCCAAGAAGAAATATTCAGTGTATGATCAAGATTTATATGCTATTGTGAAAGCATTGGAGAAGTGGAAGCATTATTTGTTTCCCAAGTAATTTTTATTATACACAGACCATAAAGCATTGAGATACTTGAACACTCAGTCGAAGTTGAATCAATGACACATGAAGTGGGCAGATGGAAGGCTAGTTGCGAACCATGGAGTGTTGACAAAAATCCATACTTCGATTATTTTATCCAAGAGGGATACCTATTCAAGGTACAACAATTATGTATTCCAAGAGGATCCATAAGAGAAAACCTAATCCAAGAACTGCACAGTGGTGGATTAGCATACCATTTTGGCATCGACAAGACCAAGGCGTTGGTTGAAGAGAAGTACTATTGGCCCGGGATGAAAACAGATGTTGGTAAATGGGTCCAATAGTGTCAAGTTTTCCAATTGGAAAAGGGTCGAAGTCAAAACATGGGGTTGTATGCACCATTACCAGTGCCAAATGTACCATGGGAGCACTTGAGCATGGATTTTGTGCTATGATTGCCAAAGACACAACAAGGTAGCGACTCCATCTTTGTGGTAGTCATTAGATTTTTGAAGATGGCACACTTTATTCCGTGTAGGAAGACAAGTGACGCCACAAGCATTGTTGTACTATTCTTCAAGGAGATAGTAAGATTGCATGGGTTGCCGAAGAGTATAACTTCGGACATGGATAGCAAGTTTATGGGTCATTTATGGAGAACCCTATGGAAGAAACTGGACACGAAGTTATAGTTTAGCTCAGCATACCATCCGTAGACTGATGGTCAAACCGAGGTAGTGAACATAATTTTGGGAAACCTTCTGAGATGTTTGACGACTGACAGACCCAAGTAGTGGGAGAACATGTTGGCGCAAGCAAAGTTCGCATACAACAATTGTGTGAATCACTCGACAGGTATGAGTCCATTCCATATTATTCAAGGTTGAAGCCCACATGCTTTGGTGAATTTGGTTGAAATACCAACAGAGACCAGAAAGAGTGCATATGCAGAGACATTTGTATATCACATGAAGGAAGTACATGAAAAGCTACACAAACAACTTGAAAAGAGAAACGTGCCATACAAGTTAAGAGCCGACAAGAAGGAGAGGATGCAATTGTTTAGTGAGGGAGAATTAGTCTATGCACACTTAAGGAAAGAGAGGTTCCCTACAGGAACATACAACAAGCTGAAACTGAAGAAGATTGCAACATGTAAGATTCTAAAGAAGATTTCAGACAATGTTCATGTGTTGGAGATGCCAAAAGAGTTGAACATTTAATCTACGTTCAACGTATTAGATTTATACAAGTTTGAAGAAGGTTCGACGAGCACCAGTGCGGAAGTGTCAAATATCGATTGGATGGAGTAGATTCCAAATCGATAGAAGGAAGAAATTGTCGAAGTGATGGATGAGCGTGAAGTCGGACGAACAAGGAGTTCAAAGAAGAAATAATACTTAGTCCAATGGAGGAATAATAAGTTGAAAGAAGCGACATGGATTACAGAGGAAGAGTATAAGAGACTGACAGAGTAGTCAAGTAATTTTTCACCTAGGGATACTGATGCAGGGGAATTGGGGACTAGGAGAAATATTCAAAGATGATCGACAAGAGAAGAACGACCAAGGGGATAGCTAACGAACACTCGTGTGGGAAAACTAGCAGTCTAAGCCAGGAAGTCGAGCAGGAAGCTGTCGAAGAATGGTTGACATGAGCGGAAGTTGAAGGGGTTGAAAGTTGATGCATGGTTGAACATAGACATCAAAGAAAATGGAAAAGGACAAGCGAGGGGTATGGGGCGGAATGGCAGCCGTAGAGGCTAAGTGAAGCTGATAAGTTAAGTCGAGGAACAACGAAGCACAGGATGGTCGATGTGTCAAATTGGACAGTGATTATACCAACAAACTGTAGCAAAGGTCAAGAGGTGCAGAGGTCAAGGAAACTTACCTATAGCCATTGTGGGTATTTGAGGAAGTTAATGGAAATTAAGAAGGTGGTTAATATCAATCTAGATGTCACCACCGGAGAGTGTTGTGCAGGAATGTTCAGGGGTCGTTGACAACTACAGGTCTGCAGGATCATAGATAGTTCGGTGGACATAGTAAGGTCACCTCAGGAAGACAGATAGGGTGGACCTTGGGAACAACAAAATAGTAGAGTAGAAGAGCGGTACAAAGGCACAGAAGAAGGGACGAATCAATTAATTGAGAAACGATAGAGAATCGATTGCAGAGAGGATCACACACATAGAAAAACACAAATAGAGTAGAGATTACTCCTATGTATTGTAATAAGCTAAGGCCAACTTGTTTATTAGTTTACATGTAATTTTGTAATTGATTCAAGTAATAGAAGCCAACTTCTTGGCATTTCGAGTTCACATCTAGTCTTTTGGAACACATTTGTGTGAATCTATTAAGCAAGAGGGTCCAACCGACCTGACTTGCGTCAATTTCATATTTAGATTCCTTTACCATGAAATATGTGTTTGTTTTGATTGCTTATTTAGATAATTTCATGGTGTATTGAGAATTTATGTAAGGTACAAATACTAGATATATATCACCCTACTCCTTGACATGTTTCACCTCCATAATAATGATAGATATCCTCACATGTTGTGTAAGGTCCCTTGGTTATCTACCTGGGGTCCTTAGTTTTTTAAAATTCAACCATTGAAATTAAAAGCATAAATTCTAACATATTATTTTACGTACAAGTGCATGATCGTTGAGTTCATGTTTATCCTATAGTTTTCAAGGCAATTTTAACATACAATTTCTACAAATTAAATTTATGTGTTCTATAAACATGGTAATTAATATATTTAACATCATATTATGGTTTCATTTATCCATATAACTTAGATAATTTAGGAATAGATCAGTAGAATCATTATAGAAAAGTAAAAAAAAATTAAAATTATTATAGAACATGGGAGAATACATGTAGCTATGTTTGATTTTTCTATCGATGAAGCCCTTAAGTCCTCCCCAATTATGCAGTTCTTAGAAAATTGATGTTATATTTTGGAATTGGTTACGTGTTCCCAAGATATTATCCTCCCAACTAGATAGGAATAACCCCTCCAGCTACCTAGCTCTAGGAAACTTTAAGTCTCCCATCCCTCTGTGCTCATTGTTCTAAGAAAAACAATAGCATATCTAGATAATCCAGTGCATCCAAGACTTTAATCCTCTTTATCCCTTCAAGAAAATGTATTTTTCCTCCAACATAAACCCCATTGCATCATTTATCTTCCTTATTTATTAATTTTCAATTCCCCATATCCCAAAGTTTCCTCAACCACCTACATTAATGGTCATGAAATGACACTCCTAAATATTTTATAGAAACTATTATTTAAAGAAAACATTAAATGAATAAAATAAAATAATGTTAAATAATGTGCAAAGTCATGCAAGCTTATTAATATTTTTTTATTTTCCCCCTAAAATTTGACAATCACCATACCCATTAAAGTTATCGACCAACCATTATACAAGTAAGGCATTAATGTTACTAGACATTTATTTATGTTCAAGTACAATTATCATAATCATTAAATCACTAATTATGTAATTAATAATCCAATTAATTAATTCACCAACTAATTGCACTAGTGTACATGCCGAAGGTGTTTATGCGTAGCTAGTGTACACATATCTTGCATGTGTATTAATGATAAACATTTATTGCTTATAATTCATAGTTCCTATATATTCATAGCCATGCATGCATGATGATAAAAGTAAAATGCATTACCCATAAATATTTACCAACAAAATTATAATAATTCAATACTCTTTAATCATCACATGAAGACTATCATGACTAAATTAGGAAATTGTTTTAGATATCATAGGACACTAGAAAGTAATTAAGAGTGATAATTCAATCCCCCAAATAACATTCTTAACTAACTCTGAATCATCCTTCCTCCCTAACCCACTTCAATATTCCACATCCTATCATTTCCTGTATTGTAATATACTAGATTGTCAAGTATATTAGCCTAACATGAAATAAAAACAGTAAGAGAAAGTTTCAACTACATTAACCAATATTCCACAATAGGAAACCAATAGTTGTCATCACACATATAGGGGAGAGTGGCTAAACATGACCCTCCCACAAGTCCAGGTTTCATAGGATAAATAGTGGGTAAGACCTCCACCCCTCCTACAAGAACTAGAGTTAACACCCTAGTTGGGTCATACATATTTGCTATTATAGTTCTTAGATCCACTTCATCAAATAGCAAGTTTGGGAAAATGTGCTTCTTGTAAAACTTTAACTTTCCCACATATGATAGCAATGTATCGAAAAAATAAATAAGTAATGAATTAATGATTCATAGCATACCATTTCTCCTTCAATGTCAATGAAATCAATATTTATTTAGTGAGATATTTATCTAGATATTACATAGAACAGTTATTATAACCGAAATTGACACTTCTCCGTCTGTGAAACACTTGCATTATGATGCTCTCATGATGACACTTCATGAAGCTATTGTTTCTCACAAAAAAAGACACTATGGATGGAAGAGGCATAATTTGGTGCTTAATAATGTGGCCTTCACTTATTCATTGATTATCTATCAATTAGGAATCTTGTGACCACATTTGGAGAGCAAAACACCCCTAGAAAATCCCTCAAAATGGCATTTTTATCCCATTTTTCCTGAACACACAAGTTTCTCTTGTCCCAAGGGTGTGTGACACACACCTTTCCCTTGTCTCACCCGCCTGTGGCTTAAAAATGCTCAAAAAATATAAAAATATTGAAATTTGGGTGGTTTGGGAGGTCAGGGTAACCTCCCCATTAGTTACAACTGCTCCCTCCTTGAATCTAACCATATCCGTATCCTATAAAAGAAAGTAATATTGGCCCTAAAAGGGACTCTTATCCCAAGTATTTTTATGTTGGAGGAATCATCACTCTCTTTCCCTTGCCATTTATGCCCTAATTGCTCTCAAATCCTTATGCATCTGACCTAAGGTTGGGATTCTTGGAGAAGTAGGAGATCTAGAGTATAGGTTTCATGAGTTGCCAAAGCAAAGATAAGGTAATATTGTACTTGTTTCTATTATTCAATATAGATTTTACATCTATCCCTTCCCAAATTTTGAGTCAATTTCATGTTTGAATGAAGAGATTGCTAGTTTTTTTATATTCAAAGTTGAGTTTTAGATTCATGTTCTTCATTTACTTTCAAATCATAAGTAATCTTTACTATTGTCAAAATTCTTTAAGGAAGGTTGTGTTTCTTGGTTTTACAGGTCTAAGCATTGGCAAGTCGGAATAGATTAAAAGCAAAGAAAGGAGCAAAGAAAGCTAAGATCAAAATCCATAAACAAGGTACTTGTCCTTCTAACTTTCAAACTCCTTGTTTATTTTTCTTAATGCAAAACCCTAGATGTCTCTCTTTGAAACTCTAGTATGTTGGTGACCTCAACCCCAGTCATAGGAAAATTTTCCTTACAACAAAATTGGTGACTCTGGTTGGGAGAAAGCCTGTCTTCTTTGGGGTTTTCCAAGTTTATTTCTCAAGTTTACTTGGAGTTCTGAGTTTATTTTCAAGTTAAGAATTATCTTAGGGATTTAATAGACACTTCATCTATCAATTTTTTGAGTTGGGATTGTTTTTTGGAGGCTTTCAGTACAAACACATAGGTTACCTTCATGACAATATCGTGTCTGGTATAAAAAATCCCTTGGTGGTCTACACAGTTGCGTGTCACACCTACTATGCCCGTGTTCACCATTGTATTTGTCCTGTAGGTAGTGTTTTTCATTTTGGCCCTACGTATGAGGTTTTTATTAGATTTTTGGGAGTCTTTGCTTGTCCTTGGTCTGGTTAGGACCCATTGGAAGTGTTATGTCTACCTTTTGATTGGTCTTGGATTGGTTTTTGTATCTTTTTGAGCCAATTTAGAATTATTTGGATCATTTTGGATTGTTTTGTGTAATATCCCAAAGATAAGACCCTTTATATTATTCTTATGTTTGACTTTGGTGTTGAGCTTGTAGGCTCTGGAGCACCTAGACTATTTAAACTCATTATTTTTGAGTTGGTGTTGAGCTATAGGATTTGGAGCACCTAGAATTCTTAGTCTAATTTTGGTTGAGTTGTTGTTGTGCTATAGGCTCTGTAGAACGTAAACTTCCTAGACTCACTTTGTTGAGTTGGTGTTGAGCTATAGGATTTGGAGCACCGAGACTAAGTAGACTTGTTATGTGTGATTGATGTTGATCCGGTAGGCTCTAGAGTATAAAATACACTAAAGGACCTTATTATTATATTATTTATCTCCTTTTAAATTTCCAATTGATGGGGGACCAATCCCCTTAAAGAGAGACCAATCATGTTAGAGGATAGGTTGAATTCTAAAGTAGTTTCCAAATGAAAAGCCAAATAGAAAAATATGACAAATGTGAGGATACAAACATATCAATTAATTAAAATAAATGAGATAAAGAGAGTTAAAATAAAATATAACTATTGCCTAAAGAAGGATAAAAAGGAAAGGAAACAAAACATGAAAAAGATGCCTGAATGAAAAATATGAGCATTTTCCTCAAATAATAAATATAAAAGAGAGTGGACATTATAGGGGGTAATGGTCCCTTTCTCACTAGAGGATTCAGTTGTAAGTCCTTGAGCACTCAGTTTTCCATGAAGAGTTAATGGTTGATCTGAGAAGGATTGTGGGAAGAAGAGGAAAATTATTTACAGGACTCTACATAGAGATGATAAAAAAACATTGTGGCTACTCTGATTGTAGTAATCAAAATATATAACGTCACCCTCGTCTCCTTAATCTAGTGTGCTTGGTTTGGATAGGGGGTGACCTGTGGAACGAACAAGGAATTGTTTGAGGTCTATGGCTGGGAGGAATGTGGAAGATCCCCATTCAGTTGGACATTTAAAGGTTGGTAAGTATCTTTAACTTCTTAAATTATGTCTAATGGAACTTTACAGTTGTATGTTTAACTAGTTTATTTAATTTTGTTTGATTTATACTTGACTAACCCTTAACAAGTTATACAACTTGACGAGAAATTTATACTCAAAACGAGAACTCTACCCATAAAAACTCATATTTTAGTATAAAAAAAACACCAAAAAACAACCCCAAATAAAAAAAGTGGTGTTACCCGGTAGCACCACTTTTTTTTGTGGTTAAAAATATAGACATAGACCAAAACAATCGTTATTGTTGTTTATAAAAACCTTAAAATCAAGCCCTAAATTTAAAACTAATGCTACCATTAGCACACTTTTTAAAAAACTTGCATTATTATATCATTGTATCATAGTTTAAAATTGTATTTATTAAATGTCTTAGTAACAATACATAAATCTAGCATTGAATTAAACACAAATTATTCAAGAAATTACTTCACCACACTTTTCATATAAGATAAAAGGATTTATGATATTATTCATAATAAAACTATAGATTAAACCATAAAATATATAGGTTTAAATATTTGGGGACACAAGGGAGAAAGAGGAAATGCAACATACTCTAAAATGACAACTATTTATAAAGAACGAGAACTTGAGCTATAAAAATTCTTATTTTTGCATAAAGAACAACAAAAAAAACTTCAAAATGAACCATGGGTGATATCGTTGTAATCGAAACCATAAACCGACCCTCAGATTGAAAAGTGGACCTCCTAAAATAAAATTAAAAAATTAAAAAATTAAAAAATTAAAAAAATATGAAAATTAAAAATTGCAAAATTTATTAAAATAATTCATAAACCAAATAGAAAAAGAAATTACAACCTTACAAGAAAAGCTGAAAAACAAAAAATTTAAAAAATAAATTAAAAAATATTAAAAAAAACTGTAAAAAATAACACACCCAAATTTAAAAAAATACAAATTTAAGAACCAAAATTAACATTTAAAAAAATTACAAATCAAATTCAATTGTTTTTTTTTCTTGATTGTTTTCAAATTAAACAAGTTTTTTTGAAAAATATAAAATAAGATTTAATTAAAAAATTTGAAAAAAAACCTTAAAATATTCAATTTAAAAAAAATAAAAATAAAAATTTAAAAGATTATAAAAATATAAAACATTATAAAAATATAAAACGTTATAAATATATAAAACTAAAAAATATTTCAAAATAAATTTGAAAAAAAAAAAAAAACCTACCCTACCTCCCTACCTTTCCCTCCACCATCCCCTACCCTTCTCCCCTCTTCTATCCTCCACTCTCCCGCCGCTGCTACCTCATCTCCTTCCCTCCCTCTTGTCTCCCTTCCCCCTCTTCTCTCCCCCCTTTCCTATGTCCCCTTCCCTCCACCCCCCACACCTCCTGCGCCCTCCCCCCCTCCCTCCTCCACTGCCCCCCTCCCCCTCCCCACCGCCCGCATGTTGCCCAACCATCCCTCACATCGGGTGGCGGGATTCTGAGTATCGTGCTGCCATGTAGATGCGACACTTGGGAGGAAGAAGGAGCAGTGCCGCTCCTTCTTCCGCCTAAGCACCGCCTCTACATGCATCCCTGATTCTTAGAATTGCACCACCCTATGGGAGGGCTAGTTGGGAAGCACATAGGCAGTGGGGAGGGGGATGGGAGTCGGGGAGGGAGGAGGTGGGAGGTAATGGGGGTGGAGGGAAGGGGGGAGAGGGGAGAGGGGAGGGGGAAGGGGGACAAGAGGGAGGGAAGGAGAGGATATAGGGGCAACGAGAGGGTGGGGAGAAGGTAGGGGATGGATGCGGGAAGGGTAGGGAGCTAGGGGAGCGAAGAGGGGGTAGGGTTTGGGGGCCGGAGGGGTATGGGTAGTGTTTTTTTTAATAATTTTTAATTTTTTAAAAATATATATATTTTTGTATAATTTTTTTATTTTAAATTTTTTCTATAGTTTTGAATTTTTTTTTTGAAATTTAGTTATAAATTTTATATTTTATTTTTTTAAAAATTTGTTGTATTTAATTATTTATTTTGTTTTGTAGTTTTTTTTTTTTTTTTGAGTTTTTTTTCCAAATTTTAAAAAATAAAATAAATTTATTCTATACATAAAAAAGGCTTAAAATGCATGTAAAAAAGATTGAAATGACTAATTTCTTTTACGAATTTTCTCATAAAATAATTTATATAGGATAATGTTTTTTAAAAAAAACTTCAAAAATACATATATTTTTCATTCTAAATGGTTTCTGAAAGTTAAAAAAATTCAAAAAAGTGTGTATTTTTTCATTATAACTAGCTACTAAATGTATATTTTTTTGTAAATTTTGAAAAAATGCCCTTGTAAATAAATGTTATAGTTTTCTTATGACCAAGAAGTTTCAAAATATAAAAAAAATGGATTAAAATGAAAAAATGTGCTACGAGTATACACACTTTTGAAACGGGGGCAAAAACAACTACTAAAATTAACCATAAAAAACGAGAACAATGTCGATTTCTGGTCAAGTTGTGTAACTTGTTCCTTTCATTTGTAGCTCCGAATACATCTTTGGCATCTAATAGGAGCACTGTTGAATTTATCTTAGCCAGTTTTACATGGATGATCGCAAATATTGTTCAGTTTGAAAGGCCTATTGATGCTACCTAAATATATTTATGTTCTTAATTTAATGCTATATTTATCATTTATAGTTTAGATTTGGCTTCTATTGGTTTAGGGATTAATTTTAGGTTATTCATAATAATTCTATAAGTAATTTCATACTTATTTTGCTTACTTCTGCATTCTAGAAATTATTTAATGTTAGTTTAAATTAACATTATTTGCCTATTACTATACTGTAATTAATATTTATTTGTATAACAGTTGATACTATAGGGTTGATCCATGAAAGTGGTTCACGATTTTTGGCAAGCGAAGTGCCAAAAATTTGTGTCGCAGACCCTTGATCGAGGTCTTTTAAATCCCTCGATCGAGGGTTGAAACAAGAACTCAATCGAGGGCTTTAAAAGACCTCGATCGAGGGTTGAAACAAGACCTCAATATAGCTTTTAAAATCTCGATCTTGCTTTTGAAAAAAATAAAAAAGGCGCGTAGCCTGTTTTTTATGCCCTCGATTGAGCAATTTGCTCGATCGAGGTTTTTAAAATACCTCGATCGAGGTCTATGTAAAAACCTCGATCGAGGTCCTATTTATCCCTCGATCAAGATATTTTAAATACCTTGATCGAGCAAATACCTTGATCGAGGGCCTAAAAAAACAGGCCGAGAGCCCTTTTCACTACACAGAAAGTTTTGTCTGTCTCTTAGAGGCTTAAACTATGTCATTAAATGCACATTAATGGGACGACTTGATACCATTGGATTCGTCAATGAATCCTCTATCCATATACATAACATTTAGGAAATATCTTAGTATGTCTTTTGTTTTTAAATTTCTACTAAGACTTGCCCTAAAAAACCCTGTCGACAACTTCGATTGAGCACAAAGATAAATCAACAACATTCAAAACACACATCCAAAATATTTGAAAAATTACACAAGCACTAGATAAGTGCGTCCTCTTCAAAATGGTATTTTTAGTTTTGCAAATTATGTAAACAATCAAAATATTTGGTGCACACACACACACGTGTGCAAAATGCGACTGAAATATTTATTGGTCAGTTTCGAAAAATAATAATAAATATAATTTTTTGAGAAAAATTAAAAGAAAAATATGTAGGCACTAGTGCATTCTGTCTAGATCAGGTTCATATATTTTATTTTTTTAAATTATTAATTTAACATTAAATTATTGTGCACACACACAAACCACTTGTTAATTGCTCTTCAAATTTTAAATACACATGTTTCATTAAATGAAAATTTGACATTTGACACGATAAATGATATAGGTATATTTCGAAAAAAAATATCATTGGAAAGCCAACATAATTCTCTACATTTCGTTTTTAACTACATGTAAAAATTCATATGGAAAATATGAGTTTCGAGGGATTCAATTTAACATATGGGTAAAATTTCCATTTTTCATCGCCATATTTTCCCAAAAATAGTTACCCATCTTCATGAAATCACCCTATAATTATTATTTATTTCTCTATTTAGTACTGATTGAAATTGTTAATTACTTGATTTTATAGACCAACTATAGTTGAAGGATAAATTAATAGTTTATATATCAGATATGGTATGAGTTAATTAATTACAATAATTTAGGTAGAATCATACATAATATAATTAAAATAGTTAAGTATAATGGCTTGATAGTTCAGAGAGAAAACTCTTGAAAATAAGCAAGGGGTGGAGAGGATTCAAATAAAAATCCAGGTCCAAGCCCTTAACCAAACCCTGCTTTAATACTGTAATAGTAACATAATTATTATATACTAATACACAGATCCATTGTGAAAGCGATAACATAATACATTAAGTGCAATTGCAACTAAATCGAACCAATATATTAAATAAACAAAAGTACCCAAGCTTTTAAGTAAAAGCTATAACTAGCTCTACTTTGCACTGAGGGTCACCTGTATTGGGAAGAATGGATGGAATCCACTCTGCTGGATAAGGGTGATTTTATCTTTTTTGACTAAGCTTTTATAGGTTTTTGGTTGAAGATTATAATGTGGATCAGAACTTCTGGTCTTACAAGTCTATTTTGTTAATATTTCTGTTATGATAGGAGATGTGGAGTGATCTGATATGCAGCACTGAACATCATGATAAAACCTTGTTTTTTAAAGTTGAATATCTTTATACTATTTGATTCCATGAATAACAATAATACTTTTTTTTTTCGGTTTTAAAAAAAAAATACTATTACTCCAAGGAGGCAAGATTTTTAATTAAATCCCAAACATACCATATAAAGAAATGTGAATGCTTTTACCATTTTCAATAAAGCTAATAGACTTGGAAATAAATTTTGAATCCACCTCATACAAGCACGTAAGCTTTGACCAAAGACTAAACCACATTTATTTAAACCATAACATAATAACCAAATCGATTTTGGAAGGAAATCGAACTGTTCCAATCGGAACGCTAAAGAAAGAACTAAGCCCACTTCACATTCGGGTTAAGAGGTCAATCCTGTAAGGGCGATTCATACTTGGAGGTAAGCTTATAAAATTAAGATCATAGTGATTATGGTCTCTTGGCCTCATCATAGGTTTCAATTAATTACCTTAGGGTTTTATATATTCACAATAGATTTTTAAATAATCATTGTAGGAATATTACAAGCCTTGAGATGGCTATTAAACATCCATATATAAATAAAAACATTATATACGCAAAATGTAGGCACATAGCCAAGAAACCAAGGGAGTTCAATTTGGATTTTAAACTGAGTAAGAAAAATATCAGGTCGAAGACCTTGTGGTCTTCACCTTGGCTTGATGGAAGCCCTTAAACATGAGTTCGAACCTTAAGGTGTCAAGGTTGGGCGTTGAAACATACAGCCAATCCCCATATGGGTGGCGGATCGAAGCCTATGAAATATAAAACTTCACATAAATATAAACTCTGTTAATCAAACTCTACGCTCTGTATAAAACTCAGAGTGGGAAGAACGTTCAATACAAACACAGGAATTTAATAAGCCAATTACAATACCACAATTCAATCACATGTACAAAAGGTTAATAAAATATTAGCATTCATGCTAAGTAATTCATGGCTTGGTGGCCACGACCTCCCAAAGGTTGACTTCCTTAGTAAAAACAATACTCAAGATAATAAGTAAAAAATACATGGAGATAAATAAATTTTAAATATATGTAAATATTGGCTTAGATGTTAAATACACATATTAAAATTTAACCAATATTTTAAATATGCATAATGTATTTAAATATGCATTTTAAAATTTAACCAATATTTCCAATCTTGGTATTTTCAATCCAAATATGCATATTAACATATTTAACATATTGGCCAAAATCAGGGTATTAGTTTAACATAACATATATATATACATTATGTATGGAACTGAGTAAATGTTATAAGAGGAATAATGCAATAAGTTGTTGGTTTAATATACATAAACCAGAATTGAAAATGATTAATCTTGGGTTTAAGTAGACCAATATCTCAATTAATACAAGTCAACACTCAAGTGCTTAAGGCCTAGAACAACACATAAGAATGACAGTAATACCGTTACAAAGGTAAATATATCTAGGAGTTAAGACAATAATGAAAATAATAATTATGTCATGGATTTGAAGAGGTAACCTGAACGCTACAAACCTCGTAAACGACTATCATGGTAAAACAAAATCTGCTTAGCAAACTATAATTTTATTCATAAGGCTTGTTGGCGAGTGTTAAGTCCAGCTTGGGAAAATTTATAATTATACAAATTTATGTGAGTTATTCAATATAACATAACTGTTCAAACAAATGAAATAAGGACTGTACTTAAATATAGTATTATTAGCTAATAAGACAGTCAAAATTATGTCTGCTATAAAGATTTTTTTTTAATTAAAGGATTTTTGGTGACATTACATTTTGACCCAATTTAGATATGTTTGGATTGGTTTGGACCTTTTTGAGTTGATTTGGAACCATTTGAGTTTGTTTGGGGCAATTTGAATCTCTTTGAGTGAAAAAGGTTCTCTTTTGGTAGATTTCTTTTGCTCTTTGAGTCTGTGTGCCTTTGATTACTCCTTTGAAGTGGAAGTTCATGGATTTTTTGTTGTTTTTGTTCTTGATTGCATTGGTTAGGTGAGATAATCATGTCTTCCTAAACCTTGAACTAGGGTATTTTGTAAGGATTATAATTTAGTATACTTAAGTATAGTATTCTAGGCGATTATTTTGGATTAAAAAAAACATATATATAGATTGGTAGATGAATATTAAATATGAAACATACAATTTTGAGACAGAGAATCCATAGAGGAATAATAGTAAAATATATATATTGATAAGATGCCGAATTACAATTGAGGGCATGTTTATTTATATTGACGGAATACTCCTTCATGAATAGTCGTGAATTTTTTTCATTTTTAATTAATTATTAATATTAATATTAATTGTTTAAAATATTTTTATTATGTTATATATTTTATATAACATTTCCTTCCCCTTAGAGATGCTTTGTCCTCAAAGCATGTTGAAGACAAGGTTTTCTTATGATTTTTGTACTTGGAATGTTGTCTCTCGATATTTTTGAGTTATTAATTGCAACACTTGACGAAATGAGACTATATGAGTTACACATTCCAAAGAAAAATGTTGCATTTTCTTTGATGTGGTCCATGTGAGATCTATCTTCATCGTGTATATTTGACTTCTTTGTGGGATGGATCTTCTTGTTTGTTGCTTAGTATGTTGATTTGATGTTCTTGCTTGTCTGACATCGTAACTCCTCTGTGTATTTTCATTTTGACCCTATCGTTGGACAAAATGACATTTATAATTGGGGTGTCGATAAGGAGTTCTTGTTATTTGTTTTTCTGCTTGATTGAATTCTTTTTGAACTCTCACGAGGACTGAATTTGTATTTGTTTCTTCCTTCTCAACTTGAATTTTGTTTTCTGGATTCTTCCTCTTGGATTTGCGCTAATTTGTTTTCTACTAGATTGTTATTACTCTGAATTTTCTTGAACCTCTCGTCTTGAGACTTTTTGTCCTCTTTTAACTTCTCGATTTGTTCCTCTAGTTCATTCTTAAGATTTCTGAGACGATGTTTTTCTTCTCACTGTTCTAGTATTTTTCCTTCGAGGTCTTCGTTGGAATATTCCATATTCCGACTATGTTTCAACTTTTTGATTTTTGTAATTAATGTCTTATTATGATTTCGTAGTCGAAATTGTTATTCGGTATGCCTTGATAACGTATTCTTGATTTTTGTAATTTCCAACTTATGCGTCTTCTTAATGTCATCATAATTCTACTGGAGATTTTCCTTCTGTTGTTGATGTCGACATAACTCAGATTCTTGATTTTCTAGCTTTCTCTGGACTTGCACTAATTTAGTTTAGTTGTCCAAGATGAGCAAGTGCTTAAACGCTTAACTTCTTCTTCTAAATCATTATCATTTCTATACAGTGATTCTTCGATATTGTTTGATTTTTTGATCTGGTCTTCAAGGTTTTGATTGAGACTTTTCAAATGTGATATTTTCTCATCCTTATTTGATAACCTTTTTGTGAAGTCTTCAATATTTTTTTTCCAATATTTGATTTTGAAATTCTAAGGTATGATTCCTTTGCTCTTGAAATATATTAATCAACTTTTGCTTATCAATCTCGCATTGCAGATAATTATTCGTCACTTTGTAATTTTCTAATTGAGCTAATACTGCTTGTAGTTGTGATTGTAACTCTGCTTTTGTAATCGCCATGACTTCTCAACTTCGATGATAGATCTTGGCACGAATTGTGTAATAACCTCCAAAAATCTTAGCTCTGATTGTAATTTTCTAATTGAGCTAATACTGCTTGTAGCTGTGATTGTAACTCTGCTTTTGTAATCACCATGACTTCTCAACTTCGATGATAGATCTTGGCACGAATTGTAGCTGTGATTGTAACTCTGCTTTTGTAATCGCCATGACTTCTCAACTTCGATGATAGATCTTGGCACGAATTGTGTAATAACCTCCAAAAATCTTCTTTTAACCTTTTCTATCATTTTTTCCAAAATAATAATAATTATTAATGTATAATAATAATTTTGAAACTATTATTAACAATTATTATAATAATAATTATAATAACAATAGATAATAATTTTTTTTTGGAGCCAATAATAATAATATGTATTATAATAATACTATTATTATAATGTTTGTTGAGGGTTAGAGTTCAAAATGAAAAGATAATGGGTTGATGTGGGGAGGCCGGAGATGGGGGGGGTGCGTGGCTGGGGAGGAGGCGTTGGTGGGCGTGGTCGGGGAGGAGGTGGAGGTTGATACGGGAGGGAGCGACCAGAGAGGAGGGCCTAGGTGTTGGGGATGAGCGTGGAGGAGTGTGGGTGGAGCGTAGAAGTGGAGGGCGGAGGCGAGATAGATGGGTGGACTGTGGAAGCGCGTGAAGTGTAGAAGGGAGGGCACGACCAGGGAATGATGGTGTGAACGTTGTGGAGCGGGAGGCTGGCGTCGGGGTGGAGATGCGGGGAATTTGATAGCGTGGAGGTAATCGCAGGCCGCAAGGGGGGAATATTTTGCGTGGGTAGAAGTATGAAGATGGGGGAGTGTGGGAGAATGGAGGGAATCAAGAGAGGTGGGTTGTGAGGGAGATTAATGGATGGTGAGTGGAGTGATAAGGTAGCAGAATGGAGGAATGGAGGGAGGATGGTGCATGTATTACTGGTGAGGAATGGGAGAATGGCCACAGGATAGCCTTTTGGTCAAGGACCAATATGTAGATATAATCTCTAATGAATTTATCTCTAATGAATTTATGACCAATAGCCAGTAGTCAGCGAAATGCCTAAGAAGGGGATCTTATACCACTGAAACAGAGAAATTCCGTCTTCAAAGTAAACTTCCAACCCAAATAGGACAACGACTCCATAAAGGAATAATAGTAATATATATATATGTATATATATAAGAGATGTTGAATTACAATTGAGGGCCCATTTATTTTTATTGACGGAATATCCCTTCATGAATAGTCATGACTTTTGACTTTTTTAATTAATTATTAATTGTTCATTATTAATATAAATTTATTATAAATAATAATATTAATTGTTTAAAATATTTATTATTATGTTATATATTTTATATAACAAATTTACTACTGAAACTTACAAATTTTGGAGAATATTATGATAAAAAAACATATTTTATGTAAATATAAGTAATATTAGAGTCTAAAAATGATCAAATAGCGAATTTATTTTTTGAAAAATATCCCAAAAATAACCAATTGGTGACATTTCACCCCCAAAAATAGCCAATTGGCCAAATTTCACCCCTAAACATTTTGCGCTACATTTTGTGAAAGGTCAGCTCAAAAAAGCTTGAACCGTGTATTACCTTCTGGTTTATGTTTTATATCTGTTATGATCGCTACCATTGTAAAACCGTAGATCATACGGGAAAAGGATAGCTTGATTGCTTGATCATATTCTGTTATATATTATATCCGTATCGTGAGGAAGCGAAAGATTGATTTCTTGATCCCGATTAATATTCGGTTATATATTATATGATTTCCGTATAGTGAGGAAGGTAAAGTTTGATTGCTTGATCCCGGTTAATATTTTCTTATATATTATATTTTTCCAACAATTGAGAGGAAGGGATAGATTGATTGCTTGATCAGGTCAATATTCTTGTTATGTATTATTTTAATATCTCTGCATTTCATGTTTTTATTGAATGCCTAGAAATGGCTTTGTTAAGTTATTATAGATATTTGTCATAGTTTTGATGTAGAGTTGAACGCCGGGAATGAAGTATGTTAAGATATTATTTACGAGAGAATAGATCTTTGTAATTGTTTTGATGTTAGTGTGAAATTTTTGAAAATACTCTCTATGAGAGAGGATTTGAGAAAGTGGAAAAGAAATATTGCAACAACTTTGTTGCAGGATGTAACCCCTCTATTTTGATCCATAGTACAAGATGTGACATTTCTTTGTGGATGCAGCCCTTATATTTAGGTGAACCACGTATATATGGTCTCTCTCATATGTGTATTTATGATGGCTTGGCTTGTTGTTTTAGATGCATCTATCATTAAGTTCCTTTAAGCATGCAAAATTTATTTTATGTCAAATGAGTAAGTTTGGTTGCATAAATAATAAAGTCTATAAAGGTATTGGTTGCACTAGCAATCAACATGAATGGTTATATATGTGACTAGGATACTTGAATATTTTTGTCATCATTATGTTGTTGCAAGGATGGCTGTCTTATGGTATTTTCCATACAAATAAATTTTTTTATGGAGTTGTGGAGTTCCTCACCGTCTTAAATTCCAATGAGAACCTGTTTCATGTTAATGCATGGAGTTGTGGATTTGTTTAGAATACAATGATGGATAGACTCTTGGTAAGGTTCATAATCTGTCCATTTGAGATTTTCTTTTATAATGGATGTACATCAATAAAGGAGGTGTGTTATTCTTTTTCATTATATTAATGCTAGGGTACAACCTAAAGAAGGTATAAAACCTAAGAATTAATTAAGTGAAAGTTGAAGAGAAAATAGCTTATCTCACGAAGTCTTTATGAATATAAAGTGGTCATTGTGAATTTTTTTTGAAAATTCACTAAAATATTAACTTGGATTTTAAGTATGTGACACCCATCTCCCAATAAGAAAATTATACACTATAAACACACATAAAACAAATTTGCACCATCAAAATAACTTAATTTAAAAAAATGAGAAAATATTTTCTCATGTTTTAAATAATTATACACTATAAACATAATTGAAATAAAATTACCATATATGACTCCCAACCCCATAACATCTTAATTTCAAAAAATCACAAAATATTTTGCAATGTTTTCAAATTTATGCCGTTGTTATTTTTCCTTTTTTAATCATAATTTAAATGTTACTAATTTTTTATCATATTTTTACAAATTTATTTTCTTATTCTTTTTATTTAAAAATGCATTTTTCCCATATAGATTTGTGTCAATTTCAAAAAATAAAAAATTATTTTCCATATTTTAAAATTTGCCTTAGTGCTACTTCTTCTTTCTTAACATGATCTCTTAAAGAAAGAACTAAGAGCATAAATACTATGTAAATACAAACTAAGAGCATAGATACTATGTAAATAAAAACTAAAATTTGATGACAAAATTTTAGATACTTCTTGGTGCTGCAGACAAAATTTGTTGTCTTGATTCTGAATAGTCAAATACAAACTAAAAGCATAAATACTATGTAAATAAAAACTAAAATTTAAGAACTATGACATATGACATATTTTCTATCTGTTAAAAGCAATATGACATATTTTTTTCTCCTTAGTGAAGTGGGTCTTTTCCACATTGAAAGGGTACTATAATTAGGTATCTAATGTACAAGAAAAAATTAAGGAACTTGGGAGACCAAAGTCTTCCTAAAATTGCTTTAAATTCCAGTCAAAACCACCTAAAACAAGATACAAATGATATTAAAAACACTATTAAGAGAAGTTGTGATGCTATAAAAATTTATAGGATTAAAGAAAATTAAGATATTAGTAAGAGGTTGTTAACCCTAAATCTTGAAGATCAAAATTATCTTTCTATGATTTGTCATCTTTGAAATTTTTTGTTACAATACTATCTTGCTCAACCAATTTTATCTCATCCAAATTATAGTAATTTAAGAACATGTTTTTTGAGTATAGAAATAAAACTCTAAAACAAACTAATTTGTTTCTTATTTTTATTTCTTAATGTTTGATAAACAAAAATTGATTAAACAAAATAAAATAAAACCAATATAATATTGTTGATGAAGAGAATGTTTTAACAAAAATAAAATAAAATCAATATAATATTGTTGATGAAGGGGTAATTTTTTTCTAACTAAATAATAAGTTAAAAACTATGTTATTATGTTATGTTTAAATGATTTAAGATGCCCAATTAAGAGTAATTCCATTCCACTTAAATGCTCAAATGGATTTGGTATTCACACTAGTATTATTCAATAATGTATGTCAACAAACTAAACTTTCTTTACTGAACTTCTGAAAAAGATAAATATATACAGTATAACTAAACATCTATAACCAAGAAAGCTCACTTCTGAAATACATATGTTTTCTAAGTTATTTTTGTACAACAATATAAAGAGTCAAACCCAAGTATTTACACTTTTTCCCTGTAAATGGATGTTATTAATTGAATCTCACAGTCCATATGGCCAGAGATGAAAAGAAAATGGAAGCCGAAGCTTACTTCCAACCCAATGGTGAAGAGGAAAACTGAAACTTATATCTAATCTAATACTCAAAGAAGAGAAATCGATACCTATGTTACCCAAAGTATAAAAGCTTGCTACCTACAGAATGAGCTGATCGTATCTTGCTTGCAGCATCTTGTAGTTCCTTGTCATGGGATGCATGCAGAGCGGGATGCACCACCAAAAAATGACTTGCCTACAATTGATGTCAACTGATCTTAATATTTAATCCATGGCAGACAACATAACATTCAATCAGTGTAATTCTAATAATAATAATCAGTACGCCACGTCCTGTAGGCAAGTCATTCTTGGCTGAGCATTCAGCTCCACATCTTCAAGACTTCCCATCTCTGAGCAAAGAATCAATTAATACCACCACAGGGAATCAGCCGACCCACTTCCTTATATATATATATCTCACGAGTTATACATTCCCACTTCCTTATATATATATATATATATATATATATATATATATATATCTCATTAGAATCGACAATCGTAAGATATTCGTGGCTCATGACACGCATAATACACCAAGAAAGGTGATTTTGATTCTCTAGATATTTTTTCTGTTTGTTAGTGGGAATGGCACACTTAGATCCTTGAGGCAAATTTTGACTACACAGCAGTGATGATCAAATCTAAATAAGGAGACTTCAACCATCTAACCTCGTTTAAGATTCTCAAGATAATGATAACAATAGTTGTGACTAATGCCAAGCTTATTTAATCTTTCTTCCTGCATGTCTGCATCTTTGTGAAAGTTTTAATAATGCATTTTGCCCTCTCCACCTAAGTTCAATTCTTGTAAGTGACATTTGAACCTTATTACCTTATTGTAATAATTGTATTTCAAACTTTCTTTAATTCCTTCTGAATAATCCTAGGATCGATCTTGTCAAACATATAAGATTAACTGATTTATTACAACCCTAAAATAGCTAGAAAACCTAATTGGGCTAAACAAGTCCAAATCAATACCAATCCCCATATATTCGTCCAATTTTAGACTCAGTGACAGCAACAAATCCTTATACATATACCGCATACCGGTATACAGATCAAGTTTCTACTCCAATCCAGATTGGTACAGTGGATTGCGTTCACCTTATATTATTATTAAATAGCGAGAAAAAATGAGCAAATATCCATTTTATGTGGAAAAGCGTTCACATCTTATCCTTTTCATTTTGATTCATTCTTATCCGACGAACAGATAGTGGATTGTTTCTAGATGGCAATTTTACAGATTTGTTACTAGGAATAAAAGAAATAACATATATTATTTGAATTAGAAATTACTATAAGAGGAACATATATTTATGTTTATTTCATTTAAAATGCTATAAGAGGAACATGTATTTATGTTTATTTCATTTAAAATACTATAAGAGGAAAATATATTTATGTTTATTTCATTTAAAATACCATAAGAGGAACATATATTAATATTTATATTTAAAATATTATAAGATGAACATATATTAATATTAATGTTTAATTCATTTAAAACATTATACATGGTTATTATTAAATAACTAAAAAAAATTTAAATATAAATTTTTTTTCTCAATTTTTATTATTTTATTTTTTAAATTTATTAAAATAATAAAAAATGTTATATATTTATTTGAAATGAAAAAATTGAATATTAAAAAAAATTCATTTTAATTTTACTCTTCTTCCTTTTCTATACTTTTTTTTGTCTTGGTTATAAGAGAATAATTTTAAAAAATTATAAATACAGATTTTTGTATCTCAAATTTTATTATTTTATTTTTTAAATTTATTAAAATAATAAAAAATGTTATATATTTATTTGAAATGAAAAAATTGAATATTAAAAAAAAACCATTTTAATTTTTACTCTTTTTCTTTTTCTATAATTTTTTGAAAACAAGATGACTTTATGATAATGTTAATATGAATATGAATATTAATTGTAATGTTAATGTTAATCTTAATATTAATTTTTATTCTTATTCCTTTTCGATAAATTTAGATGACTTTATGTTAATGTTTATATTCAATTCAATGTATTTGAAAATGACAGTTTTCAATATAAGGTGTACTTATGCTATTAATGTTAATGTTATTGTTTATTCTTATTCTTTTTGATAAATTTTTGAAGATAAGATGACTTTGTGTTAATGTTTATATTCAATTTAATGTATTCGAAAATGATAGCTTTCAAGATAAGGTGAAATTATGGTATTGTCTATCTCCAATTTATCCAAACACATTATATATAACTAAAGAAACAAATGTATTATAAGTATTCATTTTTCACATAGATGAAAATAATATAAAAATGGTGGAGAAACTCTATTTGATAGGTGAGTATTTCTCTCAAAATATCATACTTTAAAGTGGGTTCATCTTCAGGTGAAGTGAAACTCCAAAACTGTTATATTAAGATAAATTTATGTTAAATTTTTTTTTAATGTGTAAAAAATGTATATTGTGACAATAATAATTATGTGAAATTTCATGGTAAAAAAAAAATTTACTTGGATGGTTCACGTAATGGTTGTAGTTCATGATGTACAATTCAATGGGAACATTAGATTCAAGTTGTTGAAGCATGAGATGCAGAATTTGTTGATGCAATAAGAACTACACAAGGTGTTTGAAGGAAAGACAAAGAAAGACACAAATTCATGTGGGTATGACTCATGAGGACTCAAGAGATCTAGATACAATAGCTCTCAACACCATTTGGTTATATTTGGAAGATGTTGTTCTTTTCAATATTGTTGGAGATAAAACATCATCATGATTATGGAGTAGAATGGAGAGCCTTTACATGAAAAAAATCTTGACAAATTGAATATATTTGAAGAGACAATTGTTCGGTTTACAAATGAAAGAAGGTACAAATTTTTTTGATCATCTTAATGTTTTCAATACTCTTATTTTTTAATTGACTAGTATGGGTGAAAATATCAAAGAAGAAGACAAGACAATCATGTTATTGTGTTCATTGCCTCAATCATGGAACAACTTATTCACTTCTATTAGACTTGGCACAACATAAGCTCTTGATTGTAACACATTTGTGACAGTCTTATTATTTGAGGAGGTGCAGGGAAATTCCAATATAGAAACCTCCACCCCATAAGCAATGGTGTCTAGGGGTCTATCCACAAAAAGAAAGGGGAAAGCAAGAGGTACATCAAGATGTAAGTCAATTGGTAGAAAGGGTAAGAAAATAATGTTGGTACTACAACAAATCAAGGCATCTCAAAAAGGATTGTTGGAAGAGGAAAGAATCAAAGGATGACTCCACAAAGAAAGAATATCTAGTTAAGGCAAGTTCAAGTATGGTCAATAAAGTTTTATCTATTTGTAATGTCTCACAATATCATCAAGAATGGTTATTAGATTATGGTGCTTTGCATCACATGGGTCCACATAGAAATTGATTTTGTTATTTCCAAGTTATTGATGGAATCATTGTTCTTATGGGAAAAAATGTTTCTTGTAAGACTGTTATATTGGGAGAATTAGGATTAAAATGTTTGATAGTATTGTTAGGACATCAATAGAGGTAATACATGCACAAAAATAAAGAAGAATTTAATTTCCTTGGGAATTTTAGACTTTAGAGGTTATAAAGTTATTTGTAAAGGTGGATCACTAAAAGTGCCCAAGGAAATGTTTGTGGTAATGAAGGCTATAAATATTCACAACCTTTAAACATTAGAAGGGAGTACTACTAAAATAAATGAAGCAACGTTGGCATTCGAGGAAGAAAATGAATTTACGTATGTATGGCATCAACTATTGGACCATATGGGTGAGACATGGCTAAAGGTGTTGATAAACCATAAGTTAATTTCATATTTAAAATCTTTGAATTTGAATTTCTTCAAGCATCATGTTTTTTGGAAGCTGTGTAGATAGAATTCTAGAGCATGTAGTCATACAAACAAGGGAATTGTTAATTATACACATTCAACTATTTAGGGGCCATCCCCTATAGGTTCCTTTGGTTGATCATCATATTTTGTGACATTTATAGATCACTACTCTATAAAAGTGTGGGTCTACATTTTCAAAAGAAAGGTTGATTTGTTTAATGTATTTTAAATAGTTTAGAGATTTAGATAAAAATATAATTGGTAGGTCAATCGAGTGTTTCAAAATATTCAACCATGATCAACCATAGTCAACAAAGTCTTCACCAATGTGACGTCCCCCAAATAACAATAAACCATTATGTTTTGTTTTGTTATCATTATGTAGTTCATTTCAGTAAGTTGCTGGATGAAGAATCTGCCGAATAAGTCCTAGGAGGATTGTTGTAAGAAACAACTTTGAATTATAATTATTGTTTTAATAATAAAAAGGATGAATAGGAACAACCAAGTTAAAAGAGGAGATCATGCATGGAAAAGTGGGGGACAAGTGAGAGTTAACCTTGGGGAAACCAGAACAGGTGTCAGAAGTGTATTTAAGACACTAGACACACCCTGAAAATCAGGGATTTACTTAGCTGCGAAAATTCCATGAGGAATTGGCTGCTAATGATAAGACCTAGGAAAAACTATAAAGGAAGGGGCATATGTGGGAGGCAGGACGCTGCTTAGTATGCCGGAGAGGATTGGACTTGCTGTGGGAGCACTCTGTGCTAGGAAAGAGATTCCCGGAAATTGTGACTGAGTTCAGGGTTAACGGTCCACACTTTTTCATGCATGCATCTGGCTTGGGGGTGATTACGGACAAACTTGGCGTTTGGGCCTAATCTACGGTTGGGTGGAACGTGGTTGTTCCGACTTCATTCAGGTTATCAGTCTCAGGTTTTCTACTCACAGACTTTAAGTATTTTTCTGTTATCTTACTCTGTTCAGATTTGTTAAAAGGATTTTTATGCACAATGGAAGAACTGTTCATTATAATACTGACGATAAAGTAGATCTGTAGAAGAATAGATACGGAATATTACTGTGAGAACTTCATTATTGTAATTTTTATCTGGGTCATGCGATGGATTAGATTTAAGTTATAAAAGTAAATTCAAGCCTACGTTGCAGCCAGATTGTTGACATAACATTGGGTTGGTCGCCTTTCCAAGGATGCCCTTCAAGTTGGACTACAGATCTAGCGAGTCAGTCCTGTTTATAATTTGAAGCTATTAGTAATAGACCCCGATCTGTACATTAAAGTAATAGACCCCGATCTATACATTAAAAGTTATACAACCTGGGTTAAGGGTGGAGTCATCATTTTTTTCCTTTGAATCTGCGTGTGAGAACCCTTGTTTTCTTTTTTTCACTTCCTTATAGTTATTTGGTAGTTCGATTCACACTTGGAGTGTCTGAGCGTGCTCACCTAATGTTTCCTCTACCTACGGACTTTGGATCACATTGGATCACAACCACGAGGCTCCTAGGGTTTAATCTATGTCGAAGTATCGTTCATACTCCTCTTTGTAACAATAATGGCAGGATCGAAGCATCAAATATTTTGTCGATGGTTAAATTCCCAGAGCTGTCAATTCTAATGCTTAAACAGACCATTCGGTGATTTTTATACTTTTACATTGGAATAACTACCTGGAATTAATGGATACGTAGGATTTACCACTGTTAGGGTCTTGATACTCGACCCAGGTTAAACATGCCGTCGCCTATTTAAAAAAAAAATATTACTCCCATATGGAATCGACGAGCTCTGTAAACTTTAGTCCATAATCTCTATTCCACGAGGAATCTACAGTATGTAATTAAAAAACCGATAAGACAGATCTTCCGGATTGTTATTTTTGTTTTCAATTCGAGGGTTTCGATTTGGGAAAAATTTCCTTTCGAGAGAGGGTCGGGATGGTACTGGGGAGATAAATTCCAAAGGGTTTGGGATCGATATTTTATCAAAGTTTACTTAAAAGAAAAGATTTCAAAACCCTAGCTATTCCCTTCCAAACTCAAACAAATTTTATTTACAACATACGTAACTACCCTACATTTATGGTAGATAAACCAGAAATCGCACTGAGATCGATTCCTATTAAATTGCTGTACATTGATTTATTCATAACTGCACGTCAAACTAAGAGAAAGCTTTAAAACATCCAAAACCATAATCATAATAATAAATCAGGGGTTAGGGAAATCCCAGGAAGTTTAACCCCTTGCACTTAAGTTCTGGGCATTAACTATTCTGAAATCTCGGAATAAGATAAAATAAAAATAAAAAGAACCTCGATTTAGCTTGTAGCCAGCCCAGATAACGTTCCTCTGAGAATGAGATCCTCGGAAGGATTTAGTCTAAAAGTTTTAATATTACAGTAGAGTCGTGGCAGCAAAGGACCCAAGCCACAGTGAAGTATTACAACTTTTACATAACAAACTAACCAGGTCTTGAATCTAACAACTTCCTGCTGTCGAGGGAAGGTTCTTTCCCAGTTTTTCCACCACTGCATGAAGGTGTCAGGGGCAATGACACTTACCAAGCCGGGAAGGGGTTCCTCTATAAATCCGTGCCTTCCAGGCTGGGAGGACCTACCAATAACAATACATTTAACATTAGCAGATGATGGCAGACTGGTTTTAAAACTAATAGGAAATAAAGAGATTTCTAAGTATGGTTTTCGAAATTTACCTCTGGATCAACAGTATTCTTCAGGAGAATGCTTTCTGGAAGTCTGCGTTAATAAGGATCATCAGTCCGCAGAGGACACTTGGCGAATTCAAGAAAAATGGTAAGGGTATCGTCATACCTGGAGGGCAAGACTTTGAATTTCCACTTGATTACCAGCCTGTAAGCCATAAGGATAATAGTAGAATAACTCGAGAAGAGTGTGTACTCCAAGATAAACCGAACAGTCCTTCCTGGCGCAGGTGGCACCTTTTGTATTGCCTTCATAAATGAAATCACATGACAGAAGTTATCACTGAAGCTTTTTTGAAATACACCCCAGTACTGGAAAGATTTTCCAACCTGTAACATGCGTTGTATTAGCATGGTAATACACCTCGTAACCGGTGCTTATATTTGCCAGTTTATAACTCCTATACAGTGCGAACATAGGGGAAGGGTTATATCAACGATGGGTCATACATTAAACATAAACCATTTCATCATATGAGTTAAATTTTAATCCATTGTATTGAGGACCATCTTTTCATAGAGTCATACATAATCAATTTAAGCCAGTCAACTATAATGTTCAAACACTCGATCCCTTTATGTATTAAGTCTAAATTTTAAGCATGGTATCCTACTAGGTATCGAGCCTTGATTATGATGGGCCTTCGACAACCATATAATTATTTTAATTTATTATTTGTTTTTTTATTGTCAAGGAGGACATTGTTAAATTGTTCTCATCTCAATGGAAAGTAGCTATGTATTTTTGAAGTAATGATGATACAAGGGGTTGCTCTTAACTACATCACCGCAGTAATGGCGGTGTATATTAGGGCTACTGTACGATTAATTTTTAGTACAGAACTGTAAACTAAAAACTGTAAAGATGTAAAAATTTAATCGTCCTAGTTACCTGCGTCATAATTACAAAAATCCGAGTGTGTAGGCAACCTGCATATCCACATTGATTCAGAGTTAGCCGTAGCTAAGTAAGTGGCATGTCCACTATAAGACCTTCTATCCAGTAGGAAACAAAAGGGTAAGAACATGAGTAAGGTCAGAATACAGTATTTCTTTAAACTAAGTATTGAATAGCATAAGACAATCATCGTGCACTTACAGAAAAATGAAAAATAAAACAAAGAAAGAAAAAAAAAATAAAAATTTGTGGAGTTGTTACATATGGTATCAGAGCGAGGTTCAACCCTGTCGCCTTGGAAACACCTAACTTTTGCTGCACATGAAATAAAATTGCTAATTCAGGTGTTGTAAGTATATGTTCAGTTTCATTTTTTTCAGATGACTTCGCACGAGGAACACGGAGAAGAACCCAGAGGAAATGAACAAGCAAGAACAGAAGAACATTCTGAAGCAAGTCAGGTACTGGAAAGCATGAGGAGCTTGATCGTGGAGATACAGAGATTCAAAGCAGACAATGAGCAATTAAAGAAAGCTCAGGAAAAACAGCAAGAAATCAATGAAATATTGCTGCAGAGTCTTCACGAAAGGAACAATGGCAAAAAACAGAAGGAGGATACCAAGAGGAAAGAAGAGACTGACGAAAACGCTGAGAAAAAAGAAAATTCCTCTAATGAAACCCAGAAATCTGAGCATCAAGACAAGACTATGGGAAAAAGGAAGGTTGACCACCTGGAGGGTGAATTCAAAAAGATAAAACCTACCAGCTTTGATGGAGAATCAAAAACTGGCGAAGAAGCAGAAGCTTGGCTGCTGGATATTAAAAAATACTTTCAAATTTACAATTACTCGAGTAATATGAAGGTCAGAATGGCGGTATAAAACCTGAAAGGAAAATCCAGCATATGGTGGCAAGACCTTAAGATCTCACAGGGACTGAAGGAAAAGAACCTTGAATGGTCGGAATTCAAGAAATTTTTCAAAAAACAATACTTATCAGAAAGCTATTACGAAAGAAAAACCAAGGAATTCTACGAATTGAAGCTAGGCCAAATGACAATGGAAGATCTTATCAATAAATTCTTAGACTTGTTACGGTTTGTTCCATACATCAAGGAAGAAAAATTGAAGGTACAACGGTTCTTAAGCTGTCTGCCGCAGTCCTATAAAGATCGAATTGAGTTCGACAATCCACGAACTTTAGAGGAAGCACTGAGAAAGGCCAGATTATGTTTTGAGCAATACAAACAAAGGAACGATACCACTAAGGCATGGAAGGACAAGAAACAAGAAAAGTTTAATCAGCGGAAGAAAGGTTTCAAACCCCCGCCCTTCAGGAACATGCCCAGAAATTTCCAAGGAAATTCATTTCCTAAGAATGAACAGATGCAGCATAAAACTTTTAAACCCCCTAGCCTGGGAATAAAAGGAAATGTCGGTACCCCTAAGGAACCTCTGAAGTGTTGGGAATGTGGTGAAGCTCATTTACGCAGGAATTGTCCCCGATACAATGAATCAAACAGAGTGTTGCATAACATACAAGAAGCATCCACGGTGGGAGACATTGGAAAAAATTATCACCGAATTAATGCAGCTTTGGAAGACCGACAGGCAGATCATCAATCTGCAATTGTGGAAATTGAAGGTAAAATTTCTGACCATACTTGTACTATTTTAATTGACCCTGGGGAAACCTTAAGTTACATCACTCCCAAAATGATGGAGCACTGTCAACTCACCAAGGTAAAGCATCCAAAACCCTGGTTAGTTCAGTTAGCTACAGGAGCAAAGAGGAAGGTAACTGAATTTATATCTGATTGTGAACTCCAAATACAGAACCACAAAACAAAGGTTAACTTAAATGTGTTGCCTTTAGGATCTTACGACATGATAATAGGTATGGACTGGCTTGAAAGATATAAAGTAGTACTGAACTGCTTCACCAAAAACTTTACCTACATGGCGGAAGACCAAACTCTAAGAACAGTGAATGGAAAACAAAAACCTATCTCTGTTAGGCAGATTTCTGCTATGCAGTTAAAGAAGTGCGCGAGAAAAGGATGCAAGATCTACGCTGTAAGAGTATGTGATTTACTCCTCAATGAAAGTCAAACTTCCATAGCAGAACATCCTGTCTTAGGCGAATTCCTAGACGTATTTCCAGAAGAAATACCGGGGTTACCCCCTCAGCGGGAAATAGATTTTTCCATTGAACTTTTACCAGGATCTGCACCAGTGTCAAAAGTACCTTATAGAATGAGCATCCCAGAATTGACGGAATTGAAAATTCAGATTCAAGAATTACTAGACAAAGGGTATATAAGACCTAGTGTCTCGCCTTGGGGTGCACCGGTCCTTTTTGTCAAAAAAAAAGATGGGACTCTAAGACTGTGTATCGATTATAGGCAACTGAATAAAGTAACTGTTAAGAATAAATACCCCTTACCAAGAATTAACGATTTATTCGACCAAGTAGGGGGAACAAAGTCTTTTCCAAATTGGATCTTCGATCTGGGTATCATCAGATTCGAATTAAGAATGAAGACATCAGTAAAACTGCATTCCGAACTCGATACGGACACTACGAATTTGTAGTGATTCCATTCGGTCTAACCAACGCCCCTGCCACATTCATGTGCCTAATGAACGGTATCTTCAACAAATACCTAGACCAATTTGTGCTGATTTTTATTGATGATATCTTAATATACTCCAAGTCGGAGGAAGAACATGAACAGCATATAAGAATCGTATTGCAAACCTTGAGGGATCATAGATTGTATGCAAAGTTGGAGAAATGTGAGTTTTTTAAAAAAGAGATCCAGTACCTAGGCCATATTATTTCTGCGGAAGGAATTTCAGTAGACCCACAGAAAATAAAAGCCATAGCAGATTGGCCAGTACCGAGAGATGTGGCTGATATTAGATCTTTTATGGGGCTCACCGGATACTATCGGAGGTTCATTGAGGGATTCTCAAAGATCGCCTATCCCATTACCTCATTACAGAAAAAGGGGATAAAGTTCGTGTGGTCCTGCAAATGTCAAGAAAGTTTTGAACGACTCAAAGATTTACTGACCAAGGCACCTATTCTAAAAGTAGCAGACCCATGTAAAGGATACACGGTCTGTACGGATGCTAGCAAAGAGGGAGTAGGAGGAGTGTTGTCCCAGGACGGACATGTAGTGTGTTATGAATCACGGAAACTAAAAGAACATGAACGCAACTACGTGGTTCATGACTTGGAATTAACGACAGTAGTACACGCACTGAAAATGTGGCGTCACTACCTACTGGGAAAGAAATTCTTGTTATTAACCGATAACACTTGCGTCAAGAACTTGTTTAACCAACCAGGACTCAATGCCAGACAAGCAAGGTGCATGGCCTTCTTAAGTGAATTCGACTTTGATGTAAAGCACATAAAAGGTAAGGAAAATACAGTAGCAGATGCACTTAGTCGAAGGACCCACGAGGTGTATGAGATAATAATGAGTCAACCAGAAAGCAATCTCATGGATAAAGTAATAGTGGCGAGCAAACAGGATGCAGAATACATAAATCTGCAAAGTAAAATTCAGCAAAATGATATAAACAGGAACGGGACAGATTTCAAAATGGATCAGAAAGGTCTGATTTGGTTCAAAGATAGGCTGTATATGCCTAATGTTGCAGAAATTAAATTATTTATTCTAAATGAGATGCACAAACCCCCTTTTGCAGGGCATCCCGGGTATAAAAAAATGATAACAGCCCTTAGAAAACAGTTCTTTTGGCCTAAATTAAAAACTGATCTAGCTGATTATTTATCTAAATGCTTGGAATGTCAACAGGTGAAGGCAGACCATAGACATCCTGCTGGTCTATTACAACCATTACCAATTCCTGAATGGAAGTGGGAAGTGATTTCATTGGATTTTATCACAGGTTTGCCGAGAACACAACGACAAAATGACTCTATAATGGTAGTGGTTGACAAATTTAGCAAATCTGCACATTTCATTTCGGTAAAAACCACCTACAAGGCAGCAGATATTGCAGGAATATTTCTAAAAGAAATATTCAGATTACACGGAGTACCAAAAATGGTAATTTCAGATAGGGATGTAAAATTTACCTCCAAATTCTGGAAATCTTTATTTGCAGGTCTAGAAACAAGAATCAATTTCAGCACAAGTTATCACCCTGAAACGGATGGACAGACTGAGCGTACCAATCAGATCATTGAAGATATGCTAAGAATGTACGTCATGGAAAAACCCACCAAATGGGAGAACTATTTACATCTGGTAGAGTTCGCGTACAATAACGGGTATCAAGCATCATCAAGAATGAGTCCATTCGAAATTCTTTATGGAAGGAAGTGCACTACCCCAGTTAGCTGGGATAGCCCGGTCGATCGTTTGTTGGTAGGACCGGAATTGCTGCGGGATATGGAACAGACAGTCCAGAAGGTGCAGAAAAATTTAAAGGTGGCTCAGGACCGCCAAAAAAGTTATGCTGACCTAAAAAGACAGGATAAGGAATTCTCAGTTGGGGAACATGTGTACTTGCGGGTTAAACCAAAGAAAAGCTCACTCCGACTAGGGAATTGCACTAAACTTGCACCACGATTCTGTGGGCCTTTCCAAATACTCGAGAGGATTGGACCTGTAGCTTATAAATTGGCTCTACCAGCACATTTAAAAATTCATAATGTTTTTCACATTTCAGTATTGAAAAAGTATATTCATGACCCCACTCATATTATTGATTGGAATTTGATTTAGGAGGCTCCAGAAGGCGAATTTCAAGTGGAACCTTTACGCATTCTGGACAGGAAAGAAACAGTACTTCGGAACCGAGCCATCGCTCAGGTAAAGGTGCAATGGAAGCACTTTAGACCTGAGGAGGCGACCTGGGAATTGGAAAGTGAGATACTAGAAAAGTATCTGAATTTGTTCCCAGAACCAATGGAGGAAAACTAGAACACTGAGGACAGTGTTCATAATAAGGGGGCAAGGATGTGACGTCCCCCAAATAACAATAAACCATTATGTTTTGTTTTGTTATCATTATGTAGTTCATTTCAGTAAGTTGCTGGATGAAGAATCTGCCGAATAAGTCCTAGGAGGACTGTTGTAAGAAACAACTTTGAATTATAATTATTGTTTTAATAATAAAAAGGATGAATAGGAACAGCCAAGTTAAAAGAGGAGATCATGCATGGAAAAGTGGGGGACAAGTGAGAGTTAACCTTGGGGAAACTAGAACAGGTGTCAGAAGTGTATTTAAGACACTAGACACACCCTGAAAATCAGGGATTTACTTAGCTACGAAAATTCCATGAGGAATTGGCTGCTAATGATAAGACCTAGGCAAAACTATAAAGGAAGGGGCATATGTGGGAGGCAGGACGCTGCTTAGTATGCCGGAGAGGATTGGACTTGCTGTGGGAGCACTCTGTGCTAGGCAAGAGATTCCCGGAAATTGTGACTGAGTTCAGGGTTAACGGTCCACACTTTTTCATGCATGCATCTGGCTCGGGGGTGATTACGGACAAACTTGGCGTTTGGGCCTAATCTATGGTTGGGTGGAACATGGCTGTTCCGACTTCATTCAGGTTATCAGTCTCAGGTTTTCTACTCACAGACTTTAAGTATTTTTCTGTTATCTTACTCTGTTCAGATTTGTTAAAAGGATTTTTATGCACAATGGAAGAACTGTTCATTATAATACTGACGATAAAGTAGATCTGTAGAAGAATAGATACGGAATATTACTGTGAGAACTTCATTATTGTAATTTTTATCTGGGTCATGCGATGGATTAGATTTAAGTTATAAAAGTAAATTCAAGCCTACGTTGCAGCCAGATTGTTGACATAACATTGGGTTGGTCGCCTTTCCAAGGATGCCCTTCAAGTTGGACTACAGATCTAGCGAGTCAGTCCTGTTTATAATTTGAAGCTATTAGTAATAGACCCCGATCTGTACATTAAAGTAATAGACCCCGATCTGTACATTAAAAGTTATACAACCTGGGTTAAGGGTGGAGTCATCATTTTTTTCCTTTGAATCTGCGTGTGAGAACCCTTGTTTTCTTTTTTTCACTTCCTTATAGTTATTTGGTAGTTCGATTCACGCTTGGAGTGTCTGAGCGTGCTCACCTAATGTTTCCTCTACCTACGGACTTTAGATCACATTGGATCACAACCACGAGGCTCCTAGGGTTTAATCTATGTCGAAGTATCGTTCATACTCCTCTTTGTAACAATACTGGCAGGATCGAAGCATCAAATATTTTGTCGATGGTTAAATTCCCAGAGCTGTCAATTCTAATGCTTAAACAGACGATTCGGTGATTTTTATACTTTTACATTGGAATAACTACCTGGAATTAATGGATACGTAGGATTTACCACTGTTAGGGTCTCGATACTCGACCCAGGTTAAACATGCCGTCGTCTATTTAAAAAAAAAATATTACTCCCATATGGAATCGACGAGCTCTGTAAACTTTAGTCCATACTCTCTATTCCACGAGGAATCTACAGTATGTAATTAAAAAACCGATAAGACAGATCTTCCGGATTGTTATTTTTGTTTTCAATTCGAGGGTTTCGATTTGGGAAAAATTTCCTTTCGAGAGAGGGTCGGGATGGTACTGGGGAGATAAATTCCAAAGGGTTTGGGATCGATATTTTATCAAAGTTTACTTAAAAGAAAATATTTCAAAACCCTAGCTATTCCCTTCCAAACTCAAACAAATTTTATTTACAACATACGTAACTACCCTACATTTATGGTAGATAAACCAGAAATCGCACTGAGATCGATTCCTATTAAATTGCTGTACATTGATTTATTCATAACTGCACGTCAAACTAAGAGAAAGCTTTAAAACATCCAAAACCATAATCATAATAATAAATCAGGGGTTAGGGAAATCCCAGGAAGTTTAACCCCTTGCACTTAAGTTCTGGGCATTAATTATTCTGAAATCTCGGAATAAGATAAAATAAAAATAAAATGAACCTCGATTTAGCTTGCAGCCAGCCCAGATAACGTTCCTCTGAGAATGAGATCCTCGGAAGGATTTAGTCTAAAAGTTTTAATATTACAGTAGAGTCGTGGCAGCAAAGGACCCAAGCCACAGTGAAGTATTACAACTTTTACATAACAAACTAACCAGGTCTTGAATCTAACAACTTCCTGCTGTCAAGGGAAGGTTCTTTCCCAGTTTTTCCACCACTGCGTGAAGGTGTCAGGGGCAATGACACTTACCAGGCCGGGAAGGGGTTCCTCTATAAATCCACGCCTTCCAGGCTGGGAGGACCTACCAATAACAATACATTTAACATTAGCAGATGATGGCAAACTGGTTTTAAAACTAATAGGAAATAAAGAGATTTCTAAGTATGGTTTTCGAAATTTACCTCTGGATCAACAGTATTCTTCAGGAGAATGCTTTCTGGAAGTCTGCGTTAATAAGGATCATCAGTCCGAAGAGGACACTTGGCGAATTCAAGAAAAATGGTAAGGGTATCGTCATACCTGGAGGGCAAGACTTTGAATTTCCACTTGATTACCAGCCTGTAAGCCATAAGGATAATAGTAGAATAACTCGAGAAGAGTGTGTACTCCAAGATAAACCGAACAGTCCTTCCTGGCGCAGGTGGCACCTTTTGTATTGCCTTCATAAATGAAATCACATGACAGAAGTTATCACTGAAGCTTTTTTGAAATACACCCCAGTACTGGAAAGATTTTCCAACCTGTAACATGCGTTGTATTAGCATGGTAATACACCTCGTAACCGGTGCTTATATTTGTCAGTTTATAACTCCTATACAGTGCGAACATAGGGGAAGGGTTATATCAACGATGGGTCATACATTAAACATAAACCATTTCATCATATGAGTTAAATTTTAATCCATTGTATTGAGGAGCATCTTTGCATAGGGTCATACATAATCAATTTAAGCCAGTCAACTATAATGTTCAAACACTCGATCCCTTTATGTATTAAGTCTAAATTTTAAGCATGGTATCCTACTAGGTATCGAGCCTTGATTATGATGGGCCTTCGACAACCATATAATTATTTTAATTTATTATTTGTTTTTTTATTGTCAAGGAGGACATTGTTAAATTGTTCTCATCTCAATGGAAAGTAGCTATGTATTTTTGAAGTAATGATGATACAAGGGGTTGCTCTTAACTACATCACCGCAGTAATGGCGGTGTATATTAGGGCTACTGTACGATTAATTTTTAGTACAGAACTGTAAACTAAAAACTGTAAAGATGTAAAAATTTAATCGTCCTAGTTACCCGCGTCATAAGTACAAAAATCCGAGTGTGTAGGCAACCTGCATATCCACATTGATTCAGAGTTAGCCGTAGCTATGTAAGTGGCATGTCCACTATAAGACCTTCTATCCAGTAGGAAACAAAAGGGTAAGAACATGAGTAAGGTCAGAATACAGTATTTCTTTAAACTAAGTATTGAATAGCATAAGACAATCATCGTGCACTTACAGAAAAATGAAAAATAAAACAAAGAAAGAAAAAAAAAATAAAAATTTGTGGAGTTGTTACAACCAATAGACAATTACGACCAAACAAAGTCACCAACAATCAACCACAACGAACCGTTGAAAACATAATCAACCATAGTCAACTACTAAACCAAAGTCAACCATAGTCATACACAGTGAACCATAATCAACCATGGCCAACCATAATCAACCAAAGTCAATTATGGCCAACTAAAATCACCCATACTTGACCATTGTCAATCAGGGTAAACCATAGTCAACCATAGTAAAAAAGAATCAACCATAGTCAACCATATTCAACATTCCATCATGGTCAACCATGGCAATCCAATAGTCAATTACGGCCAAACTCAGTTAGCCATAGTCAACCATGGTCAACAATGGTCAACCAAAGTCAACCATGGTAAATTAAAGTCAGCAAAAGTCACCCATATTTGACCATAATAAACCATGGTCAACCATAATCAATTAGTCAACAAAAGGAAGCCATAGTCTAACAAATTCAACCATACTAAACCATGGTCAACCAAATTCAACCATGTCCAACTATAGTAAACCATATTCGATCATGGTTAGCCATGGTCAACCAATAGTCAATTATGGCCAAACTAAGTCAATGATAGTCAACCATGGTCATCCAAAATCAACCATGGTCAACCATGGTCGACCATGCTCTACCATGTTCAGCCATAATCAATCATAGTCAACCATATTCAACCATGGGCAACCATAGTCAACCATAGTGAATTACTCAACCATATTCAGCCACAGTAAAAAAAATCCAACCATAGTTAACCATGGTCAACCATAGTCAACCAAAGTAAACCATATTCAATCAAAATCATCCATAGTAAAAAAGAGTCAACCATAGTCAATCATAATGAACCATTCTCAACCATAGCCAACCAAAGTCAACCATGGTTGACCATGTTTGGTTAAAAATAATAATAATATTAGCCACTTATGGTTAGTTATTATTAATAATTATATTATTAACCATGGTTGACTATGGTTGACCATGGTCAACCAAATTCAACCATGGTCAACATAAGTCTACCATTGTCAGCCATGTTCAACCATGCTCAACCAATGGTCAACCATGGTTGACCATGGTCTACCATGGTCAACCAAAGTCAACCATGGACAACAAAAGTCTACCATGGTTAGCCATGTTGAACCAAATTCAACCATGGTTAACCATGTTCAACTATGTTCTTCCATAGTCAACCTTGGTCAATCATGGTCAACCAAATTCAACCATGCTTGACTATGGTTGAGCGTGGTTGACTTTGGTTGACCATGCTTGACTATGGTTGAGCATGGTTGACTTTGCTTAACCATGCTTGACTATCGTTTACCATGGTTGGTTAATAATAATAATAATAATTGCAACCAACTATGGTTGGTTATTAATAATAATAATGTTATTAAGCATTGTTCACCATGGTGAATCAAGGTCAACCATAATCAACCATGGTGAGCCAAAGTCAGCCATGGTCAATCTTTGTTAATCAAAGTCAACCATAGTCAACCATGTTCAACCACAATCATGCATAGTCAACCATGGTCAACTAACCATGGTTAACTAAAGTAAACCCCGATTAACCAAATTCAACCATACAGAACCATGGTCAACCATGGTTAACCACTATATTTAATTATTATATTTTTTGTTATTTAATTATTATTGTTATTATCAACCATTATTTACTATTATTTTTAATTATATTAATATTTTTATTATTTATATTTTTTCTATAAATAATTATTATCATTTTTATAATAATAATAAAAACTCAACAATCTTTCCTAGGAGACTGTCTAGCCAGCCATATTAATAAAATGACTTATATATGAAGATCTGCATATATTAACCATGGCCACACATTTAAAAGTGGTTGATATACACATAAGCCATTATATTTACACCGAAGGTGTTTATACGGTGAGATAGTCTCGCATGACACTATAGAAGATTCCTCATCTAAAAGACGAATGGAATCTCGACACATGTCTATGTGCTGCTACAGTGTTTTGGGTTTGTTAAAATGACTAAGTGATTAATGACCGGCCTGACTCGATGATCGATGAGCTAACTTGTCTACGTTGCTATCCTCAAACACTCTGATTTTCACAGTGATAAATCATTGCCATCACAGTGACATAATCCCACACAATCACATATCATATCACAACCATAATAGTGATGTCAGACTGCTCAGCATCAATCCCTCAAAAACCGTTCCTCTTATATTCATTATCGGATTGGATTTGGGGCTTGTTCACTTAGTAGCATGTCTTAAGTTGGGGTTTTAATTGTTAATGGTGGGGAAACTCTCAGATTCGATCTTCTACTGAATTGCAGTATGCATTCTTTCAAGGACTGCCGCTTGCGGCATCCAGCTTGTCTTTATTAGGCACCGCACCACAACCTTTGCTTGTAGCCCTCCTATAGCATCTGGTCTTTCCATTCTACTGATGACGAGCCATTATCTGTGAGTGTCAAGTCCAGCGGACACAACACCCACGAGAAAGGCTACACCAAATTATTATACACCAAATAAATCAATCACTAGCAGTTGCATGAAGCATTCTCATGAGGAAACTTGATTGTTACAAGGAGTGCCCTTGATTTAGTAAAACCCAATAGAAATCCCATAGAAAAATACATTTAAAAAAAAATTTCTGGTCATGTTCTGTAACCAAAATTTCCTTTACCAAAGAAAGGGAGATCTTTGTATAACACTGAGAATACAAGCAATTTTGTTAGAAGGACCTATGTATCAATGAATATCACAAGATGAGATGCCATGATTTGTGTGCACACTTTAATCTGTATCTCTCGCACAACATGTGATGACAATGCACGCCCGTCTATAGGTATTAACAATGGTATCAGAAGCATTGTAGTAGTAGTATGACTGACCTGTTATGGTGCAGGGAACGTTATCAGCTGTAAGAACATCATAACCGATGTTGAGAGAGTGAAGGGTAATCCCACTTGTTACCAACGAATTATATGGTTTATAGTCTGAAGATTGAGCAACGAAAGGAACATATCAAGCCAAAGGAGAGGAGAGTTGGATAGTTCATGGAACATGGGAGAAGGGAGGGTGCTATGAGTAAATTAAAACTCAGGAACTATTTCCACCAACATCAATTAATGTACGACCTCAAAGGAGGATGGAATTTCCTAGCACACAGATGAATAGACGACGTTTGGCAGACAATAGAAAGGAATAATGGAGGATGTTTGTCGAAAAGGAAAGATCCCAGATTTTAGCTGCCAGGTGGTCGAAATCGTCAAACAAGTAAAGTTATACTCCTTTGAGCTTCAGATATGTGGATAATATAAGGTTAGTATCCATAGAGAACAACATCACCACACTTTTAAGGTTTGTCAATATATGGGATTGACTAAGCTTGTTAATCATTTTCCTGTGGGCATTTCAAGGTTTATTAGGCATAAGACCAATATATATATGTGATTCTCCACTAATGTTGAGGAGAATTTATGAAAGGCTCTGTCATTCTTGCAAGTAATAAAGGCATGAAAATGATGTTTCTTACCTTTCAATGTCTTCTTGTTGCATTATATTCCATTTCAGATACCCATATCTAATAATCTCTTACGTCGGTTGACCCTTCCTATGATAGCAATTATGTTTATGTAAATTGTCTACTGTCATTAATAACATGCATCGAGCTTAGATATCTCATTGGTATCCTTATAGTTAGTCATTTCTTAGACAAGTTACTTTCTCTGTATAAGGTTTTGTTTATAAATAATCTACATGCCTATTTCATAGATTAATCTTCTAGCTATGAAGAAAGAGGCTTGTTGTTAATCTCTTATCCAAAGATGGTAGAAAGAGGGTTTAAGGGTATGAATTACATTTTTGGTGTGTATTTGAGTTTATTGATCTGTTGTGATAGAGAATGAAGTTGTACTGAAATTGGATTTGGAGGAGTAAGCAACTTCAATGGATGCAACTGAACTTATCAAGGGTTGTTTTTGCTTATCGATATCCCTCGATAATGGTATGAATTGAAATCGTTTTTGAATTTCATGCATTCATTTCAAAACATGATATTTTCTGCAAAAAATCCCCTAGGGGAGGGATGCCAGTTGTTGGACACCCCAAGTGGCTCCCTGCCCCACGCCACACTGGCACCTCGGCACATGGCGTGACCGGGCCCATCTGGCAGTGCCACGCGTCGTGGTAGGTGGGTGCCATAAAGCGGCCTTTATGGCACACTTTTTGCCCTTTCCCCGACGCTTTTCCTACACTTGGTTTTTACTCCCGTGTATTCTTTATCGGGCCCTGTCCGTGGTCACTCCACCACCCTAGTCAATGTTCACTCCTGCTCCAGTTCTTGGCCATTCCGGTTCTAGTTCTTCTCCACTCCTGCTGTGCTTTTGTGATGTGGCGGATGGGTGGTGCGTTTCTCCCCGTCGGTTTATGTTCGTTGCTACGGTTTGTTCTGTCCGTTGGTTCTCCTGAAGATGACCCTCGCCTGATGCCCACAGCACACCATATGCCCATGGACTCGTCTGCAGCGGACCCCGTTGGAGGGTTTCGTCGGTTTGGTGGTGGCGTTGTTGGGTTCCTGCTCGGTTGGTTTCACTGGTGGAGATGGTGGCTTCCATCATGCATTCAGAAGCTTCGTTCGGTGGCACTGGTCCCGTCCTGCTCGTGCTTCTTTGGTGGCGCTGGTCCCTTCCTCTTCACGGCGTTGGCTGGTCCCTTCCTGCTCGTGGCAGTGGCAATGCCAGTTCCTGGTCGCACTTCTTCAGTGGTGCTCGTAGGTATCCTACCAGCCATTCCTATGTCAGTGTTTGTCAACACTCTCAACCTTCTAGGGATTTCATGGTCGATTTCTATTGCTTTTATAGGTTAAATTCTGCATTTCTTGGTTGTGAATTTGTGAAATTGTGCATTTATGGGTTGTGAATTTGTGAAATTGTCCATTTTTGGGTTGTGAATTTGTGCATTTCTGTTGGTGAATTGGTTTGGTCCCTTCCTGCTCTCGGTGGTGGCGATGGTGCCTTCCTGCTCGCACTTGGATTTGGGTTTGAATTATTTGTGGTGGGTTTATGTTGTGTTTATGGCAATGGTGAAATGCATTTCCATGTGGGTTTTTATGTGGCATCGGCGGCACTGGTGAACTGCATTCGCCGCAAGATGGAATTGTGATACTGTTAATGATGTTTAATGAATTGTTAATGGTGAATGATGAATAATTAATTTGTTTATGTTGCAGTAGGGTTTATGGTGCAGTAGGGTTTATGAATATTTTAGTGTTTATGAATTTATTAGGATTAAGGTGAATTCGTTAGGGTTTATGAATTGCTGTTGGCTAGGGTGTGTGAAGTTGTTAGGGTTTATGCATAATTATCATGCAAATTTGTTATGCAGAGTTATTATGCAAAGTTGTTATGCTGAAATATTGAAGTTTCTATGGTTTACGTTGCTATATGGTTTATAAAAAATTTAGGGTTTATGAATTTAGTTCCCTGTTGGTTTACGTTGCAATTTTAGGGTTTATGAATTTAGTTCGATGTATGGTATAAGGTTCTATGGTTTATGTTGCAGTAGGGGTTATCAATTTTTTAGGGTTTATCAATTTGGTTTGTTGTTGGTTTCTGTTGTAATCATCGTTTGGGTTGAATTATTAAAGTTTCTATGGTTTATGTTGCAGCATGGTTTATAATTTTGTTGGGGTTTATGAATTTAGTTCCGTGTTGGTTTATGTTGCAATCATAGTTTGGCCTGAATTACTGAAGGTTCTATGGTTTATGTTGCAGTAGGGTTTATCAATTTGGTTTGTTGTTGGTTTATGTTGCAATCATCGTTTGAGATGAATTTTTGAAGTTTCTATGGTTTATGTTGCAGCATGGTTTATAATTTTTTTGGGGTTTATGAATTTAGTTCATTGTTGGTTTATGTTGCAATCATAGTTTGGCCTGAATTATTTAAGGTTCTATGGTTTATGTTGCATCAGGGTTTATAATTGTCTTGGGGCTTATGATTTTAGCTCCATGTTGGTTTATGTTGCAATCATAGTTTGGCTTGAATTATTGAAGGTTCTATGGTTTATGTTGCAGCAGGGTTTATAATGTTTTTGGGGCTTGTGATTTTAGCTCCCTATTGGTTTATGTTGCAATCATAGTTTGGCCTGAATTATTGAAGGTTCTATGGTTTATGTTGCAGTAGGGTTTATCAATTTGGTTTGTTGTTGGTTTATGTTGCAATCGTCGTTTGGGATGAATTATTGAAGTTTCTATGGTTTATGTTGCAGCATGGTTTATAATTTTTTGGGGGTTTATGAATTTAGTTCCTTGTTGGTTTATGTTGCAATCATAGTTTGGCCTGAATTATTTAAGGTTCTATGGTTTATGTTGTAGCAAGGTTTATAATTGTTTTGGGGCTTATGGTTTTAGCTCCCTGTTGGTTTATGTTGCAATCATAGTTTGGCCTGAATTATTGAAGGTTCTATTGTTTATGTTGCAGTAGGGTTTATAATGTTTTTAGGGCTTATGATTTTAGCTCCCTATTGGTTTATGTTGCAATCATAGTTTGGCTTGAATTATTGAAGGTTCTATGGTTTATGTTGCAGTAGGGTTTATAATTTTTTTGGGGCTTATGAATTTAGTTTGTTGTTGGTTTATGCTTTTGGCTTTTGTTGCAGTAGGATGTTAATAGTTAAAAGTCAAGACTACATCATACAGGGGATGGATGCCAGTTGACAACAGTGACTTTTGTCCATTGTCTCATCTTATTGGAAGAATACACATAATTCAGTTGTTCATATCAGCCAGTGTGCCAAATTGGCTATTGTTGATTGGATTTTTCTTTAATTACGACTGTAGGGAACACAATTGGCTATTGTTTTAATTTACAACTGTATGATGGAGTTTTAACTTTTAACTATTAACATCAAGTGGGGTGCTCCATCTTATCAGGTCATTACTTGCATTATGGGCCAATAAGTTGCATTATGTGCAAAATAGAAGAAGTTAAATTTTCAATTTTTCCTTCTAATTTGGTTGTAGGTATTTTGTTCAATTAGTTGTTGGGTAGAGCATAGCATGCATTTATGTTGATTAGTATGATACTGTATTTAGGTGTAATAAGTCATGCATGAGAGCCCTCCATGGAGAGAAATTTGGGCATGTTCCCATTCAGTTAGCATCGCATGGATGGGTTTCGCACCCAGGTAATGGTTCAACCCCATTCCTAACTATTACTTTATGGAATATAGGGCAACATAAACCATAGAACCGTCGATAATACATCCCAAACTATGATTGCAACGTAAACCATAGAAACTTCAATAATTTAGCCCAAATTTTTCCTCTTCAATAATTCAGCCCAAAGTACTGCAACATAAGCCATAGACCCTACTGCAACATAAACCATAAAACCTTCAATAATTCAGCCCAAACTACTGCAACATAAGCCATAGACCCTACTGCAACATAAACCATAGAACCTTCAATAATTCATCCCAAACTATGATTGCAACATAAACCAACAACAAACTAAATTCATAAACCCTAAAAAATGTTAATGAAATGTTTAATCAGAGAACATTACAGCTTGCTGTTGAAAATATAAAATTGTATATTAAACCTTATGATAAACCCCTGATTACAATGCCGCAAACATTGGGGAACGATATGACATAGGATTGTACCCAAAATGGTCTAGGATTGTATACAAAATGGCCATGTTGTATTACTTAGACCCAGTGATTACAAAATACACATTGCAATGTGGTCACAACAAAAAAATTGGCATCCCTATATGACACCCCTATGCTTGATGTCCTCCAAGATCTTCAGTGCCCAATATTGTTGAGTTTCCTGCTTGAGACAGGTTGGTTGGCCTACCTAACAATGGATGATTAGGTTGTGGTTGGTTGCCTCCATATGATATCCAATTTGCTTCTTGTAGCCATGGAGGAATTGAGTAGCCACCATGCACACTTGTGCTACTAACCCCTACATTAGGTTGAGACCCCCGATAATCATACATATGTCTAACACCTGCATTGGTAGGAGGGAATAAAGTGGACATGCGCACTTGTTGATAACGGGGGACTTGGATGTTTAGGAGGTCTTGGAAACATCAGTATTATCTGCAAGATGTTCCAATGTGTTTGGCATCATCCTACTCCCCTCCACTATGTTTGCATCAATGGCAGAACTTTCTGCTGCCCCTTGTTCTTTTTGAAGCAATTGGTGAGCCTTTCTCAATTCCTTTTCCTGCCTTGCCATTTGTTTTTGATGAGCCTTTTCTTGTCTTTCTTTCTCTCTTTCAAGCTTTTCCTTTGCTCGAATTTCTGCTGTAGCAATCCTTGCAGCCTTCTTTTCTTTAGCTAAGTCCCTCTTTTTCTACTTTAAATCCTAGATTTCAAGTTTCCTATGCTCAGACTCAACCAATAGTTTTATATAGTCTTCTAAGGTGAGTAACTGTGAACTTCGACATAGACGAATATTGTCTGTTGTTGCTTGCCTTCTTTTTGCTGACACTCTCTCTACTGGTAGCTTTAGGAACCGACCAAGCAACTGACCCCTCTTTGGCACTTGTTGCTCCTTGCTTGACACTTACCTTTCAATATTTGGGTCAATGTTCTCCTGCTCTATCTGAACCATATTGTCCTCTTCAGCTGGAACCTCATTGTGGACACTATCTTCTTCCAGGTTGCCATTGTCTACAAAATAATGAACAATTTCATCTTCCAATTCTCTTGGCTGTGAAGGCATGTTCATGCTTTCTTCATTAGTCCTTGAGACAATATTTCTGTCCAAATTCATCATGGCTTATGCCAGCCATGATGGTGGGGTAACTTGGCTTGGAAAAGTCAATTCTCCATTGCTACTTCCTCGTGAATGATCAACATTTGAATTGACATGATCAGAAGCAAAAGTTGCAACTGTCTCTTACATAGAGACATTAAGAAGATTAGAAGCAGAAGTTGTAGCTGTCTTAGTTGGTGTAACAACCTCCATGTTACTGTCAATTGGTTCATTGTTATATTGTGTTTCACTTACCTGTTCTTCTTCATCACCACAGTATGGTCCTCCTTGAGAGAGGGATATCATATTATCAGCTTCAACAACATCTTCCTCTACTTCCACATCTTCTTGGCCATCAACATGTGCTTGGACCTCCCCTTCTTCCTGACCATCCAGATCAAATGTCTGGCTACAACTAGTATCATGCATGAGAGCCTCAGAATTCAGTGGCCATATTCCAGTCCTCTTAAACCCAGCCTTGATATTCGAAGGTTTGAGAGCCCTTTTAAAGGCTTTACTTGCAAGCTCGGCTAGCTCAAACCTTTTTACCTCCACCCTGGATTCTTTGCCATCCACGAGGCTCGCTCACCCCTGAAATAGTTCTTGAAAGGTCCGAACACATTGACATATAGGGGTTGCAATCTGTGATTGGTATGAGCAGGCAGTGTCAACAGGTCGATGCCCAAATTGTTAGCCTCCTCGATTGTTTGCACAACAATGTGGCTTCCATGACCATCTAAAACCAGCAGGTGTCTATTTACATGTGAGACACTGCCTGGTATAGATGTAGCAAAGTGAGTAAGCCAATTAAAAAAGATTTCTTTGGTCATCCAAGCATGGGGATGTGCAACCATGCATGCACCTGGTTCACAATTCTATATATAGTTTTTGAGTTGAGTCTTACCTTTAAATAGATAAAATATAGGGATTGAAGCACCAATAGAATTGACACAACATAGAATAGTGATCCACTCCCTACTCTTAGGCAAAATCCTTGGCAAATTACGACTCCCTCTCTTGGAAATTACACGCATGCCATAGTTCCTTCCTTCCTATAAACCTGTTTCATCACAGTTCCATATATGGTCTGGAGCATACCCATGTTTCTCATATGCACTAGAAAGGGTGGCATATAAATTAGTTAGAATTGCAAGGTGTAGATTTAGAGCCCTGTCTCTATCTAGGCCCTTAATTGTACGCAACACAAGGTCTGGATGCCTTTTTTTAAACCCAAACCACCATGACTTACCAGGAAACCCATCTTTGAAGGAATTTGGTCTCCCTTGATAGTTTTGAGATACTGTGGATTTTAGTTGTATCAGCTCTAGCCCATGTCCCATTTCAGCCATCTCCTTACACCACTGAACCACCTCAGCCTCCTCCTCTTCACTCATAACTGTAACAGGCCCTCTGTGCTTTGTATGTGTGAGCCCATTCATCCAATAATGCACTGAAGAGGTATCAACTCCATGTCTTTTAGCAGCAGCACGAATGGAATATCCATTGAACTCTATATCATCAATGGCAGCTAGCATGTCTTCTTTTGTCCAGCCTCTTATTGCACTGATTTTGGTGGTTGAACTTGTTCCTGGAACTGTGGTTGGAAGTGGCTGTGTGGTTGATGGTGGGACAACAATGTCCTCTACCACCACATTGTCATTCCCAACAACATTGCTGGGAGCATTGTTGGCATTTGAATGATCGACCCTCTCCTCGTCCGATGAGGTGCAACGTAGCTGGGTATCCCTGCTCAGTCGACGACTTGTTCTCCTTGCATTGCTGACTCTTGCAATGCCTGCAACAACCTGCACATTTAGAATGGAGGCTGATTATGTAGAAGAAACTGGAAGTTGATATAACATAAATATAAATAACAGAAATGGAAATAACATTACAAGGGAAGCTGGTTATATAGACGGAAACTGGAAGCTGATTATAACATAAATGTAAATAACATAAATGGAAATAACATAAATAGAAATATAAATAACATAAATAGTAACCTGATTATATTGTGCACACACTTCTGATGGTATGCCTCCACTGTGCGCACACTCCACAGTTCGAATTTTTGAAATGCAACTGTGCACACACTTTGCAGTTCGAATTTATGAAATGCAACTTCAATAAGGGTTGTGGTTCATTTATAATTGTTTGCTGTTGAATTAGATTGGTAGGAAGGTTGCACATGGATTGCAATGTCTCAAATTTGAATGTGTGTTGTGGATTGATTTAAAAGTGATCCAATGGCTGGGAGCTTGTCATGGTGGATCCTTGTGCCTTCATATGTTTCATGATCCTTGTGCTTCCATCTATTTAATGGGTGCATTTAATGGGTAGGTGTCATTTATTGAATACAGTGGCTTGGAATGTTGAACAATCTTGCAGTTATGGCTGACACTATCATTTTTGTTGCTTGAACAGGTTTCAATGAATGTTGGAACATGTTTTAATGAATGCTAGGATATTTAGGCTCCAATAGATATTCGTGGGTCCTCCTTTGATAGGTACCTTGCAATAGGTGGCAAAAATGAGCTGGGTTATTTAGCTGTTCATGTACTTTTGGATCCCTGAGCAGATCTGTACTTAGTTGGGACAAGATGTTTTGTACTATTTTTCATATAAAAACTATTTATGGACACCCATTAGCCTAGTCAGTTAATGGGCAATTTTTGGACATAATTTAAATATTTATTACACTTAATATGAAATATGTATGTTTAATTTATGGGTGTCTTTATGTCAATATGTGGTGCCTGTGTGGGACCAATACTATGACAACTACTGATCCTTGTTCAAGAATAGACAAGTCTCCCCTAGTCTATTGCTTTGTTTGTCGATTTGCTTTGCCTCTTTAATGATTTTAAATCTGATTCACGACCGACCTTCCTTTACTTCAATCTTGAAAGTACGACTTTTTTCTCTTCTGAGTTAATTTGTACTTCCATTTGGAAAGCTGGGAATAAATAAATGAAATCAAAGGCCAAGGATAGTCAAAGAAGAAGGAAAACCATAAACCATACTTGAGGTTTCCTTGTAACTCGGTTCCTTCATTCTCTCATTAGATTATCAACGTGGATCAAATTCCAAGTATGTATGCATCTCAAATCCTCTTCCTTTTCTTAATGCCTCAATATTTGTTTGGATTGAGCCTCTGCATTGTTTGTTGTTAAATTTACCTTATGGTGGATAGTCTTTATCTTCACTTTCTTGTTGTTGGATTAACCTTTAATTATTTTAGTGTCTAGTCTCGTTAAAGTCTAAACTAGTACTTATGAGAAATTTGGAGCGCCATTTAATTTTATTGATATGCATTTTCACGCAAAAGGTTATTAGTTGAATCAATATGACTGGTAGATACTAAGACAATGGAGTTGCAAGCTTGTTCCAGGTGTATGGTATTTTTTATAATGTTTCATATTTAGTATGTGTTTCATGTTTGTTGAACGTTGTTTCATACTTATTATGTGTTTCTTAAGCCTTATTTAAAATTGTTCTTACAAGGTATTGAGGTTTTGATTATGGTTTTACTTTTTTAACTACACATGCTTGACATGGAATTTTTTCTTTATCTTTATTGTGCTTTGGAGAGCTCATTATCTCCAAGGTTTTTTTTTCAACAAATAGAGGCAGATGCAATATTTGATAAGTGATGATTTCGTTATTATATAAGAAACATTACTTAATACATTTTTCCTTTTGCTTCAAAGAAAATATATCGATTTATATGAATTGTATTAGTCCACATGGCATGTCGATTGATTTATCAGATTGTATTGTTATTATTCGCTCTTTTCCTTACACTTCTTTAGAAATTTTACAAGTATGCTTTCACTTGCATATAGTGTTTGACTTCCTACAATAATTTTTTTTTATAATGAAAATTGTGATCATTGTTATAAAGCTTATTATTGGTGATTTGGTCATATTGCAGATTTAGCTATTTGTGCATAGGGTGAGGGTCTAGGAATGTCTTGATTTCTAAGAGAGATAGGAGAATGTGCATTTTTGAGGAAATGCTCTATCTTTTCAATGTTTTAAAATTTGTTGATTTGATAATATTCATAAATTTCAAAAGAAAGTGAATGATTTTTAATTATTAGAACATGTTAAATATAGTTAAGGAGCATACATAACATCTTTAGTAAAAAAAAAATAGAATAAAGGTACAAAATTATTGTTATACATTTAAGTAGAGTAAATAAATTAAACATAGTAAATGGAATGTGGATAATAAAGGTAAATTTAAGGAGAAATTTAGTTGAAGATCATAGTAAATATTTAATGGACACCGTGGAACTAAAGTATGGATAACTAACTATCTTATTCGAGTTCATCTAATGGAGTTCAATATACACTGGTCAATGACAAGTATCATGGAAAGTTAGTTGGAAACCATAGCAAACTTGATGAAGATTGTTGAATCAAATTATGGATAACCATATTTTACTTCCTTTAAATGAATACAAATTAGAATCCAATGTGCTCTAGCTATCCATAAGGATTGCTTACAGTTAAAAATGTGCATGGCACACCATCTTGTGCTTGACACAATAAACAATACCATAAAGATAGAAAGGTATACCACATCTTTGCTCATACACATTTTGGTTTTTCCGCCTCCTCAAGACATTGACTTAGTGAACTTCTCACTTCAATTCTCAGTTAACATAATTTACTAATTTTAGATTGGGTTCTCCCCCTTCATTGCTAATCTATATTGAAGCCTTTTAGTTTGTTTCCTTGTTGTATGCAATAATTGTGTAGGCATGCAAAGCTTTGACCATGCCTTGGCACAATTGATTTCCTTGGAGGCCTTTTATTAGGCATGCAAATGTTTGAATCCTAATGTTTATGAGGTTATAAATTACTCCATCTCATTGTTAACTCTACAAACAAGACAATTTAAGCATGTATTTTGTGGGCATGCAAAATTTTAACTATGCCTTGGCATAGTTCATTTCCTTTGAGGTCCTTTATTCAAGAGGTTATAAATCACTATCATCTCAGTGTTAACTTCAATAAATAGGCAATTTGAATTGTCCATTCAAGAATATCTTAAAACTTGAATTTTGAATTTTTATGGAAAAAAATCAAATTATTTGAATTGTCCGTTCAAGAATATCTTAAAACTTGAATTTTGAATTTTTATGGAAAAAAATCAAATCAATCTTTGAAAGAATATGTATATATATTCCATTATATAATCTAAAATAATGGAAATAAGAATTCTAAGTGCAGAAAGTTGATCTTGCAAATTTTGTATTTATTTAGAAGTTGGGCATGTTGAAAGAAAGGGAGTAGGTTTCTCTTGTTTAAAGTGGTTGGTAGGCAACACATTTGTGCTCTGAATCTGCACATCATATTCAAGTTTGAAGAGTTCCATATTGTACACCTAGAAAATAACTTTTCAATTACCATTTCGAATACATGGTAATATCTACTTGCAATATGAAATTACTTTCTTAAATTTGTTTTAATGGGATTTACCTAGGGTGACTAATAATAATGAGCAATATCATTAATTTAATTTGATTAAAAAAAATAAGCATGATTATTAATATGATTGCTTGTAGTTTCTTTGTGTCATCAATTTTGCAAACTAAGTTTAAAGAACATGTATAAATTTAAAGAAGATGTATAAAGCTCTATTTTATAGATTTATTTATTTCTTTTATAATTTGTATAGAAAAAAACCTTCAAAATTCATACATTTCATTTATGAATTTGTATTTATCATATTTTCTTTGTTTTAAGAGAAAGTAATAAAATATGACATTATTTATTTATCACATGAAGATTCTCAAGTTATTTATTTATCACATTATGTCAAGACACTTTTATCCATAGATACTCATAACATCTATGCATGGAATCATCATCGTCACCATACTCAAATTCATTAGCAATGTTTAGACATTAATGGTGCTTAGAAATCTTTAAATGCTATTTTCTTTCCCATAGTTGCATCAACAAAGGAATTCTCAAAACAAATAGATAAATCTAAGGACCAATTTCCTGAACTTAATGTCCTTTAAACAAACATGGTATACAAAAATTAGCATTTTCTAAGAAACATGCTTAAAAAAAAGGTGAAATAATTGCTTAAACAATTTCAAAACACAAAAAGACTTATTTCATCATTTATCGAGATTTCCTTTTAACATTTTCTCAACGCATATATCTCCTTCAACTTGTTTATCACCATGTGAGATCAATATGCCAATAGAAAATGCATTTGGCCATCTTTGACATTAAGTTTATTTTTTCATAAATTTCAGAAATATAATCTTCTTTAGCCATCTTTGAAATTTAGTGAATGATGAAAGCAAAATATTTTGGCATTGGTTGTATCAAGTTGAATTTTTTGATCTTGGCATCCATGCGAATTATAAACATTGGAATTTGGTATCTCACAAGATTTGGCTCGCTAAGGACATTGAAAATTCCTTATTGCAAAGGAGTTCAAGCTCCTGGTTTGGCCACAACTATTACTAACATGATCATCCAATAAAGGAGGGCACGAATATCTAACCTTGTGATAATATACATCTTCTAAGAGAGTGGTATTGAATTGTCCATTTGAAGAGGTGTTAGAAGAAATACCCTATAATATAGAGGAGATTGGAGTACCCACATCAATTTTAGATGAAGTGAGAGTGAGACAATCCAATTCTATATATTTGAAAGAGCTTGAATATGGCCAAGTGTGCTCAAATAGAATAGTGGTGTGGGTTTATGGATACCCATTACAAGTGCATATCATAAAAAGAAACTCAAAAGGAAGCTTGAATATAAGATAAGGCTCATGGTTTAGAAACACCCAATGTAAATGCAAGTGAGAGTTGGTGTGTCTATATCCAATTCGAAAAGCATGGTTGGCCATAGATAAAAAGAAGTAAGAGGGTCAACATAAGGTTTTCCTTGTGCACAACATCCTCCTTGAAGATGGATAAGAATCCATGAAGAGAAAGAATTAGATTGGATCTTCCCCACTTAATGTTGAATACAAGTTATCTAAAGATAGAAACCTACCAAAACACTATAGAAACATGGTTCCACAACCGGGTAAATGAATTCTTCCCCATATTGGGTTGTAGAGCTCCTTGCTACTCCCTATGAATGATTTAATTTTGTTCACGTTCTTCATAATGACTATACTTTTATAATTATTTAAAGGTCTACTTTATGAGTAAACTAGAAATGTAGATGTAGAAGTGTAATAATAGGAATGGTTGAGAGGTCACACTTCCAATTATGAGTTTTACTTAATGTATGGTCAATGGTTACTAAAGACAACTCTTTTTTTTAAATGCCTCTTTTTCTTTATTACTAGTCCCTATCTATGACTATTGTTTCTAATTAATTGTATGGATTGAAAAAAAAATTACTCATATTAGATTGACCAAAACTATCAAATTCACATTTATAAAATCCTTTACTAATGGTTGCAAAGGTTTTTGTGAAGATTACTTATAAATTAAAATTTCTTGGTGAATGGAGGTTGTTTTGTAGGTTTCTTTTACCTTAGTGTGTTAGGATTGGTGTAGTTTATATCCATGTGCACTTATGTTATATATTTGTGCACACTTGCACACTCACACGAGGGTGATTAGATTGAGAATGTTGAGCCAAGTCTTGGAATTGGTATTCACCATGATTGCAATAATGCACACATTAAAATATGTAACCTTCAAGTGGGCATTCCGGTATGGAACCTTTATACATACATTATTACAATATGAAGGCTTAAATGCATATTCATATTTAAGAGCATCAGGGGGTCTATAATAATTTGATGTTCTTGTGCTTAAATAAATATGATTTGCACTAGAGTCATGTGTTTCATATTGCATTGGTAGGTTATTTAGTTACAAGATTCGGTGCATATATATCTATATGAGTATGAGTAGCTCTTCTTGGTCACCACTACAAAATTGCACTCATGTTGTCTTTGAGTAAAATGCAAACCATTCATGCACTTGAAAGGGATGCCTTTCAAGAACTAAATGACATTAAAAGGGGGTTATACAACCTATGCTTTTTAGAAAGGAATTATTGATTAGATAATGCATAACATTTCTTCTTTCACTTGTTGGAAAATTAAAATATTCTTTGAAATGTAACATACTAGGAAGAGTGTTCCTTTTGAAGTACTCTTTCCTTATTGGAATATAGGAGTTAACTTATATAGAAATCTATTTTTCAATTGGTAGTTGATGAAGAGTTATTGATTAATCAAATTGAGTTGGTGTAAAGCAAATGCTGAAGATGCGTGTTTATATCAAAATTTAGTGGGCATTAGAAAACTAATTTTAAAAACCATTAGTAACAATAAGAGTGAGTTCACATAAAGGTCCAAATTTTAAAATCCATTAATTTAAGGGGCACACTATCAAAAGTGGCACATTAACATGCACAGAAAAAATGTCTTTGGTGGAGTGAACAACATGGTACTGATCTCTACTTTTGTTATCTGAGAACTCATTGTTATGTGGATTGATTTCTTAGGTGACATTATGTGGCATGATTTCTTTGTCTTAGAGATGTTAAGGGGTAAATGTGGGAATTTATCATTGAATAAGGCATGGAAATGATCATTGAATCACAAACAATTGTTGTGTTGGTTACAATGTTCATAAATTGTGTGCACTACATCATGTCTATGCTAGACATTATTGATGTTATTGGTGAGATAGGGTTGTCAAATAAGTTGGGGACATCTTTCGTAGATTACACAAGGCCCACCCTAATAATTAAGTGAGTGAGAAAATTGATTTTAATCAAGCTCAATCATTTACACTTTAGTAATGAACTTCAATGGCAAGTTAGATATGACAATTTTTATCCTATTTAGGAACCATATTGCTTGGAACTTGATAGAGAAAAATAATGGTCGCCTAGAAGGGTGGCTAGAAAACAAGGTGGGAATGGTGTATATAGAATTTCTAGCTCATTGCGAAGAGGACTTCGACAAATGATAGAATTAGAGAAGGGAATCAACCGTTTAAAAAAAATGGTACCATACTTCAAGAGATTAAATTGAATAAGATGCCAAAATCCATCTTGACAGCTTAGATTGAAGTGTACACAATTTGTTCACTCAAGAGTCAAATTATAGAAACAATATGCATATGTTGACTTTTACTTACTAAATCTATGGAAAAGTTCTTAAAAACATAACTTATTCAAAATTATATAAATGGGATATAACAAATAATTATTGAGCCTCTAAGTCAAAATGAAATATAACTTATTCACAAGGAGGAGGGTTTAGAGGAGAAAAAAGAGTTTTTTCTAGAGTCAAAATTTCTACATATTGTGGCTAGGCAAAGGGGATTGTTCAATACAAACTTATTTTTTCAAACAACCACGGAAAATTAGAATTGTAATAGAAGTGCCTTCCTTTGAAAGGAATATTTTTGAACCAAACCAAGATATTGCAAATGAATTATTTACTACTCCCTATTTTCACTTCATTGCATCTACTTTACCTCCCATTGTTTTCCTATGGACATTTATTTGCACCTTATAGAGCAATTACTAGTAATATGACTTGCTAGTTAAATCTACTATGCAATATCATTAAGTCTAACTATGCTGAGAGAATAAAGCAAAAAATTATCGAAATCTAAGACAAGGCCATTGTCAATTTTATTAACCTTTCAGAGCAAATAACACAAATCGGAAATACATACCAAGGCACTGCCATTACATTATTATTTATTTTGAAATTAGATGCTTAAATGAATTTTCAGCACGTAAAATCTTCCCTAGGGTTGGTGATGGACGACATAGGCCTCAGATGTTAAGTTGCAACATATCGTTTAAATTGACAGGATAGATATCAGAGATGGAACCGGAAAATAATTTGTCGACAATAATGCTATTTGCACGTTGACTGGGATGATACTGATCCCAGAACACATAAGCATCCCTGTTTGAGCACAAGTTTGACGCCGCCCCGCAAAGCCCTATGCCGTTATAGATTCCTTGTCCGCAGCAAGCGTTCTTGCCATTCGAGAATCCTGCAGGAAAAGTATTTACGATCAGCAAGCAGTACTACACCTTCAGTTTAAAACCAAGGTTTGATAATCAGGAAAAGCTTGGGAAAGAGCATTACCGTATGCCTTAGGGTTGTCGAACAAATCCTGGTTCGGCGGAAAAGAATTACCCATTGTAAAAATCTGAGCAGAAAACTGTTTGTTCAGTTGATCCACTATAGATCTCAGGCCCGAATTAAAAAGCGCAGTGGCTTGCTGTAGCTGCGGAGCACAATCACCATTTACGGACCTCGTTGCCCTCTCTGCGGGTGCACAACCCAAAGGACCCGTGGACAGAACCAGAACCCTACGGGCTCCCAGCTCGTAAAATTTCTGCAAATTCATCAGTTAATATGAGAATTCGCACCAGTCATAGAGATTATTTTCTGGGTAACTTTTTTTATCAGTAGTATTTTATTGTATATGTCACAAAATGTGAATATATTACCGCTAAATACTTCTTATATTCTGAGAGAATGAAGCTACTGTAGCTGGATAACGAGTACTGCACGGATCTCAGTGATACAGGAACAAGATAGTAGTTATTGACGTAATCATTTCCTCCAAGGGCGATTTCCACTAGCGCCTGCGCAACCAGCCTGTTGGTCGCAGGACGTCCTATAATGCCTGCAACTTTATCTTGATACTGTTGGAAGTACCGTAACTGCTGTGGCATTCTGATAATATTCGCCTGTGTGCAAACGGTTTCTCTTAGTTATCTTTCATTTTATCAAAATTCAAGCATTAGATTTATGGTCCCCATTTGCAATATAGCAACTTTTTATTGCTATTTCAACAATTTAAAACAGGATAACTAATCTTGATTTGTCTAACTTCTTAGGATTTAAGGCTTGAATTTGTGATCTCCCCATGTCCAGAGAGTGTGACTTCCCTAATACCCAGAAAGTGTCCAGAAAATGTGAACATGTCTTACCAATTGAACTAACCCTTGAAGCTTAGACTAATCCTAATTATCAGCTAACACAATCATAACTAACACAATCATGTCATTTTCCATTATTTTAAATAATGACTTCCATCTAGGTATATCAATCACATTTGATTATACAGTTGTCGTAGACTGGTAATATTACTTCAATAATTAAAATGGCTTTCATCCTAAAATCTTCCCATATGATTTTGGTTAAAATTAATACTACATCAATTTCAAAGCTACAATGTTACCATTCAAATTGCCATTTGAGCATTTTTCATTACAATTTGAATCTATGAATCTAGAATGTTAGATTTGAATATTTTTCATAACAATTTGAATCTATGAATCTAGAATGTTAGAATGTATCTATGAATCTATCCTGTGAATGTATGCCATTCAAATTGCCATTTGAACATTTTTCATAACAATTTGAATCTATGAATCTAGAATGTTAGAATGTATCTATGAATCTATCCTGTGAATGTATGTTAAACCGATAGAATTGATATACGTACAAATTGGACTCCCGTATCGTTCAGAATGCCAACGCCTGCAGAGGCAAAGTTGGCACCTATCAACAATTTATTGCCGGTAAGCGCAGGATCAAGATATGGTAGCGGGGCAGGGGCCCCGAGCTTCTGGCCTGAAATGCAAATATTTCATTCAAATCTTATCAATAACAGCCCATTAACGAATGCATGTACAGTCAGATTATGCAATAAATATGAACAGAGAGATCTTGATAATAATTAAAATCTGAAATACTTACTGATGTAATCGGGGATATTGTATCCATTGGAGAAACGTCCGGCGGGACGATGGGTGGGATAATCAATGCCATAAGGATACCTGTTTGCTCTTGCCGTCGTAGAAATGAAATTGTTATTGCCACTGTCCACCAGCGAGTCTCCGAAAACAAAATGCGCTGGCGGCGCTGCGTCTGCCATTGTTGCAGCACAGGCCAACAGTATCATTACTACACGATAGAATGCCATTGTCTTGACTCTTGAGTCTTGAATGTTCCTCCGCAAGCAAAAACAGACACGCCAATTTGCTTCAAGAGGAGTTTGAGCAATAATGGAAGATGCACTGGGACCTTTATAGGAAAACCCAGAGGACAGAACTCTTGAAGGCATTCACTGGGCACAGCTACATTAGCTTGTTCTTGCTGTCCAACATGAACCCGTTCAGACCGAAGCATGTGGTGGCAAACATGTCGAACACAGCAAAGCTTGAGAAATGTTCACAATCACAGAATTAGCAATAACTCTCCGGGGACCGACCACCTTGCGCCAGAGCTCGTAAGTGGTGTTTCTGACAGCCATGGATGGTTCATTTTCCCGTGTTATTATTCAGACCGTGCTGTCAGGAGTTGGCTGAGGCCCTGAAACGTACAGCGGGATCCAATTCCATTGTTGATGTGATTTAACTAACTCCATTAAAACTCAACTACAAAGCAATGCGGCGCAATTATGGCTAAAAATAACAGAGATGCCAACTACCTAGATTTCATTTCCGCGTTACCTCCACAGATTGCAGAGCAGGATTCATTGCACCGACGGAACACGCATTGCAGTAGGTGCAATTTCCATTGTGAAGCATCCCTGCGAGTGTAAAGTAGATCTAATTGAAATAGAAGGGTTAGCTAGGTTACATGCGATTGAACAGCGAGGAAATAATCCTATCCAATAAAATGTTGGTTGAAGAATGGGTGAAGATAATGTCTACTAATTAGGTTAGGTTAGGGGCATTGAATAACAGAAAAAAAAGGTAAGGTAGGTTATGGTTGATCATTTGGGTAGTTTTAAAATCATGCATTTAGTCTAGGATCATTTATTGTGATTGGTGAACTTATAGTATTGTAGAAATTGTAATTTTCAGACTAGATTTAGACCTGAATGGATTAAAAAGCTACAGGAAAAAGGGGGTGTACTAATTATATTATGGGTATTGAAGAACAGAAAAAAAAAAAATTATGGTTGAAGATTTGGGTAGTTTTAAAATCATGCATTTAGTCTAGGACCAGCAATCACAGCATTGTGAAAATTGCAATTTTCAGACTAAATTTAGTCCTGAATGAATTAAAAAGCCACCAGATAAACGGGGAATTCAGTTTGTTTTTATCCTACTCGGGTTATGGGCATTGAAGAACGGAAAACATAGGGAAAGAGAAAGAATGAATAAAATGGGTTATGTGCATTGAAGAACGGAAAACATAGGGAAAGGGAAAGAATGAATAAATTGTATATAGAATAACTATGCATTCCATGTAAAAGTTTGCATTTACATGTTCTTCGTACTAAAATATATGATAGTTTACTCATTATATGCGTTTAACGTTTTTGATCACGGATCACTAACAGGGATGCACATTTCAGGGATCGAATAGATTTTACATTATGGATATAAATTAATTTTAAATTTAGTTTTTTTATATTTTGATATAACACATCATGTTTGTAGTTTGTAATGTGAATATTTTTTAAAGTAGCAGTCATAGATGATAAATTAAGTGTCAAAAACGGTTATTAATTGCTTCAGTTATCACATGTAAATTTGAAACATATTTTATATATATTTTTGTAATTGTGTAGGGAATTGGAACTATAACTATAAAATAAATTTTAAAAGTATATTTTTCTCTTCTTATAATCTATCTGTAATCTACAGTGTAGACAAATGACTTTTTCTTCTCAATCCCAAATTTTAAATAAAATATAAATACCTAGATCAGTATAATTATACTTAAATATATATTTATTTATTTATTTAATATATATAAAAATACTATGAAACTTTCTATATGTATGATTATTCAATATTTTTATTTTAATTATTTTTAAATATCTTAATTTATAAAATAATACAAAGAAATTTACTAATAATTTGAACATTAAAATAATAATAAATATATTGCTTTATTCTTTACCATTACATTTACAAATAATTTTATGTTTTGAAATTTTGATTTTATCTATAATTTAAATTTTAATATTTATTTATTTAACTTTGAAAAAGGTGTCGTCTTATCTTCTCTTATACCTAGTACATAAGGAGTCTTTGTATCTTATTGAGACTAGGGTATTGATCTTATTGAGATTAGGGAATGAGATTGTTTGATCTTATTGAGATTAGGGCATGAGATTGTTAGTGTGAGTAAATTATTGTGAACTATGGTCATGGTTGAATGATATGTTTTTTTGTACAAAACGTCAAATTATGTTGTCACTATTAGATGATTATATGTCAAGGATATGGTGGCCCGTTGGTGGGGTTAGATGGATTTCATTCTATCCACTGAAGTTCAATTCCGTTGAGACATCTTCTAGCTTGGATTACTGACTCACGGTTTGCTCGACCTACCATCCATGATATGTGAGGAAGTTTGTTAGATTTCCTGTGCGTTGTTAGCTTTCCTTGATTCCTTCGAAATAGCAAGAAGGTGATTTTTCGGCTGAAAAAAAACTAGATGAATATATGTTTAAAAAAAGTTATACATACTTTACTCCATCACTCTCTTTTCATTAGTCGAGGATTCTTTACCCACATGATGTAGATGGTTAAATAAAACGACATTTTTATCACTTCGGATTTGATGCTTCCAAAATTCCCCATCCACTATACAAAATGAATGATCAGTAACAATATGATTTCATTTCAATTTGTATTCCATTAAAATTTGGTTTTATCTCTTTTTTTTTGGTAAATCAAAATATAGCAATGTTTTTTATTGTTTTTCGATTTACAATGGGGATATGAGTCCACTAAAGGAAAGATAACAAGTTTTAATAAGAAATGACCTATGTTTTATGATGATGTTTTACCCTATCCTAAACTTTTTGATTTGATTATCATATTCCATTTATCCTTAAGTTTATTGAAAATAGAGTAAAATGCAAAAATAAATATGAATATTAAAACATGATAATTCCATAATATCCCATGAATGTGGAATTATCCCATGAATGTCACCATTATGCCATTGTTTTACTCACTCAAATCGCCATGGCTTGGTTGTCTTCAACACATGACTTGCTCATTCTCAATATCATGTGCATTTCCACTTAGTATTGGAAACATCTTAATATGCCTTCTATCCATCTTTCAATATAATGCTGTCACTAGTTTGTAAAACAATTAACCGTGAATCAAATCTCTTTCCTAAATTACATTCTCTAATATCCCATGAATGTCACCATTATGGCATTGTTTTACTCACTCAAATCGCCATGGCTTGGTTGTCTTCAACACATGAATTGCTTATTCTCAATATCATGTGCATTTCCACTTAAGATTGGAAACATCTTAGTATGCCTTCTATTCATCTTTCCATATAATGTTGTCTCTAGTTTGTAAAACAATTAACCGTGAATTAAATCTCTTTCCTAGATTACATTCTCTGGTATGGATAGCTAGATAGAAGCACCACCTACATTATTTCCCGCACGACCTTATCCACCTACTACTCCTTAACCAAGTGCATTTCTTCTCACACTATGGTCATTTTAGCACCTTAATATCCCTCCAACACTTGTAATGCCACTTTTATTGACCTTCCATGTGGACTCTTGTGGATGATTCCATCAATTTTTGTGATTTGTGTGGATGATCTAAACTATCAAAACATAAAATAATCCCTTATAAGACATTGCGTCTCCCATCTCTCCTTTGGGATTTCATCTCTATCAATTTCATCAATCCCACTACCTTCTTCCATAAGCATGAGTACATCTTTCTCATCATTGGTAATTTCTCCTTGGCATACATTTTTATTCCATGCAACATAATGGTGGATTCCTCTAAAGTTCTTGATTTTTCATTTCACCATATTTATATATAGTTTAGATTATATTCCACCATCATTTCAAATTCATAATCATATTTTGAAAAAAACATTTCAAAATTGATGGGCTATCAAGTTTTATGCTCTATTGCCTCCCATCATCAAGATGATGGGAAACTTGAAGTATCCAACTAAACATTAGCCTATGCTCTCTACACTCAATACAACCATTTTAAACACTGGTATACCTATCTCCATGTCATCCAACATAGCTAGAACTACCCTATACATTCTTCGCGCCACCAATCACTTAGTTTGAGGTTTATTATGTTTATTAACCTATTTCCTTGTATAAAATTTTGTTTCCTTGCCTCTACCTATCTTCTCACACCAACAAGAGGAATAACATGAAATTTCCTCCTTTATCTAGCATATGTTGACATACACCCCAAGGTACAAACAACACTACAACATTCGTAGGTGTAGTTCAAAGAGTTCCATAATTTTGCACCATCTCGTCCTCATTTTAAATTGGAGATTGAGTATGGTTATATGTTAATAAATAGAGGTTCAAATGTTAAAAACACCACACGATTCAAGAAATTTGCTATGGTCTTTCACCATTTTTGAGTAGATTAATGACAATATTTTCAAGCCAAAATTTTCCATGTAGCTAAAGATTTACAATGTTATTGATGCCAACTAATTAAAATTGTATAAGCCATCCATTTGGAGTAGGATGTTTCACTCTCCCATCTGGTGCATGATATCCTATATTTTAAGTCCTCTTAAAGAAGAATACATTGTTGTTGGATAGCTACTCATAGTATGCCTCACACAAGATCACTCATGTGTATTTAATTTGTCACACATACCATCACAAACTTTTATTAAAAACATTACCATCTCAAATGCAAAATTTAGTAGTGGGGTCTTGGTAGAGAAGGAGTTGAAGCCCCCATGGATGAAGAATCCCAACTATGAGGATGGACATGCATAGCTCCATAACCCACAAAATAATATAAACATATAACCATCAAATCTTTATTTTTGCTTTTATTACTTGTGTAAATTTCAATTGATTATTTATTTTATAAAAAAATTATAAATTATAAATTTATCAACAAAAGAAATAAACAATTACTTTTTCATCTTTCATTTAAAAGAAATATTCATAATAAAAAGCCAAGAATATTCTTTAATTTACTCTCACCTCTATCTTACTTATCTTTTTCATTATTTTTCATAAAAAATTATTTTTAAATTAACTTTTAAAATAATATGGATTTAACCTGAGATTAAATAAACTTTCACTTTGATCTCTTATATATATATATTCATTTCTATCTTATTTATCATTTTCATATTTCCAACTTATTCCTGGATTAAGTGTATTATTTTCTTTATTTTGTAATTTATTCTCGTATAAACTTTTAAGATAATATGAATTTAGAAAAATAAATAATTAAATAAACAATCACCTTTTTAAAATTATTTGACACTCTTAAAACTTAATAACCCGAAAATTAAAATGAATCTAAATTGAAAGTGCATGAAATTATGATAGGTCGGAAACCACCAGATAAGCACATGAAGTGGCACTGAACTTAAAATCCCTGTAAAGCATGCTTTTATCTATCATGAGAGAAGATGACCGTGCTACATTAACTTGTCCATTGATAAGGAGTATGAATACATAGGGTGAAAGTAACCTAAAATTATACAATTGCTTTTATCTATCGTGAGAGAAGATGACCCTATTGCCTTAACTTGTCCAATGATGAGGAGTATGTGTTAGATATAATGCAAAAATATATTCGTATGTTTTCTATATATTGCTTTTATCTATCATGAGAGAAGATGACCGTGCTACATTAACTTGTCCATTGATAAGGAGTATGAATACATAGGGTGAAAGTAACTTAAAATTATACAATTGCTTTTATCTATCCCGAGAGAAGATGACCCTATTGCCTTAACTTGTCCAATGATGAGGAGTATGTGTTAGATATAATGCAAAAATATATTCGTATGTTTTCTATATATAGGTTTCTTGTTCAAACAACTCCTATGCTGTAGGTTTTGATCCTTATTTATTGGATCTAGATTTACTTATCTCTTAGTTATATATGTAACCTTTATTTCTTAATACAATTGAGTTGAGTGTGATCTCCTCCTGTTTGTGTGTTTGTGTGTGAGCCTTTGTACTCTACTAGTTTCTCTTCTTGGTTTCTTTAATTTGGTATCAGAGCCAAGTTTTGTGTTGCTATGAGGGAACCATCCTGAGTAGTAAAGGAAGCTACTGCTGGGTTGTGTGAGTGTGTAGACATTGTTGAAGTGAGCTTCCATAGTGCTGGGCGTGAATGTGAAAGGAGAGCACACTGCCCCATGAATGATTGCTGCTGAGAGTTAAAAAAAAATTTCCTTCCTCACTTGAAGAAATCGTTGGAGGAGGAGATTGCTGCTCACTGTTTCAACCATTTTCACGTGATGAGATCACTGCTCCAACGTTTCCACGTGAAGTGATCGCTACTCAACGATCATAGTAAATTTTTTTTTTACAAAGCCGAGGAGAAATTGGGCTGAGAGAGGTTTTCATTAACAGTTGAAGGTCATCACGCGGGCCGTGAGGTGTATTGTTTTCATTTTTCTCTGCTGCCTGTTCATCATGAGGCGAAAAGTGCTACTGCCTGTTCGCCGTTTTGCTAGAGATCATCACGCGGGCTGGTGCCTCTTCAAAATATAATTTTTTCTCTCTACTTTGATCAGCGCATCTGTTGAAGGAGGACAGAGAAACGACGTCACATCTCTTCAGTCTCAACAGTGCGACAATGTCGCTGAGCTATAGTCATAGAGGTGCAATGATTAGTTAGACACTTAAAGCGATTTTAAACGACGTGAGAACTGCAGAGAATAAGAGCACCGACCACATCTGTGTCATTTTTTTAAAAAAGAGGTGAGCCAATGATATTTTCTTGCTTCCTGGTTGAAATTGATTTCCCTTCAAATTATTTTAAGATGGCAGAAATGTCCCTTGGCGATTTATATATCACTGAAACATCAAATTTGAATGGAGAGAATTATGTAAACTAGAAATTCAAACCGTACTTGAAGCTCTCAGTTTGTAGCGGATTGTGAAAGGAGATGAATAGAATCCTTCAGATCCGTTGTCTCTCTCAGATTGGAATACGCGGGAAGCTTTAGCAAAGGTAATAAACCACATGGCTGTAAAAGACAATATTATTCCTCATATCAGAAATTGCAAGACGTCCAAAGATACATGGGACAAACTCAAAGGTTTGTATTAGACGCCAGATTCAAATAGAATTTGGTTTTTGAAGACTAAATTATTATCTATTAAGATGGAAGTGATATTTCTTTCGCATCAAACATTTACGAGACAATCTGGGTGATATTGGCAAAGAAATGACTAGCATTGATCTGGTAACTATTACATTAAAAGGTTTATTGCCAGATTATAAAGTGTTCATCTCAGCGCTTGTAGAAGGATAGACTCCTCCTACCTTTACAAAGTTCGGCGAAATCCTACTACAAGAAGAAGAGAGAATGAATATTTATGAGCCAAAATCTCAGACTACAGATCAGGCACTCATGGCAAGAGGAAGACACTCACACAGAGGAAATCAATGGAACAAACATAGAGGCAAGTTTCATGCAAGAAATAGAGGTATGTCACACAGTGACTCTGATGCTAATAAAGATATTGTATGCCATTATTGTGGCAAATCGGGTCATATAGATAGATATTGTTTTTAGAAGATAAACAATGAGTACAATAATAGATACATAAAACATAATGGAAACTATGTAAGAAAATGCACCCCTGATTTCAATGGATTCAAGAATCTTAGACTATTTATATCTGAACATGCTTTGTGTGCTGAAACACATGACGAAAGTGCATGGTTTATAGATTCGAGTGCTTCTGCCCATATGTCTTGTAACAAAGATTGGTATGATGAGTACTATGAAAAATCTGATGGCACACACATCTTTTTTGGTGATAACAGGTCTCATAAAGTCCTAGGTTATGGAGTGATAAGTGTTAACCTACCCGATGGACAATTTAAACAGATTCATAATGTGATGTATGTTCCAGGCATAAAAAAGAACTTAATATTTGTTTCTGCTATCACCGATAATGATATGAAAGTAGAATTTGATAAATGTAAGTGCCATGTTAAAGATATCCAAGATCATTACAGGGTTATAGCTATAGGATCCAGAATTGGAGGGCTATACAAGCTGGATGCAGTAAGAGTAGTCATCAAGCATTGGCATCATTAGTGATATCCAATGTTGAATTGTGGCATCAAAGGTATGGGCATCTCAATCGCAACGACCTTATGTTATTGCAGAATAAGTCTATGGTTGAAGGTCTTCCTGTTATCAAAGATGGTCATATAGAATGTTTGGCATGTGCACTTGGAAAATAACACAAAGAGGAATTTACTAATCATGAAGAGAAGAGACAGACTGAATTACTTGAGTTAATTCATACTAATGTTTGTGGACCTATGCAGACCAGATCACTTGGTGGTGCTTGGTATTTTCTCATATTTGTTGATGACAGATATAGGTTCACTTGGGTATATTTCATAAGAAGCAAAGGTGATGTCTTTGAATACTTCAAAGAATTCAGGACCAAAGTTGAAAAGCAGGCATGTAAATACATCAAAATCCTCAGATCGGATCAAGGTGGTGAGTACACTTCTGGAGCATTAAAAAACTATTGTACATATAATGGAATTCAACAGCAATTTACTGTGCCTCATACACCTCAGCAAAATGGAGTCACTGAGAGGAAGAACAGAACACTGGTGGAATGTGCACGCAACATGCTTCAAGGTAAAAACATTTCCAATGGATTCTGGGTTGAAGCCATTAATACTGTTGTATATTTAATGAATAGGAGTCCAACAAGGAAATTAAATCTTCAAACACCTTTTGAATTTTTTTATGGCTATAAACCAAAAATTAGTCATTTAAGAGTATTTGGTTGCAGGGCCTTTGCACACATCCCTAAAGATGATAGAAGAAAATTGGATGCAAAATCTATTGAATGTGTCTTTGTTGGCTACTGCGATGATCATAAAGCATACAAACTGTTTCATCCTAGTTCACAAAAATTGATTGCTAGTCGAGATGTTGTATTTCATGAAAATAGAGATATGTGTTACAAGATGAATAATGCTGATGAAGAACTGATCCTAGATGAGCATGGAAAAATAGATAAAATTCTTCAAAAATTGAAACAACAGCAGCAGGTGCAACAAGTTTAGGAACATGAATCAAGCATGAGTGATACTACCTCAGATTATGAAACAACATAAGACAAAAGAATCATGGATGGAACTCCAACAAGTACAATAATACCTAGAAGGTCAATTCGACAAACTCATCCTCTAGTAAAGTTTAGAGATTATGCCTTGATGACTAATGTAATGAATGTCATAGAACCATTAAATTATGAACAAGCCAAAGATAAGGACGAATGGGTGACTGCAATGGATGAGGAATATAACTCTATTATGAGAAATAAAACTTGGGAATTAGTAGAATTACCTAAAGATAAAGTACCCATTGGATCTAAATGGTATTCAAATCTAAGCTTAAGGCAGATGGTAGTATTGACAAGTTTAAAGCAAGATTAGTTGCAAAGGGTTATTCTCAACAAGAGGGGATTGACTTTGAAGAGACATATGCACCAGTAGCTAAACTAAATACTATCAGGTTGCTAGTTGCATTAGCTACTAAACATAACTGGAGAATATACTAGTTAGATGCCAAATCTGTTTTTCTAAATGGAAATTTAAAAGAGGAAGTATACTTAGTGCAGCTTGAAGGTTTTGTGTAGAAAGGACACGAGCAACTTGTGTGCAGGTTAAAGAAAGTTATCTATGGACTGAAAGAGGCTCCTAGATCGTGGTATATCAAGATTGACACTTTCTTCAAACAATAAGGGTTTCTCAAAAGTAAAAATGACTCAAGCTTATACATTAAATCAGATAAACAGGGAAATGTTTGCTTTATATCCTTATATGTGGATGATCTTATCATTATAGGTAGAGCATATCAATTAGTTGCAGGATATGAAAAGTAATTTGTCTGAGGAATTTGAAATGAAAGACCTTGTTGACTTGCATTATTGTTTAGGCATTGCTTTTTGGAGAGAATCTGGTAAAACATTCATCACTCAAAGCAAGTATGCAAGGGAAATACTTGACAAATTTCAAATGAGTGAATGAAAATTTGTATCCACTCCTTTGGAAAAAAATGTCAAATTATACAACAGTGATGGATTTAAAGAACTTGATGGTACTATGTATCATCCACTAGTGGGTAGTCTAAAGTACCTCACTACTACAAGGCCCGGCCTATAATATTCTGTTAGCACCCTTAGTGAGTTCTTGGCTAAGCCATGCAAAACACATTGGAAAGTTACAAAGCATGTCCTAAGATATTTAAAAGGAATTGTTAATTATGGTCTTTTATATACTGATGTATCTGATGTTCAGTTGGCAGGTTACTTTGATTCTGACTAGGGCATGAAATCCTGATGACAGAAAATCCACTTCTCGATATGCTTTTAACATTAGTTCATAAGTCATATCATGGAGCAGTAAGAAACAACCAACTGTTTCTTTGTCATCCACAGAAGCTGAATATAAAGTGTTAACCAGTGCTACTTGTGAAGCCATTTGGTTGAGGCATATTCTTGAAGATATTGGAACACAACAAAAACAAGCTACCGGAATCTAGTGTGACAATCAAAGCTCAATTAAGCTAGCACACAATCCAGTCTATCATGCCAGATCAAGACATATTGAGATGCAACATCATTTTGTCAGAGAAAAGATTGAGTCTCAAGAAATTGAACTCACCTATTGTAATATAAGTGAAAATGTTGCTGATATTTTTACGAAACCAGTTGGAAGGATCCACTTTGAGGATCTTAGGAAGAAACTAGGTGTTGTCAATAATCCATTTATGCATTAAGGGAGGTTGTTAGATATAATGCAGAAATATATTCATATGTTTTCTATATCTAGTTTTCTTGTTCAAACAACTCCTATGCTATAGGATTTGATCCTCATTTATTGGATCTAGATTTGATTATCTCTTAGCTATATATGTACCCTTTATATCTTAGTTGAGTGTGATCCCCTTTATTTCTTAGTTGAGTGTGATCTCCTCCTATCTGTGTGCGAGCCTTTGTGTTCAGTTGGTTTCTTTAATTGTACGAAGATATAAGGTGAAATTAACATGAAATTATACAAGTGACCAAGATATAGAGAAAATTTCAATGTTGGCATTTATGTAAATTTAAAGAAATATTTCAGTATGATGACTGTAAATACAATGAATACCCAAGCATATATAAGGCGTTTGATTTTTGAACATCCAAAAAGAACTATCTTTCAACCTTTGAGGATGATCTTACAATTTTCCTCCATTGATCACATGATCGACATGTGGGCTAGTCTCTATTTGTAATAACCTGAATTTTGGACTAACTATTTCTGTTGTTATATTGGGCCATGGCCCCAACACATATGTTTTATTTTGAGTATTGGGCATGAGCCCTAGCACCCACGATTTATTCTTTTATATATTGACATACTGGGCATGGACCTTGACTGACTTCTTTATTGAGTGTATACTGGGCGAGGAGGCCCTAATGTGTGGTTATGTTATTTAACATATGGTATGGGTACAAGCCCTAATATACCGCGATGATATTTTGTTACTTACTATGCAGAGCTATGATTTTACATGATTGACTTATGGGTGCATTGAGCATGGACTCAGAAACACACATATACCCTACGTACTAGTCATAAGCCCCGATGTACTTAGAAGAATGTTTATGTACTGGAAGTAAGCCCTGAGGTACATTGAGTGTTGAGCATAAGCCCTAGAGCACTCCAAGCTTGATAAATGAATACTGGATCCAAGGCCAATTGAATATACTAGATGTGCCTCACAACCACATTCTAACACTAGTGTTGAGCAGGAAGCTCTGGAATTGCACTAGCGTAATGCCCATGTGAAAGTGTTGAGTTAAAAGGATCTGAAGAGCACTCGGGGTTACTAAATATCGAAGTGTTGAGTCAGAAAGACTCTGAATAGCACTTCTACTTTCATCACATTTATTTAATTTGGTTAAATGATTCATCTTTTATCTATTATCAAATACTGCGGGAACTACCATGTTAAACGAGAGAATCCAACATGCAAGAGAGAGATTAGAGGTGCCTATCCAAGCTTACCAAAAGACCGTCCAAAGAAGTGGACCTTATCCTTAAAATGTTGAAATAAGTATCATGTGAAGATACATAATTAAATAAAAGATAATTACCATAACCTAAAGTATTGATTGGCTAAGAATAGTCTTATATGAACAAAGTGCATAAAGGTCTCAAGTCTAAATAGTATTATTTAGAGCTTTAATAATATTGATGGTTATTATTTATTTATAAAATATATTTATTATTGCATATAGTTTATGCATAGTAAGCTGCCAAATTATTAAATAGTATTAGTAATGTATTAACATTTAGGTTGAAATATAATTATGGTTATTATTATTATTATTATCATTATGAAAATATTAAGTTAAAATCACTTATGATTAAAACAAATGAAGAGTCCTAGTTCCACAAGGACTAGTTTTGTTTTAGTAATAAATCTTTTAAATATTAATTATTTAATTTAAAGAAAATAATTATTCAAACAACTATAATTCAAGACTCCCCTACTTAAAGAAGGAAGATCCCAAGATTGGGGATCTTATCTTTTTCATTATCATTCTCTTATGGTAATTAGAGAGAATTCTCTGCTCCGAGAAACTGAAGCAGTCTCACATAACAAGATTCCAAATCTGAACTAGTAGTGAACCTAGGACCTCTATCTCTCATTGCATGTTGGGAACCAGCTCGGGGGGATATAGTTAGAACCAGGAATGGTCTAAGGGTCATGGTTGGGAGGAACATGGTAGCCCCAAAGTTATCCAGATAAAGAATCATTCTAATAGGTCAGCTAAGCTTAGAAGTTTTTACACTAATTATTGTTTGGGTGTGAAGGCTACTACACCAGTGGAGCAAGTCACAAGGTAACCAGGTAGGAATTACAAATATTCCATTTCAAGTTATAATAGGAGTTAAGCATTTAGTATAAGTTTGTTATTACAACATTGTTTTGTTTTATCGTGAAATTGTCTTAAATATTAGTTTACTTATAGGTGTAGATTTTGTAACTAGGACTTCATTAAGCTCAGAAATTGTAACTTAGAAACCAACAGAATGTCTAGCAGGTCTAGACAAACTAGCCTGTGCTAGACATCCAAGCATCTCGTAAACCTAGAGTCCTTTCTTCATCATTTTAAACTTCAGAGTTCTTTTCTCCTTATCTATGTTATGTAACTAAATTGCTTATAGACTTATAATTATGTTTTTTTTTTAGTTCTGTTACCCTTATAATAATATAGGAAGTTAAATATAGTCATGGTAGGGATCTTGTCTTTTCAAATTATATTTCCATAATATTCCTTCCAAAATCATAGCGAATACTTTCTACAGTAGTGAAAACATCTTATACATTATTTTTCCAATCTTTCCAAACATCAACGAATCCCTCAAACCCTTACCTACGATTTTTCAACCAACAATGAACCCATTACAATGAAAACGCAATAGGCATTTCAAGAAAAATACGATTTTAAATCATAGACTTAGACATTGCACATTACATCTTACATTATAATCTTTTAACCCCAAACCCTGACGGGCTTCGCTACCATTTCAAGGATCGAATCCCACACTAAACGTAGCATTTACTTATCAATAATTCACAATTCTCTTAATACATCAAAACACAGGTCAAAAGGTCGATCTCATCAATGATAATATGAAAACCCTACTATCTTACAAATCACCAATAGCATAGTATTCACATACAAACCATTTTCTTTCAAGCAAGAAAAATGAACAACAGTTAGGGTTACATCATCACTTAAAACGCAGAAGCATTCACAAAGCTAACTTTCAAACTTTCACCCTACAAATCAAACGATTGACCTTCCTTATAAAATAGAGGGATAGGTGTAGGTCAAGCTATCAAGTCTCGGGGACAACTTTAGTTACGCAGAATTTGTAAAACAAACTATTTATCAGACAAAGGCATCAACAATAATAACGAATACAGGATGCCATCCATATTTCAAAATGATAGGGGTCCCATACATTTTAATTAAATAAGCCACAGGTTGGGATATCAAACCTCGGGAGCAACACCAATGCCCAGGTTACATTTAATAAACTAGACAACTGACATAAGTACCACTGACATCAACGAATACAGATTTTCCATTTATAAGAACAATCAACTATCTTTAGGTTAGAAGCACGACAGTATATACACAAACCTAAATTCTCTTACGCCCTAGGAAAATGCAGAACAAAGCTAAGATGAGTTTCATTTAACAGTATGGACTCCATTGATTGGACACACGACTTTCCACCAAATATTCAAACTGACAGAGCAGCATTTAAAAACACAGTGACCATAATTTCTTCATACATCCATTTGGGTCTTATAGTAATGAAAAACGCAGAGGTCCATACAAACAGCAAACGAACTCCATAGAGAAATACAGGAGGCAATATTCTTTTCAAAACCCACATCTACATAGTACGAGTACCATTAAAAACTACACAGGACCCAATTGTTAAACCCTACTGTAAGTATGGGAACCCTCAGGAGTTTCATTCATCAAAATAATATTTACAACATTTTCCAACACCCCCGTCTAGCCAAAGGCGACCGCATTCGAGACTTCAAAATCATAGTGAGCCAAAGGCATCACTAAGTCTCCCTAATGCATTTCAATTAGAGTCTTCTTCCACAACCAAGAAAGGAAGGCGTGAAGGGTTGAATGAACCCTAGACTTACTAGTCCAATGCCCAAACACAGCTAGTGTTGTTTCCCATTTGGTCCAAATGCAGAGATTTCACATCACGACCCCACGCTGTCAATAGAGGCAAGCCAATACAAGTTAGGGCTTGAACATTCATTTAGCACAAAGATTAAAGACTTGAAAAATGCAATATTTACATATTGAAGGGTTACCTGGTAGGATTCATTCGTATACATCACCTATCAATACCACCAACGATACCCTGGCCGTGAGCGTAGCTGAGGCCAGGCGCAGCTACCACACAACCAGTTAAAACTCCCTCTCGGCCACAAGACAAATTATATGAAAACATTGTGCAAACCCTCGCTAAGATCCTTATTGCCCAGTTGGCCATAGGCCACGTGATAGTCATGTGAGCCATTAAGACTCCCAACAACCATGATAGAACTCCAATTTAAATTGTAAACTATATAGTATATTCATGTAGGTTTCAATACTTGGTTATTTATCACCAAGGTAAGATCTTAGGCATACATGTTTTGCATAAGGGGTGTTTACACTTTAAGTGAATTACATGATGGAGTTGTTCAAAGGATGGCCACCGAGGTACACCTGCAAGAGTAAGAGAAATATATATGTATTAGAGAAATCATTAAGTAAGTCAACAGGTTTCAAAGATTCACACCTTACCTCTCGGTGACTCTGTCAAGGGTGCATAAATCAACCCCAAGTTTCTAGGGTATTTCAACTCCTCTCATTAGGTCCATCTTGCCTAAGGATGACATTTAGACAATTTACATTTGTAACATGCAATTAGACCATACAAGAGAAATAAGGACTTCTAGTATTACTCTCATAGGTTAAATTTCCATAGAAACAAACCTACCACAATTACTTCGCGAAGAAAGCTTGACTGATAAAAAACTACCATGCTAGGAATTCCATAAACTCTTAAATATTGAAATCAAGTACCGATACTTTTCATAGTACTGATGCTAATTTATAAATATATAGTCTATGTTAAGCAAGCTAGCAAATAGAAATTTTTTTTTTTTAATTTTACTATTTTGGCGACATTACACTATTTCCTCGCTCCTCATCCCTCCATGACATGCATGTCTATAATACTCCACTTTCATGAAGGTGGCACTGTTTATCTAATAGGAAGACTCCTAAATTTTAAGGTTGCATAACTCACCCTACAACTTAGGCAACCGACCATACAAGGTTTCATAACGGGTACCTCAATTATTAAACAATGCAAAGAACTCTCCCTTCAACTATTACTTGAACTCTCTCTTTAATAATTAAAAGCTTTTCAATACTTGAAATATTCTTTTAATAATTAAAATAACTTCCACTAAAACTTGAACTTTGAATTGGCATTTGAACTAAGCAAAAACAGATTATAAGAGTTTGCATAACTTTCTTTAAGAACTTTCCTTTCAACTATTAACAAGCTTGCTCTTAAGTTTTCTTTCAATTATTAAAATAACGTCCTCTTAGAATATGAACTCACTCTTCAGCTATTAAAAAAACTTGCTTTCCTTTTAACTATTAAACAAACTTGCTCTTAATTTTTTTTTCAGTTATTAAAATAACTTCCTTTTAACATATGAAGTCTCGTCTTTCCGTTCATTTTTCATTTTTGGTTTTTATTATATTAAATTGTTTATTTAAAACATAAATGACAATTTATCATAAATTCTAAGATATAAATATCTATAAATGTAAAAATGCTTATCCACATAAATATAACATATTATAACACAACCGTTCATTTCTTTATGAAATAATGCAAAATTTGAGAAGTTAGAGACTCACTTACCTTATATTTATTTAAAGGTGATGATTTCTTTTATAACAATCCCAAATAAATATTTTATATGATTAATATATTAATATGAAATAGTTGTATTGGTTTTATGGTTTCTTTTTGACAATTCCAAATAAATATTTTTTATGATTAATATTTTAATATGAAGTAGTTATATTGGTTTTAAACTCTTTGTTAACAATGTTTTAATGTTTTGTTAAGTTATTTAATATATTAATCATGACAATGTGGCAATTAAAATTTCATGTTATGTTTGATTTCTAATATTTATTTGTGTTATTTTTATGGATATGGTAAAGATGAGCCATCTATTAATTATAAAATTATATTGGATTATATGTTAATGTTTTAAGTGCAGAGCATGTATGTATGTTTTCATAGTGATCAAACATAATGTTATTATATATATATAAATTATAAGTGTATTTCATAATTGAATAAATTATATAAAATTTATGTTATATTAGATTTATATATAATAAAATAAATAAATAAATATTTGTTTTATAAATATAGATAATATATATAAATTTATATTTAATCATATTTTTAATAAGAAACGTTTATAATTATATATATATATTTTTATATATCAATTATTTTTAGTGATGTGATTGTGTTTATATATATGTATATATAAATGCAATTAAGATTAAAAATAATAAGTTTGATAAAAAGTCAATATATACATTATAGTCACACAATTATAATGTTACATAAAATAATTAACCTCCACAACTTAGTATGGTCGAGATGGACATGTTGTCACATAAGGTAAGTAATCTATTTAAGTTTACTAAAAATAAAAAGTAATAACAAAATTCATGTAGGTTCAAAAAATAAAAAAAAAATTATGAATAGTAATTAAAAAATCCATTCATCCTATAAAATAAAAACTTAAAACTTAAATCTACATCTATCAAGCAAAAGTAAGAGAGGATCAAATTTCTTGAGTTTAAAATTTAACAAAAAATATTACAAGTGGATGATAGATCCGGGTTTAAGGTAGATCTATGCTAGTATAGTCACACAATAACTAATAGGTGTTTATATTTTAGAATTTGGGGTGGACTAAAAACTATGTTTTTCTTAGATTGGAGAGGATGAGATGTGTATTGTGATTGATTTTATAGGGGTTGTTCCAAACTCCAAATAAATAATTATAAAAAAAAATGAAGAATAAGCTAATGCATGGATAATTTAAGTATAAGAAGGTAGGTGGTGATCACGCATAAACAATCAATATGATTACAAAGTTATTTTTTGAAGAACAAAAAACAAATAACTTGTTTATGATACTTAACTTGTGATCTATCGATGTTTTCCAACCACAAGTTAAATGACTATTAAAAAATCTATAATCTTTTCATTCGCGATACAAACTATAAAATCAAGTTGTCGTTAACGACAACGATAAAGATGTTATCACGATGTAGAGATTCCTATTGAGAGAACTATGTAATCATGTTATCGTTAACGGCAACGATATTATCACGATGTAGAGATTCCTATTGAGAGTTAAAGTTGTGTGTTGACGATGTTATCATGATGCCCAGATTCGTGTGGAAAGTTAAAGTTGAGTGTTGATTCTCTCCTCGGCAGTGTAATTGGTCAAAGATGGAGTAGTTGCCGCATCCGGTGATGCAATTATGCAAGGAATCGAAATCGCCTCTCACTTTTCTATCCGTGTAGGAATAATTTATCCTTGGTAGTCATCACTTACGAATCGAGAAGATAACGAATAATTTATACTCGAAAAATGGCCTTCTGATTTTATTCCTACTCTCGATTCGAAAGAGATATATAACAGGTGGGAGTCTATTAACAATTTAACCCTGCTATGGGGTCGGGTCATTATAATTAGTTATATTATTTGCATGCTCTGCTCTCATAGCAGCCCGGTATAGATTGGAAGACTTGCATGAAGATGTAAAGCGGTATACTCAGCCCAGAATGACTTGCCTACATGACGAGAACTACTGAATTAATTGAGAGTTAATTAATTATTAAGTTCAGTACAGATCGTTTCTGGGCAAGCCATGTTTTGGTGCAGCATACCTCTTTGCATTCATTCCATTACAAAGGAACCGCAAGAAGCTATGGATTCCTCCTCTTTAGTATTCGAAATCGATTTAAGTTTGAGTTTTCGCCTTCAGTATTGGATTGGATGCAAGCTTCAGTTTTCAGTTTTAAGTAGAAGATGTGTTGCAGTAATAATTCGAAAAGATGCGGTAGGTTGACTATTTTTTGCTAATTGGATCACTTTTAGTTACTGTATTCACTAGTATGTCACTATTGTAAGTTGTTTACCATGTGTGTATGGCGTTGTAAATATATACATCGTGGTTCTATTGGAGCTAGGATACCATAACAGTAAACGTTGTTGATGAATGACACCCATTTTTTTTCCTTGAACAATAATGATGCCAATGCTAGACTAAAACGTAGAAGTTTGGTAGAATAGAACCCTTCTAAATGATACAAGATAGGAGACCTTGGAGGCCGTGAAATGTTGATCAGTTTTGCTAAATAGGTGCCCAATTAAACAGCATGGAAAGTGATTTGAGATAAAAATGTATGCCTCACAAATACACTTAATGTCTGCCATAGAATGAGGTGAAGTCTAGTCCAAGAGTGCCTTGCCATTACTAGAGTTGGGTTGAAAACCCTTGGTTGAAAGTCAACCACCCAAAGAATAAACACCTGCTTGAGCTCACCGTAAATCTGGTTGGTATGAAAGATATTAAGAACATTGCACATACACAAAACAAGGTCTACCCACAACTAGTTGAATATTAAAATATATGGAGTCTACGATGACCAACAATATTGTAATTATGCTCATTGACTTGAAGTACAAAAAATTTAATGGATGAAAAAGAATAATGATGAAAAATAGATGAGGGACTATGATAACATAAATGCGGGGAAGTGAAAGGGGACTAATGGGAGAGGTTATTAGTGATTTATTAACCTAATACCTTAGGCCTTGACTATAAACATTAGCGAGAGATATATCTGAAGTCCCTACACTATATATAAAAATTGTAGTATCTCAACAACTATTGCTTATATGGTTGCATATCGATTAAAGAGTTTTTGTTGCATAAAGTAGATGAGAAAAGGAAACCAGCATGATTAGGTTATGATCAATTTATTTAGAACAATGATCGAAAATGTTAATAAAATTTTGAAACATACGATTACAACTTCACAAGTATATTACAATCAATTGTATTTGAAAGCTCCATCTATAGAAATTGTATGGCCCAATGGTTGGTGTTGGTGCTTGAGTTACAAAGAATAGAGAACCCCCAATGCATTTCCCATAATTGGGTGAAGAAGTTAGCAACATTCCCTAGTATAAGAGACCAAATATCTTTATTATGGATAATGACATTGTGATGTTCCCATGTTTCCTAACAATCATTAAGTTGTCTAAAATAATTATGTTTTCTAATTTGTAAAGGCTAGGATAAAACCTCTAAAAGTGGAATAGGTTCAGCCATGGCCTTTTATAGAAATATTGGTCGCATGTCTCATGTATTTGGCATATATTGTAGGATAGTTGACCCATACCTAATCTATAAGAATTCATCCCCATTTATAGCATAAGAAGCATAATGATTAAACAAGGCCTTATTTGTGAAATTCTAATGGTCGGATGTTGATTCTCAAAACACCCACACTGTCCAGCCACCAGCCAGAGAACTATGTAATGGAGCAAATATTATCTTAAAAAGGATGTTATCTGATGTCGGGTCCAATGAAAGTCACTAGTCCTACCCCTAGAATTCTCTAATGTATCATTTGGTAGTGATGATATATAATTATTTGGTATAGCTATCAAGAGCTATAAGGGAAGGGGGTAATGAGGAATAGGAAGAGAGATACGAGATAAGGAGAATTAGAGTATGGATGGAATGTAAGATACTTGAAAATGTTCATGTCTAATATGGTTACAGTAACTATTTACAGTGGTGGGTTGTGATGGAGAATATAAAGAAACAAATATATGTGTAAACTAACTAGCTTGGTAGTGGGGATTTGGGGAGACAAATAGAAAGCAATCACGAATTGTGAATAAGAGCATGGATATTCTTTCGAGGACATGCCTTTGAGGGGAATTGAATAGGTTCAAAACATCTATATTAGTGATTATGTAGACCTATAGATGAAGGAAGAAGAAACTCTATTAATGCTACAAGTGTAGAAGAAGAAGGAAATTATTATGTTGCAAAATTAAGAGGATTTGAAAGTTGTTGATAAAGAGAATAATAATAAAAAATGTTATAAATAGAGATATGTTTAAATTAGTGGAAGAAGTTGAATTTTCTATTTGAGAAATAAAGTTTGTTGGAGGAACAAATGTAGCATGCAACCAAGAAATTATGTTAATCGAATAAAATATGAAAGGAGAATTGTGAATGAGTACTTTGCAACAATGAATATGTTATAGTTAATATTGAGAAGTATAAAAAAATGTTGGAGACTATGAGAAAAATTAAAGAAATTCAAGAAGAAATAGCTTTGAGAGCTATGGAACATTAGGGAAGATTTGAAATTATTAACATGAATAATTTGAGTTGTTAATATGAAGAATCCTACCTTCACGAGGAGTATGAACATGGAAAAAACAATCATATTAATGATGTATTTGATAAATATGATGGCAAAACTACAATAGTAATAAAAGGAGGAAGAAAGAAAGAGGTAAATTTTTAAATTGCTAATGGATTTAGGAAAGTTGCGAAAGAAAAATAGAGAAGTGTTATATATAGATCCATATTTTATTTAATAATTTGTTTGTTTTTTTTTTTTTCTTTTGAATATGCGAGTGTCTAAAAAAGCATATAAGTACAAAAGTTAATACTAAATAGAAGGCACATAGAGAGTGTGCTAAGTGTGCTAAGGATTCTTAACAAGATATAAGAAAACAAAATGAAGGAAATATTCAAATCAATATGATATGGAAAACAAATCTTCAATTTTGAGAAAGTAGGTAAGAAAAGTTTTTACGATGAAGAAGTCATAAAAAAAAATTGTGAACATATTTTCAAGTACATGGTAAAAGAGGATGATTTGGAGATAAATGCACTAGAAACTTTGAAAGGGGATGAGCAAAAAACACGAAAAAAATTGCATCCAATATGTAACCATATCTAGTTGTGGATGTGATTGATTGCATACTTGAATAAAATAACGAAGTGGTTGAGGACATTTGAGGAAAATAAGTGGAACACTACAATAAAATGACATATTTGTGACTAAAAAAACTAAAATATGTATATAAATTACTATATATTTAGAGAGGAAACCATAAGTGTTATACTTGTATTCCTTTGTAACATAATTAAAATTTAGTCATATTTAGCATAACCACTTATTAGTTGATCATATTCATTAAATCATAGTAATTTTAGTAGTGTAATTGTGCATGCGATTGATTGCACACTTCAACGAATAAGGAAGTGAGATTGGAGGAAAATAAGTGAAACATGACTACAAAATGATATATTTGTGATTAATATATATATATATATGTGGCTATGTATTTAGAGGAGGCAACTACTAGTGTAATATTTGTATTCATTTATAGTCGTTAAAATTTAGACATATTTAACTTAGCCGCTTAATATTTGATATTGTTAATTAAATCAAAGTATTTTTAATATTTTAATTGTAAATTAATTGTTGTTAATGTGTAGTATACTTAGTCATTGATGTGTAGTATACTATTTAGTCATTAAAGCCATCAATTAGTATGAGTCCTTAAGTACAACATGTCATGTTTGCATCCATTTGTGTTATCTCTTTACATTGTGATTTTTAACTATTTTTTTTTTACTATTTAAGAAAGTTATAATTTTAACTCTGGAAATGAATGATATGGTTGTAATGCTTTACTCCAGTAAAATGTGAAAATGTGGTTTTAATATTCTACCTATATCTACCTAGTTATTCACAACATACTCCAATTCATCCTCATAGACTTTTCTCATGGATGTTCATCAACATTTCTCTCCAATAGGTCATTGTGGCTTCCTGAGCATTCCACGTAGCATGAGCACAAGGGTGCTTTGACTACTGTGGCCATCCTGTTTACCACGATCGTTTCTTTCCATTCTATCCTTACTCTGCAAAGCGTCCATGAGAAAAAGGAGCGAGGAGATGAAGTAATCCTCAAAAGGTTCCCAAACAACAAAGGCAAACCATGCTTGAAATAAAAAAAATAAAGTTGGTCGAAAAGAGAAAGTTAATAACACTAGGACTGCTAAAATGAGTCAAAATTGTCTCACGAGATAAAGTTACCTTATTCATTGGTTATTCATCACAGGAAACCGATACACTTGATCTAGTGCTGCATCTCGTCATTCTCACAAAATATATATATATATATATATATATATATATATATATATATATATTCAGTTTAAAAATGCATAATAATATAGTTTAAAGCAAGGAGCTTTAAGCTCATGCCTCACTTTTTATGAAGGAGCTTTAAGCTCATGATGGTGCTTAAGTTCACGCGGGATTATATAAAACATATGGAGCAATGGAATTAATAAACAAAATGTGATGATCTATGCATTTTTTTACTCAAACTAAATTTTATGGAAGATATTAAATAAATCATAATTTGAATGATAAGTGTCAAGAAATAAAAGAAAAAACATGAAATTTAGATTATGGTTAAAATTTAAAAGAAATATCATAATTTGAATGATAGTGTAAGAAATTAAAGATAAGAAAGAACTTTCAATTGGTTACAATTTGATGGAGACTAAAGCAAGTTAATGCTTGAGTTTGATAATAGAAATTATTAACAAATTAAATACAATAATATAAAATGAGGTATGGGATTTGGATAATGTTAAAATATTAGAAGTTAATTAATTTAGAATATTATAATTTTTTAATAAATTTAAGATTGAGAGTAGTTAATGTTTAGGATTATAATAAGAATGGTTAAAAAATAAACAAAAATAATAAGAAATAAGGTATAGAATTTGATAATGTCAAAATGTGAAAGGTTAATTAAGTTAGAATATCATAAAATTTTGGCTAATTTTTATCTGAATATTAATAAGTTTGAAATTAAGGCAAGTTAATTTTTAACCTTGATAAGAAGTAGTTAAGAAATGAGCTAAAATAATAGGAAATTAGGTATAGTATTTTTATAATTCAGATAACTTCAAATGTTAAAGGTTAAAATTAAGTTAGAATATTATAAAATTTTAAATTTTAGTAAGTTTAAAAGGAGAAAATTTTGGATAATTTGTATATGTATTTTGAGGTTATTATCTTTAAAATTATGTGATAAAGAACGCATAATGGAATTTTTTTCAGTTGTTGGAAACTATGGGCCAGCTTGGAGGGTTCTCTATAATTCTAAGGAACAAGAAGTACTAAAATTTGCCTTGAGATTAGGTGGAAAAACCAACAATCAAGCGGAAGCTTATTCTCTGTGACTAGGCTGCAAATTAAGCAAGACAAACAGGTATATCCTCCCTTCAATTTTTGGAGACTCTGCTCTTATTATTATAATCTATATGATTCACAAACAACAGCCAAGAAATTTGCTTCTCCAAAGGCAAATAGCTCATATATGAAGAATAAAAATAGCTCATATATGAAGAATACTAGAGGAATCTGATCAAGTAGATTGGAAACATCTCCTATGGGAGCTGAACGCAATAGCTGATGACGCAGCCATTGTCGTAGTTAAACTAAAGGAGGGAGAATTAGTAGCTAATGACCATTCATATTAATGGTCTCCAATTCTTTAGGCCCAAGCTCGGAAAGATATGACGCATGGAATCCTCATTCATGGAAACCTATCGGCATCGCGTCATGGTAGTTATGACAATTAGTGAGAAGGTATGCAGTCTTAATATCTCCATATGGGAATAGCCTCCTTCGCTTCCGGACCGCCAAATCTCCTCCCAGCCGAAGATGTGGATGAATCCCACCGTAATACTCTAGTGCAAGCTGAGCTCATCCGAAATCATGATTTCGAACGAGGGTAAAAAGGTGGTGGTATTTGAAGAGGTTAATGCCATATCCAGCCTCTGTCTTCTCTCGTCTCAGGCTTGAGAGAAAGGCCGTCTCAGGAAGAGCAAATAATCGTATTTAATTCAGCATAGTTTTGAGAAGTTAGTAGGTTAGAAAGATTATTGTTGTAATATAGATTTTGAAACTAAGATCTGATGTGGGTGTATAGTGGGCATTCTAAGGGAGTGCTTTTCATAGTACTCAACTCTCGTAATCTCTTGGAGATGATAAATCCTTTCAACCCATGGAGTTTTAGGAGTTGTCCAATGCTGAGTTTCACTATGGAGCTTACCAGAGTTCATTATTAACTTGGCAATATTAATTTTCTTCTTTGAATTAGTTAAAACCCAGAGGTAACTTTGAACTTCTAGATTAAGATTAATGACATTCTTATAGTCTCTCAGTTTTCTTTTAACCTCTAAATCCTTCTTGCACCACACTCTCTTTAAAATTAGATTAATAATATTTTTGATGTTACTAGTTTCTCCTTAAAGAGTATAAATATATTCTGAGATTGATAAAATAATCCAAAACCTATGTGAAGCAATAGCCTGCTAAGCTAGCAGAGTCCTGGAAGTATAGGTGTCCACAGAGTGAGGTCCCTTCATATGTACCCTGGCTTTTTTCTGGGATTGCACTTATTTGAATTTTTTATGTTAATTGGATAATTATACTTATAAATGTTTATATATTAGAATTTGGGATAGAGTTGTATTATGGTTTTCCTAGATTGTAGGAGTATGAAACAAGTGTACTGTCCAATTGATTCTATGGCAGTCTTCCAATGTATTATATCATTTTACTTCTCTACAAATCCCTCCCCACCTGTACTGACTTGATTATATTCCTATTGACTTGATTATAGCCTCCTTGCTATGATGTTGTTGTCGTTTCTATGATGTCGTGAGCATGATTTTGCATAAATTCAAATTAAATATTGAAGGTTATTCATGACAAGGTTTTTAATCATATTTTCACTTTCATTATTCTTTATGTTCGTATTAGTAAGAATTAATTACGTTAAACTCGTTTGCTGCCATCTCGCTTATGAAACGAGAAGATGCTCATATAATCCATTGGATCCCAAATAAACTATGTTTATTTATTATGTTGATTCTTTCAATCATTTGATGTTAATGAAGACAATTTTAGAGGGGAATTTGAAACATGCTGGGAAACATACAATAAGATCCGTTGTTGTGAACATTATAAAATATTGAAATATCATGTTTTTTTTTAAATGTAGGTTTTAGTGGTGTTTTTCTTGGAATGGGCCAAGGTAAATGAGAATAAAAGATGAGAACAGGGAAGAAGCAAGATGCGAAAGTGAAGAAGTGAAAGATAATGTGAACAAAGGAGTAATAGAGAGAAATAAAGATGACATGGAAAGAAAAGTACAGGGAACCAATAGCTCATACAATCATATAAAGTATACGGAACCAGTAGCTCATATAAAGAAAATGAAATGTTGAATCTTTAAAAAAATGTTTTTTTTAATATAAACACTCACGGTAGTAAGTTGCCTTCTCCTTTATATTGGTTCATTTCTAATTTAGGTCAACTAAGATTACCTTTAAACAAGGTAGACATATAGTCTAGTATGGTAAAAATGTTGTCAATTAAGTGATTAAGGCATAAATAAAAATATCAGTATATGAATCCCTACATTGGGTACGGAGGTGGCCATAGGCTAGTGAAGGGATGAGAAGGCATGCTTAGGGCCCAACGAAAAAGGTGGCAACTCAATTGGAGGTGGTGCATGTAGAGGGTACATATGTCGGACAACTTGTGTAATAAAATGAATAGGGCCATCGCGTCCAAGTGAGTGCTGGAGAAGGTGAAGAACACTTCACCACTGGAGGGGAGGGTTCTCTGTATGCAAAGGAGGTGGCCATAATGACACCTTAAGTTGAAGATTATTAGCAGAAATGGTGGGGGGGGGAATTCAAAGACTCGAGCCTTCATCTTTGCGTCTTGACTTGGTTCTGTGTTGCAAACGCTGGCAATTTGGAGTTTGGGAGTTTATAGATCAGGTAGACTGGGGACAAAGAAGCATCACAAGATGAGGGGACAAGTGACCAATTAGAAAGGGAAATCAGCGAAAGGGAACCAAAGAGCCTGACCCATCCGCGGAGTTTTCCAAGGCCATGGAAGCATCGTGCTTGTCCTAGAAGCATACTACACTGCCGATCAAGTGGGAGATAGGAGAAGCAGAGAAGAAAATCCAAGCACGGTGCTTGCCCTAGGTTGAAGGACGAGCTAGGGATACTAGACTTAGGATGGCTTTGTACCACAAGGTGCTTCACATGTACTTGACCACCAAGTCACTATTGGGCATTTCAGTGGTGGACAGCGACAATCAAACTACAGAAATACTAGACTTAGGATGGCTTTGTACCACAAGGTGCTTCACCTGTACTTGACCACCAAGTCATTATTGGGCATTTCAATGGTGGAAAGGAACAATCAAACTGCAAAATTGAAAGAGGAATTGGCACCATTGAAGCGCATGAAGCCAGAGATCAAGTTTGTGAACTCCAAAGTGGATATCATTGCTAGACGATTGTGGATCGAACTGGATTCCAAACATCCTCTGGTAGGAAGCACTCCAAAATCACCTCACATCATTGATGAAGGAGACGAAGACCCCCCTAAGGTTCCTCAAACTTGAGAATATGTATTTCATTTTCATGTCACTGTTTTGGTTAACTTGTATTTGCTATGGAAAGAAAGCGATAATTTATTGTTTTAGTCTAGGCAGGATAGATACATATACAATTAAAGTAATTTTGTTGTTGTTTTCTAAGACTTTTGGTTGCTTTAAGATTGAAAAAATTACCTTTTCAATTGGTACTCATGGTTTGGCATGTTTTCCAGTCTTGGAACGCCACATTTTGTATTGTATGTAGATTATCAACTATCAATAATATAGAATCTTTGTTACTTAAAAAAAATCTATATATAAGATACATTAATTATATATATGTATATATTAAATTTAATATATATATATATAGAATATTTCCATTAATATAATGTTCATTGGATGTAGTTTGGGTGGTTGGGAGGAATGATTGTTACCTTCTCCACTTAAGTTCAATTTTTGTAAATGACATGATGCTTTTGTTGAACTCCTATATAATAAATGTAATTGAACCCCTAATTCTCCCCCAGAATAGAAACAGATTTAAGTAACAAATATCCATAAAAAGAATATAATAACATGCCTCTTGACATTTTCTCCTTGTTACATCACATAAGATTTTCATATTTATGTTTCCTAAATCATAATAATCAAAGATGGAATTTGACGAGTAAGTTACTGACCATAACACAATTTAGATGTCAAATCCTACCCACACTCCAACATACCCCTCATAAAAAGCTTTGAAACGTATAAAAGTTCAACGATCTGGTTATCATATTGGATAAGAAATCATAAATGACACGTATGTTGTTTTTTTATAGCGAATCAAGACAATCACACGTAGACAATGATATCAATGTTTATTGAAATGCAAATGAAAATCTTAAAGGAGGCTAGATTCGCTATCCGAAGGAAAAAAAGCATTAGGTTTTGGAATTTCCTGCGATTCCTTTCACCATCCTTCGTTGTTTGAAAAAAACATGAAGTAGACGTTGGTGATGACCAGAAGTAAAAGACAATATCTATCTGTGATTCTTCCCTTTTTAGGGGCCAACATACTCTGTGATCAATGCTTTCTTTTGTTCTGGTATAATAATTCTTGATGAATGTCTTGGGCATAAAATATAAAATAAATTTAATTGAAAATTTATATATATAAAAAAAACATTTGAAATACTAGGAAGAAATTATGTAGAGATGAATACTCACTCAAAAGAATCAAACAAAAAAAATGCCATAAGTGACATTAGCCACAAGTTCAATACTCTAAATGTTTATCTTAACATATTCTACATGTTGTCATAGTTATGTCATATTCTGTAGTTATATAAAATTAACAAGAAGCTTCTACATGTTGTCATAGTTATGTCATATTATATTCTGTAGTTGTTTTCAAATCTCATTATAATTATCAATATTAAGTAGTTATATAAAAATAACAAGAAGCTTGGGTAACTATTGCATGTTGTCAAATCTCATTATAATTATCAATATCAAGTAAGCACATGAAAACATGACATTATTTTGCAGGTTATGAAATCTTGTTGTAATTATGAATATCAATTAAGCACATGAGAATATGAAATTATCTTACATAAGCATAATATTAACATGGTGAATATTCTGATCATTCAACATATCATATATATATAATCAATATGTTACCATGCGCAAAAACCATTTGGAAGTAATTTGCAAAACCATGTGTACAATAGGAAATCGGTCTTAAAAAATAGTAAATACCATTTATTAATGAAATACTATGGGTTGGAAAAGAATATCATAGGTCAATACTATCACAACTCCAAACTATGCAGTAAACAATTACCTCCAATAATAATATATAAAAAATGAATCAAACTTGTTTTTTTTTATATATATAATAACTATATATATATATCGATTTATAAATAAAATACAAAATATTTCAAAATTTATTATTATTATTATTATAAAATGAGTATTTTTATTTGTGATTACCTTTCGGTATAGTCTTCTCACACCCAAAAATAAAACTTAAGAATTTTAATGATTTGTTAACAAGTTTTTTTTTTCCTTGGAAAAAGTCGTAATTTTATTTCAAGTGAATTGAACAAAATTACATTCTGCACATGTAAGAGAATCATAGAGATCCCTACATTATCGCATATTTGCTGATCATATTTCTGACTGGTCTAGTGACCCATACATGCCCAAAATAATGCTGATCATACAGCACAACATATAGCCGGTTACATATACCAAAATAGTCTCAAAAAGTAATAGTTCTGATCAAACGATACTTTGTCTTAATTGCCCGAAAGCACCAAACAGATCTGATGTAAACAATAAGCCAATTGCTCCATTTCGGTCCACCAATGTCTCATAAAAGGCCTATGATAGCACCAAAATGCAAAATACGAAAGCCATTAAGTAATCAAAACAGAACTGTTATGTAATCTGTGCAAGCAGATACTAATCAATCTCCCGCCCTGTCCTCCAATGCCTCGCTGAAAGGCCTATGATAATAACTGTAGGATGTTTCAGTAGTATGTACTGTGATTCTCCATGTGCCGAAATTTAGACGTTGCTGCGACGCTTCTTTGGAAAGAAAGTCGGCCATGCCATTTCTCTCCCTGTAAACATGTGTAAATGTTAAGAGATTAAAATTCTGCTTTAACCGTAAAACATCTTCCAGTATAGGTGAGAGAACCATCACATTACATTGTGTATGCTCATTTGCCCAATCAATAACAATCGATGAATCACCAAATATCTGTAGTGTAAGACAACCCTGTTCTAGAGCAAATAACAGCAACAGTCTAAGTGACATGATTTCTGCATAGTTGTTTGTACCGCTCCCCAATCCAGCCGCTATGTGAAAATAATGTGAATCAGATTTATGTAGCACGATCCCCCCCCCACATACCAATTGATCCAGAGATTCGCCATCGAAAAAAGCCCACGGTAATGTTTTATCAATCGTTTCAGCGATCACAGGACGTGTTCTAATCGGTCTTGGAGCAGTCTTGTAATGAGCAATGATAGCCACAGCTTGTGCCACCACTTGCTCAATCGGGACTCTACAATCCTGGAAGATAAGCCTGTTACGTGTGATCCATATCCCCCAGGCAAAAATGCAAGGGGCCGCACAGATGGTTGATGACTGTTGTTCCGACCACCAAGATTGGAATGCCTCAATAACATTCTCACCCCACCAACGTGTATTGAGATTCAAATATTGGCAAATTTGTGTCCAAACCGCCTGAGAGAAACGACAGTGTACAAATATGTGTGAAATAGTCTCGTCCGCCTCTCTACAGAGTGGACAAAATCCCGGGCCCTGTAGGAAACGTCGCTTCAGAACATCCCAGGTAGGTGCCTTTTGTTCCAATATCGCCCAGAAGAGTAGTTTGGATTTACCTGGGCATTTAAGCTTCCACAGAGATTTCCACCACCACACCAAAACCCTGTTTTGCGCCTCCACATTTAGCTGTATATATCCAAGTTTTGGTGTGTATTTCCGTGAGGGGTGGTGATCCCAGATAAGTTCATCAGGCCTATCTGTCAGACGGATATTGGAGAATCTTAAGATCCGAATATATTCCTCCCAATCCTAAGCTAGAAGGATTTGTAATAGTGAGATACCCCTCTCTGATTGTACTAGGTCAGAACTTGTATAGTCCAAAGTGGTTTTGTGGTTACCCCGAAGTGTTCTCCTCTCACAACCCCGAGGGCCATTTTGGGTGCTAATACCTTGGAGGCCTTTTATTAGGCATGCAAATGTTTGAATCCTAATGTTTATGAGGTTATAAATTACTCTTCATCTCATTGTTAACTCTAAGAACAAGAGAGTTTAAGCATGTATTTGGTGGGCATGCAAAATTTTAACCATGCCTTGCCATAGTTCATTTCCTTTGAGGTCCTTTATTTAAGAGGCTATAAATCGGTATCATCTCAGTGTTAACTTCAATAAATAGACAATTTGAATTGTCCGTTGAATATCTTAAAACTTGAATTTTGAATTTTTATGGTGAAAAAATCAAATTAATCTTTGAAATAATATGTATATATATTCCATTATATAATCTAAAATAATAGAAATAAGAATTCTAAGTGCAGAAAGTTGATTTTGCAAATTTTGTATTTATTTAGAAGTTGGGCATGTTGAAAGAAAGGGGGCAGGTTTCTCTTGTTTAATTTGGTACGTAGGAAACATATTTGTGCTCCGAATCTGCACATCATATTCAAGTTTGAAGAGTTCCAGATTGTACACCTAGAAAATAACTTTTCAATTACCATTTCGAATACATGGTAATATCTACTTGCAATATGAAATTACATTCTTAATTTTTTTTAATGGGATTTACCCATGATGACTAATAATAATGAGCAATATCATTAATTTAATTTGATTAAAAAAACTAAGCATGATTATTAATATGATTGCTTGTATTTTCTTTGTGTCATTAATTTTGCAAACTAAGTTTAAAGAACATGTATAAAGCTCTATTTTATAGTATTATTTTCTTTCTTTTATTTTGTATAGAAAAAAGCCTTCAAAATTCATACATTTCATTTATGAATTTGTATGTATCATATTTTCTTTGTTTTAAGAGAAAGTAATCAAATATGACATTATTTATTTATCACATGAAAATTCTCAAATTATTTATTTATCATATTATGTCAAGACACTTCTATCCATTGATACTCATAACATCTATGCATGGAATCATCGTCGTCACCATACTCAAATTCATCAGCAATGCTTAGACATTAATGATGCTTAGAAATCTTTAAATGCTATTTTATTTCCCATAGTTGCATCAACAAAGGAATTCTCAAAACAAATAGATAAATCTAAGGACCAATTTCCTGAAATTAATGTCCTTTAGACAAACATGGTATACAAAAATCAGCATTTTCTAAGCAACATGCTTTAAAAAAAAAGGTGAAAATAATTGCTTAAACAATTTTAAAACAAAAAAAGACTTATTTCATCATTTATCGATATTTCCTTTTAACATTTTCTCAACGCATATCTCCTTCAACTTGTTTATCACCATGTGAGATATATATGCCAATAGAAAATGCATTTGGCCATCTTTGACATTAAGTTTATTTTTTCATAAATTTCAGAAATATAATCTTCTTTAGCCATCTTTGAAATTTAGTGAATGATGAAAGCAAAATATTTTGGCATTGGTTGTATCAAGTTGAATTTTTTGATCTTGGCAGCCATGAGAACTATAGACATTGGAATTTGGTATCTCACAAGATTTGGTCGGCTAAGGACATTGAAAATTCCTTATTGCAAAGGAGTTCAAGCTACTGGGTTGGCCACAACTATTACTAACATGAATCCAATAAAGGAGGAAGGAAGATCTAACCTTGTGATAATATACATCTACTAAGAGAGTGGTATTGAATTGTCCATTTGAAGAGGTGTTAGAATAAATACCCTATAATATAGAGGAGATTGGAGTACCCACATCAATTTTAGATGAAGTGAGAATGAGACAATCCAATTCTATATATTTGAAAGAGCTTGAATATGGCCAAGTGTGCTCAAATAGAATAGTGGTGTGGGTTTATGGATACCCATTACAAGTGCATATCATAAAAAGAAACTCAAAAAGAAGCTTGAATATAAGATAAGGCTCGTGGTTTAGAAACACCCAATGTAAATGCAAGTGAGAGTTGGTGTGTCTATATCCAATTCGAAAATCATGTTTGGCCATAGCTAAAAATAAGTAAGAGGGTCAACATAAGGTTTTCCTTGTGCACAACATCCTCCTTGAAGATGGATAAGAATCCATGAAGAGAAAGAATTAGATTGGATCTTCCCCACTTAATGTTGAATACAAGTTATCTAAAGATAGAAACCTACCAAAACACTATAGAAACATGGTTCCACAACCGGGTAAATGAAGTCTTCCCCATATTGGGTTGTAGAGCGCCTTGCTGTACTCCCGATGAATGATTTAATTTTGTTCACGTTCTTCATAATGACTATACTTTTATAATTATTTAAAGGTCTACTTTATGAGTAAACTAGAAATGTAGATGTAGAAGTGTAATAATATGAATGGTTGAGAGGTCACACTTCCAATTATGATTTTTACTTAATGTATTGTCCATGGTTACTAAAGACAACTCTTTTTTTTTAAATGCCTCTTTTTCTTTATTACTAGTCCCTATCTATGACTATTGTTTTTAATTAATTGTATGGATTGAAAAAAAATTACTCATATAAGATTGACCAAAACTATCAAATTCACATTTATAAAATCCTTTACTAATGGTTACAAAGGTTCTTGAGAAGATTACTTATAAATTAAAATTTCTCGGTGAATGGAGGTTGTTTTGTAGGTTTCTTTTACCTTAGTGTGTTAGGATTGGTTTAGTATATATCCATGTGCACTTATATTATAGATTTGTAGACACTTCCACACTCACACAAAGGTGATTAGATTGAGAATGTTGAGCCAAGTATTGGAATTGGTATTCACCATGATTGCAATAATGCACACATTAAAATATGTAACCTTCAAGTGGGCATTCCGGTCTGGATCCTTAATACGTACATTACTACAATATGGAGGCTTAAATGCGTAGTCATATTTAAGATCATCAGGGGGTCTATAATAATTTGATGTTCTTCTGCCTAAATAAATATGATTTGCACTAGAGTCACGTGTTTCATATTGCATTAGTAGGTTATTTAGTTACAAGATTCGGTGCATATATATCTATATGAGTATGAGTAGCTCTACTTGGTCACCACTACAAAATTGCACTCATGTTGTCTTTGACTAAAATGCAAACCATTCATGCACTTTAAAGGGATGCCTTTCCAGAACTAAATGACATTAAAAGGGGGTTATACAACCTATGCTTTTTAGAAAGGAATTATAGATTGGCAAATAAAAAGATTCTTTGAAATGTAACATACTAGGAAGAGTGTTCCATTTGAAGTACTCTTTCCTTATTGGAATATAGGAGTTAACTTATATAGAAATCTATTTTTCAATTGGTAGTTAATGAAGAGTTATTGATTAATCAAATTGAGTTGGTGTAGAGCAAATGCTAAGATGCGTGTTTATATCAAAATTTAGTGGGCATTAGAAAACTAATTTTAAAAACCATTAGTAACAATAAGAGTGAGTTCACATAAAGGTCCAAATTTTAAAATCCATTAAGTTAAGCGGCACAATTTATGAAAAGTGGCACATTAACATGCACACAAAAAATGTCTTTGGTGGAATGAACAACATGGTACTAATCTCTACTTTTGTTATATGAGAACTCATTGTTATGTGGATTGATTTCTTAGGTGACATTTTGTGGCATGATTTCTTTGTCTTAGAGATGTTAAGTGGTAAATGTGGGAATTTATCATTGAATAAGGCATGAAAATGATCATTGAATAAAAAACAATTGTTGTGTTGGTTACAATGTTCATAAATTGTGTTCACTACATCATGTCTATGTTGGACACTATTGATGTTATTGGTGAGATATGGTTGTCAAATAAATTGGGGACTGCTTTCGTAGATTACACAAGGCCCACCCTAATAATTAAGTGATTGAGAAAATTGATTTTAATCAAGCTCAATCATTTACACTTTAGTAATGAACTTCAATGGCAAGTTAGATATGATAATTTTTATCCTATTTAGGAACCATATTGCTTGGAACTTGATAGAGAAAAATAATCGTCACCTAAAAGGGTGGCTAGAAAACAAGGTGGGAATGGTGTATATAGAATTTCTATCTCATTGCGAAGAGGACTTCGACAAATGATAGAATTAGAGAAGGGAATCAACCGTTTAAAAAAAATGGTACCACACTTCAAGAGATTAAATTGAATAAGATGATGTCGTCAACCAAACTCCCTTAAACATATGACCATGCAAACCAATTTTTGGGGGGGACTTTTAGTGGGATTCTTTTGGATGGAATGAAGCCCCAAAATCCATCTTGACAGCTTAGATTGAAATGCACACAATTTGTTCAATCAAGAGTCAAATTATAGAAACAATATGCATATGTTGACTTTTACTTACTAAATCTATGGAAAAGTTCTTAAAAACATAACTTATTCAAAATGATATAAATGGGATATAACAAATAATTATTGAGTCTCTAAGTCAAAATGAAATATAACTTGAGTCTCTACATATTGTGGCTAGGCAAAGGGGATTGTTCAATACAAACTTATTTTTTCAAACAATCATGGAAAATTAAAATTGTAATAGAAGTCCCTTCCTTTGAACGGAACATTTTTTAACCAAACCAAAATATTGCAAATGAATTATTTACTTCTCCCTATTTTCACTTCATTGCATCTACTTTACCTCCCATTGTTTTCCTTTGAACATTCATTTGCACCTTACGGAGCAGTTACCTGTAATATGACGTGCTAGTTAAATCTCCTATGCAATATCATTAAGTCTAACTATGCTGAGAGAATAAAGCTAAAAATTATCGAAATCTAAGACAAGGCCATTGTCAATTTCATTAACCTTTCAGAGCAAATAACAAAAATCGGAAATACATACCAAGGCACTGCCATTACATTATTATCTATTTTGAAATTAGATGCTTAAATGAATTTTCAGCACGTAAAATCTTCCCTAGGGTTGGTGATGGACGACATAGGCCTCAGATGTTAAGTTGCAACATATCGTTTAAATTGACAGGATAGATATCAGAGATGGAACCGGAAAATAATTTGTCGACAATAATGCTATTTGCACGTTGACTGGGATGATACTGGTCCCAGAACACATAAGCATCCCTGTTTGAGCACAAGTTTGACGCCGCCCCGCAAAGCCCTATGCCGTTATAGATTCCTTGTCCGCAGCAAGCGTTCTTGGCATTCGAGAATCCTGCAGGAAAAGTATTTTAGAATCAGCAAGTACTACACCTTCAGTTTAAAACCAAGGATTGATAATCAGAAAAAGCTTTGGATAGAGCATTACCGTATGCCGTAGGGTTGTCGAACAAATCCTGGTTCGGCGGAAAAGAATTACCCATTGTAAAAATCTGAGCAGAAAACTGTTTGTTCAGTTGATCCACTAGAGATCTCAGGCACGAATTAAAAAGCGCAGTGGCTTGCTGTAGCTGCGGAGCACAATCACCATTTACGGACCTCGTTGCCCTCTCTGCGGGTGCACAACCCAAAGGACCCGTGGACAGAACCAGAACCCTACGGGCTCCCAGCTCGTAAAATTTCTGCAAATTCATCCGTTAATATGAGAATTCGCACCCGTTATAGAGATTATTTTCTGGGTAACTTTTTTTATCAGTACTATTTTATGGTATGTCACAAATTGTGAATATATTACCGCTAAATACTTCTTATATTGTGAGACAATGAAGGTAGTGTAGCTGGATAACGAGTACTGCACGGATCTCAGTGATACAGGAACAAGATAGTAGTTATTGACGTAATCATTTCCTCCAAGGGCGATTACCACTAGCGCCTGCGCAAACAGCCTGTTGGTCGCAGGACGTCCTATCATGCCTGCAACTTTATCTTGATACTGTTGGAAGTACCGTAACTGCTGAGGCATTCTGATAATATTCGCCTGTGTGCAAACGATTTCTCTTCGTTATCTTTCATTTGATCAAAATTCTAACATTAGATTTATGGCGCGTAGGATAAAAGACAATCAAAACGCCTAGCTTTTTTGGTTATGTTGGGATAAAAACGGGTTAAATTTTTTTGCTAGAAATTGTTATTTTCACAATTTTGTAATTTTTGCAATCAGGATTGTGTGTTCTAGATTAATTGTCTAATTTTAAAACTACCTAGATCATCAAAATTGCGATCTAAGCACTCCAAATAGCAATTTTAATCAAATTTACTCTGCCAAATTCTAGCAAGTGGAGAGCATTTTGGTTAACCCTTATACAGCTCCTATTTATGATCCCCATTTGCAATGTGACAACTTCTTATTGCTATTTCAACAATCTAAATTTTGATAGCCCTACAATGAACAGGATAATCGGACCAATCCGGATTATCAGCTAGCACAATCATGTCATTTTCCATTATTTTACATAATGACTTCATCTATCTATATGAATCACATTTGATTATACAGTTGTTGTAGACTGTTAGTATTTAGTTCAATAATTAAAATGGCTTTCATTCTAAAATCTTCCCATATGATTTTGGTCAAAATTAATACGACATCAATTTCAAAGCTACAATGTTACCAATTCAAATTGCCATTTGAACATTTTTCATAACAATTTGAAGCTATGAATCTAGAATGTTAGAATGTATCTATGAATCTATCCTATGAATGTATGTTAAACCGATAGAATTGATATACGTACAAATTGGACTCCAGTATCGTTCAGAATGCCAACGCCTGCAGAGGCAAAGTTAGCACCTATCAACGATGTATTGCCGGTAAGCGCAGGATCAAGATATGGTAGTGGGGCAGGGGCCCCCAGCTTCTGACCTGAAATGCAAATATTTCATTCAAATCTTATCAATAACAGCCCATTAACGAATGCATGTACAGTCAGATTATGCAATAAATATTAACAGAGAGATCTTGATAATAATTAAAATCTGAAATACTTACTGATGTAATCGGGGATATTGTATCCATTGGAGAAACGTCCGGCGGGACGATGGGTGGGATAATCAATGCCATAAGGATACCTGTTTGCTCTTGCCGTCGTAGAAATGAAATTGTTATTGCCACTGTCCACCAGCGAGTCTCCGAAAACAAAAAGCGCTGGCGGCGCTGCGTCTGCCATTGTTGCAGCACAGGCCAACAGTATCATTACTACACGATAGAATGCCATTGTCTTGACTCTTGAGTCTTGAATGTTCCTCTGCAAGCAAAAACAGACACGCCAATTTGCTTCAAGAGGAGTTTGAGCAATAATGGAAGATGCACTGGGACCTTTAAAGGAAAACCCAGAGGACAGAACTCTTGAAGGCATTCACTGGGCACAGCTACATTAGCTTGTTCTAGCTGTCCAACATGAAACCGTTCAGACCGAAGCATGTGGTGGCAAACATGTCGAACACGGCAAAGTTTGAGAAATGTTCACAATCACAGAATTAGCGATAACTCTCCGGGGACCGACTACCTTGCGCCAGAGCTCGTAAGTGGTGTTTCTGACAGCCATGGATGGTTCATTTTCCCGTGTTATTATTCAGACCGTGCTGTCAGGAGTTGGCTGAGGCCCTGAAACGTACCAGCGGTATCCAATTCCATTGTTGAGATGATTTAACTAACTTCATTAAAAGTCAACTACAAAGCAATGCGGCGCAATTATGGCTACATTATGTATTTAGTCTAGGATCATTTATTGTGATTGGTGAACTTATAGCATTGTAGAAATTGTAATTTTCAGATTAGATTTAGACTTGAATAGATTAAAAAGCTACGGGAAAAAGGGGGTGTACTAATTAGATTATGGGTATTGAAGAACGGAAAAAAAAATAGATTATGGTTGAAGATTTGGGTAGTTTTAAAATCATGCATTTAATCTAGAACCACTCATTGTAATTGCTGAAATTATAGTATTGTGAAAATTGCAATTTTCAGACCAGATTTAGACCTGAATTAATAAAAAACCACCAAATAAACGGGGAGTTCAGTTTGTTTTTATCCTACTCGGGTTATGGGCATTGAAGAACGGAAAACATAGGGAAAGAGAAAGAATGAATAAAATGGGTTATGGGCATTGAAGAACGGAAAACATAGGGAAAGGGAAAGAATGAATAAAATGTATATAGAATAACTATGCATTTCCATGTAAAAGTTTGCATTTACATGTTCTTCGTACTAAAATATACTGATGATAGTTTTACTCATTATATGCGTTTAACGTTTTTGATCACGGATCACTAACAGGGATGCACATTTCAGGGATCGAATATATTTTACATTATGGATATAAATTAATTTTAAATTTAGTTTTTTATATTTTGATATAACACATCATGTTTGTAGTTTGTAATGTGAATATTTTTTAAAGTAGCAGTCATAGATGATAAATTAAGTGTCAAAAACGGTTATTAATTGCTTCAGTTATCACATGTAAATTTGAAACATTTTTTATATATATTTTTGTAATTGTGTATGGAATTGGAACTATAACTATAAAATAAATTTTAAAAGTATATTTTTCTCTTCTTATAATCTATCTGTAATCTACAGTGTAGACAAATGACTTTTCCTTCTCAATCCCAAATTTTAAATAAAATATAAATACCTAGACTAGTATAATTATACTTAAATATATATTTGTTTATTTATTTAATTTATATAAAAATACTATTGACCTTTCTATATGTATGATTATTCAATATTTTTATTTTAATTATTTTTAAATATCTTAATTTATAAAATAATAGAAAGAAATTTACTAATAATTTGAACATTAAAATAATAATAAATATATTGCTTTATTCTTTACCATTATATTTACAAATAATTTTATGTTTTGAAATTTTTATTTTATCTATAATTTAAATTTTAATATTTATTTATTTAACTTTGAAAAAAGTGTTGTCTTATCTTCTGTTATACCTAGTACATAAGGAGTCTTTGGATGTTATTGAGACTAGGGTATTGATCTTATTAAGATTAGGGAATGAGATTGTTTGATCTTATTGAGATTAGGGTATGAGATTGTTTGTGTGAGTAAATTATTGTGAACTATGATCATGGTTGAATGATATGTTTTTTGTACAAAACGTCAAATTATGTTGTCACAATTAGATGATTATATGTCAAGGATATGGTGGCCCGTTGGTGGGGTTAGATGGATTTCATTCCATCCACCGAGGTTCAATTCCGTTGAGACATCTTATAGCTTGGATTACCGACTCACGGTTTGCTCGACCTACCATCCACGATATGTGAGGAAGTTTGTTAGATTTCCTGTGCATTGTTAGCTTTCCTTGATTCCTTCGGAATAGCAAGAAGATGGTTTTTCCACTGAAAAAAAACTAGATGAATATATGTTTAAAAAAAGTTATACATACTTTACTCCATCACTCTCTTTTCATTAGTCGAGGATTCTTTACCCACATTATGTATATGGTTAAATAAAACAACATTTTTATCACTTCGAATTTGATGCTTCCAAAATTCCCCATCCACTATACAAAATGAATGATCAGTAACAATATGATTTCATTTCAATTTGTATTCCATTAAAATTTGGTTTTATCTCTTTTTTTTTGGTAAATCAAAATATAGCGATGTTTTTATTGTTTTTCAATTTACAATGGGGATATGAGTCCACTAAAGGAAAGATAACAAGTTTTAATAAGAAAGGACCTATGTTTTATGATGATGTTTTACCTTATCCTAAACTTTTTGATTTGATTTTCATATTCCATTTATCCTTAAGTTTATTGAAAATAGAGTAAAATGCAAAAATAAATATGAATATGAAAACATGATAATTCCATAATATCCCATGAATGTGGAATTATCCCATGAATGTCACCATTATGCCATTGTTTTACTCACTCAAATCGCCATGGCTTGGTTGTCTTCAACACATGACTTGCTCATTCTCAATATCATGTGCATTTCCACTTAGGATTGGAAACATCTTAATATGCCTTCTATCCATCTTTCAATATAATGCTGTCACTAGTTTGTAAAACAATTAACTGTGAACCAAATCTCTTTCCTAAATTACATTCTCTAATATCCCATGAATGTCACCATTATGCCATTGTTTTACTCACTCAAATCGCCATGGTTGGGTTGTCTTCAACACATGACTTGCTTATTCTCAATATCATGTGCATTTCCACTTAAGATTGGAAACATCTTAGTATGCCTTCTATTCATCTTTCAATATAATGTTGTCACTAGTTTGTAAAACAATTAACCGTGAATTAAATCTCTTTCCCAGATTACATTCTCTGGTATGGATAGCTAGAGAGAAGCACCACCTACATTATTTCCCGCACGACCTTATCCACCTACTACTCCTTAACCAAGTGCATTTCTTCTCACACTATGGTCATTTTAGCACCTTAATATCCCTCCAACACTTGTAATGCCACTTTTATTGACCTTCCATGTGGACTCTTGTGGATGATTCCATCAATTTTTGTGATTTGTGTGGATGCTCTGAACTATCAAAACATAAAATAATCCCTTATAAGACATTGCGTCTCCCATCTCTCCTTTGGGATTCCATCTCTATCAATTTCATCAATCCCACTACCTTCTTTCATAAGCATGACTACATCTTTCTCATCATTGGTAATTTCTCCTTGGTATACATTTTTATTCCATGCAACATAATGGTGGATTCCTCTAAAGTTCTTGATTTTTCATTTCACCATATTTATATACAGTTTAGATTATATTCCACCATCATTTCAAATTCATAATCATATTTTGAAAAAACATTTGAAAATTGATGGGCTATCAAGTTTTATTCTCTATTGCCTCCCATCATCAAGATGATGGGAAACTTGAAGTATCCAACTAAACATTAGCCCATGCTCTCTACACTCAATACAACCATTTTAAACACTGGTATACCTATCTCCATGTCATCCAACATAGCTAGAACTACCCTATACATTCTTCGCGCCACCAATCACTTAGTTTGAGGTTTATTATGTTTATTAACCTATTTCCTTGTATAAAATTTTGTTTCCTTGCCTCTACCTATCTTCTCACACCAACAAGAGGAATAACATTAAATTTCCTCCTTTATCTAGCATATGTTGACATACACCCCAAGGTACAAACAACACTACAACATTCGTAGGTGTAGTTCAAAGAGTTCCATGATTTCCACCATCTCGTCCTCATTTTAAATTGGAGATTGAGTATGGTTATATGTTAATAAATAGAGGTTCAAATGTTAGAAACACCACACGATTCAAGAAATTTTCTATGGTCTTTCACCATTTTTGAGTAGATTAATGACAATCTTTTCAAGCCAAAATTTTCCATGTAGCTAAGGATTTACAATATTATTGATGCCAACTAATTAAAATTGTATAAGCCATCCATTTGGAGTAGGATGTTTCACTCTCTCATCTGGTGCATGATATCCTATATTTTAAGTCCTCTTAAAAAAGAATACATTGTTGTTGGATAACTACTCATAGTATGCCTCACACAAAATCACTCATGTGTATTTAATTTGTCACACATGCCATCACAAACTTTTATTAAAAACATTACCATCACAAACTTTTATTAAAAACATTACCATCTCAAATGCAAAATTTAGTAGTGAGGTCCTAGTAGAGAAGGAGTTGAAGCCCCCATGGATGAAGAATCCCAACCATGAGGATGGACATGCATAGCTCCATAACCCACAAAATAATATAAACATATAACCATCAAATCTTCATTTTTGTTTTTATTACTTGTGTAAATTTTAATTGATTATTTATTTTATAAAGACTTTTTAGTTTCTTATATTTTATAAAAAATTATAAATTATAAATTTATCAACAAAAGAAATAAACAATTACTTTTTCATCTTTCATTTAAAAGAAATATTCATAATAAAAAGCCAATGATATTCTTTAATTTACTCTCACCTCTATCTTACTTATCTTTTTCATAAAAAAAATTATTTTTAAATTAACTTTTAAAATAATATGGATTTAACGTGAGATTAAATAAACTTTCACTTTGATCTCTTATATATATATATATTCATTTCTATCTTATTTATCATTTTCATATTTCCAACTTATTCTTAGATTAAGTGTATTATTTTCTCTATTTTGTAATTTATTCTCATATAAACTTTTAAGATAATATGAATTTAGAAAAATAAATAATTACATAAACAATCACCTTTTTAAAAGTATCTGACACTCTTAAAACTTAATAACCAGAAAATTAAAATGAATCTAAATTGAAAGTGCATGAAATTATGATAGCTCGGGAACCACAAGATAAGCACATGAGGTGGCACTGAACTTAAAATCCCTGTAAAACATGCTTTTATCTATCATGAGAGAAGATGACCGTGCTACATTAACTTGTCCATTGATAAGGAGTATGAATCCATAGGGTGAAAGTAACCTAAAATTATACAATTGCTTTTACCTATCGTGAGAGAAGATGACCCTATTGCCTTAACTTGCCCAATGATGAGGAGTATGTGTTAGATATAATGCAAAATATATTCGTATGTTTTCTATATATAGGTTTCTTGTTCAAACAACTCCTATGCTGTAGGATTTGATCCTCATTTATTGGATCTAGATTTGCTTATCTCTTAGCTATATATGTAACCTTTATTTCTTAATACAATTGAGTTGAGTGTGATCTCCTCCTGTTTGTGAGCCTTTGTGCTCTGTTGGTTTTTTTTCTTGATTTCTTTAATTTGGTATCAGAGACAAGTTTTGAGTTGCTGTGAGGGAACCATCATGAGTAGTAAAGGAAGCCACTGCTGGGTTGTGTGAGTGTGTAGACATTGTTGAAGTGAGCTCCCATAGTGTTGGGCATGAATGTGAAAGGAGAGCACGCTGCCCCATGAATGATTGCTGCTGAGAGTTAATTTTTTTTTTTCTTCCTCACTTGAAGAAATCGTTGGAGGAGGAGATCGCTGCTCACTGTTTCAACCATTTTCACGTGATTAGATCACTACTCCAACATTTCCACATGAAGTGATTGCTACTCAACGATCATAGTAAATTTGTTTTTTACAAATCCGAGGAGAAATCGGGCTGAGAGAGGTTTTCATTAACAGCTGAAGGTCATCACGTGGGCCGTGAGGTGTATTGTTTTCGTTTTTCTCTGCTTCCTGTTCATCATGAGGTGAAAAGTGCTACTGCTTGTTCGTCGTTTTGCTGGAGATCATCACGCGGGCTGGTGCCTCTTCAATATATATTTTTTTCTCTCTACTTTGATCGGCGCATCTGTTGAAGGAGGACAGAGCAACGACGTCACATCTCCTCAGTCTCAACAGTGCGACGATATCGCCGAGCTGTAGTCATAGAGGTGCGATGATTAGTTAGCACCGACCACATCTGTGTCATTTTTAAAAAAAAGAGGTGAGCCAATGATATTTTTTTGCTTCCTGGTTGAAATTGATTGCCCTTCAAATTATTTTAAGATGGCAGAAATGTCCCTTGCCGATTTATATATCACTGAAACATCAAAATTGAATGGAGAGAATTATGTAAACTAGAAATTCAAATTAGTCACCGTACTTGAAGCTCTGAGTTTGTGGCCGATTGTGAAAGGAGATGAATAGAAGCCTTCAGATCCATTGTCTCTCTCAGATTGGAATACGCGGGAAGCTTTAACAAAGGTAATAAACCGCATGGCTGTAAAAGACAATATTATTCCTCATATCATAAATTGCAAGACGTCAGTCCAAAGATACATGGGACAAACTCAAAGGTTTGTATCAGACGTCAGATTCAAATAGAATTTGGTTTTTGAAGACTAAATTATTGTCTATTAAGATGGAAGTGAACGAACCCATATCTAAATAACTCTCTCGCATCAAATATTTACTAGATAATCTGGGTGATATTGGCAAAGAAATGACTAGCACTGATCTGGTAACTATTACATTAAAAGGTTTATTGCTAGATTATAAAGTGTTCATCTCAGCGCTTGTAGAAGGATAGACTCCTCCTACCTTTACAAAGCTCGGCGAAATCCTACTACAAGAAGAAGAGAGAATGAAGATTTATGAGCCAAAATCTCAGACTACAGATCAGGCACTGATGGCAAGAGGCAGACACTCACACAGAGGAAATCAATGGAACAGACACAGAGGCAAGTTTCATGCAAGACATAGAGGTATGTCACATAGTGACTCTAATGCTAATAAAGATATTGTATGCCATTATTGTGGCAAATTGGGTCATATAGCTAGAGATCGTTTTAAGAAGATAAACAATGAGTACAATAACAGATACATAAAACATAATGGAAACTATGTAAGAAAAGACACCCCTGATTTCAATGGATTCAAGAATCTTAGACTGTTTATATATGAGCATGCTTTGTCTGCTGAAACAGATGATGAAAGTGCATGGTTTATAGATTCAGGTGCTTCTGCCCATATGTCTTGTAACAGAGATTGGTATGATGAGTACTATGAAAAATCTGATGACACACACATCTATTTGGGTGATAACAGGTGTCATAAAGTCCTAGGTTATGGAGTGATAAGTGTTAACCTACCCGATGGACAATTTAAACAGATTCATAATGTGATGTGTGTTCCAGGCATAAAAAAGAACTTAATATATGTTTCTTCTATCACCGATAATGATATGAAAGTAGAATTTGATAAATATAAGTGCCATGTTAAAGATATCCAAGATCATTACAGGGTTATAGCTACAGGATCCAGAATTGGAGGGCTATACAAGATGGATGCAGTAAGAGCAGTCATCAAGCATTGGCATCATCAGTTATATCCAATGTTGAATTGTGGCATCAAAGGTATGGGCATCTCAATCGCAACGACCTTATGTTATTGCAGAATAAGTCTATGGTTGAAGGTCTTCCTGTTATCAAAGATGGTCATATAGAATGTGTGGCATGTGCACTTGGAAAACAACACAAGGAGGAATTTACTAATCATGAAGAGAAGAGACAGACTGAATTACTTGAGTTAATTCATACTGATGTTTGTGGACCTATGCAGACCAGATCACTTGGTGGTGCTTGGTATTTTCTCATATTTGTTGATGACAGATATAGGTTCACTTGGGTATATTTCATAAGAAGCAAAGGTGATGTCCTTGAATACTTCAAAGAATTTAGGACCAAAGTTGAAAAGCAGGCAGGTAAATACATCAAAATCCTCAGATCGGATCAAGGTGGTGAGTATACTTTTGGAGCATTAAAAAACTATTGTACATATAATGGAATTCAACAACAATTTACTATGCCTCATACACCTCAGCAAAATGGAGTCGTTGAGAGGAAGAACAGAACGCTGGTGGAATGTGCACGCAACATGCTTAAAGGTAAAAACATTTCCAATGGATTTTGGGTTGAAGCCATTAATACTGTTGTATATTTAAAGAATAGGAGTCCAACAAGGAAATTAAATCTTCAAACACCTTTTGAATTCTTTTATGGCTATAAACCAGAAATTAGTCATTTAAGAGTATTTGGTTGCAGGGCCTTTGCACACATCCCTAAAGATGATAGAAGAAAATTGGATGCAAAATCTATTGAATGTGTCTTTGTTGGCTACTGCGATGATCATAAAGAATACAAACTGTTTCATCCTAGTTCACACAAATTGATTGCTAGTCGTGATGTTGTATTTCATGAAAATACAGATATGTGTAACAAGATGAATAATGTTGATGAAGAACCGATCTCAGATGAGCATGGAAAAATAGATAAAATTCTTCAAAAAGTGAAACCACAGCAGTAGGTGCAACAAGTTTAGGAACATGAATCAAGCATGAGTGATACTACCTCAGATGATGAAACAACATAAGACAAAAGAATCATGGATGGAACTCCAACAAGTACTATAATACCTAGAAGGTCAATTCGACAAACTCATCCTCTAGTAAAGTTTAGAGATTATGCCTTGATGACTAATGTAATGAATGTCATAGAACCATTAAATTATGAACAAGCCAAAGATAAGGAAGAATGGGTGACTGCAATGGATGAGGAATATAACTCTATTATGAGAAATAAAACTTGGGAATTAGTAGAATTACCTAAAGATAAAGTACCCATTGGATCTAAATGGTATTCAAATCTAAGCTTAAGGCAGGTGATAGTATTGACAAGTTTAAAGCAAGATTAGTTGCAAAGGTTTATTCTCAACAAGAGGGGATTGACTTTGAAGAGACATATGCACCAGTAGCTAAATTAAATACTATTAGATTGCTAGTTGCATTAGATACTAAATTTAACTGGAGAATACACTAGTTAGATGCCAAATCTGTTTTTCTAAATGGTAATTTAAAAGAGGAAGTATACTTAGTGCAGCCTGAAGGTTTTGTGTAGAAAGGACAGGAGAAACTTGTGTGCAGGTTAAAGAAAGCTATCTATGGACTGAAAGAGGCTCCTAGATCGTGGTATATCAAGATTGACACTTTCTTCAAACAATAAGGGTTTCTCAAAAGTAAAAATGACTCAAGCTTATACATTAAATCAGATAAACGGGAAAATGTTTGCTTTATATCCTTATATGTGGATGATCTTATCATTATAGGTAGAGCATATCAAATTAGTTGCAGATATTAAAAGTAATTTGTTTGAGGAATTTGAAATGAAAGACCTTGGTGACTTGCATTATTGTTTAGGCATTGCTTTTTGGAGAGAATCTAGTAAAACATTCATCACTCAAAGCAAGTATGCAAGGGAAATACTTGACAAATTTCAAATGAGTGAATGAAAATTTGTATCCACTCCTTTGGACAAAAATGTCAAATTATACAACAGTGATGGATCTAAAGAAGTTGATGGTACTATGTATTGTCCACTAGTGGGTAGTCTAAAGTACCTCACTACTACAAGGCTAGGCCTATAATATTCTGTTAGCAACCTTAGTCAGTTCTTGGCTAAGCCATGCGAAACACATTGGAAAGCTACAAAGCAAGTCCTAAGATATTTAAAAGGAACTATTAAATATGGTTTTTTATTTACTGATGTATTTGATGTTCAATTGGCAGGTTACTTTGATTCTGACTGGGGCAGGAAATCCTGATGACAGAAAATCCACTTCTCGATATGCTTTTAACATTGGTTCAGGAGTCATACCATGGATCAGTAAGAAACAACCAACTGTTTCTTTGTCATCCACAGAAGCTGAATATAAAGTGTTAAACAGTGCTACTTGTGAAGCCATTTGGTTGAGGCGTATTCTTGAAGATGTTGGAACACAACAAAAACAAGCTACCATAATCTAGTGTGACAATCAAAGCTCAATTAAGCTGGCACACAATCCAGTCTATCATGCCAGATCAAGACATATTGAGCTGCAACATCATTTTTTCAGAGAAAAGATTGAGTCTCAAAAAATTGAACTCAACTATTGTAATACAAGTGAAAATGTTGCTGATATTTTTACTAAACCAGTTGGAAGGATCCACTTTGAGGATCTTAGGAAGAAACTAGGTGTTGTCAATAATGCATTTATGCATTAAGGGAGGTTGTTAGATATAATGCAGAAATATATTCATATGTTTTCTATATCTAGTTTTCTTGTTCAAACAACTCCTATGCTATAGGATTTGATCCTCATTTATTGGATCTAGATTTGCTTATCTCTTAGCTATATATGTACCCTTTATTTCTTAGTTGAGTGTGATCCCCTCTATTTCTTAGTTGAGTGTGATCTCCTCCTGTCTGTGTGCGAGCTTTTGTGCTCAGTTGGTTTCTTTAATTGTATGAAGATATAAGGTGAAATTAACATGAAATTATACAAGTGACCAAAATATAGAGACAATTTCAATGTTGGCATTTATGTAAATTTAAAGAAATCTTTCAGTATAATGACTGTAAATACAATGAATACCTAAGCATATATAAGGTGTTTGATTTTTGAACATCCAAAAAGAAATATCTTTCAACCTTTGAGGAACTATCTTACAATTTTCCTCCATTGATCACATGATCGACATGTGGGCTAGTCTCTATTTGTAATAACCTGAATTTTGGACTAACTATTTATGTTGTTATATTGGGCCATGGCCCCAACACATATGTTTTATTTTGAGTATTGGGCATGAACCCTAGCACCCACGATTTATTCTTTTATATATTGACATACTGGGCATGGACCTTGACTGACTTCTTTATTGAGTGTATACTGGGTGAGGAGGCCCTAATGTGTGGTTATGTTCTTTAACATATGGTATGGGTACAAGCGCTAATATACCGCGTTGATTTTTTGTTACTTACTATGCAGAGCTATGATTTTACATGATTGACTTATGGGTGTGTTGAGCATGGACTCAGAAACACACATATACCCTACGTACTAGGCATAAGCCCCGATGTACCTAGAATAATGTTTATGTACTGGAAGTAAGCCCTGAGGTACATTAAGTGTTGAGCATAAGCCCTGGAGCACTCCAAGATTGATAAATGAATACCGGATCCGAGGCCACTTGAATATACTAGATGTGCCTCGCAACCATATTCTAGCACTAATGTTGAGCAGGAAGCTCTGGAATTGCACTAGCATAATTCCCATGTGAAGGTGTTGAGTTAAAAGGCTCTGAAGAGCACTAGGGGTTACTAAATATCGAAGTGTTGAGTCCGAAAGACTCTGAATACCATTTTTACTTTCATCACATTTATTTAATTTGGTTAAATGATTCATCTTTTATCTATCATCAAATACTGTGGGAACTACCATGTTAAACGAGAGAATCTGACATGCAAGAGAGAGATTAGAGGTGCCTATCCAAGCTTACCGAAAGACCGTCCAAAGAAGTGGACCTTATCCTTAAAATGTTTAAAGAAGTATCATGTGAAGATACATAATTAAATAAAAGATAATTACCATAACCGAAAGTATCGATTGGCTAAGAATAGTCTTATATGAACAAAGTGCATAAAGGTCTCAAGTCTAAATAGTATTATTTAGAGCTTTAATAATACTGATGGTTATTATTTATTTATAAAATATATTTATTATTGCATATAGTTTATGCATAGTAAGCTGCCACATTATTAAATAGTATTAGTAATGTATTAACATTTAGGTTGAAATATAATTATGGTTATTATTATTATTATCATTATGAAAAGATTAAGTTAAAATCACTTATGATTAAAACAAATGAAGAGTCTTAGTTCCACAAGGACTAGTTTTTTTTTAGTAATAAATATTTTAAATATTAATTATTTAATTTAAAGAAAATAATTATTCAAACAACCATAATTCAAGACTCCCCTACTTAAAGAAGGAAGATCCCAAGATTGGGGATCTTATCTTTTTCATTATCATTCTCTTATGGTAATTAGAGAGAATTCTCTGCTCCAAGAAACTAAAGCAGTCTCACATAACAAGATTCCAAATCTGAACTAGTAGTGAACCTAGGACCTCTATCTCTCATTGCATGTTGGGAACCAGCTCAGGGGGATCCAATTAGAACCAGGAATGGTCTAAGGGTCATGGTTGGGAGGAACATGGTAGCCCCAAAGTTATCCAACTAAGGAATCATTCTAATAGGTCAGCTAAGCTTAGAAGTTTCTACACTAATTATTGTTTGGGTGTGCAGGCTACTACAGGAGCGGAGCAAGTCACAAGGTAACCAAGTATGAATTAAAAATCTTCCATTTCAAGTTATAATAGGAGTTCAACATTTAGTATAAGTTTGTTATTACAACACTGTTTTGTTTTATCCTGAAATTGTCTTAAATATTAGTTTACTTATAGGTGTAGAATTTTGTAACTAGGACTTCATTAAGCTCATAAATTGTAACTTAGAAACCAACAGAATGTTTAGCAGGTCTAGACAAACTAGCCTGTGCTAGACATCCAAGCATCTCATAAACCTAGAGTCCTTTCTTCATCATTTTAAACTTCAGGGTTCTTTTCTCCTTATCTATGTTATGTAACTAAATTGCTTCTAGAATTATAATTATGTTTTTGTTTTAGTTATGTTACCCTTATAATAATCTAGGAAGTTAAATACAGTCATGGTAGGGATCTTGTCTTTTCAAATTATATTTCCATAATATTACTTCCAAAATCATAGCGAATACTTTCTACAGTAGTGAAAACATCTTATACATTATTTTTCCAATCTTTCCAAACATCAACGAATCCCTCAAACCCTTAGCTACGATTTTTCAACCAACATTCAACCCATTACAATGAAAGCGCAACAGGCATTTCAAGAAAACTATGATTTCAAATCATAGACTCAGACATTGCACATTACATCTTACATTACAATCTTTTAACCCCAAACCCTGACTGGCTTTGCTACCATTTCAAGGATCGAATCCCACAGTAAACATAGCATTCACTTATCATTAATTACAATTCTTTTAATACATCGAAACACAGGTCAAGAGGTCGAATCTCATCAACAATAATATGAAAACCCTGCTATTTTACAAATCGCCAGCAGCATAGTATTCACATATAAACCCTTTTCTTTCAAGCAAGCAAAATGAACAGCAGTTAGGGTTACATAGTGAACCAAAGGCATCACTAACGTACTTCAAACTCATAGTGAGCCAAAGGCATCACTAAGTCTCCCTAATGCATTTCAATTAGAGTCTTCTTCCACAATCGAGACAGGAAGGCATGAAGGGTTGAAGGAACCCTCGACTTACCAGTCCAATGCCCAAACGCAACTAGTGTTATTTCCCATTTGGTCCAAACGTAGATATTTCGCACCATGATTCCACCCTGTCAACAGAGGCAAGCCAATACAAGTTAGGGCCTGAACATTCATTTAGCACAAAGATTAAAGACTTGAAAAATGTAGTATTTACATATTGAAGGGTTACCTGGTAGGATTCGTTTGTATACATTTCCTATCAAGACCACCAGTGATACCCTGGCCATGAGCGTAGCTCAGGCCAGGCGCAGCTACCACACAAATAGCTAAAAATCCCTCTCGGCCACAAGACAAACGATATGACAACATTGTGCAAACCCTCGCTAAGATCCTTAGTGCCCAGCTGGCCATAGGCCATGTGATAGTCATGTGAGCCATTAAGACTCCCAACAACCATGATAGGACTCCAATTTAAATTGTAAACTATATAGTATAGTCGTGTAGGTTTCAATTCTTGGTTATTTATCACCAAGGTAAGATCTTAGCCATACATGTTTTGCATAAGGGGTGTTTACACTTTAAGTGAATTACATGATGGAGTTGTTCAAAGGATGGCCACCGAGTTACACCTGCAAGAGTAAGAGAAATAGATATGTATTAGCAAAATCGCTAAGTAAGTCAATAGGTTTCAAACATTCACACCTTACCTCTCGGCGACTCTGTCAGGGGTGCATAAATCAACCCCAAGTTTCTAGGGTATTTCAACTCCTCTCATTAGGTCCATCTTGCCTGAAGATGACATTTAGACAATTTACATTTGTAACATGCAATTAGACCATACGAGAGAAAGAAGGACTTCTAGTATTACTCTCATAGGTTAAATTTCCATAGAAACAGACCTACCAGAATTACTTCCGCAAAGAAAGCAAGATTGATAAAAAACTACCATGCTAGGAGTTCCATAAACTCTTAAATATTGAAATCAAGTACCAATACTTTTCACAATGTTGAAATTAATTTATAAATATATAGTCTATATTAGGCAATCTAGCAAGTAGAAGATTTTTTTTTAAATTTTAATATTTTTGGGACATTACAAGTGGTATCAGATCCTAGCTACAAAACTAAGTGACCTATTGGGCTCATTACAAATAGAACATCCACTGCAGATAACCAGTAACCAAAAACATACATTTATGAATTTGATAATTTTTATGTGAAAAATAAACTAATAGATTTTCTATTCTTGACATTTATATAACATTGCAGGTACAGTCATTGTTTGAAAATGAATGCAGAAGGGGGTAGAAACATACATGGAAATCTGAACTTTCCACCACGAGAGAAAGAAATTGTGGTGGAACTAAACTCGGATTTAATGAAATCCATGCAAAATCTATAGGCATAATTCCAAAGTTTCAGAGACGATAACATGCAATAAAGACAAAAACAACAAGCTATAAATGAAGCTCTGCTTCAGACTTTAATAGGGAAAAAACCACACGGATAGCCCACACTCTCAGTCAACACCTTTAAAAAGGGAAACAATCACACACAAAAATATTCCAACTCTAAGGGAGAAGAACAAGAAGAACACATACCTGACCAATGGAAGAGGACTATAAGAGCTCTTCCAACGATAACGGTTCACCACCTCCTTGCAAGAAAAGGAGGAAAAGTGACGACAGTTTGCAAGGAGAATTCAGAAAGATAAAAGCCCCAACTTATGACGGAGAGATTAAATCTAGGGAGAAGGATGAGGAGTGGCTACTAGGGATGAATAAGTATTTCAAAGTTCATAATTACTCCAGCGAAATGCAAGCCCGACTAGCCATATACAACCTGAATGGTAAAGCATTTAGATGGTGGTGGGACTTGAAACACACAAAAGGACAAGAATTGAGAGACATAACATGGGATACTTTCAGCAGAATATTTCAGGACAAATATATGTCTGAAAGATTCTTTGACAAGAAAATTAAAGAATTTCATGAGCTGAAAATGGGCTCCCTAACCATGGAGGCATTCATAAACATATTCTTAGACCTGGTGCACTATGTTCCATACATTAGAGATGAAAAGGTCAAGATATAGCAATTCTTGGGAGGTCTGCCACCAAACTTTAGAGAAAAGATAGAGTTTGACATGCCCAAGACCCTAGATGTGACTTTACATAAAGCAAGACTATGTTATGAGTACGAACAACCAAGGAATGATAACATCAATAGAAACAGAGATAGGTTAAGAACCTTCTCAGACAACCGTAGACTGGATTTTAGACCTCCACCTTATCGAAAACATAACAACACTTTTCCACCCAATAGAGGCTTCAACCGACCTCAAGCACGACCAAGTGCACCCCCACCGCAAGTCAACAGGCCAGCTTTCAACAAAGGAGCAAAAGTTGTCCCACCAACCGTTTCTCGTTGGAAATTCCAAGGGCCCCACTATTACTGAGATTTCCCCAGCAAAACGGACGGAGTTTTACACAACGTCCAAGTAGAACCTACCATAGGAGACATGGCAAGAACACCCAGCATTCATGTCGCTCTTGATGGCAGACAGGCAGATCACCAGGCCACCATGGTTGAAATTGAGGGTAAGATCTCAAACACAACCGTTTCAGTTTTAATAGATCATGGCGCTTACCGAAGCTATATCTCCCTTAAGATAGTGGACACTTGTAAGTTAAATTGAGAGCACCAAGAGAAACTATGGCTGGTACAACTAGCCACCGGTACCAAACAAAAGGTCTACGAGTTAGTTAAAACTTGTGAGATAGACATAAACGGTTTTCCGACTAGGTTATAATTAAACATTCTACCCCTAGGATCGTAGGATGTACTTATCGGCATGGATTGGTTAGAAGAACACCATGTCCTACTTGACTGCTTAAACAAATCCTTACTCTTCAGGGATGACCAAGGGAATCAGAAGACAATTCAGGGTATCCCTAAGAAAGTGTCTGTGAGACAAATCTTCACCTTACAAGCAAAGAAATGTATGAGAAAGGGATGTAAGCTCTTTGCCTTCAATATCCAAAACAAAGAAACCGATAGGGAACAAAATATCGAAGACTTCCCAGTCCTCATAGAGTTCAAAGATGTATTTCCTGAGGAAATACCAGGATTACCACCCAAATGAGACTTAGAATTTTCCATTGAATTAACACCCGGGTCAGTACCAGCTTCCAAAGCCCCTTACCGCATGAGCACACCAGAATTAGTGGAGCTCAAGCTTTAGTTACAAGAACTGATCGACAAAGGGTACATTTGAACGAGTGTGTCCCCTTGGGGAGCACCGATACTATTTGTAAAAAAGAAGGACGGAACGATGCAGATGTGCATCGACTACCGCCAACTCAATAAAATGACCATTAAGAACTGTAACCTACTTCCTAGAATTGACGACTTGTTTGGCCAAGTCGCAGGAGCGAAGATCTTCTCAAAGATCGACTTACGATCTGGATACCATCAGGTGAGGATCCGTGATGAGGATATCAACAAAACCGCTTTTCAAACCCGTTACGGCCACTACGAGTTCGTAGTGATGCCCTTTGGGTTGATGAACACACTGGCCAACTTTATGTGTATGATGAACAACATATTTAGTAAATACCTCGATAAATTTGTTCTAGTCTTTATTGACGACATTTTGATCTACTCCAAGAACGAAGTAGAACAAGAGGAACACCTCCGAATTGTTTTACAAATATTACGAGAACACCAACTGTATGCCAAGTTTAGTAAGTGCGGTTTCTACAAACCCCAGATTCAATACTTAGGACACATCTTTTTCGAAAAGGGAATAGCTGTTGACCCTAAAAAGGTCAAAGCTATCAAAGAATGGCCCACACCTACGTGTGTATTTGATATAAGATCGTTCTTAGGTTTATCCGGCTACTACCGAAAGTTCATTGAAAACTTATCGTGGATTTCATGTCCCATGACTGCCTTGCAGAAGAAGGAAAACAAGTTCATCTAGATGGCCAAGTGCAAAGAAATCTTTCAAAAGCTGAAACAACTATTGATTAGTACACCAATCTTACGAATTGTAGACCCCAATGGGGACTTCATTGTTTGCACGAATGCAAGCAAGGAAGGACTTGAGGGAGTCCTTATGCAAGACAATTTTTCCATATGCTACGAATCAAGGAAATTGAAAGAACATGAGTAGAACTACCCTACGCACGACCTCGAACTAGCCGTCATCATCCATGCTCTGAAGATGTGGCGACATTACCTTATGGGAAAGAAATTCTTATTAATGACGGATAACATGAGTTTGTAGTACCTTTTTGACCAACCCGATCTAAACACTAGGTAGGCCAGGTGGCTATCCTTTCTTAGTGAGTACCATTTCAAACTAAAGCATATTAAAGGGAAAGAAAACAAGATTGAGCTGACGAGCACATATGATTTATGAGGTCATGGTGAGTCAAACCGACTCAGACTTGCACAACAGGATTTGAACGACAAGTAAAAGTGACCGATACTACACTGAAATCCTTTCAAAGATCCAAGAGGACAGAATATTCCAACAACAAAAGGAATATAAGTAGACGAGTCGGGACTACTGTGGTCGAACGAGAGACTTTACGTCTTAGAGAGTGGAGACATTAGATCAAACATTCTCATTGAATTTTACTAGAAACCCTATTAAGGGCATCCCAGATATCAAAAGATGATATCAGCAGTAAAGAAACATTACTTTTGGCCTAAAATGAAGATTGACATCGTCATGTTCATCGCAAAATGTCAGGAGTGCCAACTGGTCAAAGCAGAACACCAACACCCCTCTGGTTTACTGCAACCTCTACCCATTCCAGAATGGAAGTGGGAGGTAATAAGTATGGACTTCATTATGGGTTTACCCAAGAGTAAGAGACAGAATGAATCCATCTTTGTAGTGATAGACAAGCTGTCTAAAGTAGCCCATTTCATAGCGGTGAAATCTACCTACAAAGAGGTCCACATCGTGGACATCTTCTTGAAGGAGATATTTCGATTGCATGGGATACCCAAGGAAATAATTTTCGATTGAGACACGAAGTTCACTAGCAACTTCTGAAGAACTTTGTTCTCCGATTTGGAGACACAATTACAATTCAGTACCGCATACCATCCCCAAACCAACGAACAAACGAAACGAGTAAACCAAATCCGTGAGGACATGCTGAGAATGCACGTCATGAACAACCACACTAAGTGGGAATATTATTTGCACCTCGCAGAGTTTGCACACAACAACAGTTACTAAACCTTGTCCAAGATGAGCCTTTTCGAGGTACTCTATGGCAGGAAATGTTGGACACCTGTGACTTGGGACATTCCAGTAGACGGACTTATATTAGGACCCAACCTACTAAAAGACTTGGAACAACTAGTATCCAAGGTACAACTAAACTTGAAAGAAGCACAGGACTGCCAAAAGAGTTATGCAGACAAGAAAAGAAAGGACAAAGACTACCAAGTCGGCGAGCATGTTTTCCTAAAAGTATTTCAAAGTTCATAATTATTCCAGTGAAATGCAAGCCCAACTAGCCATATACAACCTGAATGGTAAAGTAGCCAGATGGTGGTGGGACTTGAAACACACCAAAGGAAAAGAATTGAGAGACATAACATGGGATACTTTCAGCAGAATATTCCAGGACTAATATATGTCTGAAAGATTCTTTGACAAGAAAATTAAAGAATTTCATGAGTTGAAAATGGGCTCCCTAACCATGGAGGCATTCATAAACAGATTCTTAGACCTGGTGCACTATGTTCCATATATTAGAGATGAAAAGGTCAAGATACAACAATTCTTGGGAGGTCTGTCACCAAACTTTAGAGAAAAGATAGAGTTTGACATGCCCAATACCCTAGATGTGACTTTACATAAAGCAAGACTGTGTTATGAGCATAGACAACCAAGGAATGATAACATCAACAGAAACAGAGATAGGTTCAGAACCTTCTCGGACAATCGCAGACCGGGTTTTAGACCTCCACCTTACTGAAAACATAACAACACTTTTCCACCCAATAGAGGCTTTAACCGACCTCAAGCACGACCAAATGCACCCCCACCGCATGTCAACAGGCCAACTTTCAACAAAGGAGCAAAAGTTGTCCCACCAACCATTTCTTGTTGGAAATGCCAAGGGCCCCACTATTACTGAGACTTCCCCAACAAAACGGACGGAGTTTTACACAACGTACAAGTAGAACCTACCGTAGGAGACATGGCAAGAACACCCAGCATTCATGCCGCTCTTGATGGCCAACAGGAAGATCACCAGGCCACCATGGTTAAAATTGAGGGTAATATCTCAAACACAACCGTTTCAGTTTTAATAGATCATGGCGCTTGCCGAAGTTATATCTCCCTTAAGATAGTGGACACTTGTAAGTTAAACCGAGAGCACCGAGAGAAACTGTGGCTGGTACAATTAGCCACAGGTACCAAACGAAAGGTCTCCGAGTTAGTTAAAACTTGTGAGATAGACTTAAACGGTTTTTTGACTAGGTTATAATTAAACATTCCACCCCTAGGATCGTACGATGTACTTATCGGCATGGATTGGTTAGAAGAACACCATGTCCTACTTGACTGCTTAAATAAATCCTTACTCTTGAGGGATGACCAAGGGAATCAGAAGACGATTTAGGGTATCCCTAAGAAAGTGTCTGTGAGACAAATATCTGCCTTACAAGAAAAGAAATGTATCAAAAAGGGATGTAAGCTCTTTTCCTTCAATATCCAAAACATAGAAACTGATAGGGAACAGAATATCGAAGACTTCCCAGTCCTTGTAGAGTCCAAAGATGTATTTCCCGAGGAAATATTGGGATTACCACCCAAACGAGACTTAGACATTTCCATTGAATTAACACTCGGGTCAGTACCAACTTCCAAAGCCCCTTATTGCATGAGCACACCAGAATTAGTGGAGCTCAAGATTCAGTTACAAGAACTGATCGACAAAGGGTACATTTGAACGAGTGTGTCCCCTTGGGGAGCACCGATACTATTTGTAAAATAGATGGACGGAACGATGTGGATGTGCATAGACTAACTCCAACTCAATAAAATTACCATTAAGAACTGTTACCTACTTCCTAGTATCGACGAATTGTTTGGCCAAGTCAGAGGAGTGAAGATCTTCTCAAAGATCGACTTACAATCTGGATACCATTGGGTGAGGATCCGTGATGAGGATATCAACAAAACCGCTTTTCGGACCCGTTACGGCCACTACAAGTTCATAGTGATGCCCTTTGGGTCGACGAATGCACTGGCCAACTTTATGTGTATGATGAACAACATATTTAAAAAATACCTTGATAAATTCATTCTAGTCTTTATTGACGACATTTTGATCTACTCCAAGAACGAAATAGAACATGAGGAACACCTCCGAATTGTTTTACGAATATTACAGGAACACCAACTTTACACTAAGTTTAGTAAGTGCGATTTCTACAAACCCCAGATTCAATACTTAGGACACATCTTTTCCGAAATGGGAATAGCTGTCGACCTTGAAAAGGTCAAAGCTATCAAAGAATGGCCCACACCTAGGTGCATATTCAATATAAGATCGTTCTTAGGTTTATCTGGCTACTACTGAAAGTTCATTGAGAAATTCTCGCGGATTTCATGTCCCGTGACTACCTTGCAGAAGAAGGAAAACGAGTTCATCTAGATGGCCAAGTGCGAAGAAAGATTTCAAAAGCTGAAACAACTATTGATTAGTACACCAATCTTACGAATTGCAGAACCCAATGGGGACTTCATTGTTTGCATGGATGCAAGCAAGGAAGGACTTAGGGGAGTCCTTATTCAAGAAATTTTTTCCATATGCTACGAATCAAGGAAATTGAAAGAACATGAGCAGAACTACCCTATGCATGACCTCGAACTAGCCGCCATCATCCACACTTTGAAGATGTGGCGACATTACCTTATGGGAAAGAAATTTCTATTAATGATGGATAACATGAGTTTGAAGTACCTTTTTGACCAACCCGATCTAAATTCTAGGTAGGACAGGTGGCTATCCTTTCTTAGTGAGTACCATTTCGAACTAAAGCACATAAAAGGAAAAGAAAACAAGATTCCCATCGCCTTGAGCCAACAAGAACATATGATTTATGAAGTCACGGTGAGTCAAACTGACTCAGACTTGCACATCAGGATTCGAACAACAAGTAAAAGTGACCAATACTACACTGAAATCCTTTCAAAGATCCAAGAGGAAAGAATATTCCAACAAAAAAAGGAATATAAGATAGATGAGTTGGGACTACTGTGGTCGAAAGAGAGACTTTACGTCTTAGAGACTGGAGACATTAGATCAAACATTCTCATTGAATTTCACAGGAAACCCTATTCAGGGCATCCCAGATATCAAAAGATGATATCAACAGTAAAGAAACATTACTTTTGGCCTAAAATGAAGACTGACATCGTCATGTTCATCGCAAAATGTCAGGAGTGCCAACTGGTCAAAGCAGAACACCAACACACCTCCAGTTTACTGCAACTTCTACCCATTCCAGAATGGAAGTGGGAGGTAATAAGTATGGACTTCATTATGGGTTTACCCAAGAGTAAGAAATAGAATGAATCCATCTTTGTAGTGATATACAAGTTGTCTAAAGTCGCCCATTTCATAGCGGTGAAATATACATACAAAGCGGTCCACATCGTGGACATCTTCTTGAAGGAGATATTTCGATTACATGGGATACCCAAGGCAATAATTTTCGATCGAGACACGAAGTTCACTAGCAACTTCTAGAGAGCATTGTTCTCCGATTTGGAGATACAGTTACAATTCAGTACTGCATACCATCCCCAAACCGACGAACAAACGGAACGAGTAAACCAAATCCTTGAGGACATGCTGAGAATGTACGTCATGAACAACCCCACTAAGTGGGAAGATTATTTGCACCTGGCATATTTTGCATACAACAACGGTTACTAAACCTTATCCAAGATGAGCCCTTTCGAGGTACTCTATGGCAGGAAATGTTGGATACCTGTGACTTGGGACAGTCCGATAGACGGACTTATGTTAGGACCCGACCTACTAATAGACTTGGAACAACTAGTATCCAAGGTACAACTAAACTTGAAAGAAGCATAGGACCGCCAAAAGAGTTATGCGGACAAGAAAAGAAAGGACAAAGACTACCAAGTTGGCAAGCATGTTTTCCTAAAACTAAAGGCAAAACAAAGCTCTTTGAGCTTAGGTCAATGCGGGAAACTAGCCCCCAGGTTTTGTGGACCTTTTGAGATACTAGCCAAGAAGGGACTAGTGGCGTATGAGTTAACCTTACCAGCTCATGTAAAAGTTCATAATGTTTTCCATGCATCATTATTAAATAAATATGTATACGATACTAAACATGTAATTGATTGGTCCTTATTACAAGTGGAGGTCGAAGGGGAGTTCAGGCCAGAAGCACTCCACATTATGGACAAGAGAGAGGTGCAGCTTAGGAGGAGGTCCATTACCCAGCTGAAAGTGCAATGGAGGCACTTCGGACCAGATGAGGATACTTGGGAGAATGAGACCACCATGAAAGAGGCATACCCCGCCTTGTTTCATGACCTCATTCCTAGTCCCTAGAAACACCAGGAGGGTATTTTTTCTAAGCAGGGAGGGATGTAATATCCTGAATTTTGGACTAACTATTTCTGTTGTTATATTGGGCCATGGCCCTAGCACATATGTTTTATTTTGAGTATTGGGCATGAGCCCTAGCACCCACGATTTATTATTTGATATATTGACATACTGGACATGGACCTGACTGACTTCTTTATTGAGTGTATACTGGGCAAGGAGGCCCTAATGTGTGGTTATGTTCTTTAACATATGATATGGGTACAAGCCCTAATATACTGAGATGATATTTTGCTACTTACTGTGTAGAGCTATGATTTTACATGATTGACTTATGGGTGTGTTGAGCGTGGACTCAAAAACACACATATACCCTAAGTACTGGGCATAAGCCCCGATGTATCTAGAAGAATGTTTATGTACTCGGAGTAAGCCTTGAGGTACATTGAGTGTTGGGAATAATCCCTCGAGCACTCCAATCTTGATAAATGAATACTAGATCCGAGGCCACTTGAATATTCTAGATGTGCCTCGCAACCACATTCTAGCACTAGTGTTGAGCAGGAAGCTCTGGAATTGCACTAGCGTAACGCCCATGTGAAAGTTTTGAGTTAAAAGGCTATGAAGAGCACTTGGGGTTACTAAATATCAAAGTGTTGAGTCAGAAAGACTCTGAATAGCACTTCTACTTTCATCACATGTATTTAATTTGGTTAAATTATTCATCTTTTATCTATCATCAAATACTGCAGGAACTACCATGTTAAATGAGGAAATTTGACATGCAAGAGAGAGATTAGAGGTGCCTATCCAAGCTTATCGAAAGACCATCCAAAGAAGTGGACCTTATCCTTAAAATGTTTAAAGAAGTATTATGTGAAGATACATAATTAAATAAAAGACAATTACCATAACCTAAAGTATGGATCAGCTAATAATAGTCTTATATGAACAAAGTGAATAAAGGTCTCAAGTCTAAATAGTAGTATTTAGAGCTTTAATAATACCGATGGTTATTATTTATTTATAACATATATTTATTATTGCATATAGTTTATGCATAGTAAGCTGCCACATTATTAAATAGTATTAGTAATGTATTAACATTTAGGTTGAAATATAATTATGGTTATTATTATTATAATTATGAAAAGATTAAGTTAAAATCACTTATGATTAAAACAAATGAAGAGTCCTAGTTCCACAAGGGCTAGTTTTGTTTTAGTAATAAATCTTTTAAATATTAATTATTTAATTTAAAGAAAATAATTATTCAAACAACCATAATTCAAGACTCCCCTACTTAAAGAAGGTAGATCCCAAGATTGGGGATCTTATATTTTTCATTATCATTCTCTTATGGTAATTAGAGAGAATTCTCTACTCCAAGAAACTGAAGTAGTCTCACATTACAAGATTCCAGATCCTAACCAGCAGTGAACCTAGGACCTCTATCTCTCATTGCATGTTGGGAACCAGCTCGGGGGGATCCAGTTAGAACCAGGAATGGTCTAAGGTTCATGGTTGGGAGGAACATGGTAGCCCCAAAGTGATCCAACCAAGGAATCATTCTTACAGGTCAGCTAAGCTCAAAAGTTTCTACACTAATTATTGTTTGGTTGTGCCGACTATTATAGGAGAGGAGCAAGTCACAAGGTAACCAGGTATGAATTACAAATCTTCCATTTCAAGTTATAATAGGAGTTAAGAATTTAGTATAAGTTTGTTATTACAACATTGTTTTGTTTTATCCTGAAATTGTCTTAAATATTAGTTTACTTATAGGTGTAGAATTTTGTAACTAGGACTTCATTAAGCTCAGAAATTGTAACTTAGAAACCAACAAAATGTTTAGCAGGTCCAGACAAACTAGCCTCTGCTAGACATCCAAGCATCTCGTAAACCTAGAGTTCTTTCTTCATCATTTTAAACTTCAGAGTTCTTTTCTCCTCTCTGTTATGTAACTAAATTGCTTTCAGACTTATAATTATGTTTTTGTTTTAGTTCTGTTACCCTTATAAGAATCTAGGAAGTTAAATACAATCATGGTAGGGATCTTGTCTTTTCAAATTATATTTCCATAATATTCCTTCCAAAATCATAATGAATACTTTCTGCAGTAGTGAAAACATCTTATACATTATTTTTCCAATCTTTCCAAACATCAACGAATCCCTCAAACCCTTAGCTATGATTTTTCAACCAACAGTCAATCCCTTACAATGAAAACGCAACAAAAATTTCAAGAAAACTACGATTTCAAATCATAGACTTAGACATTGCACATTACATCTTACATTATAATCTTTTAACCCCAAAGCCTGACTGGCTTAGCTACCATTTCAAGGATCAAATCCCATAGTAAACGTAGCATTTACTTATCATAATTACAATTCTTTTAATACATCGAAACACAGGTCAAGAGGTTGAATCTAATCAACGATAATATGAAAACCCTACTATCTTACAAATCACTAACAACATAGTATTCACGTATAAACCCTTTTCTTTCAAGCAATCAAAATGAACATCAGTTAGGGTTACATCATCACTTAAAACGTAGAAGCATTCACAAAGCTAACTTTCAAATTTTCACCCTGCAAATCAAACGACTGACCTTCCTTATAAAATAGAGGAATAGGCGTAGGTCAAGCTATCAAGCCTCGGGGACGACTTTAGTTACGCAGACTTTGTAAAACAAACTATTTATCAGACAGAGGCATCAACAATAATAACGAATACAGGATGCCATCGAGATTTCAAAATGATAGGCGCCCCATACATTTAAATTTAATAAGCCACAGGTCGGGATATCAAACCCCGGGAGCAACACCAATGCCCAGGTTACATTTAATAAACTAGACAACTGACATAAGTACCACCGGCATCAACGAATACAGATTTTCCACTTAGAAGAACAATCAACTATCTTCAGGCTAGAAGCCCGATAGTATTTACACAAACCTAAATTCTCTTACGCTCTAGGAAAACGCAGAACAAAGCTAAGACGAGTTTCATTTAATAGTATGGAATCCATTGATTGGACAAACAACTTTCCATCAAATATTCAAACTGACAGAGCACCATTTAAAAACACAGTGACCATAATTTCTTCATACATCCATTTGGGTCTTATAGCAACGAAAAATGCAGAGGTCCATACAAACAGCAAACGAACTCCATAGAGAAATACATGAGGCAATATTCTTTTCAAAACCCACATCTACATAGTACGAGTACCATTAAAAACTACACAGGACCCAATTGTTAAACCCTACTGTAAGTATGGGAACCCTCAGGAGTTTCATTCATCAAAATAATATTTACAACATTTTCCAACACCCTGGTCCAACCAAAGGTGACCGCATTCGAGACTTCAAAATCATAGTGAGCCAAAGGCATCACTAAGTCTCCCTAATGCATTTCAATTAGAGTCTTCTTCCAGAACCGAGACAGTAAGTCGTGAAGGGTTGAAGGAACCCTAGACTTACCAGTCCAATGCCCAAACACAACTAGTGTTGTTTCCCATTTGGTCCAAACGTAGAGATTTCGCACCACGACTCCACCCTGTCAACAGAGGCAAGCCAATACAAGTTAGAGCCGGAACATTCATTTAGCAAAAAGATTAAAGACTTGAAAAATGCAATATTTACATATTGAAGGGTTACCTGGTAGGATTCGTTCATATACATCACCTATCAATACCACCAGCGATACCCTGGCCATGAGCATAGCTCAGGCTAGGCATAGATACCACACAACCAGTTAAAACTCCCTCTCGGCCACAAGACAAACGATATGACAACATTGTGCAAACCCTCGCTAAGACCCTTATTTCCTAGCTGGCCATAGGCCACGTGATAGTCATGTGAGCCATTAAGACTCTCAACAACCACGATAGGACTCCAATTTAAATTGTAAACTATATAGTAAATTCATGTAGGTTTCAATACTTTGTTATTTATCACCAAGGTAAGATCTTAGGCATACATGTTTTGCATAAGGGGTGTTTACACTTTAAGTAAATTACATGATGGAGTTGTTCAAAGGATGGCCATCGAGGTACACCTGCAAGAGTAAGATAAATAGATATGTATTAGCGAAATCGTTAAGTAAGTCAACATGTTTCAAACATTCACACCCTACCTCTCAACGACTCTGTCAGGGGTGCATAAATCAACCCCAAGTTTCTAGGGTATTTCAACGCCTCTCATCAGGTCCATCTTGCCTGAGGATGACATTTAGACAATTTACATTTGTAACATGCAATTAGACCATACGAGAGAAAGAAGGACTTCTAGTATTACTCTCATAGGTTAAATTTCCATAGAAACAAACCTACCACAATTACTTCCGCAAAGAAAGCAGGATTGATAAAAAACTACCATGCTAGGAATTCCATAAACTCTTAAATATTGAAATCAAGTACTGACACTTTTCACAGTGCTGATGTTAATTTATAAATATATAGTCTATGTTAGGCAATCTAGCAAGTAGAAGTTTTTTTTTTAAATTTTACTATTTTTGGGACATTACACTATTTCCTCGCTCCTCATCCCTCTATGGCAAGCATGTCTATAATACTCCACTTTCATGGAGGTGGCACTGTTTATCTAGCAGGAAAGGTTGCAGAACTCACCCTACAACTTAGGCAACCGACCATACAAGGTTTCATAACGGGTACCTCAATTATTAAACAATGCAAAGAACTCTCCCTTCAACTATTACTTGAACTCTCTCTTTAATAATTAAAAGCCCTTCAATACTTGAAATATTCTTTTAATAATTAAAATAACTTCCACTAAAACTTGAACTTTGAATTGGCATTTGAACAAAGCAAAAACAGATTATAAGAGGTTGCATAACTTTCTTTAAGAACTTTCCTTTCAACTATTAAACAAACTTGCTCTTAAGTTTTCTTTCAGTTATTAAAATAACGTCCTCTTAGAATATGAACTCACTCTTCAACTATTAAAAAAACTTGCTTTCCTTTCAATTATTAAACAAACTTGCTCTTAAATTTTTTTTTTTCAGTTATTAAAATAACTTCCTTTTAGCTTATGAAGTCACTCTTCAACTATTAAAAAACTAGTCTTTTCGTTCATTTTTCATTTTTTTTGTTTTTATTATATTAAATTGTTTATTTAGAAACATAAATAGTAGTTTATTATAAATTCTAAGATATAAATATCTATCAATGTAAAAATGCTTAATGTAAAAATGTTTATTGACATAAATATAACATATTGTAACACAACCGTTCTTTTCTTTATAAAATAATGCAAAATTTGAGAAGTTAGAAACTCACTTACCTTATATTTATTTAAAGGTGATGATTTCTTTTATAAAAATTCCAAATAAATATTTTATATGATTAATATATTAATATGAAATAGTTGTATTGGTTTTATGGTTTCTTTTTTACCATTCCAAAAAAATATTTTTTATGATTAATATTTTAATATGAAGTAGTTATATTAATTTTAAACTCTTTGTTAACAATGTTTTAGTGTTTTGTTAAGTTATTTAATATATTAATCATGACAATGTGGCAATTAAAATTTCATGTTATGTTTGATTTATAATATTTATTTGTGTTGTTTTTATGGATATGGTAAAGATGAGCCATCTATTTATTATAAAAATATATTGGATTATATGTTAATGTTTTAAGTGCAGAGCATGTATGTTTTCATAGTGATCAAACATAATGTTATTATATATATAAATTATAAGTGTATTTTATACATAATGTTATTATATATATAAATTATAAGTGTATTTTATAATTGAATAAATTATATAAAATTTCATGTTATATTAGATTTATATATAATAAAATAAATAAATAAATATTTGTTTTATAAATATAGATAATATATATAAATTTATATTTAATCATATTTTTAATAAGAAATGTTTATAATTACATTTTTTTTTTGTATATATCAATTATTTTTAATGATGTGATTGTGTTTATATATTTATATATATATATATGTAATTAAGATTAAAAATAATAAGTTTGATAAAAAGTCAATATATACATTATAGTCACACAATCACAATATTACATAAAATAATTAACCTCCACAACTTAGTATGGGGGAGATGGACATGTTGTCAAATAAGGTAAGTAATCTATCTAAGTTTACTAAAAATAAAAAGTAATAACAAATTTCATGTAGGCTCCAAATATATATATAAAAAAAGATGAATAGTAATTAAAAAATCCATTCATCCTATAAAATAGAAAATTAAAACTTAAATCTACATCTATCAAGCAAAAGCAAGAGATGATGAAATTTCTTGAGTTTAAAATTTAACAAAAAATATTACAAGTGAAGAAATTGGATGATAGATCCGGGTTTAAGATGGATCTATGCTAGTATAGTCACACAATAACTTATAGGTGTTTATATTTTAGAATTTGGCGTGGACTAAAAACTATGTTTTTCTTAGATTGGAGAGGATGAGATGTGTATTGTGATTGATTTTATAGGGGTTGTTCCAAACTCCAAATAAATAATTAAAAAAAAAAAATGAAGAATAAGCTAATGCATGGATAATTTAAGTATATTCTCTGGAAAAAAATGGATAATTTAAGTATAAGAAGGTAGGTGGTGATCACGCATAAACAATCAATATGATTACAAAGTTATTTTTTGGAGAACAAAAAACAAATAACTTGTTTATGATACTTAACTTGTGATCTATCGATGTTTTCCAACCACAAGTTAAATGACTATTAAAAAATCTATAATCTTTTCATTCGCGATACGAACTATAAAATCAAGTTGTCGTTAACGACAACGATAACGATGTTATCACGATGTAGAGATTCCTATTGAGAGAACTATGTAATCATGTTGTCGTTAACGGCAACGATATTATCACGATGTAGAGATTCCTATTGAGAGTTAAAGTTGTGTGTTGACGATGTTATGATGATGCCCAGATTCGTGTGGAAAGTTAAAGTTGAGTGTTGATTCTCTCCTCGGCAGTGTAATTGGTCAAAGATGGAGTAGTTGCCGCATCCGGTGATGCAATTATGCAAGGAATCGAAGTCGCCTCTCACTTTTCTATCCGTGTAGGAATAATTTATCCTTGGTAGTCATCACTTACGAATCGAGAAGATAACGAATAATTTATACTCGAAAAATGGCCTTCTGATTTTATTCCTACTCTCGATTCGAAAGAGATATATAACAGGTGGGATTCTATTAACAATTTAACCCTGCTATGGGGTCGGGTCATTATAATTAGTTATATTATTTGCATGCTCTGCTCTCATAGCAGCCCGGTATAGATTGGAAGACTTGCATGAAGATGTAAAGCGGTATACTCAGCCAAGAATGACTTGCCTACATGACGAGAACTACTGAATTAATTGAGAGTTAATTAATTATTAAGTTCAGTACAGATCGTTTGTGGGCAAGCCATGTTTTGGTGCAGCATACCTCTTTGCATTCATTCCATTACAAAGGAACCGCAAGAAGCTATGGATTCCTCCTCTTTAGTATTCGAAATCGATTTAAGTTTGAGTTTTCGCCTTCAGTATTGGATTGGATGCAAGCTTCAGTTTTCGGTTTTAAGTAGAAGATGTGTTGCAGTAATAATTCGAAAAGATGCGGTAGGTTGACTATTTTTTGCTAATTGGATCACTTTTAGTTACTGTATTCACTACTATGTCACTATTTTAAGTTGTTTACCATGTGTGTATGGCGTTGTAAATATATATATCGTGGTTCTATTGGAGCTAGGATACAATAACAGTAAACGTTGTTGATGAATGACACCCATTTTTTTCCTTGAACAATAATGATGCCAATGGTAGACTAAAACGTAGAAGTTTGGTAGAATAGAACCCTTCTAAATGATACAAGATAGGAGACCTTGGAGGCCGTGAAATGTTGATCAGTTTTGCTAAATAGGTGCCCAATTAAACAACATGGAAAGTGATTTGAGATAAAAATGTATGCCTCACAAATATACTTAATGTCTGCCATAGAATGAGGTGAAGTCTAGTCCAAGAGTGCCTTGCCATTACTAGAGTTGGGTTGAAAACACTTGGTTGAAAGCCAACCACCCAAAGAATAAACACTTGCTTGAGCTCACCGTAAATCTGGTTGGTATGAAAGATATTAAGAACATTGCACATACACAAAACAAGGTCTACCCTCAACTAGTTGAATATTAAAATATATGGAGTCTACGATGACCAACAATATTGTAATTATGCTCATTGACTTGAAATACAAAAAATTTAATGGATGAAAAAGAATAATGATGAAAAATAGATGAGGGACTATGATAACATAAATGCGGGGAAGTGAAAGGGGACTAATGGGAGAGGTTATTAGTGATTTATTAACCTAATACCTTAGGCCTTGACTATAAACATTAGGGAGAGATATATCTGAAGTCCCTACACTATATATAAAAATTGTAGTATCTCAACAACTATTTCTTATATGGTTGCATATCGATTAAAGAGTTTTTGTTGCATAAAGTAGATGAGAAAAGGAAACCAGCATGATTAGGTTATGATCAATTTATTTAGAACAATGATCTAATATGTTAATAAAATTCCATTTTGAAACATACGATTACAACTTCACAAGTATATTACAATCAATTGTATTTGAAAGCTCCATCTATAGAAATTTTATGGTCCACTTGGTGTTGGTGCTTGAGTTACAAAGAATAGAGACACCCCAATGCATTTCCTATAATTGGGTGAAGAAGTTAGCAACATTCCCTGGTATAAGAGACCAAATATCTTTATTATGGATAATGACATTATGATGTTCCCATGTTTCCTAACAATTATTAAGTTGTCTAAAATAATTATGTTTTCTAATTTGTAAAGGCTAGGATAAAACCTCTAAAAGTGGAATAGGTTCAGCCATGGCCTTTTATAGAAATATTGGTCGCATGTCTCATGTATTTAGGATATATTGTAGGATAGTTGACCCATACCTAATCTATAAGAATTCATCCTCATTTATAGCATAAGAAGCATAATGATTAAACAAGGCCTTATTTGTGAAATTCTAATGGTCGGATGTTGATTCTCAAAACACCCACTCTCCAGCCACCAGCCAGAGAACTATGTAATGGAGCAAATATTATCTTAAAAAGGATGTTATCTGATGTCGGGTCCAATTAAAGTCACTAGTCCTACTCCTAGAATTCTCTAATGTATCATTTGGTAGTGATGATATATAATTATTTGGTATAGCTATCAAGAGCTATAAGGGAAGGGAGTAATGAGGAATATGAAGAGAGATACGAGATAAGGAGAATTAGAGTATGGATGGAATGTAAGATACTTGAAAATGTTCAGGTCTAATATGGTTATAGTAACTATTTACAGTGGTGGGTTGTGATGGAGAATATAAAGAAACAAATATATGTGTAAACTAACTAGCTTGGTAGTGGGGCTCTGGGGAGACAAATAGAAAGCAATCATGGATTGTGAACAAGAGCATGGATATTCTTTCGAGTACATGCCTTTGAGGGGAATTGAATAGGTTCAAAATATCTATATTAGTGATTATGTAGACCTATAGATGAAGGAAGAAGAAACTCTATTAATGCTACAAGTGTAGAAGAAGAAGGAAATTATTATGTTGGAAAATTAAGAGGATTTGAAAGTTGTTGATAAAGAGAATAATAATAAAAAATGTTATAAATAGAGATATGTTTAAATTAGTGGAAGAAGTTGAATTTTCTATTTGAGAAATAAAGTTTGTTGGAGGAACAAATGTAGCATGCAACTAAGAAATTATGTTAATCGAATAAAATATGAAAGGAGAATTGTGAATGAGGACTTTGCAACAATGAATATGTTATAGTTAATATTGAGAAGTATAAAAAAATGTTAGAGACTATGAGAAAAATTAAAGAAATTCAAGAAGAAATAGCTTTGAGAGCTATGGAATATTAGGGAAGATTTGAAATTATTAACATGGATAATTTGAGTTGTTAATATGAAGAATCCTACCTTCACAAGGAGTATGAACATGAGAAAAAGAATCATATTAATGATGTATTTGATAAATATGATGGCAAAACTACAATAGTAATAAAAGGAGGAAGAAAGAAAGAGGTAAAATTTTAAATTGCTAATGGATTTAGGAAAGTTGCGAAAGAAAAATAGAGAAGGATTATATATAGATCCATATTTTATTTAATAATTTGTTTGTTTTTTTTTCTTTTGAATGTGCAAGTGTCTAAAAAAGCATATAAGTACAAAAGTTAAAATTAAATAGAAGGGCACATAGAGAGTGTGCTAAGGATTCTTAGCAAGATATAAGAAAAAAAAATGAAGGAAATATTCAAATCAATATGATATGGAAAACAAATCTTCAATTTTGAGAAAGTAGGTAAGGAAAGTTTTTATGATGAAGAAGTCATAAAAAAATTGTGAACATATTTTCAAGTACATGGTAAAAGAGGATGATTTGGAGATAAATGCACTAGAAACTTTGAAAAGGGATGAGCAAAAAACACAAAAAAAATTGCATCCAATATGCAACCATATCTAGTTGTGGATGTGATTGATTGCATATTTGAATAAAATAACGAAGTGGTTGAGGAAATTTGAGGAAAATAAGTGGAACACTACAATAAATGACATATTTGTGACTAAAAAAACTAAAATATATAATATATATATAAATTACTATATATTTAGAGAGGAAACCATAAGAGTTATACTTGCATTCCTTTGTAACATAATTAAAATTTAGTCATATTTAACATAGCCACTTATTAGTTGATCATATTCATTAAATCATAGTATTTTTAGTAGTGTAATTGTGCATGCGATTGATTGCACACTTCAACCGAATAAGGAAGTGAGATTGAAGGAAAATAAGTGAAACATGACTACAAAATGATATATTTGTGATATATATATATATATATATATATATATATATATATATATGAGGCAACCACAAGTGTTATATTCGTATTTATTTATAGTCGTTAAAATCTAGACATATTTAACTTAGCTACTTATTATTTGATCTGATTAATTAAATCAAAGTATTTTTAGTATTTTAATTGTAAATTAATTCTTGTTAATGTGTAGTATACTTAGTCATTGATATGTAGTATACTATTTAGTCATTAAAGCCATCAATTTGTAGCATATTTTCTCATTTAATAAGTTATTAAGTACAACATGTCATGTTTGCATTCATTTGTGTTATCTCTTTACATTGTGATTTTTAACTATTTTTTTGGATTATTTAAGAAAGTTATAATTTTAACTCTGGAAATGAATGATATGGTTGTAATGCTTTACTCCAGTAAAATGTGAAAATGTGGTTTTAATATTCTCCCTATGTCTACCTAGTTATCACAACATACTCCAATTCGTCCACATAGATTTTTCTCATGGATGTTCATCAACATTTCTCTCCAATAGGTCATTGTGGCTTCCTGAGCATTCCACGTAACATGAGCACAAGGGTGCTTTAACTACTGTGGCCATCCTGTTTACCACGATCGTTTCTTTCCATTCTATCCTCTGCAAAGCGCCCATGAGAAAAAGGAGCGAGGAGATGAAGTAATCCTCAAAAGGTTCCCAAACAACAAAGGCAAACGATGCTTGAAATAATAAAAAAATAAAGTTGGTCGAAAAGAGAAAGTTAATAACACTAGGACTGCTAAAATGAGTCAAAGTTGTCTCACGAGATAAAGTTACCTTATTCATTGGTTATTCATCACAGGAAACCGATACACTTGATCTAGTGCTGCATCCCGTCATTCTCACAATAAATAAATATTTATATATATATTCAGTTTAAAAATGCATAATAATGAAGTTTTAAGCAAGGAGCTTTAAGCTCATGCCTCACTTTTTATGAAGGAGGTTTAAGCTCATGATGGTGCTTAAGTTCACGCGGGATTATATAAAACATATGGAGCAATGGAATTAATAAACAAAATGTGATGATCTATGCATTTTTTACTCAAACTAAATTTTATGGAAGATAGTAAATAAATCATAATTTAATTCAGCATAGTTTTGAGAAGTTAGTAGGTTAGAAAGACTATTGTTGTAATATAGATTTTGAAACTAAGATCTGTGGGTGTATAGCTTTTCATCTCAACTTTCCTAATCTCTTGGAGATGACAAATCCTTTCAATCCATGGAGTTTTAAGAGTTGTCCAATGCTGAGTTTTACTATGGAGCGTACCAGAGTTCATTATTAACTTGGCAATATTAATTTTCTTCTTTGAATTAGTTAAAACTGAGAGGTAACTTTGAACTTCTAGATTAAGATTAATGACATTCTTAGTCTCTCAATTTTCTTTTAACCTCTAAATCCTTCTTGCACCACACTTTCTCTTTAAAATTAGATTAATAATATTTTTGATGTTACTAGTTTCTCCTTAAAGAGTATAACTTCATATGGACCCTGTCTTTTTTTTGGTGATTGCACTTATTTGAATTTTTTATGTTAATTGGATAATTATACTTATAAGTGTTAATATATTAAAATTTGGGGTGGAGTCCTATTATGCTTTTCCTAGATTGTAGGAGTATGAAACAAGTGTACTGTCCAATTGATTCTATGGCAGTCTTTCCAAATTCAAAATAAACAGTTATACACAAAGAATATAACAAATAATTGATAGTTGATGCATGGATAAGTGGTCACTATGCATGGATAACTCTTAACTGATGCATGAATAATGGGCAATTCCTAACTAATAACTTAAGAAGACTAGAACAAGTAATAGATAGCTTATTAGTGGCACTTGTGACCTATTAGTGTTCACCGACCACAAGTTAAGTGGCTCTTCTCATTTTTAGTTTCGGTATTCATTATTCATAAATATATCTCTATTGTGAATTCTTTACCGTATTATTAATGTACAATATTTTGAAATGACTATACTTCTTGTAAAGCTTTGCTAAATTTAGTAGTATTATTTTTTTTCTTAAATTTTATATTTAGTTTAAAAAAACAAATATGATAATTCGTTAATTTGAATTTCAATATGTAACTTCTTTCCAATGTATTATATCATTTCACTTCTCTACAAATCACTCCCCACCTGTACTGACTTGATTATATTCCTATTGACTTGATTATAGCCTCCTTGCTATGATGTTGTTGTCGTTGCTATGATGTCGTGAGCATGATTTTGCATAAATTCAAATTAAATATTGAAGGTTATTCATGACAAGGTTTTTAATCATATTGTCACTTTCATTATTCTTGATGTTCGTATTAGTAAGAATTAATTACGTTAAACTCGTTTGCTGCCATCTCGCTTATGAAACGACAAGATGCTCATATAATCCATTGGATCCCAAATAAACTATGTTTATTTATTATGTTGATTGTTTCAATCATTTGATGTTAATGAAGACAATTTTAGAGGGGAATTTGAAACATGCTGGGAAACATACAATAAGATCCGTTGTTGTGAACATTATAAAATATTGAAATATGATGTTTTTTTTTTTAAATGTAGGTTTTAGTGGTGTTTTTCTTGGAATGGGCCAAGGTAAATGAGAATAAAAGATGAGAACAGGGAAGAAGCAAGATGCGAAAGTGAAGAAGTGAAAGATAATGTGAACAAAGGAGTAATAGAGAGAAATAAAGATGACATGGAAAAAAAAGTACAGGGAAGCAATAGCTCATACTGTAATCATATAAAGTATACGGAAGCTCATACTGTAATCATATAAAGTATACAGAACCAGTAGCTCATATAAAGAAAATGAAATGTTGAATCTTTAAAAAAATGTTTTTTTTAATATAAACACTCATGGTAGTAAGTTGCCTTCTCCTTTATATTGGTTCATTTCTAATTTAGGTCAACTAAGATTACCTTCAAACACGGTTGACATATAGTACAGTATGGTAAAAATGTTGTCAATTAAGTGATTAAGGCATAAATAAAAATATCAGTATATGAATCCCCACATTGGGTACGGAGGTAGACATATAGTCTAGATACATATACAATTAAAGTAATTTTGTTGTTGTTTTCTAAGACTTTTGGTTGCTTTAAGATTGAAAAAATTACCTTTGTAATTAGTACTCATGGTTTGGCATGTTTTCTAGTCTTGGAGGTCACATTTTGTATTGTATGTATATATTAAATTTAATATATATATATAATATTTTCATTAATATAATGTTCATTGGATGTAGTTTGGGTGGTTGGGAGGAATGATTGTTACCCTCTCCACCTAAGTTCAATTTTTGTAAGTGACATGATGCTCTTGTTGAACTCCTATGTAATGAATGTAATTGAACCCTTAATTCTCCTCCCAATTAGAAACAAATTTAAGTAACAAATATCCATAAAAAAAATATAATAACATGCATCTTGACATTTTCTCCTTGTTACATCGCATAAGATTTTCATATTTATGTTTCCTAAATCATATTGATCAAAGATGGAATTCATAAAAAGCTTTGAAACTTATAAAAGTTCAACGATCTGTTTATCATATTGATGGATGGCACTGGTCTGAAATTTGAACTCTGATGACGATTTGGATAAAAAATCATAAATGACATGTATGTTGTTTTTTATAGCGAATCAAGACAATCACACGTAGACAATGATATCAATGTTTATTGAAATGCAAATGAAAATCTTAAAGGAGGCTAGATTCGCTATCCGAAGGAAAAAAAGCATTAGGTTTTAGAATTTCCTGCGATTCCTTTCACCATCCTTCGTTGTTTGAAAAAACATGAAGTAGACGTATCTATCTGTGATTCTTCCCTTTTTAGGGGCCAACCTACTCTGTGATCAATGCTATAGCCGCTGATTTCTTTTGTTCTGGTATAATAATTCTTGATGAATGTCTTGGGCATAAAATATAAAATAAATTTAATTGAAAATTTATATATATAAAAAAAAAACATTTGAAATACTAGGAAGAAATTATGTAGAGATGAATACTCACTCAAAAGAATCAAACAAAAAAATGCCCTAAGTGACATTAGCCACAAGTTCAATACTCTAAATGTTTATCTTAACATATTCTACATGTTGTCATAGTTATGTCATATTCTGTAGTTAACATATTCTACATGTTGTCATAGTTATGTCATATTCTGTAGTTATATAAAATTAACAAGAAGCTTCTACATGTTGTCATAGTTATGTCATATTATATTCTGTAGTTGTTTTCAAATCTCATTATAATTATCAATACTAAGTAGTTATATAAAAATAACAAGAAGCTTGAGTAACTATTGCATGTTGTCAAATCTCATTATAATTATCAATATCAAGTAAGCACATGAAAACATGACACTATTTTGCAGGTTATGAAATCTTGTTGTAATTATGAATATCAATTAAGCACATGAGAATATGAAATTATCTTATATAAGCATAATATTAACATGGTGAATATTCTGATCATTCAACATATGATATATACATAATCAATATGTTACCATGCGCAAAAACCATTTGGAAGTAATTTGCAAAACCATGTGCACAATAAGAAGTCGGCCTAAAAAAATAGTAAATACCATTTATTAATGAAATATTATGGGTTGGAAAAGAATACTATAGGTCAATACTATCACAACTCCAAACCATGCACTAAACAATTACCTCCAACAATAATATATAAAAAACAAGTCAAACTTGTTTTTTTTTATATATATAATAACTATATATATATATCCATTTATAAATAAAATACAAAATATTTCAAAATTTATTATTATTATTATTATTATAAAATGAGTATTTTTATTTGTGATTACCTTTCGGTATAGTCTTCTCACACCCAAAAATAAAACTTAAGAATTTTTATGATTTGTTAACAAGTTATAAAGTCATTTTTACTATTTAAATATGATCACTTTGTTTGGAGAATTCTTCAATTTATAATTTCATTAATTTTCTCATTCATTAAACTAATCATGATTTACTAAGTTGTTATTTTAAATACACAATTTAAATATCAAGTTCAACACTTTTTTATCATATTGTCACATTATTACCATCAATTTATAGTTTTAAGATTAAGAAACGTATAAACTAATGTAATACAAATACATCATTACCAACCATCAAATGGAAGGTTAAGGAACTTTTCTTTTAAAATTTGTTGAATTGCATAAAAACATTGTGTAAGGAACCCATGTCAATCTTTCTATTTACCTTGTTAGTATATTGTTGTTGGACGCATATGCTTTGTAATTCGTCCCGTAGTATTTGTTGATCCATAGTTTGTATTATTGTTATTGGATGCATATGTTTTGTAAGTCGTCCCGTAGTAATTGTTGATCCATAGTTTGTATTGGCCCATGGTTTGTATTGGAACATGGTATTGACCCATTGTATTGGCGCCTAGACTTAGTATATAAGTCTGTGTTGATATCAATGAACGTACCATGAAGTTATTTGTATTGAGCTTGCTTAAAGGCGGTTTCCCCCTCAAAGTGGCCTGCGATCAATAAAAGCGATTGTGAGTTCTGTTATTTCTGCTATCTCACATATTCTCATTAATTAATTGTTGCAGGTTCCTCACATCTGGTATTAGAGCACTTTCTGGGGCTCGTTGGGTGAAATTTCAGCCAAATTTTTTTTTTCGCATCTGTTGCAGGTTCGGATCTCGGAATAATCCCTATCCGCTTAACTGTGGGAAGTACTTGGGAATAAGCCCTAAAACTCATTGTGAGGAGTACCACAGGAACCCCAAAGTAGCTAGTCCATTGAGAGGACCTGCTAGCGAAAATGGCACCGACCCCTACCTGATTGACTAGTTCCCACCCGTGAGGTAAACGAAGAGCTGTCATTTGTGGCAAGGCGGTTATCAGTTTTACTTGAGCTGCAGAGTGAGGGGTACTACCCCAATACGCAAGCCGTTAGACGACATTGGTGGCCGAGTGAATCCCTTCAACTGTTAGGAAGTCGAGCATACGAGGTCCATATCTATTTTCGGCTGAACTGTTGCCGATCACTTCCACGTCATTTCAAATCCATTCCAAGTCATTCCAGATCCAGCCATTTCAAATTTATTTTGAAATTCATTTCAGATCGAGCTGTTTTCAATCCATTCGGTGTCATTTCAGATCCATATGTTTCTGATCCCTTTGATGTCATTTCAAATCCAATTGTTCTGACCCCTTCTGCATCGTTGCAGATCCATTTATGAAAAAAATAAAAAATAAATAAATTCTGTTTTTTCGCCATATCTCCCTTGTTTTAACTCTGTTTCCCTTGAAACCTTCCGGACACCCCTGCAATCCCATTCTGCATATTTTATTCTTGAGGACCCTATCCCAAATTCTTCTTCCCAAATCCATAAATCTCACATTTGTCTATTTTTAAGGTTTCCCATAACTTCTTCAATTTTCACCCACTCACCTCCAAATTTTGTCACCGTATTCGTTCCCTATTTCTGCTTCTTTGTCCCTCTTTGACAATTTTTTTCATTCTTTCACCTCGCTTCTAAAATCCCCATTTTTTGCTTCCCCATCCATTAGAACATGTCCAAAACCTAGTCAAACCCAAATTATTCATATGAGTTTTTCACAAATTCAAATTTTCCTTTACTAAATAAGCTTTTGTTTGTGTTTTTCTATCCATCCCCCCCCCCAAAAAAAAAAACTCCTAGTTATGGTTGTCACCCGCGCAGGAGCAAAAACCATGGAGGAAACACTTGCAGCCATCCAAACCAAACTCCAAGATCTGGATGAAAAATTTCTTAGCCTCCATCTTCAGCATTCAACCATGAACAATAACTGACAGCAAGAATCTTTTGCAGCCAAAGGGTTCTCTTCTTCCAGCAATTTCTGTGGTTCAGAGCTTGAATTTCCTTGCTTCAATGGTACTGATCCAACTAGATGGATCCATCATGCAGAACAATATTTAGTCTGCATAATACTTTTGATGTCCAAAAGTTCCACTTGGATCCTTTCATTTGGAACATGAAGCCCTTCAATGGTACCGTTCGTACATCAAGGCTCATGACGAACCAAAATGGACATATTTTTGCCAACTCCTTTTGCAAGAATTTGGTCCTAGTGCTTTTGATGAATTTACCGGAGCACTCACTAAACTTCATCAAATTGACACGGAAATAGAAAATAGAATACAAATGGTCATACTGATTGTTTTCTGATTATTAACTTCAAGTTTATATAGGAATATTATTGCCCAATACTATGGACCAACTAAGTGTCCTAGTCAAACTATAACTAACCAAAAAACTCAATTAATTAACCAACTCATAACCATTAAGATTACAATTCTTAACACAGATATTGGTGTCTATATGAATGCAGCTTCAATAATACAATCTGGAGACTCGTCAAATAGCCAATATGGTTTCCTAAAGATGTTCAATTATTTCATAAATCTTACATGCCATATTGATCAAAGCAATGAGGGGTCGCTTAGATTTGGATCATCTTAATGTATTTAATGTGTAGGTGAATGATCCATCACCTATTCTTATCATTTATCCTAATTACACCGATAGGTGTTTAGATATTATTTGAGATTTTGGATTTCCTTGAGTGGATCAACAAGATTAACCCTAGTGTAACAAGTGTACTGTGGTGATTCATTTCATGGTCACCGTATCTTGTTATGCTCTCAAATGCATAGTAATTAAGATTTAAATAAGATATAGTTAAGGGCTGGTGTAAGGTAATGATACCCATATATGACACGTTAGTTGCAATGACATTCTGGAAAAATAAAAATATTATCATTAAAATCAATTATTAGAGGTACCTACAAAACTTTTTCTGATTAGGTGTAAAAAGATGAAACGTAGAAAAACGGATGACCTTCCGGAATATATAACTTTTATTTATGGAAAACTGGTATAACCACCCCAAAATGTCATTATTCAAAGATTGGTTTATTATTTTTTTTCTAAAACATAATGCACATGTTTTTGTTGACCTACATATTTGCTATGTAAATTTTCAATTTATGAGAAAAAATATGTAGAGGCGTAGGAAACAGACAAATCTTTTGCGGAGCTATTTTTCCAAAATTTTAAAAGTTAATTTTATATTTTTTTTAAATAACCGAAGTCAGTGAAGCCCTAAAAGGACATGGTCAAGTTTTAATCCACCATATCATGGTCTAAAAATAATCAAAATGCTTCTTTTTTTTTGGTTGTAGGTATTTTTGTGCTCTTATGTGGGTTCTTTTCCGTTTTCGAAATAAGTAAGCCAATCAAAAGTTATAGGCCAAATAAATGACCTATTCTTTTTACGAATTTGAGATGAGTGCAATTTGAAATGAATTAAAAATAGAGAACAATAACAGATCTATTAAAAAATTATATATTTGGAATCTGCACACAGAGCTCGACAAGTGTATACAATTTCATCTGTAGTGCACTCGTGGAGCTTATGCAGAACTAGCTGTGAAAAACAAGAAGTTGCAGTGTTTGATGTGTTCTGTCATAAATCATAGATAAATCAGACCGGGCCTAAAGGTGCAGTCTGAAGCTAATTCCAAGCCTGCAAGGGCGCCAAAAAAAATTTGAATTCATACATGCGTGCGTGCAAAGAGGCATGCACATGTAAGTACGTGCACGCGTCCATAGAAGCGCGCACGCGTGGTTAACAACGCGTACGCATAGGTGCATGTACGTGTAGGTGCGCGTATGCGTTCATATAATTTCTTTTGTCACGGGGATACATAAAGTTGATGAAGATGTGATGATCAAGAAGATGACGATGATAGAGATGTTGATGAGGAAGGGGGAGATGACAATGATGAATAAGATGTTGATGAGGAAAGGGGAGATGACAATGATGATGAAGATGTTGATGATGATGATGACGATGATGAGATGATGGTGACAATGGTGATGAAGATGATAATGATGATGATGATGATGAGATGATGATGATGATGATGAGATGATGGTGACAATGGTGATAAAGATGATGATGAAGATGATGGTGGTGATGATGGTGATGAGGGTGATGATCATAATGGTGATGAAGATGATGAGATGATGATCATTATCATGATGGTGATGAAGATGATGATGATGATCATCATCATCATCATCATTATCATCACCATCATCATCGACATCTTCATCATCATTGTCATCTCCCCCTTCCTCATCAACATCTCCATCATCGTCATCTTCTTCATCATCACCATTTTCTTCATCAACATCATCATCATCTTCATCACCATCGTAATCATCATCAACCTATTCATCTCCATCATCATCATCTTCTTCATCCTCATCACCATCACCATCACCATCATCATCATCATCATCATCATCATCGTCGTCATCATCATCAACACCATCATCATCATCATCACCAGCCTCTTCTTCCTCATCATCATCAACATCAAGGTCATCATCTTGATCGTCAACGTCAGATCAACATCATCATTGTCATCCTCATCATCACCATTGATGTTGATGATGATGAAGATGATGAGTGCAATGACCATCAACATCATCGTAATCTTCATCATCGTACTCGTATTCATCATCATCCACCACCACCATCACCATCATCATCGTCATCTTTGTCATCACCCTCTTCCTCATCAACAACATCTTCGTCATCATCATCATCACGATAGGAAGATGATGACGAAGATGTCAATGATGAAGATGATGACAGAGGTGGTGATGATGAGTATGATGAGGATTACGAATATGACGATTATGATGACGAATACCATGATGATCGTGACCATGATCATATTATGATGATGATGATGGTGAGGATGATGAAGATGGCGATGATGATAACTAATGAAGATGATGATCATGAATATGATGATTTTGATGGTCATGATGATGATGATGATCATATTCGTCGTACTCGTATTCATCATCATTGTACTCGTATTCATCATCATCCACCACCACCATCATCATCATCATCATCATCGTCATATCATCATCATCTTCATCATCCTCATCATCATCCGCGTCCTCACAATGACAATGATGATGATCATGATGAGGAAGTTGATGATGATGATCATGTTGTTGATGATGATGATGTGCTACATATTCCTCATCATATTCATCATCATCATCATCATCTCCTAATTAGTCATCATCATCATTGTACTCATATTCATCATCATCTTTGTCGACAACGATGATACGAAGATGTCAATGATGATGATGAAAATGATACGAAGATGTCAATGATGATGATGATGATGATGATACAAAGATGATGACGAAGATGTCGATGATGATGATGATTATGAGGAATATGGCGATGACGAGTATGATGACGAAGATGAAGATGACTAAATTATGATGACGAAGACATTGATGATCGTGACCACAATCATATGACGACGATGATGATGTTGAGGATGATGATGATGATGATGATGATGGTGATGATGATGACTAATGAATATGATGATGACGAATATGATGATTTTGATGATGATCATATTCATCATCATATCCATCATCGTACTCATATTCATCATCATCCACCATCGTCATCATCATCACCATCACCATCATCATCATCATCATCATCATCATCATCATCATCCTTGTCCTCACAATGATGATGATGATGGTGATGATGAAGTTGATGATCATGATGATGGTGTTGATGATGATGGAGATGATGATGAAGATGATCATGATGATGAGGATTATGTGCTGCATATTTGTCATCATATTCATCATCAACATCATCATCATCTCCATTATTCATCATCACCATCTTCATCATCATTGTCATCATCATCATCATCATCATCATCCCCGTCCCCACAATGATGATGATGATGAAGATGGTGATGATGATGACTAATATGATGTTTTTGCTGCTAATGATGATGATCATATTCGTCATCAACATCATCATCTTCATCATCGTACTCGTATTCATCATCATTCATCGTCATCATCATCATATCATCATGATCTTCATCATCCTCATCATCATCCGCATCCTCACAATGATGATGACGAGGAAGTTGATGATGATGATCATGGTGTTGATGATGATGATGTGCTGCATATTCCTCATCATATTCACCATCATCATCATCGTCATCATCATTGTCATCATCATCATCATAATCGTCATCATCATTGTCATCATCATCATCATCATCATCATCATCATCTCCAAATTAGTCATCATCATCATCGTACTCATATTCATCATCATCATCATCATCATCATCTTCGTCGATGATGGTGATACGAAGATGTCAATGATGATGATGATTATGATATGAAGATGTCAATGATGATGATGATGATGATACGAAGATGATGATGAAGATGTCAACGATGATGATGATTAGGAGGAAGATGCTGATGACGAGTATGATGACGAAGATGAAGATGACTAAAGACAGTGATGATCGTGACCATGATCATATGATGATGATGGTGATGATGATGACTAGTGAAGATGATGATGACGAGTATGACGATTTTGATGATGATCATATTATTGATGATGCTGATCATGTTGTTGATGATGATGAAGATGATGATGATGTGCTTCATATTCCTCATCATCATCATCATCATCATCATCTCGAAATTAGTCATCATCATCATCTCGAAATTAGTCATCATCATCATCATACTCATATTCATCATCATCCACCACCACCACCATCATCATCATCATCATCATCTTCGTCGACAATGATGATATGAAGATGTCAATGATGATGATGATGATGATATGAAGATGTCAATGATGATGATGATGATACGAAGATGATGACGAAGATGTCAATGATGATGATGATTAGGGGGAAGATGGCGATGACGAAGATGAAGATGACTAAATATAGTGATGACGAAGACAGTGATGATCGTGACCATGATCATATGATGACGATGGTGATGATGATGACTAGTGAAGATGATGATGATGATTATGATGATTTTGATGATGATTATGTTCATCATCATCATCATCATCTTCTTCATCATCGTACTCATACTCATCATCATCCACCATCATCACCATCATCACCATCATCATCATCATCATCATCATCACCATAATCCTCATCATCATCCGCGTCCTCACAATGATGATGATGATGATGATGATGATGAGGAAGTTGATGATGACGATCATGGTGTTGATGATGATGAAGATGATGATGATGATGAGGATGATGTGCTGCATATTTGTCATCAATGTCATCATCATATCCATTAGTCATCATCACCATATTCCTCGTCATTGCCATCATCATCATCATCATCATCATCCTCGTCGCCACAATGATGATGATGATGAAGATGGTGATGATGATGACTAGTGAAGATGAGTATGCTGACGAATATGATGTTCTTGGATGATGATGATGATCGTATTCGTCATCAACATCATCATCTTCGTTGTCGTACTCATATTCATCATCATCATCATCATCATATGATCATCATCTTCATCATCCTCATCATCATCCGTGTCCTCACAATGATGATGATGATGATGATGACGAGGAAGTTGATGATGAGGAAGATGATGATGATGTGCTACATATTCCTCATCATCTTCACCATCATCATCATCATCATCATCATCATAATCATCATCTCCAAATTAGTCATCATCATCATCGTACTCATATTCATCATCGTCATCATCATCATCATCATCTTCGTCGATGATGCTGATACGAAGATGTCAATGATGATGATGATTATGATACGAAGATGTCAATGATGATGACGAAGATGTCAATGATGATGATGATTAGGAGGAAGATGCCGATGAAGAGTATGATGACGAAGATGAAGATGACTAAAGACAGTGATGACGAAGACAATGATGATCGTGACCATGATCATATGATGACGATGGTGATGATGATGACTAGTGAAGATGATTATGATGAGTATGATGATTTTGATGATGATCATATTGTTGATGATGATCATGTTGTTGATGAGGATGAAGATGATGATGATGTGCTGCATATTCTTCATCATATTCATCATCATCATCATCTCAAAATTAGTCATCATCATCTCGAAATTAGTCATCATCATCATCGTACTCATATTCATCATCATCCACCATCATCATCATCATCATCATCTTCGTCGATGATGATAATACGAAGGTGTCAATGATGATGATGATGATGATGATGATGATACGAAGATGTCAATGATGATGATGATGAAGATGAAGATATGAAGATGTCAATGATGCTGATGATGATACGAAGATGATGATGAAGATGTCAATGATGATGATGATTAGGGGGAAGATGGCGATGATGAAGATGAAGATGACTAAAGACAGTGATGACGAAGACAGTGATGATTGTGACCATGATCATATGATTACAATGGTGATGATGATGACTAGTGAAGATGATGATGACGAATATGATGATTTTGATGATGATCATATTAGTCATTATCATCATCATCTTCTTCATCATCGTACTCATACTCATCATCATCCACCATCGTTATCATCATCACCATCATCATCATCATCATCACCATCATCCTCATCATCATCCGCGTCCTCACAATGATGATGATGATGACGATCATGGTGTTGATGATGATGAAGATGATCATGATGATGAGGATGATGTGCTGCATATTCGTCATCATCTTCATCATCTACATTAGTCATCATCACCATCTTCATCGTCATTTCCATCATCATCATCCTCGTCCCCACAATGATGATGATGATGAAGATGGTAATGATGATGACTAGTGAAGATGAGTATGACGACGAATACGATGTTTTTGCTGATGAGGATCATCATCATATTTGTCATCAACATCATCATCTTCATCATCGTACTCATATTCATCATCATCCATCGTCATCATCATTATCATCATCATCATCATATCATCATCATATTCATCATCCTCATCATCATCCGCGTCCTCACAATGATGATGATGATGATGATGATGACGAGGAAGTTGATGATGGCGATCATGGTGTTGATGATGAGGAAGATGATGATGATGTGCTGCATATTCCTCATTATCTTCACCATCATCATCATCGTCATCGTCATCATCATCGTCATCATCCCCAAATTAGTCATAATCATCATCGTACTCATATTCATCATCATCATCATCATCATCATCTTCATCGATGATGGTGATACGAAGATGTCAATGATGATGATGATTATGATACGAAGATGTCAATGATGATGATGATGATACAAAGATGATGACGAATATGTCAATGATGATGATGATTAGGAGGAAGATGGCGATGACGAAGATGAAGATGACTAAAGACAGTGGTGACGAAGACAGTGATGATCGTGACCATGATCATATGATGACGATGGTGATGATGGTGATGATGATGACTAGTGAAGATGATGATGACGAATATGATGATTTTTATGATGATCATATTCGTCATCGTCATTATCATCTTCTTCATCATCATACTCATATTCATCATCATCCACCATCGTTGTCATCATCACCATCATCATCCTTGTCCTCACAATGATGATGATGATGATGACTATGAAGATGGTGATGATGACCATGTTGTGGATGATGATGAAGATGATGATGAAGAAGAATATGATGAATATGATGAGGATGATGTGCTGCATATTCGTCATGATCATCATCATCAACATCATCATCGCCATCTTCATCATCATGATCATCATCCACCTAGAAGCATTATTCTTGATGTAGTACATATGTTTATAATTCAAAATTAAATTAATGTTTTGAAATTAAAATACATATTTGTAAATATACCCCTAACCCCCTAAACACCTAGAAGCACTTAAATGCACATAGGGATTATGGGTTAGAAGAGGTCCTAAAGGCTTTTATGGGGGAGGGCCTCTTTATGGGGAGGGGTTCTAGGAATAACCCGACACATTTATATCTCTTGGGTAATAAATGCACTGAACGTTACCCACCAAACAATACAACGTTCAGAATGGATGCGCACGCGCTAGATGTGCGTGCGCGCTATATGCGCGTGCACGTCCCTGTTGAAGATGAAATTTAGAAAATCACCCCCATTCTTTCTCCCGCAATTTTTTCCTCATTTTCGCGTTCTCTTCGTTGGTTTCACGCACAGTCCGACAAGAATTTAAATGGTAGACTGAATTCATACACCATTTGGATAGAATACACAACATTTTGGGCTCTATTTTGGCTCCTTGGATTGAATACACACCTCTTAGGCTCTATTTGGATCAATCGGGTGAATACACAACAGTTGGACTCTATTTGACACCTTGGATTGAATTCTCATGCTACTTGGACACACATGAAGTCTTTTTACATATAGTGGACACATCAAAAGAGCATTTGACATTTGAGGCAAAGAGCAATCATAATCCTTGAGGTATGGTGATAATTTTAACTTTGTTAAATGTAGTTTAGTCTTCATTCACTTGTTTGAATGGCATCTATTTTGGTTTTTCCTCATGAATTGTATGATAGATCTATTTTAGTTTTCTTAATCTTCAACATAGACAATAAAAACATCTTACCAAACAAAACCTACAAAATGCACCAAGCAATGCTTTCAACCTTTCATGAAGATAATAAAAAAAATTACTTGCATCACCACTAATAACATTTCATAATCACATTCTTACATCTAGTAGACAAACATTTGTTGAATTCCTCATGGTTTCACTACAACAACTTACACAAACACCTAGAGAATTGAAAACTCTTAGTCTTTTGGGGCTATTTTCCCTCATAAGGAAGTTGCTCCTACTAACATCCCATACGACCATTCAATACCATCCAATACCATCCTACCGAGTTCCTAGAGGTGTCGTTGCAGTTATATGTAGGGCATTCCCAATAGCTTTTAAGATTATATGAAAACATTCTCACTAGATGTCATTGTACATAATCAATTGCTACATCGAGCTTTAATAATCATGTGAACATCGAGTTTTAATATCTTATTTGTTGTTCATTCTTGCAAGGGTGATATTTTTGTTTTTTTTTTAAACGCATTGAATATGGGAAACAAACGTAATAATAAAAGCAAGTCTAGAAGGAACCCACTGCCCCCTGAAGAGGCCCATGAGATAAGAGAAAAAGCCAAGTTGTACATGCAAAACTGTAGAAAGCAAAATGTTAGTGCCTTAGATCCATCAACAAGCAATGATGAAGTGGTTGAAGCCAATCAAATCTTTCCTCAAGTCGAGTATGAAGGGATGGATGTTGAACGAACTCTTAATTGGAAACCTCCCCAAGAAGAGAACACACATGCAGAACACACTCCTTTGCAGGATCAAGTTGTGAACGAAGGGCCACAACAAGCCGTTGACGGGACTCATACTCCCTTGCCGACTCCCTTGTCTCGACTATCAAGCAGACGACAAAGAACTCCCAGATGTATTCATGTGGATGAAAGTTCATTTTCAGGACTTGAAAGTAAGATGCCCAAATGTAACATGTGTCGAGTTTGGATTCATCTCTTTAAAAAAACGGTGAAAAGAAAAATCCATAACTTTAAAAATACAACACCAAAAAAATTGAAAAAAATGTGGGAATCTTAATTGGCATGTCTACTTCAAAATGGTGTTCGTAGATTTTTTATTTTTAGAGCCAATTGAGAGAAAAGTGGTGCAACAAAAAAAATGTTGAAAATAGACTAAGTTTCCCCATTGATCGACTTTAAAAAAATATAATAATTAGTATATAGATCCATTGGTTACAAACTTATAGTCACGCACTAGTACATTGTGTGTAGATTGTCGTAGCATTTTCTATTTTTGCAAAATACAAGTTTAACAATGATTTTAGTGGCACAACAAATCATAATTATTTTGTAGTGTTTTCATTTTATAAAAACACACTGTCAAACATTTGGGAAATCGACATATCAAATCTCAATAAAAAAAATTGAAAAAATTATTTGCGAAATCGACATATCAAATCTTAATAAAAAAAATTGAAAAAATTATGAATAGAAAGCTAACATAATTCTCTAAAAGTTTTCTTTTTACTGCAAAGTGAAATTCTAAACAAAAATATCACTTTTGTTCGCCCAAAATTGTAAAACATGAAAAAACCAGAATTATTTTCTCACGACACCCCCCAAATAGACACCCATCTTCATTTTTTCACCCCGGAGTATCTTCGTCTCTGTCAATATAGATCTTAAAATGCTAAAAATCGACTTGGTTTAACAAGTTAACGCAGAGGATCACATGAATCCTTCCTTAGCGAGAAACATAAGAAACATAAATTTATGTTTCTTGCTAATGATGGATTAATACGATATTTAATTTAACATTAGTTTAAGTAGCGTGCCTTGAAGGGCCTTGCATGGTATCATTGGCTGGGTATCACGCTCTTATTCTACGTGAAAGGCCTATAATGTTTTTCTTTTTCCAACCGAAGATTCACGGAATTCTGAGAAAGCAGGAACACAACTAACATCCAGGAACGATATATGAACACATGATACACAAACAGGTACCTGTGTATCACATGTGATAAAATAATTCATTGTAATATACTATTGAGTCGTTTCATTGCCCAGGTTTTTTCAGTCAAAGAGTAGAGAATAATTGAGGGCAACAAATCAGTAAAATATTATCTTGGCAACGGCGAGGTTTGCTTGAATCTGCGGGAGCTTGATCAGCATTGGACCGCATGATAAGGATTCTCTGACGGGACCAGTCATTGGAAGCTACCAACTTCCATTTACACATAACAACATATTCTTTGATGGTCATGCGTTGGTAAAGTTTTGAGAAGTGGACATTGATATCAATATCTGTTGAAACGCATATGAGAAAAATTCAACCAGGCGAGATTCGTGCAAAAGTTATCAAGGAACCAAACTGCATTAGAGTTTGGCAGTCCCACGAATTTTTCTCTCCTTCCTTTAAGGTCTCACAAACCCTAAAGCGAACGCAGTTGACTACCAAAAGTTAGAAATCTGGAGACCGAATTACAACAATATCTGTGTCATTATTCCCTTACTTTTACTGTTGATATTTCTTTAACTATGCATCAATTAGAAAACAAACAGACCATGTACAAGCTTTTTTCCACTAAAATTGTATGCAGGCTAACCTTTTTCTTACTTAAAATACTTTGATAATGATTCGTTCTCTTTATTTCTATCGGAATAAATTCTTGAAGAATGTTACCTAAAACAGTCCAGACTCTTTACCTTCTTCTTTCAATTAATATCTGAACGGATGCCCCGCTAAAGTTGATCAAATTACTGCGCTTTATGAGCAAAGTATGACCACATGTCGAATCGCTACATTTGCATTATTGAAGCTTTTGCATGGATATGGATTTGCTGGATGGATCAGATTTGATATATTAGACATTGACTACGACTCAATCATCTTATCATGAACAGCAACTATGTCGTCATTATCCCGAGAATCTAATCGAAATTGCAACAAAAAGAGGGAAGAATCATTTCTACTCAGAAGATTGACTTTCTTAATTAGGTTTATTCCGTCCATCGATTCGAATGATATATGAAAATATAAATAGAGAGGAGGGAATGTATAAGCAGTTGTGTTTGCTCGTTGATCCATTTTGAGATATTATTTGTAAGCTCTGGTTTCATAGCCAGCCACCGTGCTTGCATGTTATAGATAGGGATTCTGAAAGAAGATGTAAAGCGTGTTACTGAGCCAAGAATGACTTGCCATCATGACGGAACGTACTGAATGTCATGCTGTCTGTGATAGATTAATTCACTGCGTTGAGTTGAGTTCCTTTGTTGGGGGGTCATTCTTGGCTCAGCATCCCGCTCTGCATCCCACAAGAAAGTGCAAGCAAATTGCAACACTGATCAGCTCACTCTTTAAAGTGTAAGTAAAAAGGGTAACTATTTTGAGCACATACATAGGGATTACTCTTCGATATTGAAATAGATTAATGCTAGATATTGCAATACAAACCTAATTCATAGATTAGTATAGCTATTTAACTTGTATCCCGTGAATATGATAGGTTAGAAGTTTTGTATGAATTATCTGTAATCTATGCATCTGCTAACAATTATTGATGCATTAATTATCACAGTTATTCATGCATTAATTATCACAGTTATTCATGCATCAATAACCAGTTATCCATGCATAACTAGAAGTTATTTTTTATAAAGTTTTAAAATATAATTGTTTATTTCAAATTTGGATCAACTTAAGGCTAGTCCACCCCAAATTGTTGTCTATATCTTTTCATAGTTAAATATAAATATGAAGAAGAATATTAACTCTTAATTAATAAGAATACAAAATAACATACGTGTAATTTTTTATTTTTTTTCTTATTTGCAAATTAACAAAGATTATTTCAAGCCCTCGAAAACTATGTATCGACAATCTGCCAAAAAAAATAGAGATTTTTTTTTAAATTCTTAGATAACTTTACGTCTCAGCAAACCTAGTGTGCAAATAATTTAGAAATGCTTTATGTTAAATTAACATGCTATTTTTATCTATTCTTGTTGTCAATTTTATTGGTCTGTTTCTAAGCAAGAATCATACGTTTTGCTATGTAGGCAATTAGCCTATGACCGTGTATGAATTGGAACAAATATTATAAAGTTGTGTAACATTTTTCATCAATGTTTGAGGAAAATCACCAGGTTTCGAAAATAGAAATCACATATTAAATTAAAATACAATCAAAACATTGCCACATGGTCTAGTTTTCTAGATTTTATGTGATCCCTTCTGGAGGGTTAAGACTTCCTTGCATACAAGTCATGTTCATGTTCAAACTCACCTTTGCAAACGGGTAATAGGGCATCTTATCCCGGATTTTGATAAGTCACTCGTCCGTCCTCACATGCTTAAACCCTATGATCCACCATTTTGTTAGCCTCTTCCGTTCAGGTAAGATGCTGAAATCTCCAACATCCTGCGTGAATAGAGCGGGGACGTTGTTGTGGCGAACTATGGAGAGAACAGAGTTTATGCTGGTCTCTTCATTGGGATAACAATCTAAAAGTCCATTGAGGCTGTATGCAGACGTAATTTTATTCCACTATAAAAGAAACAAGATGCATGTCAGTGATTTGATTGCTTTATGCAAGGTTGCCTGTGTTTTTTTTTCGTGATTTGCGTTAGCTATGTGGATGCTTCCCAAAATGTGTGCTGGCGGCCTGTGATAACTGGCACTCATCGTGGTATTCAAATTGCCTTGTGTGGATGGAAAATTTTAGAGTGACCCACATTTCCATGGTATAATTTGGTAGTAAATGAAGTGGAACTACAATTCCTCAATTTTTATAATGAGATCTAGGGAACAAATCACCAGAAAAGGAAGGATTTGAGTGCCAATTATTGCACGCTATGCCGCCATTGGCATAGCGCGATTCAAGCTGGCTTGAATTTAGTCGTACGCCAGGTCAACTTGGATAGTCTTACCGTTGGGATATTACAAACATCATAAACTTAGGGGGCATTAATGGCTTTTTTTTAATTATACAATGGAAAAGCATATATTGAAAAAGCTATTGAAGTGAAAGTAGTTACCTGGACTGGGTAGTGAACTTTATTGATGGTGAGGCAGCGGTCACAGCAACCAACAGTACGAGCAGCTAGTGGATTCATTAACGAAGTGCACGACAGAAGAAATTTAAGTAAAAATGTGAGCGTGATGAAGATGTTTCGACAATGTAATCGTTTATCTGCCCAAAAATCTTTGACATACACAGTCGGCAACATTGAATTGGATTAATTTTTGGACAGGAGATTTAGATTTTTATTCTTCAATTCGTTAAAATATACCGTTCAATACAATACAGAGACCCTGTTTATTCATGATGTTTCCTTAGAATATACCCTTCATTAAGAGAACTTTAAATGATGATTTTTTTGGTAAAAATTATGACAGAGATTGTTAATAAGAATTAATCAGTCTTAAACATAAATTTATTAAGCAGTAGGATCTAATCCAATTTATTGACGTGTAAATTATTTTTATTTTTATTTTTCTTTCTGCCTGAATAGTTCTCGTTTATGATGGATATTTAGGGATGGACTAGAGCCTATGCTTTTCCTAGATTTCATGAGCATGGGACAAGTGTACAGTCCTTGAAAATAAAAGAATATAAAAAATAATTGGTAGTTATACATGGATAACCAGTAGTTGATGCATGAATAACTCATAAATGATGCATTGCCTCTGGGAAGTTGGAAAACAACTGCAGAGTTTTATGTATTCCATTTTATCATTTTTGAGTTCTAAGTGGAGGAGGTTACTTTTTAAATTCGCCTAGTCTAAAAATTCTATTATTTGAACAGGAATAAATGAATTTCACTCAGGATTTTGAAAAAATCATACCATAATTTTTCAAAATCTAAGGTACAGTTGTCAAATTCTAGAATTTTGGGTGTTCTTAGAGTTTTTGAGGGTGCTGAATCCATTTTTACCATTAAAATCTCAGTAAAACATAGCTAAATTTCTATTTTGCAAAATAAAATAAAAAATGCAACTGCAAAAAATGGCCCTCCCATCTAAATAATAGAAGTTTTAGACATCTCCCTTTAAATTAATATTGTAGTGTGAAGGAGAGAGTACAACATAGGGAGAACTGAAAGCAGGTTCTGATGGGAAGGATGATAAGGGGGCAGCCTTGGTGTGTGCTGCAAGAATTGAAGTGTAAGCCACAAATTTAAGCAACCTCTGCACGTTTAAAAAAATCTGTTGCGTATACTGTTAGAGAATGCAGCCACTACATTCCAAGGAGGCAGATGAGGGGCTAAGAGCTCTGAGGTAATAGCCTTTTGTTGTAGTTGAAGCCTGAGTGCTTGCTAAAAGAGTTGAAGCTCGTGAAGTAGAGGAGGTGAATGACAGAGTGAAAAGCTCAGTAGAGCTAAACTTCGAAAAGAGCAAGACCCACAAAAATTTAAACTCGAAGACCTTGTCTACAGCAGCCACAAGGCAAAATTTCAAAGGTTTTCAACGATGGCATCGAGGAACAACATAGCACATCCTCAAATTCCGCCTTTACCTTGTAAGAATTATGACTTTTGTTCGATGAAGTGAAAATTCACAATATTTCTGGGATTTAGTTCAGAATGGGTATGCATAACCTCATGATGAAGCAACCTATTTGACTTTAACACAAAGAAATAAAGGCTTGTTGACAAAAATTAAGATGCTAAGGCACTTTCACTCACCCAACAGGCCATGGATGAATCGATTTTTACTAGAATTGCATCTATAACCAAGTCCAAATCAACATGGGATATTTTGTAGATAATTAATGTTGTTAAATTACAAACACCCAGGATAAATTTTGAAAATCTGAAGATAAATGAGAGAGAGAATGTAGGTCAATTTCATAATCAGCTAATGATAATTTTGAATCAAATGAGAACTCATGGGGAAGAAATATCTGACCAAAAGGTGGTGGAAAAAGTGTTAAGAATTTTTCCTCAAATTTGATAACGTGTTTGTTGCAATTGAGGGGTCAAAATATTTGACTCTACTCTCCATTGATGAATTGATGGGATCCTTGCTATCCTATGAAGCAGGACTAGTAGGTCTGTTCAGAACCCAACTTGAGGAAATTTCAAAACTTGAAATAATTTTTTTTATCAATAGCATAATAAAAAAATTAATAAATCCAATGTTCAATATTTGTATTGTAAGAATTTTTGGCATTATGCTAGAGAGTAGAAAAGGAAGCAAGAGGATGCTAGAAAGAAATCTGCAAACCTAACTAGGAAATCTAAAGATAAAAAGGATTCAGTTCTTATTACTTGTAATGTTGCAGAGGAGAACTCAAATGATTTATGGTTTTTAGACAGTGGCTACAGTAATCATAGGTCTGGTAATAAGGAGTTGTTCACTAATCTAGAAAGTTTTGTACAATCTGAAGTGAAATTTGGAAATTGCAATAAAGTGTCAATGAATGGCACTTGGAAATTGCAATAAAGTGTCAATGAATGGCAGATTTGTGGTCAGTGTGTTTTCCAAAAATGGAGATAAATATCATATTTATGATGTGTACTTGGTGCCATGTCTGAAATGCAATTTAATCAACATTGCACAACTAATGGAGAAACTTTATGTTAGGATCTTGGTGGGAGGCTTTCACTAACACCTCGGGGTTTTGGTGTAATGTTTTGTATCATTTAGTATAAGATCATCTATCAAGGTTAGAGTCCCAGAGCGGGTGGAAACACCGACAATGCAATGTTCATTTGGGGCTTGTACGACTCAAAGGGAACAACAATGTGCGGGTGCACATCCATCCTAGAGTATGGACTGTAGAGCATGGTGTGATGTTAATAATATATTTGTGAGTGGCCTTCACTAACACCTCGAGTTTTTGGTGTAATAATTTGTATCAGGTCATAAGGTAATATTCAATCGTAATGTGTGCACAATTCTTGATAAATATCCAAGTAAAAATTTGATTGCGAGGGTGGAAATGACCAAGAATATAGTGTCTAAACTTTTCAATGCCAAAGGAACAACTAGCTAATATATTTACTAAGCCTCTAGCAAAGGAGCTTCTTGAATTTCATAAAAGGAATATTGGGGTTGTTAATGTCACATATGTATAAGGGGGATATTGTTGGAATTAATTACATCCATCCACCTATTGCCATATTTAATGCAATAGGTTTAATGCATATTTAATGTGGCACCTATAACATTGTAATGAAGAGATTGTGATACACCCAAAACATTATTATTTATTTTTGAATTATTATTTGTGACAATTATTTTTATGTAAGATTTATTCAAAACTCAAAAACACAAAGTGACGCTTTGCACAACAAAATATTTGTTTTGATATTAAATAAAAATAAAAGGCACTTGGAGAGTTTAGCTAAATGAGGGGACACCACCATGGCACACAGAATATGTGTAAGCAATAAGAGAGATCTTTACCAATCCAATCCAATATAAAATTCAACAACCACACAAGATCCTAAATCATAGGGATTTATGGATTGATTGGAGATTTGATTGGGATGGCACAAGACCTCGGCAAAATTATATATAACAGTGCACTTAGATAGCATGGGATGCCATGTTGTGCATGGAGGAACTGTGTTGAGTGTTCTCTCTTTTCGTTCTAGTGCTCTCTCATATCGTTTGGAGGAGCTGACTCTCCAAGTAGTCGATTGTGTTGATTCAAGTATACCTCTATGTTTATATGATCAAATGATTCATGGATGAAATATATTATAATACTTTTAAAATTCTTGAAAGTAGGAATGGTCATGCGAGCAGTTTGGGTAAAGGATAGATCTATGTTAACTTTAGGATGATAAATCCTTTTGCTCTGCATGACCAGCAGTGGATATGAGAATATTTCAGTAGCTTGTGGTTTTGGTGTTATTTATTTGAAATCGAAACTTCTGTACACTTAATAAGTATTGTAATTAATTGAATCAGAAGACAGGAAGGTTTTCTTGTGAAAATTTGTACATCTGAACCGAATTTTACCATTGCATTACCTCCTTATAGTTACCTAAATTTGAATCTCTGATCAACTTTGTAACACTTTTCTTTGTTACGGGATGTGATTTATTTACTGTGTTTTCATGAAAGTTTTATGGAATTTACCTTTGCGATTTTGATGAATCGAATATTTGGTTTAAAATGGAGCGACTCTTTGTACACATAGACAATCGATGTAAAACAAATTGGGAATGGTTCTCTCTTAGATCCATTTTGATTTTGTTTTTAATGGCATTCTAAGAATTGATAATTCAAGCCTCTGTGTATTTCATAGATTTGAGAATTGGAATACTTCCTTTCTATTCCTAATTGATAAGTCTTTAGAATCGATCAGACCATGAAAAATTTAAATTCCTTTGTTTTCTTGGTTATAATAAACTTTGGGAACTCCATCTAGCATATTTTATTCTCGTAGACTTTATGACATGGGGTGACTTCCGTGTTGAGTGCAGTTAAGTTACCAATATTTTAGATTGTCACAACTCACCAGTAGTTGCCAATGCATATCTACCTGGATAGCCCCAAATCTTCTACGCATCCTCTATTTCTATTGCCTTCTTAGATAGGAAGGCAAGCGGCGGTGGTCATGGAGATGGCCTAGTTAACCTTTAATCGTACTGTTCGATGTAACATGTATATAGTGAAGACTATGGGTTTAACTCTCCACTTTCTTCAGTCGCAGAGGAAGTCTTAGAATAGACAGTCAAGGAATCTATCTCCCCTTGTTATTTCTTACTTTTTCCCTGTGTAAGTTAAGAGAATGTTTGAGTAGGGATCATAATTTTAGTACCTGATATAGTTGGAATTTGGCCAACAAAATCCCAGGCAGATCGATAGAATTGTTTGGATATATTAATATGTGATTCCTACCTTTAGTATAGGAATGAAATCATGTTTTCCTTTTGATCAGTGAAAAAATCTATAATCAGAAGTATCCACAATCCCTTATGTTACATGTTTATAATTTGAAAATCCCAGTCTTCCATGTTGGTATTAATTGCAATTATCTTCTGCTAGATGTAGCGAACCCAACTATTTATTGCAGTTTAATTTTTTATTTATGAATCTAGACACGTTATGTCTCTCGGGAACGGAGAACCGTCTGTCCAGCTGTAAACTCTTATGGATATACTCACTTTTGATGTATGGAGTTAGGCGGATAATCAATGAGAGAGCTCTGTCTTTTGCTGCTCGATTGAAGTGCTGTAGCACTGTGTAAATCGTGGAAATGCTCTGTTTTTTTTTGTGTTTTGTCTCCTCTGTCCCTTCATTGTGGTATCAGAGCCGAGCTCTACCCTCCGCCCACCAGTCTCTTCATCGTATGCCCAGTCCATTGTGTAAGATATATCAGAGCTTGTAAGCTCGTATTCCCCTACACATTGAGTCTTCTCGGTTGATGTGGTGGCGTTGGCATAGAAGCCATTGTGAAGCAAGCATACAGATACATTGTGTGAGAGGTGGAAGAGTTGCAAATTGGTAGCCGCCTAGTAAGAGGGAGCCCAAAGTGGAAAGTTTCCATCGTGCATGGAAATCGTTGTTCTGATTGCTGTGTTGAAGAAAGCTTCCAGATCGAGATGATCAGAGTGTTAGAGAGGTGTTGTCCTATTTGAAAAGTTTTGATGGCTGCCACCATTAAATATTATAAGGGGAGATTCTCGATGTCGGTGTGAGAACTCTATTGTGCAAAGATAGAGGGTCGCATTGCAAGAGTAATCAGATGTGTCGCCCCTACAAAGGTTTCTTGATGTTAGTTGGTTGCTGGAGATCTGTTGTATGTAGCTGAGTTGCTGAAGTTAACTCCTTCAATAGAGCTGTGAAGCAGCCGATGAAGTTTGAGAAGGCCGTAGCCTGAAGTTGAGCAGAAGCTCAGAGTATTTTCCTGGTAGTCGCGTTTGATGAAAATGACTAGCACAGGATAACAAGAGGGATAGGATTCATGGTGTTAGGAATAATGAAGAGCTCAGCAAACTCGTGGAGGTCCTGATAGGGATCCATGTGGTAGGAAAAGAGAGTCGTAGCTCTTGTAGAGAAAACACAACCAACAAGCAAACTCGTGGAGAAAAATTAAAATAGAATACTCTGCCTTCAACTGCAAAAGAAGAAATTTTGGAAAGTCTGAGCCATGGCGTCGAGCAGTATGGCAGCACAACCTCAAATTCTAGCTTTGATTGGTAAGAACTATGAATTTTGGTCCATAAAAATAAAAACCCTTCTCTGTTCACAAGATTTGTGGGATTTAGTTCAGAATGGGTATATAGAACCTCCTGATGAGGCAGCCTATTTGGCCTTAACACAAGCACATAAATATTTGCTAAAAAACAACAAGAAGAAAGATGTTAAGGCACTTTCTCTCATCCACCAAGCCATGGATGATTCAATATTTCCTAGAATAGCATCAGTAAGCAAATCCAAAGATGCATGGGACATCTTAGACACAGTCTATGAGGGTTTAAGTAAGGTCAAGGTTGCTAAACTACAAACCCTTAGGAAAATTTTTGAAAATCTGCAAATGAATGAGACACAGACTGTAGATCAATTTCATAATCATCTAATGACAATTGTAAAACAGATGAGAACCCATGGTGAACACATTTTTTACCAAAAGGTGGTGGAAAAGGTATTAAGAAGTCTGCCCAGCAAATTTGATGTTGTTGTTGTGGCAATTGAGGAGTCAAAGGATTTGACTCAGCTCTCCATTAATGAGTTAATGGGATCCCTGTTATCCCATGAGTCTAGGGTAAACAGAAACTCAAATTTCTCACTGGATACTGCTTTCAAGTCACAACTAACAGTTGGAAGAGGAAGAGGAAGGCCATTCTATAGAGACAAGGGTAGATTTCAATTTGAAAGAGAAAAAGAATCAAATATAAATAGGATTGGTAGGTATGTCCAAAACCCACATCCAGGAAACTTCAGAACCACAAGTAATAACTTTTATCAACAACAGAATCAAAGAATTGATAAATCCAAAATTCAGTGTTTCTATTGTAAGAAATTTGAGCATTATGCTAGGGAATGTAGAAAGAAGGAAGCAGATGCCAGAAAACAATCTGCAAATCTAGTTGAGAAATCAGAAGATAAAACTGATTCAATTCTTATTACTTGCAATGTTGCACAAGAGAATCCAAATGATGTATGGTTTCTAGACAGTGGCTGTAGTAATCACATGTCTGGCAACAAGGAAGTGTTCACTGAAATAGATAGTTCGATACAGTCTGAAGTGAAATTTGGATATTTTAATAAAGTTTCAGTCAATGGAAGAGGTACGGATAATGTATTTGCAAAAAATGGAGATAAAAGACATATTAATGATGTGTATTTTGTATTTGGTATGAAATGCAATTTAATTAGCATTGGACAACTAATGGAGAAAGGCTATAAGGTAATTTTCAACCATGACACTTGCACAATTCTTGACAAGAATCCTAGAAAAGGGTTGATTGCAAAGGTTAAAATGACTAAAAATAGAATGTTTCCACTTACATTAAAGAGTGACATTCAGAATTATGTGAATGCTTATAAAGTTCAAAGTTTGGATCAGTCTTGGCTTTAGCACTTGAGGTATGGACATTTGTATTTTGGGGGATTAAACTTATTATAGAAAAACAAAATGGTTAGAGGGTTGCCACCAATTGAACAACCAGCAAGCTCATGTGGGAGTTGTATCATAGCAAAACATCATAGAGAAGCTTTCCATGTAGGCACTTCGTATCGAGCAAAAGAACCTCTAGAGATAGTTCATACAGATTTTTGTGGACCAATGCAGGATCCATCATTGGCTGGAAACTTATACTTTCTAACTTTTATTGATGATTACAGTCGAAAAACATGGGTATATTGTGTTAAACAAAAATCAGAAACTTTTGAAGTGTTCAAGAATTTCAAAACCTTGGTTGAAAAGAAAAGTGGAAACTTCATCAAAGTGTTGAGGTCTGATAGAGGAGGCGAATACAAATTGAATGAATTCATGGAATTTTGCAGAAATCATGGAATTAAGAGGTAGTTTACAGCTCGGTATATACCACAGTAGAATGGTGTGGTAGAAAGGAAAAATAGGACAATTATGAATATGGAAACAAGCATGTTGAAGGCCAAGCATTTGTCAAATGAGTATTGGGCAGAAGCAGTTGCATGTTCAGTCTACATCTTGAACAGATGTCCTACAAAAAGTGTGAGGAATAAAGTACCTAAAGAAGCTTGGAGTGGCAAGTGCTGCAATGTCTCACATCTTAGAATATTTGGGTGTGTGGCTTACTCCCATGTACCTAAAGAAATTAGAAGGAAGTTGGATGATCAAAGTGAAAAATGTATCTTCATTGGGTATAGTGAGCATTCTAAAGCATATAAACTCTATAATCTTATTACCAAGAAGTTGATTGTAAGCAGAGATGTAGAATTTAAGCAGGAGGAATCATGGGATGGAAGTATTGATGAAATATGTTAGGAATTATGATCCAAAAATGTAGTAAATAGAAGTTTAGTTTAATAAATGTAAAAGGGCATCTACACACTCACGTGATTATGTGAGGTGTCCCTTAGTTAGTTTTGGTAACGGTAAATTAGTTGTTACTCTTTGGATATTTAAATCCATCGAGTTTTCATGTGAGGTAATCTTTCGGGATTTAGCCCTCACATCTCTGTGATGTAATTTTCCTTCTTCATTAATAAAGTTATGTGTCTGAGGACACTTTGTCAAAGTGGTATCAGAGCACGCGGTTGAAAAGCAGTTGAAGCTTGGTCTGGTTGGAACCTGGTTGGAAGGTGCTAAAGGTTGTTTGAAGAAGGTGACTTTCAAGGTTTTGGAATAGCGAAATTTTAACCGTAAGTTAATGCTTCCTATTCTTTTGGGCTAAAAAGAATCTCTGCAAAATTTTTTACTTGGAAAGAGTAAAATATTATTATTTTTTTAAAGGGCAAGATTATTTAAAATTTTGTGGAAGAGAATTTTTTGATAGAAAGTGAAGATATCATGTCTAAAGAATATAGAAGATCGTCCAGTGCATTCTTTGGAAATGTCCGATTGTATCTTTAACTCTAAATCATCAAGCTGGAGCCGATCCATCCGCTCAATTTCTGCCTTTACCCGATCAGCATACCTGATATATAATTCCATTAGTCTGTCAACTTTTTCAAATTCGCTAGCTCAACAAGCGATCCTTTCTTGAACCCCGTGATAGTCCATCAAATAATGAAGCAGTAAGTGAGATAATTCGCTCTTCCAACTCTACCTCTCTCCTTGATTCTTCTTATTTACTGGAATCTTATCCATGAAAGCCACAAAAAGGGTCTTCAACCCCAAGACATCGACAAACCGTTCACAGGCAGCCGGAAACTTCGTCATGGCGACCCTCATGGCCGACTCATAGGCCGACTTCTTCTGCTTCATGATAATAACAAAGAGATAGCCGAGATAGCCGAATGGATTGCGTTGATTGTCGTTGAGGAGAAGGAACGCTGTGTCTAAGGTGAATTCTGCGCAGTGCTGGAGGAGACTCGAAGACGTGTTTTCTGCGCAGTGCTGGAGGAGACTCGAAGACGTGTTTAGTTTTGCTGCTCCTTTGGAGGTCCTGCATGGTCCGGCAAACTATTGGTGTGGATGTGGCACTCGGGCTTCAGAATGATTGCAGCTGCAGATTGGTAATTCTAAAACTCGGAATTATTCTATATTAATTGCTGATATTGTTTTTGTCAGGGATAAAAGGCCTGAAGTAAGTGTTGGTCGTGGAGACTGCGTGCTTGTCTTGGAATAACACAGAGGCTTGAAAACACATATCAGTGCGTCTATATTTGTAGGAGATTTGGCTCTAGATGTCACAGACTATCTGTTACAAGAGACTTTTCGAATTCGATACCCATCTGTGAGAGGTGCAAAGGTTGTAACCGTTCAAAAGGTTATGGATTTGTTAAGTTTGCTGATGAAAATGAGAGAAATCGTTCCATGACTGAAATGAATGGCGCGTATTGTTCTATGAGACCTATGTGCATTAGTACAGCTACTCCCAAGAAGTCCGTGGGTTATCAACAGCAATACACTCCTAAAATTGCCTATCAAACACCAGCCTACAGTGTGCCACCTGCTCAAGTGTTTCAGTCGGATGATATAAATAATATAACAATATTTGTTGGTGGTTTGGATCCAACCGTCTCAGAGGAAGATCTAAGGCAAATCTTTGGGCAGTTTGGGGAGCTTGTTTATGTCAAAATACCTCTTAATAAGGGATGTGAATTTGTGCAGTTTGGTATGCCATCGTGAAGGGAGGAAAGATCCAGCAAAACTTCAGTGTAGAAGAAGTCCAGCAAAACTCCAGCGTCCAGCAAAACTCCAGCAAGCAATATTTTGAAAAGTGAATAAGTTATTTTTGGAGAGATAAGGTAATTTATTATTCATTTTTTTATTTTTGAAGATTTTTTATATTAAGAAGAAAAAGGTGGAGATATAATTTAAAAAAAAAAAATTATTATTTTTGAAGTTGATGGGACTGGATCTTGTGACCTCCCACTCAACAATATTGTATCTTTCCAATTCACTTACAAAGACTTGTTATTTTTTGGAGTAATAAGGTGTAATTTTTTATTGGGCATTGGAGTAATAAGGAGCATTGTTGGTGTAATAAGGAGTACTTGTATTTTCACTCAAGGTTTGATGAGAGCAAAGTGAAGCTCTATCAAATTCTTTTCTTGAGGCTATAAGTGGGTCAAGGCCAAGCCCCTATAGCTTTCTTTTGCATGGTGTGTGGTGTTTCTTGCAGCATTTCTTTCATGGTGACTTTTGTTGATGAGTAAATTTCTTTTCATATTGGTGGTGATATTTTTGCATAAAATCTTCTATTGGTGATATAAGGTGATTTATTTTGGTGACATAAGGTGATTTATTTTGGTGACATAAGGTGTTTTCTTTAATGCTTGGAGCTATAAGATTTGCATAATACACATCTTCTAGAGTTACAAGGTGTTTTTTTTTTTTTTTTACAATGTCTAAAGTTATAAGTCTTTTTAATGAATCTGACAAGTTGGAAGGATCGAAAAATTATAAAGTTTGGAGTCGTCATATTCAAAGCACTCTTATTTACAATGAATTGTGGAAGGGTTTCTGTAATGCTAAACCTATCAAACCAACTAATCATGATCAGCTTGCAAAGTGGGAAGTAAAAGATGAAAAGGCCTTAGCATTGATTCACAGTACTGTTTCTGATGATATTTATGTGCATATTGAAAATAGTCCTGATGCATGGTCAGCTTGGAAGACATTGAAAGATTTATTTGATTCTCAAAGTGAAGCTAAGAAAATTGATCTTCAATTGAAGTTGTTTCAACAAAAATTGTCTTCAGGAGGTGATGTCATGGAGTACATTTCTAGATTAAAAAATATCAGACAAGAAATTTCAAGAGCTGGTTTTGATAAAATTGAAGATAGCATGATGGTGACCATTTTGATCGCAGGATTGCCTGAGACATATAAGCATTTTTTGGAAACTTTACAAATTACAAATAAATTGGATACCGTTTCTTTTGATGAACTAAGTGAATTACTTGCCACACATGAAAAGATTTTTGGTAAAACAAAGCAAGCAGGAGAAGATGTTTTGGTTGCAAGTACTAGCAAACAATCTTCAGGTAATCATCAAAGAGGCCATGATCAGAATTTTTTTTCAAAATTCAAATAGAGGTCGTGGTCAGGGTTTTGGAAGAGGAAGAGGCCGCGGAAGAGGAAGAGGAAGAAATCAAGGAAGAGGTTCTAAAAGTACACAGTCACAGTTTTCTGGAAGAGGAAGAGGTTCAGGTAACCAACAGGTCTCTGGAAGAGGAAGAGCTAATAAACAGGTCACATGTTTTCATTGTAATAGAGTTGGACATTATGCTTCAGACTGTAGAGTTCCATTTGAAAAAATTCTCAAAGAAAGAGAATCTAAAGAATCTTCATCAGCGGCACATTATGCTCATGCAGACGATAGTGAAAATTGTGAATATGTCTTTACAGCACTTGGACAATCAGAATCAATGGATTTTGTTCAAGTTCATCAGTTGGAATCAGTGAATTTTGTTCAGTCGTCTTCTTGTTTCACAAATGATTTTGAAGATGCTTGGATTATGGATACAGGGGCTACTCAGCATATGACATATAGGAAAGATTTCTTTTGGAGTTATGAAGATTGTCATTTAAATTCAATTTTTCTTGCAGATGATTCTATTCATTTACCACAAGGAAAAGGAACAGTTAAGGTTGATTTGCCTGGAATTGGAGAAAGATTGATTTCTAATGTTTGGTATGTGCCTACATTTAAGAAAAATTTGTTGTCTTTAGTTGTCATTCGTCAATTAGGACATCAAGTTGTAATGGAAGGTGGTATCCTTTTTGTTAATTCAACAAAGGATGCATACAAAACAGTTATGACAGGTTATGAAGATGGAAAGCTTCTTAGGATGAAGGGAACAGTCATTCCTAGGTCACATGAACATTTGAAGGAATTTGCAGGTTTAGTTGAAACTGATGTTTCACCTATCCGCTTGTGGCACATTCGTTTTGGACACTTGAATGTTGATAGTCTTGTACAGCTTCAAAAACAAGGAATGGTAAAGGGGTTGCCTACTTTTCGGAAGGAAAATGCAAAGTGTGAAGCTTGCATTTATGGCAAACAGAGAAGGATAGCTTTTTCAAAAAGCACTTGGAGAGCAACAAGGAGATTACAGCTTATTCATAGTGATGTTTGTGGTCCTTTGGAAACTTCACTTGGTGGTTGTAAATATTTTTTGTTGTTTATTGATGATTTTAGCAGAATGGTTTGGGTGTATTTTTTGAAGGAAAAATCAGAAGTGTTTGAAAAGTTTCAGTCATTTCAAAATTTGGTTGAAACAGCAACAAAGGAAAAGATTGCTACTTTGAGAACTGATAATGGTGGTGAGTTTACATCAAATTATTTTTTGACTTATTGTCAGGAAAAAGGGATTAAAAGACAGTTGACCAATTTTTATACTCCACAGCAAAATGGAGTATCAGAAAGGATGAATCAGACTTTATTGGGCATGGCTAGAGCAATGTTATTTTTCAAAGGGTTGAAATCATGTTATTGGGCAGAAGCAGTTCATACAACAGTTTATTTGAGGAATAGATCTCCTTCATCATCACTTGATGGAATAACTCCTTTTGAGGCTTGGTATGGCTTCAAACCTATGGTCAAACATTTGAGAGTTTTTGGTTCAGTTTGTTATGCACTTGTCCCAAAAGAAAAACGAAAGAAGTTAGAGTCTAGAAGTGTTAAGTGCATGTTGATTGGTTATTCTCATGAGAAAAAGGGGTATAGGCTTCTGTCAGATGGAAAGTTTATTGTCAGCAGGGATGTGATTTTTGATGAAACTGAAAGTTTAAGTGTAGAAGAGGTTGAAAAACAACTTAGTCACTTAGAAGAAAAAGTAACTAAGGAACAATTAAGGATGCAACACTTAAATAAGACAAGGAATGAACAATGGTTTGATCTCACTTCAGAAGTACAGGATGATGAACAGGTTGAAGATACTTTGAATTCTTCACAAGTTAACTTGGATGATTCAAATCAAGTTAACATTGAAAAGAAGAAACCAAAATGGGCAACTAAGTTACTTCAGGATGTTAAGTCTGATGAAAAAGGCAAAACAGGTACAAGGAGTTCTAATACGGGTTCAGAAAATTTTGCTCTTTCAGTTGTTGAACCAACTACTTTTAATGAAGCAGTTGAGTATGATGAATGGAAAATGGCCATGCAAAGTGACTATGATGCAGTAATGAAGAATCAGACTTGGAAAATAGTTGATTGCCCACATGATGTTAAACCCATTGGTTGTAAGTGGGTTTACAGAATTAAGTACAAAGCAAATGGTGATATTGATAAATATAAGGCAAGATTGGTGGCAAAGGGTTTTGCTCAGAAAGAAGGGATTGATTATGAAGAAACTTTTGCTCCAACAGCGAAATGGAATACTATCAGGATTGTGCTAGCTTTAGCTGCACAAAATGGATGGAAAGTGCATCAAATGGATGTAAAAAGTGCATTTCTAAACGGTGATCTACAAGAAGATGTTTATATGACTCAACCTCCTGGTTTTGAGGTTCCAGGGAAAGAAAATCAAGTTTGTAAACTAGTTAAGGCACTGTATGGATTGAAACAGGCTCCCAGAGCTTGGTATGCAAAAATGGATGCCTACCTACAGAAAGTTGGTTTTCTTCGTAGTGAGTCAGATGATACGTTGTATGTTCGAATCCAGGAAAACAACTTAGTCATCTTGGTTATGTATGTTGATGATTTGCTCATAACAGGTAACAATAATGATCATATATTTCAGGTTAAGAAAGAACTTCAAACAGGTTTTGAAATGACAGATTTGGGTTTACTTCATTACTATCTTGGAGTCGAAGTAAAGCAGCAGGAAGGAAGTATATTTATTTCTCAAGCTAAGTACATATCTGGTTTATTGAAGAAGTTTGGAATGGAGGAATGTAAACCAGCAATTACTCCCATGGAGCAAAATTTAAAACTTTCTAAGTTTGAAGGGGGGGAACTTGTAAATTGCACTGGATATAGACAGTTAATTGGATGTTTGATTTACTTGATGAATACTCGTCCTGATCTATCTTATGCAGTTAGCATACTTTCCAGATATATGCAGGAACCTAGAGAAAGTCATTGGAATGCAGCAAAAAGGGTGTTAAGGTATCTTCAAGGAACAAAGGATTTTGGACTTGAGTTTAAAAGAAACAAAAATTTCAAACTTGTTGGCTATTCAGATGCGGATTTTGCTAGAGATGTTGATGACAGGGCATCTACTTCAGGTTACTTAATGAATATGGGATCAGCTGCAGTGGCATGGAGTTGTAAAAAGCAGGATACAATTGCAAATTCTACAGCAGAAGCAGAATATATTTCAGCTTGGGAAGCTGCTTGTGAGATAGTTTGGTTAAGAAGGATTTTGCAAGACCTCAAAGTTGATCAGAAAGAAGCAACTTCATTATTTATTGATAATCAGTCAGCAATCAAGTTAGCCAAAAATCCTGTTTTTCATTCAAAAACTAAGCATGTGGATACTAAGTATCATTACATTCGGGCTCTCGTCGTCAAACAAATCATCAAGCCAAAGTATTGTCCATCAGAAGATCAAACTGCAGATATTTTTACAAAATCTCTTGGAAGGGTCAAATTTGATAAGTTTAGAAATGAACTTGGTATTTGTTGAAAAGAATTTTTGGATCAAAAGGGGGATTGTTAGGAATTATGATCCAAAAATGTAGTAAATAGAAGTTTAGTTTAATAAATGTAAAAGGGCATCTACACACTCACGTGATTATGTGAGGTGTCCCTTAGTTAGTTTTGGTAATGGTAAATTAGTTGTTACTCTTTGGATATTTAAATCCATCGAGTTTTCATGTGAGGTAATCTTTCGGGATTTAGCCCTCACATCTCTGTGATGTAATTTTCCTTCTTCATTAATAAAGTTATGTGTCTGAGGACACTTTGTCAAAATAGTTATAGATGGAGTAGATTTACCTCATGTTGAAGATGATGAAGAAAATGTACAAGATGGACAACAAATTCCACATTTATATGTACCTGCACATGTACCAGGATCCAACACACCAGGAAGGAGCACAACAGACTTTAATTCACCTCAAACAAGAACACCAAGAAATTTTATGCAAGAAGAGCAACCGGGACTTGGAGGCCAACATACATCAAGTTCACAAGTAAGTGATGAATCTGATCCTACTCTAGCAGAATTGAGATCTAGGATTAGAGGACAAAAATCTAGAAGCCTAAGAGAAATCTATGAACAACATGATGAAGAACTAGATTTGAATTCAAATTTTGCATTATTGACTTATCAACTAGTTAATTTTGAAGAAGCACTTAAAGATGATGCATGGATAAAAGCTATGGATGATGAAATAGATGCTATCGAGAGAAATGAAACTTGGGAATTAGTAAATTTACCTGATGGAAAACACTGCATAGGTGTAAAATGGATCTATAAAACAAAATTGAATGTTGATGAAAATGTTGAAAAACACAAGGCTAGGCTTGTGGCACAAGGTTTTAGTCAACAACCCGGCATAGATTATAATGAGGCTATTGCACCGGTAGCAAGACTAGACACAGTTAGACTTGTTTTAGCTATAGTAGCACAAAATAATTGGAATGTGTATCAGATGGATGTAAAATCTGCATTTTTAAATGGACATTTATAGGAGGAGGTTTATGTAAAACAACCAATTGGGTATGAAATAAGAGGATGTGAAAAATAAAGTTTATAGGTTGAAAAAGGCTTTATATGGGCTGAAGCAAGCACCTAGAGTGTGGTACAATAGAATAGACTCATATTTGCTGAGTAATGGATTCAATAGATGTGTTAGTGAGCCTACATTGTACACAAAATCAAATCAACAAGGTAAAATCATGATTGTATGCATATATGTTGATGACTTAATTTTCACTGGAAATATGTCTATAGAAGCATTTAAAACAACAATGAAAACAGAGTTTGAAATGAAAGATTTGGGAATGATGAAATACTTTCTTGGAATTCAAGTTGAGCAATCTGAAAAAGGGATTTTTATATGTCAATCTAAGTATGCTAAAGATGTATTAAGCAGATTTTGAATGCTGAACTGTAAACAAGTCTCAACACCCATAGCAACAGGAACTAAACTAAGTAAATAGGACAATGAACCTTTTGTGGATCCAACTCAATTTAAGAAATTAGTTGGAAGTTTGATGTATCTAACAACAAGTAGGCCAAATATCATGTTTGCGGTGTGCTTAATTTCCAGGTTTATGGAATTTCCAAAAGGGTCTCATTGGCAAGTAGAAAAAAAAATCTTAAGATATGTTTCAGGAACAATGAATTATGGAATTTTGTATTCACCAGGTTCAAATTTCAAATTAACAGGCTACACAGATAGTGACTTTGCAAGCAGTATAGATGACAGGAAAAGTACAATAGGTTATGTATTTAACTTTGGTTCTCGTGCAGTTTCATGGGCATCAAAGAAGCAACCCATAGTGACCATTTCATCAACTGAAGCGGAGTATGTAGCAGCCACGTCAGCAGTTTTCCAAGCAGTGTGGATGTGGAGAGGTTTTTCCGAGTTGTTGCATGAATAGGAGGATCCAACAGTGATCTTTTGTGACAATAATTCTGCAATTGCATTGTCAAAAAACCAAGTATTTCACAAAAGGAGCAAGCACATAGATACTCGATATCACTTCATCAGATAACTTGTTAACAACAAAGAAATTAACTTGAAATTCTGCAGGTCAAAGTAACAACTAGCCGATATATTTACTAAGCCTCTAGCAAAGGAGCTTTTTGAGTTTCATAGAGAGAATCTTGGCATTGTTAATGTAGTATATGTATGACTGTAGATGCAGGTTGGAAATCATAAATCTGTCAATGAAATATCCTGTTTTGTTTTTGTTTTTTGTTGAAGGTTGCAATTAAGGGGGAGTTTGTTGGTATTAATTGCAATTATCTTTCGCTATATGTAGCGAACCCAGCTATTTATTGCAGTTTACTTTTTGATTTATGAATCTGGACACGTTATGTCTCTCGGGAACGGAGAACCGTCTGTCCAGCTGTAAACTCTTATGGATATACTCATTTTTTATGTATGGAGTTAGGAAGATAATCAATGAGAGATCTATGTCTTTTGCTGCTCGATTGAAGTGCTGTAGCACTGTGTAAATCCTGGAAATGCTCTGTTTTTTTTTGTGGTTTGTCTCCTCTGTCCCTTCATTCCATATCCTTAGTAAAAACTCCATTGACCTTCATGTCTGTTATTTTCTTCTTTTTTTATGGTGTTTGGGTTGAATTTTCAAATCTTTGTTTGGTCTATCGATTTCTTGGTAACTGTTAGTGTTAAGTATGTCCAGTCATTGTATAAAAGGAAGGAAAGTTTTATATTCATGTTCATTCAACAATTTTTACTCTTTGAAGACATGTATGTTAATATGTGTCAAATGTTAAAAAAAGGTGTATTTTATATTGAATACTTCCATATGATATATTTCATTTCATACCTGGCCAGGCGTTAAATCGGGTCATGCCGAATCTTAAGCAGGTAATTTGGCTCCCAGTTAAGTCTTGATAGTTCTATTTTAACTTCCGTTATAACTACACATTCAATCCCATGATCATCGCTAGTTTTATCCTTCTCTTATTAATGCCTTCGATGACCAGTTCAAGTCTAACAGTTGTTAGGTAATGGAGCAAGCATCAACATTAATTTATTAATAATTGTATATTATTTGAGTGTGATTTTTTAAATAAGTGAAGTTATTTAAAGGATTTCGTCAAAGACACACACACACATATACTCGGCTGAGTTTAAAATAAGTACATTGAGAAGGTTGATACCTTTTAGGAAAAACAATAGTGGTTTAAATTAGAAAGAGTTAATGTTGTGGTAGATTTAAAAGAAGTGGAATTGATCAAAGTGATAATAAGATAAAGGATGAGATAGAAAAACTTATATTTATTAAAGGATGGGTATTGAAAAGCCCCTTCAAAGTTTATATGAAAGTATAATTCCATGGAGTGTTGTTACATGCTAGCTATATATGTGATGTTTGGAACAATTATTCTTAAAAACTTTAAATATTGATACAAAGTACGAATGTCATTATGAAGGAGATTATATTGAATTTGAACTTTATGCATTTTGGTAAGATGTGATGAGATATATAATTTTTGCACGTAAAAATAATAATAATAATAATAAATTCTGAAGTCTTTGTATATTGGGGTTATGACATTATGTTATCATAGCTTAGATTACGACATTTGGCCTTATGGCGTCCATTGATTTTTTGAGAAAACTAATTCTATTTATATGTTGTTCTTCTTCGGTTCATAAAAGAATTTATTTTACTAAATTGTAGGAATAAATGGCCAGAAGACGATCCCCTACCCCACCTGTATGGGTTGAACTTAATGATGAGAATAGCAATGTTAATAATGAAATTTTACAAATAGTAAGAGAGTTACAAGTCGAATTGATGAACTTTAAGACTGAAAATGAAAGGATACTGAGATCCAAGGAAGACTTAAATGAAGCCTCACTGTCTAAACTAAATGAGATAACTAATGATAAAAATAAAAAGAAACGTAAACGAGAAAACTCATCCTCTGACTATCATTCTTCTTACAAAATCCCTATATCTAGCAAATCGGAAGATTCGAGTGATAGCTCTGAGGGTTGATGAAGGAAGAAGAGAAAATATAAAGATGAAATAACATGAGAATTTAAAATAATAAATCCTACTACATTTGATAGTGAAGTAAAAAATGGAGAAGAAGCTTAGGCTTGTCTCTCTTGGATGAAGAAGTACTTTACCATGTATAATTATTCCAACTCTATAAAGGGAAAAAAGACCATCTTCAATCTACTTGGAAAGGTTGAGATTTGGTAGAAGGACTTAAAATGATAAAAAACAATCAATGATAGAAAAGTAAGTTGGAACTGGTTTAAAAAAGAATTTAAAGAGGAATACCTCTCAGAGTATTATTATGAGGGAAAGGTGAAGGTGTTTAATGAGATGAGACTGGGATCAATGTCTATGCATAAATTTTGTACTAAAATTTTATCCTTGTTAAGATATGTGCCCTACCTAAATGAAGAAAAACCTAAGATTCAATGATTTTTAGGTTGCTTACCTAGATTTTATAAAGACAAACTAGAATTTGATGAACCAAAAACGTTATATGAAGCAATGAGGAAGGCCAAACTAACTTATGAAAAAAATAACAGTAAGAATGAAAATCCCTATAATTTCAAGAAAAGAGATGAAAGTAATTTTAAAAGAAGATAATTCAAACCTTTTAATAAACATAAGAAATTCCAGAAGAGCACTTTCAAGAATAGACAACAAACAATAAAAACTGAGTATAAACAACCAATGAGAACTTCAAAGTATAAAAATAATCTATTTAATAAAAAGAAAGAAGAAATAAAAAGAGAAACTTTGTAGTGTTGGTGATGTGGGGAGAGTCATTTCTATCAGGATTGTCCCCATAAGAAGGATACTTGGAATATTCACACTGTATGGGAAGCAACCACAATTGGAGAGGTTGCTCGGACAATAATGCAGATTAACGGTGCCTTGGACAATCATCAAGCAGATTATCAGCCTTCCATGATCGAGGTAGATGGTAAGATCTTTTTACTTTTAACTAAACATGTTCTCTGATTTTATATTCTTTGTCTTTTCTTTTTCTATCAACATAACTTTTCTTCTGATCTTGTGATTCTTTTAGATTCTATTGTACCTTTGTAAACAATTGTTCCAAGTATTTTAGTAGATCAGGCCCTAACATGAGCCTATCCACTAAGCTATCTGAAGTTACCGGTGTTCTGCACTTTCTGCCATAGAGCACTTCAAATGGGTTCATCTTGGACAAGGTCTAAATTAACCGTTGTTGTTTATAAACTCTACAACATGTAAGTATTCTTCCAACTTCGTGGGGTTATTCATCACATACATTCTAAACATATCTTCTAGTATTTGATTCACATGTTCTGTTTGTCCATTCATTTGTAGATAATAAGCAGTACTATAATTTAATTGTGTTTCCAATCCAGACAATAATGATATCCAAAAATTACTTGTCAACTTTGTATCTCTATCAGAGATAATGGATTTAGGTATTTCGTGTAGTTGGAAAATTTCTTTTAAGAAAATATCTGCAATGTGAACAACTTTATAAGTAGATTTTACTAGAATGAAGTGTGCGGCTTTGGATAGTTTGTCTACTACAACCATAATAGAGTCATTCGATTTCTTTCTTTTAGGAAAACCTGTGATAAAGTCCATGCTAATAACCTCCCATTTTCATTCCGGAATGGGAAAAGGTTTAAGAAAAAAATTGGATGTTGATGCTCAACTAGCTGACATTCATGGCATTTGGAAATGAATAGTACTATATCTGTCTTTAAATTTTGCAAGAAGAAGTGATTCTTTACTACTGATATCCTGGATGTTCAAAATAAGGCTTTTGATAGATTCAGGGAGTATTTCAGATCTAATATCCTTACTCTCAAGGAAATAAAGCAGGTTTTTAGACCACAATAACCCTGCTTTGTCAATTTTATATTCTTTATGTCGTTGACACAACATGTTCTCTTGTATTTTTTGAAGAATTTCAACATAGAAATGATCACCTTTACTTGTCGTTCTTATTTTCTCATGTAAGTTGGAACTTGTTTGACTCACCGTTACTTCATAAAGTAGATGAGTTCTGTGACTTAGGTATCAAAATTTTTATTCTCCTTTCCCTTGATATGTTTTAGTTCAAAATTGTATTCACTAAGGAAATCCAACGACCTATCTTTCCTAGCATTTAGGTCTAGTTGATCAAAAAGATATTTCAAGCTCATATTGTCAATCTTCAGGAGAAATTTCTTCCCCATGAGATAGTGCCTCCACATTTTCAAGCCGTGGATGATGGAAACTAACTCAAGATCAAGTGTTGGATATTTTTTCTCATGTTCTTTCAACTTTTGTGATTCATAACAGATCACGAAATCATTTTGGATAAGGACTCCCCCAAGTCCTTCCTTGCTTGTGTTTGTGCAAACAACTAAATCTCCATTGAGATCCACAATCCTTAGTATCGGTGAAGTATTTAATTGTTTTTTAGTTTCTGAAAACCTTTCTTTGCATTTAGTTGTCCATAAGAATTTTGTTTCCTTTTTCTGTAAGGATGTCATGGGACAAGCAATTCAGGAGAAGTTCTCAATGAACTTTATATAATAACATGCTAATCCCAAGAACGATCTGATGTATGTGACACAAGTAGGTGTAGGACATTCTTTAATAGCTTTGATATTTTCTGGATCTACAGAAATACCTTCCTCAGAAATGATGTGGCCTAGATACTAAATTTGAGGTTTATAGAAGTCACACTTACTGAATTTAGCATATATTTGATGTTCTCATAGCACTTGCAATACCGTCCTAAGATGTTCTTGATGTTCTTTCTCATTTTTATAATAGATTAGTTTGTTGTCTTTGAATACTAATACAAATTTATCCAAGTACTTACTGAAAATGTTGTTCACCATGCACATAAAATTTGTCGATGCATTAGTTAGCCTGAAGGGCATTACCAAAAACTCGTAGTGACCATGCCAGGTCGTAAAAGAAGTTTTGTTTATGTTTTTGTCTCATATCCCTACTTGATGCTATCTAGATCGTAACTCAACTTTAGACAAAATTATTGCTCTTCCAACCTGATCAAATAGATCATCTACATGGGGGGGGTGGATATCTGTTCTTTATAGTTAACTTGTTTAGTTGTCGGTAATCAATGCACATCCACATTGTACCATCTTTCTTCTTTATGAAAAGCACAGGTGCTCTCCATGGGGACACAATAGGTCTGATGTATCCTTTCTCAATCAATTTTTGCAATTGTTATTTTAGTTCCACTAGCTCAGGGGTACTCATGCGATAAGGGGCTTTCGAAACTAGTACCGATCCTGGTACTAGTTCTATGGATAAGTCTAGGTCCCTTTTTGGTGGTAACCCTAGTATTTCTTCTAGAAATACATCTTTAAATTCTACTAGAACCATCCAGACTTCTATTTTCTCTTTGTTCTCCTTTTCCAAGTTGTGAATGTTAACTGCATAAAGTTCACAGCCCTTCATTACACACTTTTTAACTTGTAAGGTTGATATCTATCTGACAAAGACCTTCTTAGGTATCCCTTGTACATTCCTTTGATTCCCTTTCTTATCCGTGCACATGAAAGTTTTATTTAAGAAATCAATTATGATATGGTGTTGTCCTATTCAATCCATGCCTATCAGTATGTTGTATGCACCTAACGGTAAAATATTTAACTCTTCTTTGGTTTTGAAACCATTCATGACAATATTGCAACTTTTAATAATTTCAAAAATATTTCTTTTCATACCCATGGCTAATTGTACTAGCCATGGCTTACTATGTTTCTCTTTGTTTAATTTTCAATTTTCAACAACCTTAGGAAAAACATAACTACGACAAGCTCCTGGATCAATTAAAATGGAAATAGGTGTAGTTGAGATTTTACCTTCTATCTCAACCATGGTAGATTGATGTTTTTCCTGTCTTCCTTCTAGGGCAGCACAAATACTGGGTATTATTGCCATCATTAGAGGAAATTTGAGGTCTAAAATGGGCCATATAAGAAAACGAGGAAGCCATAATTTCTTCATGAGTTGGAATTCAAGAACCGATAGAATTTCAATAAAATGAGTCAGCCATAATGGTTTACTTAGATTATCAAGCTAACATTATTATTTCATATGACTTAATTGCAGGTATTGTATGATCTATACTATGCTTATAAGCATAAGACCTAGACTACACCATATCCTAAGTCCTTTAAGGAAGAACATATTACAACCCAAGTTCACACTATATATAAAAATATGTTAACATTGTTTATGAAAAGACAAAGCTTTAACGTTGGTCATGCAAGTCCCATGCATAGTGAAATATATGGTAATGATCCTTTGTATTAATCATTGAGACTTTGAACAAACTCACACTATGTAACATAAGTGCCTTAGTGGAGGAAGCTCTATATTTAATGTATCCCATTTGATGGGAAGACATGAGGCAAATGGTGACCATCTATGCTGGTAGAAGAATTCACTTTTGTAATTGAGGTTGTTTTCCCCTTTGTTTCCCTTTTGGAAAGCTTCATTTGGACAATTCATTTTTGTTGTGTGGTAGAGGGAAGCCAAGGGCTTCCTCTCTGCTTCACCTGATCAAAATGTTATGCAAGTAACAAAAGTTGCGCTCTTGGTCTCTGGTTCATTTTCGTGGGTTTTATTTGAGGCATCTTTGATGTCATCTCAAGGTTTGGTAGAGAAGACTCAAATTCATTCTCAAGTAAATATTTCCTACGACTTGTATTATGTATCTTTTACTCTCTGTATTTTATATATTTGCATGAATTGCAGACTGTCTTACCAACGCTTGCACTCAATCTTGGCTTATGTTCTCTGATTAATCTCATGGATCTCCTTTGGATCCATTTCCACCTAGAAGATATCTTGGTTCTTGTATGGCATTCTTGGTTTAAATTCCTTTCAACCCATACTAGGCATGTCTACACCCTCAATGGAGAAACAAGGGTTTAAGAAAATTATGGTTTTAGCAGGGTTTACCCCACTAGGGTTTCAACTACATAATTCATAGTTTAAAGGTATAAATGTTTATTTTTTGTTAATGGCCAACGTTTATGGTCTCATGTGAGACTCTTCTAAGCCTTTGAGGTGTTTTACATGATATCTCCATTTTTGGAATGTGTAACTCTGTTATTTCTTTATGAGATAAAACGTTTATATTTTAATCCAGTCACTTGTTATGGAATTGGAGTTTTGAAATCTGTTTTTGGTTGAAGTTTCTTGTGTAAATTGAATTTCCTTTTATGACTATAATCGTGGTTTCTTTCCTTGGGCGTCTATCCTCTATTCAAATATTTGTTGTGTATTTTAATTTCATACTTTGTTGATGAAATATAATACTGCGTATAAGTTTGATTTCTGTAAGTGCATGTGTATGAGGAATGTCGATTTGATGATTGTAGAAGTCTATTGCTCATAGGATTCGATCCCATACCTCTTCCTTCTCATTATTCTAATGTCTATGTTTACCTAGTAAGAGTATGCAAATGCTGGAAGTTAAACTTTCTCTTGATGCACAAGCTACATGTAATTATTTGCTGACTTGAAAGGGATTGGATCCCTATTCATACATTGTGGTTAAGCGTGGCCTTGAGTTTTAAGTGTCTATTTGATAAGGCATGACCTCAGTTGACTAAAACTCAATTTTCACGTGACTTACTTGCTGGTTTCTATGATAAGCATGGCTTGCATAACTAAGACTTCCATGAAGTCGTTTAAACGCCCAACTGTAATGCAAATAGAATTGATCTCTTAATTGGTGACTGGGATTTGTTTTAGTTTGATGTGTACATAAATAAATAAATATATTTGTTTTTAAAGAGCTTAACTCTGAGTAAGAGGACATCCACAATAGTATGAGATTTGTGTGGTCCTTGACCCAACTTTGGCATGAAATAGGTATGGTTTGTATGTTGAACTTCTCATTAATAAATGTTCGGATATATAGATTTATCATTGGTTTGGTTGATTTGGTGCATATAATATGTTATGGTTTATATAATAGTTTTGTTTATAATAGCTTATGTTTTATGCAATATGGTTTGTAATATATGTAATGCTTCCTAGATTATACTTGGTTTATTTAAGATTTATAATTTATAAATATATATTATATAACCTATCTAGGGTTTATGGACTTGGTCCTCGGATCCAAAATTAGGATCCTCTCTCTATTAGGGATAATGAGAGGTTTCTCTCTAGGCTTAGGAAGCCTATGATATGATCAATAATTATAACTTGAAATTAAAAAGCAATAATTAATAATGATAAAGATACTAAGAATTAAACACCCAAGTGCCATGAACTAAATAGTTTTGTCATTGACTATAATCAGAATTTAAACAATTATCATAACATATATAAAACAAGACTGTATATCAATCTTGGAGATATATAAATCATAAAAATTAAATTAATAGAATAGATTTAACCATTAGGTTATCAATCAGATTAAATGACCGGAAAATAATCTAGATTCTATATTCAAATTGAAAATAGTGTAAACATAATTAATTATGTATGGAAAGATTTACCATATTCATGGGTAAAATCATAACATATAGAAAAATAACAGGTTTGATTGAACAATGTTTAGAAATAAGAATAAGCATATCAGATCTATAAAAAATAAATCTTGAATTAATAATGACAACATAAAAATACTTATGAGTCATTTTCCGTTTTCTGAATGACTTGGGAACTACCACATTCCACCCAACCTTTTACCTTGAATCATTCTTGGTTCATTCAATAGGTCACCCCCGAGCCAAGCTGAGCATGAAAAGAAATAGAAGGCCTAGGGTAATTTTTTTATCTTTCTTACTAATCAGTAGAGTAGTCACAAGTTCTGTTTACCATCCATTTCTGTAGATCTTGTAAAATAACTTCCCCTAATGTTCCCACAGTCCACTTTCTTGGACTCGCCAAATATCACAATTTGGTAATCTAAGTGCTCAAAGATCCACGAGTGAACTTGGAATCACTTTCCTCTTGCAATGTCCTCTCTATGTTACTTATAATATTTTATGCGGAGAAGGCTTCAAGGATTTAGGCTTAAATCACTCAGTTTAGTGGCTAGACACACTAACTATTTTGTTTTTATCTTTAATTAATAATTTAGTTTATTTTTAACTCTCACAGTTTATTTTATCTTTATTTAAATAAAATAGGATTTTTACTCATCCTTACATCTAGTTGATATTAGTTATAAACTACTCAACCATTCTAATCCCTTGCATGCTTGATCACTCTTTGAGTGACAGTCTTATCCAATCTAGAAAGAATAAAGTAGATAAGTAATCATTTAGTTTAGTAATAGTTTAATGGATTATTGATGCTCCAGAGCTCTCATCTCAACATTAGTTAATCACCATGATTCTAAGTTCTCCAAAGATTTACTGCTCAACACTCACTCAATCAATAGTGCTCTATAGATCAGTTGCTCAACACTGTTAAATCAATAGTTCTGGTGCTCCATAGATTATGCTCAACACTAGTTAAATAGTACAAATAGTCTAGATGCTCCAGAGATCAATTCCTCAACATATTTAATAAAACAATATTAAAATAATCTAGGTTCTCTTCAAAGCTCACTTGCTCAACACCTAATTAAAACAGTGTAGGTGCTCCAGAGCTCACTTGCTCAACACTTGGAAAAATGAATTAACATTTAAAAATAAATAGTCTTTTCTTGCGATATTACACTTGCATTGGAAGTATTTATGAATCGTTTGGTGGTTGTTTGAAAGGCGATATGCTTTATTACATGGAGGATATGATGATGGAGATGATCATGTTTTTACATGCTAGAAAGTAGATTCCATAAGCTAGTGCACCTCCAGCAAACATACCTAGAAGAAAATAAAGTGGAGTGAATACATCACAATTCAAAACACCTATATTTCAAGAGTATTGTGAACCATCAAGCTACGGAGGATATAATCCATCAAGTTCAAAGATAATTTGCTATTATGACCCTACTTTATCTCAATTGTGGTCTAGGTTAAAGTAAAAAAGACTATAATTCTTAGGGATCAGTTGTTGAATATGAAGATGATAATCTAGATCAAGTGTTAAATTATGCATTAGTTTCTTATCACCCAAATACCTTTGAAGAATCAATTTAGGATGATGTATGGGTGAAATCAATTGATGATGAAATTGATGCAATAGAGAGGAATGACACTTGGTACCTTATGGAGCTACCTTCGGATAATAAGTGTGTTGGTGTTTAGTTGATCTAGAAGACAAAACTGAATACTGACTCGAAGTTGAGAAGTGCAAAGCAAGACTTATTTCTCAAGGGTTCAATCAACAACTCGGTGTTTATTATAATGAAACATTCCCCCCTATGGAAATATTAGACACACTAAGTATTTTCTTATCCATTGCAGTGTAGTGCAATTAATATGTACATAAGATGGATGTAAAATATGTCTTTAAAGTGGATTTCTAGAGGAAGAAGTTTACATGAAACAAGCTCTTGTTTATTAGGTTTATGGATATGAAGACATAGTATATTGGATGAAAAATGATTTGTATGGGTTGAAATTGCAAGCACCTAGTGTATCATATAGTAGGGTTGATGCATACTTTCTCAGTGATGGATTCAACAAAATTCCATGCGAGCCAAATCTATACACAATGGTAAATCAGGAGGGTGAGATTTTAATTATTTTCTTTTATATAGATGATTTTATCTTCATTGGAAATATTTCCATTAATTCTTTTAAGGTTTCAGTGAAGATAGTGTTTGAAATGACAAACTTGGGGTTAATGAAATATTTTGTGGCATTGAGGTAAACTAGTTTGATGATCGACATATTTATATGTCGATCCAAGTATGCACATGATATTATGGAAAGGTTGACAATGATGAATTGCAAGGCTACAGTTACATCTATAGCTACATGAATAGAACTTAACAAGTAATACCAAGTTACATGAGTGACTTCAACTCTATATAAGAGAATGGTAGGAAGTCTCATGTATATGACTACAACTAGGATTGATATAATGTATGGAGAAGGTTTGATTTCCATTTTAATGGGGTGTCCTAATAGCATGCATTGGCAAGATGAGAAAAAAAATTAAGCTATGTTGCAGGTGAAGGTTAGAGGCAAAGAAATTAACACAAAGATTATGCAAAATGAGATATGAATCTTCAATATTTATTGATAAATAGAATACCTAATTGATTCAAATACAATGAAATTCTAAAGGTGTATTTAAACACTTATTGGAAAATCTAAAACCCTAACCTAGCTCATGCATGCATGCTTTATTAACTGAACTAAACTTGAGTTCTAATAATAGAACTAAAGTTGAAGCGAGAATTAGTTACTATTTTTAACACTCCATCTTAATTATGACCGCTGACTACTATAGCTTTTATAATTCCTAAATTATCTCTATGAGTTTCAAAATTATCTTTCGTCAATGGCTTTGTGAATATGTCAGCCAATTGATCAATCAATTTATAATGCTCTACATGAACTTCACCATTATTCACAAGTTCTCTTATGAAGTGATATATGCTATCAAATTTCTTTCTCTTTTGGTGAAATACATGGTTCTTGGGTGAGGAAACCATTGAATTGTTGTCATAGTAGATTGTTGTTGGTCCTTCTTGTTTTTGTTGAAGACCATCCAAAAATATGTGTAACTAGACTCCTTGACATGTCGTTGATGTTTCTACTACATATTATGCTTCTGCTGATGAAATAGCCACAATGGGATGATTCTTGGCTTCCCATGAAGTTACCCTTGATCCAAGATGAAAAACATGACCTTAAGTGCCCTTCTTGTCATCCCAAATTCCTTCAAAATTGTTGTTAGTAAATCTTGTCAAAACTCCATACTCAATTTCTAAGTATAAAATACCATAGCTTGAAGTCCTCGCAACATATCCTAAGATCCTTCTTCCAAATTTCCAATGCAAGTCTTTGGGAGATTCTATAAAGTTGATTGCATACACAATATTGGGTCTTGTAATTGTGAGTTACATAGGATTTCCTACAAGTCTCTTATACAATGTTGGATCTACTTTGGGACTATCATCTTCTTTGCTCAATTTTGTACCTATTTCCATTGGTTTAGGTGTTGGTTTTTAATTAAGCATTTTGAATCACTTAAGCACACCATTATTATATTTACTTTGAGAAATAAATATACCTTTTTTAGTATGTTCTACTTCTATGACAAGAAAGAACTTCATCAAACCTATATCTGTCATCAAAAACTCTTTCTTCATTGTTTCCTTGAATTCATATACTAACATATTACCTATAAAAATCATATCATAAACATATAAACACACTATCAAAATTTATCCATGTTGATTTACCTTTGTTTTATGTGTTGGTTCGCTACTGATTATGCTAAAACGATTGTTGATAAGATAAGAATCAATTCTATTGTACCAAGATCTTGGAGCTTGCTTGAGCCCATATAGAGCTTCCTTTAACTTGTAAACTTTATCTTCGTATTATTTGATTTCATACCCTTGTAAGTGTTGCACATAAATTTCTTCTTCAAGAATAACACTCAAGAATGCTGACTTGACATCCATCTAATACACTTTCTATTTGTTTTGGGCTACTATTTCTATGACTGTTGTCACTGTGTCCAACATGGCTAGTGGTGCAAAAGTTTCTCCAAAATCAATTCCTTCTTGTTGCAAGAAACCTTTTGCAACTAACCTTGCCTTGTACCTATCAATATCACATTTCCCATTGAGTTTTGTCTTATAGATCCACTTCACAACAATAGGTTTCTTATATTTAGGAAATTCAACAAAATCCCATGTGCCATTTCTTTAAATGGAATCTATCTCTTCATCCATAGCTTTTACCCAATGCTCTTCTTTTATTGCCTCTTCAAAAAACATAGGTTGGCTAGCAATAAAATCAAAATTGGTGTATTTAATTAATCATAAATTTCTTATAGTATTCTAGTATTTCTATTACGGTGATCAGATTCATTACTAGATTGTGGACTAGCAGTATATCGATCTGTTGATCTTGATGCTTCACCTCAAACTGAATTTTTCAATGTCCTTAATGGAGTACTTGTTGTTGGTGACAATGCTACTGGACCCTGCTATGAAATATTCTATTTTTCTTCTTCATCTTTTCGTTGGGGTATTGCAGACATCCCACAACCTTATCTATGGTTCCATCCCATGACTCTTTCTCTTTGAACAATACATCTCTGTTGATGATAACCTTTTTTGTCATAAGGTTATACATCTTGTAATCTTTATAGTTTTCATTGTATCCAAGAATGATACATTTGTCATTCCTATCATCTATAATTATCCTTAGCTATTTAGCTACATGAGCATAAGTAGTGAGACTAGATATTCTAAGATGAGAAACACTGCAGGGTTTACTTGTCCATGCTTCTTGTGGTACTTTTTTCTTCACAATTTTGGTGGGAGATCTCTTCAACACATGAACAATGTAAGCCACTGCCTCTCCTCAAAAATCATGGGACAAGTTCCTTCTCTTCAGCATGCTCCTTACCATATTCATGATGGTTTTGTTCTTGCGTTCTGCTATACCATTTTTTTGAGGTGTATGTCTTGTAGTGAATTGCCTCTTTATTCCATGTTGTTTACAGTGCTCATTAAACTCCTTAGAGTCATACTTTCCCCCTCTATCTAATATCAGAACTTTGAGTTGATGACCACTTTGTTTTTTAACCAAAGCCTTAAATTCCTTAAACTTTTCAAAAGTTTCTAACTTCTAATGAAGGAAATACACTCAACATGTTATACAACTTGACGAGAACTTTATACTCAAAATGAGAACTCTAGCCATAAAATCTCATATTTTTGCATAAAAAACATGAAAATACAACTCCAAATATAAAAGCGATGCTACCGGTAGAACCACTTTTTTGTATGGTTAAAAATATAGACATGGGCCAAAACAAACGTTATGGTGTTTACAAAAATATTAAAATCAAGCCCTGAAATGAAAACTAATGATACTGGTAGCACACTTTTTCAAAAAACGACATTATTGTATCATTGTATCATAATTTCAAATTGGATTTATTAAAATGGTTAGTAACACTATATAAAAGAAGCACTAATTTAAACATATATTATTTAAGAAATGATTTCACCACTCATTCCATCTAAAATAAAAGAATTTATGATATTATTCATAATAAAACAATATATTAAACCAAAAGGCGTAGAAGTTGTGATATTTGACGCACAAGAGAGGAAATGCAATATCACCCCTTTTGTGGGGGAGTAAAATTACAACTTTCTGGAAACCATGGATGGAATCGTTGCAATTAAAACCCCAAATCAACCGCTGAATTGCAAAGTGAACCTCCTAGAATCACTGTCATTTTTATTCGACGTTTAAAAACTAATAATTCAAAAAAAAAAAAGTAAAAATTCAAAAATGCAAAATATATTAAATTTTTTTTTTAAAAAACTTTACAAGAAAATTTATAAACAAAAACTTAAAAAAAAAAAACAAATTGTAAAAAATAAACTGAAACACAAATTAATTTTTTTTTTTTAAATTCAACATTTAAAAAAAATTGAAATCCATGAACCTTTTTCTTTTAAACATGCCATTTTTTGAACAAACAATTACTTATTTTTTTAAACAAATTCAAAATTAATAACAAAAATTAAACAATTAAAATTAAAATTAAAATAAAATAAAAATTAACAATATATATATATATATATATATATATATATATATATATATATATATCAAATTTTAATATTTTATAAAAAAAAATAACAAATTAATAAACTTATAAAAATTAAAAATTAAAATGTTTAAAAATTAAAAAATTAAAAAAAAAAACAAAAACAAAAACAGACAAAAACAAACACCCCTCTGCCTCCCTCTGCTCCCCCTCCCATCTCCATCCACCTCCCTTGTAATGTCCCAAAAATAACAAAAAATTTAAAATTTTCCTGTCTGCAATAGTCGTTAGTTTTAAATAGAAAAGCCATATATTAAATGTAATAATGTTTGAACAACAACCACACTTGTATGCTACAATGTAAGTCTAAGCCTTTCTATTTTACATAGTCACTTTTATATGTAAGTCTAGAATTTGCGGAAGCAGTGTGGAAATAAAATGAGATCATGTTTTCATTTCATTTGCAAATGTTGGTTCAATAGGTAGTATATAACCCAACTTACTATTTGAAGAGTCATGTGGTTTCAATTATGAATGTCCAATGGCACCTCCAGGTGATGAGCTCCTTTGATGACGGTATGTTTTTCACATGGGGATTCTATAATACTCCCGGTCAGGTAATTATGTACCTCGGTAGGGTTGGCGGGAGGTATGGGTACTTGTGGAGATTGCCAGACTTACTTAGCATAATGCTAATGCCATCATGTACCCTTGGGTTTGCAGGTATCTAAAATTTGCGAGTAGTATCTGTAAATGGATGGTCCCTATCTCACTATTGGTCTTATTCCACCGGGTGTATGCTAAGTCTTTTAAAATTAATACTCCATTATGAAGGGAGTCCTCAATTTGATTGTTTTCCCAAAGGGGGGTTTATAGCTATTAGCTCTTGGTAATGCAAACCAATGTGGATTTGTCAAACTTTTACAATAGTATTTGTAAATATAAAATGAGCCTTTTGTATTTTAATACAGGGTGACTGAATTCCACGACTTCAATATAGGGAATGCAATTTACTGGACCTCCACTTAGATAGAGTTGGTGCAATCTTTAATGCATTTAATGAAGGTGGAGAACAATCTGGCATGAGGGTTTGTGTGTCAATTTGGGGATTTTCTATCACTAGTCTCTGTATTCGAATCGTTCTCAGTCTTGGCTCTGCGTTTTCGTTGTTGGGTGATGGTGTGGTGTACTGATCTGAGCTCTACTCGTGGTCAGCACACTTAGTGTCTGTTGTTATTGTTCCAGGCGTAAGGTGGCCATACTTCTTTCAGGTAAGAACTAAACCCTATCACCCATTGATATTTCCATTTCCTTCGAGCTGAAAATACATGTTTGAACTGATTTATACTGTGTGTCGCTTGTGACAGGCGATGCACGCTTTGGTATGGGAGCGGTGATGGTTTATGAAGTTGTGGGCGTGGCTAGGGTACTGGTAAGTCTGGCTTACCCCTTCGTGCCCTATCTCCTGCAGCTCTGGTGTTTTATGTATGGGTTTGGCCTGGTGTTTTTAGAGTGAGACTCCCATAAGCCATTGGCTTACTGATTCGCTTTAGGGAGGTCTGAGATAGTCGCCTACTTGGCTAAACTAGAAAGAAATGGGGTTTCAATGTAATTTAAATGGCTGCATGAGTATTGGGATTGTGATATGGAAGGACTATGTAGCAGCTGGGTTTCACCTATTATTTGGTTCTGCAGAATCTTGTAAACAAACGAAATGCTCTTTCGTTGGATATTACTCTTGTGTAGTTACAATGATTTCGAATGGCACATTTCTATTTTTCCTGTGTGTATTTAAGTATTCAAGCTGAAACTTTAGGAGTTCTAATGTTATGGTTTTCTTGGGTATGTTTGTAAACTACTGCACAGACAATGTAGATATTATACAGGGCCGTTGGCCCCTCTTCCTTGTAAATATGGTTATGGTTCGTGTGTTCATTTCTTTGGCACTTGTTATTTGTTTTGGATATTGCTACAGCGGTTATGTGTGAACAATGTATTGCATGTGGTAATATATAAGACATCAACGAAGTTTTCTACGCCTATGTTGCTGTAATGTGGGTAGATTGTAAATAAAAATGTATTGTTTACTTGTTGATTGCATGGGTAGAATGGATGCTTTCCTAGCAAGGGTTTCAAGGATGTACTCAGCGTTTTGGTTTTTATATAGAGACTTGTATCCTATAGGAAACACTTATGCGATTTGGCTCTTTGTGAAGGCCATGGGAATTGACCCGGGTCCTATCTATCGAGAGGCATCTTCGTGGTGGTCATATGAAATGTGTTTTTTTCTTGTTTCTATTTATGATTGATCTTTGCGTTGGTGTTTTATGGGACTCTGACCCTAAAAAAAAAATGACTTAATTCTTGCGCCTTCTTGTTGATTTGAAATGAGACTTGAAGATTTCCTGTAGATGGCTATCGTAGTTTTGTTGGTTGAAAGAAATGGAAAGGGTCTCAGGTCTGTCTATTTGATTAGAGTAGGGTTTATGATGAAGTGGGTATGAAAATGTAAATGGGAAAAATTCTATATACGATCTCTCTCATACTTGATATGTTTGGTTTAAAATATGGTATGTATGGTTTTGGGAAGAAAACGAAATAGATCGGGCAGAGAAATGTGCAATAAAATCAGTCTTGGGTACAAAATTGTATTATATGGAGAATACTTATAATAACAATGATGTCTGCAGTTTCTTTTGCTGTGTTTTGTATAGTTGAAATTTCGAATGGCTTATGTGTTGTTTCAACGATTTCTGTTATGGTTTTGGTTTCCGTAACTACGCGATTTTGTTGATGATCTAAAACAAGGGTTTAGGTAAGTAAAATAAAATACTATCATAAATGAATATAAAGTACTATGAATATTTTTTTGAGTTCAGATCAACAATTCTCCTGTTCTAACACTCCAAGCAATATAAATGACTAGCAAAGACTAGCTGGCTAGTCCTGCTGGGAATGCCATTCGATTCTGGAAAACTAGATTTAAAACTTATAATAAGAAGATTATTATTTTAACATTTCATTTATAACAGGGATATAAAACGTAGGAGGGTTTTATAATTAATCATACCTGTTCATCTCTGTAGCTTGTCCTGCTGATGATAACTTGCTAATCTTGGTAACTTGTTCTTGTTGATATTGACCTGCACACTCAGCCAACTAGTTAGGGAAACTACCGACTCTTAGCTGACGTGATAATTGATCTTGGATTTGATGACTTTGGGACTACCACGTTCCTCCAAACCATGATTCTACAACCATTATTGGTTCAGTATGAATCCCCCCAAGTTGGTTCTGACATGCAAACTGAGAAGTAGAGGCCCTAGGTGTGTAGCTGGTTCAGATATCCCAATCTATGGGCAGAGTTCACTTCCTTGAGCAGAGAGTTCTTCTTGGTATAATACTACCAAAAGAAAAAGATCCCCAAAACTTTGGGGTTTGTCCTCCTTAAGAAGGACAAATCTTGAATTATGACTGTCGGAAAATATTGGATTCTTTAAAATAATTTAATTTATAAAACAATATTTGTTTATTTAATTGTTAGTTATTTTGGAAACTTAGGAGGTCTCACTTTGTTTTACCAAAGTGTTTTTGATCTTTAATATTTTTATAATAATAATAATAATAATAATAATTACAATCCTATCCAAATTTTAATAAATAATAACTTGTAATTGGCAGCCCACTTAAGCATAAGTATATATAATAAAACAAATCAATATTATATATATTGAAACTCCTAATTACTAAAACTTAGCTTTGGGACCCTTTAAGCATTTTGTTTCACATAATGATTCTTTTAATTCTTTTTAATGAAAGGGGGGGTCCACTTCTGTGGACGGCTTCGGTAGCTGGTAGGGCACCTCTAGTCTCTCCTTTTGCATGTCAGATTCCCTTGTCTTAACATGGTAGTTCCCGCAATAGGTGATGATAATAAGATTTATTTAATCAAGTCGAAATAGTTGTGATAAGACACGTAAGTGCTATTTAGAGTCCTCTCGACTCAAAAATTGAGATTAGTAACCCCGAGTGCTCTTCAGATTCGTCTAACTCAACACTCTCACATGGGCGTTACGCTAGTGCAATTCCAGAGCCTCTGCTCAACACTAGAGCTAGAATGTGGTTGTGAGGCACATCTAGGATATTTAAGTGGCCTTTGATCTGGTAATCATTTCTTTCAAGCTTGGAGTGCTTTAGGGTTCATGCCAAACACTCAACGTACATCGGGGCTTAGGCCCAGTACAAAATACAATCCTCTAAATACATCGGGGCTTAAGCTCAGTATATAGGTCATTCGTTTGTTCTGAGTCCATGCTCAACACACTAAATAATCAACCATGTAAATCATGCTCTGCACAGTATAATGTAACAAAATGAATAATCTTACTATATCATAATTTGTAACCAATTCTCATAATGCAACATAGTTTTTTCATTCGGTCTTTCCTGCCCCACATATATCAATAATGAAACAAATCAGGGTCCATGCCCAATATATCAACTCACAAAGGAATAAATCAAAACAAACTAATGTTATGTCAATCATAATAAATCACACATATTGGGGCCATGACCCGATATAACCTCATAACATAGTTAGTCAAAAAGTTGGGATATTATATCCCTCCCTGCTTAGAACAATACCGACCCAGTGTTTCTAGGGACTAGGAATGAGATCATGAAATAATGCGGGGTATGCCTCTCTCATGGTAGCCTCATTCTCCCAAGTGGCCTCATCTGGTCCAAAGTGCCTCCATTGCACTTTCAGCTGAGTAATGGTCCTCCTCCTAAGCTGGACCTCTCTCTTGTCCAGAATGTGGAGTGGTTCTGGCGTGAGCTCCCCTTCGGGCTCCACCTATAATAAGGACCAATCAATAACATGTTTAGTATCATATACGTATTTATTTAATAAAGAAGCATGAAAAACATTATGAACTTTTATGTGTGTTGGTAGGGCTAACTCATATGCTATTGGGCCCTTCTTGCCCAGTATTTCAAATGGTCCACAAAACCTTGGGGCTAATTTACCGCAACGTCCCAAGCTCAATGAGCTTCATTTCGCCTTTATTCTTAGGAAAACATGTTCACCGATTTGGTAGTCCTTGTCCTTCCTTTTCTTGTTTGCGTAACTCTTTTGGCGGTCTTGGGCCTCTTTTAAATTTAGTTGCACCTTGGAGACTAATTGTTCCAAGTCTTTTAGTGAATCTGGCCCTAGCATAAGCTTGTCCACCGGGCCATCCCAGGTGATTGGGGTCCGACACTTTCGACCGTAGAGTACCTCGAAAGGACTCATTTTGGCCGAGGTTTGATAACCGTTGTTGTATGCAAACTCCGCGAGGTGTAAGTAGTCTTCCCACTTAGTGGGATTGTTCACGACATACATTCTCAGCATATCCTCCAAGATTTGGTTTACTCGTTCCATCCGTTTGTCGGTTTGGGGGTGGTATGTGGTACTAAACTGTAGTTGTGTTTCTAATTCTGAGAACAATGCTCTCCAAAAGTTACTAGTGAAATTTGTGTCTCGATCCGAGATAATTGCTTTGGGTATCCTGTGTAACCGGAAAATCTCCTTTAGGAAGATTTTCGCAATGTGAACTGCCTTGTAGGTAGATTTTACTGGTATAAAATGTGCAGCTTTCGATAACTTGTCTACTACTATGAAGATGGAGTCATTTTGTTTCTTGGTCTTGGGTAGACCCATAATGAAATCCATACTTATTACCTCTCACTTCCATTTTGGAATGGGTAACAGTTGAAGTAGTACGGAGGGGTGTTGGTGTTCTGCTTTGACCAACTGACATTCCTGACACTTTGCGATGAACAATGCGATGTCAGCTTTCAATTTAGGCCAAAAGTAGTGTCTCTTTACGGCTGAAATCATATTTTGATATCTGGAGTGTCCTGAATAGGGGCTCCAATGGAATTTGGTGAGTATGTTAGGTCTAATGTCCCCCCCCTCGGGAACGTAAAGCCTCTCCTTTGACCATAACAATTATGATTCATCTATCTTGTATTATTTCTGTTGTTGAAAAAGCCTATCTTCCTAGATCTTTTTAAGGATCTCGACATAGAACTGGTCATTTTGGCATGTCGTTCTAATTCTGTCATGTAAGTCGGAGTCAATTCGGCTTTCAGTTACCTCGTATAACATATGAGCTCATCAACTTAAGGCGTCGACAATCTTGTTTTCTTTCCCCTTGATGTGTTTCAGTTCAAAGTGATATTCACTAAGGAAGGATAACCACCTAGTCTGTCTAGCATTCAGGTCTGGTTGATCAAACATATATTTTATACTCATGTTGTCCGTCTTTAGTAGAAATTTCTTACCCATGAGGTAATGTCTCCACATCTTTAGAGCGTGGATAATGGCAGCCAATTTGAGGTCATGAGTAGGATAGTTTTTCTCATGTTATTTTAACTTCCTTGACTCGTAGCAGATGGAAAAGTCATCTTGCATAAGGACTCCACCAAGTCCTTCCTTGCTTGCATCGGTGCAAACTACGAAGTCCCCATTCGGGTTGGAAATTCGTACAATTGGTGTGCTAATCAGAAGTATTTTCAACTTCAGAAAACTTTCCTCGCACTTATCGGTCCAGATAAACTTACTAGTTTTCCTCTGTAAGGCGGTCATGGGGCAAGCGATCCGAGAGAAGTTCTTAATGAGCTTTCGATAATAACCGGCTAAACCTAGGAATGATCGTATGTCGAAAACACACATAGGTGTGGGACATTCTTCGATAGCCTTGATCTTTTCGGGATCAACCGCTATCCCTTTCTCGGAAATGATATGCCCTAAGTACTGTATCTGAGGTCTATATAAATCACACTTGCTAAATTTTGCGTATAGCTGATGTTCTCGCAATATCCGTAGGACTACTCGAAGGTGTTCCTCATTCTTGGAATAGATCAGAATATCGTCTATGAAGACTAGAACAAACTTGTCGAGGTGCTTACTGAAAATGTTGGTCATCATGCATATGAAGTTGGCGGGTGCATTCGTCAGACCGAAAGGCATTACTAAAAACTTGTAGTGGCCATATCGGGTGCGAAACACGGTCTTACTGATGTCCTCGTCATGGATTCTCACCTGGTGACATCCAGATCGTAGGTCAATCTTCAAGAAGATATTTGCTCCTCCGACTTGGTCAAACAAGTCGTCGATTCTAGGGAGTGGTTAACGGTTCTTGATGGTTAACTTGTTGAGTTGGCGGTAATCGATGCACATATGCATCGTGCCATCCTTCTTCTTAACAAAGAGGATTGGTGCTCCCCAGGGAGACACACTCGGTCGAATGTACCCCTTGTCTATCAGTTCTTGTAACTGTATCTTGAGCTCTACTAGTTTTGGTGTACTCATGTCGTACGAAGTCCTGGAGACGGGTATGGATCCGGGGGTTAATTCTATGGAAAAGTCTAAGCTCTGTTTGGGTGGTAACCCGGGTATCTCCTCTGGAAATACATCTCTGAATTCTACTAGTATCGGGAAATCCTCAATCTTTTGTTCCCTGTTGGATTCTACTGATTGAAGGTGGATTGCAAATAGCTTAAAACCGTTTCTTAAGCATTTCTTTTCTTGTAATACCGGTATTTTCCATACTGATACTTCCTTAGGTATACCTTGGATGGTTCTTTGGTTTCCTTGACTATCCGTGCATAAGATGGATTTGTTTAAATAATCTAGCAAGGCATGATGTCCCTCTAACCAATCCATGCCTATTATTACGTCATAAGACCCTAGTGGTAAGATGTTCAAATATACCCTTGTTGAAAAGCCGCTCAAATCTATCTCACACCTCTTAACTAGTTCGAAAACCTTTCGTTTGGTACCAGTGGCTAGTTGTACCAGCCATGGTGCTTTGTGATTCTCTCGGTTTAATTTGCAAGTCTCTACTATCCTAGGAGAGATGTAACTTCGGCAAGCACCAGGGTCTATTAGAACTGAAATGACATGGCTAGATATCTTACCCTTAATTTCTACCATGGTGGCTTGATGATTTGCCTGTCGGCCATCAAGGGCGGCATAAATCTTAGGTGTCTTTGCCATATCTCCCACGGTAGGCTCCGCTTGGAGGTTGTGTAAAGTCCCCTCTGTTTTGTTGGCGCAGTCTCTATAGTAATGTGGTCCCTGGCATTTCCAACAAGAGACAGTTGGTGGGATTGCCTTTGTCCCTTTGTTGAAGGCTGGCCTGTTGGCTGGTGGTGGGGGTGCATTTGGTCAAGTTTGGGGTCGGCTAAAACCTCTGCTGGGTGGGAAACTGTTGTTATGTTTCCGAAACAGTGGGGGTCTAAAACCCGGCTTGCGGTTGTCTAAGAAGGTCCTAAATCTGTCCCTATTTCTATTGATGTTGTCATTCCTTGGCTGACCGTGCTCATAGCACAGCCTGGCTTTATGTAGGGTTATGTCAAGGGTCTTGGGCATGTCGAATTCTATCTTCTCTCTAAATTTTGGTGGCATCCCACCCAAGAACTGCTATAGTTTCACCTTCTCATCCTTAATGTAAGGCACATAGTGCAACAAGTCTAAGAACCGATTTATGAAAGCTTCCATAGTCAGGGAACCCATTTTCAGCTCATGAAATTCTTTTATCTTTTTGTCGAAGAATCTTTCAGACATGTATTTGTCTTGAAAGATTTTGCTGAAAGTGTCTCAGCTTATGTCTCACAGCTCTTGTCCCTTAATGTGCTTTAGGTCCTTCCATCATCTGGAAGCTTTTCCATTTAGGTTGTATATGGCTAATCGGGCTTGCATTTCGCTGGAATAATTATGAACCTTAAAGTATTTGTTCATCTCTAACAACCATTCTTCAACTTTTTCCCCCGAGTTAACTTCTCTGTCATATGTTGGGGCTCTTATCTTTCTGAAATATCCCTGTAGTTGTCATCACTCGTCCTCTTCTTGCAAGGAGGTGGGGAGCCATTGTCATTGGAAGAGCTATTACAATCCTCTTCCAATGGTTTCGATTTATGAACTTCTTGTCCTCCTATTTTGTAGTTGGCTGCTTTCCCCATGTTAAGAATGTTGAAATAAAGATTAGGATGTCCATGGGGTTTTTACCCTGTTAGGATTTGGAGTAAGGCCTCATTTATAGCCCGTTGTTCCCTTCTTTCTTTCATATTTTCATCCCTGAAACTATGGAATTCTGCCTGTAGTGGCTGCATGGATTTATCTAAATTTGAGTTGAGCTCCACCACAATTTCTTGCTCTCGTGGTGGGGAATTTAGGTTGCCTCGTATACTGCTGCCTTGTTCTACACTCATTTTTTTGCTATTGTTTGTACTTGAAATTTATATAAGTGTGTGTTGTTGGAAAACAATGTGTTAGTTAATTCTTTTCGTAAAAACATAATACAATAATTTTAACACTTTCCTGTTTCTGCAGCTGTGTTTGGCAGTGACCCCAATAGGTCACTTAGTGTTTGTAACTTGCTCTGATACCACTTGTAATGTCCCAAAAATAACAAAAAATTTAAAATTTTCATGTCTGCAATAGTCGTTAGTTTATAATAGAAAAGGCATATATTAAATGTAATAATGTTTGAACAACAACCATACTTGTATGCTGCAATGTAAGTCTAAGCCTTTCTATTTTACATAGTCACTTTTATATGTAAGTCTAGAATTTGCGGAAGTGGTGTGGAAATAAAATGAGATCATGTTTTCATTGCATTTGCAAATGTTGGTTCAATAGGTAGAATATAACCCAACTTACTGTTTGAAGAATCATGTGGTTTTAATTATTAATGTCTAATGGAACCTCCAGGTGATGAGCTCCTTTGATGATGGTATAATTTTTCACATGGGGATTCTATAATACTCCTGGTCAGGTAATTACGTACCTCGGCAGGGTTGCTGGGAGGTATGGGAAGTTGTGGAGATTGCCGGACTTATTTAGCATAATGCTAATGCCATCATGTACCCTTGTGTTTGCAGGTATCTAAAATTTGCGAGTAGTATCTCTAAATGGATAGTCCCTATCTCACTATTGGTCCTATTCCACCGGGTGTATGCTAAGTCTTTTAAAATTAATACTCCATTATCAAGGGAGTCCTCAATTTGATTGTTTTCCCAAAGGGGGGTTTACATCTATTAGCTCTTGGTAATGCAAACCAGTGTGGATTTGTCAAACGTTTACAAAAGTCTTTGTAAATATAAAATGAGCCCTTTTGTATTTTAATACAGGGTGACTGAATTCCACAACTTCACTATACAGAATGTGATTTATTGGACCTCCACTTAGATAGAGTTTGGTGCAATATTTAATGCATTTAATGAAGGTGGAGAACAACCTGGCATGAGGGTTTGTGTGTCAATTTGGGGATTTTCTATCACTAGTCTCTGTATTCGAATCGTTCTCAGTCCTGGCTCTACGTTTTCGTTGTTGGGTGACAGTGTGGTGTACTGACCCGAGCTCTGCCCATGGTCAACACACTTAGTGGCTGTTGTTATCATTCCTGGCACGAGGTGGCCATACTTCTTTCAGGTAAGAACTAAACCCTATCACCCATTGATGTTTCCATTTCCTTTGAGCTGGAATTACATGTTTGAACTAATTTATACTGTGTGTCGCTTGTGACAGGTGATACATGCTTTGGTATGGGAGATGCGATGGTTTATGAAGTTGTGGGCATGGCTAGGGTACTGGTAAGTCTGGCTTACCCCTTTGTGCCCTATCTATTGCAGCTCTGGTGTTGTATGTATGGGTTTGGCCTGGTGTTTTTAGAGTGAGACTCCCATAAGCCATTGGCTTATTGATTCGCTTTAGGGAGGTCTGAGATAGTCGCCTACTTGGCTAAACTAGACAGAAATGGGGTTTCAATGTAATTTAAATGGCTGCATGAGTACTTGTACTGTGATATAGAAGGACTATGTAGTAGCTGGGTTTCACCTATTATTTGGTTCTGCGAAATCTTGTAAAAAACGAAATGCTCTTCCGTTCGATAATACTCCTGTGTAGTTACAATGATTTCGAATGGCACATTTCTATTTTTCCTGTGTGTATTTATGTATTCAAGCTAAAACTTTAGGAGTTCTAATGTTATGGTTTTCCTAGGTATGTTTGTAAACTACTGCACAGACAATGTAGATATTATACAGGGCTGTTGGCGCCTTTTGCTTGTAAATATGGCTATGGTTCGTGTGTTGATTTCTTTCACACTTGTTATTTGTTTTGGTTATTGCTACAACAGTTATGTGTGAACAATGTATTGCCTGTGGTAATATATAAGACATCAACGAAGTTTTCTACGCCTTTGTTGTTGTAATGTGGGTAGATTGTAAATAAAAATGTCTTGTTTACTTGCTGGTTGCGTGGGTAGAATGGATGCTTTCCTGGAAAGGGTTTCAACGATGTACTCAGCGTTTTGGTTTTTATATAGAGACTTGTATCCTGTAGGAAACACTTATGCAATTTGGCTCTTTGTGAAGGCCACGGAAATTGACCCTGGTCCTATCTTTCAATAGGAATCTTCGTGGTGGTCATACAAAATGTGTTTTTTTTCTTGTATCTATTTATGATTGGTCTCTGCATTGGTGTTTTATGGGACTCTGACCCTAGAAAAAATGACCTAATTCTTGCGTCTTCTTGTTGATTTGAAATGAAACTTGAAGATTTCCTATAGATGGCTATCATAGTTTTGTTGGTTGAAATAAATGGAAAGGGTCTCAGGTCTGTCTATTTGATTAGCGTAGGGTTTATGATGAAGTGGGTATGAAAATGTAAATGGGCACCATTTTATATACGATCTCTGTCATACTTGATATGTTTGGTTTATAATATGGTATGTATGGTTTGGGGAAGAAAATGAAATAGATTGGGCAGAGAAATGTGCACTAAAATCAGTCTTGGGTACAAAATTGTATTATATGGAGAATACTTATAATAACAATGATGTCTGTGTTTTCTTTGTTTTGTTTTGTATAGTTGAAATTTCGAATGGTTTATGTGTTGTTTCAACGATTTGTGTTATGGTTTGGATTCTGTAACTAGGGGATTTTGTTGATGATCTAAAACAAGGGTTTAGGTAAGTGAAATAAAATACTATCATAAGTTAATATAAAATACTATGAATATTTTTCTAAGTTCAGATCAACAATTCATCTGTTCTAACACTCTAAGCAATATAAATGACTAGCAAAGACTAGCTGGCTAGTCCTACTGGGAATGCCATTCGATTATGGAAAACTAGATTTAAAAATAATAATAAGAACATTGTTATTTTAACATTTCATTTATAACAGGGATATAAAATGTAGGAGGGTTTTATAATTAATCATACCTGTTGATCTCTATAACTTGTCCTACTGATGATGACCTACTGATCCTGGTAACTTGTTCTTGTTGATACTGACCTGCACACTCAACCAACTAGTTAGGGAAACTACTGACTCTTAGCTGACCTGATAATTGATATTGGATTTGATGAATTTGGGACTATCATGTTCCTCCCAACCATGATTCTACAATCGTTCCCGGTTCAGTATGAATCCCCTCGAGCTGTTTCTGACATCTAAACTGAGAAGTAGAGGCCCTGGGTGTGTAATTGGTTCAGATCTCCCAATCTTTGGGTAGAGTTCACTTCCTTGAGCAGAGAGTTCTTCTTGGCATAATAATACCAAAAGAAAAAGATCCCCCAAACTTTGGGCTCTGTCCTCTTTAAGTAGGACAAATCTTGAATTATGACTGTTGGAAAATACTGGTTTCTTTAAAATAATTTAATTTATAAAAAAATATTTATTTATTTAACTGTTAGTTATTTTGGAAACTTAGGAGGTCTCACTTTGTTTTACCAAAGTGTTTTTGATCTTTCACCTTTTTATAATAATAATAATAATAATAATTACAATCCTATCCAAATTTTAATAAACAATAACTTGTAATTGGCAGCGCACTTAAGCATAAGTATATATAATAAAACAAATCAATATTATATATATTGAAACTCCTAATTACTAAAACTTAGCTTTGGGATCCTTTAAGCATTTATTTTCACATAATGCTTCTTTTAATTCTTTTTAATGAAAGGGGGGGTCCACTTCTGTGGATGGCTTCGGTAGTTGTTAGGGCACCTCTAGTCTCTCCTTTTGCATGTCAGATTCCGTCGTCTTAACATGGTAGTTCCCGCAGTAGGTGATGATAATAAGATTTATTTAATCAAGTCGAAATAGTTGTGATAAGACATGTAAGTGCTTCTCAGAGTCCTCTCGACTCAACACTTGAAATTAGTAACCCCGAACGCTCTTCAGAGTCGTCTAACTCAACACTCTCACATGGGCATTACGCTAGTGTAATTCCAAAGCCTCTGCTGAACACTAGAGCTAGAATGTGGTTATGAGGCACATCTAGGATATTTAAGTGGCCTCGGATCCAGTAATCAGTTCTTTCAAGCTTGGAGTGCTCTAGGGTTCATGCCGAATACTCAACATACATTGGGGCTTAGGCCCAGTACGAAATACAATCCTCTAAATACATCGGGGCTTAAGCCTAGTATATAGGTCATTCGTGTGTTTCTGAGTCCACGCTCAATACACTAAATAATCAACCATGTAAATCATGCTCTGCACAGTATAATGTAACAAAAGGAATAATCTTAGTAAATCATAACTTGTAACCAATTCTCATAATGCAACATAGTGTATTCCTTCGAACTTTCCTGCACCGCATATATCAATAATGAAACAAATCAAGGTCCATGCCCAATATATCAACTCACGAAGGAATAAATAAAAAAAAACTAATGCTATGTCAATCATAATAAATCACACATACTGGGGCCATGACCCGATATAACCTCATAACATAGTTAGTAAAAATGTTAGGATATTGCATCCCTCCGCTCCCCATCCCACTACCCTCTTTCTCCTTCAACCACCCACCACTTGCCCTTCCCTCCCTCGCCCACCTCCCTCCCTCCCCCATCCACTACCCCTTCCCTCCCCCTCCTTCCTTTCCGCTGCCATCCTCCTCCCCCCTCCCTTTCCCCTCTCCTCCCCCCTCCCCGCTGCGCAATAGATGCACACTCATCCCCACTAGCGTGACAACGCGATTCTCAGAATCACGTCGCCACGAAGGGGCGGCGAAAGGAGCGGGTTGTGGTGGGCGGGGGAGGGGGAGGGAGGGAAGGGGGGTGGTGGGTGGGGGAGGGAAGGGGCGGGTGGTGGGTGGTTGAGGGAGGCGGGGGCCAGTGGGAGCGGGTAGGGGGAGTTTTTTATTGTTTTTTATTTGTTTTTTAATTTTTAAATTTAAATTTATAAAGTTCTAAAATTGTATTAATTTTAAATTTTATTACTTTTAAAATTTGTATTTTTTTTAAATTTTGGTTTTAGTTTTAGTTTTAGTTTTTTTTTTTAATTTTCAATTTTTTTTACAAATTTAACCTTAAAAATAAGTTAATGAAGATGAAAATTTAAAGAATAAAACTCCGAATATATATATATTTCTAATTTTAATTCGCTTTTAAAAATTAAAAAATTAAAAAATATATACATTTTTCATAATAAAGAGATACTAAATGTATTTTTTTGTAAAATTTGGAAAAACATAGTTGTAAATAAAAATTAATTTTTTTTATGACAAGTCAGTTTGAAAATTGCAAAAACTTGGCTCAAAATGAAAAATGGTGCTATGAGTATACAGGATTTCTAAAATAGAGGTAAAAATAGCTACTAAAATTGACCTCCCCAAAAACGACAATAGTTTCGGGTTGTCGTTAACTTGGAAAAACATAGTTGTAAATAAAAGTTAAATTTTTTTATGACCAGGAAGTTTGAAAATCACAAATTAGGGGCTCAAAATGAAAAGTGGTGCTACTATTATACACACTTTTGGAAACAGAGGTATAACCAACTACTAAAATTGACCCACCAAAAAACAAGAACAATGTCGGGTTCTTGTCAAGTTGTATAACTCATTACCCATGTTTTTATGTTGAAGTCTTCAATGAATGTAAGAAAATAATAACTACCATTAAGTGACTGATTATGCATGGGACCACAGAGATTAGTATGAACTAGTTCTAGGGGTGCATGTGCCCTTCGAAACATACCTTTAGGGAAGTTATTGAGGTGCTACTTTGCAAGAATGTAGCACTCAGATGTGCTCGTTGGATCCTTTATAGGGGATAATCCTTTGACCATATATTTATGCTACAACAAATTCAAACCAACAAAGTGAAAATGTACATATCTAAAATTCCATAGCCGATAATCATCCATTCATGTTTCTTTTTGAGAGAAATATGTTACTTGCTTATTGCAACTCATTACTAGTGGATACATTCTATTCCTAGTCACTTGTACCTTGATGATCAACTTCCTACTCGGAGGTTTATTATATATGGCATAGTCTGATCCTTCAAAGATAAGTTTTTACTTCTTTTCATTGAGTTGCTTAATGTTGAGCAAATTATGCTTCAACCCTGGAGCATAATATAGATTTGTGATGTTGTTATGATGGCCTTGTTTGGTCAATATGTTGACCACTCCTTCTCCAACTACTAGAATTATCTCATTGATGCCAAATTTAACCTTTGTCTTCATTAAATCACCTAGGTCTGAAACTAACATTCTATCACCTGTCATATGATTACTGCAGCCACTATCTAAAAGCCAAAGACCCTTTGGAATTTTGCGTGCAAAATGACATGTAAGAAATAAAAAAGATTCATTCTTCTCAGAGGTTATAGTAACATTGGCATTTTGTTTTCCCTGAATAACCTTTTTCTTTTTACATTCATTAGCATAATGGACAAATTTATTGCAATAATAACACTTAACATTGGATTTGTCTGACCTCATTTTTTTATAGTTCCCATATTCATGTTGATGATCATGATCTTGATCTTCCTTGTCATTTCTTCGGCCGCCTCTACATCTTCCTCTTGATCCACCTTTTCCTTTGCCTCTTCCTCCACCTTTTGAGAATGGGACCCAGGATTTGAAAGCGTTCTCTAGATAGCAATCCTCATTATTGATGATTCTGGATTCATATGATAGTAGTGATCCTATCAAGTCATCTACGGATAGGTTGCTTAGATCCTTCGCTTCCTAAATACATGCAACTTTTGGATCAAATTTACTAGGTAGGGATCTCAACACCCTTTCAATAACCCTTTGATATTCAATATTTTCACAATATATATTCAGCTAATTAACTATCCTCGTGACTTGGGTTAGAAAAGAATCCACTGTCTCTGATTCTTTCATCTTTAGATCTTCAAAATCTCTTAGATTAAGTTTTGAAGTTTAGCAGTTTTTTCCTTACCAGCACCGTGGTAATTGGTTGCCAAGGTTTCCCATCCATCTTTGGCGTGCAAAGAATCCAATACCTTTGGAAATACATTTTTATAGAAGGAATTCATTATATGATTCAATGCTTTTACATCCTTCTTCGTGTGAATTCTTAGGATATATTTTTCTCTGTTTGATAGGGCTTGTTTAGTTGCATCATTTGCCGGTTCAGAGTAACCATGTACAACATATTTCAACACATATTTTGATCTTAAGTAAACCTCCATCCTTGTGGCCCATACATCATAAATATTTTTCCCCATAAGAGAAGAAATCTATGACTGATTGCAGCTACTAGAAACCATAGACATTGCAAAGTATTTCAATGTCTTAAAAAAATATATCTTTCTTTTTTAGTAATTTCTCCACTCCGTATAAAACTTTTCGAAATGAGTCTTTTTATAAGAAATTTAAATAATAATAAAAACAAAACCTTTAAACAAATTAAACCCTTTTTAAAAAAAATATTTTAAATTATTCAACTTCTCCTCACGTGGATTCCAGTTTGCATGTGGATTTCACCGCTTAAGTTAAAATATAGTCAAACTCATGAAAAAAAAATTCACAAACAAGACTATCGTTGCTCCTCTCATAGATATACCTTGGCAGAAAAACTCAGAATTTTCGCTCCTTTTGTCAAGGTAGGGGTGCAATAATTTCCAAAAATTATCGCTACTTTGAACACTTTCAAGGAGCAACAATTCCCCCCCAAAAAAATTGTTTCTCAAGTTTTCCAACAACTATCGCTCCCTCTTATAAGGGACAAGAGCGAAATTTTTTCTTTCACTTTATGATATTTTCTTCCTTTGCTTCGATCGATCTTTTTCAATGGATCTTATACCAATATGAAGGTTGGAGGAAGAGAATTTAACACAAATATTTTGTAGAATGAACTACGTCTCTTCAATATTGATTGATAAGCAAAATATCTAATTGATGTAAATACAATGAAAGTCTGAAGGTGCATTTAAACACTTTTTGGAAAATCTAAAACCCTAACCTAGCTCATGCATGTATGCTTTATGCTTTTGTATGATTTATTAACTAAACTAAACTTGACTTCTAATAATAGAACTAAAGTTGAAGCATGAGTTAATTACTATTTCTAAAAGGATGGACTATTAATTATGGGATCATCTATTCAACAAATTAATATCATAGGCTAATATAGTTTACTGACAATGAACTTGCGAGGAATGTTTACGACAAAAAGAGCACATCTAGTTTTGTGTTTAGTATTGGTACTGGTGCAGTGGCATGGGATTCAAAGAAGCAACACATAGTGATACTTCTTCTACATAAGAAAAGTACGTGGAAACAAGTTCAACCACACCCCAAATTATATGGATGAGAAGAGTTCCTTTTGAGCTGTTGCAGGAGCATGATGGACCAACACAGGTCTTCTATGATAATATTCCACCATCGCATTGTCAAAGAATGGTGTGTTTCATACACGAAGTAAGCATATTGATACCTGATTCCATTTTATTAGGGGATTGGTTAAAAGTGGAGAAATCTCTCAACTAGAATTCCATAGGTCATAGGATTAGTTAGTGGATGTATTTACAAAACCCTTAGCAAAAGAGGTTTTTGAATATCAAAGAGAAAGTCTAGTCATAAGAAGGCTTGAGCTGTGTCCATGAAAGTATTTGTTTAGTGAAATAATTAAGGGAGAGAATGTTTGGAGTAATTATTTTTTCGACCCCCATACCACATAATTGAAATCAAGATGGTGTATTTATTTGTTTGCACCAGCAGGGATCGAATTTGGCTCAGTCAATTCTAGTTTTTATTTAGGCGATGAGACAATCCATACATACATTGAAGTTGTTATGCAGGTTGATGTAATGTTGTCACATTCAAAATTATCTAACATTCAAGTTTGCACGTACTGAGTTCAAATCCACTTCCTTGATTCACATCAAAAGTCTATTATGTATCAAGTTTATGGCCAAGCCCAAGTCCAAGATCCGAAATTCTAAAGAGATGACAAGTGATAGTATCCAAGGAATATCGAAGGTATTTTTGAGTGTTTATCGGAGGGATTCTCGACAATGTTAGGAGGAGAGTCTCAACTATGCAAGTAAGATAGTCTATCGGGAGTGCCCTATCAGAGGTGGCATAAGGAGTGTTCATAAGAAGTCCCAAAAGTTAAACCCTGATAGTGTATCGGAGTTATGTAACTGCGTCGTGCAAAGCTGTCATCGGAGTAAATTCTGAGGGAGAAATGTTGGTGGGACATGTGCGTTGTGGTGTCTACATTTCATGGAATGTAGCGAGGAGTAGTTTGTTAAAATCTGATGGGAGAAGATCGGGAACAAGTAAGATTTGATTAAAGCATTGGTATTGAGAAACACACCATATCCGATAGTGAGATCGTGACCATCGGTGATTGGATTGTTGAAACACATTATATAATTCCAACCACCACATAAATGTGATTGACGTAATTGAATCCACCTATGTACCTGTGATTAATGTTGCACTCCACCTCCATACTTGTGATTAATGTTGTAGATAAACCATATACTTCTTTGAAAATCTCATAAGTCTCTAGATTCTGTAACGCCCCATATTCCGACCAGACAGGTTTATCCGTGACACATATTGAACTTTATTTTCTTATTATCTGTTGGACTTAACTAGACTGGGTAAACTATACTTATGACACGATACACTTGATTATATGTTGCTACCATGTGTATGTCGTTACTATGTTATGTTTTCACTATGAATATGATGTTATGATATTATGATCTTACTATGTTCATGCAGTTAATAGGTTATGGTTGTCATGAGATTCATTTCTTTTATAATGACGATATGTATGTTTTAACGTTTTCATTAATGGAATGTGAAATATATGATGTTATACGTGGATGCCATCCTATGATGAATTGGATTGAATTGTTATATGTCATGCATACTTGTGATGAGCTAAAATTGTGGCGTGAAATAAAACGATGTTGATGATATAGATCAATTGGCGATCGAATGGAAATGCTTGTTATAAAATGTGTATTTTGCGAAATACTAACCTACAGGATACAAGGGCTATGGGATAGCGAGATACTTGATCTAGTACATGGGATAAGAACTTTTCCATGCAGTAAAAGCTTAGCAACCAAAATTGATGATACGATGACACAAACCGATAATCTCGATAGCAGCAAAGTATGAGTCGATAAGGGCGTAGGCCCAGTATGTTGAGAGGGATGGATGTGTTTCCCACCCTAGGTTTCCATGATACCCGAGGTCGTGGGAGGGCCGTGCTGAGACACGCTCCCCATGTTGTTGTGATGACGATGGTCGGATGCCTGCTAGGGGAGGATAGGTCCGCTGTTCAGCCGACGCTATCGCTCTCAGGTTCTATGTGGTCAGGTCGGTGAGTCCGACATCCACTTTTGTACTAGCAGAGGAAGGATAGGGAGGATGGAGGACGTAGGTTATGATGGGAGGATATGTTAGTTAGTACTGTTGAGGGTTGGATATTCCTTGATCTTTAGTTAGTGGAAGTAGATACCCTTCCTGTACTTGATTGATTAAACTAATGTAAACATAAAGACAATGATGTTAAATCGTAAAGGGTTAACTGTTAAATAACCGAGGATGTTAAAGTAATTATACTATATATTATGCTTGCTCTTCTGCATGGGGGTAAATACTATTATTGGTTAGCAGGTATGCATAGGCGGAATGGGGTTTGTTTATAGTACACATCCGACATGTGCATACACTGGCCATGCATGCACACCTTGTACGTGTACAATATTACTGGTGTATAACATACTTGTCATGCTTGAATAGTAGTATAAATGTCATAGATAACTCAATTAAGGATACATCAATCAACTTAGGTAATGAATGGTTAGGTTGTTAATGTGTAAATAAGTGAATTAGTAATTATATGAAAACATTGTAATAATAAATTAAGACAAGTGTCGTCAGTTAACATTGTCATAGGAGAACTGTTGTGAATAGGGTAAGGTTAGTGTCTAATTAATTAGTAAAATTGTTTAAGCCCTCACAAGTGCTTTGTTTATAAGAACAAGGATGCTATATTGATGATAGGGTACTCATGTGATAAACAAATAATTAAGAATACTATGATTAATTCACCTGTTATTATTGTTAAATGGTGATTTAATTATTATTATTAATTAATAAATGGTGATTTAATTATTATTATTAATTAATAAATGGTGATTTAATTATTATTATTACTTAATTAATAATATTCCAGCAACATTTATATCCCTATCGTAACAATTGCAATATAAGTAAGATTTAAAATATTGATTTATAAATTAATATTGTGTGATTATTTCCATTTCAAAAATTAGCCATAATAGGATAATCATTCTTGAATGGATGTGATGTGAAGGAATAGGTACTAAATATTATTTATTTATTCAGTATGAGTCTTAAAGTTTAAAGTTACATGATAAGTTATCTTGTCGGATTGGTAAAACCATTAAGACATGCCTTGTCCCAAACTGAAAAGTCAAACTAGAGCATATATTATTGTATTATTTTATTCAAAAAAAATTAAGTGCAAATATGGTGAATAAGTGGAGAATTATTAAAATAGATCTCGAATAGAGAACCCGTAGGTAATACCTCCTACCATAATAAATACTTACCATCGAATAATTAAAGTACAATAAATTTACTGTAAGTGCATTAATTGTCGGTGCATTAAGTGAAGAAATATATTATTATATTGTAAACTTGTATAAATGTTAAAGCCAGGGGATTTAATGATTGAAGGGCTCGAGAGAGGGAATTTGGGGCGGTGGAGTAAGCCTCAAGTCTTCTCGAGGAAGGAAAGGTATTTAGGGAAGGGTGAAGGGAGAAGAAGGGAGGTTTTTCTTTGGAAGAGAACGGTGATTTTGGAGGTGAAGCTGAGGAAGGGGTAAACTCCAACTCCAAGGAGGAGTTGGAAAAATCATAGGGAAAACTGCACCTATGGAAATATAGTAAGGAATGATGCTCTCGGGATTATCGGTTTGTGGGCTCGGGGGCTAGGAAACCCGTCTGTTTCCTAGGGCCAGCATGATAAGAGCTGGTCGGTAGGGTGGTTCATTCAATCGGTTGCTAAGCTTTAAAGACAAAAATCTGGAAGGAAATCTACAGCAAGCCATGAGACAATCTACAAACTTCAAACTTCTGGAAACAGGTATTTTCCTTGTCAATTATTAGTTTATTATGCTGAAACATACTCTTATACTCTTATGCTGAAATATGTACATGAAATAAAATCCTAACATGTCACGTTATTTTTACATCTGTAAGTATGTTAATGACTAGAAACGAGAAAATGCTTATACTAAGGTTAGGAAATTTTCATTTGAAAAGCGATCAATTTATCAGAAATGTATACGAAATTTCATTTGAACAACATAAAATAAGCTTGTCATGTGCTCTGCCAAAAACCAGAGCATTACATTTGGTATCAGAGCGTGAGGCTCAAAAACTTAGACCTCGATGGGCCTTTTTACACCTAAACTACCCTGAAATTTCATTATGTTTGAGCCTACATAATTATATGTAAAAATAAAGGGTTATGTCACTACTCTTGGTAAACTGAACAACACCACCAAACCTTGGCGCCTATGTCTCTATAACATCCATATTACCTGGAAGAGATAAACAAACAGTTCGTTAAAATTTTTGAATAAGTATTGAAGAAAATAGACCATCTATATATATATATATATAACCTGCAACAAAAAAAGAAGAAGAAGGGGAAAGTGCTTGTATATAATGATGGGTAGTTTCAAAATCCTTGAATTGATAAATGTTTGTATTGGTTTATAGCAGTATTCAAGAATGTGAATAGTATTGATTACCTTGTCGGTAATATTATTATGATATTGTTAAGCTAGAAGGAACCAAAAAAAAAAAAAAAAAACAAAAACAAAAAAAAAAAAACCCTTACAACAGACAGAGACTCACAACAGAACTTTGGGAGTTGGAAACCAATGTGAAGATGAAATTTGAAACTAATAGGGCTCTAACAGTAGTAGATAGCCAAAAAAAAAAATTCAGTCATAACTGCATTAAATTCAACACTAACAGCGGTAAGTTCAAAGATAATGACAGTAATTGCATCAATATTCAACAGTAAGTCTGATAGCAGACTCTAGAGCTAACAGCAGAAAATGTCCAGCAGTAGCGACAGCACCTGAATATTTGAAAACTACAAAGCCTAGACTAGACAGGTTTAAAAAGCCTATAAACATAAATTAAGTGGCCTAAAATTCAAGGAATGAATTTTTTCTGGTTTATTGCGCTTTCCATAAGCTGAAATCATTATAAAATTTGGAACAAGCTGCATGTTTTCATGTCTATGAGATGTGTACTTCCGTATTGGAGCCACATTGGGCTTTTCGTTCCTTATATTTTCCATACCAGATTGTATTCAATTTTGTATCCATATTTGAATCTTGCTACTATGCTATAAAGGTAGTTTCTCATAGACCTGTATCTGTAAAGGTATTACCTCAAGAAATAGGAAATAGCATGTCTTTTAGACAAACTTCATTTCACTAATTTACCAGATTTCCTCGACAAAATCGTGTGTGAGATGCATCAATTCTCAAATTCTCTACTTCACTATCAGGATTTACCTATTCGGGTTTACTGTTTTGTTAGTTGTCCTTTTTCAAGTCTCGCTTATGATTGCATGAATGATCTGGACTAGGGAAACGATACAGAAATTAGAAATAGAAACATAAGTACGGCTATGGGTCAAATGGGGCAATGTCTAGATGAGTTCATTACTTCTAATAATTTTTGTTTGGCATGTAAACACATTGTCCCATATGCCAGTAGGCTTATAATCTTTCAGGGGATACCTTAGGCACTCTGCATTTGCCACTGTCGCCTTACATAAGAGTCCAATTGACCTAATTTCGTAGTTTGTGGACATCAATTCAATTTCTTTCTTCATTTCTTATTTCCAACAAAATTTAGTTTTTCTTACAAGTAGAAAAGGGAATTAGGTTAACTTAATTGCAATCGACTTAGGGGTTTTTTTTTTTTTTTTTTTTTTTTTGTATGAATCAACCTCTAAGACTGTCTGTCATTCTGGCTCACCTTCGACCTAATCAGCCCTGCCTAAGAACATGTAATAAGGCATCTAAGTCATTCGAATTTTGCCTGGCATTACCAGCTCCAGGATCACTGGGTGGCTTATTAGCGAGCTAAAATAGAGCGCAATTGCACCGATGACCACGAGAAAAACAAATGAAAAAAAAACAGTAAAGGGAAATAATAAGTTTTGCTAACCTAGATGCATTCACTGATAAAAGACTCATAATATTTTATTGCCCAACTAGAAGGCTCCGGGCGATCAGGCTTCTTTTATTTAAGCAATCCTTAAGCGCAGAGGCGATGTGCTATTTCGTGCAGTCAAAATAATGGTTGAACAAATATAGTCTATGGTATGGAAAGCTTCGAGGATGCAGAATGAAGTGGGAAAGAACTCCGCAACACAGATAATTTGCAGAGCAATTCCCTTATAAATCCGAAATATGCAGAGATTTCATTAGCTCATTGAACAGTAAGTCCTATTCCCTCAGTTGACCACCACCCCAGCGATCCGATCTATCCCGTTCACCAGTAGTGGCTTAAACAGCACCAGATACGGATCATCCAGGTCGAGATCAAGAATCAGTATACTTAGTAATAGATCGAGCTTATCCATCAGTAGCTTACCTTTTGCCAACTTTTGGTACATTTGTAAAGAGACAAGCTATAGCACGAGCTAGAACGGACAGGTGAAAAGTTCAGAATAAGCAAAACCATCAAATGTATGAAAAAAAAAAAAACCTACGACTGCAATGCCAGTATTGGGCTAAGCTGATACATGAATGCAGAACGCACCTATGACAGTAGCGAAAGGCACTGGCCATTGGAAAATTGAAGATTATCGCACAAGAGAAGCTTCGGAATTGGCACAACCAGGTTAACAATATACTACTATATCATTTTTCTAAATTCTCACTAACTTGCCCCTCCAGCATCAACGTAAAAGGGTTTTCAGACATAAATTAAGAATATATCTTTCCATTTCTGCAAATTTTCTTCATGTGCTACTCAGTTCTTTATCTATCTAAATATATTTCTATCTATCTACATATTTGTGTGTACCTTCCTACATTGCCTTCAATGTTGTACTAAGATTTCCTACAGATCAGCAAATATGAAATGACAAGCAAGATAATAAAGTATGCATCATTTATTATCTTATTTAGAAATTAAATGATGCATCAGCATACAGTAATAGGCACATGCAGACATGAATATGACAGACCTCAAGCCCTTCATCTTACTCCCATGTGAGGCCTGGACCATTGTACATGCTCTTCATAAGTATTGTACAAGATTTGTCTGGGTAAAAATGAGCTCTACTGCAAAGAACAAGAGCCTGAAACTGTACAAAAATAATCATAATAATAATAATAAAATAATAAACCCTAGCGCAGCTTCAGAACGGAAATAATAAAATGTTGGGAGGCCCAAGGGCCAGGTTCTACGATCTGCAACCACGCGGCCTTGGATTTAAGCTACGCGCCTCGTTCGGATTAAGACGCCCAGCCAAAGGCTCTGGGAATTTTAGTAAGTTAGTTTACTAAATAAAAAGGCAAATTATCGACCCGGATGGTGGATTATCCGCACCCTGATAAATGGAGATTCACTTATAAATTCTTATAATAAAAATTTTTATCTATTTAAATAGCTCTGCGCCTCATAATTTCCTCCGCCTTGGGCCTGGGCGCCCGCCTTCATCCCAAAGTAAAGGGTACACTTGTTCGAGGTAGAACAACCTACAGCAGAAGGAGTATTTTGGACCAGCCCAAGCACTTTCCTTTCATAGGGACCTCGCACAGCAACACACCCAAGTGCCAAGCTCGCCCATGAGTAAATAAAATACATACAAATAGAGCTCACGAGTCAAGCTATGTGCACAACTCGTCCAGGCAATTGTAGCCAGGCCATCTACAGGAGTTTAAAACAAAACAAAACAAAAAATATATGAAAAAATAAGAAAAAAAAATATATATATATATAATTTGCACTACCACTGTGCATTTGGCTATTTTGCACCGTGCCAATCAAGTCCTGGCTGCCATGGCTGCCATACAACCGTAGCATCAAGCTCGCATGCCTTGTGCACCAGCCCAATTCCTTGGTATTACTCATACCAATAAATATAATTTGCATTTCAATTTTAGGTGGATACCACTGTATCATTATGGAGCTATAGCGCTAGAACCCTAACGAGGGGGGGGCTCTCTTAGTTTCCCTCTCTCGGCTGCGCCCTCACAAAGAAATGAATACCACTAAGCCATAAACCATTGCCATAAGGTCTAAATGAAAATGCCAGAAAATGAGTGCTACTAAGACTGGAAACCATGAAGACACATCCAATTCAAAAAAATGAGTCAATCTTACGCCACCAGTCTTAGGCCCAACACACAAGCATCCAGAAGAGTCCACAAGGAGAGCCGTGGAGGAAATGAGATCACCTGGGCGTTGAAGCAGATTTCCCTTCTTTCTTTCTAGCATACCAAAAACGAATGCACCCCCTAGTCTATGCCGAGATCACCTGCCACTCTCCAAAACTTCTCCCTCCTAGCATTGAGGCGTTGCCAATGCCCCTTAGGGCGGTGAAGCTGTAAAAGAAAACAATAATGGTGAATCAACAAAGAGGGAGGCTATGGCGAAGGCCTGAAAATTTAGCCGAGCGGCTGCTTGGAGTTGCAGAGCCCGCGTGGGGAAAATTAGGTAAGGAAAGTGAAAGCCTGAGAAAAGTTACCCTTTTTAGGTCTTGGTCCTTTAATTATTTTTTTATTGCATGTTGGCCGCGTGTAGCCTTCATAGGGTGACTCTTTGTCCGGAGTGAAGCTTATCCGAATATGTTTTTAAATTAAACATATTTATATATATTCTAAATCGTTTATGGATTATGAAAATGTTGATTTAAATAATTTAATTAATGGTTAGTCAAAGGTTTATTTTTATTTTGTTATATATTATTAATTATTTTTTTATATATTAATTAAATTGTTTAATTAAATTTGTCCCTATAGTTTAAATTTTGAATACATTAAAATTAAACTCTCAAATATAAATAAAGAATTATAAAATCAAAATGTATAATTTATTTAAATTCTATATTCCTTACTTATGTGCTAAGATTAATTTAAATTCAAGTTTAAACATAGGGTTAGCCATAAGTCTATGTAATTAGTTAAATAACCTAATGACTTTGTAGGGTTAAATTGCAAAGTAATTTGAATTAGATATAAGGTTAGGAGGTGACTTTGGCTAGATTGAATTTAGGTTTGGTACGAGGCTCTATATGTTGGTTTTCTTATGATACTATAAGACGAGGCTAGGTCATGCCCCTAAAGTTCCAAAGTTCCATAGGACGAGAGAGAGGCCATATGTTTCGTATTATGTGTGAGATAGTATGCGACTAATGAAAGCATTAAAGGTACTATGGATGCATTTGAAGAACATTAAGGAGGAATGGTGCAATATAATGTCTAGACATGTAACATCGAAGGGACTAAGAGTTTTGAAAATGATAATGATATCAATAAGTAAATATATGTGACAAGTAAACACAACATAAGTAAAGTATGCCACTTAATTACCATAAGAGCGAGTGTTAGGGATAGAAGGAGTAGTACACAATGAAGAAGTCTTTCAAGCCCTATAATAAGAACTAGTGTAGAAATATGAAGTTGAATAGATGAATGACATTTCAATATTGTTATAGCAAACGATATGGCGAGCATGGGTCGGTTGATCCATTATTGAACTTCTAGGATGGCTTAGCAAGAGGAAAGCCGTGAGGGAGCTAGGGATATGTAGGAGTGGTTAGAAATCACCATGGATAATATCAATGAAGGCATGGCGTATAAATATTAATATTACAAGGTATAAATTGAGAAAATAATATAAGAACAATTATAGTTATAAGAGTAAGAATTGCATGGTAGTATTATAGATTGTAATGATGGCCCTTGTAGGAAGTAAAATTTTTTAAAACATTTTGGGCATCTTATATTACCCTTGCTAGTAGGCATATTTGAGCATCTCTGATGAACACTATATATAATAGCATTGCGTCCTAGGTGAAATAACATACTTCCCAAGAGAATTTATGATGGAAATAATCACGAGGATTGCGTCCTAGGATATAATGATTTGATGCTTTGATCATGGACACATAATCAATCATTGTAATGACACATCAAGGTCGAGGTCTGGGTTGACCACCTTCACCTTCACCTCCACCTCCACCACCGTCATCGACATCGCCACGATTCTTCCAGTAATGGCATAGTGTTGATCCTTCCATAGTTGGCTTTAGGAATATGTTAGGTTTTTACCACATTGCGGTTTGTATGAAAACATATATTTTATGGTATTATAATGATTGTCTATGTTCGAGTGTTGCAATGATGCAATACGGTGAGGAAAGGCTATGCTATACATCCATAACTTACGTATGATAAATAAGTTACATTACCCTTATAATACCTTTGTTTATATGAAGATGTTAAACAGTCTAGTATTGACAAACACCATAGTTGAGCTAACATAGTTGAATCTAGGCATCAAACGGGTAAATAAATATAAAGGCAAGTGTTGGGGATAGATGCTTGATAGTGCTAGTGAATTAGTATAATTTATTATGCCACAATGAGTGCAATTAATCGTGTTTCAATATAGTAAGTGGAAGGAGATTGAAGGAACTATGTATGTGCGAGAAGGGGGTAGGGATTATATGTTGCTGGTCTTGCTTATGTTAAATTGTCATGATTTGAGGGAAAATATTATTGGGAAACAACTAGGATTTAATAATTACAAAGGGAACAAGCAATTAAAAAAAAAAAAAAAAAAATAATACGAAATTGGTGGGGAACTAATAAGTTAGCTTGAGTAAGCATATACGAGATTAAGAGAAGTAATGATAATAATTATAATAATAATGAATACAAATAGGGAACCAATGTGCATTGAGATGAATAAGTTATGATGTTTAAACCCCTAATATATGATGGAAGAAATCGATCATCACATTAGAGGTAAAAATTGTTGTTAACTGGGAAAAATAGACAAAATGAGAAGTATAATGTTATGAAGAAAGGATTATATGTCTCCATTGATATCAACAACTCGCAAAATAAGAACAAAGCTTGATGCCAGGTAAGTGTGTTGGATTCACATTAGTATCATGTGAGGTGGTCATAGTGCATAATGTGTGTAGGTATCCATACGATCCATAGAGATTAATAAGCATATGTATAGGAAACCTAGATTTATGACAACAAATACAAGTTTATAGTATGATAGATACTGGTAAATGCCTTTACGTTGTGCGAATAAGAACAAATTAGCTATAAAATTATTAGAAGTAATGGTTCCCCTTCTAATTATATCACATGGAAAAGGAGAGATCAATGGTTAAAGTTGATAACATTTGCATTCTAATATAGTATAGTCCCAAAAACCCTTGTAACAATAATAGTTCTCCTAGTTTAGTGAATGTTACAATACTTTTGTTATTACTTATTATCAATAAGGGAATAATAATGTAGGACCTTAGGATTTAAAGGACATGAACCTTCTCCCCTAAGAGAGGTATGCCAATCTTAAGGGTCCGTGGTAGTTGCGTGTTGAGTGAATACAAATTATGAGTTCTAAAGACCTCCATGTTAAATTGTTGATTATTTCGTGCTAAGTTGGATCAATTTAATCTTTGTGATGAGTAAACCTCTCTGAGGTTATAACTTAAAGGATATTGTTAAACGGTAAGAAGTAGGATACTAAGGTGGATAACACTTGATTATAACCTTAAGCATTCTAGATATAATATTAAGATTCGATAGAAGGATTAATCTAAATGTTTCCTTAATTATTAGAATACATATCAGCGGATAAAAGAAGTAAAACCAGAAGATAATATCGACATATTCGGTCAAGTCAAAGCTAAGTAGGAAAAGTTTGTCCAGCATCTGCTACTTGCAAGAATGGAGAGATTATGCGTAAATATTTTCCCTGCATTATTATGACCATAACTTCGGGACGAAGTTTCCTGAAGGGTGGGTGTATGTAACGCCCCATATTCCGACCAGACAGGTTTATCCGTGACACATATTGAACTTTATTTTCTTATTATCTGTTGGACTTAACTAGACTGGGTAAACTATACTTATGACACGATACACTTGATTATATGTTGCTACCATGTGTATGTCGTTACTATGTTATGTTGTCACTATGAATATGATGTTATGATATTATGATCTTACTATGTTCATGCAGTTAATAGGTTATGGTTGTCATGAGATTCATTTCTTTTATAATGACGATATGTATGTTTTAACGTTTTCATTAATGGAATGTGAAATATATGATGTTATACGTGGATGCCATCCTATGATGAATTGGATTGAATTGTTATATGTCATGCATACTTGTGATGAGCTAAAATTGTGGCGTGAAATAAAACGATGTTGATGATATAGATCAATTGGCGATCGAATGGAAATGCTTGTTATAAAATGTGTATTTTGCGAAATACTAACCTACAGGATACAAGGGCTATGGGATAGCGAGATACTTGATCTAGTACATGGGATAAGAACTTTTCCATGCAGTAAAAGCTTAGCAACCAAAATTGATGATACGATGACACAAACCGATAATCTCGATAGCAGCAAAGTATGAGTCGATAAGGGCGTAGGCCCAGTATGTTGAGAGGGATGGATGTGTTTCCCACCCTAGGTTTCCATGATACCCGAGGTCGTGGGAGGGCCGTGCTGAGACACGCTCCCCATGTTGTTGTGATGACGATGGTCGGATTCCTGCTAGGGGAGGATAGGTCCGCTGTTCAGCCGACGCTATCGCTCTCAGGTTCTATGTGGTCAGGTCGGTGAGTCCGACATCCACTTTTGTACTAGCAGAGGAAGGATAGGGAGGATGGAGGACGTAGGTTATGATGGGAGGATATGTTAGTTAGTACTGTTGAGGGTTGGATATTCCTTGATCTTTAGTTAGTGGAAGTAGATACCCTTCCTGTACTTGATTGATTAAACTAATGTAAACATAAAGACAATGATGTTAAATCGTAAAGGGTTAACTGTTAAATAACCGAGGATGTTAAAGTAATTATACTATATATTATGCTTGCTCTTCTGCATGGGGGTAAATACTATTATTGGTTAGCAGGTATGCATAGGCGGAATGGGGTTTGTTTATAGTACACATCCGACATGTGCATACACTGGCCATGCATGCACACCTTGTACGTGTACAATATTACTGGTGTATAACATACTTGTCATGCTTGAATAGTAGTATAAATGTCATAGATAACTCAATTAAGGATACATCAATCAACTTAGGTAATGAATGGTTAGGTTGTTAATGTGTAAATAAGTGAATTAGTAATTATATGAAAACATTGTAATAATAAATTAAGACAAGTGTCGTCAGTTAACATTGTCATAGGAGAACTGTTGTGAATAGGGTAAGGTTAGTGTCTAATTAATTAGTAAAATTGTTTAAGCCCTCACAAGTGCTTTGTTTATAAGAACAAGGATGCTATATTGATGATAGGGTACTCATGTGATAAACAAATAATTAAGAATACTATGATTAATTCACCTGTTATTATTGTTAAATGGTGATTTAATTATTATTATTAATTAATAAATGGTGATTTAATTATTATTATTAATTAATAAATGGTGATTTAATTATTATTATTACTTAATTAATAATATTCCAGCAACATTTATATCCCTATCGTAACAATTGCAATATAAGTAAGATTTAAAATATTGATTTATAAATTAATATTGTGTGATTATTTCCATTTCAAAAATTAGCCATAATAGGATAATCATTCTTGAATGGATGTGATGTGAAGGAATAGGTACTAAATATTATTTATTTATTCAGTATGAGTCTTAAAGTTTAAAGTTACATGATAAGTTATCTTGTCGGATTGGTAAAACCATTAAGACATGCCTTGTCCCAAACTGAAAAGTCAAACTAGAGCATATATTATTGTATTATTTTATTCAAAAAAAATTAAGTGCAAATATGGTGAATAAGTGGAGAATTATTAAAATAGATCTCGAATAGAGAACCCGTAGGTAATACCTCCTACCATAATAAATACTTACCATCGAATAATTAAAGTACAATAAATTTACTGTAAGTGCATTAATTGTCGGTGCATTAAGTGAAGAAATATATTATTATATTGTAAACTTGTATAAATGTTAAAGCCAGGGGATTTAATGATTGAAGGGCTCGAGAGAGGGAATTTGGGGCGGTGGAGTAAGCCTCAAGTCTTCTCGAGGAAGGAAAGGTATTTAGGGAAGGGTGAAGGGAGAAGAAGGGAGGTTTTTCTTTGGAAGAGAACGGTGATTTTGGAGGTGAAGCTGAGGAAGGGGTAAACTCCAACTCCAAGGAGGAGTTGGAAAAATCATAGGGAAAACTGCACCTATGGAAATATAGTAAGGAATGATGCTCTCGGGATTATCGGTTTGTGGGCTCGGGGGCTAGGAAACCCGTCTGTTTCCTAGGGCCAGCATGATAAGAGCTGGTCGGTAGGGTGGTTCATTCAATCGGTTGCTAAGCTTTAAAGACAAAAATCTGGAAGGAAATCTACAGCAAGCCATGAGACAATCTACAAACTTCAAACTTCTGGAAACAGGTATTTTCCTTGTCAATTATTAGTTTATTATGCTGAAACATACTCTTATACTCTTATGCTGAAATATGTACATGAAATAAAATCCTAACATGTCACGTTATTTTTACATCTGTAAGTATGTTAATGACTAGAAACGAGAAAATGCTTATACTAAGGTTAGGAAATTTTCATTTGAAAAGCGATCAATTTATCAGAAATGTATACGAAATTTCATTTGAACAACATAAAATAAGCTTGTCATGTGCTCTGCCAAAAACCAGAGCATTACAGATTCATTCGAATTCTAGGAGCAACATATATGTAGTTTTTTGGGAAGCATGTCTTTGATTTTGGCTGTAATTTTTTGTGAAGACAAGTCCTAAAAAAAAAGACTTTTTTTACATATATTATGCTATATCAGTTTGTAGGATTTGCTTACATTGTATGGTGTCTGAATGTGAATGCTTACAGATCTACATTGAATAGATTATTAATTATGCAGCATTCATTTTTATGTTTTTCAATGTTTGGATCCCCCGCCTTCTATCATTGTGGTGTCAGAGCTAATACCAAGGTGTAGATCTTATTCCTTGCCATATTAGAATCTGCCATCCTAAACGAAGGAGCCAACTGTTGTGTGAGGCTTATTGTGTGAAGGAAGAACCTCTCGGTGTTGATTTTATCTCCACCATTCGAACCCTACGCAGAAGCCAAAACTCGTGAATCTCTCCTTTATAGAGATCTGCAGTAGAAGATATTTGTGTCAGTTGGTCTATAGTAAAAATTGCAGTCATCAAAAAGCCAGGATGGTTCCATTCAAAGAGTAAGGGGGAGTTGGGTATGTGAACAAGGAGATAGAGGATTCATAGAAAGTCAACATTTTAACCATCGCCACCACCACCAGCTCTGTCCAGCCACAGGTTCCCACATTCTGAGCTAATAAATATGAATTTTGGGAAACAAAAATGAAAAATATTTTTCATTCGTAGGATATATTTGGATTTAGTGGAAAATGGGTATCCTAAACCTCAATATGAGGCAGCCTTTTTTGGATTTGTCTTAGGCATAAAGAGTTATGCTCAATAATAATAGAAAGAAGAATGCTAAATCCCTACTCTTCATCCAACAGAGTCTGGATGAATCACTATTTCCAAAAATTGCTTCTAAAGATAACTCAGAAAGAGCATGGGACATTTTAGATACTACCTATTAGGGAACTTCTAAGGTTAAGACAATTAGGCTGCAAACCCTTAGAAGAGAATTTGAGACCCTTCGTATGAAGGATTCAGAATCTATTGACCAATTTTTCAATAGAAACATGAATGTTGTGAACCAGATAAAAACACATGGGGAGGAATTAAATGACCAAAAAATTGTGGAGAAAATTTTGCGTAGCCTTCCCAACAAATATGATGCAATTGTAGTGGAAATTGAGGAATCAAAGGATCTATCACAACTGTCTGTTGTTGAATTGATGGGATATATGTTGTCCCATGAATTTAGACTGAGTAGGAACTCAAATCCATCATTAGAATATGCATCCAAGACTCAGGTTTCAATTAGTAGAGGTAGAGGAAGATTTAGTCATAGAGGTAGAGGAAGATCCAAAATCAAAGTGATGAAATACCAAATTCAGAAGAAACCGGTAAATCAGTCCAGAGCCCCAATTTAGGAAATTTCAGAGGTTCAAGAAGTAATTTTAATCAACAACAATCTAGAAGGTTTGATAATCGAAGTTTCAATGCTTTTACTATAAGAAATTTGGACATGTAATTTAGGACTGCAAAAAAAGGCAAGCAAATGAAAGGAAGGAATCACCTAATTTATCTAAGGTATGTGAGACTAAGACTGAGTCCATGTTTATCACTTGTAATATTGCTTAGGAGAGTCCAAAAGATTTATGGTTTTTGGACAATGGTTGTAGCAACCACATGACTAGAAATCAAGAGTTGTTTAGTTTTTTGGATAGTTCTATTCAATCGGAAGTAAAGCTTGGAGCATATAGTAGAGTCTTTGTCCAAGGCAAAGGAATCATAGATGTTTTGACAAAGAATGGTGACAAGAAGAATGTGAAAGATGTCTATCTTGTTCCTGGAATGAAATGTAATTTGATGAGTATTGGAAAATTGATGGAGAATGGGTGTGAGATAAATTTTTATGACAAAGCTTGCACAATTTGAGATAAATCTCATTGTAATAGGTTGATTCAAAGGGTTGAGATGACCAAAAACATGATGTTCCCACTTACAATGGGGAGTGATACTCAAAATTCTGTTAATGCATAAAAATCTAAGAGTGTTGATCAATCTTGGATTTGGCACTTGATGTTTGGTCACTTACATTTTGATGGTTTGAGGCCATTACAGAAGAAGGAAATGGTGAAAGGGATTCCAATCATAGAACAACCATCAAGCTCATGTGAGACATGTATCTTGGAAAAAAAACATGGATAAAGCTTTCCTACAGGTACTTCCTATAGAGCAAAAGTACCTCTAGAAATCATACACACATATTTATGTGGGCCAATGCAAACCCCTTCATTGGATGGAGCTTACTATTTCTTGACATTGATTGATGATTACAACAGGAAGACTTGGGTATATTTATTAAAACAAAAGTTTGAAACTTTCAGAATCTTCAAGAACTTCAAGGATTTGGTTGAAAATCAAAGTAGTAAGTACATTAGAGTGCTAAGATCTGATAGAGGTGGTGAGTATAATTCAATTTTTTTTTAGATTTCTGCAAGGACCATAGAATTAAGAGACAATTTACTGTCAGATATACACCACAACAGAATGGTGTGGCTGAAAGAAATAATAGGACCATAATGAACATGGCCCAGAGCATGTTGAAGAGAAATCACTTACCAAATGACTATTGGGCGGAAGTTGTTTGGTGTTCAATATACCTTATGAATAGGATTCCTACAAGTAGCTTGATTAATAAAGTACCTCAAGAGGCATGGACTAGTAGAAAATGTTCAATTTCACATTTACGAGTTTTTGGGTGCATAGCATATGCACATGTCACAATTGACTTAAGGAGAAAGCTGGATGGTCATAGTGAGAAATGTATCTTCATCGGTTATAGTGAGCAATCTAAACCATTTAGATTGTACAATCCCATTACAAAAAATCTTGTTAGAAGTAGAGATGTTGAGTTCAAAGAGGAAGAAGCATGGGATGGAAGTGTAGATGAGTTTATTATAGGAGGAGCTATATTATCTCATGAACATGATGAATAAGTAGAGCATGAATTTCAAGGAGGAAAACAAGTACAAGCACCTGTTACAACTACACCAACAAGAAATGCATTGACTACAGTATAAACACCAAGAAGTCTTTCACGAGGACAGGTATCAGCGCAAAGAAATCTTCCTACTCCAAGTTCGCAGGTAAGTGATGAATCAGATCGTACTTTAGCTTCACTAAGATCTAGATTTAAAAGAAGGAAGACTAGAAGTCTTGATCACATGAAGACCAATTAGATTTGAATTCAAATTTTGCATTGTTAGCATATCAACATGTTAGTTATGAGGATGCTATCAAAGATAAATTTTGGGTGGATTCTATGAAAGATGAGATAGATGCAATAGAGAGGAATGATACTTGGGAATGAATGAATATACCTTAAGGAAAGGACTACATTGGCGCGAAATGGCTGTATAAAACAAAGTTCAATGAAGATGGTGAAGTTGAGAAGCACAAGGCAAGACTTGTTTCTTAAGGATTTGTTCAACAACTTGGAATAAACTATATTGAAACTTTTTTACATGTTGCTAGATTAGATACAATTAGAATTGTTTTAGCTGTTGCAACTCATAATAGTTGGAATGTATACTAGATGGATGTAAAATATGCATTTTTAAATCGAATTTTAGAAGAAGAGGTATATGTAAAACAATCTCCAGGTTATGAGATAAGTGGACATGAAGAAAAAGTTTATAAATTGAAGAAAACTTTGTATGGGTTGAAGCAAGATCCTCGAGCTTGGTACACCAGAATTGATTCCTATGTCATAAGAAATGGCTTTTGGAGGAGTATCAATGAACTTACTCTATACACCAAGAAAAATCAGCATGGTGAGGTTTTAATTGTGTGCATTTATGTTGACAATATCATTGATACTGGCAATTTGATGTTAGAAGAATTCAAAACAGTAATGAGGAGTGAGTTTGAGATGACTAACCTTGGCCTAGTAAATTTTTTTCTAGGAATTGAAGTCTTGCAATCTGAAAGTGGAATCTTTATTTGACAATCTAAATATGCAAACAATATATTGAAAAGATTTAGAATGCTAAATTGCAAGCCAATTTCAACACCTGTAGTTACATGCACAAAGTTAAGCAAGCGAGATGTTGGAGGTCAAGTAAATCCTAGTCTATTTAAAAGTCTAGTTGGCAGTTTAGTGTATCTAACCGCTACTAGAGTGGACATCATGTATGCTGTGAGTCTAATCTCAAGATTCATGGAGTCACCAAAGAGTACTCATTGGCTTGTAGGTAAAATAATTTTGAGGTATGTTGCAGGCACAATGAATTATGGAATTTTATATTACACAGGTTGAGATTTCAAATTGATAAGGATACACAGACGGTGATTTTGCTGGAAATGTTGATGATAGAAAAAAAACACATCTGGATATGCATTCTTTTTTGGCTCAAGAGTTGTCTCATGGGCATCAAAGAAACAACCCATAGTCACAATTTCATAAGCAGAGTATGTCGCTGCTAGGTCAGCAGCATGTCAAGCCATATGGATGAGAAGAGTTTTGTTCGATCTATTGCATGAACAAGGAGCGCCAACAAGAATCTTTTGTGATAATAAGTCTGCTATCGTGCTCTTAAAGAACCATGTATTTCACAAGAGAACCAATCATATGACACACGGTATCATAACATTAGACAATTGATAAATGATGAAGAAATTTATCTTTGTTTTTGCAATTCAAAGGAACAACTCGTTCACATATTCATTAAAGCATTGGGAGAAGACAAAGCCTCGGCATCTATGATGCTAATTATGCTGTAAACGTGTAGGTGGTTGAAGTTAAAGGGGAGAATATTGAAACACGTCATATAATTCCAACCACCACATAAATGTGATTGACGTAACCCACTCCACCTCTGTACCTGTTATTAATGCTGGACTCCACCTCCATACCCATGATTAATGTTGTAGATAAACCATTTACTGTTTTGAAAAGCTCAAAAGTCTCCAGATTCATTCGGAAGTCTGTCATGGTACATTCGGAAGTCTGTCTTGGATCCTGGCTGTAACTTTTGGTGAAGACGAGTCCTAAAAAAATAGATTTTTTTACAAATATTATGTTATATCAGTTTGTAGGGTTTGCTTAGGCTGTATATGCTCTCTGAATGTGAATGCTTACAGATCTACATTGAATAGATTATTAATTATGCAGCATTCATTTTTATGTTTTTCAATGTTGTGGTTCCCCTGCCTCTTATCATGGATAGTTGTATGATTTGAAAGTGTTTCAAAGGTTTGTTTTAAGGGTCATTTAGTTGCGGCCTGCCTCCTATCATGGATAGTTGTATGATTTGAAAGTGTTTCAAAGGTTTGTTTTAAGGGTCATTTAGTTGCGGGGTTTTGTGATTAGCTTTTCATCCCAAGTAGATTCCAACGACCGGAGAGTTGTAATGTATAAATTGGATTATGCTGGTGCATTTGCGATTGAATAAGAAATAAAAGATGGAAGTTCAGAAATTGTTGTTTTCGCTCCTTATGTTTGTTCTTCTGTGGATTCACTCCCTTGTATCAGCTCCTTCTCTCAATACGCTAGCAGCTTTGCTTTTCTTATCTGTCAACACCCTTAACTTCCTCATGCATATTTCTATTTTATATCCCGGACTCCTCAGCACTCCAGTCCTGCTTTCCTTCCTTCTAGACGGTGTAAACCACTTCACTCCAGCCTTCCACCTATCATGAGACTTCGTCCTTTTTAGCTCGGGCTGTTACCCTTTTTTTTCTCTTTTCCTTCTCGGCTACAATCTTATACTGCAGGCTTCTTCCGGGCGCAACAGATCTCCTTCACACGCAGGCCTAACCACTTCCACGGACTTCCTTTTCCTTTCAACGGGCCCAATCGAGCCTCATAACGATTTTCTCTGCCTTCCTTTCTTGAAACATTAGTGAGAGTCGTCTCTCGCAGGATTTTCTATCACCACGGGCTACGACCCCGAGTCTATAGAGTGTAGCCCTCCTTCCATACATTCAGCGCGGGCACAAAAACAAACCTCATACTGGCAAACCTCATTGTGTGCCAGCCTTATCCCTTACCCTAGTCTTCAAAATTCTCATGGGCTACAGTCTGACACCAATTAACGGTTCAGCGGAAGTGTGAAGAGAAAACAACAAAATCTATAATAAATTTTCATTAACCAAAAATCGATTTATATTACATTGTAGTTTTTGGGTTACCGGACTATTTCGGTCAAGGAAAACCCACACCGTGCAGTAAATAAGATTTTACTGCGCAGTTGACTTCTAACATGTTGCATAGTTGAACTTCGTAGCTTAATTAGCTTCGCAATACTTTACTTCACAAATACTTCACGGATCACTTAAACAAACTTTATTATGAAATATATTTTCTAAGGCATAAGTACTAAAGCATCTTGCTCAAAGTTACTCCACCTCAATATATGGAAATGAGTTTCTACTTTGATCTTTTATTTTCACTGAGCTTGGGCTCTTAATACAAACTTCAGGGATCTTCATTTCTATTTTTCTCCTCTTCAGATCTCCGTGAATCAATTCAACTTACGAACTTACTGATAGACTGACATTGAAGACTATGCCCACTCACACAAAAAGACTGACAGGGTGGCTGCCAGAAAATGATGAGCAATTGCCATCCAAAATTTTATGCTGGGAGATTTACACTGCAAACGAGCCAACTTCATTGAAGTGCTTGTGACTCTTTTCACAAGGATTGAGTTTTCCCTCCAAAATCCTATTCTTCAATGCAGATTTAGGACATCATCGCGTCAAGGTTTAATACGAATATGTGTGCCAATAGGTGGTGAGGACTCGGGAGGTTTGTAGTTGCCATACATTTTATCGTTCAAAGTGTGTTATGATAGTACTTTTACTATTAAAAATCTATTATCGAGAAAAAAAGCAGTCGCTGAAAACATAAAGATAAATTACGCGGCAGTCTTATGCAAATTTCACACCTAGTTTTCTTTTAGCAAGGTGGCAAATCCCTTCTTACAATGTTTAGGTTCAAAGTTTTCAACGATTTTTCATATATCTCCTGTAGTGCTTCTTTTAGTTTGCTTCTTATAGTTAGCAGATGCGCTGAAAGTTCCCTGCATGCACATTGAATTATGATAATCCACACTACAACTTTGGATCAAAGTGTGAGGGACAAGTAGCGAAAGGAGCACAAGTCTCTTCTATGTGATTCTATGTGATTGTGGGAGCAATATAAGCAACAACTAAATTGTCGCTCATAGCCGAAATCCGGTAACTTCAGGAAGGGCTGAAATTGCAGTGTTCAAATGGTGATTTCGACGATTTAAGAAGTTTTAAAATCCAGCGTTTACTCTATTTTTAAAAGCGTTTTGGTTGCTCTTTATTTTGCCGATCTAGGAAGTTTTAAAATCCAGCGTTTACTCTACCCGTGCTGATTGCTGAAATTGCAGTTTGCCGAATTTGCAGTTTTCAAGAGCGTTTTGGTTGCTTGTAAAGTTTTCAATGGTATTGAGATCAACATGAGCGCTTAATGACATAGTATAAGCAATCTACGGAAAGCTTATTCATTACAATTCACTTGTAAACTGCAAAATCGTATGTCAACTCTACATTGAAATCATAAAAGTTCCAAGCTCTTGAATACTTTACTGAGGGAAAACGAAGGATGGATATTTTCCAGAACAAAATTTCTGCTATCATAAATGTAGAGTGTTGATCTATGGATCCATATCGACGGCCAGGCCCTTGCATGATCTATGCAATTGTAGATTTTTTTATTTTTGTTGTCGCTGATGAAATCTGTATGACTTTGTTTAACTGCATTCTTTAACTTGAAGAGAGAAGTGACACCATCAGTTTCACACAAACGAATTGAACTGAACTTCATATTTAACTTAGAGTAGTCAACACTACATTCAAATTTCAATTAATTGCTATTCAAATAATCAGCACGTCACGTCATGTTAGCAAGTCATCAACGGAAACTGGGTAGTAAATAAATAGCTTTAGGAGTGTGCTTGCAAATACTTTGCTCTAATTTTTTCTTTCTTATTTTTACCTAATACTTTACTTCACAAATTAAGTGCGCTTCAAACTAACTATCTAATATAATTTAGAGAAACTTGACTTTGCATGACGGTCACACTTCACACAAATTTAATTTTGCAAACTTCTTTAACTTTACGAAGATTAACTTCACACAATGAAGATTAACTTCACACAAGTTAACTTAACTTCACACAACGAAGATTAACTTCACACAAGTTAACTTCACACATTTACTACCGTAAAATACTTGGAAATCTTAATTTTGTCTCTTTTTCTCTTCACTCCTACATCTCTATCTAATCTTGTGTGAGTGATTTTCATTTATACACCTACTTGGTTTAACTTCACCTAAAGTTACTGGGTTGCAATAAACACAACAATTAATTTCTACCTAAGAAATTATGAACCTGGAAATACAAACACATACTAACTTGCGTACTGATTATCTGACATTGCAGACTAACATTATGACTGACTGACTGGGAGTCTGAGAGAGCGGACATATCAGATAAGCTATCAGCTCATAAATACAATATCAGATAAGCTATCAGCTCATAAATACAATATTTCCAACAAGTCATAAGTATCCTGCTTTACATCTTCATGCAAGACTTCCCATTTAAACATTCCCTCCTATGTATCTCATTTCATTTCAATCGATAACTAGAATAAATCAAAACAACATTTTCCGAATATAAATTATTCTTCTTTCTTTTGGCGATTCCTGAATGTTGACTACGATCATGAATTATCCCTTAAATGGGACATCGCCTGGCTTGCAGAAAGCAGAAAGAGAGGCAATTTCGAATCTTTGCATGCTTATTTTCAAAATGAAAGGCAGGAATTACATTCATGGATGTGTGCTGGTCAAATTTTGCTAATTGGCGTTTCGAGAGATTCTGTTTCTCCAAAGTTGTGGAGAATAACAAGACTACCTTAACTTTTCGGACTAAACTCGTTGACGAATCTCAGGATAAAATGTTGACATCGTTTCTTTGACTCACAACAGCATGAATCAATCATTCAGACTGCATATTCGTAACTATGTGAAAGCTTTAATAATGCACAGATTCGGCAAGTTGCCATCGATTCCTCAAGATTTGTAATTATTGTATCAACTTTTGCGAAGCGCTTCAGATATTGATTTGTAAGAGTCATCACAGAGTGGATTGCTGTCCGCAGTCGTTTCTTCAAAGATTGATTACAACACAAAGCAAGACGACGAACTAAAAAGCTTACCATAGAAACGTTTCACTAGTGTTTCACCTCTTTTGTTTCAATTTTAGTCATTCGTGATAAATCCGCCGAGTGAGTATGAATTGTAAATTGGTTTTCAATTTTCTTTCTTTTTGTTAATTTTGATGTTATTTTATTAAATTTAAACTTAATTGGACAAATAGCTGGATGAAGAAAAAAATTAGAAGCAGTGATATCTTTGGATACATGCTAGCACTCATACTGTTGTATTTGGTGTGTTTTGTTTTGGTGGGAACCTCCGCTATTGTTATGTGGATACAAATAGCTGGATGAAGAAAAAATTTAGAACCAGTGATATCTTTGGATTTGACTGTGGTGGTGGGCGATGTGTTATTCCATAGGCAGCGGATGACTCAATATCTAGCAGTGCATGCACGTTCGTTGTGATGTGGGTAGCTAATTATTTGATGAAGAAACAAGCATCCAGAAGAAGAAACAAAGACAGAAATTTAGGTTTGGGATTGCATGGTCAAGCCTCGTTAAGTTATTGAATCCAATGCAGCCTCGGTAACTTTCTTCTTATTTTTTTTTCTAACTTTGTATACTTTTATAAGACATTAAGAGGTCGATTCGACCTTGTTCAATAGTATGTATTTTTACATTTAACACTTCAAACTATAGTAGCATAATTTGATTACTAAAATAGTTAATAATTTTAGAAATAGGGAAAAAGTCTTTTTATATGAATAATAATTTTATTGAAATATATATAAATACATCAGAAATATACATTTAAAATCAATAGTTTATTTCTAGACATGTTATTTACAATCAAAATTACTATTTAAAAACAAAAATATAAAATATCAATGTAATGGGAATAGAGAGTGAGAACTAACAACTAGTTAGTAATAGTTATTTTTATAAGAAATTACAAAATTGGATGTTATTTACATTTTTTAGTGATTCAATAATTAAAATATGATATTTCAAAATTCAATTTTTCAATGTATTAGTATTTTATATATTAATAATAAAAAAATCCATTTATATTAATGACTTATTACATTTATTTCAACTATACATTCAAAATCAATTTAATTCATTAAATTTTAAAGATATATAAAACAGAATAATTTAGCACATTGCTTTTAGCAATAGTACAATTCAAAATGATCAAATTGATTGTCACGTGGCTAAGAGTTCAACCTCAATCCAAAGCCGTGTTCCTAGGTGAGAGATCTTCGTTCCTAAGTCGATTGATAGAAAACTCTATAAATAGAAGCTCTTAGTTAAAACTTAGAGAGAGATGTGTATGAGAGAAATTACACAGATTAGAAGTGAAGATCAATGAAGTTTGTATCAAGAGCCCAAGTTCTGTGAATGTAAAAGATTGCAGTGAAACTCATTTCCATGTATTGAGGACGCATTTTATTGTGGTAAATATATAAGTCTATGTTGAATTTTGCAAGTCTCACATCATCACCAGTTTTACTTGTGTGAATATTGTTTACATTTACATACAGTAAAAAGGAATCAAGATTCACAAATAGTTCACCGCAGTGAAAGTTCTAAATTAACATGAAGTAAAGTTCTAAATTAACATGAAGTAACTTCGTGTTACATGTAGCATTTAAAAGTGCAAAGTTAATTCTTAGTGAGAAAAGTGTTTTGCAAAGAAGGAATTCAATTCATAAGGGAAAAACGATTAAGGATGGCTTCCACTTCGGGTAATTTGCAAACCCCAATAAAAATTATGAATATTGGTCTCTAACTATGAAGGCTTTGTTGAGAGGTCAAGATGTATGGGACATACTCCAGAATGGTTATGCAGAACCAATAGATGCAGCAACATACAACAATCTCACACAAGTTGAGAAGGATGTTCTAAGGGAAGAAAGGAAGAAAGATGAAAAGGCGTTGTTCCACATACATCAAGCGACACATGAATCCATACTCCCAAGAGTAGCAGCAGTACAGACAGCAAAGGAAGCATGGGACACGTTGGAAACAACATATCAAGGTTTCAACAAGGTAAAGACTACCAAACTTCAAATTTTTAGAAGAGAGTTTGAATCTCTGTCAATGAAAAATACAAAGTCAGTAGACTCATTCTATACTCATGTAATTGGTCTAGTTAATCAAATAAAGTCTCATGGAGAAACTCTAATTGACCAAAGAGTTGTTGAAAAAGTTCTTAGAGTTCTGCCAAAGAAATTTGAATCTTTAGTTGTGACCCTATAGGAAAATAAAGATCTGTCCATATTTACTATTGATGAGTTGCAAGCCTCATTACTCAGTCATGAACATAGAATCAGTGGTTCAGACACATCGCTAGAAGGTGCGTTCGCAGCATAGTCATCAATAAGTCGTGGTAGCGACAGAGGAAGATCAAACTCTAGAGGCAGAGGATGAAGTTCGTTCAGAGGAGGTCACAACAGCAGTCCTGCACATGTCGCAAGAAGAGGCCAGGATCATACCCCCAATCAGCCAAGTGGACAAAGGTATGATAGATCAAAAATTCAATGTCATTACTGTAAGAGGTATGGACACTTTGCATATGAATGCAGAAAGAAACAGTGTGACCAAGGAAAGCAAGGCGAAGCAGAATCAAGCAGCAACAACACTATGAACAATTCACTCTTCTTGGCATGCGCATCATCACTGGAATCCAATGTTGTCCAAGAAAGTCCAAATGACATATGGTATTTAGACTCAAGCTGTAGCAATCATATGACTGGTAATTTAAGTTTATTTTCTAGCCTAGATAAGCCAATTCAAACTGATGTCACATTTAGAAACAATATCCAAGTCACTGTTTTGGGTAAGGGTACTGTTGATATTCTAACAAAACAGGGGGAGCATAAATTTATGCTTCATGTGTATTATGTTCAAGGTTTGAAGCATAATCTGATGAGCATTGGACAGTTGATGGAAAAAGGTTACAGAGTTCATATCATAGGGAAGCACTGTGTGATCAAAGATATATACCCAAGCAATCAATTAATTGTTGAAGTGCAGATGACAAGTAATCGCTTGTTTCATTTGAGGATAACACCAATAATCACAGGTAAAAATACTCATGTTGTTCATGAAAGTTAGAAAGAAAATTTTGAAGCTGCGTTCAGAACAGAAAGCAAAGGAGTAGAAGTTCGAAGCAACAAAGAAGACGACAGCACAATGCAAGTTGCGTTTCAAACAGAAATGAAGGATGAATCTTGGTTATGGCATTTCAGATTTGGACATCTGAACTTTAGTGGGCTGAAGCTATTGCACATGAAGGATATGGTGAAAGGATTTCCACTAATTGAAAATCTAGAGAGAATTTGTGAAGGCTGTATATTTCGAAAGTAGCATAGAGAGACTTTTTCAGTCGAAAAGTCATACAGATCGCGCACACCACTTGAAATTGTGCACTTTGATATCTGTGGACCGATGCAAACAACGTCCATGAGAGGGTGCACTTACCTTCTCACATTTATTGACGATTTCACAAGAAAAACCTAGTTTTATTCTCTAAAGCATAAATCTGATGCATTTGATTGTTTTCAGCAATTCAAGGCACTTGTGGAGAAGCAGAGTGGTTACAACATCAAGATATTAAGAAAAAACAGAGGTGGTGAGTATGTCTCAAATGATTTCTTAAATTTTTGCAAGAATCATGGCATACAAAAGTAATTCATTGCGCGGTATACACCGTAGCAGAATGGTATTGCAGAGAGAAAAAACAGAACCATCATGGAGATGGCACGCAGTATGTTGGCAGCGATGCATATATCAAATGAATATTGGTCTGAAGCAGTGGCAACTGCCGTATACATCATGAATCGATGTCCTATGAAGAGCGTGAAGAACAAAGTTCCACAGGAAGCATGTACAGGTATGAAACATAATGTTTCGCATTTAAAATTTTTTGGTTGTGTAGCATATGCACATGTTCCAGATGAGCTGAGAAGAAAGTTAGACAATAAATGATAGAAATGCATTTTTATTGGATATTCTGAAGACACAAAAGCATACAAGTTGTATAATCCCGTCTTAAGGAAAGTTATTATCAGCCACGCTGTTCAGTTTGAGGAAAATGAAGCATGGGATAGAAATGTTGAGAAGAATGTGAAAATTGTGTCACATGTTGAACATGATGACATCGCAGAAGACGTGGTTGAGACTCCGCATGTGAATCGGAACTTTGCAGCACCGCCTACTCCAAGGACTGCGCAACATGGTTTAGCATAAGCAACTCCAACACAAGTCGCAGCAACTCCAACAAGCACTCCAAGTGCGTAGCAAATTCCATCAAGTAGTTCGCGTAGTTTGACACCAGCAACTCCGCCAAGGAAAAGAAGTCTACGTGAGATATATGAGGCTGTTACACCTAATTCATTCTCCTGTTTTGCATTATTTTCTCAAGTTAATGATCCTCTAACATATGAGGAAGTTGTTGAAGATAAATTCTAGGCACAAGCCATGGATGAAGAAACATGAATTCATTGAGAAAAATCAAACATGGGAATTAGTCGATGTTCCTATCGACAAGGATGTGATAAGCGTCAAATGGATTTATAAGACCAAGAAAGATGCTAAAGGAAATGTGCAGAAGCACAAGGCGAGATTGGTAGAAAGAGGGTTCACTCTGCAACCTGGCATAGACTTCAATGAAACTTTTGCACCTGTAGCACGCATGGACACTATCAGAACAGTTTTGGCCATCGGAGCACAAAAGAAATGGACTGTCTATCAAATGGATGTTAAGTCTGCATTTCTAAATGGATATTTAGAAGAAGAAGTTTATGTGGAGAATCCACAAGGCTATGAAGTTCCAGGACAAGGACACCGAGTATACAGACTGAAGAAGGGACTCTATGGTTTGAAGCAAGCTCCTAGAGCTTGGTACAGTCGCATTGACTCATACCTCATTCAGAATGGATTTTACAGAAGTGAATGTGAGCCAGCGCTGTACACAAAAATCAACCAACAAGGTAATAAACTAATTGTTTTCCTGTATGTAGATGATTTAATATTTACTGGTGATTTTGGCATAGAAGAATTTAGAACAGTCATGGAAAGTGAATTTGAAATGACTAATTTGGGGCTTAAGAAGTACTTTCTGGGCATCGAAGTTCAACAGTTTCAAAATGGGATATTTATATATCAGTCAAAGTATGCTAGTGATGTCTTAAAAATATTTAAGATGTTAAACTGTAAAACAGCTCCAACACCAGTAATAACAGGTTTGAAATTAAGCAAGGATGATGATGGATCCAATGTAGATCCTACACAATTTAAAAGGCTCATTGGAAGCCTTATGTATCTTACAGAAACAAAGCCAGACATCATGTATGGAGTTAGCTTAATCTCAAGATTCATGGAGTCACCAAAAGAATCGCATTGGCAAGCAGGTAAAAGAATTATGAGATATTTAAGTGGAACAAGAGACTTTGGTATTCTGTATTCCACCTCAGAAAATTTAAAACTCATAGGATACATTGACAGTGACAATGGAGGTAGCATAGATGACAGAAAAAAAACATTTGGGAATACATTTCATGTAGGAACAAGTGTTGTATCATGGGCGTCAAAGAAACAACCCATAGTAACTCTTTCTTCAACATAAGCAAAGTATGTTGCAGATACAAGCGCTACATGTCAAGCCATTTGGATGCACATAAGGTTAAGTGATCTGTCGCAGAATCAACAAGAACCTATAGTCATTTACTGCGACAACAATTCGGCTATCACACTGTCAAATAATCATGTGTTTCACAAAAGAACCAAGCACATCGATACAAGGTATCACTTCATCAAAGAATTGATAAACAACAAGGAAATCTATTTAGCATTTTGCAGGTCTGAAGATCAAGTTGCAGACATATTTACAAAACCATTAGCAAAAAACCCATTCCAATTTCTGCGAAGTTGTCTGGGAATGGAAGTTTTGCGCAGTGAACTATGTCATGAACAGAGCATGTTTTAGCTCTGAAATATTTTGTAATATTTTAAATTTTGTTTGATGAATCCCCATCCACTCATAATTAAGGGGGAGTGTTGGAAATATCTAATTAAATGAGTTGATTGTGTATTTACTGCACCGGCTCTGTCAGTCACTCTATCAGACTGTTTGTGTAAGCATGATGTCCACATCATCAGTTTGTCAGCAAGATCATAACCATTCCGGCACACGTCTTGTTTGTAGTTATGTAACCACGTTAATAGTTTGCAAGTCAAGAAACCTTAGGATAGAATTTATTACAGTGTTTAATGCAATCCTGTAGCTTCCATAAGAAGCGTTCCTAAGTCAGTTGATAGAAAACTCTATAAATAGAAGCTCTTAGTTAAAACTCAGAGAGAGATGTGTATGAGAGAAATTACGCAGAGTAGAAGTGAAGATCAGTGAAGTTTGTATCAAGAGCCCAAGCTCTGTGAGTGTAAAAGATTGCAGTGAAACTGATTTCCATGTATTGAGGAGCTGCGTAGTTTATTGTGGTAAATATACAAGTCTATAGTTTTATGTTTCATTTTCAAGAATGTTGAATTTTGCAAGTCGCACATCATCACTAGTTTTACTTGTGTGAGTATTGTTTACATTTACACACAGTAAAGGACTCAAGATTCACAAATAGTTCACCACAATGAAAGTTCTAAATTAACAAGAAGTAACTTCGCATTAGATGTTTTAAGGTGTTATGCATTAGAGAAATATATTTTACATGATAAAGTTTGGTGAAGTGAACCACAAAGTATTTCGGGATATTGCGAAGTAGAGTATTGTGGCCAGGTTAACTTCGCATCACTCTGGAGTTCACCGTGCAGTGAAAAGTCAAAATCGCGCAGTTACTTGCTACCAAGTAAATGCCGCGCAGTTACTTGCTGCGAAGTGAATGCCGCGAATCAAAAGTTAATTTTCCGCGCATTTAAAACTGCGAAGTTAATTCTTAGTGAGAAAAGTGTTCCGTGAAGATAAAATTGAAGTTCTCTATGATCTGCGAAGTCCAAAGAAAACAAAAAGAAGGTATCCATCTACTGCGCAGTTAAATCTTCTTTATTGTGCGGTGTTACTTTTCCCTTCAAATTCCTTGAAGTCAAAACCTATCATAATCATCTTCTACTTTTAAAAAAGTTTGTATTTCAATAAATTTGATCCCACTTGACACATGATAAATCCAAAATTAAAACAAATGTATACTAGTTTTAATAATGTGAAATTCCTTAACAAATTTCCTTTCCTAGCTTCATTCTAAATTTATAAATTTATAATTGAAGAGTACTAATGGATTTTTTTTTCCATCAATAATTTTTCATTGTAATAATAAATTTATGCTTTCCATTAAGTAACTATTACAAGTTTATAGCCAATTTTCTATTTTGAGTTGGCAAGCGTCGTGATTGTTGAAACCACTCACATAGGAAATTATTTCTTCTCACTATTGTGCTTTGCTTTCTGTACTCCCTATTGAAATCACTCACACAAGCAGGCATTCCTTCGAAATCGTGTAGCCTTTTCTACACTCCGTGGATGGTACACATGGCTTCTCCATCACTTTTTTGTGTTGATGATGGTAGCATAGTGAGGTTCCTCATGACAAAGAAACCCCTGAAAATTTCTAGAAATCCTCAGAAAGCAATGAAACCAAAGAAACCCGACGAAAGTTCTAGAAATCCCCCAAAAGTAGTGAAACCGAAGAAGCCACCAGAAAGTTCTAGAAAACCCCATAAAACATGGAAATAGAAAATGTACAAGTCGACCCAGCTGCAAGAAAAGTCAACACATGAAGGTATAAATAAGAAGGATGCAAACCTCATTTGCACATCAAGCAACTAGCTCGACATCTGCTACACAAGTGCGTAAGAAGGAGACAGATGAAGGCTAGAAGAAGAAGACTACTTTTCTGGGTTCACTATAGTTGGGATAATTTCTTCTTTGGTGCTAGGGTTTGTCAAGAGCTTGTGTATGATATTTCTCTTGTATCTAAATTCTCTTATATATCTGGATGTATGTCGTATCTTGAATTGAATCTTTGAATAAGAAAGATTGATGGGTATTTCTTGTGTTTGGGTTTTCCAAGGATAAAATATTTGTGTCTCTTTGTTTCTATGCATGGTTATTCTTTCAGTTACCTTTATTTATTTCCACTGCATATAATAAATTTATATTTCTATATTAAAAATCTAACATGGTATCAGAGAAGTGCTAAAAGAGGCCATTGCCAGGAACTAAGGCTTCAAGATTCAAAAGTTTATAACCACATATTTGATCGGAAAATAGTGTTTTGGAACTCCCCTTAGGAGGGCACATCTATCCATGGAAGCAGATTTCAGATCTCAGAATTTTCAATTTTGACCTATTATTTGCTGGAACCAAGAAACTAAGGCTTCCAATTTTGGATTGCTCAATTTTGACGTAACTCTTACTAGAGTTTCAGGAACATATTTTACATTTCAACATTTGATAAGTTTATGTCCAGTTTTAGAAAAGAATACAAGTTTTTAATGGTATATAGAAGGAGAAAGATTTCAAAAGATAAAATAAGTATCATACACTTGTCCACCTTGCTTATCAATGTCCTTAGAAGGGAAGGAAGAGTCAAGGAAGAAAATGTAAAGGTGTAAAATCAAGTCCAATTCTTTCATGTATTCAGTGCTTCAAATGTGAGAAGTATGGTCACTATGCTTGACATTATCCTTTGTTGAAGAAGAGAAAGCAACATGCATACAAAACCAGTGTTGATGATCCTCCATCGAATAAAAAGGAAGGTGATCTTGAGAAAAGTGTAGAATATAGTCAAAAGGAGTACTTATTGAAATACACCCTATGTGTGCACCAATGATTGCATTATATCAAGTTGATGTGATTAACACTGGTGTTGTATGAAGATCTAAGTTGCAGTTTTCAATGACCTTCCAACAATAAAGTAGATAGATATATGAGGACTCCCTTAATATTCTTGCATGCGGGAAAAGATCAAGAGGGAGCCAACAAAACACATGAAATATAAGTATTTGTACTATCATTTGAGTTATTCCTTAAATAGTTGAATGCTTGATTTAAAGGATCATGGTCATAACAATTATATGTAGATCTGTGATACAATTTTCTTTTAAGCATTTATGTATGATTGAGATTGACGAGCAATAGGCTCATGTAGTGCATATATATGTAGAGTAAGCAGCCTATAATGTTGCACACATCCCATTAGCCCTTAATGGAGCTAGTCTAGGATGAAACCTCTTTGCTAACATGCTGAGAGTAGTGCACACTCTTGATAGTGTGTCTGAGAGTAGTGCACAGTCTTGATAGTGTGTTATGGTGAAGATGGAAGGCATCTAGATAGTTACTGAGTGTGTTTGAGATATGGATGGGTGTTGTGCTGAAGCATTGGTTAAGATGATTACAGAAATGTGTGAACTGTTTTCATTGCATTGAAATGTCAATATGATTTGATTTAATTTCATGATTATGCAATGTTGTTAACTATTTGACTGAACCCGACTTGTAGGAAAAGGCCATATGCTATGTCCTACAAGAGAAGGATGATGATACTTTTTCATAAGGACAATTTATGGATGAGAAGTTATCCAAATTATAGATCCCGTAGATCTTAAGCATTCAAGAGGGAGCATGATGCTCAAAAGTGGGAGGCTTCTAGGAGCATGGCCCTTAGATCATGTTCCAAATCGGATAGAAGAATGGCTTCTGTGACAGAGGGAGAAGCTAGAGTGGATGCGATGACTATTCAACTGTGATAACATATATATGTGGACCTAGTACATTCAGTCATATGTGGACCCATATCTGATAGGTCTAAAGGATCTCATATGGATATTGATGCTTGGAAGTGGGATGATCCAACAAATGTTGGTCTATCTCTACTACATATGTTCATCCTTCCGATGACCATGAGGAATTGAAGTTAGTAGTAACTGATGAGTCCTCTTAATTTTACACTAGGCATCTAGAGGAATTCATGATCCATGGGAAGGAGTTCCATGTGTGCAGACTAAAGAAGGATTTGCATGGAATCAAGTGGGCACCATGTGCATGGTATGCTAGGATTGATGCATACTTGATGAGCTTGGGATTCACCAAGAGTGAAGCAAATTCCAACCTTTACTACAAGGTTGTGGATGGTGAACCCACAATCCTAGTACTTTATGTTGATGATTTGTTTCTGACTGGAGCCGAGGAACTCAATGAGCAATGTAAGAGGAAGTTAGCCTCTGAGTTCGAGATGAGGGACCTTAGTTTGATGCATTACATCTTGGGATTAGAGGTTTGGTAGAAACATGATGAGATATTCTTGAGATAAGGAAAGTATACTATTGATATCCTAAAGAGATTTGGGATGATAATTTGATGGCCACAGTGATGGAGACAAATATAAAGAAGTTGAGTGACTCGACTTCTGATTTAACTTTTGTAGATCCCACCATGTATAGATAACTTATTGGTTAATGCCAAACTAGACGTATATTTTCCAATGGGATCCCTCATTCAGTTCATAAGTGAGCCGAGACAGATACATTGGGTTTTTGCAAAATATGTATTGAGTTACTTGCATGGCACAATGGGATATGGCTTGATATATGCTTGAAGTGGTGATATGAGATTACAGGGCTATTATGATGCTTATTGGGCCGAGAGTACTATAGACAGGAAGGGAACCTCTGGGTGTTGCTTCAATTTGGGATATGTTGGGATTTCCTGGTGTGGCATTGACAGATTCAGGTTCAATGTCGTGATCTCCTCCATCACTACTTTGCTTTTCTTTAGGTTATACATTCATAGATGACGAAAATGAGAATAAATAAATAAGAGACGAGGAAATGCCTCTTTTTTACTTGCTCCATACGCATGGTCTCTTCCCGTCTGCATGAAAGATTAAGTGGGGACGCATTGCTTAGCTTTATGTTATATATAATATACTCGAAATTCCAGCCATACCAATGTAAGGTATTCATATATATATAAAAGTAGATGTCTATTTCATTTCTTTTACATGATTGATATCTATCAATGTAAGATCTCTTTCTACACTCATATCTTCATAAGCTTACACTCATATCTTGATAAGCTTAAATGACCAAACATATGGATTTTTTTTACTATTAATTTTTTTAATTGATTTTTATTTTTATAAGTTTTAATATTTTTTTATAAATGTAATTTATATATTATTTTAAATTAAAAAATTACATCTTAAATTTATAATAATATAGTTCTTTTGTGATAATAATATATTTGTTTTATGATGGCCTTTATATTATTGAATTGGCTTGAGCAATGTCTATTGAAGTCATTGTTTTCTATTTGAATAGGAATTGGTATCTCTATTTCATGTCAAGGCTTTATAGCCAAGATTTTCATCGTGCATATAAATATCAAGGGTAGATTCGAGAATCTATGTAATCATATCAATTGAGAATTATAGTTAGGGATCTAAACGTCTAAAATTGCAATTCAAAGTTCAACAATGGGATTCGAGACTCCTTGCAACAATTCCAGCGACAAATGCACTTTCTGTATGACTTTGTTTAACCGCATTCTTTAAATAGAGAGGACCACAATCGAAATTAAACACACACATTGAACCATGAAGGTGCATGGTCCTGAAGCATAGTGAGAGGTCTAGTTTAATTGGATATTAATTCATGTTCTTTTCCAATTATTAATATAGAATTAATCCATTGAAGAAATCAACAAATCTAGTATAGACACTTACTAACTATAAATTTATTGTGTTTAGTGTGATTAAATTTCTTGACTACAAACATTTTTTTTTGTAAGCAAGAAATTTTATATTACTATAGAAACAGTCAGTACATTGAAATCAAAATTGATTGTCCTATCATCTTACAGTCTACATAGATTCCAGATAAGCCTTCTCAATTTTTTGTAATCCCCATTCCTCATCCCATCATAAAAAAAATATTTTCTTCCCCAGTCTATTACAAAAACTTTCCTTCCCATACCCTTTACATTGCATTGTTTTAAAAAAAAAACGTAATTGTTCTAGAAAATGCTAATAGGAAGCATAATAAAAGGTAAACTATAGACCATGGAAATAATTGTATACTATGACGAGTAAAGAAAATGATAGAAGATGAACCCATAGAGACAGACATTAATTTTTTTTATCAAAACGATGCATGTGGTTGGAGCTTGATGATGAGGAGTACTCAAGCACAGACAACGCCAATTAGTAGTATCCGCTTTACCTAAAGGGTGTCCTAGTCTAGGGGCAGAACTCTTTCCACGATCCTGCAGAGCAGAAGGACCCGCCTTTGAGTTGTCATTCGCGGGAGGGTAGAGCGTAATGCCAATTTTCATGGAAATAAGGTCAAATTTTTTGTGCATGAACCTGTTTTTGTAGTAGTGCTCCTTCCAAGCATTAACCGGTTCAGTCCCCACTACCTTATTCTCCCTCTCCATCAGGACATGACGTTATAAGTCATGATCATGCAGTCATAGGAAGAGAGCTGTCCTACAGTCGAGCCGGGATCACTGACCCATTCCGTGACTTCCTCCTTTACTTTCTCAATTTGCATGGCTTTTACCTTCTCCCATAAGTCTTTCTCAACCCGATTAATCTCCTCTCTGATCATGGAGGGGATTATATCCTTAAAGAACTGGGCATCTTGCCCAGCTTGTTTGAGCTCCTGAGTAACCCCCATAGAACGACTTCTCTCATTCTTCCTACCCCTCGCAGTTTTTCTCCTCGACACCATAAATTCTCTCCAAGGAGAAAAACTACCTTTCACATACAAAGAACAGGCTTGCACAAGTGCATAAAGAGGAGTTTTTAATAGCGATTTGCAAATGGGTCAGAGGTTGTCCTCTGAATTTAGAGCATGCCATCCAATCCACATTCAGTTCACCATAATGAATGAAATATACTACATTTTTTATCATAGGATACTTTTTGCATATCCGCCCTCTTTCCTCATTAGATCATTGTACCGTGTCCTCTATTCGAGGACCTTTCCATAATGAATCCTCATTATTAGCAGACAGGGAGCTTGAATGCACTCTTGGATGAGAGTTAAATTGGTTTGTACCAACGCCGGTTGGTGGATGAGGGACATGATGGTTCCAAGTGGCTAATGAAACCACCACATGGGACCTATCCAAATGACTATCCCCAAGCCTCGTGTCCTCTTTAATGTCACGTGTATGTTGTAGGTCCTAGGTTTCCGGATGTGCGCATTTATTAGCCCAGTCCTCAGATTGAAAGTCGGTCAACTGACCCTCCATGATTCATTTTTTGTGCCTTTCTACGACATTGGCTAGGAGATAGAACACCTTATTTTCCTCACGTTTGACATGGGTAAATACCCATGCACGTTGTTCTATTAAGCAGTTTGCGATATTTTACACCTTGTATGCCAGGCAACAAATGTCCGCAACCTTTGAAATCGTGTGTCCATTTTGGAGCCTCTTTGTCATCTTAGCAATAATGTTTGAGTCCCCCTCCACTACCATTGGCTCCCATCCACTATTGGAAGTCAATCTAAGGATGTGAAGGAGGCCCTCCAGTTCCACGGTGTTGTTGCTATCGTGGCCCAAATAACCATGATGGACTCAAAGAATGTCCCCCACTGAATTTCTAATTACCCCCCTGAAGCCAATAGATCTTGGGTTTCCTTTTGATGCCTTGTCAAAATTCAACTCGAAGTGTCTCTATGGGGGGGAAACGAGACTGATGGACTAGTAGGGGAAGCCTGTTCGGGATTAAACCACATCCATCCTTGGGTTGAAATGTCTAATCCCCAACTTTCCAAAATTGTTTTCTCGCAATCGTCCATTTCCCAATCGTTTTCATGCTAGTGAGTAACCTTTATTGTTTCCTGGAAATGGTTGCTCACTCTGCTCCACACCTGCTGATGAAATCACATCATACCGTCAAATATTATTCTATTCTATTCCTTCCATATACCCACATAATGAGACCCGGAAACATGAGCCAAATCTTGAGAATGATGGGGTTCTCAAAAGCATTCCTATCCTAGTTTTTGAAGGTTTGATCTGGCTACCCCATTAATCGATTTGGACATCGAAGGATATTAGCTCCACAATCCCATAAATTTGAAGAGGAGGGGAATGAATGCAATAGATGATTCATAGTCTCCTCATCACAACCACATAGGAAGCATTGGAATGGCCCGTTGACACCTCACTTCATCAAGTTCTCTCATGTTAGAATTTGTGTTTAAGATACCAACCACATAAAGGTTGCAACATTGGGACATGGGTTGAAGTTAAATATCTCCTACCAATTCTCATTGGGTTGGGGTCCATCATGGTTGAAACAGATATCATAAGCCTCCCTGGTATTGAAGTGGATTTTCAGTTTGTATCCCCACTGAATTTTATCTGGCTCCCTTTGAATTCTAATGTGTCTCACTTGGAGGATCTCTTGTATCTTGGGGATATCCTCCACTCGGAATCTCTAGCTCCACCACTCTTGGGGATACCACTCATGGAAATACGCATTAGCTCACTCCTCGTACCAGAACTAATTAACCTTTATCAAATCCATATCCCTTTCTCGATTGTGACACAATTCTAAATTCGAATGAGTCAAGATATTATCCACATATTAGCCATGTGTTGCCATGAGTCATTCCAGAATTATGCATCTTCCCCATCACATATTCCCGAAAAACTATGGTCCTGAATCATATTTTTGTTTTTGAAAGAAGACCTCCATTTATGAGAACCTTCTATGTCCTCATTAAATAGAATGAGTTCATGTTTTTGCTTATTGCTAGCATACTTGATGTGCCATAATTTTTCCCAAGGTTCCTCTCTGTGTGAAACCCAGTGCCACAAAATTTTGGCTCTGAAAAAATTCTTGTTGTTTTCTGGGACTCAAAGGCTTTTACCGCCATGATCTTTTAGTTTGGAGATATTCTATCACCCCACTAAATCCCATCTGTGTTGTCTTAGTTACAATGCCACAGGAATTGGCATTGGATGGTCTTGATTTGCTTCAACACAGCTTTTGGAGCCACCATGGTTGAGAATAAATATATGGGAATTGCTTGAAGCACAAATTTGACTAACACAACTCCGCTAGCCATGTTAATAGGTCTATGAGACTAACTATCTAGTTTCTTCCTCAGCCTCTCCAAAATATCTTCCCATAAGATTTTCCTCACTACTCCTTTAGCTAAAGGGGCGCCTAAGTATTTGGACGCAAGGGAACTCCCTTGGAACCCTAGAATGTGTAGAATATTCTTTTGGGAAACCTGAGGGGTGTTAAAGAAAAAGACTTGAGATTTCTCATTATTGACTTCGAGACCCGATGCCCATGGAAAATTTTAGGAGATAATATTCGCCCATGGGCTAAATTTAGGGGTTTTAAATTTTTAATCGGATAATTTTTTTATTAAGAACCCATTAGGTATGATTAGCCCACATTTTATTTACCTATTTTTAATGAATATGAGGTTATCCCCATCAAATTTAAAAAGGGGATCCAAGATAAAAGAATTTAGCACTTCTAAAAATGGATTTAAACCTCGTTTAGACAACAAAAATCACTAGGAAACTCCCATTCACCCCTGATTTCCAGAAATAGCAGTGGATATGGCTTCTTTCACCTTCAATCGATCATGGACATTTGTCCATATTTTATAAGTTGAATCTCATTTTGCAAGTTTCTTAATGTCCACATGAGAAGGAAGTTGATATTTACTATAAGGTATTATAGTTACCCATTTGCATCTAGGAGAGTTCTGAATACCATCACCTCAGATCCAAACTTTTCCTAAGAAACAAGGGGATTGTGAAGCTTGCGATTGGTGATGCGACAATAACGTTTTTTTGGGTGTTTGGGGCATCATGTATGGGGGATGGGAATTCATTTATAGACACATACTTGGGCAAAGCAAGGGGCCATGACTTTCCATGGAGAAACTTACCGAAATATTCACCAAGACATAACAAGGTTGTATAATTTAGTGAAATATTTGCCAATATTTTACAAGGTTTTATATTTTAGTGAAATATTCGCCAAGAATTTACAAAGTTATGTAACTCAATGAGAGATTCCCCCAAAAATTATATATACATAATATAACATTGAGAAAATAGCCTTCATATTATCATATATATCATGGGGATTCGAGGTTTTACTATACATAGAAAAGTAGGGGGGTTCTTAAAATTTTCCCTGTTAACGCCCTTGAAAACAACATCAAACCTTTCTTAAGAGCCCTAGATTCTTGGACAGAAGGATAACCCTTCAACATTGTGTCATATATGAACTCTTGATGAGTTTTTTTATCTGCTCCAGTACGAAGGTTCAAGCCCCTAATCTCTTCAGTCTCCACCATGGATTTGATCACTCTACTCAACCCTCCAGCCATAAGAATGAACATGAATGGAGATAGAGGATCGCCCTATCTAATACCCTGAGAAGGACTGAAATTCCTTGTAGGGGCACTATTTAGAAGGATTGAAAATAAGGCCATGGACATCATGTTCATTATCTAGTTTTTCCAATCCCGATGAAAACCATAGGCCTCTAACATTTCTCTCATAAATTTCCAGCTTAGTTAATCATAAGATTTTGAGATTTCCAGTTTAAGCATCATACCTATATTTTTAGTAACTTTCAAGGAATGAATAACCTCGTGGACAAGAATGAATCCATCCAAAATTTGGTGCCCTTCCGCTAAACCTGATTGTTCTAGAGCGACCATATTAGGGAGGATGGGTTTCAACCTATTTTTTATGAATTTGGTAATAATATTATAGATAACATTGCATAAATATATGGGTCTAAATTTACCTATAGAGTTAGCCCCTTTATATTTAAGGATGATGGTGAGGAAAGTTGAGTTGAAGCTCTGAACATGCCTCTGTCCACTCGAGAGTCTTCCACAATTCTCCACACATACATCTTAATGAGGTCCCAAAAGTGGTGGAAGAAATTAATTATGAAACCATCAGGGCTGGGCGCTTTTCCATCTTCCATTTGATGCACCGCTTCCTCCACTTCCTACAGCTCAACAGGTTTCATCAAGATGTCATTCTGGCTCGCTGAGACTAGTTTGGGGATGCGTCTCATAATTTTCCTTATGTCCTCATATCTATCCCGACTATTTGAGTATCCATTTCCTCTCTTGTTTCCACATACTGACCATCCTCTCTTTTTAGCCTCATGAGTTTGGCCTTCTATTGATTATGGATCACGGAGTGGGGGAAGAACTTGGTATTTCTCTCCCCCTCTTAAATCCATTGGTTTCTAGATTTTCGCTTCCAATGAATCTCTTCCTGCCATTCACAAGCACTGAGTTGATCCAAGGTTTCCCGTTCCCTATGCTACATTTCCTCACTATACCCGAATTTCATTCCTTCCTGTTGGATCTCTTCCAACTGTGCACTAAGAAGCTTCTTGTCTTGGAATATGTACTTCCGAAATTCCTCTTTGTTCCAAGTATGGATTCGGGCTTTTAGCATCTTTAATTTGTGCTGAAATTGCTACATTAGTGTTCCGCTCGGGGGTTCCAACTACTCCCACAAATGTTGGACTAATGATTTGAAGTATTTGTGTTCCATCCAAAACTATTCAAACTGAAACGGCAAACTGAAACGGTCTCCTGATTAGAGGGGCACCTCCTTCCGAGACAAGGCCCACACACCAGTGATCAGATCTCGTAGAAGGAACGACAATAGCTATCACATTCCCATCTGCATTGACTATTGCTTCATAAAGTAAAAATCGGTCTAATATGGACCCAAAATGGTGTCCCCCCCCTCGATGGTTTCTCTAGGTAAGCCTTCTGTTGCCGGTCTCCACATCCACCAATTGATTTTCATTTATGAAATCCTTGAAATCTTCGTTGGCTTCTTCCAGCATCTGCCTTCCACCCTTTTTTTCTTCTAGAGAAGTGATCATATTGAAGTTCCCACCCATCAACCAGAGCTGGTTACCAATCTCTCTCGCTTTTGTTTTCAAGAAAGATAGAAAGGTTGGTTTTTGAGCCACCAAGCTTGGCCCATAGATATTGGTAAGGATCCCTTTCACCGCATTATTGCATATTTTAAAATCTGTCGATAGAGAATACCTAGTAGCACGAAAATTGATTAGGAAGATCTTTGGTTTCTAGAGAATAACCAATTCCCCCATGGCACCCCTTGCGTCAATAGCTATCATATTACAGCCTCTCCTAGCCTTTCTCCCTATCTCCTGCATGCTTTCAGAGCTGCATTTTGTTTCTTGTAAAAAAATCACTGCTAGCTTTTCTATTCTCAACTTACATCTAAGTGTTTTTATTTTTGGTGAGATTTTTTTGTTTTTGTTGTCGCTGATAAAATCTGTATGACTTTGTTTAACTGCATTCTTTAACTTGAAGAGAGAAGTGGCACCATCAGTTTCACACAAACGAATTGAACTGAACTTAATATTTAACTTAGAGCAGTCAACACTACATTCAAATTTCAATTAATTGCTATTCAAATAATCAGCGGGTCACGTCATGTGAGCAAGTCATCAACGGAAAAGCAAAGCACACTGTGCAGTGAAAAGATTGAACTGCCTAGTAAATAAAATAAATAGCTTTAGGAGTGTGCTTTTTCTAGCAAATACTTTGCTCTAATTTTTTCTTCCCTATTTTTGTCAAATACTTTACTTCACAAATTAAGTGTGCTGTCTGATTTAATTTAGTGGAACTTAACTTTGCATGAACGTCATACTTCATACAAATTTAATTTTGCAAACTTTTTTAACTTTATGAAGATTAACTTCACACAAGTTAACTTCGCACATTTACCACAGTGAAATATTTGGAAATCTTAATTTTACAGCTTCTTCTCTTCTTCTCTTCACTCCTATATTTCTATCTAATCTTCTGTGAATGATTTTCATTTATACACAAAGTTGGTTTAGCTTCACCTGGAAGTTACTGAGTTGCAATAAACACAGCAATTAATTTCTACGTAAACCTACTGACTCTTACATTGCAGACTAACATTATGACTAGCTGACTGGGAATCTAAGAGAGCGGGTATATCAAATAAGCTATCAGCTCATAAATACAATATTTCCAACAAGTCATAAGTATCCCGCTTTACATATTCATGCAAGACTTCCCATTTAAACATTCCCTCCTATGTATCTCATTTCATTTCAATCGATAACTGGAATAAATCCAAACAACATTTTCCGAATATAAATTATTCTTCCTTCTTTTGGCGTGATTCCTGAATGTTGACTACGATCCTGAATTATCCCTTAAATGGGACATCGCCTGGCTTGCAGAAAGCAGGAATTACATTCAGGAATTACATTCATGGATGTGTGCTGGTCAAATTTTGCTAATTGGCGTTTCGAGAGATTCTGTTTCTCCAAAGTTGTGGAGAATAACAAGACTACCTTAACTTTTCGGACTAAACTCGTTGACGAATCTCAGGATAAAATGTTGACATCGTTTCTTTGACTCACAACAACATGAATCAATCATTCAGACTGCATATTCGTAACTATGTGAAAGCTTTAATAATACACAGATTCGGCAAGTTGCCATCGATTCCTCAAGATTTGTAATTATTGTATCAACTTTTGCGAAGCGCTTCAGATATTGATTTGTAAGAGTCATCACAGAGTGGATTGCTGTCCCCAGTCGTTTCTTCAAAGATTGATTACAACACAAAGCAAGACGACGAACTAAAAAGCTTAGCATAGAAACGTTTCACTAGTGTTTCACCTCTTTTGTTTCAATTTTAGTCATTCGTGATAAATCCGCCGAGAGAGTATGAATTGTAAATTGGTTTTCAATTTTCTTTTTTTGTTTTGTTTATTTTGATGTTATTTTATTAAATTTAAATTTAATTGGACAAATTGCTGGATGAAGAAAAAATTTGAACCAGTGATATCTTTTTATACATGCTAGCACTCATACTGTTGTATTTGGTCTGTTTTGTTTTGGTGGGAACCTCCGCTATTGTTATGTGGATACAAATAGCTGGATGAAGAAAAAATTTAGAACCAGTGATATCTTTGGATTTGACTGTGGATGTGGGCGATGTGTTATTCCATAGGCGGCGGATGACTCAATATCTAGCAGTGCATGCACGTTCGTTGTGATGTGGGTTGCTAATTATTGGATGAAGAAACAAGCATCCAGCAGTGTATGAAGAAACAAAGACAGAAATTTAGGTTTGGGATTGCATGGTCAAGCCTCGTTAAGTTATTGAATCCAATGCAGCCTCCTTAACTTTCTTCTTAACTTTTTTTTTTTCTAACTTTGTATACTTTTATAAGACATTTAGAGTTCGATTCCACCTTGTGTATTTTTACATTTAACACTTCAAACCATAGTAGCATAATTAGAATACCAAAAAAAAAATAACTTTAAAAATAGGGAAATAGTCTTCTTATATGAATAATAATTTTATTGAACATAGTAGCATAATTAGAATACCAAAAAAATAAATAACTTTAAAAATAGGGAAATAGTCTTCTTATATGAATAATAATTTTATTGAAATATACATAAATATATCAGAAATGTACATTTAAAATCAATGGTTTATTTCTAGACATGTTATTTACAATCAAAATTACTATTTAAAAACAAAAATATAAAATATCAATGTAATGGGAATAAAGAATGAGAGCTAACAACTAATTAGCAATAGTTATTTTTTATAAAAAATTATAAAATTGGATGTTATTTACATTTTTTAGTAATTAAATAATTAAAATGTGATATTTCAAAATTAGTTTTTCAAAATTCAATTTTCCAATGTATTAGTATTTTAAATCCATATATATTAATGACTTATTACATTTATTTCAACTATACATTCAAAATCAATTTAATTCATTAAATTTTAAAGATATATAAAACAAAATAATTTAGCGCATTGCTTTTAGCAATAGTACAATTCAAAATGAACAAATTGATTGCCACATGGCTAAGAGTTCAACCTCAATCCAAAGCCATGTTCCCAGGTGAGAGATCTATGCCGCATGACACTAATTGATTTAAGCAACTAATTCGTGACTATAACAATATTATTATAATGAAATTGAGATCAAACAATATGGAATAAAATTGAAACAGAGATTCAAGAAACATAATATAGAAAAACCTAAGATAAGAAAATATTTTTGATGAACACATATTATCAAAGGAAACTATATAATGAGATATGGCATGAGACAAATTTATAATTTTGTAAGGAGATGCACACTACTAAATATTGATCAATGATGCAATGAGAGAAATCAAATTCCTTGACATCAAAACCTATCATAATCATTTTTCACTTTAAAAAATGTTTGTATTTCAATAAATTTGATCCCACTTGACACATGATAAATCCAAAATTAAAACAAATGTATACTAGTTTTAATAATGTGAGATTCGTTAACAAATTTCCTTCCCTAGCTTCATTCTAAATTTATAAATTTCTAATTGAAGAGTACTAATGGATATGTTTTTCCATCGATAATTTTTCATTGTAATAATAAATTTATGCTTTCCATTAAGTAACTGTTACAAGTTTATAGCCAATTTTCTATTTTCAGTTGGCAAGCGTCGTGATTGTTGAAACCACTCACATAGGAAATTATTCCTTCTCACTATCGTGCTTTGCTTTTTGCACTCCCTATCGAAATCACTCACACAAGCAAGCATTCCTTCCAAATCATGTAACTTTTTCTAACACTCCGGGGAAGGTACACATGGCTTCTCCATCACTTCCTTGTGTTGATGATGGTAGCGTCGTGAGGATCCTCCTGACAAAGAAACCCCTAAAAATTTCTTGATATACTCAGAAAGCAATGAAACCAAAGAAACCCGAGGAATGTTCTAGAAATGCCCAGAAAGTAGTGAAACCAAAGAAACCACCAAAAAGTTCTAGAAGCCCCATAAAGCATGGAAATAGAAAATGCACAAGTCGAACCAGCTGCAGGAAAAGTCAACACGTGAAGATATAAATAAGAAGGACGCAAACCCCATTTGCACATCAAGCAATTAGCTCGACATATGCTACACAAGTGTGTAAGAGGGAGACAGATGAAGGCTAGAAGAAGAAGACTACTTTTCTTGGTTCACTATAGTTGGGATAATCTCTTCTTCGGCTCTAGGGTTTGTCAAGAGCTTGTGTATGATATTTCTCTTGTATCTAAATTCTCTTATATATCTGGATGTATGTCGTATCTTGAATTGAATCTTTGAATAAGAAAGATTGATGGGTATTTCCCGTGTTTGGGTTTTCCGAGGACAAAATATTTGTGTCTCTTTGTTTCTATCCATGGTTATTCTTTCAGTGATCTTTATTTGTTTCCAATGCATATAATAAAGTTATATTTCCATATTAAAAATCTAACATGGTATCAGAGAAGTGCTAAAAGAGGCCATTGCCAAGAACTAAGGCTTCAAGATTCAAAAGTTTCTAACCACAGATTTGATCGAAAAATAGTGTTTTGGAACTCCTCTTAGGAGGGCACACCTATCCATCGAAGCAAATTTTAGATCTGAGAATTTTCAATTTTGACCTATTATTTGCTGGAACCAAGAAACTAAGGCTTCCAATTTTGAGTTGTTCAATTTTGACCTAACTCTTACTAGGGTTTCAGGAACAGATTTTACATTTCAACATTTGATAAGTTTATGTCCAGTTTTAGAAAAGAATACAAGTTTGATGGTATATAGAAGGAGAAAGATTTCAAAAGATAAAATAAGTATCATACACTTGTCCACCTTTCTTATCAATGTCCTTAGAAGAGAAGGATGAGTCAAGGAAGAAAAGGTAAAGGTGTAAAATCAAGTCCAATTCTTTCATGTATTCAGTGCTCCAAATGTGAGAAGTACGGTCATTATGCCTGACATTATCCTTTGTTGAAGAAGAGAAAGCAACATGCATAAAAAGCCAGTGTTGATGATCCTCCATCGAATAAAAAAGAAGGTGATCTTGAAAAAAGTGTAGAATATCGTCAAAAGGAGTACTTATTGCAGTGTGCCCTATGTGTGCACCAATGATTGCATTATATCAAGATGATGTGATTAACATTGGTGTTGTATGAAGATCTAAGTTGCAGTTTTCAATGAGCTTCCAAGAATAAAGAAGATACATATATGAGGACTCCCGTAATATTCTTGCAAGCGAGCAGAGATCAAGAGGGAGCCAACAAAACACATGAAATATAAGTATTTGTACTATCATTTGAGTTATTCCTTAAATATTTGAATGCTTGATTTAAAGGATCATGGTCATAACAGTTATATGTAGATCTGTGATACAATTTTCTTTTATGCATTTATGTATGAATGAGATTGACGAGCAATAGGCTCATGTAGTGCATATATATGTAGAGTAAGTAGCCTGTAATGTTGCACACATCCCATGAGCCCTTAATGGAGCTAGTCTAGGATGAAACCTCTTTGCTAACATCCTGAGAGTAGTGCACACTCTTGATAGTGTGTTCTGGTGAAAATGGAAGGCATCTAGATAGTTACTAAGTGTGTTTGAGATATGGATGGGTGTTGTGCTGAAGCATTGGTTAGGATGATTACATAAATGTGTGAACTATTGTCATTGCATTGAAATGTCAATATGATTTGATTGAATTTCATGATTATGAAATGTTGTTAACTATTTGACTGAACCTGACTTGTAGGAAAAGGCCATATGCTATGTCCTACAAGAGAAGGATGATGATACTTTTTCATAAGGACAATTTATGGATGAGAAGTCATCCAAATTATAGATCCCATTGATATTAAGCGTTCAAGAGGGAGCATGATGCTCAAAAGTGGGAGGCTTCTAGGAGCATGGCCCTCAGATCATGTTCCAGATCGGATAGCAGAATGGCTTATGTGACAGAGGGAGAAGCTACAGTGGATGTGATGACTATTCAACTGTGATAACATATATACGTGGACCTAGTACATTCAGTCACATGTGGACCCATATCCCATAGGTATAAAGGATCTCATATGGATATTGATTCTTGGAAGTGGGATGATCCAATGAATGTTGGTCTCTCTCCACTACATATGTTCATCCTTCCGATGACCATGAGGAATTGCTATTAGTAGTAGCTAATGAGTCCTCTGAATTTTACACTGAGCATCTAGAGGAATTCATGATCCATGGGAAGGAGTTCCATGTGTGCGGACTAAAGAAGGATTTGTATGGACTCAAGCAGGCACCACGTTCATGGTATGCTAGGATTGATGCATACTTGATGAGCTTGGGATTCACCAAGAGTGACTAAAATTCCAACCTTTACTACAAGGTTGTGGATGGTGAGCCCGCAATCCTAGTACTTTATGTTGATGATTTGTTTCTGACTAGATCCGAGGACCTCACTGAGCGATGTAAGAGGAAGTTAGCCTCTGAGTTCGAGATGAGGGACCTCAATTTGATGCATTACATCTTGGGATTAGAGGTTTGGTAGAAACATGATGAGATATTCTTGAGTCAAGGAAAGTATACTAATAATGTCCTAAAGAGATTTGGGATGATAATCCGATGTCCACAGCAATGGAGACAAATCTAAATAAGTTGAGTGACTCGACTTCTGATTCAACTTTTGTAGATCCCACCATGTATAGATAACTTATTGGTTAATGCCAAACTAGACGTGTGTTTTTCCGTGATTTCCCTCATTCAGTTCATAAGTGAGCCGAGACAAATACATTGGGTTTTTGCAAAATATGTATTGAGTTACTTGTGTGGCACAATGGGATATGGCTTGATATATGCTTCTAGTGGTGATATGAGATTACATGGCTATTATGATGCTTATTGGGCTGAGAGTACTATAGACAGGAAGAGAACCTCTGGATGTTGCTTCAATTTGGGATATGTCATGATTTCCTGGTGTAGCAAAAAGAAGACCTTAGTGGAACTTAGTATAATAGAGGTTGAGTACATTATAGTGAGTGTTGCATCTTAGGAAGCAGTATTTCTTTGGAATCTCCTTGTTGGATTGTTTGGTCAGATGCTAGAGCCAACTTTGATTCATTGTGACAACACAAGTTGTGTGAAGCTTTCACTGAATCTGGTATCTCATGAAAAATTGAAGCATGTGGATATCAAGTACCACTACATCACAGATATGGTGCAGAGGGGAGCATTACATCTCCAGTATATTCTGACATATGATCAGATTATAGACATCCTCACCAAGACTCCTCCCAGAGTGAATTTTGTGTACTTCCGTGATGGGCTTGTAGTGGTGTAGAATGCCTCCCTCATTGAGAGGGAGTGGTTATGATTGCAACATTGATGAGATCTTGTCCCTGAGACAAGGAAAATGGTGTGACTATGTTGATGATTGCAACATTGATGAGATATTCTCCCCGAGACAAGGAAAATGGTATGACTCTCACTTGAAAGGGAGAGAGAGGGGCTGACTGTTCTTTATGACCCTCGTCGACGGACTAAGTTGAGATTATCTATTGTGCTCCTTAACAGACTAAGATGAGAATGACACTTCTTGATGGAATGAGTTTTGTAGTTCCATGATCATCCTCAATGGATTGAAGTGAGTTTATCTATTATGTTCCTCGATGGACCGAGTTGAGCTTGACACTTCTTGATTGGCTGAGTTTTATAGCTCCATCCTCCTCCTCAACGGACTGAGTTGAGTTGCTCCATGATGCTCCTCGATGGAGTGAGTTGAGCATGACACTTCTAACATACTGAGTTGTGTTGAAGACCTTTCTTATGATGATGATATGTTCAAAACAAGTCATGATGCTTAGATGATATCCATATGTGTTATGGCATGATGATACCTCCCTAGATAAGAAGTAGTGTTGATGATGATAGCATCGTGAGGTTCCTTATGACAAAGAAACCCCCAGAAATTTCTAGAAAGCTCCGAAAAGTAGGGAAACCAAAGAATCCCCTGGAAAATTCTAGAAAGTAATGAAACCAAAGAAAACCATGGAATGTTCTAGAAAGCCTCGAATAGCATGGAAATAGAAAATGTACAAGTCAACCCAGTTGGAGGAAAATTCAACACATGATGGTATAAATAATAAGGACACCAATATCATTTGCACATCAAGTAACTCGCTCCACATCTGCTACATAAGTGCACAAGAAGGAGACATACGAAGGCTAGAAGAAGAAGACTACTTTTATGGGTTCTCCATCTTTGGGAGAATTCCTTCTTTGCCTCTAGGGTTTGTCTAGAGCTTGTCTATGATATTTCTCTTGTATCTTAATTCTCTTATATATCTGGATGTACATCATATCTTGAATTGAATCTCTAAATAAGAAAGGTTGTTGTGTTTTTCCTAAGTTTGGGTTTTCCCAAGATAAAATCTTTGTGTCTCTTTGTTTCTGTGCATGGTTATTCTTTCAATGATATTTATTTGTTTCTATTGTATATAATTAAAGTTATATCGCTAAATTAAAAATATAACACCTTGGATAACCATACGTATTTTTTTGAGTGAGGCACAATTACATTCCATGTTAAGAGTCACCCTTAATCTTGAGTCCGTGTGAGTTTTGGTTGGGTATTCACATGATCTCTTGCTAGTGCATTATGTTGATAAGGGGTGTTCTAATATGGAAACTCTCACGAGATATTAAACATTTCTTAATTACCCTTTTATCTCAATTTTTTTAACAACATGTGAACGCATTTTTTTTTAATGTATCTTTGTTTATTGTGCTTGGATTGGTGTGAATTCATGTTCCTCCTCACTATCTCATGAAGCCCGAGCTTTTATATTCCTTAAATAATGGTTGGATCCTAACTTTAATGAATGACATATACCATATCCTATCAAGCTATTTTAATTAGTTGTCATTTTCATTAAGTTTAAATGACAATCGGTTTCATAGTAGCATAATTCGGCCATATTGGTACTTCCTGTACGGAAATTCAGAACAAATTCGAATTCGTCAAATATTCAGTGTAGGTGTAATATGGATACAGATTATTAGTGGACTTTGAAAACCAATTTAAAAACAAAACATTTTTTTTAAATTATTTAAACACTATAAAATAGAAATACCATTCAATTTCATACTTTCTTATTAAAATAACTATTAAGAAATAGTTGTGGACTCTGACACTTCCATAACCGAAGTTTTTGAGAATTCATATTTTTGTTTTTTAAATATAGATTGAATATTATTATATAAATGTCTATGTATATTTTGGTATATTTGTAAATATTTGATTAAAAATATTATAAATAAGCAAGCTACTTCCATATTTTATCCGTACTAGATATTTTCATTACGTATTTTTTTTGTATCGAATCATATTCGTACTCGAATTATGCTACTATGATCGATTTCATATATATGAACTAAATTCACAACACACTAATATGGTAAACACGAGCCCTTCAGTCATGTACTAACTAATTTCCATCTCATTTTTGTTTACCTAAGTATATGAATTTTCTATGGTTATATTTAAGTGTGATTATAACCATAGAAACCCTATTGGGAATGTCATGAACCTTAGAAGCTATTATGAAGTGCGTGCTAATTTTTTTTTATGTAAGCTTATGTTTCATGATACTTTTCATTTCATTTTATATTGAGAAAAAAAGAGGGATGAGATTAAGAGAAAGTTCATCGAAATGAGGTAGATAGTAACATTGTAAATTTGTCTCGAAATAATTCAAGTGACTATTCAATAAAACAACCAAATCCCAATGAACAATATACGACTGAATGCTATTTTGGAATTACATCCAGACATATAGTTTGCCATACTAATTGTTAGAATATTTTACTCGCAAAGAGATCTCCATATAGCTTGTCATAATAATTGTTAGAATCTTTTACTCACAAAGAGATCTCCATATAGTTTGCCATACTAATTGGTAGAATATTTTACACAAAGATCTCAATTGGATATGTGATGGGTAAAAAATGTTAATATGGAACACGGTATATAAGCAATCCATGTGATTGAAAATAATTTAATTGAGCCATTTTGTAAGCAATTGAATAGAGAGGACCACAATCGAAATTAAACACACACATTGAACCATGAAGGTGTATGGCCCTGAAGCATAGTGAGAGGTCTAGTTTAATTGGATATTAATTCATGTTCTTTTTCAATTATCAATAGAGAATTAATCCATTGAACAAATCAACAAATCTAGTATAGATCCTTACTAACTATACATTTATTTTGTTTAGTGTGATTAAATTTCTTGAACTACAAACATTTTTTTTGTAAGCAAGAAATTTTATATTACTATAGAAACAGTCAGTACATGGAAATCAAAATGGATGGCCCTATCGGCTTACAGTCTACATGGATTTCAGATAAGCCTTCTCGATTTTTTGTAATCACCATTCCTCATCCCATCATAAAAAAAATATTTTCTTCCCCAATCTATTACAAAAACTTTCCTTCCCATACCCTTTACATAGCATTATCTTCAAAAAAACCTAATTGTTCCAGAAAATGCTAATAGCCAACATAATAAAAAGTAAACTATAGACCATGGAAATAACTTTATACTATGACGAGTAAAGAAAATGAAAGAATATGAACCCATAGAGACAGACTTTAATTTTTTTTTATCAAAACGATGCATGTGGTTGGAGCTTGATGACGAAGAGTACTCAATTATAGACAACAAAAATTAGTAGTATCCACTTCACCTGAAGGGTGTCTTGGTCTAGGGGCAGAACTCTTTCCATGATCCTACAGAGCAGAAGGCCCCACCTCCGAGTTGTCGTTCGCGGGAGGGTAGAGCGTAATGCCCATTTTCATGGCAATAAGGTCAATTTTTTTGTGCATGAACCTGTTGTCGTAGTAATGCTCCTTCCAAGCCTTAATTGGTTCAGTCCCCCACGACCTTATTCTCCCTCTCCATCAGGACGTGACCTTGTAAGTCGTGATCATGCAGTCTGAAGAAGAGAGTTTTCCTACAGTCGAGCCGGGATCACTGACCCATTCTGCGACTTCCTCCTTTACTTTCTCAATTTGCATGGCTTTTACCTTCTCCCATAAGTCTTTCTCGACCCGATTAATCTCCTCTCTGATGATGGAGGGGATTCTATCCTTAAAGAACTAGGCATCATACCCAGCTTGTTTGAGCTCTTGAGTAACCCTCATAGAACGACTTCTCTCATTCTTCCTACCCCTCACAATTTTTCTCCTTGACGCCATAAATTCTCTCCACGAAGAAAAGCTACCTTTCACATACAGAGAATAGGCTTGCACAAGTGCATAAAGAGGAGTTTGTAATATCAATTTGCAAATGGGTCAGAGGTTATCCTCTGAATTTAAAGCATACCGTCCAATCCAAATTCAGTTCACCATAATGAATGAAATGTGCTACGTTTTTTATCATAGGATACTTTCTGCATATTTTCCCTCTTTCCTCATTAGATCATCATACTGTGTCGTCCATTTGAGGACATTTCCATAACGACTCCTCATTATTAGCAGACAGGGAGCTTGAATGCTCTCTTGGAGGAGATTTAAATTGGTTTGTACCAATGCCGGTTGGTGGATGAGGGACATGATGGTTCCAAGTGGCCGATGAAACCAGCGCGTGGGACCTATCCAAGTTATTATCCCCAAGCCTCATGTCCTCTGTAGTGTCACGTGTGTGTCGTAGGCCCTGGGCTTTCGGATGTGCACATTTATTAGCCCAGTCCTCAGATTGAAAGTCGGTCAGCTGACCCTCCACGATTCATTTTTTGTGCCTTTCCACCACATTGGCTAGAAGATCAACCACCTTATTTCCCTCACGTTTGACATGTGTAAATACCCATGCATGTTGTTCTATTAAGCAGTTTGCAATCTTTTACACCCTGTATGCCAAGCACCAGTTGTCTGCAACCTTTGAAATCATTTTTCCATTTTGGAGCCTCTTTGTCATCTTAGCAATAATGTTCGAGTCCCCCTCCACTACCGTTGGCTCCCATCCACTATTGGAAGTCAATATAAGTCCATGAAGGAGGCCCTCTAGTTCCACGATGTTGTTGGTATCGTGGCCCAAATAACCATGATGGACTCAAAGAATGTCCACCGCTGAATTTCTAATCACCTCCCTGAAGCCAACAGATCTTGGGTTTCCTTTTGATTCCCTGTCAAAATTCAACTCGAAGTGTCCCTGGGGGGGGAAAACTAGACTGATGGACTATTGGGGGAAGCCTATTTTGGATTAAACCATATCCATCCTTGGTTTGAAATGTCTAAGCCCCAACTTTCCAAAAAACAATTCTCGTGATCGTCCATTTTCCAATCGTTTTCATGCTAGTGACTAACCTTTATTGTTTCCTAGAAATGGTTTCTCACTCTACTCCACACCTGCTAATGCGATCACATCCTACCTTCGAATATTATTCTATTCTTTTCCTTCCAGATATCCCACATAATGAAACCCAAAAACATGAGCCAAATCTTGAGAATGATGGGGTTCTCGAAAGAATTCCTATCCCAGTTTTTGAAGGTTTGATCTGGCTACCCCCTTACTCGATTTTCTCGTCGAAGGATATTAGCTCCACAATCCCATAAATTTGAAGAGAAGGGGAATGAATCGAACAGATGATTCATAGTCTCCTCATCAAGACCACATAGGAAGCAATGGAATGGCTTGTTGACACCTCGCTTCATCAAGTTCTTTCATGTTATAATTTGTGTGTAAGATACCAACCACATAAAGGTTGCAACCTTGGGACATGGGTTGAAGTTCCATATATCCTGCCAATTATCATTCGGATGGGGTCCATCATGGTTGAAACAATTATCATAAGCCTCCCTGGCATTGAAGTGGACTTTCGGTTTGTATCCCCACTGAAGTTTATCTGGCCCCCTTTGAATTCTAATGTGTCTCACTTGGAGGATCCCTTGTATCTTGGGGATATTCTCCACTCGGAATCTCTAGCTCCACCACTCTTGGGGATACCACTCGTGGAAATATGCATTAGCTTGCTCTTTGTACCAGAACTAATTAACCTTTATCAAACCCATATCCCGTTCTCGATTTTGACACAATTCTAAATTCGAATGAGTCAAGATATTAGGCATCTGTTGCCATGAGTCATTCCATAATTTTGCATCTTCCCCATCATGTATTCCCGAAAAACTATGGTCCTGACTTATATTTTTTTTTTCGAAAGAAGACCTTCATTTATGAGAACCTTGTATGTCCTCATTAAATCGAATGAGTTCATGTTTTTGCTTATTGCTAGCATACTTGATGTGCCATAATTTTTCCCAAGGTTCATTATTGACTTCAAGAGCCGATGCCCATGGAAAATTTTATGAGATAATCTTATCCCATGGGATAAATTCAGGGGTTTTAAATTTTTAATGGGAGAATTTTTTATTAAGAACCCATTAGGTATGATTAGGCCACATTTTGTTTACCTATTTTTAATGAATATGAGGTTATCCCCATCAAATTTAAAAAGGGGATCCAAGATAAAATAATTTAGCACTTCTAAAAATGGATTTAAACCTCGTTTAGACCACAAAAATCACTAGGAAACTCCCATTCACCCCTGATTTCCAGAAATAGCAGTTGATAGGGCTTCTTTCACCTTCTATCGATCATGGACATCGAAGTTGAAGTTACATTTGTCAATATTTTATGGGTTGAATCTCATTTTGCAAGTTTATTAATTTCCACATGAGAAGGCAGTTGATATTTACTATAAGGTATTATAGCAACGCATTTGCATCTAGGAGAGTTCTAAACACCATCACCTCAGATCCAAATTTTCCCTAAGAAACAAGGGGATTGTGAAGCTTGTGATTGGTGATGTGACAATAACGTTTTTTCGGGTGTTTGGGGCATCATGTATGGGGGATGGGAATTCATTTATAGACACATAATTGGGCATGCAGGGGGCCATGAATTTCCATGGAGAAACTTACCGAAATATTCACCAAGACATCACAAGGTTTTATAATTTAGTGAAATATTTGCCAATATTTTACAAGGTTTTATATTTTAGTGAAATATTTACCAAGAATTTACAAAGTTATATAATTCAATGAGAGATTCCCCCAAAAATTATATATACATAATCTAACATTGAGAAAATAGCCTTCATATTATCATATATATCATGGGGATTCGAGAATTTACTATACATAGAAAAGTAGCGGGGGTTCTTAAAATTTTCCCTGTCGACGCCCTTGAAAACAACGTCAAACCTTTCTTAAGAGCCCTAGATTCCTGGACAAAAGGATAACCCTTAAACATTGTGTCATATATGAACTCTTGATGATTTTTTTTATCTGCTCCAGTACGAAGGTTCAATCCCCTAATCTCTTCAGTCTCCACCATGGATTTGATCACTCTACTCAACCCTTCAGCCATAAGAATGAACATGAATGGAGATAGAGGATCGCCCTGTCTAATATCCCGAGAAGGACTGAAAGTTCTTGTAGGGGCACTATTTAGAAGGATTGAAAATAAGGCCATGGACGTCATGTTCATTATCTAATTTTTCCAATCCCGATGAAAACCATAGGCCTCTAACATTTCTCTCATAAATTTCTAGCTTAGATTATCATAAGATTTTGAGATTTCCAGTTTAATCATCATACCTATATTTTTAGTAACTTTCAAGGAATGAATAACCTCATGGACATGAATGAATCCATCCAAAATTTGGTTCCCTTCCACTAAACCCGATTGTTCCGGAGCGATCGGATCAGGGAGGATGGGTTTCAACCTATTTTTTAGATCTTTGGTAATAATATTATAGATAACATTGCATAAATATATGGGTCTAAATTTACCTGGAGATTCAACCCCTTTATATTTAAGGATGATGGTGAGGAAAGTTGAGTTGAAGCCCTGAACATGTCTCTGTCCACTCGAGAGTCTTCCACAATTCTCCACACATACATCTTAATGAGGTCCCAAAAGTGGTGGAAGAAATTAGTTATGAAACCATCAAGGCCGTGAGATTTTCCATCTTCCATTTGATGCACCGCTTCCTCCACTTCCTACAGCTCAACAGGTTTCATGAGGATGTCATTATGGCTCACTGAGAATAGTTTGGGGATGTGTCTCATAATTTTCTTTATGTGCTCATATCTATCCCCACTATCTTCCTTCTGGATTGTTTCAAAGTAATTTACCAACTCAGTATCCATTTCCTCTATTTTTTCCACATACTGACCATCCTCTTTTTTATCCTCATGAGTTTGGCCTTCTATTGATTATGGATCATAGAGTGGGGGAAGAACTTGGTATTTCTCTCCCCCTCTTAAATCCACTGGTTTCTATATTTTTGCTTCCAATAAATCTCTTCCTGCCATTCACAGGAACTGAGTTTATCCAAGGTTTCCCATTCCCTATGCTTCATTTCCTCACTATACCCGAAGTTCATTCCTTCCTGTTGGATCTCTTCCAACTGTGCACTAAGAAGCTTCTTGTCTTGGAATATGTACTTCCCAAATTCCTCTTTGTTCCAAGTATGGATTCGGTCTTTTAGCATCTTTAATTTGTGTTGAAATTGGTACATTAGTGTTCCCCTTGGGGGTTCCAACTCCTCCCACAAAGGTTGGACTAATGATTTGAATTATTTATGTTCCATCCAAAACTATTCAAACCGAAACGGTCTCCTGATTAGAGGGGCACCTCCTTCCCAGACAAGGCCCACATGCCAGTGATCAGATATCGCAGAAGGAAGGACCATAGCTATCACATTCCCATATCTATTGACCATTGCTTCATAAAGTAAAAGATGGTCTAATATGGACACCAGATGGTGTACCCCCCCTCGATGGTTTCTCTAGGTAAGCCATCTGTTGCCGGTCTCCACATCCACCAATTGATTTTCATTTATGAATTCCTTGAAATCTTCGTTGTCTTCTTCCAACATCTACCTTCAACCCTTTTTTTGTTTTAGAGAAGTGAAAATATTGAAGTTCCCACCCACCAACCAGAGCTGGTTACCAATCTCTCTCGCTTTTGTTTTCAAGAAAGATATAAAGGTTGGTTTTTCAGCCACCAAGCTTGGCCCATAAATATTGGTAAGGATCCCTTTCACCGCAGTATTGAATATTTGAAAATCTGTTGATAGAGAATACCTAGTAGCACGAAAATTTCTTAGAAAGATCTCCTTTGCTTTCCAGAGAATAACCAATACCCCCCATGGCACCCCTTGTGTCAATAACTATCATATTACTGCCTCTCCAAGCCTTTCTCCCTATCTCCTACATGCTTTCAGAATTGCATTTCGTTTCTTGTAAAAAAACCATTGCTAGCTTTTCTATCCTCAACTTACATCTAAGTGTCTTTATTTTTCATGGGTGATTCACCCCCTGTATATTCCAAGTGTTGATGTTCATTGGGAAACCCTATTAACTTCAGAGAAGGACGCTTTTATCGTAGGATATTGTCCTAATTCCACTAGTTGGGTTCTGACTTCTACTATTCTCTCGCGATTTTTCTTTCTCCCACATTTCTCTCCTTCCTTAGGTTGTTTCCACTTTCTCCCCTTTGATGCATCTTATTCTATGCCCAACTGGGGGAGGAATTTTTTTTTAGGATGGCTTGCTGCAAGAGTTCTATTTGTCTTCTTAATACGTACCCTTTCCCTTTTTTATTGCATTCCTTCTTGTTTTCGTCCAGATCTAGCTCCCCCAAGTCCATATCCTTGGCTTCCTCCAACAGATCCTCCTCCATAACTTGAGCTTGGCCTTCCAAATAAATCTATACTTTCTTCATATTGGTTTAGGTTACCAACCCATCCAGGTTAGGATATTGGGGTTTATCCTTATTGAGGTTGTCCATATCTTCCTCAACTTGGTTGAGTGAACTTCAAGCCAATTCTCATTATGTTTCTTCTTTTCTATACTTTGATTGCTCTATGGCTGATTATTCGTTCTTGTTCCCTATCTTCTTTTATTCTGCACCTGAGTAAACCCTTCCCCTTCTGTGTCTTTTCCCTTGATCACCTAGATTGGATTTGGGTTTGGTCGGTTTAGGAGGCAGTTTCTTCCCAAATGACCATATTTGTGGCATTGTCTACACCTGAATGAAAGCTGATCTTAATCAATGGTTTGCACCCAGTCTTCATCCTCCCAGTTAAGATTGATTGCTTCAGGTAGTTCACACGATAGATCCATATCAACATAGATCCTCGCAAAAGATGTGTACTCCTATTGTTTTGTATGTTCAGAATCCTTCACAAATTTTCGTAGCGTATTTACGATGGCTTCCAGTATCTGTGGTTCCCATTATTCACAAGGTTTAAGGAGTACAATTTGATCCAAACTGGAGCTATACTCATATCGTCATTGTCAGGGTTGAAATGCTCCTTCCATGGGCGTAGGAATAGCCCAACATAAAAGAAGAAATAACGCCCTCCCAAGATTATACTATCTCTATCTTCTTGGTTGCAGAGGATGATAGTGAAGAAGTCCTTTCCCCCCAAGTGTAGATCATAATGACCCATGGGGTTCCAGGTTTCTTTGATCCACTTCAACCACCGAATCCTTCTCCTTTGGCCATATACCAATGAACTTCCCAATTAGGGCTTTCTCCTTCCATTTCTCCACTTGTTCCCTTAATTTTTCAGAAGTAATCTGCAGAGAATCCTGTTCTCTACAAATCTTGGTAGACAACCCCCTTGCCTCCTTCGTTGCTCCAAATCCATTTTCCTCCCTCCCTTGATACCATCAGAACCCAACTCCGGGTGGTTCTTTGCCGATTCCCCAACCCCCTCGTGCATGTGCTATGCGACGGAGGGGCATCTTCCCCCTCCAAAAGACGCCATACAAAATCTTCACCGTTGAAATCAACTGCAGAAATTCAGAGCACGATCTATCTCTCCCGCCGTTGAACTACAAACATTTTTTAAACTTTAAAAATTTGAACTAATTAGCATAAGAGATTTTTTTATTTGATTATAATAACTTTTATTTAGTTAACATTAAAATTCATGTCTGTACTACAAAAAATAATCCTTGAGAATTTTTAGTTTCTTGTCAATATCAAAGGGATTGTTCATCATAAGAACAATGTAATTAATGTGAATAAGAAGGATGATGACTAGTTTCCTCTAAAGATGTTGAAGATGGAAATTAGGGAGAGACAACTATTCTAAGGCTTGAGACATAGTTTTTTCTCATGAAGATGATGCAAGTGAAAATGACCTAGAACAAGAAAAATAAGAGGCTCTACCATCATCCCCAAATCCTTTAGATGTTGGAATCATGAAAATTCTTCCACATCCCTCTCCTTCGCTTACTAGGGGAAGGAATGCAATTGGGATTTCAGAGAAAAAGAAGTAATCAAAGAAAATGAAGGACAATACAAAGCTAGGGAAAAATGTATGAAATTTGATATTGTTCTCGTGTTGAGGTATCCCCATGCCCCTTAAGTTAAAAATAGTCAAAGGTTTTTTTTAACAGGGGTATGAATACTAATAGTAACAAAGAAAAAGTTATAATAATCAAAGCCAAAAATACCACTTACTTTAATTTCATTTGTGATAACAAAATTTTTGGAGGAAGAGAATTCATTCAAATATTTATGGTTCAATCTTAATTAATAAAGCTTAATTGGATATATAGAATTGATAATAGAATAAATGGAGGGTGAACAACTTACCATGGAATTGGAAATATTCCCTTTTGGATGTGGGATAACAAGAAACCCTTTTTGAAACTCTACTCACTCATGTCATATAATATGGTTGTAAATTTTCATATTCCAACAACTCTAGAGAATCATGTAAAATAATTGAGTAAATCCAAAATCTTATTATAAATTATAATCCAAAAACTAAAGACTTGACATAAATTTAACAAGTTTTGGCTAAATCATTTGGGAATCAAGGAAAAAGTTCATTGATAGTGTTACAAATATTATTACATCTAGATTTAAAAATAATTTGTGGTGGAATAAAGATTTCAAGAATAAGATAAAATTCATATATTATAAGGAGGTCAACAACCCTAATCTAAAAGATCAAAAATATATCTATGTTTTAACTAGCCTAAAGAAGAAAATTTAAGTTGCTATAATAAAAACAAACTCTCATGGGATCCATAGTGAAATAACATGGACATCAAAAACTTGGCATTGTGACAATAACATGCTTGAAAAATGAAAAACACTTTTTTCATTAAATCAGAATTTTAGCCTTTGTTACAATATAAGCATTCTTAACTTTCTAGTTCATCAAAACTATATTTATTTAAAAATACTTTATTTGAACATATAAATACAATATTAATTCCATAGATCTTTCTTATGATTTCATTGAGTAAAATTAATTTCAATAAATTGGAAATATGCCAAGTAGAAATATTATATTTTAATGATTAATCAATTCATGAAAACCCATTTAAAATGAGAAACTAACCTTACAATATAAATATCTTTCAAGCTTGTAAACAGTAACCAAAATTGATCCAGAGCTTACTGCAATACATCATTCTAATAATGTTATTATCCTCGCTATATGAAAACAAATTAAAAAGGCCAAACAAAGTATTCAAACATCTTCCCTTTGAATCAAAACAAAAAAATTACCTACAAAGCGACATCTAGCCAAAGACCAAAACCTAAAGAGAAATCTGAAACTTACATCTAATCCAATTCTGAGGACTAAGGCTAAAGCTTACATCCATTTGCATAACTGAAGAGGAATACTTCATACTTAGGTTATTGAAAATAAAAAAACTTTGCTACCTACAATCCTTGCAGCTTTTTGTGGCTCCTTTGTCATGGGATGCATGCAGAGCGGGATGCTGCACCGAAGGATGACTTGCCTACAAACGAACTCAAAAACTGGATTAATTGCCATTCTAACATTCTAATAATGAGTAGGTGATGTAGGCAAGTCATCCTTGGCTGAGTAACCCGCTTTACATCTTCATGCAACACTTCCCAATCTATAGGAGTTTCTATATCAGAGCAAAACATGCAATTAATATAGAAACGAGGAATGACTCGATCCTATATGAGTGTTAATGCAACTCCTATATATCTCATTCGAATCGACAGAGGGAATAAATCAGAAAGCCAGTTTGCGAGTATGAATTATTCTTTATTTTTTTTATTCGTAAAAGATGAGGACGAAGGATAAGTTATTCTTTACTTTTTTTATTCGTAAGTGATGACTCCCAAGAATAAATTATTCTTTCCTGGGAGACTTTCTGACCTGCAGAAGGAACAAAGAGGCGACTTCAATCCCTTACATAAAAAAATTTAGATGCACTGTAGGAATTGCGCCAGTGGATGTGGGAAGGCCAACTTGTGCCGAGAATCTATGTTTCCGAAGTTTTAATTAAAAGAGAAAAACAACACCCAACTTTAAATTTCCACACGACGCCCATTGACTGTTGATTGTTCTCCGCATAATGATAACAAAGTTTCTTAAAACGTGATTTAATAGTAGCTCAGGATGATAAAATAAACAATGTAGAAGCAAATAGAAAATAGAACACAAATGAGTATATTGATTGTCTTCTTCTGATTATTAACTTCAAGTTTATATAGGAATACTATTGTCCACTACTATGGAACAACTAAGTATCCTAATCAAACTATAACTAACCAACAAACTCAATTAATTAACCAACTCATAACCATTAAGATTACAATTCTTAACACAGATATTATTGTCTATATGAATGCAGCTTCAATAATACAATGTGGAGACTAGTCGAGTAGTCAATATAGTTTCCTGAAGATGTTCAATTATTTCATAAATTAAGCCTTCGCTTCAGATTTGGATCATCTTAATGTGTTTAATGTGTAGAGAATGATCCATCTCCTATCATTTATCCTAATTACAGTGATAGGTGTTTAGATATTATCTGAGATTTTAGATTTCCTTGAGTGGATCAACAAGATTAACCCTAGCCTAACAAGTGTACCCTGGGATTCATTTCATGGTCCTCGTATCTTGTTATGCTCTCAAATGCATAGTAATTAAGATTTAAATAAGATTTAGTTAGCTTGTTAAGAAAATGGGTATGTTTATTAAATAGTAGTTCTTTTTATGTTTATATTAATTAGTTTAATGTTTATGTTACTTTAATGTTTATATTAATTACTTTAATGTTTATGTTACTTGAATGCTTATATTAATTAGTTTAATATTTACTCTTTGTTTAACCACCATTCATCTTCACAAAACTAAGTGGTTGGCTACCCCTATTAATATTCATCAACCACTTTACTTATGGCTGTGTTAGTAATAACACACTGATATCATTTATTCTAGTGATTTAATTTGTTGTGATAGGTGGATTTTCCATTTTTTTCCCACTACTATATCATCTCAGAAATTTTACAAACTTTTTTTCAAAAACTATCTCAAAATTTTTACAGATATAATTTAAGAGAGATGTACACATATATAATTGAGTTGTTGGAACCACCACCCAAAACATCATAAACATTTTTGAAAGGTGGATTTTCCATTTTTTTTCCACTAATATATCATCTCAGAAATTTTTGATTTAATTTGTTGTGATAGGTGGATTTTCCATTTTTTTCCCACTACTATATCATCTCAGAAATTTTACAAACTTTTCTTCAAAAACTATCTCAAAATTTTTACAGATATAATTTAAGAGAGATGTATATATATATATTGAGTTGTTGGAACCACCACCCAAAACATCATAAACATTTTTGAAAGTGTTATATTTCCTTGTATTTATAAATTTTAAAAGAGAAAAGCTAAATAACAAAATATAAAAAGGAAACATGCTTAACTTGAAAAATCGCTAAATTTTAAAAGGTGAAAGCTAAATAACAGAATAAAGAAACATGTTTAACTGGATAAATCAGCCTGCAAGCTTTAATATTAGAGCTAAATAGAAAAAATAAAGATAAAAACACTGATTATGAAACCAAACTTCAAAACCTTAAGATAACATTTTTGAAGTGTTAACTTTCCTTCAATTTATAGATTTTAGCTTCAATGCTTCTAAAAGACAAAAGCTAAATAACGGAAAAATTAGATTCCAAATTTTAATATGGAGACTTAGATAGAAAAGATAAATTTCAAATCCATGGATTATATTTCAAAACTTCGGAACCATTTTACAAATGTTTATTTTGCCTGGATTTATAAAATTTAGTTTTAATTAAAAATTAAATAAATAAAAATGGTTTAACTTTTAAAAATAAACGTGCAAGATTTAATATTCAAAGTTAAATATAATTCTTATATTTCTAGTTATGATCTTTCGCAACGTAAACTTATCCAGAAAAAAAGTACACAACACTGAGATTGAAAAACTCAAAATAAAAATAAAAAACGACATATAATTCCACACAATTGATGCAATGATCGAAGGAAAAAGATAGAACGTCACGAATCTTTAGGACTAGAACTTTCACAACTTTAAGCTTTGAAAGAATCGCATGAAAAAGAAATGTAAATTCTTGTAAATAGACGACGAAAATCAGGAAATAACTTAAATTGTTTAAACAACATTTTGATTTATTTGCAGAAAACTGAAATCAAAATTATAGGAAATATTTCAAATTCACGTAAGCAAAATGTTCGGCGTTTAGAGTATGCCTGCCAAACAGTACTAACCTTCTCCTGCTCGTTCTTCCCTTCGAGGGTATCGATCTCTTGTGATTCAAATTTGGCATTCACACTTTCACTCGTGGCACGAGGGCGATAAGAGGACTATTGAACGGTTGCAAAACTAACAAAAACAACCCTTAATTCCTTAACAATTAACAATTAATCTCCTCATTAAGAACTAATCCGGATTTGTTATGTTAAGCATAACATATTTGAAGGCTCACAACAGGTAATCACACTCAAGCCCACTTTAGTTCATATGTAAATTCCCTAGCTCCTAGCATCCTTTAAATATACTCAAAACCTAATAAAAAGTCTAATTGACCTAATTGAGAACTTAATCGATATCTATTACTAGACATTCTTGGAGTTAAACGGGTTGAGCTACCAATTATTGTGCTTAGCTACATGTTATCACCCACCTTCTATGCAGTGTCTAAGTTATCCATATACTTCTATGCAGTGTCTAAGTTATCCATATATCCATGTATCAACTACTAGTGATTTTTAAGCTAAAAGTTATTTTTTATATTTGTTTTTTTATAATTATTTATTTCGAATTTTGAATTCCCATAGAATCAATATGGATAGTAAACTTTTCCCATCCTCTCGCAATATAGGATAATCAGACATGGTAGTCCGCCCCCAAATTCTAAGATATCAATTCCTATCTACGTAATTATAGCTTCTTTCAAAGACAAAATTGTGTTATCATATAAATTCCTATCTACTTAATTATAGCTTCTTTCAAAGACAAAATTGTGTTATCATGTAGGTTGAATAATACAAACATCCTAAATTATTCCATATCTTCTAACTTATTCTATATCTTCTACAAAGACATTCAACAACACCAAATCTCATAAGAAAAAAAACTAGTTTATCATGTACATTGATTAATACAAACTTCTGAACGTATTCCATATCTTCTACAAAGACATTCAACAACATCAAATCTCATTAGGAAAATCCAATCATGCTTCTCAACTTTCGTTCCAACTTCTCCTAATGAGGTTTGGACATTCTCTATCTTACATGCAAAACCTAATAGAGACTAATTTTATGCAAATAATTTTGTCCAAGATGCATGTTTGTCTCTCTTTTTAGATGTCACTAATGCAATATTTCCTCGCCTCAATTGAATATCATCTTTTATCAAAGGTGCACCACTCACTTATGATCAACTATTTTGTCGTATATATGGATACATATCTAGATTATTTTGGCAAATACATCGATAAGCTACAAGGTAGTTTAAAAGAAGCTGGTTATGCTTGTACGACCTTAGCCAGTATAGTCGTCATCCTCCTTCTCTATGCTAACAATATCATTTTTATGGCACGATGCCCCTTTGATCTTGATAAGAAATTAAGAATTCTCAAGGATTTCTGCTCTAATATGGGTATGACTGTTAACACCGACAAAAAAAAAGGTTATGATTATCAAATCCAAGATGGCTAGTTACACTAATTTTGTATATGGTAATAGCAACTTGGATGAAGTGTCTTCCTACAAATATCTTGGTATTGATATTCATCACAAGCTCAACTATAGTATTGAGAAAATGATTAACGGAGGGTGAAAAGCTTATTTTGATCTTGAAAACAATTGTAAATTAGCAAACCTTGTGATGTGGGATAAAATGAAATTTATTTTCGAAACTCTTGTCGCTCCCGTTATCTTGTATTGTTTTGAAGTTTGGGGCTGCAACATCTAGAGAGAATCTTGGTGAAATCTTGAACAAATCCAGAAGCATTTCATAACATATAACCTCAAAATTAAAAGCAATACGCCCTACCCTATTCTCCTTCTAAAAGTGGATCTTTCCCCCATCGAAAGCATCACTATGACCAGGTCTGTAATGTACAAGTATATGATGGATAACATGGGAGACCAAAGACTTCTTAAAATTGCTTTAAAATCTAGTCAAGGGCAACTTCGACGCAAGAGAGGTTGGTATAAAGACACCATGGCTTGGTTAAACCATCTGGAAATTGACAAAATGTCATAACTTTGCAAGATATCAATAACATTAAAAATATTATAACTTCTAAGTTTAAAGAGAAAATTTGGGACGATAAAGAATTAGAGGTTACTGGAAAATTAAGATACTATGAGGACGTTATTAACCCTAAAATAGTAGGTAAAAAAAATATCTCTTTGTTAATTAGTTCGAAGAAGAAAATTAATATAGCCAAGTTTAAAATGAACTCTCATGAGCTTCATAGTGAAACTAGATGCTAGACAATTCCTAAAACACTTTGCTAGGTAGAAAAGACTTTCCATCTTTATGTTGCTACGAGGATGCCACAGTCACTTTCTCTTAGAATGCCTTACATACATCCACATTAGATTGCAGTTTCATAATCTTTGCTACAATACAAACCTCCCAAACCTTCTAACTTATTAAAACTATGAGGACCTAAGAACCCTTCTTTTAAGAAAACATACATCAAGCAACACATGAATCAATACTCCCAAGAGTAGCAGCAGCGCAGTCAGCAAAGGAAGCGTGGGACACACTGGAAACTACCTATCAAGGTTTGGACAAGGTAAAGACTGCTAAACTTCAAATTCTGAGAAGAGATTTTGAATCTCTGTTAATGAAAAATACAGAGTCAATAGACTCATTCTTTACTCATGTTATTGGTCTGGTTAATCAAATAAAGTCTCATGGAGAAACTCTAACTAACCAAAGAGTTGCTGAAAAAAGTTCTTAGATTTCTACCAAAGAAATTTGAATCTTTGGTTGTAACCCTGGAGGAAAACAAATATCTATCCACATTTACTATTGATAAGTTGCAAGCCTCATTACTCAATCATGAACATAGAATCAACGGTTCAGATGCATCGCTGGAAGGTGCATTCGCAGCACAATTATCCATAAGCCGTGGAAGAGGCAGAGGAAGATCAAACTCTAGAGGCATAGGATGAAGTTCGTTCAAAGGAGGTCACAGCAGCAGCCCTGCGCATGGCACTGGTAGAGGCCAGAATCAAACCACCAATCAGCCAAGTTGACAAAGGTATGATAAATTAAAAATTCAATGTCATTACTGCAAGAAGTATGGACACTTTGCATATGAATGCAAGAAGAAGTAGTATGACCAAGGAAAGCAAGGTGAAGTGCAATAAGGTGACAACAGCGCACCGAACAACTCACTGTTCTTAGCATGTGCATCTCCACTGGAATGCAATGATGTCCAAGAAAGTCCAAATGACATATGGTATTTACACTCAGGTTGTAACAATCATATGACTGGTAATTTAAGTTTATTTTACAGTCTAGATAAATCAGTTCAAACTGATGAAACACTTGGAAACAATATTCAAGTTACTGTTTTGGGAAAGGGTACTGTTGATATTCTAACAAAACAGGGGGAGCAGAAATATATGTATGATGTGTATTATGTTCAAGGTTTGAAGCACAATCTAATGAGCATTGGTCAGCTGATGGAAAAACGTTACAGAGTTCACATGGTAGGTAAGCGTTGTGTGATCAAGGACATATATCCCAGCAATCAGTTAATTACTGAAGTGCAGATGACAAGTAATCGCTTGTTTCCTTTGAGGGTAAGATCCATCATAAAAGGTAAGACAACTCAAGTTGTTCATGCAAGTCAGAATGAGAATTCTGGATCTGCGTTCCGCACAGAGAGAAAAGGAGCAGAAATTCATTGTGCAGAGGAAGAGAAGGATAGTGTAATGCAAGCACCTTTTCAAACAGAAATGAAGGATGAATCCTGGTTATGGCATTTTAGATTTGGACATCTAAATTTTGGTGGGCTGAAGCTACTGCACACGAAGGACATGGTGAAAGAATTTTCATTGATCGAAAGACCAGAGAGAATTTGTGAAGGCTATATTTTTGGAAAACAGCACAGAGAAACTTTTCCAGTCAGAAAGTCATACAGAGCGTGCACACCACTTGAAATCGTGCATTCTGATATTTGTGGACCAATGTAAACACTGTCCATGGGAGGATGCACTTATCTTCTCACATTCATAGATGATTTCACAAGAAAAACATGGTTTTACTTTCTAAAGCATAAATCTGATGCATTTGATTGTTTTCAACAGTTCGAGGCACTCATGGAGGAGCATAGTGGGTACAACATCAAGATATTGAGAATAGATAGAGGTGGTAAGTATGTCTCAAATGATTTCTTAAACTTTTGCAAGAATCATGGCATACAGAAGTAGTTCACTGTGTGGTATACACCGCAGCAAAATGGTATCCCAGAGAGAAAGAATAGAACCATCATGGAGATGGTGCGCAGTATGTTGGCAGCCGCACATCTGTCAAATGAATACTGGGTTGAAGCAGTAGCAACTGCAGTATACATCATGAATCGATGTCCGACGAAGAGTGTGAAGAACAAAGTTCCGTAGGAAGCATGGACAGGTATGAAACATAGTGTTTCGCATTTGAAATTTTTTGGTTGTGTAGTATACGCACATGTTCCAGATGATCTAAGAAGGAAATTAGACAAAAAGGGACAGAAATGTATTTTTATTGGATATTATGAAGCCACAAAAGCATACAAATTGTATGTTCTGGTTGCAAGGAAAGTCATCATTAGTTGCGATGTTCAGTTTGTTGAAAATGAAGCATGGGATGGAACAGTAGAGAAGAATGTGAAAATCGTTTCACATGTTGAACATGATGGCCGCGCAAAAGATGTGGATGAGACTCTGTATGTACATTAGAATTGCGCAACTCTGTCTACTCCAAGGATTGCGCAACATGCTCCAGTGCAAAGTACTCCAACATAAGGCGCAGCTCAAGATACTTCGTCAAGCACACCAAGTGCGCAACAAACTCCATCAAGCAGCTCACATAGTGCGACACCAGCAACTCTGCCAAGGACAAGAAGTCTGCGCGAGATATATGAGGCTGGTATACCTAATTAATTCTCATGTTTTGCATTATTTTCTCAAGTTAATGATCCGCTAACATTTGAAGAAGCAGTTGAAGATAAATTTTGGGCCCAAGCCATGGATGAAGAAATAGAATGCATTGAGAAGAATCAGACATGAGAACTAGTTGATGTTCCTAAGGACAAGGATGTTATAAGCGTCAAATGGATTTATAAGACCAAGCAAGATGCTGATGGAAATGTGCAGAAGCACAAGGAAAGATTGGTCAGAAGAGGATTCACTCAGCAGGCCGACATAGACTTCAATGAAAATTTTGCACCTGTACCGCGAATGGATACTATCAAAACAGTTTTGGCCATCGCAGCACAAGAGAAATGGCCTGTTTACCAAATGGATGTTAAGTCCGCATTTCTAAATGGTTATTTGGAGGAAGAAGTATATGTTGAGCAGCCACAAGCCTATGAAGTCCCAAGACAAGGACACAGAGTATACAGACTGAAAAAGGCACTCTATGGCTTGAAGCAAGCTCCGAGAGCTTAGTACAGTTGCATTGACTCATACCTCATTCAGAATGGATTTCATAGAAGTGAATGTGAGCCAATGTTGCACATAAAAATCAATCCGCAAGGTAATAAGCTAATTGTCTTCCTGTGTGTAGATGATTTAATATTTACTTGTGATTTTGGCATAGAAGAATTTAGAATAGTCATGGAGAGTGAATTTGAAATGACTAATTTGGGGCTTACGAAGTATTTTCTAGGCATTGAAGTCCAGTAGACTGAAATTGGTATATTCATATCACAGTCCAAGTATGCAAGTGATGTCTTGAACAGGTTTAAGATGTTGAATTGCAAGACAGCTCCAACACCAGTGATAACAGGTCTAAAATTAAGAAAGGATGATGATGGATCCACTATAGATCCTACTCTGTTTAAAAGGCTCATTGGCAGCCTTATGTATCTTACAACAACAAGGCCAGACATCATGTATGGTGTCAGTTTAATATCAAGATTCATGGAGTCACCAAAAGAATCGCCTTGGAAGTAGGTAAAAGAATTATGAGGTATGTGAGTGGAACAAAAGACTTTGGTATTTTGTATTCAACCTCAAAAAATTTCAAACTCATTGGATACACTGATAGCGATAATGGAGTCAACATAGATGATAGAAAAAGTACATCTGAGATTACACTTCATGTAGGAACAGATGTTCTATCATGGGCTTCAAAGAAACAACCCATAGTAACTCTCTCTTTAGAAGAAGCAGAGTATGTTGCAGCTACAAGCGCTGCATGTCAAGTAGTTTGGATGAGGAGGATGTTAAGTGATCTGTCGCAGAACCAGCAAGACCCCACAGTCATTTACTGTGACAACAATTAACTTATTGCAGTATCAAAGAATCATGAGTTTTACAAGAGAACCAAGCACATTGACACAAGGTATCACTTCATCAGAGAATTGATAAACAACAAGGAAATCTGTTTAGAATTTTGCAGGTCTGAAGATCAAGTTGCAGACATATTTACAAAACCATTGGCAAAGGACCCATTCCAATTTCTGCGAAGTTGCTTGGGAGTGACAAGTTCTGCACAGTGAACTCTATCATGAACATAGCATGTTTCAGCTCTGAAATATTTTGTAATATTGTATTTTTTGTTTAATGATCCCCATCCGCTCATAATTAAGGGGAAGTGTTGGAAATATCATAATTAATGAGCTGATAGCGTATCATATATGAGTCGGCTCTGTCAGACTCCAGTGAGTCATTTTGTCAGTCTGCAATGTCTGACAGTTAGTCAGTTTGCAGCCAATCCCAGTCACGGCAAGTTAGTATTTAAGTAGTCTCTCTTGTATTCGGCAAGATCAGATTTCTTAGGTAGAAATTAATTGCAGAGTTTATTGCAACCCTGTAACTTCGTGGAGAAGCTAAACCTAATTTTTTGTATAAATAGATATCTCAAGTTTTTGTATAAATAGATATCTCCTGCAGAAAATTAAAAAGAGATGAAAGAGATGAAAAGATAGGGATAAGAGTGAAGAAGAAGAAGTGAAAACCGTGAAGTAATTCAAGAGCCCAAGCTCTGTGTAAATGGTGAAAGATTGAAGTTAATATCATCTCTGCAAGTAGAAACGTGCAGCTAATCTGTGCGTAGTACAAAGTTGAATCGCCAGTTAATCTGCCCGTGGTAAAAGGGTAAAGGTGAATTGCGAATGTAATCTCCACGTGATCATTTTGTAGTAAAGTGTTTTATGAAATAAGTGGAAGAAAATTAAAGTTAAGCATTTGCGAGGTCTAGCGCATGTCCTTAGCAAAGAAAAAGAAAATATTCATGCATTGCGCAGTGAATTCTTAATAGACTGCGTGTGTCTCTTTTTCCCTTCATCTTTGACCGCATGATAAGGATTCTCTTGGACCAGTGATTGGAAGCTACCAACTTCCATTTACAGATAACAGCATATTATTTGATGCTCATGCGTTGGTAAAGTTTTGAGAAGTGGGCATTGATATCAATATCGGTTGAAACGCATATGAGAAAATTCAACCAGGCGAGATTCGTGCAAAAGTTATCACAATGAAGACCGAAGAAGAAAATCACATTGAATTATTAATTTTTACGATTCAATGTATAAGCTTGGCTTAGACTGAGACCAATAGGAAAGTTTTGTTAAGTATCTCGTCTTTTGGTAAGCACATAGAGAATAATTGAGGGCAACAAATCAGTAAAATATTATTTTGGCAACGGCGATGTTTGCTTGAATCTGCGTGAACTTGATCAGCAGTCGTCGCATGATAAGGATTCCCTGACGGGACCAGTGATTGGAAGCTACCAGCTTCCATTTACAGATAACAACATATTCTTTGATGGTCATGCGTTGGTAAAGTTTTGAGAAGTGGACATTGATATCAATATCTGTTGAAACGCATATGAGAAAATTCAACCACGCGAGATTCGTGCAAAAGTTATCAAGCAACCAAACGGCATTAGAGTTTGGTAGTCCCAATTGATAGAGTTTATGGTCTCAAAAGCCTTAAAGTGAACGCTGGTGACTACGAAAAGTTAGAAATCTGTAGACCGAATTACAACAATATCTGTGTCATTATTCCCTTACTTTTACTGTTGATATTTCTTTTATTGTTGGAATTTCTTAACTATGCATCAATCAGAAAACAAACACACCATGTAAAAACTTTTTTTCCACTAAAATTGTATGCAGGCTAACCTTTTTTAACTTAAAATACGTTGATAATGATTCGTTCTCTTTATTTCTATCGGAATAAATTCTTGAAGAATGTTACCTAAAACAGTCCAATCTGTGTGTTGACTCTTTACCTTCTTCTTTCAATTAATATCGAACGGATGCTCCGCTAAAGTTGATAAAATTACTGCGCTTTATGAGCAAAGTATGACCACATGTCGAATCGCTACATTTGCATTATTGAAGCTTTCGCATGGATATGGATTTGCAGGATGGATCAGATTTGATATATTGGATATTGACCAGGACTCAATCATCTGATCATGAACAGCAACGATGTCGTCATTTTCCCGAGAATCGAATCGAAATTGCAACAAAAATGAGGGAAGAATAATTTCTACTCAGAATATGGACTTTCTTTAGCAGCTTTATTCCGTCCATCGATTCGAATGATATATGAAAATATAAATAAAGAGGAGGGAATGTATAAGCAGATGTGTTTACTCGTTGATCCATTTTGAGATATTAATTGTAAGCTCTGCTTTCATAGCCAGCCACCGTGGCTGCCTGCCTGTTATAGATAGGGATTCCTGCAATAAGATGTAAAGCGTGTTTATACTGAGCCAAGAATGACTTGCCATCATGACAGGACGTACTCAATGTCATGCTGTCTGTAATAGATTAATTCACTACGTTGAGTTGAGTTCGTTTGTTGGTGGGTCAGGCTTGGCTCAGCATCCCGCTCTGCATGCATCCCACAAGAAAGTGCAAGCAAATTGCAACACACGATCAGCTCACTCTGTAATTGTAAGTAAAAATAGTTAAGCATAGAGGGTACTTTAACTAAAATTGCCGTCTCGCGATCAAGAAGATATCTCAAGCCAATAGAATAAGGTGGATGGAATGAAATCCATCAATCCACGTATCCTTGATTATGTCTTTTTCTAGTTAAATGGGTTCTACTCCATCCCAAATTCTTTTCTATGTTTTTTTCTAGTTAAATGGATTGTCTACAACTAACTGCATGCAACACCTAAGAGTTATCTATATGCATTCACAGTCATCCATGTATCAACTAAGAGTTATCTATATACATGGAACTGATTGTCATCCATGCATCAACTAAGAGTTATTTATATGCATTGACAGTCATCCATGCATCAACTAAGATAAACTAAGAGTTATCTATATGCATGGAACTGACTGTCATCCATAGTAGCAGGATTCGAGTATAGATTGTTGGAATACTAGTCAGATACAATATGAAAAAAATACTTAACAAAAAAATCAAGTATGACTAAAATACGGTAGTAGACATCTTAGAAATATAAAAAACATGCAATTTTAATTTAAAAAAAAAAAATTATACATAATCATTCCAAATTTTAACATCTCATTTATTATTCATTGAAAAATTTAAAAATAAAACTTAAAACTACACAAATATATTTTTATATAAAATGACTTAAAAAAATGAGAACAAAAAAAACTACATAAATTTACTTTTTGAAATATAATAATACTAAAAAGTAAAAATAAAATAACAACTACATATAAAATAAAACTTGAATAAAAAATGTAATAAAATAACAATTACATATAAAATAAAACTTGAATAAAAAAACTACATGTTATAGTAATAATGTAATAATAATAACTCTATAGTAAGATGATATAAAAACCTAATAGTATAACACTAACACAAAATTATGAACTTACCCTACTAAGCCGAGGTGCTAATTTCATGTTCTTTGTTAGCAAATCAACATTAAGAAATAAGTTTGATTTTCTTTGATTCATGATTTTTTTTTGTTCGAGGGATGGTAAATTCTTATTTTCTTTGATTCACGATTATTATTTTGTTCTAGGGATGGTAAATTTATAAGAATTTGAAAAAGTATTGGGTTGAGTATACCGAACCCGTATCATCTCGAATGTTTGCCGTATTTTTAACTTGATTCGAATTTTCGTACAACAACTACCAATACGACTGTATTTTGCTACTATGCTCTCATCCATGCATCAACTAAGAGTTATCTATATACATTGCCAGTCATCCATACATCAACTAAGAGTTATCTATATTCTTTTTTCTTTTATAATTGTTTATTTGAAATTTGGAGCCAAAAAACATAAATACTACTCTATCCCAAATTCTAAGATATACACTTATTAATGTTATCTATTAATGTAAATATTCTAAAATATAAACACCTATCAATGTTATCTATTGATGTAAATATGACAAACAATAGTAACTCTTAATTAATAAAAATAATTTTAATATAAAAATTAACCTACTTCTAACTTTTTATTTTATCTATCATTTGCAACTTAACAAATATTTTTGAAGCTATCGAAAACTGTGTTTTCTTAACATAGAGCTTTTTTAAAAATTCTTAAATAACTTGACATCTCCGCAAACCTTAGTGTTAACATGCTATTTTTATCTATTCTTGTTGCCATTTTTATTAGTCCGTTCCTAAGTGGGAATCATACGTTTAGCTGTGGGACATTAGCCTATGATCGTGTATAAATTGCAACAAATCTTATAAAGCTTTGTAACTATTTTCATCAAGGCTTGAGGAGAATTGTCAGGTTTTGAAAATAGAAATTAAAATATTGAATTAAAATACATTCAAAACATTGTCGCATGGTCTAGTTAAGACTTCCTTGCATAGAAGTGATGTTCATGGTCTCTTCTACAGTAACAGCAGCGGCTGCTTCAATGGTAGCAAATTCTCTTGTTGCAAACAGGTAAGAGGACATCTTATCTCGGATTTTGATCATTCACTCCTTTGAACAATCCAGCATCTTAAGTTGTATCCACTTCAGTTAGTGTGATTGAACTTTTTTCAGGTTGAGGTTGGGTTGATATAGCTTGTAGGACTAGAGGGTGTTATGAGCCTCACATAGGTTGATCTTTAAGTATGCTATAGTTAGTTTTGTAAGAATTTTGCTTCTTTGATTATATGAAAAAGCCTCACATAGGTTGATCTTTAAGTATGCTATAGTTAGTTTTGTAAGAATTTTGCTTCTTTGATTATATGAAAATCAAGAAATTTGTTTTTTTTTTCTTATGTTTGAAAAACGAAGAGCATTTTGCTCCTCGTTCTAGCTTTTTGAGTTGTATCTCTATGTAGAAATATGTTTTTGTATGTTGTTTTTGCTTTCACCCTTTTCAATTGGTGTCAAAGCACAATGTGAAGGAGAGAGTGCAGCACATGGAGAACTAAGAGTAGGTTCTGAATAGAATGATGATAAGGTGGAAACCTTGGTGTGTGCTGTAAGAGTTGAAGTTTAGCCACAAATTTAAGCGACCTCAATATGTTTACAAAAATATGTCGCATGGAGTGTTGATGAAGGAAACCTCTAGATTTAAAGGAGTCAGATGGGGGGCTGAGAGGTATGAGGTAATAGCCATTTGTTGTAGTTGAAGTCTGAGTGCTTGTGAAAAGAGTTGAAGCTCTTGAAGTAGAGGAGGTGAATGACAATGTGAAAAGTTTAGTAGATCTCAACTTGAGGGGGAGAATAAACACTTCAAAAAGAGTAAGACCAAAAACAAATTAAACTAGAAGACCTTGTCTATAGTAAAAAAATAAAAAAATTAGAGGTTTATAACCATTGCATAAAGAAGCAGCATAGCATAGCCTTAACTTCTGACGTTACCTGGTAAGAGTTGTGACTTTTGGTCAATTTAGATGAACACCCTTCTCTATTCACGAGATCTATGGGGTTTAGTTAAGAATGGGTATGAAGAACCTCCTAGTGAAGCAACCTATGTGGATTTAACACAAGCAAAGAAAAGCTTGTAAAAAAACAACGAAAATAAAGATGCTAAGCTACTTTCACTCTTCCAACAGGCCATGGATGATTTGATTTTTACTAGGATTGCATCTGTAACCAAGTCCAAAGCTACATGGGATATTTTAGAGACAAATTATAAGGGTTTAAGTAAGGTGAAGGTTTCCAAATTACAAACCATCAACAGAAGTTTCAAAAATCTGCAAATGAATTAGACAGAGACTGTAGTTCAATTTCATAATTAGCTAATGACAATTGTGAATCAAATGAGAACTCATGGTGAAGAAATATCTAAGCAAAAGGTGGTGGAAAAAGTATTAAGAAGTTTTCCCAACAAATTTGACATTGTGGTTGTTGCAATTAAGGAGTCAAAAGATTTGACTCGGCTCTCCATTGATGAATTGATGGGATCCTTGCTATCCCATGAAGCTAGGCTAAGCATAAACTAAAATTTCTCAATTGATAATGCCTTTAAGTCACAGTTAATGGTAGGAAGACGAAGAGGAAGGCTAGTCTACAGAGGTAGAGGCATATCTTATATTTAGATAGAAGAATCAAATATAAATAGGACTAGTAGGTCTGTTCAGAACCTCAATTTAGGAAATTTCAAAACCTCAAATAGAAATTTTTATCAAGAGAATATTTTTTTTTTTAATAAAATCCAAATTTCAATGTTTCTATTGTAAGACATTTGGGCATTATGCTAGAGATTGTAAAAGGAAGCACGCAGATGCTAGAAAACAATATGCAAACCTAACTAAGAAATCTAAAGATAAAAAAGATTCAACTCTTATTACTTGTAATGTTGCATAGGAGAATTCAAATGATGTATGTTTTTTATACAGTGGCTTAGTAATCATATGTCTGGTAATAAGGAGTTGTTCACTAATCTAGACAATTTTGTGCGGTCTGAAGTGAAATTTGGAAATTGCAATAAAGTGTGAGTTAATGGAAAAGGTGTGGTCAATATGTTTGCCAAAAATGGAGATAAAAATGATATTGATGGTGTGTACTTGGTTCCAGGTATGAAATGCTATGTAATTAGCATTGGATAGTTAATGGAGAAAGGTTATGCTAGGATCTTGGTGGGTGGCCTTAACTAACACCTTGGGGTTTTTATGTAATGGTTCGTATCACCTGGTATTAGAGCGTCCACCAAGGTTCAAGTCAAATAGTTGGTGGAAACTCTGACTTTGGGCTCATACAACTCAAAGGGAACACCACCATACGGGCACACATCCAACCCATAGTCTAGACTACGAAGCGTGGTGGGATGTTAGGATCTTGGTGAGTGGCCTTCACTAACACCTCAAGGTTTTGGTGTAATGATCTGTGTCATGATATAAGGAAATCTTCAGTCATAATGAGTGCATATTTCTTGATAAATATCCCGGTAAAAAGTTGATTACAAGGGTCAAAATGACTTAGCATAAAATGTTTCCCCTTAAAATGAAGATTGAAATTCAAAATTATGCGAATGCATATAAAGCTAAAAGTCTAGAAAAGCCTTGTCTTTGGCACTTGAGGTATGGACATTTGTATTTTGGAGGATTAAGTTTATTGTAGTAAAAATAAATGGTTATAGGGTTGACAACAATTGAACAGTCGACAAGCTCGTTCGAAATTCATATTTTAGCAAAGCATCATAGAGAACTTTTCCCTATAGGAACTTCTTATTGAGAAATCAGTGTTGTGGTCAGACTCTTAACCTCGTGACATTGATTGATTTAAACAACTAATTCAAGAATATATCAATATTACTATAATAAAATTGAGATCAAACAACATAAAATAAACCTTGAGATAAGAAAATTCCAAATAGATTGACCATATATATCTATGGATGGATATATATGATGAACACATATTATAAAAGGAAATTATATAATGAAATATAGTATGAGACGCACTTATGATTTTCTAAAGAGTTTCACATTTCTAAATCTATATATTTGATGCAATGAGAGGGATCAAATCCCTTTAGGTTAAAAGTTTTCATTATCTTTTTTTCACTCCAAAAAGATGTTTGTATTTTAGAAATTTGATCCTACTTGAAACATGAAATACCCAATGTTAAAACAAATGTATACTAATTTTAATAACGTGATATTTCGTAACAAATGTATTTCCTTATTTAGCTTCATTCTAAATTTATAATTGAAGAGCAGTCATGGATTTCTTTTTCCTTCGATCATTTTTCATTGTGATAAGAAATTTATGCTTTCCATTCAATAACTATTACAAAGTTTATAACCAAGTCTCTATTTTTGGTTGGCAAGCCTCCGGATTGTTGAAAACACTCACATAGGAAATTATTCCTTCTCACTCTTGTGCTTTTCTTTCTACACTTCTTATTGAAATCCCTTAGACAAGCAATTATTCCTTTCAAATGGTAATTTTTTCTTACACTCCGTGGAAGATACACATGGCTTATTCTTATGTTCCTTCGATAACCGTATGTATTTTTTGAGTGAGAAACAGGTTGTACATTCCATGTTTGGCGTCACCCTTATTGTTGATTTCGTGTGAGTTTTGGTTGGGAATTCACATCATCTTTGGCTAGTGCATTATGTTGCTAAGGGGTGTTCTAATATGGCAATTCTCATGGGATATTAAACTTTTTCTTAAGTAACCTTTTATCCCTTTTTTTTAAAAGTAGATTTTGATTTTTTTTTTTAAATTATGTATCTTTGTTTAGTGTGTTGGGATTGGTGTGAATTCGCCTTCTTCTTCACTATCTCATGAAGCCCTCTTTTGTATTCCTTAAATAATGCATTAGAAGTGTTTTGAGGTAAAAAATGGGCCTCAAAACAAATAAATGTAGCATCAAATTTCACTTTATAAGAACCAATAGGATTCAAGATGATGATGTCAACCATAAGGGTAAAATTTGTAAAAAAAACTTGGAGAGAAAAAGATAAAACTACATTTTCTTATAGTATTTTTGACATATAACCCTTAATGGTTTACCCAAATTCCAAGTTTGGACACTCATTGGGTGCAGAATCAACCCATACCCACATTGCATACTTCTAAGACACCCACAACATGAAAAAATAAAATCTCAATAAAAAAACGTATTTTAATATTAAAATACGTTTTTTTATTGACAATTTCATTTTTCATACCATGGGTGCCTCAAAAGTATGTATATGTGCTGGACGCGGAATTAAAATTTGCATCCAATGAGTGCCCAAACTTGAAATTGGGGTAAATCGATAATGAGATATGTCAAAAATATGATAAAAAAAAAAGTAGTTTTTATTTTTCCCCTCTAAAATTTAGAACTCTTATTTTATTATTTCTCTTAGGAGACTCATTTTAGACTTCAAAAATATCCTAATAGTTGGCTGGTAAATTTAATGGGTGTAAGCTAAAGTGTAGACGATTTGCACCCTTTATCTAGCAAATTTTCTGGTCAAAATGTGGCGAAAATTATTGAAATGGTAGTTTTTGGTTGTTGGAATTGCATAATTTGGGCGCCCAGGGGTAATCAATGGCACTAAATCCACTAAGTGTTGAAAGTGAGGCTATTGATTGTATTTTTGTTCTATAGTAAGGGAATAAAGGAGATATTTCTAAAGAGTAGTGCTACCAAACATAAGTACAAAAATAATAAGAGAACCATAATTACTTATGCACAAGTAACTATTTTGGATCTATAGTGTAGTTTTAGAGATAGATCAAGGTGAATATTTGAGTGAGTGATTGGATTCATATACCTTGGATTTGAAGCAATATCAACCATTTATACCCTATGTTAGATATGTAAACTAGTGGATCGAATCACCTTCAGAAAAAATAACATAAATTGCCTCATATAGTAATGGTGTTGGAGGTGTTGCAAATAGAATATCCGTCATTAAGTTCCATGAAAAACTCAATAGAATATTGGTGAGACTATTACCAATCTAAGGAATTCCTTCAAGTGATTTCCTGCATGCATAAAGTATTTTTATGTAGTTATGGTTGGATCGGCCTAGAAAAATGTTGTAAGGATATGTATCTAAGAGTTTTTGATATATCTATACATTTGTCCTCCTTGATTTAAGGATATTCTAGTGTGTATCTAAAATGTGGAGAAAGAATCCTTAGGTTCCATATTTAGGTCTTTAATTAGAGCACTTGAAAATTCTTAGAAAACACTATGTAGAATAGGCTATACGTATACAAAGGATTGAGTGTGAGGAGGAGCCATTAATATATAAACTAAATTTGTGCACGAGAAATCTCTAGATTTTTGTTAAAATTGAGTGGGATTGCAAAGAAATATTGCATTAATGTTCAGGATTTGTGTTATATCCCAACATAATATGATACAAGAGTATACACTGATAGTGATAAAGAAAGGGAAGCAGCCATGGAGCCCAACAAGGATCACTTTCACTATGGGAAAGGATTTGGGTGGATGGGTCACTCCAAAAATCCTAATTAAGTATGAAATAGGAAAAGAAGGTACTAAATCTCAATAAAGTATGACTTAGGATAGGTATTCCTAGCTAAGGGTTCCTATGGGAATGCAATTAGGGTGTGGTAGAAAAATCAAAATCCCAAAGGTGGGAGGGAACCTTAAAAATATCTCCAAGAGTGATATATATAGGAACAAAGGATGATTTGATTTGTGCAATGACCTACTAGGAGAGGTGGATGGAGTGGAGGATAGTTTTAGAAAACCTGTAGCCTAATTGATTTGAGAAAAAAAAAGAACTTATAGAGGTTATTTAGGTGGAAGGTGACCTCGGAAGAACTTAGAATCTAATATGCCTTATGTTGAGGAACAGAGTAGGGTGGAGGGTGGATTACCAATAAATATGATCATACCAAGGCTCTTGAATTTGTTCCAAGAGACAAATAAATTAGAAGATGAACTTTTAGTTCATTCAAAATAATATATAAGACATGATAAATCTAAAAACTGGAGAGAAAAATATCAACTTTGTTAGTCTATTAATAAATCCAAGAGTATTTTTTCTATGATTACAAAGTTTCCAAGTCCAAAACATTAGTTTAGCTACGCAAATCACTCGAGGATAGAAACTAATATTATATGAGAATGCAACTAACTTATTAATTCTAGATCGCTCAAAATATGGGCATTAATTAGATTAGGCTCTAACCACCTAAAAGTTATAATAGACAATGCATCAAAGTTGGGTAACTAGAAATACCCACAAGAGGGATGCATTATTGTATTGGATCACTAGCTATGTTGGCCATTTTGATTTTTTGGGTCATTATCCTTGGGGAACATGCCCTTGTTCCTTATCAAGTTTTATTTTATTTTATCAATGTTTATTTTCTTTTTTATTATAGTTAAAATAAAGAGATACTTTTGATTTTCTAGGTTATGGTTGATCACATTCTTAGAGTATCTTAATTTTATCACATTCTCTAATCCTTTATCACACCATAATTTCCCCCAAAATTTAGTTGTAATGATATATTAATATGATCATTATTACGCAAACTAAGCTCTTCCTATATTCCTAATGAGTTTACAAGACCAAAAAAATTTTGAAGGATCCATAAATTTTTGAAAGCTACAATCCCTTGGAATCTTACTCATTCTTAAATTTACACACAAAAATTTTTGATGATATTTTTGTAAAAATATTGAAATTTGTAAGGATATTATATAATTTATTGATAGTTTTGGTGATGTCTAGAGTAAAATATCTTTATTCTATTGAATTTGGGTGAATCATTTTTTTTGGGAAGAAGCATAAAAAATTAGTCAATATCATTTTTATGTTAAACTTCCTTGAACGATTAGGTTTGAATAAATCTTGGGAAGCCTCATGTTGTCCATGTTGGTCTTGTGGATTATCTATGTAGTGACAGTGATGCTACACTTACTGAAGGAAAGGATCACTTTTATGAGGATGATATGATACCGTAATATCCCTTCTAAGAAACATCCTTGGATTCACCTTGTTTTGACTCTAGGGTTTTGTTTACAACTGGTTCCAAACACCTCCAAATGATTTCAAATTTGGGGAGGAAGGTCTTGATGGGGAATAGGAAATATTAAAAAACCTAACAGACATCCAAACAACTAATATACCCATCCATGGTCTGAAAATTGCATGGGAATAAGTTTTGGAACAAGACTAGTTAATTTGAGAAGTGGAGATCCCCCCTAGGTCTGGGCCATTAGATACGCTTCCAAACTTGGTATGATACTTGGCTCTATTATAGGACATTAGGAACAATATATGTGCAGTATTAGATTTTTTTTAGGGTCAAATAGGCATCCTAATGAACAACAGCTTCTAGAGTCTAGTTTTTGAGGTGAAATTGGTGGGCAAGGAGTCTCGAATTTCTTCATAAACCATAGTAACACTTCAGAGGTATAAACAAATCCTTTGGAACATCAAGATAACTTAATATTCATCTCATAACATGATAAATAAATCAACAAAATCTGATATAAAATAGGTAAAATATCATTCCAAAATCACTATGAAAATGCTATGGGGAAAATGGCTTGAATCTCTTCTTTGAATGTAAATATCAGTCTAAAAACATAATGTTTAGAGTTGTGGCTCTCATGATATATATATATATATATATATATAGCTAACATTTCCATGAAGTTGAAATAAAATTCCTTCAATAACCATATGCAACAACAAGTGCGCCCTTGCACATTTACATGACATTGAGAGAAAGATAGTAGAATAGGAATAGAGAAGAATGAGAGAAGATGAACTCAAACTCATTTGGGTTTTGAACTTGCATCAAGACATCTCCATGAAGCTTTGTTGAGAGGTCTGAATGGCCTCTCCATCAACCAACTAGGATGGGAATATTGCACCCTCAAAATTGGTTCTAAGGAAACAAGGATTATAAGCATCCACCTTGCAAGGACAAGCTAAGCTCTCCAATTTTTTCCAAATGAGAAAATGATCAAAAGCTGGTATCCTTATTTTTTCTTGTCTTTTATTAACCTCCCAAGGCCTCCTTAGCTCGAATTCCATCTAAGAGACTCATCCCAACTCGAATTAGGGAGAGATTCCCATGAATGGCACTTGTCCAACTTTTCCTAGCTCTCCTCTTCCATCAATTTGAATGGGGGAATCTTGGTTGCCATAACTCCCCATGTGCGCCCTCTTGGAGGCTATTTTTAGCCCTGACATGTCATATATGTTATATGTCAGCAATCAGGTCTGAAATTTGTCATAAGTGTCATAGAATCTTCATCATTGTTGTCATAGGAGTTAGGGAATCTAGCTCCAAGTGTCACAATTCTTCTAATACGCCTCTTCCTCTTCCATGGGAGTTTCTCTTTCACTCCAATTCGATATTACATGATTCATGCCATGAATAATAACTCTTCAACTCCCCCAAGTATGTTACCCTTCATCTTGAACTCGAATTTGTGAGAGAATAATGCCAAGTGTAATGGGGAATCTTGCAACATATGGGTCCCACAACCTCTTATGTTCCCTCATGATCCCATGCCACCTTATTTTATTTTTATTATTATTTGTTTGACCCATTTAATGTGAATTTGTAAGTCTAAGGTCATTTTGGGTCTTGTAGCTCCCTTATTCCAACTTTTAATGCTTCCACCCCCAACCTAGGGAACTAGTAATTTTCCTCCATGATAGTTCATTTGGATGGGTATATTACAAACTTTGAATTGGGAATTTCTCTTCATGTGACCCACCTTGTCCATTTGGATCTAATTTTACATTATTACTAACTTGGGCATCATTCTTGGCATTTATTTGACCCTTAGCACCAATTTGACAAACTATCATGAGTATGGCCAACTGGCTTAGGCCAATGTGACCCAATGCTAAATTTGGGGACATGACACATACCATGTATTGCATTTAATTTTTAGAATAGTATCTATAAAATTCTTTTGGATTTGTTATATCCTTCTTGATGATTCTCTAGAGATGTTGAAACCCCAAATTTCACAACAATATAAGATAATAGGAGTGATGAGAGTCTCAAAAAGGAGTTTCATTTTATCCCAAATGTAATTTATTCCATTGGTTTACAATTGATTTCAAGTCGCTAATAAGCTTTCCAAGATCCATTTATCTTTTCTCAATATTGTAGTACCAATTAAGCTTGTGATAAATAAATGCATAGATATTTGTATGAATCACTTCCTCTAAGATGTTGTTGTCATATAGAAATTAGCATAAGTGATATTTTTGTATTTGATTATAATAAAAATTATTTAGTTAGTGTTGACATTTATATCTATACTAGACAAATGAATCCTTGATAATTTTTAGTTTCCTATCAAGATCAAAGAGATTTCTCACCACAAGAACAGTATAATTAATTTAATAAAAAGGATAATTACTAGTTTCCTCTAAAGGTGTTGAAGATGGAAATCAAGAATAACCAACTATTCTAAGGCTTGAAACATAGAGTTTTATAATGAAGAGGATGCCAATGAAAAGGACATAGAAAAAGAAAAATAAGAAGCTCTACCATCATCTTCAAATCATTTAGATGTTGGAATCGTGAAGAAAATTCCACATCCCTCTCCTTCCCTCATTAGGGGAATGAATCTAATTGGGATTTCGAAGAAAAAGAAGCAAAATCAAAGAAAATGGAGGTCCAAACAAAGCTAGCAAAAACTGTCTAACAAATAATATACAAATATTTATGGTTCAATCTTAATTACAAGCTTAATTGGGTATATAGAATTGATAATAGGATAAATGGAGGGTGAACAACTTATTATGGAATTGAAAATAATTATGTCCTTTTGGATGTGGTATAAAAAGAAACCCCTTTTTGAAACTCTAATCACTCATGTTATATAATATGGTAGTAAATTTTTAGACTCCAATATTTCTAGAGAATCATAGAAAATAATTGAGTAAATCCAGAATCACATTATAATTTCTAATCTAAAAACTAAAGACTTGACATAAACTTAACAAGTTTTGGCTACATCATTTGGGAATCAAGGAAAAAGTTTATTCATACTATTACAAATATTATTACATCTAAATTTAGAAATAATTTGTGGTGCAATAAAGATTTCAAAAGAAGATCAAATTCATATACTAGAAGGAGGTGAACAACCCTAATCTAGAAAATCAGAAATATATCTATGTTTTAACTAGCCCAAATAAGAAAATTTAACATGCTAAAATAAAAATTAACTCTTATGAGCTCCATAGTGAAATAACATGGACCTAAAAAAATTCTCATCCTTTGTGAAAGTAAAAGGTTTAAAACATTGAATTTACTTTTTTCATTAAATCACAATTTGAAACTTTGTTACAATATAAGCCTTCCTAACCTTTTAATTCATCAAAACTATGTTTATTTAAAAATACTTTACTTAAAAAAATTAAACATATTAATATAATTTAAAAACATCTAGCAAGTAATTCCATATTTTTTTAAGATTTCATAAAGTAAAATTAATTTCTATAAATTACAAATCTTCAATCAATGAAGAGTAGAAATCGAATCTTTCATCAATAAAATATAGAAATATTAAAATCTAATATTAAATTTTAATGACTAATCTATTAATGAAAATCCAATTTAAAATGAGAAGCTGACATTATAATATCAACCTTACAATAAACAGTAACCAAAATTGATTTTATAGAGCTTACTGCAATGCATCATTCTAATCATTTTGTTATCTTAGATACATGAAAACAAATTAAAAAGGCAAAACAAATTTTATTTAAACATATTCCCTTTGAATTAAAACAAAAAAATTACCTAGCATCTGGCCAAAGACCAAAACCTAAAGAGAAAAATGAAACTTACCTAGCATCTGGCCAAAGGCCAAAACCTAAAGAGAAAACTGAAACTTACCTAGCATCTGGCCAAAGACCAAAACCTAAAGAGAAAACTGAAACTTGCATCTAATCCAATTCTTACGACTAAAGCTAAATCTTGCATCCATTTGCATAACTGAAGAGGAATATTTCAAACTTTTTTGCTACCTACAATACTTGCAGCTTTTTGTGGTTCCTTTCTCATGGGATGCATGCAGAGCGGGATGCTACGCCAGAAGATGACTTGCGTACAAAAGGAACTTAACTGAACTTAATAATTAATCTACAACAAACAACAAAAACTCAAAAACTCGATTAATTGCCAATCTAATAATCAGTAGGTCATGTAGGCAAGTCATCCTTGGCTGAGTAACCCGCTTTGCATCTTCATTCAAGACTCCTCCATCTATACCAGGCTGATATTAGAGGAGACCATGCAATTAATATGGAAACGAAGAATGCATCGATCCTATACGATTGTTAATGCACGCTCAACTCCTATATATCTCATCCAATCGAGAGTCGGAATAAATCAGAAAGCCAGTTTTCGAGTCTGAATTATTCGTTATGTTTTTACTCCTAAGGGATGACGACGAAGGATGAATTATTCTCTACTTTTATGATTCGTAAGTGATGACACCGAAGAATAAATTATTGACCCTTTGAGTTGCAGAAGGAACAAAGAGGCGACTTCGATCCCTTGCATAATTTTTTTAGATGGACCCTAGGAATTGCGCCGGTGGGTGAAGGCCAACTTGAATTCAACAGTCTGCCGAAGGGAATCGATGGAGGCCAGCCATTGGATGCAGTGACTGCCAGCCACGGGCCACACACATGCCAGCCCACGATGACAACGAGGCTGGGCACGTTCCTTCCCAGCCCACCCACGCGTCCGAGGAAGAATAATAACTCGACATGGCCGCTGGCTCGGCGTCTTCTCAAGCGTGTGCCCCGTCCAATCTTCAAGCTCCCGTCCAAATCAGTGCAATCGCCATTACTTCCACGAAGAATGATGAGTGGGGAAGTACCTCGGCTATTAGGGAAAATACGCAAGCACCAGGAGGATTTGGGTTTTTGGTTTCGGGGAAAACACGATTCGACACAGTAGTTTCAAAGGCGTTCCGATCGTAGCACTCTCTGCAACACGACGCTCGTTCTTTGGCTCGATAGATCGCTATTTGGTTGGACTGCAAGAGCTGCGGATATGTCGCCCACCAAGAGAGCCTATATCATCGCGCTGTCAAGTAGACAAGCTCCTCTTCCGGTTAGCCGATGAGTTTCATGGGCGGTGTCATTGGGAAGGCATGCACGGAGTGAGTTTGAGGCCTTGGTACCGGACCTGCCAAGTACGAGGGGTCGATCCACCTTGTACCAGAAAACTCTAGACTATCACGGGTTTCAGAAAACAGTTCTGGGAAAGGCCCTTGGTGAGAGACATAAAGCCCAAGCTGAGATCCTACTCCATTATGATGAAATGGTCGGATACTTTAAACAAATTCTCTACAACCAACAACAATCGCTGTTGCTCTCGCTAAGGAGCCTACTTCCTAGGTTGGACTCACTATTTTAAACCAGTAGTTAGTAGTTCTGTTTTGGTTAACTCTGGTCTTTTGGTCTAGTTCTTTCTTTACTATTTCGGTTTATGTTTCCTATTTACAATTACATGGAAATCTTGCTTGTTAGTAAGTAAAACTCAAATTCAAAACACTCTTATTTCCTCATGAGAAAAACTTCCCTTAACTCTGTTTTCAGGTCTATTATCTCAATTATGAGAGAGCCCTACTCTTTTTATTTTGGTGAGGACAATATATGGATTCACTCTAGCTTAAAAAAAAAAAAATTACTCACCTGATTTAAGAAATGTATATATATAATTGAGTTGTTGAAACCACCATCCAAAATGTTATAAACATTTTTTAAAGCTTTATATTTCCTTTTATTTATAACTTTTAAAAGAAAAACCTAAATAACAACATAAAAAGGAAACATATTTAACTTAAAAAAGAAGCCTCCAAGTTTTAATATTCAAAGCTAAAATTTAAAAAACAAAAACTCTTAACCTAAAAATCAAGCTTTAATATTCAAAAATGGAAAATAAAGATGAAAACATGGATTTCCTGTCAAACTTCAAAAACTTTTTTATTAGTATTAATTTTCCTCCCATTTATAATTTTTAACTTCAAAGCTTTTAAAAGACAAAAGCTAAATAACAGAAAAATAAGCCTCAAAATTTTAATATGCACAGCTAAATAGAAAAAATAACAATCAAATGCAGGGATTTTAATATGCACAGCTAAATAGAAAAATTAAAAATCAAATGAAGGGATTACAAGAACCATTTTTGTAAATATTTATTTTCTGTAAATATTTATTTTCCTTGGATTTATAAAGTTTAGCTTTAAATAACTTTTAAAAGAAAAAAAAAACACTTATTTAAGTTGAAAAATAAATCTGCAAGATTCAATATTCAAAGTTAAATATCATTCTTATATTTCTAGTTATGATCTTTAACAACGTAAACATGCACAAGAAATAAAGGTACAATATTGAGATTGAAAAAATCAAAATAAAAATGAAAAACAACATATAATTCAACCCAACCGATGGAAAATAGAGTGCGTGCGAACTTCAACAACTTTAGGCTTTGAAAGAATTGCATGAAAAATAATGCAAATAGAAGATGAAAATCGGGAAATAACTTCAATTACTTGAACAACATTTTGATCCATTTGCAGAAAACTGAAATCAAAATTTTACAAATATTTCAAATTCACCTAAGCAAAATGCTCGGCGTTTACAGTATGCGTGCCAAACAATACGGTAACCTTCTTCTACTCATTCTTCCCTTCGACTTTCACTCCTTGCAAGAGAGCGATGCGATAACAATTTTATAGAGGAAGACGACCGTTGAACGGTTGCAGGATTTAAGAGCACTGTTGAACGACAAGATTTGAAGTCCTGCAACAAGCCTCGCATGTAAATTCCTTACCTCTTAGTCTTCTTTAAATATACTCAAAACCTAATAAAAAACCCAATTGACTTAATAAAAAACCTAATTGATATCTGTTAGACATTTTTAGAGTAAAACTGGTTGAGCTAATCTACCATGAATTGCTCAAGTCATCCATGCATCCATCCATATAATTGTAGGCTCCTACTTATCCATGCCTAGCTACATGTTATCACCCAACTTATTCCAGTTAACTTAGAGGAACTGCCCAAGTTATCCATGCATCACTAGTAATTTTTTTTGAATTTCTTTTTTCTATAATTGCCCAGTTATCCATGACTAGCTACATCTTATCACGAGCTTCTTTCACTTCTCTTCCATGAACTACCCAACTTATCCATGCACCATGCATTAGCTACAAGATATATCTTATATATTTTTTTTAAAATTATTTATCTCAAAATTTGAATAATGCCCATAGAATCAATCTGGATAGTACACTTGTCCCATCCTCTTGCAATCTAGGAAAAGCATAGATGGTATTCCACCCCCAAATTCTAAGATATAAATTCCTATGCACTTAATCATAGCTTCTTTCAAAGACAAAACTATTTTATCATGTACATTGAATAATACAAACTTCCTAACTTATTCTATATCTTCTACAAAGGCATTCAACAAGCCCAAATCTGGTAAAAGACAAAACTAGTTTATTAGAACTAGTTTATCATGTACATTGACTAATACAAACTTCCTAACCAATTCCATATCTTCTACAAAGACATTCAACAACACCAACTATCAAAAGGACATTCAACAACACCAAATCTCATAAGGAAAATCCAATCATGCTTCTCACCTTTCTTTCCAACATCTCCTAGTGAGGTTTGGCCATTGACTATCTTATATGCAGAACCTAACCGAGACTAATCTTAAATCCAATCAGTTCTATCCAAGATGCATGTTTCTCTCTCTTTTTAGATGTCATTAATGCAATAGTTCCTTTCGTCTATTTATTATATTTTTTTTATGAAATGTGCACTGCTCATTTATGATCACTATTCTATTGCATATATGGATACTTATCGAGATTATTTCGGCAAATACATCGATAACCTAGAAGGTAGTTTAGCAGAAGATGCTTGTGGTGGTATGACCTTAGCTAGTATAATTGTCATCCTACTTCTCTATGTTGACAATATCATTCTTATGGCATGGTGCCCCTTTGATATTGATAAGAAATTATGAATTTTCAAGGATTTCTGCTCTAAGATGGGTATGCCTCTTAACACTAACAAAACAAAAGCTATGATTATCAAATCCAAGAATATCACTTACACTAATTTTGTATATGATCATAGCAACTTGGATGAAGTGTCTTCCTACAAATATATCGGTATTGATATTCATCACAAGATCAACTAGAACTATAGCTTTGAGAAAAGGATTAATGGAGGGTGGAAAGCTTATTTTGATCTTGAAAACATTTGTAAATCGACAAACCTTGTCATGTGGGATAAAAATAAGTTTATTTTTGAAACTCTCGTCGCTCCTGTTATCTTGTATTTCTATTATCACTATGAAGTTTGGTGCTGCAACATCTAGAGTGAATCTTGGAGAAAGTTTGAACAAATCAATAAGCATTTCATAACATATAACCTCAAAATTAAAAGCAATAAACCCTACCCTATTCTCCTTCCAGAAGTGGATCTTTCCCCATCGAGAGCATCACTATGACTAGGTCCCTCATTTACAAGTATAGGATAGATAACATAGGAGACCAAGACTTCCTAAAATTGCTTCAAAATATAGTCAAGACCAAATTCCGCTCAAGAGAGGTTGGTATAAAGACCAAGAGGTGGCTTGGTTAAACCATTTGGAAATTGAACCTTCTTCAAACTTGGTATGTTCGACACTTATGTGCTTCCGCTTGTTGAACCTTCTTCAAACTTGTACAGATATGAGAGAGTGAATGTTGGTGAAATGCTCAAGTCTTGCGACAACACATAATCATTGTCCGAAACTTCCTTCAGAATCTTACACAGTCCAATCTTCTTCAGCTTCAACTTGTTATATGTTCTTGTCGGAAATCTCTCCTTCCGCAAGTGTGCCTGGACTAAGTCTCCTTCGTTGAACGACTATAGCCACTTCTTCCTGTCGAATCTCATCTTATATGCTTTGTTACTCTTTTCAATGCGCTTTCACACATCTTCATGCACTTATCTCATAATCTCTTCGAATGATTCTACATCCACACTTTTTTCTGATTTCTATCAGTAACTCGACCAAATCTACCACTCCATGTGGGATTCTTCCTTGAACAATCTAGAATGGGCTCAAGCCTATCGACCGATTCACAGAATTGTTGTATGCAAACTCTGCTTGTGCCAATACTTTCCCCCACTACTTGGGCCTGTCAGCCGTAAAACACCTCAGAAGGTTTCCCAAACTTTTGTTCATCACCTCGGTTTGTCCATCTATTTGTGGATGATATGATGAGCTGAACTGTAACTTCATGTCCAGTTTCTTCCATAGGGTTCTCTAGAAATGTCCCATAAAATTGGTATCTATGTCTGACGTTATACTCTTCAACAACCCATGCAATCTAGCTATTTCCTTGAAGAATAGTACATCAATGCTTGTGGCGTCACTTTTCTTCTGACACGGAATAAAGTGTGCCGTCTTTGAATATTTTTCAACTACAACAAAGATTGAGTCGCTTCCCTGCAACGTCTTTGAAAATCCTAGCACAAAATCCATGCTCAGGTGCTCCCATGGGGTGTTTGGAACTGGTAATGGTGTATACAACCCCGTATTCTGACTTCTTCCTTTTGCCAATAGGAAAACTCTGCACTGTCGTACCCACCTTCCAACATCTGTCATCATTCTTGGCTAAAAATACTTCTCTTCGACCAATGCCTTGGTCATGTCCATTCCAAAATGACCTGTTAATGCACCACTATGCAGCTCTCGGATTGGGTTCTCTCTTACAAATCCTCTGGGAATACACAACTGTTGTCCCTTGAACAAGTATTCCTCTTGGATGAAATAATCCAAGTATGTTGTTTTGTCCACACTCCATGGTTCGCTACTCGCCTTCCATGCTTTCACAAAATCCTCGTCGGTCGCCTACTCTGTCTTCACCGACTCTATTCCCATTGCCTGAACTGTTGTCGTGTTCAACAATGGAACTCTTCGACTCAGCGTGTCAACAACCTTGTTCAACTTGCTCAAATTATGTCACAACATGAAGGTATAACCGTGTAGGAACTCGACCCACTTCATATGTCGCTGATTCAACTTCGACTGAGTGTTCAAGTATCTCAATGCTTGGTGATCTGTGTACAACACAAATTCCTTGGGAAACAAATAATGCCTCCACTTCTTCAAATCTTGGACAATAGCATAGAACTCCTGGTCATAGAACGAATATTTCCGCTTCACATCATCCAACTTCTCACCGAAGAATGCAATTGGTTGGCCCTTTTGGCTAAACACTGCTCCAATTTCCATTCCACTCGCATTGCAATCGACTTGGAAAACTTTGTCGAAATATGGGAGCGCTAACACTAGGATCTCAGTCACTTTTTCCTTCAACTTGTCAAAATCTCTATGGGAAGCTTCTGTCCACTTGAACTCCCCTTTATTCATGCACTCAATCAAAGGTGCACATATTTGACTGAATCCCCTGATGAACTTCCTGTAGAAACTAGCAAGTCCATGGAAACATCGCACTCCAGTTGTACTTGTCGGTTATGGCCACTCCAATATAACCTTCACGTTCTCTGGGTCCATCACCAATCCTTTACCCGAGATTAAAAATCCCAAGTACACCAGCTCTTCCTTCACAAAGAAGCATTTATGTAGGTTCACCATCAGCTTCTCTTCCTGCATCTTTCAGAATACTTGTTGAATGTGTACCAAGTGATCTATTGTGGTTTGACTGAAAATCAATATGTCGTCGAGGTACACTATGACGAACTTCCCCAAGAATGGATTCAGTACTTCATTCATCAATGACATGAACGTAGTGGGTGCATTAGTCAATCTGAATGACACGACTAACCACTCATACAGTTCTTCCTTCGTCTTAAAGGCTATTTTCCATTCATCTCCTTATCTAACCCAAATATGGTGATAACCACTCTTTAGGTCAATCTTCGTGAAGTATCTCGCTCCACTAAAACAATCCATCAAGTCATTCATTCTCGGTAATCCAAACCGATACTTGATCGTGATCTTGTTGATAGCTCTGTAGTCTATACACATCCTCTATTGTCCATTCTTCTTCGGCGCTAATACTGCTGGTATCGCGCAAGGGCTCAAACTCTCTCTGATCAATCCCCTGTCCAACAACTCTTGGACTTGCTGATTGAGTTCCTTACCCTCTACCAGAGTCATTCTGTGCGGTGCCTTGCCTGGAAGACTCGATCCTGGAATCAAGTCAAGCTAATGGGATATGCTTCTCGTCAATGGCAATCTACTATGCTGCTAAACTCATCAAGCATCTTTTCGACTTCGAGTGGAATCCTCTCCATTGTCGACCTCTCGACACATGGTCCCTTCAGAATGATGGTGAAACATCCCACCGTTTCTCCTCCTTTGCGAGGATTTCTTTCGCTGAGGATATCAGCACTCACTTCTCCCAATAGTTGCTCTCATCATGCTTGCAATCGACTGGGTCCTCTTACTTCGGCTTCAGAGTTCTCTGCATGCCATTTTTTCACACTGTGAATGTGTTGGCTCGACCATCATATATCATCTTCCAATGATATTGCCATGGTCTCCCTAACAACAAATGACATGCATCCATTGGGATTACGTCGCATAGTACACTGTCTTCAAGTTTCCCAACCTTAAAGTTTATCAGGCGTTGTCTGGTTACCTTGACGTGATGTCCTTTCTGCAACCATGAGATCTTCTATGGGTGTGGGTTCTCTCGGCATCTCAGACCCAACTTGTCGATGACCTCTGTTGACACAAGATTTTTTGTACTGCCACCATCGACTATGGTCTTGCAATACCACTCACCAATCAGCGCTCTGGTTCAAAAGATAGCCTTTCGTTGTGCTAGCTCTTTCTTGTCGTGTCGATCATCCTGAACCAACATCCTCCTAGCCATCACGGTTCGACCTTTTCTTCTACCATATTCATTGTCGTCGGATGTTGACTCCGCCATCTCGTCAACTTGCTCATCTCTTCGACGTCTGGGTTTCGACTCCTCTAAAGTGCGTAGGTTATCTAGTCACTCATATTCCTTGTGTCCGACTCCTCAACACTTATAACAGAATACAGCTGGTCTGTCAGCTCCTTTTCTGTCGATTAGACCACTTGGACCATCGCATTGGTTTTGTTGCACTTTCTCCTTATTCGATGTCCCTTCCACATGTCGGTTATCTTCGATGGCTTCTCTCCCGGTTTCGATACTTTGGCCTTTTGCAGAAACATTCTTCACACCCCGACTAGTAATCTTGCCTCTAGTTGATGCGGATTTCATCGAAAGTTTCTCTTGGCTGATGCTTGAGGAGTTCGCCAAGAATGCATTTTGAATTCATACATATGAGCATTGAAGAAGCAAGTTTCCTAGCACACAAAAGGAAACCTTTGGATGAGGATTTCCTCATTATTCAAATATGATGGTGGAATGAGATTCTAGAGAAGTCCATTCATAAAAAATTGTAGGAATATGTATAAATAGAGAATTTGTAATATGTTTAAGGTTTGAAATGGAATTAATAAAAGTTCATGTTGTGGTGTTTCTATTTTATGCTCTTTGTATACTATTTTTTTGTGTTTGTTTTATGGTGTTAGAGCTATCTAATCTCCGCTCATTTCCTAAAGTTGTTTTAGAGTAGGATAATGATGTTGAGCTACCCTCAACTAGTCATGTTTGGGGGTGTATCGAGTGGGTAGAGCTCAAGATAGAGGATAGTTGTTAATTTTGAGCTTTAGTCTTCCACAAACATTCATATGTTTAGCCAACTAGTTAGGCTTAGGGGAGAGTCTATTCTATGCTACAAGATTTGTTTAAGCATTAAGATTAGGGTGTGGAATGATATTCCTCCATGTCATAGGCTTTTGGGATATAATCGCTAGTTAGTGTGTTGATCCAGTTGTGTTCATGATCCTATTGAGCTTGTGTATCTTCCAACTGCATGGTAAGGTTTGTTGTTACACCAAAAAATACAGATGTTAGTAAACATTTGGAACGAAGCACATAGTCCCATTATCTCAGTGTGGCAGTTAATCCACATTATATTTCAAGGTGGGGAAGTTATTCAACAAATACTCCAACACCCCTCCGGACGTAGCATGGGGGAATTGAACCAAGGACCTGACCTCTTATACAATGTAGAGTTTCTGGATGCGTGTATGGAAGATCTACCTTGCAACGAATCATCCACCATTGCATTGTGTACATGCTTCATTTTCAACAAGATCTTATGTGCAGGAATCTAGAAACTCTACAATGTACAATTGTCAAGAAGTTGAGTCTTCCTAATGTACGGTGTGTGTGAAGATCGCTCTAGTTGTGAGAAAGGCATAGTTGTACATCTATGGGTATATTAAGAGTTTTTGTGCTAATGTATTTGAGTGTGTTTGTGGGAATAAATTCCTTGGTGAAACAGAAGTTGTGGATCTTAGTCGTATTTTGGTGAGTTTGGTTTAGAAAATGTGTGTGTTTGTGTCCTATTCAAATAAGAGAAAATTGGTAAGCCTGTTGGTTGTTAATAGATTTAGTCCATTCAAGTAGAAGCTTATCCCCTATGCTATTAGGGGAACTCCTCATGATGGACTTGAGTGGCACATATTTGTTTGTTTGAAGCCACATATCAGGTCTATGTAGGCCATAGCAAGGTATATTTATTTTTGTTTTGAGAAGTCAAGCAGAAGCTCGGGATTATTTGTCACTTGTGTCAGCACAAAAAGGATCCTAGTATAAGGTTTTCATAGTTTCAATCCCATAAGATAATTCAAAGTATTGTCTCTAGCTACCTGGTTAAGCTACAAGTTGTTGGGTAGCAGGAAGCTATAAAAGGAGATATGGGTTAGAAAATAAGACTAGAGGAATTAAAGAGAAGAAACAAAAAAATCTGTGGTAGTGTATTTTGTAGAGGTATATGGGGAGGTTCCAGCAGATTCCATGAAGATGAAGAACACCAGGATGAAGATGATGGATCACCCTCACATTTCAATTGTAAGAATTTTAAAGTTTGGTTTTCTAAGATGGAGGCGTTTCTTTGATGTGAAGGACTCTAGAAATTTGTTGTGAATGGAGTAGAAGACCCATGTGATGAGGCTATGGATGGTTCAACATTGGTCTTCATCCAATAGGCTTTGGATGATATAATATGTTCAATGTTTTAGCTAAAGCCACGACCACTAGAGATGCATGGAAAATTTTGAGAAGAGAGTTTGATGTAAGGAGGAGTGATGTTGACCAATAGTTATTTGACTTATTTGTTGTATTAGAGTTAGTAGAGCATCCTACATAGATGCAGAAGACAACCATGTCTGTGGTGAAACCCATTATGTATTTACATTAGTGGTTGTTGAAGATGAATTTCTTCTTACTGAAGCTGAGGAGAAGGTTAAGGTTGAATAAGTCCATGTGGCAGCATTGCTTGCAGTGAAAAAGTTCGGAAAAGTTTCTATATATATAGCTAAGCATGCACATGATGAAGGTGAATCCCATTGTTCACATACAATAGTGGATGATGTTGAAGAATATGAAGTAGATGTGGCTTTTATCATCTGTAGCACTAATTGAAGATGATCAAGATGAGTTAGACACTACAGAAGCAGATAGAATATAAGAGATTAAGGAATATGATATCTTTTTCAACAGAACACAGAATGTTCATATTGTTGAAGGTGAATCCCATGGTTCTTAGACTATTGTGGATGATAATTGCAGAACTAATGTTGTAGCAATGTGTACCTTGAGGAATCCAACCAGGTTTATTACTGATGAAGATCATGTTGAAGTTTCCTTTGAAGCAACTAGTGTATCCCACTATGTAGGTGGGCATGTTGATGGTGATGATGTAGATAAAGTTACGAGTGTTACAACCAATAGTCTAGTGAACCCAACAATATTTCTTGTTCATGATGAAGAAACTTCTCATGAAGCAATATACTTTGATGAATGCATTGTAAAGCTTAATAAATATGTGAATGAGGAATAAAGAGAAATGAAAATAGAAGAACTGTTGAAGGGAACATTTGTTTATGTTAAGGATTTTATTGTTGATTTGTTTAACCTTGTAGGCGTTAATAATGAAGATCTCAGTGAAGCTAATGATGCTACAAGAAGAGTTTTTAATGTTGAGTGTAACACTAATGTTGTTGCCAATATGTTCATAGAAATTGATGTTGAATCTATTATAGCAAAATATGTATATGTTGTTGAGTTTGTAGCCACTAAAGCCCACTGTGCAGATGCGCAGTAGCATGTGACTTTTGTTGTTGAAGTTGAAGCTTCCTTTTGAGGAGTAATTGGCTATGAGGACCAAGCAATGAGGTTTGTGTATAATCTGATTGGTGTTGAGGATGCAAATTTTGTATAGGTGTCAAAGAAATTAGAGCAAAATGCGACGCATAACTTCTTAGTGAAAGAATTTGATGGTGAATCGATTGTGCCTATGCCTAAGGAAGAATTGAGGGTCTTAAGATGGTTGTGCTACTATAGGCATGAAAGAAGAAGAAAGCACTTCATTATTTACTACATAAAGAGTTGAAGAAGTTGTTGCAGAGGAGAGCAATTGTAAACCTATCAGAATGACAAAGGTAAGTAAATCCACCACGGAATGTGAAGCCGAAATTATTTTTGAGATTGAAGAATTAAGGATTATTGAGAAATTTTTGGTGGTTAATCATTTTTGTTGGAAGACAACGAATGCATGCCTGTTGAAATAAAAGAATGTTATAAGGCCATGGATCCGGTTGTAGTGGATGTAACTACAAAAAAATGATTAAACATGAATAAAGTGAAGAAGGTTGGTGCAATTGGAAGATGGAACTAAATTCCCTTGAGGAATAGCTCTATAATCCGAGGTCGGATGTAGACCATGATAGTGCCATAGAAGCAATAGCAATGAAGGAAACAACCAATCCTATTGGAAATATTGTAGAAGGTAGGGTTTCATATATATGCAATTGTCTTCCTCAGACAAGCAATGCAACCAGAGGGTTGGAAGAGTACCTATGTAAGGGTACAGAGAGCAACGATGAAACATCCATGGACAAAGCAGCTCTTGAAGCAGAGAGCATGGACCAAAGGCAAATTCCATGGAAACAAAATGAAAATGAGGAAGGAATGCAAGCCATTCATAGACTTACAAAAATAGATAAAGAATGTCATAGAAATGATAAATCTTTTGATGAGTTGAAGAATGTAGTAGCCAAACGGCATATTGGGGAAATAATACTCGCAGGAAATATGCAAGAGAAAGAGATGGAGAAGGACCCTATAGAGGTCAATGATTTCTTTAAGAAGTTTTGTGTTTGCGTTTGTGTAAGGTTAAGCTGCGCTGATATAATTGAGTATACCGAAAATCGCAATGTTAAAACTGCAAGGGCTAGGTTTATGGCTAAAATGAATGATGCTGAGAACTCGCCAAGTTTGGTGAAGAAAGATCGGGAAGCTTTCAGCTGCGGAGCAACAGAATTGCTGAAAGATTGAAGATGACATCATGAAAATATGCAAAGAAGGCATAGCAAGCGCACAATGAAAGCATATCAATAACCTAGGAAGAAGATTAGAAGTGTCTCAGAAATCTCGGAAGTGGAAGAATAAAGAAGAAACATTGATTTGTAGATTTTTAGGTATGGAGACCGAAGAAGAAAATCACAATGAATTATTAATTTTTACGATTCAATGTATAAGCTTGGCTTAGACTGAGACCAATAGGAAAGTTTTGTTAAGTATCTCGTCTTTTGGTAAGCATATAGAGAATAATTGAGGGCAACAAATCAGTAAAGTATTATTTTGGCAACGGCGATGTTTGCTTGAATCTGCGGGAGCTTGATCAGCAGTCGACCGCATGATAAGGATTCCCTGACGGGACCAGTGATTGGAAGCTACCAGCTTCCATTTACAGATAACAACATATTCTTTGATGGTCATGCGTTGGTAAAGTTTTGAGAAGTGGACATTGATATCAATATCTGTTGAAACGCATATGAGAAAATTCAACCACGCGAGATTCGTGCAAAAGTTATCAAGCAACCAAACGGCATTAGAGTTTGGTAGTCCCAATTGATAGAGTTTATGGTCTCAAAAGCCTTAAAGTGAACGCTGGTGACTACGAAAAGTTAGAAATCTGTAGACCGAATTACAACAATATCTGTGTCATTATTCCCTTACTTTTACTGTTGATATTTCTTTTATTGTTGGAATTTCTTAACTATGCATCAATCAGAAAACAAACATACCATGTACAAACTTTTTTCTACTAAAATTGTATGCAGGCTAACCTTTTTTAACTTAAAATACGTTGATAATGATTCGTTCTCTTTAATAACGAATCAGTCCAATCTGTGTGTTGACTCTTTACCTTCTTCTTTCCATTAATATCTGAAGGGATGCTCCGCTAAAGTTGATAAAATTACTGCGCTTCATGAGCAAAGTATGGCCACATGTCGAATCTGTACATTTGGATTATTGAAGCTTTCGCATGGATATGGATTTGCGGGATGGAACAGATTGGATATATATCTTATCATGAACAGCGACGATGTTGTCGTCATCCAGGGAATCGAATCGAAATTGCAACAAAAATGAGGGAAGAATAATTTCTATTCAGAAAATGGACTTTGTTTACCGCGCTTTATTCCGTTCATCGATTCGAATGATATATGAAAATATAAATAAAGAGGAGGGAATGTATAAGCAGTTGTGTTTACTCGTTGATCCATTTTGAGATATTAATTGTAAGCTCTGGTTTCATAGCCAGCCACCGTGCCTGCCTGTTATAGATAGGGATTCCTGCAAGAAGATGTAAAGCATGTTAGTGAGCCAAGAATGACTTGCCATCATGACGGGACGTACTCAATGTCATGCTGTCTGTGATAGATTAATTCACTACGTTGAGTTGAGTTCGTTTGTTGGCGGGTCAGGCTTGGCTCAGCATCCCGCTCTGCATGCATCCCACAAGAAAGTGCAAGCAAATTGCAACACACGATCAGCTCACTCTGTAACCCTAAGTAAAAATAGTTAAGCATAAAGGTTATTTTAATTAAAATTGTCGTCTGGTCATCCAAACCAGAAGATGTCTCAACCGAATAGAATAGAGTGGATGGAATGAAATCCATCAAACGAATTCTTACTCCACCCCAAAATGTTTTTTATGTTTTTTTCTAGTTAAATGGGTTGTCTACAACTAACTGCATGCAACAACTAAGAGTTATCTATATGCATCGACCATCATCTATGCATCAACTAAGAGTTATCTATATGCATGGAACTGACTGTCATCCATACATCAACTAAGAGTTATCTAAACTGTGTATAAATAATCTGCACAAAAATAGAGATTTTTTTGAAATTCCTAAATAACTTGACATCTCAGCAAACCTAGTGTTAACATGCTAGTTTTATCTATTCGTGTTTCCATTTTTATTAGTCCGTTCCTAAGTGGGAATCAAACGTTTAGCTATGTGGGAAATTAGCCTATGATCGTGTATAAACTGCAACAAATATTATAAATTTTTGTAACTTTTTTCATCAAGGTTTGAGGAGAATTGTTAGGTTTTGAAAATAGAAATTAAAATGCATTCAAAACATTGTAGCATGGTCTAGTTTTCTAGAGATATGTCTGATCCCTTATGCAGGGTTAAGACTTTGTTGCATAGAATTCATGTTCATGGTCTCTGCTGTAGCACACTCCTTGGTTGCAAAGAGGTAAGAGGGCCTCTTATCTGGGATTTTGATTGTTCACTCCTTTGAATAATCCAGCATTTTATTGCTCACTTGCATAAACCCTATGATCCCGTGGGAAGGTAGGGGAGTGTTGCTATTATTCACAGCAACATGCACAGATCACTAAACTCATATATTTTCACCTACAGCACAGTTGCAGCTCACTCTGATCTTCAGCACAGTCACATTTGACTATTTCTGCTAACAGTAGTCTGCAGGACTTTTGCAGCCGAGTGTTTCAACTATATTTGATAACCCCTGCATTCATTAAATTTAAACTAATACTCTGTTTCACTAATCAAAGACATTCAACACATAAAATAACTCTAATCTCTCAAGTTGCTTCAACAAACTAATCTTAAAATAAATATGAGTTTTCAAACTCAAATAAGAGAGTATAACATAAATACACAGTAAAATTCTGAGTTTAACTTCAACATATAATTGTATTCAACTCCGTTCTTGAATCACAATTACAATGGTAAGTATTTATAGTGCTTCAACCTAATTGATCATTAAATGCTAAATGACCCTTCATTACAAAATATAACTACAGAAGTAAATGCTATGTTATAGGCTAATGGAATGAAATCTATGTTGTCCCTTCATAAATGTAGTGAATGACATGAGATTGTTAGCCCGATTTTGCAGAGACAAAATACATTAATGGTAATGGCTTTTCACAATTTAATAAGCTGATTTTAAATGGTGAGTGCCTCTTCAAATATTTAAATGACTAAGGCGGCGTGGCGGTGGAGTCTCTTCGAAATTTGTTCAGTTACAAATCTAGGCAGTGTTTATCTTTTGGAAATCATGGCGGTCATCTGTGTAAGCAGTGGAGTAATTAATCGTTGCCAACATTCCCCCCCTTAATTAATTCACCCAATTTTTTTTTTGAAATTATATTAGATTTCTGTTACGGCTTACAAACCCCAATGTTTTTCCTATGAAACTCAAACAACTCTTTCCCCAGAGGTTTTGTAAACAGGTTTGCAAACTGATTTTCTGATCTGCAAAATTCCATACTGATTTCATTCTTGTTTATCATTTCTCGAATGAAATGATACCTTGTATCAATATGCTTACTTCTTTTATGAAAGACATGATTTCTTGATAGTGCAATGGCTGATTTGTTGTCACAGAAAATCTGAGTTGGTTCATCTTGTTCATGCTGCAACTCAGAAAGAGTTCTTCTCATCCACACAGTCTGACATGCAGTTGTTGTTGCTGCAACATACTCTGCTTCAGCATAGGATAATGTCACTATGGGCTTCTTCTTTGAATCCCATGCTACTGATCTCGATCCAAAGATGAATACATATCCAAATGTTCTCTTTGTATCATTTGTAGAACCTGCAAAATCACTGTCAGTATATCCAATCAACTTAAAATTTGAGTTTGATGTATATTGGATACCAAAATTTGTTGTTCCAACAATACATCTCAGAATCATCTTTCCAGCTTTCCAGTGGGTATTCTTTGGAGACTCCATAAATCTTGGAATCATACTTACTGCAAACACTATATTAGGTTTTGTTGCAGTGAAGTACATGAGACTTCCTACCAGTCTCTTATACAACGTTGGATCAACTCTTGATCCATCATCCTCCTTACTGAGTTTTGTACCAGTTGCAATTGGTGTTACAATTGGCTTACAATTCATCATTCCGAATCTTTTCAATACATCATTTTCATACTTAGTTTGATTTATAAAAATACCATCCTCAAACTAAGTTACTTCAATGCCAAGAAAATATTTCATCATTCCTAAATCAGTCATCTCAAATTTTGTTTTCATGGCTTTCTTAAACTCATCTACTGAAAGATCTCCAATGAAGATCAAATCATCAACATATAAGCAAACAATCATAATTTCACCTTCTTGGTTTACCTTTGTATACAAGGTTGGCTCACTTGGACTTCTCTTGAATCCTTCACTATTCAAATATTCATCAATCCTGTTGTACCATACTCTCGGTGCCTACTTCAATCCACACAATGCTTTCTTTAATCTATAAACCTTGTCATCCTGTCGATCAATTTCATATCCATGCGGTTGTCTCACATAAACCTCTTCTTCTAAAGATCCATTAAAATACGCAGACATTACATCCATTTGATATACATACCATTTATTATGAGCAACAATAGCTAATACCATCCTTACCATATCAAGTCTGGCTGCAGGTGCAAAAGTCTCATTGTAATCAATACCAGGTTGTTGACTAAACCCCTGAGTTACCAGTCTTGCTTTGTATTTTTCAACTTCACCATCACCATTTAACTTATTCTTATAAATCCATTTGACACCAATACAATTTTTATTATCAGGAAAATCTACAAGATCCCAAGTATTATATTTTTCTATGGCATCAATTCCTCCATCCATTGCTTTTATCCAAACATCCTTTTAACTGCTTCATCAAAATTTACAGGATCACATGCAATCAATGCAAAATTTGAGACTTGATCTACTTCGTCATTTTGCTCATACAGTTCTCTTAAACTTCTAGTATTCTAACCTCTAACTCTGTTTCTTAATGAAGCTAATGTATGATTTGATTCTTTACTTACCTCTGATCCTGTTCCTTGCCGTCCATCAACACTTGATGGTTCACCACGTTCTTGAGTTCTAGGCGTTCTGGAATGTGTTCTTACGGTTGGTGTAGGTGTATGTGGAGTTAACTGAACTCCATGTATGCCTTGCTCATCTTCTTCATCTTCTGTGTGAGATGTAACAATGTCCTCTACAACCAACTTATCTATGCTACCATCTTATGCTTCTTATTCCTTAAAAACCACATCTCTGCTGATGACATACTTCTTGGTGATGGGATTATAGAGTCTATATGCTTTAGATTCTTCATTATATCCAACAAAATAAATTTCTTACTTTTGTCATCTAACTTTCTCCTCATATCTTTAGGTACATGCGCATAAGCTACACAACCAAAAATTCTTAAATGAGATATGTTGCTACACTTACCATTCCATGCTTGCTGTGGAACTCGATCCTTCATGCTTTTAGTTGGGCTTCTATGCAGAATTTACACTGCATAGGTAACAACGTCTCCCCAATATTCATCTGAGAGATGCTTTTCCTTCATCATACTTTGAGCCATGTTCATAATGGTTCGATTCTTTCTTTCTACTACTCAATTTTGTTGTGCAGTGTAGCGAGCAGTAAACTATCTTTTAATTCCATGATATTGACAAAATTCCACAAATTCATTTAACATATACTCACCTCCTCTATCCGATCTCAATAATTTAATAAACCTGCCAATCTCCTTTTCAACCATAGATTTAAAAATTTTAAACACATCCAAATCTTGAGATTTCTTTTTCAGCAAATACACCCAAGTTTTTCAACTGAAATCATCAATAAAAATCATAAAATAAACATTACCAGTCAAAGAAGTTGTTTGCATCGGTCCACACAAATCTGTGTGTACCAACTCCAATGGTTATTTTCCTCTGTATGACACTCCAAAGACGAATTTCTCTCTATGATGTTTTCCCAATATGCAGCTCTCACATGAGCTTGCTAGATGTTGAATACTAGGAAACCCTTTTACCATCTGATTTTTCTGTAGCAAATCTAAGCCACCAAAATGTAAATGGCCATACCTCAAATGCCATAACCATGTTTGATCTAAACTCTTCGTTTTAGAAGCATTCAAAGAGTTAGTCAAATCATTCTTCATAATCAGTGGAAACATTCTATTCTGTGTCATCTCTACTCTGGCTATGAACTGCATACTTGGATATTTGTCATAAATAGTACATACCTTGCTCTTAAAGAACACTTTGTACTTCTCTAACAACTGTCCCACACTCAATAAATTACACATCAAACCAGGAACATAATAAACATAATGAATTTTTCTTCTTTTACCATTGTTGTCATATACAACAATCACACCTTTACCATTAACTTTTACCTTACTATCATTACCTAACTTGACTTCAGACTGAATGCTTGTACCTAGATTTAAAAATAATTCCTTATTTCCAGTCATGTGATTGCTGCATGCACTATCCAAGAACCATATATTCTTTGAACTTTCCTAGGTGACATTACAAGTTAAAAACATAGGATTCTCCTCATGTTCAGTCTCCTCTGTAATGTATGTAGACAACTTACTAGAATCTGCTTGCTTCTTCCAACACTTGTTAGAAAAATGCCCAAATTTCTTGCAATAGAAACATTGAACTTTAGATCTATCATACCTTTGATTTCTTGGCTTCCATGTTCTGCTTCTACTCCACCTTACACTAGGAGTATTCTGTTGCAACTTCTCTTCAGATTCTGAATCATTTATGCTGTCACGATAATCAACAATTTGACCTCCTCTTCCTCTGCCTCTAGTCACATGTAACTGAGATTTAAAAGCGTTATCTAATGGAGTATCATCATACCTGTTCATTCTTGATTCATGAGCAATTAAAGAGCCAGTCAGCTCATCAATGTTCATTTGACTGAGATCTTTAAACTCTTCAGTTGGAACAACCACTGCTTCAAACTTCTTTGGAAAACATCTCAGCAATTTATCAATCACACGTTGATCTAAGGGATCTTCACCATATTGTCTTAGTTGGTTTACTATGTTCATAAATTGAGTCATAAAATTATCAACAGTCTCACTGTCCTTCATCTTTAAATTCTCAAAGTCCCTTCTCAAGTTATGCAACTTAACATTCTTTACCTTGGTCACACCTTGATAGCAAGTTTCAAGAGTGTCCCAAGCTTTCTTTAAAGACTCAACGCTTGATATCTTTGGAAATATGGATTCACTTAGGCCTTGCTGAATAAGGCCAAGAGCTTTGTTGTCCTTCTTCCTATTGTCCTTCAAAAGAACATGCTCAGCATTTGACAAAGCCAATTTAGTAGCTTGATCAACTGGCTCTGGATAGCCAATTGTAATGAACTCCCAAAGATCATGAGCACAAAGGATAGCTCTCATCTTAATAAACCATGTGTCATAATTTATTTCAGTCAACACAAGAATTTGTGGCTACACTACACAGTTGTTAGTAGCCAGATCAAATTAAATTTCAAATTACTCTAAATAGAAAATGAGAAAGAAAAATTAACCATGCTGTGATACCACTATGGGAATGTCACGTACCCTATTTGCTGAAAACATTTTATGTTGAAAACTTTGTATTAACTTTTATTGTAAAGTTTTATATGTTGGACAAGTGTCCAAGGATGACTGTAATTTGCACAATATTATATTATTTAATAAATAAAATAGGAGACAAACACCTAAGGGGACTGTTGAAAGAGTGGTTACTGATCAACTAGGTGGAATGGAATCTGGGGTAGAAGGCAATGGACAAGTGGCAGCATCATGGTGCAAGTAACTAGCTGTTGGTATGGGACAACTCCCTTGAAATGTGGTCTTAGTGCCCTAAAAGATGGTACTGGAGCTTGAGGCTCATTTATTCCAAACTGACCACTAAAAGACCTAGGCAATCTATATATTATCCATCAAATTATGAATTGAGGTTCATCACTTTTCCTGATGAGGAAACTTACCTTGAGGTTTTGCTATTTGCACTCAAGAGATCTGATGAGGGGATAGGCTAGGGTTGATCATGTTGTGAGTCTTCCAAAACTCTTAGTGAGTTTACGAGGTTGTTGCTAAGTGGAGAAGGAATTCTACAGGAGGTTGATACCAAGTGGAGAAGGTATTTTGAGTGCCTTGCTTCTACACAATTTTCCACCCACTTACTGGATCAGTAATCAAGCTCAGGGGTTCATTAGAAGTCAGCAGCTGAGCTGCTTCTTCTGAAGCAGGTTGGGAGGAACATGCCTGGTTGGGTGTTTGTCGGTCCTATCATCAATTATAGGTTCTAATGTCTTATCTATTTTATTTTTAAGTTCTGTTATCTAGTTATTTTTGTATTTTACAGTTCTGTTGATTATATAACTTTCATTGTTTATTTCATAAGTTATTTCGATTACTGTGTAAACTAACAATCCTGTATAATTTGACTTGATTGAATAAAATAGTTTCTGTATTTTTCCCCATGCAAAAAAGAAACAACATCGTACTCCAGTACAGAAACAAATTAAGTAGATGAGAGCTGATAGGAAAAATGCCATGGTGATGAAAGTATTAATTCTTTTTAAATGCTCTGTACATTATCTACTAATGTTAAAATGTGTTTTTACTACTTTACTCGCAGTAATATTCTGGTCCCATTATTAACATCAATAAAAAAGTAAATCCAAATTTATAGATATAACAGAAGATTATATTAGACAAGGAATTCATTTATGATTCTGTACATTCATGTTTTCTAAATGTTTATTGCCAAAGAATATCTATAGTTACTGTTGTATTCATCGTTTTACATCTAGGACAAATAGACAAACAAGAAACATCATATTATCAACTTAGGGTTTGAGACTTTACATTTAAATCTTTTAAAAAGTCCACTGTCATTTCAGATATTATTTTATTTGTATGTACAGAACCGATAAGCAGACAAGGCTCCTTATCTTAAAGCTAGGGTTCAATCTTTTCTTTCACATATGCTTACAACCTTAATTACAAATGTAAATTCTGTAATAGAGTTCGAGCTAAATGAATAAACTCTCTGTCGTTTTTCTCTATTTTATTAATATAGACAGTAGAAGTATTTTCTTTTATATATATATAAGAACCATTATTGTTGATCAAACTAATCTATATCTTTTGTCAGTTCAAAGACTTCAAGTCTTCACAAATGCCTGTAGGAGTAGAGTTAACATAATCACAACCCTGGCGGTTGTTCAAACATTTCAACGAACACATCATTATCTAGACACAGTCAAACCCTAACCATTGACAAGATTTCAAATTAGAAGCACAAACGTTTAATAAAAAACCAGCAGCGAGGCATTAGACCGAAGCCATCGCATTTGTTTAAACATTGATTTAATAAACAATAGTAGTGTTTTCTTCAGACACACAGTACATACGAGTTCCTTTCTACCCTTTAAACATTCATGAACTTACAGTCCAGAAAATAATACGATAGTAGGTATGCTTAAAACCCTAGTCTACACAAACATTACATTCATTATAAAGATTGTTATTTACGAAATAGTTCGATTTCTTAAAATGACGAGTGACAAGTTTCATTCACGGTCCAAGCCCCAACACTACAAATACAGAATAGTCACAATCACATAGTTTGCAAAATATATTTTATTATCTTCTCAACAGAGTCTAAAACCCCACTTAAAAACAAAGAAATGCTGCCAAGTTTCGAAAACCAGAATTCAAACCCTATACAAATACCAATTGTTACATTGACTCTACAACTAAGAAAACAACCTAGGTTTTTTCCACTACAAATTCCAGTTTTGACGATACAACTGTTTCCATGACCACTGCCAGGTGAACCTACTTATTCTATATCTTCTACAAAGCCATTCAACAAACCCAAATCTTGTAAAAGACAAAACTAGTTTATTAGAACTAGTTTATCATGTACATTGACTAATACAAACTTCCTAACCAATTCCATATCTTCTACAAAGACATTCAACAACACCAAATATCATAAGGACATTCAACAACACCAAATCTCATAAGGAAAATCCAATCATGCTTCTCACCTTTCTTTCCAACTTCTCCTAGTGAGCTTTGGCCATTGACTATCACCTAATAGAGACTAATCTTAAATCCAATCAGTTTTATCCAAGATGCATGTTTCTCTCTCTTTTTAGATGTCATTAATGCAATAGTTCCTTTCGTGTATTTATTATATTTTTTTATGAAATGTGCACTGCTCGTTTATGATCACTATTCTATTGCATATATGGATACCTATCGAGATTATTTCGGCAAATACATCGATAACCTAGAAGGTAGTTTAGCAGAAGATGCTTGTGGTGGTATAACCTTAGCTAGTATAATTGTCATCCTACTTCTCTATGTTGACAATATCATTCTTATGGCATGGTGCCCCTTTGATATTGATAAGAAATTATGAATTTTCAAGGATCTCTGCTCTAAGATGGGTATGCCTCTTAACACTGACAAAACAAAAGCTATGATTATCAAATCCAAGAAGATCACTTACACTAATTTTGTATATGATCATAGCAACTTGGATGAAGTGTCTTCCTACAAATATCTTGGTATTGATATTCATCACAAGATCAACTAGAACTTTAGCTTTGAGAAAAGGATTAATAGAGGGTGGAAAGCTTATTTTGATCTTGAAAACATTTGTAAATTGACAAACCTTGTTGTGTGGGATAAAAGGAATTTTATTTTTGAAACTCTCGTCGCTCCTGTTATCTTGTATTTCTATGATCGCTATGAAGTTTGGTGCTGCAACATCTAGAGTGAATCTTGGAGAAAGTTTGAACAAATCAATAAGCATTTCATAACATATAACCTCAAAATTAAAAGCAATAAACCCTACCCTGTTCTCCTTCCAGAAGTGGATCTTTCCCCGTCGAGAGCATCACTATGACTAGGTCCCTCATGTACAAGTATAGGATAGATAACATAGGAGACCAAGACTTCCTAAAATTGCTTCAAAATATAGTCAAGACCAAATTCCACTCAAGAGAGGTTGGTATAAAGACCAAGAGGTGGCTCAAGAGGTGGCTTGGTTAAACCATTTAGAAATTGAACCTTTTTCAAACTTGGTATGTTCGACACTTCTGTGCTTCCGCTTGTTGAACCTTCTTCAAACTTGTACAAATATGAGACAGTGAACGTTGGTGAAATGCTCAAGTCTTTCGACAGCTCCAACACATAAGCATTGTCCGAAACTTCCTTCAGAATCTTACACAGTCCAATCTTCTTCAGCTTCAACTTGTTATATGTTCTTGTTGGAAATCTCTTCTTCTGCAAGTGTGCATGGACTAAGTCTCCTTCGCTGAATCACTGTAGCCGCTTCTTCCTGTCGAATCTCAACTTATATGCTTCGTTACTCTTTTCAATGTGCTTTTGCACATTTTCATGCACTTATCTCATATGCTCTTCAAATGATTCTACATCCACACTTTTTCTGATTTCTGTCAGTAACTCGACCAAATCTACCACTCCATGTGGGATTCTTCCTTGAACAATCTAGAATAGGATCAAGCCTGTCGACCGATTCACAGAATTGTTGTATGCAAACTCTGCTTGCGCCAACACTTTCCCCCACTACTTGGGTCTGTCAACTGTCAAACACCTCAGAAGCTTTCCCAAACTTTTGTTCATCACCTCGGTTTGTCCATCTATCTGTGGATGATATGCCGAGCTGAACTATAACTTCATGTCCAATTTCTTCCATAGGGTTTTCCAGAAATGTCCCATAAACTTGGTATCTATGTCTGACGTTATACTCTTCGACATCCCATGCAATCTGGCTATCTCCTTGAAGAATAGTACATCAATGCTTGTGGCATCACTTGTCTTCCGACACGGAATAAAGTGTGTCATCTTTGAAAATCCTAACCCACAATCCATGCTCAGGTGCTCCCATGGGGTGTTCGGCGCTGGTAATGGTGTATACAACCCCATATTCTGACTTCTTCCTTTTGCCAATAGGAAAACTATACACTGTCGTACCCACCTTCCAATATCTGTCATCATTCCTGGCTAAAAATACTTCTCTTCGACCAACGCCTTGGTCATGTCCATGCCAAAATGACATGATAATCCACCACTATGCAGCTCTCGGATTGGGTTCTCTCTTACGGATCCTCTGGGAATACACAACTGTTGTCCCTTGAACAGGTATTCCTCTTGGATGAAATAATCCAAGTATGGTGTTCTGTCCACACTCCATGTTTCGCTACTTGCCTTCCATGCTTTCACAAAATCCTCGTCGATCGCATACTCTGTCTTCACCGACTCTATTCCCGTTGCCTGAACTGTTATCGTGTTCAACAATGGAACTCTTCGACTTAGCGTGTCGGTAACCTTGTTCAACTTGCCCAACTTATGTCACAACATGAAGGTATAACCCTGTAGGAACTCAACCCACTTCATATGTCGCTGATTCAACTTCGACTGAGTGTTCAAGTATCTCAGTGCTTGGTGATCTGTGTACAACACAAATTCCTTGGGAAACAAATAATGCCTCCACTTCTTCAAATCTTGGACAATAGCATAGAACTCCTGGTCATAGAACGAATATTTCTCCTTCGCATCATCCAACTTCTCGTCGAAGAATGCAATTGGTCGGCCCTTCTGGCTAAACACTAATCTAATTTCCATTCCACTCGCATCGCAATTGACTTGGAAAACTTTGTCGAAATATGGGAGCGCTAACATTGGGATCTCAGTCACTTTTTCCTTCAACTTGTCAAAATATCTATGGGCAGCTTATGTCCACTTGAACTCCCCTTTATTCATGCACTCCATCAAAGGTGCACATATCTGACTCAATCCCCTGATGAACTTCTTGTAGAAACTAGCAAGTCCATGGAAACATCGCACTCCAGTTGCACTTGTAGATTTTGGACACTCCAATATAACCTTCACCTTCTCTGGGTCCATCACCAATCCTTTACCCGAGATTAAAAATCCCAAGTACACCAGCTCTTCCTTCATGAAGAAGCATTTATGTAGTTTCACCATCAGCTTCTCTTCCTGCATCTTTCACAATACTTGTTGAATGTGTTCCAAGTGATCTATCTTGGTTTGACTAAAAATCAATATGTCGTCGAGGTACACTATGACGAACTTCCCCAAGAATGGATTCAGTACTTCATTCATCAACCGCATAAACGTAGTGGGTGCATTAATCAATCTGAATGACACGACTAACCACTCATACAGTTCTTCCTTCGTCTTAAAGGTTATTTTCCATTCATCTCCTTATCTAACCCAAATATGGTGATAACCACTCTTCAGGTCAATCTTCATGAAGTATCTCGCTTCACTAAAACAATCCATTCTCGGTAATCGAAACCAATACTTGATCGTGATCTTGTTGATAGCTCTGAAGTCTATACACATCCTCTATTTTCCACCCTTCTTCGGTGCTAATACTGTTGGTATCGCACAAGGGCTCAGACTCTCTCTGATCAATCCCCTGTCCAACAACTCTTGGACTTGTTGATTGAGTTCCTTACCCTCTACCAGAGTCATTCTGTGTGGTGCCTTGTCTCGAAGACTCGATCCTGGAATCAAGTCAAGCTGATGGGATATGCTTCTCATCAGTGGCAATCTACTATGCTCCTGAACTCGTCGAGCATCTTTTTGACTTCGAGGGGAATCCTCTCCATTGTCGACCTCTCGACACATGGTCCCTTCAGAATGATGGTGAAACATCCCGACCGTTTATCCTCCTCTGCGAGGATTTCTTTTGCTGAGCATATCAACACTTGCTTCTCCCAATAGTTGCTCTCGTCCTACTTGCAGCCGACTGGGTCCTCTTGCTTTGGCTTCAGAGTTCTTTGCATGCCATTTTTTCACACTGTGAATCTATTGGCTCGATCATCATAGATCATCTTCCGATGATATTGCCATGGTCTCCCTAACAAGAAATGACATGCATCCATTGGGATTATGTTGCACAGTACACTGTCTTCAAGTTTCCCAACCTTAAGGTTTATCAGGCATTGTCTGGTTACCTTGACATGATGTCCTTTCTGCAACCATGAGATCTTGTATGGGTGTGGGTTCTCTCGGCATCTCAGACCCAACTTGTCGATGACCTCTGTCGACACAAGATTCTCTGTACTGCCACCATCGACTATGGTCTTACAATACCACTCACCAATCAACACTCTGGTTCAAAAGATAGCCTTTCGCTGTGCCAGCTCTTTCTTGTCGTGTCAATCACCCTGAACCAACTTCCTCCTAGCCATCATGGTTCGACCTTTTCTTCTACCATATTCATTGTCGTCGGATGTTGACTCCGCCATCTCGTCGACTTGCTCATCTCTTCGACGTCTGGGTTTCGACTCCTCTAAAGCGCATAGGTTATCTGGTCACTCATATTCCTTTTGTCTGACTCCTTGACACTTATAATAGAATATAGCTGGTCTATCAGCTCCTTTTCTGTTGGCTGGACCACTTCGACCATCGCATTGGTTTTGTTGCACTTTCTCCTTATTCGATGTCCCTTTCGCACGTCGGTTATCGTCGATGGCTTCTCTCCTGGTTTCAATATTTTGGTCTTTCGCAGAAACAATCTTTACACTCTGACTAGTAATCCTGCCTGTAGTTGATGTAGATTTCCTCGAAAGTTTCTATTGGGTGATGCTTGAGGTGTTCGCCATGAATGCATTTTGAATTCATACGTATGACCATTGAAGAAGCAAGTTTCCTAGCACACAAAAGGAAACTTTTGGATGAAGATTGCCTCAATATTCAAATATGGTGGTGGAATGAGATTCTAGAGAAGTCCATTCATAAAAAATTGTAGGAATATGTATAAATAGAGAATTTGTAATACGTTTAAGGTTTTAAATGGAATTAATACAAATTCATGTTGTGGTGTTTCTATTTTATGCTCTTTGTATACTATTTTTTGTGTTTTTTTTATGGTGTTAGAGCTATCTAATCTCCGCTCATTTCCTAAAGTGGTTTTAGAGTAGGATAATGATGTTGAGCTACTCTCAACTAGTCATGTTTGGGGGTGTATCTAGTGGGTAGAGCTCAAGATAGAGGATAGTTGTTAATTTTGAGCTTTAGTCTTCCACAAACATTCATATGTTTAGCCAACTAGTTAGGCTTAGGGGAGAGTCTATTCTATGCTACAAGATTTGTTTAAGCATTAAGATTAGGGTGTGGAATGATATTCCTCCATGTCATAGGCTTTTAGGTTATAATCGCTAGTTAGTGTGTTGATCCAGTTGTGTTCATGAGCCTATTGAGCTTGTGTATCCTCCAACTGCATAGTAAGGTTTGTTGTTACACCAAAAAATACATATGTTAGTAAACATTTGGAACCAAGCACATAGTCTCATTATCTCAGTGTGGCAGTTAATCCACATTATATTTCAAGGTGCGGAAGTTATTCAACAAATACTCCAACACCCCTCCGGATGTAGCATGGGGGAATTGAACCAAGGACCTGACTTCTTATACAATGTATAGTTTCTGGATGCCTGCATGGAAGATCTAACTGACAACGAATCATCGACCATTGCATTGTGTACATGCTTCATTTTCAACAATATCTTCTATGCAGGAATCTAGAAACTCTACAATGTACAATTGTCAAGAAGTTGAGTCTTCCTAATGTATGGTGTGTGTGAAGATTGCTCTAGTTGTGAGAAAGGCATAGTTGTACATCTATGAGTATATTGAGAGTTTTTGTGCTAATGTATTTGAGTGTGTTTGTGGGAATAAATTCCTTGGTGCAACAAAAGTTGTGGATCTTATTAGTATTTTGGTGATTTTGGTTTAGAAATTGTGTGTGTTTGTGTCCTATTCAAATAAGAGAAAATTGGTAAGCCTGTTGGTTGTTAATAGATTTAGTCCATTCAAGTAGAAGCTTATCCCCTATGCTATTAGGGGAACTCCTCATGATGGACTTGAGTGGCACATATTTGTTTGTTTGAAGCCACATATCAGGTCTATGTAGGCCATAGCAAGGTATATTTATTTTTGTTTTGAGAAGTCAAGCAGAAGCTCGGGATTATTTGTCACTTGTGTCAGCACAAAAAGGATCCTAGTATAAGGTTTTCATAGTTTCAATCCCATAAGTTAATTCAAAGTATTGTCTCTAGCTACCTGGTTAAGCTACAAGTTGTTGGGTAGGAGGAAGCTATAAAAGGAGATATGGGTTAGAAAATAAGACTAGAGGAATTAAAGAGAAGAAACAAAAAAATCTGTGGTAGTGTATTCTGTAGAGGTATATGGGGAGGTTCCAGCAGATTCCATGAAGATGAAGAACACCAGGATGAAGATGATGGATCACCCTCACATTTCAATTGTAAGAATTTTAAAGTTTGGTTTTCTAAGATGGAGACGTTTCTTTGATGTGAAGGATTGTAGAAATTTGTTGTGAATGGATTAGAAGACCCATGTGATGAGGCTATGGATGGTTCAACATTGGTCTTCATCCAATAGGATTTGGATGATATAGTATGTTAAATGTTTTAGCTAAAGCCACGACTAGTAGAGATGCATGGAAAATTTTGAGAAGAGAGTTTGATGTAAGCAGGAGTGATGTTGACCAATAGTTATTTGACTTATTTGTTGTATTAGAGTTAGTAGAGCATCCTACAGTAGATGCAGAAACGCATTATGTATTTACATTAGTGGTTGTTGAAGATGAATTTCTTCTTACTGAAGCTGAGGAGAAGGTTAAGGTTGAATAAGTCCATGTGGCAGCAGTGCTTGCAGTGAAAAAGTTCAGAAAAGTTCCTATATATATATAGCTAAGCATGCACATGATGAAGGTGAATCCCATTATTCACATACAATAGTGGATGATGTTGAAGAATATGAAGTAGATGTGGCTTTTATCATCTGTAGCACTGATTGAACATGATCAAGATGAGTTAAACACTGCAGAAGCAGATAGAATATAAGAGATTAAGGAATATGATATCTTTTTCAACAGAACATAGAATGTTCATATTGTTGAAGGTGAATCCCATGGTTCTTAGACTATTGTGGATGATAATTGCAGAACTAATGTTGTAGCAATGTGTACCTTGAGGAATCCAACCAGGTTTATTACTAATGAAGAACATGTTGAAGTTTCCTTTGAAGCAACTAGTGTATCCCACTATGTAGGTGGGCAAGGTGGGCATGTTTGTTGGAATTAATTGTCAACCGCCACCTCTCCTCATTGTGATCATTCACCTCGAACTGTGAGTCCACCTGGAGTGTGTGATCATTTGATGTATTCGATGTATGTACTTGGTAGTAGTTCGCATTGTAAATGTGCAGTTAATGCTCATGGAGCTTCTCTGCGAAGACAATTGATAGATGTTCTCTTGAGATCTCAATCCTTCTAGAGGATTCACTATGTATAAATCTTTGTTATCGGTTATTACAAGATAGAGAGGTTGCTGGGCACTTTGGCCCTGTCGTGTATTGTATTGTGCTGCTGTGTTTCTTGTTGAATGCATAAATACGAACTGTGTGTATGAATTGGGGGTTTCCGCTATGCCTACTCCCACAATTGGTATCAGAGCGTATGGCATCCTGTGAGCCAACGCTGTGGCAGAGAGACTCCCTAGCAGTCATCTAGGAGAGTTGTGCGTTGAGCCAAATCTGGATAGCGCTATCGTCAATCAAATCTGCAAGAGTAGGGCTGCTGTAGCAGTGGTTATTTGTCAAGTGCGGTTGAGCTGTGTGTCTCTCACTGGTGAGAGAAAGAGGACTCACATTTTTGAGACCGCAGTTTGTGTAGAGTGGAGGCTAGGCAAGCAATGGTGAAACCCAGTTTATGTCTAGTTCAGGTTCCTTCATATGTGCAACTACTTGTAGCTACAGGATGAAGAAGTCGAGTTTTTTTTTTGTTGAAGCCGAGCTCTGCCCTCCGCCAACCCATGTGTCGTGAACTGATGACAGATCCATGAGGAGGAGAATGATTGGTGCAGAGAATGAAGACGGATCTGGAGAGCTCGTCCCGGTGCTTTCCGTCTCCAAGAACGGATTACGAATCCGCGCTATTCTTCTGCGCGACCCAAATTCAGAGGAAAACGAGGGAAACTTCATGGAAGAAATAATATTTATGGAGATTTGCCCTCCGCCCACTAGTCTCTTCATTGTATGTTCACACCCTTGTGTGTAAGAAATATCAGAGCCTGTAAGCTCGTATCCCCCTATGCATTGAGTCTTTTTGGGTGATGTCTTGGCATAGGCATAAAAGCCATTCTGAACCATATAGCTGATTCTCTGCCATCTCAGAAGCCGCCAGCCTAAACGAAGGAGTCAGCTGTTGTGTGAGCTGTTGTGTAAGGTCTATTGTGAAGGCAGAACCTCTGGGTGTTGAGTTTATCTCCACCATTCAACCAGAATTCTGTCGGTGCCTAGACTGCCCGCTACAGAATGTAAGTTGTCCAGTGTATCAAGACGTCGTTTTTTCTCTAAAAGGAATCTTAGTTCGTGGGTTAGCTTCTGTAGCAGTGTGTTCAAGATGCCCTTTCATCTTGTGTGAAGAGAAGTGATGGCTTGTGTGAAGAGAAGTGAGGGCTGAAGCCCACGATTGCAGAGTGAAAGGACTGGAGGTCGCGTCCCTAGAAAATGAGAGGGTCGTAGCCCATAGTTTCTTGTTTTTGTTGAGAAGAAGAAATCCCCTGCCACCAATATCTGGTGCTGGGTGAGTCGGTGCTGCCTTTGATAGGTGCAGCCATCTTTGCAGAGACCCTCTTCGTGGGTAATCTTCCTTTGCTGAGGGTGTTGAACCATTTCTATTAATAGCTACAGCGTGAGGTAGTTTCTCTGGATGAGTATTAAAGAAAACCTTTGTGGCTGTTGAAGAAGTTTCAATGTTTCTGTTTGTGCCCATGTCTGATGAGCTACGCTTGCTCACACTATCTAGAAGTCATCGTGGCTTGTAGTTTGTCTAATTCTGCATCTGTGTATTCGAGCCAGTTGAGCCGACAGCGTTGCTGCTGTTATGGAAATGAAGTAGCAGTTGCTGATGTCGTGAGTTCTGAATTCCTCGGTTCAGATGTGTTAATGCTGAGTGCTCCCATTGTTAAGGATAGAGCAGAGTGAAGGTCAGTGCTCCCATGGTTTAGTGGTTGAGCAATCTCATGTGTATCCAGTGTGTTGTTGCAAAACTCCTCCAATAGAGTTGTGAAGCCATGGATGAAGTTTGAGAAGGCCGTAGCCTGAAGTTGAATAGAAGCTCGGTGTATTTTCAGCAGAACCCAAGACAAAGATGGCGAAGAGCAGAAGACTCAAATTGTCGAAGGAAAATAGATTCAAATCTTGCATTGCAGATTTGTATGCTGTAGCAGAGATGAAAAATGAAGAAGTCTGTCATAATTTTCTGCCAATTCCAGTTTTCTCAGGTAAGAATTATGTGTTTTGGACTATTAAAATGAAAACTATGCTTCGTGCAGAAGGGTTATTAAATTTTGTTGAAAAAGGTTGTAATGGATTAAATTGTGTTGAAAATCACTGTATTGAACCTTATGATGAGGCAAGTGATGCCTCTGCATTATATCTCATTCAGAGAGCCATGAAAGGTAGTGTTTTTCACATTGTTGCTAATGCAACCAGTGCTAAAGATGCTTGGGAAAGATTAAGAAGCGAATTTGATGTGAGGGGGAGAAACAATGACCAGCATCAGGCTGAGTTACATGAAGTTGACAGTCACTCTGTTGATGTAGCTGTTGAGAACATTGTCAATAATATTGGTAAGCACCCAACAGAAGCAGAATGTAAATTTGAAGAAATTGACAAAGCTCATGTTGTTTTTGGTGGATTGAAAGATGAAAGCAACTGTGTTGATACTGCAACACAAGACGAAATTAAATTTGAAGTTGAGGAGAAAACTCTTGTTGGTCATGAGGTTGAGCTCTATGAAGCTCATGAAGACACTAAAAGTTTCAAAATCCTTCAAGATGATATGTTGGATGCTTCATCAAATGCAATTGATGAAAATTTTGCAGAAATTGTAGCAATTGAGGCAGAGATTGAAATTGAAGAAGGGCCAAAATATGATGAAGAAATTCTAAGTGAAGCTCAAAATATAACAGTCCAAAAGGAAATGAAATCAATACTTAATATAATGAATGGTGATGAAATTTTAGTTCCAGGTGAATGTAAAGAACTTGACAATGCTCTCGATGCAATAAGATTAGTAGTTGAAGCAGAAGACAGCCAAGCTGTCAGTGAAGCCCACTGTGCAGAGCCACAAGTGGATGAAGAAGTAAAAGATGATGTTGATGATGAATTTGCCATAGCAGCAGCAGAAAATGATGAATCAACAACTCAAGAAGTTGCAGGACAACCAGTAGAGGCTGAATTTGAAGAAGAAGAAGAGCTCTTGAAGAGCATGCCCATGAGGGAAAAAGATTTTCATAACATTTCTATTGTTTGTGAATTTACAGGTACAAATAGAAATCAATCAGCAGCTGAGAAGGAAAATGAAGATGATGAAAACTGCACTTTCATTGCAGAATCTATCAAAACATTTCCAGTTTGCATAGAAATTGCCGACATGATAGTTCAAGATGAATGCAAGGACTTCATTACTGATTTTGACGCTGATTTGAAGCTTATTGAAGAATGGCTCGAAAAGACAAACTATGTTGAAATGAACTGCACTGTTGATGTAGCCGTTAGAAGTTTAGCTGAAGGCAGCATGGAAGTTACAACAGAGATAAAAAATATGAATGATGAAGGCAGTCATAGACCTGCAACAAATGAAGAAAGGGTTAGTGGAAATGCTCTCGTAAAGAACAAAGAAGAGATTGATATGTTAAAAAATCTCAATGATATTTCTGAAGCACGGCAAGAACAAATTCAAGAATTCAAAGATGAAGATGACAGATCCATGCCTAAAGAGCCCAAGGTAACTTGCAAGAAGAAGACCGAGACAAACAAGAAGAAGACAAGATCTATGAAGAACATAGCAAAGATCACGGGGGGTTCACTCAATGAACTTGTTACATAGCACGATCGTTCATAGGATATTAAAGAATATCCCTAATTTCATTCAATATTGGAAAATTCCTCCTAAAATTGTATTGTTGAACCCCCCTCCCAATATACCTTTCCAATTAATAAAACCCCTAGTTTCACCAGATATTGTAGCTATCCATTTTTATCAACCCATTTTTAATACCCCCTTTATATCATATTATCAATTTGTAACAAATAGGATCCCTATCGCATCTAAGTATAAGCAAACAAGATGTTAAATAAAATAATATTATAATGCTAATAATGATCCCATCGAGATTGCAGGGGTGACTGATCAATTTGTAGTGTTGGATAGTGGAAGGCCCAACGAAATATTAACGGGGAAGTAAAAATGCGTAAAAGGAAACCTAGTCAACTTAGATGTCAATGTAACAAAGAATGTAAAAGACTAATAGTCCAATAGTCAGTGCAATGCTTAGAAAAGATGAGAATTGTAGATGTTTCACACCACATCCTGTCAATCTACCAATTTTATATCACGTAAATACAAATATAGACATAGAGAGCTCATGTTTTTTATAAGCTTATAAATAAATTAAGCTTCATAAAAATGAAAAATTGAAACCCTTTCGTTGATGGAATTCCCTACCTTCCTATCAAAATAAACATCATTGATGTTTAAACCCAAATGAACATAGAAAAGTTCCTCTTAATTTCCAATAACACCATATGATCATATACATAGCTTGGATTTGGTTCATTCATAAGATGCAATTAATTGTCCCCACTTCCTATACATTTATTCTTGCAAGCAAGGGAATTAACAACATTTAGTTACATTTTCTTGGGTTATATCTAGTTTTTTTATCTTTATAGGAGAGGGGAAAATCTCCATTATTAAGTTTCAAGCATGCAATAGTTATAAAAATACAGAGATGGTGAAACTTATATGATGCCATTTCATGGTAATGATAACACATAGGTTATGTAAATAAGGATTTAGATTTTCACCTATGTTCATGTCAGTTCCAGTACAATGTTAAGACGTATGCATTGCATATACGAATTAAAATTACAATTATGAATGTGCCAAATATAACTCAATCTAACAACTATTCCTAGCGGGCAATGTGAAAATGTTAAAGAATAATACAAAAAGTTGAATGAAATAATTAGTCAAGAAAGATTAATCGAACTTTTCTTGGTTCCAATGAGCCAAGAAAGATTGATCTCACTTTTCTTGGTTGCGTGGAGCAATGTTTGATTGAAACAACCATTGAGCATTGGATTTCTCCCAATCCTCTATTGTTTTTGTTTTTTTGCAAAAGAAAAGTATATATAGATGTTTAAGAACAAATGAAAATGAATGTATGCAAATATCTAAGAGATGGAATATGTTTTTCTTTTTCTTTTCTTTTTTTAAATTTATTCTACATGAATTGGCCCTTATGTGCATAAAAAATAAGCTTTTTTTGGAGACGTGCTTTTAGAGGATAGTTGTTGTTTTTTAAATTTGTAACAACCACATAAATGTAAATCATGCTTCATGCAAAAATGAAAAAATAAGTTCAATTGTTGAGTTCGTTGCAACTGAGTAGAAAATTTAAACCCGCAGAAAAATTGTATAGGTCGATTTACACATCTATGGAGGACCACCAGAATTCAACATAAATATAAAAAACTATGGATCCAGTAGTTTCCCGAACATTACCTTCCCAACTATACTGTAAGTGGTATAAAATAAATAGCAAACCATGAAGGCCCCACGAGGAATTCAATGGGTGACAAAATATGCATGGGAAAATTGCTTGCATCATAAAAATGTAAACCTCAACAACCGAATGGAGGCACATATCACATTAAATTATTCAAACAACACTAAGAATTTAAAAGGATAGAACACATTTATGGATGGAGGCACGGTTGAATAGGAATTTAAGAGCACATCTCATCAAGGGGAAGATCACATTTATGAATTTTATTATTTTCTTCTACTTTTTTACTACCCATTTTCATGGCCCTAGGGCCAATGAAAGCTTAGATAAATTTCATTCATGAAGAAAATTATTCTTAAAAAAATAAGCCTTTATTTATAAGTCCAATGATTTGGAGTTATAAATCCATCCCATCATTTGGAGGTTATTCATCAGCAGTAGTTAGGACTGATATGAAACCATCCCATGATTTTGAGGTATGAATCTAGCCTATGATTTGGAGGTATGAATGTAGCCCACGATTTGGAGGTTATTCCTTCGCAAAATATAGGACTAGTATGAATCCAACCCACGATTTGGAGGTATGAATTGAGCCCATGATTTGAAGGTATGTATACATCCCACAATTTGGAGGTATGAATTGAGCCCATGATTTGAAGGTATGTATACATCCCACGATTTGGAGGTTATTCCTCAGTCCACCCAAATAAAATAACCCCCAATATTTATATTACTATGTCAAATTAAAAACCTCCCCTTGACCCCTTAATACGAGGCAATATATTTTTGAGGTTTTTAGGAGTATTAAAACCCCCAATATGAATGGACGTGATATGATATTTCCTAACTAGTGAACCCCCCGTGGCAAAGATGAAGACGAAAGTTGAAGAGAATGCAACTATGGAGGTTGCAAGTGCAGTTGTCCAAGCTGTTAGAGAGTAGAAAAATGAAGAAAATGTTTGTTTATTTAACGTTTTAACTGTGTGTATCTGTGCAGGTGTTGATTGCAGTCCTAAAGCTGCAAGAGCTAAGGTATTGAAGCTGCCATGCAGCATAAACAAGAAGAAGAAAGTCAAGATGAAATTCATGAAGACCATAGCACATAACTGGTTCAAAGTTGTGCACCGCTGGAAAATGAAAAAGACAATGACCTGTTGTTTCGATGAAGATAATGTTCAAAGAAATTTTGTAGTTTGTGTTGTTTCGAATTTGCTGTAGCAATGTTGTTTGACTTTGTAATTTGAAGTCTTGTTTTCGAAATGTTGATGCTAATGGAAGCCATTATTCGATGATGATGTGATGAATTTCATGTTGCTTGCTATTGAAGAATGTATGTGTTTGTTGAAAGGCTGTAGCCTTGTACTTGTTGTGTGATCCTCCGCCAATGATGTGTGGTTTGCTGAAGTCTGCCACCTGCGGGGAAGGAAGAGCATAGAGTGTGTCTCCGCCTTCAGTTGAGAAAGAGATCAGTTGAGAAAGCATCTGCAGCAGCAGATTTGCAGATCCGCCTTAAGCCTCTCCAAGATTTGAGAGCATTCTAATGATGATGTTTCTAGCAGCAACATTGAAGAAATATTTGAAGTGTTTTGTGACTACATGTAAGAAGCCTAGCTGAGACTTTAGACCAGCAGGCCATGTTTTTTGTAAACTGTATGTTGTAATGTGGCTGTTGAAATTAAGGGGGAGTGTTGGAATTAATTGTCAACCGCCACCTCTCCTCATTGTGATCATTCACCTCGAACTGTGAGTCCACCTGGAGTGTGTGATCATTTGATGTATTCGATGTATGTACTTGGCAGTAGTTCGCATTGTAAATGTGCAGTTAATGCTCATGGAGCTTCTCCGCGAAGACAATTGATAGATGTTCTCTTGAGATCTCGATCCTTCTAGAGGATTCACTATGTATAAATCTTTGTTATCGGTTATTACAAGATAGAGAGGTTGCTGGGCACTTTGGCCCTGTCGTGTATTGTATTGTGCTGCTGTGTTTCTTGTTGAATGCATAAATACGAACTGTGTGTATGAATTGGGGGTTTCCGTTGTGCCTACTCCCACAATGTTGATGGTGATGATGTAGATAAAGTTAACAGTGTTACAACCAATAGTCTAGTGAACCCAACAATATTTCTTGTTCATGATGAAGAAACTTCTCATGAAGCAATATACTTTGATGAATGCATTGTAAAGCTTAATAAATATGTGGATGAGGAATAAAGAGAAATGAAAATAAAAGAAGTGTTGAAGTGAACATTTGTTTATGTTAAGGATTTTATTGTTGATTTGTTTAACCTTGCAGGCGTTAATAATGAAGATCTTAGTCAAGCTAATGATGCTACAAGAAGAGTTTTTAATGTTGAGTGTAACACTAATGTTGTTGCCAATATGTTCATAGAAATTGATGTTGAATCTATTATAGCAAAATATGTATATGTTGTTGAGTTTGTAGCCACTAAAGCCCACTGTGCAGATGCGCAGTAACTTGTGACTTTTGTTGTTGAAGTTGAAGCTTCCTTTTGAGGAGTGATTGGCTATGAGGACCAAGCAATGAGGTTTGTGTATAATCTGATTGGTGTTGAGGATGCAAATTTTGTATAGGTGTCAAAGAAATTAGAGCAAAATGCGACGCATAATTTCTTAGTGAAAGAATTTGATGGTGAATCCATTGGGCCTACCTATGTCTAAGGAAGAATTGAGGGTCTTAAGATGGTTGTGCTACTATAGGCATGGAAGAAGAAGAAAGCACTTTATTAGTTACTACATAAAGAGTTGAAGAAGTTGTTGCAGAGGAGAGCAATTGTAAACCTATCAGAATGACAAATGTAAGTAAATCCACCCCAGAATGTGAAGCCGAAATTATTTTTGAGATTGAAGAATTAAGGATTATTGAGGAATTTTTGGTGGTTAATCATTTTTGTTGGAAGACAACGAATGCATGCCTGTTGAAATAAAAGAATGTTATAAGGCCATGGATCCGGTTGTAGTGGATGTAACTACAAAAAAAAAGAATAAAGTGAAGAAGGTTTGTGCAATTGGAAGATGGAACTAAATTCCCTTGAGGAATAGTTCTATAATCGGAGGTCGGATGTACACCATGATAGTGGCATAGAAGCAATAGCAATGAAGAAAACAACCGATCCTATTGGAAAGATTGTAGAAGGTAGGGTTTCATATATATGCAATTGTCTTCCTCAGACAAGCAATGCAACCAGAGGGTTGGAAGAGTACCTATGTAAGGGTACAGAGAGCAACGATGAAACATCCATGGACAAAGCAGCTCTTGAAGCAGAGAGCATGGACCAAAGGCAAATTCCATGGAAACAAAATGAAAATGAGGAAGGAATGCAAGCCATTCATAGACTTACAAAAATAGATAAAGAATGTCATAGAAATGATAAAGCTTTTGATGAGTTGAAGAATGTAGTAGCCAAACTGCATATTGGGGAAATAATACTCGCAGGAAATATGCAAGAGAAAGAGATGGAGAAGGACCCTATAGAGGTCAATCATTTCTTTAAGAAGTTTTGTGTTTGTGTTTGTGTAAGATTAGGCTGCGCTGATATAATTGAGTATACCGAAAATCGCAATGTTAAAACTGCAAGGGCTAGGTTTATGGCTAAAATGAATGATGCTGAGAACTCGCCAAGTTTGGTGAAGAAAGATCGGGAAGCTTTCAGCAGCGGAGCAACAGAATTGCTGAAAGATTGGAGATGACATCATGAAAAAATGCAAAGAAGGCATAGCAAGCGCACAATGAAAGCATATCAATAACCTAGGAAGAAGACTAGAAGTGTCTCAGAAATCTCGGAAGTGGAAGAATAAAGAAGAAACATTGATTTGTAGATTTTTAGGTATGGAGACCGAAGAAAAAAATCACAATGAATTATTAATTTTTCCGATTCAATGTATAAGCTTGGCTTAGACTGAGACCAATAGGAAAATTTTGTTAAGTATCTCGTCTTTTGGTAAGCATATAGAGAATAATTGAGGGCAACAAATCAGTAAAATATTACTTTGGCAACGGCGATATAAGCAGTCGACCGCATGATAAGGATTCCCTGACCAGTGATTGGAAGCTACCAGCTTCCATTTACAGATAACAACATATTCTTTGATGGTCATGCGTTGGTAAAGTTTTGAGAAGTGGACATTGATATCAATATCTGTTGAAACGCATATGAGAAAATTCAACCACGCGAGATTCGTGCAAAAGTTATCAAGGAACCAAATGGCATTAGAGTTTGGTAGTCCCACGAATTTTTCTATCCTTCCTTTATGGTCTCAAAAGCCTTAAAGTGAACGCTGGTGACTACGAAAAGTTAGAAATCTGTAGACCGAATTACAACAATATCTGTGTCATTATTCCCCTTGAATTTCTTAACTATGCATCAATCAGAAAACAAACATACCATGTACAAACTTTTTTCCACTAAAATTGTATGCAGGCTAACCTTTTTTAACTTAAAATACGTTGATAATGATTCGTTCTCTTTATTTCTATCGGAATAAATTCTTGAAGAATGTTACCTAAAGCAGTCCAATCTGTGTGTTGACTCTTTACCTTCCTCTTTCCATTAATATCTGAAGGGATGCTCCGCTAAAGTTGATAAAATTACTGCGCTTCACGAGCAAAGTATGGCCACATGTCGAATCTCTACATTTGCATTATTGAAGCTTTCGCATGGATATGGATTTGCAGGATGGATCAGATTGGATATATATCTTATCATGAACAGCAACGATGTTGTCATCATCCCAGGAATCGAATCAAAATTGCAACAAAAATGAGGGCAGAATAATTTCTATTCAGAATATGGACTTTGTTTAGCGCGCTTTATTCCGTCCATCAATTCGAATGATATATGAAAATATAAATAAAGAGGAGGGAATGTATAAGCAGTTGTGTTTACTCGTTGATCCATTTTGAGATATTAATTGTAAGCTCTGGTTTCACAGCCAGCCACCGTGCCTGCCTGTTATAGATACGGATTCCTGCAAGATGTAAGCATGTTACTGAGCCAAGAATGACTTGCCATCATGACGGGACGTACTCAATGTCATGCTGTCTGTGATAGATTAAGAATGACTTGCCATCATTACGGGACGTTGAGTTGAGTTCGTTTGTTGGCGGGTCAGGCTTGGCTCAGCATTCCGCTCTGCATGCATCCCACAAGAAAGTGCAAGCAAATTGCAACACACGATCAGCTCACTATGTAACTGTAAGTAAAAATAGTTAAGTATAAAGGTTATTTTAATTAAAATTGTTCTATGGTCATCTAACCTAGAAGATGTCTCAACTGAAAAGAATAGGGTGGATGGAATGAAATCCATCAAACTACGAATGTTTTTTTTCTAGGTAAATGGATTGTCTACAACTAACTGCATGCAAAAACTAAGAGTTACCTATATGCATTGACCATCATCTATGCATCAACTAAAAGTTATCTATATACATCAACTAAGAGTTATCTAAAGTGTGTATGAACAATCTACACAAAAATAGAGATTTTTTTAAAATTCCTAAATAACTTGACATCTCACCAAACCTAGTGTTAACATGCTAGTTTTATCTATTCGTGTTGCCATTTTTATTAGTCCGTTCCTAAGTGGGAATCAAACGTTTAGCTATGTGGGAAATTAGCTTATGATCATGTATAAATTGCAACAAATATTATAAATTTTTGTAACTTTTTTCATCAAGGTTTGAGGAGAATTGTCCGGTTTTGAAAATAGAAATTAAAATGCATTCAAAACATTGTAGCATGGTCTAGTTTTCTAGAGATTTGTCTGATCCCTTCTCCCGGGTTAAGACTTTGTTGCATAGAATTCATGTTCATGGTCTTTGTTGTATCAAACTCCCTGGTTGCAAACAGGTAAGAGGGCGTCTTATCTTGGATTTTGATTGTTCACTTCTTTGAACAATCCAGCATTTTATTGTTCACTTGCGTAAATCCTATGATTCCGTGGGAAGGCAGGGGACTGTTGCTATTATTCACAGCAACACACACAGATCACTAAACTCATATATTTTCACCTACAACACAGTCACAACTGACTGTTTCTGCTAATAGTAGTCTACGGAACTATTGCAGCCGAGTGTTTCAACTATATTTGATAACCCTTGCATTCATTAAATTTAAACTAATATTCTATTTCACGAATCAAAGACATTCAACACATAAAATAACTCTAATCTCTCAAGTTGCTACAACAAACTAATTTTAAAATAAATATGAGTTTTCAAACTCAAATAAGAGAGTATAACAGAAATACATAGTAAAATTCTGAGTTTAACTTCAACATATAATTGTATTCAACTTCGTTCTTGAATCACAATTACAATGGTAAGTATTTATAGTGCTTCAACCTAATTGATCATTAAATTCTAAATGACCTTTCATTACAAAATTTAACTGCAGAAGTAAATGCTATGTTATAAGCTGATGGAATGAAAACTATGTTGGCCCTTCATAAATGTAGTGAATGACATGCGATTGTTGGCCCGATTTTGTAGAGACAAAATACATTAATGGTAATAGATTTTCACAATTTAATAATCTGATCTAAAAAGGTGAGTGCCTCTTCAAATATTTAGATGACTAAGGTGGTGTGGTGGTGGAGACTCTTCAAAATTTGTTCGGTTACAAATCTGGGCAGTGTTTGTCTTTTGGAAATCCTGGCGGTCATCTGTGTAAGCAGTGGAGTAATTAATCATTGCCAACATTCTCCCCCTTAATTAGATCACCCAAAACAAAAATTTGAAATTATACTAGATTTTTGTTACAGCTTACAAACCGCAATGTTTTTCTTATGAAACTCAAACAACTCTTTCCCTAGAGATTTTGTAAACAGGTTTGCAAACTGATTTTCTGATCTGCAAAATTCCATACTGATTTCATTCTTGTTTATCAATTCTCGAATGAAATGATACCTTGTATCAATATGCTTACTTCTTTTATGAAAGACATGATTTCTTGATAGTACAATGGTTGATTTGTTGTCACAGAAAATATGAGTTGGTTCATCTTCTTCATGCTGCAATTCAGAAAGAGTTCTTCTCATCCACACAGTCTGACATGCAACTGTTGTTGCTGCAACATACTCTGCCTCAACATAGAATAATGTCACTATGGGCTGCTTCTTTGAAGCCCATGCTACTGATCCCGATCCATAGCTGAATACATATCCAAATGTGCTCTTTGTATCATCTGTAGAACCTGCAAAATCACTGTCAGTATATCCAATCAACTTAAAATTTGAGTTTGATGTATATTGGATACCAAAATTTGTTGTACCAACAATATATCTCAGAATCATCTTTCCAGCTTTCCAGTGGGTATTCTTTGGAGACTGCATAAATCTTGAAATCATACTTACTGCAAACACTATATTAGGTCTTGTTGCAGTCAAGTACATGAGACTTCCTACCAGTCTCTTATACAACGTTGGATCAACTCTTGACCCATCATCCTCCTTACTGAGTTTTGTACTAGTTGCAATTGGTGTTACAATTGGCTTACAATTAATCATTCCAAATCTTTTCAATACATCATTTGCATACTTAGTTTGATTTATAAAAATACCATCCTCAGACTGAGTTACTTCAATGCCAAGAAAATATTTCATCATTCCTAAATCAGTCATCTCAAATTCTGTTTTCATGGCTTTCTTAAACTCATCTACTGAAAGATCTCTAATGAAGATCAAATCATCAACATATAAGCAAACAATCATAATTTTGCTTTCTTGGTTTACCTTTGTATACAAGGTTGGCTCACTTGGACTTCTCCTGAATCCTTCACTATTCAAATATTCATCAATCCTATTGTACCATACTCTGGGTGCCTACTTCAATCCATACAATGCTTTCTTTAATCTATAAACCTTATCATCCTGTCGATCAATTTCATATCCAGGCGGTTGTCTCACATAAACCTCTTATTCTAAAGATCCATTCAAAAATGCAGACATTACATCCATTTGATATACATACCATTTATTATGAGCAGCAATAGCTAATACCATCCTTACCGTATCAAGTTTGGCTACAGGCGCAAAAGTCTGTAACAAATAATTAATAATACATTAATATTATTAATAACTAGGAGTAATAGTTAATGAGAGGGTGCGTCCCCTCAAAATAGGCAATGCCCAAGCTACTATAAAAGTGGGCCAACAATTGTATATTATCATCTTATCTTATCATTTTTATATTTACGGATATGTGGGTTATTTCATAAATTATGGGTTCAACCCTAACTTATTGAGAATATCCAACTATGGATATTACATTGGTATCAAAGCCAACTCTGATCCGGCTGGTAGCCATCACTTCAGAGTTTCTGAAGATTCTGGTTTTCGACCAAAAAAGGCCCTTGGCCACAACACTCCTCCCTACTTCCGCAAATTTTGCAACATCCCCCATCTAGTGCTTCTGCAGCATTTCATCTCCACCTCTGCAAAGATCTCAAGCCACATGCCCATCTCCCTTCCACGTTCTATTCCTCCACGTCAACCTCCTCCCATCGTTGTTCTCCATCATTTCCCCATCTCTGCGTGCCCCCCACCTTGCATGCCTCCTCTCCTATCTGTCACCTCCCAAACTCTCTTTCCTCCTTCCCATCAGCCCCTGAGCCCCCCTCCTCTTGCACTTAACCTGTTGCATCCTCCACGCAGCTCCCACGCCAAACCCTATGCCTTCCTCCTCTTTCCATCTTCACTTTAACGCGTCACCACCACACCCCTCTGCATCTCCTCCATGCATCCTCCCTTGCACACTTCCTCCACTCTCTCGTGCATCCCTGCGTAGCTCCTCCAACTGTTGCGCCCTCTCCACACCCCCCTACTCTCTACATCCCTGCGCCTCTCCTGCCCTCGATTTCCACTCCCACGCTGTAACCTTAACTCCTCCACTCCCGCGCTTCCCTTCACTCCGCCTCCACCCAACACGCACGCCACCCCCTCCATCTTTCGGCACTCTCTCCCTCCTCCTGGCCGCCCCTTCTCGACCTCCCTCACCTGCTCGCCCTCTCCTGTTGTTGCGCCTGCCATCACCTCTGCCTACACCGCCCTGCCACTTGCCATATCCATCGCCGTCGCTATCCATCCCCACGACCTTCACACCTGCAAACAAAAAAAAACGAATAATAAAACAAAAATTTATTTAACATTTTGTTTTATTAAAGATTTTATTAAAGTTTTTTTTTTATAGTTATTATATAGCTATAATATTATTATATAATTATTATTTTTGAAATAATAATTATTTTATTGTGAAAAAAAATATATATTAAACTATATATATATATATAGTTTATATAACATTAATAATATTATTATTATTAATTAATTAAATTAATAATTATTATTGTCGAAGAAAAAAATGGAGTCTCAAAGTGACAAAAGAGGAAGATTCCAGAAGACCCACTCAAAGGTAGCCGTTAACATACTAAAACTTGAAGGGATTATTCAAAGAAAGCCTATTAGCATCTCTATTTGCCCAACCATTGAGGAAAATCACATTAACATCACCTTAGCAAATCAATTATTCATCCCAGAACTAAGTATAATCGAAAAGAAAGATAAATGGTGTGAGAAGCAATATGCAATTAGGGACTTACAACTAGAAATTGATGAATATAAGTTCACATCCCAATTCAATGTTACGACTATTTTCTGAAATGAAGTTGACATCATTCATGGCTTATCTTGGATGGAAACATTGGAGACAATTATCTTAAATTTAAAGAAAAAAAAATTAGCGTTTTCATATAAGAAGAAGCAAGTCACACTACAAGATGTTAGAATGAAGTTAGATTCCAAAATCGTGGCATCAAAAGACTTCAAAGATATCGCCATGGTCATTTCGCAAGAAAATCAAAAGATCCAGTCATAATTCGACAAAATCGTCACAGATAAAGAAGAAGAGGTTTCTCATTTAAGAGATCATAATCAGAAATTGCTTCTTCAAATAAAAAAGACAAAGGATAAAGCACAACAAAATAAAAAGCCAGAAGAGGAGAATCGAGATCTTCAGGAGAAACTATTAGAAAACATTGACAAAAATGGTCACCTCAAGAAGCACACACAAGATCTAATGGACCAAATTCAGAAGCTTAGAGATGATAAGAAAGAGCAAGAAGAGGAAAAAGACTCGTTACACAATAAGCTGGAGAAAATTCAAAAGAGGACATCAAATTCTTTGGACTCAAAAATCTACGTGGAGAAAAAAGAAGCAAATACAAATCCAATCATCAATACAAATAAAAAAAAATCAATCCAGCAGAAGAACAAACAAAAACTCCTTATCTTCACCCAAATTATAAATGTCATTTTGACCAACGACAGGGTCAAAATGAACATACTCAGAGGAATTACGATGTCAAACAAGCAAGAACATCGAATCAATACACTAAGCATCAAACAAAAAGTTACGTCCCACAAAGTGATCAAATAGCCTCGATAAAAATAGATCTCGGATGGACCACATCAGAGACGATGCGATAGTTCTCCCTTGGAATTCGTAATTCATATCACCTCATTTCATCAAAAGTCGCAAAGACTAAAGATTAAGAAATAACATTACAAGCAAACAAATAAGACGTCATCATTGTCGTCAAATAAGCTTTCAGGACAAAGCTTTCCTTAAGGGGAAGGCAATGTAACAAATAATTAATAATACATTAATATTAATAATAACTAGGCGTAATAGTTAATGAGAGGGTGCATCCCCTCAAAATAGGCAATGCCCAAGCTACTATAAAAGCGGGCCAACAATTGTATATTATCATCTTATCTTATCAATTTATATATCATTTTTATATCTATGGATATGTGGGTTATTTCCAAAATTATGGGTTCAACCCTAACTTATTGAGAATATCCAACTATGGATATTACAAAGTCTCATTGTGATCAATACCAGGTTGTTGACTAAACCCCTGAGTTACAAGTTTTGCTTTGTATTTTTCAACTTCACCATCACCATTTAACTTAGTCTTATAAATCCATTTGACACCAATACAATTTTTATTATCAGGAAAATCTACAAGATCCCAAGTATTATTTTTTTCTATTGCATCAATTTCTCCATCCATTGCTTTTATCCAAACATCCTTTTAACTGCTTCATCAAAACTTACAGGATCACATGCAATCAATGCAAAATTCAAGACTTGATCTACTTCGTCATTTTGCTCATACAGTTCTCTTAAACTTCTAGTCTTCTGACCTCTAACTATGTTTCTTAATGAAGCTAATGTAGGATTTGATTCATTACTACCTCTGATCCTGTTCCTTGTCGTCCATCAACTCTTGATGGTTCACCACATTCTTGAGTTCTGGGCGTTCTGGCAGGTGTTCTTACAGTTGGTGTAGGCATATGTGGAGTTAACTAACCTCCATGTATGCCATGCTCATCTTCTTCATCTTATGCATGAGATGTAACAATGTCCTCTGCAACCAACTTATCTATGCTGCCATCCCATGCTTCTTCTTCCTTAAAAAGCAAATCTTTGTTGATGACATACTTCTTGGTGATGGGATTATATAGTCTATATGCTTTAGATTCTTCACTATATCCAACAAAAATAAATTTCTTACTTCTGCCATCTAACTTTCTCCTCATATCTTCAGGTACATGTGCATAAGCTACACAACCAAAAATTATTAAATGAGATATGCTGCTACACGTACCATTCCATGCTTGATGTGGAACTCGATCCTTCACAGTTTTAGTTGGGTTTCTGTTCAGAATGTATACTGCACAGGTAACAACATCTCCCCAATATTCATTTGAAATATGCTTCTCCTTCATCATACTTTGAGCCACGTTCATGATGGTTTGATTCTTTCTTTCTGCTACTCAATTTTGTTGTGGAGTGTAGCAAGTAGTAAACTGCCTTTTAATTCCACGATATTGACAAAATTCCATAAATTCATTTAACATATACTCACCTCCTCTATATGATATCAATACTTTAATAAACCTGTCAATCTCCTTTTCAACCATAGCTTTAAAACTTTTAAACACATCCAAATCTTGAGATTTCTGTTTCAGCAAATACACCCAAGTTTTTCAACTGAAATCATCAATAAAGTCATAAAATAAACATTACCAGTCAAAGAAGGTGTTTGCATCGGTCTACACAAGTCTGTGTGTACCAAATCCAATGGTTATTTTCCTCTGTATGAGACTCCAGAGACGAATTTGTCTCTATGATGTTTTCCCAATATGCAACTCTCACATGAGCTTGCTGGATGTTGAATACTGGGAAACCCTTTTACCATCTACTTTTTCTGTAGCAAATCTAAGCCACCAAAATGTAAATGGCCATACCTCAAATGCCATAACCATGATTGATCTAAACTCTTCGTTTTATAAGTATTCAAAGAGTTAGTCAAATCATTCTTCATAATCAGCAGAAACATTCTATTCTTTGTCATCTCTACTCTGGCTATTAACTGCTTACTTGGATATTTGTCATAAATAGTACATACCTTTCTCTTAAAGAACACTCTGTACTTCTTCTCTAACAACTGTCCCACACTCAATAAATTACACATCAAACCAGGAACATAATAAACATAATGAATTGTTCTTCTTTTACCATTCTTGGCATATACAACAATCACACCTTTACCATTAACTTTTACCTTACTTTCATTACCTAACTTCACTTCAAACTGAATGTTTGTACCTAGATTTAAAAATAATTCCTTATTTCCAGTCATGTGATTGCTGCATACACTATCCAAGAACCATATATCCTTTGAACTTTCCTAGGTGACATTACAAGTTAAAAACATAGGATTCTCCTCATGATCAATATCCTCTGTAGTGTGTGTAGACAACTTACTAGAATCTGCTTGCTTCTTCCAACACTTGCTAGCAAAATGCCCAAATTTCTTGCAATAGAAACATTGAACTTTAGATCTATCATACCTTTGATTTCTTGGCTTCCATGTTCTGCTGCTACTCCACCTTACACTAGGAGTATTCTGTTGTAACTTCTCTTCAAATTCTGAATCATTTCTGCTGTCACGATGATCAACAATTCGACCTCCTCTTCCTATGCCTCTAGTCACATGTAACTGAGATTTAAAAGCATTATCTAATGGAGTATCATCATACCTGTTCATTCTTGATTCATGAGCAATTAAAGAACCAGTTAGCTCATCAATGTGCATTTGATTGAGATCTTTAAACTCTTCAATTGGAACAACCACTGCTTCAAACTTCTTTGGCAAACATCTCAGCAATTTATCAATCACACGCTAATCTAAGAGATCTTCACCATATTGTCTCAGTTGGTTTACTATGTTCATAACTTGAGTCATAAAATTATCAACAGTCTCACTATCCTTCATCTTTAAATTCTCAAAGTCCCTTCTCAAGTTTTGCAACTTAACATTCTTTACCTTGGTCACACCTTGATAGCAAGTTTCAAGAGTGTCCCAATATTTCTTTAAAGACTTAGCGCTTGATATCTTCGGAAATATGGATTCACTTACGCCTTGCTAAATAAGGCCAAGAGCTTTGTTGTCCTTCTTTCTATTCTCCTTCAAAAGAACATGCTTAGCATTTGACAAAGCCAATTTACCAGCTTGATCAGCTGGCTCTGGATAGCCAATTGTAACAAACTCCCAAAGATCCTGAGCACGAAGGATAGCTCTCATCTTAATAAACCATGTGTCATAATTTCTTTCAGTCAACACAGGAATTTGTGGCTGCGCTACACAGTTGTTAGTAGCCATATCAAATTAAATTTCAAATTACTCTAAATAGAAAACGAGAAAGAAAAATTAACCATGCTCTGATACCATTGTGGGAAGGCAGGGAAGTGTTGTTATTATTCATAGCAACACGCATAGATCACTAAACTCATAAATTTTCACCTACAACACAGTTGCAGCTGACAGTAGCAGCTGGCTATAATCTTCAACACAGTCACAACTGACAGTAACAATTGACTGTTTCTACTATTAGTAATCTACAGGACTGTTACTGCTGAGTGTTTAAGCTATATTTGATAACCCCTGCGTTCATAAAATTTAAAATGATTCTCTGTTTAACCAATCAAACACATTCAACACATAAAATAACTCTAATCTCTCAAGTTGCTACAACAAACTAATCTTAAAATAAATATGAGTTTTCAAACTCAAATAAGAGAGTATAACAGAAATACATAGTAAAATTCCGAGTTTAACTTCAACATATAATTGTATTCAACTCTGTTCATGAATCATGATTACAATGGTAAGTATTTATAGTGCTTCAACCTAATTGATCATTAAATGCTAAATGACCCTTCATTACAAAATTTAACTGCATAAGTAAATGGTCTGTTACAGGCTGACGAAATGAAAACTGTGTTGGCCCTTCAGAAATGTAGTGAATGACATGCGATTGTTGACCTGATTCTGTAGAGACAAAATACATTAATGGTAATGGATTTTCACATCTTAATAATTTGATTTAAGTCGGTGACTGCCTCTTCAAATATTTAAACGACTAAGGCAGTGTGGTAGTGGACACTCTTCAAAATTTGTTCGGTTACAAATCTGGGCAGTGTTTGTCTTTTGGAAATCTCGATAGCCATCTGTGTAAGCGGTGGAGTATTTAATCGCTACCAACAGATCCAACATTTTGTTAGCCTCTTTCGTTCAGGTAAGATGTTGAAATATCCAACATCCTGCATGAATACTTGATTGATTGTGCAGCAAGAGAGTGTGGGCGTTGCTGTGGTGAACTATGGGGAGAAGAGAATTTACACTGGTATCTTAATTAGGATAACAATCTAAAAGTCCATTGAAGCTGTATGCTACTATGAAGACGTAATTTTATTTCACTTTAAAAAGAAACAACATTTGTTGTTATTTTCTTCCTGTGTGGACTGCATGTTAGTGCTTTGATTTCTTCAGGCAAAGTTGCCTGTGTGTTTTTTTGTTGTTTTTTTGTTGTTTTCTTGCTTTGCGTTAGCTGCGTGGGTGCTTTGCAATCTGTGTGCGATTGGCATAGTTGGTCAAGTTTGATAGTTTTACGGTTGAGATTTTATAAATTTCGGGGGGCATTAGTGGTTTTTTTAATTATACAATAGAAAAGCATATATCAAAAAGGCTATTTCAAGCTCTAGTTTTTGGTTTTCTTTTTGAAGTGAAAGTAGTTATATGGATTGGGTAGTGAAGTTTGTTGATGGTGAGGCAGCCGGTACAACAACCATCACGACGATCAAGTAGTGGATTCACTAGTAATCGTTTATCTGCCCAATGAAAACGTTTGGACAATGTAAACGTTTATCTGCCCAAAAATCTTTGACCTAGTAACCAAAGAATTTTAGAGAATTTGAAGATCCCAAACTGTTGGCTACATTGAATTGGGGTTATTTTTTGGACAGGAAAATGTTAGTGTTCGAATATGGTAAACATGGTAAACTAATTCGCATCCATTTGGATTTTTATTTTGGTAGATGATGTGTTGTGAATCAATATAGATTTATCTTAAATCCAAATTTATTAAGCTTCCATAGGGATCCAATTTCTTGAGGTGGAAATTCTTTTTATCTCAATTTTTTTACACATCATTACACCTCAATAAATTGGATCCCTTTTACTTTATAGATCATGGTTTATGATGGATCTATGTTGTTTTAATTTTTTTTATTTTATGAGACGACATGAATTTTTTCATTGCTTTTTATTTTTTCTTTTTACTTGGCCAGTCCTTGTGTAAAAATGATAACATTCTCTAAGATACCCTTCTATAAGAGATATTTTGTGTTATAATTAATTACAACCATTAATTAAGTGTAATACGGATTTAATGTGGCACCTATAACATTGTAAGGAAAAAACTTGTTGAAGAAGCATCTAGAGATGGCGAGTTTTTCCTCTCAAGAGTTGGAAAATGACTCCCTAGGTTTATGTATTCCATGTAATCATTTTTTGCATTCTAAGTGGAGGAGGCTAATAAAACATCATTTCAATCTTTGGATGTGAATTGTCTTTGGATCTAACACCAAAGTAGAATTGGTTGCTCTCTGGGGATTATTACACTTTGTAGTGGTTTATGGAGACTCCTTGGTGATTTTCCATCAGGTTAATGGTCAGTATAATTCGCAAGTTTTAGAGTTCGATGCTTGGTGTCAAAGAGTGATAAATATGTTGAAGAATTTCATCATCTTTTCTATCTCTCATATTTATAGGGATTTCAATCAAGAAGCAGATGTTCTATCCAAGAAGGCTATAGATTCTTCCGACCGCGTCCTTTTCTAAGGGGATTTTATACAAGGTGTTTCAACATCAGAAGGATTTATATATTTATTTGCATAAATTATTAGTTTTTTAGTCTGGTAGTGACAGTTGGTCACCAGCTCCTGTTCTAAACTTTTTGTAAATCTATTTTGAAAGTTGGGTCTTAAGTTGTGAACTCTATTTGTTGTTGTATCCACTTCAGTTAGTATGATGGAACTTTTGTCAGGTTGAGGTTGGGTTGATATCACTTGTAAGACTAGAGGGTGTTATGAGCCTCACATAGGTTGATCTTTATGTATGCTATAGTTAATTATGTAAGAATTTTGTTTCTTTGATTATATGAATATCAAGAAATTTGTTTTTTTTTATGTTTGAAAAAAGAAGAGAATTTTTCTCCTCGTTATGGTTTTTAGAGTTGTATATCTATGTAGAAATATGTTTTTGTATGTTTTTTTTTCTTTCGCCCCTTTCAATTGGTGTCAGAGCACAATGTGAAGGAGAGAGTGCAGAACATGGAGAAATAAGAGTAGGTTCTGAATAGAATGATGATAAGGTGGAAACCTTGGTGTGTGCTATAATAGTAGAAGTGTAGCCACAAATTTAAGGGACCTCAATATGTTAAAAAAAAATGTCGCATGGACTGTTGATGAAGGAAACCACTAGATTTAAAGGAGTCAGAGGGGGGGTCAAGAGGTCTGAGGTAATATCCATTTGTTGTAGTTGAAGCTCTTGAAGTAGAGGAGGTGAATGACAATATTAAAATTTCAGTAGATCTCAACTTGAGGGGGAGAATAAACACTTCAAAAAGAGGAAGACCAAAAACAAATTAAAGTAGAAGACCCTTCCTATAGTAGCAAAAGAAACAAATTAGAGGTTTCTAACCATTGCATAAAGAAGCATCATAGCATAGCCTTAACTTCTGACTTTACCTGGTAAGAATTGTGACTTTTGGTTAATTTAGATGAACGCCCTTCTCGATTCACGAGATCTATGGGGTTTAGTTAAGAATGGGTATGAAGATCCTCTTGATGAAGCAACCTATTTGGATTTAACACAAGCAAAGAAAAGCTTGTCAAGAAACAACAAAAAGAAAGATGCTAAGCTACTTTCACTCTTCCAACAAGCTATGGATGATTCGATATTTACTAGGATTGTATCTGTAACCAAGTCCAAAACTACATGGGATATTTTAGAGACAAATTATAAGGGTAAGGTGAAGGTTTCCAAATTACAAACCATGAGTAGAAGTTTCAAAAATCTGCAAATGAATTAGACATAGACCATAGTTCAATTTTATAATTATCTAATGACAATTGTGAATCAGATGAGAACTCATGGTGAAGAAATATCTAAGCAAAAGGTGGTGGAAAAAGTATTAAGAAGTTTTCCCGACAAATTTGACATTGTGGTTGTTGCAATTAATAAGTCAAAATATTTGAATCGACTCTCCATTGATTAATTGATGGGATCCTTGCTATCCCATGAATCTAGGCTAAGCATAAATTCAATTTTTTCAATTGATAATGCCTTTAAGTCATAGTTAATGGTAGGAAGAGGAAGGTCAGTCTACAGAGGTAGAGGAAGATCTTATATTTAGATAGAAGAATCAAATATAAATAGGACTAGTAGGTCTGTTCAGAACCTCAATTTAGGAAATTTCAAAACCTCAAATAGCAATTTGTATCAAGAGCATAATAAAAAATTTAATAAAATCCAAATTTCAATGTTTTTCTATTGTAATAAATTTGGGCATTATGTTAGAGAGTGTAAAACGAAGCACGCAGATGCTAGAAAACAATATGCAAACCTAACTGATAAATCTAAAGATAAAAAATATTCAACTCTTATTACCTGTAATGTTGCATAGGAGAACTCAAATGATGTATGTTTTTTATACAATGGCTTCGTAATCATATGTCTGCTAATAAGGAGTTGTTCACTAATCTAGACAGTTCTGTGCAATCTGAAGTGAAATTTGGAAATTGCAATAAAGTGTGAGTTAATGGAAAAGGTGTGGTCAATATGTTTGCCAAAAATGGAGATAAAAATGATATTGATGGTGTGTACTTGGTTTCAGGTATGAGATTCTATGTAATTAGCATTGGATAGTTAATGGAGAAAGGTTATGCTAGGATCTTGGTGGGAGACCTTAACTAACACCTTGGGGTTTTTATGTAATGGTTTGTATCACCTGGTATTAGAGCATCCACAGAGGTTCAAGTCAAAAAGTTGGTTGAAACTCTGACATTGTAGTGTTTTTCTGGGGCTCATACAGCTCAAAGGGGACACCACCATATGAGCACACATCCAACCCATAGTCTAGACTGCGGAGCATGGTGGGATGTTATGATCTTGGTGGGTGGCCTTCATTAACACCTCAAGGTTTTGGTGTAATGGTTCATGTCATGATATAAGGAAATCTTCAGTCATAATGAGTCATAATGAATGCATAATTCTTGATAAATATTGAAGTAAAAAATTGATTACAAGGGTCAAAATGACTTAGCATAAAATGTTTCCCCTTAAAATGAAGATTGAAACTCAAAATTATGCGCATGCATATAAAGCTAAAAGTATAGAAAAGTCTTGTCTTTGGCACTTGAGGTATGGACATTTGTATTTTGGAGGATTAAGTTTATTGTAGTAAAAACAAATGGTTATAGGGTTGGAAACAATTGAACAGCCGACAAGCTCGTTCGAAATTCATATTTTAACAAAGCATCATAGAAGAACTTTTCCTTATAGGAGCTTCTTATTGAGAAATCAGTGTCGTGGTCAGACTCTTAACCCCATGACATTGATTGATTTAAGCAACTAATTTGTGAATATATCAATATTACTATAATGAAATTGAGATCAAACAACATAGAATAAATCCTAAGATAAGAAAAAAATTCCAAATAGATTGACCATATATATATATGGACAGATATATGTGATGAACGCATATTATAAAAGGAAACTATATAATGAAATATAGTATGAGACACACTTATAATTTTCTAAGGAGTTTCACATTTCTAAATATATATATTTGATGCAATGAGGGGATCAAATCCCTTTAGGTTACAAGTTTTCATTATCTTTTTTCACTTTAAAAAGATGTTTGTATTTTAGAAATTTGATCGTACTTGAAACATGAAATACCCAATGTTAAAAACAAATGTGCACTAATTTTAATAACGTGATATTTCGTAACAAATGTATTTCCTTATTTAGCTTCATTCTAAATTTATAATGGAAGAGTAGTCATGGATTTGTTTTTCCTTCGATCATTTTTCATTGTGACAATAAATTTATGCTTTCCATTCAGTAACTATGACAAAGTTTATAACCAAGTCTCTATTTTTGGTTGGCAAGCCTCGTGATTGTTGAAAACACTCACATAGGAAATTATTCCTTCTCACTCTTCTGCTTTTCTTTCTACACTCCCTATTCACTTAGATAAGCAATTATTCCTTTCAAATGGTAATTTTTTCTTGCACTCCATGAAAGATACACATGGCTTGTTCTTATTTTCCTTCGATAACCGTATGTATTTTTTGAGTGAGAAACAAGTTGTACATTCCATGTTTGGCGTCACCCTTATTGTTGATTTCGTGTGAGTTTTGGTTGGGAATTCACATCATCTTTGGCTAGTGCATTATGTTGCTAAGGGGTGTTCTAATATGGCAACTCTCATGTGATATTAAACCTTTCTTAAGTACCATTTTATCCCTTTTTTAAGTAGCTTTTGATTTTTTTTTTTTTTTTTTATGTATCTTTATTTAGTGTGTTGCGATTGGTGTGAATTCACCTTCTTCCTCATTATCTCATGAAGCCCTCTTTTATATTCCTTAAATAATGTATTAGAGGTGTTTTGAGTTAAAAAATGGGTCTCAAAACAAAGAAATATACCATCAGAATTGACTTTATAAGAACCAATAGGATTCAAGATGATGATGTCAACCATAAGGGTAAATTTTGTAAAAAAACATGGGAGGGAAAAAGATAAAACTATATTTTCTTACAATATTTTTGACATATAACCCTTAATGGTTTACTCAAATTTCAAGTTTAAACACTCAGTGGATGCAGAATCAACCCATACCCACATTGAATACTTCTAAGACACCCACAACATGAAAAAAATAAAATCTCAGTGAAAAATGTATTTTAATGTTAAAATACGTTTTTTTTATTGAAAATTTCATTTTTGTACCATGGGTGCCTCAAAAGTATGTAGTGTGGGTATGTGTTGGATGAGGAATTAAACTCTGCATTTAATGAGTGCTCAAACTTGAAATTTGGGTAAATCGATAATGAGATATGTCAAAAATACGATAAAAAAATAGTAGTTTTTATTTTTCACCTCTAAAATTTAGAACTCTTATTTTATTATTTATCTCAAGAGACCCATTTTAGACCTCAAAAATACCCTAATGGTTGGCTCATTAATTTAATGGGTGTAATCTAAATTCTAGACGATTTGCACCCTTTATCTAATGAATTTCCTATAAAAAAGTGGTCAAAATTATTGAAATGGTAGTTTTCGGTTGTTGGAATTGCATAATTTGGGCGCCCAGGGGTAATTGATGGCACTGAATCCATTAAGTGTTGAAAGTGAGGCTATTAATTATATTTTTGTTCTATATTAAAGGAATAAAGGAGATATTTGTAAATAGTAGTGCTACCCAACATAAGTACAAAAATATTATGCAAACCATAATTACTTATGCACAAGTAACTATTTTGTATCTCTAGTGTAGGTTTATAGATAGAGCATGGTGAATATTTGAGTGAATTATTGGATTCATATACCTAGGATTTGAAGCAATATCAACCATCTATACTTGAGGTTAGATATGTAAACTAGTGGATAGAATCACCTTCTGAAAAAAATAACATAAACTGCCTCATATAATAATGGTGTTGGAGATGTTGCAACTAGAATATCCATCATTAAGTTCCATGAAAAACTCAATAGAATATTGGTGAGACTATTACCAATGTAAGGAATTCCTTCAAGTGATTTCCTACATGCATAAAGTATTTTTATGTAGTTATGGTTGGATCGGCCTGGAAAAATGTTGTAAGGATATGTATATAATATTTTTTGATATATCTATACATTTGTCCTCCCTGATTTAAGGATATTCTAGTGTGTATCTAAAATGTGGAGAAAGAATCCTTAGGTTCCATATTTAGGTTTTTATTTAGAGCACTTGAAAATTCGTAGAAAACACTATGTAGAATAGGCTATGCGTATACCAAGGATTGAGTGTGAGGGGGATCCATTAATAGATAAACTAAATTTGTGCACGCGAAATCTCTAGATTTTTGTTAAAATTGAGTGGGATTTCAGAGAAATATTGAATTAATGTTGAGGATTGGTGTTATATCCCAACATAATATGATACAAGAGTATACACTGATAGTGATATAGAAAGGGAATCAGCCATGGAGCCCAACAAGGATCACTTTGACTATGGGAGAGGATTTGGGTGGATGGGTCACTCCAAAAATCCTAAAAGAAGGTACTAAATCTCAATAAAGTGTGACTTAGGATAGGTATTCCTAGCTAAGGATTCGTATGGGAATGCAATTAGGGTGTGGTAAAATAATCAAAATGCCAAAGGTGGGAGGGAACCTTAAAAATATCTCCAGCAGTGATATATATATAGGAACAAAGGATGATTTGAGTTGTGCAGTGCCCTACTAGAAGAGGTGGATGGAGTGGAGAATAGTTGTAGAAAACCCATAGCCTAATTGATTTGAGAACAAAAAAAAACTTATAGAGGTTATTTAGGTGGAAGGAGACCTCAAAAGAACATAGAATCTAATATGCCTTATGTTGAGGAGGAGAGTAGGGTGGAGGGTGGATTACCAATAAATCTGATCATACCAAGGCCTTATATATTCGAAAACAATGATGATAAACATTTATATCTGCAAACATAAAATGTAAAAAAAATCCACAAGACAAGCTTGAATTTGTTCCAAGAGACAAATAAATTAGAAGATGAACTTTTAGTTCATTCAAAATAATATATAAGACATGAGAAATCTAAAAAGTGGAGAGAAACATATCAACTTTGTTAGTCTATTAATAAATCAAAGAGTATATTTGCTATGATTACACAGTTTCCAAGTCCAAAACATTAGTTTACCTATGCACATCACTCAAGGATATAAACTAATATTATATGAGAATGCAACTAACTTATTAATTATAGATCACTCAAAATATGCGCACTAACTAGCTTAGGCTCTAACCACCCAAAAATAATAATAGACAATGGATCAAAGTTGGGTAATTAGAAATACCCACAAGAGGGAAGCATTATTGTATTGGATCACTAGCTATGTTGGCAATTTCGATTTTTTAGGTAATTATCCTTGGGGAACATGCCCTTGTTCCTTATCAAGTTTTATTTTATTTTATCAATGTTTATTTTCTTTTTTATTCTAGTTAAAATAGAGAGATACTTTTGATTTTCTAGGTTATGGTTGATCACATTCTTAAGGTATCTTAATTTTCTCACATTCTCTAATTCTTTACCACACCATAATTTCCCCCAAAATTTAGTTGTAATGATATATTTTGACTGCCTTGCTTCTACATAGTTTTCCACCCACTTACTGGATCAGTAATCAGGCTCGGGGGTTCACTAGAAGTCAGTAGTTGAGTTGCTTCTTCTGAAGCAGGTTGGAAGGAACAGACCTCCTTGGGTGTTTGTTGCACTATCATCAGTTACAATTTCTATTGTCTTATCTTTTTTATTTTATTTTTAAAACTTCTGTTATCTAATTCTGTATATTTACAGTTATGTCATTTATTTAACTTCTAGTGTTTATTTTATGAGTTATTTCAGTTTCCTGTTTAATTTTATAATTCTGCATAAATTGAAATGATTGAATTAAATAGTCTCTGTATTTTTCCCCATGCAAAAAGGAACAACATCGTACTCCAGTATAGAAATAGATTAAGGTAAATAGATATGTTAGGCAAACTGCCATGATGATGGAAGTACCATTTTATATGTCTGATAAATTTTTTGTTGATTATAATTAATATTATCCATTGCATTTTATTCATAGTACTATCCTTATTTCTATTCTTTTTCATCAAAACAGTAAATCTGTTTCATAGAAATAACAGAGTTTATATTAGATAGATAAATCATATATGTTCTTTACATTTTTGTTTTCCATATGTTTAGTATCAAAAGAATACTATTATATATTTCTTTCCTCAAAACCCCAGCTGTTTATTTCTCTACAACATTCTAGGAAACAAAAGCATTCATATTCTTTTATCAATACTCACACATCATTGTAGTTTTATTTATATAGTTTGTTAGTCCAAAAGCCTTTCATTCATTACACGATACCCTAGTTTTATTTCTTATAACAAAGACATCATCACATATGATTTATTTCATATCGTAACCCTACAAACAAAGCAAAACCATTTCACTACGGTTCACATATCTTTCTTTTTCACACAGAATTATTTTCCAATAGATCTGTAGTACATTTTAGTATTGTTTCCAGGTCTACAAGTATTACGATATTCGCAGGATATCTCTAAAACGAAATAGAAGACATGAGCTTAGTACCAAGATCTCTTCAAAGAGTAACTTAGACCAAACATAGAATATCATGTTATTTATTGCCATTTTCGACATAGATGAAGACTCAATAGCTTATCATTAGTTAAAATCAAACCAGACGCATCATACATTTCATACATTTCTTACATTTCAAAACTTAACCCTCGAACTCTTAATCGACATTACCGAGAATGTTTCCTTAAACTTCAAACACGGAAACTGTATTGAAAACGAAGTGTATTACTTTTAAAACTAAGAAAAAGATTGTACTATACAATAGTGATGTTCACAAAATAGTACAACCTTTGCCCAGTAGGTCGAGGCATCACCTTTCAAAAACCCTTAAGCTTTTAAACCCTACTCTACAGTTTTACAATCTCTTGGATTTAAAACACAAACTACACAGCTCATCATACTTTTGGCCATCATCCTCATCTACACAAGGTTTCAAAGCACCAACGAGGCTTACCGGTTGGTATAGCTAATGTCCAACCTCAATGTTCAAACCTGGAGGAGCCATCGTATCCTTTCACCTGCAAAAGCATTTTGGCGTGGTTAAAAACAAGACCTAGAATAGAAATGAAAAACATTTTGTTTAACCCTTGAACATTCATGAATTTAAAATGTAGAGAGCTTCGATACATTACCTAACAGGTTCACGTGACAACTTTTAAAATGCCAAGATAGGCTCAGCTGCAACCATTTCCTACCTCACTGAATGCTAGAGCCATCACTAAACTTTCAACTGATTAGGGTATTGAAACCCAACAAGAAAACCAAGCTAAAACTGTAGAACTTCGACAATTCCTCACTGTACAAGGCACTAGAGGACTCAACTTTAAAACTATCAAGATCACGGGTTCAAAACCCAGTAGCAACACTCCCTTACAGTTGAAGTTGAACCCTACAAACCCTCGGCCAGTCGGCCATTTGCAGGGCCACGACCACCATTGCAAAGAATCACAAATAAACACGATGATCGAGACATAGGAAGGTTAACCAAAACCCTTACCACACTGCCAATATCAACGGCGTAGATATTTGGGTAGAATCATGAAGCAACAAGTCATCTACCACATTAATGGTGTGATCATTTCTTTTGCCACAACAGAGACACGGTGGAGCCAGTTCACAAACCAGTAAACATGTACACCCACACATCATCGCAAGTTCGAGTTTGTTAACACGGTGTTAGTACTTGTCTGAGCACACTAAGCCATCCATGTCAAAACTCCACTACCTCAGCATTGATTACAAAGGTGGTGTATTAAATATGCCAACCTGTGGCATACAACGATTTCACCTTAGTATTTAAACCCTACATTTAATATGATCGTGATGTATCACCTTGTTAATATTTGTAGAAGTTTCACATAGTGTAAGTCCATATAGTATTACAAGTTCAAAGGGCTTCGATAAAGTTTGCATGACATCGTGGTTTTGTATAGTAGCATATAGTTTTTTAGTACACTAGGGTAGTATAGTGTTACATGGAATAACACGATTTCCATTAACATATATATATATATATATATATATATTGTATTATTTGTTTTCAAAAAGTTTAATAATATTCCAATAATGTAATTGCAATTTAATCATAGAATTAAGCTACCACATACGTATTTATATGCTAATGTATAGTGAATTAGCCAACTTATAATTGGAACAATTTCAATCATTATTGTAGTAGCTTAGTGCACAAACACAGTGTTAAATTATAATACATAGAATTTCTACATCTATCACACACATTGCATTATAGGAGTTGCATAAGTCACAATTGCACTTATATCATACAATAAACATAGATTAGAGACATCTGTGCTCAATTCCCAGTTTAATACAGATCAAGTATAGATTGTATAATAGGCTCACTATACCTTAATTTTTCATTAAAAAGAAATGCTTTAGCTAAGTTGTTTTAGGCTCAGAACTTTAAGTAATTTTGTATCGAAAGTATTTCCATTTCCATTATCAAGTATGCAAATGAAGATTTTGAAAATTATATTATTGTCTAACCAAGCATTTGTAGGTTTGTACTTCTAATCTATACTTCAGGTTTGGAATCATTTCAGCGATGATGTTTCATGGAGATCGCACCTGACAAACTTTAACGCTTTAGAATTCACAAGAGACGAAGAAGAACTTAGAAAAACAGTCCTAAGCACCTTTCAGGAACTTATGAAGTACGCCTTACCTGTAATCTGCGACAAAAGAATAGTTCACATGCTTTAGCACGAATGCTAAGTAAGCCTCAGGATGTCCGAAGGACCCCTTCATCATCAATAAAAGTACAATAGTTAGAAACAGTCAAAGAACTCATTTTTCTCACATTTTAAACAATGTCGATTGACAAAGTACAGCTGTGTTAACTTACAAACAGAAATCATAGACTTAATTTTGTTTATAAACGCAAACCTTGCATTGAAACATTCAGTAAGATATCTTTTATATAGTTGTACAAATTTATTTAATACAATTTCTATTTCCGAACTGTTAAAATAAACATTTATTATCATGTTGAAAACTTTTAAATTTTTGTGATTTATGGGTTGTTACAATATCCATCCTTAAGTTCCATGAAAAACTCAATAGAATATTGGTGAGACTATTACCAAGCTAAGGAATTCCTTCAAGTGATTTCCTACATGCATAAAGTATTTTTATGTAGTTATGGTTGGATCGTCCTAGAAAAATGTTGTAAGGATATGTATATAAGATTTTTCGATATATCGATACATTTGTCCTCCCTTATTTATGGATATTCTAGTGTGTATCTAAAATGTGGAGGAAGAATCCTTAGGTTCCATATTTAGGTCTTTAATTAGAGCACTTGAAAATTCGTAGAAAACACTATGCAAAATAGGCTATGTGTATACAAAGGATTGAGTGTGATGGGGAGCCATTAATAGATAAACTAAATTTGTGCATGCGAAATCTCTAGATTTTTGTTAAAATTGAGTGGGATTTCAGAGAAATATTTAATTAATGTTGAGGATTGGTGTTATATCCCAACATAATATGATACAAGAGTATACACTGATAGTGATAAAGAAAGGGAAGCAACCATGGAGCCCAACAAGGATCACTTTGACTATGGGAGAGGATTTGGGTGGATGGGTCACTCCAAAAATCCTAAAAGAAGGTACTAAATCTCAATAAAGTGTGACTTAGGATAGGTATTCCTAGCTAAGGATTCGTATGGGAATGCAATTAGGGTGTGGTAAAAAAATCAAAATGCCAAAGGTGGGAGGGAACCTTAAAAATATCTCCAGCAGTGATATATATATAGGAACAAAGGATGATTTGAGTTGTGCAGCGACCTACTAGGAGAGGTGGATGGAGTGGAGAATAGTTGTAGAAAACCCATAGCCTAATTGATTTGAGAGCAAAAAAAAACTTATAGAGGTTATTTAGGTGGAAGGAGACCTCAAAAGAACTTAGAATCTAATATGCCTTATGTTGAGGAGGAGAGTAGGGTGGAGGGTGGATTACCAATAAATCTGATCATACCAAGGCCTTATATATTCGACAACAATGATAATAAACATTTATATCTGCAAACATAAAATGTAAAAAAAATCCACAAGACAAGCTTGAATTTGTTCCAAGGGACAAATAAATTAGAAGATGAACTTTTAGTTCATTCAAAATAATATTTAAGACATGAGAAATCTAAAAAGTGGAGAGAAACATATCAACTTTGTTAGTCTATTAATAAATCAAAGAGTATTTTTTCTATGACTACATAGTTTCCAAGTCCAAAACATTAGTTTAGATATGCACATCACTCGAGGATATAAAATAATATTATATGAGAATGCAACTAACTTATTAATTCTAGATCACTCAAAATATGCGCACTAACTAGCTTAGGCTCTAACCAGCCAATAATAATAATAGACAATGCATCAAAGTTGGGTAACTAGAAATACCCACAAGAGGGATGCATTATTGTATTGGATCACTAGCTATGTTGGCAATTTCGATTTTTTAGGTAATTATCGTTGGGGAACATGCCCTTGTTCCTTATCAAGTTTTATTTTATTTTATCAATGTTTATTTTCTTTTTTATTCTAGTTAAAATAGAGAGATACTTTTGATTTTCTAGGTTATGGTTGATCACATTCTTAAGCTCTTCCTATATTCCTAATGAGTTTAATATGCAAAATAAGCTCTTCCTATATTCCTAATGAGTTTACAAGACCAAAAAAAATTTGAAGGATCTATTATGGTTAGATTTTGTTCTGAGGTTATTAGTCTTATTCTCAAAATTTTATTTGTTTTTTCGTTGATTTCCTTTAGATTTTGATTTTGATTTTTGGAAAGTTATTAAGAGAATTCTTGTTTTTTATTTCTATTTTATTTTGCAGTAATATTTCTCTTAATTTTATCTTATTAACTTGGTTTTATAGTTTTATGGGCTTATTAGATGTGTATATTTCTAAAAGTTTGAAAAATCTTATCATAAGGTTTAATTAAAGTTTGGACATATTGCTTAACCCTTGGTTTTCAAACCTTTTATTGAAAAACATTTAGCAGAAGATTCTTGTAGTGCAAGCAAGGAAAAGCGTAAATTAAAGCGCTACAAGAAAGTCGAGGTCTTTTAAAATTTTGCAAATTAGCTCGTATGTTTTCAAGATCGCAAATGATGTGAGTTTTCACATTTGTAAGAAGAAAGTGGTACGTGTAAAGATCTTGTTAATCATTTTAACAGGTGCATACGTTTGAGTAAAGAATTATTCAAGTGAGTCGCAGCTGTCCAAAATTTTGGAGAATGAAAACCTTTTGAACAGTTATGATAGCGCATGATTGGAGCATATTCGAAGCCAGTTATGAAGCTGATGGGTTACAGAGATCGTGTTGATACTTGTCAATTTGTGGTTGAAATAAATTCAGGCAGTTAAAGAATTAGGGATTACAGAGTATGTGACTGGCATAGTCATGGCAGGTTGTGGCAATTGAGGATGCAGCTATGAAAGTTTATTAGAAACCTAGGAGGACAATATAGCGCATATTCAACAATTTAAATCATTATTATGACACGTATGTGGCCAGTTGTTGAAATCATTCACAAAGTCGGTTTTCCTTGACAGAAATTCAGTCATAGTATTAATTTAAAAATTGCAAGTTTGGGGGGCTCGATTTTCCTCAGTGATCAATGCATGGTGATAGTGAAATAGCTTGAAAATATTCTTCAGTTTTAGAGAAAAATCTGCAGTTAGGGTTTCACAGTGAATATGAGGAGGAGTGGTAAGACAAATAGGCTGGAGCCCATGGACACTATTTGGGCAAAGGAATTTCTTGAATGTGCTGAGATGTTTCAACAAGCTGGTTGGTTCGAATTTTTCCATAATCTAGATGGTTATAGTTTAGAATTGTCAAATAGGTTTGCTCAAGGTTTAAACAAAAACACAGTATCTATAGAAACCCTAAACTTCGAACTTACCAGAGAATTGATTGAAGAGGCTACATGCGTAGTCGCTAAAGGAGAATTTTGGTTTAAAAAAGTACCTTTCACCTTCAACTCGAACAACTTTTTATTGCCTGAAGTTAAACCAGATTGGGGTAAAGGAGTGCATGTGCAGAATTTCAAACTAGAATGGAGGGAGCCTATTCAAATTTTACAGAGTTATATAACTTGTGAAGGTAGATTTGCATTTGTTTATAAGTATCATATTAGGTTCCTGCAACATTTAAAGCAATCTTTTGTGATGAGTTTACCTTTCTTCTTCCTGAAAAGTTTGCAAGAGATGTCAGAGAGGGTGAAGAGCCATGCAGACTATACTCAACAGTCCATTTTCCACTATGGACTAATTAAACTAATTGTTAATACTGTTTTAAAACAGAAGGGTATAAGCTGGGAACATTTTATTTTCTTGTCAGGGATTCAAGTTCAGCAAGAAAGTCAGCCTAAGAAAAGACAAATGTATAAACATCTATTCCTGGTGAAAAGATTGAAGAGAGAGGTAGCTGATGATATGGAGAAAGGAAATTCTCATAAAGAAGTTCCAGCTCCTAAGTATGAAGAGCCTATGGAGGAGTATCCTAAAGAAACATCAAATGTAGTTCAAGTAGCGATTTTACAAGATGTCACAGAGATCATTGAAAAGTACATAGAAAATACTTTTGAAGAAGATAGGAACTAGGAAGAAGGTAAATGTGTTTTAGAACAAATTCAAAATTCTACAGGAATACATGAAGAAAAAAATGAAGTTCCAATATCAGAAGAATTGAAGGTTGACATCCCACAAACTCCAAATGAAAGATCTAAGGGAAAGCTAGTTGAGACAGGGTTAAGACATGAGGCTATGCAACTTGCAGCTATCAAACACCAGGGTAAATCTTATGTGATGTTGGGAGAAATAGAAGTAGGCTGGAGACCTAAAACTAGACCTAAGAACAAGTTAAGGTTAAATATGAAAAAGCTTTTGAATCCCAAGCTGGCTCAAGAGAAAGTTACACTAATAGATGATTCCTCATCAGATGAAGGTTTAGATTCCAAGCAAATAAATAGTGAGAAAAAATATGTTCTAAATATGAAGTCATCATCAATGAAAGGTCAAATTGCAGAGCCATTAATTCAGTGCAGTACTGAAGATGTTGAATCCCCAGATATTCCTGTAGCAATAGAGGTGCATGAAGAAGATGATGAGGCAATCTATAAGAAGTTGAATATTCCCTGGTCATCAAAAGAAGGCTCTTCATTTCAAGAAGGAAAATGCTTAGATTCAGAAAATCAGAACCTTCAAAAAACTATTAAGAAATATAAATATCAAATTGATTTTCTAAATGAAAGTAATGAGGGTTTGGTTATGACAAATAGGAGATTGATGGAAGATCTTCAGGATGTTAATTCTCATTATTAGGAGTTGATTCAAGTTTCAAAGGAAGCTGTTAAGAGGAAGAGGCAGAATCAGGACACATTTGAATGCTTGAACCAGAATATAGAGAATTTGACTAAGTAGAATCAAGAACTGTTAGGGAGACTTGAAGATTTAGAAGCAGAGCAGAAAAGGACCAGAAAGAAAGCACAAAGTTTGGAAGGAATAGCCCTTTTGGCTGAGGCAACCAAAGATCTTTAAAGGCTTTTGGTAACAGGTGTCTTTTAAGTAATTTTTTCTAAAGTTAATATTTTGTTTTAAAAGAACACTTACTTTAGTGACAATTCTGAGAACTTGACCTAAAATCAGTTAATTAGTTGTAAAACTGTTTTTGAGATGTAAAAGCATATAAAAGAAGGAGTTTAGAATGAAAAAAGGTTCGATTTTTTTGGAGTACAAGGGGAAGCTTTGAAGCTCAAACTTATCAAGCTAAGGTTCTAAATCTCATGTGTAATTTTTTATGATTGATTATGTTCTATATGCAAATATAAGCCCATATTATCTCATTTATTGGTTTTCATTTATGATTGGTGTAGTCACTCAGTGGACAATTTCATTTCTTGTTTGATGTTATTACTAATGAATTGCTTGTGAGTTGTGGATGAAACTCAGTCTTATGTTTATTTTGCTACTAGTTTATATTTCAGATATGATGCATCTCAGTCTTTTATTTCTACATGTTTAGTGATGATTTTAGCTTGATAATATTTTACTCTCTTGTTGATAAATTTTACAACCAAAACCCTATAAAAACCTAATTTATTTCATTTTACTATTGAGATGGTGTTGGCTTGTTCTTTAGTAGTCTAAGAACAAACTCTGGCACTAATAGATCCATAAATGTTTTAAAGCTACAATCCCTTGGAATCTTACTAATTCTTAAATTTACAACACAAAATTTTTTGATGATATTTTTGTAAAAATATTGAAATTTGTAAGGATATTATATAAATTATTGATAGTTTTGGTGATTTCTAGAGTAAAATATCTTTATTCTATGGAATTTGGGTGAGTAATATTTTTTTGGAAGAAGCATAAAAAATTAGTCGATATCATTTTTATGTTAAACTTCCTTGAACCATTAGGTTTGAATAAATCTTGGGAAGCCTCATGTTGTCCATGTTTGTCTTATGGATTAGATATGTAGTGACAGTGATGTTACACTTACTAAAATAAAGGATCAATTTTATGAGGATGATATGATACTGTAATATCCTTTCTAAGGAAGGTCCTTGGATTCACCTTGTTTTGAATCTAGGGTTTTGTTCACAACTGGTTCCGAACACCTCCAAATGATTTTGAATTTGGGGAGGAAGGTCTTGATGGGGAATAGGAAATATTAACACACCTATCAAACATCCAAACAACTGATATACCCATTCATGGTCTTAAAATTGCATGGGAATAAGTTTTGGAACAAGACTAGTTAATTTGAGAAGTGGAGATCCCCCCTAAGTTTGCCATTAGATGCTCTTCCAAACGCTATACGGCCTTAACTAATTCTTGGTATGAGACTTGGCTCTATTATAGGACATTAGGAACAATATATGTGCATTATTAGATTTTCTTTTAGGGTCGAATGGGAATCCTAATGAACAACAGCTTCTAGAGTCTAGTTTTTGAGTTGAAATTGGTGGGAGAGGAGTCTCGAATTTCTTCATAAACCATAGTAACACTTCAGATTTCTACACAAGTCATTTGGTACATCAAGGTAACTTCATATCCATCACATAACATGATAAATAAATCAGCAAAATCTGACATAAAATAGGTACAATATCATTCCAAAATCACTATGCAAATGCTATGGGGAAAATGACTCGAATATCTTCCTTGAATGTAAATATCACTTGAAATACATAATGTTTAGAGATTTAAATCTCAAGATATGATTATTACAAATATATATAGCAGCTAACATTTCCATGAATTCTAAATAAAAGTCCTTTAATAACTATATGCAACAACAAGTGCGCCCTTGCACATGTACACGACATTGAGAGAAAGATAGTTGAATATGCATAGAGAAGAATGAGAGAAGATGAAATCAAACTCATTTGGGTTCTGAAACTGCATCAAAACATCTCCATGAAGATCTGTTGAGAGTTCTGAATGGCCTCTCCATCAACCAACTAGGATGGGAATATTGCACCCTCGAAATTGGTTCTAAGGCAAGAAGGATAAGCATCCACCTTGCAAGGACAAGCTAAGCTCTCAATTTTTTTCCGAATGAGAAAATGATCAAAAGATGGTATTCTTCTTTTTTATTGTATTTTATTAACCTCCCAAGGCCTCCTTATCTTGAATTCCATCCAAGATACTCATCCCAACTCGAATTAGGGAGAGATTCCCATGAATGCCACTTGTCCAACTTTTCCTAGCTCTCCTCTTCCATCAATTCAAATGGGGGAATCTTGGATGCCATAACTCCCCTTGTCCATCCTCTTGGAGGATATTTTTATCCCTGACATGTCATATATGTTATATGTCGGTAATCATGTCTGAAATTTGTCATAAGTGTCATAGAATCTTCATCATTGTTGTCATAGGAGTTAGGGAATCTATCTCCAAGTGTCACAATTCTTCTAACATGCCTCTTCCTCTTCCATGGAAGTTTATATTCCACTCCAATTCTATATTGCATGATTCATGCCATGAATAATAACTATTCAACTCCCCCCAAGTATGTTACCCTTCATCTTTAACTCGAATTGGTGACAGAATAATGCCAAGTGTAATGGCAAATCTTGCCACATGTGGGTCCCACAACCTCTTATGTTCCCTCATGATACAATGCCACCTTATTTTATTTTTATTATTATTTATTTGACCCATTTAATGTGAATTTATAAGTCTAAGGTCATTTTGGGTCTTGTAGCTCCCTTATTCCAACTTTTAATGCTTCCACCCCCAACCTAGGGAACTAGTAATTTTCCTCCATGATAAATCATTTGGATGGGTATGTTACAAACTTTGAATTGGGAATTTCTCTTCATGTGACCCACCTTCTCCATTTGTATCTAAGTTTTCATTATTACTAACTTGGACATCATTCTTGGCAATTATTTGACCCTTAGCACCAATTTGACAAACTATGATGAGTATGGCCAACTAGCTTAGACTAGTGTGACCCAATACAAAATTTGGGGACATGAAAAATCCTCCCCTCCCAATATTGCTTGTCCTCAAGCAATTTAAAACATGGATGTTGAAGAACCTACTTTATTTCCAAAACTTTGCTTCCAAAACTTTCTTTCCAAAACTCTCCATAGTGGCACTCATGTACTACAATTGTGTGTTCCCAAAAGCAAGGATATGTGGGTTTTCTTTTTCATATTTATATCCCCTGTAACATCGCCACTAAACACCAAAATATTAATTAAATACATCAAAACAAAGTTTGCACAATTGCTCTTTAACTCTTTCATATTTTGGAAACCCTTTCTGATACCACTGTATAATTCTTTGAAGTTGCTATTGAGTTTCCCAACTTTGAGTCTTCAAGATTCCTTGAAAATTTTAGATAGGAACCACCATGCTTGCTGCTATACTACTCTGATTAAAATCACCTTATTAAGTGGGGACTCAATCTCCCATACTACTTTTCTCCCCCAAAAAATGAAACCAATGAGACTAAAAATTATCCCAGGGTCCCATTGCTTGTACTGCACTCCAACAATTATGAGTGCTCTCCAACCCATACCATCAGGTAAGAGAATTCCTGGATCCCATTTCCTTATATGCATTCTTCCAATCATCATAAGTACAAAAGATAGATCATAAAATTACATAACAAAATAATAAAAATGTACATCAAGTAGGTTCCTCATCAAAGAATCATGAAAGTGCTTGTATCTCCAATTAAGTAGACCACCATTTTCCAAGTGCATACAAGCATCAAATATGCTCCAATGAAATAGGTAAGTACCACATATCCTATAAGGCTTCTCCAAAAGTATGTAAGATGCATCAAAATAATCATCCATGTGTTGTTTCATCCAAGAAGTGAATGAAGAACCTCCACTAAAATATGAACCAAGTAGGGAGCAAAGAAAAGAATGAGCCTTCAAGAGGCTCACAAAAGTACCCTTTATGCATCCATGAATATGTGTATCATCAAGAAATAACAAAGGATGTTGCTTCCAATAAGAATTTTCTCCAATCATATATCTCTTCACCCAAGTATTGGATGAAGTTCCTCCAACATCAATTGAACTAAGCAAGGAGCAAGGAAAATCATGAGTCTTCAAGTGACTCAAGTGAACATTTAGGTGAATCCATGTAGATATGTATCATCATAAGGTAACAAAGGATGTTGTTTCAAATGTAAACAAGAAAGTGCTCTAGTCATGTCATCATTAAAAGGAGAGATAGGAGTTTCATACTCCTCCTGTGGCATCATTAGAAATAAACCTTTCACCCATACTTCATTAGGATGAATGCTGCAAAATATGGAAGGGTAGGATGTAGGAGAATGAACCAAATCACCCAAATGATTAGAAAATGAGGAAGTGTCATCATGTGAAGGCTCCATCAGGTTAGGATCATGCACCTCCCTCCAAAATGCAAAACTTTCCTCATAGGTTGGTTCCAAGGTAGTGGATTCATACACTTCTTCAAAAAGTGTGTAACCATTTCCAAGAGGCAACTCAAGTTCCTATTCCACCACAACAAGTGATTGGTTCTTGTCAAGCTCATCTTAAAACACATCAATCACCTACAAGTTACGATGTTTCTCCTGATCCATCATGTGATGAGAACCCTCCAAGCAATCTACCAATTGATAATCTAAAACATAGCAGGAAGAACAAGTATCTTGAAACCTATCAAGAAGTTGTTCATTTTGCATTTTGAGCTTATGAATATCCTCATTATTATTCTTCAAGTATTCTCCATGTAACCATTCATTAATCTCAACCAAATTGTTTCTATCAAAAAGCAAAGACATGACATTACCTTCGATGTTGCACATTGCTCTTTGAATCTTCTCCATGTATTCAAGGAAAGATGGATCCTTCAATGAAGACACTCTCCAACAAGAATTTGACACCAATGCTTGAGTCTCATGGAGTGTTCTAAGGGTCACTTGGATCTTATTTTCATTCACCTTTGATGAAACTTCAAGAAAAAGAGGCTCTTATAGAGGGACATCCTCCTCTTCTTCCTTCTTGCTTGGACCAACTTCATGAAGCTCAAGTGGTGATGGAGAAGTTGATCTTGGTTCTTCTTCAACTGCTACAAGGTCTTCATTTTCATGCTTAATGGAACTTGGGATTGCAGAAACACTTTCAAAAGTGATCTCTATGTCACCAACATAGAGATGTGGGCACCCATTAGTATGTACTCCTTCATAGTTCAAGCATCCATCAATAGATTCTCTTTTATTCAATTCAACAGTAGAATGTGTCTCGGAGTGATCTTTAATATTTTCAATGGAGTCGTCTTCATGCTCATGTGATGTTTCTTCACATTTTTCAAAGTCACTTGGGAGTGAATTTCGATCCTCTTCATGTAATGCTTCTTCTACTTCACCACCTTAAGAACTAGGTGGCTCATGGGTCTCGTCATTTTGCTCCTCCTTTTCACTCAAACATATATGAGTTGCTCTCCAAGGTTTTTTGAAAGAAGGGCACAGACCTTTCTTCAATAAATCCACATATTCATTTTTGGGGCTATTTTAGAACACCCAATCAGCAAAGTCATCAAAAAGAAATGGAATTTTGTGTATCTCCCTTATATAGATCAAGATATGCTTGATATTGTTGGGGCAAGGTTTTACATGTTGCTCTCAATCTTTGTAATTCATTCATAGAATTATACTTTAGTGGTTCATCACATACATATTCATCATACATAGTGTCATAAGAATAAACTTCATTCCTTATGAAATTGTAAGAAGTGCTGCATGATGGCACCTCTTCCTCATACCATTCACATTCTTCTTCATATTGCTCGCAAGCATCTTCATACTGCTCAAGCAGTATACTCATAGGATTCATCATAATAGTAATACATGGCTACACATTATTCTTCAATGTATGATATTTAATGATCAGGTGCAAGGACCATGCTCTGATACCACTGTAATATCCCTTCTAAGGAAGGTCCTTAGATTCACCTTGTTTTGACTCTGGGGTTTTGTTTACAACTGGTTCAAAACACCTCCAAATGATTTCAAATTTGGGGAAGAAATTCTTGATGGGGAATAGTACATATTAGCACACCTATCAGACATCCAAACAACTTATATACCCATCCATATTCTGCAAATTACATGGGAAGAAGTTTCGAAAGAAGACTAGTTAATTTGAGAAGTGGAGATCCCCCCTAGGTCTGGCATTAGATGCTCTTCCAAACACACATATGGACTTCGCTAATTATTGGCATGAGACTTGGATATGTTATAGGACATTAGGAAAAATATATGTGTAGCATTACATTTGGTTTTAGGGTTGAATCGGCATCCTAATGAACAATAGCTTCTAGAGTCTAGTTTTTGAGGCGAAATTGGTGGGAAAGGAGTCTTGAATTTCTTCATAAATGATAGTAACACATCAGAGGTCTGCACACATCATTTGTTACATCAAGGTAACTTGATATGCATCTCATAAAATTATAAATAACTCAACAAAATTTGATATAAAACAAGTACAATATAATTCCAAAATCACTATGTAAATGCTATTGGGGAAATGGCTCGAATCTATTCCTTGAATGTAAATATCACTTGAAATACATAATTTTTCAAGCTATGTCTCTCATGATATGATTATTACAGATATATATAGAATCTAACATGCCCATGAATTCGAAATGAGAGTCCTTCAATAACTATATGAAACAACAAGTGCGTTATGCAAAAGCTATGGGGAAAATGGGTCGAATCTCCTCCTTGAATGTAAATATCACTTGAAATACATAGTGTTTCGAGCTATGGCTCTCATGATATGATTATTATAGAGATATATAGAGCTAACATGTCCATGAAGTCGAAATAACAGTTCTTCACTAACTATATGCAACAACAAGTGCACCCTTGCACATTTGCATAACATTGAGAGAAAGATAGTAGAATAGGCATAGAGAAGAATGAGAGAAGATGAACTCAAACTCAGGTGGGGTATGAACCTACATCAAAACATCTCCATGAATCTCTTTTGAGAGGTTTGAATGGCCTCTCCATCAACCAATTTGGATGGGAATCTTGCACCCTTGAAATTGGTTCTAAGGCAAGAAGGATGAGCATTCACCTTGCAAGGACAAGCTAATCTCTCCAATTTTTTCCAAATGAAAAAATTATCAAAAGCTGGTATTCTTCTTTTTTCTTGTTATTTATTAACCTACCAAGGCCTCATTAGCTCAAATTCCCTCCAAGAGACTCATCCCAACTTGAATTAGTGAGAGATTCCCATGAATGCCACTTGTCCAACTTTTCCTAGCTCTCATGTTGCATCAATTCAAATGGGGGAATATTGGCTTCCATAACTCCCCTTGTGCGCCCTCTTGGAGGATATTTTTAGCCCTAACATGTCATATATGTCATATTTCAGCAGTCAAGTCTGAACTTTGTCATAAGTGTCATAGAATCTTCATCATTGTTTTCATAGGAGTTAGGGAATCTAGCTCTAAGTGTCACAATTCTTCTAAGATGCCTCTTCCTCTTCCATGGGAGTTTCTCTTCCACTCTAATTTGACCTTAAATGATCCATGCCATGAATAATACCTCTTCAACTCCCCCAAGTATGTTACCCTTCATCTTCAAATCGAATTGGTGAGAGAATAATGCCAAGTGTAGTTGGAAATCTTGCCACATGTGGGTCCCACAACCTCTTATGTGCCCTCATAATCCAATGCCACCATAATTTCTTTTTATTAATATTTATTTGACCCATTTAATGTGAATTTGTAAGTATAAGGTCATTTTGGGTCTTGTAGCTCCCTTATTCCAACTTTTAATGCTTCCACCCCCAACCTAGGGAACTAGTAATTTTCCTTCATGATAGTTCATTTTGATGGGTATATTACAAAATTTGAATTGAGAATTTATCTTCATGCAACCACCTTGCCCATTTGGATCTAATTTTACATTATTACTAACTTGGACTTCATTCTTGGCAATTATTTGACCCTTAGCACCAATTTGACAAACTATCATTAGTATGGCCAGCTAGCTTAGTCCATTGTGACCCAATGAAAAATTTGGGGACATGACAGATACCATGCATTGCATTTAATTTTTAGAATAGTCTATATAAAATGCTTTTGGATTTTTTATATCCTTCTTGATGATTCTCTAGAGATGTTGAAACCCCAAAGTTCACAACAATATAAGATCATAAGAGTGATGAGAGTCTCAAAGAGGAGTTTCATTTTATCCCAAAGGTAATTTATTCCATTGGTTTACAATTGATTTCAAGTTGCTAATAAGCTTTCGAAGATCCATTTATTTTTTCTCATTGTTGTAGTACCAATTAAGCTTGTGATAAATAAATGCATAGATATTTGTATGAATTCACTTCCTCTAAGATGTTTTTGTCATATAGAAATTAGCATAAGTGATATTTTTTTATTTGATTATAATAAAATTTATGTAGTTAGTGTTAACATTTATATCTATTCTAGACAAATGAATCCTTGAGAGTTTCTAGTTTCCTATCAAGATCAAAGAGATTTCTCACCATAATAACAATATAATTAATTTAATAAGAAGGATGATTACTAGTTTCCTCTAAAGGTGTTGAAGGTGGAAATCAAGAAGAACCAACTATTCTAAGGCTTGAAACATAGATTTTTCTAATGAAGAGGATGCCAATGAAAAGGACTTAGAAAAAGAAAAATAAGAGGATCTACTATCATATTCAAATGGTTTAGATTTTTGAATCCTGAAGAAACTTCCACATCCCTCTCCTTTCCTTAGTAGGGGAATGAATATGATTGGGATTTCAAAGAAAATGAAGCAAAATCAAAGAAAATGGAGGTCCAAACAAAGCTAGTAATTAGAAGCTTAATTGGACATATAGAATTGATAATAGGATAAATGGACGGTGAACAACTTATTATGGAATTGAAGATAATTATGTCTTTTTGGATGTGGGATAACAAGAAACTGCTTTTTGAAACTCTACTCACTCATGTTATATAATATGGTTTTGAATTTTTAGACTCCAACATCTCTATAGAATCATAGAAAATAATTGAGTAAATCCAAAATCTCATTATAATTTATAATCTAAAAACTAAAGAATTGACACAAAGTTAACAAGGTTTGGCTAAATCATTTGGCAATCAAGGAAAAAGTTCATTCATACTATTACAAATATTATTACATCTAAATTTATAAATAATTTGTGGTGCAATAAAGATTTCAGAAGAAGATAAAATTCATATACTAGAAGAAGGTGAACAACCCTAATCTAGAAAATCAGAAATATATCTATGTTTTAACTAGCCCAAATAAGAAAATTTAACTTGCTAAAATAAAAATTAACTCTCATGAGCTCCATAGTGAAATAACATGGACCTAAAAAAATTCTCATCCTTTGTGAAAGTAAAAGGTTTAAAACATTGAATTTACTTTTTTCATTAAATCACAATTTGAAACTTTGTTACAATATAAGCCTTCCTAACCTTTTAATTCATCAAAACTATATTTATTTAAAAATACTTTACTTAAAAAAATTGAACATATTAATATAATTTTAAAATATAGCAAGTAATTCCATATTTTTTTAAGATTTCATAAAGTAAAATTAATTTCTATAAATTACAAATCTTCAATCAATGAAAAATAGAAATCAAATCTTTCATCAATAAAAATAGAAATATTAAAATTTAATATTAAATTTTTATGACTAATCTATTAATGAAAATCCAAATTAAAATGAGAAACTAACATTATAATATCAACCTTAGAATAAACACTAACCAAAATTGATTTTATAGAGCTTACTGCAATGCATCATTCTAATCATTTTGTTATCTTAGATACATGAAAACAAATTAAAAAGGCAAAACAAATTTTATTTAAACATATTCCCTTTAAATTAAAACAAAAAAAATTACCTAGCATCTGGCCAAAGACCTAAAGAGAAAAATGAAACTTACCTAGCATCTGGCCAAAGACCAAAACCTAAAGAGAAAAGTGAAACTTGCATCTAATCCAATTCTTGCGACTAAAGCTAAATCTTGCATCCATTTACGACTAAAGCTAAATCTTGCATCCATTTGCATAACTGAAGAGGAATATTTCAAACATTTTTGCTACCTACAATCCTTGCAGCTTTACAATCCTTGCAGCTTTTTGTGGTTCCTTTGTCATGGGATGCATGCAGAGCGGGATGCTACGCCAGAGGATGACTTGCGTACAAACGAACTTAACTGAACTTAATAATTAATCTACAGCAAACAACAAAAACTCAAAAACTCGATTAATTGCCATTCTAATAATCAGTAGGTCATGTAAGCAAGTCATCCTTGGCTGAGTAACCCGCTTTGCATCTTCATTCAAGACTCCATCTATACCAGGCTGATATTAGAGGAGAACATGCAATTAATATGGAAACGAGGAATGCATCGATCCTATACGAGTGTTAATGCACGCTCAACTCCTATATATCTCATCCAATCGACAGTCGGAATAAATCAGAAAGCCAGTTTGCGAGTATGAATTATTCGTTATGTTTTTACTCCTAAGGGATGACGACGAAGGATGAATTATTCTCTACTTTTATGATTCGTAAGTGATGATACCGAAGAATAAATTATTGACCCTTTGAGTTGCAGAAGGAACAAAGAGACGACTTCGACCCCTTGCATAATTTTTTAGATGGACCGTAGGAATTGGGCCTGTGGGTGAAGGCCAACTTGGATTCAACAGTCTGCCAAAGGGAATCGATGGAGGCCAGCCATTGCATGCAGTGACTGCCAGCCACGGGCCACACACATGCCAGCCCACGATGACCACGAGGCTGGGCACGTTCCTTCTTGCCCACCCACGCGTCCCAGGAAGAATAATAACTGGACGGAAGAGTCTAACCATTAGACGATTTCGCCAGGCCGGCGACCGTCGAATGTTTAAACTCCGGTGATCCCCATCTCTGACCTTCTTTGTTTCGTCGACTGTCAACAGTTCTGACAGCTCCTCCTGCAGTACACAGGCCGTGGATTAGACCGCACTCAATCACACCTCCACTGTTTGAATTTAATGCACCCTCGACCCATCATCCGGCATGGTGCATGGTATACAGATCCATCAGCCATTGTTTGTGATTACTCCATTACCATATCATATGCATCGATGCAAGTCATGCAACCGCAATCATACCCATGAGCCCATCGAGTAATGCATGGATGCAACCGCATTCCTGCCACTAATTTTTGAATTTAGTAAAGGCGGTATATAATTTAAATTTGTCTCCCGGTTCAAAATTTAAATTTGAGTTTGAGTACGTATGCCACAGCCATGCTCATATTTGCTCAGATCTCTGAACGGATAAAATCCCAAGCCTCGAGCGGATATTCATATCAAACTCCTGAACGCAGGGTTTAGGGCCAGACATGAGCGGAGCTTTTGTTATGGGCAGTGGCCTCTGCACTATGTTGAAGAAGCTGCAACGGAGATTTAGAGAAAATCAGTCCATAAAATTGATTTCGGTAGATGGGAAGGTTATGAGATTCAAGCGTCGTGTTTACGTTAAAGAAATCGTTGAAAAGTATCCTCAGCATGGGATTTTCGACGCAGGCAGTTTGAAAAGCTTGGGAGCTCGTCTTCTCAGCTGACCTCTGGATCACAACTCAGAGCTTCAACAGGGGCAACTGTATTATCTTACTCCTCTTCCGTCTGCAGGTTCTGGTTCTGGTTCTAGACTTGAAGAATTGCAGGAACAGAATAATAATTACCATCCAGAGATTATTTCCACTTCGTCCATAGATGGAAGCCGCGTACTGCGAGTGAAGTTACGTATGAGGAAGAAAGATGTGGTTTCATTTCTTAATTCCACCAACATCAGTTTTGCAGAGAATTTTGTTGTGAATGAAGGGCTGAGTTTAGCGAGGGGGCAGACCGGCCACACGTCTGGGTCTGGGTCTGGGTTTACTTCTGAATGGAAACCTAGCCTTGATACCATCCCGGAGCTCAACAGTCATCAAACAGGAAACTAAAGTAGACTCTGCTATAACCACATCTTCCATTATCTGCTAAATTTTAGGGTTCAAAGCACTTTTATTGTGCTGATTCACATAGCATAGTAGAATGGTTATTTTCTGTTGTATGTTCTATCATATAAGCAGAATCATCTGACTACAAATGAGTAACAGTAATGTTATGTTAGAATAATCTGTATCTTTGTAGTGGGAGAGAGCCGATCTAGTTTAACTCTCTTCGTTTGGAGGCATTGCTTAACTGTTTTTGGATCTTTAACATAACGAATTATGTGAACATTCTATAACTCTAGACCTAAATCCAGTGATGCATTCTTCAACGCCGATGACTTGCAAATAGGTCAAACCATTTTAATTTTTTGATATATCGATTTAAAACTGAAAGTGTGAAAATTTACACCCACATGGAGGATGTTTGATGCTGCATATTTTGTTTAAAGAAATTGGAAATTTTAATGCTCTCTAATTGCACTACTGTATCTAATGAGTTTCATGTATGACTAAACATTAAACATTAGTGAAAATGATCAAATTTCTACTTTTTATTCACTAGTTGATTGGTATTTGTATATACTATAATGGACTGGGGTCTTAAGTTGGTGGGAGTTTACCACCTCTCGTGAAAGTCCAAAGAAACAGACCCACATTCCGACAGAATATATCCCAAATATTTTTGCTTTTTTGTTGGAATGAGAATTTACTACCGATGATGGTGAAAACCCCACCAACCAACCAGAAAATTGGAGCCGCTCATGTGTAAAAATATATCAAAACTATAGTTGAAGAATATTGAAAAAGGAGTTTATGATTTTGTGGACTGATGGATTGGTTATGGTTATTGGAATGGATATAATTTTTGCTTTCAAATTATTTTATTTATATAATTTTTTTTTGTCTATTAGTTATAATTTGGGTAGTGAAGAGGAAAGATTGTTACTCTCCCTATTGAGATTCAATTCCTGTATTTCCAGATTAACAAGTTATTGAAATGGATATTTTTGATTTGAAATTATTTTTATTTATATATATTTTTTTCATTGTTAAGAATTTTTGTTTATGGATTTAAGTGTATTGAATATTATGATTTAATACAAATTGAAATTAAAAAATTAAAATGAATAAAAATAAAATAAAATAAATATATTGCTGTGAAATATTTTAAAATGAAAATATAAAATTTTCATTAATAAAAATATGATAATATTGTAAAAATATAGTATATTATAATTCAAAATCAAAATGTATAAGAAAATGTAATTAAAAAATCTTTGTAGGATATAACTAAGGATTTTGAGATGTTATTGACAATGATGTTTTATAGGGGTGTCAAGGAGACAATAGGACATAAAGTTGAATGTCATTTGAAATTTAGGATACAACGTATAAGGACTTGAAGATGCCATAGACACTGATGCTTTATAGGGTGTTAAGTAGATAGTAAGATATGAAAATGGCTGTCATTTGGAATCTAAGAGAACATCAAAGGGGAGAGGATTTATTAACAAATATTAATGGTTCCTTTTTATGATGCAGTAATTGTATTCGAGATCTAGAAAAGCATAATTCTTTGGAAAGTAAGAGAATGTTAAATGGGAGAGAGGATATGTAATGTCTCCTTTTCATGAAACAGTAATTGAATTTAAAATCTAGAAAAGCATAATTATAGATTAGAAAGAATTGTATGTATACAACTTATGAAAATATGATGATGGAAGAATTGATTTTACTTGTCAAAATATATAACAAAATATAACAATAAATTATCTTTAAGACAACTAAAAACTTAAGATAACATTGACAATGATGCACATAAACACTAATGCCTCTTTATGAGACAATAGTTATGATAGAAATCTAGAAAAATAATGCTATCTAATTGTGTTACTGTATTAGATAAGTTTGATGTATGACTTAACATTTTAACATTATTGGAAATGATAAAATTTCTCCTTTTCTTTAAATAATTTGATTTGTATATGACTATATTCTATACCGACATGGATCTGGATGTTGGTTGTGTTGGGTCCATAAGTTGGTGGGAGTTTACCACCTTTGGTGAAAGTCGAAAGAAATTGACCCACATTCCAAGAGAATATATCGCAAATATTTTTTTGTTTGTGTGGGCTTTATTGGGATTGGGTTATTGGAATAAAATGGGAGTTTACCATCGATTGTGAAAACCCCACCAACCAACCAGAGAATTGGACCGGATGTGGGTAAAAATATAAAAAAAAAATGTTCTGTTTTTGTGGTTTATTGGGTTTGGGTATGACTATTTCATTGTATGTTTTCCCATTAACATATTGTTTGTAGTTATTGGAATAGATGTTTATCACTTTAAAACAGTTAAAATATAATAAAAAAATGTTTTGTTTTTGTGGTTTATTGGGATTGGGTATGACTATTTCAATGCATGTTTTCCATTAACATAGTGTTTGTAGTTATTGGAATGGATGTTTTTCACTTTAACATACTGTTTTGAAGATTTTGCATATATATATATTTTTTTTGGTTTTGGGTTATTGAGATTTATATTTTTATAGATTTAAATGTATTCAATATTATGGTTTAATATATAAATTGTAAATGGAAGTTGGAATTATTGAAAGTATAATGAAAATTAATTTATTATTGTTAGATATTTTAAAATAAAAATATTAACAAAATGAAATATGATAATATTTTAAAGAATATAATAAGTCAGAATTGAAGATGAATATGATTTTGCTCATATTTATAATAATACTTTAGGATGTTAAGTAGACACTAAAAAGACATGAAAATGGATAATTTCTGGTGTTTCCAATTTTTTTTCTTTTAGGGTTTGCATGTTAAATTGTTGATGAAAGGGTTTTATTATATGTTTCAGTATGCCTTTGCATTTTGATTGATTAGGGGTTTTCATTGGCTTGGGGTGGCTTTGTCCTTTTTTTAATCTTTTCCATTAATGAATTGCCTTCATGTGTGATTAGGGATGGAATTTGATGTTCATTTTGTCAGTCACGAGAACGTGTTTTTGTTGGTCAATACTTTTTAGAAAATGTCATTAGTTTTAGTTGACAAGGTGATAGTACATGTAGTATGGTTCATGGTAAATTGGTAATGTACCTTAAAAAGTCACAAGAAGAACTAAGCACTCGTTGTCACTGTGGACTATCAAATTTTAGATCTCCATTTTTATTACAAATCTCAATTGTCAGGTTTGAAAGACCCACTAGCATCGATTTGCAAGGTGCAACTACCACCATCAAGGGGATCTCCACAAATTTTTGGATTTGGTGAGCCTTGAGATGCTCTCAACCTCAATTTTTATACATTTAATAGTGAGCCTCGCTTATCCAACTCAAAACACCTACATCATGCGGATGCTTGATGCCTATTTAACTGATAATGTCAGTCATGCATCGTGGAGCAAGTTGAAGAGAAGAAAACATGCATGATAATTTTTCCTATATTTAGTAGCACAATGAACTATTCCCTACCACATCTACAAACATTATGAATTCAACAAGGAATCATTATGTTGACACGTTTTGGAAATAGTTTCAACGTGCAACTTGCTTCCCTAGCAACCCTTCCCCTTATCCTATTACTATTCACAGTTCCTCTGTATGATTTATTTTTGGTGTCATTTGTTAGGAAATAGAAAATTGATCGGTGACCCTATAATATTTTCTACCTGACAGAGAACGAGCCTCGGCCTAATCATGTCAGCGGGTTCCATGACAGTCATAGTGTTAGTAGAAACGAGGAGAAGATCTAATGCAACCAAACTATCAATACTTCATCTTGTTCCCTAGTTTTTCTTGTCCAACTTAGCATAATTTTTTACTAGAGTTGGGCTAGTGGAGTTCCTCTATAGTGAATTTCCTCCACAGTTGATATCCTTGTCAATGGCACTGAACTCATGTTTAGTTTCGTTGAGATACTTTTTGAGCTCCCTCTTGGTTATAGTCACTAACCAGACCACAATGAAAATAAAGAAGATTGGAAAATCAATATTGCATGTGGGTAGATGGATTTTCATTAATGACCTTAACCAGGACCACTTGAACTGATTCTACTAGTTATGTTTGATCATCGTCATCAACTTATTCAACTTTTTGTTATGGGTCATGTCATACAAGTATCAATCCCCCCAAAATACACTTGTTCCTGAAAACATCGGGAGCATCGCGAGTGAAGCAATGGACATCCCCAAAAATAACAACCCTCATCATGAAAATGTTGAGCATGAGACAATAATGTAGCACCACCACAAGCACAAAAGATTTGTCCTCCATCCCTCGCAAGGATAAAATTTGAAGGGTAGGGTCATATTTCACTTTGAAGGGCTATGATGTATAGAACCTTCAATGATGACAGGTTAAAATAAACTATTCTTTTTATTTGAAAATGTAGAAATACATCAAAATTTCATTGTATATTAAAAGAAATGTATAATCAAATTCTCCAAATTCTTTGATATAATGAGAAAATTTCCATTGTTCCACTCTATGTTTTTTAATGAGCAATCCCTAACCCAAATAACCCAAGAACCCATATAGAAGAAATTTTTGAAACATAAAAAACATTTGACAATATAAAGAAATCAATTGAAAAACATTTATAACCATTTGAGATTGAGTCGGCAAGTATTAAAACATCTAACAGAAAAATCAAAGTTCGATGAAAATGATCTGCAATCTATATAATGTCCAACAAACATAGAAGTGAATCTAAAAAATATGTTCATGAATACCAGAGCTATTATCTTGAATCACTTCAGTAACAAACTTCACTCCTTTCGAAGAAGAAGCAAATAAATATTTATAGAATAACACAACAAAAAAACTATTCTCGTATAGAATAACACAACAAAAAAATATTCTCGTGATGCACATACCTGAAAATCATTCAGCGGCATGAACAACCCAATCAGTATTGCGCTCCACTGAGGGAAGGAATCTCTTTATATATGTTTCTAGCCACTTAGCTCTATGAACCAAAGAAGAAACATACTCCCGTATAGGAAATAATCATTATGGGAGGTGTCTTTTTTGTCTCTAGTGGAGATTTGCACTATGCATGTTGGTGGTGGACTGGTGGTGCTAGGGTGAATGTGTCCTTTCTTCTCTCAAGAAAAGACCCTGGATTTGAAGAGGGTATGATATACCATATGAATGAATAGGGAAAGAAATGGTGGAAGTAGTCTAAGTAGGGGTCCATGGTGACTGTGGAAACAACGTGAACAAGAATTGAACTTGATAGTGGAAGCCACCTGAGCAAGGGTGAAGAGTTACTCCAATTCGAACTTGTGATTTTGATAGGAATAGTTTAAGGAACCCATTCTCCTTGAATTCTAATTCATAGGCCAAATGACAAGGTTAGCCGATCATGATTTTTGCAAACATCGATAGTCATATCCAATCATAAGGCAAGCATTTTCCTTCGACTTTTGGGGGCCTTTGAGCAATACATTCATCTATGTGTAAATACAAATGGAGCCATTCAAGATAGATGGATGAAATCTTCGAGTCAAGTCTCCATATCAACCATTCACAAACCCAACGAAGGTGGAAGTGACCCACCATCTTGTTTACTAGCATGAATATCCATGTCTCACTTCGTCATTAGGGAAAGAAATGGTGGAAGTAGTCTAAGTAGGGGTCCATGGTGACTATGGAAACAACCTGAACAAGAATTGAACTTGATATTGGAAGCCACCTGAGCAAGGGTGAAGAGTTACTCCAATTCGAACTTGTGATTTTGATAGGAATAGTTTAAGGAACCCATTCTCCTTGAATTCTAATTCATAGGCCAAATGACAAGGTTAGCTGATCATGCTTTTTGCAAACATCGATAGTCATATCCAATCATAAGGCAAGCATTTTCCTCCGACTTTTGGGGGCCTTTGAGCAATACATTCATCTATGTGTAAATACCAATGGAGCCATTCAAGATAGATGGATGAAATCTTCGAGTCAAGTCTCCATATCAACCATTCACAAACCCAACGAAGGTGGAAGGGACCCACCATCTTGTTTACCAGCATGAATCTCCATGTCTCACTTCTCAATGACGAAGTAAATATTGATCGAGAAGTGATCAAGGAACTTGCTCCAATATGATCCTTGATAATCATGTATGTTTTCCTACCTCTCCAACTAACTGCATCGAGTATCGATTGAAGCTTGGAGCTACCTGTGCCCTGGCATGAGATCCCTCCCCCCTATTTAGATACTATAACTCTATCATGTACTAAAACAAAAAACAAAGTAGAAATATAAAATTAAAATAGGCTCAAGAATCAGCGTTGACGGTGGGAACAGGTCTCCATTTGATTAACCATAGTTATGAATCTAGATCTCTTGATTCCAATCACTCAACTACATTAATTATAAACCAATGCAGAAAATGATGAACCGATTCTAATTCTAATTTTTTATCATCCAGTGCACAATCTTATTCCAAATTATGTGATTGCATTATCTATTAAAACATTAATTATTCACCTTACACATAAATTATTTTGGATTTTAGAAGGAATAGTTGGCAAGCTATTCCCAATAGGAACTGTGCATGACAGGAACTGTGCCCGACAAGAACTTTTCCCAACAGGAACTGTGCATGACAGGAACTGTGCCTGCCAGGAACCGTTCTTGACAGGAACCGTTCTTGACAGGAACTGTGCCTAACAGGAACTATGCCCGATAGGAACTTTTCCCAACAAGAACTGCGCCTGATAGGAATTGTGTGCCTGACAGGAACTGTGTGTCCAACAGGAACTGTGTGCCTGACAAGAACTGTGCCTGACAGGAACTTTGCTCAATAGGAACTGTGCATGACAGGAACTATGCCTGCCAAGAACCGTTCCTGATAGGAACTGTGCCTAGCAGGAACTGTGCCCGACATGAACTTTTCCCAATAGGAACTGTGCTTGCTAGGAACCATGCCTGACAAGAACTGTGCCTAACAGGAACTGTTCCTGACAAGAACTATGCCCAACAGGAACTGTGCCTGACAGGAACCGTGCCCGACAGGAACAGTGCACGACACGAACTGTGCCTGGCAGGACCTGTGCCTGACAAGAAACGTGCCTGACAGGAACTTTTCCCAACAGGAACTGTGCCCGATAGGAACTGTACCCGATGGGAATAGTGCATGACAGGAACTGTGCCTGCCAGGAACCGTGCCTACCAGGAATTGTGCCTGACAGGAACTTTTCCCAACAGGAACTGTGCCCGACAGGAACTGTTCCTGATGGGAACAATGCATGACAGGAACTGTGCCTGCCAGGAACCGTTCCTGAGAGGAACTATGCCTGATCGGAACTTTTCCCAACAGGAACTGTGCCCGACAGGAACTTTTCCCAACAGGAACTCTGCATGACAGGAACTGTGCCCGACAGGAACTGTGCTCGATAGGAACTTTTCCCAATAGGAACTGTGCTCGATAGGAACTTTGCCCAACGAGAACTGTGCATGACAGGAACTTTGCCTGCTAGGAACTATGCCTAACAGGAACTGTACCTGACAGGAACTGTTCCTGACAGGAACTTTTCCCAACAGGAACTGTGCCTGACAGGAACTGTGTGCCCGACAGGAACTGTGCCCGACAGGAACTTTGCTCAATAGGAACTGTGCATGACAGGAACTGTGCCTGCCATGAACCATGCCTGATAGGAACTGTGCCTAACAGAACTATGCCCGATAGGAACTTTTCCCAACATGAACTGTGCCCGACAGGAACTTTTTCCAACACAAACTGTGCATGACATAAATTGTGCATGACAGGAACGGTGCCTGCCAGGAACCGTGCCCGATAGGAACTGTGCCTGATAGGAACTTTTCCCAACAGGAACTGTGTACCTGACGGGAACTATGTGCCCGATAGGAACTGTGCCCAACATGAACTTTGCTCAATAGGAACTATGCATGACAGGAACTGTGCCTACCAGGAACCGTTCCTGACAAGAACCGTTTCTGACAGGAACCGTTCCTGACAGGAACTGTGCCTGACATGAACTTTGCGCAATAGGAACTGTGCCTGACAGGAAATTAAAGAAGAAAGATATTTGAAATTAGATAGTATTCAGATAAAATTTGGATATTTTAAGTTGAATTTGAATAGGGTTATTCTGAAGTACATCAATGGATTGTCCCAGTACATTTAGCAGGAGATGGAATTTCTGACTATCAATACGCTCGTGGATGCATTCCACTATGCCAACAAACTTGAAACCAAGTAGAAAGGAAAAAAACGCTTCACGACAAAGCCGACATCAGGACGACCACCTGACAAGAAGGCACCAGCCGACTTTGACAAGTCAAAATATTCTCAACCGACCGCGCCAAATCCAAATCACAACAAAAATCCTTTTTCAGAAAGGGGAACTGTTATCACCAAACTTGTTGTTGCCCCTAGAGATGAATCCAAGATAGATGGAAGAAGGGATGGGCAACCAAAGAGGTGCAACCACGATAGCCTCGACTCCCAATGGATGATTGTCACACCAATCGAGGAAATCTTCACTTTATGTTATCTAGCCCAAGACAACAAAGGGGGAGACCCAAACCTTCTCCCAATAGGAGAGATCAAACCAAAACACCAGATCAAGTCAGATATGGGTGAAGTACGTGAGGTGTATGGTGAACCCTAGATCTGTGGATGAAGTCACAAGGTGAGTGATAGGTTGGATCAAGGTTTTTAAACAGTGTAGATTTGGTCCAACATGTTTATGTGAATGACTTATGAAGTTTAGAACAAGATCAAGGATCGGGGTACTAGTCAATTGTGAGAAAATCCACTGCCTTGGGAACCGTGTCCAATGCAGGGTAGTTAAGGTCCAAATTGGGGCTAACCAGTACCAAAGGTGAGCTTGATGAATGGATATGACAGTGTTCAAGTGTTCAAGCATGCAAGACAAATACCAAAACCCAATCTAACCCAACAATCTAAGAAAGCCGAATTGGCTTGGAGAAGATTAGTGCCTCAGGAAATGGACCAAATGGAGTCGAATGTCCACCAAAATATAGATCAGGAATGTTGAGGTGCAAAACTAGGTGGGTCTTAAAAGTTAGGATCATCCAATGGCTAGTTCTCAGTAGATCTGAGATTGAAATGTATCACAAAGTGACCCAAGTGGGGCTCAACCCTCAAAATGAGGAATGGGCCCACAAGGTCAAAATCACTGAAGTGACACACTAGGGGTAGGTTATTGAATTTATAGATGAAGGATCAAGTGGGATCTCACCTACCCAGGTGCTAGATCCTAGCAAACTCACCTCTCCCAGGAAGTGCGACCTCCCTTGGAATATTTGGTTGTGTATATTATGCTCATGTACCTAAAGAACTAAGAAGAAAGCTAGGTGACAGGAATGAGAAATGCATCTTTCTTGGATATGGTGAAGACTCTAAATCTTATAAGCTATATAATCATATGACCAGAAAGGTCATCATCACCAGAAAATGTATTATTCAAAGAGCAAGAGTCATGGGGCGGAACCATAGATAAGGTTGTTGGAGCTACAGTACCTCTACTAGAAAATGAAGAAGAAGAGGAACAAACTGAACAGAATGGGAAACAGGATCCAATAACACTATCAACAGTAGCAAGTACTCCAGTAATGACACCCAGAATTTCAATTCAAGGTGAAGCTTCAAGGTCAATAGATTGACATACTCCTAGTCCTCAATTAGGTATGAATCTGATCGCAGTAATATAAAGACTAGAATTTTACAAGAAATTTATGATGAATTAGATGCAAATTCCAATTTTTCCTTTCTTGTTGGTCAACCTATGTTCTTTGAAGAGGCAATAAAAGAAGAGCATTGGTAAAAGCGATGGATGTTTACTTTCCTAAAGATAAGAAATATATTGGTGTGAAGTGGGTCTACAAGAAAAAACTTAATGAAAAAGGTGAAATTGATAGGTACAAGGCAATGTTAGTAGCAAAAGGTTTCTCGCAGCAACCAGGAATTGATTTCGGAAAGACTTTTGCACCAATAGCTAGATTGGACAAGGTGAGAGCAATATTATCAATTGCATCTTAGAACAAATGGAAAGTGTATCAGATGGATTCCAAACCAGCATTCCTGAATGGAATTCTAGAAGAATAAATTTATGTATAGAAACCTCAAGGATATGAAATAAAATAACATGAAGAGAAGGTTTACAAGTTGAAGAAATCTCTATATGGGATCAAGCAAGCTCCAAGGGCTTGGTACAATAGAATTGATTCTTATTTGATCAATAATGGATTTAGCATAAGCAACAATGAACCAACACTATACACAAAGGTAAATCAACATGGATAGATATTGATAGTTTGTTTATATGTTGATGATATGATTTTTACAGGTAATTCGTCGGTAGATGAATTCAAAGAAGATATGAAGAAAGAGTTTGAGATGACAAATCTAGGTTTGATGAAGTTCCTTCTTGGAATAGAAGTAGAACAATCAAATAAAAAAAAAGGTATATTTATATGTCAAATAAAATATGCTAAGGATGTGCTTATGCAATTAAGAATGGTTAATTGCAAACCAACACCTACACTAGTGGCAACAGGTACAAAGTTGAGCAAAGAAGATAAAAGTCCCAATGTAGATACTACACTGTATAAGAGACTCATAGGAAGTCTCATGTATCTCATAGCAACAAGACCAAATATTATGTATGTAGTCAGCTTGATTTCCAAGTTCATGGAGTCTCCCAAAGACTCACATTGGCAAGTTGGAAAAATGATGTTACAATATGTTGTGGGAACGTCAAGCTATGGCATTTTATACTCAAGCCCTGAGTATGATACTTTGACAAGCTACAGAGATAGTGACTTTGCAGGAAGTTTGGATGACAGGAAGAGCACTTTAGGTCATGTTTTTCATCTTCTTTCACGGGTGATTTAATGGGCATCCAAGAAGCATCCCATCATGACGATTTCATCAGCGAAAGCGAAATATGTAGCAGCAACAACAACAATGTGTCAAGCAGCTTGGTTGTACACGGATTTTTGGATGGCCTTCAACAAAGACAAAAAGGACCAACAGTAGTTTATTGTGACAACAATTCAGTGATCTCCCTGTCCAAGAACCATGTATTTCACCAAAAGAACAAGTACACTGATACCAAATATCATTTCATAAGAGAACTTGTAAACAAGAGTGAAATCCATGTAGAGTATCGTAAATCAATTGATTAATTGGTTGACATATTCATAAAGCCATTGACAAGATATATTTTTTAAATTCATAGAGAAAACTTAGGCATCCTAAAAGCAAGTAGCTTAGTAATTAAGGGGGAGCATTAGAAACTATAATTAACTCCCATGAGTCTTAGTTAGAAATTCAGTTCTATTATTAGTAGTCCAGCAGCATTCCAGTTAGAGTCTAGCATGCGTTTGTTAGTTGGTAGTCTAAGTTTTGGCACTATACGCCTTCAGGTCACTTGTAAGGTATCAAGCATGATTGTATTTCTTATGAACAAAGAGTAAGAGCAGCAGCTCGCTTAGCATAGAATTAGTTCAATTACTTATTTGTTTCTTTGCCTCCTTCCATCATGCATTTGGTTAGCCAGAGGACAATCATTTGTAATATTTTCTGCAACTTCTGCGATCTGATTTTTACCATGCATTTCTGCATGTTTCACTATTTTCATCATTCTGATCAATTTTTCTATGACTGCGACTAAATGTCTTCTTCTATGGAACTTTCAATCTTTTTCTCCAATATAGTATTTTTTTCCTAGTGCAGTCATTGTAAATTTGTAATACCATCAACTTGCATGTTCATTTGATTTCTATCTATTACAAAAGGAAGATGTTTACAAAATCTTGGCCAAACAGAATACGCCACTAGTCAAAACAATAAAATAGTTAAGCATTATAATCATGCCGAACATAATATGCAAACATGATCAATTCTTTAAAGTTGTTTGTTTGCCTGATTTAGAATTTCAATTAGAAATAAACTGGTTTTCCATTCGACCATTCATGAATCCTTGTGAGATGGATAACGTTGGTCTCGTAACACCATAACAGTTGATGGAATAAAACCTCGGTGAAATACAATGCACACAACTATCTGTTAACCATTGGTAATATCGAAAGCAACAATCACGCCGTCTTTTTCTACCATACGATGAGCCAAAGTCAAGAAATATATATCCATTGTAATAAATCGACAATGCAAGTGACATTCGTCTGTACATTGTTGACAGAATTGTGTAAGTAAGCTTTGATGTCTCATTATCTGAACCCATCATGTAATTTCAACATCCTCCCAATAAATATCTGTGGTGAGAATCTGGAGTCCTCGCATCTATGCTAAGATATTCGGAAAGCCTGTGTCTACGACAGGTTTTACAAAGAGCGTTCTATGTTTGAATTGAATCTATGCAGTCTAAAGGAAGTAGAACGCTGCATTTGTATTGTTTGAATAAAAATGGCATCTGCCCAGGCTCCTGCAGATTAGATTAGATTAGATTAGAATAGTGTGACCATTTTGTGTTCCACATCTTAGTAAGTCTACAGTTCGTTGTTATTTTATGCAAAATCTTTTTCGCTCCACCCACTTCCATCTTTGCCAATTTCTCAACGTATTGGCAAGCTCCTGCACATGCGATCTTTCTTCTTCCTCTGCTGTTGCGGCAGAGGGCCAGAAGTGCAGAAATGGGGAATGCCTTGGCCACTATTTCATTCTGAGGATCTAATAACTGCACCATACGAGACACATTCTCATCATCTTTGATGAATTCTTTTCTGTTGCTCTGCACAAAGAGTAGACTGGAGAGTGCCCTTGCAGCAATTGCCTAAGAAAAGCTTGGCTTGCCATCCAACATCTTTGCAATAAGACCAATGCATCCTGCTTCTCTCAGCACTCTCTTTATTTCATCTGTCCGCGATAAATTGCATACAGACAAGGCTACCAATTCTTGAATCTCATAACACCCAAATTTGAGAAGGATTATGAGATGCTTAACAAATCCAGAAGACATCAAAAGGCTTATAGAGCATATGGACACAGAGAGACTATGGATGGCCCTCAGTGCAATTTATTGAGCGGAGGTACTCGGTGCTTTTCCCAAAAACAGAACAAGCGATTTAACCCCACCTTCTCTGCAAATCTTTTGCCTCAAGTTTTCATGACTGGAAGCCAACAGATGCAAACATTTTGCAGAATAATCCTATGCAAGGGCTATGCCACAATTCACAAGATTGATCAATACAGGAATTGCTCCTTCCTCTGCAATGGGATCTCTTATTTCCTCTAGAAAGGCCAAGTTCCTCAACACTGATGACCCAATAGCATTCCCTTCTGGAGACCCATTTCTACAGAATTCAACTAGAGCCAAGAGTCCACCATATGCAAAAACCGCATAGGCATGCTCCTTATTTATATGGCGTCCGTGATTGCAATGGCAGATCCCTAACATTAGATTTAGTTCCACATTAACACTCTCTTCCTCTGAATCAACCATCAATCCCTGCAGAGCTTCTGCTGCCTTCTCCTTGCCCAAACAAGTTCCAGATTCCAACAACCTAATCAACGGTGGTATAACTGTAACACTCTCTGTAGCAAGACAAGCCTTACAGGCATCAGACTACGCTAGAATCGACACTGCAATGGCTGCATGTTCTCTGATAGTAACAACATGCGAATCCAGCAAATGCACCAAGTATCCAATATCTAGTTCTACCCCTTCATCTACCATAGCGATGATATTCTTGTCGTCCTCCTGCAGAAACTTTACGAGAGAAATCAAAGCCTCTTTTTTGAGTTGGGTATTACCAATCTGAATCCTTGCAAACAAACCCTTTACAAAGAAGACCGGGGCATCCCTGCTAGCCCTGGGGCCCAGACTTGACACTGCGATGGCATCATTGGGCTCCTTCAACAATCCGCTCTTTATGAGAATATCCAAATCACGCTGATGACAATTGAGTCTGTTGACGACCACGTCTAAGTCGCTCTGCATCATAAGCTTCCCGCTATACGAAAGCTCTCTGCAACCCTTTGCATGCTCTCTGGCCTCCTGTAGAGTCGAAACAACATTGGGAATAAGGTCCTTTAATAACAAATTCTCGGCCCAATAACAAGAAGATTCCACAATAATGATCGTGATGATCTGATTCAAGACTTCCAGCTTCACTGTAATCGAGAAGACTTTTGTACAATAGACCTCCGCCATGAGCAAGGGAATGAGAGCTTGGGCCTTCCATATAATAGCTCAGATCTCCCGTGGTGATAGGGGCCGATGGAAATCGATTGAGGAATGTAGGCCTCCGGCTTCAGTTCCAATTACTCTTTGGCACATTAAACGTGGACACGGACACACAGAGATCAATCCCAAAGAATTCGCAGTTGATTGTGTTGCTCATTAGTCAGAGAATTCACCAGAAACAGAACTGGGATCAGCCCCTCCAAAGAGATTAGAAGTAAACCCATTGTTGTAATACTCATTGACAAGCTCTAAGATCTTAGCAAATATGAGCTTGGCTATGGCATATGTACTCAAATTCAAATTTAAATTTTGAGCGGGGAGACAAATTTAAATTATATACCACCTTTACTAAATTCAAAAATTAGTGGCAGGAATGCGGTTTCATCCATGCATTACTCGATGGGATCATGGGTATGAGTGCGGTTGCATGACTTGCATCGATGCATATGATATGGTAATGGAGTAATCACAAACAATGGCTGATGGATCTGTATACCATGCACCATGCCGGATGATGGGTCGAGGGTGCATTAAATTCAAACAGTGGAGGTGTGATTGAGTGCGGTCTAATCCACGGCCTGTGTACTGCAGGAGGAGCTATCAGAACTGTTGATAGTCAACGAAACAAAGAAGTTCAGAGATGGGGATCACCGGAGTTTAAACATTCGACGATCACCGTCCTGGCGAAATCGTCGAATGGTTAGACTCTTCCATAACTAAACATGGCTGCCGGCTCCTCGTCTTCTCAAGCGTGCGCCCCGTCCAATCTTCAAGCTCCCGTCCAAATCAGTGCAATGGCCATTACTTCCACGAAGAATGATCAAGGGGGAAGTACCTCATCTCTTAGGGAAACGCAGGTACCAGGAGCATTTGGGTTCTTGGTTTCGAGGAAAACATGATTCGGCTCATAGCCCAACGACGCACTCTCTGCAACAGGACGCTCGTTCTCTCGTTCGATATATCGCTATCTGGTTGGACTGCAGAAGCTGCGGATATGTCGCCCACCAAGAGAACCTATACCTGTTGCACTGTCAAGCAGACAAGCTCCTCTTCCGGTCAGCCGATGAGTTTCATGCGCGGTGTCATTGGGAAGGCATGCAGGTATAGGGAAGAGATCTCGCAGAAAGCACATAAAGAAACTCAAGAGGCAGAAGAAGATGCCCTCCTCTCTAGAGGTTGTCTCACTGACGCTGAAATAAGAAGTGAGTTCAAAGCCTTGGTACCAGACCTGCGGAGTACGAGGGGTCGATCCACCTTGTACCAGAAAACGTTCGACTATCACGGGTCTAAGAAAACAGTTCTTGGAAAGGCCCTTGGTGAAAGAGGTGAAGCCCCAGCTGAGATCCTACTCCTTCACGATGAAATGGTCAGGTACCTTAAACAAATTCTCTACAACCAACAACAGTCGGCATTGCTCTTGCTAATTAGCCTACTTCCTAGGTTGGACCGACTGTTTTAAACCAGTAGTTCTATTTTGGTTAGCTCTGGTCTTTTAGTCCAGTTCTTTCTTTACTGTTTTGGTTTATGTTTCCTATTTACAATTACATGGAAATCTTGCTTGTTAGTAAGTAAAACTCAAACTCAAAACACTCTTGTTTCCTCATGAGAAAGACTTCCCTTAACTCTGTTTTCAGGTCTATTATCTCAATTATGAGAGGCCCTACTCTGTTTATTTTGGTGAGGATAATATAAGGATTCACTCTAACTTACAAAAAAAATAAAATTTACTCACATAATTTCAGAGATATATATATATATATATAATTGAATTGTTGAAACCACCACCCAAAATATTATAAACCGTTTTGAAAGCTTTATATTTCCTTTTATTTATAACTTTTAAAAGAAAAACCTAAATAACAATATAAAAAGGAAACATGTTTAACTTAAAAAAGAGGCCTCGAAGTTTTAATATTCAAAGCTAAAATTTTAAAAATAAAAACTCTTAACCTAAAAATCAAGCTTTAATATTCAAAAATGGAAAATAAAGATGAAAACATGGATTTCACTGTCAAACTTCAAAAACTTTTTAATTAGTATTAATTTACCTCCCATTTATAGTTTTTAGCTTCAAAGCTTTTAAAAGACAAAAGCTAAATAACAGAAAAATAAGCCTCCAAATTTTAATATGCACAGCTAAATAGAAAAAATAACAATCAAATGCAGGGATTTTAATATGCACAGCTAAATAGAAAAATTAAAAATCAAATGCAGGGATTACAAGAACCAATTTTGTAAATATTTATTTTCCTTGGATTTATAAAGTTTAGCTTTACAACTTTTAAAAGAACAAAAAAACACTTGTTTAAGTTGAAAAATAAATCTGCAAGATTCAATATTCAAAGTTAAATATCATTCTTATATTTCTAGTTATGATCTTTAACAACGTAAACTTGTCCAAGGAAAAACGGTACAATATTGAGATTGAAAAACTCAAAATGAAAATGAAAACTTCATATAATTCAACCCAACCGATGCAAAATAGAGTGACGTGAGAACTTCAACAACTTTAGGCTTTGAAAGAATTGCTTGAAAAAAAATGTAAATACTTGTAGATAGAAGGTGAAAATCGGGAAATAACTTAAATTACTTGAACAACATTTTGATCCATTTGCAGAAAACTGAAATCAAAATTTTACAAAATATTTCAAATTCACCTAAGCAAAATACTCGGCATTTCCAGTATGCGTGCCAAACAGTACGGTAACCTTCTTCTACTCATTCTTCCCTTCGAGGCTATCGACTTTCATTCCTTTCAGGAGAGCGACGCCATAACAATTTTATAGAGGAAGACGACCGTTGAACGGTTGCAGGATTTAAGAGGACTGTTGAACGACAAGATTTGAAGTCTTGCAACAAGCCTCGCATGTAAATAAATTCCATACCTCTTAGTCTTCTTTAAATATACCCAAAACCTAATTGATATCTATTAGACATTCTTAGAGTAAAAGGGGTTGAGCTAATCTACCATGAACTGCCAGAGTTATCCATGCATCCATGTATATAATCGTTAGCTCCCATTTATCCATGCCTAGCTACATGTTATAACCTAAATTCTTCTAGTTATCTTAGAGGAACTAGAGCCTCACTACCTATTTTTTTGTATTTCTTTTTCAATAATTGTCGAGTTATCCATGCCTGGCTACATGGCCTCACTACCCCATGCGTAACTACATGTTATGAGTGAGCATCTTTCACTTAAATCTTCCATGAACTACCCAACTTATCCATGCATCGTGCATTAGCTACAAGATATTTTTTATATTTTTTTTTATAATTATTTATCTCAAAATTTAAATGATGTCCATAGAATCAATCTCCATAGTACACTTGTCCCATCTTCTTGCAATCTAGGAAAATCATAGATAGTATTAGACCCCCAAATTCTAAGATTTAAATTTGTATGAACTTAATTATAGCTTCTTTCAAAGGAAAAACTATTTTATCATGTACATTGAATAATACAAACTTCCAAACTTATTCCATATCTTCTAACTTATTCTATATCTTCTGTAAAGACATTCAACAAGCCCAAATCTGCTAAAAGACAAAACTAGTTTATTAGAACTAGTTTATCATGTACATTGACTAATACAAACTTCCTAACCGATTCCATATCTTCTAAAAAGACATTCAACAACACCAAATCTCATAAGGAAAATCCAATCATGCTTCTCACCTTTCTTTCCAACTTCTCCTAGTGAGGTTTGGCCATTGACTATCCTATATGCAGAACCTAATAGAGACTACTCTTATCCAATTAGTTTTATCCAAGATGCATGTTTGTCTCTCTTTTTAGATGCCATTAGTGCAATAGTTCCTTTCATCTATTTATAATAATTTTTTTATGAAATGCACACTCCTCGTTTATGATCACTATTCTATTGCATATATGGATACCTAACGAGATTATTTCGGCAGATACATCAATAAGCTAGAAGGTAGTTTAGAAGAAGATGGTTGTGTTGGTATGACCTTAGCTAGTATAGTCGTCATTATCCTTCTCTATGTTGACTATATCGTTCTTATGGCATGGTGCCCCTTTGATCTTGATAAGAAATTAAGAATTCTCAAGGATTTCTTCTCTAAAATGGGATATGACTATTAATACCGACAAAACAAAAGTTATGATTATCAAATCCAAGAAGATCACTTACACTAATTTTGTATATGATCATAGCAACTTGGATGAAGTGTCTTCCTACAAATATCTCAATAAGTATATTCATCACAAGATCAATTGGAACTATAGCTTTGAGAAAATGATTAATGGAGGGTGGAAAGCTTATTTTGATGTTGAAAACATTTGCAAATAAACAAACCTTGTTATGTGGGATTAAAAAAAAAAAAAATTCCAAACTCTTGTCGCTCATGTTATCTTGTATTGCTATGAATTTTGGTGCTCCAACATCTAGAGTGAATATCGATGTAAGTTTGAACAAATCAAGAAGAATTTCATAACATATAACCTCAAAATTAAAAGCAATAAACCCTACCCTATTCTCCTTCTAGAAGTGGATCTCTCCCCCATCGAGAGCATCACTATGACCAGGTTCTTCATGTACAAGTATATGATAGATAACATGGGAGACCAAAGACTTCCTAAAATTGCTTTAAATTCCAGTCAAGACCACCTTCCGCTCAAGAGAGGTTGGTACAAATACACCATAGCTTGGTTGAACCATTTGGAAATTGATGAAAAATGTCACTTTGCAAGATATCAATAACAATACAAATATTATAACTGTTTGAAAACAATCATTACGTAGGATCAAATTTGAGTGAGGAGGAGCTGCGTCAAACAAATTTGAAACTCGACGTTTCGATCCCTATTGTGGGATCATCATCAGGAGACAATCGAAGCCTGCAAGGATATAGACGCCCACGAAACACCCATAAATATATGAAAAAATGATTCTTAGTTCAATAATTTAATTTAGGTTTTTAGGGTTGGTTGGCTTATTTAGGCATAAGAAAGTTATGAAGACAACCTAATAAAACGAAAAGTTAGGGAGAAAAGTGAAATCAACTTAAACCAAAATTGCTTTAATAGGGACGATGGCACAAAGCTGAGTGACTCTTGGAAACCACTTTTTCACTCCCTACAACGTAGAAGACCCTCAGGAATTAGTAACCTAACTTAAGGTAAAATTAAAATTAACATTTAGAAAATAATCACATCCCAAATAATAACCTCTGTATGAGCATACTAACTAATATAAATTAATCATCTCCCCAAGACATTTCATTATGAAACCTTCACATCACTCTTTGAATTATAAATTAGATTAACAATGATACTATTGTAAAGTATAATTACACTATTAAAATTATAATTTATCATAAAACCATCACACTATATAAACCAACATATTATACTATACTTATATTATTGTATACCATATTTTATTATTATACTACATTATACTTATATTATATTATATTATACCATATTGCATTTATCATACCATTAAATTATAATTCAAGAATTATATCATTTATTACTTATCATAAAACCATCATATGCATATACATGAGTTTATTACTATTACAATTATAAATTTGATAAAAAAATTATTTTAAATCACAATATGATCTATATGATCAATTTACTTTTAAATTATAACACAATCTTTAAAATGATAAAAAATTAAAGATAACAAATTTACCTTTATAATACATACCAATTAACATAGTTAAAAATTTGCATTACCAATTAAGATTCACAACACCATTTGATCTTATAATTTTATAATAACATTAAACTTATAAAAAAATTCATAAAATTAAAACACTATATTATAATTTTACACTTAAAAAACACTAATTTAGTTTTAAACTTAAATTATACACTATATTATTAAAAAATTATATTACTCTTACATTTATTAAAAATAAATAAATAAAAAAATTTACATTTACATTTTTCCTATTTTCATAACTTTCTTAAATGCCTAAATAAGTCGACCAACCCTGAAAACCTAAATTAAATTATTAAACTAAAAATCATTTTTTCATATATTTATGGGTGTTTTACAAGCGTCTTTATCCTTGCATGCTTCAACTATCTCTTGATGATGATCCCAAAGTAGGGATCGAAACGTCACGTTTCAAATTCGTTTAACGCAGTTTCTCCTCACTCAAATATATTATAACTATCGAGTTTAAAGAGAAAATGTGAGAAAATAAATAATTAGAGGTTAAAATAAAATTAAGATACTATGAGGAGCTCATTAACCCTAAACTCGAAGGTCGGAAACAACTCTCTTTGTTAATTAGTTCGAAGAAGAAAATTAATATAGCCAGGTTTAGAATAAACTCTCATGACCTTCATAGTGAAACTCGATGCGAGACAATTCCTAAAACACCATGGGTAGAAAGGACTTCCCATCTTTATGCAACCACGAACATTGAGGATGAAAGTCACTTTCTCTTAGAATTCCCTACATAAATCCATATTAGATTGCAGTTTCATAACCTTTTCTACAATACAGACCTCCCAAACCTTCTAACTTGTCAAACTATGGAGACCTAGGATCGCTCCTTTCTAAGCAATTTGAACATCGAAATAAAATTTTACAACAATCCAAGTAATCCTCTTAAGGTATGATAGACCAGAGTTGGTCTCGGTGGACGTTAACCATCATCATCACCATCACAATAATCGTTACCATCATCATCACAAAATGTTTCTTCCACTCCAATTCATTTCAACCTATGATTTGGAAAACTAATATCCTTTAGTCTATCACTTTTATTTTTTTCATGACATGAATCCCTTACAAATAATTATTTTTGTCATTGGCACCAATAATTCTATCTCGCAATGATGGATGTAATATCCCTCTTCTTCCCCTAGGGTTTTTGCAATAGAAAATGCAATTGTGTATCCGTCATTGTCAAGAAGATAAGGGCAGAAGATATACAAGTAAAAATTTGTAAGTATAATTATGTTTTCTTGTTATAAAAAGTGAATTTGTAGACTTAGGAGACTGAGAGACTTGACGCAGCGAAAAGAAAGAGGCATGGAATCCACTAGGGGAGAGGGTGAATGGCTTAGTAGTCGTGATTTTTTATGACATTGGTCATCCTAAGTGTCGTGGACACTTGAAGTGAACTATGATGTTCACTCATAAAACACTTAATTTTATAAGTGTTTTAATAATTAGTCCTAAATAAGGATGCCGAAGAAACTTGAGTCTAACCTATAATAACTACCATTAAGTAAAAGTAAGGATTTAACCTAAATAACATTGATATCCTCGCTTCCGTAGGGTATTTTATTAAAATCCTAAGTCGAAAAGGGTTAATATTTTCCTAATTATAAATTACGAATAAAGATACAATGATTTATTATACCAAGAAAACATATTGGTATTTATAAATAACTATTTAAATGTTATTACAAATAAGTTAAATGAAGTAAGTTAAATTAAAGAAGGATGATTGTCATTGATTAAAAGTAAATGCTTTAAATTATTAAAAGGCTATAAAAGCTTGCCTACCAAACTCGAAAAGATATAACTAACATCTAATGCATGGAAAACTCGCAGCTAATGCATGGATAACTATATGAGAAGGTACTAGAAGTAAATGAGTTTAAGTTGAGATTAATTATCTCAAAATAATTGATTAATAAAGTTGAATAAAGATCTTGAGTTAATTAGTAAAGTTAAATTAGCTATCTCAAGACATTTGGCTAAGTCAAGTTAATGATTTAAAGTTAGTTAAAGGTAGGCTAACAACTTAAGGTAAATCTAAGTAAGTTAAAGTTAGCTAAATTAAAGATAAGTTAAAGATAATATCAAACAAGAACTTATCTTGGGAATTCAAAGTACAGAAATTAACTTGGGCTATAAAGAGGGCACTGAGGTGTTCGTAAAATGGGGGGGATATTTGGAGATGAAGAATCCAAGGAAAGATGAAGAAGATTGAGAGAGGTTATCGAAAATGGAGCAATATTCTTGCACCCTAATGGATTCATTCCCAACTCGGGTGTGTTCTCTCATCTGGAAAACCTATGTCGGACAAAAATCAGTTGGATATGTGGAACTTTGCAAAAATCAGTTGGATGGGTGGAACTTTGCAATGAAGTTTTCAGTTGCCTCATTCTAGTTGCTAAGATAAGTGTTTTTCCTCATCTCTTTCAAGTAAGTAAATTATATCTTGTATGTGTTTAATAATTTTTATCAATGTTAGAAAGATTTTTTATTATATCGTTGTTTATGGTTATTTTCATTTATGTATGTGATGAACTATTATGGAATCGAATCATCCAAGGTAAAATATCCAAATCATAGAGATTATACATATTTTATGCTAATATGGATCAGATCTTATTAAACCTTTACGATTAATTACTTTTCTTGGTTTTAACAAAGTTAATCTAATATAAGACCTTAGATTAATAATCGGCTTCTTGTGGGTTCTATAGAGTTTAAATATTATAGAGATTGGATACCTATCAATATAATTATAAAGATTTTTCAATTTATGGAACCCAATTTAATAATGGGAATAGATCGCTATTGATCAAACATACCGAGTTATCATATTTGAAAACCAATTGGTTATAGGAGCGATCTTCTGTTGTTGATCAATGAGTTAGGACTTGCTTCTATAACTAGTCGATCAATAAACTATATTTGCGTAGGGTGACCAGGTTAAACACCTTCCTTTATAACGTAGTCGAATGATTATCTTTATTATGCATGGGTGCAAAAGTACATGTCTCGATCTGCATTTGTTTTCACACATATCTGTTTCCTTATTGATTTTTAATAGATCGAAATATTTATATTTGTTCTTCAGTGTATACCAAGGGAGTGGCATCTCTTAGTAGAACCAGTCCCCATCTTCTTTATTTATTCTTGTTATTAGTTAAAACATGCGCTAAAAATTTCAACATTTTTTCTTTACGAGCGGGTTTACTTCGGAGTTTTGTCTTCGTGATATCTGGTCGTAATCTAACTGTCCTCTTCTCGCTTTTTTTACCCATGACTGGAATTCTTCTACATGTTGTTGGAAAAATGTAATTACAAGTTGATTGGGTATCTAGTATGCACTGTCAGTCAGTCAGTAAGTTTGTAGCCAATCTGGCGCAGGTCTCATTGTATTTATGTAACCGCGTTTGTATTCCGCATATCAAGAATTCTTAAGTAGAAATTAATTACAATGTTTAATGAAACCCAGTAACTTCCAGGTGAAGCAATCTTAAGTAGGTGGTTATGCAATTCCTATATATAGAAGAAGATAATTGAAAGTCTGAGAGAGATGTGTGAGGAAAGAAGAGAAGAAGTGAAGAGCTGTGAAATGTATGATAGCCCAAGCTCTGTAAGAAGTGAAAGATCATAGTAAAATCTCATCTCCATGTATTGCGATCAAGTTCATCTATTTTGATACGGTAATATATATAAATCCATAGTTTTATGTATTCATTCTCAAGAATGTTGAAATTTGCATGTCAACATCTTCTCCAGATTTACTTGAGTGAAAGTTATTACATTTACTATTTGTAAAAGAAATCAATATTTCCAAATAGTTCACAGTGGTAAAAGTTCTATTTTAACAAGGAGTAACTTCACGTAAGCTTCATTTAAATGTTTGGGTTCTTATATCCTAACAAGAAATGTTTTAAGATAAAGCTTGTTTAAGATTGGGTTATGCAAAGTAAAAGAAGTATGCGAAGTTAACTTGTGCAAAGTTAATCTTGGTGAAGTTTAAAAAGTTATGCGAAGTAAAAACGATCTGTGAAGTCAAGTTCCCCGAAGTTAAAGAACTATGCATAAATGCGAAGTAAATTTATGAAATGCACAGTTGTGAAGTTAATTTATGAAATGCGCAGTTAATTTCCATGCAGTTAGGAGAAGTGAAGTCCTAAAGTGAAGAAAAAGAAAATTTTCATTTACTATGCAGTTCAATCTTTTGACTGCATGGTGTGTGCTTTTTCCTTGATCTGGTATCAAAGCCTAGTTGATGGAAAGTATAAATTCTATTTACAAAAAGGGAAAAGCGATTATGAATGGCTTCTACTTCTGGTAATTTGCAACTTCGAATATTTTTAGGAAAAAATTATGAATATTGGTCTCTAACTATGAAAGCTTTTTTTAGAGGTCAAGATGTATGGGAAATAGTCCAATATGGCTATGTAGAACCAACAGATATGGCAGCATACAACAATCTCACGCAAGCTAAGAAGAATGTCTTGAAGGAACAAAGGAAGAAATATGGAAAGGCATTATTCCACATACATCAAGAGACATATGAATCCATACTCCCAAGAGTAGCAGTAGCGACATCAGCTAAGGAAGCGTGGGACACACTAGAAACTTCATATCAATGCTTGAACAAGGAAAGGACTGCCAAACTACAAATCCTTAGAAGAGATTTTGAATATCTATCAATGAAAGATACAGAGTCAGTAGAATCATTCTATACTCGTGTCATTGGTCTGGTTAATCAAATAAAGTCTCATGGAGAAAATCTAAGTGACCAAAGAGTTGTTGAAAAGTTCTTAGAGTTCTTCCAACGAAATTTGAATCTTTAGTTGTGACCCTAGAGGAAAAAAAAGATTTGTCCCAATTTATTAGTGATGAGTTGCAAGCCTCATTACTCAATCATGAACATAGAATCAGCAGTTCAGATACATCACTGGAAGGTGCATTTGCAACAAAGTTATCCATAAGTCGTGGAAGAGGCAAGGGAAGATCAAACTCTATAGGAAGAGGAAGAAGTTCTTCTAGAGGAGGACACAACAACAACCCTGCACATGTCGCTGGTAGAGGCCAGAATTAGATCCCCAGTCGGGCAAGTGGACAAAGGTATGTTAAATCAAAAATTCGATGTCATTACTGTAATAAGTTTGGACACTTCACATATGAAAGTAGGAAGAAGCAGTATGACCAAGGAAATAAAGGCCAAACACAGTCAAGCAATAGTAGCACTCCGACCAATTCAATTTTATTAGTCTGTGCATATCCACTTGAATGCAATGTTGTCCAAGAAACTCCAAATGACATATGGTATTTAGAATCGGGTTGTAGCAATTATATGACTGGTAATTTAAATCTTTTTTCCAGTCTAGATAAATCAATTCAGACTGATGTCATACTTGGAAATAATATTCAAGTCACTGTTTTGGGTAAGGGTACTGTTGATATTCTAACCAAACAGGGGGAGAAGAAATTTATGCCTGATGTTTATTATGTTCAAGGTTTGAAGCATAATTTGATGAGCATTGGACAATTGATGGAAAAAGGTTACATATTTCATATGACATGAAAGCATTATCTAATTAAAGACATATGTCCAAGCAATCTCTTAATAGACGAAGTACATATGACAATAAATCACTTGTTTCCTTTGAGGATAAGGCCAAAGATGAAAGGAAAAACAACTCAAGTTGTTCATGAAAGTCAAAATGGAAACTCAGAAGCTGCATTTGAGGCAGAAATTATTGCAGCAAACAATCATAGCAACAAATAAATGCAAGCATCGTTTCAAATAGAATTAAAGGATGAATCCTGGTTGCGGCACTTCATATTTGGACATTTGAATTTTGGTGGGATGAAGCTATTGTACATGAAGGACATGGTAAAAGGATTGCCATTAATTGAAAATCTAGAAAGAATTTATGAAGGATGTATTTTTGGAAAACAACATAGAGAGACTTTTCCAGTTGGAAATTCATACAAAGCTCGCACACCACTTGAAATTGTGCACTCTAATATTTTTGGACCAATGCAAACACCATCAATGGGAGGATGTACTTACCTTATCACATTTATCGCTGATTTCAAAAGAAAAACTCAAGCATATTTTCTAAAACACAAATTTGTTGCGTTTGGTTGTTTTCAGCAGTTTAAGGCACTTGTGGAGAAGCAGAGTGGTTACAGCATCAAGATCTTAAGAAAAGATAGAGGCGGTGAGTATGTTTCAAATGATTTCTTAAACTTATGTAAAATTCATGGCATACACAAGCAATTCACTACGCGGTATACACCGCAGCAAAATGGTATCGCAGAGAGGAAGAACATAACCATTATGGAGATGGCGCGTAGTATATTGAAAGCCATGCATCTTGTTAGCACCTATATATTTTTTGCTCTTCCACAACATAAAAAAAAATGTATATGAAAGGTGGAGGGTCAGACAACTACCTGATGAAAACTTGAAGTACTCTCCATCCTTGAGGGCTAGGCGCTAAGACATGAGAAGGAATGGTTTAGAAAGGTCCAATGCAATAAAGGTGGACTAATGTCAAAGACTAGGTATTAATAGGCAGATAAAATGACAAAGGTGAGTGGAGAATACCTTGAAACCTATAGTCCGTGGGTGAAACATGAAATACTAAGCGCCACACAAGTCGGTACTGTTGATCAAGAGCGGGAGCAAGATCTACGACTTTCAATGGGGCGTCGCATGGCCAAGTTGTGAGGAAGAAAGGGAATATGTGGATGCGATAAGCTTTATCCTGCTGGATAGGTGTCCACTTAAGAAGATGTCGCATGGAGGAAATAGCAGTGAGCAATTCCATTATTAGGCGCATGTGATGGTGGGATAGGACCTTAAAGATCTACGATGGAAAATCCCTCGTTTCCAATCGATCGATGTGCAACATATGTGATTCGCTAGTATAATGGGTCCCACCAGCAAACAGATGAGCTAAGAGTTAAAGGGAACATGAGGCCTCACTATGGATATGCGCCTGAGAACAGATGGACGGTTCTCATGGATAGTCGCATCAAGGAGTAGCATGCCAGATAGCGGCAAGGAAGATGCGATGGACCTTTCCCGCTAGACAGGTGTCAGCTTGAGAAACTGTCACACGAAGAAAAGACAGTATAGGAAATCATTTTGGGCATATGCGATACCACCTCATAGATACATACGGATGAGATGAACGGCCTAGATGAAACTAGCAAGATGATCCAAAGATGGGTAATAAAAGAGTTGTCAAATTAGTAGATAAAGCGAAGACAAATCCGACGTCGGAAGGTGAGCCCATGGGAGATCAAAGGTTGAGAATGAGAAACAGTCGGCTAAGGAAACCAAAGGTTATGGATACACGGTTATATATATAAGGACGCCCATAAAAGTTGACATTTTTATTTTTTTGAAACCTGTCGGGTAGCGGAAGCCCCATGCGTGGGAGAGATGTAGAAAGCGATAGGCGAGGCCATTCCCATGGCCTCTCGGGTTGTCTAAGTAGGAGAAGAAGGGTCGAGGGACAAAACTTAGTCCGTTCATGGAAGGGAGGCAGGTCGAAGGTCGGTTTCCGGAGAGATTAAGGTTAAATGAGCCCAGGCTTGGTGTTTGAGGATGTCTGGTATAGCGAGTCATCATTCAATACCTGTGGGGTTTTTTAGTAAGGTTTGCGCCCTTTGTCACGTCTGTCAAAGATAAGTTCATCACGAAACCAGGGGGTTTTTCAGAAGAGCTGTCGTCACTACTCAGAGACACATTTTTCCTGTAGATGCTACCAGAGCGTCAATGGATAAAAAGGGGGTCGGCTTCCAAAACTGGGGTAGCGGAATAGAATGGTAGGATTGGAAACCCTATCAACACTAGTAGATGAGGCAGGTTACAATCTCGGTCGGAAATAGAGAAGAAAGGATGGAGGAATATCGCTCGTGCAGATTGACAGGTGACCCAAGTGGTTCTGAAGATGAGGTGACTCACGTCTTTCGACATATGGGGGAAACGTGAGGTTAAGTATTGTTACGTAAGGGGGGCCATAAGGATAGACTGGCTAGAGGCATCTGTCTGCTATCCCAAATGATTATTGATGTGTTGGAGGCCACCTCTGCATCATCACCTGTTGCGGCATATATCTGGAAATCTTTGTCGAGCGTGCTTTAGGTCAGCTTAGACCTAGGGCATCATTGTTACATGGTTAAGGGGTCCGATCAGGTTATCATGGTCGCTATGGCTGCACGTAGCTGATGTCATCATCGCTACAGTTATGGATGTGGTTCTTCGTCTGCCGTACAAAATCAGTACATAGAAAGGATAGCACACCTGGTAGCTTGGGGCATCTTTCAATTAAGATTGGATCATGTAGGAGGAAGAGGAAGCTGGGGTGGTTTTCATGCCATTTAAGGCGTGGTATGAGGTGGAGGAAGAACATGCTCCTTCATCTCCTATGATGTTCGAACACGAGGAATCCAGCTTCGGTAGTGACGATGAGAAGGCGAAAAAGCGATAGGTGCCATAAAAGGTTCGACAACCAAGAGAAAAGGGAATTTCCAAGGCGAAGGGGGACGACCAGCAAGACATGGAGATCATCCATGATCTCGTACTCCCTACTAGGGAATTGACATATCTCCAACCTATTGAAGGATCACTGGATGATAGCTCTCCGAAGGTAGAAAACTTCTTTGATTCGCAAGGCCTATTGAAGACTTCTCAGTAAGGTGGCACCCTACTCATAGTATTTTTGTTTCTCGTCTTAGTCGATAGGTTTTGGACTTTGACATGTATGTAATATTCCAAATTTGGGACTGTCGAGGTGGTAGCATATTTCTGTTCGTTTCCTTAGGAATGATTCTAGGCCACGAGCCTATAAAAGCTTTGTAAATCAAATCAAAAAAAGTTGAAAATCTTATTTGAGGAACTTTTGCAATTTTGAGAATCAGTCTGTAAGACATTTTGAGTTGTTTAATAAAGTCTGCAGAGCCCAGTCTGCATTTTTCAGGGATTCTTGTGTAATTGGTCTGATAGTCTGTCTTTCCTTTTCCCTTTTTAATTGTGCTTCTTTCATCGTTATTCCGCATCTGTAATATTTCTTCATACTTGGTGCAGTGCAATAGTTAAGTGGAATTCATATAAATTATGCTCTGCTTAATCTCATTCCAAGTATTTCATCTTTATTCTCTGCTAAAGTTGGTGTAGGATTCATCATTGTATGCCTTACATCAATGGATTTTTCTTTTCTCTTCTGTTTCACCAATTAAAAGCTCTTTGACTATTAGTTGCTTACTACCTCACCCCTGTGGGAATGCATTCGCAAATCCTTTGTGGATAATTTTCATGGTTTGTTTAAATGTGACTCCATTTCCCAAATAGAGATTCATATGTTTCATCCAAACAACGTTTAAATCATTTTGTTTCCAGTAGAAATATGATCTTCTGTATGTTGTAATTGAATATGTTGAATGATGAATACTGGTGTATTTTTCATTGTTGATGCCTTTGATTATTCCAGTTTTTCATGAGCTTATAGAGAGAGACCTCTCTATTTGTGTTGGGTCAGTAGCACAAGCTAAAGATTAGTTAGTGGTTACCCTGAATTGCCTTCTTCACAACCTTGGGGGTTAAATTGGGTGATAACAAATTGGCTCCGTTGCCAGGGATCAATTGTCTCATCATCCCTGGGAGAATGACAAGTTTCAGATTTAAATTTTGATGGTGAACAACAGTGAGGCAATGAGTAGGTTGTACCATTCACCTAGCGACTCCACTCATGATTCAATTCAATTTGCAGACTCCACTGGAGAACTAACTCAACAGCCTTAGACATGAAAGAATCAAGATTCAGGTATCAAAGCATCAATCTCTTCACATAAATCATGTTCTTCTGTATCACTCTCCCTTTGCCCCTATGTATATATATCAAGAAAATTTTGTTCCACCTAAGAGCTCTAGGTCACGAGAAAACCTCCTTTGTATATACCTCTCTAGATCTTACAAATGTATATCCTCCTTTAACCCCTAGAGCTGGTCCCATCTCTTCTTCTGAACCTTATAAGATCCATAGTTAGCCTTGCAAATCCTATGAGAGTGAGGCTGGAGAGGCTCCCCCTATAAATACTCCTTTTCCTTCCAAATGTCAGGTGAGATATGGCCCTTTGAAACTTCCCCTATTCTTCATGACTATCCTCCCAAATACCATAAATACCTTCATAGATTTGATGGAGAATCCGAGAGCCTCATTGTTGAGAAACATATCCAAGGCTTTGAACATTTTTTGGATCTTTTTGAAGTAAAGCATGATGATGTTTGTATGAGAGCTTTCACCCAATCTTTCCAAGGAGATGTGAAGAAATGGTTTACCCATTTGCATCCTAAGTCTATAGATACATGGAAGAGGTTCTCTGATGTTTTCTTGGATTTTTGGGGTAAGAGAAGGTCATGGGACCTAGTTCTTTCAGATTTTTACTCCATGGGAAAGCAAGAAGGAGAAGTCATGTCCAGATTTAACAGAAGGTTTTCAAGATTCTATTATGATATGCCAAGGGAAATTCAACCCCTAGAGAATGTTTCTAAGCTACACTATGCATCTATCTTTCCTCTTGATTTATCTTTTTTTTTTTTGGAAAGAAGGTCCACTAATTTGCAGCATATGTTCATTGATGCTTTGGAGGTCGAAGACAATCTTAGGATGTCTGGAAAATTATCAAGCAAAGATAACAATGAAAGGATTGAAGAGTAATATGTATTTGATGTGAAGCATGAACATGGAAAACTTGCTTTGCATTCCAGTCTTTCCCAGGATGAACAGAGAGATAGCCATCCTAGTGAGGTGCCAGAAGAAGGTAATTTTGATTTGTTTTATGAAAATTACAATCATCCCACTAAGACTTTTGATTTTAAGGAAGATTTCAGCCCACCTAAGTATGATGAATATGAAGGGGACTGCTTGAAGAACTTCATAAGTTTTTTTGAAATTGACAATGAAAAGGAAGGGCAAGTGTGCAATCTATCCCAAGAAGCAGAAATTTGCCATGGGGAAGATAAGTGCCAACAAGAAAATCAAGTCCCTCTTTTACATTCAGGATTTGTATATCAAGAAGAGTTTGTTGTACTTAATTTTATTGAAAAAATCAATGATATTTCTGCTACGCCTGATGAAGAAGGGCAAGTTTTGAACTCTAAAATTTTGGATCGAATTGGTAATGATCTTCATATCTTTTCTCCAGAGTTGGATGAGAATTTTCTTCAGTTTTGTCAGTTATCATATGAGTCGGATGAAGATCAGGGTAGTCAAGACAAAGGGGATGAATATACTTTTCAAAGTCTTTCTGAAACTCAAGTTGGTAGATTGCGAAGGGAATTGCCATTTGAGCAGCCTTGTTGTGGCATAGATAATGTGGACAATCAGAAAGAACCAATTAAAGTTGCTCTCATGATTGGTCATAAAGAAAGAGGGATCTTTCATTTTCTTGAATATCCTTTCACTAATTTGTTGGAATCATCAAAGAAGATGGGGTTTGGATTGTTCAAGAATAGATGGATTGAAGAATATTTTCAGTTGGAATTATCATTTGTTGGGTTCTCTTTTGAAGATGGAGGGGTTGAATCCGAATTTCAGTCAGGAAGCCATTTGCTTGACTGGCTTCATTGGAAGTGTGAGATCGCTTGATTTTGGTCTTTATGCTCAGAAAATAGGGTAGGATCATTTGTATATAAATAAGCTTGAAATTCAAGCAATTTCATTACTTTCAGTTTTAATATTTGAGCAGTATGTGTGTTCAGTCTGCAGCGTCTTCAGAAGATTTCAGTATGTTATAATCTCGGGTTTTCAGTTATAGTTTTTGGATGAAAAATCGATTACAAGGTAAAGGTTGCAGTTTTGAAGGTTGGGAGCCACCCAATGGATTAGGCACCTTGTCTACATGGTTCTTTGCTACCTCGCAGGGAGGATAGCATCCCCGGTTGGAGCCAGTTGTTAGCACCTATATATTTTTTTCTCTTTCACAGCAAAAAAAGAAAGACTATATATAAAAGGTGGAGGATTAGACAACTACCTGATGAAAACTTGAAGTACTCTCCATCCTTGAGGGCTAGGCGCTAAGAAATGAGAAGGAACGGTCTAGAAAGGTCCAATGCAATAATTGTGGACTAATGTCAAAGGCTAGGTATTAATGGACAGATAAAATGACAAAGGCAAGTGGAGAATACCTTGAAACCTATAGTCCGCGGGAGAAACATGAAAGACTAAGTGCCACATAGGTCGACACCATTGATCAACAGTGGGATAAAGATCTACGGCTTTCAATGGGGCGTCCCATGGCCAATTTGCGAGGAAGAAAGGGAATATGTGGATGCGATAAGCTTTGTCCTGCCAGACAAGTATCCGCTTAAGAAGACGTCGCATGGAGGAAAGAGTAGTGAGCAATGCCATTATTAGGCGCATGTGATGGTGGGACAGGACCTTAAAGATATATGGCGGAAAATCCCTCCTTTCTAGAAAATCCCTCCTTTCCAATCCAAAGATGCGCAACACATGCGATTCGCCAATATAATGGGTCCCACCAGAAGACGGATGAGCTAAGAGTTAAAGGGAACATGAGGCCTCACCGTGGATATGCGCCTGAGAAGAGATGGATAGTCGCATCAAGGAGTAGCACACCGGATAGTGGCAAGCAAGATGTGATGGACCTTTCCCGCTAGACAGGTGTCAACTCGAGAAACTGTCACATAGAGAAAAGGAAGTATAGGAAACCATTTTGGGCATATGCGATACCACCTCATAGATACATACAGATGAGATGAACGACCCAAATGAAACTAGCAAGATGATCCAACGATGGGGAATAAAAGAGTTGTCAAATCAATAGATAGATCGAAGCCAAATATGACGGCGGAAGGTGAGCCCATGGGAAATCAAAGGTTGATATTGAGAAACAATCGGATAAGGAAACCAGAGGTTATGGATACATGGTTATATATATAAGGACGCCCGTAAAAGTTGACATTTTTCTTTTTCTGAAACTTGTCAGGGAGCGGAAGCCCCATGCGTGGGAGAGATGTAGAAAGCGACCGGCGAGACCATTCCCACGGCATCTCAAGTTGTCTGAGTAGGACAGGAAGGGTCGAGGGACAAAACTTAGTCTGTTCACGGCAGGGAAGCAGATCGAAGGTCGGTTTCCGGAAAGGTTAAGTTTAAATGCACCTGGGCTTGGGGTTTGAGGATGTTTGGTTTAGCGAGTTAGTGTTCAATACCCGTGGGTTTTTTCAGTAAGGTTTGTGCCCTTTGTCACATCTGTCAAAGATAAGTTCATCTCGAAACCAGGGAGTTTTTCAGAAGTGACATCTCTCTATCCTACTGAAGGATCATTGGCTGACAGCTCTCCGAAGGTAGAATACTTCTTTGATTCGCAAGGCCTTCTGAAGAATTCTCAGTAAGGTGGAACCCTGCTCATAGTATTTTTGTTTCCCATCTTAGTTGATCTGTTTTGGACTTTAACATGTATGCAATATTCAAAATTTGGGACTGTCGAGGTGGCAGCGTATTTCTAGTCGTTTCCTTAGGACTGATTCTAGGCCAAGAGCCTATAAAAGCTTTGTAAATCAAATGAAAAAGGGTTGAAAATCTTATTTGAAGAACTTTTGGAATTTTGAGAATCAGTCTGTAAGACATTTTGAGTTGTTTAATAAAGTCTATAGAGTCGAGCCTGTATTTTTCAGGGATTCTTGTGTAATTGGTCTGAGAGTCTAGCTTTCCTTTTCCCTTGTTAATTGTGCTTCTTTCATCGTTATTCCACGTCTGTAATATTTCTTCATACTTGGTGTAGTGTAATAGTTAATTGAAATTCATAGAAATTATGCTCTGCTTAATCTCATTCCAAGTATTTCATCTTTATTCTCTGCTAAAGTTAGTGTAGGATTCATCATTGTATGCCTTACATCAATGGATTGTTCTTTTCTCTTCTGTTTCACCAATTAAAAGCTCTTTGACTATTAGTTTCTTACTACCTCGCCCCTGTGGGAATGCATTCGCAAAGCCTTTGTGGATAATTTTCATGGTTTGTTTAAATGTGACTCCATTGCCCAAATAGAGATTCATATGTTTCATCCAAACAACGTTTCAATCATTTTGTTTCTAGCAGAAATCTGATCTTCTGTATGTTGTAATTGAATATCTTGAATGATGAATACTGGTGTATGTTTTCATTGTTGATGCCTTTGATTATTCCAATTTTTCATGACCTTATAGATGATGATGATGGTGAAGAAGAGGACAATGATGATGATGATAATGATGGTGATGATGATGATGATGTAGAAGATGATGATGATGATGATGATTATCATCATCATCTTGATCGTCATCATCTAAAACGTGTTCATCATCATAAGAAGCTTATCTAATTTTGGATATAAGGAGGATATAAGATGATGATGATGATAGTGGTGATGATGATGATGGTAATGGTGATGAAGATGATGATGATGAAGAAGAAGATGATGATGATGGAGATGTTGATAAGAAAGGGGGAGATGGCAATGATGACAAAGAGAAGGACGATGATGATGAGGATGAGGATGATGATGATGATGAGCGTGAGGATGAGGATGATGATGGTGATGACGACGACGATGATGATGATGATGATGATAATCATCATCATCATCATCATCATCATCATCATCATCGTCGTCATCATCATCTTCATCGTCATCATCTAAATCGATGATGATGATGGATATGTTGATGAGGAAGGGGGAGATGATGATGATGATGAAGAGGAGGAATATGATGATGATGAGGATGCTGCTGATGATGATGAAGATGATGATTATCATCATCATCATCATCATCATCTTCATCGTCATCATCTAAATCGTCTTCATCATCATAAGAAGTTGTCTTCATCATCATAAGAAGCTTCTCTAATTTCGGATATAAGGTGGATATAAGATGATGATGTTGATGATGTTGATGATGGTGATGATGATGAAGATGTTGATGATGGTGATGATGGTGATGAAGATGATGATCATGATGATGAAGAAGATGATGATGATGGAGATGTTGATGAGGAAGGGGGAGATGGAAATGATAATGATGAGGAGGACGTTGATGGTGATGAGGATGATTATGATGATGAAGATGATGATGATGATGATGATGATGATGATGAAGATGACGATGACCATCATCATCATCTAAATCGTCTTCATCAACATAAGAATCTTCTCTAATTTTGGATATAAGGAGGATATAAGATGATGATGATGATGATGGTGATGATGATGAAGATGTTGTTGTTGATGTTGATGATGGTTATGATGATGATGATGATGATGATGATGATGATGGAGATGTTGATGAGGAAGGGGGATATGACAGTGATGGCGAAGAGGAGGATGGTGCTGATGACGATGATCGTCGTCATCATCTTCATCGTCATCATCTAAATTGATGATGCTGATGAAGATGTTGATGAGGAAGGGGGAGATGAAAATGACAGTGAAGAGGAGGACAATGATGATGATGAGGATGATGATGATGATAATGAAGATGATGATCATCATCATCTTCATCGTCATCATCTAAATCGTCTTCATCATCATAAGAAGCTTCTCTAATTTTGGATATAAGGAGGATATAAGATGATGATGATGATTTTGGTGATGATGATGAAGATGTTGAGGATGATGATGATGGTGATGAAGATGATGATGAAGAAGAAGAAGATGATGATGATGGAGATGTTGATGAGGAAGGGGGAGCTGACAAGAATGGTGAAGAGGAGGACGATGAGGATGATGAGGATGATGATGATGATGATGATGAAGATGAGGATGAGGATGAGGATGATGATGATCATCATCATCTTCATCGTCGTCATCTAAATTGTCTTCATCATAAGAAGCTTCTCTAATTTTGGATATAAGGAGGATATAAGATGATTATGATGATGATGGTGATGATGATGACGATGTTGATGAAGATGATGATGATGATGAAGATGATGATGATGATGGAGATGTTGATGAGGAAGGGGGAGATGGAAATGATGATGAAAAGGAGGACGATGATGATGAGGATGAGGATGACGATGACGATGATGATGAAGACGATGACAATGATGATGAAGATGGTGATGACCATCATCATCATCATCTAAATCAACTTCATCATCGTAAGAAGCTTCTCTAATTTTGGATATAAGGAGGATATAAGATGATGATGATGATGGTGATGATGATGATGATGGTGATGATGATGATGATGATGATGGTGATGAAGATGATGATGATGATGATGAAGATGGTGATGATGGAGATGTTGATGAGGAAGGTGGAGATAACAATTATGGTGAAGAGGAGGATGAGGATGATGATGACGATGACGATGATGATGATGGATGATGATGACGATGATGATGGTGATCGATTATGGTGATGATGATGATGATGATGATGATGGTGATGGTGATCAATCATCATCATCATCTTCATCATCATCATCGTCGTCCTCCTGTTCACCATAATTGTCATTTCCCCTTCCTCACCAACATCTCCATCATCAGCATCTTCTTCATCATCATCCTCATCTTCATCTCCATCATCATCATCAACATCAACATCTCCATCATCATCATCATCTTCATCGTCATCATCTAAATCGATGATGATGATTAAGATGAGGAAGATGATGATGATGATGATGAGGATGATGGTGATCATCATCATCATCTAAATCGATGATGATGATGGAGATGTTGATGAGGAAGGGGGAGATGACAATGATGGTGAAGAGGAGGATGATGATGAGGATGAGGATGATGATGATGATTATGAAGATGATGTTGATAAAGAAGATGATGATGATGATCATCATCATCATCGTATTCATCATTATCATCTAAATCGTCTTCATCATCATAAGAAGCTTCTCTAATTTTGGATATAAGGAGGATATAAGATGATGATCATGATGGTGATGATGATGAAGATGTTGATGATGATGATGATGGTGATGAAGAAGATGATGATGATGGAGATGTTGATGAGGAAGGGGGAGATGACAATGATGGTGAAGAGTAGGATGATGATGATTATGAGGATGATGATGAAGATGATAATGATGATCATCATCATCATCTTCATAGTCATCATCTAAATCATCTTCATCATCATAAGAAGATTCTCTAATTTTGGATATAAGGAGGATATAAGATGATGATGATGATGATGATGGTGATGATGAAGAAGATGTTGATGATGATGATGATGATGGTGATGAAGATGATGATGATGATGATGATGATGATGATGGATATGTTGATGAAGAAGGGGGAGATGATGATGATGATGAAGAGGAGGACGATGATGAAGATGAGGATGATAATGATGATGATGAAGATGATGATGATGATAATAATGATCATCATCATCATCATTATCATCCTCATTGTCATCATCTAAATCATTTTCATCGTCATAAGAAGCTTCTCTAATTTTGGATATAAAGACGATATAGGATGATGATGATGATGATGGTAATGGTGCTGAAGATGTTGATGATGTTGATGATTGTGATGAAGATGATGATGATGATGATGATGATGAAGAGGAGGACAATGATGATGATGATGATGATGAATATGATGATGATGATGATGATGAATATGATGATGGTGATGATGATCATGATGGATATGATGATGATGATGATGATGATGGTGATGGTGATAAAAGTACAATGTTTTGCGAGCCCAAAAAGTGATAAAAGTATACCATGATGATGATGATGGAGATGTTGATGAAGATGTTGTTGATGATGATAATGGTGATGATGATGATGATAGTGATGACGATGATGATGATGAAGATGTTGATGTTGATGATGATGATGATGATGATGATGATGATGATGATGATATAAGGAGCTTCTCTAATTTATTTGAATCATTACTACGGTGAGGTGATGATGGGGATGATTATGAAGATGTCAATGATGATGATGATGATGGTGATGATGAGGAAGATGTTGATGATGATGATGATGGTGATGATGATGATGATGATTAAGATGATGATGATGAGGAGGAGGAGGAGGAGGAGGATATGAGGAGATTCTCTAATTTTGTTGAATCATTACTAGTGTGAGATGATCATGGGGATGATGATGAAGATGTTGATGATGATGATGATGGTGATTATGATGATGATGAAGATGTTGTTGTTGTTGATGATGATGATGACGATGATTATAGAAGGAGCTTCTCTAATTTTGTTGAATCGTTACTAGTGTGAGATGATGATGGGGATCATGATGAAGATGTTGATGATGATGATGATGGTGATGGGGATGATGATGAAGATGTTGATGATGATGAAGATTTTGATGATGATGATGATGATGATATAAGGATCTTCTCTAATTTTGTTGAATCATTACTAGTGTGACATGATGATAGGGATGATGGTGAAGATGTTGATGATGATGATGATGATGAAGATGTTGATGATGATGAATATGTTGTTGATGATGATTATGATGATGATGATGATGATATAAGGAAATTTTCTATTTTTTTTTAATCATTACTAGTGTGAGATGATGATGATGATGATGATGAAGATGTTGACGATGATGATGATGGTGATGATGATGATGATGATGATGATGATGATGATGATGAAGACGATGAAAATGATGGTGATGATGATGATGATGATGAGAAAGAAGATGATGATGAGGAAGAGGGTGATAAGCAAGATGATGATGATAAAGATGTTAACGATGATGATGATGGTGATGATGATGATGATGATGATGATGACGATGAAAATGATGGTGATGATGATGATGATGATGATGAGAAAGAAGATGATGATGAGGAAGAGGGTGATGATGATGATGATGATGATGATGATGTTGAACATGAAGATGATGGTGATGGCAATGACGACAATGATGGTGAATATAATGAAGATGATGACAATGATAAGGGTTAGTGGTTAATTTTTATTTGACTAGACACTTTAGAGGTTAGAATTATGTGGTTAGGATTATAGTGGTTAACGGATATATATCATTATGTGTTAGTATTTAGGAGTCTTAGGAGATATACTAGTTTTGGATTATAGTGGGCCAAGAGTTATGGTGGTTAGTTGTACTAGGGACTAGGTATTGCAGTTCCTAGGCACAAATGGTCAAGGGTTTGGGGATTGAGATATAGGGGTCATGGATTTATGGTTACAAGGATGAAGATTTATATGTACATGAGGATAGTACGAGTTAGTGATTTTGTGTAATAGTATATCTCCTAACCCTTGTGGTGAAGGAGAGAAGAGAGGGGTGAGGGAGGGAGGAGGGATTCGATACCAACTTTTGATACCATAATCATGCTCGTTAAAAATCTAGTAAAACATTGTCGAGTATACTTTTATCACTTTTCGGGCTCGTAAAAACATTTACAGAAAGGAAATACTCTTAGAGTTGTCTTGAAGATATTTTAAGACTCCCTAAATAGAAAAAGACCACCAAGCGAACTTGATTCTTTCACGCTTGTAAAAGTATTAGAAAGATCATCTCTTTGGTGATAGTTTACCCCTTTTTTTCGGACCGGATGGACTATTTATGAAAAATTAATACTCTAGTCAAAATTTGGCTAGAAGAGTTCTTCCGGGTATTATTTTATACTTTTTCGGACCTTGGGACTAAATTTACAAAAAAGTACACGTTGGAGTCTTCTTTAGTCTTTTCAGACTCCCTAAACATGAAATGACATTGAGTTTACTTTCTTTGGACTCGTTAAAATTTGACATTGAAGGAACCTTCTAGGATCAAACCCCTCCTATGTTAGGTTCGTAAAACATGTGGGATTGGACTCATCCGAAATATTATCTATAAAGAGCATTTGTTACCCTCTTCCAGCTCGTAAAAAAGTAAAGAGGTAATCATCAATCATGGTCGGGAAATTTAAGGAAAGAGTATGTATTTACACTTGTATTAATGGAAGTTAGTAGTCACCCTTGAAGATGGCACTTGTTTGTGTCCTATTCAAACAGTTGGATAATCAACTTTTCCTCGAGTCTTTCCAATTCCATGAGTCATGTTACTCCTTCGAGTCTTTCAAAGAATACCGCAGTCATGTGTTGTGTTATGTCTTGGATACCGCCTCACTGAGTCAATGTTTCCAAGTCGTTTGTTGTGCAATTAAATGTTCAAGGGAGTTCTATCATTTTAGTTATCTCATCTTCCTTTGAGTTGATTACCTCTGAATCAGTCCCAAAGTCACTACTTGGTCTGATCCGCTCCAAAAAATATTTGATCCAGTTTCGTATTGATTATGGAGGAAACATCATGGCACAAGGAAGAAAATAATGTTTCGCCTATTTATTGGTGATCCAGTTTCGTATTGAATTTATTGGTTCTATCCTTGTCGACTACAACACATCATCCACGAATTAGACCTAGGAACTAGTCAAGTAACTTGGTCCTGCATGCATCAATGGAAGGCTACCTTGCTTTCAACAGTAGGCTTACATCATTGGCCTCTTATTGAGATATTTCATTGAATGTTTGAACTCAACTCATTGATTCACGTTTATTGGTATGTACTATGGTACCCTGGGAATCATTGACACCAATTATGATTTCCCTCACACTTGTTAACGATTTACATCATTGATCAGTAATCAAGTGGTTTCTACCATGTTCGACTTCAACACATTGTAATCACATGGTTAGATTCATATTGTTTCAATTTCGGGATGAAGACCCTGGGATAAATTTGTTATACACCTTACCCAGGATGTGACGGATATTTTTGAGTCATATCACATAGATCCACTCCTGTATTGGTCATAGCTTTGTCATTCTTTCATCTTGGATCTATGCTTGTATTCTAGTAGCCATGATTGTGCTTAGTCAGTCAGTACCAAAATGGATCTATAATTTATTGGTAGGATACCATGTTATGAGTTATTTGGGACATGTATCTTAGAGTCTATTGTAAAGACCTTTTTCAACATTTCAACTGACATTTTTTTACCTTGATTTCCATCTATCAAAGTATTTCACCTACCATATCCCTATAGATTCATACTTTCAGGGGCAATCTGTTATACCAAAATCTTGTCATCACTCTTGTTATGAGGTGTGTATCCTTGGATTAAACCTAAACCCTAAAGTTTTAAGTGCCAAATGACCTGACAAGAGGTTTTGCCTTTGAGTTTTCTTAGCTTTGGAGCATTGACACACCTTGCATGTTCACAACATGCATTGGACTCATAATGATGCACTTTGCACATTGAAAGATCGGGTCACTGTCTGTTGTTTCATTCATACAACATGCATCACCCCTCGATGATGCAGGTTTCTCTTTTATAGGGTGCATCACTGTTGGTTAAAAGGAAAAAAGAGAAAATTCGAGAGCCTTTTAGAATGAAGCTTTTATAGAGGCTTATCCCTAGAAATATGCATAGGTGGTAGTCAAGCCCCTAACCCTTTGGGATGATCCCCTAACCTTCTCCATAGAATCATCAACTCCTTCTATCCTCTTTCGCCTATAAATTCAAGATCACCTTTATGGGATGAAGGAAGAAAAGTGAGAGCATCCAAATGCTATTGAAATTATCTTAGAACTAAATTTCCCTTCTCTATTAGAAGCAAGGTTGGATCTTTGAGGAAAAAGGCTTGTTGGAATAAGTTGTGATGTCAAGGCATGGTTGTAATATCTCCCTTTGTACTTGCTTTTATACAGCGATATATATTATTTCCATAAATATTGTTTGTGTTGAATGTTTAGAACTTGTTTCATTGACCACTTGTTTAGATCAATCAATATTGCATATTTTTATTATCGTGATCCTACTTGTTTGTTGTATGTTTTTTTGTAGTTGAGGATTGAAGACTACATGAAACGAGCAGATATCACCATAATTGTGAGGTAAGTAATTCCTCCACACTCTTTGCAATTCAATTAATCTAGGAAAGTTTGTATGTTCTATCATTTTGTTCTAGATCTACATCATTTAGACTAGAGAACTTCATCCTTGTCCACATAGACGAAGTATCTTCAAACATGAACTTCCGACTCACGCACACTTCTGATCTTCTAATATTAGTTATGTTTTGCACTATCTTCATATGTAGACGATTCACTATCACTGTGTTGCATACATCACTCAACTTCTCATTCCTCTCAATTCACACTTTTGTAATGTCTTACTTCATGCACTGTGTGCTCACTGATACTGTAGTCTGCAATGAGGTATGATCTGTTGTTCTGCTATAGTGCTACTACTTTCACCAACTGATATTGTGCTTTCAATTGATAATTTGTTGCTATGAAACAATGCAACAGTAATAGATGGAACTACGCATTTGCTGATGTGTCCATTATGCTTAAGTGCCATAGTCTTTTAGACAATTTACAACATCTTGTGCATCAAATAATTCATCCTTTCGATATAACTCACTTGTATCAGATCATTTGCATCATGATGCACTCACTGGATCCCGGTGTTGTCCTATCATCGCGCATCAGATGGACTTCTCAACTTTTCACACTTTCACTTCTGCTTATATGCATCATCTAGACATCAACACATCATCTAAAATACTTCGGTTATGTCTCTTCACTTCTATCTTTACAATGTCTATGACTATAAGCATGTTGACTATAATACTGTCATTCAAAACCTCAAGCACTTGTGTATACTTCAATGTTTCTTCCTTTCAGTACCTATGCATCCGTAACAGATATACAACATCAATCTGCGTGCCATTAGTTCTTCATTATACTACATGTGTGCACTTTGCTCCTCTCTAGATCATTCTATTATGTCCTCAAGCCCTTTGATGCCCTGAATATAAAACTAAAACTTCTACTTGAAGCTCTTATTCTCTCGTCATCAAGATTACTTCAAATTTCCAACTTGCATCTCCATTTATACATGTCCTGCATGGATTGTATGTCCACAAGTTGGTTGTGGCTTCTCTTCTTCCATATTTCACGGATTGTGCATTTTACACATGTAATCTTATGCACTATTGATGTGTCAATTGTTTTGTTTCTAGTGCCTCCATGGTCCACGACTTAGTGGGACTTACATGTTGGTGGTGTACACTTGCACTCTCGATGTATCATTGCTTTGAGGTATGTGCGCTTCCTTACTCTTCAACTTGGTGAGTCTTTGACCTTTTATATACCATCCCTTGTGGGTATTGCACACTTGATGTATTAAATGTTTGTGGAATTTGCCCATTCACCAACTTCTGCTTGGTGGGACTTTGAAAGCTGGATATACTCAAATTTACCAACCAGAGCTCGATTTGATAAGGAGATCACCATATCAAATGCAATATCCTTCCCAAGGACATAGAGGGATCTTACTTTCTTAGCATTTTCAAACATTAACTTTCGACAAGTTCTAGCAAATTCAGTGTTAATATGCTTCCTTCAAGGAGCTTGAAAAGGTGCTTCACAAAAACCATCCACAACATTACAAGAAGTATGCCCAAATGGAGATCGAGTGTGCTCACGGGAACCCACATGACTACAAACAAGAGTATTGGCCTTAATAAGAGAATCACTTCCACTTCCATTCTACTCTAGTGACACCCTTTTCCACCCATCCACCAATGATAAATTCGAAGGGGCATATTCAATTGAAATACTAGGGTTTGCTTTGACCCCAGCCCTATAAATACATCACGTGACAGGAATGATCCATATCTACAGATCTGACATCACCAAACTGGCTATGGGTTAAAAAGGCAGGTGAAGAGACCATGGTAATGGGACCTATTGTTCCACCTATCACAGGGTTAACAAAACCCCCAAAATCCCCTTTGTGCACCATTGGAAAGGAAAATACTATAGGAAAAATCCTTCAAAATCCAATAGAAAAAATAAAACCCAAGAAAAATACAAAACTTAAGTAAACTGGAGAAAACTGCAAATGGAAAAAAGAAAAAAAACTTCCCACTTTTGGTACTAGGCCACCCATAATGGATTGCTTAGCTCCAAGTTCATCGCAGATTTCTCCAGGAAAACCTAGTTAACGTTTTAAAAAAAGAGGTCATCTCCCCCTTAGATCTCCAAAGATTATAATTTTATTGGATACTACACAACTTCTTTCTCAATTATTGTACAACTATACAAAATTATATGATAAAAGCCCATATAATTCACTAGATCAAAATTACTAGTAGTTATTGTGGTTGGTAATGTAGTTTGATCTAAATGTTATAAGGAATAAGGGAATTATGAAAATTTAAGTTAAAAAGGGGTGAGACATTCGACATTCATTATTATATATATATATATATATGGGTCACTGCAAGCTAATGAGGGTCACTTTTGGCACGTTAGATGCAATAGAAAACTGAAAAAGCAGGCATCCCTCAACTTACTTGGATTTTTTGATTTACTTACGGAAAATATCTTGCATTGACTAAAAAAGATGAAATGTAGGAAATTGAATCACGTTTCTGAATATATAACTTTTATGTATTGAAAATTTGCATAGCTATGTCAAGTTTCAGTTTTCCTAACAGACACTTTTTATTTTTCAGGCAAATGATAAGGTATATGTTTTTGTGGGTAGAGCCTTTGAGGGCCTAAATGATGGAATCAAGCTACAAAAATCGGCATGCATGTAGAGAACACATAGCACTTGTGCGCCATTATTTTTCGAAAATTAAATTAGTAATTTTATAATTTTTTTATAATTGTCTAAGTGATCAAACCTCAAAAATAGTACATCTTTTGTGGGTAGAGCCTTTGAAGGTCTTAATGCAAAATTCTTGAAATGGGTTTTTCATAGAACGTGGAGGTTAGTGTCCTCTTGTGCACCATACAATTTTTTTTTGAAATGATTGAGAATTGAAAAAGTTATGGAAGAAACACTAACAATGTGTTTCACGAGTTAAGGAGGTAGGACAGAAAAGAAATTGAAAGAAAATAGGAAAAATTAATATTTCAAAATAAAAGTTACATATTTGGAATCTGCAGAAAAAATGCTATTTGTGTCTAAGATTTCGTCAAAAATGACTCTGTGTAGCATATTGTAACGAGTGGCTAAGCACAGGCTTCTCCAGAAACTGGAAGAAATACCCAATTAGCTTTGGTTTTTCATTAACATAGCACAGGTTTGGAATTACCGAAGCAAACTCCAAAGCGTACACATAGGATTATTGTTGACATGTGAGCATGTGACTCGGCCTGTTTAAATTCAAAAATATTGCCGCGCTTTTAGATTTAAATAACGCATACGCGTTATATAACTAAATAATGCGTGCGCGTTATATCAATAATTAACGCGTACGCGTTATATAACTACATAACACGTACGCGTTATATAGTTACAAAACGCGCTCGCGTTATTTAAATCATAAAATACATGTTTAATACTTGAGAAAGAGGGGGTGTAGAAGTCAAGGGAAATTTTGTTTAATATTTGAGAAGGGGTGGGGAAGGGTCAAGGGAATCTATGGTTAATATTTAATAGGGGTGGGAAAGGGTCAAGGGCTTAGAAGGATGTTGGAAGCTTGAGTGGGGAGAGATGAAGGGAATGAGAACATGATGGGCTACAGGGGGTGAAGGGAAGTGGAGCTTGAGAGCACTATTAGGAGTAGAATAGGTTCTGAAGAGGTATAGGGTTAGAAATTGAAAGTGAGACTTGAGTGACAAGGGGGAATGGATGGAGGCAAGGGGGATGTGAGAGAGAAATAAAGAATACAAGGGGGGGAGAGACATAGAGCGAGGGAGGGAGAGGGACAATGGGGAGGAATGGATTTGGAGGGAGTGAGAGATAGATGGGGATAGAACGAAATAAGAGATAGGAAGGGAGGGACAGAAAGTGTTGGTGGGAGACATGTAGAGAGTGGTGGCGATGGAGAGAGAGGGAGTAATGGAGAGATTGGGATAGGTTGAGGGAAAGATGAGGGAGGGATAGAAGGTGAGAGACAGGCGATGAGAGAGGGAGGGAGAGAAGGTAGGGTGAGGGATGGAGGGAGAAAGTTGGAGATAGATATGGATGGAGGGGGTATGGGTTTGAGAATGGAAAGTGACATAATGTGTGTGTATGTGTGTGTGTTTGAGAGAGAGAGAGAGACACAGAGAGAGAGAGAGAGAGAGATTGATGGTTGGGGAGAGAGAGACTAGAGGGAGTTGTGAGCATCATATTCTCCATCAGCATCATATTCTTCATCATAATCATCTTCATGACCATCATCGTCATCATCAACATCTTCATCATCATCACCATCATCATCATGATCATCATATTCCTCATCAAATCAAAATCTCCATCATCATTATCATCATCATGATCATCATCTAAACATCACCATCACCATCATCATCAACATCTTCATCATCATCACCATCACCATCATCATCAAAATCTTCATCGTCATCACCATCACCATCACCATATTCATCATCATTGTCATCTCTAGGTTCCCCATCAACATCAACATCTCCATCATCATCATCTTCTTCATCATCATCATCTTCATCACCATCATCATCATCATCAACATCTTCATCATCATCACCATCATCATCATCATCATTATCTTCCTTGAATCAGATCAACATATCCATCATGTCACCATCATCTTCTGAACATCATCATCTAAACATCACCATCACCATCACCATCATCATCATCATCTTCATCAGCATTACCATCACCATCATCATCAACATCTTCATTGTCATCACCATCATCATCATCATCATCATTGGCATTTGTAGGTTCCTCATCAACATCTCCATCATTATCATCTTCTCCATCATCATCATCTTCATCACCATCATCATCAGCATCAACATCTTCATCAGCATCACCATAATCATCATCTTCATCGTCATCAGGTCAACATCTCCATCATCATCATCTTCTTCATCATCTTCACCATCATCATCATCATCATCATCTTCATCGCCATCTCCATCATCTCCATCATCTCCATCATCATCACCATCACCATCATCATCATCTTCATGACCATAAACATCTTCATCATCATTGTCATCTCCCCCTTCCTCATCAACATCTCCATCATCATCATCATCATCATCATCATCATCACCATCTGAACATCACCATCACCATCATCGTCAACATCTTCATCATCATCATCATCATCAGCAGCATCATCATCAGCATCAGCATCATCATCAAAATCTTCATCGTCATCACCATCACCATCTTCATCATCATTGTCATCTCTAGGTTCCCCATCAACACATCTCCATCATCGTCATCTTCTTCATCATCGTCATCTTCTTCATCATCATCATCTTCATCACCATCATCATCGTCATCAACATCTTCATCATCATCGCCATCATCATCATCATCATCTTCCTCATCAGATCAACATCTCCATCATGTCACCATCATCTTCATCTTCATCATCATCATCATCATCATCATCATCATCATTACCAACACCATCATCATCAACATCTTCATCGTCATCACCATCATCATTGGCATCTGTAGGTTCCTCATCAACATCTCCATCATCGTCATCATTGGCATCTGCAGGTTCCTCATCAACATATCCATCATCGTCATTTTCTCCATCATCATCACCATCATCACCATCATGATCTTCTGAACATCATCATGATCATCATCTAAACATCACCATCACCATCATCGTCAACATCTTCATCATCATCGCCATCAGCATCATCATCAAAATCTTCATCGTCATCACCGTCACCATCTTCATCATCATTGTCATCTCTAGGTTCCCCATCAACACATCTCCATCATCATCATCTTCTTCATCATCATCATCTTCATCACCATCATCATCGTCATCAACATCTTCATCATCATCACCATCATCCTCATCATCATCTTCCTCATCAGATCAACATCTCCATCATGTCACCATCATCTTCGTCATCATCATCATCATCATCATTACCAGCACCATCATCATCAACATCTTCATCGTCATCACCATCATCATTGGCATCTGTAGGTTCCTCATCAACATCTCCATCATCATCATCATTGGCATCTGCAGGTTCCTCATCAACATATCCATCATTGTCATTTTCTCCATCATCATCACCATCATCACCATCATGATCTTCTGAACATCATCATGATCATCATCTCAACATCACCATCACCATCATCGTCAACATCTTCATCATCATCGCCATCAGCATCATCATCAAAATCTTCATCGTCATCACCATCACCATCACCATCACCATCACCATCTTCATCATCATTGTCATCTCTAGGTTCCCCATCAACACAACATCTCCATCATCATCATCTTCTTCATCATCATCATCTTCATCTCCATCATCGTCCTCATCATCATCTTCATCATCATCACCATCATCACCATCATCATCATCATCTTCCTCATCAGATCAACATCTCCATCATGTCACCATCATCTTCATCACCATCATCATCACCATCATCATCAACATCTTCATCACCATCATCATCAACATCTTCATCATCATCACCATCATCTTCATCAACATTATCATCTTTATCATCTTCATCTGCATCATGATCATCTTCATTGTCATCACCCTCCTCCTCCTCATCATCTTTATCATCTTCATCTACATCATGATCATCTTCATTGTCATCACCCTCCTCCTCCTCATCATCTTGTGCACTTATGCACTTAGGGATTAATATTTAGAAGAGGGTCTAAAGGCCTTTATGGGGGAGGGGCTCTAGGAACAAGGTAAGACAGAGAGGGCAGGGGGGAGGGATAAAGGCGTAGAGGGTTAGTGATTAAGGGAGAAGAAGGGAGAGAGTGCTATAGGGAGGGATAATGACGAAGATAAAGAGAAGGTGGAGAGATGGAGAGTGGGGTGGTAGAGACATGGCTGAAGGGAGAGAAAGAAACATGAAAGAAACATGTAGGGAGAATGAGGGACAGATATTTAGAAAGAGATAGGGGGTATCTAGGGATTATTGGGAGAGAGCTAGGGGGTATTAAACCATACAAAACATTTGTTTTGTATGCAATCATATAAATTATTAGTTTTCTTTGATTTTGTTCGTTGCCCTAGCCGTGCACCTAACCTATTTATTGTGCTTGACTATATCGCGTTCGCGTTTTTTCACTACATATCGCGCACGTGTTTTATATTTATATAACGCGTACGCGTTTTGGAACTCCAGAAATAATGGACTGTTGCTGTCCGAGAGCAACTTCACTCTGTCCGAACGAAAGCAACAATCCCGCGATTTTTCGAACAGCACGAGCTCGCGTCTGAAAATTTTCACATTCTACACCAACTCCATCATTTTTTTTTATGCAGGTGCAGCATTGAGGACATCTTTCATGGTTGCTCACTGTGGTGTTGGGTTATATGGCCATATTTGAAGAAAATAATTAGCAAGCTTGAAGAATCTCCAATTGAAGAACACCAAAGATAAGGCCTTTGAAAGATTCATTTTGCCTATATTTGAGGAGCACACAAGGTAAGATATCAAGCTTCAAGACCAACAAGGAAGAACTTCCATTTGCTTATTATTGAAGAGCTTGTAATTGAGGAGCAACAAAAACAAACTATATTGAATTGATCATTGTGGTGATGGGGAATGCACGTAACCGAGTAAACAAATCAACAAGGAAGAAGAGACCTCAAGAAGTCATTGAAGAAGAGAAAGAAAAGAAAAGAATATACATGATGAATCGGAGGCTTTCTTTGGAAACTAATCCAAATCCAATTGTAGAGGATACCATGGTTCATCCTATTAATCCACGACAAGAGGGACCTTCAATTTCCACAATAGTTGTTGAACAAGCACCCCATGGAAGTAATCAAGAAGCAAAACGTAGGTGCTCATTAGGGGATGTTTCAATTCCCACTTCAAGTCAAAGTGATAAGTTACCATCTCAAGATGAAGCTCACGACGAAACACTCAATTTGGTATCCGGATGTGGTTATACAAGCGATGAAGTCAGAGAGGCGTTGGACATTTTCCCTACTGTTGAAGAAGAGAATGTTATCCACACCCTCGATGAGGATGTTGGACTTCCACAAGGGGATGTTGGACTTCCACAGACCATGGATGAGGATGTTGGACTTCCACCATCCAACTACCAGGAAGAGAATGAAGGACACCAAGCTACTACTGAAACGCCAGAGCGTCTTGGTGATGCGCTACATGGTACAATTCCAACCCCCTTACCTCCATTAGCAAGCACACGTCGAAGAACTCCGAAGCGTATACAAGTTGATGAAAGACTTATGAATTCCATTGAAGGTACGCTATCTAAACGTAGTATTGCTTATCAAACTCAACAGATACTTGATAAATATTTTGTTTCTAAATGTGATGGAGATAAATGTAGATTATTTTTATCATTGTTAAAATCTAGGAGCATGAATGTTGTTAGGAAAAAGTTAGGGATAAAGATGATAAAGAATTCTGAACCAAGTTCTCATATAGTTAAAAGCCTAGTAGATGCATTTGGTAAAATTGGTAAGAACACACGTTCAAAGGACCGCAATGCTGCTCGTTGTGTGTTGTCACAATCAATTGCAGATAAGAACACCAGGGCCCTTCGTATTCTCAGGCCTACATCGAAACTAGTTAATTTGAATGTAAAAACCCTCCGTAGGTATTCTATTAGAAGAGAACATCTTGACACAACCGATCAGACAGATTTTTGGGCCTTTGTTGGTCGGTTGCCACGTCGTGACATGAAGCTAGTTGATGCAGTAAAGGGACTAGTGCATAGTTTTTGGCATGATCACACAAGGCCTTCTTCAAACCGAAAGGATGTACTAAAACTAAGAAGGGGTTCGAAGGATCGTGAGCCACATACTAAGCATCTTCTTGATATAACACAGACAGAGCTTTATGAAAAATTTAAGATTGAGCATAGACAATTGAACTTGGGGCAAAGATCTTTTGAGAAATGTAAGCCATGGTATGTTAGAATAAATACTCTTCGCAACACTTGTTGTTGTAGATACCATGTAGAATATGAATATTACTATGAAACATTTTTGTACATTCGTCGTGTGTTGCATACTAACATTGTGCAGGATTGCTCCATGACAATACCACCGACTTCATCAAGAGAATTCATTCATAGCATCATGTGCAATAGGCCCGAGGGGCAAACATACTATGCAAAATCTTGTTTGGATGGAACATGCTCCAACTGTGCTGGAATGGCATTATTGAGCCAATGTATGCACGAGAATGGAGACAGTGAATTTGGGAAAATGGTTACAGACATGAAAAGTTTCAAATATATCAACTATGAAATAGTCCCAGGGAAAGAAAGCAAAAAAATACAATTGGTGACATCTCAGGTATGCATTTATATCTATAAAATTATGTTGTAACGGTTACATTTCAATCCTTACTTACAACAAAAAACTGACATTGAGATCATTTTGTGTCACCAGGTACAAGTTAGTGACTTCATCAAGGAATTTATTGAAAAGACACATCAATATGTTCAGCATGTCCACGTGGCACGATGGCAGGATGAGAAGTTTAGAATATGCAGAGATACATTTCCCCTTGGTACTATACTTCCAGTTGTTGATTTTGCCGAGAACTACACTCTGCAACCTCAAAATGAGATCCAAAGTCAGTATTATCACTCTGAGCAGGTTTCCTTGATGGTCCATATCACATACAGGCATGGCCCAAATAGCACTGAAGAGCAAAGAGAAATTCTAAAGGAATATCACTTCTACATAAGTGATGATAGGTGCCACGACTTCCACTATGTACGTCATTGCTTCATCATGTTCTATGATCACTTGAAGGGAAGGAACATACAGATGGACCGACACTGGATTTGGTCTGATGGGTGTGCTGGTCAGTTCAAAAATGCACGCATATTTCAGTGGTTGTGTTCATTGCATAAAAACTACAAAGTGCCACATATGTGGAACTATTTTGAGACTGGGCATGGTAAAGGAGAGCATGATGGAGCCGGAGCATGTGTCAAAACAGCCCTACAAAGAGAGGAATTGAAAGTATCTACAGAATCTACTATTCTAAATGCTCAATCTATAGTCAGGTGGTGCACGTCAGTAATGGGAGAGGAATCAACTATGCGAGTAGAATCCACAAGAAAGAGACATGTGGAGAGATTTTTTTGGGAGGTGGTAGACATAGATCGTTCACATGCATGGGAATGCAAGACTGTGCCTGGGACTCGTGGCTTTCATTCGGTTCGAAGCTCTGATAACCCAGTATTTGAAATTTGGACCAGAAAACTCGCTTGTTTTTGCCCGCCTTGTTGTGATGGTGACTGGGATGGGTGTGAATCATTGGATTGGGTTGATGGATGGGATCGCATATCACTTCCACTTGATCATCGTGCAATTGTTGAGTTAACTCCGTTGGAAGAAGACCAATCATCTATTTCTGCAGATTTTGATCATGTCTCAGACCTTGTACAACCCGGTATGATGCATTTCCTTAACATTTTTTGTTTGTTTACGTAGTCTTCAAATGCACATTAATGGCCTTGTATCACACGAAAAATATTTTGATCATATACCTACAATCATATAATGCAGGGCACATATACGCAGTGGTTGCCTCAAAAGATACTGAATGGGGTGATGAATACTGGTTGGCACGCTGTATAGATGGAAAGCAAACCCTCATTGTGTCCATGACTGACGATGAAAACAACCACTTTCCAACTGGTTCTATGGTTGTTAAAGGTGAATACTTGACACGGGACAACAATGGAAGAAAGAATGGTGGATATGTTTACAGGGATTACAAACCAGGTGCAAGTGTATATCACTTTACCAACTTAATCATTGGCACAAACCTTCAGGTACGAACAATGCCTAGTCGAAATACATCGAAGGTACGCTACTTCTTACCGGATACAGAGCACGAGAGACTAATGGAGACCATCAGTATAAGAGATGATCCGGAGGGCTTGGTTGTATGATAATAGGTGGGATCTAGCATGATGAGGTACGTTACATACTTTTAATACTATACTATTTTCACTATTTGTAATTGAATATTGATATATGCTCAATTTTCACATGTATGTTTCATATGAATATGTCAATTTTGCGTTCTTGATATGCCAAATTTACAAGAGATGGATTAAAATTATATTATGTTCATATGATCAGTAAACCATATATTAATCATGTTTGAGAGGTTGCTTAGCTAACTTTAAGGGCATTTAAGCTCTATGTTAAGCCCAACTAAATCCTTATGAATCACTAGACAATCGAATTGGTTCCTTGAGTAATTCAAATTTCTTTATGTAAAACCATTTTTCATTCATTTTAGTATGAAATCAAGTTTTTAGTATTTTTTTCTCTTTACTGGCTCTATTCTAGTTTCCTTTGAAAAATTGCTCAAAGTATTGTTGTTCTTAGTTTTATGAACCTATTTGTGATCTCTTTCATGTGATCATAAGATTTTACACATCACTGCCATAACCACTAGACAATTGTACACTATACAACTATGAAAGTCTCTCTTAATCTAGCGACAACCACCTTTTACCCATTTCTATAGAATTTATTTTCTTTAATAATTTTCTAATCCAAATTTTAATAGCTATTACATTTTCACTATACAACTATGAAAGTCTCTAGTGACAACCACCTTTTACCCATTTTTATTATACATCTCTAAGTTATCCACACAAAAACACACACATATATATATATAATAATTATTGTGTATTCATAGTCAAAACTAAAAAATATATGGATTAAAGTGGATAAACATTAAACTAAAATTATAATAATTGTGTTTTTTAATCCATTTTTTACATATGATCAGTAAACCCTAAAATTATATTATGTTCATCATGTTGGTTATTGGCTTCACCCAACAAAATTAATTCAATTCATGCTCACTATATTAAACAATACACTTATATTAAATTTAATTCATGTCTTGTTAAATATTTCATAATGAATTAGCTAGTTGAGAGCACCACCTTAGACCAAGCCATCATCATCAACATCTTCATCATCATCATGGACCTGCAAAACCCTAGTTTCCAAAGTGTCTAGGCAGGTTCGGGCTAGGAACACTAGCCATACCCGCCCGGTGGATGATTTTCCAAAGTTGACCCCCGTGTGCAAAAATTGCACACTCCCACACTGAGCAAAACCCTAGTTTCCAATATGGACCTGCAAGGTGACACATGGGCCACCGGGTAGGAGGGGAGGGGCATCCCTGGCACTATCCCGGTGTGCTGAATCCAACAGAGTCGACGGTTCGTCGATCTGAGCCACGGTCTTCATTCTATGGCTCGTCCCGTCTCACTACCAGAAGGCCTTCAGGGACACCTGCTGGATACCTACCGGGGGCATAGAACTCCAACCATGCAACAAAACCGGGTTCCGGGGAGTCCTGCAGGTGTGTCTAGATAGGTTCGGGCTAGGAACACTAGCCATACTTGCCCGGTGGATGATTTTCCAAAGTTGACCCCTGTGTGCAAAAATTGCACACTCCCACACTGAGCAAAACCCTAGTTTACGAAATGAATGCACAATGAAGCCACTGGGCCATGGGGAGATGAGGGAGAGGGCCCCCTAGAGGTAATCGCATGCCAGGAGACCAATGGAGTCGACGGTTCGTCGGTCCGACGTCCGGTTTCCGAGTTATGTCGAGTTGCAAGTCGCATGAAAATGCCGTTCAGGGACACTTGGTGAATTTCCGTCCGGGAGCCAAAAAGCAAACGGAGCAGGAAAATTGCATGCCGTTGGCTCCTGCAAGTGTGTGTGGGCAATGCCGACGTGGGAACACTGCCGGGAGCCATAAATCCATGATAGTAAATTAATTCATGACAAAAAAAACTGAATTATTCCTTTCAATGGATGTGGTTTTCAATTTCCTATGTTGTTAGGTCAATTTGGCACATTCATTGAAAGAAATTGTAGACTTTAATGATGATCACAACAAGTGTGTTTGTTAAAACCTTGTGAAATAGAGCATCAAAAGACCTACATTGTAGGCCATATAATTGTGTTTGTTTACCTTTTGTTTGATGGACCATGCACAATAAGTAATAAAATAATTTTTGAAGTAGGTCATTTCATTTTTCTGATTTTTTCTTTGGTGGTGTTGAAAAAGACCATTGTTCTTATTGATGGGATTTCATGTGCTTATGATTCTTTGGATAATCTGGACACATACAAGGACACCATTATTAGACTAATTCATTATAAACAATTTAATATGAGTAATCTACATAAATGAATTGAAAAATTAACAAAAATAACAAACAACCCATATACTTTGGAATATAACACAAGAGTGACCATGTTAGGCAATCTTACTTATCTACTTACCTATGGTCATCTAAGTAGACCATTTGGATCATGTCTATTACTAATGATCTCCATTAACTTTTCATGTTCACAATGAGGCTTGAAGTATCATACCTTTGATGGGTGCTTCCTTGGCATTGTTTGTAGTTTGAGGTTTGTATCGAAAACTAAGTTTGTAAAGTGGTATATAGATTCACCTAGTCTAATCTTGAAATACATAACCAACCTTCTTCCATGTTTGGTCATCCAGTGTTAGATATTATCCTTTAATAACCATCAAACTGATTACAAGTTGATCACCATTGTCATCTATTAGTGAGACATGAGGGTTTGGTTCGCCTTTAAGGAACATGCCAACAACTAGTGAGTGCCCCATTAATTATCTTTCAGGGAAACAGTACCTGCAGAATATAATGTTTACCTACACAACATCTCGATCATGATCCCCTTTCCCACACTCAGTTTCAAAAGTGCTGTAAAGGCAACCTTTACATTTACATTTGCATTAACATGACAACCAAGTCTCAAAAATGAGATTGATGGTGTTTATTCTCATGCAATGTATACAGTTAGGATTAAGACAACTGTATAAATCTATGGAATTATAAATGGAGATATTAATCCAAAAGGAAGCCAATGTTGGCCTTGCCAATCTTTTATTCCGAATGCAAACGAAATATTAGATTCCATTTTGCTATGTTTCCATGTAAAATATATTTGAAAAAAAACATATATTTGGATTATATGGAAATCCTTCTTACCTTTGACATTGTTTGGGATCTGCAGGATGGGAATGAAGTATTTTTTAGGGATTAAGAGGAGTATTCAATTACGCAAACTTATGAATGCCTATTGTGACAAGCAATCCATTGATTTCAACTCCATCAAATTTCTGTTTGATGGATGATGTTTGCAAGGTGAGCAAGTTTAACCCACCAATGCGAGATTGCATGCAATTACACTGAGCAAAACCCTAGTTTACGAAATGAATGCACAATGAAGCCACTGGGCCATGGGGAGACGAGGGAGAGGGCCCCCTAGAGGTAATCGCATGCCAAGAGACCAACGGAGTCGACGGTTCGTCGGTCCGACGTCCGGTTTCCGAGTTATGTCGAGTTGCAAGTCGCATGAAAATGCCGTTCAGGGACACTTGGTGAATTTCCGTCCGGGAGCCAAAAAGCAAACGGAGCAGGAAGATTACGTGCCGTTGGCTCCCGCAAGTGTGTGTGGGCAATGCCGACATGGGAACACTGCCAACACTGGCTCGGGGGAGGTTTTTGCAGAGTTGACCTACCAATGCGAGATTGCATGCAATTACACTTAGCAAAACCCTAGTTTACGAAATGAATGCACAATGAAGCCACTGGGCCATGGGGAGACGAGGGAGAGGGCCCCCTAGAGGTAATCGCATGCCAGGAGACCAACGGAGTCGACGGTTCGTCGGTCCGACGTCCGGTTTCCGAGTTATGTCGAGTTGCAAGTCGCATGAAAATGCCGTTCAGGGACACTTGGTGAATTTCCGTCCGGGAGCCAAAAAGCAAACGGAGCAAGAAGATTGCATGCCGTTGGCTCCCGCAAGTGTGTGTGGGCAATGCCGACGTGGGAACACTGCTAGCACTGGCTCGGGGGAGGTTTTTGCAGAGTTGACCCACCAATGCGAGATTGCATGCAATTACACTGAGCAAAACCCTAGTTTACGAAATGAATGCACAATGAAGCCACTGGGCCATGGGGAGACGAGGGAGAGGGCCCCCTAGAGGTAATCGCATGCCAGGAGACCAACAGAGTCGACGGTTCGTCGGTCCGACGTCCGGTTTCCGAGTTATGTCGAGTTGCAAGTCGCATGAAAATGCCGTTCAGGGACACTTGGTGAATTTCCGTCCGGGAGCCAAAAAGCAAACGGAGCAGGAAGATTGCGTGCCGTTGGCTCCCGCAAGTGTGTGTGGGCAATGCCGACGTGGGAACACTGCCAACACTGGCTCGGGGGAGGTTTTTGCAGAGTTGACCTACCAATGCGAGATTGCATGCAATTACACTGAGCAAAACCCTAGTTTACGAAATGAATGCACAATGAAGCCACTGGCCATGGGGAGACGAGGGAGAGGGCCCCCTAGAGGTAATCGCATGCCAGGAGACCAACGGAGTCGACGGTTCGTCGGTCCGACGTCCGGTTTCTGAGTTATGTCGAGTTGCAAGTCGCATGAAAATGCCGTTCAGGGACACTTGGTGAATTTCCGTCCGGGAGCCAAAAAGCAAACGGAGCAAGAAGATTGCGTGCCGTTGGCTCGCGCAAGTGTGTGTGGGCAATGCCGACGTGGGAACACTGCCAGCACTGGCTCGGGGAAGGTTTTTGCAGAGTTGACCCACCAATGCGAGATTGCATGCAATTACACTGAGCAAAACCCTAGTTTACGAAATGAATGCACAATGAAGCCACTGGGCCATGGGGAGACGAGGGAGAGGGCCCCCTAGAGGTAATCGCATGCCAGGAGACCAACGGAGTCGACGGTTCGTCGGTCCGACGTCCGGTTTCCGAGTTATGTCGAGTTGCAAGTCGCATGAAAATGCCGTTCAGGGACACTTGGTGAATTTCCGTCCGGGAGCCAAAAAGCAAACGGAGCAGGAAGATTGCGTGCCGTTGGCTCCCGCAAGTGTGTGTGGGCAATGCCGACGTGGGAACACTGCCAACACTGGCTCGGGGGAGGTTTTTGCAGAGTTGACCTACCAATGCGAGATTGCATGCAATTACACTGAGCAAAACCCTAGTTTACGAAATGAATGCACAATGAAGCCACTGGGCCATGGGGAGACGAGGGAGAGGGCCCCCTAGAGGTAATCGCACGCCAGGAGACCAACGGAGTCGACGGTTCGTCGGTCCGACGTCCGGTTTCCGAGTTATGTCGAGTTGCAAGTCGCATGAAAATGTCGTTCAGGGACACTTGGTGAATTTCCGTCCGGGAGCCAAAAAGCAAACGGAGCAAGAAGATTGCGTGCCGTTGGCTCCCGCAAGTGTGTGTGGGCAATGCCGACGTGGGAACACTGCCAGCACTGGCTCGGGGGAGGTTTTTGCAGAGTTGACCCACCAATGCGAAATTGCATGCAATTACACTGAGCAAAACCCTAGTTTACGAAATGAATGCACAATGAAGCCACTGGGCCATGGGGAGACGAGGGAGAGGGCCCCCTAGAGGTAATCGCATGCCAGGAGACCAACGGAGTCGACGGTTCGTCGGTCCGACGTCCGGTTTCCGAGTTATGTCGAGTTGCAAGTCGCATGAAAATGCCGTTCAGGGACACTTGGTGAATTTCCGTCCGGGAGCCAAAAGGAAAACGGAGCAGGAAGATTGCGTGCCGTTGGCTCCCGCAAGTGTGTGTGGGAAATGCCGATGTGGGAACACTGCCAACACTGGCTCGGGGGAGGTTTTTGCAGAGTTGACCTACCAATGCGAGATTGCATGCAATTACACTGAGCAAAACCCTAGTTTACGAAATGAATGCACAATGAAGCCACTGGGCCATGGGGAGACGAGGGAGAGGGCCCCCTAGAGGTAATCGCACGCCAGGAGACCAACGGAGTCGACGGTTCGTCGGTCCGACGTCCGGTTTCCGAGTTATGTCGAGTTGCAAGTCGCATGAAAATGCCGTTCAGGGACACTTGGTGAATTTCCGTCCGGGAGCCAAAAAGCAAACGGAGCAAGAAGATTGCATGCCGTTGGCTCCCGCAAGTGTGTGTGGGCAATGCCGACGTGGGAACACTGCCAACACTGGCTCGGGGGAGGTTTTTGCAGAGTTGACCTACCAATGCGAGATTGCATGCAATTACACTGAGCAAAACCCTAGTTTACGAAATGAATGCACAATGAAGCCACTGGGCCATGGGGAGACGAGGGAGAGGGCCCCCTAGAGGTAATCGCACGCCAGGAGACCAACGGAGTCGACGGTTCGTCGGTCCGACGTCCATTTTCCGAGTTATGTCGAGTTGCAAGTCGCATGAAAATGCCGTTCAGGGACACTTGGTGAATTTCCGCCCATTTTATAATTTAAGCCACTTTTAAATATTTGAACTTCCATATTATTTTTGAAAGAGTATAATATTTCAAAACTCCTAAAGAGACAAAAACACATGATCAAAACTCCTAAGGCTGTAATTTAGAGTAGTAATAATGGGGGTGATGGAGTTGAATTTGATCCTATGGAAGATAATGATACTAATATTATTGAGAATAAAGGGATAATAGGTTGATCCATGACACCTTTGTTTTCATGGATGAGGATGCACCTATGTATGAGACCTATGATAATATTCATGATGTACATCTTATTGATAAGGCACACAAAGGCCTATACAAGAGATCAAAGATGGGTCACTTTGTCTACTAATTTGATGTTGATAAAATTGAAGGTATTGAATGACATTTCAAACAATGGTATGACAAAGATCCTAATGTATACACAAGGTTAATATATAAGGTGCCCCATAAGGTTCTTTGTCATATCCCTATAATTCTAGGTTTTTGATGATTGTTTAGGTTAAAAAACATAGCACATTATATGGATTATCATGTACAAAGATAAGTGAAGATGGTATTATATGAGTGGCTACAAATGGTTCTCAATTTACGATCATCAAGGAAATATTACCCATTTTTTAAGAAGAACCTCATAATGTTAGACTTTCATTGGTAGTTGATGGCAATGGGTGTGCATGAGTGAGTTCGTTGAAACCTTGAAAACATTGTATTGCATTTAGTTTGATTAAATTACACGAGCAAGAACTTTGACATAACTTGTAATGATCATCCAAAATCACAAATTTTAATTAGATACCAATTAGTGCATGCATGTAGTGAATTCGTTGAAACCTTTGAATATAATAGTTTGTTCTTTTGACATAGTGCATTCATGAGTAATAGATAATCCACACAAATCAACACATTAGAATGACACAAGTACATGTATCCAAAAGTACATATATATCCAAAAGTGCATGTCTCCAAAAGTACATGTATATCCAAAAGTCTCCAAAAGTGCATGTCTCCAAAAGTACATGTATATCCAAAAGTATCGAAAAGTACATGTATCCAATGAAGTCAATGTACATGTCTCCAAAAGTACATGCACAATAAAGTCAATGTACATGTCTCCAAAACTGAATTTATCGAAAAGTACATATATATACAAAATTATCCAAAAGCACATGTGTCCAAAACTATCCAAAACTATCAAAACTCAAGCTTTCTCTTGTTCTTTCCCGACGTTGATCCTCTAGGCACATCCCTAGGATCAATGTGCATCCCTGGATCCTGCAAATTAAATATCAATTGTTAAATTCAACTAACTATGTACACTAATACATTATCTCAACAATTATCAACTGGTGCATGGAAAGTGCATGAAACACTTGGTCACTGAAGGACATCTCACCTCAACTGACAAAGGAGATTGTGTTGCTTGTGTAGCAGATGGAGCCGTCGGTTGAACATCCAGGATGGTTGAACCAGGGGGGCCAGGCACTGCTCCTGCTGGTGGTGGCTACAATGAAAAAATGTTGAAATAGTTAGAAATGCATGAATAAACAATAGGTCCAACAATAATAAACTATGTAAAGATAATGTTGAAATAGTTACATACCTGTGTGTGATCAGTCGCCACTGCAGATGCGGCACTAACTGCTGCATCAACCATCGATGCAAGGTTCTCAGCAGACAACTCGGGTTCCTGTTGCAGTAAACATGCAATTCAAACATTAACAAAAATGATTTATGCACTGGATTTCAAGTTAAACAACAAATATCATCGAAGGATATACATTACCGTGGTGTGAGTAAGCCCATGGTCGTGGGCAGCTGGAGTCTTTCTCGGAGTAGAACGCCTCACATACACACGACCCTTGTTCACGAATGGCCTGGAGGGAGATGCAAATCCAGGCAATGGGCCAGATGTGTCGGATGGTGCCTACAGTCAGCAAGTGTTCATGTAGTTAGACATGCATGATTCAACAAATAAACATGTATTTAAAAAATGTCATTTTTAATTGTTTACCTGGAGCCCAGACGTTTCAGGGGACGGTATGACCATGGGCACTACCTCCACATTACCTTGCCCCTGTGAAGGATCTGCCATCTGCAAGTTTAATAATTGTAAATATTAGACCGTATATAGCATTAATGAACTAAAATGTAAAGTATGTGGAAATTAACAAATTAACAAGTATTAAAAAACTGAAATTTTAAAATGTTTACCTCGGTGTGAGATACGGCAATAGGTGGTATATAAGATGGGCCTGCCGAATGGGTAGCATCATGCCCCCCTGTCGAGTCTGGAACATCCGGCTCTGGGGCGTCACTGCCGGTAATCATCATCAACTGCAATTTCACAAAATTAATATATTAGCTCAAACTATATATATGTGTACAAAGACGAAAATAAATGAAGAATTTATTACAATTAACCATCAAGATACCTCTCTCAAAAAGCCACTGAAGGCAACATCTGATGCAATACCATAGCAGGGACGACCACATGACATGCACTCGTGAGGATCAGTACTAGGATGGGGAATAGCTGATGGTCCTCCACTAGTGGATGGTCCTGATGGTCCTGCACTAGCTGATGGTCCTGCATGGTGACGAGCTGGTGTATGTACCACACCAGGGACAGATGTCCCTTCCTCACCCATATGTTGAACCATCCTGCCATGGCGAACAACCGTCCGTGCCAAACTCAAAAATGCATCCTGTGTCTGCGGAATAATGCGATGTGCTGGTGGGACATCTGGCCGAGGCAACTGCCTGCGAGGTGCAGGGATAGGGCGATCCTGGTCTCGAAGCCTGGCATTGGGTCAGTTTTGGGGCATCCCCCCACCGATCCCCTGGAACTGTAAGATGTCAAAATAGTTAACGTGTTTATGCAACACGAACTCTGCATACATCTTTCGAAGGAAATATAAGGGAATTTCCCTGTTGTTGTGTGGTGGCATATCAAAAACCATGTACCATCTGTCCATCCAGTTATCAACAAATGGTTGAAACGTGCACCACTCAATGGAGATATGCGGCTTGCTTGCATTAGGGATTTCCCCCGTCCGAGGGTCCCTAAACAATGCAAATATGACCTCTTTGGATATTTTCAGCTTTTTTACTGCATTGTAATCTAGTCCATCAGCATATTGTTGTCTTTTTCTTTCTCTGTAAGATGCAATATCATACAGGACATTCGTAGATTGTGAAATTGTGTCCACAATTGCATCCAAGGTTGATGCAAGTGAACGGCGAATCCTGTCGCCACCACTAAAAGCTTCACTTATGCCCCTCAATTGGGCAAGCTCAATCAATATTTCGGCATTGGCATCCATAGCCGCAACTGCAATAAAGACATTAATACGAAAATCATTAGAAACATATACATGGTATATAATGACGTCTCTTCAAAATCGAACATGTATTAAATCAAACTCACATAAGCAATTTAATGGCATTTACTCACATACATTTAAAACTTAAAATTAAACATTTGACAATTAAAAAGTAAGTTAGTCAGATTGGCAGAGAGGAGGGGGAGGAGGATCAAGGCAGTGATGAGTTTGTTGATTCAGGCATGGAGGAGGAGGATCAAGGCAGTGATGAGTTTGCATCTATGTGTCTCAATGTCTCATTGTGTTTTGTGATTGTGAATGACAAATGTGTTGTGATTTGTGAATGATCTAATTTCTATTGAATATTTCATATTTGTAATTGTAAATGTAATTTCTATTGAATATTTGTAATTGTAAATGTTAAATTTTATTGGATGATCTATATGTCTATATTTTTAAATTTTAATATATTTTAAAAATATATTAATTTCGGGGGTCACCGTGTCTAGTGGGGACCAGGGATCAAATTTGAAGGGTGGGGTCCCATTTCACTATGAAGGGCTATGAGATATTGAACACTATTGAAGGGCTATGAGAAATTTATTAATATTTATTCTATGTGTATATATGGATGTGTTCATGTTGTATGGATTGGATTCTAGGTTAACCGAGGCCTTTTTAGAGCAAAGAATGGGGTAATTACTATTTGGGAACAAGTTTTTTATCAAATGTAAATTGCGGTGATGGAAGATATTGAGGGTGCCACATGTTGTGGAGAAAGTAGTATTGATTCCTATGACGTAATAGGGAGTTCAAAAAGTCTGGTTTCAAGTATTGTCATGCGTAGCTCGATTGATTTTTCTCGCGCTAGGGTTGTAGCAACTGTTATGGCCATTACTGTTAAAAGGATTGATGGGGTGGAATCCCGTGAAATGATGAGTTCTTTTGTTAAGACGTAGATTCAGTGAAATTTGGTGGGAGTCTTATGTTCATTTTATGCACAAAATTCGATTACTTGATTTTGTTGCATTGTTAACTCTCCTCCTAGTCATAGCTACAATCTCTTATATAATTGTGAAGGTTATCAATCCACTCAATATATTAAAGTTGTAGTAGGCCAAAATCATCCACATATTTATTGTACTCACAAATGTTGACATTCCAATTTCTATGTAGAGCGCCCATTAACATTAGATTGTATGGGACATGTTTTTGAGGCATGATGTCATTATCTCATAACAACAAGCTTTTTATCCATAAATATGTCATCTACAAGCCAACGGAATTGTTCCTAATCCTTTATAAAAATTTGTCATAATTATATCAATACCAACATCCCTACCTATTGACTTAGCTTAGAAGATATTACACCTTCGGATAACCAAACCTGATTCCAAGGTTGGTAATCATAAACGTAAAAGCATCATCATAAGGAAATAGCATGTTGTGTTGAGGAAATTCCTTTTTTTCCATTTCCTTCTCAGTATAATATTTGGTTGTGGATCATTTAAAATGTATAATTTATTTTAATATAATTGGGAAGCTAAATTCAAATTCATTAATATATTAATATGATTTGATTTTTTTATTAATAATAAGTTATTCTTTTCATTTGAAAATGTAATAGTACATCAAAATTTCAATGTTTACTAACGTAGTAAAGTTGAGAGGCTTTATTTTTCAGTGGATATAGCAGACCTGTAAATTCATAGGATGTCAAAAATCTAGTCAGCCTTGAAGTTGAGCTCCTCAAAGAAAACGAATTTCTTTAAATATGTTTATGGCAGGCTGGCATTGCCAGCTTCGCTCCGCAAACTATCCTGGAGGACTCGAGGAGATAGGGTAGGTGGAACTTGGAAGTAGCTCATCCACAGTGGAATAGGGGTATAAGAAAAAGCTTGTTTCTATTCATGCAATATGGTCGGAGCCATGGAAGCATGGAATTCCAGCATTGACTTGATACAACAAAGAAAACAAAAGGTGGAACTTGGGAGCTGCAGGATTGACTTGATACAACAAAGAAAACACAGGGTGTGAGGCTGGGAGCCGTAGATGGTAGGATTAACTTGATACAACAAAGAAAACACAGGTCTATAGGTAGGGGCCACGGGCAGGAGCAACAACCTGCAACATTACAAGAAGTTTATGGATTGTGGATTTTGTCTGAAATGCCAAATTCGCGGGGGCATATTAACATAATATATTATACATTGAATACTCAATTAACTCACGGAGTCAGCATTCACGAATTGGTATGTGATAACTTGTAACTTGGTAAGCCCGCTAGCAACAACACGTATGAGCCACCTTCCAGGTTTAATAATTTTGTTGATGCCATTAAATGTGTTAAACACGTAAGCGCTCGCTACAAACACGAGAACTTCGAAGCGTTCAAGCCATGGGCTACTCAGTGTAAGCCCGTCCACGTAAGTTGCTCAATGATATTATTAGAGGCCCAATGGTCCATGATCCATGGATGATCGAACACGTGGATATTGGAGAGTAAGCGAGTCCCACTCCCAAGTCACCTAGCTAGTAGCCGCATTCCCAATTTCCCACTAAAAATTGTTGATGGGTGAAATTTGAAGCTACCCTTCTGTTGCAATTTTAAACAGTAGTGGTTAATTTAATTATTGAAGGGCTTACCATGAAATTAAATTTTTTTTGCATGGTAAAATTTGAAGTGGCCTTCTATGACGTGTGGGTAAAATTTGAAGTGGCCTGAAGGCTTCAAATTTGAAGCCTGGTGGGGACACTCGTGTCCCGTGTCCTCGTGTCGGGTGACTTAGATGAATACATTGTAGAAAGGGGGGAGTTTTAATTTTTTCAATTTTTGGTTTGATTATGAAGTTTTGAGTTTTTTGAAAAGGGTTTCATTTTGAGGTGTGAATTTAATTACAAATTGGGTTATTCCCAATTTGATCAATATTACAAAACTAGGTTAAACAATAAAAAAATAGTAATTTGGATTATAAAATCACAAAAAAATGATTTGGGTGAATAAATTACCTGACTAGATGAGAATGCACCGGTGAATTTGTCTCCCCTCCAGCGAAATCGAGCAACACGGATAGTTGAGTGGGCCACAAAGCGTCCTCGTCCAGGGTCAATTTCGCCTCTATTCGCGTTTCTGATGCGTGAGTGTCGCGGGTGGTCGGCAATCGGCCGACTGTGTTTTTAAATTCATTTTTAGTTTTACATATCGCGTACGCGATTTGTAAATACATAACGCGTACGCGTTTTTTAACTACATAACGCGTACGCGTTATTGTTACCTAGCCTACATGTCCAATGACATGTTAGGCTCGGGTCTTACCATGGCAGGTGGTAAATATCAGAAACGCGTTATGTTTTAGGTATCAGGAACGAGATTTGAAAAAAGTAGCATTGCATCTAAAGTGACCCTCATCTTCTTGCACACACCCATATATATATTTAAAGAAATATTGGATTGAAAAATAGAAACACTATATGGATGATATAAAATTAAAGAGAAAGAATGTTACACATACAAATAGAATAAAGTCAAATTTTTATCTATATTAAATTCATTTTAATATCATGTTTACCAAACATTTAGATAATTATTTCCTAATAAAGAATATTATTGGTATTATGTTAAGATGGATATTTATACTTGATATATTTTTTTAATTGATGATCTCCTTTTTTTTCATATATCTCTTATGTTTTTTATATAAACTTTTTGTTAATTTTTCATTTGAATTTTAAATTTCATTTCTAATTAGTTTTTTTAAATATAGTTTCTTTAATACTATAATAAGATATAGCTATATATACATTTCATTATTATCTAGAACATATAATTATTAATATACCTAGTTATTTTGATGTAAAATTCATTAACCACAAACCACCAAAAAGAAAATTATTATTATTTTAGTTTAGTTTTATAAAATATTATATTAAATCTATATATATGAATTTACATTATAGTTTTTATATTATTATTTTTTCAATTTAATATATTTGTACAATTATATCAATATATGTTTATATGTTAGAATTTGGATAAATTATTATCTTTACTTTTTCTAGATTGTAAATTAATTGAAGGAGGATGATAGATAATAATAATTTAAAATTCTAAATAAACAAAAACAAAGTACTCACAAAACAAAATGCTCACGAAATAAAAATACAAAAAAACATCTGTAATTCTTTGTCTGGATCATTGATGAAATTGGAAATAAACAAACATCTATTGCGATTCTCTGCCTCGATCATCATGTGAGCTGTATTGTAATCCTTTGTATCGATCATTGATGGAATTGGAAATAAACAAACATCTATTGCGATTCTTTGCCTCGATCATCATGCGATTCTTTACCTCGATCATCATGTGAGCTGTATTGTAATCCTTTGTCTCGATCATTGATGGGATTGGAAATAAACAAACATCTATTGCGATTCTTTGCCTCGATCATCATGCGATTCTTTGCCTCGATCATCATGTGAGCTGTGTTGCAAACGCTTCGCCTCTTCGGTATTGTAAGGGCCATAAAATTGTTCCAAATCTTTTGTTTTTATCAATTCCGGCCCAGTGGCGAATCTGTGAATGTTGGGAAAGCTTTCGAAAGTTTTCACGTGAATAATGTTAAGAACCTATATATTCCGCGGACAGGCAGGTGGCTATTGCCCACGATCATCCCAGCTTGGCGATAGATGGATGCTTTGTATATGCTCATCCGTTATCTCTATACATAAAGAAATATTTATAAAGTGTGCGAGCACCGAGACAGTTACCACATCTATTGTCTCATTTATCTGATTTCAACAATGTTGGTGGCGATCCGTGTCGATCCGTGAGATGTATGATTTCAACAAGGTTGGTGGTGATCAGTGAGATGTGGAACAGTCATGGTGAGTGACTGAAAGGTCGCTGGTTCGAAATCTAGTTGATATTAAAATCCAATTATGTTAAGGGTTGGTGCGGGATCTCCAATGATTTTGAATTAGATACCCCTAGTTCGTAGTCTTTCAACCAATGACAAACCCTAGTAGTCAAGAGTACTACCACTTGCCAACAAAAAAACAAAAAAACAATGTTAATAGCGAATATGTAAATGTTGAAAAAGCTTACTAAAGTTTTGACATGACATGAATAATGGTAAGAATCTATATATTCCGAGGACAGGCAGGTGGCTATTGGCCACGCATCAACTCAGGTTGGCGATAAATGCATGCTTCACAAAGAAGGTATGCTCATCCGGTATCTATATACAGCGAGAAATACTTATAAAGTGTGCTCATAAAAAGAATTATCGGATTTATTCCCTCGTTTCAATTGATTTCGACAATATGAGAGAGGTGGTTGTATAAGTTTATCTATTAGGGCATCTTTCGTTGACCTATTTATATAGCATATATCCTGATCAAATTCTGGTAGAAAGCCAACTAGATTCCCTGACTTCCGTTTGCCCCTTGATTACGTCATCTTTCGTTGACCTATTTATATAGCATATATCCTGATCAAATTCTGGTAGAAAGCCAACTAGATTCCCTGACTTCCGTTTGCCCCTTGATTACGTGCTTGTAGTAGAAGCGAAGGGCAGTTTTGCATGAAGAGGTCGAGGTAGAAGTAGAGAGCGTGTTGACTCAGCCAAGAATAGTTTGCCCACATGACAGATATGACCTATTTGTTGCAGTTACATTGTCAAATCGCAATCAATTCAATGCTAGCGAACATTCTATTCAATATCAGAGTCTAGCTGGTTTGTTTTCATAAAGGCAGTGTGCTTATAAAGAAATACCGGAATTTATTCCCTCATTCGATTTGATTTCCACGATATCAGCTGTTGGTGTTTATATTTTATCCATTATCCCATCTGGGGTGGGGTCGTATCATCTTCATTAACTCATTTATATACCTTTCAAGAATGTCAAAGGTGGTTGTCTGTATTTGTCCATTATCCCATCATCCTTCATTGAACCTTTTCATTTGTATAAGAGGTAGTGGAATATATTTATCCATTATCCCATCTGCGGTTGGATCATCCTTTCATTAACCCATTTATATACCTTATATCTTGATGTATTATCTTGTAACAAGCCAGCTAGCTTGCTCGATTGCCCTTTGCCCCTTCATTACTTGCTTGTAGTAGAAGCGAAGAGTGGTATTGCATGAAGAGACAGAGGTAGAAGTACAGAGTTTTACTCAGCCAAGAATGAATTGCCTTCACGACATATGTGACCTACTTGCTGCCTGTAAAATGGCAATAAATTGAATTCTAGAGGCCATCTTATTCAATATGCTGCTTGTGGGCAACTCACCTTGGCTTAGTAACCCGCTGTGCTTATCACGCCACCCGGAAGAGATTGCTGTGTGCATGACCGGGTTCAAGAAGAAGCTGCTACTGATGCAGTTGACTATGTGGTATGGTTCATGTTTTTATTAAAATATATAATGGTTTCATTCATAGAAAACAAGTAACAAATAAGTTGAGAAGTTGATTTTTATCTTTCTTCTATCCTCCCCCAATACATATACTCTAAGTAGCAAAAGTTTTTCGTTATTAAGAACCCTGCAACAACATAATCATGTCCCGGGCGAATGTTAAATTCGCTCTTTTCTCTTTCCAAAACTAGAACAAAATTTCGGTGGTATTCCACGAAATATGCACTATAATGGTTGTGTTTCTCTCTTCATTATAACAGCACCTCCATTTTAACAGCACCACGTATTTGTATTTGCTTTTTTTTTTGGAAATATCAAAGTATGCCTGTTATTCTTTCTATTTTTGGGATGGAGGTACATCTGGAGAACATCAATAGATCATAAGTTAAGAACAAGTTAAGTGTTATGAAGAAATTATATGTTACTTGTTCTCCATGCTTAGTTGTAATCAGTTATTATGTTTAGTTGTACTCACTTTTTGTTCTCCATGTCTTAAGCTAAATTTGAAAGACACTATAAAATCAATCTTCAGACTACACTTATTTCATCCTCCTTCAATTTAGAAAAAGCCTAGATAATAGTCCACCCTAAATTGATATAAACACCTATCCATATAAATATATACAAAGATTCATAATAATATTTTGTTAATTAATATAACTAGCAATTAAGTTAAACTAAACCAATCAAAACCTTAACTGCATTGCAAAACCCTAACTTCCCCAACACAACCAAGTTGGTTAACATGTAGGCTATAGAAAAGGATAGATTTATGGATATAGTAAAATGTGTCATGTAGATTGCAGGGGACAACACTTCGAGCCAATTCCCATTCAACAAACGCACAAAAGCCAGTGAAGAATCCAAAAACTCACATTTCTCCATTTTCCAATCATAATTTTGTTCACAGGCATTGCAATCACGCTTCAAAGATTTCGGTGACACTCATTCCTTCCATCAAAAGACGTTTTGAATATCTTAATTTAATACAGCGAATGTCTCTGCGTCTCAAATCAATTTGTCATCGGCGAATGATGTGTTTCCAACAGAGGGTAGGCAAAACGGTATGCGTTTCTTGCATTAATTCTAATATTTTTTTTATCTGTTTTTCGTTTTTATTACTTTTACGTTTTTTCTTTCAATTTCGTAGATATTTTAAGCTTCAGTCTACCATAGGTGAATATTGTTTGATCATGGATGATTTTGTTGAATTTTTTATCTTAATGCAGAATTGTAGTAGAACTTGAAATCAATGAATAATCAAAAGCATAAGCATTTACATGAGACACAGTATTTACTCTGGAGAAACACTTTAGTACTTGAGGGAGAAAATCCCAGCAAAATCTTTCTTAGAATATTGATAGATAGCAGAGAATATCTTTACACTAAGCATATTAGACCAAGAGAGAAGAAAGAATAATAGAAGAACCCAACAGTTGATTCTGCACTAACACCAATTCGTAGTTTTGGTCACAAGCACACTTCCCTTCAAGAGAGATTCTCTCTTTACTTTGATTTTATCACACCCTGCATTACAAGTGTATCATGCATCTCATTTTTGGCTTAATTTATAGCCTTCTGACTTCAATATGAACTTGCCTTCCAACTGGATGTTATATCACTTAGTTAGGTTACTAACTCAAGTATCATCTTTTAGTTTAAATCTTTTAACTGAAGTATTCTTGTTCACATCATTGAAGTAAGAAATTCGAGTTCTCTAATAATTAACTGAAGTATTTCTTTTTATCGTCACTGAAGTAAAAAAATTGAGTTCTCTCTTAATTAACCAAAGTCTTTCTTGATCATTCAAGTGAACAATTCGAGTTCTCTCTTATCTTAACATATCTTATCTTTTATCTCTTGTGTTATTTGCATGATCCACTTGTGCCATCTTTACTTTATTTATCATATCAAATATACTAAGGATATTTTTCCAATGATGTGATCATCTTGTTCTACTATCGTTCCAAGTGGTCATATACTAAAGTAATTCAGTCTAAAGGTGGTCACTCTCTATAGGAGACTTAATAGCTCAACCATGGTTAGTAGTACATCACACACTATTAATGCTTAGAAATGCAAAGCATTACCTCAAAACATGAGGATCTGTCTTGACACACAAGACCTTAGCCTTGACAAGCAAGACTACACAACATCATCACTTTGACATACAAGGCACTTACCTCAACACATGAGGCTTAACTTTTACACATAAGGATTAGTCATTCTTGAGTCCAAATCCAAAATCTACTCAAGTTTCTAGAGTCCAACTTAGGCTCAATAAGGAAGTACCTCGACATATGAGGCTCAATGCTGGTACAATATTGATTTGGAGAATGACTCATGATGTTGTAATTTTCACACTTCCTCTCAGCGAGGGAGGCATTCTCTGCCTTACCAAGCTTGTCTCAGAAGTACCTATACTTAATCAAGGATAGAGGTTTAGTCAACATATATGCTATATGCTAATCAATAGCAATGTACTAAAGTCTTACGACACCTCTTTGGACCATGTATCTGATGTAGTGGTATTTCATCTCAATGTGCTTCGATTTTTCATGAAACTGAGGGTTTTATGAGAGCTTGATGAAGCTTTAATTGTCAAAGCAAATGACAATAGTCTCAAGATTCTCACCGAAGAACCCAACAAGTAGCTTACTAAGCCACACAACTTCTCGGTAGTGGTACTAGCTGCAATATACTTTGCTTCTATAGTACTCTACGCTACGAAGCCCTGCTTCATGCTAGACCAAGAGATCAGAGCTAATCCCAAGCTAAAACAAAATCCGGATGTACTCTTTCGGTCCACAATGCTACCACCCTAGTCAGAGTCAACATAACCAAGTAGAATTACTCCTCCACTGGAATCATATCTGAGTCCATAAGCAATATTACCTTGAAGGTATCTAATCACTGCTTGGCAGCAACCCAATGCCTATGTCTTATATTAGACATGAAATGAATCAAGATATTCATTGTGTTTGTGTCAGAAATTGTTACTAAGGCTAGGGTAACAAGCCAACACAATCTCAAAAATAAAATCAATCCAAACTAGGTTTTTAGGGTTTTGTTTTGTAGGTTTTGGTTAGAAACTTCAAGAGCATAAGGGAATACATTCAGCAGATAAGTAAAAACTAATTCATACACATATATCCATGAAGATGCATATATATCTCAGGAATCCAACAAAAGATTGCAATGAAGTTCATACAATAAAAGACAAGCATCACTGGAAATTACACATAAAACCAGACATGAATTTGTCAATCAAGAAACTATATAAGTTTAAAATGAAGCCAATACATATCAGAAGTGGGATAAGGAGTCATATATTCATAGTTTCATCAAAAATGCGTATGAGAGTTTGCAATACTTAGCAGTGAACAAGTCTGGAAGAATCAACAGCTTGCAGACCTCCTAAAGCTCTCCAAAAATTCGAACCCTTACAATGTCTTTCCTCCCTCTCTAAATAGTTTTTCTTCTCAAAAAAAGTTAGAGTATTTCCTACTAATTCTCCATCGAATGACTAGACTAGGTAAAGTAACAATTACATTTTTACAAAATTACATCTTTGCTAAAAATAGCAAATTCTTTAACAAAATGTCTTAAATGAACCTAACTGCCTTAGATCTCTTTCGATGCCTCCACAAGCAAAGATATGCCATCTGGACTTGAGGATCTTTTCTTCATTCTTTTGTGCTTCTTCTCCAGCTCAGCTATCCTTTTCTGTAGGTGTTCATTTTCATGTTGCAAAGTTTCAACTGTCTTTTCTAATTCTGAACAGTGCCTGTCAGCAGCCCTTTTTCTTCTGAGTACTTCCTTTGCATCAATCACTAACTCCTGAAAGTTGTCATGAGTATCTTGAAGATCTTCTCTTAATCTTCTATTTGCCATCATTAGACCATCATTAACTTCCTGCATGTAATTCATTTGCTGTTTATACTGTTTGACAGTCTTCTTCAAATTCTCCTTGTCAGAATTAACCAGTTTTTCTATTGCAGCATCTTGCTCCTCATTAGGTTTGCAAAACATGTCAAACTTCTTAAATATTGCTTATTCTGTCAATAGCTTCTCAGCAGTATCTTCAATGGTGGGGCTTGGATCATCTGTGGCCTGTACTGACTTAATCTCTTCTGTCAACAATTTCCCAGGAATGTCTTCAATGATGGACTTGGAGCTTCCTTCACCTGCTACTTTTTCTGACCTAATTTCTTCCTTTTTACCTGGCTGCAATTCATCTTTCTTTGATTTCTCCTCCTCCATGGGCTCTTCATCAGAGATAGTCACCTTATAAGCCTTCAATTTTGGATTTAAGAGCTTTTTCATATTTAACCTTAATTTGTTTTTCGACCTAGTTTTAGGTCTCCAGAAAGTAGCTGCTTCTCCCATCATTTTTAATTTCTTCCCTTGGTACCAAATAGATGCTAACTCTACCACTTCCAGCTTTTTGACTTTCTTTTTAGGCTTTGTAATTTTGCCATCTATAACTTGATCATCTTTACTTTCAGCCTTAACTTCAATCTCAGAAATAAACTGCTCTTCTTGTAACATATATCCCTCATCATCCGAGAGGACTGTGATGGGGCTTCTTGGCTGATTATGGACTTCTTCTTTAGCTACAGGAATCACTTTGATATCAATTTTCTTCTCTTCTTGAAAATCTGCTATAGGTGATGACTTCTTTTCAAGAAATTCCTCTTCCTTTTTGTCATCAAATAATGAGAACTTGACTTTATTGTGCTTTGGAAATTCTTGAGGCTGACTGTCATTCTGTCCTTCATCTGCTACCTGCTTTGTTTTCTTTTTAGCTTTAATGTCATGTTTGTTTGCAGGTTTAACCGAATGCCCTAACTTTTGTATCATTACTTTTCCCTTGTCAGTTTGTCTTTTGGGTTGTTGATCTTTTCCTTTAGGATGAACCCCTGACCAAAACAAAAAGAAGTCCCAAGTCTTTCCCTCATGCTGCAACACTGTAGTGATGATTAGCTTAATGAGACCATGATGAAAAAGTGATGGAGAAGTGTGATCATCATGCTGTTTTATTTTGCTTAACATTTTCTGCAGGCTTTTAAAGAAAAAGAATGGCAAATTCATTTTAGAAACCCCTGCCATGTGCTGTAGGAACCTGAGATGATATTTGAACACTAATGAATACCTTCCTTCACAAGTCACATAACTCTGAAGAATCCTTATAGGTTCAATCCACTCCTTCCTGAAATTATGTATGAGAATACCTTTGTTCCAGTCAGGAATAACATTAGGCAATAAGTATCTTTGAGGATCAAACTCAAAAGGAGACTTCTTAAACCAGAGCTCGCCCTCATTACTAATCTCAGTGGCTTCTGAAATTAATTCCACAGTCAATTTGAATCTCAAAGGATCCATTATAATCATCTCATTTTTAAGTCCTTTAGCAAAACTGTAGGACACTTGAGCATTAAAACCATCTATCCTTTTGAAAAATTTCAACCAGCCTGCCTGTTGGAACAGCTCTGCACAATCTGGAAGTTTCTGAATCCATGTCAAGTCTGTGGGCTCAGCCCTGTTAACCTTACCACTTTTACTGCTTTTTCCCATATCTTTCTTTTCAGGGAACAGGAAAAGTCTAGTTTCAGGTTTCAGAAATGTTTTATAAGCTGTAATCTGAGCAAGTAATTTTACAGGCTATAACAATTTTCAGTGATATTTAAACCACTTGCACAAATTAACAGACCCCTTCTGTGTAACACCTGTACCAACTAGCAAACTCCCTCCTGTGTAAAAACGACGCCCTATTCTGTATATTCTGATGTTTTAAAACATTAGGGCATGAGAGAAACATTCATACACATTCCTCCTAACGGGCTTCAGGTAACTATTTCTCTGGTGCATTCCTCATTTTACGGTCTATTATATCCTCCTCAGCAACCAATTTTTCCAGAAACTCGTGCAACGGAAAAAACCCAAATTTTCCAGCTATAAGGGTTATAATGTAATACCTGTTAATTACTCGTCCATTGTGGCTTAATGTCTTCAATTTGGGGTGTCAATGATGTTATCCTTCGAGCACAGGTGTCCTCAATCGATTCTTTAGCCCCAGGTGAATGAATTCAAAAGCCCTAATCTTCGCTGGCGCCAGAACACACCTGTCTCCTTTCCACAGCAACACAATCCACCGTTTAACAGTGAACTCTCCTTCACAAACACTGCCTCCTCTGCGATGATGCGTGTAACAAGAGAAAACTGACAGTTAAACCCAGAATTTGCTGGTTTCTGTGCCACTGAACCCGCATACCATGCAATGATGCCCTTGTTTTCTCTTCGTGATTAACAACCCACTAAAATCATGCTCAAAATGCTGCAAACACGTGTTAATACTCACACAATGTGATTAGACACTCTCACTCTGCATCATGATTGAAATCAGATCGAAGATTGACAAAAAATTCAGGCCACGATATTCCTGTAGCGCGCTCTGTGTTAAACTTTAGTGTAGCGCTACAAGAATATCTTTTAACCAAAATTTAGCAATTTTCCAACTTTTTGCTAATTTGTCAGAGATTCTGGCAGCTATTTGATTTAGGACATGAGTTCAACCACTCTCTAAAGTCATTAATGATTCTTCCTTTGAAAATATAACTCTCATTGACCCCCTTTTTAATATAAAAAGTCACCAAAATCAAATGAAATCTGAAAGGACTGGGTTCAAACTTTATTCAATCACTCATAAGGTTCTTAAGAAGACAAAAACCAAAATTGAAAACCAAAAATTAACTAAGGTAGACTCAAAAAACAAACCAAAATTGGAGAGAAAAACTAAAAATGCAGAAAAAATTACTGACTTAACATCTGGCTCCAGCTGCGGGATGAAGACCTCCCTGTGAGGCTTCAAGAACCTGTAGACTAGTGCCTTCAGTCTTCCATTGGGCTATGGAGTCTTTATTCAATCTCACTCACACCGGTATATACAATGAAAAGTGACCATGATCCTTATTTAACTGTAGAAATGCTTGAGGAATCGCCCATTAACAGGGCTGAGCAATTCCTCTCCTTCCAAGGACTGCAATATGAAAGTATTATTTTCCAAAACTTTAGCTATCAGAAAAGGGCCAAACCATAAATTATCAAATTTTCCATGTTTCCCCTTCTGTTCCTTTCTTGCATCCCATCTTAAAACCATCTCACCTTCTGAAAAAATGTGATCTTTGATATTTCTGTCAAACCTGGTTTTCATTTTAGCTCTATACAGCTGGGCTTCTTTGTCTACCTTCTCCCTGTTCTGCTGTAACTCAATCATTTCAAAAATTCTCCTTTGCAAATCATTTGGTTCCTCTTGAGAATTTTGGAGGAACTTCATTACTGGGATTCCCAATTGTACTGGAAATACTGCTTCTGTTCCATAAACCAGCTGAAAGGGTGAAGTACCAATGGCTTGTTTTACAGTAATCCTATCTTCCCATAATGCATATTTCAACATTGAATCCCAGGATTTTTTATTTTGTTTGAGCAATTTCTTGATACACTGAATGATATTTTTGTTAGATGATTCAGCCTGACCATTTCCCTGAGGATAATAGGGAGTTGAGTGTTTTAATATAATACCATTTTTCTCACAAAAGGCCACCATTGCCTTGGATTTGAATGCTTTGGCATTATTAGTGATCAATCTTTGTGGACAACCAAACCTACTAAGAATATTATCTGTAGCATTCCTTGTGGGGATAGCTTCCACCCATTTTGTAAAGAAATCTGTGGTAGTCAAAATCCAATGATGCTGGCCTGAAGATGCTGGGTTTATTTCTCCAATAAAATCCAGACCCCACTGCTGAAAAGGGGCATTGACTACAATAGGCTTCAAAGGTAAAGACAGCAGCTTCTGTTTACCTGCAAACTTTTGACAAGGTATGCAAGCTCTCACATGTTGATAAACATCTGAGAAAAGTGAAGGCCAATAGTAACCAGCTCTTAAAATTTTATAGGCTGTTGTTTTCCAGTATTTATGTCCTCCACAAGCTCCTTCATGAGATTCTGAAATCACTTCTTTTATTTCAGCCTGATCTAAACACCTTAATAAGATTCCTGCTGGATCTTTCCAAAACAATTGACCTTCTATCAGACAGTATTTAGTAGTTTTCAATTTTAGGGACCTGGCAGCTTTTCTGTCTAAATGTTCTGGACATTGCAAAAATAACAGAAAATGGACAATGTCAGCATACCAATCTGAGGATGAATAAGAATCCATGATTCTTTCTTTTTCCAGGATTACTTGATTTTCTTCAGGTGCTGATTCTTCTGTCATAGCATGTAATCCTAATGCCTGACAATTTGAGTCAGCCAGCAGTTTGGCCAATCCTTGTCCTTTGACCAGCTTAGTAGGTCTGATTTCCACTTCATATTCCATAATTTTGGCAATCCACCTTCCCCTCTTTCCTTCACTATCAGGCTGTGTCAAAACATCCTTCACTGCAGCATTTGGAACAAAGGAAACAACCTTGGAGTGTAAAATATAAATTCTGAAAAATTTTAAAGCCTTTACCAGAGCATAGGCCTGTTTCTCCAAGATACTGTATTTCAGCTCTGAATCTCTAAGTGTTTTGCTGAAAAAGGCAATTGGTTGTTCCAATCCCTCCTCATTCTTCTGAAGTAGGACAGCAGCAATGGTGTCTTCTGAAGCAAAAGAAAATGTAAGAAATTCTTTGTCAAAATTTGGACTCACCAGAACAGGTGCTTCAGTCAGAGCCACTTTAATCTTCTCAAAAGCTGCCTTTGCTTCAACAGTCCACCTGACTTCTTGGTCCTTTTTTAACATGGCTGTAATTTGCTTAATGGTTTCAGCAAAATTAGGAATAAACCATCGCAGAAAACTGATTTTGCCAATAAATGATTGCACATCCTTTTTACTCCTGGGCAAGCTAATCTTCAGTATTGCTTTGACTCTCTCAGGGTCAATTCTGATACCATCAGCTGATACCAAGTGGCCAAGCAACTTACCTTCTTGCACAGCAAAATCTGATTTTTTAGGGTTTAAAGACAAGCCAAATTTCCTGCATTTTATGAAGGTTTGTTCTAAATGCTTCAAATGTTCATCATCAGACTTTGAGAAGACAGTGATATCATCCAGATAGATAACTACAAACTTATCTTTTTCACCCACGAATGCAATGTCCATAGCTCTCTGAAAGGTTGCTCCAGCATTCATCAAACCAAAAGGCATTTTGTCATACATAAATGTCCCGCAGGGGGTTGTAAAAGCTGTCTTTTCTTTGTCATCAGGATGCATGGCAATTTGATTGTATCCTGAGAAACCATCTAGCATAGAAATCCTTTGAGCTCCAACCACCTGCTGCAAAACCTGTTCAATCTTGGGGAGAGGATAATTATCTTTTAATGATGATCGATTCAAATTTCTGAAGTCAACACATAATCGAATCTCTCCATTCTTCTTTCTAACAGGAACCAAATTGGCCACCCAAGAAGAATACCTAAGAGGCACTATTATTTTTGCATCCAACAACTTCTTTAATTCTTTTTCAATTACAGGGAATAAGGCTGGATTGATTCTTCTTAATTTCTGCATGAAAGGTTTGACATTAGGTTTCAAAGGAACTTTGTGCTGGATAACTGCTGTATCATAGGTTTTTAGTTCCTTGTACGACCAAGCAAATGCATCTATATATTTTCTCAACAGCCTGATATATCTACTTCTTTGCTCAGCTGTTAGCTTTTTAGACAGTTTTACCATTCTGGGATGTTCTGCTGAACCAATATTATAATCCTCTACATTGTCTTCTGAAGATTGAATTACTGGTCTGGAAGGTGTATCATCTTTAGTGAATATTCTTTCTAAAGGTACTAGACCTTTTGGAATGAAATTGCTCTTCAATTCAATAATCTTATGCCCAGCTATCTCTTCTGCAGCAAATTCATCTAATTGTTCATCCCTTTCATCTATTTCTTGATCAATTTGATTGTTTGAAAATTCATCTACAAGCTCAAGAAAATTTTTTATTTCAATGTCATCTTCAAAAACCCTCCAATGTTTCACATTATCTGGAACACATGGCCTATATCTCACCTCTATTGGATACCTTAATTGAGTGATTTTTGGAATTCTGAAATGTGTGGCAGCCAGGGCTAAAGAATCTGCAGTTTCATTATGATTTCTGGGAATATGAGTGATATTAAATGCTATAAAATAGTTTTCAAGCATATCCCATACCTCATTTCGATATACTTTCAGCAAACCCTGCTTTACTTGATATTTGTTCTTCACTTGTTGAACAACTAGTTCGGAGTCGCCAAATGCAGAAATCTGCTGAATTCCCAAATCTTTAGCAGCCTTCAATCCCAGTAGCAGGGCTTCATACTCAGCAGTATTATTGGTGGTAGCAAATTCTAACTTATACATAAGTTTCACCATTTCACCCCCGGGAGAAATCAATAAAATTCCAGCTCCAGCACCTTCTTTGCATGAAGACCCATCAAAATACAACTGCCACAATACATCCTGCTCTTCTTGACTGTGTTTTACAGGCTGATCTTTTTGTACTTGTAACAGACCAGCAGAATTCTCTTCCTCACTAAACTGCAGTATGCATGAACCAAGGTCTTTATCCATAGAATACATTGGGTGATTTGTAGGATTTTTATCATCTGTGACTATGTAAGCCAACTGTAACTCTCTATAAAGTCTCCTGTTTTCTCCACCAAAAAAAGGAATGGTAGCATAAGAGAGGTCCATCTGTAATGTCCCCCCAACTTTCTTAGCCCGTGACCTAGACAGAAGTAAGCCAAATTTTGGTGTGATGTCAGCTACCACAACATCCATTATTACACTTTTCATGGGTAACTGAGTAAGATTGACAACCATGTCTTTTATCACTCCTAGACATTTCACAGCTCGGGAGTCAAAGGCATATAGATCATGGTAAGGCTTAGTGACATTAAGGCCCAGGGCTTCCATCACAGATTTTGGCATCAAATTATGGGATGCTCCTGAATCTAGTAAACAATTATGAATCATCTGCTCATGCACAGTCAAAGTTATATAGAAAGGAGGAGAAGCACCAGCTTCGTTTTCAGTCTTTTCAGCCAAAGCTGATCCAATAAAGATTCTAGGGTTTTCCTCCTGCAGATTTACTGTATCTGAAACTGGCTGATTATTGGGCATATTCATTACCTTCAAAACTGTATTCTTGTATGATGGATTTTTTATGAGCTCAGAAAATGGTACAGGAATTTTAAGTTTTCCTAACTCATTTTCCAAACTAAAATTTTGACCTGACCTATTTACCTCTTCAATTTCTGTATTCTTCTTAGGTTTTTCTGCAGGTTGCTTCTTTTCTGCTACAGGATCAGCAGTTGGTTTATCAGGAATAACGGGAGCAGGAACAGCAACTTTCTTCTTAGGAGCTTGAACTACTTGTTTCGGTCCAGTTCTGAGATTAATGATTTTCTTAATTCCATTCTGATTAGTGGCAGCATTTACAACAGTTTTTTCAAACTCCAATTCATCTTCAACATCATATAAATCAGCATCATAATATTCAGAATTTAGAAAATCTTCTTCAGTAACAAAGCCTGTAAACATTTTATCTCCAATGTGGTTCATGTCCTGATCAGTCTCAGTTTCTTCAAAGAGCAGCTGCTGATCAATTTCTTCTTCATCAACCAAATTATTTTGAAAAGGTGGGGGCACTTTTTGATCTTCATTTTCTCTCCTTTCTTGCTGGATGTCATTATTTCTTCGCTCCCTTGGCATGAATCTAGGTGCAAATTGTCTTCTAAATTGATTTTGGTTATTTGGATTCCTCTGAGCTTCTGGAGCAGGTTTAGCAGAATTCTTTTCAAGCTCAAGTTTATTCAACTTTGCAGTAAGGACCTTAACCATTTTGGCCATCTCATCTATCTTGGCCTCAGCAGATTGAGAAGCAGAGCCTGCTGTGACAACTTCTTTCTTTCCCTTTCTTTCATACAGCTGCTGAGATGTTTCATTCTTAAGTCTATTTGAAGCTAACAAATTAGACTCTACCTCTAGGGCTGCATCTTGCATGTTCAGCAGGGTGATAGGTCTTCTCTCTCTGAGTAATAAAGAAAATTCATGATCAAAAGCATTGGCATAAGTCAACTTGGCTGATGTTTCAGTGGGTTTAATTTCTGCTGGAATTCTACTGTACATCTTATTAAACCTCTTGGAAAAATCTGCAACAGTCTCATCTTTCTTTCTTCTGAGAGCTCCAAATTCAGTTATATAGTATGTGTGATCTTTCGTATCTCCCCATTGTCTCATGAAAAGCTCATGGAGTTCTTCAATAATAGTAATGGAGTTAGCAGGCAAGTCTCTAAACCATTTTCTTACATCTCCATCTAGACTCTGAACAAATACCCTCATCCACACATCTTTAATTTCAATATTCTGATTGTCAGCATAACTCATGAAAGCCTCCCAATGTTCCTCAGCAGTGATTTCCCCTTGTCCATTGAATCTAGGCATATATTTCTGGTAATCACCTCCAGGCAATGCATGTAGAGGCTGAGGTAAAACTAATGGTGCATACCTAGCTGCTACCATTCTATCCATCATATCCATAGGTGGATTTTGGGCTGCCATTGTGGACTGAGGTTTAGACTGAGATTTTGAGGAGGAAGATATTTGACTAAAACTTTTTTGAAAAGGATTTCTTCCTACCTTCAATTGAAAGATTGGTATTTTATCAGGGGAAGAGGTTTTAGCTTTCAAAAAACTTTGAGGATTGGTGAAAACCTGAAAAGTGTTCTCAGAAAGGATAGGTTTTATACAGGGTGAAATTTCAGCTGGGTTTAATGATTCACCCAACTGGTGAGAGTCACAGGAAGCTGGCAAAGATCGAGATTTTCTGAGTTTGTTTGCTGTTTTCAAAATCTGCTCAGGGTCTGTCACACCCAGTTTTAATGGAGAAACAGGCTTATTCCTGGTCCCAATCCCTTTAGAAGCCAGTGTGACTTCTTTTTGGTGAAAATAGCCTTCAAAAACTGCTGGTTCAAGTCCACCTCTTAAACCAGAAAAATGATGAGTATCCCAGGGAAGATATGCTTCAGCTTCGTCCCCGGCAACGGCGCCAAAGATGTTTGTGTCAGAAATTGTTACTAAGGCTAGGGTAACAAGCCAACACAATCTCAAAAATAAAATCAATCCAAACTAGGTTTTTAGGGTTTTGTTTTGTAGGTTTTGGTTAGAAACTTCAAGAGCATAAGGGAATACATTCAGCAGATAAGTAAAAACTAATTCATACACATATATCCATGAAGATGCATATATATCTCAGGAATCCAACAAAAGATTGCAATGAAGTTCATACAATAAAAGACAAGCATCACTGGAAATTACACATAAAACCATACATGAATTTGTCAATCAAGAAACTATATAAGTTTAAAATGAAGCCAATACATATCAGAAGTGGGATAAGGAGTCATATATTCATAGTTTCATCAAAAATGCATATGAGAGTTTGCAATACTTAGCAGTGAACAAGTCTGGAAGAATCAACAGCTTGCAGACCTCCTAAAGCTCTCCAAAAATTCGAACCCTTACAATGTCTTTCCTCCCTCTCTAAATAGTTTTTCTTCTCAAAAACAGTTAGGGTATTTCCTACTAATTCTCCATCGAATGACTAGACTAGGTAAAGTAACAATTACATTTTTACAAAATTACATCTTTGCTAAAAATAGCAAATTCTTTAACAAAATGTCTTAAATGACCCTAACTGCCTTAGATCTCTTTCGATGCCTCCACAAGCAAAGATATGCCATCTGGACTTGAGGATATTTTCTTCATTCTTTTGTGCTTCTTCTCCAGCTCAGCTATCCTTTTCTGTAGGTGTTCATTTTCATGTTGCAAAGTTTCAACTGTCTTTTCTAATTCTGAACAGTGCCTGTCAGCAGCCCTTTTTCTTCTGAGTACTTCCTTTGCATCAATCACTAACTCCTGAAAGTTGTCATGAGTATCTTGAAGATCTTCTCTTAATCTTCTATTTGCCATCATTAGACCATCATTAACTTCCTGCATGTAATTCATTTGCTGTTTATACTGTTTGACAGTCTTCTTCAAATTCTCCTTGTCAGAATTAACCAGTTTTTCTATTGCAGCATCTTGCTCCTCATTAGGTTTGCAAAACATGTCAAACTTCTTAAATATTGCTTCTTCTGTCAATAGCTTCTCAGCAGTATCTTCAATGTTGGGGCTTGGATCATCTGTGGCCTGTACTGACTTAATCTCTTCTGTCAACAATTTCCCAGGAATGTCTTCAATGATGGACTTGGATCTTCCTTCACCTGCTACTTTTTCTGACCTAATTTCTTCCTTTTTACCTGGCTGCAATTCATCTTTCTTTGATTTCTCCTCCTCCATGGGCTCTTCATCAGAGATAGTCACCTTATCAGCCTTCAATTTTGGATTTAAGATCTTTTTCATATTTAACCTTAATTTATTTTTCGACCTAGTTTTAGGTCTCCAGAAAGTAGCTGCTTCTCCCATCATTTTTAATTTCTTCCCTTGGTACCGAATAGATGCTAACTCTACCACTTCCAGCTTTTTGACTTTCTTTTTAGGCTTTGTAATTTTTCCATCTATAACTTGATCATCTTTACTTTCAGCCTTAACTTCAATCTCAGGAATAAACTGCTCTTCTTGTAACATATATCCCTCATCATCCGAGAGGACTGTGATGGGGCTTCTTGGCTGATTATGGACTTCTTCTTTAGCTACAGGAATCACTTTGATATCAATTTTCTTCTCTTCTTGAAAATCTGCTATAGGTGATGACTTCTTTTCAAGAAATTCCTCTTCCTTTTTGTCATCAAATAATGAGAACTTGACTTTATTGTGCTTTGGAAATTCTTGAGGCTGACTGTCATTCTGTCCTTCATCTGCTACCTGCTTTGTTTTCTTTTTAGCTTTAATGTCATGTTTGTTTGCAGGTTTAACCGAATGCCCTAACTTTTGTATCATTACTTTTCCCTTGTCAGTTTGTCTTTTGGGTTGTTGGTCTTCTCCTTTAGGATGAACCCCTGACCAAAACAAAAAGAAGTCCCAAGTCTTTCCCTCATGCTGCAACACTGTAGTGATGATTAGCTTAATGAGACCATGATGAAAAAGTGATGGAGAAGTGTGATCATCATGCTGTTTTATTTTGCTTGACATTTTCTGCAGGCTTTTAAAGAAAAAGAATGGCAAATTCATTTTAGAAACCCCTGCCATGTGCTGTAGGAACCTGAGATGATATTTGAACACTAATGAATACCTTCCTTCACAAGTCACATAACTCTGAAGAATCCTTATAGGTTCAATCCACTCCTTCCTGAAATTATGTATGAGAATACCTTTGTTCCAGTCAGGAATAACATTAGGCAATAAGTATCTTTGAGGATCAAACTCAAAAGGAGACTTCTTAAACCAGACCTCGCCCTCATTACTAATCTCAGTGGCTTCTGAAATTAATTCCACAGTCAATTTGAATCTCAAAGGATCCATTATAATCATCTCATTTTTAAGTCCTTTAGCAAAACTGCAGGACACTTGAGCATTAAAACCATCTATCCTTTTGAAAAATTTCAACCAGCCTGCCTGTTGGAACAGCTCTGCACAATCTGGAAGTTTCTGAATCCATGTCAAGTCTGTGGGCTCAGCCCTGTTAACCTTACCACTTTTACTGCTTTTTCCCATATCTTTCTTTTCAGGGAACAGGAAAAGTCTAGTTTCAGGTTTCAGAAATGTTTTATAAGCTGTAATCTGAGCAAGTAATTTTACAGGCTATAACAATTTTCAGTGATATTTAAACCACTTGCACAAATTAACAGACCCCTTCTGTGTAACACCTGTACCAACTAGCAAACTCCCTCCTGTGTAAAAACGACGCCCTATTCTGTATATTCTGATGTTTTAAAACATTAGGGCATGAGAGAAACATTCATACACATTCCTCCTAACGGGCTTCAGGTAACTATTTCTATGGTGCATTCCTCATTTTACGGTCTATTATATCCTCCTCGGCAACCAATTTTTCCAGAAACTCGTGCAGCGGAAAAAACCCAAATTTTCCAGCTATAAGGGTTATAATGTAATACCTGTTAATTACTCGTCCATTGTGGCTTAATGTCTTCAATTTGGGGTGTCAATGATGTTCTCCTTCGAGCACAGGTGTCCTCAATCGATTCTTTATCCCCAGGTGAATGAATTCAAAAGCCCTAATCTTCGCTGGCGCCAGAACACACCTGTCTCCTTTCCACAGCAACACAATCCACCGTTTAACAGTGAACTCTCCTTCACAAACACTGCCTCCTCTGCGATGATGCGTGTAACAAGAGAAAACTGACAGCTAAACCCGGAATTTGCTGGTTTCTGTGCCACTGAACCCGCATACCATGCAATGATGCCCTTGTTTTCTTTTCGTGATTAACAACCCACTAAAATCATGCTCAAAATGCTGCAAACACGTGTTAATACTCACACAATGTGATTAGACACTCTCACTCTGCATCATGATTGAAATCATATCGAAGATTGACAAAAAATTCAGGCCACAATATTCCTGTAGCGCGCTCTGTGTTAAACTTTAGTGTAGCGCTACAAGAATATCTTTTAACCAAAATTTAGCAATTTTCCAACTTTTTGCTAATTTGTCGGAGATTCTGGCAGCTATTTGATTTAGGACATGAGTTCAACCACTCTCTAAAGTCATTAATGATTCTTCCTTTGAAAATATAACTCTCATTGACCCCCTTTTTAATATAAAAAGTCACCAAAATCAAATGAAATCTGAAAGGACTGGGTTTAAACTTTATTCAATCACTCATAAGGTTCTTAAGAAGACAAAAACCAAAAATTAACTAAGGTAGACTCAAAAAACAAACCAAAATTGGAGAGAAAAACTAAAAATGCAGAAAAAATTACTAACTTAACACATTGCATAACATATTTATAGTCTGCTACGTATCAAATACATCAAGGAACTAATGATTTGTCTATACATGGTAGGATCCACTAGATCTGATTTAGAATCTGACTAATGTAGTTTATTAAGATTAGAAATGATTCATGTAGACATGGATTTACAATCCATCATACCTTACTTGCACAACACATCAACTGTGTACTTTCCTTGTGAAAGAAAGATCTCATCTTTCCTTTTCCAAACTTCCAGACCAAGAAAGTAGTGCATAAAACCCAAGTCTTTCATTTCAAACTAAGAAGTGACCTCCCTCTTACACCGAGCTATATGTTGTTCCTCTCCAGTAAGAAACAGATCATCAACATATAGAACCAAGATCAGTGGTTGGTTATTCACAACCTTGAAGTACAGGTTGGGGTCATCTTTTCTTTTGGAGAAGCCCAAGATATGAATATAGCTTTCAATCCTTGAATACCAAGCCCTCGAGGCCTGATTAAGCCCATACAATGATTTCTTAAGTTTACATACATGGGAATCATTCCCATGAACTACAAACCCCTTAGTTTGTTGTATGTATACTTCTTCCTCAACTTCACCATTGAGAAAGGCATTCTTCACATCCATCTGGTGAAGCTTCCACCCGATAACTGAGTCAAGTGAAATCATGGCTCAAATAGTAGTGTACCTTGCCACAGGAGTGAATGTCTCATCATAGTATATTCCTTCTTTCTATGAGAAACCATGAAGCACAAATATTGCTATATATTTTTCAATACTGTCATCAGCTGCATGTTTTTATAAAGCCACTTGGAAGTTACTATTGACTTCCCTTCAGGTTTAGGAACCACTTCCCACACATCATTCTTCATGATGGATTTGTACTCTTCCACCATGGCATCTTTCCATACTTGTTGCTTAGTAGCTTCCTCATAGGTGGTGGGTTCTGAATCATTGATGTGACTCATCGGTGCTACATATATTGAATATATTTTAGGTTTCCTTCACTCTTTGGATGTTCATGATGGTGCTGCAAGATTTTATTCATCTTGCAGAATGTCTCAACACCAGGAAGATCTCCTCTTAGCAGGAGGTTCATCAAGTGATATTTCTACCATTTCTATTGGCTCTTCAGGATCCAGGAGATCTAAGGACTCTTCTCGATTCTCCCTCTCAACATCTGAAAGAGGAGAACCAGAACCTTGATCCTTCATCATGGGAGTCTCATTCTCCTTTGTATATGAATCACACTCAATTTCTTTAGATCGCTTGAGGGTAGGATCTTCATGAATTGTTACATCTCTACTGACTTCTATGTGCCTTTTACCTAAAACATATATTCTATAATACTTGGAGGATTCACTATATCCAAAAAATGTGCCTTTCCTTCCAGATGGATCCATATTTGTCCTGTTCTTTTTTGGCACATGAATGTAGACTAGACAACCAAAACTATTCAAGTGTCCAACATCTTATTTTTTGTCAGTGAATACTTCTTCAGGAGTCTTCTCTCCTAGGATAGCATACAAGCTTCTGTTCTGAGTATAAATAGTAGTGTTGGAGGCTTATACCCATAAGGAGGTGGGAAGATCATGATCACACATCATAACATTTGCATCCTCATAGATTGTCCTATTATTTCTTTCGGCCACCACATTCTGCTAGGGGTTGTAAGGTACAATCAACTATCTTATTATCTCTTCCTCTTGGTAGAAGTCATTAAACTCATGAGACTTGAACTCTCCTCCATTATCATATCTCAAAGAAAAAATGTGCTTTCTAGTTTGATTCTCAACTATTGCTTTAAACTCTTTAAACTTGTTGAAATTTTCACTCTTTTCCTTCAAAAAATAGATCGATGACTTGCGAGAGAAGTCATCCATGAAAAACACATAGTATAGATAACCACTCAGGATGGTGTAGACATGGGACCACATATATATGAATGGATCAAGTCCGAGATTCCTTTAAATCCTTTAGTACTGTTTTGAAATATTTTATTGATGTTCTTACCTAGAGGACAACCTCTAGAAATAACATCATGCTCATATTTAAATACATGTATACCTTTTACCATCTTCTATAATTCGGGTATCACTTTGAAATGAATATGACCAAGCCTCTTATGCCATAGTTCACAAGGACTAATTGTGGCATGGATCATGGCTTTAACGAACTTTCCAAGAACTTTGTATAGAACTTCCACTCTAAATCTAATCACAACTAGAGAGTTCAAGTCTAAATTCTTAGGCCACAAGAGCGCTTTGTTGTCCATAGAGATTACTCTAAAACCTTTATATTCTAGAACTGAAACATACAGGAGGCTTTTATTCAGAACAAGACCATACAAAATATCATCAACATGGAGTACATCACCTAAATTCAAATGAAAGGAAATGGATCCAAATCCTTGGATGGAATAGGTGGTATTATCTCCAAGCTCCAATTTATAGGAGAAATTATTTTCCTTCATATATGTGATAGCGCTCCTGTATCTAGTCATGTGTTTTGATGCGTCATTATCAACCAACCTTGTTTCAGCACTAGTGGTAATGGATCCAACTAGAGTTGAGACAAGATAGTACTCATTCCTTGTCTCTTGATCATTGAAAGAATTATTTCTTCTAGTTTCATCTTCTGTAGTAGTATAAGCATGCAATATACCCTTGAAATTTCCCCTTTTCTTTGCACAACAATCTCTTGCAAAGTGGCCCTTCTTATTATAGTTGAAGCATTTGACTTTAGAATTATCAAATTTCTTGTTGTATTCTTTTTCTTTTTTATGAAGAGACTTCTTCTAAGAAAATTATTTATTTCCTCTCTTTGTCCTTTCTATAAGAGAAAGGTTCTCTTCTTTGGAGAAAGCATTTTTTCTTTGGATTATCCCTTCTTCTTGAAGGCAATCATGCCATAATATTTCAAATTTTGGTTGCACTTATTGACCATTAACAACAACCAATAATGTCTCCCATGAGGATGGAAGACCATCGATAGTATTATGACTGAAATCATCATCTTCAACGGTAAATCCAATGCTCATGAGTTGATCTCTTACTTGAGAGATATTTGTGAAAAACGAAGCAACAATTTCTTCCTTCTCCATCATCAGATTACGAGGTTTGTTCTTCAGGGCTCTCTTATGACTGAGAGCCTAATTCTCATAAAGATTTGTCAAGGTGTCGAAGCACTCTTTTGCAATCTTCAATGGATTTATCACTGACATCAAATTGTCTTTCATAGAATCATAAATGATTCTCTTTGCTCTGTCTTGATTCTTCTTGAAAGCAATGTGCCTAGCATTAGAAGTACTCTCTTCAACAACATTGGATATGTATCCATCTAGATCATTCTCTTTCAGGATATTCAGAATCCCGGACTTCCAAGTTTTGAAGTTTGAAGTTCCTTCAAGTCAATCTTCTATTCTTACTGAGATTGAATCCATTTATTCTTCAACTACTGTGCCCAACTTTTTCTACTCAGCATCAATGTAGGCTCAGGCTTGACTACAAAACATAGCTCATTCACACCCCAATCTCTAATACCGTGTTGAGTTTTTTTATCCTAATTCTAAATTATAGTAGAACTTGAAATCAATGAATAATCAAAAGCATAAGAATTCACTCGAGACACAGTATTTACCCTAGGGAAACTTTTTTGTACTTGAGGAAGAAATTTCCAGCAAAATCTTCCTTAGAATATTGATACATAGCAGATAATGTCTTTACACTGATAATATTACATTAAGAACCCCTGGTGCATTATCAGAGAGAAATACCAAGCACCCCCAGTGCAATCACAGAGCAAGAGAGAAGAGAGAATAATAGAACAACCCAACAAATGATTTTGCACTAAGACCAATTCATAGTTTTGGTCACATGCGCACTTCCTTCAAGAGATATTTTCTCTTTACCTTGATCTCATCAAACCCTCCATTACAAGTGTATCATACATCTCATTCTCGGCTTAATTTATATCCTTCTGACTTCAATATGAAATCGCCTTCCAACTAGATGTTAGATCACTTAGTTAGGTTACTAACTCAAGTGTCATATTCTAGTTTAAATCAAGTGTCTTCATGCAACCACTTAGTTAATTAGATATTCTACTTCAAGATGAACTCACCCTTCAACTGGATGCTATACCACTTTAGTGCTGTCTTTTAGTTTAGCTAAAGTGTCTTCATGCAAATTCTTCATTAAATCAAGAGTCATCATGCAAAAACTTATATAAATATATCTTCTTTGTTATCACTTAGTTAACTCTTGTAACTTAAGTCTCTCTTGTTAACATCACTGAAGTAAACAATTGAGTTCTCTCTTAATTAACTGAAGTCTCTCTTGATTACTGAAGTGAACAATTCAAGTTCTCTCTTATCTTAACATATCATATCTTCTATCTCTTATCTTATCTACATGATCCACTTGTTCCATCTTTACTTTATTTATCATATCAAATATACTAAGGATATATTTTCAATGGTGTGATCATCTTGTTCTACATCGTTCCAAGTGGTCATATGCTAAAGTAATTCAATCTAGAGGTGGCTAGACTCTAGAGGAGACTTAAATCTCAACCATGGTTAGTAGTACATCACACATAATTCACGTTTTGACATGAAAATAATTACCTAAACACATGAGGAACCACGTCAACACATGAGGATCTGTCTTGACATGCAAGATGTTAGCCTTGAAAAGCAAGGTTGTACAACATCATCACTTTGACATACAAAGCACTTACCTCAACACATGAGGCTTAACCTTCACACATAATGCTTAGTAATTCTTGAGTCCAACTCAAGAATCTACTCCAAGTTTCTTGATCCCAACTCAGGCTCCCTAAGGCACTACCTCGACATACAAGGCTCAATCCTTACACATAATATTGACTTCGAGAATGACTCATGCTGCTATAACTTTAATATATTTTAGTGTACCATGGTTTACTATGGGAAACTGTAGTTAACCATGGTTGACTTTAGGAAACTATGATTGATTTTTAGTAGCTAAGTTTGACCATGTTAACAAAAGGTGTTAAAAATGGCATAACCCCCCACCACTAACCATCGAAACTCCACCCTGTGACCCCTCTCTCTCTCTCTCTCTCTCTCTGTATATATATATATATATATATATATATAGATATAGATATAGATATAAACCCATAACTTCCAATCTCTCGCTCTCTCTAAAACCTTAAACCACCTTCCCATTCCTATCTCTCTCTCTATATATCCCTCTTCCCTCTACTTCCCACACCCTTAACCACCCCCTCACTCCCTCTCTCCAAGTCTCTCACCTACTCCTAGAACTAACAACTGCCACTAAACGATATCAATATTTATCTCTCTCTATCAAAACCCCTAACCTCCAATCTCTCTCTCTCTCTCTCTCTCTCTCTCTCAAAACCCTTAACCACTAATATCTCTCTCTATATATATCAAAAATCCTAAACCTAGTATCTCTATGTTGCTAAACACCTAACCCATCAATATATTTCTATCTCTCCCATACTCCCCCTTCCCATAACACCTTACAAATAACTAGTTTCACCCCTATCCCATACTCTCACTATCCATAACCCACCCTTCTTTCCATCTCCAATACTCTCACTACCCCTAACCCACCTTCAGCTTAGAGAGGGGTATAGTGGAAGAGAAGGGAGTTAAATAGCTCGCACACACTCTCTAACCACCTGTCTCTCTACCGCTCCATGCATCAAAGGCTGTGAACATTTGAAAATAAATGTTGTAAAAGTTGCACAAGAACGCACACACACTAGTAGCGTGTGCACATTATTAGTGTGCATGCATTATGAGCACACATGTGTTCTTTTTTACAAATAAGATAGAGAACAAATCTCCGTGCACACCACTTCCTATTTTAAAGCATGCAGATGTGTTTGCGCTATTTTCATATTTTCCTATTACAACAAACATATTGAACAACTCTCTTTGAAAAGTTGGAAGGTTATTTGGCTTGGAAGAACATAGGGCTACGTTCCTGGCTCAAACAACCTTGTATTAACCATGGTAAATCCATTATCATGTTCAATAATAGTTTTATCGGGATCACGTCGATTCAATCGTAACATGTACCATTTGAAAACAAACATAACTACCTTGAAGGAGTTAAAGTCACACTGAACAATACTACCCTATGCTTCTCTAACCAATCTATTCCAGTCAGATTGTAAGAACCTAAAGGTAACACATTCAGCTTAACATGAGTCCTAAACTGATTCATAAGTAATTCACACTCTTTTACATAATTAGACACCATTATTTTCGTTCCAGTAGCTAATTGAACCAACCATGATTTATCAAACTTATCTATTTTCAGATTGCAACATTTAACTAAATCAGGTGACACATAGCTAACACTTTCTCCTGGGTCAATTAAAATAGAAATAGGTTTATTTTGCAGCATACCTTCCACTTCAACCATGGAAGTTTGATGAGCAGCTTGTCCATTCTCCAAAGCTGCATTTATCATGGGCATCTCCCTTGCTAAGTCACCAACAGTAGCCTCCTCCTGTACAGTATGTATATTGTTGACAGTCCTCTTTCTGAGTGGGCGGTTTGATGCATAGTGAGGTCCCTGACAGTCCCAACATTTAACATGTTCTTTTTGTTCATTACTTTTAACAAAAATTTTAGTTGGTTCACTGTTTCTTGCAGCTGTAAGTTTTGACTGTGTATTACTTACTTCATTCTTTCCTTGAAATTTTCTGTTAGAGTAATTACGTGAATTATTATTTCCAAAGTTATGATTAAAAGAGAACTTCTTCCTTTGCTCAAAGTTGTTAAGCCTTTTTGCCTTCCAACTTGGTATGCCTTCTCTTTTCTTATTCTGTTCATAACAAATATTTTCTTTTCTCATGGCCTCTTCAAGAGTTCGGGGACCATCATACTTGATCCTGTCATTTATATGAGAGGGAAAAAACCTCAGAAACCTCTGTACATTAGGTTGTTCTTCAGTGATATAAGGCAGATATCTTAATAAATTCAAAAAATTGTTGTATAACTCTCTCATATCCATGGAACCTAACCTTAACTCATAAAATTCTTTGGATTGTTCCTCATAGTACTGTTCTAGCAGAAACTTTATTTTAAAATATTTCTTGAAAATACTCCAATTTACACTTTTATCTTTTAAACCTTTTACTCGTTTTAGATATTGCCACCAGATGTCTGTATTTCCATTCAAATTATAAATTGCCATTTTAGTTTTTAGATGACTTGAGTAGTTGTAAATCTGGAAATACTTGTTCATACCGGAGAAGCATGCTTTGTCTGTCTCACTCTTTTATGTTTCTCTATTGAATGTTCGTGGTTTGATATTTTTAAACTCGCCAAAAATTTCTTCGTAAGGCCTGTACTTCTTCTTCTCATCGTAGCAGTCACTGTCACTACTATCACTAGAGTACTTGTGCTTTTTCCTGTGTGCTTGTTCATAAAGTTCAAAACATGAACTGCTATCATAATTAGTCAATTTTAACTTTTTATCCTTACGTTGGTAGTACATAGTTCCAGATTCGACATTATTTTCTGTTCCTTTATCTTTATCATTATTATGAAAATTATTCAGTAGGATTTGATTCATCTCCTCTTGAGATTTCAAGATTCATTCGTTTTCTTCCTTAACATTTTTTATCTCTATTTTTAAATCTTTTATTGTTCTTAATAATTCAGATGAATTATCATTCAGTTCAACAAATAAGTTTTCTGCATTATGGTGTCCTTGTTCATTATTATTCTATTCATTATTAAGGGACCTGTCCTCAGCCAACTTGTCTGGTCCTTCCATACCTGTAGACTAAATTTATAAAATGCTGAAATTGAAAACAAAATAATTAAAATCAGTAATCTGTAATTTTGTCCTAATTTTTTTTTTATTCGCGTGAGTGAGCCACTTGAGGCCTAGTATTTGAACCACGCTCTAATACCACATGTAACAACCCAAAAATTCACAAAAATTTAAAATTTTCTATGTAGCATTAAATGTGTAAATTTGCAATGTGGAACTATAATAAATGAAGATTAATTTAAATAAATTACAGCCTAGTCAAAGTATTAAGACGACACTTTCTTCGAATTGTCATCCACGTTAAAAGAAGTTGTTACATCAAGCACATGTTATGTTTTCTCATTACTACTGGAGTTCTTAAGATCATTTGTATTTTTAGTTAAATATGACTACTTCTTTAAAGGTATAAGCATCGTAGATTTATTAGGATGTTGTTTTAATTATAAATGCTAACTATTTGTTTTCTTGATGATGAAGGGGTCCTAAGGGCAACCCAAGGCTTACTTATCTATTTATAGCTAATGCTTATTCAACTTCTGTTACAGATCGCATGTAAGAATGACCTTCCAACCGAAGTCTTACCGAAACACGTAATTTTTTATTTACTGCACAATAATTTGTCTTCAAAGTCAATTGCGAATGTATAGAGGTTTTATCTGCTAAGCTTATCAGACTTAGGTATTTATGCTTTAGGATTGATTATATTCATGTATTCGTATACATACAATGTTCATGGTTTTAGGAAAGTCCTAAATCCTTCACTATGGTTTTAAACGTTTTCACCTTTTATGTTAAGTCAAGGATTAATATGTACTTGAAGTAATCCAATTTATGAAGTGTGGATGTGCAATATTAACATGGTTTATCTAAAGTATTGTGCAAGGTTTTATGACCCTCTCTAACCATAAAGGATGGTGAAAATACATTATATTAACAATGCATATGTTAAAAATATAAGCATGAATAAGCTATACTATGCACTAGGGATTAAATGTGAATTATATAACAATATGCTACATACTATATATTTAAATTCTATAAGTCATAGTCGATATGCATATGATGTATATGCATATCAACTATATGTATGGAAACTATTGTAATATACATTATGAACTTGATCTATGAAATGATATATTTGCAATGTAATGTTATGTACTAAGCTCTAAACTTTACACCCTATGCATGGAGTAGTCTATGATCTTACTCGTAATAGAATTATGTGTTGGCAGGATACTGAGCGTTGAAAGTTGTAACTTTTAATGCCATTGAATGAGGTTTGGTGGTCACATGTGGGCTTAACCCCGTGGCAGTATCTACATCATCGATCTCTTATGTGTTCTTGGGTTTTGAGAAAAACCCTAACTGCACAATGCATTAATCATCAAGACATCAACTAGATCATTCATTTTCAGTGGGAGTGGGAAAGAGGCCGACAGGCTCTCTAATTTTCAGGGTTTGTAACCCTTGTTTGTAATTGCCTCCCAGGGTTTCGATGTTGTGACCAAGCTGCCTGTATAATGGTCACAGGAGCTTACATGTACTTGTGTGTTAACACAGTGTGTTGCACCATAGTTCTTTACCGGTTTCGATGTGGAGTCTTACTGGGTTTTAATGGTTAATCGGACATCGCTACTATTGCTAGGTTGCAACTGATGCTGGGTTCTAGGATGAAACTTTTCAATATCAGTTTTGATACTGATAGCAATACCGCGCATTCGAAAGAGAAGGATTCCTAGGCATACTGAAGTAGCAGTTAAATGTCATAATATTCCGTTGTATTTCGTCGGTTGCTTATCAATACTCTTGTTTATAATTAGTAAGATTACATTACTTCAAGGTTTAACCAGTTACTGTTTTTTATGTATTGGCAGGTTACTCCTTCGACAATCATTTAAAGTTGTCCCGAATGGGATAATAGCTTTGAAGTGGCCCTCGTAATCCTTGGTGACATCTCCAAGGGTATTCATAGTACTCCTAATATTTTGTGATGAACTGTGGCACAATGCCGGTCTTCGTTAGCTAGCTGAGATATCAGTTTTATTTTAAAACTTCAGTTTTATAGTTGGTTGTAAATTTTTGTTTATAAGCTGTAAGGAATTTTTGCACATGGAGGGTTTGAACCCTTTCCCTTGCCCTACGTTGGTTTCTCAATGTTGTGTCTCATTACAGTGCATGTATAAATTTTACGGTTAATATATATATATTTTTGTGCAAGATTTGGATGAGGTTTGTATACAAAACCTGCGAGAATACTCTTGGCATCCTTCATTATTTTGTATTGAAAGATTTGTATTGTTTGATGATCATGAATTTAGGGCAAACCCATCGTTATTGGTGAATGGATGTAATAGTTTCTCTTTCAATTATTATTTATATTTGTTGGCCATAAAGATGGACTATAAAACCCTATCCAAAATGATTATTGTGCTTTTATGATTTTTTTTGTGGCTAAGCTAAGGGTTTGAACCATGTACAAATTCATAGATGAAACCTTTACAGGTTGAAATGTTAAATCTAACAAGCCATAAATTGGCTGGGTGAACCCTTAGGGTATCAAACCCTGGTATTGTAACACTCCTTCGTTTTTTTAATGAATGTTATCGTATTAAAAGATATCTAAAGCTGATGAGAGGGTTTCGACCAGTGGACAAACTTTTAATAGCTGCTAATGTTTGGTAAAAACCTTGGTATAAAATAATGGTTTGAATCAGTGATAAACTTGTTATATTTTGAACATTAATTCAAAATAATCTAGGATATTTACCGAGAGAATAACATGTACAGCATATCAATCATATCAAGCATGTATCAAGCATATCAAGCAATCACATAAGACAATGGACACACAGAGTTTCACTGGGGAAAACCATAAAGGTGAAAAACCCCACAACGTCCTCAGAGATAGAAAGAGAAATTATACAACCAAAGTACAAGAGATAGTCTTCTACTATAAGCTACTCCACCTCGCCAACTAGTGCACCACTTTTTGAGTAGTGTAGAAGTGAATAATGAAATGATCAAATAGAGAGCTCCCGCTCTCTTTTTATACTTGTCCTGACTAGCCTAATAATCTAGTGAGGCCGACTTGTCTAACTTAGTCTAATAACCCATGGTTACATTAATTCGGGCCGACCCCTCACTAGGTGGTCTAATAACCCATCACAACAAGTTACGACACTTGCGACACTTGTCAATACAAATGACGACACTTCCGTATAGAGGAATAATACCATCTCTATACGAGTACAATATACATAGGTGAAATACATTCCGAAGTTACATATACATCAACACTCCCTCTTAACTAGGATGGTATTTCTCGACACAGATCTGCTAGCACAAGTCTTCTTCTTTGGATAATCGTAACTGGATCATCGTCATCGAATCATCATCATTGAATCGTCATCACTGCTGCTATCTCAATCAATCTCCAATCTACTTTTCATAGGAATTTCTACAAAGCCGGTCCTTTTTCATACTGGATGTAGGCCCGCCACCTGCATGTCTTCATCATCTACAGAGCCATCCATTTTTCATGCTGGATGTATGTCATCAACATATCTGCGAGAAAGCCATCAAGTAGGTACACCTCAGGACTGATTACACTACCTCTGCAAAACCTGCAAGATCTCCCAGGATTGATTACACTACCTCTGCAAAACTTTCAAGATCATCTCAGGACTGATCATATGCCTCTACAAAAACCTGTGTACCATAATGTCACATCATCATCTTCAAATCATCTTCATCGTCCATGGAGCACAACCCAGATGCACACACACAACACTTACATTCACTGGCATGGACGAAATTTCCTCTAACCATCCAGGAAAGGCTCAGCACTTACACTCACCAGCATGGAAGGAATTTCCTCTAACCATTTGGGAAAGGCTCACAACACTTACATCAACGACCATGGAAGGACTTTCCTCTGACCATGTCGGAATGACTACAGCAATTACATCACAACCATGGAAGGACTTTCCTCTGACCATGTCGGAAAAGCTCAGCAATTACATCACGACCATGGAAGGACTTTCCTATGACCATGTCGGAAAATCCACACCCAGCACTTACATCTCGCCATGGAAGGACTTTCCTCTGACCATGCGAGAATGGCCCAGCCCTTACATCTCACCATAGAAGGACTTTCCTCTAACTATGTGAGAATGGCTCCACCTAGCCCTTACATTTCACCATGGAAGGACTTTCCTCTAACCATGTGAAAATGGCCCAGCCCTTACATCTCACCATGGAAGGACTTTCCTCTAACCATGTGAGAATGGCCCCGTGTGCACCTGTGTCTCCGAACTCATCACTTCCCCTTGGAAGGTATCTCGATCTGAAGTACACCAAGTCTCCCTCTAAAGTATTCAAACTTCACTCTAGCCAGTGGCTTGGTCAATACATCAACTATCTGCTCACCCGTCGCAACATACAGAAGCTTCACTGCTCTTCTCTGCACCATATCCATGATATAGTGATACTTGATCTCAATGTGCTTCGACTTGTCATGGAACACTGGTTTCTCCGACAACTTCACACAACTTTGGTTGTCGCAATATATACAAGTAGCACTCAGCTGGAGATCAAACAAATCAGACAGTAGCTTCCTAAGCCATACTGCCTCACAGCTAGTCGAACAAGCTGCGACATACTCTGCTTCGGCTGTACTCAGTGCCACACAGGAATACTTCCTGCTAAACCAAGAGATCATACCAGATCCCATACTGAAGCAACACCCCGAAGTGCTCTTCTGATCAATGGCACTGCCTGCCCAATCCGAATCAACATAACCCTCCAGGTTAAAATTTTGATTCGCCTCATACTTGAGCCCATAGTCAACTGTACCCTTCAGGTACCTCAGAATATGATTTGCAGCTATTAGGTGAATATGTCTCAGATCTGTCAAGTACTGGCTCAGGGTGTTCACCACAAAGCAGATATCCGGTCTTGTATTCCCCAGGTACATCAAGGACCCATTCATCTGACGATACATCGTAGCATCAACTGGCTCAAAAGAAGCATCACATAGAAGCTTCAGTTTGATGCCATAGGTGTGGCCATAGCCTTCCAATCCATCATCCCAAACCTCTTCAAGATCTCTACTGCATACTTCCCTTGTCCAAGGAATATTCCATCTGCACTCTGCCACACATCCATACCAAGAAAGTAGTGCATCATACGCAAGTCCTTCATCTTGAACTCTACAACAAGCTTCCTCTTCGTGTCGGCAATCAATCTATCCTCACCTATTACAAACAGGTCATCCACATACAATAGTAGTATCACTGGATTGCCTTCCTCAACCTTGTAGTAAAGGTTGGAATCCGCTTTACTCTTGGTAAAGCCCAAACTAGATAGGAAGCCATCTATCCTACCATACCAGGTCCTGGGTGCCTGTTTCAAACCATACAGGGCTTTCTTCAGTTTGCACACATGTGACTCTCGATCCTGTGTCTCAAACCTGAGTGGCTGCTCCACATACACTTCCTCTTCAACTACACCATTCAAAAAAGTTGTCTTGACATCCATTTGGTGTACCTTCCATTTCATCACTACAGCCAGAATAAGTACTGATCTAATTGAAGTGTATCTGGCCACATGAGAAAAAGTCTCTTCAAGATCAATCCCTTCTTTCTAGGAGAAGCCACGAGCTACAAACCTTGCTTTATATTTCTCTATGATACCATCTGCAGCATGCTTGATCTTATAGATCCACTTGGAAGTCACCACAGACTTCCCATCTGGTCTTGGGACCACATCCCAAACATCATTCTTCATGATCAACTAGTATTCCTCAACCATGGATTCTTCCATTACTGCATCCCGGATCCTGGGAACTTCAATATATTTAATTGATAGCTTTGCTGGAACAAACGTTGTAGTCCTTCTTTTGTAGGTGATGGTATACGATCTTTCCTATAAGACAAGTTAAATTGCATAATTAGAAACATCTCATAGTTTTCAGAACAAACTCTTACTCATAAAGACATATGTCATATAGTCATGCAATTATCTTAGCCAATGCTTCAATACAACATTTATCCATATTTTGTAACTTTCTAGATGTCTTCCATCTCTACTAGAACATTGTTAAGAGTGTGCACAAATCCAAACATGTCAGCAAAGAGGTTTCATTCTAGCTAAGTAGCAATGGAATGTTGTACAGTACCATACACCACTTACCCATTACATGCATTAGTAGTATAATGTTCATTAATGCAATTATTCTAATATGCATAATACACAGCCTAAGTCTAGGAACATAAGTATATACAATATTATTTAAACAATCAGATATACAAGAAATGACAAATCCAAATACTTATCTTTGTTTGTTTGCTGGGTGGACTTCCTCTGAATCTTTTCTTCCTTACAGGAGTTGTTGGAGTCTGACTTTGAAGTAGCTTCTTCTACTCCTTTCTGTTGTGGATTGTAAGGAGTGGTCAACTCCATCTTAATACCTGAATCACTGCATAACTTCTTGAAGTCTTCTGAAGTGAATTCTCCACCATTGTCAGATCTAAAGGTCTTGAACTTCTTTTCAGTGTGGTTTTCTATCAAGGCTTTGAATTCCTTGAATTTGTTGAATACTTCATTTTTCTTCTTCAAGAAATAAATCCAAATATTCCTAGAAAAATCATCAATGAAAGAACCATAGTGCACATACCCACTCAGATAACTGGATGACACTGGACTACATACATCGGAGTGGATAATTTCCAAAATTCCTTATTCCTTGCTTTTACTGCTTGGAAATGTCTTCTTTGTGTTCTTTCCCATTGCACAACCTTTGCAAATGCCTTCATGCTTTGTCTAAATTTCAGGAAGACCTTCCACTACTTTGCTTGCAATTGGTAATGCCCTATAGTGCATGTGTTCAATCCTTCTATGCCAAATTTCACTTGGCTCTACTAAATCATGGACCATGGCTTGTTCTGGTTGGCCCTTCAATTTGTATAATCCTCCCTCTTGCTCTCCAATCACAACTGCATCATCTATAGTCTTTCCTTTTGGCCACATTAGGACTTGGCCATCTACAAATGCAACCCTCATGCCTTTTGCATCCAATGTAGATATGGAGAGCACATTCTTCTTGAGACCTGGAACATATAGTACATCTTTAATCTTCATAGACTTTCCAGAGTCTAGTTTATAGGAGGCTTCACCACTCCCTTTTATTGGATACTGGTAGTCATCACCAAGTTTCACCCTGTGGGGTGATTCATGTTCAGATAGGTTCATAAAGGATTCCTTGAATCCTATCATGTGTTTAGAAGCTCCATTATCTATAAGCCAATCATTACTTCTATGAGTAATGGTTCCAATGAGAGCAGAAATCAAAACATATTCTTCATCACTTGAAGAATCTTCACTATCTTCTCTAGGCTTCTTCCTGGGAGGTTCATCATCCTCTACAGCATGAGCATGATGTCTTCTTTTGAAGTTCTTCTTCTTGTGACAACCATCTTTCTTATTTCTGGGACAATCTCTAGAATAGTGTCCCTTCTCATCACATGTACGGCAATGGACATAGAACATGTTCCTTCGAGGTTTGGGACTACCTCTCTGATTCTGATGGTGATGTCTTTCTTTCTTGCCATGATGGTGAGCCTTCTTGTCACCGTGTATTTTGGAGTGTGTTGTGAGAGCTTGGTCTTCATTCCCCATATTCTCTTCTCGAGCTGCAATTCGAGCTTCTTCCTGTGAGCATTCTTCCCACAGTCTACTGAAAGTGATAAGTTTCTTCCTAGCACAAATCCCTTGGATGAAGGAATCCCATGACCTAGAAAGGCCATTAAGAGTGGTCATTACCACTTCTCCATTTTCTATATCTTCTCCCACAGCTTCAAGTTGTTCTTTTATCTAGGAGACCCTTGAGAAATAAGATTGCATAGTCTCCGCATTCTGGATCTTAACATTCTTCAATTGATTCCTCAAGGTCATCTTCCCATTTATGTTCTTCCCTTCAAATAACTTGGTCAGGGAATCAAACATCTCCTTTGGTGTCTTTAGGGATGACACATGGGGTATGCGATGATATTTGATAGAATCAGCAATGATCCTCTTTGCCTTGACCAAGTTCTTCTTGTGAATAGCCTTAGCCTCTTCTCCCTCTAGGACAAGGACCACTTCACTTATATAAGTGTCCAACTCATTTTCTTCTAGGATTAACCCAATCCTAAACTTCCATGCTCAGAAGTTATCAGCCCCTTCAAGCTTATCCTCAAGCTTGGTGTGGTGAGACATCTTAAAGAGTACTTCAAATGAAATAGAAAAGATTTAGGTCTTACCACTTGATTTGCAGAAAACTGGATCTAGTCCTGGATTAAGGTTTCTCAAAGACACCCTAAAAATTAAAACTTTGAATTTCAAACTTCTAAAAGGATAGAAAGATGCACCTTGATGAGCGGATCAACCTGGAATACTCAGAATTTGAAAACTGCAAAGTTTCACCCTTCAAAAATGCTTTTCAATCTCCTGGATTCACTCGGGAGGACCTTAAATTAGGGTTTGAGTTTCCCAGAGCTTCACCCAACCAAAAAGTTCGATCCAAAGCTATAAACTTCGACTTTTCCAAGGATCTTCCAGCTATGTCTTCATATTTCATAAATTCCTAGTTTTGTGGAAACCCTAATTTGTAGGGCCAAAACTGAAAGTGCTCAGAATTCAATTCTGATTGGACAGAAAGATTCACCTTTCTGAGGAGAGTCAATCTATCATACTTCTTTTCCAAATTCTGTGGAGAGAAACCCAATAAACAAGAAACCCTAGTTTCTGCCACTGCACAATGTCTTCTTCTCAGGTTAGCTCTGATTCCATGTTAGATTTTGAGCATTAATTCAACATACTCTAGGATCTTTATTGAGATAATAACATGTACATCATATCAATCATATCAAGCATGTATCAAGCATATCAAGCAATCACATAAGACAATGGACACACAGAGTTTCACTGGGGAAAACCATAAAGGTGAAAAAAACCCACAACTTCCTCATGGATAGAAAGAGAAATGATAAAACCAAAGTACAAGAGATAGTCCTCTACTAGCAGCTACTCCTCCTCCTCAACTAATGTTCCACTTTCCGAGTAGTGTAGAAGTGAATAATGAGATGATCAAATAGAGAGCTCTCGCTCTCTATTTATACTTGTCCTGACCAGCCTAATAATCTAGCAGGGCCGACTTGTGTAACTCAGTCTAATAACCCATGGTTACATTAATCTGGGTTGATCCCTCACTAGGTGGTCTAATAACCCATCACAGCAAGTTACGACACTTGTGACACTTGTCAATACAAATGACGACACTTCCGTATAGGGGAATAATACCATCTCTATAGGAGTACACTATACATAGGTGAAATACATTCTGAAGTTACATATACATCAACAAAACTATTTGAAACGATATACAAGAATTCTATGTAAAAATATTTAATAGTTAAGTAAATACTTATGTGTAATAAGATACATTGGAGTTTTACAATTTACAGAAACTATATTGTTTTATTTGATAGGTTTATGCTAAAAAGTATGTGTTATTTAGTTTTCTGAAATGAAAGGTGTAAACCATGAATAAAACTTAGGTTTTGGAAAGAAAGCATGAGATTGTTTGAAATACTATTACTTCTGTAACTGTAAATAAACTGTTATTTAAACATTCTATTTTAATGGAATAAATGCTATGTTTTTCTGTATTAGTACAGAAGAGATTTTATTGTAACGTAAACATAAGGATTGTACATAAAACACAACAGATTATATCTGTGATTGTCATTTCAGTTGAATCTATCTATTGCATATCATTAATCGAATCTAATTTAAATACCCTTCCGTGCACTAGAGTACGGCACAAAGATAGTGTGTGAAAAAATGCAGGGGAGCATTTATTATTCCATCATTCATTCATTTTACTATACTATCCAATTGCATTTAACCTAACCATTATATGGATTTTTAGAAGAGATAAATTGCAGAAGTAAAACATTCATTTGCAGTACATAACATCTAAGACTTAATTGAAAAACTGATAACATAATAACATTCAGATTCTTAGTAATACTTGACAGAAGTAAATAAGATAACACAATTTGAACCTGGTAACTATAGAAGAAAAAAACAACCAAAGGAGCCCGTTCCACCCAACTTTCTCCTAAAAATAGCCAAGATTACTTGCCTTAGAACCCCCGAGCCTGTTCACTGAACCGCCAGGATGAAGATGTTGTGTGGAGGATTGGAATAAATTCCTTTGCAGCAGTAGCACTTGACAGTAGTACTCCCTTCTTTTAGCAATATTGAACTCAGCAATGTGGCTACACTAGTTCAAAATGCAGTCTTAGTTGACTCAATCACTTCTAACCTTCCCCTCATCAAATCTCTTGTGCTCAGAAATTATCACAAGGTAAGAATGAACAACCCCTCTTGAATTCCATGGGTAGACAAATAGCATGCCTACGTCTTTGGTCAGTTTTATTTAGTAAATGAGCCACCTGCTCAATTCCACTTTCTTGGGGAACATGACCATAAAAGTAGGGAAGTTGCCCCCTGCAACAGTTAGAAGTGAGTTGAGGATGCTGCCAAGTGTTAGTTTTCTCTCCACCCTAGTCCATTCCTCCTAGTGGGTCAGTGAACACTCATTCAACAGCCTCCTTTGGATATTTGCCTCCACTTTTATTTATTAATAATAAAATATTCAAAGTAATTAATTACATTCATCCTTGACCTCACTTGGTCAATAGTCATAAAACTTTACAATAAAAATAAAACATAATGTTTTCTTCATGACATAAAATGTCTAGAACTTGGGTATGTGACAATAAACCTGAATTTAGTGGTGTTGGGTCTACATGACTAGAAGGGTCAAGATCCATATGAGCATGAGAAGCAAGCCCCAAAGTAATAAATATTGGTCCACAAGGCAATGTAGAAATAAAAGGTGAAGAAACCCCAAAACAATGGTGTTTGGTCCACTTTCCCATGAGTTTGGGATTACATGACCCATGGTGGAGAAGGATCTAAACAGTCCCCAAAGTTGGTCCAAAGCAAGTTGGTGTGAAGCATGAAGTATCCCCAAAATAATGATGTTTGGTCCACTGACCCCGAAAGTTGTGGTACGTTTCCCATTGGATCACATGAAGTGGCAAGGATACTTGCAAGAAATAATGATATATCCACCAAGTATGATGATGTGGACAAACCCTAAGGCCCCTTTGAGAAGACATGGAATAATCTTAAAGATTTGGCACGAAGTGTCATGATGGATATTTAAAGTGGGGTACTGACCCTTGAGACCCCCTTACAATATGGCCAGAAATTAATGATGTGTTTAAGGAGACCCTAAAAGAAGATACAAGGCATGATGAAGTGTATAAATAGAATATCAAACATTTCATTTTAGCGTCCATCAAGTCTCTCTTTGGTATTGCGCACCTCTTGGAGAAAAGTGTGAAACTTTGTAGAGAAGAAATTTTTGGGGATCTTTGAGGAGTGGGGAGATTCACCAAAACTAACATAACTTTCTCATACGGAATCAGAATTACAAAATTCTTGGCTCATTGGAAAGCTTGTTACAAGGGATATGTGAAGACATGATATAGAGTTTATTTTGGTTTGTTTATATTTTTTTCTTATTGTGATCTTGGAAAATGTATGGTTCATGCTTGTTGGTTTCTCTTGTGATGGCACATGTCTCTCATGGATATAGTTCATCTTTGATCTTGGTATGGTATGTGATTTGAATTGAATATGGTATGGAGGATATGATGGCGATTCTCTTGGCATATTATTGGCATAGATCTTGGTGATTTGTCGACGTAGATCTTGGTTATTTGTTAGTATAGATCTTGATGTTATATCGGGATAGATATTGATGTTATCTTGGCATGGATCTTGATGATATCTTGGCATATTGTGTGATGATCTTGGCATATATCTTGATGATTATCTAGGCATGTTGTATGATGATCTTGACATGGATCTTGATGATTATCTGGAATATTGTATGATGGTCTTGGCATAGATCATAGTGGTTATCTTAGCATAGTCCATGGTTATGTTTTGGCATATGGCTCATCTCTTGGAGTGTTCAATGTTTTGAAAATGACTATGATGTAAAAATTGAGGATGAAAATGAAATCGATGGTTGATTGTTTCTGGGTATATATTTGAGGCATGTATAGGTTAATATAATGTGCAAATATAGAGACAGCATGACAGTGACACAGTGTGATAATGAATAGGACAGTATGACAATGAATGTGGCATTGTGACATTGACCATGGCATTGTGACATAATCAATATTTGTGGCATCGAGATAGACATATAGTGATTGTGAAAGGGACAATGATACAAGTACAAAGATAGAGATACATGTACATGTTGATAGAGACAAAGATACAGGTTGCACAGATAGTGGTTACGGCATTCTTACAGAGATAGTGATTGTGACAGGCTAACATAGGTAGTGATGCAGTGATACGGGTTAATAGATATAGTGATACAAGTAATAGTTGACCGAGGAAATGATACAGGTACAGATTAGCAGAGACTGTGATACAAATAAAGGTTGTGATATTAATTATAATAACATGCCCTTTTACAATATAATTATTCTTAATAATAAAGTGCCCTTTTACATATTATTTACAGTTTCATCCATCAAAATAACTTTTATTAATTTTTTAAATATTAAAAAAGACTTGTAAAACATTTAAACATCTCTTCAAAATACACACGTTGAAAGCGACCGATGTCTACCAATAACCACTGATGTGCACATCAAAAACATAGACAACATGCATACAGAGAGTATTCCCTATTTCTCTATCCTGTAGTTTGAAAGGAAAGAAACTGCAGACAGAAATGGAAATACAAAGAAACATATCTTGTGATTCTTTGTCGAAATGGAAATAAACAAACATCTATTCGATTCTTTGTCTCGATCATGAGATGCCCACTATACGTTTTCTCCAATGGGCCATAAAATAAGTTTCCCAATTCCGGCTCAGTGGCGAATCTCTCATTGTTGGAAAAGTTTTCTAGAGTTTTCACCATCTGGGGTCGGTTCAACCTTCATTGACCCATTTATATACCTTATATCCTCAGCTATTCTCTCGTAGCAAGCCGCTAGACTGCTCGACTGCCCTATGCTTCTTAACTACTTGCAGGAGTAGAAGCGAAGCCCAGTGTTGCATTAAGAAATAGAGTTAGAAGTACAGAGCGTGTTTACTCAGCCAAGAATGATTTGCCCACATGACAGATGTGAGCTATCTGTTGCACAGGAATGGCAACAAATTGAATGCTAGCGGCCATTCTATTCAATATCTAAGTCCATCTGGTTGTGGGCAAATCATCTTGGCGTAGCAACCCGCTGTGCTTATCACGCCACCCGCAAGAAATAGCTATGTCCATGACCAGGATCAAAAAGAAGCTGCAAGTGATGGAGTTGACAATGTGGTAAGGTTCATGTCTTCATTACTGTATATTATGGTTTCATCCAATTCATTCTATCAAATGTGAGTAGTAGAATTTATCATCCACCATCTTCCCCTCCGAATAGATGTATTCGGCACACCAAAAGTTTTTCTTTTCGTTATTCACCTCCCTGCACCCACCCGACCCGGCCATACTGGTGTCCGGGCGAACGTTAAATTTGCCCTTTTCTTTTGCCAAAGCTAACCAAATTTCTGTGAAGCATGTGCACTATTTTGGCGGTGTTTCTTTCTTCATTAGTAACAACAGTTATTTGTTGTTGTTATTTTAAGGTAGTTACGTTTGGTTGCTCAATCAGTGATCTGTACTGCAGTGGTCGATGATTCTGAAAACCACTTGTAAATTGTAAACTGTGAGAAAATTAACCCTCCATAAATTTGTTATACAGGAATATAAAGACCAACAAATTGGTATTAGCTGTATTAATATTATGAGAGACGTAAACCAAGACTAGCTAGGCTGCACACAGAGAATGAAATGAATTTTTAGTAAAGAAAATTGTATGTATTTAGAATGTTATATGATGGTATGTGATGATAGTTTTTTGGTTTTTTTGGGGTGTGGGAAGTAGTGACCTCTATTATGATGATGATAGGTATTAGCATGTAGTAAGACTAATTTTGATATATTGGATCTTTAGAAAAAGTAAAGAATTAAATAAATTTTTTTAGAATTTAATTTGTGTGGTGTAATTTAATATTTACATTTATATGTGTTTATACCTTATAATTAGAGTGGATTACTCTTTATCATTTTGGAAGATTGAAAAAGGATGAGACAAGTATAATGTTAGTGATTTTATAAGCATTGTTCAAAATTCAAAATAAACAATTATAAAAAAATATAAAAAATAATTGGTAGGTCATGCATTGGCAATTCATAGCTTATATACAGGACAACTCATTTAGCTAAATATAATAGATAGTTAAAGCATAAAATATAACAAATGTGGCCACAAATTAAATAACTATACTAATTATAATAAATTAAAAAATTAAAAAATGAGTATTGAAACAATATTTTAAAATTACACTTTAATATAAATCTATACATAACATTTTATGAAAAAATGATATATATATATTTATATATATATTTATATTTCAACCGAATATATATATATATATATATATTTAAAATAAAAATTAATCATTATATAAACCATAACATATTTATAGAAATATTCTGCGAAAAAAAACATATTTATAGAAATATAAAAATATAGAGATATTTTTGTTTTTAATATATGTTTTAATGTCCTTTTAAAAAGATACAATGAATAATACATGAGGTTTCCCATTATATATATAAAATCAAAAAAAAATTAATTTTTAATTTTTAATTATTATAATTATTATATAAACTATAACATATTTATAAAAATATAAAAATAAAGAGATTTTTTTTTTAATATATGTTTTAATGTCTTTTTATAAAAAGATACAATGAATCTCAATCTCAACCTTTAAGAAATTCTATGTCCTTATATATTCTATCATTATCAACCCCAATAAATTGATATTAAAATCATGTAAAACAATGAAATTTTAAATGTAATATGATATTCTTTTTAGTGGAAAAAAATTGTAATTTTATTTATAATAAATAAAGAATACATTCTTCAGTTTCATATACTTACTTTGAAAAACTGGAAAATACTTATAAATAAAACCTTCAAAGAATCATAGAACTTCCTTTACATCTTGAAATATTATAAGAGCATGTCGAGTAAAATATTCAAAAGTTTCATAAACTAAAAAGGAGATTTGAGGAGATCCAAGGGAGTTGTTAATGTGTTTCCCAAAGGAAAGAATGATGAAGTTCCTGAAGTTTTCCTTATTGTTTTTGTTGAAGTTGTTATTTTCTATTTTTTAAAATATAATAAATAAGGAAAGGTTTTCACTTTAAAGAATTTGATTTCTCTTAGTCTTTGATAAATCTAAAATTAAAATAAATATATATTGATTTATTATGATATAATGATTTTTTTCATTTGAATCAACTATTTTTTTATTTAATTTATTAATCTTACATATATGACATATGATTTTAGATGATCTAATTAAAAATAACAAAATATTATAATAATTATTACTTTATTTTTAGTTTTATAAAATATTATATTAGATCAACATATAAAGATCTATTTTACAATCAATTCATATGGCCATGTAGAATTTAATATATATATATAAACTCATACATACCAAGATGGAAATTGTCCAATCCCTCCACCCTATAGGCATTTACTCAGGGAAGAATTCATGCCTATGTGAGTAATTGTTTCCATAGATAAAAGAAGCATTACTCAAGTTGACACGGATGATGGTCTATCATGCCACATTTGTTGGGGGTATATCTACTTCTTGGATAGGGTCATCATCTCATGGTGGGACAAAAACCCATATAGTAGTCACCCAAGTTGTTAGTGGCTATAGTTGGTATTCACATCCATGCATATTTTGTGGCTAGATATGTCATATTGGTTCATAAGATATTTCCTATAATGTATTTTTGAGTGAGTGAGATAAATATAATAATATATTTTATTTTTAATGAATGTATAAATTAACTAAATTTGTTAACATTGTTTTCTCCACACAAACACATACACATACACATACACATATAGAAAGATTGCTAATAAATACTTTTTAAACCTCTAGTTGTTAAACGTTTCTTTTCAAGGCCAAAATATTGGTGTCCCCCTTACTACCATCATTAAGGTATTCATTTTGGTGAATCTTAACCAAAATTTGTTTATTCTTAATATATAATTATAATAGAAAATTCTAATGGTTTGAGTGTAGTGATTCATCTCGTGCTATGAAAATGGGTAATTAACACAAAGCACTACAAGTGCAAGGGTGGTCATGGCTAGGGCATAGAGAATCAATTGTAATGTATAACTTTTCATGATTGTTGGTTGAATCGATTCATTGTGCATGCATTTTTTATTTGTTTAATCATGCATGTTTGTAGCACTTAGTTGGAGAGACCATTATGTCTTATCCATCACCCATCTTAGTAGATCAAATTATCACATCTTGTAATGATATGACTATGTGAGATTTCACAATGATGGTTGACATAGCTATTGTTGTAACATGTTTAATGGAAAAAATCATATTATAATATCGTAGTTCTTACCCCATAATATGAATGTAAATGTATTGAAGAGATTAATGTAAGTCAAGATCATATGCATAATATGAATGTAAATGTATTGAAGAGATTATTGTAAGTCAAGATTATATGCAAATTCTAAGTGTAAATTTTATTATAATTTGAAAACCTTAACTACTAAAAACCACTAATGGAAGATGGGGAGCTATGATTCCACAAGTAGGGGAAGTGAAATGAGGCTCATAGGAGGGTTAATGGATTAAGAGGGAACTGACCTTATCTAGTGACTTAACCTAAATCTAATAGAATATTTGGTTATGTACCTTGATTAATTAACATTTCTTAATTTTCCTAAGATTAGGATTAGAGTTGAAACATGGAATTCTCAATAAGACACTTGGTGAGTGATTGGAATACAAGTATAATCTTGTGAATTCAAGCATGCGGCCATTATTATACAGGTTTGAAGGATGGTGTTTAAGTTTCCTAAGATTAGGATTAGAGGTGACACATTTTGAGTGATTGGCATGAAAATACTTGTTGTGAATTTTAGCATGAAATCAACCTTATTTTGGTTAGCTTTTCTAACATCTATGATTTCTTTCTATTCAACAAACAATATAAAATTTATATAGTAGAATATCTAACATCTAATCAATGATATATAACTTTTATATAATTAACCTAATCAACTATATTTAAACTTTAGAGAATCTACACTCCATATCCCTCTAATTCAATGCTTGTATATGACCTTTATATTCATTTTCTTTTAAATATATAGTAATTAAAAGACCCAAATATAATAAGCATTCTAATGATATGTAATTTCTCCATGTTCATGGATTTCGTTACATCTAATATAAAGGTGATCTTTACTTATATAAAGGTGATCTTTACTTATTGTGTGTTTCCCAAATAGGCATAAATATTTTATTTCAAAAATATTATACATATAGTTATAACTCAATTATAAGAGATACAATCCAATTGTAATTTCTAATATATATATATATACAAAATGAACCACCAAGCTATTTTAAAATACACTAAGCCACATTTAACAATTACAATAACAAGTTTGATTATATATATATATATATATATATACAATTTTATTTAACCCATTACTTTTTTGTCTTCAAACCAAGTCTAATTCATACTCTAATTCCTAGGTGTATTACCAATTTTTATCTATTTCCTTTTATATACCAACAATGTGGTATATTGATATATATACATGCTAAACTCATGTTCATAATTCAAATATCCATATTTTAAATTCTTTATATATATATATATATATGACATAAAATGTCTATATTCCTCTTTCTTCTCAATAAGTATTGGGTGGTTGGGAGGAATGTTGTTATCCTCCTCACCTGGGTTTAAATATAGTTTTGTGACACTTGCTCTTTGGGAGCCGTCTTTGATTATCTAATGATTGTAACTCAAAATACTTTTATTCTCCGGAGTATTGTCATTCTCCCCATGAATGTAGTCCTCTAACAAATGGTGAACCATCTTTAAAAAAAATGAAATTTATTTAATTCTATAATTCAAAACACATAGCATGATCCATACATCTACAACATATACAATTTCTTACTTTACTTTATTATAGGTATGTACGAATGCTTTATGTTTTATTTCTTTTCTCTAATCATAAATACCAAATGTGTAAGAATAGCCACCACATATCCCACACTGAGAATATAAAGATGTGAATCTATTAATAAGATCCAATATCCGTAAAAATATATGTGATCATTTTAATAAACCAAACCCCATGATATTTTAACCTATTCATTTAAAACAAATAGCACATTTATGATTAAAATATAATATATATATATATAGCTTATGAGTCCTCCCACCATGCCCATGCTAACAATAACATCACGTCCAAAATAGATTTCAAACTTGTGAAAACTACATTTAGTTTACCTTTTGTATCGTTGACCAAATAATATGATTTAGTTAAGGCGTTGATTTACTGCCTTCACATGAACAAAAAGGGGACAACCAAAACGATAGTTTGTTGAAAAAACGATTGGCAGTCAGTAGATTTTTAGACGATAAATACTGGGAGGAAAAAGGTAAGGATGACAACAGTCCGCCGAATACTTGCAGATAGAAAAAGGAAGGCGACCTTTTAGTCGATCTTTGAGGAGGACGTGGGCTGCATAGAAGAGCTACCAAGTATGGAAACATTGAAATATAAATAAATAAAGAGATTAGAGGTTCGGCATAAGCGTTTAACGACAGAGACGCGGAATTCAACAAGCAGTTAACGCTTAGTCAAGGAAAGAATAAACAACGCAATAGGAAAGAAGAGCTACCAAGCATGGAAACATTGACTTTCATAAAATCTACAGTATACCCACACATAGAGACTTTCTGGATTTTACTTACACCTATTTTAATGCGCAGACTAGTCATGCATACTACGTAGACCACGCAGATGAAATAAAAACACGATGTCCATAGCTTGATCAATTGTAACTACAAGTGGATGCATTTTAAACCTATAAGCCTCCATCACAGGATTGAAGCAGGAAAAAACGTGATTACACGAAAAGAAATGATCCACAAACAGTACCAAAGGAAATAATGCAATTTTAACAAGGAAGACCATTATACAGAGCGAATTTGTAAAATCAGAAAGCAGAGCTTAGATTCACGCTATTCTTGGAAATTTGTCAATCTATAAGTTTTCAAAATAGTCTCTACTTTATTCGATACAACACTGGAGTTGTGCCTATCAATCTTGGGTTTCTTTTAACTAACTTAGTTGCTTAAAAATTGATAACTCTGAAAATAAATCTACTGAGGAAACATGTTTTATAATATTAACATGGATCTAAATCTAATCCACAGTGATTTACTTTTATAGAGTTAATACCGTAAGTGCTCAAAATGAAAATTCTTACCACAATCATATTTACTATGCATCGACCAATAACATGAAGTAATATGATATTCATACAGATTATAAAAATTAAGACCAATAATACTTATTGTGTTTATCCAAGAAGAAAGCCATACATTCTTCCCTTATAAATTAATCCACAATGGCATTTATCTTTTAATCCACAATATCATTTATCTTTAGAAATGTAGAATAGGCGACCGAAAACTTGACTGCAACATTCCTCCCACCCCCGAGATGGGCACTCCATAACATTTCTCTAATCAATATTCTTCATTTTCCCATGAATTCTTCACTTATAAATGTCCCCCTTTACGACCACCTTATTGCCTTCTTTAGAGCCCAAAGTTATTTTATGGACTTTGACTTCTCACGATAAGTTCTTAGTTGATCTTATCTTTAACTGAACTTATTAACTTTAGTTAATTTTTAACTGATGGACTTAGTTATCCAATTTTTAATTTATTAGTTAACTTATATTTAACTTAGCTAACTTTAACTAACTTAATTTATCTTAATTTTACTCAACCAATTAACTCATTAGCTGTACCTTTAGCTAACTTTGATTAATTAAATGTTAAGATAATTAACTTATCTGAACATAACTAATTACCTTGACTTATCATTAACTTCCAACTTATATAGTTGAATATGTTCCATTAAAAGCTAAGAGTTATCCATGCATACCCTTGCATTAGTTACTAGTTATCCATGCATACCCTTAATATTTTCGTCTTTTGTAGATAATCTTTTCTAGCTCTTTAATACTTTAAAGCTTTTACTTTTAATCAAGAATAATCAATCCTTCTTTAATCTTACTTCATTTAACTTATTTGCAAAAACATTTAAGTATTTATTTATAAATACCAATATTTTTTCTTGGTATAATAAATAGTTTTATCTTTATTCCTAATTTATAATTAGGAAAATATTAACCATTTTCCATTTAGCAATTTTAACAAAATCCCCTGTCGAGGGTAGGATATAAATGTCATTTAGGTTAACTCACTTTCACCTAATCGTGCTCAAAATTAGTTATCCTTATGCTAACAATTAGGTCATATGAACTTATTACTGCCTTGCGGTACTAGTAGTTTCTTTGGTGTCCTTATCTAGGACTAAATTATTAACATACTCTTAAACTTAAAAGTGTTTGCTCAGTGGAAATCATAGTTCACTTCAAGTGCTTACGGCACTAGAATGACCACTTTCATCAAAACTCATGGTTACCAAGCTATCATCACTGTCTCCCCCTTGTGGATTCCATGCCCCATTCATTTCGTTGCATCAAGCCTTCAGTATTCTATGTCTACAAATTCACTTTAAAAATTTGGAAAACTTAACCATACTTACAGTTTTTACTTGTAGAGCTTCTACCTTGAGCTCCTTGAAATTGACCTATACAGAATTGCACTTTTTGTTGCATAAACATTGGGGGAAAAAAAGGGATATTACAATAAATGCATAGAAGGTGGAACCAAAGACTCTAATATTCCACACCGAATGGATGTGGCCATACCACATTTCATGTGAAGTCTTGTTTTCAAGAGAATGATTTGGACTTCTATTTCTCAAATATACTGCACATCACCCCAAAACAACATTTTCCCATTGTTGAAAAACATCTTTGAGCATACCATGTTCATGATGGTTCTATTCATTCTTTCTACCACACCATTTTGTTGAGGTTTGTAAGGAACTATAGTTTGATGTGCAATCCCATGTTGACGAAGATAGTCTTCAAAATCATTAGAAGTTTATCCTTTTCCATTATCAGTATGAAGTGTTCCAATATCATATTGTGCTTCATATTTTATCCATCCATGGAAATTGTTTAATGTTTGAAATGCTTCAGATTTCTTCTTTAAAAAATATACCCAACACATTCTAGTATAGTCATCAACAAAGGTCATGAGGTATTTATAACCATTAGCAGAATGAACATGCATGGGGCCACCTAGGTCAGAGTGAATGATCTCTAACATTCTACATGATCTAAATTTTGACTCTCGAAATGGATAATTACTATGTTTTCCTAGTATGCATGCATTACATTTCTTCATATTGATAGGAATTATGGGAAAACCAAAAACAATATTCTTTCTCAACAAGTGAATATTCTTATAGTTTAAGTGACCATATCTAGCATGCCATAAAAGACAGGATGATAGAGTATCGTCTTCATGATGAGAGAGGTAGGAAAAGTTATGATCTCTTGTATATGAACCTCTCATCTTCAACAACTTTCCATGTTCATATGTGGTCATGATGACTTAGTTTTTAGAGGACTTCCTTATCTCTACTATTCCATCGAACCTATGTATGGAATGGTCTTGCTGTCGAATCTGCACCAAGGACAGTAGGATTATCTGCAACTCTGGAAGATAGATAACATTATGCAATAAAAATTCAGGGAATACATGCAGTTTGAGCCTGATGGAACCAATTTCCCTCTGGTTTGAGGCTGTATTTTTCTGCAAAATACACCATGCCATCTACATTGTCATTCAGTTCTTCAAAACAGTATTTTCTAAATGTTATGTGGGATGTTTCACTAGTAACAAGCACCCAAGTATCTTTGTAAGATGAAAAATATGTGATTTAATTTATTCCAATATTACAATGTGCAATAATACAATGAGCATATTTGGCGCAAGTCAAGTCGACCGGACCCTCTTCCTTAACAATAACACACAATCAATCACACAAATTCTCACATAGACTAGATGTGAACTAGAAATGCCAAGATATTGGCTTCTAGTACTTGAATCGATTACAATGTTACATACAAAGCAGAAAAAAACAAGTCCGGCTTATCCTGTTATAATATATAGAAGTAAATCTTTGTCCCCTCAGTGTGTTTCTCCCTGTGTGTGATCCTCTCCTTCTTCTGATCCTCCCTTGAATGAAAGAATTATTGATCCCTTCCTCTGTGCCTTCACACCTATCTTCTACTCTGCCTTTGATGTTATTCTCGAGGTCCACTCTGTCTGGATTACCGGAGATGACCTTGCTTTGTCTGTCACTCAACCTCTGATCTGACGGATATTGCAGTTGTTAGTGCCCCCTGACCATCCTGCACAACCTACTCCTGTGGAGACACTTGACCTAGTCTAAACCACCTTCTTAACTACCATTAACTTCCTCAACAATCCACAATGGTTGTAGGTTTGTCTCCTGGACTGCTGCGCTTCTCGGTCTCTATGCCACTTTGAATTTGTCGCAGTTGTTGTTATTGTCGATATCCACTATCGACCGATTCGCACTTTGACACATCAACTAACCTTAACCATGTCAATATTCACTTTATCTTCACGGTTGTTGATCCGCCCCATCCCCCTTGCTTGGCCTTTGTCGCGTCTTCATCGATGTCGCTTCTCAACCTTGTCGACGTCTGACATTTTCGACTTTCTTTTATGTCTCTCTCGACGTTAGACTTCGTCGAACTCAGATATTTATTCATATCAATCCTACTTCGACAGCTCCCTTCTCAACTACCTGGCTTTGAATTCCATTCTCCTTCGTACCAGTGGTCATCGGCAATCCCCCTAGTCGATCTCCTTCTATTGATCAACTTCATATGTTTATCCTAGGCCCCGGTGCCCCTACATCAATCTCCCTAGGTGAAAAATAACTTGACTACTCCATCAGTATTCTGTATTCTTCCTCTGAAATCCATGTGGCCTCATTTAGTTCATCATCCCTCCATCGAACTAGGTATTCTTTCTTCCGCAAACTCCTTGTGCGTCTGAATTCGTGCTCATCCACTACTTCGATGATCTCTTCTTTGTGTCGACCTGGAATTTTTCATGTCCAGTTGATACTCAACACTTATGTGCTACTGCTTGTTAAAACTTCCTCATATTTGTCAGATATGATACTTTGAACATAATAGAAATGTTCAATTCCATCGGTAGCTCCAACACATAAGCATTGTCTGAAATTTTCTTCAGAGTCTTCCATGGTCCAATCTTCTTCATCTTCAACTTGCTGTATGTTCTAGTAGGGAACCTTTCTTTCCTCAAGTGCGCATAGACTAGGTTTCCCTAGATGAACGACTGTAGCCTCTTCTTCCTGGTGGCTCTCAGCTTGTATGTCACACTTCTCTTTTCAATGCGCTTGTGTACATATTCATGTAACTCTTTCATATCCTCTAAAAATGTCTTCGCATCTGCACTCTTTCTAATATCTCTTGGTATCGCAACCAAATCCACCACACCATGTGGGCTTTGACTAAGTGAACAATATGGAATGGGCTCATACCTGTCGATCGATTCACATAATTTTTATATGTGAATTTTGCTTGCGCCAACACTTTATCCCAGTGCTTGGTTCTGTTGGTTTTTAGACACCTCAGAAGGTTTCCCAAACTTTTGTTTACAACCTTGGTCAGTACATCAGTCTGCGGATCGTATGTTGAGAAAAACTGCAACTTCATGTCCATCTTCTTCCACAGGATTCTCCAGAAATGACCCATAAACTTGGTATCTCTGTCTAATGTTACGCTCTTCGGTAACCCATGCAATCTGACTATCTCCTTGAAGAATAGTACAACAATGCTTGTGGCGTCACTTATCTTCTGAAACGGAAGAAAGTGTGCCATTTTCGAAAATATGCTGACTATCACAAAGATTAAGTTGTTACCTTGTTGTGTCTTCGGTAATCCTAGCACAAAATCCATGCTCATTTGCTCCCATGGGACATTTGGCACTAGCAATGGTGCATACAACCCCATGTTCTGACTTCACCCCTTCACCAACTTGAAAATTTGACACTATTGTACCCACTTACCGACATCTGTCGCCATCCCTAGCCAATGGTATTTTTCTTCGACCAACGCCTTGGTTTTGTCGATGCTAAAACGACCTGCTAATATCCCACTATGCAATTCTCGAATTAGGTTCTCTCTTACGGATCCCGTGGGAATACATAACTGTTGTCCCTTGAATAGGTATTGTTCTTGGATAAAATAATCCAAGTATGGAATTCTGTCTACACTCCATGGTTCATGACTAGCCTTTGATGCTTTTTCAAAATCCTCGTCAGTCTCATACTCCATCTTTACCGACTCTATTCATGTCTCCTAAACTGTCGTCATTTTCATCAATGCAACTCTCCTACTCAGCGTGTCAGCAACCTTGTTCGACTTGTCTGACTTATGTCACAACATGAAGGTATATCCTTGCAAGAATTCAACCCACTTCATGTGTTCCTGACCAAACTTCGACTGAGTATTTAGGTACCTCAATGCTTGGTGGTCTGTATATAACACAAACTCTTTGGGAAATAAATAATTCCTCCATTTCTTGAACACTTGCATGATAGCATATAACTCTTGGTCATAGAACGAATATTTATGCTTCGCTTCATCCAACTTTTCACTGAAGAATGAAATTGGTCGGCCCTTTTGGATCAACATTGCACCAATTTCCATTCCACTCACATTGCAATCGACTTGGAAAACTTTGTTGAAATATAGGAGAGCTAGTACTTGGCTCTCAGTCACCTTCTGCTTCAACTTGTCGAAGGATTTCTGGGAAGCTTCTATCAACTTGAACTCCCCTTTATTCATTCACTCTATCAATGGTGCACATATCCGACTGAATCCTCTTATGAACTTCCTCTAGAAACTAGCAAGTCCATGAAAACTCTGCACTCTTGTCGTGCTTGTCAATTCTGGCCACTCCAATATAGCCTTTACCTTTTCTGGCTCCATCACCAACCCTTTACCCGAGATTACAAATCCCAAGTACACTAGCTCTTCCTTAATGAAGAATCATTTGTACAGGTTCACTGTCAGCTTCTCTTCTTGCATATTTCACAACACTTCTCGAATGTGCTCTAAATGTTCGGCTTTGGTTTGACTGAAAATCAAGATTTCGTCGAGATAGAATACGACAAAATTTTTGAAGAATGGCTTCAGTACCTTGTTCATAAACCTCATGAACATACTGGGTGCATTAGTCAATCCAAAGGGCATGACTAACCACTCATACCGTCCTTCCTTCATCTTGAAGGGTGTTTTCCATTCATCACCTTCTTTGACCCTGATCTGGTGATATCCACTCTTTAGGTCGATCTTGGTGAAGTATGTTGCTCCACTCAAAAAATCATATACTTGATTGTGATCTTGTTAATAAACATGGAGTCTATACACATCCTCCGTTATTTACCCTTATTCGGCGCTAATACTAGTGGTACCACACACAGGCTCAGGCTTTCTCTAATCAATCCTTTGTCCAACAAATCCTAGACTTGTCGATAGAGTTCTTGATCCTCTATCGGATTCATTCTATGTGGTGCCTTGTTAGAAAAACTCGTTCCTGGAATCAAGTCGATCTAGTGAGATATGCTTCTCATTGGTGGAAATCCTGTCAGTGCCTCATCGACCATTATGCTCTTCAACTCGTCGAGCATCTCTTCAACTTCGACTAGGAGTTTCTCCATCGTCGATCTTTCGACACATAGTCCTTTCATAATTATGGAAAAAAATCTCGACTATTTCTCTTCCTCAGCTAGGAATTCCTTCATTGAGCACATCAACACTCACTTCTCCCAATAGTTGCTTTCGCCCTACTTGCAGTCTGCGTGATCCTCCTGCTTTGGCTTCAGCATCCTCCACGTGCCATTTTTCCACACTGTGACTATGTTGGCTTGACCATCATAGATCACCTTTTGATCATGTTCCCATGGTATTCCTAACAACATATGACAAGTGTCCATTGGGATTACGTCGCACATTACATTGTCTTCAAGCTTTCCAACTTTAAAGTTGATCATGCAATGTCTTGTTACCTTCACATGATGTCCTTTTTGTAACTAGGATATCTTGTATGGATTTGGGGATTTTTGACATCTCAAACCCAACTTGTCAATGACCTCTGTCGACACTAAATTTTTTGTACTGCCACCATTGACAATCATCTTGCAGTATGTGTCGATGATCAACACTTTGGTCTAGAAGATGGCCTTTCGTTGCGCCGGTTCCTTCTCTTTGCGCTGGTTGTTCTGATCCAACAATCTCCTGGTCATCATGTTTTGACCTTTTCCTCTACCCTCTTCGCTAATGTTTGATGTCGAATCCGTCTTCTCATTTCCCTGGTCATCTTGTCGACGTTTGGGTTTCGACTCCTCTGCCATGTGTACATATTCTTCGGGAATTTGTAAGCTTTTTTTCCCACTTTGCGACACTTATAATAGACTATAGTCGGTCTGTCAGCTCCTTTCCTCTCTTCTAGGCCACTTCGACCAAACCCACCCTGACCGCGGGTCTCTCGACCATCCCGTTGATTTCCTTGTGCTTTCTCTCTAGTCGATGTCCCTTCCGCATGTCGGTTGTCTTCGATGGCTTCTCTCCTAGTTCCACTACTTTTTCCCTTTGTGCAACCAGTATTCAAACCCCGACCATTCATCCTTCCTTTGGTTGATGTGGTTCTTCTTGAAATATTTTCTTCTCCCTTCAAAGGTAATTGGTAGGCTTCACCAATAGTTCTAAAATTTGACAAGCTCAACTCGTCCTGTATGACATACTTCAAGCCATTCACATATCTTGCGACTGCTTCTTTGCCTTCATCGGTTTGATGGAATCTAATCGATAGTCTATATAACTCTTCCATGTATTCCTTCATGGTCATCTCTTTCTTTCGAAAGTTCTGTTCAACCCAGAATTGGCCCCTTTTAATCATCCTTGATCACCTTTCTTTCCCCTGTCCTACACCACTTATCATGTTAATCAGACCTGTTGTCCTCACTTTATTCCCCCAAGCTGCTAAGGTATGACTGATCATTGCTCTATCTTATTAATGCTTATGATTGTGATAATTAAGGCTGTTTATCTCTCAATTGTGCTAACATGTTATGATTTATGAAGGTAGTTTGAGATAAGTGGATTGCAGGAAGGTGGGATGAACAAAGTCTTGAAAGGAAGGGTGTTCGCTGCTTAAAAAGGATCCTCGGGGCTCGGATCATCGATTAAGGCACATGGTTCCAATGTAACATCCTAGGTGGAGCTGTGACAGGGAAGCTGTAACAGAATGCGCTATAATTAGAGATCTTTAGTATGTCGCTACTTGAGTATAGCTGTGATCTGGAAAGATCGCCACTCCTGGGCCAATGAACAACTTTCTCGCATTTTTATGTCTCTAATTTGCCACGTATTGTAATAGCTAGTGTTATTTAGGGCGCCTGAAGATCAAAGATCTTCATGGCTGCCCGTTAATAGGATCGGATGTTACAATCTGTATGTATAAATATGGGGAGTTGCCTCGACCCAGGGGGTTGAACAACGAATAATTTATTCATTGTATTAGCAGTAAAAGCAAACTGTGTAATCATTCTTCTGTTAATATAAGGAGTTACCTCTCAGTTAAAGGAACTTTGCATTGTTCAGCCAGCATCTCTGTGTGAAGGCTGGGCCCGTCTTCCACAGAGATTGCTAAGTTAAATTAGGACTCTTCAATTTATTGTTGTGTGATGTTTCATTGATAATATCTCCTTTGTACGTAGCAGTAGTAAGTGTGGTGTGGATTTCCAGTATAATTAAGATTATATTTCTTTGATATTGGCAAGTAGTACAGAGTGACAGTCGACTGAGTAAGAAACTTTATGCAATTTGTGTGATAGTTGTACACAGCCTTGTTTATCTTGCAATTAAGTTGTGATCCCATTAGCCTTTGCAATTTATTCTTCCTGTTATGATTGTTGATTTTCATTCCCGTAATTCAATATCTTAGAGTAGCTGAACTTAATCTCTTGCAATTGAATTTCTAGATTAATATTCAGTTTCTGCTTATGGTTTTCAAGAGTGATCAGATTGAAGAAGTGAGTTACTTGTTCTAGGATGTGAATAGGATTTCTTTTTATTTGCAATTGTCTTTGAATCTTATTTTATTTCTTGTTGATGCATGGTAGAAAGGAATTGAGATTATAGTATTTAGACAGCAACTGGGATTACACAGATCTTTGGGATGGGCATAGTTTTTAGAGGATAAAAGTATTCAATTTTAGTGATTTGGTGTTTAAGCATAGATTGTGCATCTATCCTTTGAAATAAAAGACTTTCTCGGGTTGACAATAAATCTCGTCTGCTCTGTATGTTGGAATAATCTATCTGCATATAGGGTGCTTGACATTTTGGCGTCATTGCCGGGGAAGGATAAAAATTAAACACTAATCATTAGTTGCATCTGGTAATTGTTTCTAGTCAGTCTTTTCTTTGCTGAAATGATTCGGTTCGCATGAATACGAGGAGGATAAAATGCGATCACCTCCCAACTCCCAAAACCCCACAAAATACTAACAGCGTAGGTGGTTTGGGTCATGGTCGATGCCCACCATTGGGCAGAAGGACATTCATCGATGATCTTGTTGACAGAACTGATTCATCCACCATGGCTCGTCATCAAGAAACTCCTATCAGAAGAAACCCTGCTGATCCTGGGGCGCCAGCGTCCACGGTGGAGAATACACGAGCAGCCGTGACTCCCTTGTATATCCCTGCCGAGGAAGACACAGTTGTTACAACTGGACTTGCTGTTACAACTGATAAAGACGCAGTTGTTACAACTGAGGAAGATGCAGTTGTTACAACTGAGGAAGATGCAGTTGTTACAAACAAGGAAAAGAATGCAGGAACAAACGAAGAAGAGGAAACAGAAGAGAAGATGAGTAACAGACACAAGATCGACGAGGAAGAGGCAATGGTGGAAAACTATCATCATGAAAATTACTCCCTGCCAGAAGGAATGATAGCTAGATTACAATTTCCAATTCAGCAGCCAGAAGGGACAGCCCCTATGAAGAACATCTCACCATCGGTGTTGCCTCGCTTCCATGGAAGGGCAACAGAATATCCAGACGAATTCCTTTTTGAATTCGATATCCTCTGTCGCAGCTATGATTATGGCACCGATGCCCAAAAGCTAAAAAAATTTCCCGCCACCCTGAAGGACAATGCATTACGATGGTTCATGAGCCTTGGGGGAGGAACCGTTGCTAATTGGGATAAGATGAAACAAGTGTTCTTGGAGAAATATCAGGAATATTGCAACACCAAGGACAAAAGAGAGGAATTATTCAAAATGGTGCAGAAGGAGGACGAAAGTCTGGAGGATTTTGTAGAAAGGCTGCTGTACAATGTGCGAAGAGCCGGGAAGACGAACATGGGGCTGGACGTGGTCAAAATAATCTTGCTTCGTGGGATCAAGGATGATTGTTTAGACATGTTAAACCTACTAGGAAAGGGAGATATCTCCAAAGAACCTTTTGGGAAGATTGTGGAATTATGTAAGAGATACTCTAGGGGGTCTTCCAGGAACAATAAGTGGGACAAACGGGATAAGCTGGAATGTGATGTCTTCGACAGAACTTAGAAGTCGTCCAATGGAGGAGCTACCCGTGCAGAAATAGGCAATCTCCTTGAAAATTTTAAAACAGAAATGATGAGCTCCATCTCTTCGGAGATTGATGTCCTGAAGGAAAAACAAAAACAGGCAGTGGAGGATCTCACACTAGGTGTGTTCTGTCCCCAATGTAGAAAGAATCATCCGCTGAAAGAATGCCCTCTTGACAAAGTGGAAGTATGCCAACTGTGTGAACTGAACCATGACATGAAAGAATGTCCCACACTTCCCCAAGTGAAGGTTGTTTTGCAGGAATCAACTCCAGAAGTGGAATCAGCCTATTTCATTGCACAGAAGAAACCTTGGCAGCCTCGAAATCAAGGTATGCCTCTGGACTCGTTTCCATTTTTTAATAATATGAACAATTGAAATAATAACATGCAAAATGTGAATACACAATTCCCTTCAAATTATGCTCAGTGGAATCGTTCCCAACCTACAATGCAAAATTACAACTCATGGAGTCCCTGAACATAGCCACCACATCAACCTATGTCATGGTCTCCTGGATGGAGGAACTTCCATCTTGGGAACCGGTTTCCTCAACCACCTCCACCTCAATAGTCACCATATTCTCCTACATACCCTCAATTTCCTCAATATCCTCAATACCCACCTCAGCAGTCGCAGCTGCAGCTGCAGAATAATCCTATCCCTAATATACCAATACGGCCTCAGCTGCCTGCCCAACCTAATCCTAACCCGAATAATAAAACTGTCCATCAATTGGAAACTATCAATATGCCAGCCTACTCTCTTTCCCCTGTACCTTGTAATGATATTCGTCTACGATCTGGGAAGATAATAGAACCCGTAATTACAGAAGATATTCCACCTTCTATGCATGAAGAAGGAGAGAGTTCACAGCATCCATCCGATACAGTTCCTATCACTGAAGTTGCTGAGCATCCCTTAGATGGGACGGCTGAAACATCAAATGAGAAATCAGATAATACGCAGCCTACCCAGCTGATAAGGCAACCACCATACCCCGAGAAACTAATGCTGCCAAAAATAGGGGGGCAACCTCAGTTCAACCTCCTAGGAGAGTTAAAGAATCTTTATGTTAAAATCCCCCTTCTGCAAGCTCTTCAAGACGTGCCTATTTATGCTAAAACCGTTCAGGACCTGTGCACTAAGAAACCAGGGAGGAAACCTAGATATCCTCCCATTGTTCACGTCATAGGGAATTTATCTGCTTTAATAACAGGAAAAACCCCTATGGCCAAGTATGACGACCCTGGCAATCCTACTGTCACTGTACATATAGGACAAACGCAGATACCCAACGTGCTAGTCGACTTAGGAGCACCGATCAATGTCATAACAATTGAGACTGTAAAGAAGCTTGGAATCACTAATTTTAGGCCGACCCCTACCATTTTAGAATTGGTAGAAAGATCCACCATTAGACCCGAAGGGATTGTGGATGACCTTGTCATCTCAGTAGATTCATGGGAATACCCTGCAGACTTTTTGATATTGCAACCAAAATCACAGCTGGGGGGACATCCATTGATCCTGGGGAGGCCTTGGTTGGCCACAGCTGATGCTTGCATCAGCTGTCGATTTGGGTCCATGACTATATCTGATGGTACAGAGATTAAAAACCTCACCCTGTATCCTCCATCTCGGCCAAGCTTAGAGGCTGAAGCTTCCCTTTGGATAGAGTAGGAGGAGGAGGAGGATGTTCAGCCACTATTAACCATAGGGAAGGCCTTAACTTTTAAAAACGAAATAGAAGACGATGCTATCAGTAATTTTATTAGCGAACTTACTTCAGTGGATAAAGAGGTCTATCAAATCCTGAACATTACCCTTGGTAAGGGAGAACAAGAAAATATTACGGAAGATGCACTAGTTGGTGACACAAACATAATCCCAGTTTTGAAAAGTTCAAAAAGTATTCCTATTGAGATAGAGCCTGGAAGGACTTTGAATATCAACCCTGGTCTCTCCTTAGAGGAACAAACGCGCCTAATCAGTCTCTTGAAGGAACATAAGGGGGCATTCGCCTGGGAGTATACAGACATGAGGGGTATTCCCTCTAATCTGTGCACCCATCATATTTATATTAAAAATGACTCCCGGCCTGTGTGTCAACCCCAACGACGCATGAACCCCAATCTGAGGGATATAGTGAAGGAGGAAATCCAAAAACTTTTGGAAGCAGGATTTATATATCCCATTCCAGATAGTGAATGGGTTTCCCCACTCATAATTGTGCCCAATAAAAATGGTAAATGGAGAGTCTGTGTTGATTATAGGGAACTGAACAAAGCTACACAAAAGGATCATTTCCCTTTACCCTTCATTGACCAAGTACTTGATACCCTATCAGGGACGAAGTTCTTCTCCTTCCTAGATGGGTTCAGTGGGTACAATCAAATTCAGATTGCTCTTGAGGACCAGGATAAGACCACCTTCACTTGCCCCTGGGGAACGTTTTCCTACAGGGTGCTTCCCTTTGGCTTATGTAATGCACCAACAACATTCCAAAGAGCTATAATTGGCATATTCTCAGAATTAGTTAATGATAGTATGGAAGTCTTTATGGATGGTTTTACTCCTTATGGCAAGGATTTTGAGGAAGCACTGGAAAATTTAAAGAAGGTTTTAATTCGCTGCGAACAGACTCGCCTCTCATTAAGCACTGAAAAGTGCCATATGATGATGAGTGAGGGGGTGGTATTAGGGCATTTCATCTCTACCAATGGCATTCAGGTGGATCCTTCAAAAATTATGGTGATAAAAAATATACCGACTCCTTCAACTCAGAAAGAGGTGCAAAGTTTTCTGGGGCATGCTGGGTATTACCGTAGGTTTATAGAAAAATTCTCCAAACTTGCTTCTCCTTTGTTTTCTTTGTTAATGAAGGATGCACAGTTCGTGTGGAGTGAAGCATGCCAGACATCGTTTGATAAGATTAAGGAGAAGCTGTCCACAGCTCCTATCCTAAGGGGACCTAATTGGACCTTACTCTTCCACATTTCTTCAGATGCCTCTGATGCCGCCATTGGAGCAGTATTAGGACAGCAGGATGGTCAAGTACCTTATGCCATCTATTATGTTAGCAAAAACTTAGCCCCTGCTGAACTTAATTATACTGCTACTGAAAAAGAATTCCTCGCTATTGTTTACTCTATTAATAAATTTCGGCATTACATTACTGGGTATTCTAGGTTTGTGCACATTGACCACTCTTCCATTAAATATTTAATGAAAAAACCTGTTACCAATGCCAGAGTGACTAGGTGGCTCTTATTATTGCATGAATTTGATATTACCATTATAGATAAACCTGGAAAAGAAAATGTTGTTGCTGATTTTTTATCTCGTTTTACTAACAGTGATGACAGTTCGCCTGTTGAGGATTCTTTTCCAGATGAACATCTATTCGCACTTTCAGCTCATTCCCCTGGTATGCAGAGGTCGCTAATTATTTGGTTGCAGGAAAGCTCCCGCCACACATGTCTAAACGAGAAAAGAGAAAAATTATCCAACAAAGTGCCAGGTATTGTTGGCTCAATGGTCATCTCTTCTACACAGGACCCGATCTTGAGATTAGGAGATGTGTAAGGGAAGATGAGATCTTTCACGTACTGAAGGCCTGTCATGATGGACCTTGTGGGGGACACTTTGTAGACAAAAGAACAGGGCATAAAGCGCTGCAGATGGGCTACTATTGGCCGACTCTGTTCAGGGACGCTAAAATGTATGTTCAGTCCTGTGACAGCTTCCAAAGGATGGGCCAGCCGAATAAAACAGATCAGATGCCTCTACAACCTCAAGTAGTAGTTGAACCATTTGATAGATGGGCACTGGATTTTATTGGCCCTATCAGCCCTCCTTCCAGACAGAAATTTTACATTCTGGTTTGTACTGATTATATGACCAAGTGGGTAGAGGCTGTAGCTTTGGCTAAGGCTAATGACCAGGCGGTAATTGATTTTCTGTACAGTGAAATCTTTACCCGCTTTGGGGTACCAAAGGAAGTAGTTACCGATGGGGGACCACAATTCATCTCACACCAATTTGAATCCTTACTCCGGAAGTATCATGTGCAGCATAGGGTGGCTTCACCTTACCACCCCCAGGCCAATGGTCACGTGGAAAGTACTAATAAAGTTATTGAAGCAATCCTTACTAAAACAGTTAAAAGCCATCGAAAGGATTGGGTTGACAGGATTCCAGAAGCACTGTGGGCATATCGCACAACTTGGCGCAACACCACAGTTTTCTCTCCCTATGATCTAGTGTATGGGAAGAGTGCCATCTTTCCAATTGAGTTTGAGATCAAAACCCTGAAAACAGCCACTAAAATGAATCTGGATGTAACAGAAGCCCAAAGGAGAAGATTGAATCAACTAAATGAATTGGATGAGAAACAGTTAGCTGCAGTAGACCAGACTGTGTTGCTTCAACAACAGAGATCCAACTGGCATGATCGATTTATTAAAAAGAAAACCTTCCGTGAGGGAAACTAGGCGCTACTATATGACTCCAGGTTCAAGAGGGATTTTAAAGGTAAATTACATACAAGATGGTTGGGTCCATATCTAGTCGACAGGGTATTTGACAATGGCACTATCTGTCTGGTGACCATTGATGAAAACCATATACCATTACTTGCTAATGGCCACAGACTGCGATTGTATCGTAAGCCTATTTCAAAAGATGCATTCATTTCGCAAATTGCCGCCGATCCAGATTATCAGCTGGCACCAGAGCAGGAATCTCTCTCTTCCCTTGCCAATCCTTAAACTAAAAATTGCATTTTAAATTACTGTACATAAATAACTTTCTGCTGTAGCGTATAATTGTTTTTTTCTTCTCTTTGCATTTGATCTTTTCGTTTGCTGTTGTTCTTCAAAAAAAAAAAAAAATTCAGGGAAGCGCCAGAAGAACGACCAGATTGGGCCTGTCAAACGAGAGTCGCCCTATGCCGTCCTATGCTGTATTTCCCTTTTTCCTTAAAAAAAATAAATAGATAAAATAAAAATGCCTGCAGTTGCGCCATATTTCCCGGCAGCTGCAACATCTTTTCTGGCAGCTGCGACATATCTTTCGGCAGTTCCAATATCTTTTCCAGCGATCGCGATAGATTTCCCGGCAGACGTAAAAATCCTTTCTCCCACCAGCCGGTGAACAACTTTTCTGGAAGCTGCAACAACTTTTCCCAGCAGCTGCAACATCATGTCCCAGCGGCTGCAACATCATTTCCCAGCGGCCGCAATATCGTTTCCCATCAACCCTAAAAGTGTTTTCCCGGCGGCTGTAAACCCTTTTTCCCGACAGCTGTGAACCATTCCCAGCGGCTGCAACATCATGTCCCAGCGGCTACAACATCATTTCCCAGCGGCTGCAATATCTTTTCCCGTCAACCGTAAAATTGTTTTCCCGGCGGCCGTAAACCTTTTTTTCCCCGCAGCTGTGAACCACTTCCCGGCAACTGCAACAACTTTCTTAGCGACTGTAACATCTTTTCCTGGAAGCCGTGAACCATCTCCCAGTGGCTGCAATATCGTTTTGCCGACGATCGTGAAACCTCTTTCCCGGCTGCCGTGAACCATTTTCCGGCAGCTGCAACATATCTTCCGACGGCTGCAACTTATTTCCCGGCGACTGCGACATATCTCCCGGCACCGTAAAACTTTTCCCTGGCAACCATGACTTTTTTATTTCGATAGCCGTGAAACCTATTTCCCGGCTGCCATGAACCATTTTCCGGTAGCTGCAACATATCTTCCGACAGCTGAAACTTATTTCCCGGCGACTACGACATATCTCCCGGCGCCGTAAAACTTTTCCCTGGCAGTCGTGACTTTTTTTATTCTGATAGCCGTAAAACCTTTTTCCCGGCTGTCGTGAACCATTTTCCGGTAGCCACAACATATCTTCCGATGGCTGCAACATATTTCCCAGCGACTGTGACATATCTCCCGCCGCCGTAAAACTTTTCCCCGACAGCCGAAATTTTTGCTGATCCCGTAAATTCTTTTCCCGGCTGACATGAACCGTTTTCCGGTGGCTGCAACATATTTCTCGGCCGCTGCAACATCTTTTTCGTCGGCTGTGATATCATTTCTGGCAACTTGCATTAGTAACTGTTGTGTTAACGGAAGAATTTCTCCAACCCTACTAAGCTATGGCTCTGATTCATCCTAGTCGTGTCGGCGAACTCATCATTCCGACCCCGAGGACGCGATGGTTTATGTTTCACTGGCGGGAGGAAATATTGCATTATTTATCACTGTGCACGAGTCTGGTTCCGCAACGTCACCAACTGCATGCTCCACCATTCTCCGCAAGATATTTGACGCACAGTCTTATGAGGTATGGCTTTCATTTATCACGTGATTAAGTGTTGATATAATTGAACAATATCAATCGTACCTTTATACGTATCGCCATTATGCCTAATGATACCTTTCCCTCGTACGACGTAAACATTAATAACTGCCACCTTCCCCAATTCGAAATGGAAATTTCGAACGTTTTTCTGTGCTCAACTTTCCAAATTTGTCCATCTCTTCAACATCTCTACTCAACGATTCATGCATCCTCTGTGCTGCAACTTCTACTCTCAGATTTTGTCATCTGTGGGATAGCAACTTCAGCTTGCAGCCAGGACCATGGGGATTACAGTTCGTCATGAACCTTTGAATACACAGGAACTCAGGAAAAATCTTCAAGTTCTTGCCATCTTTCAAGCCGCTGGCTGGCTCGAATGTTTTGAGTGACTAGATGGATTCAATTGGGAAGTAGCCTTGCAATTTGCTTTAAACCTCAACAAAACTCACTGCATGGTGTGGGGGCTGCGCATAGAAGTCTCCGAGGCCATTATATCCAAGGTTACTACCATCCCGCTGGTGGGAAAGCCATGGTTTAACCGACGAGTCCCCATGATGACTGCACGGGAAGAATTTTTACTGGAGGGGGAGCAAGTAGAATCATCAAGAAGAGGGATTGCACTGCACTCATTGCCACGGCCATGGGACCAGGTTGCTGTCTTTCTCAAGAAGTACATCACTTGTGAAGGTAGATATCAAAATGTGTATAATTCTGAACTCCCTTTACTTTCTCATCTCCGCCATGGCATTTTATTAAACATTCCATATTATCTACTGCATGACTTGCGTCATATGGCGGCATTTGTCCAGTCTGCTAAGCACCCACTTTCCTCCCTCACCCACCATGGCCTTATCAAATTAATAATTGTAAGAACCCTTTCCCTACATCATATAACCTAGGAACAATTCACAGCTCGAGCTCAGCAACCTGTCCCTTTGCGGGTTGTCCCATTACAGCAGATACGAGTTCCACCACAACAGGAGGACCGGAGTCCCTCCACTGAAGTTGGGGGGGGGATGAAATTGAAGAAGAAAAACAACCGGGGGCACAAGCAGAGCCATCTGGGGGGGATGAAACTATAGTAGAAGAACAGCAACCGGGGGCACAAGCAGAGACATCTGGGGGGGTTGAAACTATATTAGAAGAAGAACAACTGGGGGCACAAGCAGAGCCATTTGGGTGGGATGAAACTCCATTAGAAGAAGAACAATTGGGGGCACAAGCAGATCCGTTGGAGGAGGATGTAGACAAAAACCCTATGGAAACTCCAGAAAATAGGGTAGCTCTGATACCAGAAGGTGAAATTGGAGCAGCACTAAATGCTGCAACAAGTGAACCTGAAGGTGACAGAGCCAGGGAAATAGAAGAAAATATTGAGCCGATAACTATTGAATCCTCACCTGAGTGGGTAGGAGGAGCTTTAATTGAAGAAGAACAGCATGAGGAGCAAGAAAACATTCCTTCGACCTCAGCTGTGAATCCCTATGTACCAGCTCCACAAAAGAAAACACCACAAAGGAAAAGAAAGAGAGCAATCAATGAATTTAACATAACCTCACCAATCAGAAAGAAAAGAACTAGATCAGCTACAGTAGCAGAGGCAGCCAGAAAAAGATGGGAAACCTTAGAGGCACAGGCTGAACCCCCGATCCTTATACCGAGACCAATGGATGCTCCACAAAGGCCAATTGAGGAAGAACCCGGAATTGAAGGACTTCTAGCTGAGAACACATTGTTGAAAGAGGACCTTCAAGTGCTTCGAAGGGAATTGGAAACCTGGAAGGAAACCTGCAGAAAACTAGGTGAAAGGAAACTGTATACATTGGTAGAGGCTGTAGACCAACTGGAGGGATCAAACTCTACTGAGCCTGGTAAGGAGGATGAACAAGTAATCTCTCCCACCTGTGGAGAAATCTTCAAGGAGGCAGGCCACAAGATTATACTTTGTACCTGCTCAGCACAACAGCTTGCAGCCACAATAGAGGAAGCTGCAGAAAAAGAGGATGCTGCCACACAAGAACCAGCATCTTTAAACATCCTTGCTAAAGCTGCCACCAATCCTGTGACAGAGGAGCTAAGGGATGAAATCATGTATGATGATGGGGATAAAGAATAGACTGTAACCCCAGAATGCTCCCATGGCACAGAGATTATAGAGCAAATGGGAGAAGGACCAGGGATGGGGAACACTCTGGAGCTTAATGAAGAATTCTATATTGTAACCCTAGAATGATCCCATGACACAGAAATTTTAGAAGAGGAGCCACAAAGTCAAGACATTGATAAACTTGAACAGGGTGCTGTAACACAAGAACCAGCAAACCTGAGTATACTTGTCCAATCGGCCGAACAAATGGGAGAAGAACCTGGGATAGAGGACACTCTGGAATTTAATGATGAACTATGGGTTGTAACACCAGAATGTTCCCATGACACAGAGCTTATAGGAGAAGAATTGCAACAACAGGAGGATGAAGAGGCAAGCCAGGATGTTGCTACACAAGAACCAACAGCCTTGGAGGCTGCAATAGGTACTCCTAAATTTCAATTAGAAGATAACTCTAGAAGGGATATCATTCCTGATATGCAGTGGAGTGAGGATGAACAGGTACAGACACAATCCGCAGGTGACACTGAAATCTTGGAGGAGGAGCTGCACAATGAGGAAGATATCCAATCTCAGCAGCAGAAGGACAAAGAAGACACTGAAATCTTGGAGGAGGAGCTGTACAATGAGGGAGATATCCAATCTCAGCAGCAGAAGGATAAAACAGACACTGTTACACAAGAACCAGTGTCTCTAAAAGCAATGAAGGTAGTTGCTGAAGAAAGTCTAAAGGATGTTGCTGTTACACAAGAACCAACAACTCTCATATTAGACTTAGATGTGCCGGAAGACACTGCCCCACAAGAACCAGTGCTTCTACCTCCTAGAAATGTCATTGATTTGGACTCAGATTAAGATTTCCTTTCAAGTCCTCCCCAGGAACAGCATACAATGAGACTGCAGGAAGAAGTGATTTCCACTTGCACCAACTACATTTCCAGACACCAGCAGGTAGCATTGGAAGGGGAACAGTGATGCTGGAAGATATTGGGTTACTCACAGACGTTTTTTTTAAGATAGATGAGGTGCCTGAGTTTCCCTACAATTTTTTTTTCCTCTCTCCATGGATAGAGCTCAGTACAGGACTCAGATTCCGAATGATGCAGGTTGTTGCATGAGGACATGCAACAGGGTAGTTGGGGGGAGATTTTGAGCCCAGAATTGGCCCCTTTTAATCATCCTTGATCACCTTTCTTTCACCTGTCCTACACCACTTATCATGTTAATCAGACCTGTTGTCCTCACTTTATTCCCCCAAGCTGCTAAGGTATGACTGATCATTGCTCTATCTTATTAATGCTTATGATTGTGATAATTAAGGTTGTTTATCTCTCAATTGTGCTAACATGTTATGATTTATGAAGGTAGTTTGAGATAAGTGAACTGCAGGAAGGTGGGCTGAACAAAGTCTTGAAAGGAAGGGTGTTCGCTTCTTAAAAAGGATCCTCGGGGCTCGGATCATCGATTAAGGCACATGGTTCCAATGTAACATCCTAGGTGGAGCTGTGACAGGGTAGCTGTAACAGAATGCACTATAATTAGAGATATTTAGTATGTCGCTGCTCGAGTATAGCTGTGATCTGGAAAGATCGCCACTCCTGGGCCAATGAACAGCTTTCTCACATTTTTATGTCTCTACTTTGCCACGTATTGTAACAGCTAGTGTTATTTAGGGCGCCTGAAGATCAGAGATCTTCATGGCTGCCCGTTAATAGGATCAGATGTTACAATCTGTATGTATAAATATGGGGAGCTGCCTCGACCCAGGGGGTTGAACAACGAATAATTTATTCATTGTATTAGCAGTAAAAGCAAGTTGTGTAATCATTCTTCTGTTAATATAAGGAGTTACCTCTGAGTTAAAGGAACTTTGCGTTGTTCAACCATCATCTCTGTGTGAAGGCTGGGCCCGTCTTCCACAGAGATTGCTGAGTTAAATTAGGACTCTTCAATTTATTGTTGTGTGATGTTTCGTTGATAATATCTCCTTTGTACGCAGCAGTAGTAAGTGTGGTGTGGATTTCCAGTATAATTAAGATTATATTTCTTTGAGATTGGCAAGTAGTACAGAGTGACAGTCGACTGAGTAAGAAACTTTATGCAATTTGTGTGACAGTTGTACAGAGCCTTGTTCATCTTGCAATTAAGTTGTGATCCCATTAGCCTTTGCAATTTATTCTTCCTGTTATGATTGTTGATTTTCATTCCTGTAATTCAATATCTTAGAGTAGTTGAACTTAATCTCTTGCAATTGAATTTCTAGATTAATATTCAGTTTCTGCTTATGGTTTTCAAGAGTGATCAAATTGAAGAAGTGAGTTACTTGTTCTAGGATGTGAATAGGATTTCTTTTTATCTGCAATTGTCTTTGAATCTTATTTTATTTCTTGTTGATGCATGGTAGAAAGGAATTGAGATTATAGTATTTAGACAGCAACTGGGATTACACAGATCTTTGGGATGGGCATAGTTGTTAGAGGATAAAAGTATTCAATTTTAGTGATTTGGTGTTTAAGCATAGATTGTGCATCTATCCTTTGAAATAAAAGACTTTCTCGGGTTGACAATAAATCTCGTCTTCTCTATATGTTGGAATAATCTATCTGCATATAGGGTGCTCGACAAGTTCTGTAACTTCCTAAAAAAGGAAATCACATAGTCGCTAGGAAGGAACTTCCCTTTTAGCTTGGAAACCATTATGTCCCAAGATTTGATATTTCCCTTTCCTTTCTTGACTATTTCAGCATGTACATTGTCCCACCACAATGAGGCATGAACCTTCAACCTCAGACATGCAGGTTTAACCCGTTTAAGATCCTCTATCTACTCTTTGTCAAAGTATTTCTCCATCTCTCTGAACCAGTCTATCAAGTCTTTTTTATCTAGACTTCTTGAGTAGGTAGGTACATCCATTTTTTCCTTACCCCTCATCTCTGTGAGTAGCTTGATGAATTTATCTTCTGGTTCTTCTTCCACTACTTCCCGATCTTCCACTTCCTCGACTTCTTCCTCACTGTGGTCAAGTGCATTGGGAATGCATCTACGCCTCTGGATTTCTTTGATCACTGCGACATCATTGGTAAAACTTCTCATTGTTCGCATGCATTTGTCGAACATTTCATGATCAACTGTAACTCCTACGCCTCGTGCTCTTCATCCTACAACATGGACATTTACACCTCTCTAAGCCATTCTTTCAACCGTAGTTGAAGTCTCCTCTCGTCCAATCGCAACTGAACTTTCACCACACATGCACAACTCTACCCAATCGCAACTGGAGTTGTTCACACATGCAGATACTCTTCTTGTTCAATACCACTTGACGTTATGCAATCCGGTATCGCGATCTCTCCTGCTTCAGGATATTGCTGCTCTGATACCACTTGGCACAAGTCAGGTCGACCGGACCCTCTTGCTTAACAATAACACATGGTCAATCACACAAATTCTCACATAGACTTGATGTGAACTAGAAATGCCATTAAGTTGGCTTCAATTCCTTGAATCAATTAGAATGTTAGATACAAAGAAAAAAAACAAGTCAGCCTTATCTTGTTACAATATACAGAAGTAAATCTCTGTCCTCTCAGTGTGTTTCTCCCTGTCTGTGATCCTCTCCTTCTTATGATCCTCTATTGAACAAAATAATAATTGATCCATTCCTCTGTTCCTTCGCCCCTGTCTTTTACTCTACTTCTGATGTTGTTCCCGAGGTCCACTCTATCTGGATTCCCTGAGACGTCCTTGCTCTGTCCACCACTCGACCATTGATCTGACGGATCCTGCAGTTTCCAGTGCCCTGTGACTATCCTACACAACCTCCTCATGTCGTGACACTTGGCCTAGTATCAACCACCTTCTTAACTTCCATTAACTTCCTCAACAACCGACAATGACTGCAGGTTTGTATCCTCAACTGTTGTGCTTCTCGGTCTCTGTACCACATTGACTTTGTCGTAGTTGTTGTTACTGTCGATATCCACTATCAAACGATTCACACTTCGACACATAAACTAACCTTAAACTTTTCGATCTTCACTTTATCTTCACAGTTGCCGATCTTCCCCATCCCCCCCCAACCTTGGCCTCTGTCGCGTCTTTGTTGATGTCGTTGCTCGACCTTGTCGATGTCTGACTTTGTCGACTTTCTTTTTTGTCTCTGTCGACGTTATACTTCGTCAACCTCCGATCTTCATTCCTATTGATCCTACTTCAACAGCTTCCTACTCAACTACCTGACTTCGACTGCTAGTATCCTTCGCACCAATGGTCGTTAGCAATCTCCCTTGTCAATCAATTTCGTCTATTTATCCTTGGCCCCAATGCGCCTGCATCAATATTCAAGAGTTTTACCAACCTCTTGGATTTTACTTCTGTCTTCTTTATTCTAGTTATGTCTTTCTTTGATGGAATCACAAGGTACCAACACTAATTTACTTCATGTCCATTCCTCCCATGGAACTTACACTGTAAGTTTGGTCTTATGTTTGAGTTGTTTCTCCCCCCCGTGCCTGTGAAATTCCTTCTTTCTCGTCATCTTCTATTGTTCTTTCACTTGGAAGAGTCTTTTGGTTGGTTCCTTTCTTTCTAGACAAGGAAAAGTTTCTTTCTAGTGGGAATTACACCAACTATATATTCCAATGAATGAATCTTCTACAATTGTCACCTGCAAATTAACAATGTTTTTGATGAAGAATAGAAGGTGCAAGTCTAAGTCTCTACCCCCTTGTTTACAAAAAAAATATTTACTATTTCTGAACACTATATTATATTTCTACAGACTATATGATATTTATGGGAACTCTATACTACTTCTACAAACACTATACTATTTCAACAACTGATCCCAAAACAAATCATAAGTCCTAGAACTTGAAATATCCAACACCCTTACAAATGATTCAAGTCCAACATTTAATTTTGATATAGTAAACCCCAAGACTCTTACAAATTTTACTTTCTTCCAAAAGAAAAGTGAATGAGTGCAAATAGTACTTCAAACCAGCTTATTTATTAGTCAATTGTTTAGTGGAAAAGACAAAGCTAGGTTACACAGCTCCAAAATTTAACCTTCAAAGCATTCCACACAAGACTAGGGTTTCACACAACTTCTCCTCCTCACATAGCTTCAACACAGACTTCAACATTCGCAACTCCAATCAGCTTCAATACGTAGAGACCACTCCACTCGTAGCTCCTTAGTTCGGTCAATATGGAGAGGTCATTCAAGAAGGAGGGAAGGCGGTCTTCACCATTGAAACTCATTCACAATGGCTTAACACACACCTCTTGTAGAAAGCTTTTCAAAACACACCAGTCATTGCTCCTCTAGTCTCCACTCTTTACGTAACACCAATCTCCAGACTTTAAAAAAATGAGACACGACTTAGTGATAACCTAGTCAATCCATCGATTTCAATTCCACAGCTGATGAAATGATATCCTACTAGCTTGTCGTGTCGAAAGTGAGATATGTATCCATCCCTATACGCCATTTAGTGAAAGAAAGGTGTCATGAACCCAAAATTTTGAGTTAGTATTTTTGGGAAAAATTTTAAATTTTTCATAGTAACTACTTAGGTTATATTTGTAAGGCACTTCAAATATTCGACTATTTCCAAAAATATCTTTCTTAAGGAACGAAGGTTCGTCATACTTGCATAACAACTTATTAAGTAAGCATTCCATTTTTATTAACTTACATGGTCATACTACTTACCTAAGATAATATGTTTAGAGAAACAACTTGTCGATTCTTACTATACCTAAAGACGGTAACTCGTCAACAATTCTTTTAACATATTATCTTTCTTTTTAGAAAGAGCTAACATCATCATAACATTAACTTTCAAGATACTTTCGCCCCTTTTAAAACGTACATACATATGATGAGTCAAACCTATTCCTAAATACTAAAAGGTTTAAATATGCCACCATGCATTTATTTATACGATCTTTATTTTCTAACTTCTTCATAGGATGAACATCCATCGAACCAAAACACATAATGTGAATATTAAGAAATTATGAATTATATTTTACCAACTCATATTTACATGTGACCATAGGTGACAAAACCTTGTAAATATTTATGAGATTTAAGATACATAAGGATACAAGAAAAGTTGATCAACCTAAATAACTTTGGAAGACAATAGATGCAAATCACAAAAGAGATACACAAGTACAATCACAAATATCAAGAGAGATATACACATAAAATATACACACAAAATAGAACATTTTAACATGTTTCACCCATAACTTGGGCTACGTCCACAAAGGGGGGTTTGCATCATTTTATTCATTCAAAAAGGTGGGTTACACTTGCAACATGATTGTCGCCACCGTTCTTCATGATGGTTAAGAGTTTATTTCCGGTCACATTGATAGATAAAATATACTTATTTAACATCAAGAAGACTTTACCAAGAGCTATACTTCTAGTGGAAACAATCATGGAAGAGCTATAAAAATAAAAGGTTTGATTTATATTCTAAGGTTATACCACGAGAGGTTATCATTTATAAATTCCCTCGTTCTTATTATAATGTACACAAGGATTATATATTAACCAAGATCTAAGCGGAAACATATATTTAATTCAATAATTCATTTAAGGGAAAAACATCCCATGTCTTAAACATATTTTTAAAGATATAATCAATCAATATTTTCACTAAGGGAAACATCCCATAATTTAAGGATATATTCTAATCAAGATAGCTACCGAGATTACTTCACACAAGTAATTCTCAACAAACCACCTAGAGTTTACTTCCTATCGCGGACAGATGTTGGGAGATCGCTTTTTTAAGTAGAGTACTAGGAAAACTAAACGCACGTCCAATAAGGATGCTATGTACAGACATCATCAATGGTAGATTAAAGGATCATATATAAAAAGAAAGGAGAAGGGATCACTAGTACCCCTCACTCCATTATACGATAGGTAGTTACAAAGCATAATTTGTCATATAAGTGTTTTCTTCTTCCTCTAAGTGTTATATGCACTTCATTAAATAACCCAATTTTATGATAAGGTACATATTTGCACAAAGTATGAAATAGCAGTACTATGATGAAATATTTGCTCAAGCAAACATTCCATAAAGAAAGCATAACACCTTTATCCTCTTCAACTTATTCTCAAAGGTGACTATACTCTAAAGTCCCTATAGCCTATAATTTTTTTTTTAAATATATAGTTTACAGTTCTTTTTAAAGATAAACCATGACATATAGTTCTTTTAAAGGTATTTTTAGAAACCTTATAAATGACTCATTGATTTATTTTATCATGTGCACAATTCTACTCATGTCTATATCATAGTATATATTTATCATTATTATGTGGCCTCTTCACTTTGCTAAACATATATATATCTTATTTAATTTAATGTCTATTTAATAGTATATTGTAACTACGTAATATTCATTCGTACGATTAAAAATATATATGTAAGAAATATCTTCTTCATGTTTAATTATGTATCTAATAATCTAAAATATCTTCTTAGGATTACCTTTTTCCTCTCAAGAAAGATATGGGAAATATAATAACTTCCTTTTTTATCTCATGTTTTTATTTAAACTTTAAATAGTAATATTATCCAATAGGTACTCCTTTATTTTAAGTAGGATATATATATATATATATATATATATATATATATATATATGTATGTATGTGTGTGTATAAGTGCTTTATCTAAAGGATAGAGGTAAGAGTTTGTTATTGTTTTGTAACAATAATAACTTTACTAGAAAACCTATTTAAGACTTGAATTTAACTTAGGATTTTGATAACCTAAGATGACACTTTTAACTTTTAAGGTTTATCTATAAACTCACTCTTCCTCAAGTGCTTGTGGCACTAAGACGATATCCATCATCTTTTGTTAGATTTTGGAAGGCTATCATACCTTTCACCTTTTTCCTTAAAGACTTTCCTTGCCTGGCGCTTAGTTGCGTCCGTTTTAAATTTAAAACGTTAAGAGTAATTTACGACAATTATTTTCAAGGTCCACTGGTGGGGCCTTGGCCTTGAGCTCCTCACCAGGGCTATTTACATAATTACAATTACTTTTACAAAAATAATAATAATTGGGGTCAAATTGGAGGGATGTTACAGAAAGGATGGATCAAGGTATGCTTGTCTTCCTTACCACCTTAAAAGGAGGAAAGGGAAGTTAAAGTCAGCTCCTTTTCCTACAAATCTAGACTCCCCAAGGGTTCTTGATCACTTACAAGCATGCATCAAGATCAGGTAGATCAAAGGGAAAGTGATCAAACGAGTCACCAATGCACCAAAGTGATCAATGATATAAGAATTGCTCATTGAATACAAGTCGACGATATGCCAAAGTCAAGCTAAAATTGATGAAGCATGGCCAAGGAAGTGTACATCTGATTCATTGATCCTTGATATAAAAATTAAGATGGGGCCCCAAGTTACAAACCTTGGTGAGCTATTGAGAGCTCAACATGAAGGTACTACAAATCTCACTTTAGGTTAAGTGCAAAAGTGTGAGACAAGATGTTTCCAATATAAGAACTTAAAGGCGTAATTCAATTAATTGTTTTGAGTTTTACTGGGAATTTATTATTGTTGTTATTTACACTTCTATTTGGAATATATAGAAAGATCATATTTTTAAATAAAGAATCTAATATAGAAGTGCATAGAAAGAGTATCACACTTAAAAATAAAGTATAGTCAAAACCACTAGATAGTATTTATCCATTTTAACTCTATATTTTTAAACATTTAAATCCAAATTTTAAAGTATAAACATTTCTTAATAAAAAAAAGAGTTTTATGGTTTTTCATTAACTAATATAAGTCAATATTAACATATGTACAATTCCATCAATCCAAAACAATTATTATTAAATTTTGTACAAAAATATGTCTTTAAATTATTTTAAACCAAGAAAAAAATCAATTCATAAAATACTTAAAATACAATATTTTATAATTAAAAACAAAGAAAAAAATTAATTCCTAAAATATTTAAAATACAATATTTTTATAATAAAAAAAAAAAAAACCAAAAATTTAACACTTTAAAACGTTTAACAATTCTAAATTGAAATGAATATAGACCGAAATACACATTGAAATCCACCGATGTCTACCAATGTCAACTCGAATAGAATCGACAACAAGCCTATAGAGCAAAGAAAGGGCTGATGGAAATAGACTCTATGAGTTGAAGGGATAAAAAACCCTCTTGAAAATGAGCGAGTTAAATGGAAAACCGGGGATAATGAAAGGGAAGGTATTCGAAACAAATGAAGTTCGAACGATTGAGGACAGAGTATATCTATATCTATATATATCTCATATATGGTTTTATGAGAAATTCAAATATATTTATATATACCATATTTGGTTTCATGAGAAATTCAAAATTAGAAAATAATTTGGTTATGATAGATGATAATGAAATTACTTGGGTTTATCAAAATAGCAATTTCTTGTATCCATGGTTACCAATTTACAAAATCTGCCTAAATTTTATGCATTTTAGGATTCACATTTCCAAATCCATATGTGAATCAATATGTGAATCCATATGTAAACAAATAACATTTAAATTGTGACCTATCAATATGTGAATCTATATGTGAACAAATAACAATTAAATTGTGGTCTATCAATATCAACCACTTATTATTATTAATGTATAAATGTATATATTAATTATATGATTAACATATTAATAATGTTTTAATATGATGTTTACTGGGCATTAATAAGTGCATATTAGTAATATCTAATAAATAATTAAATATTAACATAAAATTATCATTTTGACAACCTTCAACTTTGGTTTTTATTTATATGTACAAATATATGTCATTTGGGTTTTTGGGTAAAATCTCACTATTGCACGAACCAATATATGCTACTATTCTTTGATGTATTTGTGGTTATTATATATTCACTCAAACATGTTGATTCCCAGGTTCAAACTCTGCGATCTTACTGTAACTGCTTTGGTTGGTCGTTTTATATATTTTAAAAAACTTGAACCTTAGTTAAAAACCATTTGTCTCAACCCTTAGCACCAATATTTGGTTAACGAGTTTACTCTTGCTGTTATCGATTCCTTATGAATTCTTTCTTCTTAGCTACTTAGACAAGAACCAATGTATACCTCTTACTGATATAGCTGCAACCAAAGGAACTAATTTTGACCGTATCAGTTTATCTTACTATACAATGCACCCTCAGGAAATCTTTTGAATAGAGTCATCCATTTATTACTCACCTCAGCTCCATCGTATATAAAGTAAATATCTTACCTCCGTTAGCTCATATTTAGTAGTTAGGGAGTTACTTAGTCACTTTGAGAACAAAAGTATATAATCTGATCCCTTTTAGAGCTCACCTTTCTTGCCCAACACAGATAGAGAAATATGATTTATAGCTTTATTGCCACCAGATATCAGAAGAGGAGTTGACCTCATATTTTATAACCTTATAAGTGTATTGAATAACCTGATTTAATAACCATCTTATTATTAGCTCCAGGAAAGGAATCAAGTTATCATAGCAACAACCCGTCCTAAAAGCAGCCCCCAATATCATGACCTTAGGAGCTCTAACAACAAGCCTTAAAACTCTCTTTTATTCAGACTTGCCCCAGAACCGACATACAATAGAAACCATACTTTAACTATTATGGGAATACACCTCAACACAGCATGCATCTATTCTATTTGTCCCTCAACCAATAAATAAAGAAGCAAGGAACAACAAAGCAACAAGGATCTCTTCCACATGCCACAAAAAGGAAGTAACCGTAATTTATTTGTCCCTCAACCAATAAATAAAGAAGGAAGGAACAACAAAGCAACAAGGATCTCTTCCACATGCCACAAAAAGGAAGTAACCGTAATTTATGCTCCTCCACATTAATTTTTAGAGGAGCTCTTACTTTAGGAACAACAACCTCTTCCTAAAGCCTTTTACCTAGAACAACTTAAAAGCATAGAACCTATAACGTAAAAACACCCTCGATATTTATAACAACTCAACACTACCCTTAATAAGATCGAAACCAGGAATAAAGACTACAACTTATAACTCACAACATTACAACTAGCTATACCCAAAGATCACTTATCCTCGGGAGCTTAGTATGCCTAGTCCATCCACCATATGCTTTGGAAATTCATTATAGGATCTAAGAAAGTATGCTTTGTAAATATCCTCAATATGATCCTTAGCAAATAGGAGATCACGAAAAAAAGAAGAGGACAACAACTTGGAAACCAATACATGATTATAAATCCCTTAACAACAGACATTTACGATATATCCACTACAGCTATCCTCTTGAAACAGCAGCTGCAAGAGCAGGATCATCCCTTACCTTACCTTACATCAGACACCAAGAGGCAACAACCAAGAACCATTCTTCAGTTTAGTTCCGACATGTTCGCCTTCTTTGCAAACACTAGAAACCAAACTAGGTAGTCCGGTAGGTAGCGCTTACCTTGTAAATAGTAGGTAGGGATCACCTTAGGAATAGGAATTAATCCTTACCTCAGTAATAGAATTTAATATAAGACCCTTCTTACTTTTTTAAACCTCATGCAGCAGCAGGAGACCATACCCATCTTAGAAACTAACTATAGATTATACTTTATAGACCATTAGGAGTAGAAGTAGACCATTCATTATTAAGTAGCAGTATAGGATAAAAGTAGGAGTAAGCATAACAACCAGGTACGGAAACACAGGGAACTAAGCTTTTTTAGATCCACTCACTCGGAGGGGTAGAGGTCATTTCCCTCAGTCTTTCATCCCGAACTAGATAGATACGGCCGGAGGGAGGAAGGCAGGCATTTAAGTAGGGCCTATGCCAGCCAGAGGGTCAGTAGTGCACTTAGAGGGTGAGTAGTGCGCTTAGAGGATGGCATGCTCGTAAGTAAAATAAGGATAAGGGAAGGACATAAAAGCATATATTTCTTTACCTGATGAAATAAATAATAGTACTTGCCTTAAATTAAGAGGTATAAGTTGTGGGTGAAGTGATAGTGCTTGCCCCGATTGAAGAAAGGGTATAGATGGTTCCAAAACCTTATTAAAAGGAAGGATAAAAGAAGATATAATAGCCCTTGCCTGCTTCAAAGGATTGTAATTGGTTTGTTCCAACCTAATGAAGGAGGTGGTGGTGGTGGTGCTTAAACCAAATAAGCTACTCTATCTCTATCACGTACTCTATCTATAAATTAAATAAATCCGCTCTAATAGGGCCAACCAAATTGATATCTTTACAACCGCCATGAGAATCCAAATAGAATCCGATGTAAATGGATCCGGGTATAACTGATAAAGTCCTCCTACTATTGGTTCCTCAACGATCGATGTCCTACAAGTCCGAGTAAAAGGGTAGCTATACAAATTGGGAGGCAGATAATGGGTTGAAGTAGAGGACATTATAGAGGGAAATATCTTGTGTGGAAGGTTTTGCATGCATGATTTTAGTGGCCTACACTATTCTTGGATGCCGCAGAGTAAAACATGTGTGGTGTTTTCCAATGGACTGGATGAACCTCTCCAAGGGATGAAATGTCATGACAACCCATTGTGGTCGTGGAATCACTCGAACGATGTGCAATGGATTTTGGGGGACACATTGACCTACTCGCACGATATTACGAGATGCGGTACATCATTACTGCAAGCAATTCTCTGATGCGTGCAGTTTCTGGTGGTGAATATTGAAATTACAAGGTTTACTTTCCGGTTGAAGAATGAAATGGCATAGGTGGCTATCCTAGTGACTCTCCCAATTACACAGCAGCAACACCAATACCAGCCCTTTTATACATTGCCAGAAAAAAAACACCACCGGCTGGTTTAAATGGTGCAGTTTCATACGTTTATCTTCCACCGCTCTGTTGGCTCGTAGTAGGGATGAAGATAGTATTGCTTTAGTCCAGGTAATACGGGTTAAAGTGTAGCAGGAAATTCTGGATAGTAAGCTGGCTAGTCAGGGTTTCTATCCGGAACACCAGCCAGTCCTGGTTATCCGGGCTAGGCAGAGGGATAATTTACGTGTATAGTTGTTTTTTGTTTTTTAGACTGCAACTACTGGTTGTTTGGGCAGTGTACGTAGCTCTCCGATGCTCAGGCTAATCGTCGTTATGCTCAGAAGGGTGACCTAGAAGTCTGATCATAAGTCAAACCAAAAGTATACATCCAATCATGAGCCTATTGGATATATCATAATTTATGAGCTGATCGCGTATTTATTGCGCCAGCTCTGTCAGTCACCTTGTCAGCCATCTTTTGTGTTAGCGTGATATCCGCGATGTCAGTATGTCAGTAAGTTCTCATTCAATCCGGTGCACGTCATGTTTGCATTTATGTAACCGCGTTAATAGTTTGCAAGTTGAATTTCTTAGGTAGAAATTAATTACAGTCTTTAATGAAGTTCAAAAGCTTCCAGGCGAAGCGATCCCAAGTTTATGTATAAATGTAAATTGCTCTCATTAGATTAAAACACAGAGATGAAAAGAGAAGAAGAAGTTGATCATGAAATGTATGAAGAGCCCAAGCTCTGGGTAAAATGGTGAAAGATTGAAGTATTTACCATCTCTCTATATTGCGGCAATGTTACTTGTGTTACTGCGGTAATATATAAGTCAATAGTTATTTTTTGTTCATTCTCAAGAATGGTAGTCATTACATGTTGCACATCTTCTTCATATTCATCTGTGTAAATGTTGTTTACATTTGTGTTTCACGACGGTAAAGTTTTAGTTTAAGGCGGAGTAACTTTGGCATAATCTTCATTATTCCGTTCATATGTTTTAACAAGAAAAATTTCATTATATAGTTTGCTTAAGAGTGTATTTATCAAAGTCAAGTTGTCGGGGTACGGAGTAAAAATATCTTCAAGTTTATAATTTCCGCAAGTATTGCATATCGCATATCACAAGGTTATTGCATATCTCATAATGTGGGAAGTTAATTTACTGCAAAGTAAATTTGGTGCGATATCAAATGTTGGCAAAGTAAAATTCCGCAAAGTTAATCCACGCGAAGTAAATGCTCGCGAAAGTGAAAGTCATTCACGAAGTCAAAATTGAAGTTTCCCTCAGAGTTCGCAGCAAAAGAAAAGTTTGTGTACTGCGCAGTTAATTCTTTGACTGTTGCGGTGTTGCCACATTGCAGTATTGCGATATTGCGTTGCTGCAGTGTGATCTCTTCCCTTCATAGCCGAAGTAGGCAAAGGCTAATTAAGAAGTCGTCAAATCATGATACGAAGCAAAAGCAGCCTTGGCCTCTGGATCATACTAAATCTTATCATCCGACCACTGAGCCTTGACCCCCTTTTAAGGCTACTACCTCGAAGCATGATCGCAAGGCTAATCCAAACAATTATAAATAAAAGCAAAATGCCTCTCATCGTAAGTAGCAGTATGGCTAGACACACAGGTATACAGAGACACGTTTGCCATGTTGACCACCGGTATATCCATCAACGACTCAGAGCAGGTCCTCCATTTGTGCTACTACGACTACGAATAGCAGGCTCAGTTGCCAATCCGAATTATTATACTCTGTGTAAGCTTAAAAAGGACTATTGAGGATTATAAGGATGCGTTAAAGAGGTGCCTTAGGCTTAGTATGTCATAGGGTCCACACGTATTGTCTCGCAAGGCATTAGACGTATTATTGTATTGTCTCGTAAGGCATTAGACGTCAGTTCGAAGCCTTTCTGTGCTTGTAACTATGCTTAATAACTATTTCTATTTGATTAAGTTGTTGCACTGTGGTTTCTTCGCTTGCCTACGGTTAAGGAATTTTTTCTTGGTCCATGCCATAACTTGTTATGTGTAAATGTTTACTTTGGTTGTCAAACTACATTCCGTTCCTTTGTCGCTTAATCCTGTCGAATTCTTTAGATTGTTGATGAACCCTAGTCAAGTGGCGGCGGCACTAAACTTGTTGTACTCATTTGAAACAAAGTTTGCATGGAGTAGGTATAGGGTTTGATTAATATTTGGTTCAGTGTTTTGGTTACATCCTTGGTTTAGCTCCCTCGTGTATTTAAATGGTTCTACTAGCTATGTTGGTTTGGTATTTTTCAGAATGATTGATACATTAACGCACCTTGCACAGAGGTTTGCATGTGTATTTAACTTGATATTTGATTGACATTTAGACGAGTGTTTGGGTTGGTTACTTGCTCTCTTCACCTCTTATTTCATTCAACTCTCTATAGCTTATAGTATGCTTATTTTAATGTGTTACTCTTTATGTTATTTATACGCTTATGTTTATGTTAAGTATTAGAATTCGGCCATGACATGTATTATATGTTGTTTTAAAGGTGTTGGTTTAAATTATATGGGTATAAAAATAATTGTATAAGAGGTTATTTACTTGTGCATTTTATTCCTTCATTTTGCTTCAGCTCTATGTATTATATTAGCATGTTATTTCTATGTTATCCTATAGTATACAGTATCATTGCAAGATAATATACAATACTATAAAAATGAAATTAAAATCAAATAGTAACATTGCTTAGCTAATCTGCAATAGTTGTGGAAAGTTGTGATGGCCATGTACCTCCCAGCCATAGATCTAAGGAGCCAAAATTTACTTGCTCAAGTCACCCCAAGCATGTACTATGAATGCATAAGGATGAACATGCTCCTTTATTAATTCATAACCCACTAACCAATACTGAGTAATATGTATCCTATTCAATTCACCCAAAGAACTATTATTACAATCATCAACTTAGTTCACTCTCAAAACTATTTCATAGAAGTTTCCTAATACTCTTTCAATGCTCACACAAAAATCCTTCCCAACATACTTAGTAGCATCCTACCTCCTCACATATGCTCATATACAGATTTGTTTGCATAGGTATTACCCCAAATGCTTTCCCTCTCCTTGGGAAACTCATAGCCTTGGATTCACCCCTATATTTTAAGGTTTTAGTTCAAGATTTTTCTCTCATGGCACTTGTTTTCTCTTTCCCTAGTTAGTCAAATTATGTTCCCCACTCACGAGGTCATATTTATCTCTATTCATGGCCATTCCAATTATTATTTTTGGTCATTAATAATATTTGGAAAATGTCTCTTACAATAGTCCTTACCTAAGGACAAGTGTCAAAAACCTTCTTGCACACTTTTTCACTTTTAACATAACAAAATATTTATACCTAAAAGCATAATCCTAATTTAAACTATGTAAATAATAATTCAAATTAGGGATATTACACGCTAATGATAAGAAAGAGTCGAAGATAATGAACATACTTGATCATGATGATGAATTGGTTCTTAACTAGAGTGATACTTACTAAAAACAACATGTTTCCCACCATAATACTTCTTTCAATATATTTGACAATCGATTGTGAATTTGATTTCTCATTTTCCCTAGGTTATGGAAGTTGATTGGAGATGTCACAATGACATACAAAAATCCATATCGTGTATCTCTATTTGAGGTTTAATATTTTTATTTGCAAATGGATCCTCATTTCCTCACGCTCATAATCAAACAATTGCACACATAATCCTTCATGCATGTACCATGTGCATCGTTGGTTCGTATATTTAGTAAAGAGTATTTTCAGGCCAAGGCATAAAAAAATAAGTGTTATAGCTTGAAATGACACCTCTCCGTCCGTGACGACACTTGCTTCCCTTGGTCGCATGACGACACTTCTTGAGATCAAGTTCAGTCACACAACAGGACATTTGTGGATGGAGGAGTCATTTGGGACACTAAAAATGGTTGAAATTACCTCATTCTTGACCCATTTGATGTATATGACCCTTAGGAACATTTTTCCAGACCAAACCATCTCCTGAAAATGAGCAGAAAAGCCTGTTTTTGGCCATTTTTCACTATGAGCGCGACTCTACTGTTATAATAGTAGCGTGTGTACGCGACTTTGTCTCATTTAAAGTAGCGCCCATTGCCATATGTACGCGACTTTGTATACTGTAGAGTAGGGTACACTCTTGTTTTGGTCAAAATCTCGAAATTCGAGTAAGTTAAGTTGGTTGGGAAACCTCTTGAGCGGTTGTAACTTCTTTTCCTCTTCCTCATTGACTATATAAGGAGGGTAGAAGGGTCATGTGAAGGGACGGAGCCCAATTGCAAAGTTATGCTGGAGGAATGGAGACCTTCATCCCCCTCTCTTGTGCTTCAGTTTTGGTAAACCCTAGTACAATTTCTTAGAGGTTGGGATCCTTGGAGAACGGAAGCAGGAGATCTTGAATCTAGGTTTCGTGAAGTGCCAAGCTTGAAGGAAGGTATAATTTTATGTACTTGCTTTCATTCATTAATAAAGATCAGACGTTCTTCTCTTTCCAAATATGACCTATTAATGTGTCTTAAGATTTGATTACTGTTTGATTATAGTTTGATGTCTCTTTCCATTATAGATATCAGTATTATATATGTAGTCAAATGTATTTGAGAAAGGTATCAAGTTGTTTTGCAGGTCTCGGCATTGCGACACTGGATAAGCATTGAAGAGCAAGGGAGACAAAGCTAGGATCAACCTTCTGAATAAGGTGCCTACATCTCTAAACCCTAATCTCTTCATTTATTTGTTGTACTTGCAGAATGCTTGTAAGTCTATCTTTATCACCGTAAGTTGGTAGTTTCTCCCCTGAACTATAGGTGCATTTTCCCCACAACAGAATGGCGACTCCGCTGGGGAAAGCCTAACTGCTTAGGGGTATCCAAGGTCATTTCTTCAGTCTTTTTGATGGTCTTTGTTCATTTTCTTGATTAGGATCAGTTAGTAGGCTCTGTTTGACCCTCCTAGGCTTTTTACAGACCCTTCCCAACCCTTGCAAACCTTTGTGGACCCAGTTTGGGGGTTTTAACCCCGTTTTTTAGACTTTTTTTCTTGTACGCTACTGTTTGTACCACACAGTAGCGCTCATACGCTACTTTTCCTTTGCACAGTAGCGCCCATACTGTTATGAGCGCTAGTTTCCTTCATACACAGTAGCGCTCAAAATCTGGGTTTGAATTTTTTGAATTTTTGGGTTGTGGACCCAAATCTGGGGGCTGTGGCTGCATTTTTTGGGGTCCCTGATGACCTTAGGTCTGAGTTAAACCACTGTAAGTGGTCTCCCATCCTTGTACTGATCCTACATTCATGATTTGAACCTCTTTTGATCGATTTGGGCTTGTTTGGAAAGTTTTGGGGTTTGTTGACTTAAGTTGGGGGTTGTGGACCTGTTTGGTGTTTTGTACCCTAATTTGAGTCTGATTGAACTTGCTTGCCCCATTTCCACTGGATTTGAAACCTCTTGAGTCTTTTTGACCCTGTTTGTATCTATTTGAGTGAAATTTCTCTTTTAGGTTGGTTTCTTGTCCTCCCTTATGCTTTTAGTTTTTCTTTTGTAGTGAAAGCTCAAGTGTTTTGGCTGTTGTTCAAGACCTTGTTTGCATTGTTTACGTGCAGACCTGACTTTACCAAACCATACTTCTTCGTAGGTCATTTGCTTCGTTTGGGTCTAAAAGTAGTTTTTGTACTCTTTTCCCAATGTTTGGCATGCTTACATCAATAAGAATTTGAAAGTCATATAAGGTAGCTTTTACTGCTTCATAAAGAGAACCTGAAAGTTTCTTTGCTTTGCTGTGATAGTAGGTTAGTTTCAGTTTTTGTTTCTTACCTTTGAAAAGCATAAAGAATTTTGATTCATTTTCTAAATAGAGTACCTTGCAAGTGGCTTAAAAGATTTTAGAGTGCTTTGCATCAAAAAGAACAAGTTTTCTTTTGCATACCTAGTTGCTTGAGTAGCTGCATTCTTAGGTTTTGAGTTTAATTTTTTACATTTAGACTTTATTTTTACCTTTTTTGCATTCAAAAGATTAAAAAATTGCATTTGCACATGCATTCTAGATTAGAATTTTAAGACTTGCATTGAAAAGAAAAAGATTTGTTTGGTGGTAAATATTTCATTTTCAGTACTCTATTTCTATTATAACCACTCTCACACACCCACTACCTTTTTGAGTAATCAAGTAACCTTTAAAATGAACTCTAATAAAATGAACTAGCAACATTTTCTTTTCTAGGTTACACTACACCAACTAGTTTTGGTTAGGATCTTGGGTTTAAAACACCTTAAACCACCCAAGATCACACATTGCGCAAAAATCGTAGTGAGACTATCATTAGGCAAACCCACCTCACTCAAAATTTGCCTGGGAGCATATGCAGTAGGTCAATGTGAGATCAGTTTGTGGGAATACTCCTCCTACTTTCTGTTCGAGCATACGCCAGGATCGGATTGCGTATTGGGGACTCTTTCGAGTTTCGGGCTTAGCTACCCTGCCCACGCTTTCTGATTCGACCGGTGACTGTTCCCCCAGGAATTTTCGGTGTTGTGGTATCCTTAGTATCAGACTCTAGGTTCATACACAGGTGACAGCGGAGGGTATATCCGCTGTACCTAGGACAGACGTGGGAGGAAATCCCTTGCAGGTCTTTGGGAGGGCGGTTGGGTGATTCCAGCGCTTGCACCCTTAGTCATTGTATTGTGGACCCCGAGTAACTGTCCTTCATCCTTCTTTGATCTGTTCTGGGCCCTCATCATCCCAGACTCTTCTCCGGAAGGCATCTGTTTGCCTGGTTTGATTTACTTAGGACCTTTTTTTAGTGGTGTGCTCTTTGTGCTACTTGTTTTTAGTTTGCCTTAGGGAACTTCTTGTTCATTTGAGCGAGAAACTATGTCTAGCATTCCGGCGAGTGCCAATCAAGGTACCCCTGTTCCGGGGGATCCTTGTGCTGTTCCATTCATTGGAAACATTGGTACTCCCTTAATGGCTACTCTGAATCTTCCTGGATTCACTATTGGGCTTCCGGTTTGGTTGTTTTCCACTCCAAATGCCTTGCATGCTCCTGACGCTTCTTTTGTGAGCACCTCAAATCAAGAGCATCAGAACCCTGTGCCTCCTTTGCCAGTAACATCTTCTCCTCCTCCTTCTACCTCATGTTGTGAAAGTAGCAATACTAGTAACCAGCAGTCTAAAAGGAATAGACGGGGGAAGAATAGGAAGAAGATGCCAAAACAAGGGGGCAAGCACCCTGCCTCTGCAGATCATGCAGGGGGCACCCACCCAGCCTCTGGAGGTCATGCTGGGAGAAAACTTTTAGTCACTGAAAATCATACTGAAAGTTTGTCTTCAACCACTGTCAGTCATGTTGAGGACACGTCATTGATCACTGCTAGTCATATTAATGACAAGTCACCAGTTCCTGTGAGTCATACTGGAGATACCAGATCAGCCACTGCAAGTCATGCTGAGGGAGTTGACATTGTCGACAAACCCAACAAACAGAAGCTTAAGTTCCCTTGTAAGTTTTGCGAGGGAGACCACCTTACTTACTTGTGCCCTGTACTTCCAGAAGTGCAAAAAGTGTGGTCCTTAGTTCAAAAGTCTTCTGCTTCTGAGCAACCAGCCTCTGTGAGTCATGCTGGGGGCAAGCTGTCAGCCAATGTTAGTCATGCTGAGAGTATTGACGTTGTAAAGGAGTCTAAACCTATAGGACGAAAACCAAAGTTCCCTTGTAAACTTTGTAAGGGAGATCACCTTACTCACCGATGTCCTGCCATTCCAGAGGCACGAAGAGTGTGGTCCATGTCTGAAGGAACCTCTGTTCCTGAGTTGTCTATAGATTCCCTGCAGTCAGATCAACCTTTGTTTGATAAAGTGGTTGAACCAATGCAATCTTTGGTCGACCCCACTCTTCCTTCGGAGAGTGAAGTGATTGAATCGATGCAATCTTCGACCGATCCCATCAGTCCTTCAGAGATTGATGCACCTACTACTGAAGTCTTCTGCATTACCAGTTTGGATATTTCTGAAAAAGGGGGCACTTCATCTGTGCTATGTGAACCCCTACCAAGCCCTAGGATTGTTTCCTTTGATTGGAATAGTCTAGCCGAGCCTCGTCTTCCTTCTTCGACACCTTTTCAGATAAAGGTTGATATCTGGAACCATACGGTTGATCGATGTATTGTTGATGAAGGTGCTTCTGTTAGTATCTTATCCGCTTATGCTTGGAGAGATTTGGGATTCCCTAATGTTTTTCCAGCTGCTAATTGGCCGTTGACCTTTGATAGAAGACCTAGTGAACCGATCGGATTCCTCCGTCAGGCACCTATTACCTTGGGTGGAAAAACAGTCTTAGTTGATTTTATGGTTTTAAAGGACCCTATGGACTTTGATATGATCCTCGGGCGTGATTACGTTTATGCTATGCATGCTGTGGTGTCTACGCTTTTTCGTGTGATGCATTTCCCTCATAACGAAAACATTGTCACCATCGACCAGCTTGCATTCGTTGATCCTCCTTATTACCCAACTGTAGACCAGTCTGATCCCTCGTCATTAGGCACTACTATGTCACATGATCCTTATGTGGCATATTGTTCCTTGAGTTCAAATGATACTGAGAAGAAGTCTCTGAGTTCATGCTTACCTTCTCGGGACTTGGTCCCAGCTTTTGACCAAGTGACACCTCCATCTGAATGTTTAGATATGTGTTCTATCTGGGATGATATACTTCCTTCCGATGAAGTTTTCCTAGAGTCTATAGTACAGTCTGCCATTCATTTGGATGTTGATCCAGTCGCAGTAATGTCCAACCCCGGTTTGACCTTAAAGTCTGATCTTCCTACTGTTGAGTCTTTGGACTCTCCTATAGATCCGCAAATCGGTGTTACTGCTGAGTTTGATTCTGCTTCTAGAATTTTCAACTCCCATGATGATGAATTTGTTTCTGCAAATTCCTTTATGTCCTTCAACTTTGATCTTCATCCTGAAGTTGATCTTGTTGATTGTAAGTCCTCGGGCTTGGGTACCATAGAGTCTTCATTTGAAAACTCTGCCTTGTTTATGCCTGATGTTGATGATAGTGAAGTTGAAAGTATTTCTACCATAGTGACTTGTATCGGGTCTTTCCTTACATATGTTTTAGATATGATCCTGGTACTAATGTTTCTTGGAGACAGGATTCTTAGCTGGATGTATACTTGCTTACTGGTCCTTTTCGACACCTTGTGCAACCATGTCAGGTATATTCGGAACCTTGCATGTAGGTTTAGGCTTCCCCACTGTTATGTTGCATTTGAACCTTTTGCCATCCGAATTCGCCATAGGGTCGAACCTGTTGGATATTGGTGTGTTAGCCATCTCTTTATGCATCGTGCACCAATCCGACAGCAGAGCCTACCTAACATGGGTCACCCTAGTCAGCACCCTTATGCCATTCTGGTGCCCATGCTGAGTTTTTCTCATAGGTTCGGGAGCCTTTTTAGATTTACCATGACTTTGAGAAGAAGCCTCATATCTTTCTTCCTCATATATTTCTGGCCATCCCTGATAAGGCTCCCATCTTTGTGTTCAAATTGCATATGCATCTATTATGATCCCGCTTGCGCTAATGAGCCTGAAGCCGGCTTCCACGCTTTTAGCCCGTTGTATAAGCCTCCATCTCTGATCTCATTTCCGCTAAGCCCTATATCATTTTGCCTTTTCAATTTGACACCTTTTACCTGGAGGAGACACACCCCGAGTGTCCTTATCCTGTTCATGTTCCTTGCATTAGGCATAGCTTTGTTCCATGCGCTTGGAGCTAGTTTTGCATGTCCCTGACACTCGTCTCCTCCCACTACGAGCATTCTTCTTTTACTTCGAGCTCGTTAAAAACAGTAAGTAGGTTACGAGCATTCTTCTTTTACTTCGAGCTCGTTAAAAACAGTAAGTAGGTTACGAGCATTCTTTTGCCTTCACTTCGAGCTCGTTAAAAATAGTAAGTAGGTTTCGAGCATTCTTCTTTTCCTTCGAGCTCGTTAAAAACAGTAAGGAGGCTACGAGCATTTCTTTCACCTTCCCTTCGAGCTCGTTAAAAACAGTAAGGAAGTTGTGAGCATTTTCCTATCTCCTTTGAGCTCATTAAAAACAGTAAGGAGGTCATGAGTTTACTTTTCCAGACTTGTTAAACCTTTATGGAAAAGATCCCTATGGAGTTCTTTTAAGCCCTTTTCAGACTCCTTAAATAGGAAAAGTTTGCCGAGCATAGTTGTCTTTTCGGGCTCGTTAAAATAACTGAACTGACATCCACTTAGGTATAGAATTACCCCTTTTCCGGGCCTTGGTGGATAATTTACGGAAAAGGTATACTCTAGGTATACTCTTGTATGCGCTAGAAGAGTTCTTCTTCCATCATTTTACACTTTTTCGGGGAAGGAGACTAACTTTACGAAAAAGGACCTTTGGAGTCGTCTTTAGGGTTTTCAGACTCTCGAAATGTGAAAACACCAAGCGAGCACATACCAATCCGGGCTCGATATAAAATCCACGGATAAGTGTATAGAGGACTGTTTAAGTTTTTCAACTCTATAAGCAAACAAACACCGCCGAGCACAGACCAATCCGGGCTCGATATAAAATCCACGGATAGGTGTATGGAGTTTTCTTCTAGGTTTTTCAGACTCCTTAAATATGAAAATACCGTCGAGCATGCTTTAGTTCTTTGTCAAGCTCGTTAAAAAATGAAAAAGGAAAGGGAAGGGAAGAATGTCACAATATCTTTCAATATGATGGCAGCAAGTCAACTATCTCCTTGAACAAAGCACCTGTTTTGAGTCTATCAAACAAGTTGGGTTCTAGCATTGGCCTTAGGGTAAACTTGATCTCAGAGTTCCTACTCCTCCGTTTGGTTAGTCTTCCAATCATTTGGAGAATCTGTTAATGTCTCCTACATTGCAGACTTGCCTCGTGGTCCCTTTGTGTTCAAAGCTGCCTAAGTCACTCTTGTGTCGTGCTCACTGTTCAAGGATATAACCTGTGTCGGCCATTCTGCAGTTGCCTTGACCTCATGTGTCGGCCATTCCTTGGTGTCAGTATGTTTCATCCTGTGTCCCGTCCTACTCCAAATCAGCTCATACCTTTTGAGTGTCCCTCGTGTTGGATGATGGAGGATGCATTAAGGCCTCCCTTCCAACGGACTTCTTCCCATCGACTTCAGCTCATTGTGCTCTGGGAATGAAGTTTAGAGTTTCGGTTAGTACCTTGGGGATTGCAGTCATTAGTGGCAGTTTCCCTCGCTATTGGATAGATGGGAATACATCAATGTCTCCTATCCGATGGATTCTTCAAGTGTTCGACGGCAAGACCACTTATTCGCACTTGCTTGAATGTACTAGGTACCTTGGGTTCCATTTTCATTATTGGTGGACACCCTCGCGTTTGTTAACGGTATACATCAATGACCGGTAATCAAACGATACCTCCCATGTTCGACATCAGCTCATTTATTCGCATGGATAGGTTTGTACCTTGGGTTGTTTTTGGATGAAGACCTTGGGATCCTCGATAGCATCACCTCATTTATGTTATCGCCCAAGTTGCGCAAGACTGAGCCACACTCTTTTTGGCTCTTGATGAGACATAGATCCAGCTTGTTCTCTATGGCTATGTTCTCCAGTTTTGACATAGATCCACCTTGTATTTATGTGGCTATGTTTACACTTATGTTCCTCATGGATCTACGCTTGTATTCTAGTGGCCATGATATATGCATCAGTATTTTGGATCATTATTGTATCCTCTTGGAGATCATGTTCCACCATTTGAACATGGACAGTTACCCCATGGATAAGTTTGTCTGACATTGCCTTTGCTTTCAGGTACTTCATTTGAGCCTATGATTCTTGGTTTCTTCGTTCCTCCACGATTCAACTCTTTTTTATTTTTTATAATGTATTTCGGCCATCGTTTCCCGTACTCCCTCTGACCTCATACATTAGGGGGCATCTGTTATAGCTTGAAATGACACCTCTCCGTCCGTGACGACACTTGCTTCCCTTGGTCGCATGACGACACTTCTTGAGATCAAGTTCAGTCACACAACAGGACATTTGTGGATGGAGGAGTCATTTGGGACACTAAAAATGGTTGAAATTACCTCATTCTTGACCCATTTGATGTATATGACCCTTAGGAACATTTTTCCAGACCAAACCATCTCCTGAAAATGAGCAGAAAAGCCTGTTTTTGGCCATTTTTCACTATGAGCGCGACTCTACTGTTATAATAGTAGCGTGTGTACGCGACTTTGTCTCATTTAAAGTAGCGCCCATTGCCATATGTACGCGACTTTGTATACTGTAGAGTAGGGTACACTCTTGTTTTGGTCAAAATCTCGAAATTCGAGTAAGTTAAGTTGGTTGGGAAACCTCTTGAGCGGTTGTAACTTCTTTTCCTCTTCCTCATTGACTATATAAGGAGGGTAGAAGGGTCATGTGAAGGGACGAAGCCCAATTGCAAAGTTATGCTGGAGGAATGGAGACCTTCATCCCCCTCTCTTGTGCTTCAGTTTTGGTAAACCCTAGTACAATTTCTTAGAGGTTGGGATCCTTGGAGAACGGAAGCAGGAGATCTTGAATCTAGGTTTCGTGAAGTGCCAAGCTTGAAGGAAGGTATAATTTTATGTACTTGCTTTCATTCATTAATAAAGATCAGACGTTCTTCTCTTTCCAAATATGACCTATTAATGTGTCTTAAGATTTGATTACTGTTTGATTATAGTTTGATGTCTCTTTCCATTATAGATATCAGTATTATATATGTAGTCAAATGTATTTGAGAAAGGTATCAAGTTGTTTTGCAGGTCTGGGCATTGCGACACTGGATAAGCATTGAAGAGCAAGGGAGACAAAGCTAGGATCAACCTTCTGAATAAGGTGCCTACATCTCTAAACCCTAATCTCTTCATTTATTTGTTGTACTTGCAGAATGCTTGTAAGTCTATCTTTATCACCGTAAGTTGGTAGTTTCTCCCCTGAACTATAGGTGCATTTTCCCCACAACAGAATGGCGACTCCGCTGGGGAAAGCCTAACTGCTTAGGGGTATCCAAGGTCATTTCTTCAGTCTTTTTGATGGTCTTTGTTCATTTTCTTGATTAGGATCAGTTAGTAGGCTCTGTTTGACCCTCCTAGGCTTTTTACAGACCCTTCCCAACCCTTGCAAACCTTTGTGGACCCAGTTTGGGGGTTTTAACCCCGTTTTTTAGACTTTTTTTCTTGTACGCTACTGTTTGTACCACACAGTAGCGCTCATACGCTACTTTTCCTTTGCACAGTAGCGCCCATACTGTTATGAGCGCTAGTTTCCTTCATACACAGTAGCGCTCAAAATCTGGGTTTGAATTTTTTGAATTTTTGGGTTGTGGACCCAAATCTGGGGGCTGTGGCTGCATTTTTTGGGGTCCCTGATGACCTTAGGTCTGAGTTAAACCACTGTAAGTGGTCTCCCATCCTTGTACTGATCCTACATTCATGATTTGAACCTCTTTTGATCGATTTGGGCTTGTTTGGAAAGTTTTGGGGTTTGTTGACTTAAGTTGGGGGTTGTGGACCTGTTTGGTGTTTTGTACCCTAATTTGAGTCTGATTGAACTTGCTTGCCCCATTTCCACTGGATTTGAAACCTCTTGAGTCTTTTTGACCCTGTTTGTATCTATTTGAGTGAAATTTCTCTTTTAGGTTGGTTTCTTGTCCTCCCTTATGCTTTTAGTTTTTCTTTTGTAGTGAAAGCTCAAGTGTTTTGGCTGTTGTTCAAGACCTTGTTTGCATTGTTTAGGTGCAGACCTGAATTTACCAAACCATACTTCTTCGTAGGTCATTTGCTTCGTTTGGGTCTAAAAGTAGTTTTTGTACTCTTTTCCCAATGTTTGGCATGCTTACATCAATAAGAATTTGAAAGTCATATAAGGTAGCTTTTACTGCTTCATAAAGAGAACCTGAAAGTTTCTTTGCTTTGCTGTGATAGTAGGTTAGTTTCAGTTTTTGTTTCTTACCTTTGAAAAGCATAAAGAATTTTGATTCATTTTCTAAATAGAGTACCTTGCAAGTGGCTTAAAAGATTTTAGAGTGCTTTGCATCAAAAAGAACAAGTTTTCTTTTGCATACCTAGTTGCTTGAGTAGCTGCATTCTTAGGTTTTGAGTTTAATTTTTTACATTTAGACTTTATTTTTACCTTTTTTGCATTCAAAAGATTAAAAAATTGCATTTGCACATGCATTCTAGATCAGAATTTTAAGACTTGCATTCAAAAGAAAAAGATTTGTTTGGTGGTAAATATTTCATTTTCAGTACTCTATTTCTATTATAACCACTCTCACACACCCACTACCTTTTTGAGTAATCAAGTAACCTTTAAAATGAACTCTAATAAAATGAACTAGCAACATTTTCTTTTCTAGGTTACACTACACCAACTAGTTTTGGTTAGGATCTTGGGTTTAAAACACCTTAAACCACCCAAGATCACACATTGCGCAAAAATCGTAGTGAGACTATCATTAGGCAAACCCACCTCACTCAAAATTTGCCTGGGAGCATATGCAGTAGGTCAATGTGAGATCAGTTTGTGGGAATACTCCTCCTACTTTCTGTTCGAGCATACGCCAGGATCGGATTGCGTATTGGGGACTCTTTCGAGTTTCGGGCTTAGCTACCCTGCCCACGCTTTCTGATTCGACCGGTGACTGTTCCCCCAGGAATTTTCGGTGTTGTGGTATCCTTAGTATCAGACTCTAGGTTCATACACAGGTGACAGCGGAGGGTATATCCGCTGTACCTAGGACAGACGTGGGAGGAAATCCCTTGCAGGTCTTTGGGAGGGCGGTTGGGTGATTCCAGCGCTTGCACCCTTAGTCATTGTATTGTGGACCCCGGGTAACTGTCCTTCATCCTTCGTTGATCTGTTCTGGGCCCTCATCATCCTAGACTCTTCTCCGGAAGGCATCTGTTTGCCTGGTTTGATTTACTTAGGACCTTTTTTTAGTGGTGTGCTCTTTGTGCTACTTGTTTTTAGTTTGCCTTAGGGAACTTTTTGTTCATTTGAGCGAGAAACTATGTCTAGCATTCCGGCGAGTGCCAATCAAGGTACCCCTGTTCCGGGGGATCCTTGTGCTGTTCCATTCATTGGAAACATTGGTACTCCCTTAATGGCTACTCTGAATCTTCCTGGATTCACTATTGGGCTTCCGGTTTGGTTGTTTTCCACTCCAAATGCCTTGCATGCTCCTGACGCTTCTTTTGTGAGCACCTCAAATCAAGAGCATCAGAACCCTGTGCCTCCTTTGCCAGTAACATCTTCTCCTCCTCCTTCTACCTCATGTGGTGAAAGTAGCAATACTAGTAACCAGCAGTCTAAAAGGAATAGACGGGGGAAGAATAGGAAGAAGATGCCAAAACAAGGGGGCAAGCACCCTGCCTCTGCAGATCATGCAGGGGGCACCCACCCAGCCTCTGGAGGTCATGCTGGGAGAAAACTTTTAGTCACTGAAAATCATACTGAAAGTTTGTCTTCAACCACTGTCAGTCATGTTGAGGACACGTCATTGATCACTGCTAGTCATATTAATGACAAGTCACCAGTTCCTGTGAGTCATACTGGAGATACCAGATCAGCCACTGCAAGTCATGCTGAGGGAGTTGACATTGTCGACAAACCCAACAAACAGAAGCTTAAGTTCCCTTGTAAGTTTTGCGAGGGAGACCACCTTACTTACTTGTGCCCTGTACTTCCAGAAGTGCAAAAAGTGTGGTCCTTAGTTCAAAAGTCTTCTGCTTCTGAGCAACCAGCCTCTGTGAGTCATGCTGGGGGCAAGCTGTCAGCCAATGTTAGTCATGCTGAGAGTATTGACGTTGTAAAGGAGTCTAAACCTATAGGACGGAAACCAAAGTTCCCTTGTAAACTTTGTAAGGGAGATCACCTTACTCACCGATGTCCTGCCATTCCAGAGGCACGAAGAGTGTGGTCCATGTCTGAAGGAACCTCTGTTCCTGAGTTGTCTATAGATTCCCTGCAGTCATATCAACCTTTGTTTGATAAAGTGGTTGAACCAATGCAATCTTTGGTCGACCCCACTCTTCCTTCGGAGAGTGAAGTGATTGAATCGATGCAATATTCGACCGATCCCATCAGTCCTTCAGAGATTGATGCACCTACTACTGAAGTCTTCTGCATTACCAGTTTGGATATTTCTGAAAAAGGGGGCACTTCATCTGTGCTATGTGAACCCCTACCAAGCCCTAGGATTGTTTCCTTTGATTGGAATAGTCTAGCCGAGCCTCGTCTTCCTTCTTCGACACCTTTTCAGATAAAGGTTGATATCTGGAACCATACGGTTGATCGATGTATTGTTGATGAAGGTGCTTCTGTTAGTATCTTATCCGCTTATGCTTGGAGAGATTTGGGATTCCCTAATGTTTTTCCAGCTGCTAATTGGCCGTTGACCTTTGATAGAATACCTAGTGAACCGATCGGATTCCTCCGTCAGGCACCTATTACCTTGGGTGGAAAAACAGTCTTAGTTGATTTTATGGTTTTAAAGGACCCTATGGACTTTGATATGATCCTCGGGCGTGATTACGTTTATGCTATGCATGCTGTGGTGTCTACGCTTTTTCGTGTGATGCATTTCCCTCATAACGAAAACATTGTCACCATCGACCAGCTTGCATTCGTTGATCCTCCTTATTACCCAACTGTAGACCAGTCTGATCCCTCGTCATTAGGCACTACTATGTCACATGAGCCTTATGTGGCATATTGTTCCTTGAGTTCAAATGATACTGAGAAGAAGTCTCTGAGTTCATGCTTACCTTCTCGGGACTTGGTCCCAGCTTTTGACCAAGTGACACCTCCATCTGAATGTTTAGATATGTGTTCTATCTGGGATGATATACTTCCTTCCGATGAAGTTTTCCTAGAGTCTATAGTACAGTCTGCCATTCATTTGGATGTTGATCCAGTCGCAGTAATGTCCAACCCCGGTTTGACCTTAAAGTCTGATCTTCCTACTGTTGAGTCTTTGGACTCTCCTATAGATCCGCAAATCGGTGTTACTGCTGAGTTTGATTCTGCTTCTAGAATTTTCAACTCCCATGATGATGAATTTGTTTCTGCAAATTCCATCATGTCCTTCAACTTTGATCTTCATCCTGAAGTTGATCTTGTTGATTGTAAGTCCTCGGGCTTGGGTACCATAGAGTCTTCATTTGAAAACTCTGCCTTGTTTATGCCTGATGTTGATGATAGTGAAGTTGAAAGTATTTCTACCATAGTGACTTGTATCGGGTCTTTCCTTACATATGTTTTAGATATGATCCTGGTACTAATGTTTCTTGGAGACAGGATTCTTAGCTGGATGTATACTTGCTTACTGGTCCTTTTCGACACCTTGTGCAACCATGTCAGGTATATTCGGAACCTTGCATGTAGGTTTAGGCTTCCCCACTGTTATGTTGCATTTGAACCTTTTTCCATCCGAATTCGCCATAGGGTCGAACCTGTTGGATATTGGTGTGTTAGCCATCTCTTTATGCATCGTGCACCAATCCGACAGCAGAGCCTACCTAACATGGGTCACCCTAGTCAGCACCCTTATGCCATTCTGGTGCCCATGCTGAGTTTTTCTCATAGGTTCGGGAGCCTTTTTAGATTTACCATGACTTTGAGAAGAAGCCTCATATCTTTCTTCCTCATATATTTCTGGCCATCCCTGATAAGGCTCCCATCTTTGTGTTCAAATTGCATATGCATCTATTATGATCTCGCTTGCGCTAGTGAGCCTGAAGCCGGCTTCCACGCTTTTAGCCCGTTGTATAAGCCTCCATCTCTGATCTCATTTCCGCTAAGCCCTGTATCATTTTGCCTTTTCAATTTGACACCTTTTACCTGGAGGAGACACACCCCGAGTGTCCTTATCCTGTTCATGTTCCTTGCATTAGGCATAGCTTTGTTCCATGCGCTTGGAGCTAGTTTTGCATGTCCCTGACACTCGTCTCCTCCCACTACGAGCATTCTTCTTTTACTTCGAGCTCGTTAAAAACAGTAAGTAGGTTACGAGCATTCTTCTTTTACTTCGAGCTCGTTAAAAACAGTAAGTAGGTTACGAGCATTCTTTTGCCTTCACTTCGAGCTCGTTAAAAACAGTAAGTAGGTTTCGAGCATTCTTCTTTTCCTTCGAGCTCGTTAAAAACAGTAAGGAGGCTACGAGCATTTCTTTCACCTTCCCTTCGAGCTCGTTAAAAACAGTAAGGAAGTTGTGAGCATTTTCCTATCTCCTTTGAGCTCATTAAAAACAGTAAGGAGGTCATGAGTTTACTTTTCCAGACTCGTTAAACCTTTATGGAAAAGATCCCTATGGAGTTCTTTTAAGCCCTTTTCAGACTCCTTAAATAGGAAAAGTTTGCCGAGCATAGTTGTCTTTTCGGGCTCGTTAAAATAACTGAACTGACATCCACTTAGGTATAGAATTACCCCTTTTCCGGGCCTTGGTGGATAATTTACGGAAAAGGTATACTCTAGGTATACTCTTGTATGCGCTAGAAGAGTTCTTCTTCCATCATTTTACACTTTTTCGGGGAAGGAGACTAACTTTACGAAAAAGGACCTTTGGAGTCGTCTTTAGGGTTTTCAGACTCTCGAAATGTGAAAACACCAAGCGAGCACATACCAATCCGGGCTCGATATAAAATCCACGGATAAGTGTATAGAGGACTGTTTAAGTTTTTCAACTCTATAAGCAAACAAACACCGCCGAGCACAGACCAATCCGGGCTCGATATAAAATCCACGGATAGGTGTATGGAGTTTTCTTCTAGGTTTTTCAGACTCCTTAAATATGAAAATACCGTCGAGCATGCTTTAGTTCTTTGTCAAGCTCGTTAAAAAATGAAAAAGGAAAGGGAAGGGAAGAATGTCACAATATCTTTCAATATGATGGCAGCAAGTCAACTATCTCCTTGAACAAAGCACCTGTTTTGAGTCTATCAAACAAGTTGGGTTCTAGCATTGGCCTTAGGGTAAACTTGATCTCAGAGTTCCTACTCCTCCGTTTGGTTAGTCTTCCAATCATTTGGAGAATCTGTTAATGTCTCCTACATTGCAGACTTGCCTCGTGGTCCCTTTGTGTTCAAAGCTGCCTAAGTCACTCTTGTGTCGTGCTCACTGTTCAAGGATATAACCTGTGTCGGCCATTCTGCAGTTGCCTTGACCTCATGTGTCGGCCATTCCTTGGTGTCAGTATGTTTCATCCTGTGTCCCGTCCTACTCCAAATCAGCTCATACCTTTTGAGTGTCCCTCGTGTTGGATGATGGAGGATGCATTAAGGCCTCCCTTCCAACGGACTTCTTCCCATCGACTTCAGCTCATTGTGCTCTGGGAATGAAGTTTAGAGTTTCGGTTAGTACCTTGGGGATTGCAGTCATTAGTGGCAGTTTCCCTCGCTATTGGATAGATGGGAATACATCAATGTCTCCTATCCGATGGATTCTTCAAGTGTTCGACGGCAAGACCACTTATTCGCACTTGCTTGAATGTACTAGGTACCTTGGGTTCCATTTTCATTATTGGTGGACACCCTCGCGTTTGTTAACGGTATACATCAATGACCGGTAATCAAACGATACCTCCCATGTTCGACATCAGCTCATTTATTCGCATGGATAGGTTTGTACCTTGGGTTGTTTTTGGATGAAGACCTTGGGATCCTCGATAGCATCACCTCATTTATGTTATCGCCCAAGTTGCGCAAGACTGAGCCACACTCTTTTTGGCTCTTGATGAGACATAGATCCAGCTTGTTCTCTATGGCTATGTTCTCCAGTTTTGACATAGATCCACCTTGTATTTATGTGTCTATGTTTACACTTATGTTCCTCATGGATCCACGCTTGTATTCTAGTGGCCATGATATATGCATCAGTATTTTGGATCATTATTGTATCCTCTTGGAGATCATGTTCCACCATTTGAACATGGACAGTTACCCCATGGATAAGTTTGTCTGACATTGCCTTTGCTTTCAGGTACTTCATTTGAGCCTATGATTCTTGGTTTCTTCGTTCCTCCACGATTCAACTCTTTTTTATTTTTTATAATGTATTTCGGCCATCGTTTCCCGTACTCCCTCTGACCTCATACATTAGGGGGCATCTGTTATAGCTTGAAATGACACCTCTCCGTCCGTGACGACACTTGCTTCCCTTGGTCGCATGACGACACTTCTTGAGATCAAGTTCAGTCACACAACAGGACATTTGTGGATGGAGGAGTCATTTGGGACACTAAAAATGGTTGAAATTACCTCATTCTTGACCCATTTGATGTATATGACCCTTAGGAACATTTTTCCAGACCAAACCATCTCCTGAAAATGAGCAGAAAAGCCTGTTTTTGGCCATTTTTCACTATGAGCGCGACTCTACTGTTATAATAGTAGCGTGTGTACGCGACTTTGTCTCATTTAAAGTAGCGCCCATTGCCATATGTACGCGACTTTGTATACTGTAGAGTAGGGTACACTCTTGTTTTGGTCAAAATCTCGAAATTCGAGTAAGTTAAGTTGGTTGGGAAACCTCTTGAGCGGTTGTAACTTCTTTTCCTCTTCCTCATTGACTATATAAGGAGGGTAGAAGGGTCATGTGAAGGGACGAAGCCCAATTGCAAAGTTATGCTGGAGGAATGGAGACCTTCATCCCCCTCTCTTGTGCTTCAGTTTTGGTAAACCCTAGTACAATTTCTTAGAGGTTGGGATCCTTGGAGAACGGAAGCAGGAGATCTTGAATCTAGGTTTCGTGAAGTGCCAAGCTTGAAGGAAGGTATAATTTTATGTACTTGCTTTCATTCAATAATAAAGATCAGACGTTCTTCTCTTTCCAAATATGACCTATTAATGTGTCTTAAGATTTGATTACTGTTTGATTATAGTTTGATGTCTCTTTCCATTATAGATATCAGTATTATATATGTAGTCAAATGTATTTGAGAAAGGTATCAAGTTGTTTTGCAGGTCTGGGCATTGCGACACTGGATAAGCATTGAAGAGCAAGGGAGACAAAGCTAGGATCAACCTTCTGAATAAGGTGCCTACATCTCTAAACCCTAATCTCTTCATTTATTTGTTGTACTTGCAGAATGCTTGTAAGTCTATCTTTATCACCGTAAGTTGGTAGTTTCTCCCTTGAACTATAGGTGCATTTTCCCCACAACAATAAGGAAACTATAAAAGTTTGAAAGAAATGGAAACCGTCCTTCCTCCATGGTGAATCATCGCTCATGCGTACATTAACAAGTCATAAATAATGTAAATCTCATCCAGTGTTACACAAAATTCATTAACAAAAAATAGAGGTAATATGTTCAAAGTGGTAAATATGAAAAGTTGTGTGCATGGGAGACTCATTTATATCAGAGGAATGCAAGTAATGTCTTCAATGAATTTATAGAAATTCTAGTTATAGCTTTATAGAATCTCCTTTTCTTCTTGTTTGCATAAATATTGCACTAATATGTTTATAGCAATTCTAGCTATAGGTTCATAGAATCTCCTTATAAATATTGCACTAATATGTTGATCCACCTAATCTTAAACGTAACAAATGTCACTTTCTAGTGAAGGGTAAATTTGATATGCCCCATTACTAGGATGTGTCCTCATTGAAGTTTGTCAATGTTTCTCAAGACTTTGTGTCAAAAATCCTTATTTAAATCTAGCATGAAATCATTTTGAGGAAATATTGATATATTTTACATACCTAGTGTTGTATAATCATTGGTGTTGATTTGAAATAAACTTGGTCAATCTATGGGATTATGCAAACAACTAAAATTATGATGAGCTTCAACAATTCATTGCATAGCACTTTGTATGTTAAACCAAAAATAATCAAGAATTCATATTAAACTTTCAATGAGATAGGTTTGATGCATTCAAAGATGTTTAGAGACAAAAAATAATGATTAGAATCAAACTATCTACAACTAACCTAACTGGATAAGGGAAATCAAGAACAACTACTTATGTTGAAAACAAATATAAATTAAATGAAAACATAGGTGTACGAGCTAATGACTAAGAGGGCTAGTTAACTATGTCAATGAACAAATACTAACCTTAATAAATCAAACATGAAATAAATAAAGAAATATATTTGTCCTTAATCTACACGAGATGTTTATGGTCATGTAAAATCATAAGTCCAATGTGTTAAGACCCAAATTGACCCTCTAGGTTGTGGGAGAAGGCCAAGACTGTACTTTTGAACCAGCACAATCAGAGAGGGATCTCTCTTAATACTCATAAAAGACTGAAAATAATCAAAGATATCAACAATGAGAAACTCACAGAGGTCAAATCTGGTAGGGAAATTGATTTTTGAAAGTTTTGCTAAGACATTCATGGAGGGGACCATTGGGCAATGGAATCAATAACCAGGTCTGAATTAGGTTTCTAGAGGTAGGGGCTGGAAGGGATCATGGACAGAGGCAGGGTAGACACCAGTTCTTCTGTTTTCAGTTTTTTTGCAGGTGAATTAGAGGACAAAGAATACAACCCATAAAACAAAGCACCTAGCTTGGGTGAATTCTGCAAGACTTTAGAATGAAATGTTTAAAATGCTTGAACAATGAACGTAGAGCATGCAAGATGAATTCTCGATCATAACACTGTTGTTCAAACATGAAAGCAAAGACAAAATGGAGTGTTAAATAGGAAATAGAATCACATAGAAGATTTACTTACTAAAGAGACTGATCGCACAAGAATCTCAGCCATGAAAAACCTCACAGTATTCCATCTCTGCATCACAGTATTCCATCTCTGTAATTTTACTCATAACCGAAAATGGAAAACATGTACAATGAAGAGCCTCTCACCTCTTGAGAATCCCCCAAATGAAAACCGAACCCCTAGCTCTACCTATTACAAATGAATATATAGGAGAAGCTCTCCTTAGCATCCAGATTTGAATTCATCTAACCTAGCATCTAGAAACAAAAGTGGTTACAAACAAGATGACACATGGCTAACACACTCCCTACTTTCCTAGAGTTTGTTACAACTGAGATTTCCGGCCTCAGACTGCTGAAAACTGAGCTTCGAAGCCCTAGTTGTGTATCTCAAATGGTGACACCTGTGTAAATTTTGAAAGAGGTTTTTGTAATTGGGCATGTGCTTGACAAAACCCATGTCTCCATTTTCTCTGATTCCCCTCTAGCTCATCGGGATCTGCTTTGGAAGTTGATGACTCAGGCAGCAAATTAAATTTATGAAAAAAATCCCTGTAAAGATCCCTTCGATTCTCCCAAATGGTGACACATGTGTAAAAATTGAAAGAGGTTATTGTATATATTGGCCCATACTGAAGTAAAAACCCTCTCAGTTTCTCAAAATTCAGCCTGGTTTGGCAGAAACAGTTGTTGGAAAATGATGACTGAAACAGTCATTTTCATCAAAATTAGACATGCCCTTCATATAAAAGTTCATTGAATTTTAAATCTGGCATTCTCTTTCCATGTCAAAATTTGAACTCTTTATGGACCATGGATCTCCTTCACCTGCTAATCTGAGCCGTCCATTTTCATTGCAATGTTGAACTTAGCATTACTTAGCATTATTTCATCTCAGACTTAGGAACAAATGCTTAAAAGTCCTGATTTGCATCCTCATTGGGAATATGGCTTAAGGAACTGAGACCTTGCTCATTTCTTCATGGACCTGAACTCCTTCCATTCTCCAAAACCCTTCCAAATGCTTAGCACAAATCTGGTGCTAACAACTAGCTCCTATTGGGGATGCTATCCTCCCTGTGAGGTAGCAAAGAACCCTTGTAGACCCAGTGCCTAATTCATTGGGTGGCTCCCAATTTTGAATTGAAACCTGCAACTGAATTGCCTACTTATGTTACGAAACAATCCACTCGACCGAAGGCGAGCCGGATCTCCCTAGCTCAATGCAAGTCTAGAACAAATAGAACAGACTACAAACATGTTTCCTAAATCTACTTAAGGATCAAGTGCTAGATGTCTTACCTCTTTGATTCGCTATCCTTTCTCCTAAATGTTGCTCCACATCCCACGGTCGTCATATCCAAGCTGCAAGACCTGTCAAGACACAGAAAAGAGAAACGAGTAAAGAGCATCTATACAATAAGAGATCTATGTAAACAGTTAAGAAGGTAAACAACACAACATCATTACACACAAGAACGATATTGGTGGAAAGCATTTGTATTACTGCAAATAGAGGAGTACATGATCGAGATATAGAACTACAACCAGTGACTTAACGTAGCAGCCCTTCTCCACACAAGCCAATTTCCAAGCCCTTCCAAGGAAGCATGAATTCTCCAAGAGGTGAGTGAAGGTGTCCTAAGAGAGATTTCACCAGCATGTAGATACCATAGACTTCCTCCCTTTGGTATGGGAGTGAGCCTTATTTATATAGGACTAAGTGGATGAGATTATGGATAGGATAGATTGACAGATGGTAGGAGAGAGATAGGGGATCTTCCCAATGAGTTAGGGGTCGAGTACCAGCTCTCCAAGAGATCAGGGATAAGCCCCCAAATGGGAAAGCTTCGAGAAAGATCTCGAAATGGCTATTTTTTCCCATTAACAGACCTCGTCGCACCTTTCTATGGAGCAACCTGCAATGTCGCATGTTGCTAGTGTGCAACCTGCGACGACCTCTCAAAAGGTTGTACAAACTGAGTACAAATCTTCTCAAATGAATACTTGGTCCAGCTGACTTCAGGGATGTATACACTAAATCACATGATGATGGGTATATTTTAGGTGTAACAGAATTCCCCCCAAATCATGAAGCTATTAAGGATGTACAGGTGAAGTACTTTGATAGAAAAAATGGCAAAAGACTTGTCGGATGAAGGATGTTGCTACAATACAACTCACTCTGAATTGAAAATCTCATATGTAGTACAACATGGCTGCCGACCAATACATTGTAGATCCATGGGAGTAATGACCGACTGAACACAATCATGGCTACTAGACACAAGCGTAGATCCATGATGAGATGATAACATAGCCACGACCAATACAAAAGTGGATCCATGTAATATGACTCAACACAAACTCCATCGCAACCTGGGTAAAACATGACTCCCCAGGGTCTTCAAGCTATTGAGATATTGTAACTTCTAATAATATTATATTTGTACTTTATTATTCCGGAGATGTTTCATTCCTCCGTGAAGATCTTATTGTATATCCGGAGATGTTTATTCCTCCATCGGAATTTGGTAACTTGGGTTATTAGACTTCCCTAGTGGGGGTCGGCCCTGTATGTGTTATGTGGGTCAAAGGGTTGTTATACCACCCTATTGGGGTCGGCCCAGTTAGTTGTAATGGGGTATTTAACCCAATGGTTAAATACGAGCCTACATGATTTGTGTAAAAGACAAGTCGGAGTAGTGTATAAATAGAGGAGGTGTATTCCTCATTTGATACACACTCACTCACTTGAGAGTGGCGCACTTATGAGAGAGAGGTCTTCTATGGAGAAGGAGGAGCTTATGCTTAGGGTTACATCTTTTGTACTTGCTGGTCATCTATATTGAGGAAGCTTTACTGGGTTTTCTACCCCATGAGGGTTTCCCAGGATAAATATGTGTCTCTTGTGTTTATGCTGTGCTTGTTGTTTCTTCAGTGATCCTGTATATGCTATTATTGTGAAATGGAATGTAATGCTGCTATTTTCTGTCTTAGCATATTAAATCTTAACATGGTATCAGAGCTAACTTGAAGGAAGGCAATGTAGGGCACTTGCTTCACTTGCGACAATTTGAAGGTTTGGGTTTTACATAGCAAAAACTAGTCATCATGGAACTTTCGCTATAAATCCATTTATGCGAACGTTCAGGATCTAAAAAGTTTACAGCTCGTAGATAACATCCCCAGGTACCTTGTTTCCAAAGGACACCTCCAGATTCGTTGTACTTTGTTAGTTATGATCAGTACAAGTTAAGGTTTCTGCCTCTTCCAGATCTCAGTCAAAATCAGGTGACCTTGGCAAAAAGGTCATAACTTGGGCTAGGAAGCTCCAAATGAAATTTCGTCAAACATGACAGGTAGTACACAAACTGTACTATCTCAAGAAACATTTTTAGAGGCCGAAGTTGAACCAGTAACACGTGGCACACCTTACAAGTTTGCTCTCCTGTTTTATCCCATAAACAGGTCATGTTGCGACACTTGGCATAACTCTCTCTCAGAAAATAGAATTGAGGTCAGACCTGTTGGGATGGAAAGATGACAGGTCAGGCTACCACAAAACAAAATTCAGACCCTGTGGAGTGAAAAGTTCAGAGTTACAGCAGACACAATCACGTACATATTTCTGTCAAAACAGAATTATTTTTGGAGCACCTTTATTCATGGCTTCCAGAATTTAGGGTTTCGGAGAAAGTTAGAATTTTTGGAATCGGAATCCACGGCTGAATGCTACTCAGGAAAATCGAAATTTAGATTCCAAGATCGATTTTTTTGGTTGGGTAGAAGACTGGGCTTGATCAAACCCCAGTTCGGGATTTTGATCGGAAAGATGGAAAATTAGAGCTTCAATAAAAGTTGGAATTTTTGAAGTCTGTAACCATGGCTGGAAGCTCCTCAGAAAAATAAGAGTTTAGAGCCTTGGATCAAACCTTATGATTGGGTAGAAGGGTGGGCTTCATCAAACCCTTATTCGGGATCATATCCAGAAGATCCAGAAGTTTCGAAGGAAATTTTGAGGGGTCAATTTTTGGAGATTTCAAAATTGAAGTATGCTAGTTTGATCAGCTCAGCAAGACACATCCTTCCATCCATTCAGAAGTGTGAAAGTCAAATATTGCATTTTTAGGGTTTCTCTAGCAAACCCTAATCAAGCTCCATATCAAGTTTCAGGGGGAGTTGAGGCTAAGGCCTTACATAAGAAGATTACAAGAAGTCTCGACTGGTATGACTTAAGGAAGTTCAGGTATGTCTTGAAATCTGATTCCTGATTAAATTTATAATGTGTTTGTCTTCATATTATTTGTTAGTACAATCTTGATTAATGTTAGAATTGTCTTATCACCCTAGTAACAGTATGAATGCATGTGAATGATCGAAGACATTCATTGATTAGGGCTATATGATTGTACTAATGCATTATGGTGTTGTGTGAGGTTGATGTTGTCTGCTAACAAGATTCAGGTACATCACGAAAGACAAATCAAGTTCCATGACCATGACAACATGAAGACAAAGACTCATCCATAATCTTTGTTCTACTTACGAGGTATGTATGACTTTGATATATTATGCTTAACCTATGAGACATGCAGGTTCTAGCTCAGGATCTCTAAATCATTGAAGAGATTGTTTAGGTATGTTGTACATAACTAAGCAGGTATACTAATCCAGGTATGTTTTCCTATGTCAAGTTAGAATCTTACCTTGTGTTAGGATCCCTTATATAAGTATACTTGGTATGATTGGTTATGCTTATTCATAAAGTCAGTAATCAAGGGTTTATGCATATTATGTCTCTTATCTTGATGATTTAATTAACCAGAAAAGTACTATGATCAAACAAGAAGAAGACTTCCTTGAAACCCTGAATACTAATGATCATGACTATACATATTCAAGATTATTTAGAATTAGAATGTTTTGATAATATTGAGAATATACTAATGAATGTATGTTTGTGTATGAGATCATGATGGTGACACTAGTGCACACTTGAGCATGCACAGTGGTACAGAATGAATAGAAGTTCAAAAGACATATAGAAGATCAAGCGGGAGGCAACCACACAAACATAAAAGATAAGTATTTGAGTTGTTACTTGAAATAGTAAATGATATTGCTTGTATGCATACTTGTATTCCTAGAATATATCATCCTGAGTGTAAACATTCATAGAGCATTGAAACAGTATACTACTAATAAGCATATGATTGGTAAGTTGGACAAACATTCCATTGTTGCTTGTCTAGAATGAAACCTCTTTGCTGACATACTGAGAGCTGTGCACACTCTCGATAGTATGTTCTGGTAGAGATGGAAGGCATCTAGATAGCCACTGTATGCATACAGGATATGGAAAAGTGTTGTGCCAAAGTATTGGTCAAGATAGTTGCATAACTATGTAAATGATATCTGTATGCATAATAGGTTATCATGATTTCATGATTATGAAATATTACTAATCATGTACTTAATTTTGATTTGTAGGAAAGATCATAAAGAATTATGAACACCGAACAAGTGATGGATGTTCAACAAGAAGATTTACAAATCAAACAAAATGTAGAAGGCTCATGGATAGAAGATTCTCTTAGAAAGAGGAAGAGAATCATAACAAGATGTTTGCTCCAAGTGGATAGATAAGGCCATTCTCTTAATGGTGTAATTAAAGAAGAAGTGTGAATCAGGTTGTGTATGGGTACCCAGGATTGGTAGTCAATTGATGAGCTTAATGATCATCATGGGTGATGTGGATCTCAACCTTTGCTACAAGGTTGAATATGGTTTCTATACACAGATGTCATGGATACAAGAAGGAACTCACCACATTGTTCGAATGATGTTGTGGCTCATATCAGTAGACCCATCTGACGAGAGATGACACAGATAGATATGCAGAAGATCATTCAATGCAGAGTGTGAATGAATGAGAATTGACAGCTTCTTGACAAAGCTTGGGCTTTACCAAAAGTAAAGATAATCCTAACCTTTACCTTAAGGTTGTGGATGATGAACCTATCATACCATTATTGTATGAGGATGATCTCTTTCTGACAAGGAATGAGAAACAGAAATTAAAATGAAAGATCTCATATTGATGCATTACTTCCTAGGTCTGGAAGTATGGAAAGGCTCAGAAGGAATATTTCTCAACCAGGGAAAATATGCCGATAAATATTAAAAGGACTTGATGTGTTGGAATGGCCACTCTCATGGATTCTAACTTGAAGCTGTTAGCGGATGACTCTTCAGAGTTAGTGGATATAACTCTGTATAGACAAATTATTGGGTCACTGATATATCTAATAAATACTAGGTCAGATATATGCTTTGCTGTGAATACCTTGAGTCAGTATCTAGTGGAAACTAGATGTGTTCACCTATTAGTTGCAAAGCATGTGATCAGGTACCTAAAGGATATGATAGACTTTGATCTATGCTAGAGATCATGACTTCAAATGGCTACACAGATGTTGATTGAGCAGAAAGTGTATCAGACAGGAAGAGCACATCGAGAAGATGTTATTGTTTGGGATCAACCATGATCTTGTTGTTTAGAAGGAAGCAGTCTAGTGTGGCTCTTAGCCCAAGAAGAATGAATGGCTACTTGCTCTGCTAAGTTATGAAGAAGTATGGATTTAGGATTGTTTGACTTAGAGATAGACCCAACTATGATCCTATGTGACAAACAGAGTTGTATCAAGATGGCAGAGAATCTAGTGTTCCAAGATATGGTGCAGAAAGGAACTAAAAGTTTGAATTTGTAACAAGTTACCAATGTACTAACCAAACTTCTACCGATCCGATGTACTAACCAAACCTCTACCTCAAGTGAACAAGTTTCCGATGTACTAACCAAACCTCTACCTCAAGTAAAGTTTTCCGAGACAAACTTAATATAGTTCAAAAGGACCCTCCTCGAAAGGGGGAGTGATGTGATCACTTATGATGAGATTGCCTGCATCAACAGAGAGGTCGATGATGTGGTTACCTATATTGGTGATGCCAACAGAGAGGTTGGTGGATGGTCCTTAGATAGGGTCTAAGTTGAAAAAAGGATTGCATCATCCTTGAACACATGTTCTAAAAGGATCCGTAGACATATGTCTCCGAGAAAGAAGAGGGATGGCATCATCCTTGAACACATGTTCTAAAAGGATCCGTAGACAGTTGTCTTCGAGAATGAAGTCCTTGGTGGACATGTGGGGATTGGATCATCCCTGGAATTCAGTCCTAAAGTGAGCCGTATACGTATGTCTTCGATAATGAAGTCCTTCGTGGACATGTGGGGATTGGATCATCCCTGGAATTCAGTCCTAAAGTGAGCCGTAGACGTATGTCTTCGAGAATGAAGTTCTTCGTGGACATGTGAGGATTGGATCGTCCTCGGACTTTAGTCCTGTGAATTGAGCCATAGATAATATGTCTCCGAGAATAAAATCCTGAATGAACAGGTAAGGGGATTGGATTGTCCTCGGACTTTGGTCCTGTGAATTGAGCCGTAGACAAGATGTCTCCGAGAATAAAATCCTGAATGAACAGGTAAGGGGATTGGATCGTCCTCGGACTTTGGTCCTGTGAATTGAGCCATAGATAAGATGTCTCCGAGAATAAAATCCTGAATGAACAGGTAAGGGGATTGGATCATCCTCGGACTTTGGTCCTGTGAATTGAGCCGTAGACAAGATGTCTCCGAGAATAAAATCCTGAATGAATAGGTAAGGGGATTAGATCGTCCTCGGACTTTGGTCTTGTGAATTGAGTTGTAGACAAGATGTCTCTGAGAATAAAATCCTGAAGGAACAGGTAAGGGGATTGGATCATCCTCGGACTTTGGTCCTGTGAATTGAGCCGTAGACATGAAGTCTCTGAGAATTGAATGATAGGACTGGATCCTCCCTGGACTTCGGTTCAAAAGGTACATGATAGGACTGGATCGTCCCTGGACTTCGGTTCAAAAGGTACATGATACGACTGGATCATCCCTGGACTTCGGTTCAAAAGGTACATGATAGGACTGGATCGTCCTTGGACCTCGGTTCAAAAGGTACATGGTAGGACTGGATCGTCCTTGGACCTCCGTTCAAAAGGTACATGACAGGATTGCATCATCCATGGACCTATGTCCTAAAGAGAGCAGGATTGATCATCCTGTAATATGATCGTGTGTGTTGCAGGGTATGCTGTTGATATGGATACTTGTATTGATGTGTATACTTGTATTGATGATGTGTATACTTGTATTGTGTGGATACTTGTATTGATGATGTGTATACTTGTATTGATGATGTGTATACTTGTATTGTGTGGATACTTGTATTGATGATGTGTATACTTGTATTGGTGTGGATACTTGTATTGATGACATGTATACTTGTATTGGTGTGGATACTAATACTGTTGCTCTAGATGACGATGTTGTTGATTGTATTGATCTAGATGACAATGATGCTGATCATGTAGATCGATGATCCAGATGTTGTAGATCGTGATGAACCAGATGCTGTAGATCGAGATGATGTGACGATGTTGATCGTAATGGTCTAGATGACGATGCTGCTGATCGTAATGGTCTAGATGACGATGCTGCTGATCATGATGGTCTAGATGACGATGCTGTTGATCGTGATGGTCTAGATGACGATGTTGATGATCGTGATGGTCTAGATGACAATGATGTTGATCATGATGGTCTAGATGATGATGTTGATGATCGTGTGATGACGATGCTGATGATCGTGTGATGACGATGCTGATAATCGTGAGGATCCAGATGTTGATGTTGCTGTAGCTGTTTGAGTATTGCAGAAGATAAAAACTCAGTACTGAAGATGTTGATGTTCCAGTATTGAAGATGTTCCAGTAACTGCTTGAGTTACTGATGATTTTGAGAAAGCTTCCAATGATTTATAGATGTATCATGTTGATGACTCCTTGCTCCTGTAGATGTTGTTATAATATCCTTCTCGTTAAGGGGGAGTGTTGAGATATTGTAACTTCTAATAATATTATATTTGTACTTTATTATTCCGGAGATGTTTCATTCCTCCGTGAAGATCTTATTGTATATTCGGAGATGTTTATTCCTCCGTCGGAATGTGGTAACTTGGGTTATTAGACTTCCCTAGTGGGGGTCGGCCCTGTATGTGTTATGTGGGTCAAAGGGTTGTTAGACCACCCTAGTGGGGTCGGCCCAGTTAGTTGTAATGGGGTGTTTAACCCAATGGTTAAATACGAGCCTACATGATTTGTGTAAAAGACAAGTCGGAGTAGTGTATAAATAGAGGAGGTGTATTCCTCATTTGATACACACTCACTCACTTGAGAGTGGCGCACTTATGAGAGAGAGGTCTGCTATGGAGAAGGAGGAGCTTATGCTTAGGGTTACATCTTTTGTATTTGCTGGTCATCTATATTGAGGAAGCTTTGCTGGGTTTTCTACCCCATGAGGGTTTCCCAGGATAAATCTGTGTCTCTTGTGTTTATGCTATGCTTGTTGTTTCTTCAGTGATCCTGTATATGCTATTATTGTGAAATGGAATGTAATGCTGCTATTTTATGTCTTAGCATATTAAATCTTAACACAAGCTGAACCCGCAATGATACGAATCTATCCATGTGATTACAAATGTCTTGATGTCGAACATGGTAGAAACCACTTGATTACTAGTCATTGATGCAAACCGTTAACAAGTGAGAGGGAGATCACCATTAATGTCAATGATTCCCAAGGTATCACAGTACATATCATCAAGCATGAATAAATGAGTTGACGTCGAACGCAAGATGAAATCTTTCAATCAAGAGTCAATGATGTAAACTCATGATGAAAGCGAGGTAACCTGCCATTGAGGCATGCAGGGCCAAGGTACTTGATTGGTTTCTAGATTCAATCCTTGGATGATGAGTTGAAGTCGACAAGGATGAATCCGTCGAAGAAGGGACATAATGAATCCCCTATCCATCGACACGAAACACGACAAAAATGTGTAGAGTGGATCGGTTGGTACAATAACATGTGAGACTGACTCAAAGTAACAACGGCATGACGACGCGTGTACTGACTGAAAATTATGAGTGAATGTGTTCTTGAACATGGGCATGGCATGACTTGGCAGTATTGACATGAGAATGACGCAAACTTCTAATGCAACTGATAGTGGAAGCTTTCTTCGAATGACTTAGAGGAGTAACAGGACTCGGAAAGTAAGCGGGGACTCATAGACAAATAGATGACCAAAGTACTATATGCAAAATCAGCTGAATGCCATGTTCAAGAACGACTATATACTGCCACTAAGGTATGTAACACAAACACTTTCCTTTTCCCCATCATGAATGATGAGTGCCTCATGTGTTTTTTACGAGCTTGATGAGGGTAACTAGATGCTTGGTATAGCTCATCTCATAGATGAGTCCAATCCCAAATATATTTCAAACCTAGGATAAGAGGGGTTCATCCCATGATGGGCCCTTCAATGTGAAAATTTAATGAGTCCATAGAAGGAAAACTCGGTTTTCATTTCATATTTAGAGAGTCTAAAAAGAACTAAAGAAGACTCCAATGGTCCTTTTTCGTAAGGTTAGCCTCATCGCCCGAAAAAAGGTAAAACAATGCGGGAGAGGACTCTTCCAATCATGATTGGCTGGAGTATTCCTTTTTCGTAATTAGTGCCCCCTGGTCTGAAAAAGGGGTAAACTATCACCAGGAAGATGACCATTCAAATACTTTAACAAGCATGAATGCGACAAGTTCACTTGGCAATCTTTTCAATTTTAGGGAGTCTGAAAAGAGCTTAACTATGGACTCTGGGCGGTGTCCTTTTCTGTGGAAGTTTAACAAGCTCGGAAAAGCGATAAATCATAACTCGGTACTTGTTCTCATGATTTGGTGAGTATGAGAACAAATGAAGAGTAAACTCATCCTCATGCAATAATTACGACTTAACCAAAAACAATAATGACAAAACGTTCAAAGGAGTGTTCATACCTTTAATTACCATTGGTAATGCGAGAAACACTACAAAAGACCACTTTACGACTCCTGTACACTAGAGAAAGTGTCAAATAGCCCCAAATATAATGACAAATGGTTGAAACTATAGTAAATGGCCCAAAAGCATCAAAATATTTGAAAAGGAATATTCCATTCTATTCTATAAATAGAAATATGGGCCAAAAATAGAAACATTGTTCAAATTGCCAATTTGGGTGGAGAAGTACCAATTTCGAGCCAAAACTTTCACTACCGATTCCGGGAGCTACAATCCGCCATTTCACCAGCCGTCTAGACCAGGTAGGCCTAAATCTCAGCTAGCAACTTTGTAGTGGTTTACTTTTTGCATTTTTGTCCTTTTTTTGAGTTTTTGGGTGGTTTGTGGATGGGCCATTGCGCCCTCGGCTCATCGCAAGTGGCCCTTTCGGGACTTGTGACGAAACCAGGTCGTCGCAAGCCTTGAAAACGATACCTGCGATGACGTCGTGTTGTACCTGAAGGTACGGTGCGACGACGGAAACCCAAATCCCAAACACAAAAATTGATTCAAAAAATGAGCTTGTGAATGCTGAGGAAGGTCCTAACAAGATTTAATTGCCCCTTTTGGCAGGTTACCAGCAAGAAAAGATGGTATTAGATTGGCGAGAAATAGAACATGAAGTGGAAGATGAACAAGCTGCAAATGATCCACAATGTGTGGATGCTTTGAGAAACTGCGGTTTGCTCAAGTTCTTCGAGATACAGGGGATGAGAGCCCAGATCCTGTTCTTGACACACATGCTCCAGAGTTGGGATACGGCCCAACAATACTTTGTTATAGGTGAGCATATCCTCACAATTGACATTGAGGATATCTACTTTCTGACCAGTTTGTCCCGAGGAGAGGATGTTGTACAACTCACTGGGACACGAGCTAGTGATCGTACAGTTGAGGACATGGTGGCACAGTACTGCATAGCTTCTTCTCGTCCTTCCAGCAGGAAGATACTCATCAAAGATGTGGTGAGTCGTCCACTGAGGACCATACTGCTTACTATTACCAGGGTGGCGAGTAGCCAAGCTCCACGGACAGCTACTCGGACTCAGATGTTGTATGCGGAAGACTGTATGTCTCGCATGGTTTTCAACTAGTGCGAGGGTCTCCTCACCAACATCCGAGCTCAGTTGACTAAGTGTCGGTGTGGGGAGCTCAAGCAGTTTGGATATGGATCGATCATAGTATCATTCCTCTTGGAGTGGGTTCCTCTCTTACACCCGCAAGTGGTACTGGATGAGAGGGATCTGAGAGATCCTCACATGCTCAGGTGGGAAAAGGTGATGACCCGCCATGGTGGGGGTTCCATCATCAGTTTTGGTCCCGAGTTCTTTACCTGGTTGGAAGGCCAGTTACTTATGGTCAAGGACTTTCCATATGGTGGCACGGACTTTCGAGAGGATCCCGACTTGGTGCTGCTAGAGGGTGCAGCATGGGGTGATATCGGTAAGAACAAATCCCTTGTACTTTTTAGTTTTGTGAATTATATTATTTTTTTGATGTAGTGTTGACAAGTGCGTAATATGTGTGTGCAGATGTGGGCCCCGTGTGACCAGTAGGTCTCTCCCTTCTGGCGAGGATTGACAGAGGTGGGGAGGCAGTAGTTCCTACAGGTGCTCATCCTGCCATCTAGGAGATGGAGGAGGTGTACTAGAACTTATCTGGGCTGACTGTGGAGGTACTAGAGCCAGCCATCGATGACCTACCGAAACCCATGCAAAGATTTGGGTTTGGAGCGTCCATGCGCTTCAACTCCTTACTCCGCAAGGTGGCTCGTACTGTAGATTGCTTTCTCACCCAACGTTAGAGAGATGTTAGAGCTAGGGGTGTACGGGTCAAGCGTCTAGCCTGATTGCACTTTTAGACTTGTACTGAGAGCTTAGAGACCTCAGATTTTTGTACATACTGAAAGCTATGATGATTCAGATTTTTGTAGAGACTCACTGAAAGCCATCGTGCTTCAAATTTTGTACCAGCACTACTTTTGAGCGATTTATATATATATACATTATCGGCGGTTTATGCATTATGTGTTCTTCAAATGATTAGTGATGTGATCTTGTTTATATGTTTAATTTTGTACATTATTTACATGTTGTGAATGCTTTTACATATTATGAGTATTATGGTTGTGCAATGTACCAATCCAGAATGAAATTGGCCATCGAGTCAGCAACTGTGTTTAACTCTTGTGGAATGTGCAGGTATTGAACAGATTCAAATGACTTTTCCAGCAGACATACTTGTTTGAAGAGACGGAGTAAGATGGGATCACAGATGGCGTAGACCCGATTAAGATGAGAAACTACTAGTTGAGAATCCATGTGGATCACATTGTGGTTCATACCCAAGGAAATGGCATCAGCTAGGGTTCCGATTACTACCTGATATTCTGTGGCATTGTTGGTCGCAAACCCTAGGCAACTTCCTCCTGAGCTAATGAGCTCACATGTTGGGGAATATAGTACCCAGGCTGCCGAAGCAAGGTGACAGGTATGCCGGCTGGCGCCGTCCGCGAATCCATAGCATGTTGCCATCTGCACATGCAGACAAAACATGGTATAAGAAACGGAAACAAGATCAAAAGAACTTGAAAAGAGAAATGCGTCACACCACACAAAAAACACAAAACACACCATGTACAATATATACAAGCAAGTCTATGCATGAGAGATCAAGCGTAGTATCTCTTCAGGTAAATCCCATTGCGGGGTTCACCTAAAGAGATTCCATCATAATCTTCAAGCTCGTAGGAACCTTTTTCCAACACACGTTTTATAATGTAGGGTCCATGCGACATGGACTCGAACTTCCTAGCTCCTAGCTTATCGTGCTTCTGGTCATAAGTGAGGACCAAATCACCCTCGTTAAAGATACGAGGTTCAACTGACTTATCGTATTGGGCCTTGATGTGTTTCTTATGTGCTTCATTAGCTAGAGCGGCATCAAGGTGAGACTCGTCAAGTTTTTCTAGGTGTAAGAGAAGTTCTTCCTCAACAGTAGCGTTAGGAAGAAGTTCAACGGCGAGCTGTAAAGATGGGATTTTGCACTCTATCAGCAGAACAACTTCCAATCCGTATACCAATTGGAAGGGAGTGAATCCTATGGTGGTTTTAACGGTAGTTCGGTAGGCCCGTAATGCTGAAAAGAGCATATTATGCCAGTTAGACTTTTGTGTCCCTACCATCCTATGGATCATAGTTTTCAATACCTTATTAATTGCCTCGACCTGTCCATTGGATTGCGGGTAGTAGGGTGTCGAGTTTTCATGGCGAAAACCCAACCTGTTGCTCAATTCACCCACCATATGGTTCTGAAAGTGAGAACAATGAATGGTAACTATGGCCTGCGGAACTCCAAACCAGGCTATTACATGGTTAAACATGAAGAGTGCGGCGGTTTTTCCATCGTTTTGGTATGTAGGCATATCCTTGGCCCACTTTGTGAAGTAATCCATAGCTACGATGACGTAACTATGCTCCTCGGCCGAGGTAGGCTTACAGTGCATAAAATCGATGCCCCATTTTGCAAATGGGCCAACGGAAATAACCGGATGTAGTGGGGCGGGATGAGTGCGCTTCTTTGTGTGGAAGTGTTGGCAAGGAGGAAATTTTTTAATGGCCTCAATACAATATTTGAAGATAGTAGGCCAATAATATCCTGTGCGCAAAATCTTCTGGGTTGTAGCCATCCTAGAGAGATGACCGCCACATGCCCCAGCGAGATAGTCATTCAGAATGCGTTCAGCCTCATCATGAGTGAGACAACATCAAAGGATGGAATCGATGCCACAACAATACAAAGTCTCATTGATGATTAAATAATACTTTGCATGGTGGCGAATCTTACGACGATCGTTGTGAGAAAGTTGAGGATTGAAGCATTGGGTTTGAAGATACAACAGAATATCTCCATACAAGGGTCAGTCGTACTGATGAGAAACAATGATTCATCTGGAAATGAATCATTGTGCTCAACTTCTGCATCAAGATGGGGAAGGTCGCAGATGAGCTCGACAAACACCAAAGACTTTTTAGACTTAGCTTTCTAAAAAAGAAGATCAAATTCTTGCAGTATCACAATCCAGCGTGAATACTTGCCCCCAAGAACCTGACGTGTCAGTACGTGGTACATGGGGTTCGAGTCGGAAATGATAGTGGTGGTGCGGAGCAAAATGTAGTGACAGAACTTCTGGACGACAATGACAGCCACGAAAGTAAGTTTTTTGACATGTGAATATCGAGTTTCAGCATCAGCTAGACCCTTACTTGCATAGTATATCACATGTTCCTGAGCGTTTTGATCCTCATGTACCAAAACCATGGCGATAGTGGTAGCAGAAGCAGCAAGATATAGGATGTAATCTCGATAATAATTAGGCGGTTGGAGCACGGGGGCATGTGTGATGGCATGTTTGATACTGTCGAAGGATTTTTGAGCTTGATCATCCCAAATGAACGGGACGTCCTTCTTAAGCAGTCTCATATAGCCCCGAGTCTTCTCCACGAAATTGCACACAAAACGTCGTAAATAAGTCTCCTTCCCTTGCAAACTTTGAAGTTCCGTAACATCAGTCGAAGGTGGTAGGTTGATGATGGCCTCCACCTTTAAGGGATTAATGCGGATCCCATCCTTCGAAATGATAAATCCTAAGAGGCATCCAGACTCAACGCAAAATATACACTTGTGAGGATTCAGATGGATATCGTACCATCTTCATCTGAGGAAAATGGCCATCAGATGATCGATGTGGAACTCGCGCTGCTTTGAATGAGCAGGGAGATCATCTAGATAGGGTTCCACAAAGTCCTTAATATTGTGGAAGGTGTACAACATATCCTGCTGAAACGTGGCGCTAGCATTTTTGAGGCCAAATGGGAGCTTGTGATAAGCGAATGTACCCCATGGGCAGATGAAATCCATCTTATGTTGGTAGGCTGGGTTGATCTCAATTTGGTTGTAACCAGAAAAGCCATCCATGAATGAGAAGATGACGCTTCCGACACAGTTGTCGATGATCTGGTCAACGAAGGGGGTCAGGTAGTTGTCTTTTGGACAAGCCCGATTAAGGTCCCGATAATCGACACAAACACGAATGGTGCCCTACTTTTTGTTCACAGGAATGACGTATAAGAACCAATCCGTCAATGGGACAGGATAAATAAAGCCATCCTTTAAGATCTTTTCAATTTCTGCCTTTATTTCTGCCGTCTTCTGGGGGTGTACCAGTCACAACTTTTGACATACAGGTTTGATGTCGAGATAGGTTTTTATTTCGTGGGAAACAATTGCGAGGTCTATCCCAGGCATATCCTCATAGTACCAAGCAAACACGTCTCGAAATTGCTTGAACAAGGCCGTGCTAATAGCGATTTCTTCAGGGGAACACTTCTGGCCTATGTGAATGTGTTCCACTATACCAGGTTTCACCGAGATGTCTACTGGGGTGGTTGGCTCAATGTTGACCAAGTTTCCCTCCATGTCCGTAAGACATATAAGGATGGGGGACTGAGGGGATGGGTAGATATCTGGTGAAAAGAGGGTATTGATGTTTTTCTCTATGTATTGCAAAGGAGGAAGAAAAGATGACCTATGATAGAGATCATCCCACGAACTGTCGTCGACATTCATTACTTCCATGATGGACTCGTCTGAATGAAAATTCCAAAGTAAGAGATCAAGTAGAGAGGACGTCCATCGTAGAGAACAAGATGAGGAGGACATAGTTAAAAGGTCCTCCGGAGCTGATTGGATAGCCTCATAAATGAATTTAACTGGTGAAAGAGGCATCATATCTCCAAGCAGGTGTGTTGTGGCTTCATCCGGTACAAGCCAAGCATTGTTTTAGTGAGATAAAATCTCAGTAGAGATCATGTTCACCGTAGAAACATGATTAGGGGGGTCTGCAGCTGGAAAAATGCCCATGAGAGATGAATCTTTCAAAAGGCCAACCCCTACACTCTCATACTTTTTTGATGTCTGTCCAATGGAAGGAACATGGTCACCAGGATGAATAGTGGTATCCAGTGTACAAAAATCTAACTGGTCGATAGTAAAAATTCGTCCTTGGTGGGGGAACTGTACTGTGTAGAAGACTAAAGAGGCTACTGCCTACATGGTATAAAACCAATTGCGACCAAGCAAGAGATTATAATCTAATGGGGCCAATACCACTTCCACGTTAATGGTTATAGTCTTTCCGCCCAACTCAACTGCAAGAGCTTGTAAGAGCCCATGAGGTTGAAAGCCACGCCCGTCGAATGCTTTCAACGTGGTAGGAGAACAATTCAATTCAGGGGAACCAATGGCTCTCCAACAAGCGATGGACATGACAGAAGTGGAGGCTCCTTCGTCCAAAAGAGTGCGATGGAAAATCTTCCCACCAAGGTTTGCAGTAAATTGGAATGCGAGTTGGTGTGAGAGCCTTGGCTTAAGGTTGTCAAGTCAAAACATGATGGTGTTCGAGGAATCCGGGTCAACTACACCAATATCTGCAAGGAGATTTTTGCGTTGATTGGGACAATTGTGCAAAACTTCCAGGGTAGACATGGCACAAGGAGCTTGTGCCAAGTCTTCTACGATATTGTAATTCTGTGTCGCGCGAGAATTGGGATTGAAAACATCTTTTCGAATCGTACTCTTGGGCGGATGCAATATCGAATCTAAGGAGGGTCTCTCTATGGTGAGAGAGGTTGATGGTATAGTGACATCAGGTAAAGAGTCGGAATCTTTTTCAGCATTACTTTCAGCAGGTTCCTTCGAAGGGACCTGTTCGTAAGATCACGAGCGAGTAGTTAAATTGATCGCCTCGTTACGCAACATGAGAACATGCATGGTATTGGATGGTTCCACCTGGGTTGGGGGGGTTTGAGCAATCATCTGCTGGTTTTGAGCAGGAAACGGATCGTTGAGGACTGCGGGAGTTGGTTTACCCCTAAGAAAATTTTGCACTTTGTCTCTATGGGTACACTCTTTGGAGAAATGGTCTTCTCCACATAGTAAGCAAGGATACTTCAGTTTCCTTTTCTGCTTAGTATCTTCAGGAGTGCTCTTCATTTCCTGCTGGGAAGAAGACTTCTTGGGTTTCCCCTTGTTCTTCTTTTTACCATTAAACTTCTGAGATGAAGCTGATTGAACAGAATTCACCTCTTCGGTTACAGCAGAAGTGGTGGACTTGGCGGTGCTGTGGCCAGCCGGAGTTGGGTTGGATGATCCAACAGTGCTAACAGCAGGCTGGGTGGTAAGGGAACCTATGATCCCATCAGCTTGGGTTCCCTTATGTCATTTCGTGGGATCGTTAACATCCCGGGGTGTGTCAGGTAAAATATTGAACAGAGTGCCAGACTAGGTGTAGACCAGGTCTAAAAGATGAGCACTCACGATGGCTTGTTCTTCGGCGACAGCACCTCGCATGGCAACATATTTTTCTATGGTGGGAATGAGCGATTTAGTAAACCAGTCTGCTAGGAGCTGATCTGGAATGGGAGCTTTAATGAGACGATCTCTCCTTTGCCACTCGTGGATATGATCTGAAATGTGAGTGGCGGTATTCTGACGAAGCAAGGTTAAAAGCTCAGTACCAGTCTCATACCGTATAGGCAGCTAGAAATACGTCAAAAAGTTCATAGCAAGAGAGCCAAAATCAGGAAAAGAGTGCGGTGGCAACTCAATGTACCACTTGGCAGCCGAACCGGTGAGAGTCCTTTGGAACAATCTAAGACGAATTGAATCATCCATTAAGGAATTAGATGAACACCATAATTGGTATGTCATCACATGGTTCTTGGTGTCTTCACCTGGCTTGCTGTCAAACTTGGGGATATCAAACGGAAGTTTCACCGGAATCGGTGGCCAGTTAGATCCATGGTAAATAGGATCGTTGGTTAAACGAGAGAGGTCAGGTAGGTCCAAAGTAGCCAGAAAGGGAAGTTGTGTATTAGGATGCGCGTATTGATAATATGGATATGGTGTGTAAGGACTAAACTGACCGTAAGGTGTCCCAGGATAAAACTGACCGTAGCGGGGTGTGCCGCGTGGACTGTGAGGAGGTCTGCCACCATAAGGTGGTCCATTCCAATAAGATGGGGGTCCACCTCCACCTCCGGGAGGGGGTGGAGGTCCACCGCCACCGCCGGGAGGAGGTGGAGGTCCATAACCATAATAAGGTGGCCCACCACCGCCTCCGCCTGGAGGTGGTGGTGGACCACCTCCGCTGCCAGATGGGTGGGGGCCCCCACCACCTCCGTTTTCGGAAGGATGAGGATTTCCACTACCACCGCGACCACCATAGTAATTAGGTCCTCCACCGCCTCCGCCTGGAGGGGGTGGTGGACCACCGGCGCCACCCGAAGGGAAATGTCCTCCTCCACCATTATAGGGTGGTCCGCAGTCGCCTCCACCTAGAGGAGGGGGGGGACCATTCCCACCACCGTCTGAGGTGTGAGGGGGGTTGTAGGTAAAATGAGGTGGGCTTCCCCCAATGTTAGGTGCGGGCCCGCCACCTCCAACAGGAGGTGGGGGAGGACCGATCGAGGGTGGTGGTACTTGAGGGATAGTCGATTGGGGTTTGTGTTGCAACACAGGTTGTTGCCCCCACCTAGTGTATGGATCCCTGGGATAAGGTATCCCGTATGGCGCATTTTCGGGATTAGGTTGACCCGGTACAGGGTTAAAAGAACCTGGATACGCTTGACTCCATGAGGGTTGAGTTACATTTGACGACCCTCCAACATGAGATAATCCCATGGTGGACGGTCTAACAGGTCGGGTAGGTCCAACGAAAGGTCCGCTGGGGATTCCACCACCTACGTTCTGGTTAGGAAATGAGGGTTGACCCCCAGCCACAATGGGCTGACCACTATTCAAAGTTTGAACCAACATGGGTTGTTAACTAGCTACCGTGGTAATAACATTACCAATAAGATAATCCGTAGGAATGGAATACCCTCCCCTCTAATTTTGAGGTGGGGGAGGAATCGGTAAAGTAACCGTGGTAGTGACAGGTGTGTTGGACCGTTTTCCTTCCACCAATTGGTTCACTTGAGGTGCAGGACTGGACTCATGTGAGGGTTGATCAGTCTCATTAGTGGTGACGTGGTGGGGTGCTTCAGGTGATCCAAAAGATATTGAATGAACTGGGATGGGTTGGTAAGGGGGTAATGATGGGTCTTCAACCCATCGTTGGATACTTGACTACTGACACTCTTCAACTATGAAATGAAAGTGAGCTAATTGGTCACGAAAGTAGGCTAAAGTGTCTTCCGGAGTAGTCTCACTGGGTGAGGATGAGGTGGAAAAATGATCCACTGGATGGTCTGTAGAAGATGTCCAGTAAACTACTGAAGGACCAACAGCTGCTATAGGGTCGTCCTAGGGTTGTTTTATCCATTCCAACGATCTAGGTTCTCCCGGGATGATAGGGGAAAGGTTATGTGAAGTGGGGGTTTGTGCTCCTTCATCCTGCGTGGGATGAGAGGCAAGTGAATCTGGTGGAAACAAATGTCTGCCAATATTCAAAGTGGGGTTCCCTACTACAGTAACTACGCCCGCATTACGTTGATCCATTCTTACCCTTGAAATAACCTCCGGATTAAGGGAAAATTCGAGTGGCAATTTCAAGATCCTACAGGACCTTCTCCAGGGAAAATCCGCCAGAGTATCAGGAAAATCAGCCAAAAAAGGCTGAAACAACATTTCTCCTAAAGGTATACTAAAACAAAAGCAGTCCAAGAAAACCTACTCAAACTAAGGCAACAAGCAAACTTATGTGACAGAGTGGATTCAAAAGTATGGAACCTGATGGGATTATCAAGGCATTGCAAACTGCAATATACTGCAGGGTCCAACAATATGACACAACAAGGAGGATTGGGACCGTACCCTTGCCTGCATACCCGACTACCTGGACAAGACATGCATGCTAATCTCTCCAAGTGTTGTTCTCGATATATTGCTTTGCTAAGATGGCCAAATGGTTAACTCGGTTGGTTTCAGGAATCCTAATGGTGTCTCCCGATTTACACAAGGTATGTGGGAGCTCAAATCCGTAGTGGTGTTGTCTAATGCACAGCCGTTGGAATGAGACCTTCTGATATACATGTCGAGTACGTGATACACCCTTCGATATATGCCAAGTACGGATTATGGTACTTGGTGGGTACATGAAGGAGCTCAATATACCGATGTATGTGGAATACTACAATACCCCCGGACTACAATGCTGGCAAGTAACGATAGCTGCCACACTTAATGACACCGGAACATGTCTCTAACTTACACACAAGTTGCTAAAAATTTTACCTAGTTCTACTGTTAATTTTATCTTGGACGGTTAGGTGAATGCATGAGGTGAGTACATAATCGGAAATAGAATGCAAGCCCTAGCTACATGCACGAAATATTATTTTCTTCCGATGAATTCTACCTATGGTAAGGAGAAAGATTGTTCCAATGATATTGCCAAAACAAACTCAATACATCACAATTCCCAATGCAAACAAATTTGACAATGAAAGTACTCTTTTCTTTTTCAACGAAACACACAAATGTTCACAACACTACTATCCAAATCAAAGTATTTTATCTTTTCTTCTTTTCTTTTTCTTTCAAATCAAAACAACACTAATGTAATGAAATGAGATGATTCTAAAATGGAAAATGCAAGCTTTTCACTTTCTCTTTTCAATGATCTAAAGGCAACAAAAATAAAAAAATGCACCTATCTTTCCCTAGCATGGAAACAACTTTTGAGAAAAAACGAAATGTACTAGAGCTTTTCAAGAAGATGAATAATTCATAATTCAAGAAAAACACAATCAATCATATTTCCATTCATATTTTCCAAAACAATCCAATGCACAATGATCTTTCTTCAATAATTTTTTTGAGAAACAATGGGAAAGAAACACTTTTAATTTTCCAATGGATGCATCAGAACAATAAACTTGATAACAAATTTGCTTTCAGATCTAAATGACTGAAAAGAAAATACTACTCGCAGCATTCATACACTCAGAAAACTCAAGAAAAGACAAGCACTCAACCAAGCAAAAAAACACTCTTAACTCAAAATCAAGCAGCAGCAAGCAAACTAAGCAAGCAAAGATCAAAACAAAAGTCGATGAGGTCTGGAAGGTGATCCAATGCAATGATCAGATCAGGGATGGATGGACGGGAATGCAAGAGTGAATGGATGAAGGTGGGGGAGACAAAAGTATCTGCCACTACCGATTTCATACTTGTCCAAAGCGGAACCTAAAGTCAATCCAAATAAAACCAAACTCTCAACACACAAATCAAAATGGGATCTCTGGCTAGATGTTGCAGCACAGAGGGAGTTCATACATCAAAACAAGGCTCAAATTGTCAAACAAGAAGATGGATGCCTATATGCTAAGTCATGACAGATTGGCGCACTCTATCTTTGAAGACAGTGCGACGTCGCAGGTTACCTACGCGAGATATGCGACGATGTCGCAGTCTACTAATGCACAGGCTGCAACGAACAAGAAACAGTCAAAGGACAAAGACTCAGAACAACACAGTGTCGCTCTGTTTTCACTGCCCAGGTGCGACAGGCGAGTTCTAGATTCAAAAATGAATCAGATATCCTAATAATGGACCACCAACAGGTTTGAAACTGATTTGTACAAACTCAAAGGAAGAAGATCAGGATCTTCAACGTGAAGATCTGACAATGGAATCAATCCTAAGAAGGAAAATGGAAAAAGAAATGACAACAAGGCTTGTGTCAAGTAACCAACTGAAAATGACTTAGATTAAAGATCACTAAACAAGAATACTCCCCAGTATGGTCGCCAGATTTGTTACCGGACAATCCACTCGACCGGAGGCGAGCCGGATCTCCCTAGCTCAATGCGAGTCTAGAACAAATAGAACAGACTACAAACACGTTTCCTAGATCTACTTAAGGATCAAGTGCTAGATGTATTACCTCTTTGATTCAATATCCTTTCTCCTGAATGTTGCTCCATGTCCCACGGTCGTCAGATCCAAGCTGCAAGACCTGTCAAGACACAGAAAAGAGAAACGAGTAAAGAGCATCTATACAATAAGAGATCTATATAAATAGTTCAGCAGATAAATAACACAACATCATTACACATAAGAACGATATTGGTGGAAAGAATTTGTATTACCGCAAATAGAGGAGTACATGATAGAGATATAGAACTACAACCAATGACTTAACATAGCAGCCCTTCTCCACACAAGCCAATTGCCAAGCCCTTCCAAGGAAGCATGAATTCTCCAAGAGGTGAGTGAAGGTGTCCTAAGAGAGATTTCACCAGCATGTAGATACCATAGACTTCCTCCCTTTGGTATGGGAGTGAGCCTCGTTTATATAGGACTAAGTGGATGAGATTATGGATAGGATATATTGAGAGATGGTAGGAGAGAGATAGGGGATCTTCCCAATGAGTTAGGGGTCGAGTACCAGCTCTCCAAGAGATCAAGGATAAGCCCCCAAATGGGAAAGCTTCAAGAAAGATCTTGAAATGGCTAGTTTTTCCCATCAACAGACCTCGTCGCACCTTTCTATGGAGCAACCTGCAATGTCGCATGTTGCTAGTGTGCAACCTGTGACGACCTCTCAAAAGGTTGTACAAACTGAGTACAAATCCTCTCAAATGAATACTTGGTCCAGATGACTTCAGGGATGTATACACTAAATCATGATGATGGGTAGATTTTAGGTGTAACAACTTGTGACCTGTAGCCCTTTCTGATCCTGCAATTGAACTCAAACTGCAACTGAAACAGTCTCTTCCACTGAAAACCAGTGTGCTCTGCTACTGCAGTTGATATCCGATACCCTGTTTAAAACACAAACCCGGGGTGCACATAGGAGCATGAAAACAACCCTCGAAACCCTTCATTATGCTGCGCCATAGTCATTCAACAACCAAAATGAAACATTATCCTCGAATCATTTGCAAGAGATTAGGCCAATTTTCCTTGAAATCTTCCACCGATTACTAGAACCATGCATCTGCACATTAATCCTTTGCTTGATGCTAATCACCACAATTAGACACTCAATCAAAAAGTTCAAGATCCCATTGTAAAAGCTAGAAACTTCACCACAAAAACTGTGCAAAAATAGCCACCACTTGCATGTGCACAATATTTATAATCCATTTATCTAGCATATAATTCAATTCTTTGTGTTATGTAGTCCCATATAACTCATATGTTTACCATTCTCAACACCCAACGCTGCTCCAGGATTCTATAATCCCTTGCAAAGAACCCCAAATCTACTACTCAACCCATGACACATTTTAGAGCTTCAACAAATTCATGAGATGGTCCCATGTTGCGTGGATGGAAAGGTCAGTATGCCCAGTTAATTCAGATCTTCTTCTTAACATGACCTTTGATCTCCTGCATTCTACAAATCTGCGATTTTAGATAAGAAATAAACCCAATATTTCATAGCATATATGGAAGACACTCCAGAATAGTCGTAGCAGGTGCTCAAAACCTGTTTTCTAAGGTATACTCAAAGTGTGGAGCCGAATCACAATCTATATCATTAGTGTATGGTATTTTGATTGCCTCTGTTCTATGCAAATCAGATTCTGGCCCACACATTTGACCTCATTATCATTATCATCTTTCCCACGTGAAGTCCTTCTAGCATTCTCTAATCTTCTCTCAACCAACTTCAGGTCAACTGCTATATCCTTTCTTATTATTGGATCAATTCCTTTTCTTTTCATGACAGCTTTGTGCTATTAGCGATTAACTGGATATTCGCTTCACTTCCATCCAGAGACCACTTTCAATTTGGAACGCATATTATTCAGCTTGCGTTTATCCTAATAGGATGGATCATCATCCAACTCTTCACAGTGTCACTTTCACCATCTTTTCCACGACCTCAGACTGAAAATAACCAGACCCTCAAAATACTTACTCTAACTCTCGAATTACTGGCTGGTATGAACTTACGAGCTCCACTTCATGCCTTGCTGGTCTCAGAAATGTTGTCTTGCTCGCCATAAGATAGTGAGTGGTGAGATCAACGTTTTAGCCATTAAAATGTGCAAGGACGAGTTAAGGAAATTGCAAGAGTGAATGCGACCAAAACAGAGAATGGTCAAACCCTTCCAATCCTTGACACCCACGCACAAATCCTTCATCGCGACCAATCGAGAGTGGGATCCTGCCAAACTTCGCAGATTTTGAAGGCTAGGGTTGCAAGTGCATGTCAAATTCGCAAAGTCACTGTCGGCCGTAGATCACCTTCATGCTCATATCACAGCCGTCGAAAGGTGAAGCTCGTACCAAAAGTTCGCAAATTTCAAAATTGAATTTCTCTGTGCAATTAAAATCTGCGAACTTCACCAGGACCATAGATATATTTCTTCCTCAGATCATGGTCGTCGGCTTTTTGGAAATGGTCGTCGGCTTTTTGGAAACTAACACCCCACTGCGCATAGTCACTGTAATATCCCAAATTTTTGGAATGACTATTTTATGATGTTATATTAAGCCACGGCCCCAGCACGTATAATTTATTCTTTTGTAGACTAACATATTGGACATGGACCCTGACTGAATTTCATTATTTGATTATATACTGCGCAAGGAAGATCCAATGTTCTGATTTATGTTTTTACCATATGATGTGGGTACAAAACCCTAATATACTGAGATGACCTTTTTTTACATACTGTGCAGTGATGTGAATGGCATAATTGACTTATATGGTGTGTTGAGCGTGGACTCAGAAATACACAGATTACCTACATACTGGGAAAAAGCCCCGATGTAGCTAGAGGAAATATGATGTACTGGGAGTAAGCCCTGATGTACATTGAGTGTTGGGAATAAGCCCTGGAGCACTCCAAGCTTGATAAATGAATACCAGATCCGAGGCAAATTAAATATTCTAGATGTGCCTCACAACCACATTCTAGCACTAGTGTGGAGCAGGGACTCTGGAATTGTACTAGAGTAACGCCCATGTGAGAGTGTTGAGTTAAATGGCTCTGAAGAGCACTCGGGGTTATGGAGTTTCAAAGTGTTGAGTCAGAAAGACTCTGAAGAGCATTTTTATCACATTTATTTAATTGACTAAATTATTCATCTTGTTATCCATCATCACCTAGTGCGGGATCTACCATGTTAAACGAGGGAATCCAACATGCAAAGAGAGAGGCTAGAGGTACCTAACCAAGCTGACCACAACCTTCCAAAAGAAGTGGACCGTGTCCCTAAAAGTTAAAGAGAAAAGAATGTCATGTGATGACACATAACTAAAGAAAAGATCATTATCAGTAGTCTTTTATGACTAACCTGATTAAAGGCCTCCAAGTTATTATTTTATTATTATCATTATTTATTATTAAGAGCTTTAGATAATAATAGGTGTTATTATTTAATTATGGGATATAATTAGTATATTTGATTTATGCATTATTTAATATTTTAAATGATGTATTAATAAGTTAAGTGAAATATATTTAATATAAGAATAATTATTAGTATAATTATTGTTGTTATTAAGAGCATAAATAAAAAATGACCTATAGTCAAACAGTTGGAAAAGTCCTAGTTCAAGAGGACAAAGTTATTTAATTAAATAATATCTTTTAAATTATTAAATATTGAATTTAAAGAAACTAATTACTTCAACAGTCCTAATACAAGATTTCCCTATTTAAAGAGGGAAGATCCCAAGTTTTGGGGATCACCTATCATTCTTGGTTATTATCATTCTCTTATGGTAGTCCAAGAAAACTATTACGCTCCAAGAAACTAAAGCAGCCTTACCTCAAAATTCTCAGAACTGAACCAGAAGTGGATCTAGGGCCTCTACCTCTCATTGCATGTTGGAACCAAGCTTGGGGGGATCCAGATAGAACCGGAAAAGGTTCAGGGGTCAAGGTTGGGAGGAATGCGGTAGCCCCAAAGTCATCAAGAACAAGGCCAACATTCTAATAGGTCAACAAGATATAATAGTCTCTACTTTAACTATTGATTTAGTGTGCAGGTTGCTATAGGGAATATTTAAAGTGCCAAGCAGTTTGACTTCTACAGGAAGGGACCAAGTGCTCAAGCATCCAGGTATGGAGCAGTTAATATTTCTATTAAATATTTAAATATTACAGCATTGTTGTCATTACCAAATTGTCTTCATTATCAGAAGTCGATGTTCTACCCAGAACTCAGTGGAGAGCCTAGCAGGGCTAGCCAAGCTAGCCTTTACTAGACAACGAATATTATCTTCTAGGTTAGGGTAATTATAATTTATTGCTTATAGGTAGATCTCTGCTTCAAAATCGTATTTCTTATTCACAATATAGGGTCCCATCTAAGCATGTTATTTTCCTAGCAGATAAGGGAAGCGAACCATGAAAATGTTCTTAGTTGGTGTAGAAACCTAGCGTAAGACTCCATCACAGCTGGCAGTGTGGCCATGTGAATTCGTAGAGTTACATTCAACGCTTCTACCAACCACCATTAATTCGAGAGTGACCCAATACTCTATAGTATTAGGACCATTCGATTTCACAACATTATATTTCACAATTAAACATTACAATGACTCCAAATTCTTCATTGTGCCATTAAATAATTACAAAGTCAAACAAGTAGTGATGTCACACAAGTATCACAAATCCTGTTGAGACTAGAATAAAAATATCAACTTCAAAGATATCTCACTTGCAACTTAAAATAGTGGATAGAAGGGTGGAATAGGAATTCTCGATAGATGCCTCATAAGTACACCTGCAAACCCGAAACAAGTAGATGTGTTAGCAATAATGCTAAGTAAGTCTGGATTCTCCAAATCTTACCCCTACCTCTCGGTAGCCCTGTCGGGGTACCTTTCCATTTCAAAAGATCAAGTAACTCACCATGCGCATCAATCGCCCCCAATAAAGGATCCATGTCACCTGAATTACCAATGAAACTTTAATACATATGCATTCAAACCTTTACAGTTGTAAGAAGGAGATTCATGTTATAAACATTCACAAATTTGTACACATGCGACGGTTTATACATCTAAACCATTTTAGAAATACTTCCACAAAGTTGTAGACCCTTATGATCAGTAAACCATGATACTTGAAGCTAAGACAGTTCAAAGAGTAACATTTAAATATCGGTACAATAATCACTTGTCGGTACTGAAGATTAGTATTCATCATATCTCTTTATCAGTTTAATCTAGTATCGGAAAATTTAAAATTTTTTGTTATTTTTAAGGGACATTACAAGTGGTATCAGAACCCAGTTACAAAACTAAGTGACCTATTGGGCTCATTACAAACATCCACTGCAGATACATAATAAATAGAAACATACATTTACATTTTATTTTGTTTTATGAACAAACTAACATAATTTTATGTTCTCTATACTTATATAACATTTCAGGTACAAACATTGTTTGAAAAATGAATGCAGAACAGGGAAGCAACATTCACGGGAATCTGGACTCACCACCTCGAGAGAAAGAGGTGGTGGTCGAGCTAAACTCAGATTGGAGATAGTCTATGCAAAACCTACAGGAAGAGTTCCGAAGCTTCCGAGATGAAAACATGCAAGAAAGAAGAGAACAGCAGGCCATAAATGAGGCACTACTTTAGACCTTAACAAAGGCCAACCCTCTCGGACAGCCCACACTGTCAGTCAACACCCCCAAGAAGGGAAATAGTCACACAAAAAGGACTGCTAGCCCTAAAGCAGAAGAACAGGGAGAGCACATACCAAAATCAATGGAAGAGGGCAGTAAGAGCTCTTCCAATGATAAAGGTTCACCACCTCCTTACAAGAAAAGGAGAAAATGCGATGACAGTCTGCAAGGGGAATTTTGAAAGATAAGAGCCCCAACATATGATGGAGAGATTAACTCTAGGGAGAAGGCTGAGGAGTGGCTGCTAGGGATGAATAAATACTTCAAAGTTCACAATTACTCTAGTGAAATGCAAGCCCGACTAGACATATACAACCTAAACGGTAAAGCTTCCAGATGGTGGCGGGACTTGAAACACACCAAAGGACAAGAGCTGAGAGACATAACCTGGGATACCTTCAGCAAAATATTCGAAGACAAGTATATGTCTAAAAGATTCTTTGACAAGAAAATAAAGGAATTTCATGAGTTAAAAATGGGCTCCCTGACTATGGAAGCATTCATAAACCGATTCTTAGACTTGCTGCACTATGTGCTTTATATTAAAGATGACAAGGTAAAGATTCAACAGTTCTTGGGAGAGTTTCCACCAAACTTTAGAGAAAAGATAGAGTTCGACATGCCCAAAACCCTTCATATAACCTTACATAAAGCAAGGCTGTGTTATGAACATGGACAGCCAAGGAATGACAACATCAACAGAAATAGAGATAGGTTCAGAACCTTCTCAGACAATCGCAGACCGGGTTTTAGGCCCCCACCCTTCCGAAAACACAACAACAGTTTTCCACCTAATAGAGGCTTCAACCAACCTCAAACATGGCCAAGTGCACCCCCACCACCTGTCAACAGTCCAGCATTCAATAAAGGGACCAAAGCTATCCCACCCACCATTTCTTGTTGGAAATTCCAAGGGCCCCACTACTACACAGACTTCCCCAGCAAAATGGATGGAGTTTTACACAACATCCAAAAAGAGACTACCATAGGAGACATGGCAAAGACACCAAGGATTTATGCCGCTCTCGACCGTCGACAGGAAGATCACCAAGCCACCATGGTGGAATTAGAGGGTAAGATTTCTGACACTATAGTTTTAGTTTTAATAGATCCCGGCGCTTATCGAAGTTATATCTCCCCTAAGTTAGTGGATACTTGTAAGTTTAACCGAGAACCTCACAAGAAACCGTGGCTGGTACAACTAGCCATCGGTATCAAATGAAAGATCTTTGAGTTAGTTAAAACTTGTGAGATAAACTTAAACGGATTTCAAACAGGGATGATTTTAAGAACTCCCCCCAAATTTATATGGTAAAAAAATTGGCGAATCTCCCCGATATATAGGAAAATTTGAAAGCGATTTTATCAATAATATAATATGTATATATAATTTTTTGGCGAATCTTTCATTTTATTATATGATATTGTAAAATCTTGGCGAATCTTTCACTAAATTATAAGATATTGTAAAATCTTGGCGAATATTTTACTGGATTATAAAATATTGTAAAAAGTTGACGAATATTTCACTAAATTATAAAATATTGTAAAAATTTGGCGAATATTTCACTGAATTATAAAATATTGTAAAAATTTGGCGAATCTTTCATTGATCTATAAAACACATTGAATGACAGTCTGCTTGTTAATTATGAGTTCAAGGCTTCTTCAAATGTTGAGTTCAATTGCTCTATTTCAAGTTTTAGTCTCAATACCAAATGGTGGTGGCCTTAATGAAGCCTTGATATCCAAGCAAAGCCGAGTAGATCTTGGAGACATGTATTCTAAATGTGGGTGTTTGGAGGATGCACATAGAGTGTTTGGCCAAGTGCCAAAGCGAAATACAGCCTCATTGAATGCAATGCTTTCAAGATGTGCTCAACATGGACATGGCAGGGAGGAACATTATCAGAGGGGTTCTTCGGGTGGAGATTGTCATTCATAGCTCTGATGACGTTAGCATTGCATCTTCTTCTTACTTACAATTTTTTCCTCTACTACTTGAGTTTCTAGAATCTATTTGTAGTCCTCCCTGCAATTATTATAGATTTCTTCTTTTTCTTCTTTAATAGTCTTGGGAGATGACTTTTTTGAATTGCTTAAATCAACAAAGGAATTGCACCCACAGACTATCCTTCAATAGATTGTGTGGCTACCCTAGACTGTTTTTGATACTTCAAGGCAAGTTTGTACATAGGTTTTAAGCTAGGCATGTTCCTTAAGTATTTTTCTTGGCACATACTTTGAATAACATTATAGTGATTTTGTTGGCATCCTATAGTGTCGACTATTGGGGGCTATCTTATTGTTGTGTCATACTTTTGGACAATGTAAATTTTTTCCATCTAAATTCCTCAACACTAGTACCATATCTAAATGTTATACCATTTGTTGATACCATATCTAAATGTGTCTAGTAGTTGATTTTGATTGTAGATGTTGTATTTTTTGTTGATATTGGTGTGTAGATGTTATTATAACCCATGTTAGAGCTTTTATTACAAATTGTTTTTTTCTATTGATTAGAGTTTCCATGACATGTGGGGACTTGGACCTTGACAAACCGATAAACTAATAAAATCAGACATTATGCATCATTTTGGCCTTCACTAGCCAATTATGCCCATGGAGGCTAGGAAAATTTTGAGCCAATTGGACTAGAGGAATGTTGGTCTCGTGCCAATAGGTCTCCTATGATCAATGCATAGGAACCTAGTGCATAGACCATTTTTCTCTTCGCTTAGCTATGTAGAGATCATTTATTTTTCTGAATAACGATAAGTATTTACAAAGAAAATATACAATCAGCATAAACAAATCGAAAAAGTGAAGACAATTAATTCATGCAAATAAAAGGTAATAAAAACTTATTTTCTCGAACCCTAAATCAATGGAAATCAACTAAATCTAATATTGATTCAAGCTACAACAAAGGGTTAAATCAAGCATCAAATGAGAACTAGAAGCATTCAAGGGTCTAACACAATAATTAACCAAAATACATGCAAACTCCACAAATTGACAAAATGTTTCAAATAAAAGCAATAAACAAACCATAAAAATTTGCACAAAATATTTGAGATAAACACCAACATGGTTTCATGTACTTGAATGAGCTCATTCTTGCTTAGCAAAAGTGTAGTCAAATTAGTTATTTATCCTTCAATGTCAGGACACTATCTATGTGAAGAGATAGCTCCTAGGCCTAGCTTTGTCAAATTCCAGTGTCATTTCCTATCACATAAAAAAAGAGACAATGTAAAAGATAAATATAAAAACATCAATCTTAAAATAAACTGCATCAAGGAAATGTATGTCATATCATCAATGTTATAACAAAAAAGTACAATGTAGAATCTATTTTTAATTAAAATGCTAGCTCAAATTTACATATAATGATCACCCGCAAGGGTCCATGGAACACCTATACTAAAATAAGACTCAAGAGTCTCTCATGTGTATTGGATCATATACAATATTAGGTGAAATCCATTTCCCAATTCACATTCTGGGACTGGTCCTCATTTTCGGCACTCTGAACATGACCTTCTTCGAATGAGCCGTCATTATGATCCTCAACAACATTATGTTCCATATCAAATTCATTAGATAAATTTGCCATATTGTTTTCTCCCCTTCTTTCACAATTTGATCGCCAGAGAGCTACTGCTCTTTCATATGGAAAATTGTCAACCTCATACTTTGTTACATATAATCTTAAGCATGTATCCACATTTTTATCAAGCTTATTCCTCAACTTTGACTTCAAAAATGTTAATGCACTAAACATTCTCTCATCCTCCACTGATCCCAAAATCATGGTTTGACATAAATCTACTAATTTGAAATACTCTGACATATGTTGCAGTAGATATTCACTACCACTGAGTGTAGTCCACAATTTTGTAATTGCACCATATTCTAGAGCATTATCCAACTTAGAAAATTGCTCCCACATTGTATCAGCAAAGCATCGGGCTTGATCTTTCAATTTTTGTCCATCTAAAATACCTTGAATATGTTCTCCTTGTATCTCGGTCTCTCGACAAAAATGGCTTTGCAAAATCTTGATTTTAGCTATAAAGTCAACCTTTATAGTTTTTGAACATTGATGATTGTTCCAATATTGAGGGTATACCACAGACATGGCCTTCAACAATTCAACTCGAGGAAATCGTTCTCTTATCTCTGATGATAGTGATTTTGCAATTTCTATCAAGCTGCGCCTCACTGAAATCACAACATTGTCAAATTGTTCTCTTGACACAGGGCACTCTTTGGTGGTTCTTCCTATTTTGTCATTATAATAAAAAGGAACCATATACCCACGCACTGCCATACATAGAAACCCTTTTTCATCAAACTTCAATAAATTTTCATCATTTTCAATATTGATTATCTTAGCCCAATTTGTAAATGCTAGACCTGTAAAAGAATCTGCCTTCATATACAAATTATCTAATGCAAGGCATGCTAGTTTTCTAGCATTTGTGTATTCAGCAATATACATCGTGCGACTCTGAGACATCTTCACGAGGCTATTCATTTCATGAAGCAGAGGAAGAACTCCAGCCAATGTTAAATATGTCTCTATATCAGTTAATAGAAAGAGAAGAGTTTGAGCTTTTTCTACACTTAGGCGATGTTCATACATCACCCCTACCAAGGATGCATATTCATCGAATAGTCTTTGAGCTGGTCCCTTCAGTGAGATCCATCTTGTATCAACATCTTTTAATAGTTTCTTTCCATTTGTAACACCGTCAGCAAATTTTTTAAACTCTGAAAACCGTTTGGGACTCCGACAAAAGTATGCATGAACCTCACGTACAAGATATTCAACTTTTGAAACCAATGGAAAGTTGCTCACTATTTTAAATGCAAGATTCATTCTATGAGCCATACAATGAATACCAATCATATACGGTGAAGCTGAGAGTTGTAGTCTAGCACAAAGGCCGTTCCTTTGTCCCTGCATTACTGATGCCCCATCTGCTCCAACGCATACCAACTTTTTTGCGATCATTGAATGATCCATACCACCAGTTTCTTTCAAAGTATTAATAACAAGTTCATAAATGTTTTCTGCTGTAGAACTTTTGCTCATTTTATGAATTCCAAGTAGATAGGAATTCCTGATATGGTAATTGACCGTATAAATGCTCATGCAAATCCATGCAGTATTATCAACAGCTGTAACTTCATCCAAGGACAGTGACAAAAATGTTGCATTCACAATCTTCTCTTTCATATCATCCTTTTCTACTTGAGCTAGATATTTTCCCCATTCCCAACCACTCGTTAAAGACCAATGAGAAGATGGAAAATTTGGCACTTGAATAAAAGATAGATATTTCATCATTTTTGGATAATCTGTCATAGGACGACCATTGGATAGGATGTGAAATACAGTGCTTAATTGTATCGACTTCGATAACAAAAAAATTTCCATCATCTTTCCGAATTGAGAAGTGATGGTTCCTCCACTTTCATCTAGTTTTCTCTTATTTATTAAGTATTTATTGTAATCCTCTTCACATTGGAGATGTCGGCTATCAGATTTCCATCTAAGAGTAGATTTCTTCTCATCATTTCCAGTTTTGTTATCATACACCTTCCCAACATGCTTCTCTATTGTGTCCAGCTTCATTTGCAATTTCACTAGCTTGCCAAGTTTCCAACTACATGAAATACATTTAACTTCTCGTGAGGTCTCATTCTTATTTGTTGGAGGTATCGGTTCAATAAATGGGAATCTTGATACCCAATCAGATTGGAATTGTCTCCCGAAGTCCCATCGGCCTTTTTTCCTCTTCAGTGAATGGTCTATGTCACCTTGCAAGGAAAAATCTTCAACATTTGAGCTACCAATTTCTGATGAAAATGCATTTGCCTCACTTTGATCACTAGAGGAATGTATTCTACCATCCATTGTATGTTTTGAAGAGGCATCCTCCAAAGTGTTGACATCTCTCTCACCGATACCTTGCTCAAGAGAGCTTGAACCATGAATATGATGTGGATGATTGGATTGATGTTTTTGAAAATATGACATTACATCCTTTTGTCTTAATGTTTTATTTTTCTCTCCATGATCCATGTTTGACATCTTGTTTCTTACTTAATGTTCCACAATTGATATTCCAAATCAATATAGAAACCAGAAGGAGGCCTGCATGAGAAAAATGATATAAAATTAGTACAACTGCTTAATTTGATTCTTAGACCATTTCTTCTCAGAAGGCTGAAGGAAAAGGTTGAAGAGTCCCTGCCTAGGAAAAAGGAGATAATTTTGTATGCAGATATGAAAGAACATCAGAAACATATCCAAGATCATTTAGTCAATAAAACACTTGAGGTTTATTTGTAAAATAAAGGAGAAAATGGTGACTTAACTTGCAATTTGATTCACATCTCCAAGCACGGTACTGTAGCATTTAAGCAATAGATTTTATTTGTGTAGAGTTAAGCAAATTGCTCTGTGGTCTGGAAAGCGGTGGTGCAGCATTTTCCTTTGGTCGGCTCTGGATTAGTGTGGAGGATAGGAAATGGGAGACTCACTCGTATTGGAATGGACCCTTGGGTTGGCTGTAGGGGAGGTCATGTCATGCCTGTGGACTTGAGGAACTTCTTGGCAGCTAGAGGTTGCCATTTTCTGGATGATGTAGAGGATCCGGGATCATCTACTCTTTGGCATCAGGGGTGGATCTTTGCACAGCGTCTTGAGATTCCTGAAGATATGCAAGGAGTTTGGGAGGATTTTCTCCGGATCCTAAGACTTTCGTATATACGACTGACCAATAGGAATGATGAACTTATCTGGGATCACCATCCCTCTAGAATTTACACCCCAAGGAATGGATATATCCAGCTGAATGTGGAAGCACATAACAGGGAATTGGTGTGGTGGTGGAAATATCCGTGGAAGTTAAAGTGTCCGAGTAAAGCAAAATTACTCTTCTGGGCTATTCTGGAAAATAAGGCTCCAACCTGGGACATTCTGCAAAAACGCTTCCTCCAGGGACCGGGGTTCTGTCCACTTTGTAAAGATGTGGAAGAGACCATTAATCATCTATTTGTTTATTGTCGGTTTACTCAGGCAATTTGGGCTGATATATGCAAATATCTGGATTTAAATGTGAGATGGTGGGGAGCGAGTGTCCATGAAGCATTCCAATTGTGGTGGACTTTACAAAAATCCTCTCCCATCCGGGCTTCCCCTTGTATTTTCGCATGGGGCATATGGATTACCAGAAATAAGATCATATTTCAAGATTGCAGGATTCTGAAGGAGACTGTAGTGGCACAAGTTGTGGCTGTTATCCAACACTACAAGACACCTGTCAAAGAGATTAGAACTCGACCTGTGAGTGAGGAAATGATCGATAAAACCATGCCATGGGCATATTTTGATGGTGCTTCTCTTGACCATCGATCGGAGTGTGGTGGGGGTGGAGTCCTTTTCAAAACTGAGTCTCATTTCTTTCATATCGTGGCTGGTTTGGGGAGGGGATCTAACAACTATGCTGAACTTATGTCTCTTAGGCTGCTGCTGTTATTTGCACTTGAACAAGGATGTCTATCTCTTCAGATATTTGGCGACTCCAGGATAGTTATTGACTGGGCAAAGGAGATTACTCATTGTCATGTGATGGTACTCATACCTATACTGGAGGAGGTAATACGGTTAAAACAGTCATTTAATCATATTACATTTACACTTGTCTACAGGGAGAGGAATGGGATGGCCGATCAGCTTTCCAAAGAAGCGACGCAGCAACATTTAGCACTTGGAACTTGGAGGATTACTATTCACTCTATTGGGGGCACCTACAGTTATTACCACAGACCATTTCATGAAGCTATAGAGGCACGGAATTGAGCAATAGCTCAGATTTTGATGACCAGGGATGGATGCCTATTTTAATTTCTGTAACAGTTTTTGTTTAGTTGTATGGATATATGCCGGCTGTAGATAGCAGTTATGTGATGGTCTGATACAGTAGTCTATCTGTAATCGGATAAATGCGGGCTGTATGAACAGCTGGACTCATTGTTTTGAAGTAGTATGGAACTTTGGACTTGATATTAATATGGGACAGTAAATATGTGTCAATGTAGGGATCACAGTGATCCTAATACATGTGCAGAATGTAATTTTGTTCATCTTTTTGAAATAAAATTACGACTTTTTCCAAGGAAAAAAAGGTCACAGCAACTATTAGGTCACAACAACTATTTGTGTAGAGTTAAGCCATACTCATGAAAGTTTTCATTTAAACAGAAAGATAACAATGTTCTCATTTTATGGTAGCCTTCATCCAATCCTGGGAACTTGGCACTTGGAGGATTACTATTCACTCTATTGGGGGCACCTACAGTTATTACCACAGACCATTTCATGAAGCTATAAAGGCACGGAATTGAGCAATAGCTCAGATTTTGATGACCAGGGATGGACGCCTATTTTAATTTCTGTAACAGTTTTTGTTTAGTTGTATGGATATATGCTGGCTGTAGATAGCAGTTATGTGATGGTCTGATAAAGAAATTCCCTTGTTTAAATTGATAAGAAGTACTTTTCTAGGTAATTTCAAAGCTTAATTTGATTCTTAGACCATTTCTTCTCAGAAGGATGAAGGAAAAGGTTGAAGAGTCCCTGCCTAGGAAAAAGGAGATAATTTTGTATGCAGATATGAAAGAACATCAGAAACATATCCAAGATCTTTTAGTAGTGCTGATACATTCTGAGGTGGAATAAGTGCTCCAATGGTCTGTCCCAGTGATGTAATCGTTCGAGTGCTTGTTGGTTACAAGGATACATATCTTCATGTCTTTTATTAATTCAGTGATCACAGAATAATAATGGAGAACAACTGGCAGTCCAAGGATTCATTGGAGGCAGAGATTCAGCAGACAGATATTATTTCCATATTCTTAGGCACAAGATCAAAAGGCAGAAGATCGATCCACATTTGAAGAAGCAGTTCTAGCTAATCCTAGATTTTGAGGATTAGAATAAGCCTTAAATTTCTTAGAACCATTCTGGGCACTCTATAAAAAATCCCTACTAATTATCTTTAAATTTTGAGTCAGCAATTCGATCTCATCATCTCGAGACAATTAAGGATTTGGTCAATATCTTCGAGCAACATTTAAGCACTTAATATACAGCTGGCAGAGAACCTAAAGACAGAGGATTATTTCTAGATTTGATGGCTTTTAAAGTTCAATTGTTTCCATATTTCCAGGACAAAGATTAAATTATCCAAATTCAAGGGTGAAATTAACAGTCAAAGGATCAAATTTGCATCCCAAATATCCAGGAGCTCGATGCGCATCTTCAAGTGGCATTTGAACATTCAAGACAGAAGAGTGATCATTTCCAGATTCTTGGCAGCAAATCAAAGATTTAGGATTTATTACTCGAAACTTGCAGGAGTTTGCTTATTCAACATTTATATATTTTATCATTGAATGTAACCGGGGTTTTGAGTGGGAGAGACTGAGAGGGCTGAGTTCTAAGTTTCAGAGACATACTTTTAAACTCTGTTCTTAAACTCTGCTTTTTATGTCTGTATTTTCATGATAGAAGATTCCAGTGAATGCAATGTTCAGATTATGTTTTCCTTCTATATTCATCTACTTTTTTTTTCCTATTTGAATGAGATGATCATTGATATAGGATATATTAATGGTTATGCTTTACAGATTCCCGATTAGAATCTAATTTTGTGATCCTACATACATGTGCAGAATCTAATTTTGTTCATCTTTTTGAAATAAAATTACGACTTTTTCCAAGGAAAAAAAGGTCACAACAACTATTTGTGTAGAGTTAAGCCATACTCATGAAAGTTTTCATTTAAACAGAAAGATAACAATGTTCTCATTTTATGGTAGCCTTCATCCAATCCTGGGAACTTATCAAAGTAAATATTCAAATCCCCTAGGAAAACATAGGGACTTTTTAATTTATTATGTCCTTGATAGTGGTATGATCCGTCTGTTTCCTAATCTGCTATATCTATGAAACTTAACTGGAATTGCTACATATCTTAAATCCAAGCTAAACATTGGACACTAATTTTCACACTTTGTCATTGATATTTCTCAAGGGTCTATTTATTTGCTTGGGAAAAAATTACTTGGAGATAACTTTTATAATTATTGTTCATATCAAAGCCTATTCCTAGTACCTCATCTCACTCTTCTACCAATTTTTTGAGTCCTCCAATTTTTTTACCCAATGCCACCACCCCAGATCCTACACTATCATTCATGTACAACAAATCCTTCCAGCATCAACTAGGTTTCCTATTTGTTCATAATTATCAAATTAAATCTAAAATCACCACCCTAATTATGGATAATGGTAGCCAAATAAATATATTTTCCCATGATATTTAGTCTCCTATCTGCAACTCCCCACTACAGACCATCAAACTCCATATCAGGTTTGGTTACAAAATATGCTCCTCATCTAAATGTCACTGAGCATTATGTTATCACCATTTCCATTGGGGCATTTCAATATACTTTGGAATGTGATGTGTCTCCTCTCAATTGTGTATATTTACTACTGGGTTCCCTTACCAAATTATTCGTCATTCCCTATATGATGCTCACCACAACACTTATAAATTTTTTAAAGATGGAAAGGCTTGTGATCTCACATCTTCTATAACCCATTCACCTTCCTTGTTGTCCAACAATGTTGATGTGTTCCATGTCAATCTTCACAAATTCATGTCACTATGTGTGGTTAAATGGGTTAAGATTGATAATGACTCCCATCCTTCCACACCCTATATGAATCCCTTGTTAGATGATTTTGTGTATGTATTTACACCTCCTGTTGGCCTTCCCCCCATTCATTTCATCTAGCACACTATTGATCTTGTCTCAGCATCTTCTCTTCCAATTGCTCCAATATACCATTTAGCCCCTCACGAATTTCTTGATATTGATTGACATCTTCAATATGTCTTAAACTCTAGACATATAGAACCTAACTCCTCTCCTTATGGTTCCTCTACTTTCTTCATTTCTGTAAAGGAATCTGGTGCATGGCATCTTGTTACTTATTATCATGATCTCAATGAAGTGACTATAAAAAATTGATACCCATTTTCTCACATTAATGATTTGCTTATCCATCTCAAGGGTGCCCAATTCTCATACTCACAAGTAACATCTGTAAGGCTCGTTACAAGTATTATAGTATATAACTAGCATATATTATTATGTTAGTATTAGGTATGTGATTCAATTCTAGTCTATAAACATAGTTGGAATATAGCAGTAATCATCCCAACTAGGAGGTATCCAATGCCATGATATGGACTCTAGCATATGATCTAAATGCACTTGAACCCCTCAACTAGATATTCATGCCCATGAAACTGAGTGAAATCCCAGACTGAGTGATATTCTCCGTGATTATGAATATAAAATAACAGACTAGAACCTGGTGGCCACTACAACTAGGGGGCAAACAGCACACCAACTAAAAAGTCCTAAGTATACAAACCAGGCAAACAAAGATGCCTTCCGGAGAAGAGTCTGGGATGATGAGGGCCCAGAACAGATCAACGAAGGAAGAAAGACAGTTACCCGGGGTCCACAATACAATGACTAAGGGTGCAAGCGCTGGAATCACCCAACCGCCCTCCCAAAGACCTGCAAGGGATTTCCTCCCACGTCTGTCTTAGGTACAGCAGACATACCCTCTGCTGTCACCTGTGTATGAACCTAGAGTCAGATACTAAGGATACCACAACACCGAAAACTCCTGGGGGAATAGTCACCGGTCGAATCAGAAAGCGTGGGCAGGGTAGCTAAGCCCGAAACTCGAAAGAGTCCCCAATACGCAATCCAATCCTGGCGTATGCTCGAACAGAAAGTAGGAGGAGTATTCCCAACAATCTGATCTCGCAATGACCTACTGCATAGATCCCAGGCAAGTTTTGAGTGAAATGGGTTTACCTGTGATAGTCTCACTACGATTTTTGCGTAATGTGTGATCTTGAGTGGTTTAAGGTGATTTAAACTCAAGATCCTAACCAAAACTAATTGGTGTAGTGTACCCTAAAAAAGAAAAATGTTTCTATTTCATTTTATTAAAAAGTTTTTAGGGCTGTTATTACTCAAAAAGGGTAGTGCTTTTGTGTGGCGTGGTTGCAACAAGGAAACAAAAGTGACATAAAATCAAACTTTCTACAACAAAGCTCTTTTTCATTTTTTCATTTACTGGAAAGAATAAAAGAACAATCAACTAAATTATGATTCAATAAACTGACCACAAACAATGTTTAAATACAAGAAGCAATCACTAAACAAAGTGCTGGAAAATATTGAAGTGTCTGGCCATATTCCCAAAATAATGAGGTTATTCCCAAAATAATCCTTCTTAGACTCACTTTCCATTAAAAACATCTAAAATCCATAAAGCATTGCATCTCATGGCCATATTTCAACTATGAATAGTTTACCAAAGGACATTATAATGTTTTTAGTAACAATGATGGGTGTATGCATCTTGATAATGGTTAGGACAGTATAAAAAGATCCTTGGTCATTTAACAAATATTCTTTGGCTCAAGTGTGGTGAAATATGCATTGCAACACCACATAAGACCTTTCTATGGAATATTTGGCCTCTAATTGGGATATGGCTATGATTAATTCATTTTGGGGACCCGTGATGGGTCCAGGGGCATAGACCATGGTTGAAAAGGAAAAAAAGGTCCTTCACGAGAAGATTAACCTTCTAGGACTTACACATTGTGAGTCGAGCCCCAATCATGAAACATGTCCTCTCTATGGTGTCTTTGACTCCTAAGTGTCATTCCATGTGTCTATATGGTGTCCTTGACTCCCAAGTACATACCCTTATTGGATTTCAAGTGGTGTCATTTCTGCTAAAATGTAATAAATTATATTCTAACATTATATGTTGAGGTATAAGGCATGCTTGATGTCTATATGGTCTATAGTTATACTTAATGGGACTAATAATTTAACCCAATACTAGGTCATAAAATATTGCTTCTTTCTTCATAGCCTTTGGACTTAGTTGTGCCAAAATGTCCCTTAACCATATGGCCCTCATTTTGGTTCAAAATTATTCCCTTGAGAATGCCTTTTTGTTTGGATCATTCTCTGTATTTTCTGATGACTGGGAGATTTTATCTGACATTAAGCAAACTCCTCGCAGTTCAATCAATACTTGCTTGAGTCTGACATTAGCAGAATTTTCTCAGAATCTCATGATGAGAGAGTTGAGACTATCATGCTCAAATGTATGATCTTTTTAAACCACATAGTCCTGCAAGCCAATATGTAAGTTGTGTTTGGGTCTCACCCATAACAATTGAAGAATATTTTCATGCTCATGTTTTATATGTTTTTATATGCTATGAGTTTTCAGCAACCAAACCACTGCCCACTGCCCAGCAACAGAAAAATGATGGCCCAGCACTAGCAAATGATCAGTGATTACTTTTGTGTTTGTTGACAGTTTATATAGTAGGGGGTTGGTGGGACCAAGTAGAAAGGGCAGGAAACTAGTAACTATATTTTAATGATTTTTAAAAAAATTATCCTCAAAGACAGGTGCCATGGGTGAGTAATTCTGTGCACCTCTGGAGGGTGCAGGGTACCTCTGCATACCCAAACCCACGGGATATACTCTATGAAACTATCAGCAGAAAGAAAAATATTTAAAGGAAAAATTGTGTTATATAACTGTAAAATCATCTGCTATCAGCTTTGTACATTATCAATTTTCAGGGATTTGGATTTATAAATTCTAAATGCAGTGAGGAAGTACCCCACACCACCATTTTAAATGTGGTATGAGGTCAAAAAGATATTATTTACCTTTAAGATTTCTTTCGAAAGGAAACATCAATATTTTTTAATAATTGACAAATACTTGCAAACATGCAACAAAAAACACATTCATAAATTGGACATCGACTACCATACAATATTTTTTAAACAAAATTAGAAACTCAACTCAGCCCTCAGCTCAAGTGCATCAATGGACAATGTTTAGGTCATTATTGTGCTTTTGAAATATGTAGATCAATTAAAAAATAGAAACCAAAATTCAAAATGCTGATTATGATCCCCAAACATAAAATAATGGCATGATCTTTGAATTACAAAAGGCCACTAAATTACCAAGAATTTGAAACCACAAGGAATGAAGGGGAAAGCACATAACATACCCCACAACCAGTGTCAAAGGCATCCCTGATTGATCCATCAGTCAAAGGAATTAGTTTATTGATATTTTCAATATAAGCATCTGCTCCATGAGGAAACATGGTTCCACCACCGGGGAAGTGAAATTTATCTCCATCAACTTGAATCCAATTCTGCACAGCCTTCTCTACCCTGAGTTCCTTGTGTAATACATTGGAAAACCAGGTGAAATCTCGACTTTTGGGCCATGAAAATGGATCCTTATAGCCTGGGGGAATGGAATAAGGCATTTCAATAACTCCTTTTTTATGTTTTGGGCAATGATTTGTTTCTCTTCTCTTTTCAGTAACTTATCTGATAGGGGGGCAAAGTTTAAATATTTTTTTGCATCAAGGGAGTCGAACCACTTATATATTCCCCTAACCATCTTGGTTGACTTGTTTACATAGAAGGGAAAGGAGGGATATCAACCAACAATAGTGGATCGAATTGGGTTGGGCAATATTTAATGGTAAAGAATATGTGCATTAGGAAACTGCAAACTCACTTGTTAGCTTAGTCCCACCCTTGACACTTTTAATTAAGAGTTTGGTTGGCTAGTTACTTCCTCCCATATTTTGGATTTTTTGTAGGCCTTGAATTCACAATCAATCTAAGCCGGAGGCCGGTTCAACATTCCCACTCATCTCAGTAAGTTCCGCACTTCAACAAATTTCTTAAGGTGTGAACATTTTCTTAATGTGTAAAAAATTTACACCTCAAGAACTTGGATCCCTCTCGATGCTTAATAGATCCGGGTTTAAGATGGATCATATTATTTCTATTCTTTTGTTGTCTATTGGCCCATTTCATCGTTCATGTTGGGATGCACTTTAGTTTTTCAATGGAAAGGTGCATTGAAGGAGATATGTGAGTTGCATGCCAACAACCTTTTCCTATTCTATATTCTTCATGTTTTCAGTATTACATACAACATTGGGCGTAAATCTAGAATCTAGAAACTAATCTCATGAAAATACACAACTTCCACAATTACAAATATAATAAATAATAAGATTGATACCTCATCTTCCTATCAGACTCACTCCAAAGGCCAAATAACACTAAAAAAAATACTAGGAAAACACCTCTGGCTTTTCAAAGTACAGAAACTACCTCAAAAGATTGAAACGTTAAATTTTTATATGATACAAAATATTGACAATCAATGCCAATATAAAAATACAAAATTTATATTTTAAATTCAGACTGGCCAGGTCTTTCAGATATGGAAGAGAAGAAAGTTGGATTGCTTGCTGTTTTTTATGGGAACAATGGTGCTGAAGCAAGTGAATTGATAGCTAAACTTATTCCTGAGTACTTTCTCCTTCACATGCACTTCCTTCTTAAGGGCCTTCATCCTGGTGATTCTTCTATTGGATTAAAGAAAATTTCTGAAGGGTTTCCAAAAGCAAGGCAAGTGTCTTGAATGGGCCAAAGAAGTATGATGTTGATTGGATATAAGCATTGTTTTAAGGATGCATCTATTACTGAAAATGATGTTAGAGGAGGAGAACATTATGGCCTACATTGTTTGGAAGTTAGCAGGAAGGAAGGAGAAGACCACTTTTCCTTTGGAGCATCCTTGAAGGATGGACTCATGAAGACACTTGAGCTTCACAGGTCAAGGTGTGTCTCATTAGGAATTTCTGAAGATTCAATGTACAGGACGATATTAAAGGAAGCATTACTAAGAGCAATATTTGATATAGATATTTCATTTACAAATGAAGCTCTCAGAAGTGATTTGCAATCTGGATCAACAACAAGTATTGTTATCAAAGATGATGAGTATGTTTTGGTTGCCAATATCAGACTGCATGAAAAATATGATTATGTTGTAGTCCCTTCACTATACCTTCCATTCCTAGGAATACAATTTCAATGTGTTTATCCTTGTTACTTCTTCTTGAATTTGATTTTTAGGTTCCTCGGCAAACTGCTTTAATGAAGGCAATGGCACAATATGCTACAAGATCCTCCTACAAAATATCCTTTCTGATCTGCAAACAAGCAACTGCTACTAGTAGGAGTCAACCTTGAGACATCCCTCCAGAGGGTTGTTAGAGACAAGCTCAGATATGAGAACAGTTCACTTTCCTTCATTGAGGTCTGGATCTAACTCAAAATGTCACCATAGGTTACTCAAAAGTACCTAGAATTGTTTCCTCGGGTGATATTTTGCATTATATCATGTAGATAGGATTTGTGGGGCAAAATTGTTAAACTCTCAGACTTCGTAGTTGTGGTTGGTTCAGACCATATGGAGTTTGCATTTATCCAAAAGTGAAGTAATAAGAGGCATGTCAAGTTGCTTAAACCTCTCTCAAAACAACAATAAGTGATTGCTTCTCAAGTATAGGATTGGGGCTCAATGGTTAGACAAACTCTGCAGTTCTTGTTCTATAGGAATTAAAGAATATGAGTTAACGATTTAGAAGATGGTTTGGTGCTTTAAAAGAAAAAAAAGTGAAAGTCACCTACTTGAAATCAAGAATGACACCCAGAAACTTTAGGACCATTGGCAGACATTTATTGGGCATTCAATCTTAGTCAATTTATTGGATTGACATCCATGCAATGGTAAACTGCTCTATTCCTGTGATGACAATAATGAAATCCATTATCCGAGTGTTACCATGGTGCTTGCAAAAAATGTTTCCAAGGGTAGCAATGGACCTAGAGGAGGAATATTTTAAAGGACGTGACAGAATCTAGTCCTGGTCCCCTAAACGTGATATGACTTAGAAGAGTGATAAAAGGGAGAGCTCTTGATTTTGATGACTGAAATGCATTTTTAATCATGATTAAAGAAATTTAGCACAAGCTCTCGAAGCTTGTCTTTGAACCTAAAATCAAATAGAATCATAGTCAAGATGCTTCGCTGCAGGGATTAATTCATTGATGCAATGACTTTGGATGTAGTTTTGGATCCATTTCCCTTTGGAGGGCACTCTTGACAACATGTTCTACACATACTTCATTTTGTGCATCAAAAAGATGACTGGATTGGAAGCAATTTATCATGCTATGGAAGAAACCTATAATTGTTATGTTTGACATTTGAGAAAATGATACCATGCTTCTGCATAAATGCTCAGAGCAGTGTCATTCAAGTGATGTTATTCAATCTGTCACAGGTCAAAGCATTAGATCATGTGTGATGTTAATGACTAGAGAAATGGAATTCGTCTGCAAGGGCATGTCAGATTGTTGACCTTGTTCAATGGTCATTACATCGATGCTCTGTTGCAAGATCTCCAATGGAGTCCCATTTTGATCTACACTTGAGTCTAATCGTGCTTGTTGATGCTTCCTACTTTCTTATCTAATGCATTTATGACTTATTCTGCTTCTCTTGCATTTTATGAACAATGAGAACCAGACCTAGGCACAATGATAACGTCTAATCAATTTGTATCCTGAGGAGGTGCATGATATATATACGAATTCAAAACATGCAATTTAAAATTGAAATAAAAGGGCAGAAACTTCGTGAACATTCCAGAAGGAACTGGACCATGAACTGGGTCTCAATATCATAGTAGTGACTAGAAACTAGTAAACCCCAATCAAATAGATAGTGGGGAAATCTAACATTCTACATCCATAACACGAGTCCTCTTCACATGTCGTCACAAGAGTTGCCCCAGAAATCGAAGGGCGAGTTATAAACGAAGGGCGAGTTATAATAAAAGATTTCAGAGTCTGACAGCATTAATAATTTGGGGATTAAACTCACAGTGTAATCATGGATCGAAATGAAACACGCAGGGTCTAAGATGGCAACAAAAATTGAATTGCAGATATTTCACATTGTCACATACCTCTTAATGCTCGAAACCCTTCTGAGAATCTGAAATGCACAGCTAAAGCAGTTTGCAAACCTCCAGGAGTCCAGATACACGCTACAAACTGGTAATCTTTGAAACAAACAGTAATTGAGCCTCGTATGGGTGAAAATCAAGAATTTTACCTCGTATGGGCGATGCTAGGGGTTGTATTGGCACTCTAGCAGCCAAATCGCGGGTGAATCGGACTCCAAAACCGCAATTTCTTCAAATCGAGGGCGAACCATAGCTCCAAAAAAACCCATGCCAGAATCGAGGGCGAATAACAACTCCAGAAAACCGCCATGCCAGAAATCACGGGCGAATGAGTTTCCAGGAAACACCATCCCTAAAAATCGAGGGCGACTGGTGCATCCAAGGAAAAATCACGGAAAATAAACTGGCGAAAATCGATTTTTCCCTATTTCTTCCACAAAAATCGCGGGCGACTAGTTTCTCCTATAAATTCTTCCTAAATACGATTTTGGCTATATAGTTGTTTAATATTTACAAAATAATAAATAGTGGGCTATTAAAATTAATTCTCAAAAACCTCTTTTACTTAAAAATTCGCCCTAAAAAAAATTAGAAACCTTCTAAATTCGCCATTGGGCTAAATTTCGCCCCTAAAATCATCCCTGATTTCAAACTAGGTTAGATTTAAACATTCTACCCCTAGGGCAGTACGACGTACTCATCGGCATGGATTGGTTGGAGGAACACCATGTCCTCCTAGACTGCTTAAACAAATCCTTACTTTGCAGGGATGACCAAGGGATTCAGAAGACAATTCACGGTATCCCTAAGAAAGTGTCGGTAAGATAGATCTCCACCTTACAACAAAAGAAATGTATCAGAAAGGGATGTAAACTCTTTGCCGTCAATATCCAAAACATAGAAACTGATAGGGAATAGAAGATCGAAGATTTTCTAGTCCTTGTAGAATTCAACGATGTATTTCCTGAAGAAATACCAGGATTACCACCTAAATGAGACTTAGAATTTTCTATCAAACTGACACTTGGGTCAGTACCAGCTTCTAAAGCCCTGTACCACATGAGCACACCAGAATTAGTGGATCTCAAACTTTAGTTACAAGAACTAATTGACAAAGGGTACATCCAACCTAGTGTGTCCCCTTGGGTCGCACTGATACTCTTCATCAAGAAGAAAGACGACACGATGCGGATGTGCATCGATTACCGCCAACTCAACAAGATGACCATTAAGAACCGCTACCCACTCCCTAGGATCGACGACTTGTTTGACCAAGTCAGAGGGGCAAAGATTTTCTCGAAGATCGACTTACAATCTGGATACCATCAAGTGAGGATCCGTGATGAGGATATCAATAAAACCACATTTCGAACCTGTTACGGCCACTACAAGTTCGTAGTGATGCCCTTTGGGTTGACGAACGCACCGACCAACTTTATGTGCATGATGAATAGTATCTTTAGTAAATACCTCGATAAATTCATTCTAGTCTTTATTGACGACATTCTGATCTACTCCAAGAACAAGATAGAACATGAGGAGCACCTCCGAATTGTTTTACGGATACTAAGAGAACACGAACTTTACGCCAAGTTTAGTATGTGTGATTTCTACAGACCTCTGATTCAATACTTAGGACATATCATTTCCGAGAAGGGAATAGCCGTCGACCCCAAAAAGGTCAAAGCTATCGAAGAATGGCCTACACCTACTTGCGTATTCGACATAAGGTCATTCTTAGGATTAGTAGGCTACTACCAAAATTTCATTGAGAACTTTTCACGGATCACATGTCCCATGACCGCCTTATAGAAAAAGGCAAACAAGTTTATCTGGATGGATAAGTGAAAAAGAGATCTTTCAAAAGCTGAAACAACTACTGATTAGTGCACCGATTCTGCGTATTACGGATCCCAATGGGGACTTCGTCGTTTGCACGGATGCAAGCAAGGAAGGACTCAAGGGAGTCCTTATGCAAGAAAATTTTTCCATATGCTATGAATCGAGGAAACTAAAAGAGCATGAGCATAACTACCCTACTCATGACCTCGAACTAGCCACCATCATCCATGCTCTTAAGATGTGGCGACATTATCTCATGGGAAAGAAATTCCTATTGATGACTGATAACATGAGCTTGAAATACCTTTTCGACCAACCCAACCTAAATGCTAGACAGTCCAGGTGGCTAGCCTTCCTTAGTGAGTACCATTTCGAACTAAAGCATATAAAAGGAAAGGAAAACAAGATTGCGGATGCCTTAAGCCGTCAAGCACATATGCCTTATGAGGTCACGGTAATCCAAACCGACTCCAACTTACACCACAGAATTAGGACGGCCTGTAAGAGTGACCGTTATTATACAAAAATCCTCGCGAAGATTCAGGACGATAGGATTTTCCAACAGCAGAAAGAATATAAGATAGACAAATCGGGACTACTGTGGTCTAAAGACCGCCTTTACATCCCAGAGAGTGGATACATTAGATCAAACATTATCACCGAATTTCACCAGAAACCCTATTCAGGGCACCCTAGGTATCAAAAGATGATATCAGCCATAAAGAAACACTACTTTTGGCCTAAGTTGAAAGCTGACATCGCAATGTTCATCATGAAATGTCAAGAATGCCAATTGGTCAAAGCAGAACACCAACACCCCTCCAGATTACGTCAACCTTTACCCATCCTAGAATGGAAATGGGAGGTAATAAGTATGGACTTCATTACAGGCTTACCCAAGAGTAAGAAACTAAATGACTCCATCTTCGTAGTGGTAGACAAGCTGTCAAAAGCAGCCCACTTTATACCGATGAAATCTACCTACAAAGCAGTTCACATCGCGGAAATATTCTTAAAAGAGATCTTTCGATTCCAAGGGATACCCAAAGAAATCATTTCCAATCGAGACACAAAGTTCACTAGCAACTTTTGGAGAGAATTATCCTTCGGTCTGGAAATCCAGTTACAATTCAGTACCACATACCACCTCCAGACCGATGGACAAATAGAACGAGTAAACCAGATCCTCGAGGACATGTTGAGGATGTATGTCATAAATAACCCCACCAAGTGGGAAAATTATTTGCACCTAGGAGAGTTCGCATACAACAACGGTTATCAAACCTCGACCAAAATGAGTCCTTTCGAACTACTCTACGGTAGGAAATGTTGGCCTCCCGTGACTTGGGACAATCTAGTAGACAGACTTATGTTAGGACCCGACCTATTAAATGACTTGGAACAGCTAGTCGCCAAGGTACAACTAAACTTAAAAGAAGCACAAGACCGCCAAAAGAGTTATGCGGACAAGAAAAGAAAGGACAAGGACTATCAAGTAGGCGAACATGTGTTCCTAAAAATAAAATCTAAACAAAGCTCGTTGAGCTTGGGACGTTGCGGGAAACTAGCCCCAAGATTTTGTGAACCTTTTGAAATACTGGCCAAGAAGGGCCCAGTAGCTTATGAATTGGCTTTACCAGCGCATATAAAAGTTCATAATGTTTTTCATGCTTCATTATTAAAGAAATATGTATACGATACTAAACATGTTATTGATTGGTCCTTATTACAGGTGGAGCTCGAAGGGGAGATCACGCCAGTACCACTCCACATTCTTGACAAGAGAGAGGTCCAACTTAGGAGGAGGACCACTACTCAGTTGAAAGTGCAATGGAGGCACTTTGGACCAAATGAGGCTACTTGGGAGAATGAGGCCACCATGAAAGAGGCATACCCTGCCTTGTTTCATGACCTCATTCCTAGTCCCTAAAAACACTGGGATGGTGTTGTTCTAAGCGGGGAGGGATGTAATATCCTGAATTTTTGGACTAACTATTTTATGATGTTATATTGGGACATGGCCCCAGCACATATGATTTATTCTTTTGTAGACTAACATATTGGGCATGGACCCTGACTGAATTTCATTATTTGATTATATAATGGGCAAGGAAGCCCCAATGTTCTGATTTATGTTTTTACCATATGATGTGGGTACAAAACCCTAATATACTGAGATGACCTTTTTTAACATACTGTGCAGTGATGTGAATGACATAATTGACTTATATGGTGTGTTGAGCATGGACTCAGAAACAAACAGATTACCTACGTACTGGGAAAAAGCCCCGATGTACCTACAGAAAATATAATGTACTGGGAGTAAGCCCTGATGTACATTGAGTGTTGGGCATAAGCCTTGGATCACTCCAAGCTTGATAAACGAATACCGGATCCGAGGAAAATTAAATATTCTAGATGTGCCTCACAACCACAATCTAGAAATAGTGTGGAGCAGGAACTCTGGAATTGCACTAGAGTAACGCCCATGTGAGAGCGTTGAGTTAAATGGCTCTGAAGAGCACTCGGGGTTATGGAGTTTCTGTTAGGAACCCATGTCTTTACTTTGTTAGTATATTGTTGTTGGATGCATATGCTTTGTAAGTCGTCCCGTAGTATTTGTTGATCCATAGTTTATATTAGCCCATAGTATTGATCCATAGTATTTGACACATATGCTTTGTAAGTCGTCCCATAGTACTAAATGTCCCATGGTTTTGACTCATAGTATTGGCGCCTAGACTTAGCCCATGGTTTGTATAGACACATAGTATTGACCCATGGTATTGGCGCCTAGACTTAGCATATAAGTGTGTGTTGAGGCCTATGAAGGCACCATGAAGTTAATTGTATTGAGCTTGCTCAAAGGAGGTTTCCCCCTCGAAGTGGCCCATGATCAATATAAAAGTGATTCTGAGTTCTATTATTTCTGATATCTTGTGTATTTGCATTAATTAATTATTGCAGGTTCATCACATCTGGTATCAGAGCACTTTCTTGGGCTCATTGGGTGGAATTTCTGCCAAATTTCTTTTTCGCATCTATTGCAGCTTCGGATTTGGGAATAATCCCTATCCGCTTAACTGTGGGAAGTACTTGGGAATAATCCCTAAAACTCATTGTGAGGAGTACCACAGGAACCCCAAAGTAGCTGGCCCATTGAGAGGACCTGCAAGCGAAAAGGGCAACGACCCCTACCTGATTGTCTAGTTCCCACCCGTGAGGTAAGCCAAGAGCTGTCGTTTGTGGCAAAGCGGTTATCAGTTTTACCTAAGCCATGGAGTGAGGGGTATTGCCCCAATACGCAAGCCGTCAGACAGCATTGGTGGCCGAGTGAAACACCTGAACTATTAGGAATCCGTACATACCTAGGGTCCATATCTATTTTCAATTGAACTGTTGCCGATCACTTCCACTCCAGATCCATCCATTTCAGATCTATTCTGAAAGTCGTTCCAGATCCAGTTGTTGTTTTAGATCCCGCCGTTTTCGATCCCTTCCACGCCATTGCAGATCCATCTGTTGCGGATCCCTTCTGCGCCACTGTTGCCGATCCATTTCTGAAAAATAATAATAATAATAAATAAATAAATAAAATTTCTGTTTTTTGGCCATATCTCCCTTGTTTCAACTCTGTTTTCCCTAAAACTTCACTGACATCCCTGCAATCCCATTCTGCATATTTCATTCCTGAAGACCCTATCCCAAATTCCACTTCCCAAGACCAGAAATCCCACATTTGTCTATTTTTAGGGTTTGCCATAACTTCTTCAATTTTCACCCGATTACCTTCAAATTTTACCATAGAGTTCTCGCTTCTAAAATTCCCATTTTTTGCTTCCCTGTCCCTCAGAAAGTGTTGAAAACCTAGTCAAAACCCAATTACCCCTTCAAGTTTTTTCCAAATCCAAATTTCCCCTTACTAAATAAGCTTGTGTTTGTGTTTTTCTATCCATTCCCCCCCCACAAAAAAAATAATAATAAAATTTACTGGTTATGGTTGTCACTCGCATAGGAGCAAACACCATGGAGGAAGCACTTGCTTCCATCCAAACCAAACTCCAAGAGCTGGATGAAAAATTTCTCAGCCTCCATCTTCAGCATTCAGCCATGAACAATAATCGAAAGCCAGAATCTTTTGCAGCCACTGGGTTCTCTTCTTCCAGCAATTTTCGTGGGCCGAAGCTTGATTTTCCTTGCTTTAATGGTACTGATCCAACTCGATGGATATACCGAGCAGAACAATATTTCAGTTTGAATAATACTTTTGATGTCCAGAAACTTCCACTTGCATCCTTTCATTTGGAACAGGTATCCCTTCAATGGTACCGTTGGTACATAAAAGCTCATCCCGAGCCAAGCTGGACAGATTTTTGCCAACTCATTTTGCCACGATTTGGTCCTACTGCTTTTGACAACTTCACAGGAGCACTCACTAAACTTCACCAAACTGGCACAGTGAGAGAATATCAGACAGAATTTGAGAAACTAGCCAATCACACAGAAGGATTGTCTGATGAATTCTACAGGAGTTGTTTTATCAGTGGTCTCAAGGATGAAATCTGCTCAGAGGTCAAAATGTTTTGTCCCAACACAATTATGGAAGTCCTAGGGTTGGATAAGCTGGCTAAGGACAAGATCGCAGCTCAACAACGCTCCAAACCCACCTTTGTTCCCTTCAGAAATATGGGTTCCCAACGACCTCCCATCACGCCTGCTCCTCAACCAACTCCTATCAAGCAATTGTCTGAAACAGAGATGCAGGCATGCTGAGAAAAAGGGCTTTGCTATAAATGTGATGAGAAATTCACTCGGGGACATAGATGTGTTCAACAAAAGCTCTATCTCTTGGATGTGGATTCTCCACCTGCCTCAGAACTTGATGAAGAAGCTCCAGATATAGTAGATGATCGGGTTGACATTCAACACCAGCCTGTTGACACCCCCATCTCAGGATGACCCACCCGAGATCTCTCTCCATGATGTAACCGGCGTCACCACCCCACAAACAATGCAAGTCAGGGGATACTTCAAGAAGCTCCCTCTTACCATACTCATTGATTCTGGTAGCACTCATAACTTCATTGATCCTCGGATTTCCAAACAGGCTGATTGTTTTGTCCATCCTTGCTCCAACTTTGAAGTCATGGTTGCCAATGGGGGCACCTTACCTTGCAAGGGGAAGTTTCACAATGTGCGTATCTCTATGGAAGATTATAACCCGCGCTCTCACATGTTTTCCTTATCCTTAGGTGGATGTGATGTGGTTTTGGGTGTTCAATGGTTACGCACACTTGGCCACATCTTATGGGATTTTGCTGCACTTTGGATGCAGTTTTCAGTCAATGGGGCACAACACAAATTTATGGGCTTACAACCAGGGTCTCTCTGCATCATTAGTTCACATCGCCTGGAAAAAATACTTAAGAAGAATTCACATGGTGTCATCGCTCAGCTCCATTCCATTCAGATGCACCCATCAACAGTCTCCACTACTTCCTTGGATAGATATGCAGGTGTCTTTGCTAAACCAATGAGCTTGTTTCCTTCAAGAGACCTTTCCGGTAAGAATTTAGCCACATCTACCTCTCAGCAGGAAATGATGACTATTTTGCATACAGTACAGAAGTGGCAGCCATCCCTATTGGGGAATTATTTCTGCATCAAGACTGATCTCCAGAGTCTGGAAACTTTCCTGGAACAATGGGTCTCCTCCCCAACACACCTGAAATGGGTTATCCAACTCATGGGTTATGACTATGCGACCACTTACCAAAAGGGTAAGGACAATATGGTGGAAGATGCTCCTCCTCGCACATTTGATGACCCATTTTCTCTTACATCTATTTCTCTGCTTGTTCCAATTGGTTGCAATCTGTTCAATGGGACTATCTCTTCTATGAACTCCATGCTTCTTCATCAGTAGGGCACTCTGGGTTCCTCAAAACGTATGACCAGGAACAATGTAACTTCTTTTGGCAGGGACTCAAAAGGACAATTCAATGGATGGTGGTTGACTATGATAATTTACAGGTCAACAAGGGTGAAACGAACCTCCTTTTGGGACTGCTCGAACCCTTTCCCATCCCTCCATAGATTTGGACAACTATTTCTATGGATTTCCTAGAAGCGCTCCAGTGGTATAGTACCACATCTCAAAGGACACCATATGAAGCAGTCTCTGGATAGGAACCACCAGTTCTTCTTCCATACACCTTCAGCAGCTCCCCAGTTCAGGCAATTGACTCAATTCTTCGAAACCATGATCAGCTTCTTCTCATTCTGCAGGACAATTTTCACATGGCAAGAATTCGAATGAAACAACAAGCCGATCAGCACCGTTCTCAGCGCACTTTTCACATCGCTGATATGGTTCTTCTTTGTCTACAGCCTTCCATGCAATCCTCCCTAAAACTCGAAAGGCACCAGTGGCTCGGAATGCAACCCGAGGATGCTACAGGGGACCCACTCCTTCAGATTCTGCATCAATTTCCACATCTAAAGCTTTGAGGACAAAGCTTTTTCTAAGGGAGAGGGGATGTTAGGAACCCATGTCTTTACTTTGTTAGTATATTGTTGTTGGATGCATATGCTTTGTAAGTCGTCCCGTAGTATTTGTTGATCCATAGTTTATATTAGCCCATAGTATTGACCCATAGTATTTGACGCATATGCTTTATAAGTCGTCCCATAGTACTATATGTCCCATGGTTTTGACTCATAGTATTGGCGCCTAGACTTAGCCCATGGTTTGTATTTGCACATAGTATTGACCCATGTTATTGGCGCCTAGACTTAGTATATAAGTGTGTGTTGAGGCCTATGAAGGCACCGTGAAGTTAATTGTATTGAGATTGCTCAAAGGAGGTTTCCCCCTCGAAGTGGCCCATGATCAATATAAAAGTGATTCTGAGTTCTATTATTTCTGATATATGGTGTATTTGCATTAATTAATTATTGCAGGTTCATCACAGTTTCAAAGTGTTGAGTCGGAAAGGCTCTGAAGAGCACTTTTATCACATTTATTTAATTGACTAAATGATTCATCTTTTTATCCATCATCACCTACTGTAGGAGATATTATGTTAAACGAGGGAATCCAACATGCAAAGAGAGAGACTAGAGGTACCTAACCAAGTTGACCACGACAATCCAAAAGAAGTGGACCATGTCCCTAAAAGTTAAAGAGAAAAGAGTGTCATGTGATGACACATAACTAAAGAAAAGATAGTTATCAATAGTCTTTTATGACTAACCTGATTAAAGGCCTCCAAGTTATTATTATTATTATTATTATTATTAGTAAGAGATTTAAATAATAATAGGTGTTATTATTTAATTATGGGATATAATTAGTATATATGATTTATGCATTATTTAATATTTTAAATGATGTATTAATAAGTTAAGTGAAATATATTTCATATAAGAATAATTATTAGTATAATTATTGTTATTATTAAGAGCATAAATAAAAAATGACTTATAGTCAAACTGTTGGAAAAGTCCTAGTTCAAGAGGACAAAGTTATTTAATTAAATAATATCTTTTAAATTATTAAATATTGAATTTAAAGAAACTAATTACTTCAACAGTCCTAATACAAGATTTCCCTATTTAAAGAGGGCAGATCCCAAGTTTTGGGGATCATCTATCATTCTTGGTTATTATCATTCTCTTATGGTAGTCCAAGAAAATTATTCTACTCCAAGAAGTTGAAGCAGCCTTACTTAAAAATTCTCAAAACAGAACCAGAAGTGGATCTAGGGCTTCTACCTCTCATTGCTTGTTGGAACCAAGCTCAGGGGGATCCAAATAGAACCGGAAACGGTTCAGGGGTCAAGGTTGGGAGGAACAGGGTAGCCCCAAAGTCATCCATCCCAAGGCCAACATTCTAACAGGTCAACAAGATACAATAGGCTCTACTTTAACTATTGATTTAGTGTGCAGGTTGCTATAGGGAAGATTTAAAGTGTCAAGTAGTTAGACTTCTACAGGAAGGGACCAAGTGCTCAAGCAGCCAGGTATGGAGCACTTAATATTTCTTTTAAAATTTTAGATATTACAGCATTGTTATCATTACCAAATTGTCTTCATTATCAGAAGTTGATGTTCTTCCTAGAACTCAGTGGAGAGTCTAGCAGGGCTAGCCAAGCTAGCCTTTGTTAGACAACGAATATTATCTTCTAGGTTAGGGTAATTATAATTTATTGCTTATAGGTAGTTATTTACTGTCAAAATCGTATTTCTTATTCACAGTACAGGGTCCCATCTAAGCATGCTATTTTCCTTACTTTATTAGTAGTTCTTTTTCGAAACCATTATCAAATAGAAATAAAAAAACAGACATTGACACTCTCAGTAGCACTACCCTTTGAAACTATCAAACATCGAATTGCAGTATCAGGTAGAAGAAACAAGTTATAGCATGAACCAGAGCTTTCATTACCAATGAATTATTCAACCACTACCATGATAGCACACAGTCAATGCATTACCAAGATTTTAAACGCATCAAGTAATTTCTAGGTCTCACATTTTACAAACTTAGTCTGTTTGACATTTCATTCCTACAACCCAAAATTTTGATTAAAAGCCAAATACGTTTCATTTCAGAAATCAAACAGTCCACGGCATTCAATTTATTTAAACATAACATTTCACGGGTCGAGAGATTGAACCCCACAAACTCTACGATATTTTATACAGAAACGATTGATACAGGGATTGGTTCCCATCCCCATCTCACTCTACAACAAACTATACACAATACTACAGAGAAATCAACAAAGGATCGACACAGGGGTCGATTCCCACTCCTCTCATTAAAGATCCTTTTGTGTTTCTATCAAATAAACAGAAAATGTAGAAGGAAGAACCCAGGACTCTTCAGACTTATAAATAAAACAATTATAGGGTTACGTATTCCCTCCATTCCATCATTCTTTTCCAACAAACAACACTCTACTCTTTTACATTTAAAAACACGAAGCCATCAAATTGAGAAGATGACAGAGTGGAGCAACAGTACTTAAAAACGTAGAAATAGATACACATTTTCCTTCATAGGGCTAAATACAAGTTCATTTCCAAATAGAAAACGAAGATAATGTACAACTGTACAAGAACCCATATCCATATTAAAATCACAAATATTTGGATAGGGTATCAAACCCTCATAAACATTACACAACATGGCATCTCAGGACCCATACAAATACATTTTGAACACATAAAACTATAAATATAAACCCCAGTTCATCCTTGGGCATTATTGCCAAGTAACGAGAGTTCAACAAAGTTTAAACACAGAGCCGTATAGCCAAACCCCACACCAATATCCTCTAGGGTATGCAAAGAGACAAATAGGTACATTCACACCACAGTCCAGCCAAAAATGCGACTGCCAAGGATTCGAAACTTGTCACATTGAACTCAAATAAGTTCACCAGTTCCCAGTAAAAACATACATCAATAGTAATTCCCCACAAGGGAGAAACGAGGAGCTAAGAGTTGGAAAATTCTGGACTTACCATTGTCCATTATCGCCACTATTGTGAACTGATCACGCAGAAGAGAAAACGCCAGTAAACACCTGTATTCTAATCACAACATACAAGTTAGGACTCTGATTTTTATGTCACAAGATATCTAACATGCAAGAGCTGGAATTTAGAACTTAAAACAGAGAGGAATTACCTCCAACCATTTGCAATCGCCATCGCTATTTTCCCAATGGAGTGCTGACCATGAGCCACAGCTCAGGTCAGCAGAGAAACCCTCATCGCACCCACAACAGACAAGAGAAGCGAACCACGAAAATGTTCTTAGTTGGTGTAGAACCCTAGGGTAAGACTCCATCACAGTTGGCAGCCATGTGAATTCGCAGAGTTACATTCAATGCTTCTACCAACCACCATTAATTCGAGAGTGACCCAATACTCTATAATATTAGGACCATTCGATTTCACAACATTATATTTCACAATTAAACATTACAATGACTCCAAATTCTTCATTGCGCCATTAAATAATTACAAAGTCAAACAAGTAGTGATGTTACACAAGTATTGCAAACCCCATTGAGACTAGAATAAAAGTATCAACTTCAAAGCTATCTCACTTGCAACTTAAAATAGTGTATAGAAGGGTGGAATAGGCATTCTCGATAGATGCGTCATAAGTACACCTGCAAACCCAAAACAAGTAGATTCATTAGCAATAATGCTAAGTAAGTCCGGAGTCTCCAAATCTTACCCCTACCTCTCGGCAGCCCTGTTGGGGTACCTTGCCATTTCAAAAGACCAAGGATCCATGTCACCTGAATTACCAGTGAAACTTTAATACATATGCATTCAAACCTTTACATCCATAAGAAGGAGATTCATGTTATAAACATTCACAAATTGGTACACATGCGATGGTTTATCCATCTAAACCATTTTAGAAATACTTCTGCAAAGTTGTAGAACCTTATGATTAGTAAACCATGATACTTGAAGCTAAGACAGTTCAAAGAGTAGCATTTAAATATTGGTACAGTAATTACTTGTTAGCACTGAAGATTAATATTCATTATATCTCTTTATCAGTTTAATCTAGTATCGGAAAATTTGAAATTTTTTGCTATTTTTAAAGGACATTACAGTCACCTAGATTCATCATCGATGGCAACAAAGATTGACCTCGGAGTATGCATCTCCATTTCACTGATTTTAATGACTCTCACAATCCCCAAATGCCCTATGCCGCTCCTATTGATAAATGGGATGGCGCCAGTATGACTTGCTCCTCCACAGCAAGCTCCTTCCACAGATTTATTGAATTTACAATACTAGGTTCAGACAGAAACGGTCTTCACCTTCTCCAGCTTACATCAGGGGCAGAGGCAACACTGCCACACGTTTATCCTTATTACAACGCCTACTTCAATAGATGGACAGAGAGCCTTCCAATAGTCTTTGACAATTCCTCGTGTGGAGCGTGATAGATATCGCGTAGAGAAAAAATGAGTGGAGTCCTTTCAACACCTGCGCCTTTGCTTGGATAGCTCAGCCCGAGATATCTTCCACGTGGCATTTGACAGTCAAACTTGGGATTTGTATTATATATCCCAAACATGTATTTGATGGATCTGAAGCACCTCTATTTTTCTTTAGACTAGGTCACGAAACCTCCTTACTCCTGCCTCCCATCATAGCATTGAAATTTAAATATGGCCACTGCATGCGCTGCTGAATTGGTCCTTTTCTTCCCTACTTGGCACCTATGCATACTCCTGGACAACTGCGCAAATGTCTTGGCGTTTGACGCTCAAAGGGAAGCGTGTCGCTTTCTCTCGACATAAAAATATATGCAAATAAAAACAGCCTGCCCCAAGCTCTGCATTTTTTCATTTTTACGTCTGGGAATTATCCCACATGCAAAAGGGGACATGTTTAATTACCATTTATATTCACTAAACTCTTAGTGTGAGCTTGACACTTGGAATTTGATGGTAGGCGTTGATTTGTCGAATGTGTGGGCCAATTGGCTCTTAGCTCTCGGTGTTGAGCTCGGGCTGGGCCCACTACCCTTTTAGTTCATTTTCATTCAAAACTTTGGCCTGAAAAATTAATTCTTTTGTCGAAAATGCATAAAAATCAGAACTTTGGCCTAAAATACATAAATCCAACATTGGCTTATAGAATCAAATTTTTTACCATTATAAAAACCGCTTTTTCTTTTTGCTCAAAGTTTCTTTTGCTCCTCTCTTGGTTGTCGAAATGCTACAAAATTTCATGCACTGTCAAGAACTGCCCTGGTGTGCAATCATCAACTGAACCATTGTAAATATGAACTGAAAACTTTAAATATGAACACTGAAACTGCTCTACTGAAATCAAACTAAAAAATGTTGAAAAGATGCTTTCCATCTCAAGCTTATTTATATACAAATCACTCTACTTTGGTTGAAAATTACTGCTCAATCAAGTAATGAGAAAATGCAATGAAGCCAATCCAACAGTTGGTCAAATAACAAAAAAAATTTATCATGCTTCATCGAAGCCCAAACTGACAGACCTAGAAAACAACCAATGATGACAAATTTGATCTTTATGGCAGAAGCATAACCAATCATTCCAACTAAAAAATTTCTCCATGCATTCATCCACTGGGTCATAAAATACATGATATCCTTCAACAAACTTGGTTATTTGTTTGTCATAGCACGGCTGCTCAAACATCAAGCTCTCTTGCACATTATCCACCCATTTTTCAAAAGAATTTTGAAGGGACTTCTCAGGACAACTTCCAAGTGAGGTATCAACAACTTCATTCAAAATATCAGAATTTAAAACTTGATCTTCTACATGCAATCCAGCAGAAATATCATTGTTTTCTTCAACAAAATCAAGTGAAACAAATTCTTCTTGACCCAAAAATTATGAAAATGAAAGGCATGAAGAGAGACTGAACTGAGGAGGCTGCTCCTCTTCCTGATTAACTAAGATCTGACAAGACTGCTACACATGTTTCACATCAAGGACACCGCCATCTTCACTTTCAATCAGAAGAGAAACTACATTCTGAAAGTTTTCCTGAGTGTTGTGGCAACTAGCTTCTACTATGGCTTCTTCCCCTTCCCTTAATTCAATAGAAATATCAACTTGACTCTCAAGAGAATTTGAGATCTAACATTTCTTTCTTTAATACCTAAATCAAAAAATGGATAAAGAGTAGAGAAAACTGATTTGCTACCTTCATCACTAGCTTCTACTATAAGAATTGCTCATTGAAATGCTTAAATCTATACCAGTCGACGATATGCCAAAGTCAAGCTAAAATTGATGAACCATGGCTGAGGAAGAGTACATCTGAGTCGTTGATCCTTGATCTAAAAATTAAGATGGGTCCCCAAGTTACAGACCTTAGGGAGCTAGTGAGAGCTCAACATGAAGGTACTATAAATCTCACTTTAGGTTAAGTGCAAAACTGTATAAATCTCACTTTAGGTTAGGTGCAAAACTGTGAGACAAGATGTTTCCAATATAAGAACTTAAGGACTTAATTCAATTAATTGTTTTAAGTTTTATTAGGAATTTATTATTATCGTTGTTATTGTTATTTACACTTCTATTTGGAATTAATAGAGAAAGATCATATTTTTAAATAAAGAATCTAATATAAAATTGCATAAAAACATTATTGCACTTAAAAATAGAGTATAGTCAAAATTCTATTTCCACTAGATAATATTTATCCATTTTAATTCTATATTTTTTAAACATTTAAATGCAAACATTTCTTAATAAAAAGGGACTTTTATGGTTTGTCATTAGTTAATATAAGACAATATTAACATCCATTGCGATTCTTTGCCTCGATCATTATGTGAGCATCGGTATTGTAATGGCTTCGTCATGATGCCAACTCTACTTTTTTTTCTCCATGGCCGAAATATTATTCTGCATCTTTTGCTTTATCCTTTTGCGATTCTCTCAATTTTGAAGTTTGCAAATGTTTTCATATGAATAATAATTTAAAACGTTTAGCTTGTTTCCTATCCATATCAATTCACCCTTCATTGACCTATTTATATACTTTATATCCAGTATAAAAAAAGTGTGCTCATAAAGAGAGATACCTCAAACCATTTGATTTCAACTGATGCTTTTATATACATCTGGGTCGGTCCATCCTTCACTGATGCATTTATATACAACTGGGCCGGTTCATCCTTCACTGATGCATTTATATACATCTGGGCCGGTTCATCCTTCACTGATGCATTTATATACATCTGGGCCGGTTCATCCTTCTCTCGTAGCAAACCATTTGATTTCAACTATAGGTATATCTATGGATTTTATTTCAACGATATCTGGGGTCGGTTCATCCTTCACTAATCCATTTATATACCTTATATATACTATTCTCTCGTAGCAAACCAGGTAGCTTGCTCGACTGCCGTCTGCCCCTTGATTACTTGCTTGTAGAAGCGAAAGGGACTCTTGCAGGAAGAGGTAGAAGTAGAAGTAGAAGTAGAGAGCGAGCATGGTTACTCAGCCAAGAATGATTTGTCCAGATGACAGATGTGACCTATTCGTTGCACTTAGATTGAGGAATGGCAACAAATTGAATGCTAGCTGGTTCTGGGCGAATCATTCTTGGCGGAGCAATCCGTTGTGCTTCTAGGGTTAGCCATGGCCATGGCGAGGAAACAGGAGAAGTTGCAAGTGATGGAGTTGAAAATGTGGTAAGGTCCATGTCTTAAGTAAAATGTATTCATCTAATTCATTCTAATCAAATGTGAGTAATAGATTTTTATGTTCTTCCATCTTCCCTTCCTAATAGATGTATTCTGTAGTAGTAAAAAAAATTATTTTCGTTATTCACCTCCCTGCACAGACCCAGAGCCAGACCCAGTACTGGTGTCATGGGCGAATGCTAAATTGATCATTTTCTTTTACCAGAGCTGACCAAATTTCGGTGGTGAATCTCTCTTCATGAATGTAACAACAGTTATTTGTTGCTGTTCTTTTGGGAAATATCAGGGTAGTTAGTTACGTTGTTCGATCAGTCAAACCACTTGTAGATTGTGACAAAAATTAACCCCCAAATTTTTGTAGATAGGAACATATCCACTACAACGATTTGATATTAAGATTATGGAAAAAATAAACCATGACTAGCTAAGCTGCACATAGAGGAGTAGATGTTTTATATTCATTGAAATTTTATATATATTTATATATTGAAATTATTATATTAACAGGTACTTATATCTTAGAAATTGGGGTGGACTAACTTCTATAATTTTCTTAGATTACATAAGGATAAGACAAGTGTACTGTCCATATTGATTTTATGGCTAGCTGATGCATATAATTGATAGCTATACAAGAATAACTAATACATGATACATAAATAACTAGTAATTTGTGACTTAAATACAACCACTTATAGGGTAAGACAAGTTTACTGTCCATATTGATTTTATATGTAGCTGATGCATATAACTGGTAGCTATACAAAAATAATGATTATGCATAAATAACTAATAACTTGTAACTTAAAGGGAATAGCAAATTAAGTGGCTAATTTAGGAAATTATAGATATAAAATTAATAACTTTTATTTTCATAAAATAAAATGTGCTAAATTCAATTTTTATTTAAAATTTTATTGTATTTTTGTATTGTATAATTTTTTTTTAGTTTAAATGATCATATTAGACGTGAGTTCAATTGGGTTTTTATTCATTATAAACTTAAGTTAAACATGTATTCAAGATTTCAAATTAGACCATGAATAATGATCAATGATCTAAATCTTAGAGTTTTTGGATCAATAATCTTTCAATTTAGCCAAATTCCAATAACCCAAAGAAACTCTATCAGTTGAAGCGATAAAAAACCCTCTTGAAAATGAGCGAGTTAAATGGAAAACCAGGGATAATGGAAGAAAGGTATTCCAAAAAAATAAGTTCGAACGATTGAGAACAATGTGTATCTATATATATATCATATTTGGTTTTATGAGAAATATATATATATATATATATATCATATCATATTTGGTTTCATGAGAAATTCAAAATTAGAAAATAATTTGGTTTCTTGTATCCATGGTTACCAAATTACAAAATCTACCTAAATTTTATGCATTTAAGGGCTCACATTTCCAAATCTATATATGAATCTTCGGCGTCTTAATAATCCAAATTCAAACTCTTATAACCAACATAAGCTTGCATTTTGCAGAAAAATTGTTATAACGAGTTCCATCAGCCACCTAAGAAAATAAATATCTACATTACAATATCCATGAGAACTTAAAGTTTATGCCACAGGATTTGTCTCTCTCAACTTTGCATCAATTCAAATATTTTTGACACCACATTACGGCTTGATTAGATTTGGTGCTCCACTTTCTTTCTGCTCCCAACTCACCATCAAGCATCGACTTAAACAAACTGCTGCCAATCAAAGGGAAACTCAGAAATGATAGGTACATATTTTAACCTAACGGGTATTGAACGTCGTTGTCACAGTTTGTTTTGTCATAGTAGTTCTATGGGCCCAGAACAAACGGTATCTACCCGACTTGATGATTATCTGAGCGGAAGCGGGTTTTCTCTCTTCTATATTTTTTTGGTGGAAAAGGCACATTATGGGGGAGAACTCTAACTCTAGTTCCTTGTTCTGGAGATGTCATTTGTTTAATATTATAAAAAATAACATATTCGCTATTTATTGCATAGAAGAGGGACATTTTACAGCTCAATATAGGAGTATATGTATAATTCTCATCCTCTAGTTATCATTTGTTCTTTTTGAATTATAATAAAATATTATAGCACTTCAAATCTCTCTCTAAACACTTGATAAATCCCCTTTAAAATGCATCTATACTGATTTTAGTTAATATTCATGTACTGTTCTAAGTTAGAAATTATTCTTACCATTTATGAATAACTCTGCTAACCCTAGCATCTCAATATGCCCACCACGGGACAATATAGATTCTCCTCCAAATTACAACATACATTGTTAATGTGGTTGTTTTATAAACTATATCGATTCTCCTCAAAATTACAACATATATTATTAATATGGTTGTTTTTCAAGGCAGGGATTATAACAATGAATTCATTGTAAAAACTAAGTTGACTTTTTATTAATTTTATCAATTTAATAGTTGTTTTACAATGTTATGTAAAAAATAATTATTAATTTTAATTTTTTTAAAATAATAAAATGTGTTTTTAATTTTTGAAATTAAAAAATACTATTTTTTATTGGTTGTAAGACTTGATTTGACAAAACACCCTTGTTTGAAGGTAAAAATTAGTTTTTAAAAAATATTTTATTTAAAAAAGATTCTCAAATTAACACATAATTATAGAGAGTACATATACTAATTATTTTACAAATACCAAAGCATGAGAGCAATATCTAGTAGTACATATAATAACTGTACAATTTTTTAGCTAACATAGCTAAGTAAACCTCAAGGTATCTCGTAGGACCCCTTCGTCATCATCCAAGAGTAAACTGTTAGTATTTTGTCAAGACATTTTTATTGCAAGATAAACTTTGATTATAGCATTTTGATGTACAGTTTCACACAAGCAAACTATTGTTATATTCTGGTTAAAGAAAAAATTACATAGTGTTGTTATCGCTAATTGTTATTTAGTTAAAGGATTAGCATTTATTTATTTCCGCATTAGCAAGTACAGCATTTAATGCTAATTCAACATTTTTTCATTTTGTAGAATTTCGGGATGTTACACAATGTGGAAGAGAAATAATGAACAACATAAAACAGGGGTTGACTATCTACGGGGTCAACACCCACGCGGCAACCATATCAACGGGAAAAAGGGGATGGTTCATCGTATGGAAACATTGACCCTCTAGTACAAGAACGGCCTATTTAAAAAAATAAGGGCAGGGAGTTATTTCAACAGGATTTCAAAGGACCTAAATTGTGTACGGTACAAACACGTTAAATAAATCGATGGTAAACTAATAGTCAAAGCACGAATGAAGATGGAAATAAATCACCATAGCACATACGTTCCAACATAGGCATAACTAGTAATTGTCCCAAAATGTGTAATGGTATGTCTAAAGGAAAAAAAATGGGAAGTAAAGTAGATGTAATGAAGTAGAATAATCATTGGTGTAGGTTGGGATCCAAACCCATGATGATCTTACACCCAATGTCACGTAATTTGATGACTCTTTGTATATGCTTGGGACTAATGCCACCATGTTTGTTGTATCATGGATTCTCAATTATGTATGCTTAGTTTTTTTATGGATGGTTTAAACATATGGATACTTTCGTAGATGGCCAACTCAATTTTGAGCTTTGCTAGTACTTGTGGACATTGCCATGCAAACTCAAATGCTTTGCTTTCATCCAATGTTTTGTCTAAAATGCTTTGCCTTCATCCATTGTTTTGCTCCACAACATCCAATTTCAAGGATCCCTAGAATTGTTGGGAATTTATGTTCCCATTTTAACAAATATGGAGAAATGATTTTTTTTAAAATGTTATTTTTTCTATAGAATGTTTCTATTTATCCATGGTCCATAAATTTCATACAGACAAAACATTTATATACATGTATATATGAAAATGAAATAAAACAAAATATCTTCAATGGAGAAAATATAGGTCTATATCATTATATATGAAAATAAAGTAAAACAAAATATCATTACCTAGACAAGTTACCTATATAGGATATTGTACTACTTCTACAACCAAATACTCTCATCATCACATAAACACTAGATAACTGGTACTCTTGATGTGTTATTCATAACATAGTATTACGATCTTTTGTGGAAGTTTTCTCTCCATCACTTGTTCATAAAACAATAAATAACAGCAAGATTAGGTACCAAATTGAAATTGAAAATACTTTAAGGAGGAGTAAAAAGTATATCAAAATTTAAAAAAAAACAAAATAGCTCTTTAAAATTTAAATAGTTGAAAATAAAAATAATCAAGTTAAACTTATTAATAAATAAATATGAGAAAATTAGTTGTAAATGGGTTAAAAAGTTGGGTAGTAAATTAAAGATCACTTGAAGAGAAGAGTAAAAGTTTTTTTTTTTTTTAAACTTTATTAAAAAGAGATAAAATTGAAAACCTACTAAAAGGAAAAATCAAATAATTGAAAAATCTATTTAAAAGTTTTGGTAGCCAAAATTTATTGTGTTTATCTCTTAACATTATCTTAATATAATTTCCACTTCTTAATCATACATTTTTTTTTAAAGACTCGTATTCACTTTAAAAATATATATAATTATCCTATCAATCCTTTATTTACTTTTAAATATAGATTATAGGATTAAAAAATGCCAAACATAATACTAAATTAATTTAATTTAGGATAAAGATTACAAAATAAAAAAAATGTCAAAAGTAATACTAAATTAATAAAATAAATAAGTATAAATTTATCTTAACCTTATATCTTTTATTAAAATAATTACATTTTTATTTTTTTTGATATTTGTGCTTATTAAATCTATGGCTAAAATACATTTATGTTGATTTTCCTAATACATTTGAATATAACAGCCACTTTAAAATTGAAAATTCTAAAAAAGCTATTTATAATGATTGATTGAAAAATAAACTATCTAATTAAAATTTAGTTAAACTAATTTAATTTAAGAATACATAATTTTTTGAGTTGAGTGATTTTACAAATATCAAATCATAAAAATAAAAATTTAATTTTCTCAATAAAATTATAGATATAAATTTAATTATAAAAAATTAAATATATAATAATGAAATTTTATTAATTAATTGATAACTAATCACAATTTAATATTATCACATTATTAATATAATGAATAATATTTTTTTTTTTTAAATTTTGATTTGATTAAAACAAATAGCAATGGGTTGAGTGGAGTCTAGAACAAATAGAAATGGGTTGTGTAGAGTCTACCAAGCAAGTAGATGAATAAGTGAAATGATGATGTGGTATAATGCCCTCTTTAATTGATGCTCTATTCATGGTTCTAATATTCCTTTTTTATAATCATAAAATTAATTTGAAACACCATTTGATGCAAAAAAACTAAAATCTTATTCTAATAATTCATCAATAATTTATTATTTACAATTAAAATATAATTAGTATTAGAGTTTTTCTATTAAAAAAAATTAAACACTTATATATCCACAAATTGAATCTTAAGATAAATAAATTGTAAAATATTACATTTTTATAGATATAAAAACACACTATTTAATAATCAATCAATAAATATTTTATATTAATTATTTTTTAATTATTAAATATTACATTTTATAAATCTAATATAAAAACTAAATAACAAATATCTTATATTAATTATTTTTTAATTATTAAATATTACATTTTATAAATATAATATAAAAACTAAATAACAAAGTATAAAACATAATTTATATGCATTACTTTTTATTTATTAAATATGAGCTTTTTAATATTTATTAAAAGCAAATAAATATAATATAAAAATTATAAAAAGAAAAACATAATTATGTTATCAATCCTTTATTTACTTTGGGATATAAAGTGTAGGATTAAAAAATGCCAAACATAATAATAAATTAATTTATTTTTGGATAAAGATTATAGAATAAAAAAAAATGCCAAAAATAATATTAAATTAATAAAATAAATAAGTATAAATTTATCTTAATTTTTCATCTTTTATTAAAATAATTATATTTTTGTTTCTTTTAATATGTGTGCTTATTAAATTTATGGCTAAAATGCAGTTATGTTGATTTTCCTAATATATTAGAATATAACAGCCACTTCAAAATTGAAAATGCTAATTTATAATAATTGATTGAACAATAAACTATCTAATTAAAATTTAGTTAAACTAATTTAATTTAAGAATACATAAGTTTTTGAGTGGAGTGATTTTACACATATCATATCATAAAAAATAAAAATAAAAATATTTTCTCCATAAAATTATAGATATAAATTTAATTATAAAAAATTAAATATATAATAATGAACTTTTATTAATTAATTGATAACTAATCACAATTTAATATTTGAATAATAATTTTTTTAACTGGGTTGGCAGATGCGGGGGGAGTCCTTCTAGACTCCGACGGAAGCAGCATGATTGCGCCCACTACAGCCTAGTATGAGGGAGATCTTGTAAAGTTTGTTGAGTTTGTAGTAACAAAAGAATACAAAGTAAACAAAAAAGAATAATACAAAGTAAAAAATATTAAATATTATGTCGGCAAAAAAAAATTCAAAGTAAAAAGTAAATATGAGGGAGATCTTGTAACATTTGTTGAGTTTGTAGTAACAAAATAATACAAAGTAAACAAAAAAGAATAATACAAAGTAAAAAGTAATAAAGTAAAAAGTAAATATGAAGAAGTAAGAGTATTAGTCCATAATCTTTCTCTAATCAATCGTGTTCATTTTCACCTAAATTCTTTTCTTCCAAAGATCCCCTCTCTACAAGCACCTTAACGCCTTTTATAGCCCAAATTTATTTTATGTACTTTGACTTCTCATGATAAGTTGTCTTTAACATAACTTATTAACTTTAGTTTGATTGACGTAGTTAGCCAATTTTTAATTTATTAGCTAACTTATCTTTAATTTAGCTAACTTTAACTAATTAACTTAAGATAATTAATTTATCTTAATTTTACTCAACCAATTAACTCATTAGATTTACCTGTAGCTAACTTTGATAACTAATTATCTTGACTTATCATTAACTTCCAACTTATATAGTTAACACAATAGGTTCCATTAAAAGTTGAGAGTTATCCATGCATTAGTTACTAGTTATCCATGCATACCCATGCATTAACTACTAGTTAATATTTTCTTATTTTGTAGATAAAATTTTATAGCATTTTAATACTTTAAAGATTTTACTTTTAATCAAGGACAATTAGTCCTTTTTAATGTTACTTACTTCATTCAACTTATTTCCAAAAACATTTAAGTATTTATTTATAAATACCAATATGTTTTCTTGGTATTATAAATCATTTTATCTTTATTCCTAATTTATAATTAAAAAATTATTAACCCTTTTCCATTTTGGAGTTTTAACAAAATTCCCTTATGAGGCTAGGATATAAATGTCATTTATGTTAACTCCTTACTTTCACTTAATGGTGCTCAAAATTGGTTAGCCTTATGCTAATAGTTAACTCATAAGAACTTATTACTTCCTTGTGGTGACTAGTAGTTACTTCGACATCCTTATCTAGGACTAAATTATTAACATACTTTTAAACTTAAGTGTTTGCTCAGTGAACATCATAGTCCCTTCAAGTGCTTATGGCACTAGGATGACCATTGTCATCAAAACTCATGGCTTCCAAGCCACTCACCCTCTCCCCCTAGTGGATTCCATTCCCCATTTGTTTCGTCATGTCAAGCCTTCACTCTCATAAGTATACAAATTCATTTTAAAAATTAGGAAAACATAGCCATACTTACAAAGTTTTACCTACGGAGCTTCTACCTTGAGCTCCTTGACATTAGTCGATACAAAATTGCACTTTCTATTGCATAAACCCATGGGAAAAAGAGGGATATTACAATAAAGGCATAGAAGGTGGAACCAAAGACCCTATTATGCCTCACCAAAGGGATGTGGCCGTACCACATTTCATGCGGAGTCCTGTTTTTAAGATAATGAGATGGACTTCTATATCTCAAATATACTGCACATAACACTACATCACCCCAAAACAACATTTTTCCATTGTTGAAAAACATCTTTGAGAATATCATGTTCATGATGGATCTATTCATTCTTTCTACCACATCATTTTCTTGAGGTTTGTAAGGAACTATTGTTTGATGCGCAATCCCATGTTGACGAAGATAGTCTTCAAAATCATTAGAAGTTTATTCTTTTCCATTATCGGTATGAAGTGTGCCAATATCATATTGTGCTTCATTTTATATCCATGCATGAAAAATTTTCAATGTTTGAAATGCTTCAAATTCATTCTTTAACAAATATACACAACACATTCTAGTGTATTCATCAACAAAGGTCATGAGATATTTATAACCATTGGCATAAGGAATTTGCATGGGGACACATAGGTCAGAGTAAATCATCTCTAACATTCTACATGCTCTAAATTTTGATTCTTGAAATGAATGCTTACTATGTTCTCCTAGTATGCATGCGTCACATTCTTTATATTCTTAGGAATAATGGGAAAACCGAAAACATCATTCTTTCTCAACAATCGAATATTGTTATAGTTTAAGTGACCATATCTAGCATGTCATAAAAGACATGATGATAGAGTACTGTCTTCATGCTGAGAGAGGTAGTAAACGTTATGAGCTCTTGTATACGAACCTTTCAGCTTCAACAACTTCCCATCATCATATATGGTCATGATGACCTAGTTTTTTAGAGGACTTCCTTATCTCTATTATTCTATCGAACATGTGGATGGAATGGCCTTGTTGTCAAATATGCACCAAGCATAGTAGGATTCTTTGCAACTCTAGAAGATATATGAAGATATATAACATTATGCAATAAAAATTCAAGGAATACATGCAGTTTGAGCCTCATGGATCAAATTCCTTTGGCTTGAGGTTGGATTTGTTGCAAAATACACTATGTCATCTACAATGTCATTTAGTTCTTCAAAACAATATTTTCTAAATGGCATGTTGGGTTTTGCACCAAACAAGTAGCCAAGTATCTTTGTAAGATGAAAAAAATGTGATTTCATTTATTCCAATATTACAGTGTGTAACAATACAATGAGCATATTCAAAATCTTTACCAACCTCTTCAATCTTATTTTTGTCTTCTTTATTCTAGTTATGTCTTTCTTTGATGGAATCCCAAGGTCCCAAAACTGATCTACTTCATGTCCATTCCTCTCATGGCACTTACATTGTAAGTTTGGTCTTATGTTTGAGTTGTTTCTTCTCCTCTTTCCTATGAAATTCCTTCTTTCTTGTACTTTTCTATTGTTATCTCCCTTGGAAGAGTCTTTTGGGTTGTTCCTTTCTTTCTAAGAAAGGAAAAGGGTCTTTCCAATAGGAATTACACTAACTATATATTCCAATGAATCCATATTCTACAATTGCCACCTACAAATTAATAATGTTTTGGATGAAGAAGAGAAGATAGAGGTCTAAGTCTCTACCCCTTAATTACAAAAAAATTATTTATTATTTCTACACACTATATTATATTTATTTCTACATACTATATGATATTTATGTAGACTCTATACTACTTCTGCAAACACTTTACTATTTTAACATTTGATCCCAAAACAAAGCATAAGTCCTGGAACTTGAAATATACAACACCCTTACAAATGATTCAAGTCCTACAATTAATTTTGAAAATAATAAACGTTGAACTTGAGACTCTTAACAATTTGACTTTCTTCCAAAAGAAAAGTGAATGAATGCGAATAGTACTTCAAACCAGCTTATATACTAGTCAATCATTCAGTGGAAAGGACAGAGTTAGGTTACACAGCTCCAAACTTTAACCTTCAATGCATTCCACACGAGACTAGGGCTTCACACAACTTCTCCTCCTCACATAGCTTCAACACGGACTTCAACATTCGCAGATCCAATCAGCTTCAATACGTAGAGACCATTCCACTCGTATCTCCGTAGTTCGGTCAATATGGAGAGGTCATTCAAGAAGGAAGGAAGGCGGTCTTCACCATTGAAAGTCATTCACAATGGCTTAACACACAGCTCTTGTGGAGACCTTTTCAAAACAAACCAGTCGTTGCTCCTCTAGTCTCCACTCTCTACGCAGCACCAATCTCCAGACTTTAAAAAAATGAGACGCAGCTTAGCGATAGCCTAGCCTACTGAGTCTGTCGATTTCAATTCCACAGCTTATGAAAGGATGTACTTGCTTGTTGTGTTAAAAGTGAGATATATGTCCGTCCCTATAAGCCATTTAGTGAAAGGAAGGGATGATCAAGGTATGCTTGTCTTCCTTACCACCTTAAAAGGAGGAAAGGGAAGTTAAAGTTAGCTCCTTTTCCTACGAATATAGACTCCCCAGGTGTTCTTGATCACTTACAAGCATGCATCAAGCTCAGGTAGATCAAAGGGAAAGTGATCAAACCAGTCGATCAATGCACCAAAGTGATCAATGATATAAGAATTGCTCATTGAAATGCTTAAATTAAATTTATACCATCGGATCATGAAGCATAGCCAAGGAAAAGTACATCTCGGTCATTGATCCTTGATCCAAAAATTAATATGGCCCCAAGTTACAGACCTTGGGGAGATACATAAAGATACTCTAAATCTAGATACATAAAGATACTCTAAATCTCCCTTTAGGTTAAGTGCAAAAGTGTGAGACAAGATGTTTCCAACCTAAGAACTTAATCACTTAATTTAATTAATAGTTTTGAGTTTAATTGGGAATTTATTATTGTTGTTATACTATAGAATATAGTCAAAATTCTGATTCTACTAGATAGTATTTATCCATTTTAATTCCAAATTTTGTAAACATTTAAATCCAAAAGTGCAAACATTTTTTAATAAAAAATACTTTTATGATTTGTCATTATCTAATCCAAAATAATATTAACATATTTACAATTCAATCAATCCAAAAAAATATTATTAAATTTTGTACAAATAAATTTCTTTAAATTATTTTAAACCAAAGAAAAAAATCAATTCATAAAATATTTAAAATACAATATTTTTATAATTAAAAAAGACAAACAAAAATTTAACAATTCAAAACACATAACAATTCAAAATTGAAATGAATATAGAAAAAATAATTTATTATTTTCCACGGAAATACACATTGAAAGCCACCGATGTCTACCAATATCAACTCTAGAACCTAGAGAGGAAAGAAAGTGCTAATGGAAATAGAAATACAAGAAACATCCATTGCGATTCTTTGGCTTGGCTCGATCATTATGTGAGCATCGGTGTTGTAATGGCTTCGTCATGATGCCCACTATACTTTTTTTTTCTCTTATGGCCAAAATTCTGCATCTTTCGTTTTCTCCTTTTGCGAATCTGTCAATTTTGAAGTTTGCAAATGTTTTCATATGAATAATAGTAAGAACCTATACCTTACATTAACTCAGTTTGGCCATAGATGGATGCCTCATAAAGAATGTGAGCTCATCGGGTAGCTCTATATTTACAGAAATGCTTATAAAGTTACCAATTTATTCCGTGACCTCAATTATATTAGAGGTAGTTGTAATAAATTGTAATTGACTTAAGAAAGGATTCATCTGAGTCAATTATCTATAAACACTCTAATTATGAAATTCTAACTATTTCAAACAATTGAATTTTAATCAAGAAAATCTTCTAAAAATAAAAATTCTGAAAATAAGAAAAATAATAAAACGCTTAGCTTATTTCCTATCCACATCTGATCTGGGTCAGTTCATCCTTCATTGACCCATTTATATACTTTATATCCAGTATCAAAAAAAGTGTGCTCATAAAGAGAGATACCTCAAACCATTTGATTTCAACTACAGGTATATCTATGGATTTGATATCAACGATATCTGGGGTCCGTCCATCCTTCACTGATGCATTTATATACATCTGGGGCCGGTTCATCCTTCTCTCGTAGCAAACAATTTGATTTCAACTTTCTTCACTGATCCATTTATATACCTTATATATAATATTCTCTCGTAGCAAACCAGCTAGTTTGCTTGCAGTAGAAGCGAAAGGGACTGTTGCAGGAAGAGGTAGAGGTAGAAGTACAGAGCGTGGTTACTCAGCCAAGAATGATTTGCAACAAATTGAATGCTAGCGGTTTTAGAAATATTAATCTCTTAGTTAAGTTCTGTTAGCTACATTCAATTAGTCAGTTCTACATTCGGTTAGCTGGTATTGCTTTAAACCGTCAAAGCTATGTAACATATATATACTCATGTATAATATGATATAAACAGTTCAGCCATTCATGCTTGTAACTCGTTTGTTCATGTCTCTGCCCATATTTTTAACATGGTATCAGAGCGTTTGGTTAATCCGTTGGTGACGGTTTAGATAGCCTCTTCTTCATTGCGGAGGTTTTGGAAGGTCTGCTACTCAGTGGACATTTGTTGAAGACTGGTGTTGAATGCAGAAGCAAGTCTGCTGTTAAAAGTTTGTTGTAGCCAGTTCGTTGGTTTGTTGAAGCCAGTTCGTTGAAGCCAGCATACTCAGAGTTGGCTGAGTTGTCAAAAGACAGAAACCATCAGTGAGCAGAACCGACGCAGAGTTTTTGCTGCGCCCATTTTCTAGGAAGGTCTGCTTTGGTTGGTCCAAAATTGGATTCGTTTATTGAGAACCTCTTCAGAGATTGAAGAGAAGGTCACGTAGAAGCAGTCACCAATAAGAAATCTGTTTCCATAGATTTCTTTGGAGAACGTTGAGCCAGCGAGTTGAATACAGAACCCTGGCTGTGACATTTTTTCTGCAAGTTTTGTGTGAAGAAATAGAAGTCCGCGAGGAAAGAGAAATCTTTGAAGAATTCCGCTGTTGTGAAGAAATAGAAGCCCGCTGCAAACTGTTGTGTTGCAGACTGCATTAAGAGAGATGTTATTCAGTTTGAATGAAAAAAAGAAGTTCGACTATATCTGACATGGAGCGTAGACCCTGAGGAGGAAAGTTGGTTTTCATGTCCGTTTGAAGAAAAAGATAACACTGAAGGATATCTAGCCCAATAGCAAATATTGGAATGAGTAAGAGTATCGCACATGTTTGATATTTGACCAAAGGTTGTTTATATTATTAAAATAAGATTTTGTGGATTCGTGAAAGCAGAGTTATAAAGAAGTTTTGAAAGGTTTTCTTGATATATTATATATATTGGTGAAAAGAAATTTTAAAACCAAGAAAAGTTTTTTTAAGAAGAAAAAGCTTAAAGGGATGCGTTTGGGTTTATATTAAAAAAAATTAATGTCAAGTTTGAATATTTGAATATGGAAGTTTGTGTAGAAGAAACCCTAACGTTTTTTAGGGTGAAAGAGAATTAGGGAAAGAGAATTATGAAAAGTTAATATTTTGGTGAAACAAAATTAGAGAATTACAAAAAAATTGATATTTTGGAAAAGTTTTTTTTGTGAAGATTAAAAAAACGGAATTGATTTCTAAGAAAGTTATGTGAAGTGTGGTGAGAGCAACCTCATATACAAAAATGAGTAGCTTTATATTGATCAATATCAATTGATTTTGAGAAAGAAAGAAAAAATTCTTTGGTGTGAAGAATTGCTGCTGTTTTTGAGCTAAAAAAAAAAATTGAAGAGAAATATAGAATATTTCTAGCTATGGAGCAGATCAATAAAGATCTAGATCAAAATAAATCTGATGAAGACGAAGAGATAGATGAAATATTGAGAAGATCTATGCCGATTTTGCCATTTTTAGAAGGTATGGATTATGAAATTTGGGCAAATAAAATGGAAGATTTGCTTTGTTCAGTAAATTTGTGGCATTTTGTTCAAGAAGATTTTGAAGATCCTCGTAACAGAAAAAATGCAATAGCAAGATTTCTTATTTTATCAGGAGTGGATGAAAACTTTTTTTATTGTGTTTTCTATAAATTTCATAAAGTTGTTAGTGCAAAAGCTTTTTGGGATGCTTTAGAGATGAGGTACAGTAAAAAGAGAAGAAACGTTAATACTTTGCAGCATATTGGTACATTAGAAGAAGCTTGTACATTAGAAGAAGCTTTTGTGTCTAAAGCAGAGAAAGAAAACGAAGACAAGAAAGTCGAAAAAGTCCTTGATAAAGTAGAGGAGAAGAATATTGAAGACCTTGTGTGTGCCATAGAGCATGAAGAGGAAGGTGAATCTCACTGCGTAGATACACCAATGGATGATAAAGTTGCCATTGTAGCAGCCTTTGATGATGAAGAAACTTCAGTGAATGATGATGTGGATGATAAAGCTACCATTATAGCAGCCTGTGATGATGAAGTTGTTGGTAAAGTTGCCATTGTAGCAACCTGTGATGTTGAAGAAACTTTGGTGAATCCAGCAATAGATATTGCCGATGACATTAACTTCATGAACCGAACAAAGTTTGTTGTTGACAATTGGATTGAAGATAAAACTGCCCATGTAACAGTATTTGATGAGAAACAAGAAGAAGATTTTGTAAAGTGTTTGGAGAGTCCATTCCTACACATCGAAAAGATGATTGATCATGTTTTTGGAACTGAAAATTTGTGTGTGTTTGCAAATTATGCAGGTACTATGAAAGAAGAACATCACTTGGATGTGTTAACAGACTATGATGAAGAGTTGAGAATGCTAGACGAGTGGATAGAAAATCCAAGGATTTGTGAAGATATTGATAAAAAGACTATAAAAGATGAAGAATCTAAAATCATTATTGAAGAATCAGAAATTAGCATTGCAGAAATCCCCCAGGAAACGAAGTTAAGTAACATACACTTGCAAGGAATAGATATGAACATTGAGGTAGAAGAATTATGGAAGTGTTAGACAAATAATATAGTCAACTACAAAGATCAGTTGATTGAAGATACAATTGAAAGCAAGGAAAGAGGACGACAACAACATCAGATTTGGGATCCAGGCGAACATTCTATATTTGAAGATGAAGATGAAAGAAATAGGCCTAAGTAGCCTAATCTGAAGCTAATTTAGTTTTATGAAATTTTTGTTAAGTGTTTGTAAGCTTGGCTGAGACATAGACCAGCAAGCATTTGCATTTATGAGATTTACATTTTAGATGTTTTAGAGTATCATTATTACGAGGGAGTGTTGTGTTTAGAAAGAATGTAACCCTTGAGATTAAGAGGGAGTGTTAGAAATATTAATCTCTTAGTTAAGTTCTATTAGTTACATTCAGTTAGTCAGTTCTACATTCGGTTAGCCGGTATTGCTTTAAACCGTCAAAGCTATGTAACATATATATACTCATGTAAAATATGACATAAACAGTTCAGCCATTCGTGCTTGTAACTCGTTTGTTCATGTCTCTGCCCATATTTTTAACAAGCGGCCATTCTATTCAATATCTGAATCCAGCTAGTTCTGGGTGAATCATTCTTGTCTGAGCAACCAGCTGTGCTTATAGCAGAAGAAGTTGCAATTGATAGAGTTCACAATTTGGTAAGTCCAATGTCTTAAGTAAATTCTAGAATGGTTTCATTTAATTCATTCTAATCAGATGCGAGTAATAGAATTTGATCTTCTTCCATCTTCCCTTCCTAATAGATGTATTATGTCGTAGTAAAAAAAAAATATTTTGGTTATTCACCTCCCCGCACGGAGCCAGACCCAGTACTGGTGTCCCGGGCGAATGTTAAATTGATACTTTTCTTTTGCCAGAGCTGACCATATTTCGGTGGTGATTCTCTCTTCATGAATGTAACAACAGTTATTTGTTGTTCTTTTGGGAAATATCAAGGTAGTTAGTTACGTTGTTCGATCAGTCAAACAACGTGTAAACTGTGACAAACTTAAACCCCAAAAATCACTTGTAAACTGTGACAAAATTAACCCCCAAAAATTTGTGTATAGAGGAACATATCGACTACAACGATTTGATATTAATATTATGGAAAACATAAACCACGACTAGCTAAACTGCACATGGAGGAGGAGTTGAATTTTTATATTTGCATATGGAGGAAGAGTTGAATTTTTATATTTATTGATATTTTATATGTATTTAGCATGTTATATAGATTGAAATTATTACATTTATATGTGTTTATATCTTAGAATTTAGGGTGGACTAATATCTATGATTTTTCTATATTACAAAAGGATGAGATAAGTGTTTTGTTCATATTGATTTTATGGCTAGCTGATGCATATAATGGTTGTTGTTATACATAATAACTGATAAGTGATTGGTAAATAAACATAGTAATGTACGGAAATTTGGAGCAAATTTGAATTGGTAAAATATTCAGTGTAGGTGTGATACAGATAGGATTATAAGTGGGCAATTAAATTTTGAAAATCAATTAAAAAAACCTTTAATGATTTAAACATTATAAAATAGAAATACCATTTAATTATTTAAACACTATAAAACTATAAAACAGAAATATCATTCAATTTCATACTTTCTTATTAAAATAACTATTAATAAGTTGTTGTCTCTCACACTTCCATATTAGAAGCTCTTGAGATTTTATATTTTTGTTTTTAAATATAAGTTAAATTTTACTATATAAATGTCTATGCATATTTATGGTGTATTTGTGAATATTTGATTAAAAATATTATATATAAGCAAACTACTTCCTTATTTTAATAGTATTAGATATTTTCATTACTTATTTTTTAGGTATCTAATCGTATTCGTATCTGTATTCGTATTAATAGTACTCAAATTATGTTACTATGTAAATAACTAGTAACTTGTGACTTAACAGTGTTCTCACAGCAAATTAAGTGACTAATTTCAGAAGTTATACATATATAATTAATATAAGCAAAGTTTGAATATATATATATATATATATATATATAATTTTAACTATTTAAATAATATATTATAATAATAAAAACACATTTTAGTTATCATGACCATTATTAATGTGGTAAAATCTATTTTCATTAAAAAAAATTGTATTTTTGTATGGTATAATTTTTTTGTTTGATATAATGAAAATCATTCGTTTTTTTGTTTTGATGATCATATTAAACGTGAGCTTGATTGGGTTTTTATTCATTATACTTGACAAAAGTTAAACATGTATTCAAAATTTCAAATTTGACCTGAATAATGATGGGAGTTTCCGGATCAATAATCTTTTCAATTTAACCAAGTTCCAATAAGCCAAAGAAACTCTAAGGTGAAGGAATAAAAATCCAGTTTGCTTTTCTTCTACAAATCCATCCGCCAGAAGTTGCAGGAGACATGGATGCAGAGCATGTATTTAATAAAGGATGAATCGACCCAGATAAATGCATTCCCACTTCCTGTATATGTCATTCAAATCGATATTATGGATAAATCGAAATCGAAAGAAAGCGTACTTACTATTTTCTGAGTTAGAAATTAATCTTACTATTAATGGATGAGTGCTAAGCATAAACTATCCCTATCGCCTCAATAGGCCCACCACCTGATGCAGAAAGCACCCAGAGACTATATCGATTCTTTCCAAATGTATATTTATAACAGGGTTGTTATGGTTGTTTTTAACATTTTTCAAGTGTAATTATATGGATGGGTGTTTATATCTTAAAATTTTATGTGGACTAGCATTTATGTTTTTTCTAGATTGCAGAAGGATGAGGCAAGTGTACTGTCCATATTGATTTTATGACAATAGTTCCAAACTTGAAATAAACAATTATAAAAGAAAAAATAATATAAAAAATAAATAGGAGTTGATGAATGGATAATTGGTAGCTTATCATTCATAACTCTTAGCTGATGCATGAATAAGAGGTTTCATGGAAGACAACTCATTTAAGTAGAAGAAGATGAGTGATAACATGTAGTTAAGAAATAGACAACCGATGATTACTTATGACCCATTGATATTCACCAACAATAAATTAAATGATTATACTAATTATAATTTATTTTTTCTAAATTTTATGTTTTATAATGATGAGATTCATAGGTTTAATAATACACTATATAGGTTTAATAACACACTGTAGAGATTCATATCGCCTTAAGATTCAATAATGCAATGTAGAGATTCGAGATGTGGCCATAAACTCCATAGGATGTGCAATATTTTTTTGGCCCTAGCTGGGAATCGTTACGAGTAGAGAAATGTTGAACATTTTAAAGCTATGCTTCAAACGTCAAAAGAGAATGAGAGACAAATATAAAGTGGATTGTCTGAGCGCTATGCTTCAAACGTCAAAAGAATGAGAGACAAACGAATTTAGTTGTCGTTTTTACTATATATTGATTACACTACGTGAAATGAGGTGTTCTACAGTTTAATATGGGACACGAGTATGAGGGAGATGTTGTTCAAGTTGTAATGTTTGAACAGTAACGTTACACGAGTTGAAAATAAATAAAAAGTAATAAATTATATTATGTCTGCCATTAATAAATTCATGTCGGCTCATAAAATAAAAAATTATGGAAAGTATTTAAAAAAAACCATGTTGGCTCATAAAATAAAATATCATGAAAAGTAATTAAAAAATCCATGTTCGTTTATAAAATAAAAACTTAAAACTTAATCCGGGATCTATCAATCAAGAGATATCAAATTTCTTGATTTTAAATTTAAAAAAAGAAATACGCCCCAAGAAATTGGATCCCTCTCGGTGCTTGATAGATATGGGTTTAAGATGGATCTATGCTGGTTGATATTAGTCTCATAAATTCCACCTTTGTCACAGCATAATATTAAATGTCAAGAGTTTCATGTTTGTCACAAAGATTATATTTATGATTTTAATAATGTTATTGGCGTGATATTTAATAATGGAAAATATTATATTTATGATATTAATAATGTTATTGTTATCTTTTTTCAAGCATAAAAAAAAGTAACTTGTTATTCATTTCGAATCAAAGTTACATCTTTCAAAATACTTGCATTTTGAGAGACATACAATATCATTACTCCCAATTAGCAACATTACTCTCAATTAGCAAGGCCAAGTAAAGAATATTGCATACAAGATATCATTACTCCACTAGTAAAGAGTATTGTATACAAGATATCAAATAGTAGACTTTGTAACTCTCGATATTTGCATATCCCTCAAAAGTAGTAAGTAAGTACAGTCTTATCAAAATACTTAAAATAACTACATAACTACATCTAGAGAATAGAAAAAAAATCCCTTATCAATGGATATACCATTGACAAACTCCTCATATATGATGCTACCATCAAAAACACCCACAGCTTCTTTTGAAATCTTGCCAGTCTAGCACCATTAAATTCCCTGTATATGTGAGTGAAAGATAAAAAGGAAAAAGATTGCCTCAAGTAAAAAATTATGCTTTTCCATGAGGACAAATGTAGAGCTTCCAAATCATGTATGCCATTTGCCCATTCAATTATGACTTTTGAATCACCAACAATTTGTAAACTTTGCAGACCATGCATGTTTGCATACCACAGAAGATCCCAACGAGCCATCAACTTTGCTTTGTTATTTGTTCCAAAGCCAACTACAATAATTATCTTGCATTGATATCCAGGTTTGATAAGTAAAAACTTGTCAACCCCCCCAAACCATTTTTGTAAGCACCATCAAAATAACCTATCGAAAGATCCACATCAAAATTAGGACTATTGTCAATCCTATTCTTTAGAATAGAAGAAGGATTACAATACTCATAAAAGTGAATAATGGATCTACAACAAACCTAAGATAAATGAGTGCATATACCTTTGAAAATCATCATGTTTCTGCTTTTCCATATTTCCCACATTATAAATATAGGTAACTCCTTATACACAACATTTTTTTCAGCAAAATCTGTAAACTCTCGTGTTGACTGATTGATTTATAGGAATGATCTAAACTTAGTGCTTGATTGCAGATAGCCCAAACATTTGAACTATAAGAACAACTAACAAACAAGTGGTTTACAGATTCTGTATCGGCTTTACAGAGAATACATATGCCAGGCCCTATCAAACCCCTTTTTATTAGGTTGTCCCAGGTAAGCACACAATTTTCTAGACATAACCAAAGAAAACATATGATTTTTAGCAGGATCTTCCACTTCTAGATTTTCAAGGCATACCACTTGTAAGAGAAAGTGCCATTCTCAATTATGATAAAATCATACGCCATCTTTGCATTGAGGGTACCATCAGAACCAGGCCAATCCCAAACTAGCGCATCCTGCTTGTTTGTAATTTGGATGCCTGCTAAGTAAAGATTAAGCACAAAATTATCCCATTCTTTGTCGAGACTATCACAAAGGCCCAAATCTATAGAATTTAACCAGAAAGAGTTTGAAATTCAAGAAAACGTCTCATTTTTTGCTTGAGCTATAAAATATATATTTAAAGAATGCAAATGCAGGATTAGTTCATTTGACAACCTGTAATTATCCCCCATTCCAAGTATAGGATCAATTCCTACATAAATTTGTATACCCCATCCAGGATCCCAACAAAGCCTTTTCTTTATGATATATAAGCAACGGAATAAACCTTTCCAAATGAATGAAGAATTTGAGGGGATTTTAGGATTACGAAGCCAATCAGATAACAAAACAGATTTAATATACTTCCCTTTAAGCACATGACAATAAAGAGCATTTCCAAATAAACCCTGCCATAAGGATTTTGCACTAAGAGCTTCATTGAACCAGAATATTTGTTTAAACCCCCAACCTCCATGTTTCTTCGGAAGGGAGAGATTGTACCAAGAAGATAAATGAAATTTGGTTACATTGAAGTTACCAGCCCATATTGATTAGTACAACCTTTTTCTGATTTCCTCAAGAATTGATCTCAGGACCATTTCTAATGAAGTCCAATAAATAAGTATGCCCTGTAAAACAAAGTTTGCAAGCACTAATATTCCACCCAAAGACAAATATTTGTAAGACCAATTGCTAATCCTCTTCTCTACCCTTTTAACAAGCCAGTTCCAGTCATCCTTCTTATAACCATTAGGCTTGAAGAAAAATCCTAAGTATTTAAAGTCTTCATCAAGTTTTACCATCTGATATGGAAAGAATGAAAAAAAATTCTCACATAAAAACTGTTTATTCTCCAGAATCAATGCAATTGTATAAAAACATGGACTTTTGAGAACTCACTGCCATTCCAGAAGCGCTGCAAAAGAATTTAATTAATTAAAAATGTTGCCTCCATTCTTGAGAGGATCCCCTACCAAATATAATTACATCATCAACAAAAAATAAGTGGGAAATACCCAGCATAGAAGTCACTCGAATGCCTTTGATTTTTCCTTCCTTTTTTTCTTAGTGAATAAGAAGACTAAGACCTTCAGTTACCAGAATGAGCATTAGAGGAGATAAGGGACAACCTTGACGAAGTCCCCTATACCCTTTGAAAACTTAGGTAGGTTGACCATTAACAAGAATAACATAATTAGCACTAGAGATGCAAGCCATGACACAGTCAGTGATCTTCAGTGGAAGACCAACTTGAAGCAGAATCAACCGGAGAAATGACCAAGCCATCATGTTGTAAGCTTTGATTAAATCCATTTTAGTATAAAAGCTTGGATTTTGTTTTTATTCTATACTGTGCAAGCATTCTTGGGCCACCTCGATCGCATCCAAGATTTGTCTATTGGATAAAAATCCAAATTGTTCTTTGGATAACATATTTTCCAAATGAGGTTTTAATCTATTTGAAATGACCTTTGTACTCAATTTATATTCCAAGTTACACAAGGAGATAGGCCAGAAATCATTAAAGGAGGAAGGCTTATCCTTTTTTGGTATTAAGGCAATGTAAGTGGCATTCAAACTTTTAGGAATGTAACCAGTTCTCGTAGATTCCTCAACCACCTCCACAAGATCACCACCAATCAATTCAAAGAAGTGAAGTAAAAATTCGATAGTCCACCCATTAGGACCTAGACTCTTGGCCTTTGCAAATTGACTGAGTACAGACTTAACTTCTTCAACATATACAGGTCTACCAATAAAATCACCATCCTCGGTACTAAACATTCTTGGGAAGAGTGTTATCACATCTAATTGACATGAAATACTTAAAGATATATCATGTGAATATATCTCTTTGAAGAATGATACGGCACCATGCTGTGGAGTAGCTAAATATCAAACATAATATTTCCATTTTGATCTTCAAGGTCCCATATGGAGTTAGCAATTCTTCTATGATTTGCAAAATTTTGGAAAAAAATTGTATTTTTATCCCCACTTGCAATCCAAAAAGCACGACTCTTAAGTCGCCAAGTCTCCTCTTCCTGAGAAAGAATTTTTTGTCTTGCAGCCTGAAGATCATAAATTCTTCTTTTCCTAGATTCAGAACAAAGATCAACATCAATGGACTCAGATATACTATTCAACTCAAATTCAATCTTTACAAGTTATGCTTCATTTGCCTCCTTTTTCAATTTGTCCCATTCCAAAACATCAAACTTTAATTTCTTCAACTTATAAAGTAAATACTTAGTAGGGGAAGAAAAGAAATTCTTGGAATACTCCTTTTATTTTTTAGATATCATATCACAGCAATATTTCTCCTGAAGCCATGTGTGGTTGAATTTAAAAGGGTACTGCAACCCTTTTTTCTCTGTATCCAACTGTAAAACCACAAGTTTATGATCTAATATTCCAAAGGATAATGACCAATATCTATACCTCAAAATATCTTTTCAAAGGCTTTCGTACATAAGAAAACGATCAATTCTTTTTTCCAATCCACCACTTCCGACCCGTCCATTAAACCAAGTGGGGACAATAACATTAGGAGCAATATCAATAAGTTTTGCATCTTCAAAAATATTCCTAAAATAGTTGGCTAGAGGATCGAGAATGCAGCCCAAACCCCGGACTTCATTAGGAGATAGAATCATATTCAAGTCACCTACAATTATAAGGTTTGGATCATTTAAAAGACCTCAATGTATAAATTGATCCCAAAACTGTTCCCTCCGGTTATAGGGACCATAAATATTTAAAATTTTCATAACCCTATTTAATCCCAAAAATTTCCTTCTAATAAAATACCAACCACTGTCATAAAAGGCGAAAAAAGAGCTTTTAAAGGATTCCAAGCGACCAGAAAACCCATCTACATCTTGTCCACAGACATTCCAAGAAGGGAATAGTTTAAGAAATATCTCACAAGCTTGAGCACTAGAGATCATAGTAGGATTTAAATTATGTATTATCCTTTTAAAAACATTTTTTTTCAATGAATTTCTAAACCCTCGAATATTAAAGGTCAATATAATCATTGGGGAACCTCTGACAGGGGCAATTCTGCTATAAGGGCCCCAAAAAAAGTATCTGCAGAAGAAGTAGATGAGAGATATTTTCCAATAGAAGTAAGTTCATATTATTTAGGATTTATGAATTTGTTTGAATTTTCCTAGTAGGGAGCAAAGGGTTTAGACAGATAAACTTTTTTCCCTTTTTCTTCCGAGTCATGACATTATGGGACCTTATAGAGGAAATAGGAAGAATCGAATCACCTGTAAGATGAACACAAAATATAGGAATGGCTTCTTTAGTAGCCATATATTCACTTACCATGCAAGAATACTCCTTCTTAGAATTGTCCTTAATTAAGGAACCGTTTAAAGGGGTAGTATGAGAAGCCTCAAGCTAATACTTTTGATTTTAATTGAGATCCCCAGGACAGTTCATAGTAAGGACATTTTCCTATAATGTGTTATCCATAGAAACCCTAGGGATATACTTTTGTGTATCTTCACGAATATGGTTAATAATGGATCTAGAAACACAACCCTTGATACTTGAAACCCCATCAGCTTCACAATTCTTGTCTTCCATATCTAAAACAGGCGGACTCAGAGTAGGGGAACCCTCGATGTTAATAGGGTATGCATCCTCATTCTCTATATTACCCCTGGTGGTGGATAATAGAACCCTATCCAATTCAAATTGAGACACAAATTTTTCAATAATTGAAAGGGAGTTTTGAAACTTAACAAGAGAAGTTAGGGCTGAGCTTCAGTCCAAAGGTAATCCTGTTCGAATTGTGTTTCATATTTCTTGGAATATCCCATCGTTGAAGATGAGTTAGGAGATTCCCCAGATTTGTTAATGAGCCCTCGAAAAGTGTCTCGCATATTCCCCACCTGATGACAAGAGAAGCAATGAAAGGCTACCTTCCAGTAATCAATCCTCTGTGTGAATGACCCGTCATTCCACGCGACCTCAACCTCAGCACGTAAACATTCTGTCGAATCAATTTCTACCAGAACCCTTGGCAGAAATCTATCAAAAGCTAATAAAGTCGACTTCTGTACCAAAATAAACCTTCCAATGGAGTTTGTGACAGACATAAAACCTCCTAACAACCAACATTGAAGAGGGAACCCAGGTAGTAATACCCATAGATGTCTTTTCACAATGAGGATGAAAGGGAGTCTCATCATCCGAATGAGGATGAGAAGGAGCCTCATCAGGTAAAACCCTACCCTCGTCTTCCACTAAAGGGAAAGGTTCAGGATGAGGGTTTATAATCCCGACTACTTCCACCAAAACTTTAGGGTTAGGTTGAAAAGGACAAGAAGTATATTTTGGAGAGAATACCTTTATGACCTTTCGCAAAAGATCCGACAGAATTGTCAAGAAAACATCCTTTTTGAAAACAGTTTTGGTACTCGGAGAATTGAAAGGAGTCGATAAATCCAAGTTTTCCGACATATCAGAAATACATAATATTTAGAAAAAAAACAAGAAATTTGGAAAAAATGAGGTAAACGGGGAACAATGGATAAAACCCTAGCCAGAGCATAAAAATTTATTGCAGTAAAAACTAATATTAGTCCCCACTTTTTTCTCTTGGTTGGTACTAGGTTGACCAAAAATATCGACGGGACTCCAAGTTACTGCAAAAAATATCCCTACCCTAACCAAGATTCACCAAAATTCCACCGCAACAACCCTTCACCAAAACCAAACTCCATCTCACCTCCCTAGTTGATTATTGTATTTGTTATGGTATGTTGTTGTTATCTTGCTGAAAAAATAATGTTGTTGTTATCATATTTACTAATTATATGTAGTTGTTGTTAGTAATATTAATTATTTGTATATATTGATTGTATGGTTAATATATTAATAATGTTTAATGTGATTGTTTTCGGTAATTAAAATATTAATAGTGTTTCAATGGGGTTGTCATTCGAGGAAATATTGACAAAAGCTATGCATGGAGTTTGGGAATAAGACAAATAATCAAGTGGAAGCAATGGCCCTACGGCAAGATTTTAAGAAGGCCAAACGTTTGGAAATACATTTGATTGTTATAGGGGATTCCATGGTCATAACTAGACATTTAGTCTTACAAACTAATCCAAAAGACATGATATTGGAAAGATTGTTTAAGAGAATTTGTCGAGAAATTAGTAACTTCGGGGACGGTTTTTCCAAGTTTTAAGAGCGCTCAATAAGGAAGCTCATATACAAGCAAACAATGGATGTAAATCTCCAAAGAGGGTCATAAGAATAAATGAAGTACTTACCTATCAAAACATCATACCCTAATTGTGAGTTAAACATTATGGAACAAAGGATTTGCAAACATCAATTTGCAATGATTTTGGTGTGTGATGGGATCAACAAGTGGATGGAAAATCCCAAGAACATATTGGCATTAATCTTGGATTTTAATGTTCCTCAGAGTAATGCAAAGAATACATATTACACAGCATGCCTTGCATGCTATAATTCAAGGTTTGTAATCATGCCTCTGGCCCATGAATATCTTTCTCCTTGATTGAGGTTATGTATGGAGTAATCTCAAAATTTATCTTTGTTATAGGATTTTATTCCTCTGGTGAGTTGTTGGTATCATGGAATTTCAAACAGAGGGAAACTAGTGATGATGAAAGACTCATAGAGTTTATTTGGAAGAGTATGAGCATCAGGTTATCAAATTTGGATACTATTAGTGGGGAGAATTAGAGCAGCACCTTGAGAATATGTGCTCTTAACTCTTGTCGGTACTATGTGTGTGAGATTTTCAATTGCTAGTGTTGATGTATTTGTAACTTCGGAAGATATTCACTTGTATATTGTAATTTTACTTTATTGTATCTCCAATGGAGATGTATTATTCCTCCAATTGGAAGTGTCGTCAGTTGTACTTGCAAGTGTCCCAAGTTATATTGTTAGTGTCGTAACTTATACTTGATGGGTTATTAGACCACCTTGATGGGGTCGGCCCTGTACAATTCATGTGGGTTAAAGGGTTATTAGACCACCCTAGCGGGGGTCGGCCCAGTCAACATAATGTTAAGTGGTTAAGTTGGGGCCGACCTAGTTAAAGTTAAAAGACAAGTGAAGTAGTGTATAAATAGAGAGTGTGTCTCTCTCATTTTACACATTCTATTATTCACTCACTTCGCATTAGTGAGAGAAGAGGGGAGGGTGCGCACAAGTGGAGGAGGAGAATTCTGCTGAAGATATATATCTCTTGGGTTTGATCATGGTGATCCTTGTATTGATGCTTATTCTATCTCTGAGGAAGTTGCAGGGTTTTTCACCTTCTTGGTTTTCCCCGGTGAAATGTTTTGTGTCTCTTGTCTCTTGTCTCTTATGCTTGATGTGCTGTACATGTTGTTCTTTTAGTTAATATCCTAGATCTATTGAATTAAATGATGAAAAAATAACATGGTATCAGACCTAGCCTGAAGGAAGGCATGCTATGGCATTTATGAGACTTGTTGCACTTGCAACAAATCGGAAGCTAGTGCTTGATATAGAAAAAACCAGTCATCGTAGAAATTTCGCTATAAATCCATTTTGGCAAAGTTTCAGGATCCGAAACTTTTACAGGTCGAAGGTAATATCCCCATGTGCCTTGTGTCTAAAGCAAAGCATCCGATTCATTGTACTTTGTGAGATATGATCCGTACAATCTAGGGTTTCTGCCTCTTCCAGATCTTAGTCATAAACAGGTGACCTAGGAAAAAAGGTAACAACTTGGGCTAGGAAGATCCAAATGAAATTTCATAAAATGTGACAGGTAGGGCACGGACTGTACTTTCACAGGTCCGCTTTTTAGAGGCCTAAATTGAACTAGTGACATGTGGAACGTCGTACAAGTTTGCTCTCATTTTTATCCCATAAACAGGTCACGTTGTGACACTTGGAATAAATCTCTCTCAGAGAATCAAATTGAGGTCAAACCTATGGGGTTGGAAAGATGACAGGTCAGGCTACCACAGGCTGAATTTTCAAACCCTGTGGATTTGTAATTTCAGAGATGCACCAGAAACAATCAGGTGCATATTTCTGTCAAAATAGAATTGGATTCTGAGCACCTTCATTCTTGGCTTGTCACTGTTGCGGGAATTTAGGGCTTCAGAGAAAGTTGGAATTTTTGGAATCATAGTCTAGGGCTGAATGCTCCTCATCAAAATCAAAATTTAGAGACAAAGATCAAATTTTTTGGTTGGGCAGAAGGCCGAGCTTGATCAAACCCTAGTATGAGATTTTGATCAGAAAGGTGGAAAATTAGGGCTTCTGCAAAAGTTGGAATTTTTTTAAATCCGTGACCACGGAGGGAATCTCCTCAGAAAAATCAAAGTTTAGAACACAATATCGAACCTTTTGGATGGGAAAAAGACTGGGCTTTCTCAAACCCTAGTTCGGGATCTTGTCTAGAAGATCTGGATGTTTCGAAGGCAATTTTGAGGGTTCAAATTTTGGAGATTTCAAAATTAAAGTATACCATCTTGATCATCTCAGCAAGGCACATCTTTTCATCCAATCAGAAGTTTGAAATTCAAAGTTTGAATTTTTAGGGTTTCTCTGACAAACTCTAAATCCAGCTCCAGATCCAGTCTCAGCAAATCAAAGTGGATTGGGTTAATCCTAGAAGAGAATGAATTGGACACCTGCATAAGTGAAGAAGTTCCAGTTCCAGAGGGAGATGAGGCTAAGGCCTTACATAAGAATGCTACAAGCAATCTCAACAGGTATGACTTGACGAGATACATGTATGTTCATGATTAAGTTTATGATATGTTTGTCTTCATACTATTTAGGTTAGTACAATCTTGATTAATGTTAGACTTGTCTTATCATCCTAGTAAAAGTATGAATGCATGTGAATGATAGAATACATTCATTGATTAGGGTTATGACACTTGTGATTGTACTAATGCACTATGGTGTTGTATGAGGATGATATTGTCCGCTAACATGAAAGGTACATCAAGAAAGACAAATCAATTTCTAGATCAAGAACATATGACCATGGTGACATGAAGACAAAGACTCATCCATATTCATGGATGACATAGAAGATCTACTTACGAGGTATGTATAATTTTGGTTCTACAATGGTTAACTTATGAGTTATGCAGGTTACTAGCACAAGTCTTTGAAGAAGAACAAAAAGACATTATATGGGTATGTTAGACATAACTAGCAATCATGCTAATCTAGGGATGTTTTTCCTATATCAAGTTAAAATCCTACCTTATGTTAGGATATTATACTTTTTTATGAATGATAATGATTATTCTTAAAGTTAGAAGTTTAAGTGATCAAGGGGTTATGCATATTATGTTTCTTACTTTGATTGATGATATGATTAACCATCCCATGGTCAAATAAGAATATGCATGAGTAAAATACGTCTTCCCTAAAACCTTGAATACTAGCGCTTATTACCTATGATCATGACCATACATATTTTAGAATCATAATGTTTTGATAGTATTGATATTATACTAATGAATGTATGATTATGTATGAGACCTTGACGATGACACAATGATGACACTAGTGCACACTTAAGCATGCATAGTGGTCCAGGATGGATATAATTTCAAGAATCGATAATCAAGAAAGCAAAGATCAAGAGGGAGCACACTCCAGTAGTTCCCGCAAGGAAGCAAAGATTGAGAGGGAGTCCACCCTACAACTAAACAAAGATAAGTATTTGAACTGTCATTTATTATATATATGATTACTTAAATGATGTTGTCCAGTAGTGTACATACTTATGCTCCTAGATTTAGGATATGTATTATGCATATTAGAAAAGTTGCATTAATGAACAAGATACTACTAATATGCAAGTAATGGGTAAGTGGCCTATGGTATTGTACAACATTCCATTGCTACTTATCTCGAATGAAACCTCTTTGCTAACATGTTGGGAGTTGTGCACACTCTTAACAAATGTTCTGGTAGAGATGAAAGGCATCTAGAAAGTTATCGTGTGAATACGGGATATGGATAAATGTTGTATTGAAGAATTGGCTAAGATAATTGCATGACTGTATGACATATGTACTTATGTGTAAGAATTTGTTTTTGAAAAACTATGAGAAGTTTCTAATCATGCAATTGAATTTGACTTGTAGGAAAGATCGTGTACAATCACCTACAAAAGAAGGACAACAACATTTGTTCCAACAATGAAGTTCAAGAAAACTTTCTATTGAAGATATTGAAGAATCTGAAGTTCCCAAGATCCGGGATGAAGTAATTGAAGGAAGCCATGATCGAGGAATACCAGTCGATCATGAAGAATGATGTTTGGGATGTGGTCCCGAGACCAGAAGGGAAGTCTGTTGTGACTTCCAAGTGGATATATAAGATCAAGCATGCTGCAGATGGTAGCATAGAGAAATACAAGGAGAGGTTTGTAGCTCATGGATTCTCCCAGAAAGAGGGAATAGATTATGAAGAGACTTTTGCACCTGTAGCCAGATGCACTTCCATCATAACAGTAGTTGCTCTAGCTGCAGTGATGAAGTGGAAGATACACCATATGGATGTCAAGACAGCTTTCTTGAATGGTGCAGTCAAAGAGGAAGTGTATGTGGAGCAGCCACTCGGTTTTGAGACACATGACAGGGACTCATATGTGTGCAGGTTGAAGAAATCCTTGTATGGCTTGAAGCAAGCTCCTAGGACTTGGTATGGTAGGATGGACAGTTTCCTATCCATTTTGGGCTTTACCAAGAGTAAAGAAGACTCCAACCTTTACTATAAGGTTGAGGAAGGCAATCCAGTGATACTACTCCTATATGTGGATGACCTGCTTGTTACAAGTGAGGATGGGTTGATTGCTGACACCAAGAGGAAGCTTGCTGCCGAGTGTGAGATGAAGGAATTGGGTATGATGCATTACTTTCTAGGCATGGAGGTGTGGAAGAGTGCAGATGGGATCTTCCTTGGACAAGGGAAGTATGTAGTAGAGATCTTGAAGTGGTTCGAGATGATGGACTGCAAGGCCATGGCCACACCTATGGCATCGAAACTGAAGCTATTGTATGATGTTTCTTTAGATTCGGTTAATGCCATGATGTATCGTCAGATGATTGGGTCATTGATGTACCTGACGAACATGAGACCAGATATTTGCTTTGCGGTGAACACCTTGAGCCAGTTTCTGACAAATCCTAGATATGTTCACCTAATTGTTGTAAAGCATATTCTGAGGTACCTGGTGGGTATGGTTGATTATGGGATTGAGTATGATGTGAATCAAAGGTTTAACCTGGAGGGTTATGTTGATCCAAATTGGGCAGGTAGTGTTGCAGATAGGAAGAGAACTTCTGGGTGCTGTTTCAGTATGGGATCAGGTGTGATCTCTTGGTTTAGTAGGAAGCAGTCCTGCGTAGCACTGAGTACAGCCGAAGTAGAGTATGTTGCAGCTTGTTCGGCCAGTTGTGAGACAGTATGGTTGAGGAAGCTACTGTATGAGTTATTTGATCTCCCATTGGATGCTACATGTATCTTCTGTGACAACCAGAGTTGTGTGAAGTTGTCTGAAAACCCGGTGTTCCATGACAAGTCGAAGCATATTGAGATCAAATATCACTATATTAGGGATATGGTGCAAAGAGGAGCAGTGAAGCTCCTGTATGTTGCAACGGATGAGCAGATTGCAGATGTGTTGAAAAAGCCACTAGCCAGAGTGAAGTTCGAGTACTTCAGAGAGAGGCTTGGTGTTCTTCAAATAGAAGATACTTTGAGGAAGAAGTGATGGGACACATTTGCAGGAGCCATTCCAAGCATGGTGATAGGAGGATCCTTCCCATGGCTATGGATGTAAGCGTTGTGTGATGAGCATCAGGACGATGCTCTGGATGATGTTCTGCATGATGTTGATCAGGATGATCATATGCATAAGGTGGATGCTTTACATGATCAGGTGGATCATGTATGATGATATGCATCAGGTAGATGCTTTGTATGATCAGTTTTATTATACGATGATGACGAGTATCAGGATGATGCTCCAGATGATATGCATCAGGACAATGCTATGACAATGATTAGGATGATCATGTGTGATGAGTATTGGGAAGATACTCTGGATGATATGCATCAGTACGATGCTATGACGATGATCAGGATGATCATGTTATGTTGGTGTGCATCAAGTTGGTGTGCATCAGGTTGATGCACCGTGCGATGATGATCAATTGGATCATGAGTATCAAGATGATACTTGGAGGTCAAAGATGATGTGTGGAAGGTTGTGCAGTATCATGTAAAAGATCCTGGGAGATCCGATAGGTTGAGTCGTGTGCTCATAATCAATCCTAGGATGCTCTTTCAAGGTTTTGCTAGGGAGGCATGTAATCAGTCCTAGAGATCCGATAGGTTGTGCTGTGTGCTCATAATAAGCCATGGGATGCCCTTAGAGATCTTTTCGGTCATGCTACAGCACATAAATGTTCTTGGGATGCTATTTAAAGGTATTTCCTATTCACATGTAATCGGTCCTGGAGATCTGATAGGTTGAGCTGTGTGCTCGTAGTAAGTCATGGGATGCTCTTTAGAGATCTTGCCAGTCGTGCTACGGCACATAAATGTTCCTAGGATACTCTTTAAAGGTATTGTGAAGAGATGCATGTAATCAGTCCTAAGAGAGATCTTGTCGGTCGTGCTTAGGCACATAAATGTTCCTAGGATACTCTGGTCAGGTATTGCATCCACACATAATTAGTCCTGAGAGTCCACCTCTATCAGACCGTTCGCACATATGATGAAGACCTAGAGGAGGCTAGGCCTACAACCAGCATGAAAAAGGGTTGGATCTGTAGAAATTCCTATGACGAGAAGAATTCAGAGATAGACCAGTGATCAAGATGTTGGGTATAGTAGCAGTGATGATGATGATGCTCTGTGATCCAGTTTTGATGATCCAACTCTAGAATTGAAGACTTGCACCAATATGTATTGATGACTTGTGTCAAGAGAATACCTTCCTAGTTAAGAGGGAGTGTTAATGTATTTGTAACTTTGGAAGATATTCACTTGTATATTGTATTTGTACTTTATTGTATCCCCAACAGAGATGTATTATTCCTCCGATTGGAAGTGTCATCAGTTGTACTTGCAAGTGTCGCAAGTTATATTGTAAGTGTCATAACTTATACTTGATGGGTTATTAGACCTCCTTGATGGGGTCGGCCTTGTATGAGTCATATGGGTTAAAGGGTTATTAGACCACCCTAGTGGGGGTCAGCCCAGTCAACATTATTTTAAGTGGTTAAGTTGGGGACGACCTAGTTAAAGTTAAAATACAAGTGAAATAGTGTATAAATAGAGAGTGTCTCTCTCATTTTACACATTCTATTATTCAGTCACTTAGAATTAGTGAGAGAAGAGGAGGGTATGCACAAGTGGAGAAGGAGAATGCTATTGAAGATATGTATCTCTTGGGTTTGATCATGGTGATCCTTGTATTGATGCTTATTCTATCTCTGAGGAAGTTGCGGGGTTTTTCGCCTTCTTGGTTTTACCCGGTGAAATGTTTTGTGTATATTGTCTCTTGTCTCTTATGCTTGATATGTTGTACATGTTGTTCTTTCAGTTAAGATCCTAGATCTATTGAATTAAATGATGAAAAAATAACAACTAAGAACTAGATTCATAAGACAATTTCACATGGAATATTTCAAACAATAAGAGAAGAAGAATAGAGAAGATCAATTGTGGAAATCATTATGTATTTTATTCTTAAATATGATAACAATATATAATACACCTTCCATGGAGAAAATAGAATGCTTGGAGGAAATTTGGAAAGAGAAAAAATAAAAGGCTTAGAAAAGACAAAAAACCCCCTAGGTGGCAGAAGCAGTTACCAAAACTGTACTAGAGGCTCACAAATTCTTTAAGTATGGTATGGAAGATCATGAGTGAGGTAAATAGAATGTGTTGATGGATTAGGAGAGTATATATGATGTGGAGGTCGAATTGTTCAAGTGGAAAAAGATTCTAAGTCAACTAGTTTTACCTTTTCCACTAGAAAGCAGAAAAAAATAGGACAAAGCTAACTAAATCAGGAAAGCACCTTCTAAAATAGAAATGCAAAGAAATCAGACAAAATCCAATGAAATCTTATCCAGAATCTTCTCTAAGGATCCCTAGTGACTTAGGATGTCAAGTGGTCCACTAAAAGACAAAACTGGCCTATTGTACCTAGTCAAAACTCAAGAAATTAATCATAAATGATTAATTAATTTATCCTAAGTCTAGAATGGTATAGGTGGTATTTTTAAATATTCCAATGCCCCCCCTTAAGCCTAAATTTATGTGATGGAAATCAGAAAATATCAAAAATATAGGGCCCAAGCAACAAGGCTTTATGGTCACCCCAATACAAAAATAACTAGTCCATGTAAACCCGGGAAACAAAGAAAACCTCATGGGAACAAAACCCTCCCTCAAAAAATGGGCATGCTTGATGTCTTCATACCATCATGTTTCTCATTTGAATGAGTTGAATGAGTTGAATGAGCTGAATGGGTTGCTTCTAAGTAACAGACTTGATGAAGAGATTGTAGATGTCATGATCATGCATCAATGTTGTGTAGGAAAGATCCAACTGTAGAGGCTCTATGAAGCTCATCTTCTGATGATAGAGGAGCAAAAAATGAATTTTTCTTGCTTTTGTAACATATATAATCATATCTGAAAACATAATCAATTATGGAAAGAAGATCTATGCATACTCCTTCCCAAGGAAAAACAATGAACTCAATAATATCAATTTCTTATGTAGCTACAATGTGGTGCACTAGTTCTTGTACCTTCTTCTCAAACTATTGTAGAACCTTTCTAGTATTTAAAATGAGATCATGCAGCTCTGAAATATCAAAATGTGAGTCATATGGAGCAGAAACTAGTAAAGATGTGGAGTCTCCATGATCGAACAAAGTTTCAATAGGAAAAGTGTGAGAAACTAGGTCACCCTGATAGCTGAGCGAGCCTGGAGAGTGTGAGGACTTGAATTTTGAACCATGGGTTATGGGGTCAGGTCCAGATGTGTGGAATATCAGTCCAAATATGGCCAAAAACATGGCTTTCCAACCAATGAAAGATATGAAATAAAAAAGTGCAACAGAGGCAAGTGACACAGTGTAGGAAAACATGGAATTGTGTAGTTTCTTAACTAGAGAACTTGGGGGTTGTAGGGTATTTTGTGCATCCAATGGTTTGGGAAATAGTGTGGGATATGTAATGACTTACATATCAAACTGTATATCATCTTCTATATCAGAATCTAAAATGTTTGAATGGAGGTGGAAAGACCTTTCAAAAGACAAGTCAGAAGCAAGTAAAAAATGACTAGTTTTGAGAGTAGACTTGGATGAACTGACTAAAGACTGTTCCAAAGAAGAAGTGAAGGTTTTTGATTCTGATTTATCAGAATGTGAGTCAAAATCAGAGACATCAGAATTATATTTCACTCTAGTACTCAAAGAATAAGCATGATTACCTTTGGGAGAGGTTTGGAAATAGTGTTCTTGTTCTACAACAAGCTTGCCTTGTTCTTTCTTTGCAAACTCAGGAACATATATGTTATGCTTTTCAAGAATATTGGAAATGATGTCCAATTTATTATTGAATCAATATTTATCAGGATGAGTTCCTTTGCAGCAATAATAACACTTGGTCTTCTCCTTCTTCATCTTCTTGGATTTGGAATCTCCATCAGAATCCTCTTCATCTGAAAATATATTTTGTTTGGATTTGTCATTCTTGAAACTCTTTTCTCCATGAGAAACAAGTGAAAAGTCTTTGGAGGGTGTTAGATCCCTCATTTGGACTAGCTTTTCCTTCTCCTTAGTGAACGAATCAATTAATGCATCCAATTTTGGCATCTTCCAATTAGGAATTGCTAGCCTTGTGGTATGAAAGGTAGACACAAATATTGAATATTCTGAGCTTAGTTTTGACAGAATGGTAAGGATTAATTTCTTGTCCTTCTTTTCTATGCCGCATTGCTTGATTTGAAGCACTAGGTTCTTGAATTTTGAGATGAAATCCTCCATAGAATTGAAATTACTTGTACTAAGAGAGATCATCTCAATCTCCAAGAAATGACCTCTGAGCTCGTCCTGTTTTCCAAAGAGAGATTCTAGCTTTGTCCACACTTGATTTGGAGTGGATAGAGAATCAATATGGAATAGAAGATCTGGAGATACAGAGAGAGAAAGTAACCCATAAGCTTCATCAATCCTATTGAACCATTTGGATTTTAATGCAGCAGCTCCTGGCTCAATTTCAATCCCCATAGTGACTCTATACAATCCTTTTCTCCGAAGTTGGATGATCATATGCGCCTTCCAGTCAAAGAAATTGAAGGGAGTGAGAGTCATAGCTTTGGATTGTTTTGTATCCACACTGATGCGCTCCTAGTGATGGAAATACCTGCAAAAAACACTCTTGGAAATTTTTTTGAATCAAGCTATCTCTGATACCATGTGAGATTTTTAATTGCTGGGAACTAGATTCATAAGACAATTTCACATGGAATATTTCAGACAATGAGAGAAGAAGAATAGAGAAGATAAATTGTGAAAATAACTCTATATTTTATTCATAAATATGGTAACAATATATAACACACCTTCCATGGAGGAAATTTGGAAAGAGAAAAAAGAAAAGGCTTAGAAAAGACAAAAAACCCCCTAGGTGGCAAAAGCAGTTACCAAAACTGTACTAGAGGCTCAAGAATTGGCTAAGTATGGTATGGAAGCTCATGAGTGAGGTAAATAGAATTATTTTATGTATTTAGGAGAGTATATATTATGTGGAGGTCGAATTGGTCAAATGGAAAAAGATTCTAAGTCAACTAGCTTTACCTTTTCCACTATAAAGTAGAAAAAAACAGGACAAAGCTAACTAAATCAGGAAAGCACCTTCTAAACAAGAAATGGAAAGAAATCAAACAGAAACCAATGAAATCTTATCCATAATATTCTCTAAGGAACCCTAGTGAATTAGGATGGAAAGTGGTCCACTAAAAGACAAAATTGGCCTATTTTACCTAGTCAAAACTCAGGAAATTAATCATAAATGATTAATTTATTTATCCTATGTCTAGAATGCTATAGGTGGTTTTTTTAAATATTCCAATAATGTGCATCCTGAAGTGTTTCATTTTCATCATTTTACTGGGAATAAATGGAATCAAGTGGTGACGAGGAACCTGTGCATAAGCTTTGGTAGGAGCTTGCGTGCTCCTGATGAAATCCTTTCTCTCTTCTAGAAAAATTGTCATCTGCTAGTGGTATAGGGAGAAACTTGCAATGGATTGAGGACTAGGAGAAAAGAACTGAGGAAACAATGACGAGCTATCATAGGTCGACTAGTGTGGAGGTAAGAGTTAAACTTGTGTTGGATATTTATAGCGATCTAGCTCACAATAGTTTTGAACTAGAGTTACTCCTCGTCTCAATTAGTTTCAATTTGGAGAAAATAAAGAAGGTAAATCTGATATATAATTCAGCCTAGAGCCCATGTGCAAGTAGTATAAGTTACATAATTAGATAAATTCCCTGTGTTATTGAGTTGTGGAAAGAAAGCAGTTTGGTATTCCCATCTGTGGTGTATTTAGACCAAGTTGAATTGTTTGTCCCTTACTACAGCTATTTTAAAATGGCATCTCATCCGAGAAACTTTGACTCCAGTCAATGCAAGGAAGTGATATCCCAAGATGGTTTGAATAATGCAATGAACCAATAGTTTCATAAATCAAAAATTTGGAAAAAAAGAGTGGGAGAGAAGGTATGCTCGTGATCAAATAATTTCTAAGAAAAAAATTGACCTCCTCCAGGATCAAATGAGACACACATGTGTTATAAATTGATCAAATCGAGTAGGCAATTGATGGTAAATATGAGGAGCATAATACAACCACGGAATGGGAAAATCATATGACAACCCTGGAATTTATTAATGATACATAGGAGAAGGAAAAGAATGGACTTAGAGAAGCCTCTTCTGGCCATGGATATGACCCATTTCATACCAGGAAGCATATGTCTCTGATAAACTATGATAAGTTCATGCCTAATGTTTCTGATATGCAATGTAAATGTTTCTTGCATTTAGGTCATTTTTTTCATATATATACTTGCAGGTGCTATAGAATTACCAAAATCATGGATGAATGTAATTTTTTTGTAAACTGTAATTTTTTACATATATTGGATCTTTATTATCTATCATGCTCAACTCAGAAAGAGCTATATTGTAATCATAGGTCATCTGATTTGACCGTGAACCTTTTTTATAATATAAGCATAACCGCTTTTGTGAAAAAAAACTAAGTGCATAGTGATATCTAATAAATATTTAAATATCATTTTTTCAAAAAAAATCTATATTTCATATATTAATTTCAAGTTTGAAATCAAAATATACATAACCTCAGTCCAACACCAAGGTTCATAACCAATCTATATCCTATAGAGTAAACTTATTACAATCATCCATCAAAATAGATTGGGTTCAAGTTCCCTTCATTCTTATATTTGATTCATCAAAAAATAAAACATATCATTCCCTAAAAGCAGATCCCACATTAAACATTTTTCTCAAATTACTATCATGACCTTGATTCTAGCTTGGATCAAAAGAGTGAAAGAGTAGATATAGAGGACAATAAATCCTCATTGTATTCTTGAGCGATCAAGGTTCCTTCCTACAATGTAAGTGTCGGCTTATAAAGGTAATAGATGTTTGTTAAAGATATAAAATGAAAGTAATTTTTACATCTAGTACTATATTCATGATGGGGCAAGAGCCAAATTTATGATCTAGTAATTTGCATTAGCTCGGGCCATCAATAATTTTGAATCACCTAACACTTGTCATGTTTTAAAATATTTTTTGTCTTTAGTCTTGTTTTCATCAAGACACATAGTGTATAAAGTTATGTTATATTGTTTGTTCCTATGCCTGCATTGCACTTCAAAAGAAAGTAGTGATGATATTTTGTGCAAAGGATGACTCCATATACACACTTTTCTGGAATGCTTTAACAAGCCCCTTCAAATAACCCCAAAGGAAAGGAGTAATATATGGCAAGTTCCTTTAAAATTTGTGTTTCCTTTTTCTTTGGGACCTTCCAGAATTCATGGTAATAAATTCTAATGGTGTGGCCAACTGCCAATAGTCAAGTCATATCCTTCAAATAACATTTTATTCCTAGCCAGCCACAAATCCTAAGTCACATAACAAGGTAAGGCTCTATGAACTATTGTAAAGGTTTCTTTGATCTAGTTTTCAAAACTATCCAAGAGAGTTTGTTTATCCAAGTGGATAAATATTACTTATTATATATATGAAAAATTATTTCCATTCATGATTAATATATGTTTGACTACAATATATAAGGGTTGATGCACAAACATGGAATCCTTTAAAGACACTTTAGTTGCCACATAAAACTGAAAAAACACGGAACTTTTGAATTCAAGAGACAATTAGAGGTACCTAGACAACTAATTTTAAGATGAAGTAAAAAGAAAGAATATATGAAATTGAATAAGCTTTCATAATATATAATAAAAGAATAGGTTATTTCTATAATTTTTTAAAACTGTTTTTTCTAAAAGTAGTGTTTTTTATGTTAGCAAATTATAAGGTATATGTTTGTGCACATGCAACAATTTATTGACTTATTTAAGGTATGTGTGAATAAAAAGTTGAATACATGTAAATAACATCTAGTTCTAGTGAAACGTTATTTTTCTAAAAAAATATAATTTTTTTATAAATTATTAAAGTCAATAATCCCTTAAACAAAGATGTCTTGTGTGCGTGAAACACATTACGAGCATAACTTAATGGAACTGATGTTTTGTTTTCTATTAGTTTGTAGAGCTCTCTTTCATCTAGTGCACCATATAATCTTTTTGTGAAATAGTGAAGTTAGTCAAAAGTTATAGCACAAACAATGGAGCATTGTATTTTGGAATCATGACATGTATCACTTAATATTTTAAAAAAATAATTAAAAAAAAAAACAATTTTACAAAAAATATATATATATTTGAAATCTGTAGAATCTATTCTATAATATTTGTCAATTTCAAAAAAAAATATAATGTTATGCATAGCGAAAAACACCATTGAAATTGATCAATTGACAAAGTTACGGAAAAAATACTAATAGCCATGGTTTATTTTGTCCTAGCCAATAGGTTCATTAGTCCAAACCTAATTCAGAACTAGTAAAACAAGTCTGAAATATTTTCTTTGCAAGTAGATTTTGAATTTAAAATAACACATATGTGTTATAATACATATGTATTATGGGTGGCTGGACTAGGGTTTGACGGCATGGCGGCGGTGGACTGATCGCTACTATGGCGTCAGCCAGCCCCTCGGCGGACGTCTGCAGGTCGTCAGAATTGGCAGAGAGGGCACGGTTCCCCTTGGTCGCTTAGCCTCGTTCCATGGATGCGGTTTGGAGTTTTTTACCACAGGTTAGTATTTTCTTTACTGTTTACTCTTACCATCCTCGGTGACTACCTCTTGAACCTTGTGAAGATGGAACCGCTCGATCTAGTGGACTACAGTAGCGACACGGTGCACCCCAGTGATATTTGGTGCTCGCCACCTGGCAATGCCCGGTTTTCGAAAAGTTCTGGTGGTTTCGTCGGGGGTTGCTCAGCGGATTCTCCTCTGAACGTCGGTTTGTTTACCTCCGCGGAACCAGCTCCACTGGTTTTTTCTCCGGCTCATTCGGATTTGGACTCTCCTTTCTGGGGGGGTAAAGGTGAATTCTCTGCCGAGACGAATAGGGCAGCCTCCATTTGGGGAGTTTCGGTACCACTACAGCCATCGCCGGAGCCGGTTAGCGAAGGTTTTACTGATCTCCCTGAGTTCCTGCTCTCCTCGGAGGGTTCTTTGGACTCCTCGGTGCGGGGTTGCTGTGGGGCACCGACTTTCATTACTGATACTCAGGATCTGAATGCGTTTGGGGTTCTGCGAGGTGGTGTTTTCCCTACGTCGCTGGATTGGGCTGAACACAGAGGCTTCTCTAGCCCGGGCTGCGCTTTGTTTGGAAAGGCTCCAGGCTCAGGTGCGGTTTCAGCGGGTACTTTGAGCCCTAGGGCTAAGCCGCGCAGGAAGTGGCTTAAGAACTCTGGAAGAGCTCCCAACTACGCCTTGGGGGAGGACATCGGTTTCCAACAGATCATAGAAATGGTTTCTTCGGTTTTGGTGGGTAGGGTCTATGGAAGGGCCGTGAGTCTCCACTCGATGATTCAGTGGGCCTCAAAGGTCTGGTTGGAACACTGTGGTTACGTTCCAAGGATTGTAGGACTCTCCGGTGGTTGGTTTGCATTTCACTTCAATTCGGATGCGCATGCTGCTTGGGCGCTTAGCCTGAATTGGTCTATATTCAAAGCGCCACTCCTTCTCAAGCCTTGGAACCCGCTTTTTGATGCTAGCCGGGAGAGGCTGGATACAATCCCACTCTGGGTTAGGCTTCCTGGTTTACCCTTGCATTACTGGTCTGAAGACCACTTCAGGAGCATTGGAAACATCCTGGGGACGTTCTTGGAAGCTGACCTCTCGTTTCAATCAACTGGTGTTCAGAAGGTGGCTCGGATTTTGGTTAGCATTAATGTTCGTGATGGGTTATTCGAGTGCATTAATTTGAACTGGGGACCTTATTGTTTCACTCAAACCCTGGACTATGAAAATGTGCCGTTTAGGTGCAGAAGATGTCACGCATATGGACACCCGGCTGTGGACTGTTCTTTGCCTGTTCGTATGAGATTAGGAAAGAACTTGAAGAGAAGGCCTGCTGGGGAGGAGGATGGGAACCTAGGGCACACCGTTGAGCGAGATGGGATTGACCCGGGATGCACTGTTGAAGAGACTCCCACCCCCGCTGAGCCGGTTGTGTGCTCCCAGGTGAAGGAACCGGAAGAGGCAAGCACTATGGAGACAGACAGCATTGTTCCAGAGCTGGACATTCTTCCTGGCGGAGCTGTGTATGAGCAGGTTATCACTTCTGAAGGAGTAGGGTCTGAACAGGTTCTAACATCTGGCCCGGTTCAGGAAGCCTCCCCGCTGGCTCTGGAGATCCCCTCCGTCTCGGCTGCTGGTACTTTCTCCGCTCCCTCCTTTAACCCTTCTTTCAGTCTTTTCTTAAATAACTTTGTTCATTCTGGTTTCGATTGGGTGGAAGGCATTAAGAACTTAAACATCTCTGCCAAGCCTCTTTCCATTCTTCCCCCTTTATCGTGTGACTTTGGTTCCACTACTGTGACGGAAATCATTCAAGTTCCTTGTCCTCCCCCTGATTTGATTGAGGGCTCTCCCGTATTAGTTCAAGTGATGGAACCCCCCTCAAATTCTGGTTCCTCGGAGTCTGGGTACTATCTGCGCTCTATGAACAAAGCCAAGGGTGGAGGCTTAGGACTGGAAAAGCCGAAAAAACCTAAAGCCCGGGGACGGAAGTCTTTCATTTCACAGGCCAAATCCAGGGCTCGGTCGGATCTTCGGAATGGTACTCAACTTTCTATTGAAAGGGCACTTAGAGCATCGAACGCCCACGTGGTGGGGTTGTGATGAAGTTAATGTCTTTTAACTGTCGAGGTCTGGCTGGTCCCTCCAAAAGACCAGCGTTGCGAAGGATGCTGCAGCTGGAGCATCCGGATGTTCTTCTTTTACAAGAAACTATGTGCGGTGGCTCTGAGGCTATCGTTAGGCTTAAGGCCTGGTTTCCTGGTTGGTGTTTCGAAGCTCTGGACGCTAGGGGCCGCTCAGGTGGAGTGGCTATTGGCTGGAATGAAGCTAGGGTTTGTGTTACTTCCAGCTGGGGGATGCAGTCGGTTCTGGGAATCTCCTATAAATTTTTGGAGTCGGCTCGCACCTTTACCATTGTAAACATTTATGGACCTTACTGTGAGAGGGAGATGTTTTGGAATTCACTTCTAAGGAGGAACCAGCTCAAGGGGGACTCAGTGATTTTGGGGGGGGACCTTAATTTCTCATTAGGCCATGCTGAGGTCTGGGGGCCAAACGCCAATGTGGATCCCCTTACCAACTTCTTTATTCGGAAGCTTTCTGAGGGTAACTGGATTGATGTGGAACCTGTTTTGCTCAAGCCTTCTTGGAGGAATAAGAGAATTGGTCAGGACTATGTGGCCAAGAGATTAGATCGGTTTCTGCTCCCTTAACAACTTGTGGAGTCAACCTTCTTCGTTCGACAATGGATTGGCTCGGGGGGCAACTCTGATCATGAACCTATTTTCCTGGAGCTGAAGGATGGCCCCAGCAAACCCCCGACTCCCCTTAAATTCAATAAAGTCTGGCTGGAAGATCCGTCTTTTTTGGATCTGTTTCAACAACACTGGGTTCCCTATCATACTGAATCGTCTCAGACTGCTGCCTTTCATTTTGCTGAAAATCTTCGGACTCTTAAGGAACCCATCAAAGCCTGGGCAGCTGAGAAGAGGAGGAAGGATGACAAGACTCTTAGGGACATTGAAGAGGAACTAGCCACCTTTGCAGAGGAGGAGGGGGGAGGTTTCAGTTCTCAACAGACTAAGGATCGCTTGGTACATCTGGAGAATCTGAGGAACCGTTTGCTTCTTCAGTTAGAAGAAACCTGGAGACTCAAAAGCCGAGCTATTTGGTTGGAATGTGGGGATGAGAACTCCAAATTCTTCCACGCCTATGCCAAAGGAAGAAGATCAGCCAATACCATTTGGAGTCTGGATGATTCTGCAGGTAACTCTTGGTCATCCTTCGAAGGTATGTCCTCGATTGGGATCTCTCATTTCAAGGACCTCTTCAAAGCCAGTGAGAGAGTTAATATTGGAGATATAATACAGGTTGCCCAGCTCTTTCCCCGGTTTGTGGAGGACGCGGATAACAGGAATTTGATGGCGCCCATCACTGAGGAGGAATTAAAAAAGGTTATGGCCAGCTTTCAAAAGGACAAAATCCCTGGGCCCGACGGCTGGACGATCGAATTTTTTATCGCTCTCTATGATATCATTGGTAATGACTTGCTTGAACTTGTGGAAGACTCGAGAAGATCTGGTAGGGTGCCTGCTAGTATTAACTCCACCTTCATTGCACTTATCCCCAAGGTGGATACTCCTTCTACTTTAAACGACTTCCGGCCTATTTCTCTGTGCAACTGTGTGTACAAGATTGTTACTAAGATTATTGCTAGCAGACTCAAGCCTATTCTCTCATCTCACATCTCTGAAGAACAGTTCGGGTTTCTGGAGGGGCGCCAAATTCATGAGGCTATAGGCATAGCTCAGGAAGGGATGCATAGCATCAAGACTAAAAAACTGAAGGGTGCTATTCTCAAAATTGATCTCTCCAAAGCTTTTGATAAGGTGAGCTGGCTTTATATCAGACTCATGCTAACCCATCTTGGTTTTGAGATCGGATTTGTTCGCTGGATTATGAGTTGTATAACCACTGTTTCTTTCTCTGTCTTACTGAATGGAGCCGCCTCCCAGTTCTTTCACTCTGGGCGGGGATTAAGACAGGGCTGTCCTCTCTCTCCTCTGCTATTCTTGCTGGTGGCGGAAAGCTTGAGTAGAGCTATCTTGGGAGCCAAAAGGTCTGGTAATTTCTCTGGGATTCAGGTAGCTCCTGGGCTATCACTAACTCACTTGCTATTTGTGGATGATATCCTGATCTTCTGCTCTGGCTCATTTTTAGACGCTGCTAAACTTAAAGAGATTCTGCAACTGTTCTCAGCTGCTACGGGTATGGAGATTAATGATGGAAAATCCACACTTTCTGTCTCGCTTCTGCAGGAGGAGGATCTCACTTTTCATACTTCTTGCTTTCCCTTCAGGATACTTGACCTTTCGGATGGCCTTAAATATCTGGGTTTCAACTTAAAGCCAAATGACTACTTGAAAAAAGATTGGACCTGGTTGCTGGACAAGCTGGAAAAGAGGCTGAAGTGCTGGAGCTTTAGGTGGCTCTCGCGTGCTGGGAGGCTTGTTCTTATTAAGTCAGTGTTGGAGGCCATCCCGGTCTACTGGATGTCACTCGCTTGGATTCCTAAAGGGATTCTGGAAGCAGCTAGGAAGATTTGCTTCAATTTTTTGTGGAACGGGAAGGACGATGCCCATGTCACCCCGTGGGTTAGATGGGATAGAATTGCTGCACCTAAAGCTCTGGGGGGTTGGGGCCTCAAAAATATTTTTCATTTCTCTAAGGCTCTGGCAGCCAAGTGTGGTTGGCGGCTTATCAAGTCGGAAGGTTTCTGGGCCAAGGTCATGCTGCGAAAATATGTGGAACCTGACTCGGTAGAGGACTGGATTAGATCCCCTAACAAAGGGCACCTTGGTGGCTCTGTCATTTGGAAAGCACTGGTTAAATCTTTTCACGTCATCGAAAACAATCTTGCCTGGGAGGTTGGAAATGGACAAAGGGTTAGGATTGGCAGGGACCCATGGGTCGGCTGCATCGATCAACATGTCCTGTCAGTGGAACTTATTGATGCTCTGAGGCAACGAGGCATCATATCCTTATGCCATTTAGCGGACTTGGGAAACCTCTGGATGGGCAGACCTCTTTGGAGGAGGCCGGACTCTCTTGGCTTAAGGGCGGAGCTTGTTGAGGAATTGAGGATTTACTGTAGAGCTCTCTGCAGGGATCAGGTTTTTTTGAACGATGGTGAAGATTCGTTAATTTGGGATGGTGACCCTACGGGACTTTACACCCCTAAAAGAGGCTATCTGTGGATTTCCGAATACCTTGAGCCTCGCGAATTGGAATGGTGGTGGAAATCGGTCTGGAAGCTCCACTGTCCTCCGAAGGCCAGACTCTTCCTGTGGTGCACCCTGGCCAATCGGATTCCAACGTGGGAAATCCTGCAGAGGCGTAGCTTCCATGGGCCTAGTCGCTGTATTTTGTGCAAACAATTTGAGGAAACGACTCCACATCTGTTCATCCAGTGCCAATTCACCAAGGAGGTCTGGAATATTTCAGCTCGCATTCTTAAAACTCTGCTTCCTTGGACTGGGAACTCTTTCGTTGAAGCCTGGAGGTTATGGACCGATAATGCAGCGATGAAATCTTTCAAAGCTCTCCCTCCGGTGATAAACTGGGGACTTTGGCTCATGCGTAATAACGCTCTGTTTAATGACAAATGGGGTTCTCCGGCACTTGTGGCACTACAAAGCTGCGGGATTTTTTTAGCACTTCATCGGGACCGGCAGCCTTCCCCTCCCCGAACCATTCTCCCTGTTGATATTGATAGATCTCAACCCTGGGGCTTCTTCGACGGGGCCTGCCAAAATGATATCTGTGGGGGCGGAGCAGTTCTCTTCTTATCCCCTGTGCATTTCTTTGTGATGGCATTTGGTTTTGGAAGAGGAACCAACAACTGGGCTGAAATTCTCAGTCTCAAGCTGCTGCTCTCTTTTGCATTGGAACGCTCCCTTCTGCATTTAAACGTCTTTGGAGATTCATTAAATGTGGTTAATTGGGTCAATGGAACCTTTATCTGCAACAACCGGAGGATTGCCTCTGTTTTGGTTCATATTCAGAATGCTACTCTTACCCTGGATACTTTTACTTGCAGGCACGTTTATCGTGAGAACAACGCAGAGGCGGACGAGGCCTCCAAGGAGGGTCTTACATTGGGGGAAGGAGTTTGGAAAATTTCTGAATCACTGAACGGGCATGTGCAGGCTTACTATCATCGCCCATTCATAGAATGAATGAAGCGTGGATCCCTGGTCCTATGGAACTGTTTACTGTGGTTTTTTTTGTTATTCCCTGTAGTAGAAGATCTGATCGTTATGTTTTGATTCCTGTTTTGCATGCGGATTGGAAATCCCTGTAAATGTATATATGGCACCTCAAAGCCTTCTCCCAGTTTATTGTAAAAGCTGTATTTTCTCCCACAGAGAGAACATCACAGGTTACTCTTGGCACCTTACTGGACATTAGTCTCTGCAGTATTAAATTCCACTCTAGATGAGTGAGATGATCAATGTAATTTCGTACTCTTTTTGATGAAATGAAATTACGCTTTTTTTTCGAGGAAAAAAAATACATATGTATTATCATGCATATGCCTTATAATGTTACATAAAGGGGGGCTTATAGAGAGAGGAAGAGAGAGGGGGGGTTAGGGATAGAGGGAGAGATACAAGGTGGGTTAGGGAAAGGAGGGGAGAGAGAGGGGGGTGGGGTTATATAGAGGGAGGAAAGGTTAGAGAAATGTGTTTATGTGTCTCTGTCTCTCTCTCCCTCCCTAATATTCTTTCTCTATCTCATATGTTTTCTAAAGAGGGAAAGACATAGGGGGATTTAGGGAGAGCAGATGAGATAGAGAGGGTGGGCTAGGGTGGGAGGGAGAGATAGAGACATGTAAATAGATGGAGAGACAAAGAGAGGGGGATTTAGGGAGAGAGGAAGAGATAGGGAGGGTGGTTTCAGGTGGGGAGAGAGAGGGTAGGTTAGGGAAAGGTTGGGTTAGAGAGATGGGGGGGGGAGAGGGTTAAATATAGAGGGAGAGATAGAGGAGAGGATGGTTAGGGAGAGAGGGAGGGATAGAGAGGGTATTTGGGAAAGGAGGAGAGAGAGAGAGAGAGAGAGAGAGAAGTGGGGTTATATAGTGTGAATTGGGGGTTATGTCAAGGAGGAGAGAGAGAGGAGGGTAGGGTTATAGAGGGGGGTGGGGGTTAGGGAAAGGTGGGGTTGGATAGATAGAGGGGGGAGGAGGGTTAGGGAGAGGCAGAGAGGGGGGTTGGTTGGAGAGAAAGAGAGAGGGAGGTTGGAGAGATAAAGAGATGAGATATAAGGGGCTTGAGAGAGATAAGGAGTGTTTATGGACGGAGAGAGAGAAAGATATGGTGGGTTGTGAGAAAGAGAGAGAGATAAGCGGGTTATAGTTTAGGGATAAAGAGAGAGGGAGGGTGGGGTTATAGAGGGGGGGGTTAGGGAAAGGTGAATTTGGAGAGAGAGAAGGAGGGTAGGAGGGTTATGGATATAGGGGGAGAGGGAGAGACGGGTGTTGGGTGGAGAGGAAGAGAGAGGGAGGTTGAAGAGATAGAGAGAAGATATGTGGGGGGGTTAAGAGAGAGATGGGTTAGTTATGGATAGAGAGAGAGATAGGTAAGTATATATATATATATATATAAGGGGCTTAGGGTAAGAGCAATGGGGGTTAGGGATAGAGAGTGGAGGGGGTAGGAATAGGGATAAGGGGGCAAAGAGTGAGAGAGAGAGAGAGTAGGGGGTTAGGGAGAGAGGAAGAGAGAGGGGGGCTTGGGAGAGATGGAGAGATACAAGGGGGGTTAGGGAAAGGAGGAGAGAAAGAGGGAGGGTGGGTTAGGGAGATGTGTTTATGAATCTTTGTCTCTCCCTCCCTCCTTAACTCACCCTCTCTATCTCTTCCTCTCTCCATAGAGGGAGAGATAAAGGGGGGGTTAAGGAGAGTGTATGAGATAGAGAGGGTAGGTTAGGGAGGGAGGGTGAGATAGAGACACATAAATAAACAAAGACAAAGAGATGGGGGGTTAGGTAGAGAGGAAGACATAGAGAGGGTGGTTTAGGGGAGATAGAGAGAGGGGGGTGGGGTTATAGAGGGGGGGGAGGGTTATTGAAATGTGGGGTTGGAGAGAGAGAGAGAGAGAGAGAGAGAGAGAGAGAGAGAGAGATGGGGAGGAGGTTTAGGGAGAGAGTGATAGATATAGGGGGGTAGGGTTAGGTATCAGTGGGACAAAGAGAGAGAGAAATAGAGGGGGGTTTATAGAGATAGAGAAAGGAGGGGTTTAGGGAGAGATGAACAGGGGGGTTGGGAGAGGGAGAGAAGGAGAGAGAGGGAGAGATACATAGGGTTTAGCGAAAGGAGGAATGAGAGGGGGGTGGGGTTATATAGAGGGAGGGAGGTTAGGGAAAGGTGGGGATTAGGGATATGTATTTATGTGTCTCTATATATCCCTCCCTCCCTAACCCACCCTCTCTATATTTTCCTCTTTATGGATGGAGAGACAAAGGGGGGGTTAGGGAGAGTGGACAATATAGAGAGGGTGGGTTAGATAGGGAGGGAGAGACAAAGACACACAAATCGTCATAGAGACAAAGAGAGGGTGGGTTAGGGGGAGAGGAAGAGTTAGAGAGGGTGGGTTAGAGAGAGAGGGGGGTGAAGAAAATGGAGGGAGTGAGAGATAGGGGGCTTAGGGAATAGGGATAGAGAGAAACAATTGTAGAGAGAGAGAGGGAGAGAAGGGGTTTAGGGAAAAAGAGAGCGAGGGTTAGGGAGAGAGGGAGAGAGGGGGGGATTAGTGTGAAAGAGGGGGGGTTAGGAGAAAGGAAGAGAGAGGGGGTTAGAGGGAGGGAAAGGGGTGGTTGGGGTGAGAGGAAGAGAGAGAGGGGTTGGAGAGAGAGGAGGGTTATAAATAGAGAGATATGGGGGGTTGAGAGAGAGAGAGAATGTTGTTAGCGTTTAGGGTAAGAGAGCGGGGGGTTAGGGAGAGAGGGAGATACAAAGGAGGGGTTAGAGAGAGAGGAGGGGTAGATTTATAGATTAGTGGGGGAGAGAGAGAGAGAGGGGGGGGAAGAGGATGGACGGAGGGAGGGAGGGATAGAGAGAGGGGGGATTAGAGAGATAGGTAAAGGATGGGGGTTAAGGAGGGAGGAAGAAAAATGGGGGGAAGGATAGAGAGAGAGGGGGGTGTTAAAGAAAGGGGAAGAGAGATCTTGATGGGTTTTGGAAGAGAGAGAGAGAATTGGGGTTAGGGAAAGGCCTTTCCCTCACTCTCTTTAGGAATTACAATGTGTAAACCCTAACCCCTATTTAAAATTTATAAACTATTAAATATAATCTATATAACTACCTCTATCTCTTTCTCCCTATCACCATCCCCTCTAACCCAAACTCTTATAGTATTAACCCTTATAGATCCTAAGTCATATAACTTCAATCCCTTAGAACACCTAACACATTTCTCCATATACTAATTTTATGCATGATGGTTCACATCTGTTAAATTGAAGCCACTTGCGAATGAAGCATCTTTGGGGAGGCATGATGTATGATAGAGAAAACACTTATGCATTTTAGAAATGCATATGCATTTTGAAACATGTATGTGTTTTAAAATGTATGTGTTAAAACACATATCCATTTTATAACTCATATGAATTTTATAATGCATATGAATTTTATAATGTATATGCATTAAAATGCATATGTGTTTTGTTAGGATTGGCTTCGATCTCAAAATCGGGAAGCCCTAAGCCTAGTAAACATAACTCACTCATGGTATTCAATTCTACAACTCACCTATGTTTCAGAAAACTATGGTGGCCCTAAAAAGTGGAACCAACTTTGTGTGGGCGCCTATAATAATGTTAACATGTTATAATATTTAAGAACATGTCTTTCCTCCTAGAATCCCATAGGTTCAAATATAAATGGGGGTAGGGTATGTACACCTCTGTAAACTTTAGAAATCAATTCATTGTGGGGAGTGGGTCCCTTATCTAACAAACAAAGGGGTATCAAACACCAATTTGAATTTTGGCTAGGCTATCACCTAAAAAATACATTCTTATTATTGTGATTATTATTAGTAATATCAATTACTTGATTTATAGTTGATTCTATAGTATTATTAGAATGGTTGAATTCATTATACCATGTTTGAACACACTTGACTATGGTTGAACTAGGGTGACAATGGATGACTATTGATAATGGTTTACTATGTTTTTGTATGGTTGGCAATGGTTGAATATGCTTGACTTTGGATGACCATGTTTGAGTATGTTTGACTTTGGATGACCATGTTTGAGTATGTTTAACTATGGTGAATTATTGCAAACTAGGTTTGACTATGTTTAACCATATTTGGCTATGGTTTGGATGAACATATTTACTATAATTGAACATGGTTGACTTTAGTTGAGTATCGTTGACAGTGGTTTAATATAGTTGGCTTTGATTACACGTGATTGATTATGGTTGATTATAATTAACCATGGTTGAATATTGTTGGACATGGTTGACCATGTTTTACCATGGTTGAAGATTGTTGGACGTGGTTGATAATGTTTGATCGTGAATAAATATGATTCACTATGTTTTAGTATTGTTGATGATGGTTTCCTATGTTTGAACATGGTTAACTATGCTTAACCATGGTTGACTATTGATCACCATGTTCCACTATGGCTAATGATGATTTGACCATGCTTCATGAAAATGCATGTCTGATGCTTAAATTTGTGTTTGTTGTAGATGATCTTCTTTAATAGGGGCTTTCGTAGAGGGTAGCGATGAAGGTAATATAATACTTGGAATAAGGGTAGTAGGAAAAATATTAGATTTTCAATCTACTTTTATTCCAATTTCGATGAGTTTAATGAGTTAACAAGAACAATACACATGTTTCTGGGTGGAAAAACCATTGATTTTCCTATGTCTCATATCCCTGTCTAATTGCATCCTCACCAGAGTATTGTGGTAGAGCCGCAAGCACCTCAACTTGAAAACGATAGTTGGGATGAAAACCCTCATTAGCCATATTCAAGGAAAAATTGGATGGGGTAACCTTAAGGAGAAAAAGAATATTTTTTTCTTGACTATTCCCCCTGTGAACTCATCACCTCATTCCATATTAAAACAAGTCCGAAAGAGCCTCAATATAATAATTTTCTTGACAATAAATGAAAGCATCCCCTCTTAAATTAATCATCTCAGAAGGACAAAGAGACTTAGTCCACCCCTCTAATCAATGTCCACTCAAAAGCAAGGTCTATTGAAGAAGAAATAAAAATTAGGGGAAAAATTTCTTAGTTGGAACTTTTCCTAGAGATTGCATCATTTTGAGCATGGACTGTGTTGCTTTATTTTGAATTGACTTTGTGATGAAATATAATGTTATGTGATATGCTCCATGTTATGGGTTTAAGTGAACAAAAAGAAAGGTTATGTAGCATTAGTCCCTTATGTCGTTGTCTAGAAATAGTTATTATTGTTGTTGTTTTTATTAAGAGACATGTTTTGTGATGCAATTTTTTGAAACATGAAATTTGGATACATTGAGCTACAAATATGTTTAATGTGACTAAAATGTGCAATATTCTACTTTTGGTAAAGTTATGAAATTTTTATGCAATGGATTGATTGGTAAGGAAATGGATATTTGGAGGCACAAGAAGAAGAGTCCTTGCGCTTTGTTTTTCTTTTGATTGGTAAAGAAATGTTTAAGTGGACCCCCTCCTTTAAACACCTGGAATATTCCACCACTCCTTTGATAATATGATGCATTTAGTATTTAATTTTCCCTTATGTCTCTTTATGAAAAATTTCATCCTTAACAAAGAGATTGTTTGAATGTTTTAAAAAACAAACAAATATGTTAGTTATTTTGTTAACTAAAGGTCAGTTTTGAAGGAAACGGATAAAATTCCTTGCAAAGTTTTAAAAGAGACGAATGAAAAACAAGAGGAGCTACATAGCAGCAAGTCCCTTCCTTTATTATTTGTTTTCTAATGTCTAGAAAAAAAATTCTTAAATAAGTCGATTATGGTGCTTTTATTCCTTGGTTCCATGCAAATAGTTAACACCTTGGATCATAGATAGTAAAAGTTAGGAGAAACAGTGAGAGCCTTATCAATCTTAGGCACAAACAATTTAGTGACCAACTTTAAATTTTGTTGAACAATGCCAACTTTAAAGTCTGTTAAACAATGGGAAGTTACTACAAAATATTGGCTGAGGGCTGCAATTGTGGTTTATATTATTGTAGAAGTGTTTGTCGTTGAATAGTGATGAGTTGCTAGAACATATTTATCAAATATTGCATCATTTTAATTTGGAACTCCTATTGTTGTTGTTGTTATTGTTAGATTGCCATTTATTAATTCTATTTTGTTTTTGCATAGCAAGGGTTTCCATCAATAAATGTTGTTTCTCTTGCATCTGATCTACCAAGATTTTAACAAATATTAGGGCCTTGAGATTCTCCAAATTTGCTAAGGGATTTGTAAACCATAGCATGGAAGAGACCATAGCATGGAAGAGAACTATGTCGAATGAGTGTTACACAAATTACACGTAATCTTGTCAATCCTGAACTACTTATCAATGAAAGATAAAGTTTCATTTTTTACCTCTTAAGCAATCGACATAGGCGGATAAGTCTTTAGACTATGTTATATTTCTATGGGTTCAACTAGTAGTTCAAAAATAACCGTTTATTCAAGTATTGGATTAATGTTCTTTTAATTATTGAAATTTAATGGAGGACTAGTTCATAATTAAAGAAACTTTTATTGAATATTTAAGTCTTTTAAATATTAATTAGCCCAATAAAAATTATGGATTTAGATAAAATTAAAATGAATGATTAGGTATTTCGATTTTGTATGCGTATAAACAACGGAGCCAAAATTAATCTTTCACTAATATTAAATTGATGTGTCTTTTAAATATTGTATAGTCACATAAAATTGATGGCTTAGATTAAATGTAATTTTCCATATTAAAGAATGATTGTATATAAAATCTTAAATAAATGATATGGGTCATTAAAAGGTATGTCATAGTTGTGCACTTAGAGAATGAAGTGGATTAAAATAATAAATCCTAAAATGGTTAGTTCATATATATATGTAGGTAGTTATTTATAGGAAGAAATTGTGAATGGGGTATTCCATTTGTTTTTATGATATAGTGGTGTTATGTATATTTGAGAATTCAAGTAAATAGTATTCATATATTATAGTTGTGGTGATATATAAACTTTGTGTTATTATTTTATGTTAATACGTTTGATAAAATGTTGATTTATGTTTATATATAATAAAGAGAAAATATTAGACCTTTAATTATGTATTATTCACTTAATTAAGAAAAGAAAGATATGCTTTATTAATATATATATATATATATATATATATATATATATGTGTGTTTATGTATAAAATGTATCCTTAAAGTGATGTATATATTTGAGTAAGGTTCATCCAAAGCATAGCTTGATAAAAAGATATGTTTTCTTTTATACATTTGTTAGTTGGGATTACTATAAATGAGTAGTTTAATTTTAAAGTATAACTATCTAAGTATTATATATTCTAGGAATGAATTAAATATATAAGTCTATCTTTATGATTAAGATAGGAGTGTCATTAACAGAGATACAACGATACGATCTTTGTACTTGATAATGATCATAGTTTTGTTTCAAGAGTCACACCGTTGCGATCTCTGTACACGTTAGTTGGGACACTCTGCATTTTGGTAACAAATTTAGGAAATATAAATTTATGCACATAGATGGTTGTATTTTATTCCATTGGATGCCTTAGATTTCTCCAGTCGTATGGTGTACTTCCCCAATGCATGGATTCGATTTTTATTTTGCTGAGTGTATTGGATTAGAATTGAGGTTAAAACTCTATCTATCGATGTTATGGTAGTAGTGTATTTTGTGACTTGAGTAAAGTACAAAACCCCGAAGGTTTAAAAGTGATTGTATTTAAATAATTATTGGTTCGGAGAAAATGAAAAGAAATCATGGCAACAACCTTGTTGCGGATTGTAACCCCCTTTCTTGATTTAAATAAATACAACACAGCCTTTTATGGACATAGCCCAAGAGTGGGTGAACCACCTTAAAAATGGTCTTTGTTCGATGTATCTATATGTGTGTTTATTCAACCCTCTTATGTGTTTAAATGACCTAGAAAGTGTGATAGCTTCGTCATTTTCTTAATAGATTTGAGTATATGTTTGGTAAGGTACAATTTTGAAGTTAAATTTATGATTTTATCAATGATATTGCATTGGGTGAATTCATGTTGAAGGAAGTAAAGGAATCATTGGAATATGTGTTTGTTATAAACAATTTTCTATTTTTGCATACACTTGTCCTCTTACTTATGAATGACCAAAGTATGATAACGAAGTTCATAGACATGTTTATAATGTTAGGTAAAATTACGATGTGGAAATTATAGTATATTTATCTTTAAAAAGTTTTGAAATCCACTAATTTTATGGCCCTTAAAATTGGGTATGTTACAATATATAAACACCAAAGGATATGATCATAACACCAAGTATAGGTAATCTATTATGAGAACACCTACATGTACAAATACACTAACTTATGGTAACACTGACTAATGCCAGAACAAAAGTACATGTCAAAACTGGGAACAATGAAACTACTGGCACTTAAATTGAAACTACTGATACTGAGAGTTTATTTTCTATTACTGGTGAAATACAACACAGGATGACCAAGCAATGATACCAGCCAAGCCAACTAACCAAGACACATAAATCAATAAATGCAACAAGAACGAAGCAAAAAATACCTATAAACCAATTGAGCACCCTTTCCACTACACTGAAATAATGAGACCAGTCAATCCAAACCCTGCCAAAGAAGTTGTCACCCAACATGGGCTACATCCACACAGAAATTGTCAGTGTTTATTATTATACCATCCAACAAATGAATGGATACAACCTACAACACATCCACTGCAACGTCCTATTCACTCTCTCACACAATCAGAGATCTTTAAAATGGTACAATATACACAACTGTATTACACTGTCTTCCTTTTAAAGAGTGATTACCATGGGATAATACTATGGAACACCCAATACCATGGGCCCATAAATCACCCATTATAGACCAAGTCGTGACTATGAAAGTACAACATTTTACAAGGCATTTTTTTCGAAATTTTCACTATGGGGGCACTTCCCTCATACCCCCTCCATGGTGGGGATACCAAAATAGTCTTCGCTCCCCCTGGACCCCCCATGGTGACTATTTTTGGGGTGGGGAAGCCCCCCCAAACCCCCCCCCGTCATGGGTTGGGATCCAGATATGGCCAAACACGACCTCTGAATAAGGAATACGGGCTCCACAACTAACAAGCTCTAATACCATGTTGGGAAAACACCCTTAGAAAAATTGGGCAAATTACAGAAGAATAGAAAAAAGGATAATGAATATTCGAAGAATAGAGGTGGGTTCAATAGACACCATTTACAACACTTAAGCACAACATATTATGATCAAAACATCACAATGCATCGTCTCTTATCCAACAATTATTTATATCATCGTGCCAATACAACCTATAGGGTCGTTCTTTTATAGTCTCCATATCTTACAAACTTCCTTGAATTAAGGGATACTATGGTCCAAAAATAAGAATCGGTGGTTCTAATCATTTCTTGAAAGACCACATCATTATGTTTATGAGTCGGCTATTCCAATCAATCCAACCATCCAATTGACTACCTTTCCGACCATCCAGTCGATCGCTTAGTCAAGCATACAGTCGACTACTCTACTAGTTGATTATAGACTTTTGACTGAATGTCTCCAAAAGATATAGAGGTGTGATGAACCTGCATAGATTTTGGTTCCAATAAGGGTTTCTTTGATCTCATTTTCAAAACTATCCAAGAGAGTATGTTTATCTAAGGGGATAAATATTACTTATTATTATTATTATTATTATTATATATATATATATCCATTCATGATTAATTATGTTCGACAACAAAATATAATCATATTAACATGTTCTAATGTTAAGAACATTTATTTCCTCCTAGGAGGTCATAGGTTAAAATCTGAATGAGGGTAGGGTATGTACACTTCCATAAAATTTAGAAATCAAATCATTATGTGGAGGGGGTCCCTTATTCGACAAATAAGGGGGTCTCAAACACCAATTTGACTTTTGGCTAGGCTATGACTTGAAAACTATATTATTACTATTATCATTATTATAGTAATATTACTATATAATTGATTCTATAGTATTATTAGAATGGTTGAATTTGTTATACCGTGTTTGACCATGCCTAACTATGGTTGAATAAGGGTGACTACGGTTGACATTTTACTATAAGCACAGATATTAATGTTATTTATTTTATAGGAAATCTCTCTTAGTGATGAACCATTTTACAAAATAAATAAACTATATGCACAAGCATGTAAACAGGGGACCGGTCTTTCTATGGATCTCTTTCAATAAAATTTATATACTTTGATCTTTATAATATATTAATTTCATATATCTATACAACTTGATACTCCTCAACCAGAGAATCGATCTCTATGTTCATTCGGTCATGTACATTAAGATAATTTTCTTCAATCCTTATAGAGTTCTAAACTCTGGAATATTTGTACTTTTAAACAAAAATACCCACATCGAGTTTATTCAGATAAATCCTGTAAAATATTTGTGTATGTACTGAGGTCCTAAATCTACGTTTAGAGTTTGATATATATATATATATATATATATATATATATATATATATAGAGAGAGAGAGAGAGAGAGAGATAATACTCTATAAATTTACAGCGATATCAATTTAGTTTATATTAATACTAAAAGAGATTGTTCTATAGCTAACTAAACTTATATTTTCAGATAACATTAGACAGTAACGTAACCTTAATTTCTCTATCTGTTATGAATTATATAAACTTGAAAACAACATTAGGCATTACGGATGAAGATTTTAATCTCTGGGATAAAGCGATCTCATAGATTATATTAGCTCCATATAACCTCAATAGAAATAATTCTCATCACTAAACTAATTTCTAAATATGAATTAGCTTTATGTAATAATAACCAGAATTCCATCTCTATACTAAGAAAGGGTATGAGCTATTAAAAATGTGTATAAACCACAGAGAACCGGTTAATATCTACAAACTTGAATGAATTGTTGCTATAAAATTTTACAAGGCATTGCAATTCATGCCTCCTAACTTATATCTTTAGCACAATCACAACCATTCTTTAATAAAGAGTGAATCCGAACAAGTACTAATAATTCAACTCCAAAATACTTTTACCATTAATGAAATTCTTAAGCATACATAAAATAAAATAGAACTTACTTTCTTGAAATTAATGGGAAAAGACACTTATCTTTGCAATTAGAATGGAGAAACTGAAAACTTGATTGCAACGTTCCTCCCATCCAACTGATCTATTTCCAACGTAGGTTTTCCCACCGAGAGACCACCCCCGAGCTGGGCACGAATCCAATAGGGCATAAGAGTATTACTCCATAATATTTCATTAATTGATCTTCTTCATTTTCCCCTGAATTCTTCACTTCCGAAGATCCCCCCTTTATGAGCACCTTAGTGCCTTCTTTATAGCCCAAAGTTATTTTATGTACTTTGAATTCTCACGATAAGTTCTTGTTTGATCTTATCTTTAACTGAACTTATTAACTTTAGTTAATTTTTAACTAATCGAATTAGTTAGCCAATTTTTAACTTATTAGTTAACTTATCTTTAACTTAGCTAACTTTATTTAATTAACTTAAGATAATTAACTTATCTTAATTTTACTCAACCAATTAACTCATTAGCTTTACCTTTAGCTAACTTTTATTAATTAACGATTAATATAATTCACTTATTTGAACATAACTAATTATATTGACTTATCATTAACTTCGAACTTATATAGTTGACATAATAGGTTTCATTAAAAGCTGATAGTTATCCATGCATACCCATGCATTAGTTACTAGTTATCCATGCATACCCATGCATTAACGACTAGTTAATATTTTTTTCTTTTGTGGATAATATTTTATAGCTTTTTAATACTTTAAAGATTTTACTTTTAATCAAGGCTAATCAGTCCTTTTTTAATCTTACTATTAGTACTAATATCCTCAGCATGATCAGTTGAAGGTAGCTCTAGTATACACCAAGCTGAGAAAGATCTCAAAGTGAAAGTCTGGAACAATAATGGCGTAGGAAAAGTTGAAGACAGTCACACCATGGCGATAGTGAGATGCAGTTGAACCTCAAAAGAAGGGATATTCCCAAATTAGCAGTGGATGGTGCAGTCAGGACCCCCAAACTCCTGGCATTTACCTAGCTCAGATTGCCCCTGATGAAAAACCACCACGAACATGTGGTAGCTTCAAACTAGTTCAGAGCCTTGAAGGCGGTTTGGTTAAAACCATTTTTCAGAGTCCTGAAAGCATCCAAGGTTTGTCACTATGGTTTATAATTGCACAAATGTTGAAATATCTAAAATTTTCCAAGACAGGTGGGTCCACCAAATAAAGATGCGTTAGCGGATTACAAGTCTCGAGGAATTAAGGAAGTAACTTCAACGGATACCTGTGCTTCAGGATAATAAAGTTGCTCGAAGTTTAATACTCCCAACACGTCCCTAGAACAAAATCACTACCTCCACATGGCAGCTCCAGGATTGTTCAGGGGCCTAAAAGCAGTTTGTCTAAACCACCTTTTCAGGGCTCTGAAATTGCTAAGTCACCATGGTGGTTTTAGGCCATGGATTGCTAGACAAATAGGCCGTGTGAAAAAGGGACCCACTCTCAAAAGTTACGCCCACCTGGCATATATCTCGAAAAAGACTTATCAGAAGATCGATTATCACCTAAGCGTCAATGTGATAAAATTGCTTGGAGTTTAACTCTCACAATACATCCTTGGAACAAAAAATGCTACTTCCACGTGTTAGCTCCAAGATTGTTCAGGGGCCTAAAAGTGATCTCTCTAAACTACTTTTTGGGGGTCCTGAAACCACTTATCGTTTTTGACATACGAATTCTTGATGTACTTTATTCTCCGCATGGTTCAAAAGAAACTCCTCCAAACGGTCTTGTCAACCTCCATCGCCGGTTTGAAGCAACGTTTCTCGACACTCATTACTGCCACCGTCATCGTATAAATGACATTCTTCTCCCAGCACACAAAATCTCGATGAGTGGTTGGGTAATCATTACCCAAGGACAGCACGCTTTTCAAGGAGCGAGCAGGTGAGGCTATAAATACTCAAGCAGTTGCATAGTTTGAATTTATGGAGTTCTCAATCATCATGGGTCGAGAGAGCAAAGCTTAATGCATGAGTCTACCAAATATCTCAAGTTAATCAGTGAGGATACGTGGTTTCGATGGCACATTTTATCTTTAGCAGAGGCACACAAGGAGCATTAAGGGCACGGATGACCAGCATTCACGAGCAGCCCACAGATACACATTCGCATACATTAAGGTGGTAAATTTTGAGGTCTCAACCGATATGTCTAAGGAAACTTCAATGGTTGAAAAGGAAGTAGGCCTTCTAAATGCAGAAGCACAGAAGGAAGGGGCATGCCGGTCCCAGTAAAGGATGATCAAATTATGAAGCGGTGGTACCTGAACGGTTCAGATTGTTGCGAGAGAGATCAGGTCTTGTTTCACAACTCAGTGACGTAGATGAACTTTCGCCACGTCGAAAACAAGGTTCGAGAGAAAAAGGCTTGGATGGGGTAGAAGGGATAGATGATGAAGGTTTTGTTAACAACACATAATAGTGAAGTGGTTGTATCAGCATCTCCATGATTCCAAAAAAAAAATCCTATGGTTATCAAGCTCAAAACATCCCTAAAAGTAGAGAAGAGCTACTAATAATACAAGGTCACCTTTGATTAGCAGGGGTTTTTCCATTCTGCAAAATGTTTTGCTTCACCAGCTTAATGGTCTCTAGTCGTAGTCATAGATATCAATAGTAGTCAGTATGACTATTTTTTGTAACAAACTATGTTGGGAAGTACAAACAGAAATTGCATAAGTCGTTGGGATGTAACAAACTCTTTGCAACAACTTATTTTGTAAAAGCCAGTGAAGGCTATATATAGTGGAATAGGCAATGACCAATGGTCGGATCTTTTTGTAAGAAGTGTAACTTCTGATATTTTGTAGTCCGATCAATATATAAAGAAGAACATCATTTTTTCCCAATATTGGATTTTTATGGATTCAAACTTTTGGTATGTCCAGTTAGTATTCTCTTCTCTTGTTAATTCATCTCTTTCATATTGTTCATGATTTATGAATTTCATTCTGGTTTCAATACGAGTGTTGTAAGCTTAAATTATTGTTCCTAGGATGATTATGGCATGAAGTATTCGTGTTTGGTTATCTGGAAATAATATCCTCATATTGTTCAGGTTTAGTTCTGTAATCATTTTGTTAAACTACTGAATTCCTCCCTTAGGCTCAGTACGTTATTCTCAAACATAAACAAATATTTACTCTCTCTGTAGTACCTTTGTTTTGTGCCATTCCATTAACATCGATTCGTGCAAATTCTTGTCATTGGCATATTGAAATACTGCCCACATTATTCCAAGATTGGCTATCTGTATTATTTTATGGTGAATGTAATCTTGGTCAACCAAAAGAACAAATCAAATTTTATTGATGCCCAGACACATTTCTAAAAGAATCCTTAGAACGTCTCTAGGACTAACATCCTTTCTGGCGCCGTTGCCAGGGACGCAAGCAAGAAGACAAATCTTCCCTGGGGACAACGACAAAATTGTATGCTCCTAATTTCATAGTGGATGAAACTAGGTTGCAGGTTGTAATCCACTTGGTGACTCCACAGTAGAATACCTGGCATCTGGATGAAGACATACCCATGAGAACCCTAACCACAAAGAATTTGTGGCCTTACAAGATTCAATCTCTTGGAGACATAGACGTGGAAAATATCAATCTACTTCACTAGGTCATCAACGAAGTTTCTCCCCACCTCTGTTTGACCCTCAATTCCCTGAATCTGAATTCATTTTCCAAACCCCTGAAAGATAACCCTCTCCCCAGGACCCTCACAATCCTTGTGATTTTCCTAGATTTCAAAATATTCCTGCTATAAGCGAAGAATTTTCAGCTCATATGAATCCACTCAAATATTTCATTTATTAAGAAGCTAATCGCCAATCACCTCATGTCAAGAGGAGCGGGAGGACCACCACCACCACCCAGAACACCCAGATGGGTAGCTAGACGACATGGACCTATGCAATTACCCATGCCCTTGAATGATATTCCTACCCACTATTTCAAAGTGCTACCAAAGTATGATGGCAGTAAGGGCATGTCTGCTGAAAATCATGTAGACCGATTCCAAGATTTCACTGATAATATCCTAATCGAACATGATGATGTGTTCATGCGATTTTTTGCCCAGTCGCTGGAAGGAGAAGCCAAAAAATGGTTCATATCACTACCCAATTCCTCCATCAGCACTATGGAGATCCCGCAAACACTATGGAGATCCCGCAAACTGCCTTTGTCAAGAAGTGGGGATTTAAATGTGATAGTCTTTATTATTTAACGAATTTCCTCACCCTAAAGAAGAGAAACTCTGAAAATGTGGTGGACTTTACTGCGAGATTCAGCAAAGTATATTTCAGGATCCCCGAGGACATTCGACCTACTGAAGCAGCAGCTCAAGTCACATATGCAACATCTTTCCCCTTAGATTTTTCCATCACGTTGAGAGAGAGAAGACTGCTCTCACTTAGTGAAATGCAAGATGACGCCATAGACATCGAAGGAAACATGAGGGAAGGAGGCAAGATAAAAATGGCCAATGATGTCGAACCAAAATATAAAGGAAATGCCAAAGAAGAGGGTGGCTCTTCAGAAATAAAATACTCTCAATACGCAAATATTGACGAGATGACTCGCATTATCAAGAATCTGTCAAATAAAGTTACCGGGATGGAATTAGAAAGTAGAAGTCCTAACAGACAATCACCTTCCCAACCTCCTCTGTAGTTCATAAGACCTTACAATCCCCAAATGGCATACAGAGAAAAGAGGAACGATGAACAACCATTAAGGACGCATGTCTACGAAAATGAAAATAATCTAGTCAAAATTCCAGCGGAAGAATTTTATGAAGAATTTGAAGAATAGTTGAATTGGATGGAAGAAGGCTCCAATCTTATGCACCTCACTAGAGATTATTATGAGAGCTCACTCTTGTATAAGTAGACCAGCTCAGATCTTTTGAACTCCCAAGAAGGTGATCAACTCCCTAGTGATTATCCTCTTTTTCACAATACCTAACCAGATAAGTCACGAAGGAAGTATGACTTGAGACCAAGGCCAGAAATGGAAAACAGACAGAGTGGAATTCCCCCCAAGAAATACCCACAAAATTTGGCTCAAGCTAACTTTCCGCAAATTCCCCCCCTATAAAAAAGCAAAGGCCTACCAAAAGATAAAACAAACGAGGTTGTAGTTCTCACTAGACAAATTAAGCTAGGCATAAGCCCCCATAAGAAAGTAAAGCCAAATCCCAAAGAATGGTCTTCCTCTTTCAACATGGAACAGGAGTTGAAAAAACTAAGAATAGTTGTCCCCCTGACTGAATTGATAAGGAACGCTATGTACCAGAAGCATATTGATAAAATGTTACACATAGTTGAAAACATTGATCAACAGGATTCCATAAATCTAAATGATGAAGCCCCCACTTTTCAATGCAGCCCACGCATCGACAATAAAGAAGAGCCCACTGCTCTGTTTTATGTTACCCTGAATGTACATGAGAAACTACTTCACAACTCTATGCTGGACTCTGGAGCATTTCACAATCTGATGCCCAAGGTAATCCTCGAATAGTTGGGACTAGAGATCACTAGGCCATATCATGACCTCTATGTTTTTTACTCCAAGAAGGTGAAAGGCATAGGTATGATAAAGGATTTGATGGTCACTCTTGCTCAAATACCAGCCAAAAGAGTGATGATGGATGTATTGGTAGCGGATGTTCTGGAAAAATATGGCATGCATCTATCAAGGAGTTGGGCTAAAAAGCTAGGAAGCACCATGCAGATGGATATGAAATATGCTACAATAACCATTTTTGCTATAGAGACTAGAAGGTTGTATAGAGAAGCTATGTTTTCCTATGTGATAAGTGATCAAGAAAGTCCTATGAATTATCCCATATATGTAGCTGGTGAAGACATGGATTGTTAGAGATTATCGCTAGAAAATACCGCCGAAGAAGAAATTGTACAAACCCAAGCGACGGATCCCATTGCTGAAAATAACAGGAATCAGATATGGAAACTCTATTTTGATGGATCCTCTGCTAAAGAAGAATCTGGAACTGGCACAGTTTTATCATCACCAACAGGGGACGAGATCAGTTTATCCTACAAGTTCTACTTCGATACCACCAACAATGTTACTGAATATGAGGCCCTTATCCTCGGCCTTCGAGTTTCCAAGGATTTAAAAATCACCAAATTGGCAGTCTTTGGAGACTCTGAACTAGTGGTAAACCAAATTAAAAGTATTTATCAAATCAAACATCCAAGACTTAGAGCATATCTAAATATTTCCTGGGACCTTGTTGAGAATTTCTTTGATGCTTTCAACATTACTTTTGTTCCCCAAGAAGGCAATCAACAGGCAGATGCATTGGCCTTGATGGCAAGCTCTTTTAAGCCTCCCAAGAAGCCGAAGCTAAAGTATGAGGTCGAAATGCGATAACGTCCCTCCATCCCCGACAATGTAAAAATTTGGCAGGTCTTTGAAGATGACCAACAGATCAAATGTTTTTTACAGCTTGTCGATGAATTTTTAAATACTGATGTGGATGATAATTCCAGAGAGACAGAAGAAAACATTCTACAAACAGAAGGTGGAAAAGTCTTCGGGTTGACACAACAGATTGGTGGCCACAAAATTCTGCAACTAAAGAATAACTTTATTCCCAAAGGATTGGTTCTGCTAGAACAGTTGTTCGATAAGAACGAAATCCTAGTAAAACCAACAATGCAACCAACTACTGAGGATGTGCAGGAGGTGAATCTTGGAACCGCAGAAGAACCCAAGTTCGTAAAGCTTTCTCAGTCCCTTACAACTGAGAAAAAGAAAAGGTATGAGGACTTGTTTAAATTTTACGTAGATGTTTTTGCATGGAAGTACGAAGACCTTAAAACCTATGATACCACTATCATACAACATAGGATCCCTTTGAAGCCAGATGCTAAACCAATAAAGCAAAAGTTAAAAGAAGTTAACCCTATCTTGTTGTCGGTGATCGAAAAATAAGTAAGAAAACTTCTTGATGCTAAGATCATATTTTTTTTAAGATATTCAGAGTGGGTGGAAAAATTGGTGCCAGTTAGAAAGAAGAATGGAGAAATACGAATATGTGTTGATTTCAGGAACCTGAATAAGTGCTCATTAAAAGATAATTATCCCTTTCCCAAAATGAATCATATTCTACAAAAATTAGTTGGGTCGACTAGAGTGTCAATGATGGACGGGTTCTCAGGCTATAACCAGATCGCTATGCACCTAGATGATAGGAAAAAGACAGCCTTCACCACACCATGGAGAACTTTTATGTATGATCAAATTCCTTTTGGTCTCATTAATGCCGATGCAACATTCCAAAGGGCCATGGATATAGAATTCATAGGAGAGAAGGATAAATTTATTGTGATATATATAGATGGCATGAAAGTATTTTCAAATTCTAATGAAGACCACCTTCAACATCTGAAGCAGACCTTCAGGAAATGCAAAAAATTTGGCCTGTCTCTCAACCCTAAAAAATCATTTTTTGCAATGACAGAGGGAAAGTTGTTGGGTCACATGGTCTCCAAAGATGGTGTGAGAATAGACCCAGATAGAGTAGCATCTTCCAAAATTATTGAACTCCCAAGAAATAAAAATGAGGTACAGTCTTTTATTGGTAAAATAAATCTTCTATGAATATTTATTCCTAACTTCGCTAAAATAATGAAAAAAATTACTGACATGCTAAGAAAGGATGCTGAAATAAAATGGACCACATCTGCGAGAGATTAATTTAAACAAATAAAGGATGCCCTAAGAGAAGCACCTTTCTTGACTAGCCCTGATTACACGAGAGAATTTCTTATATTCTCCTTTTCCTTTGAGGTTACTATTGCAGCGGTTCTCTTACAGAAAAATCATGAAGGGCACGAGCAGCCCATTGCTTTCTTTAGCCGAACGTTGAGAGACGCCGAGTTGAAATACAACACAATGGAAAAACAGGCTTACACACTCGTCAAAGCTCTCAAGTCATTTAGGATATATGTGTTGCATTCTAGTATCATCGCATATGTCCCAAGAAGTACCATCAAAGACATCTTGTGTCAACCCGACAGCGAAGGAAGGAGGGGGAAGTGGATCTCCAAAATCAAGGAGTATGACATGGAAATCAAGCCTACCAAATTGGTGAAGGTACAAGGTCTAGCCAAACTCTTAGTTGAGTCGAATTTCCAAGCTCTTGAAATCAATCTGATCAATCCACTTCCTAGTCAGGAGGAAGGAGATGGTCAGCAAAACCTTCTAGACAATGTTGCTGAGAATTTTATTGGGTTTGACTAGTACAGAGACATAGTATATTATCTACAACAACTCACATGCCCGCCAGGTCTAGATAAGTCTAAAATGAGGTCTCTTAAACTCACAGCTATTAAGTACTGTATTCTAGATGGATATCTCTTTTGGAAGGATCCACTTGGTGTTCTGCTTAATTGCATCGTTGAAGAAGAAACATAAGGAATAATGATAGATTTTCACAAAGGAATGTGCGGAGAACATCATGCATGGAAAGAAACAACTTATAAAGTCCTACGAGATGGGTACTTCTATCCTACATTATTCACTGATGTTAACAATATTGTCAGATCATGCAAAGAGTGTCAACTATTCATCGGAAAGAAAAAGATTAAACCATTACCCCTTAAACCCATTAGGGTAGAATCACCCTTCCAACAATGGGGCCTTGATTTTATTGGAGAAATAAACCCTCATTCCAGTGGCCAGCATAGATGGATTCTTATAGCCACCAATTACTTCACAAAGTGGGTGGAAGAAATCCCCACGAGGAATGCCAATGACACAGTCATAATAGGCTTCCTAGAAGAAAATATTTTGTCAAGATTTGGTTGCCCAAGAAAAATCATTACAGACAGTTCTCAATATTTTAAATCCTACAAGATGATGAGATTTTTTTAAAATTACAGCATTGAGTTGATTCATTCAACAATGTACTATCTGCAGGGAAACGGCCTTGCCGAGTCCTCAAACAAAATCCTGGTGACTATTATCGAGAAAATGCTCAATGCGAACAAAAGGGCCTAGGACTCCCAACTAAAATTTGCAGTATGGGCAAACGGGATTAGTGTCAAGAGAGCTATAGGAACTTCACCATTTCAATTGGTCTATGGAAAAAAAAGTAGTTCTCCCAATCCAGTTGGGTCTCCCAGTGATGAAACTATTACAGCCAAAAAAGAATTCATCAGCTGATAGAGGTTCAACAGGCCAAGGAGTAGCTAGACGAGTCCTCTAAAATCCACCAGGACAATATTAAAGTGACCTTTGATTGGAGGGACATTACTCGAGATTTTCAGCATGGAGATCTTGTTTTGAAGTGGGATGCTAGAAGAGAAGAAAGAGCTAAACATGGGAAATTTGACAACCTGTGGCTGGGCCCTTTCAAGATCGTTACATTCCATGAAAACAACACATATGAATTGGATCAACTCAATGATAAGAGCTTTTGGAACCCTGTAAACGGGATATTCTTGAAGCATTTTTTTCATTACTAGTTTCCATCCTACTCTATAAGTGGATCCATTGTACCATATTGGTAACATATGTCTTTCCTTCTTTCTGTTAACAAAAGTTTTGATCATTTTGTTATTTTTCCCTCTTATTATTCTTTGTTACTTCATTTGAAAATAAAGGACAGGTACAACTCCACAACCTAATGGACTTAAAGGAACTAATTTATTGTTCTCAACCCCTTCTAAAGGAAGAGGATGTCCCCACTGAAGCCAATGTTAGTACTAATATCCTCTGCATGATCAGTCGAAGGCATCTCTAGTATACACCAAGCTGATAAAGACCTCAAAGTGAAAGTCAGGAACAATAATGGCGCAGACAAAGTTGAAGACAGTCACACCATGGTGACAGTGAGATGTAGCTGAAACTCAGAAGAAGGGATATTCCCAAATTAGCATTGGATGGTGCGGCCAAGACCCCCAAACGCCTGGCGTTTACCCAGCTCGGATCGCCCCTGATGAAAAACTACCATGAACACATGGCAGCTTCAAAGTAGCTCAGATCCTTGAAGGCGTTCTGGTTAAAACCATTTTCGAAGTCCTGAAAGCATCCAAGGTTTGTCACCATGGTTTATAATCGCACAAAAGTTGAAATATCTAAAATTTTCCAAGACATGTGGGTCCACTGGATAAAGTTGCGTTGGCGGATTGAAAGTCTCAAGGAAGTAAGGAAGAAGCATCGACGGATAGTCGTGCTTCAGGATAATAAAGTTGCTCGGAGTTTAATACTCCCAACAAGTCCCTAGAACAAAACCGCTAAGTTCAAGGGCCTAAAAGCAGTTTGTCCGAACCACCTTTTCAGGGCCTTGAAACTGCTAAGTCACCATGGTGTTTTTTAGGCCACGGATCGCCAGACAGATAGGCTATGTGAAAAAGGGACCCACTCTCAAAAAAAAGGGACCCACCTGGCATAGATCTCGAGAAATACTTATCATAAGATCGACGATCACCTAAGCATAAGTGTGATAAAATAGCTTGGAGTTTAACTCTCACAATACGTCCCTAGAACAAAAACTGCTACTTCCACGTGGCAGCTCCAGGATTGTTCAGGGGCCTAAAAGTGGTCTCTCTAAACTACTTTTTGAGGGTCCTGAAACCACTTGTGGTTTTTGACATACGACTTCTCAATGTACTTTATTCTCCGCATGGTTCAAAAGGAACTCCTCCAAATGGTCTTATCAGCCTCCGCCGCCAGTTTGAAGAAACGTCTCTCGACACTCATTACTGCCACCACCATCGTACAAAGAGCATTCTTCTCCCAGCACACAAAATCCCGATGAGTGGTTGGGTAATCATTACCCAAGGAAAGCACAATTTTCAAGGAGCGAACGGGCGAGGTTATAAATACTCAAGTAGTTGCATAGTTTGAAGTCATGGAGTTCTCAATCATCATGGGTCCAGAGCACAAAGCTTAATGCGTGATTCTACCAGAGCTATCAATTTAAGCAGCGAGGATATGTGGTTTTGATGGCGCATTTAATCTTCAGCAGAAGCACACAAGGAGCATTAATTGCATGGATGATCAACGTTCACAAGCATCCTGCAGATGCACATTCACAGACATTCAGGCGGGAAAAGCTTGTGGTCTCAACCGAGATGTCTAAGGAAAATTCAGTGGTTGAAACGGAAGTAGGCCTTCTGAATACAGAAGCACAGAAGGCAGGGGCATGCCGGTCCCATCAAAGGATGATCAAATTGTGAAGTGGTGGTACCTGAACAGTTTAGATTGTTGTGAGAGAGATCAGGTCCTGTTTCACAACTCGGTGACATAGATGAACTTTCGCCCTGTCGAAAACAAGGTTCGAGAGCAAAAGGCTCGAATGAGGTAGAAGGGATAGATGATGAAGGTTTTGTTAACAACACATAACAGTGAAGTGGCTGTATCAGCATCTCCATGACACCAAAAAAAATTTCCTACGGTTATCAATCTCAGAACATCCCTAAACGTAGAGAAGCGTTACTAAAAATACGATGTCGTCTTTGATTAGCAGGGGTTTTTCCATTCTGCAAAATGTTTTGCTTCACCAGTTGAATGGTCTCTAGTCGCAATCATAGATATCAATAGTAGTCAGTATGATTGTTTTTTGTAACAAACTCTGTTGGGAAGTACAAACAGAAATTGCATAAGCCATTGGGATGTAACAAACTCTTTGTAACAACTTATTTTGTAAAAGCCTGTGAAAGCTATATATAGTGGAATAGGAAATGGCCAATAGTTGGCACTTTTTGTAAGAAGTGTAACTTCTGATATTTTGTAGTCCGATCAATATATAAAGAAGAACATCATTTTTCTCGATCTTGGAGTTTTATGGATTCAAACTTTTGATGTGTCCTGGTAGTATTCTTTTCTTTTGTTAATTCATCTCTGTCATATTGTTCATGATTTATGAATTTCATTCCGGTTTCAATACCAGTGTTGTAAGATTAAATTATTGTTCCTACGATGATTATGGCATGAAGTATTCGTGTTTGTTTATCTGGAAATAATATCCTCATATTGTTCAAGTTTAGTTTTGTATTCATTTTTGTTAAACTATTGAATTCCTCCCTTAGGCTCAGTACGTTATTCTCAAACATAAAATAAATATTTACTCCCCCTGTAGTACCTTTGTTTTGTGTCATTCCATTAACATCGATTCATGCAAATTCTTGTCATTTCCATATTGAAATACTGCCCACATTATTCTAAGATTGGCTATCTGTATTATTTTATGGTGAATGTAATCTTGGTCAAGCAAAAGAACAAAGCAAATTTTATTTATGCCCAGGAACAGTTCTAAAAGCAGCCTTAGAACGTCTCTAGGACTAACACTTACTTACTTCATTTAAATTATTTGCAAAAAGATTTAAGTATTTAATTATAAATACCAATATGTTTTCTTGGTATAATAATTTATTTTATCTTTATTCCTAATTTATAATTAGGAAAATATTAACCCTTTTCCATTTAGTAGTTTTAATTAAATCCCCTGTCGAGGCTATGATATAAATGTCATTTACGTTAACTCCTTACTTTCACTAATGGTGCTCAAAATTGGTTAGCCTTATGCTAACAGTTAGGTCATAGGAACTTATTACTGCCTTGTGACAACTAGTAGTTTCTTCGGCATCCTTCTCTAGGACTAAATTATTAACATATTTTTAAACTTAAGTGTTTTCTCAGTGAACATCATAGTTCACTTCAAGTGCTTACGGCACTGGGATGACTACTGTCATCAAAACTTATGGCTACCAAGCCATTCACCCTCTCCCCCTAGTGTATTACATGCCCCATTCATTTCGTTGCGTCAAGCCTTCAATCTCCTAAGTCTACAAATTCACTTTAAAACTTAGGAAAACATAAACATACTTACAAATTTTTACCTGTGGAGCTTCTACCTTGAGCTCCTTGACATTGGCATGTACACAATTGCACTTTTTGTTGCATAAACCCTAGGAGAAAAAGAGGGATATTAGAATAAAGGCATAGAAGGTGGAACCAAAGGCCCTAATATGCCTCACCAAAGGGATGTGGCCATACCACATTTCAAACAAAATCTTGTTTTTAAGAGAATGAGTTGGACTTCTATTTCTCAAATAAACTGCACATAACACTACATCACCCCAAAACAACATTTTTCCATTGTTGAAAAACATCTTTGAGCATACCATACATCCATGATGGTTCTATTCATTCTTTCTACCACACCATTTTTTTGAGGTTTGTAAGGAACTATAGTTTGATGTGCAATCCCATGTTGACGAACATAGTATTCAAAATCATTAGAATTTTATTATTTTCCATTATTAGTACGAAGTGTGCCAATATCATTTTGTGCTTCATTTTCTATCCATGCATGAAAATTTTTGAATGTTTGAAATGCTTCAAATTTCTTCTTTAACAAATATACCCAGCACATTTTGGTGTAGTCATCAACAAAGGTCATGAGATATTTATAACCATTGGCAGAAGGAACGTGCATGGGGCCACATAAGTCAGATTGAATTATCTCTAACATTCTACATGCTCTGAATTTTGACTCTTGAAATGGATGCTTACTATGTTTTCCTAGTATGCATGCATCACATTTCTTCATATTCTTAGGAATGATGAGAAAACCGAAAACACCATTCTTTCTCAACAAGCGAATATTGTTGTAGTTTAAGTGACCATATCTAGCAAGCCATAAAAGACAAGATGATAAAGTACCGTCTTCATGCTGAGAGAGGTAGGAAACTTTATGAGTTCTTGTATATGAACCTTTCAGCTTCAACAACATTCCATCTTCATATATGGTCATGATGACCTGGTTTTTAGAGGACTTCCTTATCTCTACTATTCCATTGAACATGTGGATGGAATGGCCTTACTATAGAATCTGCACCAAGGACAGTAGAATTCTCTACAACTCCGGAAGATAGATAAAATTATGTAATAAAAAGTCATGGAATACATGCAGTTTGAGCCTGATGGAACCAATTCCCTTTGGTTTGAGGTTGTATTTGTCTGCAAAATACACTATGCCATCTACATTATCATTCAGTTCTTCAAAATAGTATTTTCCAAATGTCATGTGGGATGTTTCACCAGTAACAAGCAACCAAGTATCTTTGTAAGATGAAAAAGATGTGATTTCATTTATTCCAATATTACAGTGTGCAACAATACAATGAGCATATTCAAGAGCTTTACTAGCCTCTTGGATATTACTTTTGTCTTCTTTATTCTAGTTATGTCTTTCTTTGATGGAATCCCAAGGTCCCAACACTAATCTACTTCAGGTCCATTCCTCCCATGGCACTTACATTGTAAGTTTGGTCTTATGTTTGAGTTGTTTCTCCCCCCCTTGCCTATAAAATTCCTTCTTTCTCATCCTCTTCTATTGTTCTCTCCCTTGGAAGAGTCTTTTGGTTGGTTCCTTTCATTCTAAGCAAGGCAAATGGTCTTTCTAATGGGAATTACACCAACTATATATTCCAATGAATGCATCTTCTAAAATTGTCACCTGCAAATTAACAATGTTTTGGATGAGGAAGAGAAGGTGCAAGCCTAAGTCTCTTCCCCTTTATTTACAAAAAAAAATCTTTACTATTTCTGCACACTATATTATATTTCTACAAACTATATGATATTTATGCAGACTCTATACTACTTCTACAAATACTATACTATTTCAGCAAGTGATCCCAAAACAAAGCATAAATCCTAGAACTTGAAATATCCAACACCCTTACAAATTATTCAAGTCTTACAATTAATTTTGAAATAATAAACCCTAAGACCCTTAAAAAGTTTACTTTCTTCCAAAAGAAAAGTGAATGAGTACAAATAGTACTTCAAACGAGCTTATATATTATTCAATCATTGATCTAGGTTACACAGCTCCAAACTTTAACCTTCAATGCATTCCACACGAGACTAGGGTTTCACACAACTTCTCCTCCTCACAAATCTTCAACACGGACTTCAACATTCGCAGCTTCAATACGTAGAGACCACTCCACTCGCAGCTCCGTAGTTTGGTCAATATGGAGAGGTCATTCAAGAAGGAGGGAAGGCGGTCTTCACCATTGAAACTCATTCACGATGGCTTAACACACAGATCTTGTGGAGACCTTTTCAAAACACACCAGTCATTGCTCATCTAGTCTCCACTTTCTACGCAGAACCAATCTCCAGACTTTAAAAAAATGAGACGCAGCTTAGTGATAGCCTAGTCAGTCCGTCGATTTCAATTACACAGTTGATGAAAGGATATACTATATACTAGCTTGTCATGTCGAAAGTGAGATATTTATCTGTCCCTATAATCCATTTAGTGAAAGGAAGGGATGGATCAATGTATGCTTGTCTTCCTTACCACCTTAAAAGGAGGAAAGTGAAGTTAAAGTTAGCTCCTTTGCCTACAAATCTAGACTCCCCAGGTGTTCTTGATCACTTACAAGCTTGCATCAAGATGAGGTAGATCAAAGGGAAAGTGATCAAACGAGTCATCATTGCACCAAAGTGATCAATGATATAAGAATTGTTCATTGAAATGATTAAATCTATACCAGTCGACGATATGCCAAAGTCAAGCTAAAATTGATGAAGCATGGCCAAGGAAGAGTACATATGGGTCATTGATCCTTGATCCAAAAATTAAGATGGGCCCCAAGTTATAGACATTGGGGAGCTACTGAGAGCTCAACATGAAGGTACTATGAATCTTACTTTAGGTTAAGTACAAAAGTTTGAGACAAGTTGTTTCCAACATAAGAACTTAAGGACTTAATGCAATTAATAGTTTTGAGTTTTATTGGGAATTTATTATTGTCATTGTTGTTGTTATTTACACTTCTATATAGAATATAGAGAAAGCTCATATTTTTAAATAAAGAATCTAATATAGAATTGCATAGAAAAAGTGTTGCACTTAAAAATAAAATATAGTCAAAATTCTATTTCCACTAAATAACATTTATCTATTTTAATTTCATATTTATTAAACATTTAAATTCATAAAATATTTTAAATTGCAAACATTTCTTAATAAAAATAATTTTTATAGTTTGTCATTATCTAATCCAAAACAATATTAACATATTTACAATTCCATCAATCCAAAACAATTATATTAAATTTTGTATAAAAATATGTCTTTAAATTATTTTAAACCACAAAAATATCAATTCATAAAATATTTAAAATACAATATTTTTATAATTAAAAAAAAAAGGCAAACAAAAGTTTAACACTTTAAAACGTTTAAGAATTCAAAATTAAAATTAATATAGAAAAATAATTTATTATTTTCCACCGAAATACACATTGAAAGCCACCGATGTCTACCAATATCAACTCGAGAAGAATCGACAACCTGCCTTGAGAGGAAAGAAAGTGCTGATGGAAATAGAAATACAAGAAACATCCATTGAGATTCTTTGCCTCGATCATTATGTGAGAATCGGTGTTGTAAAGGCTTCGTCATGATGCCCACTCTACTTTTTTTTTTCTCTTATGGCCAAAATATTATTCTGCATCTTTTGGTTTCTCCTTCTGCGAATCTCTCAATTTTGAAGTTTTCAAATGTTTTCATATGAACAATAGTAAGAACCTATACCTTGCGTGAATGGGCAGGTGGCTATTGCTTACGCAATAACTCAGGTTGGAGATAGATGGATGCTTCATAAAGAATGTAGGTTCATCAGGTATTTCTATATATATATAAATACTTATAAAGTGGAGTCGAGTATGAGGGAGATCTTGTAACATGTAAGTGTTTATCGAGTTTGTCGAGTGTTTGTCGAGTAACAAAATAATACAAAGTAAACAACAAACAATCATATAAAGTAAAAAGTAATAAATATTATGTCAGCCATAAACAAAAAGAATAATACAAAGTAAAAAGTAAATATGAGACTTAAACTAGAGACTTTAGAACTTAGGATTAGGTGTTAAATATTATGTCGGCCATAAACAAAAAAATAATACAAAGTAAAAAGTAAATATGAGACTTAAACTAAAGACTTTAGAGCTTAGGATTAGGTGGTAAATATTATGTCAGCTATAAACAAAAAAGAATAATGCAAAGTAAAAAGTAAATATGAGACTTAAACTAGAGACTTTACTTTTTACTTTTAATACAAAGTAAAAAGTAAATATGAGACTTTAGAGTGTTTGTCAAGTAATAAAATAATACAAAGTAAGCAAAAAAATAATACAAAGTAAAAAGTAATAAATATTATGTCGGTCATAAACAAAAAAGAATAATACAAAGTAAAAAATAATAAATATTATGTCGGCCATAAACAAAAAAGAATAATACAAAATAAAAAGTAAATATGAGACTTAAACTAGAGACTTTAGAGCTTAGGATTAGGTGGCTCACGTATTGCACTCAAGGAGCTATTCAAGGAGAGGTTTGCACCTAAGTAAATTTCAGTCAATTATTATATTAATAGGTGTTTATATTTTAGAATTTGGGGTGGATTAGCATCTATGATTTTCCTAAATTATATGAGGATGAGACAAGTGTACTATTCAATTCAATTTTGTAGTAATGGAATTTCAAAATAAAAAATTCTAAAAAAAGAATATCAAAATAAATGGTAACTGATGTAAAAAATAGTTCATGGCACACATATAACTTGTGACCTATAGATAAATGACTATGCTAGTCTATAAACACTTTGATTATGTAATTCTAACTATTTTAACTAATTGAATTTTATCTAAAACAAATCTTTTAAAAATAATTTTTTTCTAAAAAATAATAATAATAAAACATTTAGCTTATTTCCTATCCATATCTTATCTGGGTCAGTTCATCCTTTATCTTATCTGGGTCAGTTCATCCTTTATTGACCCATTTATATACTTTATATCCAGTATCAAAAAAAGTGTGCTCATAAAGAGAGATACCTAAAACCATTTGATTTCAACGATAAGTATATCTATGGATTTGATATCAACGATATCTGGGGCCGGTTCATCCTTCATTGATATATTTATATACATCTGGGGTCGTTTCATCCTTCTCTCGTAGCAAACCAGCCAAGGGACTGTTGCAGGAAGAGGTAGAGGTAGAAGTACAGAGCGTGGTTACTCAGCCAAGAATGATTTGCCCAGATGACAGATGTGACCTATTTGTTGCACTTTGGCAAAAAATTGAATGCTAGCGGCCATTCTATTCAATATCCGAGTCCATCTGGTTGTGGGCAAGTCATTCTTGCTGAGCAACCCGCTGTGCTTCTAGGGTTAGCTATGGACATGGCGAGGAAGCAGAAGAAGTTGCGAGTGATGGAGTTGACAATGTGGTAAGGAAAACCATGTCTTAAGTAAAATCTAGAATGGTTTCATCTAATTCATTCTAATCAGATATGAGTAATAGACTTTTATCTTCTTCCATCTTCCCCTCCTAATAGATGTATTCAGTCCTAGTAAAAGTTTTTCTTTTCGTTATTCACCTCCCTGCACAGACTTTATGAAAAGGTTTTCATTGCCCAAAGCTCAAGCTTTTCTTTCAATAAAATTATCGATAATAAAATGTGGAAAAATCTAGTTTCATTCGATTTTTTATCGTAATTTTGTATGCTATAAAGTTTATTGTTTGATAGAATGAAACTACTTTGTTTTTGGCTTTTATGATCGTATTAAACTTAATGTGAATTGATTTTTAATTCATTATAAACTTAACAAAAGTTAAACATGTATAATCAAATTTTACTATGAATAATGATCCATTAATTTGTAAACAGTGATCTAAATCCAAATTTGATTAAAGTTTTATCAATAATTTTTTCAATTTAACCAAATTCTATCAACTAAAAAGGAGATAATGGAAGGGAATCTATTCGAAAAGAAAAAATTATAACGATTGAGATAAAAATAGCAATTTCTTATATATATATGGTTACTAATTTTGGTTTAATCGTTCTATTAGACATTGATTCACTAACTATATATTTTAATCAATTTATTTCAAATTTTTTGTTATAGATCTTCTAATATGTGTGATGTAGCGTTATGTAGTGTTACATCTAATAAAACGTAAAAAGTATTTGGAAAGTATTTTTAAAAAATCCATGTTGGTTCATAAAATAAAATATTATGAAAAGTAATTAAAAAATAAATGTTCGTTTATAAAATTAAAACTTAAACCCAGATCTATCAATCAAGAGAGATCAAATTTCTTGAGTTTAAATTAAAAAAAAAAATACACCTTAAGAAATTGGACTCTAGGTGCTTGATAGATACGGGTTTAAGATGGATCTATAAGGTGCTATACAGCCTAGTATGAGGGAGATCTTGTAACATGTGTGTGTTTGTTGGCCATAAACAAAAAAGAATAATACAAAGTAAAAATTAAATATGAGGGAGATCTTGTAAGATTTGTCGAGTAACAAAATAATACAAAGTAAACAAAAAAGAATAATACAAAGTAAAAAGTAATAAATATTATGTCCGCGATAAACAAAAAAGTAAAAAAAAGTAAATTAATCAATGGAATAAAATATAGAAGTAAGATTATTTTTTACTTTGTGCAATACCTCTCCTTGAATAACTCCTTGAGTGCAATACCTAAGCGGTTTGCACGAGATTTGATCCCTCTGAACACTTGATAGAACCTAGGATTTAGATCTGTGCTGGTTCATAACATTTAAGTTATGACCTATGAATGTTCATGATAGTTAAGTGATTAACTATACTAATATCCAAATTACAAAATCCATCAAAACTTGAAGTTTATGCCACAGGATTTGTCTCTCTCAACTTCTCATCAATTCAAATATTTTTGACACCACATTACGGCCTAATTGGATTTTGTGCTCCACATTCTTTCTGCTCCCAACTCACCAACCAGCATCGACCCAAGGAAACTGCTGCCAAACAAAGGGAAACTCTGAAATTATTTGTACACATTTTAACCTAATGGGTATTGAACGTCGTTATCACAGTTTGTTTTGGCTTCCGATTTCATTCGCTCAACAGTAGATATTTCATTGTTAGCACTGCAACCAGGTCGTGGAGTAGAATAGCAGTTTTGTGGTCCCAGAAACAAGCAGTATCTACCCGACTTGCAAAGAAACCAGGTTTATCTGACCAGAAGCAGGTTTTCTCTCTTCTCCAATTTGCTTCTCTTCTACAAATCAATCCGCCAGAAGATACATGAGATATGAAGACAGAGCATGCAATTAATGTCAATAATGTGACATTACTTATAATGTATTATATATATTATTCTCTCTATCTCACACACATTATGAGACTATGGGTTTGATTTCAAAAGTTTACCAAACTTTGCAAGTTTTGGTATAACAAAAAACTTTACATAATATTACATTTCAAATCTTAGATTCTATTTCTAAAGATGATTCAATCTAGATAAATACATTCTCATCTCTTGTTACACGGAGAGGTGTTTACAACCTAGTATGGGGAAGGGGAAGATGTGTAATGTTATGTTAGGATGTCCCATTATGTATCAAAAATAAAAAGTAATTACAATTTTTTTAATGTAAACTCATAAAATAAAAAATGAAAACCAAGAAAAAAATAATTAAAAAAATCCATATCAACTCATAAAATAAAAATCTAAAACCAAATACAAAGTTATTAAAAAATAACATGTCAATAAATTTAAATCTAAAACCAAATAAAAAGTCGTTAAAAAATAACACCTCAAGAAATTGGATCTAAGTACTTGATAAATCCACATATAAAATGAATCTATGCTGATATATCTTACTCAAATAAAGATTATGGATAAATCCAAATCAAAGGAAAGGTACTTACTACTTTCTTAGTTAGAAATTCTTCTTACTATTAATGGATGACTGCGAAGCATAAATTATCCTTATTGTCTTAATAGGCCCACCACCTGATGCAGAAAGGAACAAGAGACAATATCGATTCTCCCCAAAATTACAACATCGTTATTATGGTTGTTGATTATTTATTATTATGGGATTCCAGTTTTAAATGTCAAAGGTATATTAGACCTTGATTATCCATCTGCATATCCACATCCCTGTAAAGGCTCAATAATGCAATATAGAGATTCGAGATGGGCCATAAACTCAGTAGGATGTCCAATATATTTTTGGGCGTAGCTGGGCCTCATTACTAGTAGAGAAATGTTGAAAGGACCGAACATTTTAATGCCAACATGTTAAAAGTTCAATAAAGATATAAAGTGATCCATCCTGCATATCCACATCCAATAATTATGCAATGTAGAGATCAGAGATATTTCCATAAAGTGGATTCTCTTGAGTTGTTTTTTTCATCCATGTTTGTTAACTGCAACGCTTGGATTGTCTTGAATATTATGCTTTGAACGTCAAAGGAATAAGAGACAAATCGTGGAAATACTAGTTCAACGAATTTTTGTTGTTGGTGGTTTTGATAACTTTTACATAGAATAGAATAACGAATCTAGTTGTCGTTTTTACTATGCATTGATTGATATCAGTCTCATAAGTTCCACATTTGTAGAAGACATTACGACATTATATTTAATGTCAAGATTTTTATTTTAGTTAAAAAAAATTATATTTATGTTATTATTAATGTTTTTTTATATAAAAATATGTCAACATGGCTAGGATAATAATCATTTCTCTTAACTGATAAACTGAGATTTGTGACGCCAAAGAAAAACACTTCAAGGTCAAAGTCTAAAAGTAAAGCTAACTAATTTAACTAAATGGAGAGGAGGATGGAGTCGGAGGTGTTTTTTCTAGGGTTTTTTGCTTTTCTACGGGATTTTGCTGATAATGATGGTTGATCAGACGTTTGTGTGGGTTTGTGGCAACTTGGAGTCAAGCTGATTTGCTGAATCAGCCTAGTACCAGCCAAGTATAAAAAACGTGGGAAGTTTTTGCATACGTCGCAGCCTACCATTCGTTCTTTTCAACTTGATTTTTCGGTATTCTTGTGGGGGTGCTTGGTTCTATTTTTGGCTTGGTGTTGGCCTGGATCCTAACCGACCACCTTTTTAGCACGATATTTGTTTTTTTGGCTTTCCGTGGAGGTTTTTTTAGCAGTTCGATCCTTTTTGGCAGTTGGTGGCTTTTCTTTTGGTTTTGGCAGCTCGCGGTGTTGCTGTTTGAGGGTTGTCAGTCACGATCGGCAGCTGGCAGTGTGCTCCTTTTTATCCAGTTACTCCCCACTATGGATAGGGTTTCCCCTTTCCAGCGTTTGTCAGACCCATCTGTCCCTCCTTTGTCAAGAGCTCATGCTAGAGGTTTTGCATTTTCAAACAATAGTAATCTTCGTGGTTTGAAGGCTAAAACTTGCCATCACCTGAAAACCGTGAAAGCTAGGGCTTCTGTAGCCAGATATGAAATTGACTCCGACTTCAACCTGGAGCGGATAAGCCTGCTTGCTGAGAGGGCACTAGTGGGTCGATTGGAATTTACCTCAGGAAACAAACTGGAAATAGTTGAATGGGTTAACAAGTTCTGGGTTCTGCTGACTGGTATGGCTCCACAAATTAATCTCTTGATGAATCGATGGATCCTTTTTGTATTTTCTGAGTCAAAGCATATCGACAAAATTCTCTCAGCCTTTTGGGAATTTAAGAAGGGATCTTTGTACCTTAAACGTTGGCATATTAATTTTGATCCTCTTAAAGAGCATCAAGCTATTCGGCATCTGTGGATACTCATTCCGGGGTTGCCCATTGAGCTTTGGTCTAAAGATGTCATCATCAGTTTGGCAAACGCGGTGGGTAGATTTGTCAGATTGGATAAGCATAATCTTTTTGGTATGGATAGAAGATACACCAAGGTTATGGTTGAACTGGATCTGCGAATTGGTTTTCCTACAGAAGTGGAAATAGCCTCAGGCAGTAGGGTATGACAGCAAACCCTCGATTTCTTCAAAACTCCTTTCAAATGTTTTGCATGCCACAAAGTTGGACATGTCCGAGCAAATTGCCCTTCGAGTCGGATTCATTATATGGACTCTTCGTCTTTTGGGCATTCATCTCCCAAAATTGGTCCTCTTAAGAACTCTTCCTCAGATTCGGGTAAGTTTGTTGCTAAGACTCTTGACCCTTTCCCATTTTTATCTCCCGATGAATTAGCTTTCATTGAGAATTCTGAAAAAGTCTTGTCTAATAGAATTTCTAAAGGTGAAATTAAGATGCGGCATGATCTTGCTACGGGTTTATTATTGGATAATCATGAGTTAGATTCTCCCACTCCTTCGGCTGGCCGTAATTTGATTTGTGATCTGGAGTCCGTAGACACCGATTTAGCAACAACTACTCCCCACCTTTCCCGGCCAGTTGAGGGTGCAGACCCTTCAAACCCTATTCTTATCCCTTTTGTTTTTCCTAGGAGTTTGGGCAGTGAGTCTTCTTTTCGTTCTGATGATGGTGCTGGTTCTTCAAACCCTAACTTCATTCCTTTTGTGATTCCCATGGAGAGGGGTGTTGAACCTACTCTTGAACCTGAAGTTGTTCATATTCCTCCAGAGCCCTCTACCGATACCTTCTCTGCTATAGACAATTCTATTCTTAAAGAAAGTGGCTATCTCCTCTCTGAGAAGGGGGAGGAATTTCCTCCCTTACCTACCTTTTCTAAAAACCTGGGTAGTGGTTCGATGGTCAAACCCTTACATACTCTGAATTTTCAGAATGTTACCATTCGACGGGGTAAGAAAAAAAAGAATTTGGACAATTCTGTGAGTCTGGGTTTAGATTCTTACACTCATGTTTCAAAAAGATTGGAAGAAGTGGTTGTGTGTGGCAATGTGATTTCTGAGGGTCTTAGAACGACCTCCCCCTCATTGGGTGCTTCTTAATGACTATTCTTTCCCTTAATGTGCGTGGATTGGGTAAGGTATCTCAGGCTCAAGCCTTATCCAATCTTTTTAAAGCTACTAGCCCTGCTATTGTTCTGATCCAGGAAACTATGTGTGACGACTCTTTTGCTATCTCAAAACTTGGTAAAATTCTACCCAATTGGGAAGTTGTTGCTATCAGTTCTTGTGGTATGTCAGGGGCACTTGCTGTTGCTTGGAATCTTTCTTTGTTTGCCTTCAAGGTCTTTGCTACTCCTTGGGGAATTTTGCTTAAAGGATCTTTTTGTGGTTTACACCAAACACTCTCCATCCTTAATTGTTACGCTCCCTATAGGGAGAGACAGATATTTTGGGAATATCTTCTTGATTCTAGTCTTCTGAAATTAGCTGATCTGATCATTGCAAGAGATTTGAATTATACCAATAATGCTTCTGAGATTTTGGGTTCCTCGACCAGGTTGGATGAATTGTCAGAGTTCTTTAATAAGTTATTTGCAGATGTAGATTTTGTTGATGTGGTGCCTCATAAACTTTCGCCTACTTGGTCCAATGGTAGGTTTGGTATTGATGGAATACATAAAACGCTGGATCGCTTTTTTGTAAAGGCTGAACTTCTGGGTTAGTTTCAAAAACATCGTTCTTGGGTGTTCGACATTAAATTCTCAGACCATTGGCCTATTGTTCTTCAGTTGGAGGAGTACGGGCACAATTTTTCCTTTCCCTTCAAATTCAACAGTTCCTAGTTAAGTGATGATAATTTTTGCAGCATGGTTAGATCTTTTTGGCAGAACTGTGGTGAGCAGGAATCAAATCCAGTGTTGAATTTTTTCTATAAGCTGAAGGGTTTAAAGGAGGCTGTAACAATCTGGATTAAGAATAGGAAAAAGGAAGATAAGTTGGAATTAACCCAATTAGATAAGAAAATTCAAAAATCTCTGGTTGCTAATTTCTCAAACTCCTTGAATTATGAAAATTTTGAAGCCATGAAATGCTATGAACGGAAAAGGGAAGACTTGTTGTTGCAAGAGGAAAAAGAATGGCGTCTCAAAATACGTGCAATATGGATCTCTCAAGGAGATAAAAAATCAAAAAATTCCACTCCTTTGCATCTGCTAGAAGAAATTCGAAGTACATTTGGGAAGTACAAGATGACCAGGGGCATTTAATTACTGGTCTTGATCAGTTAAAATCAGAAGCTGTATCTTTCTTTGGTAATATCTATAGTGATACATGTGATTGTAACTTGGCTGATCAAATCAAAGTGGCGAGTCTTTATCCTAGATTCTTCAATGAGCAGGATGCAGACTGTCTGCAAAAGGAGGTCTCGTTGGATGAGATAGAGAACACATTGAAAAATTTTGCCAAAGAGAAAAGCCCCGAGCCTGATGGTTGGCCGGTGGAGCTGTATATTCATTTCTTTGATGTTTTGGGTCAAGAGCTTAAAGATCTGGTGAATTTTTCCAGAGTCAATGGTTATATTTCGGGTGCCTTTAATTCCACTTTTGTCACCTTAATCCCTAAAAAGGACAAGCCCCTTTCCTTTGGGTACTATCACCCGATTGCCTTATGTAACCTATTATATAAGCTCATCACAAAGATACTTGCTGAAAGATTGAAGAATGTTCTATCTGAGCACATCTCTGCAGAGCAATTTGGTTTTTTATCAAGGAGGCAGATCCACGATGCCATTGGCATTTCTCAGGAATTGCTGCATAGTATTAAGATTAAAAAGAAGAAGGCACTTTTACTCAAAATGGACTTAGAAAAAGCATATGATAGAGTCAATTGGTCTTTTCTGCGGTTAATTCTCATCAGAACTGGTGTGCCTCCTTTGGTGATTAAGTGGATAATGGCTTGTATCACTACTATGAATATTGTTGTGTTGGTAAATGGTTCTCCATCCACTTTCTTCAGTTGTTCTCGAGGGATAAGACAAGGGTGTCCTCTCTCACCTCTTCTCTTCATTCTAGTCATGGATGGCTTCAGCAAATTAGTTAAGCAAGCACTGGATAGAGGTTTGATCAAAGGCATCAGGATGACTAAGGACTGTGTGATTACACACATTCTATTTGTAGATGATGTATTTGTGGCTGGTTTGGATACTGTGGTGGAATGGAAAATGTATGGTGAAATCATACAGACATTTTGTAATGCCTCCGGTATGAAAGTCAGCTTTGTCAAATCAAACTTTTATCACTTAAATATGAATGAAGAGCTTTTGAGTGATATCACTACTTTGCTTCCCTACAGGTGCTGTCCTCTGGAACATGGCTTTAAATATTTAGGTTTTAACTTTAAACCTAACAATTATCTCATCAAATACTGGTACTGGTTGTTGAGGAAAATTGAATCCCGCATTTCTCACTGGTCTTATAGAATTTTATCGATTGGAGGCAAACTCATTTTAGTTAAATCAGTGCTTTCAAGTATTTTTGTATATTGGTTTTCACTTCTTGAAGTGCCATCCTTCATTATTAAAGCCATTAAGAAATGTTTCTTTAATTTTCTTTGGACAGGGACTGCAGACAGTGCTAAAATCCCAATGGTTGCAGCAGAGACACTGTCAAGACCTTTTAAATTTGGTGGTTGGGGGATCAAAGATCTAGAGGTTTTCAATTCAACTCTCAGATTAAAAAGTTTGTGGCAGGGAATCTTCGGTAGTACCCTCTGGTCCAATCTCATACAAAGAAAATATCTTAATAAGGATGTGTATCACTGGATTAAGAATCCAAAACTGGGCAATTGGAATTTTTCACCCATTTGGAGGGGTTTTATGAAATTTTTCAAATGGATAAAAAATTATCTCTATTGGCAGGTGGGAACAGGTGTGAAGATCCGTGTTGGTTTGGATCCCATTTTAGGGATGGAAGATTCATTTCTCCTTCCTTTTATCCTTACACAATATTTACAGGTTATCGGATTGACCACTTTGAATAAGATTTATCTTTGCAGAGCTGGTGGTAATGGACCAGCTGTATGGATGTCTGCTAGAGATATAGGACTCTCTGGTTACTTAGCTCAGGCTTGGGACACATATATCAAGAACTTAAACTCAGCAGGTGTCAAGCTTAATCAGGAAAGTGATAAACTTGTTTGGGGAGGGAACCCATCCACTGGTATAGTGACGGCCAAATCTGCATACAATAGAATTATACAAGATAAATTAATCTACCCACAAGACTGGTGGTACAAGATTTTATGGAAATGGTCAATTCCTTTAAAATTAAAATGCTTTTTATGGCTAGCTCTTCAGAATAAACTGAAGACTTGGGAGAATTTGAGCAAGTGTGGTTGGATTGGACCTAGCATCTCCATGCTTTGTCATAATGATGCAGAAACTACTCAGCATTTATTTGTCAAGTGGAACTTCACCCAAAAATGCCGAGAATTTGTCTCTGCAAACTTGAATATTACCTATCATTGGGATGTTGGTGAGTTCAAGTTTTGTCTCTTGAATTGGTACCCGGAATTGCGAGCAATTTTTTACTATTGTTATCTGCATTACATGGGCAATTTGGTATACAAGAAATTGTGCAATCTTTCAGAACATGCTGCCTGATGTAATGAAGTGTAGCTTGACAGCATTGAAGATGTTTTCAACATATAAGGCTGATGATCATAAACAGAAGATTGCCAAAGTTAGTCACTTTTCTCTTAAAGTGGAGCAGCCTGTATTATTCTTCGATGGGGCTTCACAAAATGGGATCCGTGCAATGGGAGGTGTCCTTTATCTAAATGAATCTCATTTTTTCACAGTTAGACTCAACTGTGGAGTTGGCAGTAACATGAAAGAAAAGCTTATGGCTCTCTAGTGTGTATTAAAAGTGGCAAATATTTTTGGTTTAGTTAACATCAAAGTGTATGGAGATTCCCGTGTTACAATCAAGTGGGCAGTTGGAGACTTCAAACTGAATGTTACAAATTTGAGACATTGGTGTATTCGAGCACAAAAAGAAATTTCTCAGCAACAGAACATTATGTTTGAACATATTTATAGAGATCATAATTCGTTGGCGGATAAGTTATCTAAACAGGCTCTAGCAGGCTCGGAAGGTCAGCTAATATGGGAGGAATGGTGTGATAATTCCATTTTGGATAGTGGAGTCACTTATTTCTTTTATTAAGGACTTGAAGGGTTTCTTTCTTATATGATTCAGTTGGATGTAGCTATCTGTATTCTGCACTGTTTTGTTATTTGGTTACTTCGGAAAGTCTATCTTTTTGAGATTTTTGGGAATTGTAAGGTCTTGGTTGTATTTATGTATTTCAGACCTTACTTGGAAGTCTTTTTTGAATGATTCGGACAAAGAATCAAGACTATCTTTGTACTATTTGATTCACATGAATATCAATAGTAGATTTTTTCACTGGAAAAAAAATCATTTCTCTTAACTACTCAAACTATCAAACTATATTCAATGGACATTTATACTTATTTATTAAACTTGATTAAATAAATCACCAAGATTAATGAAACAAGTCTACATCCATGATTCAAGTGATCGTCCTGTTATTTACTTACTTAGTATTTTCTAGTTAGAGCTAGGATTCCTTTGTGTCATCTATAACATGAAGAGAGGACTTTAAATAATAGCGAGTAGATGGATATCATGTTCTTCCTCGTTGAAAGATATAATATATGTTATGCAACATTATGTAGACTGAATTTTGCATTTATTTTTAAGAAATTAATATAATGAAATTTTCTTCATTCAAATCTGAACGTTCATGATACATACTCGATCTCGATTAATTTATCTCGAAAAGAAAACTAGTTTTCTTTAATATAATATTTTCTTTCATGAAGTTTCTGCAAGCCATAAGAAATCAAGTTTAGTGGGCGTTTTATGATTTAAAAAATAATATTCAGTTGAGAAATCGATGTTGAAGAAAGAGAGCCACTTGATTTAGGTTATCCTTCAATTTAGATTATTTTATTTCGGAGCAATCGAACTGTATATACACAGCAAATTAATTAGAATCTCCATTGTAGATATCGATGTTCCCTTATACTCTTCTTGCGCAGGTCTTCAAAATCCCTATCTGGGATACACATGTGAATGGCCATTTCGTTTATTTCTTTTAAGTTTTTTCATCATTTTTATGGTATGAATATTTATTTTCAATAACAAAAAAATTAAATAAATAAAGCAAATCATGAAAGAATTCCATATTTTAATATTTTAATATTATTATTAAAATATTAATATTTAATTAAAAATATTATTATTAAAATATTAATATTTAATTAAAAATATTATTATTAAAATATTAATATTTAATTAAAAATATTATTAGTATCATAGTTTCTTTAAAGGAATTCTTAATAATGAAGATATTAATATTAGGGACATGTTGAAGATAAGAATATGTATAGATGCATAAAGTGAATATATATATACATGTTAAATTACTATGTTAATGTTTTTACATTACTTAAATATTTAAATAAGTTTAATATTAATAAGTTAAAATAAATTTAAGTTTCATAATTATTCATTAATAAAATTAGAATAGTTACAAGTAAAGTGGTTGGTGTAGTCAACCATTTAGTTTTGTGGAGATGGTTAGTTATTAAACAAAAGATAAACATTAAATTAATTAACTTAAACAAAAACAAAGACTATTCAATAAACATGCCTCTTTTCTTAACCACCACTTAACTCAAGCTTATTTAAATCTTAATCAAGATGTATTTGAGCATAACAAGATACGATGATCATGAAATGAATCCTCATTGTACACGCGTTGGTGTAAGGTAATGATACCCAATTATGACAGGTTAGTTGCAATGATATGCTGGAAAAACAGAAATATTATCATTAAAATGAATTATTAGAGGTACCTACAAAACTTTTTCGAATTAAGTGTAAAAAGATGAAACATAGAAAAATTGATGACCTTCTGGAATATAAAACTTTTATTTATGGAAAAGTGGTATAACCACCCCAAAATGTCATTATTTTAAGATTGGTATGTTATTTTTTCTCTAAAACATAATGCACATGTTTTTGTTGGTCCACCTATTTGTTATGTAAATTGTCAATTTATGAGGAAAAAAATATGTAGAGGCGTAGGCAACAGACGAATCTTGTGCGGGGCTATTTTTCCAAAATTTGAAAAGTTAATTTTATATTTTTTTTAAATTACGAAAGTTAGTGAAGCCTTAAAATGACATGGTCAAGTGTTGGTCCACCATATCATGGTCTGAACATTAAAAAATAAAAAATAAAAAAATAGCTTGTTGGTATTCTTGTACTCTTGTGCGGGTTTTTTTTCCGTTCTCGAAATAGGTAAGCCAATCAAAAGTTATAGGCCAAATAAACGAGCTATGTTTTGTACAAATTTGACATGAGTGTAGTTAAAACTGAATTAAAAATAGAAAACAACAACAGATCTATTCAAAAAATATATAGTTAGAATCTGCACACGTAGCTCGACAAGTGTGTACAATTTCATCTATAGTGTACTCGTGGAGCATAAACAGAACTAAGCATGAAAAATATGAAGTTATAACATTTGATGTGTTCTTCCATAAATCAGACCGAGCCTCAAGGTTTGGCAATCTGAAGCTAATTCCAAACCTGCAAGGGTGCCAAAAACAATTTGAATCTAGACACGCATGCGTGCAAATGCATGCATGCGTAGATGCGCGCACACGGATAGGCGCTTGTGCGTTTCTATGCGCACATGCGGATATGCGTGTGCATGTTTCTATGCGCACACACGTTGCTTCCATCTCTATAAAATCTAATTTCCATTCCTAGACATAAAAGTTCCAAACTATTTTCATTCACTGTTTTTGTTGAATAAGATGAGATTGCCTCTAAGGTTGGGACCCCCCCCTCTCTATAACCCCTCCCCCCTCTCTTCCTATCCACCCAATCCCCTCCACTCTCTTCCACTCTATCCAATCCCTCCTCCCTCCCTCACCCCTCTCTTCTCTCCTTCACCACAAGGGTTGGGAGATATACTATTACACAAAATCACTAACTCGCACTATCCTCGTGTACATATAAATCTTCATCCTTGTAACCATAAATCCATGACCCCTATATCTCAATCCCCAAACCCTTGACCATTTGTCCCTAGGAATTGCAATCCATATTCCCTAGTACAACTAAACACCATAACTCTTGGCCCACTATAATCCTAAACTAGTATATCTCCTAAAACTCCTAAATACTAACACAGAATGATATATATACCTTAACCCCTATAATCCTAACCATGTAACTTTAACCTCTAAAGTGTCTAGTCAAATAAAAATTAACCCTTAACCCTTATCATTGACATCACCTTCATTATCTTCACCATCATCGTTGTCATCGTCATCATCATCATCTTCATGTTCATCATCATCATCATCATTATCATCATCATCGTCGTCGTCGTCGTCGTCGTCGTCGTCATCGTCATCACCCTCTTCCTCATCATCAGCATCATCATCAGCATCAACATCGTCATCACCATCTTCATCATCATCATCATCATCATCGTCGCCATCGTCATGATCATGATGATGAAGATGGTGATGACAGTGGCGACGATGGCGATGATCATCATCACTGTCATCACCATCTTCATCATCATGATCATGACGATGGCGACGATGATGATGATGATGATGATGAAGATGGTGATGACAATGATGACGATGATGATGATGATGATGATGAAGATGGTGATGACAATGATGACGATGATGATGATGATGATGATGACGACGACGATGATGATGATGATGATGATGACGATGGCGATGATGACGAAGATGATGATGGTGGTGGTGATGACGATGGAAACGATGATGATGATGATAAAGATGGTCATGATGATGATTGTTAGCACCATTTTTGGGCTAAGTATTTGGAAGGGCATTAGTCAATAGTAAGGGGGATCAATGATTGCAAGCAAGTCCCAAAATTTTAACATGCAAGTAGAAAGCAAAATTTAAACTCAACGGAATGTGGTATGAAGAGCATGCTTGTTTTTAATGAAAATGATTGTTTTAGTCATCATTTTCAAGCAGTTGTATCTGCCAAACCAAGATGAATTTTGAGAAACCAAGAGATTTTTTTCTTCAGAACGGGCCCATCCACAATAACCTCTCTCATTTTTTACATAGGTGTCACAGTTTGAGAGAATCAAAGAGATCTTCGCAGGAAAGTTTTTCAGAATTTCAATTTACTGTCTAAGTCATCAACTTCTGAAGCAGATTTCGATGAGCTGGAGGAGAATCGGAGGAAATGGAGACATGGGTTTTGTCAAGCACATGCCCAATTACAAAAACCTCTCTCATAATTTACACAGCTGTCACCATTTGAAATATACAGCTGGGGCTTCGAAGCTCATTTTTCAGCAGTCCGCATCCGGAAATGAAGAGCTCGGTTGTAACAAACTCCGTGAAAGCAGGGAGTCTGTTAGCCATATTTCATCATGCTTGTAACAATTTCTGTTTCTAGATGCTAGAGTAGAATAATTCGAATTTGAAAGCTGAGGGAAGCCTCTCCTATATATTCATTTGTGATAGGAGGGTCTAGAGGTTCGATTTTCATTTGGGGGATTTTTAAGAGCAGAGAGGCTCTTCATTGTAAATGATTTTCATTTTCAGTATATGAATAAAGTTGCAGAGATGGAATGCTGAGAGGTCTTCCATGGCTGAGATTCTTGTGCCATCATTTTCTTCAATAAGTGATCTTCTATGTGATTGTTTTTCCTAGTTTAGCACTCCATTTTGTTTTGCTTTCATGTTTGAACAACAGTGTTATGGACTAGAATTCATCTTGCATGCTCTAGATCCATTGTTCAAGCATTTTTAAACATTTTCTTCTAAAGTCTTGCAGAACTCACCCAAGCTAGGTGCTCTGCTTGATGGGATGTCTTCCTTGTCCTCTAACCAACTTGCAAAAGCCTCTAGACCGAAGAATTGGTATCTACCCTGTCTCTGTCCATGATCCATTCAAGCCCCTACCTCTAGCAACCTAACTTAGACCTGGTTATTGACTCCATTTCCCAATGGTCTCCTTCATGATTGTCTTACCAAACTTTAAAAAACCAGTTGTCCTACCAGACTCTGACCTCTGTGTGTTTCACATTGCTGAAATATTTTGATTATTTTCAGTCTTCTACAAATTTAAGAGAGATCCCTCTCTGATTGTGGTGGGTCAAAAATACAGTCTGAAGTGGTTTTGTGGTTACCCCGAAGTGTCATTCTCCCACAACCTTGAGGATCATTTTGGGTGTTAACAATCATGATGATGACGATGATGATGCTGATGATGAAGATGGTGATGATGATGATGAAGATGATTATGATGATGATGATGAGGAAGAGGGTGACAATGATGATGATGATGATGATGATTAAAATGATTATGATGAAGATGATGATGACGATGAAGATGATGACGATGCTAACGATGAGGATGATGATGATTGGTGGAAGGATGATGAGATAGATGTCACCCACACACCAGTGGCAAAATTGGGATTTTCCCTTTGAAAATACTTAGTTTTTTTACTTTTTTCTGAAGTTGCGGAAAGCCTTGAATTCTTTCAAAAGGTCATTTTAAGCCCGCAATCCCGCAATTGTGGATTGCGAGGGCTTTGTTTTTCCTTCTTGATATTTGTGTCATTCAGCAACCCGCAACCCACAAATTCGGATTGCAGGAAGACTGTGTAATTATTTCATTGAACTTTTCATTCTGCAACCCGCAATTGCGGATTGCGGAAAAGAGTTTGAATAATAAAATGCGTTGTGTGTTTCCGCAACCCGCAATTGTGGATTACGGATTGCGGAAATTTTATTTCATATTAAAGGTTGTTTACGATCCCACATCCCGCAACCCGCAATTGCGGACTGCAGGAAGTTGTTGAATAGATTTTTGAACTTTGCAATCCCACAACCAGCAACTTGGGGATTGCGGAATTATCTTTTGATTCAATAAACGCAGTTTCAATCCCACAAACCGCAACCCGCAATTGCAAATTGCGGGAAGGGTTTGCATACCTACGAATTTTGTCTCCCGCAATTTATCCCTCACAAATCTCAGCAACTGATCTTGGTCATTGATTGGTTTAGATCCAACCAATCAGATTTTACCTGTTCAATTTATTAAATAGGTCATTTTTCTTATTTTTCGCTATCATTTTTGAATTTGGAAAATTACCCTGGTGCTTGAATTTTACTGTGAGTTTTTACCAGGGGTCCTTTGCCAGCCATTTTCAGCTGAAGCAGGTTGGTTTTCTCTGTTCCTTTATTCAGTTATTTACGGTTTTGATTATTTTGGATTGTTTTTTATTTTTGTTTTTCATTCGTCATAATTTCTCCAATCTGCAAACATGTCGCGCAACACACGTTCTAAGGCCACCCAAAGAGACCAATTGAACAAGGACCCAAATTTTGGCATCTTCTCAGACACCAGTGGCAAAATTACTGAAACCTACCAGGTGGACTAGTCTAAAATATACTCAATATTCGACAACAATGACCTATCCGAAATTGAAAATGACCACCAAGCCTACGAGAAAATTAAGAACTCTCAGCTTCATGCAATTGCTGCCAAACCTACCATCTTGCCTTATACTGATACGGTTAAGTGGATAGTACAACATGCAAACCCTAAAGACCGCTCATTCAATGATAGCGCGGGTTCACAATTAACTACTTTCCGTCCTAAGGTATTTACTAAGGCATTTTCCCTTAGACCACCTGTGTAGATCCTTAACGTTGCATTCCTGGATTAACACCAAGTTCAATTTCAATGAAATGATCAAATCCTAGATGCATAAACCAGCCAGCTTTATGCACAGGCCTGATAACTTATACTTAGTGTCATGGTTCAAAGAACCCTACTCGTTATTGGCAACTATGCTTTCTCGGATGTATGGCCTTCCTAATTCCTTAATCTTTAAAGCCGAGTGGGCTGTTGTGGCTCATCATGTCTTAGCTACCAGTGAATCTTTTTCCTTGGGCTTCTATTTTGTCTTTTGAGCTTAAAACAACGATTGAAAAGTATCAAAAGTCCCCTACTGCACAGAAATCCTCTTTCTTTCTTTCATCCATGTGATGGATGTGTTCTGTGTTGAATTTCAATATCCCAACATGGGATGGAATTGGACCCCTTCTGCTCCTCCTGTTCACATATATCATTTTGCACTATGGGAGGATAATTATATAGCTCTTTTATATGACATTTTTTATCATCTCCTTGGTGCCATTTATCTCAAGATATTTAAGGAAGATGCACTAGCTTTCTCAGCTGATGCTAAGATTTTCATTTCCACAATTGGAGATTGGTATGTAGGGGAATCTTTCTCCTATGTCAGGATTTGGGGAAGCAGTGTTGTTCACCTGCTGCCTAAAATTGTTTGAGATAGGTTGCTGATAGAAGAAGTTTCCTATCAGACTGTTATAGAAGGGATCTATCTTAAAATTACAAGTCCCAAGAGGAGAAGATGGCCCAAAATCCCCTTGAACATTGGACCTTTTGCTATCCCTACTTCTACCTGGGCTCAAGTACTGGGTAAAAACATTGCTTCTTTGAAACTAGCATATGCTCCTAAAAGAAGACATGATCCTAAAAAATTCATAGATGCTCATTTCAAGCACAATCATATGAAGATTATCTATGAACATGAAGATCTCCCAGATGACTCCATCTACTTGGGAGTGAACACTTTTTATGAAGTCCTGACAAAGGCTAAAAGCAGGGATGAATAGAACCAGATTTTGTTGTACCAAAAATAGCTCAAAGATAAGGTTTTTAGCTACATGAAAATGGAATTTGATTTAATGGAGCAAGTAAGAAGGGAAAGAGAGGAGAAGGAGGCTCAAAAATCTAAAACCCCCCTCATGCTAACTTATCATGATGGTGATAAAGGAAAAGGACCTATGGAAGAGCCTCCACAGCTGAAGATTTCTGAACAGTATAAAGAATTAATTCAAACTGCCCAGCAAGCCAAGAAATAACTAGCACAAATGACCTCAGTGCTCCACACCAAATAAGTCAGTCCACCTAGCTCAGTTAGTGATGCACATGTAATTGTGGTTAATAATCCAGAAAAGAGACAAAATCTTATAATTGCTACCTCTCAGATTCCCACTTTTGATATTGATAGTGATGGGGAAGATGAATTAAGTTCTACAGTACCTGCATTGGAAGAAATAACTGAAGGTTCACAGGAAGTCTCAGATTTGTTGGATACCATTGCTATGGATGAACCCACTTCATATGAGAATGTATCTCAGTTTTTTGTTGTTCTTGATGCAATAACTGCAACCACATCATTTCCCTCAGTAGAATTTTTTCTTGTCACAACTTCTGAGGTAACACCAACAACAACCATGTCTCAGTTGTTTGATGCATTGTTCACTTCTACACCTCCAGCTTTGACAATTCCACTCCCTATTTTCCCATCAACCATTACAGAGGTCTAGTCTTCGACTGTCCCCCTACAATCACCTCTATCTCCTTCAGTCACTGATGTCCCAAATCCCTCTTCCCTTTCTTCACCTTCAGTTATTCACACTCAAGATTCATTACATCAAGTTCTTACTTCCATTCCCTCACCAACCAATGCACCATCAACTAGTGAAGTTCTCCCCACTTCCCAAGTCTCATCCCAGATTTCCATTTCCATTCCTAGCCCTACTGTCACCCAGACACCCCCTTTGGTTACAACAACAAATGTGACCACATCATTTACTGATATGGTGGCTACTTTTGAAGATGACATAATTGTTCCCTTGGGCGATTATTTTTACAGTAAGGCAACTAAGGCAGTCATGAGAAAAGGGAAAAAGAGAAGCGGAGATCATGGAGGATTGGAGGCACCTATTCCTGATCAAATAATCTGGGCTAACCAGTCTGATGACATCTAGGAAGAAGCAGCAAATGCAGCTCAAGCCTTGGGTGCATTTGTAGGAGCAAATTTGGATTTAGTCAAGACCCTGAACAGGGAGATTGACTTGAAAAAAGAAGAACTGAGAAAGCTTCAAGAGAAATTGGATACAGCCAAGGAATAACATGAGGTTTATGTTTAGGATCTAAGGAAGATATTTGAAGACTAGTTGGAATATCTGCAGTTGCAGAATACTTCTCTCCAAGTTAAACTGCGAGATGCAAAAGCAGAAAATGCTGTCAGTGAGGAGAAAATTTTTGTACTCAAAAATCAACTTGAGGACGCAACTGCCAGTGTAGCCTCCTCTCTGTTTTCTAGGTTTTCACATCAAGAGTTCAAGGACCTTGATAATCAAGTCAACTTGGAGCATCATCAGCTTCTGGCTAATCTATTTACTACCTTGGGTGAAATTCATGAGACCTACATCACCTTTGATAAAATGTCTGGCACCTTGGGCCAGCAAGTAGAGAAAACAAAACAGGCTTCTAAAGATGTAGAAGACATCATTGGTTGGAAAAAATACATTGAAGAAAAGCTAGATGATATCCCTGAGTTGGATAGCCTCAAATTCAAAAGGATTAGAACTGATGTGCAAGCTTGGTAGAATGTTATTGAGATGGTAGAGGATACTATCAATCAATCTCAAGCCCTTTGCAGAAGAAGATGGTATGCCTCAGACAATCTCATGGAGATACTGGAATTCCCTGCAATGGGGCTCATTGAGAGTGCAGATCTGCCGAGATTGATGATTGAGAAGGTCGAAACCCATTGTGATCATGTCAAAGAGAAAATCTTGCGGATTGAGCACATCCAAATTGAAGACGTGGATTGGTTGATTAAGCAACTTATTTCTATGGAGGCCAAGATCTATATGTTTATTCGCACGTTGCATAAAATAGCCAAAAATGAGATTGAAGGATTCATGTGTGATGCCCAGCTGGGGATCGAATCCCCTCATTATCCAGATATAGATGAATTGATGGAAGTTTGGGACAAGTGGGAATATTTCCTCACTAAATAGAATATTCTGATTGTGTAATCCCTGTTTAAGGGGAATTTATCCTTTGAAAGGGGTAGATCTCTCTTAGGAAAAGGATGATGATTTCGGGGTAGAAATCGGCAGAAGAAGACTGGAGAGACTCTGTCTTATGCTGAGCTTCTAATTTCTTACAGACTTTCATTAAAACAGTAATGTTATTCTTTTGTATCATCTTTTGTTCATTGATCATGTTTATTTGGTAAATGTCGATTTTTACTTCAGACTGTTATCTATGATGTTTAATCCATTTGAAATTATTATTTCATGCAGAGATCTATGATCTAGATTTTTCCTTACGCTAGATCTATGTATGCATTATGTTTTAATTGAATTTCTTTAATTAAAATATTTATCTATTTCTGCAAATGATTCGCAGTAAATTATAATTTATGTTAATTTTTCAATTGACATCTCAGTTACAAGTTAGTGTCAAATGAGCTTAAACACTTAATATTGCACTCAGTTAATTTTAATTGATTTGTTGTAACTTAAGCAAATAAGGAACTTATCTTCTTCACATTTTTGTCAAGTGGATGAACATACTTATTCATTTTCACATCAAGTTAATCTGCATTCAAACAAGACACCTTCTAGAGTAGGTCTAACTTAACTTAGATTTCCCTTTCTAGGTAGATTTGTTTTTCAAACTGAACACACTTTGTTTTCCTTCATTGGAAGACATATCCTTTTAGGATCAAAACCTTAAGTGCCAGCGAAGGCCTTTGTATCCTTGGGAGATCACCATCCCAAACAGCTTGAGGATAGGGTAATATTTGCAGAGGATTATCTAAATCCTTTGGCTGGGTTTTCTTCCTCTGTTGAGATCTTTGGAACTCATTCTAGCACCCTACACACCCGAGGCCTCAACAGGTCTCTGTATTTCAATACTATGTATAAATTTCAAATACTCCACACAATTACGAAAATAGAGATTCATTCACACAGACATCAGGTTAACGCTTGCACACAGCTCTACCTGATAGAATCTCAGCTTATCTCTCATTCAAATGCACAGTAACACTATTGAACACATAGAACTTGCTAATTTCATTAACTGGTAGCAAGGAATCGCATCCAGTCTCGTTTTCCTCTGGTATTCAGGAAAATATCCCACCGGATCTCCCTCATCGAGTTCCTGTCTTCCCCCTTTTCACCCATTTGAAATCCCAAAACAGAATGGTTGAACAAAAAAACTAACTAACTAACTCTCCTCCACAATGAACGAGTCCCCATCCTTATTCAACAAATTTCCCATCTATCTTGATCTCCTCACATGGAGTATCAACTTGCCACTATGTCCTATTTTCTCAAAAAAAATGACAACACACTAGTCGGTTACATATTTTTCAAGTACTAAAATACTTAATAAACAAATTTTCTTCCCACTTCAGGACAACTTGTCCTCTTGCTAGCCACAACATGTGAACACGCAATCACATTATTGGCTTAGCCTTGATGCTCATGCATCAATGATGATGATGATGATGATGATGATGATGATGATGATGATGATGATGGTGAAGATGAAGATGATGATGACGAAGATGATGATTACGAAGATGATGATGACGATGATGATGATGATGATAATGAGGATGATGATGATGATGATGAAGATGGTGGTGATGATGATGATGATGATGACGAAGATGATGATGATGATGATGATTATGATGATGATGATGATGATGATGACGATGACAATGATGATGATGATGATGATGATGATGATGAATACCATGAATATGATGGTGATGATGACTTCGTTGGTGTCATCTTGTAGGTCCATTTGGAAACTAAGGTTTTGCTCAGTAAGGGAGTGTGCAATTTTTTCACATTGGGGTCAAATTTGAAAAACCAATGACCGGGGACTTATGGCTAGCATTCTGAGTTGGAACCTTGCTAGACACACTTGCAGGACTCCCCGAAACCCGGTTTTCTTGCACGGTTGGAATTCTATGGCCCTGGTAGGTATCCAACAGGTATCCCTGAAGGCCTTTTGGATGCGAGATGGAACAAGCCATAGAATGATGACCATGGCTCGGATCGACAAACCGTCGACTCAGTTGGATTCAGGACATCAGGATAGTGCTAGGGGTGTCCCTCTCCTCTGGTCCCATGGCCTAGGTGTCATCTTGTAGGTCCATTTTGGAAACTAGGGTTTTGCTCAGTAAGGGAGTGTGCAATTTTTGCATATGGGGGTCAACTTTGCAAAATCATCGACCGAGGACTTATGGCTAGCGTTCCCAGCTGGAAACTTCCTAGAAACACTTGCAAGACTCCCAGGAACCCGGTTTTGTTGCACGGTTGGAATTCTATGGCCCCGGTAGATATCCAACAGGTGTCCCTGAAGGCCTTTTGGATGCAAGATGGAATGAGACATAGAATGACGACCATGGCTCGGATCAACAAACCATCGATTCTGTTGGATTCAGGTCATCGAGATAGTGCTAGGGGTTCCCCTGTCCTCTGGTCCATGGCCCAGGTGTCATCTTGTAGGTCCATTTTGGAAAGTAGGGTTTTGCTTAGTAAGGGAGTGTGCAATTTTTGCACATGGGGGTAAACTTTGAAAATTTCTTATTTTGATTCTAGAACTAGACATTCAAAGAGAGAAAATAAAACCTACCACACTGCACCCTTGGTAGATTGCTATGTCCTTAGTGTGCCATGTCATTTAACAACTCCTTAGTGTTCCACTATATTTGCATTTTGAGTAATTAATGTCATTTTTAAGAATTCAAAGTTCCAAATAAAAAATGGAGGCGATGTTACATCGATGATATCCCTCTAATCCTTACTAGATTTGTTATATCAAATTCACCATGAACCTTTGCCATCAAGTTATGGGGGAATACTTTCCAAATCACAATGAACAACAATTGCATCATCATTTGTATCAATCAAGTACATTCAATTTTAAATACATTTTCATATGAGGATAATCCATCCTTTTTACAAACATAGGACCATGAACATCTTATTTTCCTTCATCAAAACAACATTATCAAGGAAGATAATTAAACTAGTTAGGTATTTCATTTTTCATGGATTCTGTATGATTACTTTTACATTATGACAAGTTTTAAATGGACATATGAAAGAGGTAAAGCACAAACCAGGGTCTTACATACTAGGGTTTAGTAAGGATAGGGATTATATCTTCAACAATTTTATGAGAGTGAATTCATGACCAACTATTGGTTAGCATATTGGAACAAACTAGGGTATATTTGTTACATATATTTGACCATATGTACATGAAGGCCCAATGAATTTTATTACTCTTTAGTTATGCATTCCTTGCCATTGTACTTGATACTTTGCCATTGTTTTTAGCATGCTAGATTAGGCACACTTCAACCGAACTTCATAGATGTTCATGTCCATATCATTTGATAAAATATGGTAGCATTGATGAAATGTGTAGCATATATTAGACTTCCTCTTAGTTTGTGAAAATGTCATTGGATTACATTAATGATAAGCGTAGCATGTTACTATTATGACAGAGGTTATTCAAACACATTTTGACTTATTTTGTTAACTTTTGTTTTTTCCTTGCAACATGTTTTCCTTGTAACCATAATCCTGATCAATGGGTATGAACCCTTGGATTTGACAAAAAACACAATTTTAAATTAGATATCAAATTAGCATGCATGTGCTAAGTTCATTGAACTGTTGAAAGATATTATTAGTTTTTTTTCCATTAAGATAATGTTTTCATAACACAATGGTGAGATGTTACTTGATTAATGCAATAAATGTCTTCAATTAGTCTTTTGATGTTGAGTTCAAAATTCTATTTGATGAATATGATTGTCATTGATGACAATACATTAATGACACAGGACAATGAGTTGAGGTCAAAGGAAAGATGACAAAGGACAAGACTTAGCAAGCATAAGTTGGATAATGGACAAGGAGAATTGGAAAAGGACAACAAGACAAAGGTTGATGACAAGCATGGATAAGCTTGACAAGCATGAAAAAGACAAGGACAAGAAAGGGAAAAAGGTATGACAAGGTTGATGTATGACAAGTGTAAATCAAAGCATTGATGACTTGGGAAGCATAATACTTGACATGGCTGAAGAAATTTCAATGAACAAAAGACAAGGAGGATATGACAAACATAAGGACAAGGACAAGGTATGGCAAGGTCAAAGGACAAAGCATGACATGGAAGAAGTCAAGATAAATTAAGGTGAACAATGACATGGAAGAGAACATTGGCATGACAAGATGTTGTTGACATGGAAAAAGACAAGATATGAGGGCATTTGAAGTGGCATGTGGGCATTTTAAAGGTCTCATGTGGGCATTTAATTGTGGACACGTGCGGGCATTACTAAATGGAGATGCGGGAATCTAGAGAGCACATTGCGGGCACTTTGGTGGCTGATGCGGGAACTTGGAGAAGGAAATGTGGGCATATTTTATTACCCTTGTGAGCATATCCTAAGGAGCTCATTGCGGGCATATCAAGGCTCCATGTGGGCATAATTGTGGACACTATGCGGGCATATCAAAATAACCCTTGCGGGAATATTTTGAAGAGCCATGAGGGCATGAGAATAGATGCATATGCAGGAATGATTGAAGGCCCATGCGGGAATGGTTGAAGGCCCTTGAGGGAATATTAAGTGGAGCCTGCAGGCATAATTGTAGGCATGAAAAAGAGCCCCATGTAGGCATTTTTGTGGGGTCATGCGAACATATTTAATGGCCCTTGAGGGCATTATTGAAGGCCATGACATGGCATGAAAAAGGAACCCATGATGATGTGGAAAAAGGATAAATATATATATATATATATATATATATGTATATGTATATTTGTTAAGGAAATGAAAAATATCATTTGACTTAATTATGAATGATAAAATAAAAATAAAAAGGAGACAAGTCGGCCTCCTAAATTGATGGTGAGGAAAAGTATAAATATAGAAGACAAGTTTCATTTGATTGATATTTTGGAGTGGAAAATTTCGGATGTACAAGTAGCTTTGATTTTCGGGGGTCAGGATGAGGACAGTCTCGGTGGAGTAGCAACAGCAGCAGAAGAAATGGGAGCAACAATGTAACTATCTCTACTCTTTATTTCTGGGTTGGTTGGTTAATGAAGACATGCTAGTAATTTGAATGATGGACAGAGCAATGCTATGGCAGAAGCAATGATAGGTTGTGGAAATGTTCTAACATGTATATAGCAAGGGTGCATACAACTAAAAAGAAATCAAGTGCAATCCATATCTGACCCAAAATACATAAACAAAGAGGCCAAATGGCCTAGACTCCAATGAGAATAATGGCGACAATGATGACAATGAGTACAATGATGACGATGGTGATAATGGGCGTGAGGATAGATATGGTGACGGTGACAATGAGACAAAGTGCATTAGGTTGATGGTGGATGATAGATGATTGATGGGGACGATGATGGCGGCACCACGAGCAAGAGGATGATGAGGCTTGATGGTGATTGTGGTATTGGGCATAGTGTTGGTGATAATGTTGTCATGATAGTGGAGTTCAACATTAAGCTGGTAACCCTAGAGCTTGGAGCCTATCTTAGAAACACAAGATCCTATCCTAAAAACCCTAGTTGGTAGCGTAAACTCTAGCTTGTATTCTAATCACAATGAAACCCTATTATGTAGCCTAATCCCTTGCCTAAATTATAATACATATAAAAAGTAAATCATTTTCATCGTACATATTATGTAGCCTAATCCCTTGCCTAAATTATAATACATATAAAAAGTAAATTATTTTCATCGTACATATATATTCATGTGCATACATTTGAATCCAAATCATTATACACATATATAGAGAAAAACTCGAACAAAACTATATATAAATCCATGAGATAAAACCATAGTGGAACAAAACTTGAACAAAAATATAAATTTTCAGGAAAATAGTGGAACATGGTTCCTAATGTACATACGATGGCAACTCGTGCCCTATACAAAATCCGACAACTCGTGTCGTAGATCCAAAATACATGGAAACCTATGCCGTAGATACAAAGTACATGGAAACTGGTTCCTAAAGGTGCCACATAGTGGATAATGTACATAACATGGTGTGTCAAGCATTGTGACCACCTCGGTCACTCCCAGGCGCATCTCCAAAATCGATCTTCCTCTTCTTGGAGCTACTAGAATCTCGGGTCTTCTTTCGTCTAGGAGTAGACCGTCTCTCCACACTCTGAAAAAAAATGACATAAGATACCATCATTTTCAATCATTTGAAACATTTACCACATTTATAAAATTAATGTACAATCCAAATCTTAAATAACTCACCACAGATGCGAGTGAGAGACGAGAGGCAGGTGTCTTGGATCTGCTGAGCCTCTCAGCAATTCCACCCTACAACATTTATGACAATCATTTCATTGAAAATAATAATTGTTTAAATTAATTTTGGTTAATGCATCAAAACATTTTCATAAATTAACTTGATTCTCACCATGAACACCTCCGGAAATGGACATGGTTGGGCTTCTGGGATAGCAGGTGGAGCAATTGGCTGGACAACCTACTCAAATGCAATCATGGGGGGGGGGCACAGATGTAGATGTAGCAACTATGGGTGCAACCACTGTAGATACATGGGAAGATAATGGAATAGTAGTTGCCACAATAGTGGCGATAATTGTAGATGAAATGGAGGAAGAGGTCATGGTGGTATGGGGTGGAGGAGGACTTCGTGGACGATGAACCCCTACCGACTATATAATAGGGGGTATTGACCCAAAAGGGCTAAGGGGGATGTTGAGGTATGGTGAATGGGAGGGAGGTCCTAGATAAAGGGAGGAGGATGGATAGACCGGGGGCGTGGACGAATGGGGGAGGGTGGATGGATGGGGGGCGTGGATGAATGGGGGAGGATGTATAGTTGGGGGGGGGCATGGACGAATGGGGGAGGATGGACGTAGGGGGGAGTATGGACGGAGAGGGGAGGGTGGATGGAAGGGAGGGGGTGGATGAAGGGAGGGGTCTGGATGGAAGCAAGGGGGCGACTCATGGGAGAGGGTGGAAACATGGGAATAAAGTGGCCTGCATCTATTGGCGGCCCCTGCATACAAATTTGTAATATCATAATTTAGTAAACAAAAAATCAAATTAAACCATAGTATGTCATAACATTTCAAATTAAAAGCATGCTTTAAACTACACATTGTACCTGTGTATATGGTGATCTGCTGACCCCTAGCAAAGATGGTTGATCATCGTAGTCTGTGCATACCTGTGGACACCAAAACGCATGCATGGTATAAACATATTAAACAAGTAATTATTCAATCAATAAAATTATTAAAAAATATTGTACGAACTATCATCATGTATGTCATAAATATAAATACATAAAAATAGAAATGACATAAGTAAAAACAATATTGTGTGGGGTACTGAAAATACAGCTGCGTGAGGTGTTGCAATTTCAGTTGCAACTGCCATTGCTGCATCTAGGTTGGGAGATGTTGCATTCTCCCATGACAACGTCTCAGCTCTAAATAGTTGTACATTTAAATAATAGTTTAATTCAAGCACAAATACTTTAAAATTACTTTACAAATTATCAAGTGATGATTGAAAACACATTAAAAAAGCGCTGACCTGCTCCATATAGCATCCCTCAATTGGGCCACGGAAAGTGTGCTCGCAATGGGGACAAAGATGTGGCATTGTCCCCGTCGAACTAGAAGGCCCAACATGGCTACCACTGGTGACAGGTCTATCCTGACTTTGTCCTGAAGGCCCTGCACCTGTGTCTCTATCAGGGTCATCCTGTCTCTCCACTGTAGTAGCTGCTACAAAGGCAGTGTGTCTAAGCAGTCCCTGTGCAACACTCCTCATCGCGCCCTCGATCTGATCAAGTTTGTGGGGTAACTGAGGTGACTGGAGAGAGGGTTTGGGCTCGTTCCTAGGAGCTAGTGGTCCTCTTAGTGGGTTCCTCCTAGCAGCAGGTCGATCTTGGGCAGATCCATGCCCAACACTCTGGAACTCAGTTATGTCAAAATAGTTGACATGTAAACCGAGCACAAAATCAGCCCACATTTGCCGAAGGAAGTACTGTGGAACCTCCCTATTATTGTAGGGAGGTTTATCGTAAACCATGAACCACCTATGCATCCAGTTGTCCCTCCATGGTTGGATATTACATCAATCCATGCATATACGTGGCTTTCTAGTCTCCTGTGATTTTTGTGTTCTTAGATCGGTGAACATACTGTACAATTGGGCCTTTGTAATATTCAAATATTTTATTTCCTCCTTGGAAATGCCCATGGAATAATACTCCCGTATCCTAGCTCTATATTCAGTCATGTCAATCAATTGGCGATGTGCATGGATGAGGGAGTCAATTGAGTTGTCAATTGAGGTGGCAAGGGACACTCAAGATGGTTCCCCTATGTTTCTTAGATCTCGAGTGTGCACTCTCATTTCATTTACATCATGGTTCAAGTCATCTTGGTCAAAATTTGGTTGGGGGTTTTGATTTTCTTAGGCATTTGGATTTTGTTGAGGGTTTTCATTGGTTCCAAGATTAGTGTTTTCTTGTGTACCAGCGGACTCCATGTTAACATTTTTTTCATTCATTATGTGGGTTTACAATCTGCAATTGAAAATTTCTCTATTGTTTTAATAATTTGGGAATTATTACAAATTTAATAAACAAAAAAAATGAATAAAATGACAAAAAAATGGAATTTACCTATCCAATTGACTTGTTGACGAGTTGGTGGATGGATTTGGATCGTTTTGGAGTGGAAAGGGTGAGTTTGGTGTATTGTAACGATAGGCACGCAGAGAGGAAGTCACGCTTGGCTGCAAATGGTGGAATGAAAAAGACTCTGCCATTTTTTATAATTTTTAACATGAGCGTGTGCGTGCATGCGCCAAAAATGCACATGCGCAGAAGTGCGTGCGCGCCTTGGTTTAGTATTGAACCTAGCAGCGCATGCGCGCTGCCTTAGGTTTACGCGCGTGATCGTTTTCTCCCCGCTAGAGCGACCCCGTTGCAACAATTTTGGGGAGCAACTTTGCACGCCCCGCCCACACTTGTTACACTCAAGTTTGATCCACTCAAAGAAATCCAAAATCTCAGATAATATATAAACACCTATTGGTGTAACAAGTTTGAATAATAGCAATAAACTAAAATAAGTCTAAATTTCATAATTATTCATTTATTAATGAAGAAAATATTATATATATATATATATTAGAATTATCATGTTTTTTTTTTATATAATCTATTTGATATTTGTAAAATTAAATATATTTTTATTTATAAAATATGATAATCATAATTTTTTAAGATTAAAAATATTTTATTTTTTATTTTTTAGTTGATAGTTGGGCTAAGTATCCAAGCAAATTAATAATTTTAAATATAATAATTTATTATGTAATGTATCAAAGTTAATCAATAAATTCGTAAGATTGAAAATTATTTTTAATTTTTTAGTCTAGATTTAAGTTCTACATATAGTTGGGTTAACTATAATAAATATTAAAAAAAAAATATAATGTATCAAAGTTAAGCAATAATTTTGTAAGTGACAGAGATGGCCAAAATTTCATTATTCTTATATTATAATAATATCATTATCGTTAAATTTATTTTATTAATAGTTTTTTTATAATTTAAACAAATTATATCTTAGTTAGTTGTTTTAAGTATTTTTCTTGTTTTAAAAATATGTTTATATTTTTAATGGTTAAATAATGATCAATATTATTACATTTATAAATTGAAATTTAATATAAATTTTAAAATTATTATATTTAAATAAATTATTAAAAAAATAAAAAAAGTTGGCTTTGATTAATACTAATATGGATGAAGGTTAACAAGGACAAAAACCATGATTGGGCATAGTCAACTATGGTTCATTAAAGTCAACCATGGTTATCGAAAATCAAACATGGTTAACTAAGATCAACCGTGTTCAAACAATAGTCATCCATGATTATTAATAATGTGACATTCCATATTAAGAAAATTTCATGTTGCATTGTGAACTATGGAAAGTCAACCATGGTTAACTATGGTGAAACTAAATTCAACCATGGTTGACTAAATTCAAATTTGGTTCACTAAAGTCAACCATGGTTAACCAAAGCCATTCACTGTTCCCTAAAGTGTCCAATATATGTTGACACAACCCAAGATGCGAGACATTAACACTGTGGAACTCAACATTCATCAAGGAAAACCATGGTACACTAAAGTGTCTGGTATATGCCGACACAACCCAAGATGTGACATGTTAACAATGTGACATTTGACGTTCATCAAGGGTTATGTCGCATTGTGATGTTTACCAAGGGTTATGTTGTGTTGCAACATTCATCAAGGGTTATGTCATATTCCAACATTGATCGAGGGTTGCATCACATTGTGACAATTCCCAAGATGTGACACATTAAATTCAACCATCATCAAATAAGATACAAAACATGCACAAGCAAAAAATTCAACCATGGTAAATAAAGTCAATTATGTTTAAGCACAGTCAACTATGGTTCATTAAAGTCAACCAAAGTTAAACATGGTTCACTAAAGTCAACCATGGTAAACCAAACATGGTAAAACTAAAGTTAGCCATGGTTCACTAAGGTCAAAGTATAGTGAAACATGGTGAACCAAAGTTAGCCATGGTTCACCTAAGGTGTAGTATATGTCAACACAACCCAAGATGCGACACATTAAGAATGTGGAATTCGATGTTCATCAAGAGTTATGTTGCATTATGATGTTTACCAAGGGTTATTGCATTGTGATGTTACTGTAATGATGGTTGAATTTAATGTGTCACATCTTGGGCATTGTCGCAATGCGACACAACCCATGATCAATGTCACAATGTAACATTCGATGTTCATCAAGGGAAACCATGGTTCATTAAAGTGTCTGGTATTTGCTGACACAACACAAGATGCGACACATTAACAATGTGACATTCAACGTTCAACAAGGGTTATGTCACAATATGATGTTTATCAAAGGTTATGTTGCATTGTGACGTTCATCAAGGGTTATGTCACATTGTGACATTGATCAAGGGGTATGTCACATTGCGACAATGCCAAAGATGTGACATATTAATAATGTGACATTTGACGTTCAGAAAATTTCATGTTGCATTGTAAACTATGGCCACGTGGTTCACTAAAGTCAACCATGGTTAACTATGGTCAAACCAAATTCAAACAAGGTTAAACAAAGTCAACCATCGTTAACTAAATTCAACCATTTTCAAACAATAATCATCCATGATTACCCATATTTCAACATAGTCGTCCATGATTATTAATAATGTGACATTTGATGTTTAGAAAATTTCATGTTGCATTGTGAACTATGGTCACGTGGTTCACTAAAATCAACCATGGTTGACTATGATGAAACTAAATTCAACCATGGTTTACCAAATTCAAATGTGGTTCACTAAATACAACCATGGTTAACCAAATTCATTCATGGTTCGCTAAAGTGTTCGATATATATCAACACAACCCAAGATGTGACACATTAACAATGTGACATTCAACGTTCATCAAGGAAAACCATGGTTCGCTAAGGTGTACAGTATACGCTGACACATTAACAATGTGACATTCGACATTCATCAAGGGTTATGTCACATTTTTATGTTTACCAAGGGTTATGTTGTACTGCGACATTCATCAAGGTTTATGTCATACTGTGTCATTGATCAAGGGTTGCATTGCATTGTGACAATGCCCAAGATGTGACACATTAAGGTCAACCATCGTCAAATAAGATACAAAATGTGCACAAGCAATAAAATCAACCATGGTAAATAAAGTCAAATTTTTTTAAGCATAGTCAACTATGGTTCATTAAATTCAACCAAAGTTTAACATGGTTCACTAAAGTCAACCATCGTTCACTATGGCCAAAGTAAATTCAAACATGGTTAACCAAAGTCAACCATGGTCCATTAAAGTGTCTGTTATATTTTGACACAACCCAAGATGTGACACATTAACAATGTGACATTGGACGTTCATCAAGGGTTATGTTGCATTATGAAGTTCATCAAGGGTTATGTTGAATTGTGACATTACCTTAACGATTGTTGACTTTAATGTGTCACATATTGGGAATTATTGCAATGCGACACAACCCTGATCAATGTCATAATGTGGCATTTGACGTTCATCAAGGGAAACCGTGGTTCGTTAAAGTGTATAGTATATGCTAACAAAACCTAAGATGCAACACATTAACAATGTGGCATTCAACATTCATTAAAGGTTATCTCACATGTGATGTTTACCAAGGGTTATGTTTCATTGTGGCGTTCATCAAGCATTATGTCATATTGCAAAATTGATCAAGGGTTGTGTTGCATTTCAACAATTCCTAAGATGTGACACATTAAAGTCAACCATCATCAAATAAGATACAAAATGTGCACAAGAAAAAATGTCAACCATGGTAAATAAAGTCAACCATATTTAAGCATAGTCAACTATGGTTCACTAAAGTCAACTAAAGTTAAAACATGGTCCACTAAAGTCAACCATGGTTCACTATGGTCAAAGTAAAGTCAAACATCATAAATGAAATTCAACCATGGTTCACTAAATTGTCTGGTATATGTCAACACCACCCGATATGTGACACATTAAGAATGTGACATTTGACATTCATCAAGGGTTATGTCGCATTATGATGTTTATTAAGGGTTATATCACATTATGATGTTTATAAAGGGTTATGTCACATTGTGATGTTTACCAAGGGTTATGTTGCATTGTGAGGTTCATCAAGCATTATGTCATATTACAACATTGATCAAGGGTTGTGTTGCATTGCAACAATGCCTAATATGCGACACATTAAAGTCAACCATCATCAAATAAGATACAAACGTGCACAAGAAAAAAATTCAACCATGGTAAATAAAGTCAACTATGGTTCATTAAAGTCAACCAAAGTTAAACATGGTTCACTATGGTCAAATTAAAGTCAAGCATTGTAAACAAAAGTGAGCCATGGTTCGCTAAATTATCCGGTATATGTTGACACAACCCAATATGTGACACATTAAGAATGTGACATTCGACATTCATCAAGGGTTATGTCACATTATGATGTTTATGAAGGTTTATGTTGCATTGTGATGTTCAACAAGGGTTATGTCAGATTGTGACATTGATCAAGGGGTATGTCGCATTGCCACAATGTGTAAGATTTGACATATTAATAATGTGACATTCGATGTTCAGAAATTTTCATGTTGCATTGTAAACTATGGCCATGTGGTTCACTAAAGTCAACCATGGTTAATTATGGTCAAACTAAAGTCAACCAAATTCAAATATGGTTCACGAAAGTCAACCATGGGTAATTATGGTCAAACTTAAGTAAAAAATGGTTAACCAAATTTAGCCATGGTTCTCTAAAGTGTCTGGTAAATGCTAAAACGAGCCAAGATGCCACACATTAACAATGTGATATTCGATGTTCATCAAGGGTTATGTCACATTGTAATGTTTATTAAGGGTTATGTTGCATTGCGACGTTCATCAAGGGTTATGTCACATTGTGACATTAATCAAGGGTTGTATCGCATTACTACAATTCCCAAGATGTGACACATTAAAGTCAACCATCTTCAAATAAGATACAAAATGTGTAGAAGCAAACATTCAACCACGATAAATAAATTCAACCATGGTTAAGCATATACAACTATGGTTGATTAAAGTCAAGTAGAGTTAACCAAAGTCAAACATGGTTAACCAAATTCATCCATAGTTTGCTAAAGTGTCTCGTATATGCTGACACAACCCAAGATGTTAGACATTAACAATGTGACATTCGACATTCATCAGGGTTATGTTGCAGTTTGTGATGTTTATCAAGGGTTATGTTGCATTCCAACGTTCATCAATGGTTGTGTCACATTGTAACATTGATCAAAGTTTGTGTCACACTGCGACAATGCCCAAGATGTGATACATTAAATTCAATCATCGTCAAATAAGATAGAAAGCGTGCATAAGCAAATAATTCAACCATGGTAAATAAAGTCAATTATGGTTACGCATAGTCAACTATGGTTCATTAAAGTCATCAATGGTTAACTAAATTTAGCCATGGTTCCCTAAATCCAGCCATGGTAAATATAGTCAACCATGGCTAACTAAAGTTATAATCATCGTTATTTTTTTATTATAATTATAATATCATAATTAAATAACAATATTTTTAATTAATATTACATATGAATGCCTTTGATTAAGATGTAATACGAAGAAACATACTATTTGAATCACTAGTTTTAACATTGAGTCACGAATCGAGCGTCGGTGAGTAGGGCGACGGTGAGCAGAGCGAAGACAACTAGCTGCTAGGGTTCTTCCCCTCCTCTATTTTAGTCCTCCACAGATGGATCCCCCTCCGGATATGAGTCCAGAGGAAAGACGGTGTTTTCTGGATGAAGCTTTTCATGCTGTGGTGGCCTCCACGCCTCCAGCTCCCCCTCAGGCTTTGGATTCTGGGGATGCAAACTTTCTCAAGCGAGCTGCAACTTTGTGAATTTAGATCATGTCTGTTGCTTCAAGATTGAAAGCTCTTGCTCTGAGCGAGAGGGGTCTAAATCAGGGTATTTTTTAAGGGTTATAAAAGTATACTTAATTATAGTATTCTAGGCGATTATTTTGGATTGAAACAAACATATATATATATATATATATATATATATATATATATATTGGTAGGTGAATATTACATATGAAACATATGATTTACTACATAAACTTGTAAAATTTGGCGAATATTATGTTTAAAAAACATGTTTACTATAAATATAGGCGATATTAGAGGCTAAAAATGAATAAATAGCGAAATTATTTTTTGAAAAATAGCCAATTGGCTAAATTCCACCCCTAAAAATTTCCCTGGGTCTAATTGGTCATTTCACTGGGATTTGGCCCTCGCCAAAAACTATGGACTCTTGGATTAAAAAAACTGGACTTCTTTGATCTCTAGTGGTTTGCAACATTGTTTCTGCGGAAAGGGATTTTTTACTTTTTTGTTCAAAAATAAAGAGGACAGAGATCTTATTTTCAAGAGTGGACCTTACTTTATGGGTCCTCACGGCTTATACCTCAAACGATGGAGCTTACCTTTCAATCCTAAAAAGAATGTGCCCTCAACGGTTCTTTTTTGGGTTCATCTCTCTCGCCTTCCGCTACATTGTTGGAATGATGAAACCCTTCAGGAAATAGGAAACCCTCTTGGAATATACATCGGCAAAGCAGAACCAAAGGAACCCATGTTTTATTGTGCAAGGATCTATGTGGAGGTTGATCTAGAAAAAGGGATACCATAAGCAGTTAACTTGTTCATGGATGGATGGGAGCCCTGGAAAAAGGTAGACTATGAACAGCGTCCTTTTAAGTGCAAGAAGTGTCACAAATATGGACATTTTGTCAAAAACTATCCAAAAGCAGCTCAAGAAATTCCAGAAAAAAAATCAAGAGGAAGGATGGAAGCAAGTAAAAAGGGGAAGAAAAATGCCTCCTTTAGATATGACTACCTTGGTCGGATCTCAGCCAGAGAAAATTAAGGATCAAACTCAAGAAGGAGAAGGAGATACCACCAGCAATAAGTTTCAGGCATTACTCATAGAAGAGGGAGAAATTATAATGACAGATCCACCAGAAACAGATCTAGAAAATAATGAGGCTCCTAATATTATTAGCATTCCTACCCCTGATCTCAGAGATGAGAGGATTGAACAAATAAAGAGGGTTCCTCAACCCTCGGAGGATCCTGGGCTGCAATGGTAAAACAATTGAAAGTCATCCCACAAGCTATCTCTTCAGATATTTCCTCCTCTCATGGATATCAGGATACGCAAGATCTAGGTCCTCCCCCATCCATCAGAGGAAGAAAATCGCAAAGGTATCATGGAGAATAGGAATTTGAAAGGGAAATAGAACTTGGACGGCAATGGAGTCTCAAGGAAACCAAGCTACTTCAAAACCCCAAAGGCACGGGAGGAACTAAAGCGAAGGGTCGATCCCAAGCAGGGTCACAACCGATCAAGAAATAATGAAAGCAGACTCATGGAACTGCAGGGGTTTGGGAGGCTCAACTAAAGTAGAATCTATAAAAGAAATGATAAAATCTGAAAAACCAGACTTGTTGCTAATCCAAGAGATGAAAATGGCGGACGTTGAGGTATTGGAATTCTCACGTCTTTTTTGGAAAAATAGTCAGGGAAGAGATATAAATTCCAGAGGAGCATCAGGTGGAATGACAACCTTTTTTTCAAACAAGCTCTCAATAACTTCAGTTAAATAAATCCAGCACTGGATCCTGGCGGAAGCTCATGCGAAGTATGAACTGGATCCAAACTATATTTGTAATGTTTATGGGCCAATGCATTATAGATATAGAGTAAATTTTTGGGACGCTCTCTCTACGCTTAAGGTGTGCTTAAGGTGTACCTTCAAGGTAAAGACTTTATCATTGCAGGAGATTTTAACACCACGAAATTGCAGATGGAAAAGCGAGGATGCTCGAAAGTTAGGGACCCTTTCGGAGAGAAGATGGAAGATCTCATCTTAGATTTGAATATGTTGGATCCTCCTCTGAAGAACAGGAAGTACACCTGGAGCAATAGAAGGATAGGCACCAGGCACATCACGGCAAGACTCGACAGGTTTTTGGTAAGCTCTTCCTTCATTAAAAAAAATGTACTTCCAACTTCTTTGCCTTTGCCTTCTGCGGCTTCGGATCATAAACCAATCTCCTTGGCCTTGAAAACCATCATCAACTATGGACCCATACCTTTCCGTTTTAACCCGATTTGGCTGCAACACTTTAAATATATTGAAATTATTCAAAATGTGTGGAACCAAAACCACTTTGGGTCTGCAAGCTATATTTGTGAGTCAAAACTTAGAGCAGTGCGGTATGAGAAGGAGGACGTGACTATTTAGTGCTTGGTCAAAGAAAAGGAGTTGGGAAAGAAGATATCAAGCGCTGCCAGACAGGAGGAAGAAGAATAGAGATAGAAATCCAGACAATTGTGGCTGAAAGGAGGAGACAGCAATACAGAGTACTTTCACAAACAAACCACGGCTAGGTTGAGATTCAATGCAATTAAGTGATTGAGAGACAAAGATGGAATCAGCGTGGAGGGACAGAAAGAGATAAAGAACCACGTTTTTCAGCACTTTTGCGATATCTACTTAGATAAAGAAGAGGTGTGTTGTTGCTGCAACATCCCCCCCCATATTTTTTGAAAATATTGGGGCCCCCTCCTTTTGTTTTTTAGAGGAAGTTTTCCTAAGAATATCCGAGCATCATAGTCTTTCCTTACTTAGCTTTTCCCCTAAAGAAAGGTCTTTTACTTGCCTTACTCTTTAAGTTTATTTTCTTTTTTTCCTAAGTAAAACTCAAGATCCTGAGCCGAAACGGCGGAAGTTCTGAGCTAACGGTGGAAGGGTTGGTCCAAACTTTCTGAAACAGCAGAAGAAAAGGACCAACTCAAGCCATGGCAGAAGACTCATCTTAAGTTTCCAAAAAATCAAAACCTTTGACCAAGTGAGCCCGTGGTGGAAGCAATTCACCAATTTTCTCCGCAACAGCGGGAGAATTCATCTAACTCTTTCGCAAACAATCGAAAATTTACGAATAAGTCATCTTTGCGAGAGGACTCATCTATCTTTCCCATAATATCGAAGGTCTTCAAGAAACTCTTCCGCACCGGAAGGTAGAGTGGCACTTTATCTGGAGAACACAAATAAATTTTCTACAAAGGCGGGTAAACTCACTTAAGATTGGCCACTGCATAGCTGCACACTTCCCCTTTGCGGAAAATTTCAGACAATTCTCCCGCAATGGCGGGCAAACTCAGCCTTTCTTTTTGCAGGAGACGGAGACCTTAACCGAGTCTTTTCGATTTTTGGCGATCGCATTTATTAAGAAAAAGGTTTATTTGACCCATCCTTACATTGCTTTAACCCCATTTGAATGGCCTGCAACCACCCTATTAATAACTCGCATGTATCAGTTATATATATATAAGGTATGAAGCTCGTTGGGTTTTCATTGTTTCCATTGGTCAGAGCGCTCATTCCGTTCCCATCCAAGGTTGCAAACACCTGCTACAACAGGCTCACCGGTTTCGTCATGGTACCAACACCTACCTACCATCGTCTTTCAACTGGTAAGTACCCTGTCAAACCTCATGACTAGATTGTGTAGATAAGGTGAATGTTATGTGCATGGTTATATTTATGTTTTCTTGTTCACATCAAGTTGTGTAGTTTAACCATGGCCGGAGCAACCCATGCCTTTTTTTCATTTAAACGCACCAAAGTCTAGTTATCGCATGAAAGTGAATATCCCCGGGACCCTGAACACCCATTAAGCCGTCAGTTTTTGTAATATCCAGACTAGCCCCGATCACCCTTACATGAAATGCATCGGTATTATTACCCAACTGTGAAAGTTTACGTTGTTTTGCGCTTTAGGATGTAGTACTCGAAATCGCTTTATGATTACGGTTTGTCATTATGAATTGTGTATCCCTTATTCTTCATAAGTGTAAAATAGCGCCCTACTAAAGCAGTTGTAGATTTGCATAGCTTGTGATGTAAATGTTTAAACTGAAGAGTCTTTTAAGTTGCATTTAGGCCTCAATCGTATGAATAAAATGATAAATTTGAATTATTGACGTTGCGCCGTATGCCTACAAGATTTTTCAAAAATGGCCAAAGGTGGCAAGAGAAAGTCAAAGGAAACTGACGAAAGCACAAGAGTAGAAACTACATTCCAGGATATCAAGTGCACCACAGGCATGCCTCCAGAAGTAAACTGGGGAGACGTATACCGTATGATAAGAGATCAGGACTTCCCTGAAGCTCTTCTTGAGGAAGAATATTTATATCAGAACATCAGAAACTCTTGTATATCCAAGGCGGCCACACGTCCAAAGATCTTCCCATGCTCGGAAGTAATTGGATGGATTTTGCAGCATGAGAACATCAAGACAAGAGTTATAGTAGACAACAAAGGAAAGGATTTTTCCTCATTTCACCCATCCTATATCTCAACAGCTTACAAGTTTCCCAAAGCCCAGCAACAGCTTGATGATGCATGGTTGGAAGAGATCCAAATGGATAATCTAGAGATGGCTAGGAAGCTGTTAATTTCGGGAAAACAAATCAGGAAAAAGGACAGTGAAGAGTATGAGGTTCAAAATCTAAGACCCCCTTTCAGACTAATTGCTCTCATGCTAAGCAGAATTTTTGGGAGACTCGATGGGATGATGTTCATGCTGCAATGGGTTCCCATCATCCACTACATAGCTTTTAAAGCGACAATTTTCAACTGGGCTGATATTCTCTTAGACAGCCTGTCGTCAGCTATAATGGCTGCACGAGAAGGGTTAGTGGAGAGGAAGGCATAATGTTATATGGCATCTAACTTGATAGATTGTATTGTGGCGAAATGCCCCTTTCCCAAGTTGGGATGCATATGGAACTCGGCGGATAGCTCAGTGTTCATCGCCTACAAAATCTTTTGGGCTCAGAATTACAAAAGGCATTACAAACTCATTTGTGAGGAGTTTATCATGCCCCTATATGAATTAATGTTTAATGAAGAACCCAACTTCCTATCTGAGAATGCCATGGAAGTTTTGGAGAAATGTGATGATTTCTATTTTTCACCAGAAGGTACCTACATAAGAATGTACGAAGGCTCCAAAACCTCGTATATCCTACCTAGGTATGCTACGGATTATATAGTCCACAAGGAGATAGTAAGACAAGTATTCATTGATGGAATTAGTAGTACCTTATATAAGGACAAGAAGGCTTCCTTCCCGCCTTTACCATTTTATGTTGGGGCCTACAAATTTTCAAAAATCACGACGGCAAAATCTTTTGTCGCGGAGTTGAAAAGCTTTCATTTTGGGGAAAAGAATTTTCACAGAAATGACCGACAAGGCAAAGCTGCACAACATTGCAAAGGAATATCCACTCCTTTTGAATATGCTAACTATTATGATCAAGATGAGGAAGTATATAGAGGGGTTAGCAATATGACTGAGCTACGGATTTGTCAACTTGGAAAAGGGGGAGCCAGCTCGAGCTCTAATGTAGTGGAGAAAATAGATCAGCAGCGAGAAAAGGGTACCTTGGAGACTGCTGAGGCTCTCTCAAAAGAAGAACAAAGGCTCCAGGAACAAGCCAAGAAAATCCAAGAGGAAGCTGAGAAAAGAATCAACAAGGAAAAAGAGGATAAACTCCGAGAAGAAGAGACTTTAAGATCCCAAGCAGTTGAAGCTGAAGCAAAGAGGATTCAAGAAGAAGAGAGGACCAGATTGGAAATAAATGCGAAGCAGGAAGAAGATGACACACTAAGAAGGGAGCAAGAGGAAGAGGCACAAAGAAAAGAAGAAGAAGAAAAGAAATCCAAAGAGGATGCTAACCCCATAAGCCCAAGCATACAAGACGTGGATATGAATTCCCCCATAAGAAACCTTCCACTCGTCCCGTTTACACCATCCAAGAATAGCAAGGTGTCCCGATGTGATAAGTTCACTTATAACAAAAAGAGGAAATCCATTGTTAAAGAAATGGTGACTAGGATGAAGAGGCCTTTTCAACCAGATATCGTCACCAGGCATGAAACCACATTCATGCAAGGTACCCAACATGACCCCCAACTCATGGAATCTATTTCTGTGTCCGCGGTTCTAGCAACCGCCAACAATGTCAAGATATTAACAGACAAGTTTGAATCAGAGAAGGATAGAGCCAACCATTTGCAGGAAGCTATGGTCAAAGAACAAAATTATTCAAATTTAATGGTTGAAAAGTGTGACACCCTTGTCTCAGAAAAGGAAGAACTCAATAGAAGATTCCAGCATCTAGAAGCTGAAATAGAGAGCTTTGGTGATACAAATGAGAACCCTGGAGACAAAGAAGAGAAACCTTGAAAACCGTAACCTACAATTGGAATCCGAAAAGTTTGATACTGCTCAACAAATCGATGACTTAAAGGATAACGTTGAGAAGTTGGAAGAAAAGGAAGAACTGCTAGAACAGCAATTAGAACTTGCAACCAACAAGGTCAACGACCTGGGTCCCTTTCATGAGCAGGCTTGTGAAATTATGAGGAAGACATACGATATCCAAGGACTCATGACAGAGGAGTTTTGCAAGTTAAAGCAAGTGGTGGCCAGAATCAAAGTAATAAATGTTGAAGCCACTAGGCGTAGAAAAAAATATGCACGCATTAGTGAAGACATTCAGAGACAAATGGAATGGAGAGAAGGAAGGTCAGGATTCCCGGAAAGACTCCCTCTCAAGTCTATCTCTGGTTTCAAAGCAGATATCTTCCTCTTGGGATTTTGCCAAAATTATGGAGTAAAGTTGAACGAAGTGGCCTTGGCTACACTTGAACAGTGTGGGAATTTGTATTTGAAAATATGAACCACCCATGAAGAGTGCCAGGTGAAAATGCCTCAAACTATAGAGGAGTTCCCAGACAAAGCCCAACGTTTGTCTGATCTAAAGGATGGGTTGAATGCTGAAATAGATTATATAAAGAAGATAGATGTTCTGACCGCTAAGGATCTTCATGATTGGATTGGCCAGGATCCAATTCACACACATCTGCTAAGTGAAAGTCTCCAAGCTACAATGATGGAAGTCACTAATCTTAAAGAAGAACTAGCCAAGCATGAGGTTTCACTGAAAACCATGCTCCCCCTTGATGCAAACAATATCATAAAAGAGACCAGTCTTTGGGTCAAGCATATAGCAGAAGCTCCTCAAGTATCAGTAAGAGAAACAGAAAGGTCAAGTTCAGTAGGATTACCAGCAACACCAGAAGCGCAAGCCCCAATAGGAGTGTCGGCTGTGAGAGAAGTGCACGAATCAGCAAAGGGCGTCAGCTCATAAATGACATGTCTTTTTATTTTTCAATTTACAGCCGTCATATATTCTAATTATTAAAGTGATATTTGAACCTGCCACGTTCATTTCATTTTTGTAATATTTCTGGTTTTTTTTGTTGTAATTTAGACACTACAAGACAAATTGAAGGAATCTGAATAGTTAGGGTACAGGTGGAAGCTCCTAGCACATTTTGTAAAGCTATATATAGTTGATTAGAGGGGAATAGAAAGGACTTTTGGCAGGTGAAAGGACATTTCTGTCTTGTACATGAACTATTTCTGCTACATGAATGAGAAAATCGTTTTGGCCTGTAGAAGCCGGCACGGCATTTTGCTTGGGACTGTGTTGGACAATTGTTGAACTACTTCTTCATCTTTCATACACTTTCTGTGAGATCTTTCCTGGCTATTATGAATTAATTCTCTGCTATGAATGATTTCATTCTCTTTGCAAAATTTCTATGTCAAATGGGTAATAGAATGTTTATCTTTATCGAAGCTATCTTGGATAATCTTTATTTCTGCTGTAAATGTTTCCTTCCAATTTAACAGCTATCTGTGAAGTTCTTGGGTGCATTTCCAGTTTATTACTCATTCTTTAAATTTGCTCCTTATAAGGATAGGTTAATTTAGATTTAATTAGATTAGAATAGATTTGTTTGACGCATGCATTTAATTTAGGGCACATGCATATCATCTCAAATATAAAAATATAAATGGTGGATCGGGCCGCAACCGGTAAAATAAACAAATCTTTAAAACTTACAAGGTAGTCGGACTGTTAACTGGGAGAATTCCCTACACCAAACGGCGGGCGATCTAATTGGGATTGCTTGCAAGGGAGAATCCCTAGCTGATTGATGCTGTGATATTCGAGGCATCAACAAGGCAGACTCAAAAGCGCAAGCCGACCTGCTATCTGGAATCCCCCCTCTTATCTCCGATCTCGAAAATAAGAAACTTCTAAAGCCTATCCTGGAGCACGAGATAAAAGAGGTTGTTTGGTCTTTACACTTTGATAAGGCCCCTGGGCCAAACGGGTTCACCATTAACTTTTACAGAGCTGCATGGGATATCATAAAAGATTATCTAAAAAAAATGCTAAATTGAACCAGAAAGAAGGATAAGATCGGCAGGGCCACCAATTCATCTTTATTGACTTTGATTCCAAAAGAAAGAATTCCTCTCTCAATTGATCGCTTAACTATCCATTTGACTATGGATCATTATGTTTGACCATTGTTAACTCATTGACTATGGTGGACAATATTTGACCATAGTTGACTATTATTGAACAAGGGTTATTATGGTTTACCATGTTTGACTATAGTTTACTACGATTCGCTATGGTTTAAAATGGTTGGATATGGTTGGCATGGGTTGATCATGTTTAACTATGGTTCACTCTAATTGACTATAGTTGACTTTAGTTTACCATGTTTGATTAATTCTAACCATGTTTGATAAGAGTGATTAACTTGATCATGTGGTTGGGCCAACCTTAACTTCATTATGTCAAATTGTGTAATTATGGGATTTATAATATTGTTATATATATTATGATCGTTCCTCAACGGCTAAGTATGGTTGATTATGTTCGAGAGCACTTGAATATGGTTAATAGTAATGTCCATGGTTTACTATGGATGATCATGTTGACTATGGTTCTTTTTGGTGGGATAAGTTGCAACTGAATAGAGAAAGTTGTGGTTGAGAGAATATTAAAACCTAGGACAAGATGGTTCTAGAATTGAAGAATATTTTTTTTCCTATGGATTATGCTTTAAATTTTTTGATAAGATTATAGAATTTGAAGCAATTGAAGATGTCAATAAAGGAGTACATGGAAGAATTTTATGGACTTTCAATAAGGTTTGGGAAGAATGAGGAGAATCAGGAATCCATTGCCAATTGTGTGAATGGTCTAAGTTATGACATTCAAGATGAGTTTATTGTTTTGAATTTTCATTCAATTGCAAAGGCTTACCAAGAAATCCTATGGATTGAGGATACACTTTTTAGAAAGAAAAACTTAAGGATCCATACTTTTTTTAAAGTGTAGAAACCTTGACAAATATTAATAATTCTTAAATATCCCGAGCCTAAAATGTTTGGTGATATTTTTGTCAAAATACTCAATTTATAAATATTTTCTAAATTTCGCCCCTAAAATTTCCCCTATTGTCGAGGAAATAATAGACCATGAGAAAAATTATAGGATAATGAAGAGGAAAATAGGTAAAAAAATGTGAAAAAAGGTAAAAGTAGCTCCAACATTATGGACCAACCTACTGGATGTATATTTGATGTTGATAAAGGAAGAGGTTGGTTAGCAAGAGGAAGAGGTAGAGGAGGAAAATTTGAAGTCGTTTTATTCAAATGTGGACTACAAGGAAATATGGTATTTGAATGCCCAAATATTTTGAAAGATGGAAGAAGACAAGAGGGGAGAAATCATATTGTTGAATTATAACCAATTATAGCAGCAAGTGAGGTGGTGGAATTGAGGGAAATGTAGGGCGAAAATTTAATGATGAGAAAATTATTGTTACAAGATGAGAAAGAGGTTGAGAAATAAATAGAACAGAGGAAGACACTCTTTATAATGAAATGTAAGATAGAAGGTAAGTGTTGTAATTTATTTATTTGTGGAAGTATTGAAGTGTATGCCTCATCCATAAACATATAGAGTGTCATTGCAACAAAATATGCATAGGGTCATTTTGAAGGAGTGTTACTTGATTAATATCATCCTATTTGATATTTTCCTCATGGATTATTGTCACATTTTGTTAGGGAGGCCATGGAGGTTTGATAAAAGAGTTATGCATGATGGGAGAATAAATACCTACCATTTTGAGAAGGATGGTATGAAATTTAACTCGCATCCATTAAATGAAGAAGTGGAGAAGGCCATTATCATGATGTTCAGTACAATATTGGTGTATGTGAAGGAAGTGGAGCAACAAGAACCTATGGAGTTACGTGGGATGAGAAAAATAAAGAGAAAAGTATGGGTGCTATAGAAACAACACTTTTTAAATAGAAGTGGATGGGAATTTATCATTCCCATAATGTTTTATGTGGTATTATGCTTGCAAAAAATGTAACAGAGAACATGGAGGATTTGGCCATGAGAGAGACAAATCAAGGAAAATTAAATAGAAAGGAGCATCATATATTTGTGCAATCCATGCAGCAAGAATTTGGAATGGTGCCTAAGAGGGAGTTTGGAATAGTAGTAAGCACTAGTGAGTGGCGGAAATGTATGGAAATAAGCTTTGATTAGGTAAAATAATAGGAGGTAGTGCAACCTTGTGGAATAAATTTGCAAGTTATGAAAGAATCTCTAAAAATTGGATTAGATGAAGAAAATTGTTGGTTATTACATTGAAATAAATGTTATGAATTTTCACAACAACAATGTTGGGACAAGGATCTCTAGTCTACACCTTGTGTTAGCCTACCTTTTGAGAAAGATACTCATAATTTCCAATCAGCGGGGTCTATTGTAGGAGAATAATTAAGACATAAAGTTATATTTCACATCCCATTCACTTCAATAGGTAAGATGTTAACTCCATTATATTTTCCTAGGTTGTATGTTGATCCAGAAGATGTCACAATAGTTACTAAGGGAGAAGAGATAACTTCTCATAATTATGAATGTGAAAGAAATACTTAACATAGAATATATAACAACGCATGATACTTGCTCTAGAATATTTTGCAATGATTTTTCATCTTGTGAATCATCATGTTCATTTACGTTGTAGAGGTCTCAAATGTTCACAAGCTACTATATGTAAAAATTATACAAGCTACAAGTGTACAAGGTTCCAAAATGCCTACAAAGGATTGTTAATGGTATAAAAAAATTGTTTAATCACCTTCATATATACGCAGTGGAACCATGAGGAAAGTTATTTCTCCCTAGATACTAAAAGAATGCCAAAGTTATCCTTATGATTATGAAGATATGAATCACCAACCTCCAAACAAGGCTTAACCATTGGAAATGATAAAGTTTTTCCCTTCAACCACAAGATAAAATAGATTCCAAGTGGGAAGAAATCAACCAATTCATTGGTCAACCAAATCGATGGTTGCTAGAATGTTTTAAACCATTCGACTTCCAGTGCGTGTATAAAATTATATATTTCTTCGAATAAGCAAGCCATATTCGGCGCTTGAGTAAATATCCATTAAATGGTGTTGTGGTGTATAGAGTTGTTGGTCATTACTATTACATAAATATAGGCCTTAATCCTTTGAGTGGTAGTTAGTGAGAATCTTTTGGCTTGTGAATTGTATCCACGCAAATACCATATTATTTAAATGTTAAATGATTGAGTTGTTTCATAGTATATCAATTTGAATATTGATTTGTTATTTCGAAGTCCCATAACCCCTTTTTCATTTCTCATTTCAAATTAGGAAAAGACATTAAGATCATTGCAAAATTGAAATTTACTCTAAACAATACTAATAAATTGATATGAAATTAGAATTTGTTGATATGAAATTAGAATTTGTTTGTGTAGGATTTTTGTAAACTCCATAGATTCCCTTACATCACAATATCAATGTGGTTACATACTCGTGAAAGTGTGACAAAACTTAGTCTCCCTAATAGGGATAAGTCAATATCCATGGTAAACAAATGCATAACTCAATTTGATGTGAATTCCACTTATACAAAATTAGGTGACATGGAGTGGAAGAAGGCGATTAACACAAAAATCACAACATCAAATTTTGTTATATTTCTTAAAATGTATATTGTATTTATATGAAAACTCTCTATTCATGTGAAACCTTCCTTCAAAATTCATTTGCAATCATGGGTTCTAAGTTATAAATTATGTAAAGGGACAATTAGTCTTCCTAATTAGATCACTAGATCAAAGTTACTATTAGTAACTGTGGTTAGTAGTGGAGCCCTAAATTCTAAATATTTTAGGGAAGAGGGGGATCTCCTAATTATCATTAGATCAAAGTTACTAATAATGATAATGAGTGTGACTAGTGGTGGAGTATTCTATTCTAAATATTTTAGAGAAGAATGGGGTAATCATGAGAGGTTTTCCTCTCTATAGGTATGGGAAGGTACTAGAAATCATTTTCCTCTCTATAGGCATAGGAAGATACTAGAAATCTCACTTTAGGTAAGTATAAAAGTGTGAAACAGGATGTTTCCAACATAAAAACTTAAGGATTTAATTCAATTAATTGTTTTCAATGTTGTTGGGCATTTATTATTGTCATTATTGTTGTTATTTACACTTCTATATTAAATGTAGAGAAAAAATGGTTTATCAAATAAAAATATTACAATATTAATAAATGGAGAATTACTTAAAAAAACATTCCTCTTAAAAATAAAATATAAAATATAGTCAAAATTTTATTTTTAGTAGATTGTATTTATCCATTTTAATTCTAAATTTATGACACATTTAAACCCATCAAATCTATTAAATAAAAAATATTAATGACTTTTATTTTTATGGTTTACCATATCAAATATATTAAATTCAAAAAATGAATGACTTTGATTTTTATGGTTTACCATTATTTAATGATATTATAAGTGATAATTTTGGGCACCATTTTTGGGAATCTTGTAAAAAAAATATGTTGAAGAAAAATTTAAACTTACTGCAATGGGGAATTTGAATTTCCAATAAAAACTCACATGATAAAATCTTTGAATGTTTAGACTTATTGTAAAAATAATACTCTCTTCCATATAGAGACACACTGAAAGCCAATTATGTCTACCAATGTCAACTAGTGGGAGTGGGGGTAAAAAACATTAAAAAAAAAATATTCGTAAAGAGTATTCCTTGTTCCTCTGTTCCTCTTTCCTGCAATTTGGAAGGAAAAGAAAGTGTTGATTGAAATGGAAATAAATGAAACATCTACTGCGATTCTTTTCCTCGATCGTTTTCCTGTAGTTTGTAGTTTGGAAGGAAATAAAGTGTCGTTGGAAACATAAATACAAGAAACATATATTGCAATTCTTTGCCTCAATCATTATGTGATCATTGATGTTGTCTTTGGGTGCAGCCTGTAGGAGCATACACCTCCTTGCAAGAATCGAAATTGAGCTTCCCTTGAGATAACCATCAAACCTCACCACTGATTCCTGCCCTCAACACGATCATTGATGTTGTCATTGTATGATCACTGATTATTCCTACCATCAACACGATCATTGATGTTTTCATTGTGTGATCATTGATGTTGTCGAGGCTTCGTCATGATGCCCTTGGCCCAAAAATTTGTCAACATCTTTTGTTTTCTCATTTTCCACCCTTAGTGGTGAATCTCTCACTGTTGGAAAAGTATGTGAAAGTTTTCACATGAATAATGGTCACACGGGCTGGTGGCTATTGGCCACGCATTAACTCAATTTGTTGATAGATGGATGCTTCATATAGAATGTATTCTCAACCAGTAATTCTATACATAAAGGTGCTCGTAAAGAGACTTAGCCGATTTATTTCGTCATTTCATTTTATTTCAACGATGTTAGAGGTAACTGTATATCCATTATTTCATCCGGGTCGGTTTCTCTCATTGACCCATTTATATACCTTCTATCCGGAATCTAAGAAAGTGTGCTCATAAAGAGATACCTAAACCTAAACCCATTTGATTTCAACGATATCTGGGGTCGGTTCATCCTTCATTGATCCATTTATATATTTCTCTCATAGCAAGCCAGATAGCATTCGCAACTGGCCTTTGTGTCTTGATTACTTGATTGTAGTAGAAGTGAAGAGGACTGTTGCATGAAGAGGTAGAGGTAAAGTGCAGAGTGTTACTATGCCAAGAATGATTTGCCCCACATGACAGATGTGACCCACCTGTTGCAATTAGATTGTGGAATGGAAACCAATTGAATGGTATCGGTCATTCTATTCAATATCCGAGTCCAGCTAGTTGTGGGGAGGTCATTCTTAGAAGTGCAACCCTTTGTGCTTCTCACACCACCCGGAAGGGATAGCTATGGCAATGACCAGGAAGAATAAGTTGCAAGTGATGGAGTTGGCTATGTGGTAAGGTTCATGTCTTCAATAAAATCTAGAATGGTTTCATCCAAATCGTTCTAATCAAATGTGACTAGTAGATTTTTATCTTCTTCCATGTATTTGTCTCTTTCAACTTCCGATCAATTCAAATATTTTTAACACCACATTACAGCCCGATTAGATTTGGTGATCCACTTTCTTTCTGATCCCAATTCACCAAAAAGAATCAACCCAAGAAAACTGCTGCCAATCAAAAGGAAATTCGGACATTATAGGTACATAATTTAACCTAACGGGTATTGAACATCGTTGTCACAGTTTGTTTTGGCTGTCGATTTCGTTAGCTCAATGGTAGACATTTCATTGTTAGCACTGCAACCAGGTGATGGAGTAGAAAAGTAGTTCTCTGGTCCTAGAAACAACTAGTATCTACCCGACTTAAGAGCGATACACATAAATGGCATTTTAAAAGGAAAATCATGTGTATATTAACTCTCATAGAAACATGTACAAGTTTCCAATATGGGATTGCTTGGAAACATGACCCCCCCCAAAAAAAAATGGGTACATAGGGGAAACAGAGTATATAAAAAATACAAAAATATAGATATATAGTTTTTGTTATTTTTAACACATTTATATTGCAAAAAAATAAGAGTGATACACATAAATGACATTTTAGAAGGAATCACGTGTTTATTTTAACTCCGATAGATTATTAAATTATGCAAAATCCTATAATTTGGTGGTCTTGACTAATGTCTATCTCGCACCCTCATTCATGATAGAATTTAGTGGAAATGCTACAATCCTTCCAACCTTGAAATCCTGAAAACTATTAATTCTAATGAAGTTTTAATGGCATATGAAATTATACTTTCTTCATATGAAGTATGATGAATTGGAACCACTCTCAAACATCCTAAAATAACTAATGTTAATGTGTTTCAAATTTTTATATTACTATTAATTACAAGGTGACAAACTCCTCGGATCTCAATTCCATATCTTTGTTTTGTTTAAGAGGGTCAACGGGATGGAAAATGCATTATTTTTTTATGTCTCGCATCCCTCATGGATGCTTAGGTCACCTTGGAAACTACCTAAAAGTGCCTCAAACATCCCTAAAAATGGATGAAACACCTTGGAAATTCCATTGACTATAACGCAAATCATTTCCAAAGTCAGAAATACCATACGGTATGGCCAATAGAATTTGGTAAACATTTCCAGATTTTTTTATGGGTACACCACCATTTTAGGAATTTCATTCAATTTAGATCTAAATTCAATTAATAAATGAATTAATCAACTTATATTGTTGCTCAATGAAATTTAGCAAATGATCACCAAGTCTAGCTCTAAGGTCTCTTGGAGGTGATGTTCTTGTGATATATGTGGGAGGAAGTTTGCTATCTCATGGACCTACTACCACTTGACTCAATGAGTCAAGATTGGTTGAAATAAATAAGTAAGATCCTAATTCTATCAAGCTTGGAGAGGCCTCACAAAATATCTCATCTGTCTATAATCGCCTCAAACTTATAAATCTAGTCATATTTGATCATGGTAGCAAAGGAAGTCACAAGGGAACCTCCAGACTATTGAGATAAGCTAAACTAAACTAAACAACAATGAAGTGTTTTGATTTTGAATTGGTTAGAGTCTAGGAATCTCCTTGAACCATTCACACATACCAGTGCATAAGGGGATGTACTTAGATCTTTTTATATTGTTTCTAGAGGATTTATTTATGCACTCCCACTATGTATTTACACTTGATATCATTTTTAGTTCATTCACCATCATATGGAAAACAAAAATACAAAAAATAAAGTAACATGTGCAATGCATGAAGAAAAGTTAAACAAGAATTAGTTTGACAAGAATTACCTAATAGAATTGTCTTCTATTATGGGTCGTTGCAACTATGCATGAATAGTAGAGGATGTAGCACATGTACCCAAGATCTATGCAACTTTTGAGGATCATTGGATTTACTACTAGTCACTAGTTTCCTTTCCATTGTGAAGAACTACATAAATCGTGATAAACTAATAAGCTTATATGACAAAACGATAATTAGGTAAATAAAAATCCATATCAACATGTAAGAGATTCTAAGAATACTAAGGGGGGTTACATGAATTAGCTTCTCTTTGTTTCAAGAATGAATCACTCTCTACTGAAGAGGGTCGGCCATGTGAAGGTGGAAATTCATTTGGACCCTCCCCCCTCTCACATCACACTATTACCCATACCTAATCAATATTTTGAGAAATAATTGAAACCAACACAGTATCATAAAACATATAAGATTCGTGCATGCAAAGTAGCAAAACAAAAATCATAATTTGAAATATTTTATATTAATAAAATTGAACATTGCAATATTTTGTCATTGTATAGTGTCTCCTAACTATATACAATCACTTCCTTCTTGGTTTCTTATGATTTAAATAATTAATAAGTGTCATGTTGAATCCTTCTTCCACTTCATTTGGTGGATGTTCTTCTCTTATTGATTCGGCTTGCCTCCTGTCATGCAATGCACGTCTAGTTAGGGACACACATACAGGATGATTGGAACTAGCATTGACTACAAAGACAAAATGGGATAAAGTTATATGGTTAGTGATTATTCACATATAAATTGTAAATCATTAACTTGAAACTTCCACTTAATAGTTCTTTAATTAAAATATAATTACAATGTTCGCTACCTAGTGGACTAGTCAACACCATGGTTTGGGTGGTAATATCTTCCTCTTTCTTCCTAGCATCCTCATTTATAGGTTCTACCACTAAAACAAGAAAATTTATAAGTATACCAAATATAACTAAATAATGATCATCATCAATCCATACATTTCATATTGTAGTCATAATACCCTTATGGGTAAATTATCCACTTCCAAAACAAAATGGGTTAAAGTGACATGATTACTGACTATTAACATATAAATTGTACATCATTAACTTGAAACTTCACTTAATAATTTTTTTAAATATAATTATAATGTGTGTTACATGTTGGACTAGTCAACACTGTGGTTTGGGCGGCAATTTCTTTGTCTGGCCTCCCAACATCCTCATTAATAGGTTCTACCACTAAAACAATAAAATTCATAAGTGTACCAAATGCAAATAAATAATGATAACCCTCAATCCATACATCTAATTTTATAGTCATAATACCATCATGGGGATTATCTCCATTATTGGCCTTATTACCATCAGTTCTATCATGATTAAAACAAATCGAGACAATAATTTACAAGCAATAATCAATAATCAACTATGATTGGCTTTTAGAAATAATCCACATTCATTTTTTAATCATTTTATTTACCACATGCTTCAACGGGAGAGAAATCGACTAACCCATACTTTCTCAATGTTCAACCACGGCTCTAAAACCAAGCTTGAACCAAATCTTGAGATCTTCCTCAATGGCCTTTCACTTGTACTTATCCTTCTGCATTCATAACATCCCAAATTTTACTCAACAGATGCAATTAAATAAAATTTGAATAATCATATTAGTAATGAAATGGTATTTACAATTCTATCTATCAACTTCAAGTAACCACCTTGGCCAAGTTTGTGCTAGCTATGTTTCTCTAATCTTTCTTGGGTATCCTTTGTGGTATCTAATAGCCTACCAAAAGTTTCAACTAGATCAAATATCACCATTTTATGTAAAACTAAAAAATTCATTGTATTCAATTAAATATATCCTATACCTTCCTCCATCTAACATCATCTTCCCTTCTTTTTGCATTCTCTTCTCCCTTCCATACTCCACTAGATTCCTCCACTCCCTCTTAGGAATCAATGAAGGATGCTCATACTTAGGGTTATTTTGAAAATTAACCCTATATGTGTCCCTCAAATATTTCAAATAAGTATCGGTCATAGATTGTACATTAATTTGGTTGAATGTACCACCAAAGAGGCCGACTATGTAGTCCATAAGTTGTTTATTTATTATTTTGGCTATTCCAAAATATACAAATGGCAGTCCCAAAAATACCTAATACCTTCTCATTCAAGTCATTCAAGAACAAATTGTTTCCTATCAAACGATATGATCATGATTAATATAAAATAATCAAAAATATATATGTTTCTAACACATAATGGGAAATAATTAAGACACTAACAATTACCAGGTACTTTTGGTAACTTGAATGGAACAAGCTCCTCATCTACCAAAAACTCAATCGATAATGTCACATTGGTATAAACATGTAATGATCTAGGAAACCAATTAGATGAATTAGCAGTAGGGACATCTCTACAATAATGTGCATTGTCTGGTTTGCTATGGGGAGAGGTTGTGAAATTCTAAATCACAACAGATCATGGAGTTGAGTATACCTCACAGAGAAAGAATGAGTAGAAAAGATGAATTACAGTGAAAATTGCAGTAAAAATGAGCAGACAATTAATCATGCATGAGAACTCAGATAGGAATAGAATAATGTCACTTACAGTGGAGAGAATTCAATCTTAGAGGATAATTTGAGTCTCAATCAATCTAGCATAGAAATTGTCACCTCTATCAGGGCTCTGGAGCTCCCAAACGTAGTTAAACTCAACCAAATCTCAGTTAACTGAAGACACAATCAGTTAAATGACAAAAAGGGGTGCATTAGTGAGTTTGGCATGCAAATCACTCAGAAAAGGGTGCATGATACCACAAACAGTGGATATCAAAGCATAAACCCCCCACAACAGTCAGCTAACTCAAGTTGACTGAACTAGAACATTGTATTGGCTCCTAAAATGTAGGGAACTGACTCAAGTGGTCCTAAAATGATGCATGTAGGGCACATTAGGTGGTTGATGGATCCTAGATGGAATCTACACACCACTACGAAAAATAAATAATGCTAGGTAGGACAAGGATGGAGTATTAATTATCCTAACAGCCCTCCTTAATCCAAACTTGTGCATCATGGGACCCAGTTACTAAGACCAAAGGTCATGCATACAATCAAATAAATTATGAAAATAAAATAGTTGTCCATGAACCAAGGAAATGAGGAAAACCTCATGGAAACCCCCCCCCTCAAAAATAGGACAACAAGGAGCTCAAACATCATTCACACCAAGTAGAGATATGAGATAAAAAATCTCTTATAAGTGAAAAACTTGTGAATATGTCTACAATCATCTCCTATGTAGGACAATAATGTAGTGAGATGGTCTTGTTGTGCACTAGCTCCCTAATGTAGTGCATTTGAACCTCAATATGTTTGGTCCTTTACTTCTGAACTGAGTCATTGAAGATGTTGATGGAACTTTGATTATCACAAAAAAGGTCTACTGAAGGAGAAGTGTGAATGCCAAACTTTGTAAAGATCCCATGCAACCAAACTACCTGGATAACTACATTCACAGCCCCTCTTTACTCTGCCTCTGCTGAAGAAAGTGCGAGTGTTGCTTGCTTCTTGATTGCCCAGCAGATGGGTCTTGATCCTAACATGAATACATACCCTGAAGTATATTTCCTATTAGTATTGTCGCCATCCCAATATAAGTCAATAAAACCAACTAGATCTAGTTGAGCAACGGTAGAATAATGAATACCAAACTCTCTCGTACCTTCCACATAGTGCAAGATCCTCTTTGTTTCCCTCCAATGCAACTCACGTGGTTCCTGCATGTACCTATCCAGAGAACCAAAAACATATGATAGATCTGGTCTCAAATGTGTCAAATACAACAAGCTACCAATCAGTTGTCTGTAAAGAGTGCTATCAACGAAGGGAGTAGAACCACCTTATTCCAATCTAATTCCAGATAGGAAGGGAAAAGATGTGGCTTTGCAATCAGCCATATGGAACTTTTTGAGTAAATCATATGCATAACTTGACTGTGAAATCATGATCCCAAGAGCATTTTGAGTTACTTCAACACCAATGAATTTTTTTAGCAGTCCTAGATCTGTCATAGTGAATTCTTTGTTCAAGGAAGACTTGATGTGCTTCAACCCAGTAGCAGATCCATTGATGGTGAGCAATTCATCCACATACAAAACAATCAACAATAGACATCCTCCCTTTTGTTGCATGTAAACATTGCAATTAGATTTGCATCTTTCAAAATTGTGTGACAATAAGAAGGAATCCATCTTTGCATACCATGCCCTTGGAGCTTGCTTGAGCCCATACAGTAATTTCCTCAGTATGCATACCAAGGAAGGATCACCAGTGTACCCCTCAGGATGTTTCATGTAGATCTCTTCTTCTGAGTCACCATGCAAGAAGGCACTCTTTACATCCATGTGATGTACCTCCCATGCATTCGAAGCTGCAATGGCCAAAACAACCTTAATGAATCCATTCTCGCTATAGGAGTGAATGTCTCATTGTAGTATGCTGACCACCAAGCCAACTAGATGGGAAACCATGTACCATGTACCTTGAAGACGAGAAATATGTACCTAGCAAAGTTTTTCAAGCGAGGTATTTTTTCCTCTTTCTCTTCTTAACTCTTCTCCATGAAATTTATGCACCCCTGCGGGGGATTTTGTAATAATATGTCAACATGAGGGTCAAATTTTGTAAAAATTAGCTGCCTAAGAATTTATCATTAGGGAATTCCTTTCATTGAGTGTTTTTTCCCTTGGATAATTAAAATTCATTATTAGTGATTTTAATTATCTAAGTTTTTCACTCAAAATTTCCTCCAAAGTGGTGAAAAGAGTTCTAATGATCGATTCCATGGGGTGATTAAGGCCTATAAATGTTCTATATTACCATGCTATACATTATCCAAAGTCTTGCGGAATTTCATTAAGTTTTACTTAAGATTTTTTAAATTTTGGCAATTAAAAAATGTCCCTCAGCATTAAATGTTGTAATGTAAAAGAGGGTTAAGTGACACTTAATGCCCATAAATAGGGTATGGGTACTCAAAATCAATGGAAAGAGACTCCCTACACCCCTTAGACCAAGTTTTAAGTCATTCCGTTGAGTTTTGATAAAGTTTTTGATGAATTTTCCTAACTTAGATAAGGAAATCAGGAAAATTGGCCATTAATTAGAATGGCAAATTTTTTAAAGTGACTAAAGTCACTTGGGGAGGGGAAATTAAGTTTCCAAATGTTATATTATGTCCCTAAGTTAAAATTAACGGCCAAATGGGGGCCCCACCTAACAAGTGTTTTTCAATTTTGAATTTGTCTCCCTAAGGGGGGAAACTCTCTCACCATGGAAAATGAGAAAAATTGAAATAAGCCAAAAGGGAGGGGTCCCAGCTTCATGATTCCCTTCCCTTGGCCTAGAAATGAAATATAAAACATGGTTGGGGGATTTTTACCACCCCATTGTTTGTTATTTTTAACCCAAGGAAGTGCACCCCCCCTTCATGGGCCCCCCTTTCTCTTCAAGTGACAAATGTCACTCATGAAAAGGAACTCTCCCCTCTCTCTTTTCTTATTTAAGGAGGCTCCTCCTCCTCATTTTGGTTACAATCTCCCTTCTTCCACAATCTCTCATGCTCTTGTATTCTTGCTCTCTTCTCACTCTCTTGCTTCCATTTGCTCCCATTTTGGGCCATTGTAATTTTCATCCATTTGGCTTGGTTAATAGAATTATTTGGAGGAAATCTTGTGTCCATTGTGCTCTATGGTGGTTTGTTTCTACACTTCATAGCTACTCATGTTTTGGGAGGCCAGACAAGCAAATTTATTTGCTTTGGTAAGATTTGTGGTATTTTTGCCATAAGTTTATGATTTCTTAGCCCATTATTTGGATCTCACCTTCTTTTTAGTTGTGTAGAAAATATCTCACAATTTGCAAATTGATTTAGTTGAAGAGTGGAATTCCTCGATTGGATACCCCACTACTTCAAGCATTGGAAGAGCAAAGAGCACAAATTCCTCCCTTCTCTTTTGAATTTCTGGATTTTATTTTTGCATACATTCTCATATGAAAATTTGGTTTTCGACTTCATTTGCAAGCTCTTTTATTGTGCAAATTTCACTTATAAAATTTCAGAAATTTTTCTCACAATTTTTACCTTAACGTTAATAGTGTCCAACAGTGACTTTGGGCATTTTTTGTGAATTATTGCTTGCTAATTTTTAGCAGGTTTTGTATGGTACAAGGGGTTATGCTACCCAAATTTGGCCAAAATCAAGTGTAAAGGGCATCCACAAGCTGCCATCTTTAGTCTTTGGCAAGAAACAGGTCAACAATCTATCTTTCTTCTCTCAATCTTTCAAATATAAAGTGTTGAAATCTTATTCATTGTAACAAGTTCAAGAGAGTCTCTTAAACTTGGTTCTTTATTTATTTCCAAAGATATATCTAAGTTTCATTTTTTCAGCCATCCCTTGCATGCAAAGGAAGTTGGGATTTCCCACCCTTGCATTGGAAGTGAAGAGGGGCTAGGAGTTTGTACTTAGTTTATTTTCAGCATTTTACTTCATTCATTTGCCCCATCTCTTCACTAGGAAGAGGATTATGTGGCTAGGTTAATAATTATCTTGCATTTTTTATTTTTCCATCCATTGCTTACAAAGGTAGTTGGGTTTCTCCCACCCTTGTAAGCAAAAGAGAATGGGCTAGGAATTGCTTTATTTCTTATTGCATTGGTTTAATTGTATGTTTGCACCTTGCATGTGAAGTGGCTTAGCCCATCCATGCAAAAGGCGTGTTGGCTAGTTTCATGCTTAATATTCAAGTTATTTCATTTAATTTTAGTTTTTTCCCACACCTTGCATGTGAAGTGGCTTTTCCCATCCAAGCAAAATCGTGCTGGCTAGTTTTGTTTAAAATTCAAGTTATTCTATGTAATTTTAAGTTTTAAATTGTTGCCCACGCCTTGCATGTGAAGTGGCTTTTCCCTCCTGCAAAATCGTGTTGGCTAGTGATTATTTTCAAGTATTTTTCTTTTCAGATCAAATAAACCTTACCTCGCTTTTTCCCCGTATTCACTCCCCTTTCCAGTAAATCTGATCCTGGGTGACAAGAAATGGAAAAAGATCGAATTGGCTAGAGTAATAAGCACTTTAACTATTTATCTCGAAAATTGAGAAAAAGAGGATTGACCTGAGGAGTTAGAGGGGTAGAGGCTGTTGGGAGCCTCGTGGCACTTCGTGTCCTCCAGTTGAACACCCAGTAGTCTTTGGAACTGACTTGTGGAGCTATAAGGGAACCTTGGTTCACTTGTTGAGCACCCAATAGTTTCTCGCAAGTTGAAGGATAAGTGTTGTGTCACCTTAGTTAGAACAATCATTTTTTTCACTTTCAATACACTAATTCCCTAAGCTAAAGAAAGACATAAAATCCTTTAAAATTTACAGGACCACTCGCAAAACATCTTATTTTCATTTCACAACATTTTCATTACAATCTCTTTACTTTCAAAGCAATTTATTTCCAGTTCAAATTTATTCCTTTGTCAGTTAATTGATTTTCTTTGCTAGCAAGTGTTTATGGACAATCTGTAAGAGCGGACTCAAACAGATCTCCCTAGTCTGATTGGTTCATATCTAGAACAAAACAAGTACATAAGACAAACAACTTTCCTATATTGATTGAAATGCAAAACAAGTGAAAGAAATGGATTACCTTATAAATGTAGATCTTTTCTCCTTGTTGATCCAAGTCCTGATCTTTAGGTCTCAAGCTGCAAAACCAGTCAATAACATGTGGAAACAAACAAGTGATAAAATCACATGATTGTGAATCAATCTAGATCAACAATCAAAGAGGTTAATCCTAAACATTATTAACACAACAAGTTTATGGAAATAATTTGCATTAGATGTAAAAATAAGAAGTACAAAGAGGGAGGTGTTACAACCAATGCTTTGACATCATAACCTCCTTCCAACAATCCTAACCTCAAGATCAAATGCTTAGCCTCTAATGGATGAAGAAGATCTCCTAGCAAAATTCCATGAGCATATAGGTACTCTATCCTTCCTCCCTTAAAAATGGAGAGGGGGTTCATATATATAGGGCTAAAGGGATAGGAGGGGTTGAGGATTTAGGGGAGACGCTTAAGGGGTCATCCCACTAGACAAGGGGATCAAATGCCACCTTTCCAGATATATAGGGATAAGTCTCCATGTCATCCAAGCTTTGATAAGTCACTTGAAGCTTCTCTTTATCCATTTTAACCAACAGTGATGCACCTTGCACAAGGACAACACGCTTCAATGGGAGATCAACACACCTTGCGCAAGAGCCCAATGCGCCACTGACGCACTCTGATAAGGTGTAGAGTGCGTCACCTTAAGACTGACGCACCTTTCCAGAGATCAGGGTGAGTCAGGATGACAACATAAGGTTAAAAGGATGAACAACAACTTCTCTTCTGATGTTTTAGCCCAGGAACTTTAGGGATCAAGGAATATAGAGGACACATAACTCATGATGACAATATTTTGGTTTAAGAACAAGTAATTTTCCTCATGCAATTTTGATTGTTCTAATTTAGGGAAAGAAAATTCTTTCAAATTTATTGTGTATCTTGTGTTTTCCATTAAACAAGTTTTGATTTATTATTAACTCCATAACCCAAGTAGAATAGGCACTGGTTAGTTGATTATTTCCTTCTTTCAACTTTATCTCGTTAACTTACGAATCAAGGTTTTCATGTCATTAAATAATTTGCATATTACATGACTACTTGTCATTCAACTTAAATAAGTACAATTAAAATTTAACTCCTAAAATTAAAACCTTTTAAAAACTTAGCAAATAGGGACTACCCCCCTTGACCTTTGGGAGTTGGATCAAAACAGAGGAGTTAGGAATCGAGGTGACATTGGGTTCTCAACTCATAGTTTCCCCTCAAGAACACACCCAGTAGTTGGGAGACTTTTCTACGATTAAGTGTGTTTTAGGCGGAAACATATTTGGCGCAGTTGTCGGGGACAAGTCTTTTATTCCCGGAGTACGACTTTTGTTTTCACTTTTTTTTTGCTTTATTTGATGAATGTTTAAAGTAGATCTTTATTTTTTCATCTAGCGACTCCATTAAGGTATAAAACCATGTTTCTCGTAAAAGTTGTTGAGACTAATTGTGTGTAGATAAGCCCATGCAACATAGTAAAGTCTTTGAATCTTATTGTTCAGTACAAAAAGCATGATTGAATCAGATATGTGCTACTCATAGCCATTATGGATGATGAAGATTCCGAAGATCAAATTTCCAGTGCATATCCTCCCATTGACATCTCAGGCATTCCTGGATTTCCCAACCATGAGCCATGTCTCTCAAATAAGGGATATGTTCAGCTTCCCATTTAATTTGGAAATGGTGATTTAGTTGTTTGGCACATCATATATTTTCTTTCATTAGTGGAAAATGATCTCAATGTGCTTCATCAAGATAACATGATGCGTATATTTGTCAGAACTCTACATAAGGGTGCTTTGTTGTGGTACTATGGTCTTCCTGATAAATGCATCACTTCCCTTGAAAAATTCTTTGTTATATTTTTTGATAGGTGGCATGATGGTGAAGAAGATATTGTAACTGCTATAGAAAGAGGTTTCAACCAACTAAAAAAGGTAGGAGAAGCCATGATTCCTGCTACTAAGCTACACCTCCATGGTGATCTTACAGAAGAAGTGTATCAAAATTCAAAAATTGATGAAAATCCTCCTCATATCCCCATGACGGAAAATATCGAAGATTGGGGATGCTTTCATAATAATTTCAGTGATGATGATCACATTTATATCCCAAATATACCTCAAGAAGAAACCATTGTAGAATCTTATAATGAAACTTATGATGAAATATTTAATGTGCATGATGGCATTCATTCTTGTTTTTCGTGTAATGATGATAGTTTGGAAGGTCTTCTTCCTTGTGACCTTTTTTCTGAAGAAGATGATAGTGAGCACGAGGAGGACAGTTATAGCCAGAGGTATGAGACCAACGATGAATATTCTCTTGTATCTGATGATGATGGGAAGGATGACTATTGGGATTTCCTTGAAAATCCAATATATGAGACTTTTGAAAATATTTTTGAGAATCCCATTTATGATGTGTCCTACAAAGAGAGTTTTAATTCAGATACCTCTGAAGGTCCCATCTTTGATATACCCAAAAAAGGGAGTGTGGATCTTGAGATTTTGGGGGATTTTGATATGGAAATGGAGCATTTGGATACTTTTTATGATTACTTTGAGCCGCACACAAGTATCATTAATGAAGAGTCAGATTGGATGCATTTAAATGAAGAGCTGTCTCAACCATCATCTTTGCATGCATAGGTTCCTTGTGATATGGAGCATTTAGGGTCTTCTACACAAAGTTGTCATCATAAGGTCCCTTTGGAACAATAGGTTGAAGTGGTTGATCTGCCTCATCATGCACATATATATATTAGTTGTATCCAAGCTTGGATAGAAGAATCTTGTGCGAGCACTTATCAGTTTGGGAAGCAGTTTGATGACATTATTCATACCTATGATTTCCCATCCAGCCCACCCATTCTGGATCATCATGCAGGTTTTCATTTCTTAATAAACATGTCCTTGCTTTGGCTGGTAACCAAAGACAAGTCAAAATACTTTAAAGTTGGTAAAATGCATAGGTGGTTACATTGGATATTTGATTTTACCTAAGATGTTTATTTTATCATGCTTAGAGTAGGAAAATAAACTCCTTGGAGTGAGCATTTACTTTCTACATTTATTTTATGTACTTAGGAATAATAACATTTTTGTTCGCTAAAGCGACTTATGGTTCATTTTTTATAATGAAATATGGCATACTAAGGTTTTCTTTTCAAGTTGAGATGTTTTTACAGATTATAAGAACCAAAGATTCTGAATTTCTCATATCCTCTCCTTTCCTAAAGACCAGATAGAGCGCACATCCCGCAGTTGGAGCCAGAATGTTGACCACCAAGACAACTAGGTGGAAAACCATGTACCATGTACCTTGAAGATGAGAAAGATGTACCTAGCAAAGTTTCTCAAGCAAGGCAGATTTTCGTCTTTCTCTTCTTAACTCTTCTCCATGAAATTTCTGTAACCCTGCAGGGTATTTTGTAATGATATGTCAGCATGAGGGTCATTTTTTGTAAAACTTAGTTTCCTAGGACTTTATCATTAGGGAATTCCTTTCATCAATTGTTTTTTCCCTTGGATAATTAAAATTCATTTTTAGTGATTTTAATTATCTGAGTTTTTCACTCAAAAATTCTTCCAAAGTGGTGAAAAGAATTCTAATAATCGATTCCATGTGGTGATTAAGACCTAGAAATGTTCTATATTAACATGCTATACATTATCCAAAGCCTTGCGGAATTTCATTAAGTTTTACTTAGGATTTTTTAATTTTTGGTAATAAAAAAATGTCCGTCAACATAAAATGTTGTAATGTAAAAGAGGGTTAAGTGGCACTTAATGCCCCTAAATATGGGTAAGGGTACACAAAATCAATGGCAAGAGACCCCCTACACCCTTGGACCAAGTTTGAAGTCATTCCATTGAGTTTTGATAAAGTTTTTGATGGATTTTCCTAAGTTAGTCAAGGAAATCAAGAAAATTGGCCATTAATTAGAATGGCAAAATTTTGTAAAGTGACTAAAGTCACTTGGGGGAGGGCAAATTAAGTTTCCAAATGTTATATTATGTCCCTAAGGTAAAATTAAAGGCCAAAGGGGGCCCCACCAAGCAATTGTTTTTCAAGTTTGAAGTTGTCTCCCTAAGGGGGAAACCCTCTCACCATGGGAAATGAGAAAAAATGAAATAAGCCAAAAGAGGGGGGGTCCCAACTTCATGATTCTCTCCCCTTGGCATAGCAATGAAATATAAAACATGGGTGGGGGCTCCCCCCCCCCGCCATTGTTTTTTTATTTTTATTTTTTAAATCCAAGGAAGTGCACCCCCCTTTATGGGCCCCCCTTCTCTCCAAGTGACAAATGTCACTCATGAAAAGGAACTCTCCCCTCTCTCTTTTCTTATTTAAGGATGCTCCTCCTCCTCATTTTGGTTACAATCTCCCTTCTTCCACAATCTCTCATGCTCTTGTATTCTTGCTCTCTTCTCACTCTCTTGCTTCCATTTGCTCCCATTTTGGGCCATAGTAATTTTCATCCATTTGGCTTGGTTAATAGAATTATTTGGAGGAAATCTTGTGTCCATTGTGCTCTATGGTGGTTTTCTTCTACACTTCATAGCTACTCATGTTTGTAGAGACCAAACAAGCAAATTTATTTGATTTTGTAAGATTTGTGGTATTTTTGCCATAAGTTTTGTGAGTTTTTCATTCTTGTAGTTAAGAACTTCATATTTTTCTCAATTAAAGTTTATGATTTCTTAGCTCATTATTTGGATATCACCTTCTTTTTAGTTGTGTAGCAAATATATCACAAGTTGCAAGTTTTTTTAGTTGAAGAGTGGAATTCATCAGTTGGATACCCCACTACTTCAAGCATTGGAAGAGCAAAGAGCACAAACTCATCCCTTCTCTTTTAAATTTCTGCATTCTATTTTTGCATACATTCTCATATTAAAATATGATTTTAGACTTCATTTTCAAGCTCTTTTATTGTGCAAATTTCACTTGTAAAATTTCAGAAATTTTTCTCACAATTTTTACCTTAACATTAATAGTGTCCAAGAGTGATTTTTGGCATTTTTTGTGAATTATTGCTTGCTGATTTTTAGCAGGTTTTGTACAGTACAAGGGGTTATGCTACCCAAATCTGGCCAAAATCAAGTGTAAATGGCATCCACAAGCTGCCATTTTTAGTCTTTGGAAAGAAACGGATCAACAATCTCTCTTTCTTCTCTCATTCTTTCAAATATAAAGTGTTGAAATCTTATTCAATGTAACAAGTTCAAGAGTCTCTTGAACTTGGTTCTCTATTTATTTCCAAAGATATATCTAAGTTTCATTTTTTCAGCCATCCCTTGCATGCAAAGGAAGTTGGGCTTTCCCACCCTTGTATTGGAAGTGAAGAGGGGCTAGGGGTTTGTACTTAGTTTATTTTCAGCATTTTATTTCATTCATTTGCCCCATCTCTTCACTAGGAAGAGGATTATGTGGCTAGGTTAATAATTATCTTGCATTTTTTATTTTGCCATCCATTGCTTACAAAGGTAGTTGGGTTTCTCCCACCCTTGTAAGCAAAAGAGAAAGGGCTAGGAATTGGTTTATTTATTATTGCATTGATTTAATTGTTTGCCCACACCTTGCATGTGAAGTGGTTTTTCCCATCCATGTAAAATCGTGTTGGCTAGTTTCTTGCTTAAGATTCAAGTTATTTCATTTTATTTTAGTTTTTTCTTACACCTTGCATGTGAAGTGGCTTTTTCCATCCATGCAAAATTGTGTTGGCTAGTTTTGTTTAAAATTCAAGTTATTCTATGTAATTTTATGTTTTAAATTGTTGCCCATGCCTTTCATGTGAAGTGGCTTTTCCCTCCTACAAAATCATGCTGGCTAGTGATTCTTTTCAGATCAAATAAACATTTCCTCGCTTTTTCCCCGTATTCACTCCCCTTTCTGGTAAATCCAATCATGGGTGACAAGAAAGGAAAAAAGATCGAATTGGCTAGAGTAATAAGCACTTTAACTATTTATCTTGAAAAATGAGAAAAGGAGGATTGACCCGAGGAGTTAGTGGGGTAGAGGTTGTTGGGAGCCTCGTGGCACTTCGTGTCCTCCAGTTGAACACCCGGCAGTCTTTGGAACTGACTTGTGGAGATAGAAGGGAACCTTGGTTCACTTGTTGAGCACCCAATAGTTTCTCTCAAGTTGAAGGATAAGTGTTAGAGGTAGTCACATTAGTTAGAACAATCATTTTTTGCACTTTCAATACACTAATTCCCTAAGATAAAGAGAGACATAAAATCCTTTAAATTTTACAGGACCACTCGCAAAAGATCTTATTTTCATATCACAACATTTTCATTACAATCTCTTTACTTTCAAAGCAATTTATTTCCAGTTCAAATTAATTATTCCTTTGTCAGTTAGTTGGTTTTCTTTGCTAGCAAGTAATTTTGCTCATGCAATTTTGAATGTTCTAATTTAGGGAAAGCAAATTATTTCAAGTTTATTGTGTATCTTGCGTTTTCCATTAAAGAAGTTTTGATTTATTATTGACTCCATAACCCAAGTAGAATAGGCACTGGTTAGTTGATTGTTTCTTTCTTTCAACTTTATCTTGTTAAGTTACGAATCAAAGTTTTCATGTCATTAAATAATTTGCATATTGCATAACTACTTGTCATTCAACTTAAATAAGTATAATTAAAATTTAACTCCTAAAATTAAAACCTTTTAAAAACTTAGTAAATAGAGACTATCCCCCTTGACCTTTGGGAGTTGGGTCTAAATGGAGGAGTTAGGAATCGATGTGACAGTGGGTTCTCAACTCATAGTTTCCCCTCAAGAACACACCCAGTAGTTGGGAGAATTTTCTATAGTTAAGTGTGTTTTAGGCGAAAACATATTCCAAACCTTGAACTTGTGAGTACCCCTTTGCAACCAACCGAGCCTTGTACTTGGTTGTATATCCATCATATGCAAGATTTGTTTTGTAGATCCATTTGCATTGAACTATTTTTCTCCCTGGGGGAAGAGAGACAAGATCCCATGTCTCATTGTTATGCAGTGACTCATATTCTTCATCCATGGTTGCTTTCCATACCGGATCATGGAAAGCCTCTATGTAACACTGTGGATAAAACCCTACCATCATGAAGCACCTTTCAAGGATAAGTGGATCTGTATGGAAAAGTGAAATGTTTACATCTTGGCAATGAGATCTTATTCTTTTGTAGTCAGATGGATCTCCAACAATGTCCCCAGCCGCCTCACTAATATTTTGAGCCCATTTAGGCTTTGGATTGGGAGTAGTTGTTGGATCTGGATCTTAATCTACTAGATATTCATACTCAATATCTAGATCTGAATCATATTGATCTTATTCTTTAGTATCTAAATGTGGATCACCTGTAGAAACATCATTAGGATAAAATGGAATAAGTAAATCAGTTATACCTTGTTCTTCAACTAGTTGTAGATCATGCAATGGATCCTCATTGAATTGAACACTTCTTTCAATGAAGCATCTCTTGGTTTCAATCTCTATCAGTTTGTAAGCTTTTGCATCTTCTGTATATCTAAGAATAACGCATTCGCTACTTTGAGGTTGAAGTGATTTCCTCTTGTCGGAGAGGATTCTAGCCCATGCCTCGAATTCAAAAACCCTCAGGTGAGAGACATCAGGTTTGTGTCCCTTCAATGCTTCAAATGGAGTGACCCCATCAACAAATTTGTGGGGTACCCTAGTCTAAATGCATGTGGCACAGTTCACTGCTTCTGCCCAGAGATTTGATGGGAGGTCTCTTGCTTCAAGCAAGCAGGTAGCCATCTCTTTCAATGACCTATTCTTCCTCTCTGCTACACCATTTTGTTGTGGTGTGTATGGGACATAATGTTGCATTTGAATACCTTCGAAGGCACATAGTTGTTTCAACTCCTTCTTGATGTACTCTCCTCCATTATATGATCTGGGTGCCTTAATCTTCCTTCTAGCAGTGTTCTCAACTAAGGCTTTGAAAAATTTGAAGCTTTCAAATACCTCAGATTTCTATTTGAAAAAGTAGATCCAACAGAACCTAGAGTAGTCATCAATGAAGGTCAGAAGATATCTGGATCCATTCATTGAAGCAGTGGGCATCGGTCCTGAAACATCACTATGAATCAGATCAAGTATGGAGGAAACTCTCTTTGCCTTCCCAACATCATACTTTCTCTTCGGGTGCTTCCCTACCAAGCAACCTTTGCAGATTCCTTGAGAGAAATTTATGTCTGAAAAACCTTCAACCATCTCTTCCTTGTGCAACTGTTGTAGGTACTTGAAGTTTAGGTATCTGAATATTTCATGCCAGAGTCTACTTGTCTCATTTGCATGAGTCAAGAGATCACTTTGATGTGAATATGGCAAGAAGCAAGAGAACTCATATTCCTTGGAGGCATGGTTTGCAACTCCTTTGGATATCAGCTTCCTAGATGAGATCTCGACAACCTCAAATGTATCAAGTCCAAATACTACTTTATTTGGTGAACCTATGTGTGTCATCTGATATACAAACAACAAATTAGCTGCTAGAGGAGGCACGTATAGCACATTGTTGAAATTTCCATGCTCAATATGTATTGTGCCCTTCCCTTAAACAAATATTTGAGAATCATCTCCCATGTGTATGTTAGGGCCATCAATGAGATATAATGAAGAAAATGGATCTCTGAAGGCAACCATGTGGTTGGAGGCTCCAGAATCAATAAGAAAAGATTAGGATTGTGAGAATCCAGCCTTCAATGTATGGCATCTCTCATGATCTTCTGACTTGCCACCTGGATCAGTCTCCCTTGTGCCTTCTGGGAGGGAAATGTTATGTTGTTCAAGGAATTTTTCCATTTGATATATGGTCTTCTTCATACAAGAACTCTCAAGATGGTTACCCTTCTTGCAGTATGTACACTTGGATTTATCAAATTTATTTTGCTTCTCCTTATTGGAGTTGGAGGCTCCTTCAAATGGACTAGACTTTGCAATCTACTTAGGTTCAAATTGCTTCTTCTCCTTTCCCTTTTGCTTCCCTTTTGCATTCCCACTTTTTGACTCTCTATCCATAAGAGCTTGATTTTTGGAGGCTTTCAAGGCACCCAATTGAATCAATTTGTTTTGTTATTAGATGAGAGATTCAGTGAATACATCTAGGGATGGAATTTTCCAACCAGGGATTGACAATCTCCCTGAATGGAAGGTAGAAACAAAAATGAAAAACTCTGGACCAATCTTGATTAGAATGGATAGCACTAGCTGCTCATCCTTCTTCTCAATGCCACATTGCTTGCATTGCATGACCAAAGATTTGAATTTATAAAAGAATTGTTGTATAGTTTCGAAACTGCTGGGTTGAAGAGAAATTAACTCATTCTCCATGATATGGCCCCTTAGCTCATCTTGTTTGCCGAAGAGGGTATCTAGCTTCAACCAAACCTCTCTTGGAGTCCTCAATCCATCGAGGTGGAAGAGTAGATCTCTGGAAATATGAATACACATGAAACCAAATGCTTCATCCAATCTATTTATATACTTGGCCTTCTCAACATCTACTTGATGTTTGACCTCCTTTCCCATTGTGACCCTATACAATGACTTGTTGTGCAATACCATCTGCATATCAGCCCTCCAATCAAGATAATTGAAGGGTGTCAGGATCCTAGCAAACAGAGGAACATTCAAATTCTCTGTTAGTCTATTTAGACACTTAGGAGTTATTTAAGATCAACTTGCGTAATATATCCGTTAGGGAAAGTGTGTTTCTTTAGTATGCATTAGTATGCATTTGTAAATACTTAATCCGATGGTCACGATATGTTCTCGACATAGAGTGATCCAACGACTCAACTTCTCTTAGATCATACCTAACCTTGATCTATACCTTAACACCCAATTGGTCCATGATCTCTATTTAAAGAGCATGGAGGGTCATTGTTTAGTTGATCGATTATGAGAAGCTCATTTGTAACTTTCTTTCGTTGCATAATAAATTGTCTCGTAGAAGCTATTTGGCCGGGGCCGTGGAGTGTTTCCCTCAGGAGGGTTTAAACCACGTCAAAATATCGGTGTGTTGATCTATGATCTGTTTGTGTGAAGTGGTTTCTCTTGGTGTTCGGTCCTTTGGTAGTACCTTTTGTACCCAAACATGGTATCAGAGCTTTTATGAAGAGCCGCTTCCGTTATGATCTAAATCTTGAACTATTGTTGCCGAAACTTGAAAGGGCTTCTAGTTATAGTATTTATGTGCATTTATGGGATGTGGGAGTTGTTCCATTGTGTCCAGAGCGTCGTTTCCATTGGAAAATAGTTTTTGTTTGATCGAAAACGGTTCTCGGTTGCTTCAGAAATGCGTATTTCATCAGATCTGAAGGTATAATGTTACAGTGATGCATTTTTTTTTTTAAAGAAAATAAATCTCATATTTTATCAGTTTTTACTATTAGTTTTTTTTTTGGTTTCGGATTGTTGCTTTCCCTGTCTGCATATGCTCTTTTCCGTGCACATTAAGCGATCTCGGCAAATCAGAAACAGAAAGGGAAAGGGTTTTTATCGGCTACGTATACTCTTTGTCATGCACCTTGAGCGATCTCGGCAAATCAAAAACAAAAAGAAAATGTAGACTTTCCGAGCAAGCTAACAAGATCTAACCCCAAACGTGTGGAAAAGTTTTTTTTTGTTTCGCTTTGTGGTGTGTTTTTGCAAGAAAGAAGGCAAGCACGGAAACCGAGCAACAAGAGTAAAAAAAAAAGCCCCCCTTCCTCATTCCCATATTTTACATACCTTTTAATCTAGCTTACTTGGTTCAAAGTTGCTTGATTCCTTAGTAGGTCTTGAGTTCAAGTCTTAGGAAGTTACTTTTAAAAGGAAAAGTGCATGCAATTTCTATTTTCAAGTTACTTTATTGTAAAACTGCATCTCACTTAAATAATAAAAAAATAAAAATACAAAGTGAGTCACTTAAGTTCCTTTTTATTGCTGCACTATTTAAAGTAACTCATTGTAAAAGTGAAATCACTTATTTTATAAAAGTGATTCACTTAAAGCAACTTTCTTGTAAAGTGATTGTAAAAGGTTCATCTTGGGAAGAGGGGGGTCCTTTTTTTTTAACTGGTCATTCTCTATCTGCCACGTCACTATTGGGGACATCTTCAACTTTTTCTTTGTTCAAGCATAACTTCATCATACGGAGTCAGTTTTCAGTGCCTTTTTTTTAAACTGCCTATTTTTTCGAGCTCTTCGCATCCATACAATTGGTTTATGTTTTGTATAGCCATTAATTTGTAGTATGGCCGCCCCTTGTGATATTCTACTTAACAGTTCCAACTATTTTTCATGGAAATCTCGTATGGAGGATGTTCTACGAAGTAGGGGACTTTTTAGAATTACTTCAGGGAAAGAAACAGAACCCACTGATGATGATAAGAAAATAAAATGGAAAAATAGATGTGACGAAGCTCGTGGATTGATTGGGATGTCAATATCTACTGATTTGCGATTCCACATATCTGGAATTGATGAACCTGATGTGCTTGGGACAAATTGGAATCTGTGTTTGGTAAACACAATGAAATTCGAGGTCATCAACTCGAAAATGAGTTGATTTCTTTAAATCCAAGTGTTTTTTCATGCATTCAAGATTATTTATCTAAGTACAAAACTCTTAAACTCCTATGTGCACAATGTAAGATTAAGAGGGAAGAAAAACAGTGCATTTATCACATTCTTTTCAAACTTGGACTTGCATATTTTGTTTTTTCATCTACATTTTACTCCATGAAAGAATCCTTGAATGCGGCTAGCTATCAAGAGCCTAGTCTCGAATCCTTTTGTGATTCCTTGATTAGAGAGCAAGATAAGCTCATCCATCTTGGAATAATCAACAATGCAGATACATCTGGGAAAGCCTTATTGTCCCAACAGAAAGAAAAATCCAAGCCTCCCAAGAAACAAAATTTTAACAATAATAAGTCAAACAAGGGTCTCAAACCCTCTCAGTCAGCTCCTTCTTTAAAAAATGACAAAGGATCCAAGCCAAAAGGAAAGAAGACTGAGCGTCATTTCAACTATTGCGGGAAAGATAATCATGATGAATCTAAGTGTTTCAAGAAGATGGCAGCCTTGGAAGCAGCAATGAAGAAGCACCACATCAGCCTAGATTCACCTTTAGAATCTACCTCTCATGGACATGCACTTTGTGCTTCTGATTATTCTTATAATGCATCTTCTTCTTCTACTTCAAATGAATGGCTCATTGATTCCAGAGCATCTTATCATATGGCTAAGGATCAAGCCATCTTTTCTATTATGCATGAATGTAACACCAAACAAATATTTGTTGGTGATGATAGATCTCTAAGTGTTGTAGGAGCTGGAACAGTTCCAGTAGATAATGTTCATTTCAGTGATGTACTATGTGTTCCAAGAATTTCTTGCAATTTGTTATCAATCACTCATTTTGGTGAAGGTAAAACTGTGACATTTACACCTCACCAAGTTGTAATCAAGGATTTTAAAGATCCTCAACAGGTCCTAGCTACCAAAATTGTTGATGATGTTACCAGGTTGTACAGGTTTAACAACTTTGGGTCATCACCTTTTCCTTCAGTTTTTGTTGTTCATAGTGATAACTTGAGTAAACTTTGGCATGAGTGATTTGGTCACTTCAATTATCGCTCATTGCAACAACTATGTAAAGACAATATGGTGACAGGTCTTCCTATGGTATCTTTTAGGGATGGTGTTTGTTCCGGTTGTGTACTCGGAAAATATCATCGGGATAGTTTTGACAAACGTGTCTCTTGGCACGCCTCAGTTCCCTTGGAGCTTGTGCATAGTGACTTGTGTGGTCCTCTTCCATATGCTTCTTTTTCTGGTTTCAAATATTTCTTAACTTTCATTGATGATTACACCAGACACACTTGGGTTTATTTCCTAAAACTTAAGATCAAAGTATTTAACATGTTCTTGGCCTACAAGGCCCTTGTTGAAAAAAAATATGGTCATCAAATTATTAAGTTAAGATCTGACAATGGAGGAGAATATGTTAACAAAAAGTTCACTACTTTCTGCATTGAACAAGGAATCCAACAACAACACACTGTTCCATATACACCACAACAAAATGGTGTAGCTAAGCGGAAGAACCGCACTTTAAAAGAAATGGCAAATTGTATGATCCAATCTAAGGGACTAAGTCTTCAATTTTGGGCTGAAGCCATTAATTGTGCAAATTACATATTTAATCGCACCCCCACTAAAGCATTACAAGGTATTACACTGGAAGAAGCATGGAGTAAAACTAAACCTGATGTAAGTCACTTTCGTGTGTTTGGTAGTGAAGCATGGGCTCACATTCCGGATGAAAAACGGAAAGCATTGCAGCCTAAAAGTGAAAAGTGCATATTTGTTGGATATTCTGAAGATGTAAAAGGTTATAGACTTCTTCAACCACATTCTCATGATGTAATCATTAGAAGAGATGTTAAATTTGATGAAAATATCTTGGCCTGCGAGCCTAACTCGGCGATTGTGCCATCTTTGGCCTGCGAGCCTGATTTGGCGATTGTGCCTTCTTCTTCTTCTTCCAACTTCCTTAACAGGTTTCCAACTCTAGTTTCTGATGATGACAGTGAGGATGAAAATCCACCTCCGCCTACTCATGTTCCTCTAGTTGCACCAGCACAAGTACTTCCTCGATGGGTCCATTCAACATGTGAAGCAACTGGTGATCTTGCTGGTGATCCTAGAGATCAACGTCAAACACGTTCTCAATTTCAGCGAGCCTCTTCTCTTTTGGATCAAGTTTCCGAGAATCATGATCCAGAAACCTTTGCAGAATCTTCAGAAAATCCAGATTGGGATGCAGCTATGGATGAAGAATATCGTTCCTTAATGGCGAACGATACTTGGGATCTTGTACCTCTTCCAAAAGGAAGAAAACTTGTCAGATGTAAATGGGTCTACAGAACTAAATATGCATCAGATGGAAGTGTTGAAAGACTTAAGGCAAGGTTAGTTGCCAAAGGTTTTTCCCAAGTTGAAGGGATTGACTACAATGAAACCTTTGCTCCTATCGCAAAAATGAACTCCATCTGCCTTGTTCTTTCCCTTGCAGCCTTACATAACTGGGAAGTCCATCAAATGGATGTCAAGTCTGCCTTCTTACATGGTGATTTGCAGGAGGAAATTTACATGGAACAGCCTCCTAGATATGTTCAGAATAACTATAGCCTTGTCTGTCGCCTTAAGAAATCCTTATATGGCCTTAAGCAAGCTCCTAGAGCTTGATATGCCAAAATGGATAGCTTTCTCCTTGACACTGGTTTTTCTAGATGCCATTCTGACCCCAATGTATATACCAAGAAAGTAGGAAACCATCTCATCATACTTGTTCTATATGTTGATGACCTTATTCTTACTAGTAGTGACCCTAAGCTTACAACCCATGTGAAATCCAGTCTTAAACAAAATTTTGAAATGTCAGACTTAGGACATTTGCATTATTTTCTTGGTCTCCAAGTCCTGCAAACCAAAGAAGGAATCTTTCTTTCTCAGTCTAAGTATGCTTGTGACCTTCTTCGTCGCTTTCACATGGAAGATTGTACACCAGCCCCTTCTCCCTTCCAGTCTGGAATCAAACTTTCTGCCACTTGTACTTCACCTGAAGTCGATGCCACCTTGTATCGTCAACTTGTTGGTAGTCTCTTATACTTGACTCATTCCCATCTTGACCTTTCCTTTGTCGTTGGTCGTGTTGCCCGTTATATGCAGACACCTCATGAAATTCACTGGAAAGCAGTTAAAAGAATACTTCGATATATTTGAGGTACAGTTCAGTTTGGGATTCATTACAGTACAGGGGGGAAACCTTTGTTGGTTGGTTTCACTGATTCAAATTGGGCCAGCGATCCTGATGATCGAAAGTCTACTATAGGTTATGTTTTTATTCTGGGATCTGGACCTATTACTTGGGCTTGTAAGAAACAACAAGCTCTTGTTATTTCTTCAACAGAGGCAGAAAATCGAGCCGCAGTTAATGCCAGTTAGGAAGCTTTATGGCTTCAACAGATCCTTACAGAGTTTGTATTCGAACAGCAGCAGCCTACTCCACTTTGGTGCGACAATCAAAGTGCCATCAAGCTTGCTAAAGATCCAGTCCTACATCAACGCAGCAAACACATTGAGCTTCATATGCACTTCATCATAAATCGTGTTCATGATCGTGTTCTTGAAGTACTCTTTTTCCCTACAGATGATCAAGTTGCAGACATCTTCACCAAGTCTCTTACAGAAGAGAAGTTTTCTAAACTTCGATCTATGTTAGGAGTTCAGGAACTTGCCATTAAGGGGGGATAGGCTCTAATGCTTCCTTCCTTCTCCTAATAGTGTCACTTTTGTAAATCCTTCAATCCTATCCCAAGTTGTTCTTAAGGGGGGATGTTAGGATATTTAGACACTTAGGAGTTAGTTAAGATCAACTTGTGTAATATATCCGTTATTGAAAGTGTGTTTCTTTAGTATGCATTAGTATGCATTTGTAAATACTTAATCCAACGGTCACGATATGTTCCCGACATAGAGTAATTCGACGGCTCAACTTCTCTTAGATCATACCTAACCTTGATCCGTGGCTTAACACCTGATTGGTCCATGATCTCTATTTAAAGAGCATGGAGGGTCATTGTTTAGTTGATCGATTATGAAAAACTCATTTGTAACTTTATTTCTTTGCATAATAAATTGTCCCGTAGAAGCTATTTGGCCGGGGCCGTGGAGTGTTTCCCTCAAGAGGGTTTAAACCACGTCAAAACATCGGTGTGTTGATCTGTGATCTGTTTGTGTGAAGTGGTTTCTCTTGGTGTTCGGTCCATTGGTAGTACCCTATGTACCCGAACATTCTCCATATGAACTGCTAGAGTGAATACAAGTTGAACTACTGCTACTGCTGTACTGAAAAAATTTCAATATCCTGCAAAAAAATCTCAATTTTTTGAGATAGACTACTACTAAGCTTTGCTTTAGAACAATAGGCACATTTTTCTGGATCCTTCACACCTAGTTATACCTCAAAGGATTTCTCCAATGAATTCAATGCAATGGCACCGGGATTTGCTGTGGAAATCCAGAGGCTTTTGCTACACTACTGAAAGTAGTTTCTCAAACTATGCTCACTTAGCTCTGATACCATGTGAAATTCTAAATCACAACATATCATGGAGCTGAGTATATATCACAAAGAAAGAATGAGCGGAAAAGATGAATTACTGTGAAAATTGCAATAAAAATGAGCAGACAATTAATCATGCATGAGAACTCAAATATGAACAGAATAATGTCACATGATCCAATAATCAGTATAGTCAACAATGATGTTACAATGGAGATAATTCGAGTCGTAGTCAATCTATCATAGGAATTGTCACCTCTATCAGTGCTCAGGTTCTCCCAAACTGAGTTAAAATCAACCAAATCTCAATTAACTGAAGACACAATCAGTTAACTGGCCAAAAGGGGTGCATTAGTGATTTTGGCATGCAAATCACTCAGAAAAGGGCACATGAGACCAAAAACAGTGGATACCAAAGCATACACCCCCCACAAGAGTCATCTAACTTAGGTGGACTAAACTAGAACACTGAGTTGGATCCTAAAATGTAGGGAACTGACTCAAGTGGTCCTAAAATTATGCATGCAGGGCGCATTAGGTGGCTGATGGATCCTAGATTACATCTGCACACCACTAGGGGGAAAATGACATCATCAACTACTAGGAAAAATAAATAATGTCAGGTATGACAAGGATGGAGTATTAATTATCCTAACATAGGTTTCATGAACCCCACCAAAATAAAGGGGAGGAGATGGTGTAGACATAGTAAGAGTGTTTTGTGGCCACAACAGCTTCCCCTACTTTTCTAATATTGGGATAGAAAAGTAGGGGTCCCCTATACTAAATTTTGGGTTTCTGAGTGTCACCTATATCTATATGTAAATGATGAATAATATGAACAAAGCTTAACTACTTAAATGGCCATCATCACAATAATATTTATCGATGCTACTATGGTGCTTAAATGAGTTATTGGGACTGTGTTGACTTAGTGGTTTTCCTCTTCTTTGACATGAACAATGATAGGGATTTGATATTTGATTAAGTGTCTTAGGTTCGGTTTCTAAGGCCCTTTATATTTCTCCCAAGTCTTTTATGTAGGGTATCCAATCCTTGTCTTCAATCTTGATTTTTCCTTGCCTTTCCAAGTTTTTAAGTTGTTTGGAAATTATCTAGTGTGCTTTCCACCTTTGTGCATTGTCTTACAACCCTCAGTCTCTCCTTCTAAGTTAATTAAGGCAATCATTTGAGACTTATTACTTAAGTCATGTTCAATAAGAAGTTTGAGGAGAGCATGGAGGCATGCCAGAGAAGGCCCTTTTTCAAAATGACTAAGTATGAAATAATTGCAACGAGAATTGATGAATCCATCGACGTTGCAGGGAGAATTGAGAAATCTACCAACATTGCAGTGAGAATCGAGAAGTTCGTCGATTTTGCGGCGATAATCGAGAAACCCACTAACATTCTAGAAAGAATGGGATAAAGTCGTCGTAGTTGAGGCGAGATTGGAAGAAGCCACAATAGTTGCGATGAGATTAGAGAAAGCCGTCGTTGTTGCGGTGAGATTAGAGAATGTTTCCAACGTTGCGGGGAGATGAGAAAAAGATGTCGCATTTGTTGTTAGATGGCATAAATACGTTGAATTGCAACGAAATTTTGGAAAGTCGCCAATGTTGCAGCAAGAAAACTTGAAGGACATTCTTGCCAATATTGCACAAAACATCTACTATAGAGAAGTAGGTTTGATGGATATAATACGATGAGTTTTTTGGACCTATTTGATTCTTGGTTTTGGCTTGATATTCTTTCAAACACTCACTATATTGTTTATGACTTGCTCGACATTTTAAAGGCTTCTTTCTAAGCACTTCTTTGAAATTTGAGTTCGGTTGACCATGAAGTTTTTATGCATGATGGAATTAGTTTTAACATGATTATAAAATTCCCCTATTTTTTCATCTCTCCCCATGCCTTGGGTTTGGTGTCCATTATTTAAATTTGTTTTTTACTCTCTTTGTGTTTTGCCAATTTCATGACCAGTGAGGGTGGAGGACTTTGTGGTAAAATTGAAGCATGGATAAAATGAAATTTATGGATCACCTATGGTTTTATCATGTATAGCTACACATTATTTTTCCAACGCATCAAACTATTCATGACTCTGATAAAATAGAGGGAGTTATTAACTTTTATGTCATGGGACCTAGTTTTGGCATGTCATTCTAAAGAGGCCTAATATTTGGCTAGATGAAGCCTATGGTTGCAAAAAATTTCGATGGTTCACTTGGTATCAATGGTTTTAATGTCATAAACCTCATCTAAGGAATGAAATTATCACTTACAAAAAGAAAAGGGAGCAAAAGGAAGACTAAGTGATGGAATTCCCCTTGGAGGCCTAGTTTGCTTATATAAGTAGAGGAGGGTGCACCAATGAGGGGAAATGAGGAAGGAGATCACCCCAATCAAGTGAAAGGGAGTTTAATAAGGATTTCTCTTACACTTATCAATGACTTGTCATTCCATCATACATCTAAGTAGGGTGCCCCTCCTCCCATTGGCTCATCTTTGAATTAATTAACCATTTAATCATGAGATAATCTAATTTAGCCCTAAGTGAGCCTAAACACCATTCAGTGGAATATTACTTTGTGATATGATAGATTTGCGGGTATACATTTACATGAGACTAATGATGCTCCTTCATAACTCCTATTGGGTGTGGAAGAGGTGGAAGAGGTGGAAGAGGTGTCCATTGGCCCACACTATGGAATGGGAAAAGTATTTTCCCCATCTCATGGAGTATGGATGAAGAAAACTCGTCTCCTTCAACATGTGAGGCCATATTTCGAATTTTATGAGAGGTACGGGTGTATGAGACATAAAATTAACCATTCTTGACTAATTATGAGTGAGGGAGACAAAGCCATTGAAGAAGGAAGAAGGTAAAACTTCATTTCATGTCCTTTCCAAGCACTGATTTTGGGGTTTTAATGGATTCGTGAAGTGTTTTTTACAGGCTATCCATTGGTGGTAATATTTGCAATTATGAATGGAGATTCAAGGAGAAATATTAAACTGACAGGCTCATCCCTACCATTTTCTATCCTTTCTTCTTTTGGCATTTTCCCCTTTTGAAAAATTATCATATCTTCCTCTATTTATATTCGAAAGTGGGAAAAACAAGGGGAGGTTATGGCAAAAAAAATTCCAGAATTCATACACTCTTACTTTTTGTCATTTTACATATTTAAGCTCTTGTATCCATCCCCGTCATTTTATTTTAAGAACCCCCCTTTGAGACCTTCCCGAAATAGAAAATTTTCCATTTTCAGGAGTTTTATCCATCATCTTTGGACCAAATGTTTTTTGTAGAATCTTGGGACTTGTAAAATCTCATGGTAAAATTTTCATCCTAAGCGGACCATTATTTCCCTTGTTTTACAATTATTTCCATTTATAGTAATAGGTTATTTTTGGAAAGCCATGAGATTTTGGTATAGTTAGAATTTTTTTAATGATAACTGTAATATTAGACATTTATCAGTATATTTAACTTGGACTCATCTATTGAGTTCCTCAATTGTCAATTTTGAATCATTTTGCTAAATTAAGCCAATTGGGGATAATTTCTATTTTGGTCATAAATATCAGAATTAAGGTTGGTGGATCATAGAGAGGCATAAGGAATATCTCATATCAGTAAATATGATCGATCAATTTTAAAATGCATCCTCCTATTTTCTAGGGATTTTAGTTATTTTTAACTAAATAATTCCTAGAAAATAGGAATAAGCTCGAAAATCAATTATGAAGCCAAAACTCTGCTCTTAAGCTTCAATAAGGTCATTAAACTCAATTTTACAGTCTATGTACTTATAATTAATTTTCTATAAATTTTTTAAGTTTAATTGAAAAAGTTGGATAATTTACATTAGACTTTGGAAAATTAATTATAGAAAATAAACGAGGTAGAGATAAAAGGTTGAAATTACAGAGATGATTCTAATCATTATGAGAAATGTTGTATAAAATTTACAAACCCCAAAATGGACTTAAAGCCTCATTGTGACAATTAAGGAATTTAGCAAATTAGCAAGCACAAGAAAGTTGAGAGAAATTCAAAGGGAAACTAAGGTCAGAAAGATAGTTAATTAACTCCAATCTAATGCTATTCATGATCGTTTTCAATTGAAATCGATCTCATATCAAAATTCCCAATGGGTGTAAAGATATAATATGTAACATCTAGCAAGTTGGTCTAAATCTCACATTTTGTGGCACTTAGAAAATTTTCGCATTTTAGCGAGATTCTAATTGTTAACTTGATTTCTTGCAATTTCCCTTTGTGATCAACATGTAAGCTCTTATATATTTAATATTGACCATAGGTGCTAACAATGAAGATGAAGGTGGACTGACCAAGATCGTTAATTGAAAGCAAGCATAATAACCATGGACAAGTGGAGGCCATGTTAGATCAAGTAATGTCAAGCCATCAAGTTTTGAAGACTCTAATGGGGAATATCTCTATAGTAAGAAGACAAAAGTCACCATGTCACATGAGGTAAAATTCCACTATGTGACGAAAGGTCACTAAAGGACGAATTAATGGAATGCCAAAGTTCACCCAATGGTGAATTGAATCAATTTTGTAATTAAATTATTGAAAGAATGCCAAAGTTCACCCAATGTTGAATTGAATCAATTTTGTAATTAAATTATTGAAAGAATTCCAAAAGTATGAAGGCAATATGGAAGGCTAGGGGTCACCTAGCCTTGGCCTATATATTTTACTCTCATTTGAGGAGGAGGGGCTTTTTTCTCTTGAACTTTTTGGATGTACTATTGTTGAATTGTGAATGAGGAGAAACCTTGGATTAGCTTTTGCATGGGTATACTTCTGTTATGTGGATGAATGTCTTGAATTTCTTCATGCTCTTTCACGCATGAATATGGAGTAATATTGTTTCAAATTTCATGAATGGATTATTTCCAACAATTCTCTATTGTTTATTTCATATATTATTCAAGTTCTTTTACTTCCTATGGATAGTGAAATCAGAATGCCATAACTAGTAAGACTTTTCTTATGTTATGCTTTCATTATATTGTTTGTTTATCTATTTCTTAAAACAGTTAACTAAATTATGAATGTGGATGTTAGGTTGTTATTTCGCTACTCACTCCCTTTTATTCTCGCTCCCTTATGGGATAGGTTAGTTTAGTTATCAATTGCATTTAGGTTTGATTAGATTGCAGTTCATCCCTTAATTATAAAATCCTAAAGGGTGGACCAGGCCACAATTAATGAAACCAATAAGGAATGGTTTTCGAGCTAGAATATGGACGGGTTCCATAATACAAATAGTTTGAGGTATAATTGGGACTTCTTACCAGGGAGAACCCATATTATTGACCCTTGGTCATTTCGACTAGTCAACATATTTGGTGCTAAAAGGAGGGACGAATGACAAGTCAGCCTGTGTGAAGTCATTTTGCTTACATTGAATTAAATATTAATGGCTTCTCCCCATATCCCTATATTGGAACATGCTTTCAGTTCACTGAGACCATCTAGGATCATTTCCAAGAATACAATCGATCTCTTGTCACAATCTAAATTTTATGGTGAAGGGAACACCTCTGCATTAAGGCATATCATTCATTTTGATGTCATGGGTTCCTCAAAATTGTTCCAGATGTTGAAATATGCAATTTTTTTACCCTCACTTTCAAAGGACGAATTAAGTTGTGGTATAAAACATTTCCATCCAAGTCTATTCACAGTTGGGAACATTTCATGGAAGTTCTTATCACTTCCCATGAGTACTATGACTATGAGAAGTTATGTGATGAGCTTGAGGAAATCCGAAGGAATAAAAATGAGTCGAATGATGATTTCATCTCAAGAATGGCTTAAATTTATCATAGGTTATGTGAAAGGACAAACCCAACAACCATGAGTTAATTCGTTGGTGTTTGCAACTCCTCAATTTGATTGAAGATGATGAATTTTTAATTGATGATGAAAAATATTGCAGTTGTTTAAATGGCATTGACTTAGGACCCATGGACCAAGAAACATAAAATTTTAATGAACACAAGAATCTAGAGAATATTGATATGTTAAACAACCCTAATTTACAAAATACATGTCCTGTTGTAGATTCACATGAATTAATTTCCACCGTAACAATGAATGAATCAAATGAAAGAATATGTAAAGAAATTTCATGACCTATGAATACATTAGGTTTTTGGGATTCATTGGAATATGAATTAGAAGTGAACTATCCTTATAACCTCTTTGAACATGAAGAAGAGAATAATCAAAATATTCCTACAATTGGTGTTCTAGAGTTTCTTAATGTACAAACATCACCAGTTGAAACTGTAAATGAAAATAAATCAACATTTGTTGAGAAGATGGATGGTCTAGATATTGAAGATGCGATTGTTGATGATGAATCTTTTTCTTCCAAAATGAACATTGAATAGAATCATGTCATCTCGACTGATAATTTATTGTTGAATTAGAATTTGACTAGTGTTCCCATTGAACATGTAGATTTTGAAGAAAATTTATCGAATAATGATGGGGAAACTTTCAATGATTTATCTTCTAGGAAATTTTACTCCTTGCATTCTGATTTATTTAGAAATCTTAACACTAAAAGAGAGATTCAAAACCTTCATGTCATAAATTATGTTGATTCATATTCTTGTAAAGAAAACATTGGTGAAGGGGAAGATGCAGATATCTATGGTGTTCAATTTAAGGATTGTAAAGAGGAAAAGTATCTTTTCACATATGTTTTCAATGAAACTCATATTAACACTTATATGGTTTATGATGTGGAACAGAAAGAGGTTATTTATGATAGTCCATTGTGTCTTTATTATGATGACATGTTTGATAGTAAAAGTTGCACGTTCGAGAAGAGCACGATGGCGAGTATTATGAGGCACTTCATCTTTTGATGATGGTTATGCTAGGTCCTTATGTCATTATTTCACACTCTAAGCCTGATGACTACAAGGAAGTCTCCATGAAAACTAATTCTGAATTTACATCTTGTGGTCCAAATGAGGTACAATATTCATCTTCAGTACTTTCACAAGAACCACATTCCTTCTCTTGTGGTTTTCATGACATCATTGAGACTTGGTTGGAAACATTATGTTGTCAAAAGCTTCCACAATGCATTATGTACTTGATTTTTCCTGCTGTGAATAGATTGTGGACTCTTATAAATTTTTCGACCTGTATTATGCAATGCATCAATCCTACATATGTAAGAATGATTATGATTTTCTTGTGGGATTGGAGGTCCTTCAATGGATACATTGGCTCTATGATTTCACTTAACTTTGTTGAGCCAATGTAGGTTAGGTTAGACATAGTGTAAGTTTTCTTTCTTTTCGCTTTTAAAATAAGATTTTGACTTGTTTAGTTTTTTCTTTTGAATAAATCCCTAGGTAGTCATCTAAGTTTATTTTGATAGCTTAGCTTCTCCCCCATACTGTCATTTTGTTCTTTTCACTTTTTTGCGGTTGAATATGTACCTTTCTTTGATTCATTTTAAAATTGGGTTTGGAATGTTTCATTTACTGACAAGGTAACTTTTTTTGTGGAACTCTATTATCCATGCACATTGATTAAAAGGTGAGAGCAATAGGAGTTCACCTGAATAAGTTTGCTTATTTCTCTTATGTTGGCATTACTTTCATCTTGCAGGTATATATTGGAAGGAGATGCACCAGCTGGTCAAAAATTGAGGAGATGTTTTAAAAAACATGATAAACACTTAGGGAAGTATTTGATAACTTATTATTTGGTATCCCAACCTTTATAGTATGTTATTTCTTCATTGTTTCACATTTTTGGGTAATCTTGAAACAACATGGGCCCTAATTTGTTGCATAATCAATAAATCAAAACTATAAATGAAATAACATGCAATCCATCATAAAGTATCCCTTGAAACATCATCGATATCCACATTCCTTGATTGAATATTCTCTTAGTTTTTCTCTAAAAATATCTTGGCCTATCACATCATCCATTTACCCCGGCAGCTAGTTCGTCTTGATCCCATTAGGTGAGCTTGGTTTTCTTCCTCTTGAGACAACTCTAAATCTAGTATCATCGGAATATTGAATTGGGAGGTGAGAGAAGCATGCTTGAGAAGTTTGGGGAGCCAACTATATGTGGGGTGATCACATAGGAAAGAGAAGAAAATGGGTAACTAGTGCCTTGGGAATGATGTTAAAATAGTAAATCAACTTGATCATTGGAATATAGGAGGGAGTAGTGCTTGTAAATTAGCTTGACGTGTTTCCTAACCTTTTTCCCCTATCATAATGCTTTTGCGATGTTTCATATAGTTTGGGGTTGGTTTTTTCTTTGAGCTTGTTTTTAATCCTCTTGCTTGTGGCTCCTATTTTGAGAGAGAATTTGAAAATATTGAGTTTATACATGTGCTTCTTTCAATTGAGATTTAAGATGAAGTAGGTGGCCATCTGCTTTTGATTTTTTTTTCTTATTTGCAACCAATAATTTTAAATGAATTTTATCTTTCTTGTTTGATGCAATTATTCCTTCTTGATGGATTGCTTTGATTGTACATATCCCTCTCCCTTACCTAAGTTTTGTCCAATCTTTTCTTCTCAAACATGTAAGTCAAACTTTTGGCATCAGTTACCCTAAAAGGTCATTCAAAACCCATGAGCTAATCTATTGGGGGTGTCAAAAGTTTGGGTCTACATGGTGGCACCATTAGGAAGACAGATATCATATTTGATTACTACCAAAGCATTTCATCCAAGAATCCTTACAAGTTATTCGGAATTTTATAGTAGGATCCTTGTCATGGTGGAACATTGATAGATTTGGAAGAGACTACACAAGAACAATAGCTAGTGGGACTCTAGGTGTCTTTCAGTTATTCTTTGGTGAAATCTATCCATTTCACACACTTGATTGGATAAATTCTTTAATGTTTTCAAGTGGTTAACCCACGAGTAGGATCAGAAGGATGAAAGTGCATGGCAAATCAAAATGTGTCATGTTCCCATTTTTCCAGCACCAAGTAGAAGCCAATGTCACATCAAAACCCCACGAATCCCAGTGAAAGTCAATTAATTAATTAATAAGGGTCTAGGAGAAAGTAAAAGGAAGGCACTATTAGTTATTTGGGGTGATTTTGGAGCCAGGCTATAGTAGTTAGTTAATTAATAATTTTAATGGTGGATTTAAATAATTTTAATGTTTGGAGTGCTTGTAATTATTTTAATTTTATAAGTATCATTATTAATTAAATTTTGGCAAGTGATAACATTCACATGACTAGGAGGGGGCATAAGGATAAGGTGGACCTCACCTACTCCTTTGAAAAATATGGAAACAAAAAGAAGGCAGCTAAAAGCAAGGTGGCAGTAGAAAAGAAGGAAACTGTCAAAAGCAGGAAAGTGGATAAAGTAGGAAAATGCAGAAAAGCATCCATTTTGGAAAGCAGGAAACATCCACAAAGCTAAGGAAGGTGTAGTTGCTAAAAGAAGAGAAGATCACAAAGCAAGGAAGTTGCACAAGCAAGAAGATGTTGATAATTCTTCTAAGGAAGGCGCCCTCATCCTCACATGTGCCAATTGCTTGATCATGAAGCTATATCAACCTATAAAAGAATGCCAATGCGCACCATTCACATTTTTTGGTCATTTTTTATTGTCTTGAGATCTTTTGCTTCTCAGAGTTGAGTGATGTGCCTCAGCCAAGCTTAGGTGATGTGCCCCAAGGTTAACATTGATCCAATATTATGTTCTATTGCATCCATGGAAGTCTGATGTGCAAGTCCTGAAGTCCATCAAAGCTAATTTGAGAGTCAAAATAATGAATACCAAGCATCCAATTTGAAATCTCTATTCATTCCCTTCATTCAATGGGAACATTATTGAAGGGCCGAAATGGAGGTTCTAGTTTTAGCATTTATGAGAATTTATGGGTTTTGAGACCTATTCCATTGCGTCCATAGGGTGGTTTCCAGTAATAAGCGTCTTTTTCCTTGTTGAAAAAGGTATATGGATGACCAAGATACAACCATTCTCACCAGAGCCAAGGTTTCAGTGTTTAGGAGCGCATGTGTGAAGTTTCAGTTGATGAATGCGCCCCCTATGAGCAGTCACTAAGATATGGTGTGACTTCCATGATCATCCATATTCCCTGTATTCATCATATTGCATATCCAGTGAATAAATATTCTCATCTTCACTCCTTACAGTCTTCTACACTCCATATCGTAAGAAATTCATGTATTTGAGACTCCCCGAGAAGTCTGAGAGTAAAATCCATTCAATTGATTATCATAATTTTTTATTTCAGTTTGATGCTATTCATATGTTCATGTCTGATTCATATTATAGTTTAGAAGAGGAATTTGAAATCCTTAGAGGCTGTTTGATTTGTATTTTGTCAAGACTATCTCTTTGAACACAATTTCTTGACTAGTTTTACAGTTTTTTATATTTAAAGTTACATGTGGATCAATTTTATGTTATGATGGTTGTATGATATCATTAAGGCATTGATGAAGACCCTCCATTCCTTTCCCTGAGAATTAGTATCCCTCTCATCCTGTTTGGGAGAGCCTGGAAGATTACTAGCTGAGCAATCCAATCAAGCGCCCTTTTCCATTTTGCCTCCAAACTCAGATAAAACCACCCAAACTCTCAGAAAATCTTGTCCATTTTCTGATTAAAGGATTAAGGTAATATATACATCATTTGGTTACCTTCAGGTGTAAGAAAATGGTTATAGTATGCATATGTTGGTGTGCCCAAGAAGCCTCAGAGTAGACCTCAATGACAACTGTTGTTGAAACATAAATGGACCTAGTACTTTGTGCATAGGACTCAGAATCTGGCCCTGAATCTAATTTTTTTTCTATTGCACATTCCCCAACACATTTTTCAAATCCATCAGAGTTCATATCTCCAGTTCCGGGTGGGCTTAATAGTGACTAATACTAGTTCTTTCTTAATTAGTTTTGATAACTAGCTTTAGTCGATATTCTTTATGTTTCAAATTTTGAAAATTGAGATAATATATTCTGTAATCAGATCATGATATTATAATGGTCTCATATCTCTTTCCTTTTCCCATCCTATGGAAAGTAGGCTCTCAGTTGGAAGAATATTGCAGATCATAACTCAAATTTGCAGCTATGAGACTAGTTCTAGTCATTGAAGATGAAGAGTTCGAGCCATATTATGAAGCATAAATACTCTACATAGATGGAGGCCTCCCTTGAGATGAAGATGGTTACTTTTGTGACCAGATATATGATGAGTACATTATTCCTTGTCCACCAAGGTCTAAATTTACTGAGGATCAAAAGAAACCCATAGGAGCCAAAATAGATTACTATAGATGGGATTCATCTCCCTCCTACTTTATGAGAAATTTTGGATCCTCTTCAGGAGGAGTCTCCAAGAATTTTGATCCTAAGGAAACCAAGGAGGAAACTTCATCAGTTTGATTAGAAAAGAAATATCCAAAAGAAAACCATCCTCAAAAGGGGAAGAGCAACAATCTTCCAAAGGAAGACCCAAGTATCTCCCCTAATGAGTACATTGAGCAGGAAGAGGAAGAATTCAAGCTAAGGAAGGGAGGTAAATCTGATTTTTGTAGCAACAATTTTTTCTTGCATCAATTTGAATTATTTTCCACTGAGTTAACCACAAAAGAGATTGAGGAACACTGTAAGAGGGTAGGCCAAGCTACAATGTAAGAGGTTGTTCACAATTTTGAGATCGAATCCAATCATGGACACCCAAGATTATTTGTTGGTGAGTTTGAGATCACTACAGGGGAGATGGGAGATGGGATTGGTAGAGATAAAACCACTTGTGGAGCATATTTGGAGGAAGAGAAAAGATCATCCCTTGTATCATTCTCATAACAATATTATGGAGAAAAAGGAAACCACACTCTAGTTAAGAGTGAACCTGGAGGTTTGGTAGAGGAGCGTCCCATCACCACTCCAACTCATGAAGAGATAGAGGTGTCACAAAGGTATTACAACCATTCTGATTTTTGCATTCATCAAACTCCTTTGTTTCATCTTGATATGGCAGACACTTCCGGTGAGAAGATTGGCAAAAAAGATTCGTCTAGTGTTGAGATCCAAATTTTTGATAAGGCTAAATTTTTAGAAGAGAGTTTGCATGACTCTCAATATTTGCATGAGCACCCATGTGATCAGATGTGTGTGGCTAATAGTGCACATGAAATTTTGGAGCAGCCTCATATCTGAGATAAACATGAGGAGTCTTTAGATTTACAAGTGCTTGAAGAAAGCATTGACTTGCAGGATGATTGCGAGGCACCTGTTTTACTCGAGGAGATTATGAGTTTTCTTTATGTGAAGAATACTTAGCTTTGGTAAATGTGGTTGATTACATTCCATTTGGATCAGCAAGTGAAGAATCATATTCATCCATGGACTGGATGGATAGATACATCACCGATATGGGGGCCCAGAGCTGTACACGATTATGCCTCATTGGTAACAGTTATTTTTGCATCGGTAAAGGATCTGTTGATGCATTTGACACTGATATGTTTTATGAGAAGCATCCAAGGAATATATGGCTACAATATGATGCTTTCCATACATTTCCATTCATAACTTGGAAAAAAAATCACATAGCAAATGAGGAGTTATCTCATGACATGAGATTCATTATGAAGAAAGGAGACATGGTGGGGGATATTGAGGGTCTCACCACCATTCAAGGAACAGTATGGACTACTTACATCATCTTGAAGTCATTTGGAAATAACTACAACAACATAAGAAGGTTCTTGAATACCTTCCACCTAGAAGACCACCTGATAAAAGAGTAAAACACAAAACCAAGTTGAAGGTGGGTACACCACCACACATAATTCCATTTCCAAAGCATCTCATTGCTTTGGAAAGTATAAGATTGAAGACACATGAAAGGTATCATATCATCTTTGACATAGCCACCATAACCATCATGCATGCAATGGCTAAATCTAGACCCCACTCATTGTGGAGTGAATGGGTGGTTAAGGTAAATCACATCAGTTGGATGCATTTCATGATACCAATGAAGCTTAAGGATTGACAACTTAGATTGGTAAGTGAGGTCCAAGTTTATATCTTTGATCGTGAATGTAAGAATATAGTAGTGGATGTTCTTCTTTATGCAAGAAAATACTTATTTGTTTTGGAAGGTCATTTAGTAGCAGGATATCAAAGAGGAAGATTTGCATATGAGTTGTTGAATAGTGGGGTTCAAGAAGAACAATTTTACATCATGGAGGATAGCATTTTTTGGGTGCCAAATTCAGTTTTGGAGGAAGCACGTGATTTCAGTTCGGTTGGGACAACCAAAAGGTTGATGGATAATTGTTTCCAAGAATTGGTTCACTATCCTTCACCCCACATACATATGGAATCCAACACACATAGGGATGAATCTTGGGTAAAAGGATTTTTCCTATGGGTGAAACATGAGGAGTAGGAGGATCCCACATATTTCATTGATGACTTCGATGTCAAGCCATGTGGCCTGACAAGTGCACCATTCCCTTTCTAGTTTGATGAGCAACAGCAGAGGCATCTATCTGATGTCTTCATCATGCATAATAGTGCATTCAGTTGGAGTGTTTGTTCATCCATTGATTGGGTAATGGACATATATTGGAGCTAAGCACCCCCAAGGGTGAGTTTTTTGTCTGTATCAGTGGAAATTTGAATGACACATCATACATCTTTTATGAGAATTTGCATGGGCATCTATGGTTTATGGATGGTGCTTTGAAGAATGGGATTGCCACCTATGTCAATTGGATATCAGTGATGTGAGCCTTTGCACTAGTTTGCACATAGAACCTAAGGAGTTTCATACTTGATTGGAGGGACTCACATAGGTTTGGTTTTGCATTGGAAGTGATGAACTTCCAGCTTGGTGGAGTGAGCTAGACATCCTCCATGGCGATATATTCTTCCCGTTGATCCTAGTGTTTGGAAGAATGCAGCTGAGACAGTGGGACCCTAGAATTCTTTGGAATGATAGTTTTCCACAAGTAACAGTGCCATTGGGAGACATGCGGCACAGACAGTGGGACCCAAGCATTCTTCTCAGCTTTCTTAGCTGGGTTGAAAAATTTGTTGAAGAAGAATCAGTCTTTGGGAGAGTGACTATAATCAGAGTGGTGCAGTAGAAACATGGTGGACCTTTGGTTGGAGTTGGATTTGGTTTCTTGCTTGAGGACAAGCAAGCTTGGGAGGGGAGGAATAACATGTTCCTATTTTTCCAACACCAAGTAGCATCCAATGTCACATCAAAACCCCATGAATTTTAGTGAAATTCAATTAATTAATTAATAAGGGTCAAGGAGAAAGTAAAAGGAAGGCATTATTAATTATATGGGGTGATTTTGGAGCTAGGCCTATAGTAGTTAATTAATAATTTTAATGGTGGAGTATAAAAAATTTAATGTTTGGAGTGCTTGTAATTATTTTAATTTTATAATTATCATTATTAATTAAATTTTGGCAAGTGATAATGTTCACATGACTAGGAGGGCACATAAGGATAAGGTGGACCTCACCTACTCCTTTGAAAAAGATGGAAACAACAAGAAGGAAGCTAAAAGCAAGGTGGCGGTAGAAAAGAAGGAAACTGTCAAAAGCAGGAAAATGCATAAAAGCATATAGTTTGAAAAGAAGGAAACATCCACAAAGCTAAGGAAGGCATAGTTGTTAAAAGCAGAGGAGATCACAAAGCAAGGAAGTTGCAAAAGCAAGAAGATGTTGATAATTATTCTAAGTAAGTCACCCTCATCCTCACATGTGCCAATTGCTTGATCATGAAGCTATTTCAACCTACAAAAGAATGCCAATGCACTCCATTCACAATTTTTGGTCATTTGTTTACTGTCTTGAGAGCTTTTTCTTCTCAGAGTTGAGTGATGTGCCTCAACCAAGCTTGGATGTTGTGCCCCAAGGTTAAAATTGATCCAATATTATGTTCTATTGCAGCCATGGAAGTATGATGTGCAAGTCCTGAAGTCCATTCAAGTTGATTTGAGAGTCAGAAGAATGAATACCAAGCATCCAATTCAAAATCTCTTTTCATTCCCTTCATTCAATGGGAACAATGTTGAAGGGATGAAATGGAGTTTTTGTTTCAGCATTTTTGAGCATTTCTGGGTTGTGAGACCTATTCCATTGCATCCGTTGGTTCATTTCCAATAATAAACTCCTTTTTTCTTGATGAAAAAGTTGTATGGATGACCAAGATACAACCATTCTCACAGAGCCAAGGTTTCAGTGTTGAGGAGCGCACATGTGAAGTTTCAGTTGATGAATGTGCCCCCTATGAGCAGTCACTGAGATATGGTGCACCTTCCATGATCATCCATCTTCCATGTATTCATCATATTTCATATCCAGTGAAGAAATATTCTCTTCTTCACTCCTTACAATCTTCTACACTCCATATTGTAAGAAATTCATATATTTGAGACTCCTCGAGAAGTCTGAGAGTAAAATCCATTCAATTGATGCTCATAAATTTTGATTTCAGTTTGGTGTTGTTCATATGTTCATTTCTGAGTCATATTATAGTTCATAAGAGTAATTCGAAATCCTTAGAGGTTGTTTGATTTGTATTTTTTCAAGACTAGCTCTTTAAGCACAATTTCTTGACTAGTTTTGCAGTTTTTGATATTTAAAGTTACATGTGGATCAATTTTTTGTTCTGATAGTTTTATGAAATTATTAAGACACTATTGAATACCCTCCATTCCTTTCATTGAGAATTTGTATCCCTCTCAGCATGTTTGGGAGAGCCTGGAAGATTACTAGCTGAGCAGTCCAATCAAGCGCCCTTTTCTCTTTTGCCTCCAAACTCAGATAAAACCACCCAAACTCTCAGAAAATATTTTCCATTTTCTGATTAGATGATTAAATTCTGATATCCATCATTTGTTTACCTTTAGGTGTAAGCAAATGGGTCTAGTATGCATATGCTGGTGTGCCCCAGAAGCCTTGGAGTAGACCTTAGTGGCAATTGTTTTTGAAACGTAAATGGAAACAGTACTTTGTGCATAGGACTCGGAAGCTAGCCCTGAATCTGATGTTTTTTCTGCTGCACATTCCCCAACATATTTTGTAGATCCATCAGAGTTCATATCTCCAGTTCTGGGTGGGATTAATAGTGACTAATACTAGTTCTTTCTTAACTAGTTTCGATAACTAGTTTTGGTCGGTATTCTTTATGTTTCAAATTTTTAAATTCAGATAATATCCTATGTAATCAGATTAGGATATTACAAAATGACTCTAAATACCATCACATGAATTTAAGGGGTTTACTAAATCTGCCCCCCCATCAGTGTATTGTATTAGCCTAAACTTTGAATCCTGAAGAGTTGAGTTTCAAGGAGAATGTATGCTTTCCTAATTGCTTAGCTGCAATTTTTTTCATAGAGTAGTATCACAAAATATTTCATAGAAATGCATTTATTATCCTCTTTTGTAGTATATCTATCCTATTCATGTGGAATGGGTAATCAAAATATGTTGTAAATAAATAAATATATGCTTGCAACCTCTTGTTTATATATTTCCCTTCAAAATTACCTTATGATTTTTCACATCAGATTCTATTGTTCCCTTCATAATTACCTTACTAGTATTCACAACATGTTTTATAGATTGTACTATTGTCAATGATCATTTGGAACTCCTTAGAAGAATGGTGTCAAAATTGTATACAGATATAATTAAAAAAAAACATAAAATACATTTTTTAAATTACCCAAAGGCTCATCACAACATTAACATAATACTATACATTTATGAAGGAAATTCTAAATCGATACAATACAATGTGTAAATAATGCAAGAATTGCACACATGATGTACTTGACACATGAATGACACCAAAATGATGCAATATGATGCAAAAATAAAAATTGAGCATTGTATATATGATGCAAATAAGATCCAACAATTATGCAAAAAAACAACACAATGCACATCCACAAAAAACCTGCTTCCAAGGGTTTGAAGACTAAAGCAACATAAATTAGCGATGCTACAACCATGAATTGTAATAATGATTAGACCTTACTGCTAAAGAAATTTCACTAGGAACAAGCTTATCACAACCAAATGGTTCACTCTTTTTCCATTTACTTCCATAAATAACCCATGGAGAACCCAAAAGGAAACCTTTGAAATGATGTCAGAAGAATCAAGCATTTAATTGTTGATTTGCTTCCACCACTAGCTCACCCTATCGAGCAAGTTCACATTATTTTCACCAAATAAATATAGGGCCACCATTCTAGGTCAAACTCTTTGAATATAGGACTTGATGTAACCTAGTTATAGAACGTTGTAGAAGAATGTAGAATAAGATATGGTTTGGTGAATTGCCATCGTTATAGGAAATGCTTAGCAACATCAAAATATGTGTGCCACCAATACATGCCATAGGTTTTCCACTTGCCAACATGTCAAAAGATGTATGCAATATGTAGTGTACCTAGCCCCGACACCGAAGCTAGAGACACCATGGGAACAAGGGGGAAAGTTGATTCGAGGTAATGCACAATGACATAGGGTATTTAAGGCTAGGCCATGATGCCAATAGACAATAAAATAAAACATTCATCCTTTTTAAATGAAATGCATATCATTTCCCCAATGCACATGCTTTGAAATTAGATTCAAGCATGAAATTAATATGAGTTCAAGCATTATAAATAACATCTCCAGGTTTCCATCTTCAACCACATTAACATGAATATAAATCGGATCTACACCCTAACTTAAACACATAAACTATAACAAGATTATATATGCACCATAACACAATAAGATCAACCTCCACAGGCACATATGCACCATAAAATAAAATTAATAAAGTCATAGCATAATACTTATCTTGAAAATCAACTGGCTTCAACAGGACAACATTCCTCCCAGCCAGAGGCACTATCAAGCCAAGTCTTACTTTGATAGGCCACCCCCAAGTTGAGGCCAAGGAATCCATTGGTAGAGGTACTCTCAACCTCAACTCTAAGCAATCAACCAGAGAATCCACAACCCATTCCCTCGCCATCTAATTTCCCTTTTGTCTACACTACCTAGTGAGTTGTGACTACTCACACTCACCACGGTTGTTCCGATATCACCACCATCACCCAATGGATTTACGTGCTAGACTAGGGACAAGTAATGGTCCACAAGGAAACAAAGGAAACAACTCTTTGGAAACATCACTCTCAAACACATAACCTTTTTACACAAAAGTCACAATGAGCTCCACCCAACTGACTCACTAGCACAACAGGGAGATAACACATGTATATAAAGCTCAAGGAGGGAAATTCAAACTCAAGGAGACTAACTCGAGTTGATGGTGAGGAGGTTAAGTTAGAAGAGATTCCATTTCCGAGAATAGCCACACTAAATGATGGGAGTTACACTTAGGAGGAGTTTGGCCAAGAATATCTAAGGAGGGCGCACTTGTGGAGGTGGAGGCTAAATTTCAGCTTATGGAAGCTAAAATCTAGCTTACAGTCCCTAGAATCAAGGAAGAGAGCACATTTATTCATTAATTGGCCAAATAAACCTCAAATGGGTCGAATATACTTAAAACAACATGGACTATGGTCTAGACATGCATTAGGAAAAGAAATATTGCACTAGGAAGGTAATATCTCTAGCACCCATTCCCCTCACCCGTGGAATCTATGCCCCCATTCTCGCTAGTTATCCCTGTTAAGCCAATTATTTTATTAATTATAATAATAATGTCTTGATTCTTAAAAGTCATTGTCCCGGCACCTCGTGCCACAATAATAAATAGTAATTACATATGTCTAGTGGATTTTAAATATAATAAAGGTATTACATAATAATTCCTACAAGTGTATGAGTATGAGTAGTTATGTTATATATTATATAACATATCTCATGTATATTTGATATAGGAAATGAATTGGTGTGGTTATAGGAAATGCTTAGCAACATCAAATGGTTCAACGCATACCTTAGGTTTTTTACCCATCAACTTGTCAAAAGATGTGTGTCATCAATCCATGCCTTAGGTTTTCCACTTGCCAACCCGTCTAAAGATGTATGCCATGGTTCCTACAAGTGTATGAGTAGTTACATTATATATTATATAACATATCTAATGTATAGTTTTGATATAGTTTGTCTTATGCAAGGAAGGTTATTTATACGCTTGGTAAAATGACCCATGGTTTAATATGCATGTGATGTTTTCCATTCAATCATATTAAAGGTAGCACAAGGCGTAATTTTTCTTTACTAACTTGTCAAATTAATAGTTGACCCTGTCTACCAACACATAAAAATCATAAAAAATTGTCCTCGTAACTGATTTGGAACAATGTATATAACATCCTCTTATAAAAGAACTCTAGTAGTGAAATGATACCAAATAACACTAATTCAATGTCAAGTTCATCTTAAGCATTTAATCAAATTCTTGTAATACTTTGAAGAGTATAAACTTAAGCAACCAACATTCATAATGAAAGTTTTTGACATAAATTCAAACATTATTTGCCATGAAAAACATAAATGATATTTTATTTGAAACATGATCATAGGGAAGGACTAGCCGGGCATTGCAAGGTTTATATACCTTGTTAAAAAAGATGAAAGGGTAACTACAATAAAGATACTAGTAATAGATAATTTCGTATACCTTTTGATCATATAGGGTGCTCGGAAATGGTCGAAATAGTGAAATAGGAGATAAATATATTTTATTGTAAAAATATTGAATGAGAGGATTATGGTATATGTAAATATATTTTATTGTAAAAATATTGAATGAGAAGATTATGGTATATGTAAATATATTTTATTGTAAAAATATTGAATGAGAAGATTATGGTATATGTAAACATATTTTATTGTAAAAATATTGAATGAGAAGATTTTATTGTTGGTATCAAAGTTGATATATTGGGAGTGAATGTTTGCATTTGCGTATGTGTTAGGTTCCTCTATGTTAAAAATCAAAAACTGATAGCAGTAGCAGACTGTAAAATAAAAAATTGCAGAGATAGCTAACTGTAGATAAAAATGCAATCACAAGAACACAGCTGTTTACCCTGGGGAAAACCTTTTAAGGTATAAAAACCCCAGCAAAAATATCTTCCTTAAATATGAGATGTCTGAGTTTTACAATAGCAGGATAACAAAGCCTTTCCAACAATTAGAATTGTTACAATGACCAAGAAGAACCTGTTCTGCTTTAGCTGAGGTAAATTCAAGCTTGTACAACAATCCTGTACTGTTCACTGTTTGTTGTGGCCTTTTTCAGGGACTGTAATGGCTGTCAAGAAGTTAGGGACAGACCCTGAAAACTCAGCTAACATGAACCAATGATAGAACCCAGTTGTAACAGTAGTATACCCAGCAGTGAGAAACCACCTTTGACAGGGCCTGAGTATCACAGTAGCCAGTATGAGAAGTCACCCTTGACAGGGGCCGAGTATCAATAGTAACCAGCAGTAAGAACACCCTTAACAGGGCTCGGGTAGCAGCCAGCAGTAAGAAGATATATAACCCAGTATCACAATGTAGAGAACCCAGCAAATTGTGGAGATAACCAGCACTTTTGAATGCACAGCAGGCTCGGGTATGCACACTAATAATAATAACCAGAAATATATAACCCAGTATACAATGGAGAGAACTAGCAATGAGGAGATAACTCAGCAATAACCACCAAACTGTTAGAGAGTTGTTTAGCAAACACCACCGAACTATTAGACTTGATATCACCGAACTATTGCAGAGCTGTTCTCACACTCACACGAATGGATGGATAGAATGATGAGTTTTCTTTTGTATTAATAGTGGAATAATTCCACACAAAATGAATGAGGCCGACTTGCATTGAATGCCCATTAAGTCATGAGGCCGACTTGCTTATTTTCGATTGAATTTTTTATTTAACCATTGAGGCCGACCTTCAATAAATATATATAACATATATAAATTTCTTTTCATCATTCATCTTTTAATTGGCCTTTCCTCCAATAATAAGTTGACCAAAAATACATAAATAAATACATATTTATTTTCCTTCTCCTTCTTCTAGCTGGTGGGTTCATGGACCAAGTCAATTGGTGCTTGGGTTCTATAAATCATCCAGGTGTCCTTCAGGGTCTTCATGTCCACTCCAAGTACATCATCATAGGAAGATATTTAATTTCTTTACTTCACCCATCTGTGGTCAACAAGTCCAAGTGGAGAAGTACACCACTTGCCCAGACCCGGTCTAGGGCTTACAGTGAAATCCTGGTAACTGACCAGGTGCTTCCATTCTCCTAGAGAATGGCTCTCAGCCCCAGGCTGAGCTTCCAGTCCCAGACTAGATTAATATCCTGGTAACTGACCAGGTGCCTCCATTCTCCCAGAGAATGGCACTCAGCCCCAGGCTGAGTTCCCAGTCCCAGACTGGGTCAATATCCTGGTAACTGACCAGGTGCCTCCATTCTCCTAGAGAATGGCACTCAGCCCCAGGCTAAGTTCCCAGTCCCAGACTGGGTCAATATCCTAGTAACTGACCAGGTGCCTCCATTCTCCCAAAGAATGGCACTCGAAGTTGCTCAGAAAAATCAACACTCCCTCTCAGCGAGAGGATCATTCTCTGCAATACCAAGCTTGTCTCGAAAGTGCACAAGCTTTGTCAACGACAGGGGCTTGGTCAATATATCAGCAATCTGCTCGTCTGTACGAATGTACTGGAGCTTCATGGCACTTCGTTGTACCATATCTGTGATGAAGTGGTACTTCATCTCAATGTGTTTTGACCTGTCGTGAAATACAGGGTTCTCTGAAAGCTTAATGCAACTCTAATTATCGCAATGGATAACAGTTGGTTCAAGCTTTCCACCAAACAGGTCAGAGAGAAGCTTTCTAAGCCAAACTGCTTCTCTGCAAGCATCACTGGCAGCAATATACTCAGCTTCAGCTGTGCTCTGAGCTATGGAACCCTATTTTCTGCTGGACCATGAGATCATGGCTGATCCCAAACTGAAACAATACCCTGATGTGCTTTTCCAGTCCACATCACTGCCAGTCCAATCGGAGTCAGCATATCCAAGTAGCATTACCCCACTGTTGGAGGTATATCTGAGCCCATATGTAATAGTACCTCGCAAATATCTGAGCACATGTTTGGTAGCTATCCAGTGTATGTGCTTTGGCTCAGACATGAACTGACTCAATGCATTCACAGTATAACAGATATCTGGTCTCGTATGCACTAGATACAACAAACATCCAATAAGTTGTCGATACTGAGTAGGATCCACTGCCTGTGAAGAAGTAGCTGAGTCACGTAACTTCTTCAGGTTTGATGTCATAGGTACACTCATGGGTTTGCAGTCATGCATCCCAAACCTCTGCAAGATATCAACTGTATACTTCCCTTGAGACAGGAAGATCTCATCTGGCTTCTGCCAGACCTCTAAACCAAGGAAATAGTGCATGAGTCCCAGATCTTTCATTTCAAATTCTGAAGTAAGCTCCCTCTTGCACTGAGCTATCAGTTGCTCCTCTCTAGTGAGGAACAAATCATCCACATATAGGACTAGAATCAAGACATGGTTCTGAACAACCTTAAAGTAGAGATTGGGATCAGCAGTGCTCTTGGAGAATCCCAAACTATGAAGGTAACCATCAATCCTGGCATACCAGGCCCTTGGGGCCTGTTTGAGTCCATACAAAGCTTTCTTTATTTTGCACACATGAGACTGCATTTCATGTGTCACAAAACCTTCAGGTTGCTCAATGTAGACCTCTTCTTCAACTTCTCCATTAAGAAAAGTTGTCTTTACATCCATTTGATGGAGTTTCCATCCAAAGACAGCAGCGAGGGAGATAATAGTTCTGATGGTGGTATACCTGGCAACAAGGGAAAATGTTTCTTCATAGTCTATGCCTTCCTTTTGTGAGAAACCTCGTGCCACAAATCTTGCTTTATATTTCTCAATGCTGCCATCAGCAGCATGCTTAATTTTATAGAGCCATTTGGAAGTTACCACAAACTTCCCTTTTGGTCGAGGAACAATTTCCCACACATCATTTTTCATAATGGAATTATATTCTTCTGTCATGGCATCAATCCATACCTGATGAGACTATGCTTCTTTGAATGTAGAAGGCTCTACATCAATGAGCTTACTCATAAGACTTGAGTATTTCTGGGGCTTCTTGCTTTCTCTAAATGTCCCAGATGGAGCTTTATGCTTCTCTGCTTCTTGCAATATTTCTCTTTCCCAAGTAAGTCTTCTCTTGGATGGAGGAGCTTCAAGTAGTTCTTCAGTTGATCTTTCTAGTTCTGAGTAAGCATGGGGTTCATCTTCTTCCCCCCTCTGATTTTCTGAATGAGGAGAATCTGGAATGTCAGAAAGAGATCCTTCTGGATCTTTTGGAAGCTCTTTGGCGTGGCGAAAAACAGCTTCCTCATGAAATATCACATCTCTGTTGATTTCAATGTACCTTTGACCAGGAACATAGATACGGTAAGCTTTTGAATTTTCACTGTACCCAACAAATGTGCCTTTCTTTCCGGAAGGCTCCAACTTTAATCTCTTTTCCTTTGGCACATGGATGTAGACTGGAGTGCCAAAGATCCTCATGTGGTCAACTGCAGGTTTCCTTCCTGTAAAAACTTCCTCTGGAGTCTTTTCTCCCAAAATGGCATGAGGACTTCTGTTTTGAATATAGACAGCTGTACTAGTAGCCTCAGCCCATAGAGACAAAGGAAGATCTAGATCACACAACATGGCTTTAGCAGCCTCACAAACTGTTATGTTCTTCCTTTTTGCCACCCCATTCTGTTGGGGGTTGTAAGGTACAGTCAACTCCCTCTTGATCCCTGCTTCTTGGCAAAAATCATCAAAATCATTTGATTCAAACTCACCTCCATTGTCTGACCTCAAGATGCGAATGTGTCTTCCTGTCTGATTTTCAATTAGTGCCTTGAACTCCTTGAACTTATCAAAAGTTTCACTCTTAGCCTTTAGAAAGTAAATCCAAGATTTACGAGAGTAATCATCAATGAACAGTACATAGTATATGCAACCACTTAAGGAAGGTGAAGACATGGGTCCACAAATGTCAGAGTGAATTAAATCCAAAATACCTTTTGATCTGCTGTGACTTTTGGAAAAAGACTTCTTGGTATTTTTACCAAGGGCACAACCTTTGCAAATACCACTATGTTCATTAGAAAACTCAGGCATACCTGTAACCATCTTTTGAAGACCAGGGAGAGCTGCATAGTGAAAGTGACCAAACCTGCGATGCCAAAGTTCATAAGGGTTGATGGTGTTGTGAACCAATGCTTGAGTAGAATGCCCAGAGGCCTTGTAAAGGCCTCCCTCTCGAACCCCAATCAATTCTGCTGCACTTGACCTTTCATTCTTTGACCAAAGCAAAACCTTTTTGTCCATGAATATAACTCTATAGCCTTTGTCTTCTAAGCCAGCAACAGAAAGAAGATTTTTCTTCAAACCTGGAACATATAGTATGTCTTCAATGTGCAACATGGTCCCTGAATCAAGTTGAAATGAGACTGAACCCACTCCCTCTATTTTGTAGGTGGAGTCATCTCCAAGTTCTACTTGAGTGTCAAACTTCTTCTTTCTGTAGCTTGTAAGAGCTTCATGGGAACCTGTCATATGTTTTGAGGCTCCACTGTCCACCAACCAAGAATTTGAGCTGTTGGTGATGGACCCTGCTAGGGCAGAAATCAAATAGTATTCTTTTCTTGAATCTCCTTGCTTGGAAGACCTTGCATTTTTCTTCTTCTTTGGTTCTTCTTCTTCAGTTGTAGATGCTTCAAATTTTCTTTTAGGCCTTCTCTTTGGCAGCCTACAGTCCCTAGCATAATGTCCCATCTTGAAACAATTAAAACATTTAACTTGTGACATATCAAATTGCCTACCTTGTGGCTTGTTCTCTTTCTTCTTGGGATGGAAAGGCTTCTTGAATTGCTTCTTAGTTTTAGCTGCTAGTGCAAGGTTCCCTTCTTTAGGACCCTTAGTTCTGCTCTGTACTCTGCCTTCTTCTTCTAAACAATCATGCCAAAGTCTCTCAAAATCTGGCTAAGTCTCACGCCCACTAACAGAAGCTAAGAAGGTTTCCCAAGAACTTGGAAGACCATCAAAAACTGTTTGTACAAGATCATCATCATCTACTGTAACCCCAATAGCAGAAAGTTGATCTCTTACCTGAGCAATCTTTGTGAAGAAGGAGGCCACTCCTTCATCTTTTTCCATCTTCAATGTACGAAGTCTATTTTTCAAGACTCTCTTTTGACTGGGTGCTTTCTTCTCGTACAAATTTGTCAAGGTGTCAAAACACTCCTTGGCTGTCTTCAGTGGTGTTATGGCTGGCATTATATTTTCCTTGACTAAGTCATAGATAATTCTCCTAGCCTTGGCTTGCTTCTTTTTGAATGTTTCCCTTCCTGTGTTTGATGTGGGTTCTTCTATAACATTGATGACGAATTCATCAAGGTCATTTTCTTCCAAGGTGGCTATAATTCTTGCCTTCCATGAGTTAAAGTTTGCTGAGCCCTCAAGCCTGTCCTCTAGTCTGAAGGAGGTAGAAGCAGCCATCTCTGATCTGTATGTGTTGTCCCAAGCTCTATGTAAGACACAGTCAGTTGCCCAAACACTGTGTGCTTTACAAGCAGAGCTCTGATACCATGTTAAAAATCAAAAACTGATAGCAGTAGCAGACTGTAAAATAAAAAATTGCAGAGATAGCTAACTGTAGATAAAAATGCAATCACAAGAACACAGCTGTTTACCCTGGGGAAAACCTTTTAAGGTATAAAAACCCTAGCAAAAATATCTTCCTTAAATATGAGATGTCTGAGTTTTACAATAGCAGGCTAACAAAGCCTTTCCAACAATTAGAATTGTTACAATGACCAAGAAGAACCTGTTCTGCTTTAGCTGAGGTAAATTCAAGCTTGTACAACAATCCTGTACTGTTCACTGTTTGTTGTGGCCTTTTTCAGGGACTGTAATGGCTGTCAAGAAGTTAGGGACAGACCCTGAAAACTCAGCTAACATGAACCAATGATAGAACCCAGCTGTAACAGCAGTATACCCAGCAGTGAGAAACCACCTTTGACAGGGCCCGAGTATCACAGTAGCCAGTATGAGAAGTCACCCTTGACAGGGGCCGAGTATCAACAGTAACCAGCAGTAAGAACACCCTTAACAGGGCTCGGGTAGCAGCCAGCAGTAAGAAGATATATAACCCAGTATCACAATGTCCATTAAGTCATGAGGCCGACTTGCTTATTTGCCATTGAATTTTTTATTTAACCATTGAGGCCGACCTTCAATAAATATATATATAACATATATAAATTTCTTTTCATCATTCATCTTTTAATTGGCCTTTCCTCCAATAATAAGTTGACCAAAAATACATAAATAAATACATATTTATTTTCCTTCTCCTTCTTCTAGCTGGTGGATTCATGGACCAAGTCAAGTGGTGCTTGGGTTCTATAAATCATCCAGGTGTCCTTCAGGGTCTTCATGTCCACTCCAAGTACATTATCATAGGAAGATATTTAATTTCTTTACTTCACCCATCTGTGGTCAACAAGTCCAAGTGGAGAAGTACACCACTTGCCCAAACCCGGTCTAGGGCTTACAGTGAAATCCTGGTAACTGACCAGGTGCCTCCATTCTCCCAGAGAATGGCTCTTAGCCCCAGGCTGAGCTTCCAGTCCCAGACTGGATTAATATCCTGGTAACTGACCAGGTGCCTCCATTCTCCCAGAGAATGGCACTCAGCCCCAGGCTGAGTTCCCAGTCCCAGACTAGGTCAATATCCTAGTAACTAACCAGGTGCCTCCATTCTCCCAGAGAATGGCACTCAGCCCCAGGGTGAGTTCCCAGTCCTAGACTGGGTCAATATCCTGGTAACTGACTAGGTGCCTCCATTCTCCCAGAGAATGGCACTCGAAGCTGCTCAGAAAAATCAACACTCTATACCCTCGTTATGTGGCATTGGTGCACATGTATTAACCTTCTAACCAACATTCTTTTGTTAACCTTTTAACCAACATTCTTTTGTTATTCCTTGTCCTCTAAAACCACCTACAACATATAATGAAGTTATTGTTGAGGGGTCAAGTTGGAGGATTACTTGGTTAATTATAGTGGTGCTCTCAACACTTCCTTATGACCTAATTGACACAGTGTTAAGATTAGACACCATTAGGTTGAGGTTAATGGTATATTGAAAACAAGTTTAGAGAATAGTTGAGGGATTTTAATTCATAGTGCATGGGTTAATGGTATTTTGAAAACAAGTTTAGAGAATAGTCGAGGAATTTTAATTCATAGTGCATGGTGTGTCCTTGATAATTGTGATGTAAGTGTATAACATCTAACTCCACTTTTAGATTTATAATGTACACTTCAAAGAATTTTAAGACAAACTCAAATCTTCTTAACCTATGGAAACAACTTATTAACATAATCGACATGGTGTCAAGATCAACCACCATTGTGTGGAGACTGATGTGATTTGGAAAACAAAGCTAAGGAAGTAATTGTCAGTTCTTGACTCTTAGTGTTTAGTGCACCCTTGATTATTAAGATGAAGACATAGGTGCATAGTATCCATCTCCGCCTTTTAGATACATAATGTAAATCCAACTCCATATGTAATGTACTTAAGACAAAAGTTAACACATTGAAATTTGGTCAATCCACAAAAACAACTTACCTCATGGAGTGTGATTAATTAGGGTATTATTTATCATTTTTAAGGAAGGCATTGAGAGATTCTATTAGGTTGTGGATTAGTGGTTGGGATGGGGTGCCACCATGCAAACAAGTCAGATTAAAACCCTAGCGAATGTAGAGCCTCTATGTGTGTCAGAGAAAGTATTTCACCTCCCAAGTTGGTTTCCCCTTGTCATCAAAGGGGTCGAGCACATGTTTGACATACCAATTGACATTAATACAATACTTTATCATTTGTCCTATTTTATTTTGATTACTTAGCATCCATCACCTATCACGAGGTGGGAAGTCATGCCACACTTAATGACAAGCTTGACTTAACAACCACGACGATCTCTATTAATCAAAAGGGCTCCTTAGAGGGGCGTGACAACCCACAAAAGATGAATAGATCACTCGAGACACCCACTACCTATTAATAGGGTGGAAGTTGTGCCAACTTAATCACAAGCTCGATTTTAAAACCATGATTATCATGTGAATTCAAGGAGTAAGTTAATAAGTAGACAAACTAAACCTCTTGCTAATGCTAATCCTTTTCCAAATCTGGTGGAAATTATACTAAAAGTTATTGTTCCACTTAATTGATGAAAATTTTGCTTTCTAAAATTTTGACCCTTTTTAAAACAACCTATATCATTGAAAATTTGGAAAAAAGTATATATCCTTACTTTAACAAGGAATAATAAGTTAATCAAAATGACACTTTACTTAGTTGAAAAAAAATATACTCACATAAATACCACCACCCTGAAATGCTCAATTTTTTCGACCTTTTCTTTTTTTAAAGTTAAAAATTAATGTTCAACCATTCAGTGTGGCAAATCACTTGGCAATTGATATTGGCATAAATTCGTAATATTTTTTAACGTTGCAAAACCTATATTCTATTTTTATATTTGACAAAAAATTATTGCCCTTAATTTCGGAATATTTTACTATAATTATAATTAGTAATAAATATTTTATGGGTTTTCCTTTCGTATTATAATGGTAGATTGGGATTTCAATCTTATGTAGTTTGATGGTAAGTATGCTGGCAGTAATGACAGGTGTCCAGCCTACGAACGAAACAGACGATCAATTGCCACTCCTATTTCTTTCACAATCATTCAATGAATCGGTGATGACATTGAATGAATCAGCGAGATAACTGTTGCGAAGCTTGTCTTTTATTATTCTTCACAGCTCCTTCATGTTTCTTCTGATTCCACCTCCATGGAAGGCATGGTAAGTAAAAACCCGTAATCCCTTTGTAAAGTTTGTGTTATTGAAATCGATGGATTCTTATGCTTCTCTCGACAATCCAAACACAACCCAATTCATAATATTGGTTTTGGGTTTGGTAAGTGAACATGTTCTCTTGCTTGATCTTTATATGTTCATAGATTTTTTTATTTTTTTTCATTGGCGTTTTCCATGTGGAATTCTCTGGTTGGATGGTAGTTTTCTGTGAGGAGTTTTCTTTTTGGATCGTGAAATGGGTATGAACCACAGATTCTCTGTAATACATATTTCGCCTAGTTACTGTGATAAAAAAATTTGATTCTCTGTAATACATATTTCGCCTGGTTACTCTTATAATTTTTTTAATGAAAATAGACTTTATATTCTCTCAGAGAGTGTCTTATTGACACAATTCAGAGCCAAAAGGTCTACTGTCCTCTGTCAAAAAAAGGGCTCAAAAAATTCCTACCAACTAATTAATAGAGTCATCCTCCAGGCTTTTACAGCCTTCCTCTGTGCTTGTAACTCAGTCAAAAATTACAGAATAGGCATGCCTTTTTAGGCCTGTTGATCGTCAACAGAAAAAGAAACCAGTAACTGTACAAGACAAAGAAACGAGGCTAACATCAGTACTATGCCTGGTTTGCATTTAGAAAACAGCTTCTGGATAGAGAGATTCGTCCTTGAAAACCTGTTCAGGCAAAGTCCCTTCCTGCAAGGATAAAGCTTCTTTAGATAATCTGTCTGCATGTGTATTTAATTCCTTATAAATGTGGGAGAAAGAAAGCTCTGAAAACTTCATTTTTACCTCAGTAACCCTGCACATGATTGGCGTATGCACTAGATGTTCTATCTGACATTTACCATTTGCCCAATCCATTAGCAGCTTTGAATCTCCCATTACCTGTAGCCTTTCAGTACTTCGATCAGCTGCACATTTTAAGAGGAATCATCAGGCAAAAATTTCAGCCATGTTGTTTGTCCCTTGACCTACTGCATACTTGAAAGAATCATAATGAATTTCCTTAAAATACAAAATGCCACCAGCACCACATTACTTGGAGTTCCTTCAAGCACTGTCAAAAAAAACCTAGGCCTTAGTTTTATGAGTCTCATTAGCTTTTAGATTTCTTTGGAATTTTTTTTTCAGGTTTCCATGACCCCCCATATCCAGATGTGACCAGATGAGCTACCTGTTCAGGATTTATAATATTATATCTTCTTGAAAAGTTATGCTCTTTCTTGAAAGCCAAACTCACCAAAAAACAAAGCAGACTTGTGAGCTGCCACAGTTTTATCTTTAGACCAATTTTCAAAACAATCTAGCAAGGTTTCTTTTTCCACCTGTTATTGCCATGACATAGCTTCAAAGCTTCATCCCAAACTCCCCTAGCAAAGGTTATTGCACAAACAGGTGGTTTACCGTTTCCTCGTTGCTTTTGCACATAAGGCATCTCCTGGGCCCTGCCAGTTTCTTTTCTGAACATCGTCCCAGGTTAAGATTTTATTTGACAATGCTAATCACATAAAAATTCTAGTTTTAAGAGGACTGTTAAGTTACCATATTTTTTTCCACCGCATTTTTTCTCCCAAACCCTTTCTTCCATTTTAGCTGCATACCCTAGTTTAGCTGTGTATACACCTGATACTTTATTTTTTAACCATTTCAATTCATCTTCCAGATTTCTAAGATTTTAGGGCACTGTGCTTTAATCGGAGAGTATATTGGTTCCATTCTTCAGAATGGTCATTCTGCAAATTCAGATCACTTGCATCCTTCCATTCTTGCCTCCCCCAGTTTCTCTGATATGACACAAGGAATAGCATAATTTCAAGATATTTCAGCATGTCTAGATAATATATTTGAAAACTTCGGTGCCCCCTTTGAAAACCTTTATGTTAACTGTAGAAGGGTTCTAAACATGTTTTTCTCTTAACCTTGAAGACACGATTAAGTAAAAAATAAACAGTGGGCTTCTGGTTGTTAAGTAAATCTTAGAGTTTAGCTTGTTTGGTTAATGTCAAACATTTCCTCATCTCTTTCAAATGGCAATTCAATGAGACCTTTATGAATAAAATATTAAACAGATGGATAGATTGCAATGATAAAAAATTCTTAAGGGGCTGGTATTGATCTCTCAAATAGCAATCGAGGACCATTATGAATAAAATTCTAAACAGGTGGATTGTCATGACAAAAAGTTCTTAAGCGGCTGGTGTGGACCTCTCAAGCAACAGTGAGAATGTGGGTGCCTAGCCTAGAGTTTCTCCAGCAAAAATTTCTGCTAGTTTTGATCTCTGGTGAAGGCCCTACGTGATTGAAGTTTTATAGTAAAAGGGTGAGTTGTTCAACTTGCATATCTCTCTTCAGGGGAGGCCCTAATACTAAGGGGCCAGGGAAGATGCATCTTTCTGTGGAATACAAGGGGTCTCTATTTATAAGGATCCTCGTGCCAATCATAGATGTGTACCTATTTAGGTGGATAAAGGCCCTATTATTTGTTTTGAGTGTTTTGGGTTTATTGCTGTTCTATTCATTGTATTGTCCTTATTTTGAGGATGAGCATATTAGTTTAAATCAGATAAGCTTATCATGCGTAGTAGTTCTTGTCTTGTGGACCCATGGAATACAATCTTGTGGCATTTTGTTCTATTTATATGGTTCTAATTGTTCACTTCCATTTACTTCAATGTATTGGCAATTTTAGTCTTCTGTCTAGTTAATTCAAGAAGTTTCTGTACTAGAGCAAAATGGAACTGTGAACTCTTGGTTTCCTTAATTTTGTAATTTTGTACATTTTTCCATAAATATTTTGCGGCTGAGCATATTTCTATCAATCAGGGCAGCATTTGTGGCTGAAGTTTCAAAGGTGTGTGTTTCCTACTCCATGGAATATGCGGAACTTCCACCCTTTTTACTCCAGTTTTTTATATCCCTGCCTCAGTTTCTTGAACATATCATTGCCTTAATTACTAAACTTTATTAGTATTATCACAAAAAAAAATTCTCTTAGAGAAAATTAGACTATTTTGTTGCTAAGCTCAATGACTCAAAGTAGGTACACTTGCATGAAACTGATTCTAGCTGGGATCTTTATGAATGAAATCATAAGCAGAGACTGCGATGATAAAAAATTGTAAGGGGCTGGTGTGGACCTCGAAGCCATGGAGAGATTGCGGGTGTCTACCCTGAGCTGCTCCAGCTAAAAATATATTAGTTTTGATCTCTATTCAAGCCCCTATTTGATTTTGGTTCACTAATGTCTTTGGCAAATCCAAGTTTCCATTGATACCCTCAATGCTGAACTTCTTTCCCATCCTCTCGTCCAGCTCATCAAATTCCTCTTCCAAGAATCATGACAATTGACAGAAAAATGTATAAAATTTGACAAATCAATTAAATGCTCACATTGGTTACTATTTCTAAAATAGGCCAATCATCGACAGCCCTTGCCTTCCTTGCATACACACTTTGATCTGTGACATCAACAATGGCTTTCTTCTTCATGTCTTGGCTGTAACTTTCAGTTTAGCCTCAATTTCATCTTCTTTAAGTTCATGTACATAAGCTTGTTCTCCTTCTTAGGTTCTTCAATTTCAAGTTTTTAAATCTTCCTTCTACTTCTATCCATATTTTACTGCTGTATAAGTTTGACAATGTGTCTTCTCCCTTCAACTTCTCTAGCCTCATAATCTAAGTTGCAGGAAATGTCACCCTCCTACACATTTCTAGATCAGAAATGTGGAAATGTTCAGAAACATTTCAGGGAAGTTTTTGGATTTGGAAACTTGCCCCAAATCGCATGACCGAGTTTTCAACATGTTTCAATCCGAATAGGGCTTGTTTTGGGTCTAAAAAAGTGCTTCAAAAGTGCATGGGACCCGCAACAAGCACACAAATCATAAATGCATAATGACAGGGAAGCAGTGACAAATTAAGTCTAAAATCATTCTAATTTTCTTGATCATCTAATTTAAATTTTCAAATAATGTGTTATTTATAAAAAATCTACCTTTTAAATTATTTATATTTTTGTATGTTTTAAATATTGCATTTCCACATTTCTGAAATTTTGGGTGGTCTTGTTTCATGGCATAATATTTGTTTCCATGTTTTGTGCAACTTATCTCATAATCTTCAGCGGCTGCCACATCTTCAACATGATTGTTCTCTTTACTATGTCGTCTTATCTTATCTTATCCAAGTTTTTAGGGTCTTATGTTAGGGTCCTACCCTAACCCTTTTAAGTTGATAGATAGGTTGCTATGTATTGAGTCCATCTCTATTAAATAAGGCCCATGAAGTAGATATAGTGTGAAAGCGATAATTGTAAGAAGGCTTACTAGAAGGTTCCACCTACTATAAAGTTCCTAAATGTTTAGACCTAAACTATTGTAAGAAGGCTTACTAGAAAGTTTCTCCTATTTGAAAGTGCCTTCACTAAATGTTAATTTTTAGACACCAGATTTGATCTTCATTCTTTATAATTTAGTTCTTTAATTATAAACGAAAATACACTGGTGTTCTAGCAAGTTACGCAGCAGAAAGTACAGGAAATCACACACACATTTGACACTTAGATTTATCCTGGAAAACCCCAATTGGGGAAAAACTAGCAATAGATGATTTTATTAGAAAAATCATGGGCTCTCATCTTGGGATAATGGGCTCCTGAGGAATATACAAAACAACAAGTAGTCTAGCCTATAACACCTGGCTGCTACTTTCTTTGCTTACCCCTTTGCTCTGTTCCTCGGCCCCTGCTCTCACACTAGGATGGAAGTCCTTCTCCACCCACTCAATGAAATCTCACTCACTCATTCTGTGCGACTGTTGTTTCTTATCCTCGCCTTAGGCTTCCTTTTATAACCTCTCAATGACCAATATACCATGGGCCCTAAGCCACCTTTTAGTCATTAGCCAACATTAAGTTAATAATGTTCTTTTCCTAATTTTTACTTAAGAAAGAGATATAGAAAGTCACTTGCTCCTTCAAGCAAGTTCCTAGAGGAATCTAGATGACTCCTACATGCTCGACACTTGGCCTATGCAAAAGTACTTGTCTGATGCTACAAAAATCAACACTCCCTCTTAGTGAGGAAGGTACTTCTAGAAGAACCTCCTCCCGGATCTATCTTTAATCCCACCACATCATCTACTGCTGTAGCTGCTCCCTTTGAACTAGAAGACTTCCTTGCCACCTGCTTTGGAATCTGCTCTGAAGATCTGTTTCTCCTAACTATGCTCCTAGGAGCCTATTGCTCCTAAGCATCCATTAATGTCAGCTCATACCAACCAGTCCCAACAATATTGGAAGAATAGGAAGGGGCCAACTCCCTCTTCCCCTTTGAAGGTTTACTCCCCATACTGGAAGTCCGTGAACTCTTCTCACCCTTCTAAGTCTTCTGCTATATCTCTAACATTGATCCTCGATCCAAGATACCCTTGGATCCAGATACAGGCTAACCTAGCAACCTATACACTTTGCCCACAGCTTTTTGCTGTCACCTGGGGGGTTTTGGGCATTGCCCAGGCCCCTGCCCGAAGCTGCCCAAAGTTTACTATAGCCTTCTTCTATTGCTCGGATACATCTGTAGTCTACCTGATTTCTTTCTGGGCCTTCCCGAACCCTTTTGGGCTACCCATAGCTGTCCTACTTACCTGGAAACTGCCTTGCCCTACGACGGCTATGCTGTCCCTTTCAGCGGTTATGTCTAGCTCCTCTGCCGCCTTTCTCTTGCTCTCCGTTGAGCTTTCAATCCTATTGGCTGACCTCCAGTTGTGGCGGCTACCCTGTTTAGCTGACAGTTGGTTGTCCGCAACCCACACTTAGCTCCTGTTGTCGTCACCACAGCCGTCACCTGAACCCCACTCCAGCGTCCAAATCCTTTTCCCGGCAGCCTATTCTGAGCTCAATCGTTCCGCCCAGCGTCCGTTGTAGTCCAACTCCCAGCATCTCCTTTCTCCCGTGTGCTCTGTCCACTGGTCTCCCACGCAGTACTTGGTCAGTGCTCCTTCATGGCTCCCTATTGGCCTCGGCCCGACCCTTCTATAGCTTCTTTGTTGTCGGCGCGATAGTGCCCTTGTTTGAACCCACGAGCCTTCTCTAGTTGTCGGCTCAGACCGTGTCCCCCCCCGTGCTTCCACTAGTTGCTATCTTTGTTGCTTCTACCGTGTGCTACGTGGTATCACACGCATCTAGTCTGTAGCCGTTACCAACTCTCCACAAGGGTGCACACTCCAGCGCCCCTACAATTCCCTACTCTGCATAGTTACATCCTCCTTCTTCTATCTTGTGCACAAGTCTCGATCTACCATCTCGGCTCGTTTATTGAGCCTCCGCATGCCAGCTACCTCTACTCTCCTACCAGATCTACCCACAATTGCCACCGTCATTGCTTCTCCCTGGGGCTCAACTCTCGTGGCCACCCGTTCAACAACTCACTGCCCATCGATTCCATGCCAACAACCATGAGCCCAATTCTTCAACACATGCCGCCCTACGTGCGATCGTACGTCCTATACGGCAGTCGTACTGTATGGATGTACAATTTCTCCTTTTTTTCGTATGTAAATCCCTTGTCAAACCACAATTTCCCTCTGAGCGAAACAGGCTTTGATACCATGTTAATTTTCAGACACCAGATTTGATCTTCATTCTCAACAATTTAATGCTTAAATTATAAACGAAAATACACTGGTGTTCTAGCAAATTACGCGCGGAAAGTACAGTAAATCACACACACATTTGACACTTTGATTTATTCTGGAAAACCCCAATTGGGGAAAAACCAACAATAGATGATTTTATTAGAAAAATCACGGGCTCACTCTTGGGATAATGGCCCTCCTAAGGAATATACAAAACAACAAGTAGCCTAGCCTATAACACCTGGCTACTTCTTCCTTTGTTGCCCCTTTACTCCATTCCTTGGCACTACCCTCACACTGGAATGGAAGTCCTTCTTCATCCACTCAATGAGATCTCACTCACTCATTCTGTGTGACTTTCATTTCTCATCCTCTCCTTAGACTTTCATTTAACATATCAATGACCAAAATACCATGGGCCAATACCGTGGGTGACCAAATACCATGGGCCCTAAGTCACTTTTTAGTCATTAGCCAACATTAAGTTATTAATGTGTTATCCTAAGTTAGACTTAGGAAAGAGATACAAAAATTCACTTTCTCCTTTAAGCAAGTTCCTAGAGGAATCTAGACGACTCTTGCATGCTCGACACTTGGCCTATGCAGAAGTACCTATCCAATGCTACCAAAATCAACACTAAAAAGTTCTTAGTTGGTTAGATAGAAACTATATAAAGAAGTAGAAGCAATGTACTGAGATTTCTTGTGAAGCATATTGTAATTGGAGCTCTGCTTAGTTCAAGGTGGGCCCCTGAATAGGTAAGTGAATAGTGCTTTCATCAACAAAGGTATTGCTATTTGTGGTATTTTAGTTCTGTACAATTGCATATTGTTGTTGAAATTCTCTCATTTTAACTCTAAAACTTGATATATTTCATTATTTTTTCTCTTGATCTTCTATTTGGCTAATAAGGAACACCACAAGTGGTATCAAAGCGCTTTTCTAAGCCAAGATTTTTAGATTTTTTTTAGGCTAGAGATGTATTCCAGCATTTATAAATAACATAATAAATATGCGGTGGGGGAAGAATACATGCAGGAGTTACAAGCATCTATCTCAACAGAATCCTTGTGTTGAGTTGATCGCATTGGTGCCACTCTCCAGTAAACCTTTTGTGGACTTTCCAATAAAATTATCTTATCTTATCTTATCTTATCTATGGCTACCACTCGAGGGGTAGAACTCTCTAACAAAGTCTCCACCGTGGAAGCTTTGCATGATGAGACAAGATAGATTGCAACCACTCCTATGCTCAGAAAAATCTTGATGATATTCATTACAAGCTAGGCAACTTGAAGTTGCTACCCGACCAAATGTCCAAACTCATGGAGATGCATAATTTCTCCTTCTCCCAACTTAATTTTATGGACCATTCTATGTATTTTCTCCACATTAAAATTAATCGTTTTTCTTTGTTAAGTCTATCTTGAATCAAAAAGTTATTGTTGAAAAATATTCCAATCTAGTAGGAGTTCTGAAGGAATGAAAATGTCATTAGATTTTTTCCAAGAATCCTGCCAATGGCCATTGCTACTATTCCTATGATGATCAACCAAAAAATGAATGTCTTCAGAATGGAGGAAAGTCTTTAAGGATTCTATAATTATGTATTCTTTGTCTTGACCTATCCATGTATTGGGAGAAAGGGTTGGTGCTCTTTCTCATCAATACTTGAATGGCTCTAATGTGAGAAAGGACAAGTGTGAGAAATTGATGACCTTCTGTAGAACTCATGGAGGTGTAGGATGGATCATTGATGACCTTTTGTATGAGCTCAAGCTTTCTCAATTCTTCATTAAACTCGATCTCTGCTCGAGCTAGCACCAAATTCGGATAGAGGCGGATATTCCTAAAACTGCGTTTCACACTCATGAAGGCCATTGCGAGTTCTTGGTGATGCCCGTTGGCCTTGGCAATGAACCTTCCACCTTCTAGAGTCTCATGAACAAAATATTTAAATCCTTCATGCGTCATTTTATCCTTGTCTTTTTTTGGCATCTTGATCTACAATAAAACTTGGCAAGCCTATGTGACCCCTCGGGATTAGGTCTTACAACTACTTGTTGATAATAAACTCTTTCTTAAGAGGTTCAAATGTGGCTTTGGTGTCTCTAAAGTGGAATATTTGGACCATATTGTTAGTTAGGATGGTGTCCCTGCGGATTTAAAGAAAATTGAAGCAATGAACGATTGACCTCATCTGAAAGCTATTGAAAGATTAAGAGGTTTTCTTGGTCTCACTAGTTGTTATAGAGAGTACATACAAGACTATGGTAAGATTGCAGCTCCCTCACAACTTTACTAAAAAAAATGCTTTTAGTTGGAATGAGACTGCAGAAGAGTCTTTCTAAGACTTGAAGGATGCTCTATGTACAACCTTAATACTCGCTTTGCTCGACTTCACTATGATCTTTGCCTTGGAATATGATGCAGGAGGGCTGGCAATTGTCTTTGCATCAAGAGGAGTGAGGTGCTCTACAGCCTAGTATGGGAGAGATGTCACGTAATGTAACGTTACCAAAAATAAAAAGTAATTAAAAAATTCATGTCGGCTTATTAAATAAGAAATTATGAAAAGTAATTAAAAAAATCCATGTCAGCCTATAAAATAAAAAAATTAAAACTTAAACCTGGATCTATCAAGAAAGAGAGGGAAAACATTTCTTGAGTTTAAGATAAAAAAAAAGTTTACACCTCAAGAAATTGGATCCATCTCGGTGCTTGATAGATCCGGGTTTAAGATGGATCTATGCTGGTTTACTAGCAAACAACTATGTGAGAGGCACTTAGGAAAATCAACTTATGAAAAGAGATGATAGCCATTTTGTATGTTGTGGATATTTGGTGTCCATACCTATTTTGGCAATGTTTCTAGATTAAAACTGATCATCACAGCTTGAAATACTTCTTGGAGCAAAGGATTTCTTCCTTTGAGTAACAAAAATGGGTCACCAAAATGTTTGGACTTGACTATGAGATAATTTATAAGAAGGGCAAGGAAAATGTGGTAGCAAATGCTACTCTTTCAGAAGTATGAGTAGGAAGGTTCCCTCTTTTTACTCTCTTTCATGGTAGTAGATTGGTTCAATGACATCCACAATGAATGGTTAATAGATCCCAAGATCACTAGCATGATTTAACAACTTCAAACAGAACCCTGTGCATATTCAAGCTATAGTTGGCAAAATGAAGAGCTTTGTTATAAAGGGCATCTATATTTGAACAAGTGGTCAACATTGAAATCATGGGTTTTATCTGAACTATGTTCATCTCCCACGATAGGTCATTCAAGGTTTCATAAAACATATGAAAGGATTAAATGATCATATTTTTGGGAAGGCATGAAGAAAGACATCCACACCTTTGTGGCATAGTGTGACATTTTCCAAAGGCATAAGGGAGGGACATTGGAACCTCTAGGTGAAGTAGAACCTTTACCCATTCCGCCAGTTGTATGGACTGATATTTCTATGGACTTCATTGTGGGGTTACCAAAATCTGACAATAAATTTGTAATCATGGTTGTCGTTGATTGCCTTTCCAAATATGCTCATTTTGTGCTCTACAACAACTCTTTAAGGCCTCTATGGTAGCTCAAGTATTCCTAGAAAATATCTTTAAACTCCATGTTATGCTGCAGTTTATTGTAACGGATTGTGACCTTACCTTCACTAGCAATTTCTATAATCTTCAGTGACCACCACATCTTCAACATCTTTCTCTTCTATTACATCTTCATTTGAAAGCATTTTTTAGGAAAACTGTGAGGAGATTACAATCTTACCATAGTTCCAAGTATTTTTTAAATACTGGAATACTGTAATTTGTTTCTTAACATTTAACATATGGTTTCTTTGCTCCATCATCTTCATTAAATAATGGGGGCTTTGGTTTCAGTGCCATCTTTTAGCTTGTCCCTTGCACATGAAACTGACGGTGATGTCTAACTAGTTGCTCTTGTATTGCAATTGGCTTCTTGCAGTACTATTTGCACAAGCATCTATGTTATTTGTTTGAAACTCACCCACTCTGTATCTTCATGATATTCTGTATATATTTGTTACAAAACTAAACTAGTCTCAAATGCACTTTGTAAAGAGGAACCTGTTAAACCAGCTGAAATGCCTATGGAAGCTATTAACGATATGTTAAAATTAGTCTCTATGCATGAGCTCAGATTATGCATCACCTATCATATCATATACCAATGCTGGATGGGTCAGTTATCAATCCATGTCACCCAATTGTAGCACCCAATTTCTTTTGCTAACTTGCTCTCTAGTTAGTCTCGTTGTGCTACAGCGATTCCAGCAAGCTACTTCACTTTGCAAATTAGAGATTCTGTTTGTGACATAAATGCTGTTTCAAAGAAGCAGCAGCCCAGTATAGATGTGCATCCTTGGGAGAAGGAAGGCGATGATCAAGCACGAAGAATAATGTGGACATTTTTGTATGATGATTGCACCTGCTGTGCATAGGTTAGTCATTAATTAAGTACTTGTGGCAGAATTTTAGGTGTCACTCTGTGATAAGTTTTATTACCCTTAGGCATGCAGGTCTTGTACATAAAAACAGCATAGGACATTTTCTGATTAGTTCTTGGTTTTATCACCTCGTTAAGTTCTGTAGAACATAATGTGAGGAAATGATATTTCTCTAGCCTAAGGGCACTTTATGTCCTCTTCTCTGCATAAAGGTATACTGTAATCTGGTGCATGCTAATTAGCTTTCGGTGTAAGTTGCTGGAATGCCCTACCCCTGGGCCCCACCTGGAAAATGTGACAACCATCATTTACATCTGGTCTGGCTTGTGAACATGTCAATAAAAATCTGTTGATCTCTTGTAATCTAGTATAATTTTTATTATTAATCATGTCTCCTTAGTTATTGGCTTCTTGGTAATTAAATGATGTGTTGTTTGTGGCAGATATGCTAAAAGGTTCTTGCATCCAAATGCTTACTAAAATCCCTGAAGATTTATGGAGCGCTAGCGGGACATGACTTCTCTTTGTTGCAGAAGTTCTTGTTTTTTGGGTAACTAAGGCCTCTAGGAAAAGTCTTGATGGAGTATGAAGAATCCTCTTATTTGAACTCACCATTGCCAAAAATGCAAGTCCCTGACTGTCCAGTGTGTTGGGATAGGTTTGACACCAATGGTCATATGCCTAGGTTGTTAAGCTGTGGCCATACAATATGTCAGCGATGCTTGGAGTGCCTGCCAACTGAAACCAGGCTCGGGCAGAGATGTATACTTTGCCCAGAATGTCGGATTCCATGTATCTGGAGAGGTGTTCAAGAGCTGCCAAAGAACTATATATTGCTTCGTGCATTGGATTCAACTTTAGACACAAATGGAGGGCAGTCTAGGCCAAATCTGGCTTCAAGTTTTTTGGCAGACATACAGTTTTTATTACCGTTCCCAAATTTTGTGTGGGTAGACAGTGCAAGATCTCATAGGTTGCTCAAGCAAAAGGTTTGGGAAGTAACCAAACTCACATGCATCGCAGGGTTAATCTTCATGTTTGTTCCAGTATCGCTCATTCATGTGCTGTTAGCATGGTGGACTGCAGCAATTGGGTTTATTATTATCTTTTGGTTGTCAGTAGCAGGTATTGGATTTTTTATTTTCGTATTCCTTGTTTGGTGTTCCTGTAATATTCTGTCTGGACTCTTTAAGTCTCATAGGTTCATTTTCAGGAAGGCTAGCATTCTATTTGAATCCGTTGTATCATTGGTTAATACTACTCCATGGATCAGTATAAAAAAAGAATGAGCATCGCGGTATGCTCAAATCTGTACTACATTTTCCATTGTACTAGTGAATGTGAAAGTGTGCCTAAAGTCTGGGACATTTTCCTCGTGTGGAAGAGTAAGCTTTGCATCTTTTGATTCTTTTTTCCTTATTTCTTAGGTTTTGCTCGATTTATGATTATAATTTTTTTATTTGTAGATGCTATCCATTACTTATTCTTAGGAAATATGTAGATTCTCTTGCGATTGAAGCTAAAGCTGAGCTACTAGATCTCATAACCTATGTACTATGTAGATAGGGGTCACTTCCATTTTCACGCTTTGGGTCCATAATATAATCCTTGATGTACTTATTGTTTAGCAATGAAATATGAGATACATTAGGAAAAGGAGATAATAAATGTTTGACTGAAATAAATTCACAGAATTAACCAATGCCATGTTCATCAAACTGGAGAGCTCTCCTGTTTCTTGAAGAGAATATTTCTTCAGCATGTTAATGAAGAATGACACTGGGTTGGGTTGACACAACATTCAGAAATTTCTGGTTATTAATATATTATCCATCTGCTCTTTTGATCTTTGGCATGACCTTCTTTAGAGGGAACAATGACAAATATTATTCTTGATTCCATATAAATATTAATTTGCTGCAGGTATTTTGCTGCCTGCAGAGCCCTGTAAGACTAGTCCTTTTCAATTCTGTTTTTAGAGGCACAGGCCTTTGCCTTGGTTATCATCTTGCTAGAGTGACATCATAGATAATGGAAAGAAATCAGAGACGACAATGCATAATTGCCCCAGGTTATCTCCATGCTTTACCATTAAGTGCATTATTCTTCTGATGTACCTGTCTTTCAATTTTCTTACATGATTATCTGATTTTCTTGTATTGTATTCTGTTTTTTGCATTTTTTATTGACTCTTCTTTTGCTTCTTCCAAGCATGGTATTGAGGATTCTATTTGGCGTTCCCCGTCATCTTTCCTCTTTTTGTTGTTAACTGAATCACACCAGTTAAGTTTGTTGATATCAGCATAATCACTACAGTTAGTTTGTATCAGGATAAAGTTAGTGAGGAGCTTGTTCTTATTCAGGGGAACCTCATTATTTTTATTGGATATAAAAAATTTAAGATACATCTTGAATCAGTTTGAGCAATTGAAATTTTGTTTTATAATTAATTGAAATTTTGTTTTTATATATCTCCGTAGTCTGTACCTAACCCAAAAATAAATGGATATCCTAGATTGGATTTTCAACTTTAAGTTGCAGCAAGGGTGTCAAAGAGTTTGCATATGCATTGACAATCTGTCTGTGCTTGACAGTTACATTTATTTCTCACACTCACTGCTGGTGCAATTATAACAAATCAAAATTCAATTAGTGAACCAACTCCCCAACAAGTTTGAAGAGCAGCAAATTGGAGATTGCAAAATGATTTTGGCAGTTTTGATCACTATTGTTTGACCATAATGGTCGTTTTAAAAGTGTTTTAACATGGCAATTTTCTTTGCATGAGATTGAGAATCCATTCCTGAAAACTTCCAGTGGCAGAGGTAAAGATTTGAGATTAAAATACAGAGAATTTTCAAATGTGTTTTATGTTTTATTACTCAGCAATATGAAGGTACATCAAGAATGATTCATAATTAGATTGGTAAAACAGAGGAAAAATAAATTTGTTAAACAGTGTCTCCATATCAACAAGCACATTACAAAAAGCATCCAAGTTTGTAGGATATATTCACTTGAAGTTGACTTTATTATTAAAATAAAAATAAAAAATTGCATAGTGAAATCTTCAAGCTTTGTTCCAAGATTCCATCTCTATTTGTCTACCACAACATGGCGTCACATATTATCTCTTAGTATATCATATCATGTTGATGTGATATATAATAAAAATAATATTTTTATTATATAACGTGATTAGATGAATATATATTGTTAAGTCATTCAACCATTAACAATAGAATTGATCCCAATTCTCAGTAATTTGTCCATATCAACATGGTCATCAATAAATGTCTAACATAGTCATCAATAATATATTTTTTAGTATATAATAATTTTATTATATCATATCAATAAAATTCTCGTATTACTTATAGTTACTAATTAATATATAATAAAAATAATATTTTTATTATATAATGTGATTAGATGAATACGGCATATATTGTTAAGTCATTCAACCATTAACAATAGAGTTGAACATATTGTTAAGTCATTCAACCATTCACAATAGAGTTGAACAAAGATAGTGAGACAAAAGACCTAATTTTCTGAGCGATTTCAAAAAAAATAAACCTACGCGGTGGGTTCTTGAGAGCTGATCCTTCGCGTCATGGCTCCTGGAGGGGGCCTCGAGGCCTCCCCTCCCCTTCCTCCCGAGCTAGCTGCATTTAAAAAACTGGTGGTTGCATGTGGTAAACGCCCAGCGAACGAGCAACAACAAAAATTCGTTAAACAATTGGCTAGCATTCCCCTAGTCGCCCTGACAACTGAAGAACCTTGCAGATCTGCTTTGAACCTTGTTGAACGTGGGCTCATAGGGCAGTTCACCGGTCTCTGGCCTTCGCCCAAAGCTGTTGATACCTGGGTGCAACGGAACTGGAGATCTTTGGTTCAAGATGGCATCAGAAGCTATTTAGTTGGTAAGGGCTTCTTTGTCTTTGTCTTTGACAATGTAGAAGACAGGAATCTCATCTTTAGGAATGGCCCTTATTTTATGGGCCCTCAGGGCCTGTATTTGAATAAATGGACTCCGAAATTTGATCCAACGCAAGATGTGCCCTCGACAGTCTTAGTTTGGGTCCGCTTGCCTCACTTACCTCTGCACTGCTAGAATCCCAAATCATTAGAAGCCATAGGCAATAAGCTCGGAAAATATATAGATCATGCAGAGAGGAAGGACTAGTACACCTACGCAAGAATATGTGTAGAGGTGGATTTGGAGGTAGGACTCCTTAAAGGAATAAAGCTCACAGTGGCTGACTGGTCATACATCCAGGAGCTAGACTACGAGCAACTCCAATTGAATGCTGATATTGCCATGGTTATGGTCACTTCGCCAGGCATTGCAAAAAGAAAGGAGAGGAGGAGGTAGAGAAAATGAAGGGAAATCAATGGACTCAGGTTCATAAACCAATCACAGCAAAACAGAATAACAGATCAAAAGGCAAAGGAGTGCCCACGGGGAGTGAAGTCTCTTCCTCTGGACAACTCCAAGGTGAAGGGAGTCCAGCCCCTCCAAGAGCAGAGACAACTATTAACCCTTTTGAAACTCTCAGTACTCCAGAAGAACCTCTAGTTTCAGTCGCTGAAGAGGTTGAATAACAACCCACTAAAATTGTCGAAGATAAAATCCTGGAAGAAACTGCCCTCTACAATTCGGATCCTCAATAGGAGCCTCTAGCCCCCTCTCCTATGCTAAAATGACAAGGAAGAATCCTCGGAAGATGAGACCTTCGAGAGGCCATCGAAAAGAGTTGGGAGAAAATCTCATAGGGAAACAAGGGTAGAAGAAGCAGAGAGGCAAAAAATGAAAGGTAGCCAGCCCACGATCAAGATGTCCATAGGTAGAAATACTAGAAACAACCCTCCCAAGGGAGGAGCTGCCCCCTCACCTGCTAGTAAATAATGTGACTAGTCTCTTGGAATTGCAGAGGCTTTGGGAATCCCTTAAAAGCCAAAGCTATAAAAAAACTGTTGAAATCAGAATCTCCTGAGATCCTCATGCTCCAAGAGATTAAAATAGAAGGGGAAGCCCTTCTTAAGATCAACAATTCGAAATGGAAAAGAAATGTCGGGAAAGCAGTGAGTGCAAGGGGCTCCTCTGGAGGGCTCGCTACTCTTTGGGAAGAAGATAAATTTCACCTCGAAAGCTCCTTCAAGATGCAGCACTGGATCTACACCGAACTCCGTCACTCTATAAGTAAGATGACCTTTGCTCTTATCAACCTTTATGTTCCTGTCCTTTATGCAGAAAAGAAAGATTGTTGGCAAGCACTGTCAGATTTTCTAGAGATACGCTCTCCCAAGAATATAATTCTTGCAGGATACTTCAACCTAGTTTTTGAACCTAAGGAAAAGCGAGGAGGGCGCATCAGCAGAGACCATTTTCTTCCTTATGTTGAAAATCTTATTCAGCAGTGGGATTTAATGGACTTCAAGCAAAAAAAAGGCTCTACACCTGGTCAAATAACAGAGTTGGGGGCATTATATTTCAACTCGTCTGGACAGATTTTTACTGCAGAGTACCTTTCTGACAAAACAAAACAAAAAAAAAAGAAGAAGAAGAAGAAGAAGAAGATTATCTCTACTAAAATTTTGCAAAAATTGACTTCTGATCACAAACCTATTTTACTATTGTTCGAAGAAGAAGAAAGATTGGGGCCCATCCCCTTCTGGTTTAGCCCCCTCTGGGCTGAAAGAGAAGGGTTTATGGACATTGTTTTGAATGCCTGGTGCACTCATGTCACAGGGTCACCCAGCTTTGTATGGGAGCAGAAATTAAAGGCAACCAAAATTGCTTTGAAAAAATGGTTAAAAAAGCCCTTAGCCTCTCCCTCTAGTCGCATAAAGCAGTCCACCAAACAGTTGTTAGAAATGCAATTTGATTTGGATTTTAAAGACATCACTTTCTCAGAAATCCAGAAGGAGCAAGCTCCCCAACTCACAAAATTTCTCTCTTACAGGCAAGAGGAAGAGCACTGGAAGCTTAAATCCAGAAGCCTTTGGCTTAAGTCTGGCGACAGAAAGACTACCTTCTTTTATAATCAATTTAAAGCTCGCCTCTCTTGAAATCATATAGATGAAATCACTTCCTCTGATGGGACTGTTCACAAAGAATTAGCTCAAATAAAAGAGGCTGCAACTTCTCATTTCCAGCAGCTCTTCAAAGAAGAAAGTATGGATTCTAAGGAGGAATTTTCAGATTTTCTCACTCACATTCTGAGATTGGTAGAGGAGGAGGATAATTCAAGTCTTTTGAATCCCTTCTCTGAAGCTGAAATCAACAATGTCATCTGGGCGATGGAGCCAGACAAAGCCTCAAGGCCCGATGGATTTTCCACTCACTTTTATAGAATATGCTGGGACATAATCAAGGTGGACTTGTTCCGAATGATCAAAGGCTTCCTCCAAAAAGCCAAGGTTGGAGGCAGCACAGATTCTACTTTCCTAGCTTTAATTCCCAAGGAATCAAACCCAGGGTCTTTTGATCGCTTCAAGCCAATTTCGTTGTGCAATGCTTCTTATAAAATTCTGTCCAAACTCCTTGCTAATAGAATCAAGCCACTGCTTGAAAAACTCATCTCTTCCAGTCAAGGCGGGTTTGTTAAAGGAAGGCATATCATGGATAATGTGATTCATGTGCAAAAAACCATCCATTCTAGTCATCAACGCCAAGAGCAAGGGATGCTTATAAAGTTGGATATGGCTAATGCCTTTGACCGAGTAAGACACTCTTTGTTAATTTTTCAATAATTTCATTCAAACATTATCTTAGGATCCTACTAAAAGAATAATATGCACAACAATCATAAGCACAAGAGACACAGAGTTTCCTCGGGGAAAACCAAGAAGGTGAAAAACCCCGCAACTTCCTCAGAGATAGAATAAGCCACAATACAAGATCACAATGATCAAACCCAAGATAGGTAACTCCAACAGCTACTCCTCCTCCACTAGTGCGCACTCCTCTCTCAACTAATGCGAGTTGGATGAATGAGTGAATGAATAGAATGAGACACACTCACTCTCTATTTATACACTGACTTGACCTGCCAATAAACTAACAAGGCCGACTTCCTAAGGAAGCCTAATAACCCATCCACATGACTCAATTAGGGCCGACCCCACACCGGTGGTCTAATAACCCATCAAATATAAGTTGCGACACTTACAAATACAAATGACGACACTTCTGATTAGAGGAATAATACATTTCCATCATGAATATAATAAGGTACAAGTGTGATACATAGAAAAATATCTTTCGAAGTTACAAATACATCAACAATCTTTTCTTTTTCAAGTTCTCCTTTCCTTTGGCTTTAACTCTGACTTTGTAAGGTTGATCAAAGCATGTATAGGAAAGCCTTGGATTGCCCCTCTAGTAAATAGAAGGCCGACCAATTACTTCCAAGGCACGAGTGGCATAAGGCAAGGCTTCCCCTTGTCCCCTTTCCTGTATATTCTGATGACAGACTCTCTTAGTAGAAAGTTGACAACAAAGAAGTTAGCAGGGACAGCTTCAGGCATTCGGGTGATGAAAGATCTAAAACCTTTAAATCATGCTGTGTTCACCGATGCTTCTCTCCTTTTGGGAGGCGCCTCCATAAAAATTGCAAGGGATTTCAACGAATTTATTCAAAGCTTCTGTAGAGTCTCTAGAGCTCTAGTCAATAAGAGAAAAAGTGTTGTGTATGGATGGAAGGTAGATCAACCTACCATCCTTCGAATTGCCCACTCCTTAGGCTTCACAAGCTTCACAGCTTGGGAAACAATCAAGTACTTAGGCCTGCCTTTAACTTTGGGAATCACCAAGGCTTCTCATTGGCTCGAATTCTTTAGCAAAATCAAGGAAAAAATGGCAGCCTGGGGTGGACAGTGGCTCGCCATCACTGGAAAGCTAACTCTTATTAAATCTGTGATCTCCTCTCTTTCTATTTTTCAGGCTTCATTTATTTTGGCTCCAAAGATGATCACCAAGCAAGTTTCTAAGTTGATTCAAAAATTTATGTGGCAAGGAGGTAAGGGGATTAAAAAAAAATTGCATTTGGTTAGCTGGGATATTGTGAAAATGCCATTCTCAGAAGGTGGACTCTAGGTAAGAGATCCTGGGTTGGCTAATTTGGCCCTGGGTGGAGAGATTTTGTGGAATATCTTCTCAAACCAAAGCCATCCAGTAATCCAAGTGCTCATTAAAAAATATTTGCATGGGCTCTCTTTGAACAACATGGATGAAGGAATCTCCAACAAAGGCACCATACTCTGGAAGCTGTGTAGTTGAGGGTGGGAGTTCTTCAAAGACCATCTCTATCGAATTCTTGGAAATGGGAAAAACATATGGTTGTGGGAAGACAAAATTATGGGTCAACAACTTGTCAGGTACTCAGTAGAATTTTTTGATTTGCGTGTTTGGCTCTCTCAGCGTGGTATTCATAAGTTGGCAAATATTTCTACTTGGGACCCTAGTGGAAATTGGCATGCATGGAATCTCCCTCGTCCTCCAGATTGGATGCAAGCTCAACAGAGCACTCTGCTCACTGCGCTTTTTGGTTTAGCGCCGGTGCATATCCAATCTCGAGATAAATGGCGATGGGGATCGACAGGAGTGTCCATAGCAACCCAGGGATTTGCTGCCCTCCAAGCTCAACATACTCAGACTCGTCCAGTTGCTCTGCGGAATCACGTATGGGACTCCTTCGGCATCCCAAAGATCAATTTTTTCAGTTGGGTCCTCCTGCACAGAAGAATTTTGACAGGCAAGAATTTAGCAAAACGTGGAATTATTGGGCCACATAGATGCCCACTCTGTTGCTTGACTCAGGAAACTATTGATCATGTGTTCATTGAATTCCCATTCACGCAGGAAGTTTGGAAGCAGGCTTTGCAGGGTCTCAATGCTCAAATCCCATCGCAGAGCCTTATTGTCATTTTATTCTCCACCTGGAAATAGCACTATCCTCAAGCGATTGAGAGCAAATCTTTATGGTCAAAAATCTGGTATGCAATCCCAAAATACATTTGTTGGGAAGTTTGGTTAGCCAGGAATGATGGCATCTTCCAAAACAGCTTGTGTTCCCCCTTAGTCGTGGTTGCTAAAGCCAAAGCTTTTGGTGGAGACAGTGGAAAATCCTCCCCTTAAGCAAGATAACTTGCTTCTTCCTGAAGATATTAGATGGCTCGGAGCTCCCATGCTGCGAGCTAGGAATAAGAATTCTTCTTGTCCTAACAAAAATCCTGAGTGGCGGCTTCAGAGCACTAAATCAGAATTCCAACAGTGGTGGAAGAAACAAGGTAAAGTCACGATTTTCTTCGACGGAGCAGCTAAAGGAAATCCAGGGACAGCAGGAGCTGGAGGAGTAATCTACACTCGGGATGACCACAGTAAAGATAGCTTCAGCTGGGGTCTAGGGCAGAGCACTAATAATCAAGCCGAAATATTAGGACTGCTCAAACCTTGTTAGCTTTCCCAAGGGAATGGTCATCAAGACATTCAAATCATTGGGGACTCAGAAATCTTAATAAAAATTTTAAACACGGAAGATCACTTCAATAATTCGGCGCTCAACAAGTGTAATGTCCCTTGTTAGGAATTTTATTAAAATGACAATTTTTCACTTTTCTTCCCTAGTTCAACCTTTGACTAGTTTTGAGCTCTAGGTCTCCAAATTGCTCCAATTGATCCCAAATATTCTGAGAAAGTATATGGATGATTTTATAACATAAATATGTGTTTCAGGGATGATTTTGGACCTTTGAAATACTTCTGCAAATCCTCTTTCGATTCTGGCCAATGTAGGGAACTTTACTAGTAATTTCCCTTTGACTAGTATTGGTCTCTAAGTCTCAAATTGGCTCCAAATGCCTTCAAATATTCAAGGAAGGTGTATGACTGATATCTGTACATGATTATGATGTTCAGGGATGATTTATGACCATCAAAAGACTTCTGCAAACTTGTTTAATATTCTGGACAAAGTATGGAATTTAACTAGCAATTTGGGGTTCAAATCCCCCCAGAGTAAGTACTGAAAATGACTCTCCAAATGCCTCCAAACTCACTCGAAATTATGAATTGAGGTAGGGGATGTTTGAGGGGCATTATTGGTCTCTAAGTCTCAAATTGGCTCCAAATGCCTTCAAATATTCAAGGAAGGTGTATGACTGATATCTGTACATGATTATGATGTTCAGGGATGATTTATGACCATCAAAAGACTTCTGCAAACTTGTTTAATATTCTGGACAAAGTATGGAATTTAACTAGCAATTTGGGGTTCAAATCCCCCCAGAGTAAGTACTGAAAATGACTCTCCAAATGCCTCCAAACTCACTCGAAATTATGAATTGAGGTAGGGGATGTTTGAGGGGCATTATTTAAGTCTCATGTGCATCATTAATCAATTAATAAGTCTGTTCTAACCTTCTCCCAAACAACAACAAAAATCACTAGTTCGACCCTTGGGGAAATGGCACCAAATCTTCTCCAAATGTAAATAAATTGAGTAAAATGACTTCAAATGCTTTAGTACTGAACATGAAACTTGTATAATACATCAATAGAATTTCATTCATCAATAAACCATTAGTATTTTACTTATTCATTCGAATCCATCAACATTACATTGGTTCACAACAAGGTAGTGGGGAAAGGGTACTGTTCTTTCATTAAAAATGAGATTTATAAATTTCTACTTGGAATTTCGACCTGAAAATTTCTGGAGATGAAGAACAAAGTATTTAATTCATATTACAAAATAAATGGGGCACTAGAGGCTCCCCCAAAGAGTACAATAGCTCACCAAAAACTCCCTCCCTCAAGGAGCAAGAATATGCCTTCAAAACTGGAAATGGTTGAGAGAATGTGATGCATTAGAAGAAACCATGATCTGCCCTGTAGCTTACACCTGCAACAAATGACTCCATTAAATCTTCAAATGAAAAGTATAAATTGCATTTCCAATTACCAACTTGGATGGGAATCTTTCACCCTCGAAATTGGCTAAGGCAAGAAACTAGTCATCCACTAGCTCTCCCTCTTCACAAATGCAATTGCAAATTTCTCAAATGATCAAAAGTTGGTTTCCTTCTTTGTTATTGACATTTATCAAATTCTAATGTCCTCCATGGGTCGAATTCCTTCCAAGAGACTTATGCCAACTCAAGTTGGGAAGAGATTCCAAAGAACGCCACTTGTACAACAATTCCTAGTCTCCCACTTCCACCAAATCACATGTGAAAGCATCTTAGTTTCCCTAACTCCCTTGAGCGACCTCTTGGAGTCTAATTTTATCCCTAACATGTCATATATGTCATATGTCAGCCTTCAGGTCTGATTTGTGTCATAGGTGTCATAGCATCTTCATCATTGTTGTCATAAAGCTAGGGAATCTAGCCCAAGTGTCTCACTAGCTCAAAATTGTCTCTTACTCTTCCATGGGAGTTACTCTTCCTCTACATTTATACATTGGATGAGTCATGCAATGAATAATACCTTTTGAACTCCCCCAAGTATGTTACGATTCACCTTGAATTCGAATTGGTGAGAGAATGATGCCAAGTGTAGTGGGAAAATCTAGCCATATGTGGGTCCCCCTTCCTCCATTTGTCTTCATCATCAAATGCCACTTTGATTTTCACTTGTATATATTTATTTAGCTCATTTATTAAATATCTATGCAATTCTAATGTTCAAACATCATTTGTTATTCCCCTTATTCCAAATCCCAAAGCTTCCACCCCAAACCTAGGAAACTAGTAATTTTCCTCCTTGGCAATTATTTGACCTTATCATCAATTTGACAAACTCTAATGAATATGTCCAATGTGCATAGGCCATTGTGACCCAATTCCAATTTTGGACATTACAAATCCTCCCTTCCCAATATTGCTTGTCCTTAAGCAATTTCAAACATGGGTGTTCAAGAACCTGCTTTATGTATAATTCTTTGAAGTTGCTATTGAATTGCCCAACCTTGAATCTTTGAGATTACATGAGGATTTTAGAGAGGAGCCACCATGCTTGTTGCTACACTACTCTGATCAAAATCACTTTATTAAGTGGGAAATCCATCTCCCATACTGCTTGTTTCCCCAAAAAATTTGAAACCAATGAGACAAAAATTAATCCAGGGTCCCATTGCTTGTTGTAACACCCCAGAAAATTCATAAAAATTTAAAACTTTTTCTACGTGATAATATTTCTTATTTAGTGTATGCGGAAATGGAAAAGATACATGAGATGTTATTTGTTTTTTTAAAATATCATACTTGTTTATTGGATGCGACTAAAAGAAGTTAGTTTAAATCTTGATGTTATCCAAATCTAGGTATACTGCTACAAAATCTACTGTTGTTGTTCATGAGTGAAGAAACATCGTTTGATAAATGTTCTTTTGTTTAAATGATGAAGGGGTCCTTTGGACGCCCCAAGGCTTACTTAGCATTCGTGCTAAAGCATGTAGATTTCGTAATGTGACGGATTACAGGTAAGGGTTTAATCTGCAACGAGCGACCACCTATTTTCAGTAAACATCTAAAGATTAAAACTGAAAAGAATAGCTCTGATCATTCTATCGGTGAGAGAACTGGATTCAATCTTCAGGTCGTTCGAGTTTGTTTTTAACTATTAGAACAGTTCTATTTATACAGACAGTACATATTCAATCAAGAGTTATGAGAAGGTCGTTATCAGTTGTAACCTCGTTTGTATTCAATTGTCTAAATCTTTGGTTCAATTAAATGCTCTCACATATGATGTAAGTGAAGATATTATCAAAACTCAATGTAGATGTACATATCCTAAATGATATGAGCGTTGTGTGCCCTATATGATTCTAAGTGACACTATGCATTTATGTGATATTAGATTCTTAATATGATACAATGCAATTAGGAATATATACAATATGGTGATACTATGCTAGAATGCTATATCAAACAAGCTTTATTTGATACTTTGAAAACTTACAATACTATATGATTTGGGTTATCATATTATGTGAAACCATACTATAGACAATTTCTATGCAAAGAAATTAATGTGCAAGTAATAATAGAAATATGCAACTATCGTTAATCTACGTTATTAGGACTGTAATCCTCATGAATTATGATACAACCTACCCAATCAATGTTTATTTTGATAAATTTAAGAGTCTGGGTGATAATGTATACAGGTTGGCGGATGATTAATATTCTACCTATAGTATTAAATGCATGGGTCGTCGTGGTAGTGGGATTCCACAGAGGATTGTACTAACGGTTCAATCACGTGTTCTACGGTGTTTTAAGTCCATTCTTGAGCTGAAGTGTTAACTGCTGGTTCACTGGTTAACTTAGCTGGCTCCACAGCGGCTTTAACGTGGCAATGGTAATGATTGTATTGATTAATGTGGTAGCTAGTGTTGATGCAGTCGAGACTCTGGTGCAATCTCCGTAAGATCTCAGCATTTAATCCATTTCTACGTGGTGAGGTGTTTGCTACACTGGCACTTACGTGTCTAGTCCTGAAGTGAACATAGTGGCGATGTTTTATGATGTGTCACCGAGCTGTAAGCTCTGACTTGGTGATATGGCATCTGTTTGATCGGTGTAATAAATGATTGTCGTTTCTTGGTCTTTGGTTATAGTAACTCCTTGGTACCACCGTGGTTTAGCTGGCTTGATCCTGATCGTTGATCTCGATCTCGGTAGATAGGATATGCAAAACCCTAGCTAAGCTTGTCTTAGCGTTATTTTCTCTTTTGTGCATTCATTTGGTGGTTACTGTCTGGAGGTGAAGGCCGACAGGCCGCTGCTTTATAGGGCTCGACCCTGGCAGTTGTGGATGGCACTGTGCGTCCAAATTTGTAAAATTTTTTGTGGAAGAACTGTATAAGTGTTCGAGCATTGTTGATACAGTAGTGTTGAAATGTTTAAACAACCACCAAGGTTGTGATTTTGTCAACTCTGCTCCTACTGACATTTATAATGTATTGAAATTTTCAAAAAACGATAAAAGAAATAGATAAGTTTGATCTACAGTAATGATTCTGATATAAAAGGAAATACTTAATCTGTCTATGTTAATAACATAAAAAAACGACAGAAAGATTACTCATCTATCTTGAATTCTGGTTTCATATTTGCATTTGTGTGTTTTCGATTATATGTGCATGCAAAAGAAAATATTGAACCCTAGTTTTATGATAAGGAACTTTGTTTACGTTTCGGCACTGTGCATGCAATAACAGAATATCTGGAATAACAGTAGACTTTTAAAAGAATTAAGATGTAAAGTTTCAAAACCCTAAGTCGATAATATATTGTTTCTTATTTGTCTATCTGTCTTATATGCAAAATAATGAGAATAATAGCAACTATAGATATTCTGTGAAAATATATATTTAGAAAAAACATGATTGTACATAACATAAATGATTTCCTTGTTTAGAAATAAAACTGTTATTATATCTATGGATAGATTTACTTTTCTGTTGATGATAAGAATGGGGTAAGATTAGTACGGTGAGTAAAGAAATAAAAACACAATTTAACATTAATAATTAATGTACAGAGCATTCATAAAGAATTTATACTTTCATCACCATGGCAATATGCCTATCATTTCTTATCTACTTAATTTGTTTCTGTACTGGAGTACGATGCTATCTCTTCTTGCATGGGGAAAAATACAGAAACCATTTTATTCAATCGAGTCAATTTATACAGAATTTATATTTCACACAGGAATCGAAATAACTTATGAAATAAACAATGAAAGTTATATAATCAACAGTACTGTAAAATACACAAATAATTAGATAACAAAACTTAAAAATAAAGCAAATGAGATATTAGAACTTGTAACTGATAATAGGGCCGACAAACACCCAAGGAGGCATGTTCCTCCCAACCTGCTTCAGAAGAAGCAACTCAGTTGCTGACTTCTAATGAACCCCTGAGCCTGATTACTGATCCAGTAAGTGGGTGAAAAACTGTGTAGAAGCAAGGCACTCAAAATACCTTCTCCACTTAGTATCAACCTCCTGTATAAATGCCTTCTCCACTCAGCAACAAACTCCTGAACTCACTAAGAGTTTTGGTAGACTCACAACATGATCAACCCTAGCCTATCCCCTCATCATATCTCTTGAGTGCAAACAACAAAACCTCAAGGTAAGTTTGCTCGTCAGGAAAAGTGATGAACCTCAGCTCATAATCTGATGGCTAATATATAGACTGCCTTGGTCTTTTAGTGGCCAGTTTGGAATAAATGAGCCTCAAGCTCCAGTCCCATCTTTCAAGGCACTAAGACCACATTTTAAGGGAGTTGTCCCATGCCAACATCTAGTTAGTTGCATCATGATACTGCCACTTGTCCATTACCTTCTACTCCAGATTCCATTCCACCTAGTGGATCAGTAATCACTCTTTCAACAGTCCCCTTAAGTGTTTGTCTCCTATTTTGTTTATTAAATAATAAAATACTGTGCAAAGTACAGTCATCCTTGGACACTTGTCCAAATTATAAAAAATTTACAATAAAAGTTAATACAAAGTTTTCAGCAATTAGGGTATGTGACAAACACCCCCTCTTAAGCTCAACATCATCCTCGATGTTGCTTATTTATCATAAAGTTTCTCATGGAACAGAACTGGGTATGCTTCTCGCATTTTACCCTCCAGTTTCCAAGTAGCCTCGTCAGGGCTAAGGTGCCTCCATTGCACCTTTAACTGCCCTATGCTGTGACTCCGAAGTGTAATTTCCCTCCTGTCGAGAATACAGTCCGATTCCACCTGAAAATCTCCTTCGGGTTCCACCTGTATGTCATTCCAATTCAACACATGAGTAGCATCATGCACATACTTCTTTAAAATAGAAACATGAAAAACATTGTGGATTTTCAAATTGTATGGTAAAGCCAATTGATATGCAACAACTCCTATCCTTGATAGAATTTCAAAAGGTCCACAATACCTCGGTGCTAATTTAGCATAGCTCCCAAGATTCAAAGAACTTTTCTTGGGCTTTACCTTTATGAATACATGGTCTCCCACCTGAAATTCTCTTTCTATGCGTTTCAAATCAGCATAGCTTTTCTGTCAATCTTGGGCAACTTTTAAGTTACCTTGAACCTGTTTCACAGTTAGCTCCATTTCTTTCAATAGATCTGGTCCTAACATCAATCTATCTACAGGATTATCCCATGAAATTGGAGTAGAACATTTTCTTCCATACAAGATTTCAAATGGACTTAACTTAGCAGATGCTTGATAATTATTATTGTAGGCAAATTCTGCTAGATGTAAGTAATCCTCCCATTTAGATGGCTGATCTTTAACATATAAGTTTAACATATTTTCCAAAATCTGATTTACTCTTTCTGTTTGACCATCAGTTTGTGGGTGGAAAGAAATGCTGAAATTTAACTTAGTATTTAATCCTTTAAACAGTGCTGTCCAAAAATTACCAGTAAATTTAGAGTCTCGATCTGAAATAATCACCTTTGGAATTCCATGCAAGCGAAAAATTTGCTTCATGAAAATACCTGCAATGTTAGAAGCCTTGAAAGTAGTTTTAACAGGAATAAAATGAGTAGCTTTGCTAAGTTTATCAATGACAACCATAATTGAATCATTCTGCTTCTGATTTTTAGGCAAACCTATAATAAAGTCAATGCTTATGATTTTCCACTTCCATTCTGGAATTGGTAAGGGCTGCAATAGCCCAGCTGGATGTTGATGTTCAGCTTTAATAGTTTGACAGTCAAAGCATCTATCTATATATTCAGCAACTTCACTCTTCATGTTAGGCGAAAAGTACTCCTTTCTTAACATAGTTATCATTTTCTGATAATCACGATGTCCTGAATAAGGACTCTTGTGAATTTCATCTAAAATCAGCAACTTAACCTTCGAAAAATTTGGCACATAAATTCTGTTTTTGTAAGTTAAGAAATCTTCTTTATTAATATTGTAATCTGTTATAACATTTTCAAATGAATTTTCAACCACTTTATCATGTAATTTTTGGTAATTTTTGTCGTGCTTAATTCCTTCTTCGATCTGATTTTCTAGATTAGTTTTAAAAGTACTGATTGCTGCCATAAAACTAAATCTAACATTTCTGCTCAACGCATCAACAATCTTATTTTCCTTTCCTTTAATGTGATGGATCTCAAAATCGTACTCGTTAAGGAAAGCTAACCACCTAGCTTGCCTTGCGTTCAGATTTATTTGATCCAGTAAATACTTTAACCCCTTATTATCAGTCATTAAAGTGAATTTTCTACCAATCAAGTGATGGCGCCACGTCTTTAAAGCATGTATCACAACTGCCAACTCAAGATCATATGTAGCGTAATTCTTTTCATATATTTTTAACTTCCTTGATTCAAAAACAATTGCATGACCTTCTTGACTTAAGACCCCTCCAAGTCCTTCGTTGCATGCATCTGTGCATACAACGAAATCCTTATTAGGATCTGGAATTTTTAATATGGGTGCAGTAGTTAACAATTCTTTTAACTTATTAAAACTGTCTTGACACTTTTGATCCCATATAAATTTCTTCCCCTTCTTCTGCAAAGAAGTGATAGGGTTAGCAATTCTAGAGAACCCTTCAATAAACTTTCTATAATACCCCGTTATTCCCACGAATGATCGTACATCTGTTACATCTTTTGGGACAGGCCATTCATTTATTGCTTTTATCTTATCAGGATCGACATTAATACCATCTTTTGAAATTATATGACCCAAATACTGAATTTTATCTTTATAGAAATCACACTTACTAAACTTAGCGTAAAGTTGGTGATCTCTAAGTACTTTTAAAATGATTTTTAGATGTTCATCATGCTCTTCTTTAGTCTTTGAGTAAATCAGAATATCATCAATGAATACCACTACAAACTTATCCAAATATTTATGCAAAACGTTGTTCATCAAACACATGAACACTGCAGGTGCGTTAGTTAGCCCAAAAGGCATAACTACGAACTCGTAGTGTCCATAACGCGTTCTGAATGCAGTTTTGAATATGTCCTCGTCTTTTATCCGGACTTGATGATCAATTTTAGTGAATATCTCTGCTCCGCGTACTTGATCAAATAGATCATCTATGCGGGGTAAGGGATACCGGTTTTTAATTGTCATTTTATTAAGCTGACGATAGTCAATGCACAAACGCATAGTACCGTCCTTCTTTTTAACAAATATTACTGGTGCTCCCCAAGGGGACACACTGGGTCATATATAGTTTTTAACTATTAATTCTTTCAACTGATATTTTAACTCATTTAATTATAGAATATTCATCCTATAGGGGGCCTTTGAGTTTGGTACCGCACCGGGGTACTAACTCAATGGTGAAATCAAGTTCCCTTTTCGGAGGTAATCCTGGAATTTATTTTGGGAATACATCAGAAAAATCCTTAAGGATGGGAATATCCTCTAGTTTTATTTTGTTTTCTTTGGATGTACATTCATCATTAACAATATTAACAGCAAATAATTTACAACATTTTCTAGCAGCTCTCTTCACTTGTAAGGCAGAAATCTACCTTACAGAAGTTTTCCTAGAAATGCCTTTAACAGTTTCAGCTACACTTTCATTATTTAAACAAACAAAAGATTTTTCATAACAATTCAATAAAACTCTATGCTGTTCAAGCCAATCCATACCAATTAACAAGTCATAAGATCCTAATGGTAAAACATTCAAATTGACTTGCGTTTTCAGCTGACTTAGAAAAACTTCACAATCCTTAACATAATCTGTAACTTTTCTTTTTGTACCAATTGCAAGCTGAACTAACCATGGGTTATCGAAATTTTCTATCTTTAACTTGCAATTTTTCACTAATTCGGGTGAGATATAACTCAGATTTGCACCCGGATCTATTAGAATGGAAATAGGTTTAGTTTTTAACATACCTTCAACTTCCACCATGGATGTTTGATGGTCTGCTTGACGATCTTCCAATGCTGCATAAATTCTGGGCATCTCCCTCGCTACATCTCCTATTGTAGGTTCTGCTTGTACTGTGTGAATATTGTTGACGGTTTTTCTGTTGTGTGGGAAATCTGTTCTCTTGTGTGGTCCACCACATTCATAACATTTGATAGGTCCTTTTTGCTCAACATATATGTTATTATTGTTGCTGTGATTATAGTTGTTGGGTACATTCTTTGCAGTAGAAGAGTTCTGAGACGCATTACCCCTGTATGTATTACTGTTAGAAAAAAAATTTGTTAGGGAAATTTTTCTTGAAACTCCCAGAACTTTGATTAAAACCTTTCCTTTTATAACCAGACTAGTTTGTTTTGCTTCCCTTCCAACTAGTTGTTCCTTCTCTTCTTTTGTTTTGATCAAAACAGAAATTTGCTTTTCTCATAGCTTCCTCCAGCGTTGTAGGATTGTCATATTCTATTCTGTCTTTTATATGGAATGATAAACAGCTAAGAAACCTTTGTACCTTTGGCTTCTCTTCCACCATGTACGGTACATATCTTAGTAGACGGAGGAATTTGCTGCATAATTCCTTCATGCTCATGGCGCCCAACTTCAAATCATAAAACTCCTTCGATTTATCCTCATAATATTGTTCTGACAAAAACTTTTTCTTGAATAACTTCTTGAACATACTCCATGTTACGTCTCTTTCTTTTAAACTTCTGATTCATTTTAAATCCTGCCACCATATATCTGCTTTGCCTATCAGATTATAAATAGCCATCTTGGCTTTCAATTGAGAAGAGTAATCATATATATTAAAGTATTTCTTCATTCTAGACAGCCAAGCTTCTGTTGTTTCACCCTTCTCATTTTCACCGTTAAAGGTGGGTGGCTTAATTTTCTTAAATTCTCCAGAAATCTGTTCATGAAGTTTCTGCTTCCTTCTTGTTGAACAAAAATCACTATCACTACTGTCCGAATTAGAGTGATAATGACTTTGATGTGAATCAGAGGATGATTGGATACCACTTTTATCTTTTCTTGTCTTCTTATGCTTGTGTCTGTGAGTCATTATGGCAGAATCAGATGGAATCTCTGATTTTCTGCCCCTTTCCTCATTCTGATATTTATCCATTAAAATCTGATTTAGTGTATCCTGCGCTTTCAGAATGCGCTCATTTTCTTCTTTGACTGTTTTAATATCAGACTTCAGATCCTTTATGGTACGTAGAAATTTAGAAGAATTGTTATTCAATTCAACATAGAAACCTTCTCGATTTTCATTAATACTAGGTTCAAGATGAGGTGATTTTTCTTCTGCTGATTCTTCCGGTAACAACATACCTGTAACACAATTTGTCAAACTGTACAACACAATTTAATTTTAAAAAGTTAGTAAACATCTTTTTACATTCTACTTTCTGTATTGCGTGCATGAGCCTATTCAAGCCTAGTGTTTTAACCACGCTCTGATACCACATGTAACACCCCAGAAAATTCATAAAAATTTAAAACTTTTTCTACGTGATAATATTTCTTATTTAGTGTATGTGGAAATGGAAAAGATACCTGAGATATTATTTGTTGTTTTAAAATATCATACTTGTTTATTGGATGCGACTAAAAGAAGTTAGTTTAAATCTTGATGTTATCCAAATCTAGGTATAGTGCTACAAAATCTACTGTTGTTGTTCATGAGTGAAGAAACATCGTTTGATAAATGTTCTTTTGTTTAAATGATGAAGGGGTCCTTTGGACGCCTCGAGGCTTACTTAGCATTCATGCTAAAGCATTTAGATTTCGTAATGTAACAGATTACAGGTAAGGGTTTAATCTGCAACGAGCGACCACCTATTTTCAGTAAACATCTAAAGATTAAAACTGAAAAGAACAGCTCTGATCATTCTATCGGTGAGAGAACTGGATTCAATCTTCAGGTCGTTCGAGTTTGTTTTTAACTATTAGAACAGTTCTATTTATACAGACAGTACAGATTCAATCAAGAGTTATGAGAATGTTGTTATCAGTTGTAACCTCGTTTGTATTCAATTGTCTAATTCTTTGGTTCAATTAAATGCTCTCACATATGATGTAAGTGAAGATATTATCAAAACTCAATGTAGATGTACATATCCTAAATGATATGAGCGTTGTGTGCCCTATATGATTCTAAGTGACACTATGCATTTATGTGATATTAGATTCTTAATATGATACAATGCAATTAGGAATATATACAATATGGTGATACTATGCTAGACAATAAAGTATCAAACAAGCTTTATTTGATACTTTGAGAACTTACGATACTATATGATTTGGGTTATCATATTATGTGAAACCATACTATAGACAATTTCTATGCAAAGAAATTAATGTGCAAGTAATAATAGAAATATGCAACTATCGTTAATCTACGTTATTAGCACTGTAATCCTCATGAATTACGATACAACCTACCCAATCAATGTTTATTTTGATAAATTTAAAAGTCTGGGTGATAATGTATACAGGTTGGTGGATAATTAATATTCTACCTATAGTATTAAATGCATGGGTCGTCGTGGTAGTGGGATTCCACAGAGGATTGTACTAACGGTTCAATCACGTGTTCTACGGTGTTTTAAGTCCATTCTTGAGCTGAAGTGATAACTGCTGGTTCACTGGTTGACTTAGCTGGCTCCACAGTGGCTCGAACGTGGCAATGGTAATGATTGTAGTGATTAATGTGGTAGCTAGTGTTGATGCGGTTGAGACTCTGGTGCAATCTCCGTAAGATCTCAGCATTTAATTCATTTCTACGTGGTGAGGTGTGTGTTAAATTGGCACTTACGTGTCTAGTCCTGAAGTGAACACAGTGGCGATGTTTTATGATGTGTCACCGAGCTGTAAGCTCTAACTTGGTGATATGGCATCTGTTCAATCGGTGTAATAAATGATTGTCGTTTCTTGGTCTTCGATTATAGTAACTCCTTGGTACCACTGTGGTTTAGCTGGCTTGATCCTGATCGTTGGTCTCGATCTCGGTAGATGGGATATGCAAAACCCTAGCTAAGCTTGTCTTAGCATTATTTTCTCTTTTGTGCATTCATTTGGTGGTTACTGTCTGGAGGTGAAGGTCGACAGGCCGCTGGTTTACAGGGCTCGACACTGGTAGTTGTGGATGGCACTGTGCGTCCAACTCTGTAAAATTTGTTGTGGAAGAACTGTATAAGTGTTCAAGGATTGTTGATACAATAGTGTTGAAATGTTTAAACAACCACCAAGGTTGTGATTTTGTCAACTCTGCTCCTACTGGCATTTATAATGTATTGAAAATTTCAAAAAACGATAAAATAAATAGATAAGTTCGAACTACAGTAATGATTCTGATATAAAAGGAAATACTTAATCTGTCTATGTTAATAACATAAAGAAACGATAAAGAGATTACTCATCTATCTTGAATTCTGGTTTCAGATTTGCATTTGTGTGTTTTCGATTATATGTGCATGCAAAAGAAAATACTAAACCCTAGTTTTATGATAAGGAACTTTGTTTACTTTTCGGCACTATGCATGCAATAACAGAATATCTAGAATAACAGTAAACTTTTAAAAGAATTAAGATGTAAAGTTTCAAAACCCTAAGTTGATAATATATTGTTTCTTATTTGTCTATCTATCTTATATGCAAAATAATGAGAATAACAGCAACTATAGATATTCTGTGAAAATCTATATTTAAAAAAAACATGATTGTACAGAATAGAAATGATTTCCTTGTTTAGAAATAAAACTATTATTATATCTATGGATAGATTTACTTTTCCGTTGATGATAAGAATGGGGTAAGATTAGTACGGTGAGTAAAGAAATAAAAACACAATTTAACATTAATAATTAATGTACAGAGCATTCATAAAGAATTTATACTTTCATCACCATGGCATTATGCCTATCAACTCTTATCTACTTAATTTGTTTCGATACTGGAGTACGATGCTATCACTTCTTGCATGGGGAAAAATACAGAAACCATTTTATTCAATCGAGTCAATTTATACAAAATTTATATTTCACACAGGAATCGAAATAACTTATGAAATAAACAATGAAAGTTATATAATCAACAGTACTGTAAAATACAAAAATAATTAGATAACAAAACTTAAAAATAAAGCAAATAAGATATTAGAACCTGTAACTGATAATAGGGCCGACAAACACCCAAGGAGGCCTGTTCCTCCCAAGTTGCTTCAGAATAAGCAACTCAGTTGTTGACTTCTAATGAACCCCCAAGCCTGATTACTGATCCAGTAAGTGGGTGGAAAACTGTGTAGAAGCAAGGCACTCAAAATACCTTCTCCACTCGGTATCAACCTCTTGTATAAATGCCTTCTCCACTCAGCAACAAACTCCTGAACTCACTAAGAGTTTTGGCAGACTCACAACATGATCATCTCTAGCCTATCCCCTCATCAGATCTCTTGAGGTTAAACACCAAAAACTCAAGGTAAGTTTCCTTGTCAGGAAAAGTGATGAACCTCAGTTCATAATCTGATGGCTAATATATAGACTGCCTAGGTCTTTTAGTGGTCAGTTTGGAATAAATGAGCCTCAAGCTCCAGTTCCATCTTTCAAGGCACTAAGACCACATTTTAAGGGAGTTGTCCCATACCAACAGCTAGTTAGTTGCATCATGATGCTTCCACTTGTCCATTGCCTTCTACCCCAGATTCCATTCCACCTAGTGGATCAGTAATCACTCTTTCAACAGTCCCCTTAGGTGTTTGTCTCCTATTTTGTTTATTAAATAATAAAATATTGTGCAAAGTACAGTCATCCTTGGACACTTGTCCAAATTATAAAAACTTTACAATAAAAGTTAATACAAAGTTTTTAGCTTAAAATGTTTTCAGCAATTAGGGTACGTGACACTTGTACTACACCCCAACAATTAGGAGTGCTCTCCAATGCATACCATCAGATAAGAGGATTCTTGGATCTCATTTTCTTGTATGGATTCTTCCAAACATCATGAGTACAAAATATATATCATCAAAGTACATAACAACATAATGAAAATGTACATCAAGGAGGTGCTTCATCAAAGAATCATGAAAGTGCTTATACCTCCAAGCAAGTAGACCACCATTTTCCAAGTGCATACAAGCTTCAAGTGACCAATCAAATCTGCTCCAATGACATAGGTGAGGATCCCATGTCCTATAATGCTGCTCCAAAAGGATGTGATATGCATCAAAATATTCAGCCATGTATTCTTTCATCCAAGAAGTGAATGAAGAATCTCCACTAAAATCTGAGCCAAATAATGGACAGAAAAAACAAGGAGACTTCAAATGACTCAAAGAAGTCTCACCCATACATCCCTTAATGTGAGAATCATAAAGATATAACAAAGTATGTGGCTGCCAACAAAAATGTTCTCCAATCATAAATCTATTCACCCAAGTGTTGGATGAAGTTCCTCCAACATCAAATGAATCAAGTGTTGAGCAAGAAAAACTATGAGTCTTCAAGTGACTCAAATGCATATCATAGATGCATCCATATAGATGTGCATCATCATAGAGTAACAAAGGATACTGCTGCAAATGTTAATAAGAATGTTCTCTAACCATATCATCATAAAAAAATAAATCTAGGAGTTCCACACTCCTCTTGTGGCACCATCAAAAATAACCCTTTCACCCATTCTTCATTGAGACTAATGTTGTAAAACATGGAATAGTAGGATATAGGAGAATTAACTAACTCACCCAAATGATCAAAAAGTGCAGAAGTTTCATCATGGGAAGGATCCATATGGGTAGTATCATGCATCTCCTTCAAAAGTGTGAAACTTTTGTCATAGATTGGTTCCAATGTAGAGGAATCATGCTCTTCTTTAAAAATTGCATAACCTTCATCAAGAGACAATTCAAGTTCCTCTTCCACCACATCAAGTGTTTGGATCTCTTCAAGTTTATCTTCAAACACATTAAGAACATTCAAATTTCCACATTTCTCATGATGCACCATGTCATGAGAATCCTCCAAACAATCTACCATTTGATAATCTAAAACATAGGAGGAAAAATAAGTATCTTGCAACATTTCAAGAAGTCGCTCATTTTGAATTGTGAGCTTATGATTATCCTCATTATTATTCAAGTATGCATCATGTTTAAGCTCAAACAAATGGTTTCTATCAAAAAGCAAAGACATGAAATTACCTTTGATGTGGCACATTGCTCTTTGAATCTTCTCCATGTCTTCAAGGAAGGATGTTTCCTCCAATGAAGTTCTCCAACAAGAATTTGACACCAATGCTTGAGTGTCATGGAGAATGATGAGGGACTCTTGGATCTTATTTTCAATCATCTTTAAGGACCCTTCAAGAAAATGAGGCTCTTGCAAATGAACCTCCTCATCTTCTTCATTTTTTCTTGGACCAACTTCATGAAGCTCAAGTGGTGATAGGGAAGTTGATCTTGATTCTTCTTGTGATAGGGAAGTTGATCTTAGTTCTTCTTCAACTGCTACAAGGTCTTCATTATCATGCTTAATGGAACTTTGGCTTGCAGCAACACTTTCAAAAGTGATCTCTATGTCACCAACATATAGGTGTGAGCACCCATCAGTAGGTACTCCTTCATAGTTTAAGCATCCATTAGTAGATGCTCTTTGGTTCATGTCTAAGCTAGAAGGTGTCTCAAAATGATCTTCCATATTTTCAATAGAATCTTCTTCATGCTCTTGTGATGTCTCTTCCTTTTGCTCCTTCAAGCAATCTGATGCACTTTGCCCCTTGTTTTCCTTAGGATCAATATCTTTGGACTCTCTATTTTGAAATGGATTTTTATTACCTTCCTTCATCTTGAGCTTGTTTTTTATAATGAGGTATTCATAAAATGGTATAGTGTTTCTAAACCCTTCACTCAAATTTTTCCATTCGAGATGAATTTATTCCACATATTTGGATTCAATAAATTTTGGTATAGTAGGCCTTGGTGTTCTATGAAATTCATTTTCTCTATTATGGGGTCCTGTGCTTGAGAAAATATGCTCACCCATTGGCTTATTTTCCTCACTTTTTCCTCTTCAACAAAAACACTTTTGGTTTCAATATCTAATGGTGGTCCCTGACTTCTTGACCTAATGAATATCTAACCACATCAAGTGCCAAGATCATGCTATGATACCACTGTAATGTCCCTTGTTAGGAATTTTATTGAAATGGTAATTTTTCACTTTTCTTTCCTAGTTCGACCTTTGACTAGTTTTGAGCTCTAGGTCTCCAAATTGCTCCAATTGCTCCCAAATCTTCTGAGAAGGTATATGGATGATGTTATAACATAAATATCTATTTCAGGGATGATTTTGTACCTTTAAAATACTTATGCAAATCCTCTTTCGATTCTGGCCAATGTAGGGAACTTTACTAGTAATTTCCCTTTGACTAGTATTGGTCTCTAAGTCTCAAATTGGCTCCAAATTCCTTCAAATCTTCAAGGAAGGTGTATGACTGATATTTGTACTTGATTATGATGTTCAGGGATGATTTATGACCATCAAAATACTTCTGCAAACTTGTTTAATATTCTGGACAAAGTATGGAATTTAATTAACAATTTGGGGTTCAAATACCCCTAGGGTAAGTACTGAAAATGACTCTCCAAATGCCTTCAAACTCACTCGAAATTATGAACAGAGGTAGGGGATGTCTGAGGGACATTATTTAAGTCTCATGTGCACCATTAATCAATAAATAATTTTGTACTAACCTTCTTCCAAACAACAGCAAAAATCACTAGTTCGACCCTTGGGGAAATGGCACCAAATCTTCTCCAAATGTAAATAAACTGAGTAAAATGACTTCAAATGCTTGAGTACTGAACATGAAACTTGTATAATACATCAATAAAATTCCATTCATCAATAAACCATCAGTGTTTTACTTATCCATTTGAATCCATCAACATTACATTGGTTCACAACAAGGTAGTGGGGAAATGGTACTGTTCTTTCATTAAAAATGAGATTTATACATTTCTACTTGGAATTTAGACCTGAAAATTTCTGGAGATGAAGAACAGAGTATTTAATTCATATTACAAAATAAATGGGGCATTATAGGATCTCTCAAAGAGTACAATAGCTCACCAAAAACTCCCTCTCTCAAGGAGCAAGAATATGCCTTCAAAATTGGAAATGGCTGAGAGAATGTGATGCATTAGAAGAAACCATGATCTTCCCTATAGCTTACACCTGAAAAAAATGACTCCATTAAAGCTCCAAATGAAAGTTCTGAATGGAATTTCCAATTACCCACTTGGATGGGAATCTTTCACCCTCGAAATTGGCTAAGCCAAGAAACTAGTCATCCACTAGCTCTCCCTCTTCACAAATGCAATTGCAAATTTCTCAAATGATCAAAAGCAGGTTTCCTTCTTTTTTATTGATATTTATAAACTTATAATGTCCTCCATGGGTCGAATTCCTTCCAAGAGACTCATGCCAACTCAAGTTGGGAAGAGATTCCAGAGAACGCCACTTGTACAACAATTCCTAGTCTCCCACTTCCACCAAATCACATGTGGAAGCATCTTAGCTTCCCTAACTCCCTTGAGCGCTCTCTTGGAGTCTATTTTTATCCCTGACATGTCATATGCCAGCCTTCAGGTCTGATTTGTGTCATAGGTGTCATAGCATCTTTATCATTATTGTCATAGAGCTAGGGAATCTAGCCCAAGTGTCTCACTAGCTCCAAATGGCCTCTTCCTCTTCCATGGGAGTTACTCTTCCTCTACATTTAGACCTTGTATGAGTCATGCAATGAATAATACATTTTGAACTCCCCCAAGTATGTTACCATTCACCTTGAATTCGAATTGGTGAGAGAATGATGCCAAGTGTAGTGGGGAAATCTAGCCATATGTGGGTCCCCCTTCCTCCATTTGTCTTCATGATCAAATGCCACTTTGATTTTCAATTGTATATATTTATTTAGCTCATTTATTAAATATCTATGCCATTTTAATGTTCAAACATCATTTATTATTCCCCTTATTCCAAATCCCAAAGTTTCCACCCCAAACCTAGGAAACTAATAATTTTCCTCCTTGGCAATTATTTGACCCTTAGCATCAATTTGACAAACTCTAATGAATATGTCCAATGTGTATAGGCCATTGTGACCCAATGCCAATTTTGGACATGAAAACAAGGCCTTGCAGAGGTTACGTAAATTGTTGCAAAACTTCATCTCCACCTCCTTCTTCCACATTCTTTAGAGTCTAAACAAGGAAGCGGATGCAAGGGCCAATGTGGGATGCCTCTTAGCTCAAGCAGAACTGATCAAGAATGATGATGATTCTATTTGGTCTCCAATCACGTAGGATGGCAGTTACTTTTCATCTTTGTAAGATCAGGATCAAGGGCTCTTTAGACTTTTGGAAAAAAAGGAAAAAGTAAGAGGCTGTGGCCCAACTGTGTTATTATCAAATAAAAATTAACGTTTTTGTTAAAAAAAACAATAGAGTTGATCTCGATTCTCAGTAACTTGTCCATATCAACATATCAACATGGTCATCAGTAAATGTCTATCATAGTCATCAATAATATATTTTTTAATATAAATGATTTTATTATATAATATCAATAAAATTATGGTATTAGTTATAGTTATTAATTAATATATAATATTAATAATATATTATTAAAATATTAAATTTTAGATGATTATTATATAGTTTAGTAGTTATTATATATTTAAATTAATTATAAATATTAAATTTTAAGTGATTATGATTGCACCGAAGAGGCACATTCTACATCCCGGTAGGGGGAGATGTGTAACTCCTTCTGTGCACATCTTATCGCTGACACGTGTCCTTTATAAAAAATAATAAAATATTATAAAAAAAATAACATGGCTCAAATTAGATTTAAAATATTTAGAATGGCATATATATATATAACTACACAAATTAGATAAATTAAAACCATAAACATTGCACTACACACTTACTTAACATTTCCAGTCTAAAAAGTCAAATTAGATAAATTAAAACCATAAACATTGCATTACACACTTCCTCAACATTTCCAGTCTAAAAAATGATTTGCACCTCTCAGAGATTTGACCCCTCTCGGTGCTTGGTAGATCCATTTTAAGATGGATATATGCTTATGCTGGTATAGTTTAGAGTCTAGGATTGTGTTTATTTTCATAAAGAGATAGACATCCCTTTTGATTAGTTAACTTATGCAAGGCACTATTGGTTACGATTCTCGCAACATGGCTCATGATGGATGCATGTATCTAATTTTCACTTTGATCATTTAAATTAATGTTGTTTATGACAATCAACAAACAATATCTCTCAAAAGAGGCTGCAAAAATTCGTCCCAAAAGTGTATCACAAAGAAGCTATAATGACCATAAGGAAACTCATATTTGCAATTTTGTTCAAGAGTATGTGTATGTTAGGAGTATAAACAATACACTCTTGGGGTGCTTTGTTGGTACATAGCTTACACTACCAAAGTATCACAAGGTTCACCAAATGTTATTTTTCTTTACTTAAAAATCCAAGTGAATTTATTGCCCTTGCAGTTCTTGGGATTTTAAGTTTTATCCAATGAGCATAGTACACAATTTAACACTTTTTGTGGGTAGCATGTTTTGGTTTGCCTATGCAACAATGGCCATGCCTCAAATGTATTCCAAACCTTTTTTGGTAGCATTATTTGACATGATATTGAAAGGTTCTTTAACTCCCACCCTTAGAAGAGGGTTTGCCTTGATGTTGTTTTCTGCGAAGATTTCAAAGAATGTTTCTTAATCCAAGTCGGGGATAAGATCAAACGATCTATTTGGTACATTAATCCTGCCAACACCTACGTAGGTGCCAAAGCCTAAGCTACAAGATTAAAGAGTGTTTATTAATGGCCAAGCTTGATCCACCTTAGTGTCTAAGGAACCAAGCACCTTGATCTCATTCAATGCCTCATGGGTCCACTATGTTAATCAAGGAAAATTTTAAGGATCCATAATTTTCTAATTTTAAATTTCCAACTATAAAATTTTTGGCGGTATTTTTGTAAAATTATTCAAATTTTTAAGGATTTTAAATAGTTTCTGGACAATTTTGGTGATGTTTAGGGTTAAAAAAGATTATCCCATGGATTTTGGGCGAAACATTTTGGAAAAAAAAAAGAAATTGGTGAATCTTTTTTTGGAAAAAAAAACATAGAAAATTAGTCCATGGGCTAAATTTCACCCCTAAAATTTTCCTTGATGTTAATGCTTAGGATAATGGCATTATCTTAAGGTTATTGTTCTAGATGAAAAGAACAGTTGGGTCCCAATTAAATTGATCCCCAAGAAGGCGAATTTTGATAGTTATTAGGGATTGGCATGACAAGAGAGTGGTCCAACAGAAGCGTAAGAGGTGAAAGGTAATGTGTGTTATGAAGCTACTAACGGAAATAGGGAAGACTTGAGCATGAACGTGGGTTCAAGCTAACAGGAAAAAGCATGACGAGAAGTGATCAATCTTAGCCATCATCATGTTGAAACACTTCTCAAGCATGTCGATGTTGGGGATCAACAAAGACTTGGTGGAGGACAATGCGGTAGACGATGTGTTAGATGGTATGTCATCCATGCCGGGACAAGCACGTTGAGATGTGGACCGAGGGTATGCGAATGCCTCATGTTGGGATGGGAGTCACCTCTAGCCATCATCAAGTGTTAGACTAGATGGATGGTAGCATCATCGTGGTCTTAATCTTACATCAATATTAAAAAAAACATACCAACAATATCCTTAGCCAAATAAACTACCTTAGAAAACCTTGCTTTCTTATAATTACAATGCCCTCTACCCAAAAAGGTAAAAATAGATAGCATGTATATTCATACAATTTAAATACATAGGAGAAAGGAACAAAAACTACAATATGCTTGTAGATCATGCTTACAGATTAATCGTCAAGGGAAGGATTGCAGTTGGGAGAAGGAATATGGAAACATCGAGAATTGGAAAATGATAATCTTTTGTGTAATATCTCGATTTTAACCCCATTGCATTAAAATGTAAATGATGTAATATTGTTATAAAATCATGGTGAGGATCTTAAGGCTAAGGCCCCACCATCGATTTAGTGATGCATATCGTTTACGTGCTATCCAGGCACAATGGAATTGCAAATATCATGTAATTATGTATTTTAATGAAATACCCACTACTAGCTATGCAGTGCAACAAGATACGGGGGCATGATTTTACAAGGAATTGGGAGGGAAATATTCAAACCCTTGGAGCCAATCAAGTCAAGCCAAGTGTCAATGAAAGAACCCATAAAACCCTCAACTACCCATGTTGAATTTTGTACCCAATCATTCATTTCTCCCAAGAGTTGGTTGAGGTAGTTAATGCCTTGGGGAATGGGGAGGTATGGCTGTCCAAATTCAAGTATGGGCTGTTAGGATATTCCTATACTCCATCCCAGTCCCACCAGTATTTTGATCATTTACATTTTCAGTCATGCATGCACTTTTAGGGTTTGCATGCATCATTTAGGGTTCGCATGCATTCCAGTCATCAGTCCAGCACCTAGCCCTCAATTAGCCATCCTCTGAGAGCTTCTCACTGATCATTTTTAGCCCTCCAGTTGCTTAATGCACCCTTCTTCCTTGATTTTAGGAAGCAACTCGCCCTTCTTCACCTACCAATCCAGTTGTCTTCAGTTTATACTCAGTTACACTCAGTTACACTTACTTACACTCAGTTACACCTACCAGACTCAGTTTGACTGATGGTTGACAGTTACTTGAGCATTAATGACTCCACTGATGATGATGAAGACTTCCAGTTGTGCTCCAATGACACTCCAGTGATCTTTTGATCACTCCATGAAGGCTAATTCGAATTGCCACCTTAGGCATTCGAATTCCTCATGCATTGTATTATTTATTTGTCCATTTGTGATTAATGAATTAGTGTGTGTGAAGTATTTTTGCTTCTATCCGAGTTCTACTATATTATTATTCTGCTGCTCATTATACTGCATTGACCACTCTTCTTCTATTTTACTGCTTAATCATAATTACTCTTGTGAGGTATACATCATCTCTTAGATATGCTGTGAGGATTTTCACATGGTATCAAAGCATGTTGAGAGTATTGTTTATCTCTATTCCTGAGAGTTTTTTGCAGGTTATTATCCAAATTTCAAGTGCAGCAGTAGCAGTTGCAGATATTCTCTATTGTTTTTGCAGGTCTTCTACAGCTTCAATGAATTCAGAATAAATCCCTCCTCTTTCTTTATTCAACTATGATGAATGGAAACCAAAAATGATAGCATATTTGAAGAGCCATGATCTCTTTGATTGTTATTTTGAAAGAGAGTTTGAATCCTCTGAAGAGAAGATTGACTGGTTGAATAAAGGTGACATGGCCCTTGGAAGAATGATGCTTACTATGCCTAATTACATATTGTACCCAATCATTATTGATATTGAAACTCCAAAAGAGCTACGGGCTCACCTGGATGAAAGATTTGGCAGACAAAATGAAGGGATTGGTCCAAACCCCTTCAATAGCAAGCAAAGTGATGCATTCGCCCTCCTTGATGGTCTCTCAGATCATGAACTAGTATCATCTCATATTGAAGTTGTCCACAAAGAACTTGCATATTCTACACTCATGCTCCAACATTCTTCTCTTTCTGTGCCAGCTCACACTCTAGATATTGCAGAAGGTCCTAAATCCTCTCTTGCACAAGAGTCTGTTGGTTTGCATCATGATCTTATGAATGTTTCGGAGGTAAATTAAGCCATTGGAGGTAATGAATTCGCTCTCCTTGAATACTCACCTCTTACGTACTACTCTATGATCATCAATTCATGCTTTCAGAAGGTTATTGAAGATTATGGCCATTGCCATTCGCTTGGGATAATTTCTCATGCAATTACTGGTTTTGATCTCACCTCTAATGGTTCAAAGGAGATATCAAGAAACCATGATTCAAGTCTTGGATTCTAAGCAATCACTACTTGAGATAATTTCTCATACATATGATGGTTTTGATCTCACCCCTGCTAGTTCAAAGGAGATCTCAAGAAACTGTTTTTTAAGTCTTAAATCTGATTTTGATTTCAAGCAAACATGTAATAGTTATTTTTGGCATAATCTCACCCATGGTGGTTTGAAGGAGAAGACACAAGACTATATGCACATTCAAATATTTGAGCCTACCTCAGCTTATTCGAATCATAGATTCAAGGATCATTCTCATACTTTTGGATTTGTTCTAATCACATTCGAACTGAAGAGCAAGTACAAGCACATGCCTTTTGAGCATGATCCACTTCTTCCCAAGAAGAAGATACCTCCAGACATATGACCAAGCATCACACCTCCTTGAGTTTGGAACATTTATTTTTTATGTGTGCCTTACAGTCTGTTTTGAGGGGGGGGGGGTATTTTTCCCATGAAATTTTCCCCACTTCCTTGGTTTATTGACTGTTATTATTCATTGTATTGGGTGACCTTTGGTCTTAGTTACCAGGGCCCAGGATGGATTAAGGGGGGGTGTTAGGATATTCCTATACTCCATCCCAGTCCCACCAATATTTTGATCATTTACATTTCCAGTCATGCATGCACTTTTAGGGTTTGCATGCATCATTTAGGGTTTGCATGCATTCCAGTCATCAGTCCAACACCTAGCCCTTAGTTAGCTAGCCCCCGATAGCTTCTCACTGATCAGTTTTATCCCTCCAGTTGCTTAATGTGCCCTTCTTCCTTGATTTTAGGAAGCAACTCACCCTTCTTCACCTACCAGTCCAGTTGTCTTCAGTTTATACTCAGTTACACCTACCAGACTCAGTTTGACTAATGGTTGACAGTTACTTGAGCATTGATGACTCCATTGATGATGATGAAGACTTCCAGTTGTGCTCCGATGACACTCCAGTGGTCTTTTGATCACTCCATGAAGGCTAATTCGAATTTCCACCTTAGGCATTCGAATTCCTCATGCATTATATTATTTATTTTTCCATTTGTGATTAATGAATTAGTGTGTGTGAAGTATTTTTGCTTCTATCCGAGTTCTACTATATTATTATTATGTTGCTCATTATACTGCATTGACCACTCTTCTTCTATTTTACTGCTTAATCATAATTACTCTTGTGAGGTATACATCATCTCTTAGATCTGCTGTGAGGATTTTCACATGGGCAAGCCACCATTCATGAAAATTCATGTTTGAATTCTTGGGAAAGAAATGAGCCACATAATTTCTCCCCATGCCATTATCCATCAACCAGTTTGTCTCTCACGTTTTTGGAGCTACCTGGGCGTTTTCCTCCATGGTTTTGTTGTGTTTTCCTTCATTTTTCTAGCTGGGGATGGCGTTTTTGTTTTGGATAACATTGGGGAATAGAAGAAATTGATTTTGGGGTTTCATAGAGTCTATTTTGGCCATCTAAATGCTCACTTTCTTGTGGAAGAAATCATTTTCTTCCATGGGGTTGATTTCCTCTTCCCACATTTTCGTTTTTGGGTGTGTCACGATTTGGGGAAAACCCATGGACCCTATTTTGTAAATTCCATTGTTGAAAATGTGTATCCATGCCCAATATTTGAGTTTGTTGTGTGTAAGAGAACGTTGGGGTTGAGATGGGTATCAATTGCTTTGGTTGTGCTGAGTTTGAGAGTCTTGTTTTCCTTGTAGAAATTATGCCCATCTCGGGGGTTGTCTCTAAGTGTTGAAAGAATATAGGCTGGGCAGAGACCTATAGTTGGGTGGAACGTTGCAGTGACATAGCTAATTGTTTGGGACAACATTACATCAAGATGAGTATTCTTTATGTGTATTAAAATCTACAATGTTATTTAATTATTGATTGTTATGTTTATGAAGATCAATGCATGCTAGATATGCATGTAGTGGATCTTGCTTCTGCTGTGTTTATTTGAATTATACACCTGCACATGTGTTTTTATTTACATGAATTTGATGAAATGGGTTGAGTTTTTGTAAAATCCTCAGAGGTGTAGTCATGTTCCCTTCCTTGCACTAGGTCGACGAGAGGGGATGTGACATTTTGGAACAAGATCCAAGACCATCTCCAGGATTAATGTATAGTTTCATGTAATTTTGAGGCAGTGTATCTAGTACAACTAGTGGAATAGTTACTTCTCAAATTTTGATTATCTAACATTATATATTTGTATACAGTGTTATGCTTTCTAACTATATGTATGGAATATAATTAAAATGAAAAGGCTTTCATAGACCCATAGTACAAACTTTTATATGTAATGACCTTTGAGGTTTATGAACAATGTGGTTGCTTTTTAATAAAATAATTGCATCTTTTTTTTTATGAAAAAAAAGTACAAATGTTTTTCTTCAATACAATAATCTATTTAATTTTGTATGAAAGTATACTTCATACAAAAAATTATATATTCAAAATTCGAAAATACATATTCATATTATCATTTAGGAAGTGAATTTTCATTTGAAAGTTTAATAGAGATTAAATATCAATGAATTTATATTTAATTTATTTTTTTACAAAGTAATTTTATCTCAGAGCGGTTATATACTATGAAGATTAAGAAGTTGGAAGCACTACTTTTAAAGTTGGATTTAGTTAAAGCATTTGACAAGGTAGATTGGTATTTTTTAAGACTTGTTCTTCTACAGATTGGATTAAGTCTGGATGCTACAAATTGGATTATGGGATGTGTATCTTTAGCCAATGGTCAACCTTCAAATTTCTTTAAGAGCTCAAGAGGGCTAAGACAAGGGTGCCCATTGTCTCCTTTATTGTTTTTGTTGGTGGTGGAAGGGATTAGTAGAATGATCATTCATGCAAAAGAAAAATGCAAAATTGTGGGGGTCCGGGTATTAGTAAATCACAATCTAACTCACCTTTTATTTTTGATGATGTGTTTTTATTTGGTTATGGGAATTTGTTGGAATGGATACAATATAAAGAGATATTAAAGGTTTTTTGTGAGGCATCTGGAATGGAAGTAAGTTGTGACTGTCATGTCCCAAATTTTGCATTGGGTCACAATGGCCTAATCCCATTGGTCATATTCATGAGAATTTGTCAAATTGATGCTAAGGGTAAAATAATAGTTTCCTAGGTTGGGGATGGAAGCTTTGGGATTTGGAATAAGAAGGATAATAAATTATGTGTGGAAATTAGAAGAGCATAAATATTTAATAAATGAGCTAAATAAATATATACAATGGAAAATCAAAGTGGCATTTGATAATGAAGACACATGGAGGAAGTGGGACCCACACAAGCTAGATTTTTTGTACCACATGGCATCCTCCTCTTGTCGTTTAGAATCCATAAGAATCCCAAGGGTCTTGGGATGAGTTGGAAGGTCAATATACTTGGCATGAATCAATTAAGCTCAAATTGGAGTGGAGGAGGAAGAGGCATTTTGGAGCCAGTGAGACACTTGGACTAGATTCCCTAGCTCTATGACAACAATGATGAAGATGCTATGACACCTATGACACAATTCAGACATGAAGGCTAACATCTGACATATATGACATGTCAGGGCTAAAAATAGCCTCCAAGAGGGCGCTCAAGGAAGTTAGGGCAGCTAAGATGCTTCCACATGTGATTTGGTGGAAGTGGGAGACTATGAATTGTTGTACAAGTGGCATTCTTTGGAATCTCTTCCCAACTTGAGTTGGAATGCATCTCTTGGAAGGAATTTGACCCATAGAGAGATTGGAAACTTTATAAATTTCAAGAACAAAGAATAAAACCAGCTTTTGATCATTTTTAGAATTTGCAATTGCATTTGTGAAGAGGGAGAGCTAGTGGATGACTAGTTTCTTGCCTTAGCCAATTTTGAGGGCGAAAGATTCCTATCCAAGTTGGTAATTGGAAAGGCAATTCAAACCTTTCATTTGGAGCTTTAATGGAGTAATTTATTGCAGGTGTAAGCTACAGGGTAAATCATGGTTTCTTCTATTGCAGCTCATTCCTTCAACCATTTTCAGTTTTCATTGCATATTCTTGATCCTTGAGGAAGGGCATTGGTGAGCTATTGTACTCTTTGGGGGAGATTCTAATGCCCCATTTATTTTATAATATGAAGTAAATACTCTGTTCTTCATCTCCATAAAGTTTCAGGTCAAAATATCAAGTGGTTGTATGTTAAATTGATGATTATTGAGCAAACAGTGACCATTCCCCCACTAGATTGATGTATGCCAATGTATTGATGATGATTTCGAATGGAAGAATGTTTCTTTGATATATTTATGATGTATGGATTGCCATTGATGAGTATTACAAGTTTCATGTTCAGCACTTAAGCATTTGGAGCTATCCTGCTCAGTTATATTTCATTTGAAGAAGATTTAATGCTATTTCCCCCAAAGTCGAAACTAGTCTTCTTGCATCTGATTTAAGGGAGTTATAGCAAACATTAAATTTGAATGGGATGCTACAACCAGGTTTTGTGGTGAGATCACATGTAATGTGCTTTTGGGAGATCCGACAGGTAGAGCTGGGTGCTTGTAACAGCCTGGGATATATTTATGATGTATGGACTTCCATTGATGAGTATTACAAGTTTCATGTTCAACACTTAAGCATTTGAAACTATCTTGCTCAGTTTTATTTCATTTGAAGAAGATTTAATAATATTTCCCCCAAGGTCGAAACTAGTCTTCTTGCATATGATTTAAGGGAGTTATAACAAACATTAAAAGTTGAATGGTGATGCATATGAGTTCATGTTGATGTCATTTATGTGTCCCCTACTTCCATTCATAATTTCGAGTAGGATTGAGTGCATTTGGAAAGTCATTTTCATCATCTACCCCTAGGGGACTTGAACCACAATTTTACTAGTAAAACTCCATACATTGATCAGATTTCCAAAGTGAGTTGAAGAATTCATTTGATGCTTAAAAGACACCTATAAACATCATTTTTATGTATTAACATCATTCATACACCTATTGGTACAATTTGAGAGCATTTGGAGCTATATAGAGCCATCTACCATTGGGGGTTTGAAGCTCGAAATTACTAGTAATCTTCCCTACTTTGTCCAGATTGTAAATGAATGTGCAGAAGTGTTTTAATGGTTTTTAAGTATCAATGAGCCTTTTTTATATTTATTAATACCTCTCAAATACCTTCAGACCCATTATACAATCATTTGGGGTCATTTGGAGATCAAGAGACCAATACTAGTTAAAGAGGAATTGCTAATCAAACTCTCTACTTTGGACAGAATTAAGAGAGGATTTTCAAAAGTAATCTAAAGATCATATATAATCCATGAACATCATATTCAAGTCCTAATATCATTCATATACCTTCTCATAGGATTTGAGAGCATTTGGAGCAAATTGGAGACCTAGACATCAAAACTAGTCAAAGGTCGAACTAGGGAAAAAAGTGAAAAAATTTGTCATTTTAATCAAATTATTAAAAAAGGGACATTACATTGGTATTAGAGCATGGTCCTTGCACCTGTGATTTAATATCATACATTGAAGAATAAGTTGCAGCCATGTCTTACTATTATGATGAATCCTATGAGTACAATTCTTATGAGGAATATGCAGATGCTTATGAACAATATGAAGCAGAATGTGAATGGGTTGAGGAAGAGGTGCCATCATGCAACACTTCTTACAATTTTAGGCGGAATGAAGACTATTATTATGACCATATGTATGATAAATATGAGTATGTCACACCACCAAAGGATAAGTCTATGAACGAGTTACAAAGATGGAGAGCAACATATAAAACCTTGCCCCAATAATATAAAAAATATCAAGAATACCTTGCTTCGAGGGAAGATACACAAAATGCCATGCCTTTTGAAGACTATGTTGATTGTGTGTTTGCAAATAGGCCCAAAAAGGAATATGTGGATTTAGTGAAGAAAGTTTTATGCTTTTCTTGTAAAGAACCTTGGAGAGAGTATCATATGCGTGTAAGTGAAATGTGTGTTAGTGAAAAGATCAATGAAATATCAGAAGCTTCAGCGAAGGCATGTATGTCCTACTTGAGGAGAGTTTTTGGATTTTCTTCAAAAAGAGACTCCAAATATATTGATACTAAGGAAAACAAGGGGCAAAATGCATCAGATTTCTTGAAGGAGCAAAAGGAAGAGACATCACAAGAGCATGAAGAAGATTCTATTGAAAATATGGAAGATCATTTCAAGACACCTTTTACTTTATACATGAAGCAAAGAGCATCTACTAATGGATGATTGAACTATGAAGAAGTACCTACTGATGGGTGCTCATACCTCTATGTTGGTGACATAGAGATCACTTTTGAAAGTGTTGTTGTAAGCCAAACTTCCATTAAACATGAAAATGAAGACCTTGTAGCAGTTGAGGAAGAAACAAGATCAACTTACTCATCACCACTTGAGCTTCATGAAGTTGGTCCAAGCAAGAAAGAAGAATATGAGGAGGTTCATTTGCAAGAGCCTCATTTTATTGAAGGGTCCTTAAAGATGAATGAAAATAATATCCAAGAGTCCCTCGGCATTCTCCATGACACTCAAGCATTGGTGTCAAATTCTTGTTGGAGAACTACTTCATTGGAGGAAACACCCTTCCTTGAAATCATGGAGAAGATTCAAAGAGCAATGTGCCACATCAAAGGTAATTTCATGTCTTTTATTTTTTATAGAAACCATTTGTTTGAGCTTAATGAATTGTTACATGATGCATACTTGAAGAATAATTAGGATAATCATAAGCTCACAATTCAAAATGAGCAACTTCTTGAAAAGTTGCAAGATACTTGTTTTTCCTCCTATGTTTCAGATTGTCAAATGGTAGATTGTTTGGAGGATTCTCATGACAAAGTGGATCATGAGAAATGTGGAAATTTGAAAGTGCTTGATGTGTTTGAATATAAACTTGAAGAGATCCAAACACTTGGTGTGGTGGAAGAGGAACTTGAATTGTCTCTTGATGAAGGTTATGCAATTTTTAAAGAAGAGCATGATTCATCTACATTGGAACCAATCTATGACAAAGGTTTCACACTTTTGAAGAAGATGCATGATACTACCCATATGGATCTTTCCCATGATGAAACTTCTGCACTTATTGATCATTTGGGTGAGTTAGTTCATTCTCCTACATCCTACAATTCCATGTTTTGCAGCATTAGTCTCAATGAAGTATGGGTGAAAGGGTTCTTTTTTATGGTGCCACATGAGAAGTATGGAACTCCTAGATTTACATTTTATGATGACATGGTTGGAGAACATTCTTATTCACATTTGTAGCAGCATCATTTGTCACTGTATGATGATGCACATCTACATGGATGCATCTATGATATGCATTTGAGTCACTTGAAGACTCCCGGTTTTTCTTGCTCAACACTTGGTTCACTTGATGTTGGAGGAACTTCATCCAACACTTGGGTAAATAGATTTATGATTGGAGAATATTTTTGTTGGCACCCACATACCTTGTTATATCTTTATGATTCTCACATTAAGGGATGTATGGGTGAGACTTCTTTGAGTCATTTGAAGTCTACTTGTTTTTTCTGCTCATTATTTGGTTCAGATTTTAATGGAGATTCTTCATTCACTTCTTGGATGAAAAAATACATGGATGAATATTTTGATGCATATCATATCCTTTTGGAGTAGCATTATAGGACATGGGATCCTCACCTATGTCACTAGATTAGATTTGATTGGTTACTTGATGATTGTATGCACTTGGAAAATGGTGGTCTACTTGCTTGGAGGTATAAGCACTTTCACTATTCTTTGATGAAGCATCTTCTTGATGTTCATTTTCATTATGTTGTTATGTACTTTGATGATATATATGTTGTACTCATGATGTTGGAAAGAATGCATACAAGAAAATGGGATCCAGGAACTATGAATTGGAGAGCACTTTTAATTATTGGAGTGCAATACAAGCAATGGGACCCTGGGATAATTCTTGGTCTCATTGGTTTCAACTTTTGGGGGAAACAAGTAGTATGGGGGATGGATTCCCCACTTAATAAATTGATTTTAATCAGAGTAGTGCAGCAGCAAGCATGGTGGTTCTTCTCTAAAACTCTCATGGAATCTCAAAGACTCAAGGATGGGCAATTCAGTGGCAACTTCAAAGAATTATACAGGAAGTAGGTTCTTCAACACCCATGTTTGAAATTGCTTGAGGACAAGCAATATTGGGAAGGGAGGATTTGTCATGTCCCAAATTTTGCATTGGGTCACAATGTCCTAATCACATTGGTCATATTCATGATATTTTGTCAAATTGATGCTAAGGGTAAAATAATTGCCAAAGAGGAAAATTACTAGTTTCCTAGGTTGGGGATGGAAGCTTTGGGATTTGGAATAAGAAGGATAATAAATTATGTGTGGACATTAGAAGAGCATAAATATTTAATAAAGGAGCTAAATAAATATATACAATGGAAAATCAAAGTGGCATTTGATCATGAAGACACATGGAAGAAGTGGGACCCACACAAGCTAGATTTTTTGTGCCACATGGCATCCTCCTCTTGTCATTTCGAAATCATAAGAAGCCCAAGGGTCTTGGGATGAGTTGGAAGGTAAATATACTTGGCATGAATCAATTAAGGTCTAATTGGAGTGGAAGAGTAATTCCCATGGAAGAGGAAGAGGCATTTTGGAGCTAGTGAGACACTTGGACTATATTCCCTAGCTCTATGACAACAATGATGAAGATGCTATGACACCTATGACACAAATCAGACCTGAAGGCTGACATTTGACATATATGACATGTCAGGGATAAAAATATCCTCCAAGAGGGCTCTCAAGGGATTTAGGGCAGCTAATATGGTTCCACATGTGATTTGGTGGAAGTGGGAGACTAGGAATTGTTGTACAAGTGGCATTCTTTGGAATCTCTTCCCAACTTGAGTTGGAATGCATCTCTTGGAAGGAATTCGACCCATAGAGAGCTTGGAAAATTTATAAATTTCAAGAGCAAAGAATGAAACCATCTTTTGATCATTTTTAGAAGTTGCAATTGCATTTGTGAAGAGGGAGAGCTAATGGATGACTAGTTTCTTTCCTTAGCCAATTTCGAGGGTGAAAGATTCCCATCCAAGTTGGTTATTGGAAAGGCCATTCATACATTTCATTTGGATCTTTAATGGAGTCATTTGTTGTAGGTGTAAGCTACAGGGAAGATCATGGTTTCTTCTATTCCATCTCATTCCTTCAACCATTTCTAGTTTTCATTGCATATTCTTGATCCCTGAGGGAGGGAATTGTTGGTGAGCTATTTCACTCTTTGGGGGAACTTCTAATGCCCCATTTATTTTATAATATGAATTAAATACTATTTTCTTCATATCCAGAAAGTTTCAAGTTGAAATATCAAGTGGTTGTATGTAAAATTGATGATTATTGAGCAAACAGTGACCATTCCCCCACTAGATTGATGTATGCCAATGTATTGATGATGATTTCGAATGGAAGAATGTTTCTCTAATATATTTATGATGTATGTACTTCCATTGAGGATTATTACAAGTTTAGTGTTCATCACTTAGGCATTTGGAGCCATCTTGCTCGGTTTTATTTCATTTGAAGAAGATTTAATGTTATTTCCCCCAAGGTCGAAACTAGTCTTCTTGCATATGATTTAAGAGAGTTATAGTAGCCATTAAAATTTGAATGGTGAATCATATGATTACATGTTGATGTTATTTATATGTCCCCTAATTCCATTCATAATTTTGAGTTATATTGAGTGCATTTGGAAAGTCATTTTCATCATCTACTCCTAGGGGACTTGAACCACAATTTTACTAGTAAAACTCCATACATTGATCAGATTTCTAAAGTGAGTTGCAGAATTCATTTTATGGTTAAAAGATACATATAAACACCATTTTTATGTATTAACATCATTCATACACCTACTGGTACAATTTGAGAGCATTTGGAGCTATTTAGAGCCATCTACCATTGGGGGTTTGAAGCTTGAAATTACTAGTAATCTTCCCTACTTTGTCCAGATTGTAAATGAATGTGCAGAAGTGTTTTAATGGTTTTTAAGTATCCATAAGCCTCTTTTATATCTATTAATACCTCTCAAATACCTTCAGACCCATTATACAATCATTTTGGGTCATTTGGAGACCAAGAGACCAATACTAGTCAAAGAGGAATTGCTAGTCAAACTCCCTACTTTGGACAGAATTAAAAGAGGATTTGTAGAAGTAATCTAAAGGTCATATATCATTCCTGAACATCATATTCAAGTACTAATATCATTTATATACATTCTCAGAATATTTGGGAGCATTTGGAGCAAATTGGAGACCTAGACATCAAAACTAGTCAAAGGTCGAACTAGGGAAAAAAGTGAAAATTCTGTCATTTTAATAAAATTATTAATAAGGGACATTACAGTGACAAGCCTCTTTTTCTTCAAAATGAGTTATTTGATAATTTTATAGAACAAATTAATGTTTTATTTCCTTGCAAAGTGGAGCCTTTGGATAATGGCCTTAAGAATTTGGGTTATTATCTTAAGCCAAATAATTACAGGAAGGACTGGCTATGGCTTGTTAAAAAGAATGATAAAATTGATCTTTGGTGCTATAGATGGTTGTCTCTGGGAAGAAGAGTGGTATTGATTATTTTTTTAAAGAAAGTATTCCAATGTTTTAGTTTTCTTTGGTTTGGGAACAAAAAAAATTATACTTGAAAAAAAAGCCAAAATCCAAAAAGGTATACTTGAAAAAATTAGGCAAAAATGTTTTAGTTTTCTTTGGTTTGGGAACAAAAAAAATGAGAAATTGCATTTGGTTAAATGGTATATCATAGCTAGACCTAAGAAGGAAGGTGGACGGGAATTCAAAAACATCTTTTGGTTCAGTAAATCCCTTGCAACCAAGAGCATATGTATATGTTTGTTTGATAATGGACTATGGGGTTGCGTTATTCGAGATAATTATTTTAAGGGTAAGTCGATTGTTGAATGGATAAGGGCTTCTACAAAGGTTAGTTCAAGGATTTAAAATACTTCGAAGGCTTTGTGTTTGACTTTTTCTCTGATTGGAAATTAGATTGCATGGAAAATAGGAAATGGGGAAAATGTGCTCATTAGTGAAGATCCTTGGTTGGGAGGTATTACTCATTATAAGTTGTCTGATCCCGTTGTAGTTGCTCTTAGGAATAAAGTCTATTATACTCTTGATCAAGTTGGGAATCATAGACCTAGGTTTGTTGGGGTAAAAATGGCTTTAGGCATATGATTTACAGTTCAATGAATGATATGATGTTGAATGGAATCATTACTTAAAAGGGTTAGATCAATGTGGTATTTTTCTTTCTATCGGTTAAGATCAATCGACTTGGTCTTAGAATGAGGCTACAAGGCATGTAACTACAAAATTGGCTTATGAAAATCTATTTTATATGCCCAACATGAGGATGATAGTAGGTGGTGGTATTCAATACTTTGGAAGTAGACTTGTCCTCTCAAAGTAAAATTGTTCATTTGGTTGGTGTTAGCAATAAGATTATGACATGGGATAATTATTTGAAAAAAGGGTGTCATGGTCCAAATTTTTGTCTTCTATATTTTTCAGAGGAAGAGATAGTGAATCATCTTTTGTTCATTTTTCTTATGTTAAACAAATATGGAAGGAGGTGAAATATGAATTGAAAATTGATAGATCTTGTGAGATTTTGTGAGATTCTCATATATATCTAGAGACAAAGATAAAATTCACACTAAGTCTAACAGAGATCAAAAAAATTGAGCAGGAAAAATAGAGAAGAAAAAATTGTGTTACAACACAAGAGAATGAACAACAATTGGAAAAACTTCCATTTCATATATTATTCAATACATTTGTACATAAATAATACATCTCCAAAGGAGAAATTCGTGAGCCTTAGAGGCATAATGGATCCATACATGTGGTAGGCTTAGATAGGAAAGATTCACATCACTAGACTAGAGAACTAGTTGTAACTCCTGATGGTAGTGTCATTTGGCCACTTAACTGACTCTATCTGACTCTATCTGAGTCTAACTAAGTCTAAATGATAGTCGATAGGCCTGAGGGTGCATTAGGGAGTTAAATAAGTCTAACTAATAGTTGAAGGGTGTATTAGTGAGTTGTTGTGGTCATCGGGGCTCAATAAGTACTCAGACTCATGAAATCAAGGACTGTTGGTCAATTATCTAGTGGTTATTGAATACAAGCACCCTAAATCAAGGTAACTGATTTAGATGCTCCTAAAATCATGCATGAGGGCGCCTTTGGACTTTAGTGATGTAACCAAGGTGCTCTGAGTGGATAATAGGGCTAATGATGGCCAAATTTAAGTTCTAGGGGGGCAAAAATAAGGAATAGGTGCTAGGAGACTCACCTACCACTGCATGGAATGCATGCAAAACAAAGATGAGATGGTTAGAATATTCCAACACCCCCCCTTAAGCTTGACTGTGTGAGGAAAGATAAAAAAAAATAGGGCCTTGGTAATTGAGACCAAAGGTCACCCTTTACAAATTTATTAGTCCATTTAAGTGAGAATAGAGGGAAAACCATGTGGGAACAAAACTTCCCCTCAATAAGGACATGAAGCACACCAACAAAAATTAACTACTCCAAACTCAAGTAGGTGTGATTCTTAAATCAATCTCTGGAGGTATCTTCCTCTTGGGAAGAAGTGGATCATGCTCCAAAAACATGTGCTTGAATTCTGATTCAGTGGATGCAAGCGAATCTGGAGGCTCTCTGAACTTGCTCTTCAGACCAAACATGGTGAGAACAAATCCAAAAATATGAAGATCATCCCGAAACTTGAAATTCGAACCAGCTAAGGTAGGATCAACTCCAGGAATGTGTAGATGGTTCTTTGATATCTCCTTTGAACCAACGTAGATGAGAACAGAACCAAATGAACCATGACATGATGGTGGTGGTTTAGACTTCAAATCAGCTCCAAGTGAGAGGAGCAAGTGTCTAAGTGAATGCAAAATGTCTCCAACTTCATTTGCAGCTTGAGGAAGTTTGCATTTGATCATTATGGAATAGGGAGGAGGCATGGAACCAAGAAGAGCATATGCAACATCTCCAAATATTGATCTAGACTCAAAAACATCTAGTAGATCACAATCTTGCACATCAGTAAGCTCATGAGAAGTAGAGAATTCGAAACTTTCTTCAACCTCTAGAGTAGTAACTGACATATCTTGCTCATAATTCAAAATAGAAGACATTGAGAACATGAGTGAGGAATGGATAATCTCTCCAAAATAATCAGCTTCATTAGTTGTATCACTTTCATCTGCATCAGCTACATGGGAAGGGGACAAATCGAAATTGTCTTCAACTTCTAGAGTAATAGAGGAAGGAATGTCTTCAACAGGAACTTTCTGTGTTGAATCTGCAGCTTCTTCTTTATCTTGAACAACTTCATCATGAGAGATACTTGAGGTCGAGACATAATTATAGAGAACACTTAAGGAGGTATCATTGGGCTTGTTCTCCAAATGATTTGCACCAATCTCTTCATTCTGCTTGCCAGATGCTTTGTCCAATTGGGTCCATAGATCACTTGAATATTCAAAATTTTCCATTAGGTAGCGCATACTAGGAGACATAGCAAGACACATTGTTCCATAGGCTCTGTCATAGTCATTTATCCAATCATTCTTCTCTTCATAGGAAGAAGAATCTCTCATAACACCAATGCACATCTCAAAAATACCCTGTGTCTTCAAATATGCTATCATCTTTGGTTTCCACTCATCATAGTTGAATGGAGAGAGAGGAGGGACTACTTTCAGATTCATGGAATTTGTTGTAGAATACATGAACAAAAATTATTCGAAAAACTCTCCGGGAGATTACTTTGCTCAACAAAGCTCTGATACCATGTTAGATTTTGTGAGATTCTCACAGAGATCTAGAGACAAAGATAAAATTAACACTAAGTCTAACAGAGATCAAAATAATTGAGTAGGAAAAATAGAGAAGAAAAAATTGTGTTACAACACAAGAGAATGGAGAACAATTGGAAAATCTTCCATTTCATCTATTAATTAATAAATGTGTACATAAATAATACATCTCCAAAGGAGAAATTCATGAGCCTTAGAGGCATAATGAATCCAGATTTAGATAGGAAAGATTCCCATCACTAGACTAGAGAACTAGTTGTAACTCTCGATGGCGATGTCAGTTGGTCAGTTAACTGACTCTAATTGAGTCTAACTGATACTAGGTAGGCCTAAGGGCGCATCAAGGATTTAACGAAGTCTAAATAATAGTGGAAGGGCGCATCGGGGCTCAAAAAGTACTTAGACTCATGAAATCAAGGACTAGTGGTGATTGAAGACAAGCGCCTTAAATAAAGGTAACTGACTTAGATGCTCCTAAAATCATGCATGAGAGTGCCTTTAGACTTCAATGATGTAACCAAGGCGCTTTGAGTGGATAATAGGGCTAATGATGGCCAAAGTTAAGTTCTAGGGGGGGCAAAAATAAGGACTAGGTGCTAGGAGACTCACCTACCACTGCATGGAATGCATGCAAGATGCATGCATGCGAAGCATGCAAAACCAAGATGAGATGGTTAGAATATTCCAACAGATCTTGGGTTTCTATTACCTTTGAAAACCATATTTCTAATTGGGTTGTAGATCTCTCTTTGTCTGAGCATAAATAAATTCCTTGTTTTATTACATGGGGTATATGGCTTCATAGGAATCATCTTGTGTTTGTGTAACGAACATAAATAAAGATAATAATTAAATCATTAATAGTTAGGTTATTATGAAAAGAGGCGTCTCCTCTACATCAAGTGTCCAAGCCATATTTAAGGCCAAGACACCATTGTAATCTATCCTATCATCAATTTATATATCATTTATTATGGCTTATTTGGTTTATCAAGTATTTTGGTAAAACTTTGTGTGAGGGAACTATTGTTCGCCTCATTTGGTATCAAAGCAGTGGTGCTTGATCTGGCCCATGGTCATCAAATTCAGAGTTTCTCTGAGCTGCATGGTCTTTGACCTCCCTCCCATAAAAGAAAGAAGAAGAGCACACTCTCACCTCGCTCCCCCCTCGTATTACATTGACCTCCCACCTCATATTGTTTGCCACTCCAACCTTTACTTCCGCATCCTCCTTCCTCTCTCATCCATCCGCCTGTCAACGTTGTCGTCGCTGCTACTTGACCTCACGCTCCTCCTTCCAACCGCAACTCCTTTTGCCTCCCCCAACATCGCCCTTCCTCCTCCTTCCACTTTCAACTCTCCGCGCCATCCCTCCTCCTCTCTTTCGCATTGCCTTCTCATTCCCTCTCGACCACTTGAACTCCCATCCTGCACTTTCACTCCAATCCTTCTTGCCATCCACAGATCCCCATTTTCTTTCTCCACACAGTCCTCCCCCAAATTGTACCTTGTCCTCCCTCGCCCAGCTGCTCAAATCTTGCACCACATCCTCATGACCCGCTTCATGCATTTCCCATACCCATATGCATCCACCCTCTACCACGAGCCCCCGTGCTTCCCACGCCTACCTCCATTCCTCCGCGTTCCTCCTTCTTCGTCCTGCTCCTTTCCCCTACTCCCACGCCCCTCTCCTCCTGCTCGCGCCATCTCCCTCTACCACACACATCCCTCCTCCTTGCCATGCCCTAGCCATCTCTCGTTCCCCTCCAGTTCCCTCCCTCCCTCTACGCCTCCCTCCTTTGTCATCTACTCTTCCCTGCACGTTCTCTCACTCCCCCACTTCGTCCTTCACCGCATCCCTCCCTCCTCTGCTTGCTCCATTCCACACCACGCTACCGCCCCTTCCTCCAACCTCATCTACCTTCCTTGACGCTGCAACTCAACCCTCTCTCCTTATCACCAGCTCTCACGCCCTCCATTTCACCATTCTGCAACGTCCTTCCCATACGCTCTAGCCATACTCCTAATTTGACCATTTGCAATTTTTAATAATAGTATTATTGTTAGTAATAATATTTATTATTAAGATTTTGAATCCTTTCTATCGCCCCAAAAAATATAATAATAGTAATATTATTCATAATATTACATTTTATTATCATTTTAAAACCCTAAACCCCTATTTCCTCCATTTCACCATCCTCTATTGTTATTATAATTATTATTATATAATAATAATAATAATAATATTAAGTTATTATTATACATTAATAATAACAATTATTACCTATTTAATAGTTGTATAATTAGTTACAATTATTAATTACAAAAGAGCGGAAAAAGAAGAGAAAACATAAAAATAAAAGTTAAAAGATCTTTTGTTCAAAAAGAACCCAATTGAAGGTTATTGCACCTTTGGTGTGTCCACCTTTTATCAAAAGAAGAAGACAAAATCAGAGAAAAAGGATCGAATTATGGTAAAAAAAAAATCGAGACTATCTATCAGAGAAGAAGCCAAAGTCAAGGAAGTTCATCAATCGTCAAAGAAGTTCAAACCAAAAGAGCGATCATCTATCGTCAAAGTGTTACAAGTTCACACCACAAAGACCATGGAAGCTGGTTTGCGACTACAAATAGAAAAACTAGAAAAAAAATTAAAGCGTTATCGAAAAGACAATGATGAATTGCGAGACGTGAATACAAAATTGGAAGTAAGGATTAAATTACATGAGCTTCAAACGAAGTTCGAAGAACAACAAATCTCCGACCAAAAAAACCATATAGAGAAATTATCTGTGCAAATTGAGGAATTAAAAGATGAAACTGATTTCAATAAGAAATTAAAAAACCAGGATATAAAGAAAGAATTAAACGATTATAAAGTAGAAATAACATGCTTGAACAAAATCGTTAGCGACAAGGATGAAAAAATGGCGCAGATACGAAAGAAATTAGAGGATCAAGAATTATAGGTCGACAGCAAATAAAATTTCGTCAACAACAAAATGACGACTCAAAAAAGGGATACAAGTTGAGATCGCAAAAAAAATAAGGCATTATCCAACAACTCCGAAGAAATATTCAGATTAAAGAACCATAATAAGACGTTAGTCACAAAAATTAAAAAGTTGAAAAATAGTCGGAAAGCAGAACACTCTACTGAAGACATTGAAGGAAAAATTATAAACAAGCAAGAAGAAAATAGCTGCATCAGAAGTCATAACGAAGATCTCAAGGAACACCTTAAGAAGTTTGAAGATGACAGAAAATCGCAAGTAGAATTTATTAAGAAGTTTCAAAATGATAACATGCAGTTAGAAAACAAGTTGGAAAATATACAGAACGAAACCTTAAAACCTCAAGGGATGAAAATACAACTTCCAGCTCAGATCAATGCTCAAAAGACGACACTCGTAAAAGAAAATGGCATTGTGAAAATTCCATATGGACACCCCAACCATAAAAACCGATATTCTAAAAAGTGGGAACTGTCGAAACATAATGGCACTAATATGACCAAAGCTTTTGATGACATATCAGTATGGAATCCCAATAGTCCACAACAAATCAATTTGGGATGGATTGATCCATCCACATATCAAAAGTTATGCTCTACACTAAGAAGTTCATATCGACATGTTTCGTCAACTACGACATCGCAAGGAACGATGCGACAACATTATAAGGCTTTGAGGACAAAGCCTTTCTAAGAGAGTAGCAATGTAACGAACATAAATAAAGATAATAAATAAATAATTAATAGTTAGGTTATTATGAAAAGAGACGTCTCCTCTACATCAAGTGTCCAAGCCATATTTAAGACCAAGACACCATTGTAATCTATCCTATCATCAATTTATATATCATTTATTATGGCATGTTTGGTTTATCAAGTATTTTGGTATAACTTTGTGTGAGCAAACTATTGTTCGACTCAGTTTGAAAAAAAATTATTTTCTTTTTAACTTGGTGGTTAGTGTTTGTGCCAGAAATTGTTTCCAAGGCTAAAGAAACAAGCTAACACAATCTCAAGAGTAAAACTTAATAAATAAAACAAAATTTAGGGTTTTTGTATAATTTAAATGGTTATAAACTTTGAGGACAGTCAGGGAATACATTCAAAAGAAAAGTAAAAACTAATTCATAAACAGAAACTGATAAAGATGTATAACATATCGCATGAGATCCCACAGAAAGAATGTGCTGAGGTTCATACATAAAGGATAAGCATCACCAGAAAACAGACATTAACTAGCAATGAATTTACCATTTAAGGAGCTAAACAAACTCAATAACAAAGCCAACACAAACAAATTGGAGGGGAAAAAAGTCATATGTTTCATTATTTCATCAGCTAATGCTCATAAGAGTCACAATACTTATCTCTTGAACAAGCCTGAAGATACAATACAGTTTGCAGACCTCCTGATGCTCCCAAAAATCCAGAACCCTCTCAATGACTTGTTCACATCTCTAAATACTATGCTTTACAAAATCAATTAGGTCTCTAACCCTAACTGTCTTCCAGCTCTCGACGAGGTAAAGTAAAGGAAGAATATTTACAAGTTACAAAATATGCTAAAAATAGCACCTCATTAATATATCAGTTTGCTAATTAATGACAACTAACTGAAAGCACAACTGCTTTATAGGTCTTTTGCCACCTCAGCTAGGAGAGCGATACCATCTGAAGCTTGGTCTTTCTTCTTAGCCTTCTTTTGCTCCTGCTCCATGTCATTAATCTTTTTAATGAGTTCTTTGTTTTTCTGCTCCAATTCCTGGACTGTCTTCTCCAATTGGGTGCAATGACTGTCAGCAACTCTTTTCCTTTTAAGTGCTTCTTTTGCATCAGCTACTAGTTCCTGAAAATTGTCATTTATATCTTGGATATCTTCCCTTAACCTTCTGTTGGCCATCATCAAACCATCGTTGACCTCTTGCATATAATTCATCTGGTGTTTGTATTGCTTAACAGTCTTCTGCAGATTTTCCCTGTCAGAATTAGCTAATTTATCCATTGCATAATCTTGCTCTTCATCAGGTTTCCAAGGAATGTCAAGCTTCCTGAAGATTGCTGTCTCTTCCATCAACAGCTTCGTAGAAGTGTCATCAATACTGGGCTTTGGATATTCTTCACCTGCTGCTTCCACTGAATGAATTTCTTCTTTTAAACATGGCTGCAATTTCTCTAGTTCTGGTTTATCCTCATCTATGGACACTTCATCTAAGACAGTCACATCATCTGTATTTAATTTAGGATTCAGCAATTTTTTCATATTTAATCTCAACTTGTTCTTTGACCTAGTTTTAGGTCTCCAAAATGCAGTTGCCTCTCCCATCATCTTCAGTTCTTTCCCTTGGTACTGAATAGCAGCCAATTCCACTACTTCTAGCTTGTTCCTTTTCCTGCTAGGCCTTGTGATTTTGCTATCTGAAACATGAATTTCTTCAATTTCAGCTTTGACTTTTATTTCGGAAATGGGTTGTTCTTCTTCCAACAGATATCCTTCATCATCTGAAAGAATTGTGATAGGGCTTCTTGGCTGAGTGTGAATCTCTTCTTTAGGTACAGGAACCACTTTAATGTCAACCTTTTTCTCCTCCTGAGGATCTGCTACAGGCGCTGGATTCTTTTCAGGCAGTTCCTTCTTGTCTTCAAACAGTGTGAACTTGCTTTTAGGGCTGGCTAAGAATGTCTTTTGTTTACTGTCTTCCTCCACAGGCTCTGCTGTTTCTTCAATTTTGATCTTTCCTTTATCTTCCAGCTTGGGTTTATGACCTAATTTTCTGAGTAAGACTTTGCCCTTATCTGCTTGTCTTTTAGATTTTTGATCTTCAAAACCAGACCAAAAAACAAAAAAGTCCCAAGTCTTTCCTTCATGTTGCAAGGAAGTACTAACAATCAACTTGATTAATCCATGATGAAAGATGGACTGAGAGGAATGATCAACTGGCCCTTTCACCTTGTTGGACATTTTCTGCAAACTTTTCAGGAAGAAGAATGGCAGGTTCATCTTGGATATTCCCACCATGTGTTGAAGAAACCTGAAATGATACTTGTATACGAAGGCATATCTACCCTCACAAGTAACATAACTCTGCAATATTCTAATTGGTTCAACCCATTCTTTTCTAATATTTTGGATTAGGACACCTTTATTCCAATCAGGTATGACATTGGGTAAGAGGTATCTCTGTGGATCAAAATCAAAGGGCAGCTTCTTAAACCATTGTTCACCTTCATCTTTAATTCCTGTGGCTTCTGAAATCAATTTAACTATCAGCTTGAATTTCAGGGTATCGAAAACCACCATATCATTCTTGAAACCCTGGGCAAACCTACAGGATACCTTTGCATTATATCCATCAATTTTTCTGAAAAAATCCATCCAGCCAGCTTGTTTGAATAGCTCCACACACTCAGGCAGTTTTTCAACCCATTCTACATCTGTTGGTTCAGCTCTATTTATTTTGCCACTCCTGCCCATTATGCTTCAGTCACTGCAAATTGGATATATACTCTTGTATTGTTTGTGAACAGGAGCTGAATTCTGGAAGTTAACAGCACTATTGAATGTACAGGTTATTCGTAGCACTGACAGGGTTAAATATAAAAACGAGACTGTTATCTTCAACCCTCCTTCAATCTGGCGTCGCAGCTTATCAACAAATAACTACTTCTCTGGTTAAAATTGCGTTTTAAAGCACAATTTTACCTAACCTTTGATTAATTTGATCAGAGTAAGCTGAAGCGAAAAAGCCCCAAATCTACTGTTATATGGGTTTTTTAAGAATACCTGTAAATTGCTCCAATGTGGTTGTTTGAAATCACGACCCCCACTGTTAGATGAGTCAGCTTTGTTGTACAGATGTCGCACAATCTTCAATTTAGCAGTTCACCACGGAATTATGAAGCCCTAATTTCCGTGAAGCCCTCAACGCCTCTTACTTGTCCAGTTGGCAACGATGCTCGGCTTTTTCAAGTGGCTGTGCTTATCTCATTAAATATTCTGTGTTTGAATAAGCTTGTAGATAACAACTTCATGCCACATTACCTGAAAACGTGTGGATAGATGTTGAATTGAACTACACTTGTGCTGATGATGAGCACAACCTCCTCACGACGTGCAAGCATTTGAAATCATGATGTCTTCTGCATCAACACGTCATGAATCCTCTAAAACACATAATCAATCATTCATTAGCCCGAGCGTGCCAAAATTTGCTGGAAAATCGAAAGAATCTGTGATCACGATATTCTTGTAGCGCTTCTTTGATGAATATCGGCTCCAGCGCTACAAGAAAAACTTCAACACTGTTTTGTTGCTTTTAAACAACTTTATATCATTTTGCATGGGATCTTAAGGTTATCAGGATTAAACTTGTACATGTCCTCACTTAGAATAAGATTTATGAGCTTCTTATTTGATATAATGAACTTTTAAAACCCCTCATCAAAAACAAATATAAAGCTTTAAAATCTAAAAACTCAAAAACAAGTAAAAAAATCTTATATAAAGCCTAAGGAAAACTTGCTAAGGAGGAAAAAATCAAGTTAAAGAAAATAAAAAACTTAAAATAAAGTGCAAATCAAACCAAATTTTGAAAAACAAAATACTATCAAACCAAAATTTGAAAAAACAAGATACTGACTTAACAGTTAGGAAGGTGTTGGCTGCATATAAGGAGTTTTATAAAGAAGATCAGGAAGCCCATGTGAGGAATATTCAATTCCCTTCTTTTGATTGGCACAGTCTTGTAGGATTTTTTAATGGAGCTTGTTAGGGACATACGGGTCAATGTGGTTCTGGTATGGTTGTTCGTGTAGATGAAGGTCATTTATTTAAGATTATGCTTGGAGGGGGTATTGGCACACATTCTAGAGCAGCGTTGCTAGCTCTTTGGGGATTATTATATTTTGCAAATTCTTAAAATGTATTGTGTCTTAAAGTGGTTGGAGATTCAAAGCTCACTACTGATTGGGTTTCAAGGAAGTTTCGTCTGGAATTTTTGGCTTAGATTGGTGGAAGAGAAGGATCAAATTGTTGCAAGAATCATTCTTGGAATCATATTTTCTCATGTTTTTAGGGAGTTTAATTCTATGGAAGATTCTCTTTAAAAGGATGCTTTGAGGGAACTTGAAGGAACTCTCTCTTTCAAGGAGTTTCAAAATGATGAAACTGTTTTTGAAGGATCTAATTTATATTATTTCAATATATATTTAACCTATTTAAAATTAATGTTTAAAAATAATAAAATAAATTTATATAATGAAAATAAACCATAGTTAAAATTAATGTTTAAAAATAATAAAATAGATTTCAATATAAAGATATTTAAATGAATGAAGATATATTTCATATATAAAATTGTATCTCTAAAATTTGAAAATATTTATACATATTGTCATTTGAGAATGATTTCTTATTTAAAAAATTAAAATTAAATAATAATAAATTTATATTTATTTTAATTTTTATAAAATAATATATTTGAAATTAAAAATATTGATTTTGTTAAATTATTTTATAAACTTTTATTATTTAAAAATAATAATAAATTAAAAACACTTAAACTTAATGAAATGGCGAATGACCTTTTCAAAAAAATTAAATGTTACCAACTACTCTATACATCACTAAATTAAATTATTTAAATAACAATCCATTCTTTCATTACACTCAAAGTACACTCGTACACTCAAAGTAAGTAGTCAAAATTTTAAATGTTATAATCTCCCCTGGTATACATCACCAAATTATTTAAATAACACTCCATTGCTACCTATCTAATGTCTTCTTTCACTCCACTCAAATTAAGTAGTGAAAGACACGTCCTCTTTAACCTTTCTAAAGCCTTATTGAACTGTATCTTATGTAGAGTACAATGCTTTTACTTATAACGATTTCCCTATAACAGTAAAATGACAGTAAATAACGTGCATGTTAACTTTCATAAATATTTTATGCCAACTATCTGTTGGGATCTACAATACCAATAATATTTAATAAAAAAATGCATACTATAACAGTAAAATGACAGTAAATAACGTGTGCATGTTAACTTTCATAAATATTTTATGCCAACTATCTCTTGGGATCTAACAATACCAATAATATTTAATAAAAATGCATATAATAATTATTGGAGAAATGATTATTCCCATGATGTCAACTTGTATTTATTTAAAAAATTCATAAAATTTTTGTTAAAGGTTTAAATATTTTTTATTTTTTATTTTTTCCATAGATGTTAATATGTTCTCCATTGAATATGAATCTTTAATGATATTTTTTTTTTTACACGATAAATTTGCTATACTTTACTATTAAGTATATGATGAAAATTACAACTCAAAGAAGCCAACCATGGCATAGAACGAGGAATACAAACACGCCAACCAATGGCCAAATAGTGAAACAACCACCTGGGCAAAGGAGAAAATACCATCAACTGAGAACAAAGAAAAATGTCTACAACCAATAGACCAAGTTTATGAAAACAACCTACCACCACAAATAACGACTATCACCAGCGAATAACCAAAGAAGAGACAACAAAAACCAGGAAACCAACCACAACAATCAAACACCATACAAAAAAAGGCTCCCAGACTCCTGGAGAACATCATCTGCCCAAAATTCAAAAAATAAGCGGCCTTCCAACGCTGAAAGAGCACGCTTCGATAGAGAATCCGCTTGAGAGTTCTCCTCCCTGAGAATATGGATGAACTGAATGTCATTATAAACCTCACGAAGAGCTTGAATCTTCTCCAACCAAGGCCTAAGAGAGATAACATTAATCGGACCCAAACCGTTAACCCAATTCACCACCACAAGGGTGTCCCCAACAATCTGAGACAACTGCAACTGCCTGACATTGACAAAATATAAGAGACACCACAGGGCACATACCTCACTACGAGTATTCGTACCAATGCCCACATTCAGCCAAATGTTAAAATAAGCTTGATCATTTAGTTGAATAATTGCTCCGGAACCACATGAAGAAGCCGAGTTCTGAGAAGCACCATCAAACTTCCCAAAAGACCCCGATAATAAAACTGAAGGACCCCTGCAAATTTGAGAAGAGAGACCAACCATCGAAGATTCCCATTGCTCCAAATGAGCCGCCAACGCCTTCCCTACCACCCAGGAGGAAGAAATGTGTTTATCTTCAAATATAGACAAGTTCTTGGCCTTCCACAACTCCCACATAACCACAGCAACAATTGCCACCGACTTATGATTTGCCCGGAAACAAAGTAGAAGTCCCTCCATCACAGATAATCCGGACCAAGCACGGAGGTCGTGAAAAGTGGCACGTATAATAAACCACACATGACTGCTGAACGCGCAATTGAAAAAAACATGACAATTTGAATCCTCTTGTGTGTGGCATAATGAACCATGACTGGGACCCAAGATGCCACGTCTCTGAATATTTGCCTAGAATAATAGTTTGCCTGCCAACACTAACCAGATAAAAACTTTAACCTTCTGTTCAATATTCCATCCCCAAACAACCTTATGCCACCAATGACCCGATTTAGCAGAGGAAAAAATGTATCGTAAGCAATACAGGCTGTGAGAGTGCCCAAAGAGGAATTTCATGACCAAACCAGTGAATCTTCTTCAAATGATAGCCAGATATTCCCTTTGTTCAAAGCCAAGATATAACAAGACCATTCATCAGCCATGGAGCCCCTCAAGCTCGATTGATCAACACTAAGCCACACATGCATAGGAGAAGCTGAGAACGTCAGGGGAGAAGCATGTTGAAGAGTAATATAACCCCGAGATCTGAGAAATTCTTTTAATTCCCACTAAAAATTATAATCAGAAGGACCACCAATAAGAGGATCAACACCCAATAAAATCCAGCGGCCATTACCCACCTTCCATGCCAACCAATCCACCAAAATCGGTAAAGCAGATAGAAGGCCAACCCACATGTTTGAAACACCTTTCTTTCTAGTACAGCCCAATCTAATCCAATCCTGCACCGAAAGGCGCTGTAGATACTTGTCCATCACAACCAAATCCCATGGACCATCCACTATAAGACCACACCAAAGGCTCTTGGCCAACAAAGCTGCAGAAAAATGATAAATATTCTTAATTGCCCATCCTCCCCATCTGTAAGGAGAAGCCAATCTGCTCCAGCTCACCAAATGCCATTTTTTCACATTCTGCCTTGACGATAGAAAACTGAAGATTTTCCTTTGAATAAGAGATAATATTGACTTGGTAACCTTACTTAATGAGAACCAATACACACCAATATTTTGAAGTACCAATTTGACTAATGTTAGTCGGCCCCCAATCGACAGCCAACACCAACACCACTTATGAATTCGCTTATCAAATCGCTTAAGCAGCCAAGTGCAGTCCAATATCCTGTATGCATTCGGCTTGATGTAATATCCCAAATAAATTGTTCCCTCCTCTAATGCCTTGAAATCATAATGAAATAATTATGTCAATTCCATTCTAATTTGTTCATCCAACAGATGTTCCAGAAAGAAGGATTTTTTTATCATTAATGATCATACCAGTGGATGAACTGAAAAGTTCCAATAACTCTTTAAATTTTTTCCATTCCCTAATACAGGCCTTTCCAAAGAGTAATATGTCATCCACAAAGAGTTGATGTGTTACATAAATATTTTTGGAAATTTTAACTCCTTCAATCAGTTTATCCACCTTAGCTTTAGTGATAAGCCTACTCATGACCTCAATCACTACTAGAAAAAGTAATGGAGACAATGGACACCCCTGACGCAGGCCTCTAGAGGTAGAGAAGAACATCGTCGAGTTGCCATTTACCATTACCGAACAATGAACCGAGGAGACACGAGCCATAGGCCATTTCATAACATGCCAAGGTAACCCAATTTGTATAAGAGCCAATCGAAGAAGTCCCCAATTGACTTTATCATAAGCCAGAGTTAGATCCAATTGAAGAATAAGAGCCTTCTTTTTCCTTGTCTTAATACTATGAAACCTCTCCTGCGCCAGCCTAATAGCATCCAGAATCTACCGGTTCTCTAAGAATCCAAATTGTTCTGAAGATATAGCCCTTGAGAGAACTGGCTTGATTCGATTGGCAATGATCTTTGTGTTGGTTAAAATTAATGTTACTTAATTAACCTCAATTTAATTATCAACCGGGCAATCGTAAACTTTGAGCTGCTACACTATATGTGCAGGCAAGATAGTTTTAAAATAACCCTAATCTTTCAGAGAAATTCCACCTACAGCAATCTCTCAGAAGAACAATCTGTGGATAAATTAAACAAACCCTACAGCAATCCCTTAAACACTCCACAATCCACACTCAGCTACAGGGCTGATAATCTTTTCTACAAATGAAAGAGCTTAATAAGTTTCACAATAACTATGATCTATTGATCTGAAAACTCCACTATAATCCTACGAGATCTAATGCTTCACTCCACACTAATACTTCTAAAATTATTGCCAGAGTAACACCTGTAATCTCTTGACTTTAAATGGTCAACACACAGCCTATTATAACGAAGCTTGGCTGGTTATTGTTATTTAAATATACTCTGTTTTATTTATGCACATTAATACACACAGGAAAAAAATGCCAAGGTTATCCAAACAGTGCTCATTAATCAATAATAGGACTATATGAAAAATATTCAATAGTTCTGGTTTGCATGTGCACACTGTGAAGCTGGTGTTAATTCAGGGAAGCAACATTTACAAACCCTATTTCATCAATGTCAAACAACCCAATTCTTCCTATTTAATTACTTATTTAAAGGATTATTAACAAAGCCCTATCTGCTCTCTAGATTCCAATCTTCAAACCCTCTCTGCAAAATATTACAAGTGCTGTTCCATTTCAACAAGATATCCTACAGCTCTTCAAACTTGAAAGTGAAAAGGATGAACTATTCATCAATCACGCTGCAGCAAAAAGGATCTTCAACAGCTAAAGTCGATTTTATTAACCAAATTGCCAATACTACACTCCATACTGAAAATCTAAGAAAATAATTAAACCCACACCATTCCTTAATCTATTTTACAGTCCTGTGAATAAGGAGAGTTTAACCCAATCCCATAGCTTCTATCGCTATCTCTCTATATGCTGGCAATAAAAGGAAGAGTCTATCGCTATCTTGCTATAAGAAGAGTGAACAAGAAGAGTCTATCGCTGTCTTGCTATAGGCTAGCAGTAAAAACAATGTAAAAACTCAGTCTACCTGTAACCTTTCATAAAGCAAAGCTTGGATCAAACCACCACACAATTTATAAAGACAATAACCCTAAATAATAGTCATGCCCATTAACACACAGTCCACGCTGAAACCAGAAAGGGGTATCAAATAAAAACTGTTCCTGAATCTATTCAACAGAATAAACCAATTGCAATTGACTAAGAATCTGCAGACATGCATATGAGGAAAATTATCAGCACTCTATAGAACAATATCGGAGAAAAAGAAACATTATCTTGCTATTACAAAACACACAATGCAAAATGCCAAGGTTGGTGCTGAAGGGGGCCCTCCCTCAACGCCTTCCAGCTCTAAATTGAAACCGTAAAGAGAACAAACACTGGTTGTATTAATAAAATGGAGTATTACAATCTTCTCTCTGCATCCTCTTAGGGTTTCAAGAAGCCCTTTTATACTAAAGATACAGACTAGAATTAATCGTGAGACAGAGATTGATCCTCAAACAACTTCTACAGTTAACTCGGCACACCTGAGCCAAATATGGGAGCTCGAATCCCTTCAAATCTATACAATACTAAAACAAGAAAGCAACAGCTTCTTAATCAACGACCATCCCCAAAACAGCACCTGGAAAATCTGTGTAGGCATTTTGGAAGGCGATGAAAGCTCAGGGTACGCCCAAAGTGTGGATCGAAGCCCCCAAATCTGCTGGTGCAGCCATCGTGAACCTGTTCTAGAGCGCCGAAAATCCTGCACAAAGAAATAACGAGCCATCAGGTTACCGGATATATATATGTGGAGATTTAAAAACCAATTTATGCATAAAACGATATAAAGCAAGAAATAAACAACCAAAAGTCACTTACCAAACCTTTGTCCACGTTGGTCTTCATAAAAACATATCCATACGCAAATAAACATTAATACAACTAACTTATCATATGGTTTTATAAGTGTTATGCTACAAAGTGATGTGTTGGACAGCTAATAATAGGAGACCAACACTTTGCAACCAATTTGTAAACCAAATTACACAATGAAATTGGTCGAAAATCTTCAAAAGATTCCTGCACAGAAGACTTAGGGATCAAAGCAATAAAAGTTGAATTGAGTGCCACCAGTATACTACCCTTAATCCTTGTCTCCTCCACCATAGCCAATAAATCAGGGCCCATTATATCAAAGAACTCAGTGAATAGCTCAGTCGTCTAGTCATCTGGACCAGGGCTCTTAGCCCAAGCAAATTTCTTAATTACCTTATGCACTTCAAGGAGAGAAACCTGGTTGAAAATGTCCTTACCCTCCTGGTGAGTAAAGAAATGGGGTATCTCCTGAATAACCTTAATCTGTTCACCAATTCTGCATGACCCCTAGTCCTCAAAATATTGTTTAAAATATGCTTCAGCCCCCTCATTGAGTTCTGATTGACTATTTAATTGCTTACCATCACTTGTTTTGATAGACCAAATAGAATTTTGTACCCTCCGACCGTCAACAAATTTTTGGAAGAATTTATTATTCTTGTCACCTAATGAAACCCATAACACCTGGCTCTTAATACGCTAGGACTACTCCTCCTTAGAGAGTAAATATAATCTTCTTTGCTCCAGTAATACAATGGACTGATGAGCTAGCATGGACCCTCAAGTTTTAATATGAAGAGCCGAGGAGAGTTCCTTTTTGATCATCCTAAGCTCCCTAGATTGATCCTTTTTCCTGCACCGTTCCCAGATCATAACAACAGATTTTAATCCACTAAGTTTTTGGAGCAGATAATATGTAGGAGACTCATTGATCTCAGAAGGAGTATTTTCCCAATACCCGCGAACCAACTCAATAAAATCTTTGTCCTTAAGCCATGAATGATTGAATTTATATGGATAAACCTGTTTTTTGTCATCAAAATCCAGTTCAAAACTATCGGACAGTGATCCGATATCTTAGACAAGTTAATCCATGATCTATATTTGAAGACCACATCCAGCAAGTCGTCAACCACCAAAAATCTATCCAATCGCTTAGAGACACAATATGCACCAATCCAACCATTGCTCTAGGTAGGTTGAATAGGAAATGGTTGAATATCATTTAGACCCAACGTTGAGAAAAAAGCTTGAAAAAAACTAGATAAAGGGTCCATTCTGCACTTTTCTCCCCAATATTCTGCATCTGATAAAGTTAGGTTTAGGTCCCTAGCCATAATCAGATTCAGAAGTTTTAGAAGATCACTGAAATCTGGATCCTCCCAAAAGGATTTCCTATTCACATAAGTAGCATACACATTTAGAAGATTACATTCACCAACAAATCCCAACAGGTGCCCCGTAGCTAAAATGCCCCAATGAGTCCCATAAGCCATCAAGTTAACTTTCCTAGGGTTCCAAGCATTTAATAACCCCCCTAATTGACCAACAACATCTACAGAGGCCACCGCCCAATCTCTTCTGAGAGAATGAAAAAAGATCGGAGCCCTCTCGGCCGAGACCATGGTTTCCTGCAAAAAGATCACATCCGGAGACTCCATCTCCATTAATCGCTTGAGGGACAATTTTTTCTGAGGGCCCCCAATCCCTCTAATATTGAAGGAGAGAACCTTCATCTTTTCACCCTTGCCCGGGCTTTCAGATCTTTAAGTGTCCGTTTAGTGGATGAAGTATGTGAAACAGGATCCAGAGCAACATCCGACCCAATAGAAGATGACAGAGGAGGAAGAGGAACCCCTTTTCGACCACTTCGAGTGTGTAGTGGCGACAAATTCCTGGTTAAATCCCCTTGGACTATACCTTTAGCCTTCTGCATCGAAGTGATATTCTTGGTGGATGGGTTTTTTTCCTCAAGAACCAAATCTACAGGCATATTGCCGACATATGTAATAAGTGGATTCATCGTAGCATTACCCCTACTAACCAAAACCGAGGGTTGATCCTGAACCCCACTGTTAGATAAAGGATCCGGATCCTTACTAGTCCCAACACCATCATGTAATGGCCCCGAATGCAAATTTTCAGTACCCATATGTACCAATGGAGGAATAATCTCTGAATAAACGGTACCAATAAGAACTGAGGGGTCCAGAGAAAGAGATGGAGAGAACCGAGGGGTCTGAATAAATGATATTATATATACAAACACAAGTTTGAAAAGCTTAATTAAGATAGTCTTTTCATCATTGTCCTAAAATCATGTTTAATGTATTTTTGGCTTACAAGAGGCTCAAAAAAGGATTTAAAGGTTTTCATAATCAAGTTGATATAAACTCCTCTAATAACAAAAATTGAAAATTGAAAATAAATTGTTTAAATTATTATAATTTATGGAATGATGAAAATATCAAAAACAAAAGAAAACTATATTATTGTTATGTAAACACTATCAATCCCAAACTTGATTACACCTCCTACTGTTTTAAAGTTGCAATCCTTAAGACCATACGCTGCATAATGAAATGGATAGATGGACCCTCTCAAAAAATCCTTGGGAAAATATTAAGATTAATCTATGCAACATAGAGGGGACTGAAGATGAAACTCATTTCCTTCTAAGATTCCTTTATACAATGATATTAGATATATGTTTATATTGATATTTGTGATTACAATTTGGTTCATGAAATCCTAAATCAAGATAGCCAAACAAAGCTTGGCAACTTCATTGTGAATTAAATTTACATCGAAACATTTGTCTAAACAAATAATTTCAAGATTTTAATTTTCTAATTTCCTTTGTTCGTTTTTTATTTGTCTAGGTCTTACAAACTAAGTTGATATGAAGAATGCTAAAAACAACATTTCATCTTCATCATTTTAATTATATAACCTTCCCAATGGTAGTGGCCAAAAGACAACGACATTTTGATTGTCAATTTGATAAGCTTTAAGTGAAAACTTGTAGTTTGTGTAGAGATCATTCTTAGGCAATATCATCGATAAAAATAAAACTAAAAGTTGTAGTTATTGTCTTTATAAGTTAGATATAGCTATCCAAATAAAAATAAAACAATATACTAGGAAAATATTTAGTTTTGATAAATGTGATTGCTCCACTCACTAAGGGGTTTGATGTGGATACAAAGATAGTTATGGTTAACAAGTGACCTTTGTTAGTGTTGGTTTACCTACTTGAATGCCCTTTAAGGTGGGTGAAGAAGTATGAATTGAATAAATTATGAAATGGAATGCATTATGTTTGAAAGTGATAACATATGAAGGATTTTGAGGGTATGTGTTTGTTGTCCCATGAATTGAAGGGGCATCCTACCTTGCATTCTCTACTTCTTCATTTATTCATTGGTCATTCTCTTCCTTCTCCATTTCTTCCTCTTCTATGCATTCACCTTCCGCAATGTTCTCTTCTTGGATCTCATCTTCTACATTCTCTTTTGTTTCCTTTTCACTTAAGACTACAAATAATTTTTCCAAGGAGATGGATGGAGGAAGAATGGGAGCTTTATAGTATGTAGGAACTAATGTTGTATGCCCACACTTATTTCTATTAACCATTTGCATTGGTTGTTTAGGAATATGAATTAGGGGCATTGACCTTTTCTTGCAATATGAATTGAAGTGACCATACTCATGATAGATGTTCCATAGTTTAATGATACGTTAATAGTCTGGCTCCTAGATATGAGAGCATCAATTTAGGTTTAGTTAGATGGATTTAAGTAGCACTTTTTTTAGAGTTGCTTTAGTACAAATTTGTGCATAGGAGTATTGGCATGCCTTTTATACAACATTATCCAAAAACCTACAAATGTTATTTCCTATGCCCTAAAAGGCCCGGTCATCGTAGAAGATTAAGAACAAGCCTAAGAGGCGAATCCACACTAGAATTTTCTTGGGAATGTCTTCCTTAGGTTTGAAGTGGGGTTTCCATCAATTCATATACAACTCGTGAGGGCTAAGAAAGTGTGGAGTGTCCATCAATATAAAACTCGTGAGGGTTAAGAAAGTGTGGAGTGTCCATCAATATAAAACTCGTGAGGGCTAAGAAAGTATGGACCACTTCAAAATATCAAATCTTTGTCCTCCTTCAATTAGAATAGGAAACCAATGTAGCCATGACTACAAAGAAAGAAGTTTATTGACCCCTTCATTAGGGAGAGCTAGAATCCTTCCATTGATTGCTCAAACACTTTGTAGCTCAACCATTTCCTCATAAACCTCTTAATTAGGGATTTTGTGGGGAAGAGAAGAGCCTTATGCTTGAGATATGAAGTGATGATTTGTATTTTTAAGACTTCTAAAAGTTTCCCACGCATCATGAGTCATATAGTTTTGGACAAGATATGTGGGGATCAAAACCTGTCACATATGGAAGCACATCCATATTTTTTCATATATATTATATATAATGAATGATTAAAAATCAAATAATTAAATATCATAAACAATTCAAATTAAATTGCAAATTTGTAAAAAAGTAATGACTATATGGGTGAAAAAATGAAGATGGGTGTCTATTTTGGGGGGTCTCGTGAGAAAATAATTCTGTTTTTTTCATGTCTTCCAACTTCGGGCGAACAAAAGTGATATTTTTATTTAAAATTTCACTTTGCCGTAAAAAGAAAACTTTTGTAGAATTATGTTAGCTTTCTACTCATAATTTTTTCAATTTTTTTTATTAAGATTTGATATGTCGATCTCGCAAATGTTTGACAGTGTGTTCTTATAAAATGAAAAGACTACAAAAGAGTTATGATTTGTTGCACCACTAAAATCGTTGTTAGACTTGTGTTTTGCAAAAACTGAAAATGCTACGACAATCTACACACAATGTACTAACGCGTGACTATAAGTTTGCATCCAATGGACCTCTATACTAATTATTATATTTTTTTAAAGTCGATCCATGGGGAAACTCAGTCGATTTTCAACAACCTTTTTGTTGCACCACTTTTCTCTCAACCCGCTATAAAATCAAAAAATCTAAGACCACCCTTTTGAAGTAGACACGTCAATGAATCGACCCACATTTTCTTCGATTTTTTTGGTGTTGTATTTACAAAGTTATGTATTTTTCTTTTCGCTGTTTTTTTAAAGAGCTGAATCATAACTCGACACATGTTACAAATATAAAACTTAAAAAATATCAGTTCTTATCTATATACAACAAAATTTATACCCTCGTAAAGTAGATTCAATAATGAATCTACTGGTATGAAGTCCGACATTCGTTTTGTTGTGTAAGAGGTGGTTTTCTCCTTCCGAAAATGGAGAAACCTGAAAATTTTGCAGAGATCTGAATCGGTCATGTTTCAGAGATTATTCGGCCGAATTAATTATTCGGCCGAATAATTATTCGGCCGAATAATTATTCGGCCGAATAACGGTTTTCCGTAACGGCGCCGTAACTTATAGCGAAGGTTATTCGGCCGAATAACTAAACGGAAAAAAAATTTCGTCGGCCGGAAAAAAAATAAAAATAAAAATTTATACTCATATAAATAAACATAAAGTTAATTCATTATTTTCGCATGTTTGAACTTCGCATTTTTTTGTCAAACTAATTTCGGAAGGAGGATATAATTTTTGCAAAAGGAGGTTTTTACAAGGTATGTTTCTTCTTCTTCTCTACAAAAGGCACATTGAAGGAGTTTTTTTTTCTAAGGCATATTTACAAGAAGTTTTTCCAAACTATCTCTTTTCTTGTTGCATTTTTACAAAGAAGACATTTTTTGCAAAATGAGGTTTTTACAAGCTATGTTTCTTCTTCTTCTTTACAAAAGGCACATTGAAGGAGTTTTTTTTTCCAAGGCATATTTGCAAGGGGTTTTTCCAAACTATCTTTTTTCTTATTGCATTTTTACAAAGAAGACATTTTTTGCAAAAGAAGGTTTTTACAAACTATGTCTTCTTCTTTTTTACAAAAGGCACATTGAAGGAGTTTTTCCAACATATCTCTTTTTTATTGCATTTTTACAAAGAAGACATTTTTTGCAAAAGGAGGTTTTTACAAGGTATGTTTCTTCTTTTTTCCAAAGGCACATTGAAGAAATTTTTTTTCTAAGGCATATAAATGCAAGAAGTTTTTTCCAAATATTTATTTTCTTGTTGTATATTTGCAAAGAAAACATTTTTTTGAAAAAAAGATTTTTACAAAGTATGTTTCTTCTTCTTTTTTCCAAAACACATTGAAAGTGTTTTTTTTAAGGGATATTTGCAAGGAGTTTTTTCAAAATATTTCTTTTCTTAGACATGTTTGCAAGGATGTTTTTTTTTCAAAGTAGCTTTGCACTTTTTATTTAATTGAAAGAGGTTTTTTTCAAATAGTTGTTTTCAGTTCATGTTTTTATAAATTCCGTAAATGTTTTTAAATCTTAATTTATTTGTTTTTACTATAAAGTAACATGATTCTTTAATTTATCGTCTATAGATTAAACAACCATGGGCAATAAGAGAAATCGTAAAAGAAAAGCTGATCGTAAACGTGATGATGATGATAATAGAGAGAAACAAAAACTCAGATATATTGCCAAAAAACAAAGGGTTGCTGAAACGGAAGAGAGAACTATTGAAGATATAAATACAGATTTACATGACAATGTTGAAGAAATGGAAATTGAAAATAGAGTACAAGAAGAACAAATTGAAGTTGAAAAGAACATTGTAGAAGATGTAAATAGTGATTTACATGCTAATGTCGATGAAATCAATATTGAAGATCAAGTTCAAAATCCAGAAATTGAACCTGGTATGTATATATCATATATTTTCCAAATTCATTTTTTTATAATGAATTTTATTTTTTGATATATGTTAAATTTAATTTAATTTGATGTATAGGTACTTTTACTATTGATGATGAAATGTTAGAAGACATTGATTGCGACAAATATGGAGAAAAACTACCAGTACATGTTGCACGATATCGTGCTACAAAATTTTATGATGAAGTTCTCAAAGATTACTCAATAGCAGGACAAGCACAAATTTTGAGATGTTTATTAGTGTCCAAGAAATTAGAAGGTGCTACATCGTTATTGGGTATTCACAAAGTAACAAAAGAGTCGAAATTGAAACAAAATGTGATGGAAAATATAGGCGATGCAATAAAAAAATTTGGAAAATCCAGGAAGAAAGATATCAGTGCTGCACGTAAAGCAATTCATACAGCAATTCTTTCAGCTAGTACTAAACAAAAGCGTTTGACAACAGAACTAGCAAAAGCAGTTGGAACATCAAGAAAAACATTATACAAACATAGCAAATTCAGAATGCAAATAGATGAAAATAATGAACTTGCTTGTTGGGCAATTATTTGTAGACAACCTTACAAAGATAGATTAGGAGCAGGGGTTAAAGATATTGTACGAGAATATTGGTTGGAACATGCTCGAGTTTCACCAAATGCAAGAGATGTGATACGCAAAAGAATATCACGAAATGTATATGAAAGCCAACCAAAACATATAATGGACATGACACAAGTACAATTGTTCAATAAATTCAAGGAAGATCATCGTGGAATTAATATATCAATCACTACATTTGTGCAACAAAAACCATGGTATGTTCGACCTATAACTATACGTGATACATGTTGTTGCCGTTATCATGTGCAATTTCAGTTATATTATGACACGTTTCTTGAATTTGGTAAAATGTTTTGGACAAATTCACCACCTCCGCCGACGATACGTGAATTCATATCTCAAATTTTATGTGAGAGAAATCACGATGAAGTATTTTATTCAAAGAAATGTGTCAATGGAAAACATTGTCATCATTGTGGAAATTTGGTGTTATTCCACAATAAATACCCTATCGATAATGATCAATCGTTGTCAAATGTAAATGTTGATTGGAAGAGATACGAATACATCAACTATACTACAAGTTCTAGTGATTCACGTTCCAAAAGAATTGATTTGCTAGAAGACAAGATATGCGTCACAGATTTTCTCAAAAAATTTGAAAACGAAATTTATAAATACACCCAACATTCACATAGAGCACGATGGCAAGATCTTCAATTCAAACAGTCTCGTGAAATTTTTCCACCCGGAACAATTTTGTCGGTGGTTGATTTTGCTGAAAACTATACATTTGCTGCACAAAACGAAATACAGAGTGAATACTATCACTCTGACCAAGTTTCGATATTTGTCCATGTTGTATATAGACATTCTCAACAGGATATCGATGGCATTGAAAGCACATGTGACAATCGAGATGTGATTAAAGAATATCACTTCTATATCAGCGATGATCGTACACACGACACACATTTTGTCCAACATTGTATAGAAAATATTTTCTATGACTCACTGAAAAAACGCGAAGTCAAATTCAAAGAGCATTGGATATGGTCTGATGGATGTGCGGGTCAATTTAAATCTTCACGATCATTTTTTTGGTTATGTCGACTTCATAAAGCGCTGAACATCAAACATCGCTGGAATTTCTTTGAAACTGGGCATGGAAAAGGTGAGCATGATGGTGCAGGAGCATGCGTGAAAAGAGCACTTCGAAGATGGCAAATGAACTATTCTTCAGCACGGTTTCATTCAGCTGCAGAGGTTGTGGCTATGCCCACTCCGCCCCGAATTTTTACTTTTGGTTGATTAATACTAACGAAAAAATACAAAAAGACCTATTAAATTTTGTAGTATATTAATCCATCGAACATGTTTCTTTAATACATACTTCACCATAAATATGATCTTAAATAGATGTCTTAAAATTGTAACCAAGTTCTCCGTCCCAAATCTTTAATTTAAAATATCGCTTGTGCAAATTCACATAACTGAAATCATGGCAAATGGAGATAACGATCATTTGATTTTTAATCACAAGCAAGGATTCCAGGATTGTGAAGCTTATGCTAAATTAGAGAAATGATTATTTACAACAAATCAATGAAAATTCATCAAATTGTTGTTTAAAATCATTGCTCTAATTTAGCACAAACTTCACAATCCTGGAATCTTCGCTTATGATTAAAAAACAAAAAACCATTACCCCCATTTGCCATGATTTCAGCCTTCATCAAATGTACCTGAACATTGAAAATAAAAATTAAATTAATTAAAAATCCATTAATTTTTCCCAACATTAATTCTTACCATAACATTCATTTTCAACATTGAATATTTCCTAACTTAGATTATCATTTTAAAAACATTTCCAACACCTCCAATTCATTCCTACCCTTGGGTTGCACCTATCAAGACATTTTAAACATTCATGCAAAACATATTATAATAACACTTATTCTCAACATAACAAATTGAAAACATTCATTCTTCCATAACACCTCCCATTCATTCTTTCCCAACATTTCTTTTTCTCTAACACCTCCCATTCATTTTTTTCCAACATTGATTCTTACCATCACATTCATTCTCAACATTCAACATTTCCCAACTTGAAATAACATTTCAAACATTCCTAACACTTCCCATTTTCTAACTTCATAACATTCATTGTCATCATTTCAAACACTTCCCATTTTCTAACTTCATAACATTTCAAACATTCATGCAAAACATATTATAAATATTATCAAAACTCATGCAAAACATATTCTAAACATTTACCAAATGAGAAATAATGGACATGTACTCATGTATATAATCCAAAAAAGAGTTGATGAACTTGTGAATTCAATGTCCATATATATATAATCAAAAAATAAATACCCTCCATGTTCAAAACAACACCAATATATAGATATCAACAAAAACTATAAAGTCTGAACCACTATCCATCTCGACCAATATCTTTCCACTATTTTCCACTAGGACCTTCCCTGGGACTCAACTCCACCTACAACACACAAAAAAACAAATTATAAATTTAGATCATAAATTATTTAAACAATTTTAAACTAAATTCAAAATATTAAGATATTAAACTCATCTACAAAACAATTCAATTATTAAAAAAATCGTACATCAAATTCTTTGGATGCATATCCACCACTTTTTTCCCCTAGAGACTTTCCTTTGGCTCCAAAAGATCTAAAAGAGCCAAGCTGCAACATGTACAAAAACAATTTTCAAATAAATCAAAAAAATATATTTAAACATTAAACTTATGTCAAAATTCATTTCTAGTTCGACAAAATTACCTCAGTGCCAATATCGGCATTCATTAAAGACCCCACATCTTCGCCCCCAATTTCCAAGTGGTCTCTTTCCTAAAATTTAAATTTTGTTAGTAAATAAAACATAGTAAATACAAATAATAAATTAAGCAAATTAACTTAAAACCAAAACAAAAAAATTAAAATCATTAGCTCACAAGAGATGGTAAACCATCTAAAAAGTTGGAATCTAATGAAACCTGCATAGATAAGTCAAATTAACAATAAGATACATTGATATTTATTAAAATTCAAGTAATCAAAAAAAATATCATGTTCAATCATAAATATTATAATTAAAATACCTCTCCTGAGCGCTCTTCATTTTGACTAGGATGCTCTTGATTTTGACTACTGGAGACTCGAAAATTATTTGCATTTAACATTCTCGTAAACTACAAACAAAATACATTTGCTTAATATACTTATTCCCATGTAGCAAAATATTCAATTCAAAATGATTAATAAAAAATCAAATAGATTATCATAGCATAATCAACAAACCTCTCCCATGCTCGATGTGTCATTAGATAACACATCTGAAGCTATATCTCGACAAGACTTAGCATAAGCCCTGAGATCATCAATGCTCAATGCATCTACCTCGTCATTCGTCTTGTAGACAAAACTCTGACGAAGAATAGCGCGAGCCTTCTCTCGCCCCAAACCAACTTCTACTCCTGCAAGAGCTGAAGCTAAACCATCACCTACTGATTCCCTTCCAATTGTCCCTAGTTGAGATGTTGTCTCCATCTCTGATCTTAAAGCCACAACCCTTGGTGGACGAGGTATCTCAGGTGGAGGTTGTATAGTGGCAGGGTCTCTAAGAGCACCTTTTCGATTATATATTCTACCCTTTCCAGCTCCATAAAAGTCAGAGGGAACATCAGTATAGTTAGGCTTCATACCTAGAAAAAACTCCGCATAAAAAAATCTAGCAAAATAATTAGGAACCTCATCGTTCCAAGGCAATCGACCATAAGCTGCAAGAAATCGATCATATATGAAATGTGCAATTTGAGGATGCTTGAAATATTGCACTTTCAACATTTTTCGCTTAAGGCCTTCTTTGAAATTGAACATTGAATTGGCTTGTTCTCTACTGACTCTCTCCTTCACAACCTCCCACTTATCTGGACCCATAACTTGCTCCTTTCGCATCCGCATCAAATGAACAAAACTATTTGTAGTTGGTCCAAGTTCATCGTATGCATCAATGAATTTTTGCAAAGATGCCAAAACAACCTCTAGACTTTGTCGACTCTCTGGAGGGAGATCCAAAGAACAAAGATCATTGTTCAACCTGTCATAGTGGGATTTACAACTTTCAAGAATAGTTTGTTGCACAACACCTCGCCATGGAAGCTCATCAGGTAAATCAGACGGATACGTTGATATGGGTGTACACCCCTCAGCTAGTGGAACATATGTTGTCCTAGCTCTAGGAGGAACTTCAGGACCCTGCTCTCCACCCACACCTATTCCATCATCTATATTCCTATCTTGATCTTCCCCTCGCTCCATCGAATTACGCACATCTTCTGAACATCGCTCTGCTTCAAATATAGCCGTAGTCAAAAATTAACTTTTTCCATAAATTCAACACACAAAAAATACAAATTATACATTATTAAACATTAATGTTCATACCAACAGAACGTTGGGATCGACGCTCTCCCACAGAAGACAAAGGAGAATCATTTGTACCCCCTCGAACTTGTTGGTGATCAAACGATTGGGACCCATGCAATAAACCTGAACCCTGCGGTGAATTCGACAACCTTCGACTACCAATTGGAACACCAATTCCTGAAGATTGTGATGACCTCCTACGCTTTCCCTTCGCAGACTCTCTTTCCATTTGATATAACTTCTAAATTTACACAAACATTAACATATTGAAAATGTACATAACTACCACTACAAGCATCAAGCCAATATTTGATTAAAAACTCCAACAAAATTTAAGTCCCCCTCCTAACTCTAATTAATTAACTAAAATTCCTTACCCTACCTAATATTGCAACATAAAGAACATATCTAATAATCATTTCATTATAAAACACAATTAATTGAAATAGTATAATAACCTTAAAAACTTTTAATCCAACAAATATGTTTGAATTATATATGTCAACAAACAAACATCTCACTAAACATATATATGTATTCTTATTAAAAGAATTCTAACTTATATTTATGATAATACAATTTACACACATTGAAGTTGTACATGTTAACTCTACAAACTCAAAACATATCTATTAAAAATCTGCATACAAAATGCAGAGCTTCCTCAAATAGTAGAACATAAATATACCCTTATTAAGAAACTTCTAGTTAAGATCTTTGATAAAACAATTTACAAACATTGATGTTGTACATGTTCATTCTACAAAATTAAAAACATCTCTTAAGATCTGCGTAAAAAATGTAGAGCCACCTAAAATATTATAACTTACTTTCTTTTGTAAGTTACTCTCCTAACTCTAAGAACAATATTGCAGCATAAACATGACATCAATAATCATCCCATATTGTAATAGTTCAATCACCTTCCTAATTTTTAAACTATCACTTATGTTTTCATTCTATATCTCGATAAACAAACATTCCTTAATTTTTATAAAAAAAATAGTTAATAACTTACAATATTGAATATTTAAGTGACTTTCTAAGTTAACTCTGCTCATGAACAAAGTTCATGAACAGAGTTCATGAACTCAATTGATATTCTTGTACCTGACTTAACATCGTCACACCACATGTTGATCATTTATAAAGTTGTTTAATTTCATGCATATCATAGCATATCATGAACAGAACTCTGTTCATGAACAGAACTCTGTTCATGAACAGAGTTCTGTTCATGAACAGAACTCTGTTCATGAACAGAACTTCTATGATAGCAAATGAACATTCATGGTTGATGGAGTAGTAGTAAGTTCATAGTTTTCATGATATTATACAGATACCCAATTCCAAGTAGGAGGTTGAGATTCATTGTTGAATGCATGTCATTAGATTGAATCGAAAGGACTGCCTACTTGGAATGCATGTCATTATCATTGTGAAAGGGTAATGATTCCTCCTAGAGGTTGAGATTCATTGTTGTATTAGCTAGTACTATTATATTAATCATATTCTTAGAACTGCCCCATAAAAAAAACCAAAAGATGAGGGTTGAAGACATAATGTAATCCTAAAGGTGAAGTGCAAGCACTCATAAGCATGAATAATCATGTAGTTCTAATACCCTTATCTGAAATCACATATAAAGCCTAATCAAAGCATTATACTATTCTTAGTAAAGCTAACCAAGCTTTAATAATTGTAAAGCTATCCTTATATTTTCTCTGCATCTTAGGATTAAACTGCAATCACTATAACAGTTCACATCTAACCTATAAATAATGGTATTCTGTTCATGAACAGAACTCTGTTCATGAACAGAGTTCACGAACAGAACTCTGTTCATGAACAGAGTTCACGAACAGAACTCTGTTCATGAACAGAGTTCACGAACAGAACTCTGTTAATGAACTGTTCATGAACAGAGTTCATGAACATAAAACTGATTCTCTAAAATAAAAATTGCATTTAAAACATTTAACCTTCCATTTAAGACCCATTACAGATTTTTTTAATTTTAAGACTGCCAACAACATAAAAACAAATTTAACATAACGATGCATACCTGTATAAAAAAATGCAGTGAAGAATCGTCGATCCCAACGCCACCTCTATTCACCCCAGCAACGCTCAAAACAACACCTATTTCCTTCACAAACAACAACTAACGTAATCAGATAAGCCATGTAACATACACAAACTAAATCATTACTTCATAAGCAAAACGAAAAATCATTACGTCATAAGCAAAACGAAAACACACCTTCAACCGTTCAGCTAAAACAGCAGCACCGTCAAAGCAGCAACCCACCAGTACACACCTGCCAACGACAACAGACCAACCGACACGGTACCTCCAACGAGCAGCAGCTGACGCAAATCATACCCCGACGAAACGTTAAAGCCCACGATCAACAGCAAAACTAACAACAACCCAACGAATACGCTGCTTAGAACAAACAGAGCCGAGGAGCGACAGGGGAAATAGAGCAGACGCGACTCGCCGAGAAAGAGCGAGCAGTGGAACGCAAGCAGCGCGGAGAGCAGCGGGGTGGCGAGCAGCGGGGTGGCGAGCAGCGGGGTGGGGCGTCGGCAGGGTGGCAAATGTCTACTGCGGGCCCATGCGGGGTCCAAAGAAATCCAACAGGGAATGCCAAATGGCAGCCGATGCTGTCTTTTTATGCAGAACTTTTATTCGGCCGAATAATTATTCGGCCGAATAATTATTCGGCCGAATAATTATTCGGCCGAAAACTTGTTCGGCCGAATAATTACTCGGCCGAATAATTATTCGGCCGAATAAACTATTGCCCGAAATTTTTTTCCGCCCGGCAACCGTTTGCACAAATTTCAAGAGTCTCCGTTAAACGGGACGGAGAACTGTTTGTGGTTATTCGGCCGAATAACCTTAAAATTATTCGGCCGAATAATGTAAGTTATTCGGCCGAATAATTATTTTTATTCGGCCGAATAATATTTTTATTCGGCCGAATAACTTCCGCTAAGACGATTTTGCACTGATTTCTCACGAAAGTGTTACCCACCTTCACGTTTTCACCCATATTCATTATAATAAAATTTCACAAAATACCCTAGTGCAATACTTATATGTAAACTAAAAAAGTACAATACTTATGAATAATAATAGTAATAATATATGTTAGTGAAATATAGAGATAAAATAAATATATATTTAATATAAAAATTACCATATAAAAAGATATAAAAATAAAAGAAAAAATTCTTATTTACATAAAAGTAGAAATATTATAAATATAATATTTACATCAAAATATTGTTATTCTTTTTATTTACACTTAAATACAATATATTTAAAAAAAAATCCCATGAAATTTGATGTGTAGATCTAAAATTAAACATAAATTAGATCTAAAATTAAACATAAATTAAATTTATATTAGTTTTATATAATAACATAGTTTGTATACTTTTTTCCACATTATCTTTTAAAAAAAAATAAAAATTATAAATTTAATAATTAATTAATTATAACATACCCAATAAGTTTTGTGTTAGTATTGATTTAAGATGGATAAATTTAATAGTGAAAAAGTATACTTAAATTAGTTTTGTATAATAACATAGTTTGCATATTATAATATATCCAATAAGTTTTGAGTTAGTATTGATTTGAGATTGATAAATTTAATAATGAGAAAGTATATCTATTAAAAAGTTTTAAAATGAAATTTAGTGTTTGTTATATATAAATATAATTTAAAAAAATAAAATTTAATTTTTTAAATAAAAAATTATTTATTAATATAGATTAATTCAATTTAAATTTTGATATTTAAAATTGATTTTAAAATTTATAACATTTTACAATTTTAAAATGTAATTTAAAAAAAATTAAATTTCAAAATTCCATCTATTTAATAGAATTATAACTTATTACATAAGAAATACAATAAATTTTATTAGTATAAAATAACTAAAATAAATTTAAAATAAGAAATACAATAAATTTTATTAGTATAAATTAACTAAAATAAATTTAAATTCGGATATATTGCATTGATTTTAAAATTTATCTAATAAAATTTATTAGTATAAAATAATTAAATTAAAAATAAATAATGATATCTTACATTAATTTAAAAATTGATCAAAATGTATAAAATTTTTAAAAATTAAATTTCAAAATGATTAATTAGTAATAAAATTATAATTTGCAACAAAATAATTTTTTATTAATTCTTTTATAAATGATTATTATGAAAATGTTCAATTCTAGAAATATAAGTGGAAGTGGAAGTCCATGAAGATCATCAACAAAATTATTTCAGGTAACATGATTTTATTTTCAACAAAATTATTTCCAATAACATGATTTTATTAAATAAGAGTGCTGTTCTCAGTGACATAATTATGATTTTTGCCACCTTAAAAAAAAAGTGAAAGAAAAACATTAAACACCAGTCAATCTTTAACCAGTTCAATTCATGGTTGCGCTCTGCCACCATTTATGATATGAAGGATAACCTTTGGCCTATAGAACAGCCAATTGCCCACTTTGCAAGAAGTTTTGGGCGTCCCAAATTGTCTACCTGTTCAAAGAGTATTTGATGGAATTGTGAGATCAACGGTCCATCGAATTCAATTAAAATTAAGATACAATTCTGTAACTGATCTACCACCCTATACGTGTTTTGTACGAAAAACTCGCATTCGAGTGATCTTTTTCCTTGCGTGGTGGCCCTCCATCGCCATGTACAGTTTCATTCCCAGTACAAAAGCTACCCCTCTGGAATGCATTGTGAACTTCGTCACTTGGGTCATTCCACAACTGTGGTTTTTTAAACTTATATGCTATGTTGGTCTAGGCAGGCATTACAAACACTCAATTGGGTGTTTGCTGGTATTGATTCCTGAAGAGATTTGCAGGCTATGGAGCTTCTAAGGAACCTTCTATTGGTTCTAACCTTTGCATTTTTGTTCAATGGATTTTACTATTCGAAACAGGTCTCTGGTGCCAACGTTACCTATGATCACAGAAGTATTCGAATTGATGGCCAACGAAGAGTTTTCATATCTGGTTCCATACATTATCCCCGAAGCACACGAGAGGTATGTATTATCTCTTTTGTTTGGTTATGGTTAATCCAGTTGATCCTTTTTAAACTTCTCTGAAAATATTTATGTTTTACTGTTTTTGCATAACGTAGAAATTGGCTGTAATTCTTGTGCAGATGTGGCCGGATATTATTCAGAAGGCCAAGGATGGAGGTCTGGATGTCATTGAGAGTTACGTGTTTTGGAATATGCATGAACCCAAACAATACGAGGTAATTGTGTTTTACATTATTTTTTCTTCTTCTTCTTCTGATAAGGAAATATAGTTACCAAATTGGTGCCAAATCAATGGTTATTTACATGAGATATTGCTATTGACAAATCCCTTTCAGCAACCTCAAACCTTCCCACAGCCTAATAGTGGTATTTCTGTGTGCAATATTCGACCTGCCAATTGGTTTGAAGGCCTTTTAACCATTTAACCTGTCTGTCAACCTAAGTTGTAGTTAACCAACCAAAAAAAGTTTTCCCTTTTACTCTGCTATGCATTCTCAATTTGCAATATGATTATTAGTTTTTTTTTTTTTAATTATATTATTATTATTATATAAAATGTAAACTTGAAAAGACATTCTCCAGATTTGCACATCATAACACAGACCTTCTTCCCTTTAGGTGCTTAGGGTATCTGTTTAACCAACTTGCCACAAGCTTCATTTTTTTCAAACAATCTTTACATACCATTTGGGTGGTTCAGATCACATAGAGAATGAAATCCTTTAGGTTGGGCAAACCACATTGGAAATGAAACCTTTTAGCTGTGGCAGACCAAAATTAAAATGAACTCCTGGTGGATAGCTTGATACTCTGTTAATCTTATTAGACCCTGCCTTTTTCTAAAAGGTGTGTTGGTTTTTGCAGTACAACTTTGAAGGAAGGCTTGATTTGGTGAAGTTCGTAAAAACAGTGCAGCAAGCTGGACTGTTTATGCATCTTCGCATTGGGCCATATGTATGTGCAGAATGGAATTATGGGTAAATCTCTGTTCCCCATTTCCTACCCTGTGTTTTGTTTTATTTTAGCTTGAATTTTTTTTAAACTGTACTAGTTAGTTTGAGTTTTTTTAATGTTTGTTTTCGAGAAGTTGCTTTAAGAAACATGTCGTAAGGTTGGGGCAAGGTTGAGTGTCGCAGCATATAATAGAAATTTCTTTCACTAAGGTGCCAGGTCTGAGGGGTATCTAATCCACCAAATTCTCCAAGGATAGAACCCATCCCATCCAATTCTTATTCATATATTATTCAAGTGTCAGGTCTGAGTGGTATCTAATCCACCAAATTCTCCAAGGATACAACCCATTCCATCCAATTCTTATTCATATATTATTCCAGTGGGTTAAATCTTAGCAAAAATGAAACCTGGATGGACAGCTTAACACTGTGTCAATGACGATCATTGCCAGTGAACCAGGACCTCTTTGCATTCGTTTATCTTATTCAATTGGGAGAGAAAGTTGTAATATTATTTGTGCCATTCCCTGCGCCGGGGGGGTTGGTGTAGTTCTTTCCTGTGGGGAAGGTTGCCGCCCTCTAAGATCTTGTGCGGCCTCGGTGACAGTTCCACTCCCGCGGGACAGATCGTTCTTACACCCAACATAAAGGCTGGCCCCGACCCAAGTTTACCAGGCTGCTGTGCTGTCAACGAAGCTTGCTGTGCGGTGGGGTAGGTTCTCGGTTAGAAAAAAATAAATTATTTGTGCCATATTGTTTTCCCATGGAAGCACATTTCAAAAAGAAAAAAAAAAGGGAGGGAAAGCCTTCAAACAGGACCTGCAGGCTTTTCCAGAGTTGTTTGGCCCTTATAAGAAATGAAATATAGCTGTTGTAAGCTGAGCTCGATAAGTGGTTGAGGTCCTAAACTACCATTCTAGCTTAGATGGCTTTAGAGTTGCATATGCCAAAACCCATAGATTGACTGGAGGAGACTGCAGAATCCTCAGCTCAATGGGGCTAGAAAGATTTCACTTGTGGGGCATAATTCTCCAGGTTAATATGACTACTAGTTGTTGGGGTTCCATTGCCAGTGTGTACCTTACCAGCCATTCTAGCATGCCGATACTTGATAAGTGGGATCACCAAAATAAATAAATAAAATAACTTCCCGTCAGCATGGGAGTCTATATCATGTGTGTACATAATGTCTCGTTTGTGTCAAAAGTCATGCATTGCATTAAAGTGTACAGCAGAAAAATAAATTGCTATCGCACGAGACAATTCAGTGACAGAGTCTTGACTGGGAGGGATGATCTTCTACAGTTTTACTTTTATCAGTCAGATCGACTGTAGAATCACTCATTACATACAATATGCACAGAACATAACTTTATTAATTATTTCACTTGAACTATGCACAGAACTCCGGTTGGGGAACCCACAACCCTTTTTATCTTGAGGAATCCACAGGCCCTTTTTATACAGAATTCTCAAACTCGGAACCCACAGACGTGTTGCAAAAAGAATCCGAAACCCGCAGATTTCTGTTCTAGATTCCACAATCCTCTTTATTTTGTTGAACCGGCAAGATTTCCATTGAAGAACACTCAAAACTCTATATTGGGGAATCCGCAAAATTGTCTTGCGGAACTGTGAACTTTCATTACATTTCTAAATACTAAGACTGCACTATTAACAATACTTTGAACGTCCAACAGATCCTTTGAACTATTGGACTAGACCGACTTCTTCTAGCCTTGAAGAGTTTATGCATTCAAGCAATCGGAAAAAAAAACATTCGTTAAATTTATCATTGTTGTTTGATGCAGTGGTTTTCCAGTTTGGTTGCATTTCATTCCTGGGATCAAGTTTCGAACTGACAACGGGCCCTTTAAGGTTGGTTGTTGAATTCCTGATATCATCTAAAACATGCCAGTTAATTACTTGGACTTTCATTTTAAAATACTGATTTAGATATATATATTTTTTCTGCTGGTGTGCTTTCTTCTGTAGATTGAAATGGAACGTTTCACTAGAAAAATTGTGGACATGATGAAGCAGGAGAAACTCTTTGCCCCCCAGGGAGGACCTATTATTTTAGCTCAGGTCATCTTTTGTCTATTCAGATATATCATATCATATTGCAAGTAATTTTTATTTTTGGTCCCATTGTGTTACTGAATGCGCTTTGAAATAGATAGAATGCACTCCATTCCCATATATGATGCATGCTTTAGTTTGTAATAGAATTTGAGAGAAAAAAGAAACATATTTGTATTAAGGTAATTCTGCAGAAGTTAAGCTATTATATATCTTTCAAGTAAAATTTGCACTGCTGATGCTTTAATATTCTTAATTTTTTAAAAGGGCAATTAACAACGGGAAGGTTTGTATACACAAGAAAGATTGGAAGTATGTTACTTGCCTATTTCTTAGATAGTAGTCCTAAATTCCTAATTCCATTTATCTCATGACATAGATTGAGAATGAGTATGGCAACATTGATGGACCTTATGGAGCAGCAGGAAAGTCATACATAAAATGGGCAGCATCTATGGCTGTTGGACTTAACACAGGAGTTCCTTGGGTAATGTGTCAACAAGCAGATGCTCCTGATCCAATTGTAAGTAGATGCTTCAACCTGCTGTGTTTGTCTTAGGCTACCATTTTTTTTGGCTAAAGAAAAATATTTTATTTATATATAGCTCCCATAACTGAGAGTTAGTAGTACAACATATCTGAAATTTACATTATATACAGATAGTTCAAAAACAGGGCCATCAGAAGCAGTATACTCTTCTGATCAGAAACATAAAACTACAAACCAAAAAATGGACATATATGATATAAATAAATTACTTAACAAGAGAGTCCATTAAACAGATACCTCTTATCCATAGGGGTTAAGGCTAGACACTGAAAGCATAATAAAGCTGATGCTACTATTGTGATGATCTACTATGATGTTTTGTGGATGTAATACCTTCTTTGTGGCCTCTCAGTCAGCTTAAGGGGGGTGTTGAGGTTATAGCTGTCGATACGTGAACTCAAGTGAAGATTAGCCATAATATGAACAGTGACCCAGACGGGACATGCTGTAGAGATCTAAAGACCCAGTTGTTGTTTCTTCTTCTCAGGACCCAAGGGCATTTCTTCATCCATGTAGATCAGGTTCTTCTGCTTCGCTACACAGTCCACTGGATACTCCATCCATTTCAGAATGTTTTGCTTCAGGGCCTCACTACGCTTCTGGTCCTTGTTTGCAACTTTAGCCAATGCTACCAGTTTCTTGAGTAGGACTACTTTTTCTCTTTGAATTTGACTTGTCTATTCGTGTTCCTGTTGGCCCTGGCCTTGAGCCTTCCAAAAACACATACAACATATTATGCAACATGTCCACAGTAATTCAAGTTCTCTTCACTCCATTCTCCTCTCTGATCGTGAACCACACTCCATGTTCACCGATATGATCACTCTATATGATGTACCTGGGCAGCCCTCTGTTCTGATTGCTGCCCCCCCAACAGCTCCTTGCCACTTGTTCTTTTACACAGACATCTGTAAGGTCATCTAGGAGATGAACACCAACAGAGCGGCAAATGAGGAGGGGTTCTAAGCCAAGCTTTACAAGAATGGTAGACCAACACTTGATTACATCGCTTTTTGTTTGGGTTTTCCATAGGCATGGCCTTACGTTATTATTCACCCGCCTTACGTTATTATTCACTCGATTCATAAATTGGGAGCCAATTCCTATCTGAACAATTACCAAACAATCATGGTGGGCCACACTTTTTCTAAGCTATATACAGCAACCCTCTATTTATAGTTATCTAGGGAATTTGAGAGGAGACATCTTCGGGCTAGATGTAACCTACCTAGAACTTGAAACATTTTATGTTGTGGAAAAACATTACATTAAAAATTATTGTAAAGTTTTATGTTATTGACCAAGGATGGTCAAGGATGGTCAAGGATGATTGTAATTGAATATTATTATTATTTAATAAATTAAAATAGGAGACATTCATCCAAAGAGGACTGTTGAAGAGTGTTCATTGACCCACTAGGAGGAATGAAATTGTTGTAGAAGGCAATTGACAAGTGGCTGCATCTGCACTCACTTACTAGCTGTTGCAGGAGGCAAGCTCCCTAAAAATGTGGTCATGTTCCCCAAGGAAGGTGGAACTGAGCAGGTGGCTCATTAAATGAATTAACTGACCCAAAGACCTAGGCAGACTTATATCCATCGAATGGGGCAGGAGGTTAACTACTTTTACCTTGTGATTTGCTGGAAACTGCTATGTTGAGCACACAAGGGGATTCGATGAGGGGATGCTAGAATGAGTTGCAGAGTAAGACTATCAGATTATTCTGCTGAGTTTTGCAGAGAGGGTTTTGTATGCAAGTCTTCATGATTGCTGAGATACAAAGTGATTGTCATATACTTCTACACAGTATCTTCGTCCTGGTGGTTCAATGAACATGCTCGGGGGTCCTAAAGCAAGTAATATTGGCTGCTTTCTGGAGACGGTTGGGAGGAACGGTCTTCTTTGGGTGTTTGTCCACCTACACAGTTTAAACAGGTTCTGCATTGTTTTCGTCTTATTATTTTCTAATTTTACTCTGTATATTCTGAAGAATGCTACCTGAAGTTGTTAGGTTTCAATGCTGCCGAATGCTTATTTAATTGTTAAAATTGATAGAGTACTAAACTGATAAATTATTTCTGCATAAATGATTGAATGATTATGATCTGAAATTATAAAATGATGAATATAAACCTTCTCTATATTTTTCCTTTCACATTTGTGATGTACTCTAGTACAAAGAAGTTTGTTTAAGTAATAGATTTGAATGATTTCAATATTACGATTTGAATGCTGGTCCTTTATTTTACAATAGATGTAGATACAACTATAAGAATGAATGCTGAAATAATACACAGAAAAATTAAGAGATACAGATTATAATTCTTCTTTACAGTTCTTACAATGATAGAACAATAGCTAGTTTTAAATAAAAATAAATATACATGCTGATAGAAATACCATTGCTTCTTAGTCAATAATTGTGCTAAGTATAAATTCATAAGCAGCAGTTTATATCAATAATCATCATCATATAAATAGTATATCTATTATAGAATCGTTTTATGAATATATAATACATATTTTTCATATTACTATTAGTAAAATTTGGTGACAGAATAACTCTATATATTTTACATAAATCAATATCTATACCCTATAGGATACATTATAAAATGATCATTATTTTAAAATACATATAGAAAGAATAAACAATAGTTGACGAAACCTCACCAACATTATAATCATCTAATCCAGAACATATATGTAAATAAGACCACGATTAGGGTTATCCCAGAAAATATTATAATCTCATACTTAAAGACAAGGTTACTCTTTAAAATGTTCATGAGCATACTGCAAGCTCGGGGCTATGCCCAGTTTTTTCTTAATAAACAAATTGCTTCAATTAAAACGAGATTTGCCATACCGGCTGTAAACAAAGTAATATAAAACTCTTATTACAAACAGAGTGTAAATGATCAAGAACATTCTAGAAATATAGCTATTCATAGAACGGGATCGAATCCCTTAAAATCCATGTTACCATCCGTAAAATCAAAACAGTTTATAAGTATTTCCAGGTCAAGGTTTCGAGACCCTTTAGGGTTTCACTTCTAAACACAAGGGTTAAAACCCTGTTAAACAATAAAATACTAAACTCATAACGCAGAACACAGTATGAGCCCAGAGTTGTAGCCAAATTAATAAATTCATATTAAAAACAAATTTATAACATTTTCGTAACAGAGCCTTCAATGGCGTAAGAGTTTTTCCGCTAATAAAAATACATCTTATAGGTAGGGCTTTGCCCAAACTTTATTTACCAAAAATATTCATCATTCGATAGAGCCATTCTCGGCCTATCGTATGCATGATAAAAACAATTTAAACAAACAATATTCACGTAGGGCTCAACCTAGCATTTCATTAAAAATATATTCGATAGAGTATGAACTAGGGGTGAACCCTGTTATCTTTACAAACTAAATATCTTTTCGCACAGTTTCAATAAGCAGTGCATCATTTAAACCAAAACGCAAAGTTTGCCATAATAGGGTTTATGCCCAGGTATTTACGCATTCACCATTTATAGACATAATGGAGATTGCATTAATAAAGAAAACAAGTAGCAACAGTCTCGACAGAGATATGAACAAGATATTACATAAAGAAATTAACACTGTATCCTTATATTATTTGAAACGATGGTCAAAACCCCAAATCTGGATATGAGTCCACAAAACTTTTACAAGCTACCAATCCTCTCAAAATACCAAAAAGGCTTACAGCAAAGACAAACGAAGATCAACACGGGCATTTAAACTAGTTAAGGGTGAACAGAGGTATTGTTGTGGAAGGCCCGAGGCTTACCGTGGTTTCCAAACCATTGGAGTTGCCACCTCTCAGCAATGCTACCACCGAGACCGTAAGACGAGACCAGGGAGCAACTGGAAATGGTGGAAAGAACACTCTTGCCATGCATGCAACCAGTTATTAAAAAGTTGATTGATAATATCATAAAACATAAATCTGAAAGGAACTAGCAATTAGGTTAATGCCGAACCATACCTCTGTAATGGATGAAGAGTCAAGAGCCATGAGCTACAATCCTAACAACCACCAAACCAACCGTAATAACTCAATGCAAGGGCAACGTTGGAACTCTGAAAAACCACCTTTGCGTACAGGTTAACAATGAGACTCTGCGTGGTATGCCCAAACGGACATGGTGGCCGAGAGAGCTCGGCTCTCCAACCTTCGAAGCAAGCAACAAGTGTTAATGCAAAACCCTCGACGTGGAGTTAGGGTTTCGCTCTACATGGAATTTCTTTCACCAACCCTTCACGTGATCACATTAACTTTCCTGTCTGTCCCCCACTTACCATTAAATCTTTACCCATCGTGCTATAGTTTATAAATTCGATAGCATTTGAATTAATACGTTGGAGTATTACTTCTAGGGTAAATCCCTTTCTCCATAGTTGTAGGTCAAGACTTTTACAAGTGCGCCTTTAGTATATAGTGGTTAGCAACTCTTGAAACAATTGCTAGTCATCACCTTAGCCTAGGTCTCTTGAGATCTAGTTAATTCATACCTATAGTTTAACTTAGGATTAGCATAGAAATCTCAAGCTTGAAAACTACAAGCTAGGATAGCTTATAACCTTGTTACGAAAACTCTTACCTGTAACCTGGAACAATAGTAAGGAAGGTTTATGCATTAGCTTGATAAAAGCTAAGTAAGGCCCGGGGCGCCACAAGGACCCCTTCAACAAAAGAAAAACATATCTCAGTTTCCAATATCATAATAATAACAATAAAATGATCCATGTTTATAATTGACGTAGTTGGCAAGCATTAATATAAATTAAGAGTCACAACTGTCAAAATCGAAAGGCTGTCATGTAATAAAAGACAGTATTATAACATTCATAGGAATCAACCCCGTACTCATAATATAAACATTAAGAACAAACGTTCCAAATTCTATTTTCCGCAATTATTGAATAGTTCTTAGAACTTAAAGATAGGTTTATACTACTTGGAAAAATTTTAATTTTTTATGAAATTTTGGAGGTGTTACACTAGAGAATAGGCAGGCTTCAAGCTGGGGCACCAGATCATATCCTCACTCTTTGAGCCGTCATTGAGGAGGCGAGACACTGCTCTTCAAAAGTCTTTTGTTGCTTTGTCGACTTTCAAAATGCGCTTGACTTGGTTCCGAGGGAGGTCTTGTTCTAGAGGCTTATAAATAATAACATCTTAAATATTGTTATCACAACCATCATGTGCCTCTATGAGTCCATCCTTGGCTGACTCCGCACAACTCATGGAGTTTCAGACTTCATTAGGAGCACCATTGGGGTGAAGTAGGGTTTCCCTCTTTCACCTACATTGTTTGGGATATACATTGATGAGCTGAAGTCTTTTCTCCAGGCACATATTCAACCAGGGGATGGGTGCCTTCTTCACCAATTTTTGATTTCCATCCTCCTCTTTGCAGATGAGATAGTTCTCTTGTCCTCCACCCCAGAGGGTTTGCAGATATAGTTTGATACATTGTCCACCTTTTTTGATCTTTGTTAATTGATGATCAACCTACGAAAAACCAAGGTTATGATCTTCAATGGGGTGAAGCTTGTTCTTTCAGAGTATCATTTTTATTTTCGAGGTGTGGAGATTGAGATCACCACAACTTACACTTACTTGGGTGTTTAGTTTTCAGGGCCCAAATTTGGTTTGAGTAAAGCCCTCCAACCTTGGATGAACAAGGGATATGGATCCATTGCTCTTCTTGAGCATCAGTGTTTCTAGAATCATTTCAGGATATTCAGTGCAAGATGGACCTCATTGACAATATCATTTGAAACATAGTCCTTTATGGTTTGGAGGTCTGGGGGCCCAGTTTGTTGGAGTTGGATTGGGCCATGAATGAGAGGGTTTAGGTAATCATGCTTTGTCGCATCATCAAAACCATCTTTGGACTGGTTTCCCTCTTTCACTGAGTTTGACTGTTTGTAGATTCTTCAGTAGGTACATATTGCTACCCTTATCTCCCTACTGCTTTGTAAAGGCCATAGCCACTTCTAGTACCTCTGGTTGAGCTCGTTGCTAGTTTGCATAGGTCTCCTGTCTACTTTAGTTAGTTGGTATTTCGATTGACTGGCTCCTGTCATTGAGATACGCTCTTGATGTCCCTAGTTGACTCCTACTGAATGAGCAAGAGTTGAATAGGATCATTAGAGAGGACATCATTAGACAATTTATTCAGGTTACATGGGTTGATCCTCCGAGTGGGATAAGCCCCAAGATGGAATTCTACATAGATCACTTTCTGGAGATGAGAGATGGCCTTATTGTTCGACCCCCTAAATGCTTTGACACTAGAATCTAGATGCATGCTCTCTAGATCCCCCTTGGGTAGCTTTGGGTTGGTTCTCCTCGTCTTCAAGTCAAAAACAACTGCCGCATCACTTGAGGGGATGACATGATCTACCAACTCTGCCATCTTCATGAGACCAAGATAGAGGAGCACTTCATCTTTTGGTGCCCCATCTATATAGAGATTAGAGGATGATTTTATTGCCTTTTCAGGGAGTCCTAGAACTCTCTATCCAAGTTCTTTCATTTCCCAAACTAGAGATGCTTGGCCTTGTACATGAAGGAGGTCTTTGGATTCAGATCTCTCTTAGTTGGCCCTTTTCAGCCCCATCCAGACCTGGTCTACCCAATTACAAATCTCTTTCCCGCGCTTCTAGCAAATAGAGGCACCAAGAGGCAAGCAACCAATTGTACTACATCAAATATCAGATTTGTGAGACCATGGAAGGCCACTAATGCTCAACAAGCTATACCCTTGCGGTCTTGGCACTTCAAATCCTAGGACAGCTCACATTGCACTAGTAGTTAGGGTACTACATCCAGGTCTCAGTCATGAGCTTCTGCATCTAGAAACTGGGACATATCTCATACCTTATCTCTTGGCTCTTCCAGATCATTCGACTAGTCATCTATCATGAATTTCTTCCCTTTGGCCTCAAATGTTAGGAGAGAGAGCTTTAGGGGATTATTATCACATAAACTCTAGCTACTTGTGGTATTTATCCCAATAGGGATGGTAGAGGTGAACATCCAGGTAGGTGTAACAAACAGTAGCCAGGTCCTCCGTCCAAGGGACAGAAGTCACACCGGACAAGGCTACAGTCACTTTAGACGTGGCCAGTAGCCATGTCAGGGGGGAGACCCCACTCAACCAGTGATGGTTGAGACTCTACAATCAGACACCCAAACCCAAAAGATAAACAAAGTGAAAGACATAATGGATGACTAAGTGTGAGAAATCCTCCAGCCTGGTGGAATCAAGACTCTGGATGGGAAAATGTACTAGAATAAACCAATTCAGATCTGATTACACATACAAATGATGGACTCAATGAAAGATTAGAAGGCTGGAAAATAAATCAGCGAACAAAAAATTACTAGAAGAGTGTATAGGAACCCTGCCTATGGGGAATGAAGCTCATTATGATTTAGTAATACATGGCAGAGATGAATAAGCAATTTAAACACATATGCCAGCAATTAGAACTTGATTAAATGGCTGATTTAAGACACAAAAAAAAACAGACAAGCAAGCAGTGAAATTAACAGCCCTAGGGGAATGGGTTAAACAGTACAAAAATGGACCTAGGGAAGTAAAAAAAAGACGTTTTTAAGCACTTCCAGCTGCTGATACTTAGTACTCTATGGTAAAAAGATGTTACAGAGCAGATTAAAGAGTACCCATAACCCCAAAGTTGACCCAAAAACCAAATTTGACAGTTTTTCCCAGGTAGGGCGAAATTGGTGAAGGACTAGTGCCTAGTTCTATGGGCATATGGAGTCGGATTGCAATGAAATTTGAGATGTGGGCGTTTAAGCATAAATCATTACTGGGTTTTAAATAAAAAAAGATTCTAACGGTGGGAAGTTAATTTTTTATAATTTTAGGGTTTATTTTATGGTTGCAGCTTAGCAAAACAGTGAAAATGACAAAGAAGAGACAAGGAAATGAAGAGCACCTGGTAAAATGGTGAAGTGAAGAGATTTTGAGTGAAGACTAGCCTAGAAGATCAAGTGTGGAGCAGCCTGCGTGTTCCCTTGAGCATGAGGAGTGACTGGATACCAATGGCGACCTGGGTACCTGCCACAATCAATAAATAATCAGTAACTGCAGCAAATAAACAAGTACAACAGCAAATAAATGGCTGAAAGATGAGAGAATTGAATAGCAATAAGCAAACTACAACTCCCTTGTGAATAACTTCGAAGAAAACAACTAGAGTGGAGCTCCCGCTCCAAGTATAGCGCCCTTCTTCAAATGGCCACCAATGCTGCAAATAAAAACCAACCAACAAATATGGAAAGACAACACAAGATATCTCCACAATGCATCCAACACTAGCTATCAATCACCACAAGATCAACTTCACAACACCAAGTATTAAGCTGAAAATGGAATGTCTCTCTCTCTATCAAGTGCAAGTCGAAAATGCCAAGAAGAAGTACAATGGAGGTGAGTCCATTCTCTTATAGAGATGGCTCACTCTCAAGATAGGTTTCCCCCCAAAATGGAGGGTTGAGATCATCTCCCCATCCACAAAATCGAATGGTGGAGATGAATCCCTAGAGGGGGGTGCGAATTGCCCCAAGAGAGCGCACTAGTGGATAGAGAGGGGCCCATGTGGGCCATACATCAATACAAGGTGGAGTTGGGGGGTGTCTATGGGATGTTTTATCCCCCCAACCACATACAAGAAGGGTCCCACCATCAACATCAAGCAAATCGAATTCCCCACTAGGGAGAAAAACGCCCCTATGGGCCAAAATCGACCTCCATGGTGAGCTGGGAAAATGAGGGCCCCATAACCATCAAATATAATGTCAAAACATACCAAAATTACCTTATGAATTACCTTTACCATTGCCAACCATTGATTTTTCCATTTGCCTATAGTTTCCTTAGTCAAAATTCTGATTTCCATGTATTTTTTGCTGGTTTATATGGCTGAAGATGAAAATTGGGCTTTTGACCCACTTTTATTGCTCGGATTGCCTAACCGTCTGCTGCAATGTGATCGTGGACCCCAAAAGTAGTAGGGATGACCAATTGAACGACCCCGATCCATCACTTTGGCAATACTTGCCCCAAATCCATGATTTTTAATTAAAACAGGTCAAAGTTGACCAATAATAATTAAAAATCTCTCAACTGGTTCAATGTTTTGCAATTCCGTCAGTTGCATGCTCATATGGAACCCCTATAGATAATAAATGATCGAAATTGAAATTCCGATCGCAACATTTTTTCGGGCCCATTTTTGGCCTAGTCAACCCAGTTTGACTAAGTCAAATCTGGTCAACTATGCTAGCTGAAACCTGTATGCAAGCATGAAGTGACAAGGCTCAATTAAACAAGTTAGTACATTACTAAGCAATAAATGATAACATGGTGATCAAAAATTCATTAGATCTCGAAATAGTACAAGGCCCTGGTGAAGTGGGCCCACCACCTCCAAAAGACTAGGATTCTATACACCTCCATAGAATTGACCACCTTGCTGACTCTAGGTGATGTGGACAACAAGGTAAAATATATGGGAGGACGAGGATAAAGATCATGTGACCATTAGACATCTCGGGAAAGCGGGGTCCACTGAGGTAAGTATGCCACGACAAAACACGGGGAAGGGCGGTGCCTCACAAATGGGTATAGTGCAGGGAAACCACCACTAGTCATCTAACAAGTATCCCACAACTCACATCCGTATCCGAAGACTCCGTGAGGTTCTTTTCTAGAGCCGCCAAACTGGGTGTCCGGCAAACCGTAACTTGAGACTCTAGGGGGCAATCTTGAGCTTGTCCCTTGCTCCTTCTCACCTCCTTGTCCCGCAGGACTAGGTGAGGAATAACCACTACAAATGCTGATATGTATAGCTGACCAGAATCCATGTGTGTTCATAAACACATTGCATGGATTTTACAATGAGTTTCATACTTAGCCCTTTTTTCATTTGTTCAAGTCTTCCTTTCTTCATTTCTTCATGGCCCTCTTGGGCTACATACATATCTCAAAAGATATAAACATGGTGCTCATACTGCAAAGGTAATGGGGGTGGGTAATACAAGCTTTGATGACAAGTGAGGAGCACCCGGTGAGGCTACACAATCCTAACTGCATTGTAACATCGGGGGCAACCGACAGGAGCAAATCCCAGGTCTAACCGTGTATCTCACACACTAAAGAGCCGAGGCACAAGAAACAGGGAGTCATGGCAAACTCAAAAATCAGTGGGGAAAGGGGGTTTTTGTGATCACAAATCAGAATCCAAGTAAGGGGAGAAAGTGTCATGGATGAGTCAGATGGGTGGAGAAGGTGATCATGGTGCTAAAGTCAGCTATCGAGGGGCTAAGTGATCAAGTCTAAGCCAAGTATATAGGACATGACTCAGCGTGCATATACATAAGTCTGACCGGAGGGGGGGACTGACATCACCAAAGGCCCAAACACATCATATCATAAGTAGATCACCAAATATATCATCTCATGCAAAGTTAGTGTACTAGCAAGTATAAAAGAGTCTAATCTACAACATGAGCAATAATCAATATATGCAATACCTGCTGCACCATATACCTGCTGCTATTGAACCTGTATCTGAGCTGGATCTCTGCTGAATCCGGGCAAATAATAAACCAGCACTGTACTGTGATGATCTCAATCAGAACAAGACTAGGCAACTGTCTCAAATGGGCTTGTGTCAAAGCCTGGCAAGGAAAGGTAACCCCGTGGTAGATGGTAAGTCCAACTGTCTGTCCCCTCTTATATGTCTGCTAGGGGCAATCTGAACAAAACTGCCTCATCTGAGGCGGCTAATCTCCTGATCTGGAAAAAAAAGTACTGTGCAGTCCTCGGCCGCACAGTCTGCAATATGGAAGCTGCTGCCGACATATAATGTGATAACAAGGGTGTTGATCGCCGCCCAAGAAAGGCATCCCTTGCAGAGGGCCAATGGCTCTTGGCCTTCAATTCTCTGCCACACTTTCATGCATTTGCATCATTGCTTTGTTTCACTTCTCCATGCTATTAGATCTTAGGTTTTGGATCTTCTAAACATAAGATAGATATGCTTATATCATGATTTTTCTAGGAGACTCTTTAGCGTTCCCATGTTGTATTCTCACGGATGTACTTAGTAGTCCCATGGACCTATTTGTGGTCTATCTTTTCTTATCTTGGGAGTCTAAGAACAAGGGTTTCACTAACTAGCATAGTACCATTGTTGATCCATAAAAGACCAAAACCACTCCTTTCTCTTGAAATGATCATTAGATTGTGTTTCTGCTACTGTTTCTGCTCTTGTTTGGGGCCTCACCCTTCTTCCTGAGTTGGCCATGCTTGTGTTGGGTTTGGAAGAGGAGAATGGGAGAATGGAAATTGAAACCATGGTGGCTTTATTCTGCTGCCTTAAATAAAACCCTCCTACATTAAATTAGGAATGAGTACTTGAGAAGATGGCAGAATAATCCACTTTCGTTTTCCTTCTTGATTGTATGTACTACATCCAGCTGATCCTGTAGCTAGCCCAATCGATCGTAGCGTACACTCCTTTAATGCTAGGGTAATGTTCCAACATTCTCAGGAAGAGGGAGGGGAGGGGAGGGGAGGGAAAGGGAAAGAGGAACGTGGGAACCTAAGTGATGGAGGTGGATAAACTTTCTTTTGAGGATGTCACCAAATTTGCCGACCAATTGGCCACTTGATTCGCCGATACTTGGACATATCTGCAATTTGTGAAGGTTTTGACGGCTTCCCTACCCAGTGACAGTTTTGCTTTCCAATTCCAATGAAGTGTGTTTTTGTCATTCATTTAGAAAGCCAATTATTAATTTCAGGTCTCCTTACCTTTTTCATATCCCCAGGCCAATGACCTCAATTATGCCCAGAATAATTGCTTCACATTCTTCTTTGTTAGTAACTTAGTATTACCAGTACCACATAGAAATTGAAAATAAACTCAATTCATTTAGAAATCCAATCATTAATTTCAGGTCTCCTTACCTTTTTCCTATGTTGCACGGGGACCCGTCCCCCCTAAAATTTCACATGTTTCCTACGTTCCCGCGTTCCGGGGACTTGGGGACTCCTTGGAAACGTCCCCAAATCGTTGGGGACTCCATCGGGGACTTGGGGACTTTTTGGACGTCCCCTTCAAAATCAAGGACTTTTCGGGTATGTCCCCGGCGTCCCTCGAGCAACAGGGGACTCCCAGACGTCCCTCGATCTCTCTCGATCTCTGCACATGAAAAAAATAAAATAAAAATAATAATCAAAATTAAAAATTAAAAACCTAAGGCTAAAAGTAAAACTAAAAAACTAAATTCTAATTTCTAAGTTTCTAACCTAACCCACGCCCCCCTACATTATCTTTCCCCTCCATACTCCGGCGGCTACCATACTCGAGCGGCTACAACACTCTTCCTACAGCGGCTACCATACTCGGTGGTTAAATTTATGCTTAAATAGACCCTTCCTTAATCATCTTTAGACTTTTATGTATCATTGATGATTCATAACTCTAGACTTCTAAATTTAAATTTAAAATTTTAAGTTTTTCAATTTTATGATAAAGTTTACATGGAAGATATTGTGTTGCAAACACATTCTGATTTTTATGATTTATCTCAATTAAAGGATGCAAGCATGTTTTGATGTTTTCTGATAAAGTTACATGGAAGCTATTTTAATGTTTTGCTGCAAACATGTTCTAATTTTTATGATTTCTCTCAATCAAAGGCTGTTCTGATTTTAATCTCAATGTGTTTATAATTAAAATGTATATATTAAATTTAATATAATTATTAATTATATATATATATATTTTATTTATTTATTATTATTATAAAATTGCCGTCCCCTGAAAAATTGGGGGTGCGCTTTAGCCGTCCCGGAAACTCGTCCCGGTGTCCCCCACGTCCCCCCCGTCCCCAAGGCCAGTGCAACATAGCCTTTTTCATACCGCCAGGTCAATGGCCTCCTTTATGCCCAGAATGACAGCTTCACATTCTTCTTTGTTAGGAACTTAGTAGTACCATTACCACACAGAATTGAAAATAAACTCTTGTGATGTGTCCCTGAGGAACACTGATCACTCCTGACCCAACCAGCCCAAGGTTTCCTTCAGAGGTATCATCAAAATTTACTTCAACCCATCCCTCTTATGGGGGTAGCCATACCTGTTGGTTTTTCAAAACCTTTGTCTTCTTTGCTTTATTGGAAGTTATACTACACTTCTTTTACAAGCATCTTGTTCATATATTATTGTCAATGTTGGAAGATATCGTTTCAACTGTTATTTTAAAACGTTTTTATTGAATCTATGCTTGGATTTCACCTTTTGGTTTTGTCAATCTTTGGCAGACAATTTTTACCATGAAAATTCTAATGTTCTAGATTTCTCCGTAAACATTGAATGAAATAGTAGATTGTCTCATGCTTTTTTCAAATTGCAGATTAACACTTGTAATGGATTCTACTGTGATGGGTTTACTCCAAATTCTCCAAACAAACCCATTATGTGGACAGAAAACTGGAGTGGCTGGTACTACCCTGGAACTTAATTCAACCCTGTGGTTTGTCCTCATGTCGAGAAAGATACATGGAATGTTTGCATTATTTCAAAATATTACTGCAAGGCAACTTATAGTTAGTAACCTTGGGTGCATGTTGCCATTGCATTTTATTTAGTTGATTCCAATGTACCAGTACTCTAAATAGTTTTCTATTGGAATTCAAACTCTTAACATATAGTATATCTTATCAATGCTTATTTCTTTGTTGATATTCAGGTTTCTAGCATTTGGAGGTAGAGTGCCTTATAGGCCTACAAAGGACCTTGCCTTTGCTGTTGCACGGTTCTTTCAAAGAGGGGGTACATTTCAAAACTATTATATGGTAGGTTTGTTATGTGTGATGAATATATGTCCTTAAGATTGAATCTTTTATACATGAAGCTTATTAAAATTTCACCACAACATTACTATAGTCAATATAAGATCATAGATTCAAGATCTAATAAGGTATTAGGGAAGAGGAAAATGACATACACTCTGTTTCTGGCCCTGCAGTACCATGGTGGAACAAACTTTGGTCGGACAGCAGGAGGCCCTTTTATTGCCACAAGCTATGACTATGATGCTCCCATTGATGAGTATGGTAAATAACTGTGCTTGCACCTATACCATTCAGCTTTTGTAAAAAGGTTCAAACTTTTTCTCTATGATCTAGAATGCTTGATTGATTGACTACTATGATACTGATGTTCATAAGGCCAACTTGTCTGGGTGGTAAGGGTATAGTAAAAGTTAAATTGTACCATATGAATAGAATCTAATGAAATATAAATGTGGTACTTGTGAATAGGGACTCTTAGGTAAAGGATATTGGTCACGACCTTAAATGTTTCATGCATATACAAGGTAGGATTTGCCATGCTTTTGAAGGCTTAATCATGTACCATGGATGCAATCCATGTTGCGTATATGCTATATATTGGTTCAGAATGTGTGTTCCCACTGGATTGAGATGGGTTTGTGCATGTTGTTATTATGAACCAGATTTAATGTCTTCTACTTTTGTTTTGTGGAGCTAAGAAGTTTAGTTTATTATGAATGCCCCTAATTTGAAGCCTGCTACCAATGATAGCAAGAATTTATAATGAATAAATATGTTTAATATATATTATAAATTTATAAATAGAGTAGAAAAGCCCTGATCACCTCAAAATAGAACATGTCCTACTAGGCCTGTGTGTCGCCTGTCCCTGGACACCTGGACATGCATTGTCTGAGTGTCGGACACAAGTCTTGTTCAGGACACCTGTCATGTTCAGGACACATGTCCCACAAATATGACACTCGGACAGCACGTCTTGAATTATCAGATACACAGGATGCAGAAAATCGCATTAGGCAAAATAAAAATAGCATTGGGGTTCAGTTCATTCACCTTTCATTCACAAAAACACTTCAAAAATTTCTGGAGATAAGGAGAACCAGGAGATTTCAAGTGTTTGGTGAATCTAAATTCTGCCATTATATCTCCAAGTTTGTCATTTCTTGAACAACAACGCTCTTCTACAGTGCTACCACAGAAATCATGGTTCAATTGTCAAGGGATGTTGCTCAAGCTCAAAGGATGGAAAAATGTCAGTGAAGGCAGTGGTCCTCCACATACAGCTGCTGCTGTTACTGCACTGCTGGAAGTGGAGTTGCCATTGTCGGAAATAGAGTTGCAACTGCAAGAAAGAAAAATGAAGATAGCAAATACCTGTTGCAGAAATACTAACCAGAAGAGTTTTGAGATCATAAGATAGCAACTCTATGGTGAAATCTCTGTTAAACCGTAATCCAGCCAAGCAAAAAATACAACAGAAATGAAACAACACTTAAATGAACACAAAAGAGATTGTTGTAATACCCGAGCACACGGACAAGAAAAGTGCACTAGAGGAAGATTGCCCTTAGGCCTTTATCAAATAATAACATGAATGAATGGAGTACAAATGAGAAGTGTGCTTCATTTATGTACCTCCTTGAAGGTTTAGGGCACTAGCCCCAAGAGGATGACTAAGCTGACCTAGTCAAATATATAAAAATGCAATAAAGTAGGTTAATTACCCATATGTAGGCTCAATAAAGCCACCAATGCATCAAATAGAGGGTCGGCAAGTGGCCTCAAGTGAATATTAACCATAATCTCAACACCCTCCCTTAAGCTGAACGAGGGGCCACATAGAAGGCATTACATCCACAAATTGTCACAATATGCATCACAATAGATCATCACAATACCCCCTCGTAATGTTGAGGTGGGGTTCATCAAAAGCCATACTGTTTGCAGAGAAAACTTTGACGATCTTCAGTGGGATTGATCATGCTACAAATAGTCCTGGTGAAGCAAATTGGTATTTGCGAATTGAAATAAGGGCTTGCGGTGGGGGTTACTCTTCTTACTGTTTGAACTTTGGACAGACCTGCAAGAAATTGACAACATCATTAAGAGTAGCAAGAACCCACTTAGTCAGAGATGGGAACAATAAATGTGTAGGATCATCGTCATCCTTGTCATTCAATAGTTGTGCATCCAAACAGAAAGTGTCACTAGATGGAGAAGCATCACTAGGTTGCACATCTCAGGTTATAGTAACCTCATCTGAAGATAGAGGACTGAAGGATAGATTTGGGAGAGAGGAGGGACTAGAGGAAGGAGTGGTTCCAATAGATTATTCCATAATTTTAGATGAAGTAGTTGGAGGAGTACATGTGGGTGGACCAACATCAGATGGAATCATGGAGATGAGGAAAGGTCCACTACAACTAGTTGGGAATTATCAACAAGCAACACAGTCAGTGGAGAAGAGACATGATTCTTGGATACATGCAAAGAACCATCATTAGAAAGGTGTGAGAAAAGGAATCTTGGTGAGAGCTGGGGTCATAGAGATGATACCCTTCAAAAGTCTCACTATAGCCAACTAGAGTCATGCAAGGAATGTAATGGACATGTAATATATCACATGTTTCATGAAGTAGGTGGACTCATGCACTTATCCATAGATCTTGAAATGTGAGATGAGTCATACTTGTAACTGCGGGAGTTGGTTTGTGACTAATGATATATGTTGTACAAATGATTGCCTCTCCCCAAAAAGAGAGCTTCATGCTTTAAGGGTGAAGCATACAACGGGCCATATCTGTGATAGCCCTATTCTTATGCTCAACCACACCATTCTGCTAAGGAGAAGAGGGAGCAGTCTATTGGTAAGAAATGCCTTGAGAGCAGAGAAACTACCGGAAAGTGTTACCAATGTACTCGCCTCCCCCATCATTCTACATACACTTGATTTTCTATTTGAGTTGAGCTTCAGTAAGAAACTTGAATTCTTGAAATTTCCTAAACACCTCATCCTTGGATTTAATGGTGTAGATCGAACCGAGAATAGTCATCAATAAAGGATATGGAGTACTTGACTCCCCTAATAGAAGTGGTGGCCGTGGGGAAAAAATGTCATTGTGAATCAATTCAAGTGGCTTGGAAGAAGGCCTTGATTTGTTCTTAAAAAAAAAACTCTCTATGATGTTTACCCATTACATAGCCCTTGCAAACACCACTAGGAACGTTCATTTGTGGAAGAAACTCAGCAATGCAAAGAAAAGTCATACGTCTCAAGGATCCATAATTGGTGTGACCTAGACGATAATGTCATAGCTTTCTATTGTCATTTGCATTGGACGCCATTGCAATGAAATTTTTGGATGCTGGAGGTGAAGAATTTTTCCCCAACTTGTACATAGATTCAAACTTATCACAAAATCTTGAAGCAACCACTTTGAACCTGTCACTAATATCTTTGACAACCCACACGTTCGACCAAAATTCCACCTTTTTATTGGTGTGTGTGATATGGTAGATAGATAGTAAATTTGGTCCAACCTTGGGAACATGGAGAACATCCTCATACTTGGCATTGCCAATTACAACAATGCCACAACCAAATATTGAGGGAATGGAGTCATCATCAATAGTGACCTTTTCTCCTCTGTGCTTATCACTGTTGTCAGAGAAAAGGTGCTTGCGCTACATCATATTTCTTTTATCCCTAGAATTTGTAATCTATTATTGTGAAGAAGTTGAAGACCATGAAACATAGTGCATAGCTAGATGTGCAGAGTTATAAGGACTGGTCGTGTCTTCGAAGAGGTCAATGCTGCTAGCTTTACCTAGCAATTTATTCAATCTTTTGAAGGTAGAGGAGACAAAATTTGAAGGAATGTCCCTCCTTATGTCAATAAGAGAATTTTGTCCTCTTCTTCTTTGAGGATTTGAGAGTTTCCATTGCAAACTCATGCTTGCATTAGGATGTAGAAGCCTTAGAATGGTCTTGATCCTTAAAGGTTAGTTCACCCAAATTCTTGAAGGTGACTTGATGTTGGATAAGGTAGAAAATACATAGGTGAAGTAGAGGTTGTTGGAATAGAAGGCTATGTAGGTTCATCACACCTTTGGATATTTTGGAGACAGTTGATTGACATCGATAGTTGACTGAGGGGTCTGTTGTCCGCCAATATGCACACCAGCAGCGGAAATCTTTCCAAAGCTGTCTCTTCACTACAAGTGAGAGAGGTGTGGCCTTGGGGGCAAGCAATGAGCCAGGTACTGTCACCTGAATCCCAGCTCCTCCGTTTAGGCAAACTCCTAATGAAGCCAAGGGGGGTAGTCCTCCCTAAAAGAGAGTTTCACTAAGGCTCTTTGTGTGTTTAAGTGTTTTTAATGTAGTGATGCAGATGGGTGTTTTTTAGGAGTTTTTTGAGATGATAGACAATATAATACTCGAATATAAGACAAGATAACGCAATCCACGTTGCAAATACAAGATGAAAGATACACTTGGGCAGATAAGTAAATCACTTTTCACAAAATATAGCAGATACTCCAATGTTGATATTTAAGCAAACAAAATATAAGATAAAGGACCAGTGCCTTATGGAGTCAAAAATTAAAAGTGAAAGTGAAAACTTGATACAAGTGCTTGAATTGAAAGTTTGTGAGAACGTTGTGCAACTTATCTTGGTAAATTCAAAGTTTTAGTTGTCTTGATTATTAGGGCTAAAACCAAGGATAATCAAAGAAAGTCCGGAAAAGACAATATCAAGTGCCTCTATTCAAGTACCTGTCGGGCCACCCAGTGCTCTAGCCAGGCCACGCAATGCAAGCCAGCAAACTAGAGGCTGAACATGGAATCCCGGCGCCCTCACTAAGAGATTACCCACTGAAATTATCTTATCGATCAACTCCGGATTGGTTGGTTATGGGGATGAAAATTTTAATTAGATTTTCGCTTGTAGATTAACAAGTCTTCCACCTTTCTGAGTACTAGCCCAACCGTTTCCGGTTGGCAGAGCATACGGGTGTAGGACAGAAACCAAGGTAAATTAATTAAAGGGTGTATGAGTGGAAAATTTTATTATTAAAGAACCTTGTTCAACTCTCCGACAGAGAGCGCTCTTGACTTGATCTTATGACCAAAGTTCAAGAGACTTTCTAGATTAACAATGCCTAATGCAGGGAAATGCAAGAAACTAAAATGCCCTCCGACAGAGGGTGCTCTTGACTTGGATTATGGCCAAGTTCAAGAGACTTTGATTTATTTTAAGAAGCAGAAAAGAAAGTAGTAGCAGTATATCTTAACTTGAAACAGATTTTAAGCAGTAGTATTGATCACAAGATATAAATTACCACTAACAATAATGCTTGCAAGATAAATAAATCTAGTGTTCTACCACACAAACTTTAATCTACTAGGTGGGATTGATCCCCGAAACAGGATCAACCACTAGAACCGCCTGCACTTGAGAACTTCCAGCTAGCTGAAAGCTCTGCCAAGGAAACCGACGGGGAAGGAAGAGTAACCACAAATTATGTGGTCCTGCCCTTGAGACGATCTCAAGGATACAACTTCTGGCTGAAGGCTTTGGAAGAGAAACAAGATGATGATAAATGTAAAAATAAAACTAAACTACCCAAGAATCTCTTTCAGGTCAAAGACCCTACTCGGGAGAGCATGGGGGTAAGTAAATATGGAAGATAAACAAAAATGATTTATTTGAAGTAAATTTAAACTAAGAGCATGGAAACACAAATCTAAGCTAAAGCAAACCACAAGACCCAACACTCTTCCCCAAGTGGGGAAGAAGACCAAAAAAGTGGAGGCCTCCTCCACTTGAAACTTTTATTAATTTTTTACAAGTGCCTCAAGGGAAAATCCTTGAAAGGTCTTTGATGGCTATCTAAAAACAACTTATAAAAATAAAAAGACGAATTGAAGCCCTTAATGGCTTTTACAAAGGATAAGAAAGTATATCTTGCAATATGTCTTATGAGGCTTGATTTCTCCTTCTCTCTTTGATTTGATCTTTTCGATTCAAGAGATCTTTCTCTCCCCAAAATCCTACCACAAGGATAAGCCAATAACTCATGCACCCATTAGCGTTAGAAATCTAATCAAACTTTTGAACAATCGAGTCTAAGTTTGTAAAATAAGACTAAAACATGAAAAGCATGAGATTTTGTCTTGAAATCTTAACTATGGTAAAACGGACCAGCAAGCTAAAATGCCCCGAAATATGGTGGGAATAAGAATGCAACCATAAAAATTTACCCTAACCTATATGCCAACTTTCCTACTTTGGAATGGAATTACAAAACTTAAAGGGAAAAGACTAAATGCAAGCCCTAAATGACCCTTTGATATGCCTAACTTAAACCTCAAATGCATAAATCTCGATTTTACAAGAGAAATCTAGCCACAAACTTTCCAAAAGTGCAACTAGCTAACAGTTTGAGATTTTAAACAAGTAACTAACAACTAACTAAGCATAAAAATTACATAAACTACTTACTAACTTGTTGTTTTTTGTTGTTTGTTTTATGTTGTAAGGAAAAAGGGAATGGATGGAAGCAAAGAGGCAAAAGCCAAGGAGAAAGACGAGTGGAAGGAGGAGAGGAGGTGGGAGAAGGACGAAAGGATGAAAGGCTAGAAGGATAGGTAGGACGAAAGCTAAAAGGGACTAGATGGACGAGAGGAAAAGGAGATGAAGACAAGGGAGAAGTGGGACGAATGTAGGAGAAGGCTAAAAACAAGTTGGGAGGAGTAGATCTAGGGCAACCAAAGATGAAAAAGCAAGACAAGGAGAAAGGGCTACAAGTGGAACACTTGGGATGATAGAAACACCGCCTTGGAAATCCTCCGGTTAACCGGTGATACGCCGACAACGAGTGTTGAAGAGAGCACAAGGGAACAAATCCCAAGTTATTCCCCAAGGTTGAAGGAACTTCAACCTTATGGATTTCTAATCTATGGCTTGAAGACAAGGCAATCCTGGATCAAGGCTAGAGGGGCTAGAAATGGCTTAGCAAATCAAGGAAAAAACTCAAGGAGCAAATGAGAAGGCTTGAAGAAGAGAAGCCTAAAGTAACCAATAAACAATATTTTGAATATAAGAGATGGATCTTTGAAATCAAACCCCTTTATGCCACCATCTTGGTGTTGTGAGGTCAGCTTTAGGAGATCCTGCAATGTATGAATGTTAATGGAAAAATTTGTTCTTTGAAGAGATGGAGGAGACAACCTAGTTCCAACTCCTCTTCATAACTTTATAGATCTGCAAAATGTATCACTTACAAACAAGATTGATCAAATATAGTATGCCAAGTTGAAAGGGACAAGAAGAGTGTTAGTATTTCCGACTACAATCCACTACTTCCCAATCACAAACAACCCAACATCAATGGACAAATTGAACCCAAATGCCCACCCTATGGACTTGGAAAAGTCTTCTAAGCTTAAATAATTTGATCAAAACATGGAACATGTAAGCAAAAAACCATAAAGCAATATCACCTTGATTATATTGAAGCACTTTCCATGAACAAGATCAACACACCATATGGACCTGTTATCACATATATAGTAGCCGGGCTACCATACATTATTTTTCTCATTCCAGTACACTATTCAGCCAGTTCCCTTGCATTGGAGATGCCGAGATGAGCATCTATATTGGATCACTATCAGATTGTGGACAACAGTTGTATTCCCCATGCCATGACTGAGTTTCAGGACACTCAGAGAGATGACCGATGTAGCCATTATATCATTTGTACAGAGCAGACAGTAGTGCCCAGAGTTACAGCAGCAGTCTCAGAGGACAGAGGATGGTACAGGTTGATGTGCTTTCAGGTATATGACTCAGCAGATATATCATGGTGTTATGGTTAGATTGCTTTTATACTTATTCTTATAGCATGTCTTAGCACTCAGTGTCATGATCTGGCGATCATATAGATACATGGACCTGGTTGATCTATTATATATATTATATTGTCCCTACTCAGACTTAGAAGTTCACTATTCATACTCATTGGTACATACCCTCCTTAGGGAGAATAGAGGTGATCATTACACCATACTTTGGCTTGCTAGTGTTGGTTCCATCATTTCATTGTCTTCATCCATCCATGACCTACCTTTTAGATTATCACCCTGACTTACTACTTGACTAGTGGCATGGAGGACTTTTCCCCACTGTAGCCTCTGTAGTGGATGAGCTTCCCTGTTTATTGTGTCTCGGCTCTGAGTTGGTGACAAAACTTACCTATGGTGAGTTGGAGTTCCTTGTGAATTCCCCCTAGTCACTAAAGTTGTGTTGGCTAAACCTGAAACTTTTAGTGCTGCCATCAATACAAAATCTGGAAAATGAAATGCTATATCTTGTATGAAAAGCCCATTCATGCAATGTGTTTCTAAACACACATGAATGAAAGGCGTGCCAAATGAAAGTGGCCATAAAAATAAAATGTTATATCTTGTGGAAAATAAATACCTAGGTAAACAAGTTGTCCATGACACACCTAGAAGTGCTCAGGTAAACAAGTGCCTTAAAAACACACCTGCAGCAGAAAGCCTAAATAAATGTAAATCTATGCAATGTGTTTATAAACACACATAGATCAAGGCTATGGAAAATTCAGGCCCAAAAAGCAATGAAACTTAAAAGCTATATCTAAACAATTGCTGGCCTTATTTGTATTATGGATTGTGCGCATCTGTGAAGGTGAATAAACCTTCTTTAAACAACTCATCCATTTGTGAGACACCGCCATTCCCTGTGTTATTGCTCATTCAGTATATACTATGGTGTATTCCCTTTCCCTTGCCAAAGTGTCACAAAGTCAAGGCAGTTAAGTCATCCCTTGGCCTAGCCAGTTAATTTAAAGCCTTCACCCTTCACTAGCAAATTGATCACAACTATGAAGTGAGTATGATCCTGAAAGTCTAGTCTGGGTAATAATAATAATTAACGACACTATATATTTGGATTTAGATCGCCAGTCATGATTACTCTGTGTTATAATTGCTATTTGAATAAATTGTAAAGCATGTATTAACCTTGATACTTTTCAGCAGCCTTGGATGATGGACTGAGTTATATTTGGTCTTGTTTGGACCTAGTTTGACCATGGAGGACCATGGGACATGAGATGTTAGACCTTATGATGATATGGATAGATGATATATGGTCTATGTACACATACAGGATGATTCTATGCAGCAGCTACAGGGTTATGATGATGATTCTGGGGTTACAGCAGTGTTTGTATATGTACATCGCATTATTATTGGCCTTGTTCCGGTATATTGGACATTTATTTTGATCATGCAGAGACTCATATGGTGTATGAGTACACATCTTGGATAGATTTGGACCTTCTGAGTCCAATGGGACAGTTTGTTTTCAGTTCCGGGCACTTACAGTGATGATTGAGCCTCAGTAGGCTATCCCAGTGCAGTTTTGGTCTGTTGGAGGCCCTGTCGGAGCAGAGATGACTTTTATCCGGTTGACCTAGGGCGCTGATGATGGAGGGGGTGGTCCAGCCACTTGTTTTTACCATATTACCCCCCTTCCGGACACATTGGTGCCCTCACCTTGACAACGCCAGCACTCGAGGAGGCTGTTTGGGGCAGTTTCACGCTTCCCGAGGCATTTCAGGATTGGTAGAAATGGCTATTGAGGAAATCGATTTGGGCTACTGAGGCAAAGTTATGGCATGGGATGATCAGTGATGATAGATCGGGACCTTCCACACCTTCTCCAGCAGTTTCAGCTTCATCGGGGCCCGCATCCATCACTTATGGCACTTTCTGTGGATTTCTAAGGTCTTTTGAGGACCACGATTTGACTATGGAGGCACAATTTGGTACATTCATGATTATTTATTGGTTATTGTGCTATGGGGATTGACCAAGGAGGGATAAAATTACCCCTTGGACCCACCATAAGCCTCCTATGATATTTTATCATCATGATTTGGTGGGATTCCCCTCTTCTAGGGCGATTTTGTCCACTTACATTATATTTTATGTGTGATCCATGTATTATATTGTTGAGCTCATCTCAACCATTGATGAGACATTTGTATCTTTTAATCTTAGCCACTCATTCAAAAAGTGGTTAGGGTTTTGGTGCCTCTCCTTCCTATTTAAAGGAGAGAGCCTCTCATTGTAAGGGGTCTTTGGCTCTTGTATTATTGGTATAGAAAAATATTCTTGTGGAAATTCTTGTGGTCTCCTTTGCATCTGGTGTTCTTAGATGGTGATTGGAAAGTCTATTGCAACCTAGCATTTGGAAATTGTGGCAAGATCTATCTTTTTTTGGAAATCATTGTTTGTCTACAGGAGGGCGACTTCAACAAGGGCGATTTTGCAAGGCTTCTTCAAATCGACTTTCTTGGCATTCGCTTGTATCAGGGGGTTATCATTAGCATCATTGTGATCTATGCTATCTTTCTGTTACTTCTTTTGTGGCATTAGTCTTATCTCTTGATGCATCAAATCTGATATTGTTGACGTTTGTTGTGCAGGAGAGAGGGCGCATTGGCTTCTTGGACCAAATCGACTTGCATAGAAACTACCTCAAAGCTTCTCAAATTGATCGGGTTTGCATAGATCATCATCATCAAGGCATCTACAAGGTTACCCAGGTAAGATCCACAGGTTTGTTTCTCTTTCCTTTATCCAATCCATTGACATAGCTCATAAATTGTTGAAACCCTAAATATCTTAAAACCCTCATTTTACATTTTCTCAGATCTACTTAGATCTAGTGGGTTGTTGGGCATAATACTGAAAACCCACCTCTATAGCATCCAAGGCATCCCGGATCTATAGTTTGGTGAGGATTGGCTTCCATTTGATCCCCTTCCCAGGCCAACTTAGCCTCTCCCAAGCAAGGTGCACTTCACTGATTGAGCAAGTTGACCTAGATCTAGGTGGTGGGTGTTTGAGGTTCCACTTGATTTGACATCTACACATCAAATAACATACACCCAGGTTGTCCCTTTCTTGAAATTCACCTTGTGGGCCCCATTCCACATTTTAAGGGATTTAATCCCCATTTTGGACCACTTGGAACACTTAAACTCAGATCTACTAAGATCTAACAGGTGGATTGCCACGAAATTATAGATCCATACTTCTACCTGACCGATCTACCCGGATCTAAAGTTTGGATGCCATCCGACTTGTTTTGACCCACCTAACACCACTTTTAGGCCTCCTTGGGCAAAGTCGCACCACCTTGGAGAAGTGAGTTGACTCACTTCTAGGAACTGGGTACTTGAGATTTTTGGAGATTTGAAATCGGAATAATTCAAAACCTAGGTCTAGACTATCACTTTGTCAAATCTTGCCTTGGGGATTGCATTCCTTGTTTTAAGGGATTGTGGTCCACTTTGGTCAAACCTAGATCTAGACACATTCATCCATCAAGACTTCTATTTCCCACTTGTCCCAAGTACTAGGAGTCCTAAACCACAAGTCAACCATACTTTGACTCCACTTCCCAATTCCCAAGGCACTGGTTTTTCTCCAAGTTAATTCAACTTTCCTAGATTGTTGGATTGACTTGTGGTTTGACTTATGCATGGTGAACTAAACCCTTGAAGCTGTCATGTATCATGGTCAAGCTTGTCACTTGTACTAGTTAGCCCCAATACAACCCTTAACTACCCTGCATTGGACACAGTTCCCAAGGCAGTGGATCTTCCAACATTGAACTAGTACACTCATCCTAGATCTCACTTCAAACATTATAAGTCACTCTCACATCAACTATGAACCAAAGCTATACCTATTGAACCCCCTACTTGGCTTGTGACTTCATCTTTAGGTCTAGGATAAACCATACACCTAACTTCACTTGGAAATACCCTGATTTGGTGTCTTGGTTTTGATCTCTCCTGTCGGGAGTAGATCGGGTCTCCCCCTTTGTTGTCTGGGCTAGATAACATAAAGCGAAGGTTGCCTCGACTGGCGTGACAACCATATATATTGGAGGTCGAGGTGATCGTGGTTGCACCTTTTGAGTTACCCTTTCCTATTGCCATCCATGACTGGATCCATCCATAGGGGTAACTACAGTTTAGGTGATAACATTTTGGCGCCGTTGCCGGGGAGGCAATAGCTTGCCCTAGTTCGACATACTTTTCTTCAAGCATTCCCGTTCTCTTTGCCTAACATTTTGGCGCCAGGGACACAATAAGCTTACCTTAGAAAAGCTACTAGTCCTTCCCGCATATACAACGACACATATCTTGGTAGAAGAGTTTAAATCTACCTGGCGACTCCCAACCGTGACTCCGCTGAGGAGCGAGCTCATTTACATCCCTATAAACAGATCTTATCGTTATCTAGAACCCATGGGGTGTATCATTTTGTTTTCAAGTTCTTAAATTTAAAAATAAATATAAAAATATAAAAAATAAAAAATAAAATTATTATCCATGGCTGCTTCTGAGCGACCTAGAACTTTCGGTCGTTTAAAAGCCTTTGACTTCTCTAAAATTTATGGGGCACCTCATCCTATGCCAAACAATTTTAATCAAAGATTACCTCGTTTCAATGGAAGCGATGGTGTTTCAATTATAAATCATTTGTATGATCTCTGGTATTATATGGATAGTTTGGGAACAACCGAGGAGGATGTTCTAATGAGGGCTCTGGGTTCATCTCTAGAGGGAAATGCTCGGATATGGTTTGATTATCTAGCACCGGGATCCATCACCGGGTATGACATGTTCCAACAGTTGCTAGTAAGTCAATGGAAAGAAACAATTGGTGAATCTATGGAAGGGCAATCAGACGATGAATGTATTGATGAAAATCAACTTGATGAAGATGATGAATATTACGATAATGAGTTAACTAACGATTGTTCTTATCAAAGTAATTCCTCTTCTCCTGAACCAATTGAGTCCCATGATGAGGTAATGTATGACACTGAGCAAATTTCAACCCCTCAGGATTATTGCCTTAATATTGACATAAGAGGGGAACTTATGAGAATTTTATCATCATTACCTGAAGAAGTTTCAGATGAAGAGGATGATTCCAATGATTTCCATCAAGAAGCATCCATGGTTGAGTCTTCCATTAGTGAATCTTTTGAAAATATTTTTGAGATCCCTTTTCATAATCCTTGTGTAATTGATGATTTTTCTTACCATGACACTGAAGAAGAAAGTAGGGACAACAACCAAGTTTCTTTAGAAGCCAATGATCATCCTGTTTTTAGAGATCAATTTTATGAAAATGTTCAAATGGTTGTTAATCAATTGGTCAATGCTATTCCTGATAAATTATCGTCATATGAATTTAGTGATGAATCAATTGAAGAGAAGTCTCATGATGATGGGTTGGTGAATCAAACTAATCAAGAGTTTTCCTTAATCAAATCCTCAAATCAATATCTTAATGTTTATGGGAAGCTTGGAAATAATCCTTCACTTAACTCATCCAATGGTTATAATTTTTCCAATTCAATTTTTATTCAGGATTGTCTTTTTCAATTGTTGGGGTGGGGTGCTCGCAATAAGCTCTGTCCTTTTTCTAAAAAAATTGGGTCAATCAATTTTCAATCCGCCCCCCCATCTAATTTTTCTAAGTCTACTTTGAATTTGTGGTCTGGTAAATCTTTGAATGTTGAAATTTTCAAACCAGAGTCTAGGTATTGTCGCATAAATGGAGATACAGAGTTTTATTTTCCCTTTCAGTTATCTTTAACAAATAACATTCTTAAATCTTCTTGGTGGCTGGAAGGGGTATATGAAGATCAATTTCATCGATTTTCCATCCTTAAACAACAAGTGGGGCTAATCTCAATCTTAATTTTATTCCACAATTTATCCCTACTTGGTTTATGCATCATTCCTGGAGCTCTCAGAATTGAATATCCTGGTCAGGTAGATGAGGAAAGCATTTTGAAACAAGGGGAGTTAAATTTGTTATCACATCTTTTTCCTCCATATATTTTGAATAATAACTTGCACAATTTTTATGACCCTATCAATTCTTGGATGGAGGATGTTTGCAGTAATCAGTCTTTCCCTTTGCATGATTTCATTTTGCACCATTCAACTCCTTTCTCAATTTTTGAACAAGTCAGGAAAGTTGTGCTATCTATTTCATTAATCCTTAATCTAGTCTTGACTCGTTCTTTAAGCAAAAATCAAAGAAGAATTATTAACTTATTTGATGAATGGTTGCACTGGATTTATGATTTTACCTAACATTTGTGATGACTGGTTAGATTAGGGTAGGTAGGAAACCAAATAAGCCTACTTGGGCAGTAGTTAGTCTTTTCAGCCATTGAGTCTGGCACCTTCTTAGTCTTTAAGCTCCTTTGTAAGCTCCTAGTTTAGTTGAGTACCTGCCACTTTTCTTTTCCTGCACAATAAATTTCAAATTTTGCAAATTATGTTAGTAGTTTAATTTACTTTCTGCACTTATATATTTCATGCATTTTTATTTCTGACATAGAGTAGATTTTATTTCAGTTGGTTTTATATTTTTCCCAAAACTGGCTAGACCCAAATACAATGAAACCCAGATACTCTGGAAGTGAACACTGATGTGTTCCAACACTGGCGGCTCAATAAGGTTTCAACTATTGTACAAATCAGTTGATAACAGGGTCCATGGACTAGTCGACTGGGAATTTGACTTATTGAGCAGTTACACCAAAACAATTGACTAGTGCACAAAACAAGGTAGAAATCAATGAGTTTTTTATGTGCCTTCATAAATCTATATGGATCTCATCTTTTTCCTTTCAAAGGATTTGGTAATATCTTGGTGCTATATAAGATGGCCTTATGGGTTGATCTAAATGTAACATATGAACATGTGTGATATGCATTTTGTATGGGAATCTTTTGGTTTCTTACACTTCTATGTATGTTCAGCTATGCTTAGTTGTGCATAAGAGCTATAATGGTGTCTTTAGACACTACCTTGCTCTTGGATTAATAGTTCTCTGATCTACCTAATCCCTTACGTTCTCCAACATGCTATCAAAGCAAACGGTTTTAGATTTACCCTATTGTCTACAAGTCTTTTTGAGGTTGTTGGTTGTATGTGCTTTTGATGAGTGGATTTGTTTGGTAGATTGACTCAGGGTTTTGAATTGCAGACTGAATCTAGGATTAAATCTATAGATCAACATCATGAATTACGAAAAACAGCTTATGGTTTTGAATGAACACAATTATGGAATATGGGAACAAAATATGGAAACATTGTTTAATATTGCACTCTGGCAGTTTACAAAATTGTGGTTCCAAATACGAAAGGTGACTAGTAGAAATTTGTTATTGATGGGAAGAAGGATGAGGTTGTAGGAGTCATAATGACCTACATCTCTAGGGAGAATCTCTTTCATACAAGCAGGGTTGATTGTCCAAATGATATCTAGAAGAAGCTAAAGATTCTGTTTGATAAAATCGATGAAAGTTAGGTTATGTAGATAGTTGATCTCTCTAGATCCTCTCTCTTTTGAAAGAATTGAAGATTACTTGGCTGGTTTAAAGGAACTTCAGTTATAATTGGATGAATGTTGAAAGGATTTTACAAAGAAAGATGGTCAACTCATAGAAATGGTATGAATGGATCTCAAGATAACCTATGATGTGTTTTGTTCGATGTTCTGTGTTAGTTGGAATTTCAAAAAAGATGATGGTAAGGATTATTCCTTTGATTCTTTCCATGGTTTACTGATTGGGGCACAAGAAAATTTTCTTGGTGAAGGGAAGCTTGAGGTCAAACAACAAGCCCTTTTGTTGAAGGGAAAATGTTGACAAAATTATAGAGAAAGAGGTCGACAATGCAGTTAAGAGAAAGAAGACAATTGCAACGATTAGATTGCTAAGAAGAAGTATTGTGATTAGACTTTGACTACGAAAGGTAGACAAAAGAAGACTTATCATTATTGTAGGAATTTGGGACATATGGAGAAGGTTTGTTCGTAAAAGACCAAGGACCTAGTGAAGAAAGTAAAGAAGCTGGAAGGAGACATATTGATTGACTTGTAACACTGAACTTTAGAAGATAAGGCATATAACTGTACATTTTTAGTTAGTGCTTCTCAGGTATTGCATGCTCACACTTCTCAAAGTGAAGTGATAGTTGACTTTGGTTGCACCCATCATATGGCTAAAGATGCTTCTCTCTTTTCTTCATTAAATGAAGCTACAAAAAAAAAAATCGTTGTAGCAGATGATTATGCATTTATTGTTGTTGATTTTGGCAAGATTGAATGTCAGAATGGGGTGATCATTTTGGTGTATCATGTACCTAGTTTCAGTGCCAATTTGTTGTTTGTACCCAAGCTAACTTAGACTGGAAATAAGGAAGAGGCTTTGGCTAGATGGGTCTGTTGTGAAGGATGCACAACAACTTTTTTGTTATCATTGAGAGCTTTCTTGACCCTAAGGACAGATTGAATAAGCTCTATGACTTTTCGAATGTAATATCCCAAACTGGTAATTTTCTTTTTTTCTTTGTTTGCTATGTGATCTTGTGTGTCAACTCATGAATGTATGATGTACTAATATAAGATTGCATGCGCTGCATGCAACCCTAATACCTAGATAATCAGAAATGCTATAAAATAGGAGGAATCAATGCATGTACGTACCAGTAGATAGATCAGCTAATGTAGATCAATATAATCCCGGCATGCGAGAATTGTGCTGGTGGAATATGAAGATAAGGCTTGACGTCCTTCAGACAATGTGCCCTTGGTATAAATGCGCCCTCCTCAAGCTCAGTATGCTCCTCAATAAATAATGGTCAGCAGATGAAGCTCCAGACAAGGTGTGCTAGGGTTATAGTGCCCTTCTGAGGAAGATAGAAGCAACATGCAGACCAACTGATGGATCACAAGACTATGGAATGATGACTAGCATGGTATTATACATAGAATCTAGGCTTTAATAACCCTTTCAATGCCTAATCATCACTTTCACCACCCTGGCTTTAGAGGATTTTGAGTGAAAAACTTGAAAATTATGTGTCGCTAAAAAGCGTCACATAATTAACAAGGGAAAAAACACTCAAGGGTGATTAGTTTGATGACTAAGTCCCAAAAAGGCCAATATCTTTTACAAAAGACCACCATGTTACATCATTTATTACAATTCCCCCAAGGGGGTGTGAACATGCGAAAAAGAAAAAGGAACCACAACTGTTCCTGATGAAACCATGGAACTTCTGAGCACTAAGTGGGAACAATTGACTTGTTCTGATCCTTGGTGTCTCACTAGAAATCCCCTAAGTGCAACTTAGTGGATAACACAACCCTACCTTGCAAAAACTAGCTGGGAGGGTGTTACATGCTAGGGTTTCTTTTCTTTTCCTTTTTTCGTAAACAATTAACCGACTTCAATAGATAAATAATACTATAAGGAGTAAAATAACATATACGTGTAGACCTTGACCTTGTTGACAACCAACCCATGGTCCAAACAAGTGATCCACAACTAGACTTGCTGGTAAGTGGGATATCATACCCAAGGGATGTCTTTCAACCCAGCTAATGCAACACTTGAACAATGGTGATGTCCTTTGATTAGGGGCTCAAGCTCAATGAGATGGTAGGTTAACAGATCACTCTAAGTTCTCAACATCGATTACTCACTCTGCATAAGAAAAACACATAAATGGGTCAAGCTTCCAATTGATCAGTAATGGTGTGGTGGAGAGACCTCTGGACTTATGGCACTCCTATACTCATTAGGGTTATGATGCACAGAATCACCCATTCTAGCTCTTGGTACTGTTATCACACAACTTGTAGTTGCCCCTAGAGGTATCCCATCCGGGACGGTAGAGGAGTTAGGCAACTAAAGAGGTGACCTAAGAGATGCCACGGTTCCCAATGCAATGTGGGAGTCACGTCAACCGAGGCACTCTTCGCTTTAGGTCAAAGTATAATTAGACCAAGGGGGAGACCCTATACCCCAATCACAGTTAATTGGACCCAAGCAAAGGTTTTAAAGGGTGAATGAGTGATAAGTTACGGAAACCAATGCAAGTCTAAGTGGACCTAATGTTTAGGGCATGGTTGAAGGTGGTATCAAGGATAGTTAGGGTTTCCACCTATGTATGGTTTAGGCCACTTGATGGGGTATGATTATTAAGTATAGTACCATGTGTTTACACAAGTGGGTCTTATTGCCTTGGGAAGTGTGAAATGGTTTTAGATGGGCCCACAAGGTGAAGCTAAGTGTGAAGATGGTACTATAGGCTAGATCTAGGTTGGATCTACAAGTTAGAGTTGGTTCTAGGGTTACCCATGTGTTAGATCTAGGGTTTGACACTAATCCCAAGAAGTGCGCCTTGCTTGGAGAAGGACTAGTGCCTTGTTGGATGGGCTAATGGAGTCAAGAAGGATGTCAAAGTGTAGATCGGGACACCTAGAAGCCAAGTCAAGTGGTTTGGATGAGATCCAATGGTTGGATCTTGCTAGATCTAGGTTTTTAGGTGATAACCAAAAGTGGACCACAATTCCTTAAAACAAGGAATGCAATCCCCAAGGTGGATCGGGACAAAAAAAAAGTCTAGACCTAGGTTTCAAGGCATGGGCATTCCAAATCCACAAAAATCTCCAACACCCTCTTCCTAGAAGTGGTCCAACTCAAAACTCCCAAGGGGTGCGACTTTCTCAAGGAGAGGCAAAAAGGGGGTTTGGTGGACCAAACCAAGTCCAATGGCCACCAAAATGTAGATCCGGGATGCTAGTACCCCGATCTATGTTCCTTCAAAGTTTCAAGTGAATCCAATGGGTAGATCTTAATAGATCTAAGTTTCAAGGTACCAAGAAGATCAAAAGGGGGTTTCAACCCCTCAAATCATGGAGAGATGTCCACAAGGTAGTTTTCACCAAAGTAAGGATATGGGTATAGGTTATCAAGTGTTTAGATGTCAATTCAAGTGGGATCTCACCTACCCATGTGCTAGATCTTACCCAACAAGCTTCTCTTAGGAAAATCGATTTAGGCTCAAGAAAGCTTTATGCATTGAAAAGTGTGTCAATTTTTAGCCAATCACCACCAAACTATAGATCCAACTAGGGGTGGATCCTATAGAGGTGGGTTCTTAAAATCTTTTCAAATGCAAGGGTAGATCTAAGTAGATCTAAAAAATATACCAAAATTGGGGTTTTGATTTAATTAGGGTTTTATGACCAATGGAGATAGAATGGATGAAAGAGGCACATACCTTGTAGATCTTACCTCAATTTGCTTATGGCCACCTTGCAAGTTGATAGCATTCTCCTATGTTTATATTCAAGAGTGAGATCCAAGTGCTTCAACCAAATCTCCCTTCTCCAAGATAGCCAAATCGTCCTCCTCCTACAAGACAAGATCAAAGAAACAAGTCAAGCAAGATGATTATGAAAATGGTAGAAAGATGTAATAGAAAGCATCAACTATGTCACGAAGATACAATAATGATACTCCCTGTCACAAGATCAACCCAAGAGAGAATATGTGGATCCCTCCAACAATAACCCTCCAAAAGTCGCCCTCCTCTCTCCAATTCGACTTTCCTGTCAAAAGGTTAGCAAAAACACAAAAATCCACAATGATACATAGAAGAAATACTTTATATTCAATATGCAAGAGAATCCACAAGCCAAGAGAGATGTGCTCCACAAACAATCTTCTATTCCAATATTCCAGAGCTCCAAAGGTGAGCTTTACAATGGGGGGTCTCCTCCTTATATAGGATAATAAAGACCAAAACCCTATACCACTCTACAATACTACATCAAATGAGTGGTTGAGATTATAAGATCTCATCATACAATCAATGGCTAGGATGAATCCATAACATAATATCACATGGATCACTCAACATAACAATAGCGCCCTTACTAAATGGTACAATGAGGGTGACGTCATCCCATAAGAGGGGTATAAAGTACAATAATCCACCTCATGATGACTAGGACAAGATAAAATAAGCACATGGTGGGGCTAGGAGGTATAAATCCTTGCTAGCTCACCCCAAGGCACAATAAAATAATAAAATATGCCCAATATAATGATAATGACCAAAACTGTCCTCAGAATCCATGACAGTCAAGCAGTAAATGTCCTCCTGTGATCAATCTGGAGATACCCACATGGTGAAAACTGACTGGAAGATAGTGAGATCACCCTGGAAGACCTCTGCGAAAACCAAATGCCAAAACCTTGCCTCAATTGCCCAAATCGATTTCCTCAGTGACCACTTTATCCCATTTTTTAACTGCCTCGGGAACTGTGAAAGTGCCAAAACTGCCTCCTAGGGTGCTAGCGCTGTCAAACTGAGCCCACCAGGCTCTCCGGGAGGGGGGATAAATGGTAATAACAAGTGGCTGGACCACCCCCTCCATCATCAGCGCCCTAGGTGAACCGGCCTCTCGGGGCCCCTGCTGCTCAGGCTGGGAAATCAGCCCCAAATCTGGTCAACAAGTGTAAAACTGCATCAATCACTGTCAGAAGTGCCCGGAACTGAAAGATAGGTGTCTCAATGGATCCAGAAGACCCAAATCCACTAGGAATGAGTACTCATACACCCTGGGTTGCCCTAATGGGCCAGCTGTAGGGTCCACCATATATGGACAATGTATAATCTGCTGATCTGTAATGATAATAACCTGCTGAACTGGATCAAGCATCATCTATATCATATGTCCATCATATGATATCATCATCAAACATGTGGGACCATAAATCATCCTCACTAATCATCCATACATGGTCCACATCATCACGGATCCCAAGAATATATATAATCAAGGATAAATCACATCAGTAGACTAAGACAATGCTTCTTTAATCATTCCATAGCTAAGCTCAAAGTACAAATTCCATTCAGTGGCATTAATTATATTAACATATTCCGTTGTTATATAAAATTACTTGCACCATAGTTCAAATGACAAACTCACCCATTGGACATGGTCAAACTGCTAGTGAAGGATGAAGGCTAGTAGCAAGGTTGGGCCAAGGGTGTGACTTGTCTAACTCAACTCAAAAATACTTTGGACTGGGAGAGGGGGAAGCTACAAACTCTGTGCTGGACAAAAGAACACGGGGGATGGCTGTGCCTCACAGATGGATAAGTTGTTTAAAGAGTGCTTATTCAACTTAGGCATCATGTCTACATCAAGTTGATCCAAGTTCATTAGGATCATTCAATTTATTTCCATGGCCTTTTTGGCCTACATAACCCTTCGGATTTCAGATGTGCTGAGAAGCACAACTAGTTGCAGCTTGCATCCAGGGCATGTTTTTCATATTTTCACAAGGTCAGCAATTGTTTAGATATAGCTTTTAAGAACTATTGCTTTTTGGACCTTTCTTATACTCTTCGAGGAGTATTTTTAGCTTTTCATTGCTCTTGCCCTTTTTTTGTTTCCATGGGCGAATTTATTTAATTTCCACAGGTAGAACATGAGCTTTCAGTTTTAGCCAACAACATCTCAAGTGACTAGGGGGAGTTCGAGCCAAGGCCTACAATCCAACTCACCAAAGGCAAGTTCTGTCACCAACTCAGAGCCGAGACACTGAATAAACAGGGATGCGGTCCAAACACAGAGGTAGAAAAATGGGGAAGTCCTCAGCATCAGAAAGTCAAATAAGACAAGTCAGGGTTTAAAGTCAAAAAGGAAGGACATGTATGGACGGAGACAAGTGAATATGAAGCCTATACTAGCAGACAACTGGTGTCGGGAAAGACCATGTCTATGTAAGGTGAAATACCAGTAAGTTTTGTTAAATGACCTAAAAGTGCAAGCAATTGTCCATTTAAGATTTACAGTTCATTTTAAATAGTTTGCCACATCAGGATTTATACCAAGCACATGCTATAATCATGATTAAATCAACAAGCTAATAATCCACAGTCAGTGAGAACAATATCCATAGATCATCATAATAGCAATCATCATGCATCATCTGAAACACTGCTGAAATACATCTCTAGGCACTGAACTGAAACTGTAATGGGATAAGTGGTCACATCAGTCATCAAATCTGAACTCTCAAGGCTCAGCCTTGACACAAGGTCATATACAAATCTGAATAATATACTGCTCTGATCATGAGTGATCCATAATATATAGCCATGCTCTGGAATAATGTAAGCTCTGGAATGTGCAGATATCTGCTGTACAAGAATAGTAGCCCTGCTACTATGGTGTGATAACAGGTACCATAGTACCTTTAGTTACGTGGTTTGTTCGCAAGGACTATGCTATTCCAATATAGCTCATGATGTCCCTAGTGGACAAAAGATAGTTTAGATCCTAATGTCTCCAACTATGGAGTCCTAAGGGCCCCGTTAACACTAAATTTGAACTTACAAATCTGAGTGTTAATCTACAGTACATGTTCATGGATATCATTTGGGGTGAGCTCATGGATACAGAGTTTATCATTTGGCATCGATGGTTTGTGAGTACATTACAAGCTATATTTGTTAGTCGATCCACTGACGCAACATTGACAATTCATTGAGTGTCGTTCAGACTCGACACATGGTCATGTGTCTTTATTACTCAAAGATAGATGGTTGGATGGAGCTTAGACAAGTTATGTTTATACAAGTACTTGCAGAGGACCCATCATAGATACATGTGGACAGGTGATGCGAAGGCAATTGGTGCCCAATTCTTATAGATTTAGTGCAATATTTAGAGCAAGTATGGGAGGTCGAAGATCCACGAGGGGTGTGATCAGGGTGTTTGTAGTGTCATATTTTGCATGATCTAATCATAATTTTCGACACCCTTCGGGGAGATATGCATGGGGTTCTGTTTTTAGGCAAATTTAAGAAGTTGCTATCTTTAGCAGCTGCTATTTATAGCAGTTTTTGGAGAGATTCAATTCGCAATCTAATTCATAGTTGAGGACCCAGTTGGAAGATTTGCCTATGGTGAGAGTTTCATTGGATTACCAGATGGCTATTTTTAGTGGTTTTTGAGAGTGGTCCTATTGATAGGATAATTACATATTTGAGGACCCAGTTAGGAGATTTGCCTTTGGTTCAAGTTTCAACTGATTGTTGTAAACTCTTCATGTGCTTGTACTTGTTTATAATAGGATATATGAATAAACTAAAGCTTTTCTGTTGTTATTTTTAATTATTTTCAGTTTCAACATCAAAGGGTCTTGCAACCACTTTTAGTAGAAGTAAATGTGTCAAATTTTAATGGATTTGCAATGATGTATATCCAAAAAAACCTAGCAAAAAAACTGTCAAATAATGATAAATTTGGTTGGATCTCCTTCATTATTAATAATTCTTCCAACTGAGATTTCATTAATATAAAAAATTCATAAAATCATTATTTTTACTATAATTTTCTAACATAAATGAGGCAACATATTTTTGGTCCAGGTATTTTGAGGCAACCTAAATGGGGGCACCTTAAGGAGCTACACAAAGCCATTAAGCTTTGTGAAGCAGCTTTGGTCAATGCAGATCCTGAATACAGATCTCTTGGTACTGGGCTAGAGGTTAGTTTTATTTATACCTTGTCTTCATTGTTATGGTGTAAAATAACTCTCTTAACAAAAGCACAACAACGCTATGAGAATTAATGCAGCAAAATATCCATTGTTTTGGCCATTGATGTAACCTCACCTTTATGCTAGAAAGAGATAAGATGGTGATGCCGAAAATGAATTATTATATGCCAAAACTTCGAAGGGTCTTTTGTCTTGATATTTTGAGATCAAGTATATCAAGCAGTTGCATAGATTTCAGAGACTAGCTGCTCTTTTCCCTTCACACAATAATTTGGTTTTATATGGTGATTCGCTATGTGATTTGTCCTAATGCCAGGTATTGATGGATTTAGATTGTACCTGTTTTTGATGTGTAAAACAAAGCTACTTTATAAACACTAAGTTAAGATTATTGTAACAGTGTTGTTCAAGGGCATATTTTTCCCAAGTTGAACAAACTAATATCCAAATGCTTGAAGCTAAGTCTAGTCGTCAAACTTTGGATTCAGTAAGCCTTCATTGGAGCTAGATAAGGCCTTTGTGCTAACCATGTTAAACTAGCCAATACAAAAATTGAGGGTGTTAACCTTCCACCTGCAGTATCTACTATCAATAGCTCAACAAGCACCCACAGGGACATCAGTCTCAAATAATAAACAAAGATGGAGGAAAGATTAAGACCTACAGGGGATAACAGTCGAACAATATATTAGTTTTAAGGTGGTGAGACCAAAGAATTGACAACATTAAACTGTCAATAAGCCTAGTGTTTCTCTTCCTATTAATAGTCCATTAGGAGACTTCTGTCAACAATGAAAGTATATGACTATTGTCATATTGAAAGCAGAGTTTATTCTGTTTGTAGCTATATCTATATTTATGTCAATGGGTTTGTATAACCAGAAAGAATGATAAAAGTATCATAGGAATGCAATTTAATTTCTTAACAGATTGCATCTGTGACCGATGAACATAATGGACCATCTTGTAATTGTGTTTTACTTGTAATCTAGTTTTTAATGCATTGCTTATTCATGATTACCCAAGAGACTGTTATCCATCTGGGCTCTGAAGTGCATGGTGTTACTGGAAAATATATTGGATATGCTCTGATGTCTGTACTAGTAGATCATAGGGACAAAGTAAAATACATAGCATAATTTGGTTTTGAACTTTTGGTTTGCAGGCACATGTTTACGAGTCAGGACCTGGAATATGTGCAGCATTTCTTGCTAATATAAATATTAGGTCTGATGCACTTGTGAAGTTCAACGGGAAGACCTATCATTTGCCTGCCTGGTCTGTCAGCATCCTCCCTGATTGCAAAAATGTGGTTTTCAATACTGCAAAGGTATGATTCAAACCTGTATAATAGAGATATGATGTATTGTTTTCACTAGATGATAGAAGAAGCTTCTAATGTGAAATCATGGTTTTATTTTGGGTTTAGGTATGCTGGTTGCAAACCTTTGTAGTATAAATTGTGTATCCTGTTTGGTCTATTATAAGAACAATAAAAGTTTCAAGCTAATTGAGGAGGAGAGGCATGGATAGGATCTAAATGAGAATATGAATGTTAAATTTTGGAACTTTTCTCTTCATCTTAGCTTCCATGATAATATATGCATAAATACATTTGCACAAATGTATCCCTATTTTATTCGCTTGTTCTCGTGCTTGTGTTTCAAGTGTGGAGATCTGGTCTATAACATAGACCTTGGGTAGACTCGAAGCAAGGTTGTTTTGCATTTTTTTTTTCATTGCATTGGGAACTTCCCTATCAAAGTCCTTAATGATCCTTGTCTCTAACTCTCATAGGAGATAAATGAGACCTTTTAAGAAAGAGCTGTATAAGTATACATATATCTTACATTGATTTTACCTCCTAGATAACTTGGTCCAACCTAGCTTACTATTCAATAGATCAATATTCTAGCAGTTTCTTACACATAACTAAGACTGCCATATTTTCCTTGGAGTATATTCTCTAGTTTCATTTGTCTCATTACTTGAAATTCCAATTCGTATAGTTTAGAGTTTATACTTTATTCTAACCAGCTTGAAAACAAATCATCTTCATCACAACTAGTAGATTTTCTGCTCATGCTAACTTGAAAGAGTGCAAAGAGCATTACGTATTTTGATGTGTGATTTATTATAGGATGATAGCTTGGTAGTATTGCTTTTATAAAGTCCAGAGCACTTTTAATATAGATTGAGTATAATTCTTGCAGTGGTACATATTTTTATTGATGGTTTCTGGAATAGCTGTGACATGCTTCATTGGTAGTCAATTCTTCAAGCCCTTTGAACTGAGGCTCATTGTTGGGATGGATGCTAGACCTTTAATATATTACAAAGTCGAGAACTTTTAATATAGCTTTTTTCTTCTTAGGGGTATACATGTATAGCCATTTTCGTCATGGAATTACGGCAAAGCAATAGGTTTTGAGTGAAAAGAGAATGCCATACATCAGACCTTTTTCAATTTCTTACTTCTTTGAATGGGCATAAGCATCTTTGGACCTTGACGACCTTTAAGGGATAGCCACTAGACAATGGACATAATTCAGACTCCCTAGACACCTGTTACAACAAACAATGAGAGTTAGTGTAGGTTGCAACCAATGTTACATTTATTTTGTTGGCGAATTTATCACCGAGGGTCCGAAATCTAACTTATCGGTAATATTGGGGAAAATATCGGAAATTTTTGAGAAACTTAAAAAATACAAAATAATCATTTTTTTCCATTTTTTTAAACATCTAAAGAAACAACAACATCAAACAAACACATTGCTATATAAATATGAAAATAAAACTGATGTATAAGATGTATAAGATCATGTCAAGTGGGATATCACACATCCATACTAATGTATGATATATGTCGATTCTTGACTCTTGAGTCAAAAGTCTTGACACGATGATACAAAATCACATCAAAGCAAAAATAAATGTATCTCATGAGATGAATGATCATGAGGCATCTAGATACTACAAGGATAATGCACCAAGGAATCGTCGATTAGCTTCAGTTGATTAAAACCCTCAAATAGTTCACCATACTCCCACATTGGGTCCAATGGTTTTGGCATTTCTAGGGCATTGATTCAATGATAAAACCTATGGCACAAAATAAATGGGGAAATTTAATCAACACAAAAGAATGCTGCAATTAAAATGTCACAGCTAGATAAGTGGTAAATTTCCCATTAAAAATGGCAAGAACAGGTATATCTAGTGGACATTGCAAACCCTATTCTAGATCTTGAAAACAAAGAAAATACAAGCATAATTGTTTTTACATACCTGGGAATATGGATATGGTAAATCAAAGTAAATACCCACTCCACAATTGCTTGGCTGATGGCAATGAAAACAACAGATTCCCCCTTGTTTGCTTGATGCAGATGGAAAATGGTCATAGCATCCTCATAGCTCAATCCCCTAACCCACTTTTGCAAAATGAAAGAAGAAAAACCCCAAAACTGGTTATTAACGTAAACTTGACAGGGTAAGCTGATAATTTCCAATTTATCACGATAAATTCCCAAACCCAAATTTATTGCGATAATATTGCTGATCCCCCAAAACAGCAATATATACTTTCATCGGCTATATATCACCGAGAAGGGCAACAATTAAAAATCATTACTGACAACCTTTAAGCAACAGTGCACAGGTCCCAAGGATAGTTTTTGATCCTTAACTTCCTTACAGATTCTCAAGAGAGATTTGGCAAGATACCACTATGAGAATTATAGTTGTAGTATAGTTACGGATTTTCCACTGGTTGATGACCTAGTAAATGGTGCTTTTTGAAGAATGAAATATGGTAACGAAATAACCTTACTATTAAAATCCCGATCTGCCTGGGCATCCTGTCATGTAATTGTTCTCAGTATCAGCACTTCATAAGCTGTCGGCATTTCAGGATGAGGAAAAATGGATTTTCATTCACTTGAACAAGGACTTCAGAATTGGTTTTCCACCTTTTCTGACTTAACAGACATAACGGTTCAAATTGTCATGAAATGGACTGGTGTACAAAACACAGTTTCTCAAACGCCGTTCCTGATGTTCTCACTTTAACAGATTACTAGAAATAACTCCAAAAGAACATCTCCCTGAGCCCTCTTTCTTCTCCAGCAAGGAGCCCTTTACAGCTATGATCTGAATATCTATAGTAAAAAATGTAAAATCTTGCTATGTTTCACCACAGTAAAGTTAACTATCATTATTGATATCGTAATGCTCAGCAGTGCTTGATATAGTTTTTTACTGACGGCAGATTGGTTCCCAGAGCACTTCTGTACAAATGAAGCCAGTAACTTTACCATTGGCGGGATTCATTTCTATGAAAACAAAGGATTCTAGGAAGATAGGCCCAAATTGGAGTTGGCTGCACGAGCAAGTAGGAGTTTGGGGAGTTGAGGCATTCTCCAAGCATGGCTTAGTTGAACAGATAAATACAACTGCAGACTCTAGTGATTATTTATGGTACACAATAAGGTAAGGAATAATTTCTGGTACGGTATTCAATTAATTGTGTTTTGGAAGTAATGACATTAGTAGAAATAAACGAAGTGTTCTGTATATGCCCATTAACAACCTGAAGAGTTCAACTGATCTTGAGACGTATACAGCAAAGGGAGCAGCAGAAGGCATCTGTATTTTGTCTAGAAATATCACAATTAATGCTAATAGTCTAACCAAAAAAATGCTAAAATCAATATTGATCATGCTAATAATTTCATAAACTAAGGATGCATGCATGCAATTACTTATGTTGTGAATTTCTTTCAACTAGTATATCACAAATTCGGTATTGACTGACAGTGTCCAAGTTGATGACAATGAACCATTTCTTCATGACGGAACTCAACCAGTTCTTGACGTGGAATCCTTGGGACATGCTTTACATATTTTTATCAATGGCGAATTGGCAGGTAATCACCAAGTAGCCCGTTGCATCATAAAATTGGATAGACAGAATACATACAAGGAACTGAAGTATATGAAACTTCAAAGATTGTACTGGATATATAAGATCCTCTTAGAGCATATAAATATCATCATGGTGCCAATGTTATGTATGGATATATTAAAGCGGAAGAAACACACGAGTAGAGCATCTATAAAATAGTCGTAATTCATATGAAATAGAACAATGATTTTATGCTTTTCTGTTATATGGTCCATGCTGATGATTGTTCGCTTTGCCCGTGTTTTCATTTTTCTTGATGCTTTTCAGTTCTCCATGGTTTACTATAGCTTAAATATTTCCTTACTCAATCATATTAAATTTAAAGTAAAACACAGTAAAGATTGTGTGCATATGAAGGGGATAAATTTAGTGTTATTACCATTAATGCTTGCACATATTATGATATGGGAAAAATAAAAAATGTGTTTCACTTCTTTCTATTAAACTCTCTATTTTTAACCGACCATTTCCTTGTTAGTTTTTTTCTACTTGTTTAGCATAATAACATTAAACAATCTATCATTGACAGAAATACAAGCACAACAAACACAATGAACACAATATTTCTCTCGGGGAAACCACAAGGGAGAAAACCCTGACAAAACTTCCTCAATATAGAATTCAAAAGTACAAAGATAAACCCCAAGACAAAATCAGCTTCTCTTCCACTTGTGCGAACTTCTCTCTCTCTCCTATGCGAACTTGTGTGAGTGAGATGAGTGAGTACAAATGAGAAACTCACCCTCTATTTATATTCTTCCGTTGGGGTGACTTTTCCCCAACTAGGATAACTTCTCTTAACTGACTGGGCTGACTTGTCAAATACAAAATATAATAATCTTTCCTAGGTTCTTCTAGGCCGACACAAGACCTGAGGTTTACATTGACTCTTTCAATGACTCTTACATTATCAATTACATCAATGACATCTCCCGAAGGAGGAATACAATAATACAATAGAAAAGTACAAGTAGAATATCTTCCGCAGTTACATTTCTTTAACATTCCCTCTTAACTAGGAAGGTATTCTGCGGGTAACATCAACAACTGCACAACTGACTTGTGAATCTCTATATGTCATAGGAAGTTTTGGATCATCATATGTCTGTGGTATCATCTGCTGGAACATCCTCATCATTCTCATCGTCTGCTGGAGTATCACCATCAACATCATCATCATCATCATCAACAACATCATCTGTTGGAACATCGTCATCGACAACATCATCTGTTGAAACATCATCGTCAGCAACATCATCTGCTGGAACATCATCATCAACAACATCATTTGCTGGAACATCATCATCGGCAACATCATCTGCTGGCACGTCATCATTAGCAACATCATCTGCTGGCACGTCCTCATCAGCAACATCATTTGCTAGAACATCATCATCTGTTGGCATGTCATCATCAGCAACATCATCTACTGGCATGTCATCATCAACAACATCATCTGTTGGCACGTCATCATCAACAACATCATTTGTTGGAACACTATCAATCAACAAGTATTGATCTTCAGTCACCCCTGGATTGGCATCAGTCACCTAAGGCTGACATCAGTCACCTAAGGACTGGAACTCTATCAGTCAGCAAGTACTGATCTTCTGTTACCCTTGGACCGGCATCAGTCACCTCTGGATCGACATCAGTCACCTAAGGACCGGCATCAGTCACCGAAGGACTGGAACTCTATCAGTCAGCAAGTACTAATCTTCAATCACCCTTGAACCGACATCAGTTACCTATGGACCGGCATCTGTCACCTAAGGACTGGAACTCTATTAGTCGGAAAGTACTGATCTTCAGTCACCCTTGGACTGGCATCAATCACCTCTAGACCGGCATCAGTCACCTAAGGACTGGAACTCTATCAGTCGACAAGTACTGATCTTCAGTCACCCTTGGACCGGCATCAGTCACCTCTGGACCGGCATCAGTCACCTAAGGACTAAAAATCTATCAGTCGGCAAGTACTGATCTTCAGTCACCCTTGAACTGACATCAGTCACCTATGGACCGACATCAGTCACCTAAGCACTGGAACTCTATCAGTCGGCAAGTACTGATCTTCAGTCACCCTTGGACCGGCACCAATCACCTAAGGATTGGAATCATCATCATCATCATTCCCTCTTTCGAGGGAGGTCCTTTCAGACCACACCAAGCTTGTCTCGAAAGTATTCAAACTTTATGCGAGATAGAGGCTTAGTCAACACATCAGCAACTTGTTCCTTTGTAGGAACATACTTGAGCTTTACGGCTCCCTTCTGCACCATATCCCGGATATAGTGAAACTTGATCTCGATGTGTTTCGATCTATCATGGAACACATGATTCTCTGTCATCTTGATGCAACTCTGGTTGTCACAGAGTATATCTGTCACATCTGTCTCTGCATCGAACAATCCTGCCAACATCTTGCAAAGCCAAACTGCTTCACTACAAGCTGAACAAGTTGCTACATATTCAACTTCTGCTGTACTAAGTGCAACACAGGGCTGCTTTCTATTGAGCCATGAGATCATGCTTGATCCCAAACTAAAGCAACATCCTGAAGTGCTTTTCCTATCTTCGGCACTTCCAGTGCTTTTCCTATCTTCGACACTTCCAGCCCAATCTGAGTCTGTGTACCCATACAGCCTGAACTCACTACCTGAAGCATATCTGAGTCCATAATCCAACGTACCCTTTAGGTATCTCATCACATGTTTTGCTTCAATCAAGTGAACATGTCTGGGCTCCACCATATACTGGCTCAATGTGTTCACAACAAAACATATATCTGGTCTAGTATTGGTCAATTACGTCAATGACCCAACAATCTGTCGGTACATGGTAACATCTACCATCTCTGATGAATCATCATTTAGGAGCTTCAAGTTTGTCACCATCGGAGTAGTCATGGCCTTACAATCCATCATTCCAAATTTCTTTAGGATCTCAACTATGTATTTTCCTTGGCTCAAGAGAATCTCATCTGGAAACTGCCATACTTCAAGACCTAGAAAATAGTGTATCATACTAAGGTCTTTCATCTCAAATTCTGCTGCAAGCCTTTTCTTACATTCAGTGATGGGCTTGTCTTCTCCTGTCAGGAACAAATCATCCACATACAACAGTAGTATCATAGGTTCATCATCCATAATCTTATAATACAGATTAGAATCTGCTTTACTCTTGGTAAATCCCAAGCTCATCAGGAAGCTGTCAATTCTTCCATACCATGCTATGGGTGCTTGCTTCAACCCGTACAATGCTTTCTTCAGTTTGCATACATGTGACTTTCTATCTTCTGTTTCAAATCCTTTTGGCTGCTCAATATATACTTCCTCCTCTATCTTCCCATTCAGGAACGCCGTCTTTACATCCATTTGATGTAACTTCCATTTCATCTTGGCTGCCAAGGCAAGAATGGTTCTAATTGAGGTATATCTGGCCATAGGAGAAAATGTCTCCTCATAATCAATTCCTTCCTTTTGAGAGAATCCCCGGGCTACGAACCTTGCCTTGTACTTTTCAATGCTTCCGTCTGCTGAGTGTTTTGTTTTGAAGATCCACTTTGATGAAACGACTGACTTGTCCTTCGGTCTTGGTACCACATCCCAAACATCATTCTTAATGATGGACTGGTATTCTTCATTCATAGCATCCGATCATTCCTTCTTCTTTACTGCATCTTCAAAACATGTTGGTTCCTCTTCAACAAGGTTACACATCAGGGCTACATAACTGGAATATGGCCTTGGTCTTTTGCTTTCTCTACTAGTTCCTTCTGGGGCACCATACCTTCCTGCATCTTGTATTAATTCTTGTGCCCAAGCTGGTTTTCTCTTTCTTGGATTTTCTACACAAGGTGTCTCCTCAGGTCTCTGAGGTTCTACCATATCATGATCTTCTGGAATAGGTTCTTCTTCAACATTTCTTTCTGGTACATTGTTCATTTCTGTAACTCTAGGAGCTTCATGCTCCTCTTCATCCTCATGAGTCTTCTTGGATTTGTTGAAGGCTACGTCTTCATCAAAAGTAACATCTCGGCTGAGTTCAATCTGGCGGAATCTAGGGATGTAGATACGGTAAGCCTTTGATTGCTCAGTGTAACCCACAAATATTTCCTTCTTACCTAAAGGTTCAAACTTCGATCTCTTCTCTTTTGGAATGTGGATAAATACTGGACATCCAAATATCTTTAGATGACTGACTTCAGGCTTCATACCGATGAACATCTCTTCTGGGGTCTTGTTGCCAAGAGCACTGTGAGAGATTCTGTTCTGTACATACATTGTGGATCTAGCTGCTTCTACCCATAGATGCATAGGTAAGTCTTGATCATGGATCATAGCCTTCACTGCTTCCATGATGGTTATGTTCTTCCTTTCAGCTACACCATTCCGTTGTGGATTGTAGGGAATAGTAAGCTCCCTCTTAATCCCTGTTTGTTTACAGAAATCTTTGAAATCGCCTGAAGTGTATTCCCCTCCATTATCTGTCCTTAGTATCTTTATCTTCTTTTCAAAGAGGTTTTCTACAAGAGCCTTAAACTCCTTAAGCTTTTCAAAGACTTCATTCTTATTCTTTAGAAAATAAATCCAAGTTTTGCGGGAGTAATCATCAATAAAAGAAGCATAATAAACATACCCGCTTAATGAAGTGTTGGACATAGGGCACAGATGTCTGAGTGAATAATATCCAAAATACCTTTAGATTTTCTATCACTGCTTGGAAATGAATTCTTCGAACTCCTTCCTTGAGCACATCCTTTGCATACTCCTTCATGATCAACCTGGATTTCAGGTAGTCCAGTCACCACCTTACTTACTATTGGTAAGGCTTTGTAGTGTACATGAGCTAGTATTCTATGCATTAGTTCACAAGGGCTCATGGTACTGGTCATCAGTGCTGCATCTGCATGACCCTTAAGTTTGTAAGGTCCTCCTTCTTCTACTCCAACGACTACTGCATCATTGATAGTCTTCCCTTTTTGCCACATAAGAACTTCACCATCTATAAATGCAATTCAAAAACCTTTCTTATCTAATGCTGGAATAGATAGAAGGTTCTTCTTCAAACTTGGTACATAAACTACATCCTTAATGTTTATGGACTTTCCAGAGTCCAATTTGTAAGAGGCTTCTCCCATTCCTTTGATGGGATATTGATAGTCATCTCCAAGCTTTACCTTCTGTGGAGATTCCTTCTGTATGAGACGTGAGAGGGATTCTTTGTATCCCGTCATATGTTTTGAAGCTCCACTATCTACTAGCCAAGTATCACTTCCATGAGATACTGAACTAGTGAGGGCTGATATTAGTACATACTCTTCACTGGAGTCTTCATCTTCTTTGGTTTTGACTTCTTCATCATACTCACTGTCTTCCACTGCATGAGCATGAAATCTCTTCTTCTGCTTCTTATGTTGTCCAGATTTGAGTGGACAATATCTCGTAAAGTGTCTTGTCTTGTGACAGGAGTAACATTCAACTGAAGATAGGTCTCTCTTGAACTTCTTTCTCTTTTGAGGTCTTTGGGATTGTCTTGGAGAGTCCTCACGGGAACGCACATCGTTCTTCCTTTTCCTTCCGCCTTTGGCATGAGTTGCCAAAGCTTGATCTTCATTGTCATTTAGTTTCTCCTCTCTTACTGCTATTCTCTCTTCTTCTTGCATGCATTCTTCCCATAGCTGTCTGAACTGGATCAGTTTCTTTCTAGCACATATGCCATGAACAAATGGGACCATTCAGAGTGGTCATCACAACTTCAACATCTTCAACCATATCTCCAATAGCTTCTAATTGTTCTTTGATCTGGGACACTCTTGAGAATATGAGTGCATTGTCTCAGACTTCTGGACCTTCACACCCTTGAGTTGATTTCTCAAGGTCATCTTCCTATTAATGTTCTTTCCTTCAAATAGGTTGGTCAGGGCATCGAACATTTCCTTTGGAGTCTTCTTTGAAGACACTTGAGGGATCAAGTGATCTTTGATAGAATCAGCTATGATCCTCTTTTCCTTGACCATATTCTTCTTATGGCTTGCTTTGGATTCATCTCCCTCTGGTTCTGTAAGTCCCTGTTTTATAAACCCGTCTAGGTCATGTTCTTCAAGAATGAGCATGACCCTATACTTCCATGCCCTGAAGTTCTGAGCTCCTTCAAGCTTCTCAATAGGCTTGGTATGGCTACTCATTTTGATAAAATGAGAACCTCAAATGGAACTAGAATAGATGTAGGACTTACCAGTAAAAGTTGTCCTTCTGGAGACTGCTTCTTCCTTGACCCAGGGTTTGAAAGAGAAACCCTAATTTTACAACTTTGGGATTTTTGAAAACTAATTTGATGAGCAAATTCGCCTCCTCAAGGCGAGTTGAGTAAAGTACTCCTCCTGATTCTGTGAGCATATGATCTAAAAACTTGATGCCCTAGTTTCTCCGGGCTGCAGTGGGGGACCCAAAAATGAAAATTCTTAGAATTGAATTCTGCTTCGACAGAAAGATGTGCCCTAGTGAGACGAGTTAGATGCACCCTCTTTTTCAGCTGATCAGTGGAGAGAGTTCCCGGAATAAGAAGCCCTAGTTTTTGCAGTTGCGGAGGTTGCACAATGTTTTCTTTCAGGCCTGCTCTGATACCATGTTAGTTTTTTTCTACTTGTTTAGCATAATAACATTAAACAATCTATCACTGAAATAAATACAAGCACAACAAACACAATGAGCACAATATTTCTCTCGGGGAAACCACAAGGGAGAAAACCTTGGCAAAAATTCCTCAATATAGAATTCAAAAGTACAAAGATAAACCCCAAGACAAAATCAGCTTCTCTTCCACTTGTGTGAACTTCTCTCTCTCCTATGCGAACTTGTGTGAGTGAGATGAATGAGTACAAATGAGAAACTCATCCTCTATTTATATTCTTCCGTTGGGGTGACTTTTCCCCAACTGGGCCGACTTCTCTTAACTGACTGGGACGACTTGTCAAATACAAAATATAATAATCTTTTCTGGGTTCTTCTAGGCTGACACAAGACCTAGGGTTTACATTGACTCTTTCAATGACTCTTACATTATCAATTACATCAATGACATCTCTTGAAGGAGGAATACAATAATACAATAGACAAGTACAAGTAGAATATCTTCCGTAGTTACATTTCTTTAATATCGTCCTCTGTGGGATGAACTATCTTCCTCTGAATTTTTACTTATAAAAATTTATTCTGCTAGAGTACCTTTGGTTCATTGCAACCATAATCTTTTAGGCCAATTTGTGCTGTGGGAGTACTAATCTGTTTGAAGGTCTGATTGAGTGGCCATTGCGTGAAAACAGACCTTTGCATTTACATCTAAAATCCATCTCTCCAGAAATCTGCATATACAATTGTAACAGTAGAAGTGCATATCAGTTTTCTTGGGTATTATATATTACAAAAATAGGAGTTAAGAAATATATAATTTTATGATTAATATTTTTCTGCGAGAACCACAAAGCAAATATTTTCCATTAGGAAGTTTGTTTCCGTTAGACAATGTATATGATTTCAGTGATATCGTGCATTCCATGATGTGTACAACTTCTTTTGGGACAAAATATGTAACCTTACAGAAGGTAAGGACAATGTCTATAGGTGGTGTGGGTCCTCAAGGGAGAGTGCACCTCTGGTATACATCGCTCTCAACGGCTTTGCAAATAATGCCTCTGTGAAAGCAGTGGTGTAGTCCTTGAATGCGTAGATTTTTTGGTGTCTTGAATCCCAAAGTTTTGATGACCATAGAGGAGTGGCCACCCCTTCCTTTGGTAGGGCTAGCAACTCCTAAGGAACCTATACTCGTGGTGAGCCTTAGCCAAGACTCTAAGGAGGGGCTTAATTCCATGCATGTGGATGAGTAGCTTACTATTGGGGTTGCCCCAACTGTAGGGCTTCTTCACTGGAGGACCTAGCTAATTTGGATGTTGTGGGTGCGGGGTGGGACCATGATGAGGGTAAATTTGAGGTTTTGGAGCAACCTAAAGTAGAATCTTAGATGGAGCATGTGGAGCCCCCCCCCCCCCCCTCTCCCACAAATAGATAACAGTGGTGTAAAACCGTTGTTGGATTCAAAGGACTTCAATTTTTTCCTTGTAGATAACAAATAATATTTTGAGGGCGCATGCACTTGGAGACTAGGGGGGTGATCCTTTTCATCTTGCTTTGGATGCCGAATGAAATGATGTTTAACAAGTGGTGTATTTTGAACTGGTTGGCCAAAGGGATATCACTAAATTCTTACTTTGGGTTAGGTTTGAATTATGTTTGCTTATTGTTCAACTTAGATGCTGCATGTAACACACCCAATATCCTCGTTAGTATTTTGGGGAAATGGGGTGTAAATTTTTTCTTTCTTTTACCTTGAGTAACAAAATACATCACCACATTAGTATTATCATTCAGTTCAGGTAATTGTCATGGTGTACAACCCTTCCAAGAGAGTCGGAACACATAACCATTTAATAGCGGTCATTACACATATGGGAAAAACCATCCCTTATAGTTCACCATCTATTATCACTCCAAAAGTAATGGTTATTGAAATCATAAGCACGTACTTCAACAGTAAAAAACAATCCCAACTGTCATGTTCTAAAACATAATTTTAATATTAAATAATCAATATCTACAAAGGCCAACAATTTAATCATCCACGCCACCCTTCTAGGTATGCAAAGACTTTTATAGTGTCTATTCCACTTTGAAGTGTCTTTCATCTAACTATATGCATTGAAGGAACCCATCAAAAACTAAGTCCATACTGTTCATTCTTAACCCCATAATGCATCATCATTCTTTCCAACAATGGTGATCACCCTATTGAATATCTTATTAACAAGGACGTATCATGGCCGCACATTGTAGGAAATTATTCTTGGTTACATCCTTCCGAGGTCTCATATAATCACACATATTATCCAGGATAGAAGACAACAGTCAAGCATTATAAGCCACATCAAAATGGACACTATAAAACAACAATATCCACTACGTATTATAATGAAATGATTGATAGCAATGCATAATATTTATAACAATACCCATCATCTTCCTATGATCGTTGGTCGCTATCATTATACAATTGAACCACATTTATATGTCTTAATCATGGATAAAAGATAAGGAAACAACACGATATATGTAAGACTTATCATTTAAACCTATAAGTTGACAATCCTCCTAACAATTGATGTTGACTCCATCAACCTAGTCCATAAGAGAGTAAAATACTTAGTTTATCCATTCATTCGCATGACAACTTATACAGTAATATATATCCCATATTTATAAATGCATTACATTAAACCAACCATCATTCATGATATCGTATTTCCATTGATTTGCATCTACCAAAGTAATTCAAAGGCATAATTAAACATCTATACAATATTTAAGTAAGGTAAGTATCATCATCATCTTAAGTAAACAACATTTGAACATATCAATAAATTAAAAGCACAACATACACATAATACTTAGCTCAAAATATGATCCAACTGAATGTGTGGCTGAAAGCAACTGAAGGCATTACTGCAACTTTCCTCCCAACCATAGGTTCTCTGTCCGACGTATGTTTTTCCGCTGAGATACCACCCCCGAGCTGGGCACAAATCCAGTAGGATGATGAGATAACCAAACCCCTCACAAGATCCTTCCACAGGATTTAGGTGATAACTTTACAACTGTTTTAATTTAAATTCGATATCGAGGAGTGACCAGCTATAGAGGTTAAACTTGATTCCTTAAAGGGTCAAGACATAGGCAACGCTGTAAGACACGAAGCTCATATGCTGCACACTAAGCTCATGGGTTGACTCCTATCAAGAGGTTGCTTTTCATTTATCACTGAATATAAAATACAAAAAGTAGTATGAGTCGAATTTACCATCGCTCGCACAACTTGATATATATATATATATATACAGGCAGATTGAGATTTAATCGCACAACATAAAAATTTATAAATCAGGTAGGCAGATTGAGAATTAATCGCACAACATAAAAATTTATAAATCAGGTAGCCTTTGGGATCGAACTCTGTGTAAAGAGCCATCCCTCTCGTTTTGAATGCACAACTTAATATATAATAAAATACACAACAAAATGGGGGTTGAGCTTACACCGAGCTGTCCCTCCCTGTACACCAATGTACAGATTATATTTTTAACAAAATGGGACAAGGATCAAGCTCTTACTAAGCTGTCCCTTCCCAAGCGAAAAGCAATGATAGATTGTTTAAGATCGGCTGCCTGGAAGCCGTCTCAAGCCATCACAAAGGTAAAGATAACTTATCATCAAAAAGGATAAAACTTTCCGAGCATCAAGCCATCACAAAGGTAAAGATAACTTATCATCAAAAAGGACATGAGGTTTTCCTTCCTATTTGCAGATTTTTTGGCTTGGATGGTTTTGAGATGGACATCCAGTTCAGTAGTTTAGTATTTCATTTTCCTTTGGAATGAAGCTATCCTTACTATCTTGGAATGTTCCAAGGATGATGATTCCTAGTCGTAAGTAGTTTGTTAGAAGTGTTTTGTAGCATTCTGTTCGGATCTGGCCTTCCTTTAGGAGGTCAAATCGACTCGTTTTGAATTTTGAGGAAGGACGAATTATTGTTGGAATGGCCCTTTTTGGTATTAGACCTATTATCACACAACTTGTAGTTGTCCCTAAAGATGATCCTATCCAGGATGGTAGAGGCGTTGGACAACTAAAGAGGTGACCCAAGAGATGCCACGGTTCCCAATGCAATTGGTTGTCACGCTAACCGAGGCACTCTTCACTTTAGATCAATCCTAAGCAAGACCAAGGGGAAAACCCTAGCTAACCAAAGAAGGCTAGCGAACCCACTCAAGACCTCCTAGGGATATGTGAGGATGAAACGTAAAGAGATCAAGAGGGATAGATCTAGATCTAAGATGGATAAGTGGACCCAAAGAGTTAAAGCTTGGTTGAAGAGGCTTGGGAAATGGAAAAATGTTAAACCAATGAAGAGACAAGGCCACTTATAGGCTAAGTCACAAGGTTCGCCGAACCTAATCTTTGAGGTTCGAGGTTCGGCGAACCTCAAAAAAATTTTGAAATTCGTTCAGGTTCGTCGAACCTGAAAACGAACCTAAACGCGAACTTGAAAACGAACCTATTCGCAAACCCGAACCTGAACGAACCTGAACCTGAAGGCAAATTTGTTGATTGGGATTCGATTTTTTCGTTAGGGTTCGTTTTTTTTATGAGGTTCGGGCTTTTTCCTAGGGCAAAACCGCCCAAAAACATCCATTCCACCCGCCGCTTTTCTGCACCCTCGCGACCTCCCTCCGGCTCCATTCCGCGACCGCCCTCCGGCTCCATTCAGCTATGCGACTGCAAGTTTGCAACCCCGAGCTCCAAGCCTCCATTCATCCCGAGTCCCGACTGCAACCCCGAGCCATTCCTCCGGACAGATGACTAGCCACGGACCACGGGCCACGGTTCATTCCGACGCGGCGACGACGACCTCCCTCCGGCTCCGCCTCCATCTAGCTGCAGCCTGCTGGCATCCCGACTCCACGGGCCACGATTCGACTGCAAGTCTGCAACCCCGAGTCACCGAGTGCCGACTGCAGACGCAGTGTGTGAGTGCGGCTCCACCACCCGACTGCGTGACGCGTCTGCACAGTGCACAAGCACTGCACTCCATCACCCGACTGCGTGACGCGTCTGCACAGTGCACAATCACTGCACTCCATCACCCGACTGCCAGGCGGCCACTGCACTCCACTCCATCACTCCATCATCCGTGTGTTTAAATTTTTAAAAAACATTGATGATTGGAATTTGTCATTATTAAACATATATGAATTATTTATTGATCATGATTCATACTTATTCTTGGTTATTGATCATGTATATTGATGCTGATTTTTTTGTTAGTTATGTTATTTATGCTGTATATTTAAATTTTGGCTCATGTATTTATGTCATAAATATTTATTGATCATGTTTCTGCATTATTTGTTTTTGCTCTCTCTCTCTCTCTATATATAATTCTTTGTTTTTGCTATAGTCGAACCTATTGACGAACCTCATCCGAACCTCATCGGAAAATTCGAACCCGAACCGAACCTAATCCTTGCCGAACCCGAACCCGAACCCGAACCCGAACCCGAACCGTGTGACTTAGCTTATAGGTTAATACTTGTAGATCTAGATAGATCTAATGGCAAGATAAAAGATCCAAGTGGGGCCCACCCTTAAAATATGGAAAATGGTCCAAATGGGGCCCACAAGGTAAAAATCAAAGTGGAATGGCACTAGGGGGTTTGCTATTGTATGGATCTAAGAGAATAATGAAAAACAAGCAAAACCCAAATTCGGATCTAGCAAAAGGCCACCTACCCAACAAGTGCGACCTCCCTTGGAGAGGCCCAGTGCCTTAGATCGGGGGGTAAATGGAGTCGGTTGTCCTCCAAACTTTAGATCGGGAATGTTTTAATTATTATAGAGGTGGGTTTTGATTATTAAGCCCATGCAATCGCTAGATCTCAATAGATCTGAAAATAAAAAAATGAGGGTTTTAACTTTGAAGGGTTTGAGTGGCCAATGGGTGAAAATACATGAAAATGGATATGTACCTTGTAGATCTTACCTCAAATGCTTGCGGCTACCTTGCACATCGATGATCCTTGCATTTAGTTACAATTCCAAGCTAGATCCGAATGATTCCAAGCAAAAACGTCCAAGCCCAAGGAGGAAAAACATCCCACTCAACCTGTAAAACAAACTACAAAATGCGAGATTTGATCCATAGATGAATAAGATCTAAGCATGGCATATCAAAGAAAGTAAATCAATGGACAATGCACAATTGACAATATTTCTTCAAGATGAAAATGTTTTTCCCTATGGGGATGTGAGAAACCCCTACAATCTTCCCTCCAAGCAAATTGCAGCCCTGCAACAAGACAATTCGGCCTCCCCTGTAACTGTCAAAATCACCCGTGACAAGCAAATATGTCTAAAGCAAAAGATGTATAATCATGTACAAGAGCATCCCATCAAAGCAAGAGAAGTAGATCCACAGAAATAGTATTTTATTCCAAGTTTTCGAGAGCCAAAAGGCGCCTTTACAATAGGGGGGCGTCTTCCTTAAATAGGAGGAGAGAGACCAAAACCCTAAACCACTTTTGAAATGAGTCGTGGAGATCAAAAGATAAAATAATACAATCAACGACTAAGATGAGCCGGTACAATATAACATGTATCACTCACATGAGGAGGGTGCGCACTACATGAAGGAAGCCCTAGGGGGTGCGCACCACATAAAAGATGACTAAACAAGCACGTGCCACATAAGATGACAAGGACAAGAAACTGGGAGCACATGGTGGGGCTAGGAGGCATTACTTTCCTTCACTAGCATGACCCCATGGCACAATGATATAACATATGACTCAATAACATGTCCAAGTGAACAAATGATCAAATCCTGGCACCCTCAGCTGAGAGAAGAATGCATCAAATGACAACCCGGAGATTGTGTGGACCCCACTGAATGCTGCAGACTGATTTGGAAGGATTGGAATACACCATAGATGACCTCTGACAGACCTAATGCCAAAACCTTGCCTAAATAGCCCAAATCGTTTTCTTTAATGACCCTTTTATCCCATTTTTATCCCACTTGAAAATCCATCAAACTCCCTGAAAACAACTGCCTGGTGCCTGGGCACAAAATCTGACTACACCATCATATCCGGAAGGGGGGTAATATGGTAATAACAAGTGGCTGGAACACCCCCTTCCTTTGTAGCGCCCTAGGCAACGAATCACCTCCAAGCATCTGCTTGACAAGCCAGCTCAGCATGGCCAAACTGGTCAATAGGTAGAAAAATGCTCATATCATCACTGAAAATGTTTGAAACTGCAAACTGAGTGTCCCAATGGATCCATAAGACCCAAATCTATTAAGGATGAGTACCCATACACCCTGTGGCATCCTGTAAGATCATTTGTAGCATCCACCATACCCGGACAATAATAATATAATGGTCCGAAGATAATAATAATCAATAAAAAAGTGCATCAACCATCATCTGAAAACTGTGTCCACTATATGGAATCACCAAAGGTGTATCAAAGGACCATAAATCAACATCATACATCATCATTGGTCCAACTCATCACGGATCTCAAGGTTGACTTGGTCAAACTAGGTTTGACTAGAAATGATCAAGATATGACCTAGGTTAGAAAATCTTGATGCTGCAAGTGCAATTGGTTAAGACATGCTCTATTAATCATTCTCACAGCAAGACTTAAAGCATTAAGTATCATTTCACTGGCAATTAATATTTAATTATAATAAATCATAAGTTCAAATAATAGTTTACTTGCGAAAGAACCTCAAGGATATACTCATTTTATAGACATGATCAATTTGCTAGCAGAGGGTGAAGGCTAAGAATCCAAGGTTAGGCAAAGGGCAAGGACTTGACTGACTCAACACTGTGATACTTTGGATAAGGGAAAGAGAATTACGCACTTAAGCATATGTTGGATAAATAATACACAGGGAATGGCAGTGTCTCACAAATGGGTAAGTTGTTTAGAGAGGTGCTTATTCAACCTTGGCAAATGTCTAATCACATCATTGCATTTCATTTCCTTATCCAACAGTTCTTTAGATTTAGCATTCATTTAACCACTGCTTTATTTGGGCCTTTCATTTCATTTCATTTCATTTCCTTGTCCAACAGTCTTTAGATTTGGCATACATTTAACTACTGCTTTTTAGGCCTTTAGGACCCCTCTGGGATTTTGCATGTGCTTAGAAGCACAACTAATCGCAGCTTTCATCCGGGGTGCATTTACATTTCATTTCATTGAATTTCATTCACAGTCCTTTTTCATTGTGCTAAGAAGCACAATTTCAAAGTATTTCCACGGGCTTTTACAAGAGATATAACAATAGTTTCCAAATGTAATGGTGGTAGTACAATTTGCTTCAGGTTTTAGCCAACACAACTCAAGCAACTATGGGGACTTCTACAATCAAGACCAAACATCGGGGCAACCGACTAGAGTGATCAAGGTATAAAATCCAACTCACCAAAGGCAAGTTTTGTTGCCAACTCAGAGCCGAGACACAAACTTAACATGGATGCTATCCAACATAGAGGTAAAAGTGGGGATGTCCTCCATATCACAGGCTGAGGTGTAAGTCAGGGTAGAAACCAAAAGATAGGGAAGGTAACGGATGGATGGTGAAAGTCAAGGTGATGCCTAAGCTAGCAAGCCATAAAGGTGGGAATGATCATGTCCACACTCCTAGGAGGGTAAAACCAACGAGTATAAAACAAGAGCTTCTAAGTGCAAGTAATACAACCATTTATATAATCAATAGAAACCATTTTAATTTATTTAGATAGACTGCCAGATCATGATTACTAGATACTAATTCTAGCTATCAAAATGAGTAAAACAACAAGATAATAAAACCAATGCACATCATATACCTGCTGGGCCATATACCTGTATCTGCTATCTGAACCAACTGTAACCACTGAGAACACTGCTGCTGAAGCTACAAACACTGTGCTGCATCTGTATGGGATAAAAGGTCATCTCAGTCATCAAATCCGAGGTCAAGAGGCTCAGCCCTGGCATAAGGTCTACTACATGTCTGATATATGGCTGCTCTGATGTATGAGTGATCATAAATAATACTGCTCATCATAGCCGATCTCACAGAAACTATGTAAAGGAAAAGTTCAAAAATGTGCACATAACTGCTCTGCAACTATGGTAGCCTAGCTACTATGGATGTGATAACAAGACCATTGTCGGGGGAGTGGAGGCGTTGTAGTTTCCCTTTGATCCTATTTGTAGAACTTTGTGGTTTCTTTTGGTTCATATCCTTGGGGACATTATGTTTGGGTCACTCTCTTTATATATGATCGATTGATAGGCCTTTGTGTTGTTTATGTTCTTGACTTCAGTTCACAGTGTAGAGAAATCTGGTATTAGACAGCTTCTCTCTCGATTGCAGAGTGAGTTGTGTTATCACACAAACTCTAGCTGCTTGTGGTATGTATCCCAATAGGGATGGTAGAGGTGAACAACAAGGTAGGTGTAACAAACAGTAGCCAGGTCCTCCGTCCAAGGGACAGAAGTCACACCGGACAAGGCTACAGTCGCTTTAGACGTGGCCAGTAGCCGAGTCAGGGGGGAGACCCCACTCAACCAGTGATGGTTGAGATTCTACAATTAGACACCCAAACCCAAAATGTAAACAAAGTGAAAGAAAGAATGGATGACTAAGTGTGAGAAATCCTCCAGCCTGGTGGAATCAAGACTCTGGATGGGAAAATGTACTAGAAGAAACCAATTCAGATCTGATTACTCATACAAATGATGGACTCAATGAAAGATTAGAAGGTTGGAAAATAAATCAGCGAACATAAAATTACTAGAAGAGTGTATAGGAACCCTGCCTATGGGGAATGAAGCTCATTATGATTTAGTAATACATGGCAGAGATGAATAAGCAATTTAAACACATATCCCAGCAATTAGAACTTGATTAAATGGCTGATTTAAGACACAAAAAAAACAGACCAGCAAGTAGTGAAATTAACAGCCCTAGGGGAATGGGTTAAACAGTACAAAAATGGACCTAGGGCAGTAAAAAAAAGACATTTTTAAGCACTTCCAGCTGCTGATACTTGGAACTCTAAGGTAGAAAGACGTTACGGAGCAGATTAAAGAGTACCCATAACCCCACAGTTGACCCAAAAACCAGATTTGACAGTTTTGCCTAGGTAGGGCGAAATTGGTGAAGGACTAGTGCCTAGTTCTATGGGCATATGGAGTCGGATTGCAATGAAATTTGAGATGTGAGCGTTTAAGCATAAATCATTACTGGGTTTTAAATTAAAAAAAAATTCTAACGGTGGGAAGTTAATTTTTTATAATTTTAGGGTTTATTTTATGGTTGCAGCTTAGCAAAACAGTGAAAATGACAAAGAAGAGACAAGGAAATGAAGAGCACCTGGTAAAATGGTGAAGTGAAGAGATTTTGAGTGAAGACTAGCCCAAAAGATCAAGTGTAGAGCAGCCTGCGTGTTCCCTTGAGCATGAGGAGTGACTGGATGCCAATGGCGACCTGGGTACCTGCCACAATCAAGAAATAATCAGTAACTACAGCAAATAAACAAGTACAACAGAAAATAAATGGCTGAAAGATGAGAGAATTGAATAGCAATAAGCAAACTACAACTTTCTTGTGAATAACTTCGAAGAAAACAGCTAGAGTGGAGCTCCCGCTCCAAGTATAGCGCCCTTCTTCAAATGGCCACCAATGCTGCAAATAAAAACCAGCCAACAAATATGGAAAGACAACACAAGATATCTCCACAATGCATCCAACACTGGCTATCAATCACCACAAGATCAACTCCACAACACCAAGTATCAAGCTGAAAATGGAATGTCTCTCTCTCTATCAAGTGCAAGTCGAAAATGCCGAGAAGAAGTACAATGGAGGTGAGTCCATTCTTTTATAGAGATGACTCACTCTTAAGATAGGTTTCCCCCCAAAATGGAGGGTTGAGATCATCTCCCCATCCACAAAATCGAATGGTGGAGATGAATCCCTAGAGGGGGGTGCGAATTGCCCCAAGAGAGCGCACTAGTGGATAGAGAGGGGCCCATGTGGGCCATACATCAATACAAGGTGGAGTTGGGGGGTGTCTATGGGATGTTTTATCCCCCCAACCACATACAAGAAGGGTCCCACCATCAACATCAAGCAAATCGAATTCCCCACTAGGGAGAAAAACGCCCCTATGGGCCAAAATCGACCTCCATGGTGAGCTGGGAAAATGAGGGCCCCATAACCATCAAATATAAAGTCAAAACATACCAAAATTACCTTATGAATTACCTTTACCATTGCCAACCATTGATTTTTCCATTTGCCTATAGTTGCTTTAGTCAAAATTCTGATTTCCATGTATTTTTTGCTGGTTTATATGGCTGAAGATGAAAATTGGGCTTTTGACCCACTTTTATTGCCCGGATTGCCGAACCGTCTGCTGCAACGTGATCGTGGATCCCAAAAGTAGGGATGACCACTTGAACGACCCCGATCCATCACTTTGGCAATACTTGCCCCAAATCCATGATTTTTAATTAAAACAAGTCAAAGTTGACCAATAATAATTAAAAATCTCTCAACTGGTTCAATGTTTTGCAATTCCATCAGTTGCATGCTCATATGGAACCCCTGTAGATAATAAATGATCGAAATCAAAATTCCGATCGCAAAATTTTTTCGGGCCCATTTTTGGCCTAGTCAACCTAGTTTGACTAAGTCAAATCTAGTCAACTATAGTGCTAGCTGAAACCTGCATGCAAGCATGAAGTGACAAGGCTCAATTAAACAAGTTAGTACATTACTAAGCAATAAATGATAACATGGTAATAAAAAATTCATTAGATCTCGAAATAGTACAAGGCCCTGTTGAAGTGGGCCCACCACCTCCAAAAGACTAGGATGCTATACACCTCCATAGAATTGACCACCTTGCTGACTCTAGGTGATGTGGACAACAAGGTAAGATATGGGAGGACGAGGATAAAGATCATTTGACCATTAGACATCTCGGGAAAGCGGGGTCCACTGAGGTAAGTATGCCACGACAAAACACGGGGAAGGGCGGTGCCTCACAAATGGGTATAGTGCAGGGAAACCACCACTAGTCATCTAACAAGTATCCCACAAATCACATCTGTATCCGAAGAATCCGTGAGGTTCTTTTCTAGAGCTGCCAAACTGGGTGTCTGGCAAACCGTAACTTGAGACTCTAGGGGGCAATCTTGAGCTTGTCCCTTGCTCCTTCTCACCTCCTTGTCCCGCAGGACTAGGTGAGGAATAACCACTACAAATGCTGATATGTATAGTTGACGAGAATCCATGTGTGTTCATAAACACATTGGATAGATTTTACAATGAGTTTCATACTTAGCCCTTTTTGGCTAGATTTTACATTTATAACATAGAGGCCTTTTTAGCCTGATTTACATTTCATTTGTTCAAGTCTTCCTTTCTTCATTTCTTCATTGCCCTGTTGAGCTACATACATATCTCAAAAGATATAAACATGGCGCTCATACTGCAAAGGTAATGGGGGTGGGTAATACAAGCTTTGACAACAAGTGGGGAGCACCTGGTGAGGCTACACAATCCTAATTGCATTGCAACATAGGGGGAAACCGACAGGAGCAAATCCCAGGTCTAACCGTGTATTTGACACACTAAAGAGCCGAGGCACAAGAAACAGGGAGTCATCGCAAACTCAGAGATCAGTGGGGAAAGGGGGTCCTTGTGATCACAAATCAGAATCCAAGTAAGGGGAGAAAGTGTCATGGATGAGTCGGATGGGTGGAGAAGGTGATAATGGTGCTAAAGTCAGCTATCGAGGGGCTAAGTGATCAACTCTAAGCCAAGTATACAAGACATGACTCAGCGTGCATATACATAAGTCTGACCAGAGGGGTGGATTGACATCACCAAAGGCCCAAACACATCATATCATAAGTAGATCACCAAATATATCATCTCATGCAAAGTTAGTATACTAGCAAGTATAAAAGAGTAATCTACAACATGAGCAATAATCAATATATGCAATACCTGCTGCACCATATACCTGCTGCTACTGAACCTGTATCTGAGCTGAATCTCTGTTGAAACCGGGCACATAATAAATCAGCACTGTACTGTGATGATCTCAATCAGAACAAGACTAGGGAACTGTCTCAAATGGGCTTGTGTCAAAGCCTGGCAAGGAAAGGTAACCCTGTGGTAGATGGTAAGTCCAACTGTCTGTCCCCTCTGATATGTCTGCTAGGGGCAATCTGAACAAAACTGCCTCATCTGAGGCGGCTGATCTCCTGATCTGGAAAAAAAAGTACTGTGCAGTCCTCGATCGCACAGTCTGCAATATGGAAGCTGCTGTCGACATATACTGTGATAACACGGGCTCTAGCTGGACAAGTGATCTAAGGGAGAGAGTGCTTGAGAACCACAGAATCTATGGTCCGTAGCACCCCTCTCATCGTCATCAACGTACATGCACCAGCATGCTCTCTGCATCATCATCAATATGTACCTAGTCCTATAAAATGCAGACGCTATACCAATCTCTGCATACCACATGTCAGGCCGCACAATATACATGTATAATAATCTAGATAAATAAACAAAATGATAATGCTGAAATAAATGATATATCAAATAAATTAACTCTACAGCATTTAGTTTTATTATGCCGACACAAGAGGTGTAAAGAAAAAGACACTGAATGGAAACTATGGTACAAAAAAGAAAAAGGCGCCAAAATGCGAAAAGAAAAAGTGGAAAATGTGAAGTAAACTCAAGGTGAAAACAAGACAAAAAGGTCAACCATTGGTCAATCAAAGATAAGGTCAATCTAAGGCGAGGGATAACCGGCTGTTACTCTTGAGAGCTTATTAGCTGCAAAAAGGGGGAAAGGGACGGGCTTGTGTCACTTGTCGCCTATAGGTGGGAAGTAATGTTTCAACAACCTCCCATTTACAGGCAGCTCAAGTTTCTCACCTTCCAACGTTTCCAGACCTACCGATCTGTTTCCTACTATTTTGGCAACCCTATACGGGCCCATCCATAGTCTATTTAGCTTGCCATGTCTTCCAGGCTTCTCCCTGTGTTTATCCCACAGCAAGACTACATCACCAACCTTAAAATGTTCATTTCGTGCACTTTGATCGAAGGTCCCCTTTACGCTTTCTTTCTCTATGACCATCCTATCGAAAGCCTCTCTTCTCTTCTCATCTAGTTCAACTAACTTATCTATCCTTGCTTGGATCGCTTCCTCGTCAGACCCGCATTGGTGCAATAATTCATAAACAGGGATCTGCAAATTGATGGGGAGTCTGCAATCTTGCCCGTACACTAGCTCAAACGGGGATTTACCCGTTATCCTCTTCACCGTAGTTCTATCGGCCCAAACATCGTACTTTAGCTTGCTGTCCCAACCTCGTCTGTTGTCCCCAACCATTCTCTTGAGGAGCCTGATGAGGTTCTTGTTACTTGATTCGGCCAATCCATTACCCTGTGGGTAATAGTTCGAGGAGTGGGACAACACAATGCCATGATTAAGGCAGAAGACTGACATTTCCGTTTTGCTAAAAGCCTCAGCGTTATCCGTAGTGAGCGTGAGAGGACACCCGTATCTTGAGACAATATTTTCTTCCAGAAATTTTACCACGACAGTGGCCGTGGCCTTCTTCGTGGGGATGGCCTCGACCCAACGGGTGAAGTAGTCAGTGCAAGTGAGGATATACTTGTAACCATTGCTTGAATTTACATCAAATGGTCCCACAAAATCCATTCCCCATTGCTGGAAAGGGGCTTCTACTATCATAGGGTTCAGGGGCAAGGCAGGGAGTCTAGGTTTCCTGGTGAAGAATTGACATTCCTGACATGTCTTTATGTGCTTGTGGACATCTCCAAACAACGTGGGCTAGTAGTAACCTGCTCTCATGATCTTGGCTGCAGTCGCTCTAGGGGCATAATGGCCACCACATAGTCCTGAATGCATTTCTCTGATAATTATAAGTGATTCATCAGGCGTGACGCATCTCAGGATAATGCCATCCGGGTTTCTCCATCCCAGGCCGTTTCGCGTAAGGGCAAACTTTGACGCCTTCAACCTGAGGGCCCTCCTTTGGTGATCTACTAGGTGGTTAGGGCACGTTAGGTACTTTAAGTAGAAAACTACGTCTCTGTACCATTCGTGCTCTTCCAGCATATTAATGTTCACATTAGTCTCACCGTCTTCACCTACTTGATTTATCTGGGCATTGTTCTCGTTCTCAGTCAATAGCTGGGCTAGACCTTGACCTTTCACAATCTTTATTGGCTTGATTTCCAAGTCGTACTCTTGGATCCTGGAGATCCAATTTCCCCTGGCACCAATCCCATCTGTTTGGGATAAAACATCTTTCACGGCTTGGTAGGGTACATAAGCTTTAATCTTGGAGAAGCCCACGTAAGTTCGAAAATGTTTTAGGGCCTTAACCAAAGCGTACGCTTGCTTCTCGGTGGTAGTGTACTTGAGTTCAGCATCCCTGAGGTTCTTGTTCATGAAGGCGATGGGTTGCTCGTGATTGCTTTCGTTCTTTTGCAAGAGGATGCCTGCAATAGTGTCCTCAGAGGCGTATGAGTAGATCAGGAACTCCTTGTTGTAATCAGGGCGGACTAGGACGGGGGACGAGGATATAGCTTCCTTCAGTTTGTTGAATGCGGTATCGCATTTCTTGTCCCACCTAAATTCGACATCCTTCTTCAGCAGGGCGTTCAGAGGGTTTGCCAGCTCAGCAAGGTTAGGGATGAATCTTCTCACAAAGTTAATCTTCCCAAAGAAGGACTTGAGAGCGGTGACATTATGGGGAGGCGGGATCTCTTGGATGGCATGGATTCTTTCTGGGTCAATTTTGATTCCCTCTTTGGACACAATATGTCCCAATAGCTTTCCTCCATCAATCCCGAAGTTTGACTTTCTTGATTAAGGGATATCCCAAATTTTCGACATCTGTCAAAAACCTTTCTCAAGTGGTCTATATGATCAATCCGTTCTTTGGAGAAAACCGTCAGGTCATCTTGGTAGATCACGATGATTTTTCCGATCAGGTCACTGAAGGCCTGGTCCATAGCCCTCTGGAACGTAGACCCAACATTTAATAGTCCAAAAGGCATGCGAATGTACTCATAGGTTCCCCATGGGGTAGTGAATGTGGTTTTTTCTCTGTCTTCTTTCTTGATCTACACCTGATTGTACCCGGAGAATCCGTCTAACATGGACAACACCCCTGCCCCGGTGACACTTTGCAACAGGTTTTCCATGTTAGGCAAAGGGTAGTTGTCTTTAAGGCAAGCCCGGTTAAGATTTCTGAAATCAATGCATATCCTGATTTCACCGTTTTTCTTCCTTACTACCACCGGGTTGGATACCCAGGAGGTATGCCTTACAGGTCTGATGATTCCGGCTGCCAGCATCTTTTCAATCTCCTTCTTGATTAGAGGGGCCAGTTTCGGGTTGACATTTCTTAATTTCTGCCTGTATGGTTTGGCACCTTCCACTAGCGGGATAGTATGCTCGATGACTGATTTATCATAAGTCTTCAGGTCGTCATATGTCCAGGCGAACACGTCTTTGTACTTGAGAATTAGCTCAATGATTCTCTTACGTTCCTCGTTGGACGTATTCTTCCCGATCCTTATCATCTTAGGGGTGACCGAGGAACCTATGTTTACTTCAATTACCTCATGAATAGGCTGAGCTCTGCCCCCCTTGTACTCGTCGTGTCTGTTGAAATTTTTCTCTAGTGGTAGGGACAATTCCAACAGGATGATGCTGCTTGGGGATTCCTCCGAAGACTGGTCTTCCAGGCTTACCATCGGATCGAGGGAGTTTTCTATTCCTTGCAAGAAACGCACTATATGGGCATCATCCGGGAACACCTGCGAATAGTCTTCATTGTCAGGTACAGAAGGCCTAAATAGGACCTCGACTTGGCATTTACGGTCCTCCAAGGTGTCAGGGATCTCAAAGGTGCTGGCAGCTACAGCCAGTGCGTCGGCTAATGAATTGTCCTCCCTAGGGATAGCCTTAATTGAGAAAGCGTTGAATAACTCAATGGTGTCCCACACTGCGTTTCTGTAAGCATGCAATCTATCATTTTTGGCAGCAAACTGTTTTTTAATTTGGGAGACTATGAGGTCAGAGTCACCGACAACACTTAGACATTTAATCTTGCTGTCCCTGGCAATTTCGAGTTCGAGGAGAAGGGCCTCATATTCCGCCACATTGTTGGTGCAGTCAAACTCGAAACGGAATGAGTATATGGTTTCTTCACCAGTGGGTGAGGTTATGACCACCCCGGCGCCTTCACCATGCCTGGAGCGAGCTCCATCGAAATGCATCTTCCACACCTCGCTAGGCGGGAAAGGGTGTTGCCTAGTATTTTCCCAGAAATTTGCCAACACCATAAAGTTTCCCACCTCATCCGTTGGGCGGATGGCTTCTTCATAAAGGTAATCGGGGGTCTCCACATGCTCTTTCATGGGAGGCTCATTGAGCAGGGTGATGCTTTTGTTCAGCCCCTTAGGGATGGTTGCGTATGTGAGGTCCATTTGGATGTTACCACCCAACTTAGCAGCCCATTCTCTAGACAGAAGCATGCCCCAAACATCCGGGACATTGATAATGAGAACATCCATGGATATCCGGATATCGGGGCAGGCAACCAATTTCATGTGGAGGTTCTCAATAACTCCTACTGCTTGCACCGGGCGGGAGTCCATCCCACACACATTTCTAAAGGGTCTGGACGGGGTCAATTCGAGTTGTTCCATGACACGCAGCGGCATGACGTTGACCTCGGCCCTTGAATCGAGCATGCAGTTGTGGAGTATGAGTTGATTTATTTTGAGGGCAACGTAGAACGGAGGACACCCTTCTGAGTTACCAGATACACTGTGGATGTTTATTGGAGGATCAGGGACGATCTCGATTGGTTTCTCAGGAGGCGTTCCTTTCGGTTGTATTCCCTAGAAGGTGGGGGCTCTGTCATGCAGTTTGGGAATCTTTAGGATTTCATTCAAGGGTATGGGCATACTGAGTTTAGACAAATAGTTTCCCATGTCGAATTGAAAGGTGAATTGTTTCACCTTGCTAATCGGGGTGGTCTTAATGCCAAGGAATTCCATGATCCGGGATTTGATGGCCGGGACTTTAACTAGCTCCTTCAAAGGGATTTGAACCGAGGAGTTGGCTAGTTTGCTAGAAATGGCTACCTTAATGGGATCGAGGCCACGGGGCTCTTCATTAGGAATTTCTTGGGGTTTTATGTTTCTCTTCCACCTATTAACCTGTGAAGGGGTGGTCTTGGCTTCCGGGTTAGGCTTGGTTGCGGTTTTAGGCACATTCGCCTCTTTTGTCACAGGGTGCTCCTTTTCTTTGGTCATAACCCTAGGGTTAGGTCTCGGAATCACCTTTTCTTTTGGCCCGGGTTTGCCTTTTCCTATGGTCCTCTCGGGACTAGGGGTGTGATGAGGGCAATTTCCTTTCAAGCTTTTGGGACTTACCTTGGTATGACCAGGGCTTGTTGGGTCAGCTCTCTTCTTGGCCAATTGGCCCCGGGTAAGGACCTGGGCGAAAGCGGGAGAGCAGCTGTAAGCTCCCTCGTACATGTGCCGGATGTGTTGGTCACGTTTCCTATTATCCTCATCTTGTTGTTTTAGGAGGAGAGTGACATTAGTGACCAACTCAACCAATTGAGACAATAATTTCATGGTCATCCCTCCTGCCACTACGTCATTTTCTGGAGTGGGCATCCCTACGGGTGCAAGGGAAAGTTCTATAGATGTTGTCTGACGTAAACGATAGGTATGCTATGTGATGCGTCAGAGCGCTCAAGGCTGCGAAGGTTATATGGATGGGTTCGGCCTCCAGTGGAGTCGCCAGGTGAGCGGGATACCTTGCTCACTGAAGGTGGAATGTCGTGAGGGGAGAAGTGGTGAGTGAACAAAAATGTTGACTGTAAAAATTAAGCAAAACAAAACCAACCAACTGAGTTTTAAGTTATGATGCGATGATAGAGGCAAAAAGCAAGCAAAAACTCAAACTCAAACACAGACACGGGTAGGCCTCTACCTCCCCGGCAACGGCGCTAGATATGTTATCACACAAACTCTAGCTGCTTGTGGTATGTATCCCAATAGGGATGGTAGAGGTGAACATCCAGGTAGGTGTAACAAACAATAGCCAGGTCCTCCGTCCAAGGGACAGAAGTCACACCGGACAAGGCTACAGTTGCTTTAGACGTGGCCAGTAGCCGAGTCAGGGGGGAGACCCCACTCAACCAGTGATGGTTGAGACTCTACAATCAGACACCCAAACCCAAAAGATAAACAAAGTGAAAGACAGAATGGATGACTAAGTGTGAGAAATCCTCTAGCCTGGTGGAATCAAGACTCTGGATGGGAAAATGTACTAGAAGAAACCAATTCAGATCTGATTACACATACAAATGATGGACTCAATGAAAGATTAGAAGGCTGGAAAATAAATCAGCGAACAGAAAATTACTAGAAGAGTGTATAGGAACCCTGCCTATGGGGAATGAAGCTCATTATGATTTAGTAATACATGGCAGAGATGAATAAGCAATTTAAACACATATTCCAGCAATTAGAACTTGATTAAATGGTTGATTTAAGACACAAAAAAAACAGACCAGCAAGCAGTGAAATTAATAGCCCTAGGGGAATGGATTAAACAGTACAAACTGGACCTAGGGCAGTAAAAAAAAGACGTTTTTAAGCACTTCCAGTTGCAGATACCTGGAACTCTAAGGTAAAAAGACGTTACGGAGCAGATTAAAGTGTACCCATAACTCCAAAGTTGACCCAAAAACCAGATTTGACAGTTTTGCCCAGGTAGGGCGAAATTGGTGAAGGACTAGTGCCTAGTTCTATGGGCATATGGAGTCGGATTGCAATGAAATTTGAGATGTGGGCATTTAAGCATAAATCATTACTGGGTTTTAAATAAAAAAAGATTCTAACGGTGGGAAGTTAATTTTTTATAATTTTAGGGTTTATTTTATGGTTGCAGCTTAGCAAAATAGTGAAAATGACAAAGAAGAGACAAGGAAATGAAGAGCACCTGGTAAAATGGTGAAGTGAAGAGATTTTAAGTGAAGACTAGCCCAGAAGATCAAGTGTGGAGCAGCCTGCGTGTTCCCTTGAGCATGAGGAGCGACTGGATGCTAATGGCGACCTGGGTACTGTTATCACCTAAGCTGTAGTTACCCCTATGGATGTATCCACTCATGGATGGCAATAGGGAAGGGCAACTCAAAGGTGCAACCACGATCACCTCGACCTCCAATGGATTGGTTGTCACGCCAGTCGAGGCAACCTTCACTTTATGTTATCTAGCCTAGACAACAAAGGGGGAGACCCGATCTACTCCCGATAGGAGAGATCAAAACCAAGACACCAAATCAAGTTAATTCTAAATGAAGTAAGGTGTATGGTTCATCCTAGACCTTAGGGTTAAGTCACAAGACAAGTGAGGGATTCAAAGAGTGTAGCTTTGGTTCATAGTTGATGTGGGAGTGACTTATAATATTTGAAATGAGATCTAGGATTAGAGTACTAGTTCAATGTTAGAAAATCCACTGGTTTGGGAACCGTGTCCAATGCAGGGTAGTTTAGGGGTTGCATTGGGGCTAACTAGTACACGTGACAAGCTTGACCGTGATACATGATGGCTTCAAGGGTTTAGTTCACCATGCAAAGGTCAAACCACAAGTTAATCCAACAATCTGGGAAAGTCGAATTGACTTGGAGAGAAACCAGTGCCTTGGGAATTGGGATAATGGAGTCAAAGTAGGGTTGACTTGTGGTTAAAGACTCATACGGCATGAGACAAGTGGGCGATTAAGGTCTTGATGGATGAATAGGTCTAGATCTAGGTTTGACCAAAGTGGACCACAATCCCTTAAAATAAGGAATGCTATCTCCAAGGCAAGATTTGACAAGGTGACACACTAGATCTAGGTTTTGAATTATTCCCGTTCCAAATCCACTGAAATCTCAAGTACCCACGTCCTAGAAGTGAGTCAACTCACTTCTCCAAGGTGGTGCGACTTTACCCAAGGAGGCCTAAAAGTGGGGTAAGTGGGGTCAAGACAAGTCCGATGACATCCAAACTTTAGATCCGGGTAGGTTAGTCAAGTAGGAGTGTGGATCTATAATTTCATGGCAATCCGACGGCTAGATCTTACTAGATTTGAGTTTGAATATGCCAAGTGGTCCAAAATGGGGATTAAATCCCTTAAAATGTGGAATAGGGCCCACAAGGTGTAAATCAGAAAAGTGACAATCTGGGGGTATGTTATTTGATGTGTAGATCACGGATCAAGTGGAATCTCAACTACCCACATACTAGATCTAGGTCAACCAACCCAAACTAGGAAGTGCGCCCTTGCTTGGAGAAGGCTAAATGCCTTGGGAAGAGGGTCAAATAAAGGCCAATCCTCACCAAACTATAGATCCAGGATGTCGTGGATACTATAGAGGTGGGTTTTAAATATCTTACCCAAAAAGCCACTAGATCTTAGTAGATCTGAAAAAATGTAAAAATGGGGTTTTTGATTAATTAGGGTTTTAATTGTTTTAGACAATTGGATAGATCATGGAGATAGAAATTACCTTGAGATCATACCTGAGTGATGTGAATGAGATGTCTTGATGTTGAGGAAGATTCCCACAGAGATCAAATGAGAAATTGTTGATTTTACTTGCTGAAGTGATGCCCTAGCCCACAAGTGCGACCTTCTCTACCTATCAAACCAAGGAATAACGATTCAATCAGTAAGATCAAGTATGGAGGAAATACAAGAGAAATGCAATAGTAACATGAAATAGAAGGTCTTGGGACAGTAATACTCCCTGTTACCAACGAAGAGATCCAAAGAAGAAGTAGGGAGAGTCTTCCCCTACCAATACTTCTTCCTCAAAGCAAATCGGCCTCCACCTGTAGATGCAAAAACGTGGTACAAAATATATGGCAAACAAGATCTCCAATAACTCAGTGCAAAGGAAGAACCAACGAACGAACACCAAAAACATTCACCACAACACTGGAGATAGATGCAATAATAATTTTCTATTCTAATAATCCAGAGCCAAAAGTCCCCTTACAATGAGAAGCTCTCTCCTTTAAATAGGAAGGAGAGGCACCAAAACCCTAACCACTTTTTGAATAAGTGGCTAAGATTAAAAGATACAAATGTCTAATCAATGGTTGAGATGAGCTCAACAATAAAATACATGGATCACTAATAAAATATTATGTGAGTGAACCAAATCGCCCTAGAAGAGGGGAATCCCACCAAATCATGATGACAAAATATAATAAGATGCTTATGGTGGGTCCAAGGGGTAATTTTATCCCTCCTTGGTCAATCCCCATAGCACAATAATCAATAAATAATCATCAATGTACCAAATCGTGCCTCCATAGTCAAATCGTAGGCCTCAAAAAGACCTCGGAAATCCTCAGAAAGTGCCATAAGTGATGGATGCGGGCCTCGATGAAGCTGAAACTGCTGGAGAAGGTGTGGAGGACCCCGATCTATCATCACTGATCATCCCATGCCATAACATTGCCTCAGTAGCCCAAATCGATTTCCTCAATAGCCATTTCTACCAATCCTGAAATGCCTCGGGAAGTGTGAAACTACCCCAAACTGCCTCCTGGAGTGCCTGCGCTGTCAAGGTGAGGGCACCAGTGTGTCCGGGAGGGGGGTAATATGGTAAAAACAAGTGGCTGGACCAGCCCCTCCATCATCAGCGCCCTAGGTCAACCGGATAAAAATCACATCTGCTCTGACAGGGCCTCCGACAGACCAAAACTGCACTGGGATAGCCTACTGAGGCTCAATCATCACTGTAAGTGCCCGGAACTGAAAACAAACTGTCTCATTGGACTCAGAAGGTCCAAATCCATCCAAAATGTGTACCCATACACCATATGAGTCTCTGCATAATCAAAATATATATCCAATATACCGGAACAGGGCCAATAATAATAATCTGTAAATGACCAAACACTGCTCTAAACCAAGAATCATCATCATAACCCTGTAGCTGCTGCATAGAATCATCATGTATGTATACATAGACCATATATCATATATCCATGTCATCATAAGGTCCAACCATCTCATGTCCTCTGGTTGACCATGGTCAGATTAGGCCTAACCAAGTCAACATGACCCAATACAACTCAGACCATCATCATAAGCTGCTGCAAAGTGTCCAAGGTTAATGCATGCTCTACAACTTATTCAAATAACAATTATAGCACAAAGAAATCATTACTGGCGATCTAAATCCAAATATATAATGTCATTAATTATTATTATTACTCAGACTAGACTTTCAAGATCATACTCACTTCATAGCTGTGATCAATTTCCTAGTGAAGGGTGAAGGCTAAAATAACTGGCTAGGCTAAGGGATGACTTGACTGACTTGACTTTGTGACACTTTGGCAAGGGAAAGGGAATACACACCATAGTATATACTGAATGAGCAACAACACAGGGAATGTCGGTGTCTCACAAATGAATGAGTTGTTCAAAGAGGGTTTATTCACCTTTAACAGATGCGCACAATCCATAATACAAATAAGGTCAGCAATTGTTTTGATATAACATTTAAGTTCCATTGCTTTTTGGGCCTGAAGTTTCCATAGCGTTGATCTATGTGTGTTTATAAACACATTGCATAGATTTACATTTATTTTAGGCTTTCTGCTGCAAGTGTGTTTTTAAGGCACTTGTTTACTTGAGCACTTCTAGGTGTGTCATGGACAGCTTGTTTACCTAGGTATTTATTTTCCAAAAGATATAACATTTTATTTTCATAGCCATTTTCATTTGGCATGCCTTTCATTCATGTGTGTTTAGAAACACATTGCATGAATGGGCTTTTCATACAAGATATAGCATTTCATTTTTCCAGATTTTGTATTCATGGCAGCACTAAAAGTTTCAGGTTTAGCCAACACAACTTGAGTGACTAGGGGGAATTCACAAGGAACTCTAACTCACCATAGGCAAGTTTTGTCACCAACTCAGAGCCGAGACACAATAAACAGGGAAGCTCATCCAATACAGAGGCTACAGTGGGGAAAAGATCCTCCATGTCACTAGTCAAGTAGTAAGTCAGGGTGATAAACTAAAAGGTAGGCCATGGATGGATGAAGACAATGAATAATGGAGCCGACACTAGCAAGCCAAGGTATGGTTGAATGATCACTTCTATTTTCCCTAAGGAGGGTAAAACCAATGAGTATGAATAGTGAACTTCTAAGTCTGAGTAGGGACAATATAATATATATAATAAGATCAGCCAGGTCCACATATCTATATGATCGCCAGATCATGATACTAAGTGCTAAGACATGCTATAAGAATAAATATAAAAGCAATATAACCATGACACAATGATATACCTGCTGAGTCATATACCTGACTGCTCATCAACCTGTACCATCATCTGTCCTCTGAAACTGCTGCTGATTGCTATGTACCAATGGTAGCCCGGCTACTATATATGTGATAACATCTAGCTCCGGCTGGGACAAGTGCTTTGCTGAAATGAGCGCTTGAGAACCTCAGAATCTCTGGTCCTCAAACTCTGCTACTCGAATCCACGATCCAGCACTCTACCATTTTGCTTTAAGCTTTTATTATTGCAACCTATATCTGCATTCACAAACATCAAAAATACCTCATGCCGCATGTGTGGGAAAAATATAAAACCAACTGAAATAAAATCTATTCTATGTCAGAAATATAAGTGCAGAAAGTAAATTAAACTACTAACATAATTTGCAAAATTTGAAATTTATTGTGCAGGAAAAAGAAAAATGACAGGTACTCATTTAAACTAGGAGCTTACAAAGAAGCTTGAAGATAAACAAGGTGCTAGACTCAATGGCTGAAAAGACTAACTACTGCCCAAATAGGCTTATTCGGTTTCCTACCTACTCTAATCTACCAGGCAATGCAAGCGGAGAGATCCCAACTATGTGGGATTAGGGATGTGATCCCTTAAGTCCCTCTGATTGACAGGATATAAGATACGCCGTCCACTACCAGTGGTTAGAAAGCACATGCCATCAATGCATCGCTCTACTGTGAAATGTCCAACCCATAAATCATCAGCTTGTCCCGATCTTATATGCAATAAATGGTTGGGAATGATGACTTGACTTCCTGTAGGAAACCTATTTCTATTGACTGACTCAGGGATAACTCCAATGTTACGAATGGGCATGGGATGGACTTCAGCAGGGTTTTGTGGTTGAGGTGTAACAATCCTTGAGCTCCTCCTAGAAGGAACTGCATCAACTCTGGGTAGACCACCGTCTAAGGAAATAGCAACTCTGCCAACAAGGACTTCCCTAACTTCCCTTCTTGTTTCTTGGACTACCTCATTTGTCTCTTCCTCATGGGGAGATACCACTCTTTTAATAAATTCACCTACAGTCCAGAAATCTCTATGTTCTTCCAAGGGAGATGACTCAAGAAATATGACAGTGTTATGACTAGAACCTTCCCCTGAAGGAACAGGAATGACCATGCTTTCCAATCTAGTAGAAACTGACTCAGGATAAAATGTAGAGGTACTAGGAATGTGAGAAAGATCATGAGTATAATGACTAGATGACTCAGATGGTAGAAGAAAATTAGGGACACTAGGATATGCAGATAAAGCATGGCTTTGGGGTTCTGAAGGAGTTTGAACAATAGCAAGGTTATTTAGATTAAAATCTCCTTTAGGTGCATCATTGATTAAGGCATCCTCTTCCCAACTTAGAGAGTTATCATGGACTTGAATTAGGCTACCATCTTCTAGGAATAAATGAGATAGAGAATCTTCTATATCAGAATAATAAGAGGCTTCAGACTCTTCATTCATTTCAACCCTAGTAGATGTTGCAAGATTGTTTTCCCATGGGTAAATAGGTGCAAGCCCCTGGTTTTGTCTTTCTCTATTGTGATCAGTCAAGGCAAACCATTCCCTAACAGTGAAAGGAATTCTTTCTCCCTTCCTAATATCATCAAGTTCATCTTCATGTATTGGATTCTCAATATTCTCCTCATCATTTGTTTGGTCATGAAATTTTTCTATTGGGGGAGTTTGTTCCAAACTTTGATTATTAGGCAAATTTTCATCTCTTCCTATATCTCTTATGCCACCATTAACTTCCTCGAGTGCATGATTTTCAATAGAAAGTTCTTGAATGATTTCATTGTTTTGTTCATGATCTTGAGGTTGATTCTCATGTCTTGTCAATTCGTCTATTTCCTCAGCAAATTCATTTCTAAGTAATTCCAAGTTGATTGTTCTTGCACTTTCAGCTGTTTGCTCATCTTCCCAAGAGGAATTAGAATCTTCCATGACCATACACATATTTTGATCAACTTCATATAATTCATCCTCATCTTCAACAAGGTTAGTTTTGGCATTATTTAACAATTCATCCCCATATGTGTTTTTTAGCCCTTCATCAAATGACTCAACATGCTCATTATAGCAAGGTTCTCTGTTAACCCGAATCAGGGCTCCGTCAGGGTTGGGAACACAAATAAATGATAAATCCATCATAAGGTATCCACCTAGACCAGCCGCCCATTTTCTAGATAAAAGCATTCCATATGCTAGGGGTAAGTCAATAACAACTACATCCATCATGGTAGAAATGTTTGAACATGAAAAAAGATCAGCTCTAAGGTTTTTTATCAAACCATAAGATGGCACTCATCTAGAATCTATGCCACAGACATTTCCATAAGGTCTAGTCACCTCGAGTCCCATTTCCTTCATAACTTGTAAAGGCATAACATTCATTGCTGCTCCAGAATCCAACATACAGTTATGAAGGAGCATGTTTTGAATGTGCAAGGTAAGGTAAAAGGGAGAGTGACCACCGCTTTTTCTTTCATAAATGGCTGAATGGATGTTTATTGGTGGATCCTTCTCTGTCTCACTAGGCTATGTTCCACTAAGCTTTTGGATATGACATGATTCTAGGACCGGTTCAGGAGTTTTCTTTTGGTCAATACCATCGAAAAATTCCTCTACTTGGAATCTAATAGAAGGCACCTTCATTAACTCAGTGACAGGGATATTACACATTATCTTGCTTAACTCTTTCTTCATATCAATCTTAAGATCATAATCATCCATAGCAAGATCTTCCTCTTCCTTTTTATCTTCATCAATCTTTTTATGTTTATCAAGGAAAGAAGGTTGGGAGGTGCTTCCTCGTTTATAGATCTGTTACCTTGGTTGCTCTTTAGGTTTTGGGAGCTCTATGGCACAACATGAGGAACTAGGTTCTTCTATTAGGTTTTCCTCTTGCTCCCAAGGTTCTTCTTCTAAAAGAATTCTTCCAAAGTCTTCATCATAAGATAAGTCATTTATAAAGTTGATGTTTTCTGGTTGGTCATCATGGTCAATGGTGTCAGAGGGCTCTTCTTCTTCTTCATCACACCAATTGACTTCCTTCTTCTCAGAGTTTTCTGGATACTCAGGTCGTCGCCTATCCCTATCCCCATCAGTCCTCCTATTATTATTCCAGTAAGGTTTAGGGCCATAAGGATTTCTATGTCTCTCAGGGTCATTCAAACTTGCCACATTCTTTGTTAGGACAGTTAATTGTTTCATCATTTCTTGCATGACTTCTAAAGTGTCCTTCGATTCCTTGGCACACTCACAGGTTCCTTTGGTTTTCGAAGTCTAGGGTCAGATCTGGAAGTGGATGGGGTAAATTGATCGAAAAAGTTTTGTTTCCCCATGGATGCTACATTTTGTTCAGCCATCTTAGCGTTTGATTGAGCGGTCTTTAAGTCATTTGGGTTTTTATCTTTTAGCTGATAACCAACCCATCCCTCAAAAGCATTCAAGTAGTGAATAACAACTGCTTGGTCTTTTAGTCTAATTTCTTCAGGGATAACAGCTACAGTTTTGTCGAATCTTATGTTAAACTCATGGACTGTCTCATTTTCTCTTTTCTTAATGTCAAACAGTTGATGTAAGAGAAATTTCCCATCTAACTTTCGGGACCACTCACTATTTAGCTTGTTGACAAAGTTATCATACCCATCAATGGATGAGGCAGGAAACCTGTCAAACCACTTCCTAACATCTCCCTCTAAAGATGCCAGGAGACCCCTCATGAATACATCTTCTTCAGATGCTCCATATGCTTCCATGTGTTCCCATACTTTATCAATGTGGTCTTCAATTGATATAGCAGATACTCCATCAAATCTGGGAACCTTTTCAAAATACTTTTCGGGCATGTCATGGGGTGCACCCTGGATTTGGGAAAAGTCTAAAGGAGATGGCTTTGCCTTCCTTCCAAAAATCCTAGGAGCTTGTGGAGGAGGAACATTCTGGTTTCCAGAGTTTGTTCCAGCCATTGGATTTGGTAAGTTTGTGTTTAAGTTTGAACTAGGAGATGAGAGAGGAACCGGATTAATCAAAGGGGATCCTGAAGCTCTGTTTGAAGAATCGTTAACCAATTTCCAAAGGAAGTTAGATGGTGGTGCTTTGGGATCCCTTTTACGATATGTAATTGGGGTTCCTTCAACTTGATCCAAGTTTACTTTACTTCTTGTGTTATAAGAATGTAAATGAGCTCGCTCCTCAGCGGAGTCACGATTGGGAGTCGCCAGGTAGATTTAAACTCTTCTACCAAGATATGTGTCGTTGTATATGCAGAAAAGACTACTAGCTTGTCCGAGGTAATCCCTATGCCTTCAATACCAAATGTTAGGCAAAGAGAATGGGAGGGCTTTAAAAAGTATGTCGAACCAGGGTAAGCTATTGCCTCCCCAGCAGCGGCGCCAAAATGTTGGGCAAAGAGAACGGGAGGGCTTTAAGAAAAGTAATATATCAGACCAGGGTAAGCTATTGCCTCCCCGGCAACGGCGCCAAAATGTTATCACCTAAGCTGTAGTTACCCCTATGGATGTATCTACTCATGGATGGCAATAGGGAAGGGCAACTCAAAGGTGCAACCACGATCACCTCGACCTCCAATGGATTGGTTGTCACGCCAGTCGAGGCAACCTTCACTTTATGTTATCTAGCCCAGACAACAAAGGGGGAGACCCAATTTACTACCGACAGGAGAGATCAAAACCAAGACACCAAATCAAGTTAATTCTAAATGAAGTAAGGTGTATGGTTCATCCTAGACCTTAGGGTTAAGTCACAAGACAAGTGAGGGATTCAAAGAGTGTAGCTTTGGTTCATAGTTGATGTGGGAGTGACTTATAATATTTGAAATGAGATCTAGGATTAGAGTACTAGTTCAATGTTAGAAAATCCACTGCTTTGGGAATCGTGTCCAATGTAGGGTAGTTTAGGGGTTGAATTGGGGCTAACTAGTACACGTGACAAGCTTGACCATGATACATGATGGCTTCAAGGGTTTAGTTCACCATGCAAAGGTCAAACCATAAGTTAATCCAACAATCTGGGAAAGTCGAATTGACTTGGAGAGAAACCAGTGCCTTGGGAATTGGGATAATGGAGTCAAAGTAGGGTTGACTTGTGGTTAAAGACTCCTACGGCATGAGACAAGTGGGCGATTAAGGTCTTGATGGATGAATAGGTCTAGATCTAGGTTTGACCAAAGTGGACCACAATCCCTTAAAATAAGGAATGCTATCCCCAAGGCAAGATTTGACAAGGTGACACACTAGATCTAGGTTTTGAATTATTCCCGTTCCAAATCCACTGAAATCTCAAGTACCCACGTCCTAGAAGTGAGTCAACTCACTTCTCCAAGGTGGTGCGACTTTACCCAAGGAGGCCTAAAAGTGGGGTAAGTGGGGTCAAGACAAGTCCGATGACATCCAAACTTTAGATCCGGGTAGGTTAGTCAAGTAGGAGTGTGGATCTATAATTTCACTGCAATCCGACGGCTAGATCTTACTAGATCTGAGTTTGAATATGCCAAGTGGTCCAAAATGGGGATTAAATCCCTTAAAATGTGGAATAGAGCCCACAAGGTGTAAATCAGAAAAGTGACAATCTGGGGGTATGTTATTTGATGTGTAGATCACGGATCAAGTGGAATCTCAACTACCCACATACTAGATCTAGGTCAACCAACCCAAACTAGGAAGTGCGCCCTTGCTTGGAGAAGGCTAAATGCCTTGGGAAGAGGGTCAAATGAAGGCCAATCCTCACCAAACTATAGATCTGGGATGCCGTGGATACTATAGAGGTGGGTTTTAAATATCTTACCCAAAAAGCCACTAGATCTTAGTAGATCTGAAAAATGTAAAAATGGGGTTTTTGATTAATTAGGGTTTTAATTGTTTTAGACAATTGGATAGATCATGGAGATAGAAATTACCTTGAGATCATACCTGAGTGATGTGAATGAGATGTCTTGATGTTGAGGAAGATTCCCACAGAGATCAAATGAGAAATTGTTGATTTTGCTTGCCGAAGTGATGCCCTAGCCCACAAGTGCGACCTCCTCTACCTGTCAAACCAAGGAATAACGATTCAATCAGTAAGATCAAGTATGGAGGAAATACAAGAGAAATGCAATAGTAACATGAAATAGAAGGTCTTGGGACAGCAATACTCCCTGTTACCAACGAAGAGATCCAAAGAAGAAGTAGGGAGAGTCTTCCCCTACCAATACTTCTTCCTCAAAGCAAATCGGCCTCCACCTGTAGATGCAAAAATGTGGTACAAAATATATGGCAAACAAGATCTCCAATAACTCAGTGCAAAGGAAGAACCAACGAACGAACACCAAAAACATTCACCACAACACTAGAGATAGATGCAATAATAATTTTATATTCTAATAATCCAGAGCCAAAAGTCCCCTTACAATGAGAAGCTCTCTCCTTTAAATAGGAAGGAGAGGCACCAAAACCCTAACCACTTTTTGAATAAGTGGCTAAGATTAAAAGATACAAATGTCTAATCAATGGTTGAGATGAGCTCAACAATAAAATACATGGATCACTAATAAAATATTATGTGAGTGAACCAAATCACCCTAGAAGAGGGGAATCCCACCAAATCATGATGACAAAATATAATAAGAGGCTTATGGTGGGTCCAAGGGGTAATTTTATCCCTCCTTGGTCAATCCCCATAGCACAATAATCAATAAATAATCATCAATGTACCAAATCGTGCCTCCATAGTCAAATCGTAGGCCTCAAAAAGACCTCAGAAATCCTCTGAAAGTGCCATAAGTGATGGATGCGGGGGCCCCGATGAAGCTGAAACTACTGGAGAAGGTGTGGAGGACCCCGATCTATCATCACTGATCATCCCATGCCATAACATTGCCTCAGTAGCCCAAATCGATTTCCTCAATAGCCATTTCTACCAATCCTGAAATGCCTCGGGAAGCGTGAAATTGCCCCAAACTGCCTCCTGGAGTGCCTGCGCTGTCAAGGTGAGGGCACCAGTGTGTCCGGGAGGTGGGTAATATGGTAAAAACAATTGGCTGGACCACCCCCTCCATCATCAGCGCCCTAGGTCAACCGGATAAAAATCACATCTGCTCTGACAGGGCCTCCGACAGACCAAAACTGCACTGGGATAGCCTACTGAGGCTCAATCATCACTGTAAGTGCCCGGAACTGAAAACAAACTGTCTCATTGGACTCAGAAGGTCCAAATCCATCCAAGATGTGTATCCATACACCATATGAGTCTCTGCATAATCAAAATATATATCCAATATACCGGAACAGGGCCAATAATAATAATCTGTAAATGACCAAACACTGCTCTAAACCAAGAATCATCATCATAACCCTGTAGTTGCTGCATAGAATCATCATGTATGTATACATAGACCATATATCATATATCCATGTCATCATAAGGTCCAACCATCTCATGTCCTCTGGTTGACCATGGTCAGACTAGGCCTAACCAAGTCAACATGACCCAATACAACTCAGACCATCATCATAAGCTGCTGCAAAGTGTCCAAGGTTAATGCATGCTCTACAACTTATTCAAATAACAATTATAGCACAAAGAAATCATTACTGGCGATCTAAATCCAAATATATAATGTCATTAATTATTATTATTACTCAGACTAGACTTTCAAGATCATACTCACTTCATAGCTGTGATCAATTTCCTAGTGAAGGGTGAAGGCTAAAATAACTGGCTAGGCTAAGGGATGACTTGATTGACTTGACTTTGTGACACTTTGGCAAGGGAAAGGGAATACACACCATAGTATATACCTGAATGAGCAACAACACAGGGAATGTCGGTGTCTCACAAATGGATGAGTTGTTCAAAGAGGGTTTATTCACCTTTAACAGATGCGCACAATCCATAATACAAATAAGGTCAGCAATTGTTTTGATATAACATTTAAGTTCCATTGCCTTTTGGGCCCTAAGTTTCCATAGCCTTGATCTATGTGTGTTTATAAACACATTGCATAGATTTACATTTATTTTAGGCTTTCTGCTGCAAGTGTGTTTTTAAGGCACTTGTTTACCTGAGCACTTCTAGGTGTGTCATGGACAGCTTGTTTACCTAGGTATTTATTTTCCAAAAGATATAACATTTTATTTTCATAGCCATTTTCATTTGGCATGCCTTTCATTCATGTGTGTTTAGAAACACATTGCATGAATGGGCTTTTCATACAAGATATAGCATTTCATTTTTCCAGATTTTGTATTCATGGCAGCACTAAAAGTTTCAGGTTTAGCCAACACAACTTTAGTGACTAGGGGGAATTCACAAGGAACTCTAACTCACCATAGGCAAGTTTTGTCACCAACTCAGAGCCGAGACACAATAAACAGGGAAGCTCATCCAATACAGAGGCTACAGTGGGGAAAAGATCCTCCATGTCACTAGTCAAGTAGTAAGTCAGGGTGATAAACTAAAAGGTAGGCCATGGATGGATGAAGACAATGAATAATGGAGCCGACACTAGCAAGCCAAGGTATGGTTGAATGATCACCTCTATTCTCCCTAAGGAGGGTAAAACCAATGAGTATGAATAGTGAACTTCTAAGTCTGAGAAGGGACAATATAATATATATAATAAGATCAACCAGGTCCACATATCTATATGATCGCCAGATCATGATACTAAGTGCTAAGACATGCTATAAGAATAAATATAAAAGCAATATAACCATGACACAATGATATACCTGCTGAGTCATATACCTGACTGCTCATCAACCTGTACCATCATCTGTCCTCTGAAACTGCTGCTGACTGCTCTGTACCAATGGTATAATGGCTACATCAGTCATCTCTCTGAGTGTCCCGAGACTCAGTCATGGCATGGGGAATACATACTGCTGTTCACAATCTGATAGTGATCCAATGTAGATGCTCATCTCATCATCTCAAATGTAAGGGAACTGGCTGAATAGTATACTGGCATCAGAAAAATAATGTATGGTAGCTCGGCTACTATAAATGTGATAATAGGTACCTGCAACAATCAAGAAATAATCAGTAACTGCAGCAAATAAACAAGTACAACAGCAAATAAATAGCTGAAAGATGAGAGAATTGAATAGCAATAAGCAAACTACAACTCCCTTGTGAATAACTTCGAAGAAAATAGCTAGAGTGGAGCTCCCGCTCCAAGTATAGCGCCCTTCTTCAAATGGCCACCAATGCTGCAAATAAAAACCAGCCAACAAATATGGAAAGACAACACAAGATATCTCCACAATGCATCCAACACTAGCTATCAATCACCACAAGATCAACTCCACAACACCAAGTATCAAGCTGAAAATGGAATGTCTCTCTCTCTATCAAGTGCAAGTCGAAAATGCCAAGAAGAAGTACAATGGAGGTGAGTCCATTCTCTTATAGAGATGGCTTACTCTCAAGATAGGTTTCCCCCCAAAATGGAGGGTTGAGATCATCTCCCCATCCACAAAATCGAATGGTGGAGATGAATCCCTAGAGGGGGGTGCGAATTGCCCCAAGAGAGCGCACTAGTGGATAGAGAGGGGCCCATGTGGGCCATACATCAATACAAGGTGGAGTTGGGGGGTGTCTATGGGATGTTTTATCCCCCCAACCACATACAAGAAGGGTCCCACCATCAACAACAAGCAAATTGAATTCCCCACTAGGGAGAAAAACGCCCCTATGGGCCAAAATCGACCTCCATGGTGAGCTGGGCAAATGAGGGCCCCACAACCATCAAATATAATGTCAAAACATACCAAAATTACCTTATAAATTACCTTTACCATTGCCAACCATTGATTTTGCCATTTGCCTATAGTTGCCTTAGTCAAAATTCTGATTTCCATGTATTTTTTGCTGGTTTATATGGCTGAAGATGAAAATTGGGCTTTTGACCAACTTTTATTGCCCGAATTGGCTAACCGTCTGCTGCAATGTGACCGTGGACCCCAAAAGTAGTAGGGATGACCACTTGAACGACCCCGATCCATCACTTTGGCAATACTTGCCCCAAATCCATGATTTTTAATTAAAACAGGTCAAAGTTGACCAATAATAATTAAAAATCTCTCAACTGGTTCAATGTTTTTCAATTCCGTCAGTTGCATGCTCATATGGAACCCCTGCAGATAATAAATGATCGAAATTGAATTCCGATCGCAACATTTTTTCGGGCCCATTTTTGGCCTTGTCAACCCAGTTTGACTAAGTCAAGTCTGGTCAACTATAGTGCTAGCTGAAACCTGTATGCAAATGATAACATGGTGATAAAAAATTCATTAGATCTCGAAATAGTACAAGGCCTTGGTGAAGTGGGCCCACCACCTCCAAAAGACTAGGATGCTATACACTTCCATAGAATTGACCGCCTTGCTGACTCTAGGTGATGTGGACAACAAGGTAAAAGATATGGGAGGACGAGGATAAAGATCATGTGACCATTAGACATCTCGGGAAAGCGGGGTGCACTGAGGTAAGTATGCCACGACAAAACACGGGGAAGGGCAGTGCCTCACAGATGGGTATAGTGCAGGGAAACCACCACTAGTCATCTAACAAGTATCCCACAACTCACATCCGTATCCGAAGACTTTGTGAGGTTCTTTTCTAGAGCTGCCAAACTGGGTGTCCGGCAAACCGTAACTTGAGACTTTAGGGGGGAATCTTGAGCTTGTCCCTTGCTCCTTCTCACCTCCTTGTCCCGCAGGACTAGGTGAGGAATAACCACTACAAATGCTGATATGTATAGCTGACTAGAATCCATGTGTGTTCATAAACACATTGTATGGATTTTACAATGAGTTTCATACTTAGCCCTTTTTTGGCTAGATTTTACATTTATAACATAGAGGCCTTTTTAGCCTGATTTATATTTCATTTGTTCAAGTCTTCCTTTCTTCATTTCTTCATGGCCCTCTTGGGTTACATACATATCTCAAAAGATATAAACATGGCGCTCATACTGCAAAGGTAATGGGGGTGGGTAATACAAGCTTTGACGACAAGTGGGGAGCACCCGGTGAGGCTACACAATCCTAACTGCATTGCAACATCGGGGGCAACCGACAGGAGCAAATCCCAGGTCTAACCGTGTATCTCACAGACTAAAGAGCCGAGGCACAAGAAACAGGGAGTCATGGCAAACTCAGAGATTAGTGGGGAAAGGGGGTCCTCGTGATCACAAATGAGAATCCATGTCAGGGGAGAAAGTGTCATGGATGAGTCGGATGGGTAAAGAAGGTGATAATGGTGCTAAAGTCAGCTATCGAGTGGCTAAGTGATCAAGTCTAAGCCAAGTATACAGGACATGACTCAGCGTGCATATACATAAGTCTGACTGGAGGAGTGGACTAACATCAGCAATGGCCCAAACACATCATATCATAAGTAGATCACCAAGTATATCATCTCATGCAAAGTTTGTGTACTAGCAAGTATAAAACAGTCTAATCTACAACATGAGCAATAATCAATATATGCAATACCTGCTTCACCATATACCTGCTGCTACTGAACCTGTATCTGAGCTGGATCTCTGCTGAATCCGGGCACATAATAAGCCAACACTGTACTGTGATGATCTCAATCAGAACAAGAATAGGCAACTGTCTCAAATGGGCTTGTGTCAAAGCCTGGCAAGGAAAGGTAACCCTGTGGTAGATGGTAAGTCCATATGTTTGTCCCCTCTGATATGTCTGCTAGGGGCAATCTGAACAAAACTGCCTCGTCTGAGGCAGCTGATCTCCTGATTTGGAAAAAAAAGTACTATGCAGTCCTCAGCCGCACAGTCTGCAATATGGAAGTTGCTGCCGACATATAATGTGATAACAGGTTGTTAGCAAGGATTTTAAGATGGTTGAGTGGGATGGAGATAGCTGTGGAGGCTCTGGCTCAATGGTCAGTGGTTTGGTGAAGTAGGTTTAGTGTAGGTGTAAGGACTCATTACAAAATTTTGACCCCAATTGGAAACAAAAGGGGATGGACTATGGAAGTTGGTACATGTGGACAAACTATAGGTGTGATACCCCCAAGACATTCTTATTTATTTTTGAGTTAGAATTATTTCAAAACAATTTTTATTTGTAAGAGTTATTTAAAAACTCAAAAATACTCACATGGAGTGTGAGTGATACTTTGCACAACAATTATTATTTTTATTATTAATAAAAAGAAAAAGACACTTGGAGAGTTCAGTTGAAAGATGGGAAACCACTATGAGACAACGAACAAGTGTAAAGCAAGCAAGAGATATTTTGTCAATCAAATCCAATCTAAAAGTTCAACCACTAGACAAGATCCTAAATCATAGGGATTTAAGAATTGATTGAGATTTGATTGAAATGGCACAAGACCTAGGAAAAAAACTATAAATTGGTGCATTGAGATAGCACAGGACGCTGTGTTGTGCATGGATAAATTGTTGCTATGAGTGTATGTTGTTGAGTATTTCTCTTTTGATTGTAAGTCCATCATTGGGCTTGTTACAAACTCTGAGAGAGTGTTGCGTTCAAGCCTTGCTTGCTAGTTCTGTTGTGCATGGTGGTGATCCAACTCGGGGGTGGAGTTGGCTAGCGAGTTTGCTGTCCTCTCTTATGGTTGGGAGGAACTGAATCTCCAAGTGTGTTTTTCCCCATTGTTATCAAGTAAGTACATTGCTGATTATGTGAGTTTATTATCAATGGCAATAAAATCTTTTTTTTCTTCCTCTTTGAGATAACTGTTGTTTTCTTTTAATATATTCGGTGAGCCACAACGATGATTTGTTAAATTTATATCTCTGTTACTTATACGGTAAATTTTAAAGTGTTTATGATCATGGCCATTAACTCATTGTATAGGGATCAAGTTTTAGTTGAATTTACTAATGAATAGAATTTATATATATCAAATGGGAGGGGTTAGGGACAACAATATTAGTTTAAAACCTCAAATTAGATGGATTTAGGAATATAAGTTTCAAGTCTTTGTAAATTACTCTGTATAAGCCGGTTCATATTTTTTTTACATACGGGTTAGGATAGAACCCTGTAAGATTTCAGAATTGTATTTGGTTTAATGATTATAAACCCGACATGGGAACATCTTATTTATAAAATGATTATAGCGTCAACTTGGTTGAGTTGAATATAATTTTTAAAGTTTTTGTAAATTACTTTGTATAAGCCGGTTTCATATTTTTACATACAAGTTCAAATAAAGTCCTGTAAGATTACAAAATCAATATTGGTTTGATGATGATACACCGGGTATGGGTTTATCTTGTAAATAAAAAAATTATAGTGTCATTTATGTTGGGTTTAATCTTTACGAGATTTTCCTTGAGGATTATGAATATTTATATAATTAAGTAAAAATAGTTCTTAATCGAATCATTGCAATCATATTACTCATCCAGAGTAAATATCAAAGGTGGATCTCTGTCCATCACGCGGAATAGCGATGTTTCATTGTGTTGACCACCAAGTCAACTAGGTGGGCAACCATGTACCACGTACCTTGAAGATGTGAAATGTACCTAACAAAGTTTTTTCAAGCGAGGTAGTTTCTCTTCTTTCTTCTCTTAACTCTTCTCCATGAAATTTCTGCACCCATACGGGGAATTTTGTAATGATATGTCAGCATGAGGGCCAATTTTTGTAAATCTTAGTCGCTTATGACTCTATCATTAGGGAAGTCCTTTCATCGAGTGTTTTTTTCCCTTGGATAATTAAAATTCATTTTTAGTGATTTTAATTATCTTAGTTTTTCACTCAAAAATTCCTCCAAAGTGGTGAAAGGCGTTCTAATGATCGAATCCATGGGGTGATTAAGGCCCAGGAATGTTCTATATTACCATGCTAGACATTATCCAGATTCTTGCGGAATTTCATTAAGTTTTACTTATGATTTTTAATTTTTTGTAATTAAAAAATGTTTCTCAGCATAAAAAATTGTAATGTAAAGAGGGTTAAGTGGCACTTAATGCCAATAAATAGGGGTATGGGTACTCAAAATCTATGACATGAGACCCCCTACACCCTTGGACCAATTTTCAAGTCAACCGTTAAGTTTTGATAAGGTTTTGGGCATATTTTCTTAAGTTAGTCCAAAAAATTAAGAAAAATAACCATTAATTAGAATGACAAATTTTGGTAATGTGCCTAAAGTCACTTGTGGGGGGGGAATTAAGTTTCCAAATGTCATATTATGTACCAAGAGGGAAATCAAAGGAAAAAATGGCCCCCCCATGTAAAGTTTCAAGAGTTTGAAGTTATCTCCCTAAGGGGAGAACCCTCTCACCATGGAAAATGAGAAAAATTGAAATATGCCAAAAGGGGGGGGTCCCACTTTCATGATTCCCTCCCCTTGGCTTAACAATGAAATATAAAACATGGGTGGGGAGTTCCCCCCCTATTGTTTGTTATTTTTAATTCAAGGAAGTGCACCCTCCCTTCATGGGCCCCTTTTCTCTCGAAGTGACAAGTGTCTCTCATGCAAATGGGCTCTCTCCTCCCTCTTTTCCTTTATAAGGAGGCATCTCCTCCTCATTTTGGTTACAATCTCTCATGATCTTTCATGCTCTTGCTCTCCTGCTCCCATTTGCTCCCATTCTTGAATCTATTGTAATTTTCAGCCATTTTGGCATTTTAATAAAAATCTTTGGAGGAAAGCTGGTGTGTCTTGGTGTTTATGGTAGTTTGCTCTTGTGCTCTATTGATACTCAAGTGGTTGGAGGCCAAAGAGACAAATTTCTTTGCCTTGGTGAGATCTACTCATTTTTGTTAGATTTCATGAGTTTTCATATTTGTTATTAAGAAGTTCATAGATTTCTTGTATGAATACTATGATTTCTTTGTACGTCTTTTGGAACTCACCTTTTTTTGGCTGTGTAGTAAAATCTTTTAAGTTGTAGGTTGCCAAGTTTGGAGAGTGAGATTCTTTGGTTAGATGCCCCATTTCTTCAAGTTTTTTGAAGAACCAAGAGCACTCTTTCCTAAACTACTCTCTTTATAAATTTGTGTTATTGATTTATCTTATTTAACACTCTAGAATCAAGTTAAAATCTATGTTTCCACAAGTTATTTGAAGCTATTTGTTCTATAAAATTTTCATAAATTTTGTATATAATTTTATTACTCACAAATATAGTGTCCCAAAATGATTTTGGGCACTTTCTATTTTTAATTAGCTTGCTGTTTTAAGTAGGTTTTTAGCAACACAACAAGAAACTTTGTTGAAATTTGGCCTCAACTATGTGCAAAGGACATCCTAAAGAAGCCATCCCAAGTCCCTTGTAAGAAAAATGGTCAAAATCTCTCATTTCTCACATTTTTCATCATTTCTTAAGTGCTGAAAATTATTTGGTTGTAACAAGTTCAAGAGAGTCTCTTAAACTTGACTTCTTGTTTATTTCCAAAAGATATACTTGTGTTCCATTTTCAACCATTCCTTGCATACAAAGGAAGTTGAGCTTGCCCACCCTTGCATTGCAAGTGAAGAGGGGCTAGAGTGTGTACTTAGTTTATTTTTTTTCTTGCATTTTCTCCATTCATTTGCTCCACCTCTTCATTAGGAAGAGAATAGTGTGGCTAGGTAAATTGTTAATTTACTTTTCTTTTCCATCCATTGCTTACAAAGGAAGTTGGGTTCTCCCACCCTTGTAAGCAAAAGAGAAAGGGCTATGATTTGATTTATTTCTTGTTGAATTAAGTTATTTTATTTTGTTTAAGGTTGATAAATTTTGCCCACACCTTGCATGTGGAGGGCTCTTCCCTCCTACAATATCATGCCAGTTAGCTAAATTTGTTTAAAGTAACAACATTCTTTGGGTTAAGCAATAAACCTTGCCTTGCTCTTGCCCTGTATTCACTCCCCTTGCTGGTTAATCCGATCCTGGGTGACAAGAAATGGCGAGAGATTGAATTGGCTAGAGTAATAGGCACTCTAATAAATTATTTAGAAGTTGAGAAAAAGAGGATTGATCCGTGGAGTTAGAGGGGTAGAGGCTGTTGGGAGTCTCATGGTACTTAGTGTCCTCCTGTTGAACACCCAACAATTTTTGGAATTGACTTGTGGAGCTAAAAAGGAACCTTGTGTTCACTTGTTGAACACCCAACAGTTTCTCTTTGTTGAAAGATAATTGTTGGAGGTAGTCACATTAGTCCCTTAGGACATTCAATTTACAATTTTGCACTTCCTCAACACACATTAATCCCTTAAGTTAAAGTGAGACCTTAAAATCATTTAAAATTAACAAGACCACTCGCAAAACATTTTAATTTCTTGTCTCGTTCTCACATTTATTTCATGTTATTTACTTTCAATTGCAAGTTATTTCAAGTTCAAGAATATTTCATGGTTAGTTGAATTATTTTGCAAACAAGTAATTTATTTTTAATTCTCGCAATCTTGAATGTTCTAAATTTGGGAAAACATTTCATTGCAATTTGTTGTGTATCTTGTATGGTCAATTAAACAAGTATTGATTTATTATTGACTCCATAGCCCAAGTGGAATAGGCATTGGTTATCTGGTTGAGTGTCAAAAGTAAGGTTTGCATGTCATTAAAGATTTGCATTCTGCATGCTTGTTTGTCATTCAACTTGAATAAGCGTAATTAAATTTGAACTCCTAAAATAAAACCTTTGAAACATAGTAAATAGGGACTACCCCCTTGACCTTTGGGAGTTGGGTCAAAACGGAGGAGTTAGGAATCGAGGTGACCTTTGAAACATAGTAAATAGGGACTACCCCTTGACCTTTGCGAGCTGGGTCTAAACGGAGGAGTTAGGAATCGAGGTGACAATGGGTTCTCAACTCATAGTTTCCCCTCAAGAACACACCTAGTAGTTGAGACACTTTTCTACGGTTAAGTGTGTTTTAGGCAGAAACACATTGCAGAGGTCAATTTCATATACGCTAATGACATAAGAGTAATCCAGGATCTATTGTTTGATTTATGTAGATTTCTGGCTTATAAATACAGAGATTCGGTCTCTTTGTCTTATGAGATAAGATGACGTTAATCATGAATAAGAAATTGAATAATGATACTTATATTAAAATCAGATTGTCAAATTAGTATTCCTGTGGAAATTCATAACGCGAGCGTTAATGACCATATCTCAGAACCGCGAAACTTAAGGATACTTGTTTAAATGCTGTAATTTTCTCCTCCTTCTGGATTGGCGGTGATTACAAGGAGGAATAGATCTTATAGACGTTACTGTAGTGGGCCATGGCATTAAGATTTTAGAGCAAGAAATTTAACAGTCAAGACAACTGGAAATACGATTCTGTTTCGTATATCCTTGCTTCCAATCTCATCTATTTATTATACTGTTTGTTTTCCCATATTGAAGGTAATGTCTATGTGCAAGCTAGAACGACTGAGTTTTGAAATTGTCTTATGGCACCCGATCTGCGCAATGCGGGTGGTACCCTTAGTTTCTGCCTTGAAATTCTTCGCCCTTGTCAAACTACAACCTTTGGCGACACGGACTTTGTGGTGTAACCTTCTCAACATTCCTGTAGAATAAACCAGCCCAGATCCAAATTCTAGGCTCTGTCAAGCGCCGAGAAGGATCAACTCTCCCGAGGTGCAAACCTCTCCTTGAGCCACCTAATCCCAAGCTCTAAAGTCTCTAGTTTAAGTCTCATATTTACTTTTTACTTTGTATTATTTTTGTTTTGTTTATGGCAAACATAATATTTATTACTTTTTACTTTGTATTATTTTGTTACTTGACAAACACTCGACAAACACTCTAAAGTCTCATATTTACTTTTTACTTTGTATTAAAAGTAAAAAGTAAAGTCTCTAGTTTAAGTCTCATATTTACTTTTTACTTTGTGTTACTTTTTTTTTGTTTATGGCTGACATAATATTTACCACCTAATCCTAAGCTCTAAAGCTTCTATTTTAAGTTTCATATTTACTTTTTACTTTGTATTATTCCTTTTTGTTCATGGTCGACATAATATTTATTACTTTTTACTTTGTTTTATTCTTTTTTGTTTACTTTGTATTATTTTTTTACTCGACAAACTCGACAAACACTAGACACATGTTACAAGATCTCCCTCATACTGGGCTGTAGAGCGCCTCTCGATGCAATAAAATTTCAGATGTCTCAGTTTTGGTGCTGTTGCCCTTAAGCTAGTATTCGGCGCGCTAAATCTCCATTGTCTGATGAAACTTTGGAATGTTTCTTTGGTTGATAGCTCTAAACCTTTTGGTTGGGAACTTGGGACAGTCCATACCCTCAAGAACTTTATTGCGCTAAAGCTAGAGTTGATTATTGAGTCTCACGCTGCAGAGTTTGGAGCTCAACATTTCTATCTCAAAGTTTTGTTTTCGGGTGCTTTGATCCGACAAAGAATCACGAATCTGCAGTTTTGATAATTGACAGTTAGATCCTTTTTGCTGAGCTAGATTATCGCTCTGTGATGACAGCTCATAGCTTCCTCGTTTAAAAATTAGTTCGAAAAGTTCGAGTAGTACTCTTTACAGTTATGTGATTTCTACGGCGCGGAATAACTGGCACTCAAATCGCCCCGCTTTTCCGGCGATTTGTTCCCTAGATTCGGTTATAAAAAATCGGCGGAAACGTAGTTCCACCTCATTTACTGTGGAACTATGCGATGGAACTGTACCCTCAAGGGTTTTGGCTCATCTCAAGACGACCCAGATCGTCAAAATTCCAAAAAAATAACGAGAAAGGATGGAACTATGCCTCGCTGAAAATTTTTCCGTCGCGGGCAGGGGTGATTTGAGTGTCAGTTATCACACGCCGATTTATAAGCAGGAGTGCTTAAATTAAAAAAATTATAAACTTATGAATTCCTATGATTATGCATTTTATTTGGAAAAAGTTACGTAGAACAATAGTCTCTTAAAAATTTTAAATTTTCAAAATTTTCAGTAATTGGGGTTGTTACAATAGGCAGGGTAACTCTAGAGTTTGTGCTCAATTAGATCATTTTTATGGTTTAGAGAAGGATATTTAAGACAAAATTCTCCAAATGCAAGTTGCTTACAGTACTAGAGGTAACATGGGGCACCTTATCCATTACTTGATTGGTATGATATCTACTGATTCCACATTGAAGGTGTTACCCCCCCATTTGACAGGGGTGTCCACAGGCCTCACTTAAGGACAGGATGAAACTGCTGCATGAAGAATTCAATGGAAGAGTTGGGAAAGTTAGCCATGATGATCAAAGAAGTATGGAAGCGTAGGTATAGAGGAGAAAATGAACATGCAGCGGATTCGGTGACAGCATCATCAACTCACATGCTCTCTCCAATAGCAGAAAAGGGACTGTGTTTTCCTATCACTTCCATCCTAGTTTTAAATACATATTTGCTGTCCTAAAAATCACAGAGATGAACAACAGAAGGAGTTGCAGGTCAAGCTCAGTCGTTAAAAATAAAAAGAAGATCAGGTTGCATGTAATGATACAATGGGAGATCTTGTTATAGCAATTCAAAGGCATGGAACTTCAGATAATAATGGAATAACTATTGGCAAAGTTCAAATTATTGGGGTTCAGGGTTTTAGATGGGCCATAGACAACAATAAATGGCATGCCCCAGTCACAGGTATGAAAGATGTATTTGAAGCGGCCATAAGTGACCTTAGCAAGTCCTCCATTGATGCTGAAGTGGTGCAAGCTGTTTGGGACAGAGTAACTCCTCGAGTGGCAGCATAAATCAAGATACTGGCAGAGCATGACAGAAATACGATATGGACAACTATATCTAGACTTCTATATAATGTTAAAACTGAGGTGATTTGTTAGCTGATGAAGATCAACTAGGCTCACCAGAACCCATGCCTCGGGTTTCTGACCTTTCTGTACGTGACGAGTCAGATAGTGCCAAACATGGAGACCCCCTTCGAGCATTGTGTTGTGAAGGTAGAGCTGTTGAATTGCTTGAAGCTTTGGAAGCGATGGAAAGAGACAATCAAACTATAAACACCAAGATCCATGATTGTAAATTGAAAGGGCGGATCTCTAATCTAGCTGGAGATGTGAAATTCTTAAAAGAGCGGATGGATGGAGGTATAACTGAAATTGCAAATGGATATTTAAATCTAAACCATCACCGTTCAAACTGCTGTTTGGGTTTCCGAGGAGTCTAGATGGCATCAGTATACTTCTAGCAATTGTTTTCACGCGGCCGATGGATCATCGTGGGTGCGCCGAATCGATGAATTGGTTTGGAGGCATATGGAAGATCTCGAGGGGGACTTAGAGTCAATGCTTGGTTAATTAGCAAGCAACAAAGGTTAAAACTATCAGTGATCATCGCCAGGTGTCCATCCGGTTTCAAGGTCGTATTCATGCACAGTTTCGACAGCTGTGGGTTCTCTTTATTAAAATGACACCTCTCGAATTACGGGGTGATCTCCGTGGATTTCGGCAGCTAGCGTGGTCCCCATTTTTTGGATTTTTCCTTGGATCCGGGCCGCTATCAAGTCGTGTCTGGTAAATATTGTGACACCGGTAGTCATTACAGCAGTTCAAGACGTGTTCATATATAAAAAAAATCGACACAGTTGGAGTTCCACATGGATTTTGAGAAGCCGATGCATGAAGATTTGCCCCGTGGGACTGAGTGCCGTCGATTACATTGCCAGCCAAATTTTTATGAAAGTTACATTCAAGGCCATAGCTCGGGGATTCACTCTATTTACAGCTCGAGTTACATTGGTTTATATTGATTTCGAAGGATTTGGTTAGTTTAATTATTGGGTGAAGATAGCTACACAGTGAGCACTTGCAGACTGCTATAATCCCTGCGTGAGGAGAGACGTAACTTATGGAGCCCGTCCGCCATCGCCGATTCGAAACTTGAGTTTTGTGGTGTATCGTGTGTCTTGTGATTGACGGCTGTTTGTTTTTCTTGCTAGTAAACGCCTATTGGATTGTTCACCACACCGTGGATTTTCTTGAGAACTCGGCTTTCAAACAAAATGTCAATTAGCGCACAGTGGTGTTAAGCCGATCGAAGGTCACGATTTCCTGTCCCTGAGTTTGATGCCAAGTTACATTTAATGAACTCGGTGTCCAACGATTTTTTCAGCACGGTGGAAGCAGCAGTGGTCACTTCGTGGGGAAACCCGCGTTTACAGTTAAAGACATTCTCCTTTGGCAGCCGAGTACATCCACTACTGACAGCCGATTTTGAGATGATCAAGTATTGCAATTACAAGTGACAGTCGGTTACCGAACACATTGTCTCCTTTCCTCACGCTGTTGCCAGCCAAAGCTTTGGAGTGGATTGAGTGTCACAAGTGGCAGTCAAATTTTATTATTGACGGTTTTGGAGTATTCATTTTTAGTAGGGACAGAGTTCGCTTTACACTATTTGGACTTTAGGGAGAAAAAAGTGGATCTGCACTTTTTTCTTCATTATTCTATTATTTTTGTTCTTTATTTTTTGGGCCTATAAAGAGGGCAACTTTATCTATTGTAACGATGGAAAATTTTTGGGGTTTCTTTCCCTTTTGAGCTTAATGAAAATATCCGCTGGGTTTTTTAGGACAGATTGAGTATCTTCATGTGGTGGTGCGATGTGTTTTAAGTTGCAGAACAAATATAGCTTGTGAGGGCTTTTTTAAGCACAATAGATTTGCCATTTAGGTTTCAGTTGGTTAATTATGCTTAACGATTAGTATTTCGATGGACATCAGTATTCGGTTGTACGAAATGTTGATTAAGATTTGATTGTTTGGGCATTCTAGATTCGTCTCACTTTTATGAAGCACAAGGCCTCCATGAGTCCTCTTTTGACTCTATTTCCCCTTCTGGTACTGGCACTGGTCTTTCCCTGAGGATTGATCTTCCCTTCTTTTCCATCACCCATTTAAAAACTCATTTCTTTGTTACATTTGTTTCTCTAAGGCAGCCTCTTTTTTTCACCTGGCCTGTTTACTGTACCTTCCTTAGCGATCCTATTTTAGGGATACCCCCCTAGAGTTGTTGAAGAGCCAACCTGAAGCGAAGAGGACAGGAGTGTGGTGACATTGGCCTCTCTCCTGAGAGAGTTGTCATCCAGCTGGTGGGTTACATTTTGGGCTTCAACAACACGCATGCCATTTTGGGAGACAACATTTTTAGCGCCGTTGCTGGGGAGGAAGTCCAGTTCCCGAAATTTGAAGACTATGCTTCATTGACGACATTTGTGGGAGATTATATTGCAGATTCTTCTTCTTACATGGCGACTCCACGAAGGGACAGAGCCCTTGTCCTTTTGCAGATTTGAAGATCCTATTGGGTGTAGAGGTGAGCACACTCATTGGAAAGCTTTCAAGCTCACCTTGGCGACTCCACAGTTTGGTATGAGGTATGATTATATACGTTTTTCAGATTTAGTACCTCATTGTTGCATTTATGGATGATAATAAAGAAAGACAGCGTGCTCTTTTTCATGAAGTTTTTACCCCTCTGGATGTCTCAAATATCCGTGGGTTTCCTAATGTATGCTACAACCGTAAGAAGGTGCATGACATTCTTCCAGATTTCCATGGAAATGATGATGTTTCAGCCATCCATCACATTGCTTCTTACTGCAAATTGGTGGTTTATTTTGATGTTTATCATGAGGATGACCTTATGGTCATTTTTGCTTTAACTTTGGAAGGGGATGCATCAAATTGGTTCTATGGCCTTTTGGATGAATCCATAGATTCATTGGCAAAGTTTTTTGAAAGGTTTCTCCTCTGCTGGTATGATGGAATTGTTGATGAGATTGAGAAATTTGATAGAGAGTATGATGCCCTCATCCCTAGGGTCCATCTTGAGTTAGAAGAAAATATTGAAGATCTCATTGAAGAAAAAACACAAGTTTCTGAGCAGCTTCATGATGAAAAGTTGGAGCTGTCCCAAGTTCATGAACAGTTTTATTTTGAAGGTTCAGACCTGCCTCAGGTCTATGCCACCAAAGATATTCATAAGCAACTTTATGATGAAGATCAAATTGATGCAAGTTTCTATATCAGCCCCATCCATCAATGGATAGAGGCTTCTTGTGCGCATTCTGAATTTTTCTCCCAAAACTTTGAGAAATTTTTATATCCTAACAACTTGTCATTTCAGATTCATGGGCAGATTCTGAGGTATCTCTGTTTGATGATAACTCTGTCCACATTTTTATCTAGAACCAAGCACAAAGAAAAGAAGAACAACAACAGGGATGAGATGCTGAAATGGTTTCACTGTTTATATGCATATACTTAGCGTGCTTTTATCTCATGATTAGTTAGTGTAGGTAGACGAATAAAGCTCTTGCATGGGCACTTTCTGCTATTAGTTAGTGTTATTTATTTGGTCGTTTCTGCAAATTTTTATGTAATAAAACATGTGGTGTTGGGATGTGAATCAAGCCATCCCAACCACGCTATCCCTCTCTCTTTCAAATGGTCTGCGATAACCGAGAGTCTGAGGTTCTCGTATGCTCTCGAGGAGAACACACGTCCTGCAGTTGGAGCCAGATGTTACCCCCCCATTTGACAGGGGTGTCCATAGGCCTCACTTAAGGACAGGATGAAACTGCTGCATGAAGAATTCAATGGAAGAGTTGGAAAGTTAGCCATGATGATCAAAGAAGTATGGCAGCGTAGGTATAGAGGAGAAAATGAACATGCAACGGATTCGGTGACAGCATCATCAACTCAGATGCTCCCTCCAATAGCAGAAAAGGGACTGTGTTTTCCTATCACTTCCGTCCTAGTTTTAAATACATATTTGCTGTCCTAAAAATCACAGAGATGAACAACAGAAGGAGTTGCAGGTCACGCTCAGTCGTTAAAAATAAAAAGAAGATCAGGTTGCATGTAATGATACAGTGGGAGATCTTGTTATAGCAATTCAAAGGCATGGAACTTCAGATAATAATGGAATAACTATTGGCAAAGTTCAAATTATTGGGGTTCAGGGTTTTAGATGGGCCATAGACAACAATAAATGGCATGCCCCAGTCGCAGGTATGAAAGATGTATTTGAAGCGGCCAAAAGTGACCTTAGCAAGTCCTCCATTGATGCTGAAGTGGTGCAAGCTGTTTGGGACAGAGTAACTCCTCGAGTGGCAGCATAAATCAGGATACTGGCAGAGCATGACAGAAATACGATATGGACAACTATATCTAGACTTCTATATAATGTTAAAACTGAGGTGATTTGTTAGCTGATGAAGATCAACTAGGCTCACCAGAACCCATGCCTCGGGTTTCTGACCTTTCTGTACGTGACGAGTCCAATAGTGCCAAACATGGAGACCCCCTTCGAGCATTGTGTTGTGAAGGTAGAGCTGTTGAATTGCTTGAAGCTTTGGAAGCGATGGAAAGAGACAATCAAACTATAAACACCAAGATCCATGATTGTAAATTGAAAGGGCGAATATCTAATCTAGCTGGAGATGTGAAATTCTTAAAAGAGCGGATGGATGGAGGTATAACTAAAATTGCAAATGGATATTTAAATCTAAACCATCACCGTTCAAACTGCTGTTTGGGTTTCCGAGGAGTCTAGATGGCATCGGTATACTTCTAGCAACTGTTTTCACGCGGCCGATGGATCATCGTGGGTGCGCCGAATTGATGAATCGGTTTGGAGGCATATGGAAGATCTCGAGGGGGACTTAGAGTCAATGCTTGGTTAATTAGCAAGCAGCAAAGGTTAAAACTATCAGTGATAATTGCCAGGCGACCATCCGGTTTCGAGGTTGTATTCATGCACAGTTTCGACAGCTGTGGGTTCTCTTTATTAAAATGACACCTCTCGAATTACGTGGTGATCTCCGTGGATTTCGGCAGCTAGCGTGGTCCCCTTTTTTTGGATTTTTCCTTGGATCCGGGCCGCTATCAAGTTGTGTCTGGTAAATATTGTGACACCGGTAGTCATTACAGCAGTTCAAGACGTGTTCATATATAAAAAAAATCGACACAAATGGAGTTCCACGTGGAGTTTGAGAAGCCGATGCATGAAGATTTGCCCCGCAGGACTGAGTGCCGTCGATTACATTGCCAGCCAAATTTTTATGAAAGTTACATTCAAGGCCATAGCTCGGGGATTCACGCTATTTACAGCTCGAGTTACATTGGTTTATATTGATTTCGAAGGATTTGGTTAGTTTAATTATTGGGTGAAGATTGCTACATAGTGAGCACTTGCAGACTGCTATAATCCTTGCGTGAGGAGAGCCGTAACTTATGGAGCCCGTCCACCATCGCCGATTCGAAACTTGAGTTCTGTGGTGTACCGCGTTTCTTGTGATTGACGGCTGTTTGTTTTTCTTGCTAGTAAACGCCTATCGGATTGTTCACCACACTGTGGATTTTCTTGAGAACTCGGCTTTCAAACAAAATGTCAATCAGCGCACGGTGGTGTTAAGTCGATCGAAGGTCACAATTTCCCGTCCCTGAGTTTGATGCCAAGTTACATTTAATGAACTGGGTGTCCAACGATTTCTTCAGCACGGTGGAAGCAACAGTGGTCACTTCGTGGGGAGACCCGCGTTTACAGTTAAAGACATTCTCCTTTGGCAGCCGAGTACATCCACTACTGACAGCCGATTTTGAGATGATCAAGTATTGCAATTACAAGTGACAGTCGGTTACCGAACACATTGTCTCCTTTCCTTCATGATGTTGCCAGCCAAAGCTTTGGAGTGGATTGAGTGTCACAAGTGGTAGTCAAATTTTATTACTGACGGTTTTGGAGTATTTATTTTTAGTAGGGGCAGAGTTCGCTTTACACTATTTGGACTTTAGGGAGAAAAAAGTGGATCTGCACTTTTTTCTTCATTATTCTATTATTTTTGTTCTTTATTTTTTGGGCCTATAAAGAGGCCAGCTTTATCTATTGTAATGATGGAAAATTTTTGGGGTTTCTTTGCCTTTTGAGCTTAATGAAAATATCAGCTGGGTTTTCTAGGACAGATTGAGTATCTTCATGTGGTGGTGCGATGTATTTTAAGTTGCAGAACAAATCTAGCTTGTGAGGGATTTTTTAAGCACAATAGATTAGCCATTTAGGTTTAAGTTGGTTAATTATGCTTAACGATTAGTATTTCGATGGACATCAGTATTCGGTTGTACGAAATGTTGATTAAGGTATGATTGTTTGGGCATTCTAGATTCGTCTCACTTTTATGAAGCACATGGCCTCCATGAGTCCTCTTTTGACTCCATTTCCCCTTCTGGTACTGGCACTGGTCTTTCCCTAAGGATTGATCTTCCCTTCTTTTCCATCACCCATTTAAAAACTCATTTCTTTGTTACATCTGTTTGTCTAAGGCGACCTTTTCTTTTCACCTGGCCCGTTTACTGTACCTGCCTTAGCGATCCTATTTTAGGGATACCCCCCTAGAGTTGGAGAAGAGCCAACTTGAAGCGAAGAGGAGAGGAGTGTGGTGACATTGGCCTCTCTCCTGAGAGAGTTGTCATCCAGCTGGTGTGTTACATTTTGGGCTTCAACAACACGCATGCCATTTTGGGAGACAACAGAAGGCATTCCAACTTTGTTGCATGTTGTCCATAATATACAATATGATCATTAACACATGCATCAATGGTTTCATAGTCCATTCTTATATCTTTTATAACAAGAGACAATTATCATTATATATGAGGTAAACTATTTGATGGTGGTAGGAGAAAATCACCTAACAATCTACATCATTCAAAAATAATTTATTATAACGAATATTCGTCAATAATGCATCCTTTATACAACAAACCAGAAAAAAAAGTTATTCATGTGTGAAGAATTATATTGCATACCTTAGGATCTGTGTGAAATAGATATTTGACAAACTATTCAATACCTTCACGTTGACCATAACACACTAGAAGAGAGAAGATTTATCCTTGAGCCTTCATATAAGGGTTTTTGTGCTTTATCAATTAGCGGTACATCATGAGTGTCATCAAAGTTATCACTGATTGGAGCAAAGGTGCCTTGGATCAATCTATTTATCCCGTCATTGTCAATCATATCAGTATCATTTTCTTCCATAGGATTAATTTCACGTCCATCCCTTCCATCTTTATCAGTTTGTTCACCAATATTTGTATTGTAATTTTAATTTTGGCACATCTTTAGGTAATTCAAGCCTAGGATGCTTTGTCTATGTAATTATAAACAATAAAATATTTTTAGTATATAAATCAAATATTAAAATGATAGAAAGTTTTACGACAATAATAAAAATATATAATGGTTAACTTACCAACAGGCGATATTCATTTCCTCTTTCAAAGAGTTCAAATCCCAAAAATGTTTTATAGTTGATTCCTTTGTAATGCCTTGCAAAGTCAATAACATTTATCATCTCCATATTGCTCCTCTAACCTAGCCGCATGATCCTGAAGTTTCCTCTTTTGATGACATTCATAATTATTACAACAAAATTCTCTAAAGCAATATTAGTATAATATAAAAATATATTCAAAGAATTCAAATTTGTTTACAGATTGTTTACCTGAAAAGAATTCCAATTATATACAGAATCCGAACATGGTAGAAAAAAAGGATGTTGAAAGTAGATAGAAAAACACTTTTGCAGTCATGAAAGTATGACAATTTTTTTTATTACAGGTGTTGAAAGTATCACGTAATTGTTGCCTCATCTCTTGGGTCATAAATAGAGTTTACGACAACATTGGACTTCGGTGTCTGTTTGAAAAAGTCAAATTTGTTAACTATGTCAGCAGTTTATTAACAGTTGAACGTCGCTGTTGTTGACTCGTAGTTCTGACAACAGAGCATCGAAATTCCAACGACATGAATTAGCGTCGAAATACTGATATATCTGGAGGCAAAACAAACAAAGAACTATTTTTTCAATATTTCACAATATTTCCAATGTCACAAACCAGTTTTACCATCAATCTTGGAAAACAACGTTGGATTTTGCCCCAAATGTAGTAGTGACTGATCTGCATCAGTATTAATCTGAAAGGAGATATTGTTGTGAAGAAGTTAGGTGTGCAAGACAATAAATTTGCATTGTTGTTAAAAGTTGGGTGTGATTATTAGAGTGCTAAGCATGCTGATAGTCGTTTGCTGCTTGAAACTTTGTGCAAGTTTTAGCCTATTTTGTGAATGCTGAATTTCTCACATATTTTTCTGTGGGACTGGGGTACCATCTCTTCCCCCACTTCTGCCATTATCCAACTCAACATATTAAAATCACCTCTAAAGATCTATTCAAGAGTTGGGAGGAACTGGGATATCCATAACGGAATAAAACCAGTAGGGTCATTTGGTGAATATGCATAACAGAACCCTGTCACTTTACAACTGAGTTAATTCTTATACAATACCATTTGGCAATTGGATACTGTCCACTATCTATGATGGAGGGTACTATTATCACCTAAGATGTAGTTACCCCTATGGATGGATCCAGTCATGGATGGCAATAGGGAAGGGCAACTCAAAAGGTGCAACCACGATCACCTCGACCTCCAATATATATGGTTGTCACGCCAGTCGAGGCAACCTTCGCTTTATGTTATCTAGCCCAGACAACAAAGGGGGAGACCCGATCTACTCCCGACAGGAGAGATCAAAACCAAGACACCAAATCAGGGTATTTCTAAGTGAAGTTAGGTGTATGGTTTATCCTAGACCTAAAGATGAAGTCACAAGCCAAGTGAGGGGTTCAATAGGTATAGCTTTGGTTCATGGTTGATGTAAGAGTGACTTATAATGTTTGTAGTAAGATCTAGGGCTAGTGTACTAGTTCAATGTCAGAAGATCCACTGCCTTGGGAACTGTGTCCAATGCAGGGTAGTTAAGGGTTGTATTGGGGCTAACTAGTACAAGTGACAAGCTTGACCATGACAACTTCAAGGGTTTGGTTCACCATGCATAGGTCAAACCACAAGTCAATCCAACAATCTAAGAAAGTTGAATTAACTTGGAGAGAAACCAGTGCCTTGGGAATTGGGAAGTGGAGTCAAAGTAGGGTTGACTTGTGGTTTAGGACTCCTAGGACTTGGGACAAGTGGGCAATAGAGGTCTTGATGGATGAATGTGTCTAGATCTAGGTTTGACCAAAGTGGACCACAATCCCTTAAAACAAGGAATGCAATCCCCAAGGCAAGATTTGACAAAGTGATAGTCTAGACCTAGGTTTTGAATTATTCCGGTTTCAAATCTCCAAAAATCTCAAGTGCCCAGTTCCTAGAAGTGAGTGAACTCACTTCTTCAAGGTGGTGCGACTTTGCCCAAGGAGGCTAAAAAGTGGGGTTAGGTGGGTCAAAACAAGTCGGATGGCATCCAAACTTTGGATCCGGGTAGATCGGTCAGGTAGGAGTATGGATCTGCAATTTCGTGGTAATCCAACGGTTAGATCTTAGTAGATCTGAGTTTAAGTGTTCCAAGTGGTCCAAAATGGGGATTAAATCCCTTAAACTGTGGAATGGGGCCCACAAGGTGAATTTCAGAAAAGTAACAACCTGGGTGTATGTTTATTGGATGTGTAGATGACGAATCAAGTGGAATCTCAAACACCCATCACCTAGATCTAGGTCAACTTGCTCAACTAGTGAAGTGCGCCTTGCTTGGGAGAAGCTAAGTTGGCATGGGAGAGGGGTCAAACGGAAACCAATCCTCACCAAACTATAGATCCGGGATGCCGTGGATGCTATAGAGTTGGGTTTTCAATATTATGCCCAATAACCCACTAGATCTAAGTAGATCTGAGAAAATGTAAAAAAGGGGTTTTGATTAATTAGGGTTTTAAGTGTTTTTTTTGACAATTGGATAGATCATGGAGATAGAACTTACCTTGAGATCATACCTGAGTGATGTGGATGAGATGCCTTGATGTTGAGGAAGATTCCCGCAGAGATCAAATGAGAGATTGTTGATTTGCTTGCCGATTTGATGCCCTAGCCCACAAGTGCGCCTTCCTCTACCTGTCAAACCAAGGAATGAAGATTCAATCAGTAAGATCAAGTATGGAAGAAATACAAGAGAAATGCAAATAGTAACATGAAATAGAAGGTCCTGGGACAGTAATACTCCCTGTTACCAACGAAGAGCTCCAAAGAAGAAGTAGGGAGAGTCTTCCCCTACCAATACCTCCTCCTCCAAGCAAATCGGCCTCCACCTGTAGATGCAAAATCGTGGTACAAAAGATATGGCAAACAAGATCTCCAATAACTCAGTGCAAAGGAAGAACCAACGAACGAACACCAAAAACATTCACCACAACACTGGAGATAGATGCAATAATAATTTTCTATTCCAATAATCCAGAGCCAAAAGTCCCCTTTACAATGAGAGGCTCTCTCCTTTAAATAGGAAGGAGAGGCACCAAAACCCTAACCACTTTTTGAATGAGTGGCTAAGATTAAAAGATACAAATGTCTAATCAATGGTTGAGATGAGCTCAACAATAAAATACATGGATCATTAATAAAATATAATGTAAGTGGACAAAATCGCCCTATAAGAGGGGAATCCCACCAAATCATGATGACAAAATATCATAAGAGGCTTATGGTGGGTCCAAGGGGTAATTTTATCCCTCCTTGGTCAATCCCCATAGCACAATAACCAAAAAAAATCATGAATGTACCAAATCGTGCCCCCATAGTGAAGTCGTGGTCCTCAAAAGACCTCAAAAATCCTCAGAAAGTGCCATAAGTGATGGATGCGGGCCTTGATGAAGCTGAAACTGCTGGAGAAGGTGTGGAAGGTCCCGATCTATCATCACTGATCATCCCATGCCATAACTTTGCCTCAGTATCCCAAATCGATTTCCTCAATAGCCATTTCTACCAATCCTGAAATGCCTCGGGAAGCGTGAAACTGCCCCAAACAGCCTCCTGGAGTGCTGGCGCTGTCAAGGTGAGGGCACCAGTGTGTCCGGAAGGGGGGTGATATGGTAAAAACAAGTGGTTGGACCACCCCCTCCATCATCAGCGCCCTAGGTCAACCGGATAAAAATCACATCTGCTCCGACAGGGCCTCCGACAGACCAAAACTGCACTAGGACAGCCTACTGAGGCTAAATCATCACTGTAAGTGCCCGGAACTGAAAACAAACTGTCCCATTGGACTCAGAAGGTCCAAATCCATCCAAGATGTGTACTCATACACCATATGAATCTTTGCATGATCAAAATAAATATCCAATATACCGGATCAAGGCCAATAATAATGCGCTGTACATATACAAACACTGCTGTAACCCCAGAATCATCATCATAACCCTGTAGCTGCTGCATAGAGTCATCATGTATGTATACATAGACCATATATCATCTATCCATATCATCATAAGGTCCAACATCTCATGTCCCATGGTCCTCCATGGTCAAACTAGGTCTAACCAAGACCAAATATAACTCAGACCATCATCCAAGGCTGCTGCAAAGTGTCAAGGTTAATATATGCTCTACAACTTATTCAAATAACAATTATAACACATAGTAATCATAACTGGCGATCTAAAACCAAATGTATAGTGTCGTTAATTATTATTATTACTCAGATTAGACTTTCAGGATCATACTCACTTCATAGTTGTGATCAATTTGCTAGTGAAGGGTGAAGGTTAAATTAACTCCCTAGGCTAAGGGATGACTTGATTGACTTGACTTTGTGACACTTTGGCAAGGGAAAAGGAATATACACCATAGTATATACTGAATGAGCAATAACACAGGGAATGGCGGTGTCTCACAAATGGATGAGTTGTTTAAAGAGGGTTTATTCACCTTCACAGATGCGCACAATCCATAATACAAATAAGGCCAGCAATTGTTTAGATGTAGCTTTTAAGTTCCATTGCTTTTTTGGGCCTGAAGTTTCCATAGCCTTGATCTATGTGTGTTTACAAACACATTGCATAGATTTACATTTTTTCTTTTAGGCTTTCTGCTGCAGGTGTGTTTTTAAGGCACTTGTTTACCTGAGCACTTCTAGGTGTGTCATGGACAGCTTGTTTACCTAGGTATTTATTTTCCACAAGATATAACATTTTATTTTTATGGCCATTTTCATTTGGCACGCCTTTCATTCATGTGTGTTTAGAAACACATTGCATGAATGGGCTTTTCATACAAGATATAGCATTTCATTTTTCCAGATTTTGTATACATAGCAGCACTAAAAGTTTCAGGTTTAGCCAACACAACTTTAGTGACTAGGGGGAATTCTCAAGGAACTCCAACTCACCATAGGTAAGTTTTGTCACCAACTCAGAGCCGAGACACAATAAACAGGGAAGCTTATCCAATACAGAGGCTACAGTGGGGAAAAGTCCTCCATGCCATTAGTCAAGTAGTAAGTCAGGGTGATAATCTAAAAGGTAGGCCATGGATGGATGAAGACAATGAAATGATGGAGCCAACACTAGCAAGCCAAAGTATGGTGTAATGATCACCTCTATTCTCCCTAAGGAGGGTATGTACCAATGAGTATGAATAGTGAACTTCTAAGTCTGAGTAGGGACAATATAATATATATAATAGATCAACCAGGTCCATATATCTATATGATCGCCAGATCATGACACTAAGTGCTAAGACATGCTATGAGAATAAGTATAAAAGCAATCTAACCATAACACTATGATATACCTGCTGAGTCATATACCTGAATGCACATCAACCTGTACCATCCTCTGTCCTCTGAGACTGCTGCTGTAACTATGGGCACTACTGTCTGCTCTGTACCAATGATATAATGGCTACATCGGTCATCTCTCTGAGTGTCCTGAAACTCAGTCATGGCATGGGGAATACAACTGCTGTCCACAATCTGATAGTGATCCAATATAGATGCTCATCTCGGCATCTCAAATGCAAGGGAACTGGCTGAATGGTGTACTGGAATGAGAAAAATAATTTATGGTAGCCCGGCTACTATATATGTGATAACAGGTACTAACCAAGGTGCCACTACACACACATCCTTCTTTCCCTTCTTGATGGGTGGTATGAGTAAATCCCTTCTTCAATGTTTGCATACAATCGCACTTTCTTCTGATACCTGTGTTCACTAAAGGAACTTTTTGTTAGGATATTCCTATACTCCATCCTAGTCCTACCAGCATTTTCATTGTTTGCATTTTCAGTCTTGCATGCATTTCTGCATGCAGCATGCATTCTGCATGCATCCTAGTCATTAGTCCCAGCACCTAGCCCTTAGTTAGCTAGCCCCGGGAGCTTCTCACTGATCAGTTTTAGCCCTCCTAGTGCTTAGTGTGCCCTGCATGCAGTTGCATGCATCTCATGCGCCCTCTCTCACCTACCATTCAGTTGTACTTCAGTTAAGTTGAGTTATCTTCAGTTCTTTCCTTGATTTAAGGCTAGGCTGACTCTCAACTGACTGTATCACTCCGATGGACCTCCAGTGAGACTAGACTGCCCATTCTGACTCCAGTTAGCTCCTCATGCGCCCTCCACTGAGCCTCTTTCATTCAGTTAGTGCCTCCATGTGCTAGTTACACCTACCACACTTAGTTAGACTCAGTATGACTAATGGTTGACAGTTACTTGTGCTTTGATGACTCCACTGATGATGATGAGGACTCCTAGTTGTGCTCCGATGACACTCCATTGATCTGATGATCACTCCATGAAGACTAATTCGAATTGCCACCTTGGCATTCGAATCCTCATGCATTGTACTATTTATTTGTCCATATTGTGATTAATGAATTAGTGTGTGTGAAGTTATTTTGCTTCTATCTGAGTTCTACTGTGTTATTATTCTGTTGCTCATTTACACTGCATTGACCACTCTTCTTCTATCTTCCTGCTTAATCATAATCTTTCTTGTGAGGTATACATCAGCTCTTAGGTCTGCTGTGAGGATTTTCACACTTTTTGAGTAGGTTTATGATGTTTAATTAATGAATGTTGACTAAATTTCATCCACTTGCCAACATTCTCTGCAGTGATTAGGAATTTAAAGAGTTCAACTTTTTTGGTACTAAAATTAAAATATTTCTGTAGCTCATTTTGTCTAGCTGTAGAATTTGTAAATACTGTAAGTTTCAACATGTGTAAGTCAGATTGTTTGATAAAATATTCTTGATATCGATAATACATGCAGGCAGTGGAATTCTTCATAGTGGAAGTCCAAAGATCAAACTACAGAATCCTATTACATTGAAGCCAGGAAGGAATAATATTGATCTATTAAGTATAACAGTTGGCATACAGGTTATCTTTTAAACTCTGCAATGCCTTTTATTTATCAATTTTTATATCCTCTTTACTGGTGCCATTTGTTGCTTTGGGAAAACTTGGCCATCTAGCCATGATCCCTTAGAATGTTGTGGTTTGTATTCTCTTGTTCCACAAGGATGATTTACTTATCAGGTTCCATGTATTGATTTCTTGTTTCTTCTAGTGGTTATGTGATGCAGAATTTAGTTGCTCCATACTATAAATTTTTCGTTTGATTTGGCCATTGGGATACTACTACATTGCTTGCATTTGTCTTTGTCTTGCAACTTACATCGGATAATAATGGACAGTAATGGAGTGGACAACATTCTTTTTAATCATTTCTCCTGTGCTGATTTGCCTTTATTCCAATATTGTCGTTAGTGTTTTCTTCATTTTTTTCATTACAGAAATCCTTGCATTTATCAAAATATTCTATTTATGCAGCAATAATACAAAAGAAACTACTTATTCATATTAACATTCTTTGAAAACTTAATAAAATTCATCAAATCACATTGATTAGGCTCTGTGCTAGACAAATCACGAGCCAAAGAGGCCAAGGAAATAGTGCTGTTGCAAATAGCCCAGCAAATCCTTATTCACAACTTGAATGCAAGTATCCTAATTGCTATGATCCATAATTCCATATGTTTCATCCTTTGGTTATGCATGCCTTATTTGTTCCATTTGGGTTGTATGCTAACATTCCTGACCCTACAAGTTGAGGGAAATATTTTTTGATGGCTCTTTTTTTCAGAGCCCTGCACATCATGCATGATCTATTCATATGGCCTTCTTCCCCTAAAGGAATTCTTGGTTGAGGAAACCGTTCTTCACTCTTTTGTTGGAGTTGACATGTTTTCCTTGGCAGCATTTCACTCTCTTCTTGATTTTGAGTAATTTTCTCCGCACCTAGGCTCTCTATTTCTCTTAGGTTGAACTGTAAGTCTTACGATCATCTATCTAAGTCATATATCCTTGTTCACTACCATTAATATATCCACTGTCGATAGCTCCTCAAACCACTTGCATAGGAGTGCCTCGAAGCTCATTAGCTGTAGTTCCTCTCACTCATCTTGTCCTCTCAATCCTGCCTCCACTCTAATTTCATACTTTCAATCCAATCTGCCTTGTTGTCCAATGTCTGCTCATGTTTAGTTATCATATACCCTAAAGGACACCTCTTAGAATCATCTTTGCATGTTTTAGATGCATTGATAAAAAAAATTTGATTTTTTGTAACAAGGGGAATTGGTAACTGGGTTGGGCTCATACTTGTGTGACATGGGATCGATTCCAGTCTGCTGCCACTATATTCATAGTCATACCAACATTCGCCCACACGTGGTACATAGAGCTACGAGGTTTGAACTAGCGACATCACAAGGAGTTCCTTGATAGTGCACCCTATTGCCAACTGGTCTACACCTCAGGGGCACATTGATAAAACAATTTTCACCTAGATAGAATTGAATTTTTTCAGAACACCATGTTTTTAGCATGAATTGTGGGTACTTGCATTTCTGCTATAACTATCCACAAATTTCCTCCCATATAAAAGATAATACTTCATTATTGAGGTTTTGTTTTCTACATCCTTCTCTCCCTCTTGCTTCACTCAAAATAAATTAAACTTTTGCATTCAATTATAATTGCACCGAGAGTAGCGAGGTGCTTACAACCCAGTATGGGGGAGATGTTGGATGTTGTCACGTTTGTCACGTTTTCCACGTTACGTAATGTAACGTTCCCATGTCGGATCATAACTTATTAAAAATAAAAAGTAATTAAAAAATTCATGTCGGCCTATAAAATAAAAATATTAAAACCAACATAGATCCATCTTAAACGTGGATCTATTAAGCACCGAGAGGGATCAAATTTCTTGAGGTGTAAACATTTTCTTAATGTGTAAAAAATTTAAGATAAAAAAAATACACCTCATGAAATTGGATCCCTCTCAGTGCTTAATAGATCTGGGTTTAAGATGGATCTATGCTGGTTTGAGGCATGTATAGTTTATTTCCTATACTGTGAGTAAGAGGCCAAAACCAAAATAATTCCATATTATTTATAAAATGTTTATAAGTTGATATTTAAAGCTTTATGACACATTTTTTGTATTTTTTTTGTAATCTGCTTGCAGTTGTCTTTCAGTTAAGTGGTCGTGCTATGAGGGGCATTTCTTTGCTGTCAAAATCACCCAAGACCACAGTTATATGATTCGGCCACCTAGGGTCTGAATCCGTATCGGAATCTTAGGGGAAACACGGATTCGCGGATTCTAATCCGATTGTTCAAGATTCGGTCAATTTTTGCCTAGGATCCATATCCGTTTTATTCGTGTATTGAATCACTGCGCAAAAGCCTCCATTGGGTGAGCCATCATTGCCATTTGAGCTGTCACTGCCATTTGAGCTGCTATTTGAGCCGCTAATGCCATTTCACAATTCAATGTAAAACTATGCTGGCAGCTTCGATTTCTGTAGGGCATGGAAGATGTTGTGGCGCACAACACGACGCAAGCCTTCGATGCCGTGCACTCCGAGAGACTCGGTCTGGATCAATGGAAAGCATAGGGAATAAACAACGTACCGGCATCGTGGCATGGGATCCAGTACGAGGCACTGCATTCAGACATATTCCAGGACCTCGGGTGAGCGACAGTCCGAGGAGTTAGGGTTAAATTTATAATTATAATTTATAATTTTAAAATTTAATTTATAATTTTAAAATTTAATTTATAATTTTAAAATTTTAATTTATAATTCTAAGTTATATATATATATATATATAAAATTAGGGTTAGGGTTTCAAATCCCCGATTCCTAATTTTGGGATGAGTGGTGAATCCGTATCGGATTCTTCAGCCGATTCCGATCACACCCATGGTTCGTGTAACCTTGCCCAAGACATTTTAATTTCAACAATCCTCCCTTATGTGGCTTGTTTTTGTAGTGTCAATTTCCATAATTGATGTGGTCAATTCCAAAATCTTATATTGCATGTTGGTATAATACCAAAGTCATCGATGTAGGGACCACATATGCCATGAATGCAGGGGTCATAGCCTGTGCTTGTGATAAATGTGTGGGTTCAGTGACTACCTTCAATAAATGAGGGGCTACGGTTATGGCCTTATTGTTGGTACTATGTATGATAAAGTTAGAAGTTAGCATTAATTCCAGGCTATAATGGCATAGTTGTATAATATTCAAGCCATAGTGCCATATATGCATAATATGATATATGTTGTAGAGTTATAAATGCAGAGTATGCAGGTTGTGGGTTTCAACCAGATAAAGGTATGGAGTTATAGGCAATAAATTCTGGAATATGTAGGTTGCAATATTAATTGCTCTTGTTTCAATCATTCATGCAGTTGCCTCTTGATAAATCTAGTTATCCACCATGACAAGTGCACCAATCTTGTGATAAACACAAGTACAACCTAACAATCAATAATTAGTGAAGTTATGTAACAAAAAAGATCACTATCATAGATGATTCCCAGAGACTACATTATTGTCTCACAAATAAAAAATATGATACTGTAGAAGAGAAATAAAAAATGTATGATAAAATAAGGATCTAAGATGGTACAAACATCGCTTTCCATTTGAATAGTGCTCCCTATGAGTCTTGTGTAACATATCTATATGCAACTTTATTGCATGAAACTCCTAAACTGCTCATGTACCAGCATTAGAACTTGTGGAAACTAAAAAATGCTTCGAAAACTTCTCGAAAATATCCAAGTTCCCATGAGGGTTGTGGGACCTGTTATCACCCAAACTCACACCCAAGAGATAAAGTCCTAAAGGTCAAGGTGTAGTTTTGGTGAAACTAATAGGGAGGCCAATGTCAACACACAAATCCTATTCCGCTCTTTAGGTTGGCTCTTCTCCAACTCAAAGGAGGATTTCCTTGATTAGGATTACTAGAGCTTGCAATGACACCCAAGGTGAAATGAAGAGATAGCTCTAGCAAACTGATTTATGATTATGTAGGGTCAACCAAGGTTCATATTGTTGTGCCTCAGAGTATCTACGACATTCCCAATCAGGTCTATCAGAGTAAGGGGTTAAATTTTTTTGATGTAAAGGCCAAGTTGAAGCATAGAGTGTTGATTTGGGGCTAAATAACCCTAATCATGTCATGGATGGTCTGCTTGATTTCCTCCTCGAGGAGGTGCTCGCCTTGTAACATGACCATACTCACTTATTTGCCATGTAAAAGGTGATACCATTTGTTTATCACACCTTATTTGCTCACTAGGACCTATTTTACCCCTCCTTTGGGTTGTGTACCCACAATTTGTACTTCCTTATTGAAGAAGCCTACAAGGATAATGAAGGAGGATGTTGAGGGAACACATCTGTTGGGGTTAGATGGGGCATGGTGTCTTCCTTTTGGTACACCTAGCACTTGGTGTAGCCTAATTGCACTTTATTTACTACTTTTATGTCTTTTAGAGTGGTTTAGCCCCCAAAGTTGTGGGTGAGCAAGCCAAAAGTTATATTTTTTACATTATCTTGTAGGCTAATAACTTAAAATTAGGTGATACTAGTCTTATATAAATAGAGCCTCATTCTCATTGTAAAACCACAACAAGACATGGGTTCATTATGAGATCTTTTCTTTTTCTACTAGTGTATTGGAGCTCTTGATGCTATGCGCACCTATTTTGGGATGATTTTCTTTGCTTGAAGGATAAATGAAGGTGTTATCTAGGGTTTCTATTGAATATGCTATTGGTTGATGCTAGAATGGTTGTACTAACTCAAGCACAAAGGTGACCTAGGATGAAATTCTGCTCATCTTTGTTAAAGAATCAATAAATTATACTTTGACCTAGTTTAATGATGCTTTATGGTGCATTACTCTTATGTGTTAGGGTTTCTTGTTGATATTTTGTTAACCTAGCATTGCATTGGGCCTTGGATTCTTGTGCTTGCCCTATTTAAGTTCTTCTATCTAACCCTTGAGGTTGCTAGTTGATGCCCTAGTTGCAAATATTGGAAGCCATTTCAAGAGAGGGACGTTGGTATCGATCTCTCAATTCCCTAGGGATTGGGACAAGAATCACATGCCCTATATTTTTCAACAAAACTATCTCTCTTTTACCAATTTACTTGTCTTTATTTTACATGCATTTAGATATATTGAAAAACCCTAAAAATCTAAATATTGCTAGAAAAACCCTAAAAATCTAAATAATTCGTAAAACCAAAAATATTAGCAATTTGATAATTCCAGTCCACCCATCAAATTCACCCTAATGGATTCATCCACAGATCTTGAAGGGCATCCTCATTTGCATTGATGCACTGGGAATCGTAAAATTCCCAAGGTTAGGTTTCTATAGGGTTTTTGCAGTTTTGATTGGACCAAAAAGTGTTCCCTAGGCCATTTGATCACCTCCCCTTCAGAGTGCACATTTCCGAGGTTGTGCCTTGGGAAGTGTGAAACCCTACCTTGGGAATTGTGAAGTGCGTTGAAAGTTGTGATATTGATTGATGTTGACTGGTAGATTGAATTAACTCCTTTATATGTTTTATGTGTCTTTATTATTCATTGTTGACTCCATACAAGGCACTGATCTTGGCTATAAGGCTAGTAGGAGGGTGATTGTAGGTACTCATTCCTCCATTAGGGACTCTCTCCTAGGTTCAGGAGTTACCCAAAGAAGTTAAGGACGTGGACTAAGGTGACATTGGGTCTTACCTCCTCTTACATGCTTACCATCACTAGCAAAAGGCCATACATATTCCACTTTGAAAAGGATGCTAGTTTGAGCGGTAATGCATATGAAGGTTAAAGAAATGATTAGAAAGTTTAGGGCAGCAATATTACAAACCCTAGTTGCTATCTAAAATTAAATTGCTTCACAAAATTCATAAATTCATCAAAAGGAAAACCCTAGATTTATATGATTTCACATAGTATTGAAGGGATGCTTGTCATGCAAGGGTAGGTGAATATAACCAAGAAATGAAATACATGCCACAACTTATCACTTCCAATTGAAAATCACCACAATGAAGCAGAAAGACTTACTCCATAAACCCAAGACCATTAGCATTTGAAGATTTCATCCATAAGTGAAACATGAGCAACAAAACATGGTGGCATTTTTAAATGATAGTTTTAAAATTTCCAACTTAATATTTATTGGAATTTCTATTATATCCACCTTTTGAATATCCCATGGCCACAATGCCTCTAATGGCGCCGAGTTGGCAAAATTTTGGGTACTCTATCAAAAGATAACTACTCCCAAAGCTAGGACACCCCTCCAAAAGGCTCAAGATGATATCCACATGTCAACAATAGTCCTTCAAGCTTGGATGCCACCTCCAAAGGCTCAATATCCAACATACCACCTCATCAAAGCATTTGCAAAGGATGGATCCATGGAATAAGGAGTCCAGTTCCACCAATAAAGATAATGGCATCAAATCAAGTACATGGTGCCCATAATAGCCAACTATCTCCATGAGGAAGGGGACGACCCCATCTACAAGCCACAAAGTGTTTGAACATGCCTCCATATGTGTACTAAGAGAGAAAATAAAGGGGAGTGTTCTACTAATTATGATAGATAACCATACCAAGGTGCCAACCAAGTGCCTAGAAGCAAGGCTGCCCCATGGGAAATATGTGTTATGAGCAAGTGAGATATAAGTAAAGTGCACAATTATGATAGTAGTACCAATGTTGCAAACATCGCCGATAAATAGCTGATGTGCCGAGAAATTGCGCAGTTTTCCGAAGGACGATTTTTCGTGCCAATTTTTTCGTTGAGATATTGTCGAGATATCGCCGAGATATTGCTGATTTTTTCGCTGCATACAGACATTGAAATGGATGTCTAGCGCATACGCGTCAAACTGTAAAAAGCTGTGTTTCCAACAGAGGTATCTTTTTCTGTTTGGAATTTTAACAAAATGTAGACTACATCCATTGAAACGTTTCACAAGCTGAATATTCATACCTGGAAATTTAAACTTCAATCATGTTTAATGGAAACAAGTCTTTGGTAAATTGCCAGTGCAACAGAAAAGAAACAAAGGCATGCTCATTGCAAACAAGTTAATTGAGAAGCATAATGACAATAATATGGCAATGGTTGTTGTTGCATTCATCTTGTCAGATATCCAAATACATCATCTACATCTAACAATGTCTAGCAAAGAGATCTGAGAGTAATTACAAAATGGTTTGGTAGCAATGCAAAGAATACAATTCTTTTGTTAAAAAAATACTTTTGTATAAAAATGCTAAACAATGAAAATATGTCAAATCACATAAACAATTCAAGGATGTTATTACAGTCAGTAGAAGTTGGAGCCAATGTATCGGATGAAAAAAAACCGCAGCACTTGATTTCATTGTAGATGACTTGTGAATCGTGATGATGATCATGACTTACATTTGTTATATTTTTTGATGACTTAGGATTCAGGACACCATTCATTTTTTATGTGTGATGTATCACTAGACATCTTATATATATTATACATCAGTTTTGTTTCCATATTCATGTGGCAATGTGTTTATTTGATGTTCTTGTTGCTTTAGATGTTTAAAAAATTGAAAAAAATGAATATTTTTTATATTTTTTTAAGTTTTTATCGATAAATTGTCAATTTGCCAATGTGTTCCTGAGATATTTCGAAACGATGTTTTCTGGACCTTGTCAATTTTTTCGCCTAGATGATGTTTGCAACATTGCAATTATCTTCTCGAGTGTTCTAGCTAGGAGGTCTGAAACCCCTATAACCACATCAATAAAACATCCCATAGGCAATACATCATCAAAGAGAAACTATTAACACTTTTTGAAACTTAGGGATACCCTAAGTTGATGGGTTCCCATTCCATGAAAGCACCAAGTGTTAGATAAATGCCATGCAAGATATTCCAAGCATGCCAATATTATCAATATGAGAGCATATCAAGATCAAGACACCATGGAGAAGTCACATCCAATATAGCTACTATCATCAATATACCATGATAATTCATCAACCTATCACCAACTAGGGCATCATCACAACACGAAGCATAACTCTATCATCGAGTACCCAAGGCATCCAATAGTTGCATGAACTTGTCAACAAACCTTGTGATGTAAAATAAAAAATGGAGGACCTCGTACGACATATGGGATAATAGGAACTATAGGAAGTCTAAAACACCCTACTCTATGGAAAATGAAGACAAATTAACCTCTAATTTGTTTCTAAACCTACCTACAAATTAACCTATCATTCTTGTTGTATTAAAAGATAATGTGTTATTTAAAAAAACTATATATATATATATATATATATATATATATAGTGCACTTCCCTTGACGTACCCGTTTGGGGAGGGGGTTGCGTTTCCATGTTTTTCGATATTATTGATCATCTTAACCTTCCTTTACTATCATGCTTTATTCCCAATTATTACAAGGCATAATTTAGAATCAAACCATAGTGAATCAACCTCACATCTATCTCAGTATGTGCTTATATGTAAGAGTCAATACCCACTTATATTTGAGAGGCAATACTTGCTTGTGGACTGTTGCCACAAACACTAGCACCCAAAATGCAAGGTGCCAAGAAATCAAAGGGTTCTAGTTAAGCACAACTATAGAAATAGAGTAGCTATCACCTACAACTATTTCCCTTCACTTCCAAACTTTGAATAGAACCACTAAGGGGGGAATCCCTATAGGCAACTAAGTGTCATGAGATTAGACAAATTACTAAATTAAAATTTGATGCAATGGTTATGACATAAAGAGAGCAAATGAGTTAGAAAATCCAAAGAGATAAGTGTCAAGATTTCACAAATTAAACTAATTCATTCCGCAAAGCGCACACAGAATATAACGATGGTGTGTAAGTAAAACCTTGAATGAATTTGCCAAGAGAAAGAACAACTTGTTGCAGAAAACTAGATCAAGAAATGTGAAATGAGGAATTTAAATACAACCAATGTAGTATAACCCATTAAACATCAATGATCTATAAACAATTGCTGATACAACAGGTGCAAGAGTTACAATGATCAATAAATAAGATTGTAAACCATTCATGAAAATATGTAAGAAATAGACACCGTGATTTAAAGACTTTAGGATGATTTGCTAGTAAATCTGAAATGGACAACAAAATATGTAATTCAATGAACCACCACTATTTTTCTATTGCTGGAGTTGCCAATAGAAAAGAGTCATATCATTCATAAATAACTCACAAGAAAGCAAATTTAACCATGAAAATGAAGATATGTTAATGTGGTTAATTGCAATGAATATTCCAGCAACTTAATTGATAAGGCTTAATGAAAGAAGATGAAAAAATACAACAAGTAACCATATGTGAATGATTCAAAGTGAGTTAGTTACTTGTTATAACCATCAACATAAGAAAATTGCATTAGATTGGTTGACAGTTAATAGGAATTTCAGATCCCTTGGGAGTCTTCACGGATGATACATGAGGGATGATCCTTGATGGAGTCTGCAATAATCCTCTTGGCCTTGACCAAGTTCTTCTTGTGGATTGCTTTTGCCTCATTTCCCTCTGGTGTTGGAACCTCCTCATTTATATACTTGTCCAAATCATTTTCTTCTAGGACAAGATAGATTCTATACTTCCATGCTCGGAAGTTGCCAGCTCCTTCAAGCTTATCCTCAATCTTGGTGTAGTTTGTCATTTTGAAATGAGAACCTCAAATGGAAATAACAAAGAATTAGAACTTACCAATTTGAGATGCCCAACCTGGTTCTGGAGCTGGCTGACCTAGGGTTTGTAAGAGAAACCCTAATTTTCCAAACTTGAAATTTTGAACTTCTGTTTGGACAGAAAGATGCGCCTCTTCAAGGCGAGTTGTCCAATGTACTCCTTTGTCTGGATTGATGGAGGAAAACCCCAAAAGCTTGATGCCCTGGTTTTCTCCCGGGACTAGTGACTGGGTCAAAAATGAAAATTCTTCAAATTCAATTATTCTTCCTACAAAAGATGCACCCTCCTAGGGCGAGTTATCCTAGCCCTCTTTTTCTGATGATCTGTGGAGAGAAGACCTTGAACTAGGAAGCCCTAGTTTCCCGTTGTTGCACAATGCCTTCTTTCTGGATGGCTCTGATACCATGTTAGAGTTTACACTTTAATTCAATTTAGTTAGATCTTTAAACTGAAAGATAGACAAGCATAGACACAAGAATTTTCCTCGGGGAAACCATAAAGGAGAAAACCCTCAACTTCCTCAGAAATGGATTCGTCACTAGTACAATATCAAGCAAGATGGAAAACGAAAAATATAAGATATCTTTTGCAACTCTCTCTCTTTCTCCTCCAACGAACTTGTCTTCTCTCTCTCCTTATGCGAACTTGCTTGAGTGAGTGTGGTGCCAAATGAGAGAGTGATCGTCTCTATTTATACTTTATGTGTGGGTGACCTTTTTCCTAATGGGGTTGACCTCACTAACTTGACCGGGTTGACATGTCCTAGGGAGACTCAAAAATACAATTTGCATTTATCTTTTGGGGAGCTATTGCCCCGTCTTACGAGGGAGGTTTTACCTCAATATTCTTGCATAACCAAATACAATAATGACATCCCCGAACGAAGGAAAAACATCTCCGACGGAGGTACAATAAAAATACAATAATAATATAATGATAATAAACAGAAGAATATCTTCCGAAGTTACATTTACAACAACAACTCTTTGGTTTATGGCATTGCTTGTGGATAACTGCTTTGTTCATGCTATGGAAACTCATGTGCAAAGATGTTTTTTATCAAGAAAGTAGTTATGTTTTAGCTTTTATTGCGCTTTGGAAAGATGAGGTACACCATCAGGTACTAGCCAAAGGAGCTTGATTAATCAAGGATGCCAAAAAGTTGGATCCTATTGTATATTCTGATTTTATTTATGCTCTACTAATCTTCAAGAAGTGGTTAGGATAGGCATTGTATATACTCTTCTATTGCTAGCTTTTTTTATTGTAAATAATTCATGTGAATATAAGAAGTATTTAAAAAAAATATTTAAAAAAAATCCATAAATTTAAACAATATACCGATGGATCTGGTAAAATGGCTGTATCTTGAGCAAGCAAAAACTTTTTTGAGTGAAACGAAAAGTGTTTCCAACTGAAAGCAACGCTCCAGACGCAATGGAGCACCCCTTTCTACCCAAAAATACATAAAGATAGAAGAATCCAGAAATCCTTTGATGCACACGGCTACACTGGTTCAAGATCTCGATCAACAACAGAAGCGAAACTTCATAAGTGCTCTGGTACCATGTTCAACTAACACATGGTATTTCCATAATATCAAACACTTTAAGCAACTGCTTACACAAACAGATCATAGATCAACACATTGATGTTTTTACGTGGTTAAAACTCTCAAAGAGGGAAACAGTCCATGGCCCTAGCTAAATAGCTACTTGAGGCAATATATTAAACAAAGGAAAAGTATTTTACATATGAGTTTCTCACTATCAATCATTAAGAAAATGAACCTCCATGTTCTTTAAATAGAGGTCATGGACCGATCGGGTGTTAAGCCATGGATCAATAGTTGTTAAGATCGAGGTGAAAATAAACTATCATATCACTTTATGTCTAGAACATATCGTGACCATCAGATTACATAAGTACAAATGCATACTAAAGAAACACACTTTACCTAAAGACACATTATACCATGTTCATCTTAACTATCTCCTAAGTGTCTAAATATCCTAACACTATGAAGGTGTGTCTTACAATGAAATGTTATCCAACAATAATTCTAAGAATATGATAGATGTAAACAACATAATCATAAATAAGACACAAAGGACACTTAAAGGGGTAAAATCCTCACATTAAATCCTTATAAGATGGTAAATTAATCCTTGAAATGTTAACCTTTCAAGCATATGTTTGTAAATGATCTTCTAGCATTCATCCATAGCAATTAAAACCAATAACATAAATTTCACATGAAATAGGAAGAGAATTCATACCTCCATCACATCCTCCAAAAGTTATACAATAATAGTCCAAGAGGAGAGAGATCCTCTCAAATCAACCATGAAACTAAATGAGGAAGGGCTACTCTTTATATAGAGAGTGTAGCTCAACTTAGGTCCACAATTCTTTCAACACTTTCCAAAAATAGCCAAAAGTGTTATATCCACTTATTGCAAGTAATTTACTCCATGAGAAAGGTTCATCAATGAATAAATAACACAATTAGTTAACAACCACCTCGAACATCGCTGAAGGAAAAATGGTGTACCCCTCCAAGAAAGGTGAAATATGCCAAGCAAACATCCTCAAGAGCTAGGGCGTTCTCCACCATGAATATTTATTAATAATACTCTTTCGAAATCACTAAAGCGATCTATTACCCCTCTTTCAACAAGGGGTGACCTTGATTAGTTGTTCCTGATGTGAGATATGTGGCTTCCCCATAGATCGTTGATCATAGGTCTTTTAGCATGGTCAGATGGTCCATGTGCTTTGGATATGCCTAGTCAAAGATAGTGTCCGATTCTCTAAGTGTTGTGATATCTCTAATCCTCATTGACTCTTAACTTGTTTTCTTATATGACGATATGTTTGCATGGGGTGTTACTGTTATGCTTGTATAATGGCTCATACACTTAAAACGATTACTCATGTCTTAATTTTTCTTTGGTGTGCTATGCCTTAGAAGTTTGTTAGTTCGAATATTAATTTGTACCTTGGTGAAGTAAGTTAAGTGATTTTATCCATTTCACAACATTTTACCTAGTTGTTTTTTATTTTGCTAGGGAATTCATCCATTCCCTTCATTTTCCCCTTTGTGAATGATCTATCATCAGCGATAACCTAAGTTCTCATTACTATTCCCATGTATGAATCCCTCATATAAAGCTAAAAGAGTCTCATAATCTCAAGGATGATGCTGATAAATATAAATGCAAATGGAAAACTATGGCAGATACTCCCCTTACAAAATGGTTAAGTTCCCTTGTCATAGGTTTTCAAATCCAAATCTAAAGAAAAAGGGACTAAGCCAATGAAAAGGCTACGAAATACAAATAAATGCAATATCAAAGAAAAAATAAAAAGGGGATCACAATGTGAAGGAATAAAGATGGATGACCCATACAACACTTCCTTAGGCACACACGTGGAAGAAACATCATAAATCCTAACTTTTGAAAGTTAAGGATAAGTCCTATCACTCTTATATTGCTATGATGGTTAATTCATAAAGAACCCCTTTCTTACCTAGTATGTATTACACTTCATGTACCCTCACTTGACTTAGGTAGTCAAGCTATGCAATTTAACTTAGGGGTTGCACATCTATTAAGGACATTAATAGGGTCACACCAATGTTAGACTGGATGAATAAAGGTTAAATAAGTCATTGAATTGTTAGAAAGGTATGATTCTAACTTAATTTCATGTATTATTTTCATATTTGAAAACATTGCCTAAGCTAAGTGACCGGTTAACCTTTAGCACTAGTGTGTTTTATCACATGCTATGACACTTGATATGGTATGTTTGATGGTTATTAGGACTTTTCCTATGGAACGCCACACTTGGAAACACTTTCACTTGATGAGGTCGCCCCCCTTCTCATGATGGATACCACCTTCACTTGGCATGTGGGAGACTTGGAGATGCTTCTAGAGGGTTCTTCTCTCACATTTGGACCAAGACGTCTCACCTTGGACCATTGCTAGATCATTTTGGACCATGTATATGACTTGGATATGCTTTTTAGAGGGGTGTTGGAGATAGAGATGGAGCCATCCTCATACGTTTAGCTTGAGTAGGAGATCGTTTGAGGGTTTTGAGGAGGGCGCCCTAGGGTTTGACCTTTGGGTTGGCCCCTCCAACCATTTGGCACCCATTTTGAGGAGGGTGCTCACCATTTGAGATCTTTATTGTTGCTTGATGTCTCTTTCTATGCTCGATGTCCCATCATTTAGAGACTTGGAGCCACATGTGTGGCCATTTGTGGGGAGCGCACTTGTATTGGGGGTGGATTTGTTGTACTTGGTCACATTTTGGACCACTTCTAGAGGAGTGCCTCCCCCTTCTTGAGCATCTATTGTACTCTGCTATATATTTTTTACCATGACTAGAGATACGCCCTCTCTCTCTTGGGGATTTCTTTTTAGACTCTCATTTTTTAGTATTTTTTGGCTTTATCTTTGAGAGGCCCTAGGATAGATCTAGGGTTTTAAATTTTAATATATTTAGTATTATTTTATTATGAAAGAAGTTAGATTTCTCTCCTCTATAAGAAATCTCTTCCTTGTATTTGTTGCTGTTGTTGGGGAGTATACTATCACTTTGCATTTAAAGGTTTTGTCTCTTGGATTTCTTCTTCACTTTGTGGCACAACTTGATGGCTGAATATTGAGGTAACATGTTTCTTTTTCCATTGTGAGATTTATAAACCTAGTTCACTAAGAAAGTCAAATTTTCTCAAGTGAATTAAGTAGGGAATTTCTTCCTTGTTTATTTTATATTTTGGTTTTGTGGCTTGTCTTCTGATTTGACTATTTTAGGAGGGGTTACAAATCAAGGTTGCATAGGCTTGGGTATAAGCTAGGGTTATAGATTGAACGTGTGTACTACGGCCACCCTTCCTTGGTAATTTTGCATGAAGTTTCAATAGCATGGAGTAGGAGCTTGTTTTGTTTTTTGTAGAGATTCCAGCCAAGCATTTTCAAGCAAGGTCCAAGGAGATTGATCCCAAGATCCCATTTTCCCAAGGGTTTGAAGGCACTAGTCATTGCTCCAATTCTTCAACCGAAAATCGAAAAAAACTCATCTTTTTCTTGTTTCTTAGGGTAGTTTTTCACTTCTAAAAAATCCAAAAAGACAATTTAGATCTTTCCTAGGTTATTTTCTTGGTTTCTTAGGGCTAGATTTTGAGTTTTAATTTTCTGTTTGATCCTTTGATTTTTCTACATAATAAAAAGACATCCCTAGCTAGTCTTTGTTTTGACATTTTATACAAGTGATTTATGCTAGGATTGACTGCTGAAATTTCTGGGTTATCGATTTAATTTTACTTGCTATTTTAGTGGTTTATATTGGCTAATTTATGCAATTTTTTTATTCTAGAAAAATTATAGCAAATATCTCTCATTTCTGGAAAGTTTTCTAAGGCCATTCTAGTATCTCTAAAATTCAGATTTTTGTGCTTTAAATTTTTGCATATTTTTTTGGGTGTTAAAATTTGAATTTTCCTGCTCATTTTCTTACTCCAAAGTCATAGGACAAGAAGCTTAAATTTTTGGAAAATTTTACTTGGTTTATAATTAATTCTTACTTGCTAAATTGCCCCTAATTGTTGACTAAAGTGGTTTATTTAAATTCTGGAAATTTCTGAGTTACTGCTTTATTGGATGTCATATAACAACAAGCAAACTTAAGTGTTTTATTTAATTAATACTGGTTCATAATCTTATTTTTTTTTAAAGCACATTGGCTAAATATACTATACTTTTAAATTCTTGAAATCTCATTTGGTTTGATGGTTCTATAACAATTGCTTAACTCACATATTCATTGGCTAAATGTTCACTGAATTTTGGAATTTCCTTTTGTGCAAACTTTATTTGTCTTATTTTTATATTGCACAATTTCTTGATGCCACTTTTATCTCGTGGATTTTGGATGCAAGAGACAATGCCATTTGATTAATTAATTTCAAGTTTGGACACCTAAATCATAAAGATTTAAAGACTACACTTGGAGAAGTGATTTTAGTGACTTCAATAAGTCTGATTACTTTAATAAGTTTGGGTCACACCTTGTTTCAGAGATCCTTTCTTTCAAGCAAGGCCTCATTCAAAGCCTTAACTTCAAAATCTCTAACAAACAGTGATCTATTGCTATCTTCTTTCTTGCATAACTATTATTTCCAAATATTCATGGTTCATTTTACTTTACATCTGTGAACAAGTTTTTTTGTTTTTTAAGTGTTTGGTCTATTGGCTATTGCATATTTTGAATGGTTAAATGCTTATTTGGGAAAATTAACTTAATAATACATCTCACACATCTTAACTAAGTTAGTATCTTTTCCCTTGGCTCTCTCAAACTGTCATCCAATCAACCCATAGGGAAGCCTCCCTTGACCTTGAGAGCTGGTTTAAAAATGAGAAGATTGCACTAAGGTGACAGTGGTGCCTTCTTTCGAGGTTGCACCTGATAGCACTAGTGGTTTGTGACTTTTCCACTTAGGTGCTAAATCAAGTTGTAACATGCCCAAGCATCCAAGGTGGGGCATTTTGTAAATTGAGTGGTCAAAATGCGACGAGGGTTTTAAGGTGGTAGTTTTGAAATCATCAAATCCCTTAATACTTGTCAGATTTCTATTATAAACACTTTTTGCAAATCCCATTGCCACTTTACATTCAATGCTATAGATTTGGAAAACTTTTGAGTAATTTGTCAAAATATAATTGCTCCCAAAGCTAGGACAGTTCTCCAAAAGTGGATCTCATGGATATGTGTGCAAGCAAACGGTCCACTAGTTGTTATAACAACTCCTCAAACATAGGGAAACCTCAACATGTGTGCACAAAGGTTAATAATCTAATAAATTATAAAACCATAGTCCAATCAATAATTAGTCCCTCTATGATTAAATAACCATGAACATGTGTGCCAATGTGGGCGGTAGAGGCACTCCATCAAGGGGTTATATCATGCAATAAGTTGTTCTCCCCTATGAAAACCCCCACCGAGATGAAATATGAAGCTCAACTTAGGGGCACAACCACTTAAGGGATTAATACATCGATAATACTCATCCAACCTTAGGAAAAGATTAGATCATCAATAAAGACCATGTAGTGCCCTATCCCCTTAAGTGGTAATTTAATTAATCTAAAGTACAAACTTTAGGAACTTTGGTTAATTATCGTGATAAAGTTCTTGTTATCACACAACTTGTAGTTGTCCCAAAAGGTGATCCTATCCAGGATGGTAGAGGCGATGGACAACTAAAGAGGTGACCCAAGAGATGCCACGGTTCCCAAGGTAAATGGTTGTCATGCTAACCGAGGCACTCTTCACTTTAGATCCAACTTAAGCAAGACCAAGGGGGAGACCCTAGCTAATTGTTACCAACTATTTTATACAATAGTTGAATTTCTTGTGAGTTGCCAGTTTCATGAACATGTTCAATGTTCATCGTCAGTGTTCAGAAGTTCAAAAGACCTTTTCAGGGCAATTTTTGCCCCATTTGTAATAACTGCATGCTCATACCCAATGTTGCACAACTCGGACTCGGCAAAGACTCGACTGGCATGTGACTCGTCGACTCGGGAAAAACTCGGGAAAGGCCCGAGACAGACTTGGCAAGACTTGACAAATAGGAAAAAAAATTAAAATATTGTAAATTTGGGCACAAAAACGAGGTTAATGGCATTTCCAATCTTGAAATTGAAACTTGATGACAGCCCTCGATTCTAATTCAAACATTGTGATGAGATTCGAATAAAATTTGTTCATATCAATATTATTAAAACATAAATTATATTTTATTACATTTAGTTTTTTTTTTCCCAAGGAAAAAGTCGTAATTTTATTTCAAATAGATTGAACAAAATTACATTCTGCACATGTAATAGAATCATAGTGATCCCTACATTATCACATATTTGCTGTTCATGTATCTAACTGGTCTAGAGACCCATACAATCCCCAAAAAATGCTGTCCATACAGCACACATATAGCCGGTTTCATATCCCAATAGTAATCTCAAAATGTAGTAGTTCCTATCAAAAGATACTCTGTCTAATCTGCCCTAAAGCACCAAACAGAACAGATGTAAACAATTAGCCAAATGCTCCATCACAGTTTCACCAAAGCCTCATATAGGCCTATGAAATACCACTATACGATAAAAAAGAACCATAAAGTAACCAAAACAGAACTGTTGAGAATGCTGATCAACAGGTACCAATCAATCTCCCACCCTGTCCTCCAATGCCTCGTTGAAGGGCATATTGTAATAACTGTAGGATGTAGCAGTAGTATATAATGTAATTCGCCAAGTGCCGAGATTTAGACGTTGCTGCGTCGCTACTTTGGAAAGAAAGTCTGCCATGCCATTTCTCTCCCTGTAAACATGTGTAAATGTTATAAGATTAAAATTCTGCTTTAACCGTAAAACATCTTCCAGTATAGGTGAGAGAACCATCACATTACATCGAGTATGTTCATTGGCCCAATCAATAACAATCAGTGAGTCACCAAAAATCTGTAATGAACGACAACCCTGTTCTAGTGCAAATATCAGCAACAGTCTAAGTGACATGATTTCAGCATAGTTGTTTGTACCGCTCCCCAATCCAGCCACTATGTGGAAATAATGAGATTCAGATAAGTGTAGTACGATCCCCCCACCGCACACCAATTGATCCATTGATGCGCCATCGAAGAAAGCCCACGGTAATGTTGTATCAATCGTTTCAGCGATCACTGGACGAGTTCTAATCGTTTTAGGAGCAGACTAGTAATGATTTATTACATTTAGTTATTAACCTATCATATATAATTATATTTAATATATTTTACATATATTAAAAATAAATAGCACTTAATATATATAAGAATAACACTTAATAAATAATATATCATAATTTATAACATAATGCAATGTATAAAACATATTTATAATAAATAACATTTAATACAAATATATCATAGTTTATAACATTGAAAAAAGAAAATAACATATATATAATATTATAAACTAAGTTGAAGTCCACTATTGATCACAATTCATTCACCATTCTGTTTAGACTCTACGCCCACTGTAGTCAGCCACTATTCTGCCGTCAGTCACTATTCTGTGGCCACCGGCTGTCGTTGCTCACTTGTGACTCAAAGAGATAGAGGGAAATAGCATATGTGATTGCCATCGATTACCATCCACCGTCGATTAAAAATGATGAATAATGAAGCACGAGAAACCCAGGGCAACAAACTCTATATTAAAAATCGTGAATTTGCCTCCATTTCCGCAGTTTTTATTTTTCCTCTGTTTGCCGAGTACCAGCGATTCATCACGATTTAGGGCGAGTACCATGATTTTGCTGAGTGTGGTGAGTTAAAAGGCGAGTCTTCTGCGATTGCTCGGCATGGGGTTTGACTCGTCCTGACTCGTGAGTACTCGCGAGTCTGGGGCGAGTGGTGCTTCACTGTTCATACCCCCTTGGGGAAATTGTAAAAAGTTGGTCTAAACATGGTCCTTTTATAAAAGACTCGACTATCCTTAGGTTTAACTGTCAGGGGGATACTCTAGGGTTTTTTTTCCTTAGGAATTATGTATTGCGCTTTAGTCGTGTATAATTGCTGAGTTTTTCATTCATACCTCCAAAGCTGGAGTATTTACCATAGTGGTCGAACCTAAGGTGGTTATTAGAGTCTTGTATCTAGGATTTTTTTCATGTTAGCCATCTATATTGAGTCGTATGGACATGCACTAGGTCCCCTAGGAGTTTGGTGTCATTCCGGTGAAAATATTTTTTTTTTTCCGTAAATTAGACCATTTTTTAATGGTTTAATTGGAAAAATTCAAAATGTAATAAAAGTGTCACCTAGAGGGGGAATTTGGCGTGGGGAGGCTCGTTTTGATGCTTAGAGCGTCCTCTTTACCCTAGTGCCCATTTTCTTAAGGTTCTGGGCGATTACGTCGCATCTGGGAGTAGTTTTGGCTAAAGATGCGACAAACTAGCATTTAATTGCTAAAAAATGAGAAATTGCACCATGGACAAAATAAAAAAATGACAAAATTGAATAAAAAATTATTTGGAAAGTGGTGGTTAATGGATTATTAGAGGTGTACGACTACATGGAGGAATAAAAGCACATGTTTTATAAACTTAGGATAAGTGAATGGCCATTAAAAAAGTGAATAGCGTGGGCCTCCCTCACGTTGGCAATCTCCATGCGTGAAGGTTCTTGTGAGGTGGGCGAATACTCCAAGACTTGGGGCGAAGGTTCCAATGGGAGATGGGCACCCCTCTCATGAGGTGGTAGCCACCTCATCTCCCACCAACCCAGTCAACAAATCACACACTCCAAGCTTCAATTCACGCCTACCTCAATCGCCAAGCTTCTAGCTGTTAGCTCTCATCCTCCTCTCCTCATGCATTCGACCTACCTCATTGTAACCCTATAAAAGCTAGGCTCTGCTCCATCATTCAGGGTGGATTGCAAGAGACTTATGCTGAGATTGTAATGCTATTTGCTGATACGTTTTTTGGAATAAAAGTGGAAGACTTTGGAGGTCCACGGGTGCAAGTTTTCATATGGTGAATGCATGTTTAAATCATTGAGGTGATACCCTTCTAATCTATTTCTCTCTTATGCAAGTGTAGTATTGTGATCTAGCTTAGAAGACTATAATTCTATTCCATAGAATAATCATTTGTAGGCTTCAATTTGATTATTTGTGTGAAGTTTTTTCAATATCTTAATGAGCAAACTGTATTAAGTTGTACTTATGTTGATTGAATCTTCGTTTATTTAGCACACTAGTTTTAATCCCCTTGCTTTGATTTGTTGTAGATTTGCAGGATCACCAAGCATGAAGACAAGCTTGAGCTCAGCTGCATCTTGTTTGGCTTCATAACAAATTTTGGTTCTAATCTTCTTGTATTTGCAGGATCTCCAACTTCTTCTTCTATTGCTCCAAAACTGAGTTAAAGGGCTCTTTCTTTCACCCTCTTAAAATCAAATTATCAAACTCCTTGTTATCACACCAACTCTAGCTGTTGAAGTGAGGTGTCCCAATAGGGATGGTAGAGGATGGACAGCTAGGAAGGTGTAACCAACAACGGCCAAGTCTTCCGTTAAATGAACGGAAGTCACACTGGACAAGGCTATTGTCACTTTCGACGAGGCACTTAGCCAAGTCGAGGGGGAGACCCTGTTCAACTAGTGATCGTTGAGAGACAAAAATACACCCAAACCCAAAAGAATAAGAGATAAAAACAAGGGATGAATGTAGGTGAACTCCTAAGTCTAAATTCAGCCAACTGATGGACACAAATGGTGAAATAAGAGTGATGTAATGAGTGACCAACAATCAAATATGATTAGGAAATAGGATTAGCTTAGTGATTTAATGGCTGAAATAGTCTAGGGAGTTACCTAAGGTGGAAGTGAAGTGCTAAAATAAAACTGCCCAAGGAAATGGTTAAGCAGTGAGTCAAATGGACCTAGGGCAGAGAAAAAATAGCGTTTATACCCACTTCCAGCCAACGACACTTGATTTCAAAAAGGTAAAAAGACGTTCTGAAACCGAATCTCAAGTACCCAAAACCCCAAACTGACCCAAATAGGTTGAAAGAGAAAAACGCCCCTAGGGGGCGTTTTTGCCAAATGGACTAGTGTTGATACTATGGGAAAATGGAGTCTGAAACGAATGAAACTTTGGATTTAGGATTTTAAGTACGTTTCATTAGTGGGTTTACAAGATAAATAAATTCTAACGGTGGATTTTGTAGATTTTAATTTTTAGGGTTTTAGTGAATTTTCTCTCTAAGACAAGCTGGAAATTGAAATACAAGAGAAGAAGATGTAACACCTACTTGAAACCAGCTGATATCTCGGATTTTGATGAGGTTGTACGTCCCGAAGATCAAATAGAGTGTATTGCAGAAGTCCCTAGGTGAAATCAAACTACTCAGTCCCCACCAACTCGTCCTCCTTGCTTTCCAACACCAATGGACAATAGATCAAATTAGTATTGACAAATTAGTGAAATTTACAGCAACACAAATAAAGATGAGAGAAATGCTTGGCCGAAAATGGCAAAAACACTTCCCTTTTGTGACCAAATCTGAAGAATGGAGCAGCAGTGGCAGCCAAATGGTGCGCCCTCCTCCAAGACTTGTGCTAGCTGCAAAACAACGGTGAGAAATAGTGCTGGAAACAACCTACAATATACACTAGTGCATCAAGATGGTATGGCAATCAACAATCTCACAAGAATATCACACAAGAGCCAAGCAAGAGCAACGTTTTTCTCTTCTATTCAACTCCAAAAATGCCAAGAGAGAGTGATACAATGGGTGAGTGCCTTCTCTTATAGAGAAAGGCCACTCTCAAAACAAGTTTCCCCCCAAAATGGAGGGCTGGGATTTAACCCCCAATGATCAAATCGAATGGAGGAGATGCCTCCTCGTGGGGGTGCGAATTACCCAAGTAGAGCGCACATGTGGAGAGGGGGTCCCCTTGTGGGGCCCCTACAATGCATAAGATGTGGTTGGGGGGTGTCTATAGGGTGTTTTATCCCCCCAACTCACTATACCAAGGTCCCACATACACAAAACCATCAAAAACGAATTTGCCAAGGAGGAAAAAATGCCCCCATGGGGAAATTCGACCCATCTAGTGAGCTGGCCCAATGGAGGGACCCACAATGTACAAATACCATATCAAACATTACCAATTTACCTTAGGAATCACCCTTTTATTTTCCAGCCATTGATTTTTTCCTTTTGCTATAGTTGCCTTTGTCAATTTTTTATTTTCCATGTATTTTATTGCTGAATATGTAATTTGGGCTTTTGACCCACCTAGAGTGCCCGGATTGTCGAACCGTCTGCTGCAATGTGATCGTGGACCCCAAAAATAGTAGGAATGACCACTCGAACGACCCTGATCCATCACTTAGGCATTATTTGCCCAAAATCCATGATTTTTAATTAAAATAGGTCATTAATGACCTATAATAATTAAAAATCTCACAAACGCCTCGATATTTTTGTATTCTGTCACATGGAGGCTCATATGGGTCCCCCTGTAGATAATAATTGACCAAAATCGAAATTGCAGTCGCAACATTTTTTTGGGCCCATTTTTGGCCTGGTCAACCTAGTTTGACCAAATCAAATCTGGTCAGCGATGGTGCTAGCTGAATACCTGTAGGAAATCATGAAGTGAAAGGATTCCTTATACAAGTTAGTACATTATTAAACAATATGACAATAATATGGTGATAAACAATTGCATTAAATCTCGGAAAAATACAAGGCCCCAGGTGAGGTGGGCCCACCACATCCAAAAGACTCAACTGCTATGCACAACCTATAGACTTGACCACCTAGCTGACTTTGGGTGATGTGGATGGAATACATGGTGAAGGATGAGGGATGACAAGGATAAAGATCATGTGACCTCTCGGATAACTCGGGAAAGTGGGGTCCACTGAGATAAGTATACCATGACAAAAACATGGGGAAGGGCGGTGCCTCACAAATGGATATAGTGCAGGGAAACCGCCACTGGTCATATAACAACTATCTCACAACTCACATCCGTGCCTGAAGACTCTATGAGGTTCTTTTCTAGAGCCGCCAAACTAGGTGTCCGGCAAACCGTAACTTGCGACTCTAGGGGACAATCTTGAGCTTGTCCCTTGCTCCCTCTCACCTCCTTGCCCCGCAGGATTAGGTGAGGAAATAACCACTACAAATGTTGACATGTACAACTGACCTGTGTCCATGTGTGTTTACAAACACATTGCATGGATTTTACAATGAATTTCATACTTAGCCCTTTTTGGCTAGATTTACATTTACAAAAAGCCTTTTTGGCTTGCTTTACATTTCTTCATTTATTCAATTTACATCAAGGCCCTTTTGGGCTACATACATATCTCAATAGATATAATCATGGTGCTCATACTGCAAAGTAATGGGGGTGAGCAATACATGCTTCAATGACCAATGGGGAACACCCGGTGAGGCTACACAATCCTAACTGCATTGCAACATCGGGGGCAACCGACAGGAACAAATCCCAGGTTTGAGAGTGCATCTCACACACTAAAGAGCCGAGGCACAATAGATAGGGATTCATGGCATACTTAGAGATCAGTGGGGAAAGGGATACTCAAAGTCACAAATCTGAATCCAAGTCAGGAAAGAATGTCATGTATGAGTTGGATGGATGGAGAAGGTGAAGGTGGATCCAAAGTCAGCTGCCTAGGGGTACTAAATGATCAAGTCTATACTAGGAAGAGGGGTGTAACCCGGTGTGCATATAACAGGAGCCTACTAGGAAGGGGTGGACTGACATCACCAAAGGCCCAACCACATATCATAAAATTAGATCACCACATCAATCATCATATGTAGAGTTAGTGTACTATCATGTATAAACAAGTCTAAGCAACAATCATGAGCAATATATATAAATGCAATACCTGCCACACCATATACTTGCTGCTGAGTTTGTCTCTGAACTGGATCTCTGCTGAATCCGGGCACAAATAGTAAACCAACAATACTCTGTGATAGTCTCAATCAAAAAAAGACTAGGAAACTGTCTCAATGGGATCATATCAAAGCCTGGCATGGAAGGGTGACCTTGTGGTAAATGCTAAGTAACATGTCTGTACCACTGTACAACCATCTGTCCCCTCTGATATATCTGCTCGGGGCAATCTGAACAAAACTGTGTGCCTCCTCTGAAGGCATCGAATCTCTGATCTGGAAAAAAAAGTACTGTGCGGTCCTCGGCCGCACAGTCTGCAGTATGGTAGCTCCAGCTAACATAGATGTGATAACACTCATTTTCCATTTTTTTTTGGTTACAAAAGCAAATTGTCATAAGCTAGAAAGTTTAATTATTTCATGCATTTCGCTCTTCTTGAGGCAAAGTAGGTTCAAGCTTTAAGTTTTTATCTTTCAAACCCTTTCGCTCTCCTCCATGCAATAGATCTAGGCTTAAAGTTCTATCTTTCTTTCTATTCACTCTTCCTTGATTAAGTAGTTCAAAGTTTCAAAGGTTTACATCCTTTATAGATCTACTTAGTATCTAGATCTGATTTTTAAAGCATTATCATTCTAGATCTAGGTTGTATTTTATTTGTTGATATACTAACAATACTAATCCACTAATCATTCTTTGTTTATAGCTCTTATTTACAAGAAAGCAAGAAGGCCAAGTAAAAAGCCCAAAGGTTAGGGCAAAACCAAGAAGGGCTTAAAGTAAACCTAAAGAGCACAAAACTTCTAAATTCCCCCTTTCTTCATCCCCTTTCTATCCTTGTGCTCTCAGAAAAATATCAACACCAAATACATTGTACAAAAAATCAATAAAGAGATAGTGGGATAAAGGCTCCCACACCCTACTTCCCCCATTTGGGGGAAGCTTCTATCGTCCTTTTTGTACTTTATTTGCTTTATACCTGCAAGTAGAATAGGAAAGTTAGAGTAGTTTCACTTTGATAGTTTGCTAGATCTCAATTTCGTAGCTTTAGTTTGCTTCATTTTCAAAGTTTTTACTTAGTTCAAGTTTGATATAAATTGATAAAAAGAAACCAAAATCTCTTGAATCTCACTGAAAAGTGGATCAAGAGTGCTCTCTGTCGGAGAGTTTACTTTTCTCAGTTGTCTTAGATCTTTTTTCTTTCTTTTAGTTTAGATTTGTGTGGCAATGTCTCTTGAATCTCGCCATAAGGCGGATCAAGAGTGCTCTCTATCGGAGAGTCTATGGTTCTTTCCTTATTCACATAATAAAATTGGAACAAACATTTATCTACACTGTGTATTCTCTACCCACTTGTGGGATACCCAAAAGCAGTGTAGCTTGTTAATTCCTCACATTTAATTCCACTTCAACCATTAATAAAATACATCCCAAGAAAACCAACAGAAATCCGGCGTTGATCGTTAACAATCGAAAGTGGGCAAATTCTGCCTGGGGACGCGGGAACCACTGGAACGAGACCTTAAGAGCACGAGTTAGACTACATCCTTGTTGGTGTAGTGGTGAACACCTCTCTACTGACTTCGACCAACCCACATGTCCTTGTACGAAGTCACTTAGATTGTTATCCGGACATATCTCCTATACCGCAAGGTATATCTTGGAGATCCCCCTTCCCATAATAATCAACTTCACCCCAAAATTTACCAAGAGACATTTGCAAAACATCCTCAAACACTTCAAGCATCCCAAAGCACACCAAAGACATGTTTTAAGCATTCCATTGGCACTGGTCTATTCTTTAAAGCAATTTGCTCATTTTATGTCGTGATTTATCCGCAATTACAATATTTACAAATTAAAATGCCGTGGATGTTTCATTTATAAGTTTTCATCATTTATGGTTGTGCATCATCTATTTATTTTGCAAATACATGCTTGGATTTAATTCATTATTGTAAATCATCAAAAACTCCTAAAACAACACCCATCCTCATCACACATTCGAACACAAAAAACACTTAAGAGCCTTAGAAACTCTTTGTTAGGGTCTACCCCCCTTGGCTTCGTTAGGAGTTTGCCTAAACGGAGGAGTCGGGATCAGGTGACAACACCTGACTCTTTGCTTGCCCCCAAGGCCACACATTCCCAAAGCAGCTTCGAAAGATTTCTGCTGCTGTGAGCACATCGACGAGAAACACTAACCAATGAAGGCTAGCGAACCTACTCTAGAACTCCTAGGGAAATGTGAAGTTGAAAGAAGAGAAGATCAAGAGTGAATGGATCTAGATCTAGGGAGTATAAGTGGGCACATAGCATTAGGGATTGGTTGAGGAGGCTTATGGAAGGGAAAATGCTCAACCAATGAAAATATTTTGCCACTTATGAGGTTAGGTGAATAGATCTAGATAGATCTAATGCCACTCAAAGAAAACCAAAGTGGGGCCTGTTATCAACTGATTTGTACAATAGTTGAAACCTCATTGAGCCGCCAGTGTTGGAACACATCAGTGTTCACTTACAGAGTATCTGGGTTTCAGATATTTGGGTCTAGCCAGTTTTGGCTAGCCGGTTTTGTTTTTTGAGTCGACATGACCATGGCCCCATGGGGGTTTGTAATAAAGTGTGCTAGTAGGGTCTGAGTGGCTCGGTTCCCCATGACTGGATTAAACAACTAAGGTATTTCAGGGAGTTTTTTCATCGTCAGATTATACTTTGCTTCAGGCGAGATATAATCTCTTGGTTTTTCTCCCGCTTCCTCCAAAGCTGGAATGCCCGATTTTGGAAATTTTTGCCATGGAGGGTTATTAGAGTCCAACTATAATGTATAAAACTACTAGACACTATTAGAATAGGTTCTGGTCATGTCCTAAGTCTCTAGGACCCCCAGAAAAAATTTCGAAAAAAATTTACCAGACGCGTCAGAATTGGGGTTTTTAATTTTTTAATTATTTTTAAATTTTAATTAAATTTCTCTATAGTTTAAATAGAGAAATTTGAGTCTGTAATATGTCAGTCATCCGGGGTCCCAATTTAGTGTTTGATGGCTCGTTTCATAAGCGAAAAATCACACATGACCCGTAGAGCAGCTAAACCCAACTTTCGGATGTCAATTCAGCTTCATAATTAATATTTTCTCTAAAAAGTCATTTACAGAGAAATTATTAATTAAAATAATAAAATTGAATATTTTGGAGATAATCCAAATCTCTCCAAAATTAATCAATTTGATTAAAATAAAAGGCTAAATGACATGGCAATAGACATTTATGAGGATTCCAATCAACTCCAAGTGATTCCAGTCAACTATCCAGTCACCAGAAGATTATCCACATGAGCCAATTCGCCCTTCCTCATGCAAAAGTCGTTTTAGTGTGTTTTTAGTTGGTAAATGGGTTGGTTGGTTTGCATTTAAGACTAGGATGGGCACCCTCATGACTCACCAAGCTTGGCTCTCCTTGCAAATAGAATTAGCACCTACCACTCTCCACTTGTCTCTCTACCAACCAACTCGCATCCTTCTCCAATCCTCACGTCATTCCTCATTAGCTCACGTCAAGCCTTGTTGTAACTTGTTTATCGGTAGGTGATACTTCCTATGAAATCAACAAAGTCGAGTCTTGCCACCTATTCACTAATACCTACCACTGGAGTCGAGTTGTGCCACCTCTTCCATTCAACCTACCACAAACTCGAGTTCATCCATTGTTTATTCCTCCAAGCTTGTTTTGATTGGGATTCGAACTACTTGTCTTTGCCAATTCGACCTAGGGTTTTAGCCATTAGATTTTACTATAAAGAGAGGCCCTTTGGGGTTATTATGTCATGGAGAAAACTTACTCTGCCAAATTGTATATGTGTTATAGCTTTTTCTAATTGAAATAAAGTGGCTTTGGAGGTCCATATGGTGTGTTGATCTTGTTCATGGGAATTGCTTCAAATTAATCAAGGTGATATTGCTCCATGTTTTTGCTTTCATGTTCCTTGTTTTGATCAAATATTTAAAGCTTAGAAGACTTTTTTAAGTCCATAGGATGGGCATTTGAGTTCAATTTGTCCATTGATGTTGGGTTGCTTGTGATTTGGAAGTAGTGAATTGTAGTCAGAAATACTAACACTCTTCTTGTCTCTTTCAACTTTGCATACTATATTTGATCAAGCTTGTTTGTAAGTGATACATTTTGCAGATCTCATAGGTTTTGAAGAGGAGTTGGAACTAGGTTGTCTCCTCCATCTCTTCAAAGAACCAATTTTTCCCTAACATTCGTGCATTGCAGGATCTCCCAAAGTCGATCTCACAACATCAAGGTTTTGGCATAAAGTGTTTGATTCGAGGATCCATCCATTTTATCAAAAATATTCTTAAAATTGGTTACTAGTTACTTTGATCTACCTCCATCTTGTGGAAACCATTTCTAGATCTTGATCCAAAGTTGGTTGTTTGTCTTTTCAAGCCATAGATTAGTTTGCCATAAGGTTGAAGTTCCTTCAACCTTGGGGAATAGCTTGGGATTTGTTCCCTTGTGCTCTCTTCAACACTTGTTGTCGGTGTATCACCGGTTAACCGGAGGATTTCCAAGACAGTGTTTTCAACCCTCAAGTGTTCCACTTGAAATCCCTTGCTCTCGTCCACCCTAGTTTCTCTTTTCTTTCTGCCCTATCTCCCTCTTCTCGTCCCATTCTAGTCTATACTCTTTCATTCCATTTGCCCTATCTTCTTCCCTCTCGTCCCACTCTAGTTCATCCTCTCTTCATACCATCTCCCATACTCTTCTCCCCTTTCGTTTTTGCCCTCCTAGTTCTCGTCCATCTCTTTTCGTGCCCTAAAACATAACATAAACACAACAAAAACAATAGAGTGTTAGTAATATCTTGTAGCATTTATATAGTTAGGATCTAGTTCCTTGTTGGTAGTTAGTTTGTTTAATTTTCAATAGTTATCTTACATTGTTTCAAAGTTATTATTGTAGATCTTATGCTTTGTCATCATCTAGTGTCATTTCCCAAGTATTAAGATCTAGTTCAAATTTCAAGTCTTGTTTTATTTTCTAACATCTAATGGGTATTGGAGTTATTTGTTTGTGATAGACCTTTTTCTTGTGAAAGAAGGAGACTTCTAATACAAGAAGCCATCAAGAAACAAAGGGACAAATCAAAACAAAAAGATAAGTATTATCCTTTGTAATAGATCTTAGAAATTTGTTTCAAGTTTTTACAAGTAGTTCTTTCAAAGTCCCTACAAGGGTTTCATTCCCAAGGGCATTTGTACTCTCTTACTAAAGTTGCAAGTGGGGTTTTTAAGCCCCCACATTCACTTCCCCCATTTGGGGAAGTCTTGTAGTCTTCATTGAGTGGTTTGATTTTCTAGTTTAGATCCATCATATGCTCTTAGATTAGTTTCTATTTCATTAAGTCATTTTGTTGTTATTTTCCGATTTACTTAACCCCATGCTCTCCCGAGTACGGTCTTTGACCTGAAAGAGACTCTTGGGTAGATTAGATTTATTTTCTGTTTAATATTATCTTGTCACTTCTCTTCCAAACCTTGACCAGAGAAGAGCTAACTTTGGGATTGCATCCCGAAGGCCACATAGCCTTGTGGTAGCTTCTCGCTCCCCCATCAGCTTCTTGCGGACATCCAACTAGCTGGAAGGTTTCCAGGACTGGTCGATTCTAGTGGTTGATCTTGTTCGGAGATTGATCCCACCTATTAGATTAGATTTTGTGTGGTAGAACACTAAATTTATTCAAAGTTTCATTTTATTTTGCAATTAGTATTGTTAGCAGTATTTCACATATTTCAAATCTATCGTATTGTTTAATCATTCTAAAAGTTGATTTATTGCTTTTACAACACAACTACTATTTGCTTCTTAAAACGAACCAAAGTCTCTTGAACTTGGACAAATACAAGTCAAGAGCACCCTCTATCGGAGGGTATTATTAGTTTTGCATTTTCCTTACATTAGGCATTTGTTAACTAGCAAGTCTCTTGAACTGTGGTCATAAGATCAAGTCAAGAGCGCTCTCTGTCGGAGAGTTGAACAAAGTGCTCTAATAAATAAAAATTTTCAACCCATACTTCCCTTTAATTAATTTATCTTGGTTTCCGTCCTACACCCGTATGCTCTGCCAACCGGAAACGGTTGGGCTAGTACTCAGAAAGGTGGAAGACTTGTTAATTCACAAGTGATAACATTAATTAAAACTTTACCCACAACCCCAACCAAGACAAAATCACTGAGTTCTTCCTACAAGAGGTGGTGCCAGGAATCCACTGTCAGACTCGAGGGCGGTCAAGCCGCAAACACACTTGCCCTCTTTGTAATCTGGGTGCTCCCGACCTATTACCTAAGGTTGCCAGTATTTTTCTTGGATAAGGTTCCACTCCTTTTGATACCTTTGTTCTTAGCCATAATAATCAAGACCACTAAAATCTTAAATTTACCAAGATAAGCTGCAAAACGTTCTCACAAACTCTTATTTCAAACACTTGTATCAAGCATTTTACAATCACTTTTATATTTGACTCCATAAGGCATTGGTCCTTCATCATATACTTTATTTGCTTAAATATCAATATTGGAGTATTTGTTTCAATTTGCGTAAAGAGTGATTTATTTCTTGTTCAGGTGTATCTCTTATCTTTTGATGCAACGTGGATTGCGTTATCTTGGTCTCATTTAAAATATTTTTGTGTCTCTCATTCTCAAAAACTCCTAAACAACACCCATCCGCATCACAACACCAAAAAACACTATAAATACTAGAGCCTTAGTGAAACTCTTTCTTAGGGACTACCCCCCTTGGCTTCGTTAGGATTTTGCCTAAACGGAGGAGCTGGGATTCAGGTGACAGTACCTGGCTCATTGCTTGCCCCCAAGGCCACACCTCTCTCACCTGTAGTGAAGAGACAGCTTTCGAAAGATTTCCGCTGTTGGTGTGCAATCTGGCGGACAACAGGGCCCACCCTTAAATTAAGGAAATTGGTTGAGATGGGGTCCACAAGGTGAAATTAAGGAACAAATGGCACTAGGTGGTTTCCTAAGTAGTAGATTTGATGTTTAAAGGGAAAAATAGCACAACCCAAGTGATAGATTCGGAAATATGCATAAAACCCACAAGTGCGTCCCCCTCAAGAGATGATCGGTGCCTTAGATCGGGGGTCAAATGGAGTCAGATTTAAACCAAAATTTAGCTATGAGGTTATTTAATTTATTTAGAAGTGGGTCTTATGTTTTATGCCCAAATAATCACCAGATCAAAAAATCTAGGGTTTTAACAATGAGGGTTTGAACTTTGAAGTGACCAATGGGTAAAATGTATGGAAATCAATACGTAACTTGTAGATATTACCTCAAATGCTTGCGGTCACCGAGTACATCGATGATCCTTGCATTTAGTTACAATTTCAAGCTAGATCCAAGTGATTCCAAGCAAAACGTCCTAGTCCAAGGAGGAAAAACGTCCTCTTTCACTTGCAAAACAAAACTACATACGTGAGATTTGATTCACAGATAAAATAAGGTCTATGCATGGCATATCAAAAGAAGCAAATCAATGTACAAAGCACAATTGAAAAACTCCCTTCACGATGAAAACGTCATGCCCAAGGAGGATGTGGGAAACCCTTACCATCTTTCCTAAAGGCAATTTGCACCCCTGCAGCAAATGAATTCGGCCACCCTCTGTAGCTGTTGAAATCACTTGTAAATAACCCGAATGTATAAAGCAAAAGATGTATAATCATGTACAAGAACATTCATCAAAGCATGAGAAGCAAATCTGCAAAATAATATTTTATTCCAGTATTTCCAGAGCCCAAATGGTGCCTTTACAATGAGGGGATCTCTTCCTTAAATAGGAATGAGAGAGACCAAAACCCTAACCACATTATGAACGAGTGGCTGAGATCAAAATATAAATACAATATAATCAGCGACTATGATGAGCCGAAACAATATCACATGGATCAACTCACTAGAGGGGGTGCGCACTCACTAAAGTGGCCCTAGGGGGGCTGCGCACCACATAAAAATGACTAGGACAAGTACTAGGAGCACATGGTGTGGCTAGGAGGCTTTATTATGCTTCACTAACATCACCCCATGGCACAATGATATAAAATATGACTCATTAACATGTCAAAGTGATCATATGACCAAATCGTGCCCCCCTGAATGAGAGAATAATACATCAAAAATCAACCCGGAGAGTGTGTGGACCCCACTGACTGATGAAAGCTGAGTTGGAAGGTGTGGGATGCATCACAAGTGACCTCTGAACAAACCTCATGCCAAAACCTTGCCTCATTTTCCCAAATCGAATTCCTCAGTGACCTTTTTATCCCATTTTTATTCCACAAAAATCCTCAGGAAAAACATCAAAATGCCTATAGCTCTCTTCCTAGTGTCCCAGACACAAATATGACTGTACCAACATGTCTGGAGATGGGGTAATATGGTAATAACAAATGGTTGGACCCCCCATCTCGTCTTTAGTGCCCTAGGAAAACGCGCTAGATCAATGCAACTATTGGACAGGCCAATTCTGCATGGCAAAACTGGAGAAAAGTGGAAATATGACTATATCATCATTGGGAGTGATTGGAACTGATAACTGAGTGTCTCAATGGACTTAGAAGGTCCAAATCTACTAGATATGAGTATCCATACACCCTATGGCAACCTGTATGATCATCTGTAGCCTCACCCATACCCGGACAATATAAAAATAAATGGTCTGAACACAATAATAACCAATAGAAAAGTACATCAACCATCATATGAAACCTGTGCCCACTGTATGGAACCATCAAAGGTGTATCACAAGACCATAAATCATCATCATATAACATCACTAGTCTAACTCATCTCGGATCCCATGGTTGACTTGGTCAAACTAGGTTTGACCAGGTCAAGACTGATCAAAATATGACCCAGGCTAGAAAATCCTGATGCTGCAAGTGCAAATGGTTAAGAAATGCTCCTTTAATCAATTTTAATAGCAAGACTTAAAGTATTAAGCAGCATTTCACTGGCAGTTAATAAATAATTATACTAAATACAAGTTTAAATAATCACTTACTCAAAATAGAACCTCAAGGATATACTCATTTTGTAGACATGAACATTTTGCTAGCAAAGGGTGAGGGTGAAGAATGCAAGGCTAGGATAAGGGGATGACTTGAATGACTCAACACTGTGATACTTTGTGTAAGGGAAAGGGAATACACACTTAAGCATATGTCGGATAATAAACACACAGGGAATGGCGGTGTCTCACAAATGGAATAAGTTGTTCAGAGAAGTGCTTATTCAACCTTGGCAAATGTCTACAGCTCACATCCAAGTTGAATTAGCTCCGTGAGGATCTTTTCTAGAACCGCCATGACTGGGTGCCCAAATATGTGAAATTAATCACAACAGATCTAATTGAACAAGTAAATCAATTACAAAGATGAAACTCATAAAATATGTGTAAACTGTGCAAAAGGCTTGTAACAGTGCTCTATTGAACTCAAAATTAGAATACAATACAAGATGCAGTCATAGTGACTGAATGAATTTGAATTACCCAAGGAGGTCATTCGAAATATTGCATGGAATAACTTGGCTCCAACTAGGAGTCCTCGTCATCAGATCAGTGGAGTCATCAATGCACAAGTAACGGTCAACCAGGTGTCAAACTAAGTCTAACTGAGTGTGGTAGGTGTAACTGGCAGATGGAGGCACTAACTGAATGAAGGAGGCTTAGTGGAGGGCGCATGAGGAGCTAACTGGAGTCAGAATAGGCAATCTAGTCTCACTGAGGGTCCAACGGAGTGATACAATCAGTTGAGGAGTCAATCTAGCCTCAAATCAAGGAAAGCACTCAACTAACTGAAGTGAACTGAGTGGTAGGTGAAGAAGTGCGCCCTTCTCAGGTGGTAGGTGAGAATTGGGCGCCTTACTGACTAAGAGGGCTAAAACTGCAAGGAAAGAAGCTCTCGGGTGTTGACAAACTAGGGACAAGGTGCTGGAGGCATCAAACTGGTGACTGGGATGCATGCATGCAAAGTACAAAACTGAATGATGAGATATCCTAACACCCCCCCTCAAGCTATACTATGATGTAAAAAATAATAACTGAATAGGGCCCTTGTTACTAAGACCAAAGGTCACCCCGATACAATAATCCAAAAAAGCTAGAAATAGAGGAAAGAGGGAAAACCCAATGGGAAGAAAGCCCCCCCTCAAGCTGAACATAGAAGGATCTAATCTGTCTCCACCATGATGGAACTCACCCCCAATAGTGAACGGAGGTAAGAGAACTTCTTCTTAGTGAAGCTCTTGGTGAAGATGTCTGTAATTTGCTCATTGGTAGGGCAATATTGCAAAACAATGGTTCTGTCATGCACAAGCTCTCTGATGTCATGCATGTAGATCTCGATGTGCTTGGTCCTCTGTCTCTGAACTGGATCCGTCGAGATCTTGATAGCACTTTGATTGTCACAAAAAATGACAGTCGAAGTAGTACTACCAATATCAAACTCTGACAAAATACCCTGCAACCAAACTGCCTGAATGCAAGCATTGACTGCTCCTCGATACTCTGCCTCTGCTGAAGATAATGCAATGGTTGCCTGCTTTTTGCTTGACCAGCAAATAGGCCCATTGCAAATCATGAAAACGTAACCGGAAGTGGACTTCCGATCAATACTATCACCCGCCCAATCTGAATCAGTGTACCCAATCAAATCTAGCTCACAATCTGCAACATAGTGTATGCCAAAGTGTCGAGTACCCTGCACATAGTGTAAGATCCTCTTGGCTGCCCGCCAATGGAGCTCATGGGGATGCTGCATATATCTTGATACATCACTCACGGCATAAGATATATCAGGCCTTGAGTGTGTCAAGTATAATAGAGAACCGATCAACTGTCGATACAATGTAGAATCTGCAAGCGGTGTAGAATCTCCCTCCTCAAGACTGATTCCTGAGAGGAATGGGAATGGGGCTGCCTTACAATCTGACATGTTGAACTTGTTAAACAGGTCTGAAATGTATTTTTGCTGAGATATGGTGATCCCACCAAAATTTTGAGCAATTTCAAGCCCCAAAAATTGTTTTAGCAAGCCCAAATCGCTCATGTCAAAAGTTAGATTCAAAGCGGTTTTTAACTTGTCAATTGAACTGAGAGTGCTACCAGTTATCAAAAGATCATCAACATAAAGAACTATAATTAGCAAATTACCTTCATTTTGCTATAGGTACACATTTGGATCTGATTTGCACCTTCCGAAGTTTTGGGAGAGAAGGAAGGAGTCCATCTTAGCATACCAAGCTCTTGGGGCCTGTTTTAAGTCATACAATGACTTCTTCAATCTGCAAACTAACTTTGGATCTGATATATATCCTTCTGGCTGCTTCATATATATTTATTCTTTCAGATCTCCATGGAGAAATGCACTCTTCACATCCATATGGTGCACTTCCCATTGCTTGGATGCGGCAATAGCTAAAACAAGACAGATAGAATCCATCTTTGCAATCGGTGCAAAGGTCTCAGTGTAGTCCACTCCTTGGACTTGGGAGAAACCTTTGGCAACCAATCGAGCTTTGTATTTGCAGGTTGAGCTATCAACAACAACCTTTGTGTGGTAGACCCATTTACATTGGACTAATTTCCTCCCAGGTGGAAGAGAAACTAGCTCCCATGTAGCATTCTTTTGAAGAGAACTGTACTCTTCATCCATGGCGGTTTGCCATCTCGGATCTTGGTGGGCATGATAATATGATTTGGGATCTGAACCTATCATCAAAAAGCATTTCTCAGATAGCAAAGGATCAGAGAAAGAAAGAGCCATACATGCTCTTTGAAAGTCTGCTCGAGTCCTTGGATCGGCAGGATTTCCAATGTTTGGACCAACAGTATTGAGTGTATTTTGGGCCCACTTTGGCAAGTGTTGGGGCACAACTGGATCAACTTCTGAACCTGATATATCATGTTCATCAAAGTCTGATAAAATATCAAAAATATCAGAACCAATACTTTCATCATCTTCTTCGAAATCTTCTTCTGGTGGAGGCAGTAAATCAGCAGTTTCTTCCTCGACAAGTTCTAGATTTTGAAGCGGTTCTTCAAATCTGACACTTCGCTCAATGAATATATTTTTGGATTTGATATCCATTAGTTTGTAGCATTTTGATTCTTCAACATATCCCAATAGGATGCATTCAACACTTTGCGGATCCAAAGATTTTCTCTTTTCAATCGGAATTCTAGCCCAAGCGGTTGAGCCAAAAACCCTGAAATTTGACACATCAGGTTTGTGACCTGTGTAAGCTTCGAAAGGTGTAACATCAGTCAAAGATGAATGTGGAACCCTGTTTTGAATGTATGCAACAACATTCATGGCCTCAACCCAAAGGTTTTTTCAGCCAAACCTTTTGATTCAATCATACAGGTTGCCATCTCTTTCAGTGATCTGTTCTTCCTTTCCGCTACACCGTTCATCTGAGGTGTGTAAGGAACTGTGTGCTGGATATGAATGCCGCTTTCAGCACAAAGTTGCAGTAGCTCTGATTTGATATATTCACCTCCATTATCAGATCTAAGAGCTTTGATCTTCCTCTCGGTGGCAGTCTCAACAGAAGCCTTAAAAAACTTGAATTTTTCTAGTACTTCCGACTTGTTTTCGAGAAAGAATACCCATGTAAATCTGGAGAAGTCGTCGATGAATGTCAAAACATACCTTGAGCCATTCATGGAGGTATGTGGCAGCAGACCATTGATATCAGAATGTATCAGCCCCAAAATGCAAGAAGCTCTGCTAGCTTTGCCTCGGTCAAATTTGTGCTCGGGGTGCTTCCCAAGGATGCAACCTTTGCATATTCCCTTCGAGGATTTGATCGTCGGAAGGCCATCAACCATGGAATTTTTCTGTAGCAGCTGCAATAATTTATAATTTAGGTGTCCAAACCTCTCATGCCATAGCCTACTAACCTCATTGCCATGAGTCAGAAGAGCGGTGGGCTTGTCATGCGGTAGAAAGTGTGAAAATTCATATGCTTTTGAAGCATGATTTGCTTTTCCGACCGCAATAATTTTTCCACTTTGAATATCAGAAATTTCAACTTTGTTAGGGCAGAATACAACTTTCTTTGGTGAACCAGTGTGTGTCATCTGATAAACGGAAAGAAGATTCGAAGCTAAGGACGGAACATAGAGCACATTGTGAAAACTGCCATGCTCTAAATGAATAGTACCTTTTCCCTTTGAAGAGATCTGAGAGTCATCTCCCATGTGGATGGAGATGGTGCTATTGGGATCATATGATGATAGAGAATCTTTATTTGCATCCATGTGGTTCGAAGCTCCAGAATCAATGAGTAGAGTTGGAGGAGTCGAAACAGTTGCCATGAGTGCATGACCTCTCTCGGGATGATCATTTTTCTCCTTCTTCCTTGCACCGTCAGGAAGGGTTATGTTGTTTTTCTCTAAAAGAAGGGCCATCTGATCTATGGTTTTCTTCATGCATGAGCTTTCAGGATGATAGCCCTTGCTGCAATAAGAACATTTAGATTTCTCTTTCCCTCTTTCCCTTTTTGCTTGTTTCTTGAACCGAATGGCTCATCCGCTTGCTTGGTTTTCTCTCTTTGCTTGGACGGATCAAACGTTGGCTTCTCTGTCTTTTGCTTCCCTTTGCCATTTGTAGCTTTGGATCCTCCAGCAAATAATGCTTCATCTTTGGAGCATATGGTCCCCATTTGAATGAGATTATCATGCTCCTTCCTCACGGATTCAATGAAGGCACTTAAGGTAGGCATTTTCCAATTCGGAATTGTGAGCTTTCCGGAATTGAATGTAGAGAAAAATACCGAATAATCTTTTCCAAGTTTTGTGAGAATAGAATGAATCAACTGTTTATCTTCCTTTACAACTTCACTTTGCTTCAATTGCAATACCAAGTGCTTGAATTTGGTGAAGAAATCATTTATGGTTTTGAAATTATCAGGATTCAAAACAATCAATTCATTTTCCAATTGAAAAGACCTCATCTCATCTTGCTTGCCAAAGAGATTTTCAAGTTGCTCCCATACTGCTTTTGGAGTAGACAATCCATTGAGGTGGAAATGAAGATCCTTGGAAATATTGAGGTAAAGAAGACCATATGCTTCATCCAATTTGTTAAAGTGTTTGGATTTCTCAATGAGTGTATTTGGCTCAACTTCGAGGCCCATGGTGACTCTGTAGTACCCTTTTGAGCGCAGCACAATCTCCATGTCATCCTTCCATTCAAAATAATTGAAAGGAGTGAGAAGCTTTGAAGAAGAAGAGTCCATCTCAATGATAGCGAATGCTAATGGAGGAGTGATAAAACCTGCAAATCACAAGAAAAGAAGAACAATAAGGTCGAGCAATCCACCCGTTTTAGAGTTGCATCACACCCTACATAGGAGATCAAGCAAGCTTGAAGATCCAATGATTCATATCCAGGAATTCTATGGAAAACTCACGGCTTCTGGAGTGGATTGGAGAGAACGTTTCAGCAGTAGCGAATGCACAAGAGAGAATGCATGCCACAACTGTGATATATTTGAGCAAAAATCACTTAATCTTCATGTAGAACACCTGCAGAAAAGAAGTCTTGTCCCTGCCATGGCTTTGATACCATGTGAAATTAAGCACAACAGATCTAATTGAACAAGTAAATCAATTACAAAGATGAAACTCAGAAAATATGTGTAAACTGTGCAAAAGGCTTGCATCAGTGCTCTATTGAACTCAGAAGTAGAATACAATACAAGATGCAGTCACAATGACTGAATGAATTCGAATTACCCAAGGAGGTCATTCGAAATACTGCATGGAATAGCTTGGATCCAACTAGGAGTCCTCATCATCAGATCAGTGGAGTCATCAATGCACAAGTAACGGTCAACCAGGTGTCAAACTGAGTCTAACTGAGTGTGGTAGGTGTAACTGGCACATGGAGGCACTAACTGAATGAAGGAGGCTTAGTGGAGGGCGCATGAGGAGCTAACTGGAGTCAGAATAGGCAATCTAGTCTCACTGAGGGTCCAACAGAGTGATACAATCAGTTGAGGAGTCAATCTAGCCTCCAATCAAGGAAAGAACTCAACTAGTTGAATTGAACTGAGTGGTAGGTGAAGAAGTGCACCCTTCTCAGGTGGTAGGTGAGGGCGCCTTACTGACTAGGAGGGCTAAAAATGCAAGGAAAGAAGCTCCCGGGTGCTGACAAACTGGGGACAAGGTGCTGGAGGCATCAAACTGGTGACTGGGATGCATGCAAATAACTTGGCTGCATGCATGCAAAAATGCATGCAAAGTACAAAACTGAATGATGAGATATCCTAACAGACTAACCATAATTTGAGGTTCTAGGGGACACTTAGAATTAGCTTTCCCTTACTCCATCTCACATCACAACCCGTAGGCTTCGTGAGGAATTTAATCATTACATTTAATTTCCTGGCCAACAGTCTTTGGATTTGGTATATATTTAACCACTGCTTTTTAAGCCTTTAGGACCCCTCTGGGATTTTGCATGTGCTTAGAAGCACAACTAATCGCGGCTTTCATCCGGGGTGCATTTACATTTCAGTTCATTTAATTTCACAATCCTTTTTCATTGTGCTGAAAAGCACAGTTTTTAAAGTTTTTCCATGGGATTTCAAAAGAGATATAACAATAGTTTCCATATGTTATGATGGTAGTACATTTGCTTCAGATTTTAGTCAGCACAACTCAAGCAACTAGGGGGATTCTCCACAATCAAGACCAAACATCGGGGCAACCGACTAGAATGGTCAAGGTATCAAATCCAACTCACCAAAGGGTAAGTTCTGTTTCCAACTCAGAGCCGAGACACAAACTGACAGAGATGTTATCCAACATAGAGGCAAAAGTGGGGAGGTTGTCCATATCACAGGCTGAGGTGTAAGTCAGGGTGAAAACCAAAAATGGGAAAGATAACGGATAGATGGGGAAAGTGAAAGTGATGCCTAAGCTAGCAAGCCATAAAGGTGGGAATGATCATGTCCACATTCCTAGGAGGGTAAAACCAATGAGTATAAAACAAGAGCTTCTAATTCTGAGTAATGAGACCATTTAGATAATTAATAGCAACCATATCCATATCATGTATATATCCTGCCAGATCATGACCACTAGAAACTAAGTCTAGCTACTAAAATGACCAAAAGAGAAAGATAATCAAAACCAATGCACATCATATACCTGCTGGGCCATATACCTATACCTACTATCTGGACCATCTATAACCACTGAAAACATTGCTGCTGAAGCTCTGGGCACTGCACTGCTCTGTATGGGATAAAAGGTAACCTCGGTCATCAAATATGAGGTCATGAGGCTCAGTCTTGGCATAAGGTTCACTACATGTCTGATCTGGGGCTGCTCTGATATGTGAGTGATCATCAAGAATACTGCTCATCATAGGCTGATCTCATCAAAACTGTGCAGAGGCCTGGCTTAGAAGAAAACAAAGAATTGCTCTGCAATCATGGTAGCCCGACTACTATGGATGTGGTAACAGTTCTTTCCCTTGATTGACTTTAATTAGTCACACTAAAACCTTAGAAAACCCAAGGTAAAGCAATTTAATCATTGCTTGAAAAGTGCAATTATTAACAATCCAAATCTATGGAGACCCTAAGTTGATGGATTCCCATTACATTAAATAATTAAGTGTTAATCAATTGCTTTTATACCTTAGTCATTCATCCCTTTAATCGTCAATTAAGTGGGAGTGCATCATCTTATGGGCAATTTTACTAGTTAGGCACATCATACTTACCAATTTACACCATGAACACCTCAGACCAAACCTCCTAGCCAACCACCATGACCACCACTCAACCATGAAGGAGCACCATCTCTGAGTCAAGAACACAAGTGTACCCCATACAATACAATATGAGGGGTAACAAAAACTTGACTCCCCTAAAGTTTGGAAAAATGGTATTTAAAAAATACAGAAAATATATATATATTTTTTAAATAACACATTATCGTGTAGATTTGAATAAAATGATCAATAAAATTGGAATGATTTTAGACTCATTTCATTATTTCTTTCCTGTCATTAGATGTTTGTGTGCTTGTTGTGGGCCCATGTAACTTTGAAGCACTTTTCTAGGTTCGAAACACACCATATTTGGGCGAAATTGGCCCTGTTAGGGATTGAATGTTTTGAAAAATTGGTCTACTATTTCAAGGTGTGTTTCCATATCTGGAATTTTCACCAAACTGTTTTTGAATGATTTGAAGCATATTTCCTGCCTAGAAACGTTGGGGGTAGGGGTGGGGGAATGTTTCCTATAAATTATAATCAAACTATGTGCAAAGTCTTATATAGGTCTACAAGAAACAAAATCCTATATGGGACAAAAAATACATCACCTCAAAATAGCAACTAATAAACTTTTGTCAAATATTCACAGGAGAACTATTTTACATTTCTTTTCCTTGCAACTATGTTAGCCAAGTTCCCATCTTATATCTATACTCAACAATAATCTTCTGTCGTATGTTAGTCAAGTTCTATCTTATATTTATATGAGTACAATCCCAATAAGACAAGACGCAAATGAAAATACATAGTTTGTGAAAATGTCCTCCTCTATAGGTTGAAAGGAGGGAGTGCTATACACAATGAGAAAACATCACAACAAAATATGGGATAATAAACCCTTTTTATTAAATTTTCCAAAGAAAGAAAAAGTCTACAATACTCAGGGATACTAGCCTAGCCTCTGTTGATACAATCTCCATTCCCCAATGTGCAACAACATCATCATTTGCAGACAAAAACTGGCCACCTTAAATAATCCACTGGTGGTTCGTAAGGGGCCAGGCTTCCAGTCCTAGATGCCTCTTGGTCCTCGGCCATTAACTGTTTCCTTACATTTGAGAAAGATAAGGTCTTGGACAATTAGAAATAGTTATAGGTCATACCCGAAGACCAAAAGGCAGTTTCAACCTAGATAGTATCCACAAGAAAGCCGGTTTTCCTCGTGGTCATTGCTGAGGCTACTTCTAGTAGGGTCATGTTCTTTCTAGTAGCATCCAGCCTTAGTCCCATACATGAGACTAGATACCACCCCTAGTTGCAGTTTAACCTGTTGCCCGAAAAGAGGCTAATAAACTTGATTTGCTTTCAAGTACTAAGAACATAGCTTTTTTACATATATTTTCCTTAAAATTGTGTTAATAAGTTCTTATCTTTTCTCTATATTCAGTATTGATCCCTTATGCTCTATGTTGATGGTTCAAATTTGAAACTTGTTACTATGTACTATCAAATGGTTTGCAATGCTATTACAGCTTTCTTGAAATAATGCTTTTCTTCTTTTATTCTCTTGCAAGATCCATTCATTGTTCCATATTTTTATTTTGTCTCATTTATGGAATAACATATGGCATTCAACTGACATTCTAGAATTATGCTTGAGACTTAGAGTATGCAAGCATTTGCTGCTGAAATTGTTTCAAAATTATGCACTTAACAAGAAGGGATGTGAAGGTGCAGGCTAGACTATGTACGCTACTGTAGTGTACTGTGTAATATGCTATTTAGCACTATGATTTATGGACCTTCTCTATCTTGAATGATGGATTACTACCTTGATTCCTTACTAGCTCAGAATGACACTGCTCAACCCTTGAGTAGAGATAGATTGTATATGAATATATTCACCATTTAGTCCCGAATGATTTCTGTAAGAATGAAAAAGACTCTAGATTTCACCTGAAATAGGCATATAGGTTCTCTAGTTCATTTAGTAATTAATATATATCAAAAACCTACTTTTGCTTTCATTCAACTTGGTTTCTTTTTTGCTTTCTGACACTCTTGACGAGAACCTCTCTAAGAGGATTTGATACACTGCTTTGAGTAACGACCAATGTTATTTTGATTGCTTCTGGTGCACAGTTCTCTTATTTGGCAATAATGATTAAATATTATCTCATTTCTGTCCCCAGAACTACGGGTCATTTTATGACACAAAGGGTGCAGGAATCACTGGTCCAGTTATATTGAAAGGCTTCAAGGATGGGGTACATGATTTGTCCTCACAACAGTGGACATATCAGGTTTACTCTTAAATCTTTTGACCTTAGTGAGATCTCTCTCTCTCTCTCTCTCTCTCTCTCTCTCTCTCTCTCTATATATATATATATATATATATGAATGAATGCTGCATATGAAACACTGTCAAACTTGCCCATCAACTTAATGTCCAGGGCTCCATGCCTTTTGGGGTTTGACTTTAGTCAAATATTACTATGTTTTTTTTTTCCAAATTTAACATGTGCTTCAAGGGTGATAAAGAACAATGATAAATTGCTTTGCGTTGTATATAGGTCAAGGTACACTTTGAGGCAAGCAGTTTTTGCTTACATTCAACACGTTTATAGTTTTAACTTCAGTTACTAGGAGAAACAGCAGTATACTAATGTGCTATCTATAGTTGATTTTGTTCCTATGAAAATGGATTTTTCTTTGAACAGACAAAATGTTGGATTTTGACTGAATCTTACAAAAGAAGCTTGCAGTCTTTAAGCTTGTCAGTCCTTATGATGTGTTATATCTGAATTTTAATCATTTACAAGTGCAGATTGGATTGAAAGGTGAAAAGTTAGGCTTTTATTGGGGTGAAAGTGTAGCTGATGCGCCGTGGGTTGCAGAATATGACTTCCCCAAGAATCAACCTATGATATGGTACAAGGTTGGGCAACAGTTTATTCATAACTATGCTTATGCTGCAGTTTTTGAGTGGTAGTAATGAATAGTCTTCCTTACAAGACTGGTCAGTGACTCCATGACTTTCTTTAAATGTTTTTCCATGAAATCAAAGTATGTGAGTATTGATTTGTGGTTCAAGTTTGTCTGTTAAAGAACATATGCTTGAAACTTTGTTAGTATCTGCATGCACACGGCAAGACATTTTGGAAAATAGTTTGTAATGTGGCCATAACTTTAACTCCGTGAATCTGATATTTTTAGATGTGTTTGTGTATCTCTCTCTGACAGAGAGATAAGATATGATAGTTTTTACTATAGTTTTATTGATTTCCATGAATGACCAAAAAGGTAGGTCAATGTGATCATAAGACAATCAGTAGTAACAAATTGTAAGAGTGCCAAAACAACTCCTATAAGCTAAATTCTAAAAGGTAAAGCATAAGCTAAATGAAGTTAAGTCACTATATGAGAGATCAATAAAAAGTAAAACATAGCTCAAGAAATAACAAGATAAAAGATACACATCATGAGAAGCAGGTTTAGAATGAGAGGGGGAGGGGGGAATGCATTGTTCATACCATTTGAAGACTAAAATGTATATCACAACCAAGACTACAAACCAGGGTGATGGGACTTCGTGAGTCAACCTGGGACTCAACAACTCTTCCTGACCTATGGCCAAAACTGGTTCGGAACTAGTGGATATAACATGGGCCTAGGTTGACTCACCCCCATCTTGAAAAAATCACCTAGTCATTCAATAACTCATTGACTTAGTCAATAACTCGCAAGCAAGAATCTATTAAAGGTGATATTTTCTCACATTTTTATCATTCTTATCCATTTCACCTAGAGATTAGAAGGTTTTGGGACTAGGGTTTTGAACTTGCAGCACAATAACTAGGGTTTTCAACATTTGCACACCGGCTAGGGCTTTGAACCACTTCTATAGTTTTGACCAACATTTAGGATATTTGGTGATTTGATATTCAAGAATCATGAGTTGTAGTCCATGGTGATTTTGAATTTTCTTGACTCTTGATTTGAGGTGTGGGGGAGCGCCCTCCACCCTAATGCTTCGCTCCCGAAGAGCCCTCCCAGAGGGAGCAATCATAAATAGCTCCTAGGAGTGCGATTCCCGATCGCTCCCTTTTGAGAGCGATTTTAGGGAGTGCGCTCCCTAAGGAAAAAAATGCTCCCTAGTTTTTTAGGGAGCAACCAGGAAGCATTGCTCCCAGAGCGCTTCTTGGTCACCCCTGGGAGGAAAAAATCGCTCCCTTAGGGCTATCAAAATGCTCACGCGGGTTGAAGGTGAATTTTTTTTTCTCTTTTGATTTTTGGAAACAAGACATGGTTCCACTTGGATTTTTGGGCACGGCTAGGGTTAATTAAGGGGATTTAAACACTCATTCACTCCATTTGCACTCATTTTATTTCTCATTTCACTCATTTCACTCCTCTTTGCTAGGATTTTGAGTGGGTTTGCTAGTTGTTTGTGAGCAAATTTGTGAGAGTTTGGAAGGGAGATTGAAGGTTTTTATTTATAAGAGCTTGGAAGGGAGATTGAAGGCTTCCATAGAGACATTCAACCACCATTGGAGAGCTAAAGAGGTAGGCTTTAAATCCCACTCTTTGTTTGTTTTAATTTTTTTTTTCCACTATGTTAAAAATTTAAATCTTGAATGTTCTCATCTCCTACACTTTCCCATTTCTCATCCATCATTCTGTTGCAGGAAACAAGTTATTCTCATCGTGAGTCAAGAAGCATGATGGGTATGTGGTTTTTATTTTTTATTTCATTTCTTATTATGATGGTAGTGTTGGGAAACCTATATACTGGTGGCAATGATGAGGAGGAAGAAGTAGGGAGTGGCACATAAAGTGCAGAGGAGGAAGAAGGTGAAGGAGATGATGATAATGAAGCTGAGAGTGATGAAGGAAAAAAAAAGATACAACACCTTTGTGGAAGTATGTCGCAATGCTTCGCGGAGGGAAAGGGGGTGGAAACACAAAGTTTATATGCTCCCATTGTACTAAAATTTACTTAGGCTCATATACCCATGTTAGAAAGCATCTATGTGGAGTTATGCCATGGGATGAAGGTAAGACTATTGGAGTAAAAAATTGTGAAAGTGCCGGGGAAAGAGAGAAACAAATACAAGCAGGAAGAAGAGATCGCGCAAAACAAATCCAAGAAATCAAGGGTCGAATCCGAGTCCTCACACAAAATGTTTGGTAGTCGATCCTCATCCCCCCATAGTAGTGGATTCTTGCCTATTCGAAGAACATTATCAGATTTCCTTCACCAAGTTTGTAGGGATGATGTGGATTAAAAAATTTATAGGTTTCTCTATGCATTTGGTGTACCATTTGTTAAAATTCAATATGCTAAGATATTCAACAATAGCATATACAGGATCACTGAAAGAATAACAAGCACAGCATAAACACAAGAGACACAGATTTATCCTGGGAAACCCTCATGGGGTAGAAAACCCAGCAAAACTTCCTCAATATAGATGATCAACAAGTATAAAGATGAAATCCCCAAACAAGAGATCCTTCTCCTCCTTTGCAGATCTTTCTTTCTCCTATGCGAGTTCACAAGTGAGTGAGTGTGTTAAATGAGGAACACAACTCCTCTATTTATACTTTACATTCACTTGACATTTTACCTAGCTAGGTCGGCCTCATAACTAAATGACCAATTACTAACCAGGACGACTTCTCTAGGGGACTTAAACACCCCATTACACCTGAGTCTAGGGGAACTAATGCCCCGACTTACATGGGAGGTTTTACCTCAATAATAATGACATCTCGATGAAGGAATAAACATCTCCAGATATATAATAATGTCCCGACGAAGGAATAAACATCTTTGGATAATAAAGTACAAATAGAATATTCTTAGAAGTTACAATATTTCAACACTCCCCCTTAACGAGAAGGATATTGTAACAACATCTGCAGGAGCAAGGAGTCATCAACTACATCACAGTGATACATCTATAAATCATTGGAAGTTTTCTTTAATCATCATCAGTAACTCAAAACAGCTATTGGAACATCTTCAATATCTTCAATACTGAGTCTTCATCTTCTGCAGCACTTGATCACTCGATCAACTACAGTAACAACATCTTTTGGATCTCCTGATCAACAACATCATCTAGATCTCTCGATCAATAACATCATCATCTAGATCTCTCGATCAACAACATCATCTGGATCTCTCGATCAACATCATCATCATCTGGATCTCTCAATCAACAGCATCATCATCTGGATCTCCCGATCAACAGCATCATCTGGATCTCTCGATCAACAGCATAATCTAGATCTTTCGATCAATGGCATCATCATCTGGATCTCCTGATCAACAACATCATCTGGATTTACAACACACATGATCCAATTCCGGAATGGTCAATCCCTATCAATTTAGGACATAAATCCAAGGACGATGCAATCCTGATCCACTTACGGGATGATCAATCCCTATCAATTTAAGGCACCATAACATGTCTAAGGACGATGCAATCCAGATTTACTTATAGGATGATCAATCCTTATCAATTTAAGACACCACAACATGTCTAGGGACAATGCAATCCAGATCTACTTACAGGATGATCAATCCTTATCAATTTAAGACACCACAACATGTCTAGGGACGATGAAATCCAAATCTACTTACAGGATGATCAATCCTTATCAATTTAAGACACCTCAACATGTCTAGGGACGATGCAATCCAGAACTACTTACAGGATGATCAATCCTTATCAATTTAAGACACCATATCATGTCTAGGGACAATACAATCCATATCTACTTACGGGATGATCAATCCCTATCAATTTAAGACACCATATCATGTCTAGGGACGATGCAATCCAGATCTACTTACGGGATGATCAATCCTTATCAATTTAAGACACCATATCATGTCTAGGGACGATGCAATCCTGATCTACTTACGGGATGATCAATCCCTCTCACTTTAGGACATAAGTCCAAGGATGATGCGATCTTGATCTACTTACGGGATGATCAATCCCTCTCACTTTAGGACATAATTCCAAGGATGATGCAATCTTGATCTACTTACGGGATGATCAATCCCTCTCACTTTAGGACATAAGTCCAAGGATGATGCGATCCTAACCACAGTGCCAGTCCTTTTTCATACTGGATGTGACCTAGATCAAATCTAGGATTTACCACCACAAAGCCAATCCTTTTTCATACTGGATGTGACCTAGATCAAATCTAGGATTTACCACACAACATCATCACATTCTCGAAGACAAGAGTCTACGGATCTCTTTTAGGACATATGTCCAGGGATGATACAATCCCACTACAACATCATCAACATCTTTCTCGGAGACAAGAGTTTGCGGATCCCTTTAGGACATGTGTCCAGGGATGATACAATCCCACTCGTCAACTTAGATCAAGTCTAAGGACCACTCATCGACCTCATCGTCGGTACAGGTATCCTCATCATCGACCTCATCGTCGGTACAAGCATCCTCATTATCGACCTCATCGTCAGTACAAGTATCCTCATCGTCGATACAGGTATCCTGATACATGTATCATCATCATCGATACAGGTATCCTCATCATCGATAAAAGTATCCTCATCATCGATACAAGTATCATCATTGACCAAATCACTCCCCCTTTTGAGGAGGGTCCTTCTGAACTACATCAAGCTTGTCTCGGAAATACTCAAGCTTTACTCGAGACAGAGGTTTGGTCAATACATCAGCAACTTGTTCGTTAATGCTCACATACTCGATCTTTATAGCTCCTTTCTGCACCATATCCCGTATATAGAAATATCGGATCTCTATGTGCTTTAACTTATCATGGAACACTGGATTCTCCATCATCTTGATACAACTCTGGTTGTCACACAGGATCACAGTGGGGTCCATCTCTAAGTCAAATAGTCCTGATAACAACTTCCGAAGCCATATGGCTTCACAACTAGCAGAGCAACCTGCTATATATTCCGCTTCAGCTGTGCTGAGAGCCACACTGGACTGCTTCCTTCTAAACCACGAGATCATAGAAGATCCTAGACAATAACATCCACTCGATGTGCTCTTTCTGTCTGAGACACTTCCAGCCCAATCTGCATTTGTATAACCATACAATCTGAAGTCATGATCTCCAACATAGTATAGATCAAAGTCTATCGTACCTTTCTGGTACCTCATCACATGCTTTGCAGCTACTAGGGGAACACGTCTAAGCTCAACTAGATACTGACGCAGGGTGTTCACAACAAAGCATATATCTGGCCTGGTTTTCGTTAGATACATCAATGAACCAGTCATTTGTCTGTAAACTGTAGAAACCACCATCCATCATCACGAATCTCTACTTCACATTTTCCTTGGCTAAGGAAAAATCTCATCCGATCTCAGCCACATATCTAATCACAGAATCATGCCAGGATTCTTTAACTTTGAGATCTACTCCCTGTTGCCGCCTGGTTCCACACCTGGGGAAAACGCAGCAGAAGTCTTCAAGCTGCTGGTGTGGCCTTGGGGGCAAGTCAGAGTCAAGTGCTGTCACTTGGGACTCGACTCCTCCGTCTAGGCTTTCCTAGCGAAGCCAAGGGGGGTGGACCCTAAAGATAAAAAGAAACTAAGGCGTCTAATCTAGGAGTTAGAAAATATTTTTGGTAACCAAGAATAAACAACACATACATTTGTCAAATAAAAATTTCATTTATTATTTACTCCCATTTAGAATAATCATCATTTAACAGCACATTAGTCAATAATATGAAAATAAAATTGAAACAAGACCAGTGCCTTATAATGGAGTCATTAAACAAATGCATAAGCAGGAAAAGTAAATGTTGTGCGAGTGTTCTTGGTTTATTTAAAAAATTAATGTGATGGTGATCTTTTTATTAAGGCAGGTGGGTTCCCGATATACGCAAGGTACGGGGGAACATGTCCGGAATTTTGAAGCGTGGCTTCCCTCTCAAGCTTTGGGCTGAATCGGAGTCTCGAGGAGGTGTTCAGATGCTATACCAACGAGGGCAAGCCTAACGGTTTCCAAGAGGTCACTATTCAGTGTTATCCCAAGCCTTCTGGGAAATTTGCCCACGACAACAAAATGCGTGTTGTGCCGGATTTTCACAAAAAGGATTTTTATTGGGGCGGTGTTAGATCCTATTACTAGTCATCCACTCCTTTCTGGTGTGTACCAACTGGATCAGACTGAGCTGCAAGTTGGCCACAGAGCATACGGGAGAAGACCTTGGTATTTTTTATGAAAATTTTAAGAACACAAATTTTATCTTTGTTAAAACCCCAGGAGTCTCTTTTCAGGCACGTATTTCGGGCAAGCCCTCATACATAAACCCTACTTCGGGAAAGCAAGGGGGGGCGTTATGAGTTTGTAAAAAATGTGAAAAACTAGGTTGTGAGTGAACTTGTGGCCCGCCAGTGGAACGGACCAACAAGGTTTATTTTAATCCTAATTGATTTTATTAAATGCCGGAAAGCAAAGAAATAAACTACTCTAACAATCACGCCATGAAAATGAGACGACACAGGCCACCCCTGGGGGATGGGGTATGGGCGCTGGCTAGCCCACTTGCTCTCGTTTAAGATTGTTTACAATGATATAGAGAAGTGCCCCAGTCTACTTAATGTGACTTGGTGGCTTACAAAATTATAGGAAAAAATGACCGGTTTTGAAAAATATGGAAATTTGTCCTCCGGATCGCCTGGATGCTCGAAATTTTGGCAGCACTTCCTCCTACCTGTTCGTCTTTTGCTGCAAACCAGCAAGCAATAATTAGTATAAGATGCCCAAAAACACTTTAAGAGTGTCTTTGGAACACCTCCTAAAAAACCCAAAAAATTCTAAGTTAAAAACTAAGTAAAAATGACGAAAAATAACCAAGTAAAACAAGCTATGGGGCTTGTCTACTTGGGATCTTTGCTAGCCCTTTAATGGCTGCAAATTTCGAGCTCTATGGCAGCCAGGTAATACTTTGCAATCAGATCTAATACTACTTTAGAAAAACTTGAAAGATTTCGACAACTTAAACTAGTTTTTGAAAAGAAAGTACTAGATAACCATAAAATTTGATTTTTCTTAAATGAGAGAGAGAGAGAGATGGAACAAATCCTTGTTGAAAATCGAAGCTTTGAAGATGGTTCAGTGATGTTTGAAGGGTCTATATCTGCAAACAATGATTAGTAAAAAGGGGAAACAAACAAGATCCTCCTTCTTGCCAACTCAAGAAAACACCTACACATCACAGATCTCACCAAACAAAATATTAAGTGTAGATATATATACTCATAAGAAACTAAGCTGCTACAATAAACAAATTGAAAACAACTTATCTCATAGATGAGCACACCACACCCTTGAAGAATGAAACTTATGCACAAGTCACCTTGGAAAAGGAATCAAGATACTTCATCCACATATAACAAAACACCACAAGCTGACCTCCAAAGTCTTCTTTTATTCAAATGATAAAAACTATTACAATCATAAGTCTGCTGCTCCAATTCTCACTAGTGAACAATGGAGAGAGTGCTTCAATTTATAGAGAAAACAGTCAAGTGGAGAGGGGCGCACTTGCCAATGTGAGAGGGGGAGTGGTGGCATAGATGGTGGAGGAGAAAGGGCTGCCCACTCCCCCATTCTAGCTGCCCAATATGCAGCCCAAAACGTGCTAACAGCCAGCACTATTAGTGCTGCCATCTCCCAAAATCGTGGGCTACCCAATATGGAATGCGCCCCCCTCAAGATAGTGAATGCGCCCCTCTCAAGTGGGCATGAAATCCTCTACTTATGGGGCTGCCAAATACCTTCCAAATCAGCCCAATATCCTCCTATAATAGTGCTGGTCCAAATCAGAGTTGTCATTACTCCAAAAATTTAATAATTTTTTAAGTCATTTTTTCACTTTTTTCAATTTTTTTTATGACTTTTTGACTTTTTTGGGTTTTTTTGGCCATAGGAAAATATTGAAGCACCCAAACCTTAGGAAAAGTGGGTTTAGGGGTTTAGGGGGTACTCTGAGTTAGAAAACGAGTACCCCTAAGGCAAAAAATAGCTCCAGACGCCCTAGATAGGCCAATTACAAATTTTTTAATTGAACCATTAAAAAATGGCCCAATTTACGGAAAAAATAAAACTCGCCGAAAATTAAAAAACAACCTAGGGGGACTTAGCACATGTCCATATGACTCAAAATTAACGCCTAGCATGTTCATATACATTGACCCATAGACTCTAATAATTCCCTAAGGCCCGTCAGCCTCTCCAGGCATTCCAGCTTTGGAGGAGCAGGAGAAAAACCAATTAATTATGTAATGCACTGATGCAAGACATAATAGATAGGTGAAAAAACTCCTTGGAATACCTGACTTGGCCAAAAAGTCCTAAGGAACCGAGTCTTTTACACAACATCATGCTAGCACGTTTTATTACAAACCCCGCAGGGCCATGGACATGTGGAAAAAAAAAAAAAAACGGGACCCTTTAAAAGGCCAGCTGGTCATCAAATCACCAAAATTGAACATGTATCATGTTCCACTCTGCCCGCTCGCTTGATAATCCAACCAAGTACAACTTAGTTGGCAACATCTGGCTCCAACTGCGGGACGTGTGCTCGATCTGATTCAATCAAATAGAGTATGCGAGAATCCAAGAATCTCTGGTTCCTGTCACAAAATTGAAATGCATCAGTCCCATATCTTTGCCAAATGAAACATAAGTTGCAATATTTATTTCAAAGCAAAACTAAAGTAAGCAAAATGAAACTAATATACATCAATAATATACAGAACATAATGTACAAAATGCAAGGCAAAGGTTTAGAGATGGCCCTGCTATCAATCTGCCCCCGTGGGCATTAGGAAATCTTCTTTGAAAAACAGCTTGAGATGTTGTCCATTGACTGGGAGAGTCAACCTTTCTCCATCCATAGTGCAAAGGAAGAAAGAATTAACCCCTGCTGGTTCAAATATAATATATGGTCCCAACCATAGGCTATCAAACTTTCCATGCTTCCCTGGCTTATCCCTTCGCTTGTCCCATAAAAGAACCCAATCTCCTGGCTGGAAATCTTTTGGCTTAGCTGACCTGTCAAAAGTTCTTTTAACCCTGTCCTGATTTCTGATACTTTGGTCTAAGGCCTTTCTTCTAGTCTCATCCAATTTCATAATTTGCTCAATTCTGTTCTGCATACCATCATCATTTGAATCATAATCATGCAACATCTGATATACTGGCAACTGAATGTGAATGGGAACAGAAACTTCCAAACCATAAACCAACTGGAAAGGGGTTTTCCCGGTAGCACGTTTCTGTGTTATTCTGTCAGCCCACACAGCAAATTTTATCTTAGAATCCCAAGACCTCTTGTTATCACCAACAGTCTTCTTTAAAATGTTCATTAGGGTCTTGTTGGTTGATTCAGCCAATCCATTTCCTTGGGGATAATAGTTGGATGAGTGGGAAAGGATTATACCATACTTGAAGCAAAAAGCTGAAAAGGCCATGGAACTAAAACTAGGACCATTGTCAGTTGTTATCTTGGATGGCACCCCAAATCTAGTTATAATGTGATTTTCAAGAAAGTCCATAACTACTTTATCAGTGGCATACTTAGTAGGGATTGCTTCCACCCACTTGGTGAAATAATCGGTAGCAGTTAGGATCCAGGTATATCCATTGCTTGAGTTTTCTTTAAATTGACCGATAAAATCAAGACCCCATTGTTGGAAAGGGGCTTGAACAACTACTGGCTCAAGAGGTAAAGTTGCCAATTTCTGTTTCCCAGTGAACAACTGACATTGGGGACAAGATCTGACAAACTTGTGCACATCAGCAAATAAAGTGGGCCAATAGTAACCTGATCTAAGGATCTTGTGGGCTGTGGTGTCTGCTGCATAATGCCCACCACAAAATCCAGTATGAAACTCAACCAGAAGTTTTTTGGAATCTGGTTCATCAACACATCTAAGAATCAAGCCATCAGGATTTCTCCAACCTAATCCATTTTGAGTTATGCAATACTTAGTGGCTTTGAGTCTTAGAGACCTTCTTTTGTGACCAACAAGATGTTCAGGACAAGTAAAATTGTTAAGAAGGTAGATAATGTCGGAATACCATTGGGTTTGACTTAATCTTTGAAGCTCTTCAGATATGACAGGTGCTGACTCATTATGTTGGCAAATCATTCCTACAGCTTTCTCATTACTTTCTGTCATCATGCGTGCAAGACCTTGACCTTTAATTAACTTGGTAGGTTTTATCTCCAAGTCATACTCTTGTATTTTGGACACCCATTTTCCCCTTATACCAAGGCAATCCTGTTGAGCTAATATATCTTTAACAGCAGTATGAGGAACATAACCCACAACCTTGGAATACCCAATATATATCCTGAAATGTTTCAAAGACTTAACAAGGGCATAAGCTTGTTTCTCCATTATAGTATATTTAAGCTCTGAATTTTGCAAAGCTTTACTAAAGAATGCTATGGGTTGTTCTTGGCCTTGGTCATTCTTCTGAAGTAAGACTCCAGCAATAGTATGCTCAGAAGCAAAGGAAAAGATTTGGAATTCCTTTGAATAATTAGGGCTTATCAACACAGGGGCTCTAGATATGGCATCCTTGATACCTGCAAAAGCTTCTCTTCCTTGCTTACTCCATTCAAACTTAGCATCTTTTTTAAGTAAGAGTTGTAGAGGCTTCATTAGTTCAGCTAGATTATGAATAAATCTTCTAATGAAATTAATCTGGCCATTAAAGGATTGGAGAGCTTTGACATTGGTAGGGATAGGAACTTTTTTAATAGCCTCAACTCTTTCAGAATCAACCTTTACACCATCCTTAGTGATAATATGCCCTAATAGTTTTCCCTCATCAACACAAAGCACAGACTTAGCTGGATTTAAAGATATGCCATACTTTCTGCATCTCTCAAAAATCTTTCTAAGATGACCAACATGATCTGATCTTTCCTTACTATATACCATTAGGTCATCCTGATATATTTCAATAATTTTACCAATCAATCCATTGAAAGCAACATCCATAGCCCGTTGAAAGGTAGCACCAGCATTAGTAAGACCAAAAGGCATTCTAAGGTACATGAAAGTGCCCCAAGGTGTAGTAAAAGTAGTTTTATGTTGATCTTCCTTGTTGACTAGCACTTGGTTATATCCAGAAAATCCATCAAGAAAAGACATCATACCTTATCCAGTTACCTTCTGAAGTAAAGTGTCCATGCTTGGCAAAGGATAGTTATCTTTTAGGCATGCCCAATTCAAATTTCGGAAATCAATACACAATCTGATATCCCCATTCTTTTTTCTAACAACCACCAAGTTAGAACACCAAGAAGAGTGTCTTGTTGGAGTAATGATGCCTGCTGCCAACATCTTTTGGAGTTCTTTGTAAACCATAGGGGCCAACTTGGGGTTTATTCGCCTCAGTTTTTGGCGAAAAGGCTTGATACCTGGTTTAAAAGGGATTGTATGTTGAAAAATATCATCACGATAAGCTTTAAGTTCATCATAGCTGAAAGCAAATATATCCCTATATTCATAGATTAAGTCAATCAAGGCTTTTCTTTCTTCTTGAGATATTCCCTTTCCAATTTTTATCATCTTTGGTTCCTTCTCAGTTCCTATGTTTACTTCAATATACTCCCCTGGTTTTATTGAACCCTTTTTCCTTTTATGGCCATCTTGTCTGTCAAAAAGCTGCTCTAACCGGGTGATGCCCTTGGGAATTTTGTTCCTAGGTTGGTCCTCTTCTTCTGGATACTCTTTCCCTTCTTCCTTATAGGTGATTTTACAATCAGAAAATTCTTGAAGATTATGGATGAAGTTGAGAATTTGCTTGTCACTATCAAACACTTGCCAATGCTCTATGTTGTCAGGGATTAAAGGTCTAAAGTTGATTTCAAATTTCCCATTCCCCTTTAATATTTCCTCAGTTGGTTGAAGTGTAGAAGCTGCCACAGCTAGTTCATCTGCCTCAATGTTTTCTTCTCTAGGAATTGCCATGATATTTAAAGCATCAAACCACTCCATAGTATCCCAGACAGCATTCCTATATTGTTTCAACCTTCGACTTTTGCAAGCAAATATGTTTTTAACCTGGGAAACCACTAGGTCAGAATCACCTTTAATAGATAAAATTTTAATCCCCATATCTTTGGCGATTTCCAACCCTTGCAAAAGGGCTTCATACTCAGCCACATTATTTGATGCATCAAACTCAAGTCTGAAAGCAAATTTGAAGGTTTGTTTAGAAGGAGAAGTTATGACAATTCCAGCTCCTTTTCCGTATCTTGAAGATGCCCCATCAAAACTCATCCTCCATACCTCATCCTTCTTTTCATCTTTGGATGCTTCTTTAAAAGGTGCTATGAAATTTGAACAAATAGCATAGTTTCCAAAGTTGTCTGTTTGATGCACAAATTCATTATCCAGATTCTGTGGGTCTTCAACATGGAGTTTTCTAGCTTGTTCATTGTATAACTTAACAGTTGTATGTTCTGATGCAGGTATAGTAGCATATGACCAATCCATCCTTATGTCTCCCCCTAAAGATGCAACCCACTTTCTGGATAAAAGCATTCCCCAATTGTCTGGCACATCAATAACTACGACATCCATGGTTAAATGGACATCAGGATACTTGGCCAACCTAACAGGTAGATTTATAATTATACCAATAGTATCAACTTCCCTTGAATCCATGGCACACACATTGTGATAGGGTCTAGTTGTCTTTAAGCCCAATTGATCCATAACCCTTTTGGTCATAACATTTGAAGAAGCACCAGAGTCCAACATGCAATTGTGCACAAGCATATTATTGACAAGCAAGGAGACATAGAAGGGAGGGTGGTCTTCCTTGTGAGGGTCCACACTATGCAAAATAATTGGGTCATCTTTATGATTGACTATGTTTTGAAGGTCAAGTTCTTCTCTAGTCTGGCTAAGACTAACTATCTCTGAGTTCATAGGAGCCTTGCCCTTTTCATGTTGAGGATGATCTATCACTTTCATAAGATTTTCTTTCAAGCTTGGGATTTTAATAAGGTCAGTAACAAGAACAGGAATCTTTGCAGAAGATAACCATTGAGCCAAATCGACATGAAGACTTTCAGAGTTGGAAGAAGGTGTTACCTTAGGGATATTCTGATTTGAGTTTGAGGTTCCAATATTGTTCTTTCTTTGATATGTTAGGCCTTTGAACTTTGACATCTCAAGAATCTTCTCTGGTGGAGGCATCTCACCAAATCTAAGGGTAGCTTTATCTTTCAAGTCCTGGATGTAACATCTAGCTTGTTCCCAAGTTTCTTTAGAGACAGGGTGAGTTTGACCCACAACATTGATATATTCAAGCTGGTTCTCAGGCTCGCTTGCTAATCTGACACTGCTACTGGCTTCTGACGGATTTTGTTCCATTGACCATTTAAATATAGCACAAGTAGACTCTTCATGGAAACTATCACATGCCCTACAAAAGGGAGGAATTTCTTCTGAAAGAGCATTTACAGTTTCCAAAGGATTTGGGGTCCTCTGATCTTGAAATGGAACTTTTCTCTGATATTGAGGCCTAGGAGCATATTGGGGCTTAGGCACATACTGATTTGAGACCTGGTGGTTTTGAGATCTTTCAATGGAGATCAACCTGTTCTGTATGGCAGTCATGTTGGAGGCTTGATTTGAAACAGCTTCCTTTAAGAGTTGAGCAATTTCTTTCAAAGGTTCCTTTGAAGGATCCTTGATCTCAGTGCTAATGGTTTTATCTTTATTCTCGCTTTGCTTCATAGGAACATTGGCCCTTGTGAAACCAGGAAGATGAGACTTGCCACAATTTAACATGTTCTTATCAATTTTCTCGGCCAATTCCATGGCCTTCTTTAGATCGGCAGGTTCTTTATCAGCTAATTGATATTTCAACTCCCCACTAAAAGCTTCCATGTAGTAAATGAGGATGGAATTATCAGGTGGCTTGATATCAGTATGAAGTCTACCCACAATTTCATTGAATTTGTTGTTAAATTCTTCCATTGTCTCATTTTCGTTTTTCTTAGTATTGGTCAAGGCAGCTAGAAGGTAGCGGTCTTCTTTGATGTCCCCCCATTTGGCCAGGAAAGCAGTTTCAATTTCTTTGTAGGTTTTGTACTTGTCAGCTTCCAATTTGTTAAACCATTCATAAGCATTTTCTTCCAAAGACAAAGCAAACAACTTCATTTTTACATCTTCATGCTTGGCACCCAAGCACCACTTGTCAAAACAATGGCAAAAACGAGTTAAATGGGATTTAGCACTAATAGCATTATTTCCTTGAAAAGATGGCAACCTATCAATAGCTTTTTCAGGAATATCATGAGGGTAACCAACTATTGCAGTAAAATCATAAGGACCAAACTCAGCCATTTCAACAATAGAATTATTCAAATTATTTTCTGTGAATAAAAGGTGAATATCAGAAATTGACTGAGAACCAAGATCCTCAAGGGTTTTTCGAGAAGATAGCTTGCTTTTCCTTCTATGATAGACCTTTTCAGGCTCAGGAAAGAACTGAAGCAAGTTCTGAGGATTCCTTCTTGTAAAACGCCTTGGTAGATTTGTTGACAGTGGAGTCGCCAGATGTTCTTAGTCAATTTAAAAAATTCACTACATACATCAAACAAAGCAAAAACAAAAAGGAAAACTCAAAAGTCGTATTCCGGGAATAGAAAGACTTATCCCCGGCAACGGCGCCAAAATGTTGCCGCCTGGTTCCACACCTGGGGAAAACGCAGCAGAAGTCTTCAAGCTGCTGGTGTGGCCTTGGGGGCAAGTCAGAGTCAAGTGCTGTCACTTGGGACTCGACTCCTCCGTCTAGGCTTTCCTAGCGAAGCCAAGGGGGGTGGACCCTAAAGATAAAAAGAAACTAAGGCGTCTAATCTAGGAGTTAGAAAATATTTTTGGTAACCAAGAATAAACAACACATACATTTGTCAAATAAAAATTTCATTTATTATTTACTCCCATTTAGAATAATCATCATTTAACAGCACATTAGTCAATAATATGAAAATAAAATTGAAACAAGACCAGTGCCTTATAATGGAGTCATTAAACAAATACATAAGCAGGAAAAGTAAATGTTGTGCGAGTGTTCTTGGTTTATTTTAAAAATTAATGTGATGGTGATCTTTTTATTAAGGCAGGTGGGTTCCCGATATACGCAAGGTACGGGGGAACATGTCCGGAATTTTGAAGCGTGGCTTCCCTCTCAAGCTTTGGGCTGAATCGGAGTCTCGAGGAGGTGTTCAGATGCTATACCAACGAGGGCAAGCCTAACGGTTTCCAAGAGGTCACTATTCAGTGTTATCCCAAGCCTTCTGGGAAATTTGCCCACGACAACAAAATGCGTGTTGTGCCGGATTTTCACAAAAAGGATTTTTATTGGGGCGGTGTTAGATCCTATTACTAGTCATCCACTCCTTTCTGGTGTGTACCAACTGGATCAGACTGAGCTGCAAGTTGGCCACAGAGCATACGGGAGAAGACCTTGGTATTTTTTATGAAAATTTTAAGAACACAAATTTTATCTTTGTTAAAACCCCAGGAGTCTCTTTTCAGGCACGTATTTCGGGCAAGCCCTCATACATAAACCCTACTTCGGGAAAGCAAGGGGGGGCGTTATGAGTTTGTAAAAAATGTGAAAAACTAGGTTGTGAGTGAACTTGTGGCCCGCCAGTGGAACAGACCAACAAGGTTTATTTTAATCCTAATTGATTTTATTAAATGCCGGAAAGCAAAGAAATAAACTACTCTAAAAATCACGCCATGAAAATGAGACGACATAGGCCACCCCTGGGGGGATGGGGTATGGGCGCTGGCTAGCCCACTTGCTCTCGTTTAAGATTGTTTACAATGATATAGAGAAGTGCCCCAGTCTACTTAATGTGACTTGGTGGCTTACAAAATTATAGGAAAAAATGACCGGTTTTGAAAAATATGGAAATTTGTCCTCCGGATCGCCTGGATGCTCGAAATTTTGGCAGCACTTCCTCCTACCTGTTCGTCTTTTGCTGCAAACCAGCAAGCAATAATTAGTATAAGATGCTCAAAAACACTTTAAGAGTGTCTTTGGAACACCTCCTAAAAAACCCAAAAAATTCTAAGTTAAAAACTAAGTAAAAATGACGAAAAATAACCAAGTAAAACAAGCTATGGGGCTTGTCTACTTGGGATCTTTGCTAGCTCTTTAATGGCTGCAAATTTCGAGCTCTATGGCAGCCAGGTAATACTTTGCAATCAGATCTAATACTACTTTAGAAAAACTTGAAAGATTTCGACAACTTAAACTAGTTTTTGAAAAGAAAGTACTAGATAACCATAAAATTTGATTTTTCTTAAATGAGAGAGAGAGAGAGATGGAACAAATCCTTGTTGAAAATCGAAGCTTTGAAGATGGTTCAGTGATGTTTGAAGGGACTATATCTGCAAACAATGATTAGTAAAAAGGGGAAACAAACAAGATCCTCCTTCTTGCCAACTCAAGAAAACACCTGCACATCACAGATCTCACCAAACAAAATATTAAGTGTAGATATATATACTCATAAGAAACTAAGCTGCTACAATAAACAAATTGAAAACAACTTATCTCATAGATGAGCACACCACACCCTTGAAGAATGAAACTTATGCACAAGTCACCTTGGAAAAGGAATCAAGATACTTCATCCACATATAACAAAACACCACAAGCTGACCTCCAAAGTCTTCTTTTATTCAAATGATAAAAACTATTACAATCATAAGTCTGTTGCTCCAATTCTCACTAGTGAACAATGGAGAGAGTGCTTCAATTTATAGAGAAAACAGTCAAGTGGAGAGGGGCGCACTTGCCAATGTGAGAGGGGGAGTGGTGGCATAGATGGTGGAGGAGAAAGGGCTGCCCACTCCCCCATTCTAGCTGCCCAATATGCAGCCCAAAACGTGCTAACAGCCAGCACTATTAGTGCTGCCATCTCCCAAAATCGTGGGCTACCCAACATGGAATGCGCCCCCCTCAAGATAGTGAATGCGCCCCTCTCAAGTGGGCATGAAATCCTCCACTTATGGGGCTGCCAAATACCTTCCAAATCAGCCCAATATCCTCCTATAATAGTGCTGGTCCAAATCAGAGTTGTCATTACTCCAAAAATTTAATAATTTTTTAAGTCATTTTTTCACTTTTTTCAATTTTTTTTATGACTTTTTGACTTTTTTGGGTTTTTTGGCCATAGGAAAATATTGAAGCACCCAAACCTTAGGAAAAGTGGGTTTAGGGGTTTAGGGGGTACTCTGAGTTAGAAAACGAGTACCCCTAAGGCAAAAAATACCTCCAGACGCCCCAGATAGGCCAATTACAAATTTTTTAATTGAACCATTAAAAAATGGCCCAATTTACGGAAAAAATAAAACTCGCCGAAAATTAAAAAACAACCTAGGGGGACTTAGCACATGTCCATATGACTCAAAATTAACGCCTAGCATGTTCATATACATTGACCCATAGACTCTAATAATTCCCTAAGGCCTGTCAGCCTCCCCAGGCATTCCAGCTTTGGAGGAGCAGGAGAAAAACCAATTAATTATGTAATGCACTGATGCAAGACATAATAGATAGGTGAAAAAACTCCTTGGAATACCTGACTTGGCCAAAAAGTCCTAAGGAACCGAGTCTTTTACACAACATCATGCTAGCACGTTTTATTACAAACCCCGCAGGGCCATGGACATGTGGAAAAAAAATAAAAAACGGGGCCCTTTAAAAGGCCAGCTGGTCATCAAATCACCAAAATTGAACATGTATCATGTTCCACTCTGCCTGCTCGCTTGATAATCCAACCAAGTGCAACTTAGTTGGCAACACTCCCTCTGAAGTGGAGTCTTCTAGATCTAAGTATTGTCCTCCTTCTGTGACTAAACATCATTCACACTCTGCATTGAGTGATCTTCTGCATATCTATCTGTGCCATCTCTTGTTAGATGGTTCTACTGATATGAGCCTCAAGATCACTCAAACTCTATGGTGAGTTCCTTCTTGCTTCCATCTGAGAGAAGCATGTCATCTGTATATAGAAACCCTCTTCAACCTTGTAGCAAAGGTTGAAATCCGCATCACCTGTGGTGATCATCAAGCTCATCAAATGACTATCGATCCTGGGTACCTGTTGAACTCGTACAAAGCCTTCGTCAATCATGTGATTCTCTATCGAGTCCTGGGAATTTGCTCGATATGCACTTCTTCTTCAATTACACCATTCAAGAGAACGGTCTTGTCATCCATGGGTCTAATCTATCTCTGGAAGTGTGTCTAGCCACTTGGAGCAAACATCTCGTCATGATCCTCTCCCTCTTTCTAAGAGAATCCTCTAGCCACGAGCCTTCCTTTGTACTTCTATAGTATGTTTGATTTGTAAGTCTTCTTGTTGAACATCCATCACTTGTTCTTTGGAACAGGTGTTCATCATCCTTCTTTTGATCATAGCACATGATCTTTCCTACAAATCAAATTTAATTACATGATTAGTAACACTTCATAATCATCAAATCATGTTGACATTTCAATGATAACCTATTATGCATACTGATATGATTCACATAGTTATGCAACTATCTTGACCAATACTTTGGCACAACACTTTTCCATATCCTGTATACATACAGTGGCTATCTAGATGCCTTCCATCTCTACCAGAACATACTATCAAGAGTGTGCACAACTCTCAGCATGTCAGCAAAGAGGTTTCATTCTAGACAAGCAACAATGGAATGTTTGTCCAACTTACCCATCATATGCATATTAGTAGTATACTGTTCAATGCTATATGAATGCTTACACTATGCATGATATATTCTAGGAATACAAATATGCATACAAATATCATTAACTATTCAGAGATTCAAGAAGTAATTCAAATAACAACTCAAATACTTATCTTTTATGTTTGTGTGGTTGCCTCTCTCTTTATCTCTATTTTCCCTTTATGATAGCATCATGATTATATGTCTTTGAACTTCTATCCATTCTGTACCACTATGTATGCTTAAGTGTGTACTAGTTTCATCATTGTGTCTTTCCTCAAGATCTCATACATAATCATACATTCATTAGTATAATTTCAATACTATCAAAACATTATGATTCTAAATAATCTTAGACATGTATGGTCATGATCATTTGATACACAAGTATACTTATCTAAGATCCTAACACAAAGTAGGATTCTAACTCGATATAGGAAAACATACCTGGATTATCATGCTTGCTAGTTATGTCTAACATACCCAATCGATGTCTTCTTTGTTCTCTTCAATGATTTAGAAACCTTGTGCTATTAACCTGCATATCTCATAAGTTAAGCATTGCAGAACCAAATTATACATACCTTGTAAGTAGAGTTTCTATGTGATCAATGACTATGAATGAGTCTTTGTCTTCATGTCATCATGGTCATATAGATTTGTCTTACTTGATGTACTTTTCATGTTAGCAGACAACATCATCCTCATACAACACCACAAGTGCATTAGTCCAATCATAAGTGTCATAACCCTAATCAATGAATGTCTTCTATCATTCACATGCATTCATACTTTTACTAAGTTGATCAGATAATCTAAAATTAATCACGATTGTACTAACCTCAATAATATGAAAACAAATATAACTTAATCATGAAACAGATTTCAAAACATACCTGTATCTCCTCAAGTCATACCTGTCGAGATTGCTTGTAGTCTTCTCTACAAGGGTAAAACCCTAACCATCCAAGGTAGATCACTTGTAAACATCTTATATAGGTTCATGGTGCTAGGATGAAAAAAATCAGTGCCACTCCTTCATTGCTTCCCTATGAGTCTCCCAACTTTGCTAGGGTTTCTTCTTACTTGGAAACCCTAATTTTCAATCTCCTTCCTCCCACAACATTTTGATGGATGATTAATATTTATGATGAATGGATTCCAAATCTATTTTCAAAGTTTACAATGTTGCATCAGGTATTTCCAACATTGTATCAGGTCATGCCATACCTAAAAACTGAATACCCTAAGTGAGAGCTTCTTCCTCCTCTTCTTTGATTTCCTCCGTTGAGCCATTTCAGATGTGTCGTATTGTTTCTCGTGTATCTCTGAAATTTCAGATCTGCAGGGTCTGAAACTTCATACTGTGGTAGCCTGACCTGTCATCTTTCCAACCCCACAGGTTTGAGCTTCATTGGATTCTCCATCAGAGAGATATGCTCAGTTTCCCACCATGACCTGTTTAAGGGATGAAACAACATAGCGAACTTGTACGGTGTGCCACGTGTCACTGTTTCAACTTCGACCTCTAAAACTCGGACTTGTGAAACTACAGTCCATGTCCTAACTGTCACTTTTTACGGAATTCCATTTGGAGCTTCCTAGCTCGAGATATGACCTTTTTACCTAAGTCACCTGTTTAGGGCATCATTCTGGAAGAGGCAGAAACCCTAACTTGTACGGATCATATCTTAGAAAGTACAACGAATTTGGGGCTGAAACTCGGAAGCAAGGTACGAGAAAATTTCATCTTCGCCCTGTCCAAGTTTCAGATCTCGAACCTTCACCAAAATTGATTTATAGCGAAAGTTCCACGATGACTAGGTTTTGCTATACAAAACCCTAACTTTCAAATTGTCGCAAGTGAAACAAGTGTCGTAAGTGTCATGCATTGCCTTCCTTCAAGCTAGCTCTGATGCCATGTTAAGATTCAATATGCTAAGATAGATAACATCAGTATTCAATTCAATTTCACAACAATAGCATATACAGGATCATTGAAAGAATAACAAGCACAACATAAACACAAGAGACACAGATTTATCCTGGGAAACCGTCATGGGGTGGAAAACCCAACAAAACTTCCTCTATACAAATGATCAACAAGTACAAAGATGAAATCCCCAAACACGAGCTCCTTCTCCTCCTTTGCAGATCTTTCTCTCTCCTATGCGAGTTCACAAGTGAGTGAGTGTTAAATGAGGAACACACCTCCTCTATTATACTTTACATTCACTTGACATTTTACCCTGCTAGGTCGGCCTCATAACTAAATGACCAATTACTAACCAGGCCGACTTCTCTAGGGGACTTAAACACCCCATTACAACTGACTCTAGGGGAAATAATGCCCCAAATTACATGGGAGGTTTTACCTCAATAATAATAACATCCCGACGGAGGAATAAACATCTCCGGATATATAATAATGTCCTGACAGAGGAATAAACATCTCCGGATAATAAAGTACAAATAGAATATTCTTAGAAGTTACAATATTTCAACACCATTCAAAGTTCTTCACTCACCCTATTGGTATGAAATTGTACAAACCATCAATGGTGCCCCTAGAAGATACAGGAGCCCCAAGTATAACAAAGCTAGAACCGTGGAACTTGACAAGGAAAGAGCCAAAGGCAATAATTCTCTTGGAAAGTTTACAAATGATTGGACCACTTATGGGGTATCCATCATATCTGATGGTTGGAAAAATGTTAAAGGCAAGCCATTGATAAATATTTGTTGATGTTTTTGTAACTTCGGAAGATATTCTTCTATGTATTACATTTGTACTTTATTGTATATCCAGTAGAGATGTTACATTCCTCTATTTGGAAGTGTCGTCATTTGTATTTGTAAGTGTCGTCATGTGCATCGACAAGTGTCATTATTTGTATTGATGGGTTATTAGACTACCAGTGTGGGGTCGGCCCTGGTTAGCACATGTGGTTGGGTTATTAGGCTTGATTAGCAAGTCGGCCCCAGTGGATTATTGGTAGGTCAAGTCAATGTATAAATAGAGAGGTTGTGTCTGTCATTTATCTCATTCACTCACTTCTCAAGCTCGCATAGCTAAGAGAGAAATTGGCGCACTTGTGGAGGAGGAGGAGCATCTGCCAGAGACATCTTATTGGGTTTGATCCTTGTGATCTTGTACTTGGGTTTATTCTATCTCTGAGGAAGTTGCGGGGTTTTTCACCTTCTTGGTTTTCCCCGGTGAAACTCTGTGTCTCTTGTGTGCTTGCATTATTGTGTTTATGATTGATATGCAGTTGATATGCTGTACATGTTATTCTCTTAGTGATCCTGAATGATAATGGAATGAAATTATCGAAAATTAACATGGTATCAGAGCCCATATAAGAAGAAGGCACTGTGCAACTGCGAAAGCTAGGGATTCTTAATATTTGGGTTTCTCTCCACAGATCATCAAAGGCAGGAGGCTAGTTTGACTCTCCTAGCAAGGGCCAATCTTTCTGTCGAAACATAATTCAATTTTGAGCATTTTCAGATTTTAACCTAAAAATTAGGGTTTCCACAAAAAGTGGAATTTCTGAAATATGAGACCATGGCTGGAAGCTTCTTGTAAAAATCGAAGTTTAGAGCTTTGGATCGAACATTTTGGCTGGGTGAAACTCTGGGAAATTCAAACCCTAGTTTGGGGTCTTGTCTAATGAAGCCGGAAATTAGGGCTTCTGTAAAAGTTGGAATTTCTGAAATCTGAAACCATGGCTGGAAGCTCCTCTGAAAAATCGAATTTTAGAGACCAAGACCGAATTTTTTGGCTGGGTGAAGCTCCGGGAAAATCAAACCCTAATTTAGGGTCCTCCTTATTGAATCCGGAAATCTAAAAGGCGATTTTGAGGGGTGAAACTTTGCAGTTTTCAAATTCTGAGTATACCAGCTTGATCAACTCATCAAGGCGCATCTTTCTATCCTTTCAGAAGTTTGAAATTCAAAGTTTGAATTTTTAGGGTTTCTCTGAAAAACCCTAATCCAGCACCAGATTCAGTTTTCAGCAAATCAAGTGGTAATACCTAATAACTTTTCTATTTCCATTTGAAGTACTTCTTAAGATGTCTCACCACACCAAGCTTGAGGATAAGCTTGAAAGGGGCTGATAATTTCCAAGCATGGAAGTATAGGATTGGGTTAATCCTACAAGAGAATGAGTTGGACACTTACATAAGTGAAGAGGTTCCGGTCCCAGAGGGAGAAGAGGCTAAGGTCTTACACAAGAAGAACTTGGTCAAGGCTAAGAGAATCATTGTTGATTCTATAAAGGACCATCTCATACCCCATGTCTCTTCCCTAAAGACACCTAAGGAGATGTTTGACTCCTTGACTAAGTTGTTTGAAGGAAATAACATAAATCGAAAGATGACTCTGTGGAACCAATTAAAAGGGGTAAAGCTTCAGAATGGAGAGACCATTCAATCCTACTTTTCTAAAAGTCTCTCAAATCAAGGAACAACTTGAAGTTGTGGAGAATGGAGAAATTGTCATGACCACTTTGAATGGCCTACCTAGGTCATGGGACTCCTTCATCCAAGGAATCTGTGCAAGAAAGAAGTTGATCTCTTTCAGTAGACTGTGGGAGGAATGTTCACAAGAAAAAGCTAGACTTGTGGCCCAAGAAGAATTGTCCTAAGAACAAAAGGAACAACAACAACAACTACTACAAGCAATCTGATAAGTATGACTTACAGGTATGTTTTGAAATCTGTTCATGATTAAGTTTATAATATGATTGTCTTCATGTTATTGAGTTTAATAACAATCTTGCTTAATTTTAGACTTGTCATATCACCCTAGTAAAAGTATGAATGCATGATAGAAGACATTCATTGATTAGGGTTATGACACTTATGATTGTATTATGATTGTACTAATACACTGCGGTCTTGTATGAGGAGAATGTTATCCGCTAACATGAAGGTACAAATCAAGTTCTAAATCAAGACCATGGTGACATGAAGACAAAGACTCATCCATAGTCATGGATCACATAGAGGTATGTATAATTTGGTTCTACAATGGTTAATGTATGAGTTATGCAGGTCATTGAAGAGAACAAGAGAACATTGCTAGATATAACTAGCAAATATGATGACCAGGTATGTTTTTTTTATATCAAGTTAGAATCCTACCCTATGTTAGGATCTTATACTTTTGTATATGATTATTCATGAAGTTAGAAATTTAAGTAATCAAGGGTTTATGCATATTATGTCTCTTACATTAATGACTAACCAGAAGAATATGCATGAGTAAGAGAAGTCTTCCTTGAAATCTTGAATACTAATGCTTTTATTTGTGTTTGAAAAGATCATGACTATACATTGTGTTTTGATAGTATTAAGATTATATTAATGGATGTATGGTTATGTATGAGATCTTGAGGATGACACATTCATGACACTAGTGCACACTTAAGCATGCATAGTGGTCCAGGATGAATATAAGTTCAAGGACAGGTAATCCAGGAAGCAAAGATCAAGAGGGAGCACACTCCAGTAGTTCCTGCAAGGAAACAAAAATTGAGAGGGAGTCCACCCAACAAACAAACAAAGATAAGTATTTGAATTGTCATTTCTTGTATATTTGATTGTTTAAATAATACTGTTCAAAGATGTATATACTTATGTTCCTAGACTTAGGTTGTGTATTATGCATATTAGAATAATTGCATTAATGAACAGTATACTACTAATACGCATGTGATGGGTAAGTGGCCTATGGCACTGTACAACATTCCATTGCTACTTATCTAGAATGAAACCTCTTTGCTGACATATTGAGAGTTGTGCACACTCTTAACAATGTTCTGGTAGAGATTGAAAGGCATCTAGAAAGTTACGGATATGGATAAATGTTGTATTGAAGCATTGGCTAAGATAGTTGCATGACTGTGTGACATATTTCTTTATGTGTAAGAATTTGTTCTGAAAACTATGAGATGTTTTCTAATCATGCAATTTAACTTGTTTTGTAGAAAAGATCATGTACAATCACCTACAAAAGAAGGACTACAACATTTGTTCAAGGCAACAAAGTTTAAAGAAATCTATCTATTGAAGATATTGAAGAATCTGAAGTTCCCAGGATTTGGGATGCAGTAATGGAAGAATGCCATGATTGAGGAATATTAGTTGATCATGAAGAATGATGTTTGGGATTTGGTCCCAAGACCCGAGGAGAAGTCTGTTGTGACTTCTAAGTGGATCTATAAGATCAAGCATGTTGCAGATGGTAGCATAGAGAAATACAAGGCAAGGTTTGTAGATCGTGGCTTCTCTCAGAAAGAGGGAATAGACTATGAAGAGACTTTTGTTCCTGCAGCGAGATACACTTCCATTAGATACACCAGATGGATGTCAAGACAACTTTCTTGAATGGTGTAGTCGAAGTGGAAGTGTATGTGGAGCAGCCACTTGGTTTTGAGACACATGACAGGGAGTCATATGTATGCAGGTTGAAGAAAGCTTTGTATGGCTTGAAGCAAGCTCCTAGGACTTGGTATGGTCAAATGGACAGTTTTCTATCCAGTTTGGACTTTACCAAGAGTAAAACAGATTCCAACCTTTACTACAAGGTTGAGGAAGGTAATCCAGTGATACTACCCTTGTATGTGGATGACTTGTTTATTATAGGTGAGGATAGATTGATTGTCAATACCAAGAGGAAGCTTGCTGCCAAGTTCGAGATGAAGGACTTGGGGATGATGCACTATTTTCTAGGCATGGAGGTGTGGCAGAGTGCAGATGGGATCTTCCTTGGACAAGGGAAGTATGCAGTAGAGATCTTGAAGAGGTTCGGGATGATGGACTGCAAGGCCATGGCCACACCTATGGCATTGAACTTGAAGCTTCTATGTGATGCTTCATCTGAGCCGGTTGATGTCACGATGTATCGTCAGATGATTGGGTCCTTTATGTACCTACCGAATACGAGACCAGATATTTGCTTTGCGGTGAACACATTGAGCCAGTTCTTGACGGATCCCAGAGGTGTTCACTTGGTTGCTGTAAAGCATATTCTGAGGTACCTGAAGGGTACGGTTGATTATGGCCTCAAATATGATGCGAATCAAAAGTTTAACCTGCAGGGTTATGTTGATTCAGATTAGGTAGGCAGTGCTGCAGATAGGAAGAGCACTTCTAGGTGCTGCTTCAGTATGGGATCAGGTGTGATCTCGTGGTTTAACAGGAAGCAGTCCTGCGTAGCACTGAGTACAGCCGAAGCAGAGTATGTTGCAGCTTGTTTGGCTAGTTGTGAGGCAGTATGACTGAGGAAGCTACTGTCTGAGTTATTTGATCTCCTGTTGGATGCTACTGGTATCTGTTGTGACAACTAGAGTTGTGTGAAGCTGTCTGAGAACCCAGTGTTCCATGACAGGTCAAAGCATATTGAGATCAAATATCACTATATCAGGGATATGGTGTAGAGAGGAGCAGTAAAGCTCCTGTATGTTGCGACGGATGAGCAGGTTGCAGATGTGTTGACGAAACCACTAGCCAGAGTGAAGTTTGAGTACTTCAGAGAGAGGCTTGGTGTTCTTCAGATTGACGATGTTGTCCGCCAGATTGCACACCAGCAGCGGAAATCTTTCGAAAGCTGTCTCTTCACTACAAGTGAGAGAGGTGTGGCCTTGGGGGCAAGCAATGAGCCAGGTACTGTCACCTGAATCCCAGCTCCTCCGTTTAGGCAAACTCCTAACGAAGCCAAGGGGGGTAGTCCCTAAAAAAGAGTTGTCTAAGGCTCTTGTGTATTTAAAATGTTTTTGGTGTTGTGATGCGGATGGGTGTTGTTTAGGAGTTTTTTGAAAGTGAGACACAATAATACTTTAATGAAAAACAAGATAACGCAATCCACATTGCAAAATAGAAGATGAGAGATACACTTGGATAAGAAATAAATCACTCTTTACGCAAATCAAAACAAGCACTCCAATATTGATATTAAGCAAATAAAATATTGTGATGAAGGACCAGTGCCTTATGGAGTCAAAATGTAAAAGTGATTGTAAAATACTTGATACAAGTGTTTGAGATAAAAGTTTTTGAGAACGTTTTGCAGCTTATCTTGGTAAATTTAAGATTTTAGTGGTCTTGATTTATTAAGGCTATGAACAAAGGTATCAAAAGGAATGGAACCTTAACCAATAAAAACATTGGCAACCTTTTAGGTGATAGGTCAGGAGCACCCAGATTGCAAAGAGGGCAAGTGTGCTTGCGGCTTGACCGCCCTCGAGTCTGACAGTGGATTCCTGGCACCACCTCTTCAGGAAGAACTCAGTAATTTTGTCTTGGTTGGGGTTTTGGATAAAATTTTAATTAATGTTATCGCTTGTGAAATTAACAAGTCTTACACCTTTTTGAGTACTAGCTCAACCGTTTCCGGTTGGCAGAGCATACAGGTGTAGGACAAAAACCAAGATAAATTAATTAAAGGGAATTATGGGTTGAAATTTTTTATTATTAGAGCACTTTGTTCAACTCTTCGACAGAGAGCGCTCTTGACTTGATCTTATGACCACAGTTCAAGAGACTTGCTAATTAATAAATGCCTAATGCAGGGAAAAGATGCAAGACTAATAATGCCCTCCGATAGAGGGTGCTCTTGACTTGGATTTGGCCAAGTTCAAGAGACTTTGGTTCGTTTTAAGAAGCAAATAGTGGTTGTGTTGTAAAAGCAATAAATTTCAACTTGAAATGATTAAACAATGTAATAGATTGGAAAGATATGAAATATTGCTTAACAATACTATTTTGCCAAATAAACTAAACTTGAAAAAATCTAGTGTTCTACCACACAAATTCTAATCTAAAAGTGGGATCAATCTTCCGAACAAGATCAACCACTAGAAGCCACCAGTCTTGGAAACCTTCCAGCTAGCTGGATGTCCACAAGAAGCTGATGGGGGAACGAGAAACTACCACAAAGTTATGTGGCCTTTGGGATACAATCCCAAAGTTAGTTTTACTCTAGTCAAGGCTTGGAAGAGAGAATACAAGATGAAAAGTAAAGTACTAAACAGAAAACAGGCTCTAATCTACCCAAGAATCTCTTTCAGGTCAAAGACCGTACTCGGGAGAGCATGGGGGTAAGTAAATCGGAAAATATAACCAAGATAACTTATTGAAATGAAAACTAATCTAAGAGCATATTTAAAGATCTAAACTAGAAAATCAAACCACTCAATGAAGACTACAAGACTTCCCCAAATGGGGGAAGTGAATGTGGGGGCTTAAAAACCCCACTTGCAACTTTATTATGAGAGTACAAATGCCCTTGGGAATGAAACCCTTGTAGGGACTTTGAGAGAAATAAATTGGGAAATATTAAAACAAACTCTTAAGATCTATTACAAAAGGATAAATACTAATCTCTTGGTTTGGATCGTCCCTTTGGTTTCTTGATGGCTTCTTGTATTAGAAATCTCTTTCTTTCACTTTGCTTCAACTCTTCTCAATGTTATTTTTTCTCAAAGAAAAAGCTATCACAAACAAGCAACTCCAATACCCATTAGATGTTAGAAAATAAAACAAAATTTTAAATTTAAACTAGATCTAATATTTGCAAAGTGAAACTAGATAATGACAAAGCATAATATCTACACTAGTAACCTTGAAACAATGCCACTAACTACCACTAACAATCTATTTGTTGTTTTTGTTGTATTTTAGGGCCAAAGAGAGGATGGACGAGAAGGGGAGAAGGAGTAACCTAAGGGCAAAAACGAAGAGGTGAAGGAGCTAGTGAAGGGAGAAACTAGGGTGGATGTAAGGGATACTAGGGTAAAGATGGAGGGACAAAAAACGAGAGGCAAAAAGGACTCAAAGTAGGGTAAGACGAGAGCAAAGAGAGAGGGCAAAATGGAATGAAAAGAGGAGGAGATTTTGAAGGGGGACGAGAGCAAGATGGAAGGCAAAAACGAGAGCTAGATGGAAGACAAAAGAGATGGTAAAAAACGAATGGGAGAGGGGAATAATAATGTGGGACGAGAGGAAAGAGAAGGGATGGCTAGGGCTAGACTAGGGCAAGGAGGAAATGGGTTAGCAAGCAAATCAAAAGGATTCAAGGAGAAGACAAGAGGGATTGAAGAAGATAGCCTAAGGTAACCAAGGTAAAAATAGAGTGTTTTTGAATAAATTGATGGATCTTTGAATCTAACACTTCTAACCAAATTTTTGATGTTGTGAGATTGACTTTTGGGAAGATCCTGAAGCACACACAAATTGTTAGAAAAATGTAGGCCTTTTGAAGAGACGAAAGATGCAACCTAGCTCAAACCTCTCTTCAAACCTGTGGGATCTGCACAAGCAATCACTCATAAACACATCTCGATCATAATAGTATGCATAATAAAAGTGGGATTAGAATAGTATAGGTATTTCTAACTACAGTCTACTCCTTCTAAATCACACTTGAACCAAACATAAATGGACAACTTGTATTCAAATGCCCATTCTATGGGCTTAAGAAAGCATTCTAAGCAAATTATAGATCAATATATGAAATTACAAGCAAATAACAAGAACAAATTCACCTTGATATTATGAAGACATTTCCATGAAAAGTATTTGACAACATATAGACCTCCAAAGTCGCTTTTATTTCTTTAAGCCAATGGCTTTGCAATCACAAAAATGGCAGAGTAACTTTACATCAAAAATTCCATGAGATAATAACCCCAAAGGGCCTCTCTTTATAATAAAACTAATGGCTAAAACCCTAGGTCGAATTGGCTTGAGTGAGAGCCAATGAAAATAGACATGTAGTTCGAATTCCAATCCAATCCAAGCTTGGAGAGCTATACAATGGACAACTCGACTTGTTGGTAGGTTGAATGGATAGGTGGCAAGCTCGACTTTGGTGGTAGGTATGGGAAGTATCACTATCCAATAAACAAGTTACAAGAAGGATACACGTGAGGCTAGGGTAGAATGACGTGAGCTTGAAGGAGGGGTGCGAGTTAGTTGGTGGGTGACAAGTGGAGAAAAGGTAGGTACTAACTCGAATTGCAAGGAGAGCCAAGCTAATGGTGATTGATGAGTCATGAGGGCGCCTACTCTAGACTTAAATGCAAATCCACCAAACCATTTAACAATTGACAACTCACCAAATCGACTTTTGCATGGAAGAGGGCGAATTGGCCTAAGGAGATCTCTTGCTGGTGACTGGATAGTTGACTTAAACCACTTGGAGTTGATTGGAATCTTCATAAATGTCTATTGTCATGTCATTTAGCCTTTTATTTTAATCAAATTGATTAATTTTGGAGAGATTTGGATTATCTCCAAAATATTCAATTTTATTATTTTAATTAATAATTTCTCTGTAAATGGCTTTTTAGAGAAAATATTAATTATGAGGCTGAATTGACATCCGAAAGTTGGGTTTAGCTGGTCCATGGGTCATGTGTGATTTTTGGCTTATGAAACGAGCCATCAAACACTAAATTCGGACCCAGGATGACTGACATATTACAGACTCAAATTTCTCTATTTAAATTGTAGAGAAATTTAATTAGAATTTAAAAATAATTAAAAACCCCAATTCCGACGCGTCCGGTAAAATTTTTTTCGAAATTTTTTCTGGGGGTCCTAGAGACTTAGGACATGACCAAAACCTATTCTAATAGTGTCTAGTAGGTTTATACATTATAGTTGGACTCTAATAACTCCCCACGGCAAAAATTTCCAAAATCGGGCATTCCAGCTTTGGAGGAAGCGGAAGAAAAACCAAGAGATTATATCTCGCCTGAAGCAAAGTATAATCTGACGGTGAAAAAACTCCCTGGAATACCTTAGTTGTTTAATCCAGTCATGGGGAACCGAGCCACTTAGACCCTACTAGCACACTTTATTACAAACCCCCATGGGGCCATGGTCATGTTGACTCAAAAACAAAACAGGCTAGCCAAAACTGGCTAGACCCAAATATCTGAAACCCAGATACTCTGCAAGTGAACATTGATGTGTTCCAACACTGGCGGCTCAATAAGGTTTCAACTATTGTACAAATCAGTTGATAACAGACGACACTTCGAGGAAGAAGTGATTGTACACATTTGCAGGAGCCATTCCAAGCATGGTGGCAGGAGGATCCCTCCCATGGCTGTGGATGTAAGCACTGTGTGATGAGCATCAGGACGATGCTCCAGTTACTGCTTGTATATGCATCAGTTGGATGCTTTGTATGATCAGTTGGATCATGTATTTTGTATATGCATCATGTTGGATGCTTGATATGATCAGTTGGATCATGTATTTGTATATGTATCAGGTGGATACATTGTATGATTAGGTGGATCATGTATTTGTATATGTATCAGGTAGATACATTGTATGATCAGGTAGATCATGTATGTTGATATGTATCAGGTAGATACTTGGCATGCATCAGGTGGATGCATTGTATGATCAGGATGATCATGGATGATGAGCTTCAGGATGTTGCTCTGGATGATATGCATCAGGACGATGTAGTGATGAGTATCAGGACGATGCTCTGGATGACATGCATCAGGACGATGCAGTGATGATGATCAGGTTGATCCTATGTGATGAGTATCGGGATGATACTCCAGATGATGTGCATCAAGATGATGTACGGTATGATGATGATCAGGATGATCATTAGCATCAGGATGATGCTCCGTGCGAGGATGATCAGGTGGATAATGAGTTCCAGGATGATACTCAAAGGTCGATGATATGTGGTAGGTTGTGCAGGTAGCATGTAAAAGATCCTGGGAGGTCCGATAGGGTTAACAGTGTGCTCGTAATAAGTCCTGGGATGCTCTTTCGAGGTTTTGCTAGGGAGGCATGTAATCAGCCCTAGAGGTCCGATAGGTTGAGCTGTGTGCTAGTAATAAGTCTTGGGATGCTCTTTAGATATCTTGTCGGTCGTGCTTAGGCACGTAAACTGATCCTGGGATATTCTTTTAAGGTTTTGCCTAATCACATGTAATTAGTCCTGGAGATCCGATAGGTTGAGTTGTGTGCTCGTAATAAGTCTTGGGATGCTCTTTAGAGAATCTTGTCGGTCGTGCAGAGGCACGTAAACTAATCCTGGGATACTCTTTAAAGGTTTTGTGAAGGGATGTCTATAAGCCTTGGAATATCTTGTCGGTCGTGCTTAGGCACGTAAACTGTTCCTGGGATAGTCTTGTCAGGCTTTGCATATGCACGTAATGAGTCCTGAGATACCACCTCTATCAGACCACTCGCAGTGATGATGAAGACCTACAGGTAGTGGGCCTACATCCATCATGAAAAAGGGTTGGCTCTGTAGAACTTCCTATGACGAGCATAATTCAGAGATAGCCTACAGATTGAGATGTCGAGTACAGCAGCAGTGATGATGATTATGCTCCGTGTTTCAGTGATGATGATCCAGCGCTAGAATTGAAAGACTTGCGCCAATATGCATTGATGACCTGTGTCCAGAATACCTTCCTAGTTAAGAGGGAGTGTTGATGTATTTGTAACTTCGGAAGATATTCTTCTATGTATTACATTTGTATTTTATTGTATATCCATTAGAGATGTTACAATCCTCTATTTGGAAGTGTTGTCATTTGTATTTGTAAGTGTCGTCATGTGCATCGACAAGTGTCATCATTTGTATTGATGGGTTATTAGACCACCAGTGTGGGGTCGGCCCTGGTTAGCACATGTGGTTGGGTCATTAGGCTTGATTAGCAAGTCGGCCCCAGTGGATTATTGGCAGGTCAAGTCAGTGTATAAATAGAGAGGTTGTGTCTCTCATTTATCTCATTCACTCACTTCTCAAGCTCGCATAGCTAAGAGAGAAAGTGGCGCACTTGTGGAGGAGGAGGAGCATCTGCTAGAGACATCTTATTGGGTTTGATCTTTGTGATCTTGTACTTGGGTTTATTCTATCTCTGAGGAAGTTGCGGGGTTTTTCACCTTCTTGGTTTTCCCTGGTGAAACTCTGTGTCTCTTGTGTGCTTGCATTATTGTGTTTATGATTGATATGTTGTTGATATGCTGTACATGTTATTCTCTTAGTGATCCTGAATGATAATGGAATGAAATTATCGAAAATTAACAATATTCTTGGTGTGTCTACTAGTGGTGCAGTCTTCCTTTCAACCCATGACTACTCATATCACTACAAGGATGGTATTTATATTGCATAACCTTTACTTAAAACCATTCAAGAGATTGGATCATACAATGTCATTAAAGTCATTACTTATAATACTGCTAATTGTAAGGAAGCATGAGCAATCATTGAGGATGTGTACCCTAGCATATTTTGGTTAGGGTGTTTGGTTCATACACTAAACCTTTTGATGCATGATATTGTTAAGATGAGAGACCATAATTATAGATTGATTGATTCCTTGTACAAAAGAGGGAAGAAAATGATAAAATTTATTACCAATCATAGCATGGGCCACCACATTTTTTGCAATCACTCTAGGTTGGATCTAATGAAGATTGCAAAGAATAGATTTGTTAGCTACTACCTCACATTCAGGAGGCTTTTGAAGGTAAGAGAGGTATTGGCTAGTATGGTCTGAAGTGATTCATGGAAAAATTTGAAAGTTAGAACTTTAAGCACATTTGATAGACACGACTTTTAGGAGGTGGAGGACACTGTTCTTGGTGGTTAGTTTTGGGCACAGGTTAGGTATGTTTTGCAGTTCACCAAGCCCATTTATAGTATGATTCAATTTGCAGATACAAATAAGCTGGTGATTGTGGAGGTGTATGGGCAGACGGACAACATGCTTGGCCAAATCAAAGACATTGTTGAGAAGAGAGATGCAATCTTGTATGATCATATTCATAAACCTGTGGTTAAATGGTGGGATAATATGAATGTTCCACTCCATGCCCTAGCATATATCCTTACACCAAAATATTATTCTCCATCTTGGTTGGACAACCAACACCTCGGGTTGGATTTAGGAGAAAAAACACACATATCTGTAGAAAATCTATTCTGAAACACTAACAATTCAGCTATAGGTAACATCAAACACTTATCAATCCTTTGATTTCAACCTCCTACAGTCATCACCATTAATGCATGTAAACCATATGCATTCTAATGAAACTAGTGAGCAAAAATACACATGCCAAGCAAAATGCAACGGAAAATAAATAGACAGTGAACAACATTCACACATTCATCACATTTGACACTAGATATTTTTGGGCCAAACCCTTGGAAAAACCCCGAAGGGAAAACTAGTCACAAGAGAATTTTTATATTAATGAGCTCACTTGAAAATCTAAGTTTACAACAACAATACAACTATCATTAATTACAACAATACTTATCTCGAAATCTGTGCCCACACTACACCTCGATTTCTGTGCCAAAGTCCCTCAATTTTTGTGCTCGAAATCTGTTGTACGGAACTCATACCAACTTAGTTTCCTGACTGAACTGGATGAAGTCTCATGCCCAACTATCTCAGTCACTACCACTGAATCCAAGATCCACCTAGACTCACCATCTATAGGCTATCCCAACTACTGTACATCCCTCCATATCGAATGCCAAGCACTCATGCCACATCTAGGTTCTCTCCCTTTAGATAGATAATTATTTGTCCATTACAAACTAGGACCGCATATCCATCATTCTCCAGAGCTGACACTGAGAGTAAGTGTTTCCTTAGCTTTGGTACTAGGAACATTCTAGCCACCTCTAGATATCCTCTTGACTCTAGTTGGAATCTAACACATCCAACCCCCTTCACTACATACATGGTGTTGACCTCACTATCCACATAACAGTTTGAGTCGATATATGTAATACTTAGGAACATTGCTCTTCTCCTTGTCATGTGACACAATGCCCCGCTATCCACCAACCATGCACCCGTGTCCGCACTCTGCAACACCGTTACTCGAGAGACAACTCAATAAGGAGAACTCCTTCTCAAACTTCTTAGTATACTCCTCTACCTCAGCTGATGCTACAACTGCTATCTCTGCCTCTTTCTTCTTGTTCGAACATTGGCCCGCATAGTGGCCAAATTTTTGACATGCAAAGCATTTAACTTGGCTCATGTCTTCCTCAGAAGTGGATCCCCCACTCCCCTTCTTCCTGCTTTTGCTCTTTGCAACAAGAGCCACATTCTCTTCATCAACACCGCCCTCTGCCTTCTCTTGATCTCTAATTTGAAACCCCTCTCGGATCTCCTCCTGTGTAAAATCATCCCATAGTCTCTCCCAAGATGGAAAGTTATCTCTTCCCACCACACATTTCACGAACATGTCCCACTCTTTGGTGAAGCCCTTCAGGGCTATGCGTAACAAACCCAATTGTGGAAATCTCTCACCAACAACACTCAACTCATCCTTCATTTGCCTAAGCCGGGTGAGATAAGAAGCCACATTGTCTCCCTTGTCAATCCTAATGTTTTGGAGCTTGTCCTTCAGGGCCATCTTCTTGTTCTCGTACAAGCTTTTGAGTGTATCCCACATTTCCTTGGCTGTCTGCTTCTCAGCCAAATGTGGAATCAGATGGTCCCTCACTCCATCCAAGAGTATCCTCTGTGTCCTTGCTTTCTTCACCTCATGGATGTCTAAAGCAATGGGATCTGCTAAATGCGGTACTACCGTGGTACTAACAAACTGCCACAGCTTATTCTCCCTAAGATCAACTCCAATCCTGGCGTTCCACTGCGGGTAGTTGGAGACTGCCTGTTATCACCAAACTTGTAGGTGCCCCTAGAGATGGATCCAAGACGGATGGCAGAAGGGATGGGCAACCAAAGAGGTGCAACCAAGATGGCCTCGACTCCCAATGGATGGTTGTCACGCCAATCGAGGCAATCTTCACTTTATGTTATCTAGCCCAAGACAACAAAGGGGGAGACCCAGATCTACTCCCGACAAGAGAGATCCGACCAAAACACCAGATCAAATCAAATGATGATGAAGTACGTAAGGTGTATGGTAAACCCTAGATCTATGGATGAAGTCACAAAGTGAGTAATAGGTTGGATCAAGGGGTTCAGACAATGTAGATTTGGTCCAACATGTTTATGCAAGTGACTTATGAGGTTTGGAATAAGATCCAGGATCAGGGTACTAGTCAATTGTGAGAAAATCCACTACCTTGGGAACCGTGTCCAATGCAGGGTAGTTAAAGACCAAATTGGGGCCAACCAGTACCAAAGATGAGCTTGATGAATGGATATGACAATGTTTAGGTGTTCAAGCATGCAAAACAAAGATCAAACCACAAGCAAACTCAATAGTCCAAGAAAGTCGAATTGGCTTGGAGAAAGATCAGTGCCTTGGGAAATGGGCCAAATGGAGTCGGATGTCCACCAAATTGCATATCAGTAATGTTGAGGTGTTGAGGTAGGTGGATCTTGAAAATTAGGATCATCCAATGGCTAGATCTCAGTAGATCTGAGATTGAAATGTGCCACAAAGTGACCCAAGTGGGGTTCAACCCTCAAAATGAGGAATGGGCCCACAAGGTCAAAATCAATGAAGTGACACACTAGGGGTAGGTTATTGAATGTGTAGATGAAGGATCAAGTGGGATCTCACCTACCCAGGTGCTAGATCCTAGCAAACTCACCTCTCCTAGGAAGTGCGACCTCCCTTGGAGAAGCTTCTTTGCCTTGGGAAATGGGTCAAATGAGGGCCAATCCACACCAAACTATAGATCCGAATCGCCATGGATGCTATAGAGGTGGGTTTTAAATTTTATGCCCAAAAGCCAAGTGGATCTTGCTAGATCTGAAAAATTGTAAAATGAGGGTTTTGAGATTATGAGGGTTTGAAGCATTTAGACAAATTGATAGATCGTGGAAAGAGAAATTACCTTGAGATCATACCTGAGTGTTGGAATGAGATGCTTTGTTGTTGAAGAAGACTCCCGCAGAGATCAAATGAGAAATTGTTGAATTTGCTTGCCGAAATGATGCCTTAGCCCACAAGTGCGACCTCCTCTACCTGTCAAACCAAGGAAAATCGATTCAATCAGTTAGATCAAGTATGGAGGAAATACAAGCGAAATGCAATGATAACATGAAATAGAAGGTCCTGGGACAGTAATACTCTCTATTACCAATGAAGAGATCCAAAGAAGAAGTAGGGAGGGTCCTCCCCTACCAATACGTCCTCTTCAAACCAAATCGGCCTCCACCTGTAGATGCAAAAAGGTGGTACAAAATATAGCAAGACAAAATCTCCAATAACCCAGTGCAAAGGAAGAATCAACGAACGAACTCCAAAAGCATTCACCACAACACAACATATAGATGCAATAATAATTCTCTATTCCAATAATCCAGAGCCAAAAGTCCCCTTTACAATGAGAAGCTCTCTCCTTTAAATAGGAAGAAGAGAAGCCATAACCCTAACCACTTTTTGAATGAGTGGCTAAGATTAAAAGATCAAAAGATCTAATCAATGGTTGAGATGAGCTCAACAATACAATACATGGATCAACTCACTCATACAATATAATAATGGACAAATCACCCATAACAAGGGGGTCCCACCACATGTCAATGATAAAACATAAGAAATAGCTTATGGTGGGTCCAAGGGGTAATTTCTAACACCCTTGGTCAATCCCCATAGCACAATAATAATAAAATAATCATCTAAGCACCAAGTCGTGCCTCTCTGGGAAAGTCGTGAGCCTTGGAAGGCTCCAAAAATCATAAAAAAATGCCATGAGTGATGGAGGTGGGTCCCGATGAAGCTGAAACTACTGGAGAAGGTGTGGAAGACATCCCACTCATCATCACTGATCATCCCATGCCATAACCTTGCCTCAGTAACCCAAATCGAATTCCTTTGTAGCCATTTTTACCATTTCTGGACTGCCTCGGGAAGTGTGAAACTGCCCAAACTGTCTCCTGGAGTGCATGGCTCCAAAAAGTAAGACCACCAGGCTGTCTGGGAGGGGGGGTAATATGGTAATAACAAGTAGCTGGACCATCCCCTCCATCAATAATGCTCTAGGTGAACCAATCATATCTCTACTCTGCTCTGACAGGGCCTCTGACAAGCCAAAACTGCACTAGGATAGCCAACTGAGGCTAAAAATCACTGTAATTGCCCAGAACTGAAAACAAACTGTCTCATTGGACTCAAAAGGTCCAAATCCATCTAAAGTGTGTACTCATACACCATATAGACCTCTGCATGGTCAAAAATAAATGCTCATCATATCCGGCAGACCAAAATAATCTGTAAAAGTGTTGAAAAGCACAAATCATCATCATAAGCTTGAAACCACTGCATAAGCCCACCATGGTGACCTGCACCAGACCATATATCATCTATCTGTAACATCTAAGGTCTGCCACCTCATGTCCTATGGTTGACTTTTGGTCAAACTGGGTTTGACCAAGTCAACATGACCAAAATATAACTCAAACTGTCATCAAGTTGCTGCAAGGTGTCAAAGGTTAAACATGCTTTACAATCCATTCAAATAGCAATTATAACAAAAAGTAATCATTACTGGCGATCTAAATCCAAATATAATAGGTCATTAATTATTATTTATTACTCGGACAAGACTTTCAAGGTCATACTCACTTCATAGTTGTGATCAGTTTGCTAGTGAAGGGTGAAGGCTAAGAATAACATGGCTAGGTCAAAGGATGACTTACTGACTTAACACTGTGACACTTCGGAAATGGAAAAGGGAATACACACCATAGCATATAGTGGACAAGCAACAACACAGGGAATGGCGGTGTCTCACAAATGGGTGAGTTGTTCAAAGAGTGCTTATTCACCTTGACAGATGTGCACAATCCATAATACAAATGAGGCCAGTAATCTTTTTGATATAGAGTTTAAGTTCCATTGCTTTTTGGACCTATAGTTTCCATAGCCTTTGATCCATGTGTGTTTACAAACACATTGCATAGATTTATATTTAATTAGGCTTTTTGTTGCAGGTGTGTTTTTAAGGCACTTGTTTACCTGAGCACTTCTAGGTGTGTCACAGACAGCTTGTTTACCTAGGTATTTACATTTCACAATAGATATAGCATTTGATATTTCATAGCCATTTGCATTTGGCTTGCCTTTCATTCATGTGTGTTGAGAAACACTTTGCATGGATGGGATTTTCATACAAGATACAACATTTCATTTCCATACTTTGCATTAATGGTAGCACTAAAAGTTTCAGGTTTAGCCAACAACATCTTTAGTGACTAGGGGGACTTCTCAAGGAAATCCAACTCACCAAAGGTAAGTTTTGTCACCAACTTAGAGCCGAGACACAATAAACAGGGAAGCTTATCCAATACAGAGGCTACAGTGGGGAAAGGTCCTCCATGCAACTAGTCAAGTAGTAAGTCAAGGTAATGAACAAACTGGGTAAGTCATGGATGGATGAAGACATTGAATAATGAAACCAACACTAGCAAGCCAAAGTATGGCGGAAATGATCACCTCTATTCTCCCTAGGGAGGGTAAAAACCAATGAGTATAGGCTAAGAACTTCTAAGTCTGAGTAGGGACAATATGATATATATATATAAGTACAACCAGGTCCACATATCTATATGATCGCCAGATCATGATACTAAATGCTAAGACATACTAACAAAATGGAAATAAAAGTAATATAACCACAACACCATAATATACCTGCTGAGTCATATACCTGAATGCTCATCATCTGAACCATCCTTTGTCCTCTAAAACTGTCGTTGTAACTCTGGGCATTACTGACTGCTCTATACAAATGGCTAAATAACTACATCGGTCATCTCTCTGAGTGTCCCGAGACTCAGTCATGGCATGGGGAATAAAACTGTTGTCCATAATCTGATAGTAATCCATAGTAGATGCTCATCTCAGCATCTCAACGCAAGGGAACTGGCTGAATAGTGTACTGGAATCAGAAAAATAATGTATGGTAGCCTGGCTACTATATATGTGACAACACCGCCTCTAACCTATCCTCATACCTAATACTAGAATTCATCCCTTTTCCCTTCTTCTTCCAAGCAAAGCCCACTCCTGCAAATCACTTGCAACCCAAGTGCCAAAATCTGTACCAAGCTGCACCAACCAGCAAAACACTTGCTCAACAACTATACCACTGTTGTCCACTAAACCTCATAGCCCTAGCTCTGATAGCATGTAGAAAATCTGTCTTGAAACACTTACAGTTCAGCTACATGTAACGTCAAACACATAGCAATCCTTTGATTTCAACCTCCTATAGTCATCACCATTAATGCATGTAAACCATATGCATTCTAATGGAACTAGTGAGCAGAAATACACATGCCAAGCAAAATGTAGCGGAAACTAAATAGACAGTGAACAACATTCACACATTCATCACATTTGACACTAGATATTTTTGGGCCAAGCCCCTAGGAAAATCCCGACGGGAAAACGAGTCACGAGAGAATTTTTATATTAATGAGCTCATTGGAAAATCTGAGTTTACAACAACATAAAACCATCATCAATTACAGCAGTACTTATCTTGATATCTGTTCCCACACTACACCTCGATTTCCATGCCAAAGTCCCTCGATTTCTATGCTCGAAATCTGATGTATGGACCTGCACTTTTTTAGTTGTACAACCTTATACTTTTCAGCTGTACGTCCCTATACTTTTCGGTTGTACAGTTGTACGGACTTATAGTCTCGAATTGCATGTAAATTGTTGGTACCTTCCTATACGGTGCTGTATGGATTTACTACAACATTAAATGCTTCAAAATCTATGCATTTTTCTGCTATATGGACTGCTCTTAAATCTATATTATACAAACTGTCCTTTAATGGTTGTGTTACCAACTTTTTTGTACCATAGTTGGGTTATCTGAAGAGCCGCCATTTGACAAACATGATAAGTGTTTGACTCCAGTGTATCAGATGATTCAGCATTTGTGGCTAGCCAGTTTTGGTTAGCCTGTTTTGTTTTTTGAGTCGACATGACCATGGCGCCATGGGGGTTTGTATTAAAGTGTGCTAGTAGGATCTGAGTGTCTAGGTTCCCCATGACTGGATTAAGCAACTAAGGTATTCCAGGGAGTTTTTTCCCTTGTCAATTATACTTTGCTTAAGGCGATGTATAATCGATGAGGTTTTCTCCCACTCCTCCAAAGCTGGAATGCCCGATTTTGAAAATGTTGGCCATGGGGGTTATTAGAGGCCAACTGATGTATATAAGCCTACAAGACACTGTTAGAATAGGTGTCGGTCATGTCCTAGGTCCATAAAACCCTCAGAAAAAATTTCGAAATTTTTTTACCGGGTCCGTCGAATTTGGGTTTTTAATTATTTTTTAAATTTAATAAATCTCTATAGTTTAAATAGAGAAATAATAAATTGTAATATGTCAGTCGTCCAGGGTCCGAATTCAGTGATTGATGGCTCGTTTCATAAGCCAAAAATCACACATGACCTATGGGCCAGCCAGATCCAAGTTTCATATGTCATTTAGGCCTCATAATTAATATTTTCTCTGAAAAGCCATTTACAGAGAAATTATTAATTAAAATAATAAAAATGATTATTTTGGAGATAATCCAAATCTCTCCAAAATAATCCAAATGGAATAAAGTAAAAGGCTAAATGACATGGCACTCAACATTTATGAAGATTCCAATCATCTCCAAGCAGCTTCAGTCAACTCTACAGTCAGCATAAGTCAAAGCTCTTCAAGTGAACTCGCCCTCCATGCATGCAAAATCGATTTGGTGATGTGGAGGTCGTATTTATTGGTTTTTGGGTTGGTGTGGAGTTACATTGAATGGAGTGGGGGCGCCTTGCCTAGGTGGAGGCCACCTCCCACTCCCACCTACCTTGATTTCAATCAAATCTTGGATTAAACTCCAAGCACCTACCTCCATGCTCACGTCAATCTCCTTAGAGGGGCGAGTTCTACACATGGCAGCTCACATATGGTTGGTGATTATTCCAAAGTGGAGATGAGGGGCGCCTAGCCTAGGTGGAGGCCACCTCCTCATCCCATTGAATGTGATTCGATTTGTTTGGTGGAGATCAACTCAAACTCGGCATTGACTTGGTGTTTGGATTGAAATTCAATTGGGGTTAGGTGACCATTGGCTCCATTCAAGCCAATTCGACTTGGGCCTTTAGGTAGTCTTCTACTGCTATATAATGAGGCTCATTTTGCCTCATGGGGATGGATCTTTAAGCATCAAAACTCTGGAGAAATTTGTAATTTGTTTAAGTATTTGAATAAAGTGAGACTTTGGAGGTCAATGTGGAAGCTCTTGGTGTGCCATGCTTCATCTTGTATGAGGTGATATCATGTTTTTTCTATATACTTTTGATTCTTAAGCATTGATTCTTATGATTTAGAGGGCTAACAATCTAGCACAAATATTATAGATCTATGCTTTTCTCTTAAGTGTGTGGCTTTTCAGGTATTCTCCCAAGTGCAAGGGTTCTTGTTTGGTTACATCTTCATTCTACAAGTTATCAAAGAGGTCTTGCTTTAAAGAATCAAGAAACAAGGAGTCATATGTGTTTTCTTTCCATCAAACTTCTTCAAACAAATTCTCAATCGGTTACTTGTCCTACCCATCGAAACTGTGGAAATCTAAAGCCCTACCCTTCTCCAAGTTTGAGATTATAGCTTAGCTAGCCTTTGTTTGTGGCTTGTTTGGCTTTTTTGCCCCTCTTGTTTTCCTACCATCCTTGCTCTCGTCCCACTTTTAGCTTCCTCCTCTCGTCCATCCTACCTTCCTCCTCTCGTCCCATTCTTTCTTCTAGCTACTGCCCTTGTTATCTATTCATTTTCAGTCCCTTTCTCTCCACAAATCCAGTCTGCTGCCTTACCTTTCTGCTGCCCTTACCACCTTCCACCGCTGTCCATCATCTGCATTTTGCAGCTGTCCCTTGTCCCATGTTTGGCTGCCCTCTTTTCCCTCTCATCTACTTCAAAATTCTGCCCTTGAAACACTTCAAAAAACAGTCAAGAAACAGTTTGGTAAAGTCTAAGGTTTGGTTAGTATTAGATTAATTTCATAGTATAGATCTTGTCTTTTTTGCAATAGATTAAATCTCTAACATTTTTATTTAGTAGTTTCTAGTTTATGCTTTGAAAGTAGCGTTAGGGCCTTAGATCTCATGTCATAAATTTCAAAAAGTTTGCATTTGAAAAAATCTTTGCACATAGGGTAGATATTAGTCTTTGCATTTTGTTTTAAATTTGGATTTTGACTAATATCTCATGGGTACATTGTTGAAGTGATTTTGAGCTTGTGTAGATCTTTTTGAAGGAGGATAAAAACTTGATAAGAACAATACTCAAAAGAAAGAGCAAAGTGCATCTAAGGAGAAGACTTGAACCAATATTGATAAACCTTGTATACTTTCCTTTTGTAATTAGCCATTAAGAGCTCATAAAGTATTGTCTTTTCAAGTAGTTCTTTTCTTCTCTCAAAAGACCTTTCAAGGGCTTCATCCCCAAAGGCACTTGTAACCGTTCAATAAAATTTTCAAGTGGAGGAGGCTTCACTTTTTGGTCTTCTTCCCCATTTGGGGAAGAGTGTTGGGTTTACTTAGCTTAGATCTTTTCAATTCTTGTTTTAGAATAATTTGTTTTTATTTTGTCGCTTCTCTTCCAAGCCTTGACCAGAGAAGAGCTAACTTTGGGATTGCGTCCCAAAGGCCACATAACTTTGTGGTAGCTTCTCGTTCCCCCATCAGCTTCTTGTGGACATCCAGCTAGCTGGAAGGTTTCCAAGACTGGTGGCTTCTAGTGGTTGACCTTGTTCGGAGGTTGATCCCACCTGTAGTGTAAACTTTTGCTTGGTAGAACACTAGATCTTTCCATTATCTCATTTTATTTTGCAAGTAGTATGTTAGCAGTATTTCCATTGATTTGAACTATCACATGTTTTGAGTTTCACAAAGTTTCAATATCTTATATCACAACTGCTTCTTGCTTCTTAAAATGAACAAAGCCTCTTGAACTTGGCCAAATCCAAGTCAAGAGCACTCTCTATCGGAGAGAATTGTTAGAATTGCATCTTTCCTTGCATTAGGCATTTTAAATTAGCAAGTCTCTTGAACTGTGGTCATAAGATCAAGTCAAGAGCGCTCTCTGTTGGAGAGTTGAACGAGTGCTCTAATAATAAAAATTTTCAACCCACACTTCCTTTTTAATTAATTTATCTTGGTCTTTGTCCTACACCCGTATGCTCTGCCAACCGGAAACGGTTGGGCTAGTACTCAGAAAGGTGAAAGACTTGTTAATTTCACAAGTGATAACATTAATTAAAATTTTACCCCAAAACCCCAACCAAGACTAAATCACTGAGAACTTCCTGAAGAGGTGGTGCCGGGAATCCACTGTCAGACTCGAGGGCGGTCAAGCCGTAAGAACACTTGTTCTCTGAATCTGGGTGCTCCTGACCTATCACCTTAAAGGTTGCCAGTGTTTTTCTTGGTTAAGGTTCCACTCCTTTTGATACATTTGTTCTTAGCCTTAATAATCAAGACCACTAAAATCTTTAATTTACCAAGATAAGCTACAAAACGATCTCAAGAACCTCTATTTCTCGAACACTTGTATCGAACAACTCAGTCACTCAGATATTTTTGACTCCATAAGGCACTGGTCCTTAGTCATATTTTTATTTGCTTATTATCAATCTGGAGTACCTGTGTTAATTTTCATATAAAGAGTGATTTGTTCCTGATTCAGTGTATCTTTCATTTTCTCTTGCAACGTGGATTGCGTTATCTTGGTTTCATTTAAAGCATTATTGTGTCTCTCATCTTCAAAACTCCTAAACAACACACATCCGCATCACAACATCAAAAAACATTTAAAACACAAGAGCCTTAGACAACTCTTTGTAGGGACTACCCCCCTTGGCTTCGTTAGGAGTTAGCCTAAACGGAGGAGCTGGGATTCAGGTGACAGTACCTGGCTCATTGCTTGCCCCCAAGGCCACACCTCCCCCCACTTTCCAGTGAGGGAGACAACTTTCGAAAGATTTTTGCTGCTGGTGTGCAGTTTGGCGGACAACAGGTTGTAGCTTCTTGGGATGCGTGCCCCCTCTCCTTGGGATTTGTGCCAATCCTCCTTGCTGCCCTTGCTCTTTTCCTTTCAACTCAATCACTCTTTCTCTCTTGAGATGTGTGCCTCTATGTCTCCCTCAAGCTTCTTTTATCTCCTCATCTAGGGTAACTTCCCTAACCTTAGATATCAATGGTTGAGATTCACTCTTAGTCCACAAGATCAATGGACGTGACTTATTCCCTCATTGAGATGACTTAAGTCACTTAAGTCACTCAAAATTATAAAGTCACTTTCACTTTACCCATAAAATAATAAAAGACCCCAACTTGACTTTATAAAATCACTTTATAAAGTCACTTTATAAATACACTTTATAAAGTCACTTAAGTGAGACATTTGCTTGGATTCCTGCATCCTAGGCACAATAAATAAAAAAGTACCTCCGAGCTACAAAATCTAACAAGATATAGAGATGTAAAATGGGTATATGCTTGCATTAGACAAGCTGGTCCCTGATGAAGAGTGTGCTCAAGTATGAAGTGAATTGAGCAAATACATCAGTGAACATTGAGTCTTTGGTGACCTACATGCAACCAAAGATTCAGATAGGTTGAATCCTATCAAATGGTGGAATATGCATGACTGCTCTTTCACATATATGCATAAATTGGCTATGAGGGTGCTTTCATAGGTTGTTAACACTTCTTCTGCAAATAGGTGTTGGAGCACCTTCAACTTCATCCACAACGTGAAGACAAACAACTTGAATGTAGATTGGGTAGAAAGCTTGGTTTATGTGCACTACAACTTGAGGTTGTTGTCCCATTATTGTGATGCGGCCAAGAATGATAGAACTTATTTGAATTGGGACAACATTCTAGAGGAGGCTAATTTGGAGGATGGAGCCATAACATTCGAGCGCTTGGAGGCTGCACTATTGGGTGAACGATGGTGATCAAATTCATATAACAAAGATACCACCCCCAACCACCAATAGGTTTTTAGATGTAGCAGCTTTTCCTTTATCTTTACAACATCCAATAATTTGTGGGGGGGCATGTAGCTACTTCTCATGTTCCATGAACACTTCCAATTGCTCCTATTCCTGTTTTCAAATCACGAGAAAAGAAAATGGAAGTTTCTCGTGGCAAGAGGAAAGCTTAATATTTATTGTGGCGTATTATGTAAACATTATATAAGTTTAAGTTTTAAATTTGAACTTCGAAGTTTGAACCCTTTGAAGTTTAAATTGTCTATTGCATCTTACAACTCTTTGGTAATGAATATGATGCTCTGTTTCATTTCATGGTTGATGTTATCTGTTAGAGTTTGTTGATGGAAAATATTATATGTTGAAACTTGAAGGTTGATATTGTTGATGATTGATCATTTGATGACAATGTTATAAGTTATAACTATTGGATGATTGATGTTATATGTGTACTAAATGGTTAGATCTATGTTTTCATGTTTTCTAAAGCTAATTTGGCATTCTGCATGTATTTTTAATATATATGTATCAAAATATATTAAAATATGTACTATATAAAAATCGTTCCCAAAACAGAAGCTTTTGAAAATTTTGCTTTTTGCTCCTGCTCCCACCCCGCTCCCCACTCCCAACAGCCTTTCTCTTGATCAACGAATGAGGAAAAATTGATAATAGATATATATTATGATGGCTGAACTTGATTGCCAATCCTGAATCATAATCTACTTGGTTATGTTTGGATATGTTATGTTTGTATTTTATATAGTAAGTTTGCATTTACAATCAGTGCAATCTCTCATTTATAATCTCAAAAACATTTTGTTTTTTTGAAAATCTATGCTTCTTGTATTTTTAATGGTACCTAGTCTTTGCCCTAGGATGAAACATGAGTATTTGCCGAGTCTTGAGTCAAGTTTGACTTTCTGGCCAAAATGAGTCTTGTCCCAAGTCAAGTCTAGTGACTGTGCTACAAAAATATAGATATTTTTGCACATTGTCCTGCCTTAATTATGGCCATTAAAGTAAGCTCTTTATCCTTCTTTATCTAATATGACAGCCTTGACATCTTGTGTGGTTGCTGTCAGTTTACAATTCACAAGATAGCTTGCTATTATAGTATGCTAACTGAAGGTCTCTAACTAACTCAATAGCCTTACTAAGTTAGTCGGAAACATGTTTCGAATGATAAAACTTATTTGAATTGGGACAACATTCTAGAGGAGGCTAATTTGGAGGATGGAGCCATAACATTCGAGCGCTGGGAGGCTGCACTATTGGGTGAACAATGGTGATCAAATTCATATAACAAAGATACCACCCCCAACCTGTGAGGAACCTGCAACAAATAATTGATAAAATGCACAATATATTGGATCACGGAATATTTTTATTGATAGCAGGCCACTTCGAGGGGGCAACCTCCTTTGAGCAAACTCAATACAAACAACTTCACGGTTCCTTCATAGGCCTCAACACACACTTATATACTAAGTCTAGGTGCCAATACTATGGGTCAAAACCATGGGCCAATACAAACTATGGATCAACAATACTACGGGCAACTTACAAAGCATATGCGCCAAACAACAATAACACAAACTATGGATTAACAAATACTACGTGACGACTTACAAAGCATATGCATCCAATAACAATATACTAACAAAGTAAAGACACGGGTTCCTAACATCCCCTCCCCCTTAGAAAAAGCTTTGTCCTCAAAGCTTTAGATGTGGAAATTGTTGTTGAATCTGAAGGAGTGATTCCCATGTCGCATCCTCTGGTTGCATGCCGTGCCACTGAATTAAGACCTCTGTGATAGAGCGAGAGCGAAGCTGACGAGTGCGCTTATTGAGGATGGCCTCCGGATCCAAAAGGATGGATCCTTCATTATCTAGTTTAGGTAAAATAGTTTGTCCTCTGATGTTGGTGCCAAGAACTTTCTTCAGACAAGAGACATGAAATACTAGATGAATGCGGGAAGAAGGAGGAAGTTCCAATTTATAAGCAACGAACCCAATCTTCTGAAGAATCCGATATGGCCCATAGAACTTTGGAGCAAGCTTATGATGCCCTTTGAGTTTTAGGGAGGATTGCTTGTACGGCTGGAGACGAAGAAAAACCATATCACCTGCTTGAAAAGTGTGCTCAGAACGGTGTCGATCGGCTTGTTGCTTCATGCGATTTCTTGCCATGTGAAGATTGTCCCGCAAAATGCGAAGAATCTGATTGCGGTTTCGAAGGACTGTGTCAACTGCCTGAATTGGTGAACTGCTGGGGGTGTATGGAAGAAGAACTGGCAATGCCTGACCATAGACTGCTTCATATGGGGTCATTTTAGAGGCACTGTGGTAAGAGGTATTGTACTACCATTCAGCGAGAGGGAGCCACTTTGCCCACTGATGTTGTTGTTCAGAGGTGAAGCAACAAAGATAAGTTTCCAAGCATTTATTGATAATTTCAGTCTGACCATCTGTTTGGGGGTGATACCTTGAACTCATCTTCAGTTTGGTGCCAATGTGGCGAAATAGTTCTGTCCAAAAATGACTGGTGAAAGTCGCATCATGATCTGAGACAATGGAAGAAGGGATGCCATGATGATGAAAGATCTGGTCCAGGAAAATTTGAGCGACTAAGAAGGCTGTATAGGGATGGATGAGAGCACAAAAATGACTATATTTGGAGAGGCGGTCAACCACAACCAAAATCAGTGTCTTCCCTCCAGATTTAGGGAGCCCTTCAATGAAATCCATAGAAATATCTGTCCAAATCTGTGTAGGTATGGGCAAGGGTTCGAGCAATCCCGGAAGGAGTGTCGTTTCACCCTTATTGCGCTAGCAGGTATCACATTCAGCCACCATCTGTTGAATTGTCCTTTTCATGCCCTTCCAAAAGAAGTTATGCTGTGCCCGCTCATACGTTTTGAGGAACCCAGAATGCCCTGCCGATGGAGAAGCATGGAGTTCATAGAAGATAGCCTGTTGAAGATCTGTGCTCTGGGGAAGCACCAGACGACCCTTGTATCTCAGGGAAGCACCCTCCCAAGAGTAATGTGGTACAACAGAAGGGTTGTTGGCCAAGCGTTGGATGATTTGAGATAATGAAGAGTCATTGACATAGCCCTGTTGAACAGATTGCAACCAGTTTGGAACAGGCATAGAAATAGTTGAAAGAGAACCTTGGTCCTCAAATTTGCGAGAAAGAGCATCTACCACAATATTGTCCTTACCCTTCTTGTAAGTGATTTCATAGTCATAACCCATGAGTTTGCTAACCCATTTCTGTTGTGCTGGGGAGGATACACGTTGTTCTAGAAAATATTTCAGACTCTGGTAATCAGTCTTGATGCAGAAATGATTCCCTAATAGGTATGGTCGCCACTTCTGTACTGCATGCAAAATAGCCATCATTTCCTTCTCATATGTAGAGGCAACTAAATTCTTACCTGAAAGGGCTTTGCTGGTGAAAGCAATGGGGTGGTCATCTTGAAGGAGGACAGCACCAAGTCCATTGCCGCAAGCATCACTCTTAATAGTGAAGGGCTTGGAAAAATAAGGCATAGGTAGAACAGGTGTAATACACATTGCTTGTTTCAGTTTGTCAAATGCACACTTAGTAGCATGTGTCCATGTAAAAGCATCCTTTTTCAATAGAGCAGTTAATGGAGCTGCAATCTTTCCATAATCCTTGACAAACTTGCGGTAGTAGCCAGTCAATCCCAAAAAACCACGAAGGCTCTTGAGTGTCTGAGGATGCGGCCAATTGTTCATGGCAACGATTTTGGCAGGATCCACGCGAACCCCTTGTGCTGAGATAATGTGCCCGAGATACTTGACTTCCTTCTGTCCAAAAACACATTTAGACTGTTTGGCGTGGAGATGATGGCTAGAGAAAAGTTTCATGACAAGATCCAGATGCTTGAGATGTTCAGCCCATGTTTTACTGTAGATGAGGATATCATCAAAGAATACCAGAATGAATTTCTGCAAGTAGGGATGAAATATTTTATTCATGAAGGCTTGGAATGTGGAAAGAGCATTAGTGAGGCCAAAGGGCATGACCAAAAACTCATAGTGGCCATCATGTGTGCGGAAAGTTGTTTTAGGGATATCGTCCTCATGAACCCGAATCTGATGATACCCAGAATGAAGATCCAACTTGGAGAAAAATTGAGCACCATGAAGCTCATCAAGAACAAGAATTGGAAACTTATCCTTGATAGTGAAGTGATTAAGTGCTCGGAAGTCAATGCAGAGGCGCCATGACCCATTTTTTTTTGCGGACAAGAAGAACTGGTGAAGAAAAGCAACTAGTGCTTGGGCGAATAATACCTTGCTTCAGTAAGTCCCGAACGAGCATTTCAATCTCTGTTTTTTGGTGAAATGGGTAGCGATAGGCCCTGATGTTGGGAGGAACGCTTCTAGGAAGGAGCTGAATACGATGGTCCTCTGGCCTTGAAGATGGCAATCCCACTGGTTCAGCAAAGACACCTGTATATCGATCTAGAATTTGTTGTAGATCCAAAGGAGTAGTGGAGATCGCTGATGGTTGCATCTGAATGGAATGGATCTGAGTGATGACACCATGTGAATTCTTCTTAAGGAGTTTTTCCTTGCGATGTGAATTGATGATGCTGAGAGACCCTGGTTGTAAGCCTGTCAATGTGTGTTTTTGTCCATTGGAGGAAAACTGCATCCAAAGTTCAGCAAAATCTCATAAGATGGGGCCAAGTGTGCGTAGCCATTGAGCGCCCAAAACCACATCACATCCGCCTAAGGTCAAGGCAAACATGTCAGAGCGCAGGTTATAATCTCCCATAGAGATACGCACATTACGACACTTCCCTTTGCAAGGTAAGGTGCCCCCATTAGCAACCATGACTTCAAAGTTGGAGCAAGGATGGATAAAACAATCAGCCTGTTAGGCGATCCGAGGGTCAATGAAATTATGAGTGCTACTAGAATCAATGAGTATTGTAAGAGGAAGCTTCTTGAAGTAACCCTTGAGCTGCATGGTTTGTGGGGTGGTGATTCCAGCTAAAGCATGGAGAGATATCTCTGGCTGGTCGTCCTGAGACGGAGGGTCAATAGGCGGCTCCGGAATGTCAACCTGAGCATCCATTGTATCTGGAGCTTCTTCACCAATTTCAGAGGCAGGCGGAGAATCCATATCCAAGAGATAGAGCTTTTGCTGAACACATCTATGTCCCCGAGTAAATTTCTCATCACAATTATAACAAAGCCCTTTTTCTCTGCGTGCATGCATTTTGATTTCAGACAAATGCTTGATAGGAGTTGGTTGAGGAGCTGGCGGGATGGGAGGTCATTGAGAACCCATATTTTGAAAGGGAACAAAAGTGGGTTTGGAGCGCTGTTGAGCTGCAATCTTGTCTTCTGCCAACTTAGCCAATCCCAGGGCTTCCATCATTGTGTTGGGACAAAACATTTTGACCTCAGAGCGGATTGCATCCTTTAGACCACTGATAAAACAACTCCGGTAGAAGTCATCAGGCAATCCTTCGGTGTGGTTGGCTAGTTTCTCAAATTCGGTTTGGTACTCTCTCACAGTGCCAATTTGGCTAAGTTTAGTGAGGGCTCCTGTGAAGTCATCAAAAGTACTAGGACCAAATCGTTGCAAAAGGAGCTGGCAAAAACCTGTCCATTTTGGCTCTTCATGAGCCTTGATGTACCAATGGTACCATTGAAGAGATTCCTGTTCCAAATGAAAGGATGCAAGTGGAACTTTGTGGACATCAAAAGTATTATGTAGATTGAAATACTATTCTGCACGATAGATCCATCCAGTGGGATCAGTACCATTGAAGCAAGGAAAATCAAGCTTCGGACCACGGAAATTGCTGAAAGAAGAGAACCCATTGTCTAATGAAGACTCGGACTGTCGTTTGTTGTTCATGGCTGAATGCTCAAGATGGAGGCCAAGAAATTTTTCATCCAGATCTTGGAGTTTGGCTTGGATGGCTGCAAGTGCTTCTTCCATGGTTTTTTCTCCTGCGCGGGTGACAATCATAACCAGGAGTTTTTTATTTTTTATTTTTTGGTGAGTGGGTAGAAAAACAAAAACATAAACTGTTTCAGTAAAGGAAAATCTGGATTTGGGAAAAAATCTGAAGGGTAATTTGGGTTTGACTAGGTTTTGGACACTGTCGAATGGACAGGGAAGCAAAAAATGAGGATTTCAGAAGCGGGGTGAAAGAATGAGAAAATTTTGCAGAGAGGGACAAAGAATCAGAATTAGGAAAAGAACTCTGTGGTAAAATTTGAAGGCGATTGGGTGAAATCCGAAGAAGTTATGGCAAACCCTAAAAATAAACAAATGTGGGATTTCGGGCTTTGGGAAGTGGAATTTGGGATAGGATCCTCAGGAATGAAATATGAAGAATGGGATTACAGGGGTGTCAGTGAAGTTTCAAGGGAAACAGAGTGAAAACAAGGGAGTGTTTTTTGTTGTTGTTTTTTTTTTCTTCAGAAATGGATCTGCAACGGCGCGGAAGGGATCGGAAACAGATAGATCTGCAACGGTGCGGAAGTGATCATAAACAGATGGATCTGCAACGACGCGGAAGTGATCGGAAACAGATAGATCTGCAACGGCACGGAAGTGATTGGCAACAGATGGATCTGCAACGGCGCGGAAGTGATTGACAACAGTTCTGGACAGAGGAAGTCTGTGATTTTGCAACTGAAAATAGATATGGACTCCAAGTATGCTCGGCTTCCTAACGGTTCAGGGGATTCACTCGGTCACCAATGTTGTCTGACGGCTTGCGTATTGGGGCAGTACCCCTCACTCCACGGCTTAGGTAAAACTGATAACCGCTTTTGTGTTGGAGAAAACTCCCTATCGCTTGGGGTTAACTATAGAAGACAGTCGACTACCAGAAATTAACTCAATTCTCAATGCTATGCTATATAAATGACAATGTTAAGATAATGAAGAATATAACCAACCTCGTTCCAAACGTTTGATGTAGATCCCCGTTGGAGCTTTCAATCCGTGCACTTGAACCTGCAAATTAGTCTTGATAGCCAATATACAACAAGCGCATATAATATATAAATGGCATTAACATCATCAATAGCAATGGTCCATGATATTACAAGTAAATGCAACCCAATGTAATATAAACAACATTCACAACATTAATGGACGAGAATATGAGCATTTCTATTAATAAATAACAAGAAGTACAATGAGATGCACCCTCTTGTCGGCAACCAATCTGAACCAAGATCTGGGTCAATCCACTTGTGCCTCCACCACTTTAATCCTCCATGGAATGGCAAACTCAAACTATGATGAGAGTTTGGAAGGTGAACATAAAAGGTTCACAACTACAAGGATCAATGAGTGTAGACTCAAGATGAGGCAAAAATCCACTAGAGTTCTCTTGCTCTCCTTTCTCCTCCTGTCCATAAGCCATATGTGCTCAATATATAGTCCTCCCAAAAGTAAGTGAAAGGACACATTGAGGCGTTTCGAAGCAAATGGAGGGCCAAAGGTCACCCTATGACCGCTTTTTGGGAGTAAAAAGTAATTAACTAGTGATTTTTACCATTTTACATGCTACCCGCGGGCTATAGTGGTGCAACTCGCGGGTACGCCCACTGTAGTGATGCAACTAGCGTACAGAGGAAAAAATAGGGAAAATAGTGTGTCTGAAGTATATAAAGTGGATCTGAGTCAATAAAATGGATCCTGCAGGCCAAGGAGTGTTAATGCTCACAAGGTGGAAAATTACGTTGTAACAACTTTGCCACAAACGACAACTCTTGGTTTACCTCACGGGTGGGAACTAGTCAATCAGGTAGGGGTCGTTGCCCTTTTCGCTGGTAGGTCCTCTCAATGGGCCAGCTACTTCGGGGTTCCTGTGGTACTCCTCACAATAAGTTTTAGGGCTTATGCCCAAGTACTTCCCACAATTAAGCGGATAGGGATTATTCCTAGATCCGAACCTGCAACAGATGCGAAAAAATGTTTTGGCAGAAATTTCACCCAACGAGCCCAAGAAAGTGCTCTGATACCAGATGTGAGGAACCTACAACAAATAATTGATAAAATGCACAATATATTGGATCACATAATATTTTTATTGATCGTAGGCCACTTTGAGGGGACAACCTTCTTTGAGCAAGCTCAATACAAATAACTTCACGGTGCCTTCATAGGCCTCAACACACACTTATATACTAAGTCTAGGCGCCTATACTATGCGTCAAAACCATGGGCCAATACAAACTATGGATCAACAATACTACGGGCGACTTACAAAGCATATGCGCCAAACAACAAGAACACAAACTATGGATCAACAAATACCACGGGACGACTTACAAAGCATATGCGTCCAACAACAGTATACTAACAAAGTAAAAACACGGGTTCCTAACACAACCACCAATAGGTTTTTAGATGTAGCAGCTTTTCCTTTATCTTTACAATGTCCAATAATTTGTGGGGGGCATGTAGCTACTTCTCATGTCCCATGAACATTTCCAGTTGCTCCTATTCCTGTTTTGAGATCATGAGAAAAGAAAATGGAAGTTTCTCGTGGCAAGAATGATAGAACTTATTTGAATTGGAACAAAATTCTAGAGGAGGCTAATTTGGAGGATGGAGCCATAACATTCGAGCGCTTGGAGGTTGCACTATTGGGTGAACGATGGTGATCAAATTCATATAACAAAGATACCACCCCCAATCACCAATAGGTTTTTAGATGTAGCAGCTTTTCCTTTATCTTTACAATGTCCAATAATTCATGGGGGGCATGTAGCCTCCTCTAGAATTGTTCTTCAATCTGTAAATCTGGTATTGACTGAACCATTTGAAGGCACAGACTAAAAAGGAAAAGGACACATCAGAGATCCTAGACATTTTCATGGAAATATTCCATTTTGAAGATCTTAGCTGATCGAAGCTCCGGTCTATGCTTGCATGAATTCATGCACCCATAGCTTCTCAAGAACTTGACAATTCTACGAATAGTAGCCTCTGACCATAGCAACCAACACGTCTCCCTAGTAGGTCGAGGGACAAGGTTCCAAACCCGATGAACAAGAGAAAGGATTTGAGGGGACTCCAAGTGAGCAACATTCAACATAAATAAAAATGAGGTCTTTGAGTACACTACATTCCCAACTGAAATGGAAGTCAGGATGGGTAAATGATTTGACCTAGTAGCCTTAATCAACACATGATACATTAACAGGCCTTCAGAACCAAAAATAAGAGATGTCCTTCCAAGGACCATACACCTTGTCCAACCATGTGTGAACCCTATCCATCCCCTTCCTGAAGTTGGACCAAGTAAACCATCCCCCATAATCAAGCCTTTTCTTCCTCTAGTTAGGATCAAACAGTTGAATCCTATCCATCCCCTTCCTGAAGTTGGACCAAGTAAACCATCCCCCATAATCAAGCCTTTTCTTCCTTTAGTTAGGATCAAAGAGTTGCAGAGCTACGTTACATCTTGCCCAAGCATGGATTTTAGAACCACTAACGGACACTCCCACAACACTACCCTGATCACCTTCACATTCTAGTTTCTACCATATTGAAATCTTCACCGACAATCCACTGCACATCTAGCAAACAAGAGGTCATCGACTCCCAAAGATTCGACCTAGCTGAACTGATATTAGCTGCATACACTGAACAAAATCCCAACAATCTCTCCTGAATCAACAAAGTAATCCACACACACTTGTTAGGATCACAACCAAAAGCTATAACAAAATTCCAAAAATTTAGGGAAATAGCCAGAACCATCCCCTCCCCCTAGGAATGATTCCTTGTCTAGAAGGGACCATTCTAGGCATAACTCATGCGGTTTCTAAGCTCAAACCCAAAAGACTTGACCTCCGGCAAAAAGACTACGTCCATCTTAAATTTTTGAAGCATAACACGAACCATATGCTTATGACTTGGGATCATCATTCCTCTTGTGTGGAAGTTGATCTAAAAATAAGCTACCTCTGTTTATCTTTGTCATGATGGTGGACAGGCTTCAACAGCAGAAGGTTCATTATTTGAATTTGCCTAATGCTCGCTTTGCATGCTAGGCACAAGAGCACCTCATTAGAGACTACCCTCATCGAAAAGGCCCTTAGAATTATTTCCAGAATACAGGTGCTACAATTTCAACTATTCCTGCTAATAACTTTGGTTCATCTGTTGGTTTTGGTCAAGTGGTCAAGTGGTCAAGGTGGATAGCCCACATGCCACAGATGGTGGGAATTTGATTTGTGAGTTTCAGAGATTCGATGGCGATTTTGGTGTGGGTGTGGTTCAAAATTCTGTTGGGAGTTCTGGAGGCACTATCTTACAGCCAGCCCCGGATCCAGTTGTAGGAGGATCCATGGATAGTCCTTAGAGCGAGAGCACTATCTCAGCTACGTCAGCAAGGGTTGGTGTTCAATCACAGGTATGGATGTTGATGATGGTTGGTAGGTAAAGTCCAACGAGCAAAAATGTACATTTTCTCCTGCTTGTTTGGACAAGCCTGGTAATGCTTGTGAGCCCCGCTTCGCAGGTGAAATCCTTCAAGGAAGCTATGGCCCTTTCTCCGGACAAGGGCGATTCTAGTTTATATATTTCTAAATGTGTACTTTGTAACTGCAATATGGTTGATGTTATCCGTCTAGTACTAAATGTTTGATGCTCCATGATTAATCTACTATGATGACATGTTTACAACTTCAATATAATGTAGATAAGTAGCAGAAATATGTATGTTTTCATCTTTTCAACAACTACTTTGACATTCTGCATGTTTTTTTTTAATATATGCATCAACACATATAATTATATGCTAAATATAAAATACTCTCGGGATGCTTAGCTCCTAGGGGTTTTTGAGAAATGATGCTCCAGGCATTCACTTCCCTCTCCCACTCCTGCTTCCACTTTGCTCCATGCTCTAGCAACACTGGTTGAGACTGAAGCTAATTTAGCTTCAGCTTCTAGGTGAAGCATGTACTAGGAGTAACCATTGCTATTACAGATGGTTACAGTTATCTATCCGAGCCTATGCTTCCAAACAATGTATTAAAATTCGAAATCAAATAATGCTGAATATGTAGGAACCATCACTATTTGAGGTGGTGGCAGGCCTTTTCCCAAGTCTTCTGCCAAAGATTGAAGTGAATGTGTGCATGAACGGAGAACTTGGGAATATAACTATATTTAGTATGCTTCAATGAATGTGATTTGACAGTGAAGTTGTGAAATGTTTATGCGTGTTCTGAATGCTTGCTATTGTTCTAATTTTTAAAAAATTGTAAGTCATGGTAAGAATGGTTAACAACTATATAGTTTTCAAAGCAGAAAACCCACTATTGGGAATAATAGCTTGTAATAATTTTTTTCTTTGATGATAGACGAACTTTAATGCCCCAGATGGCAATGATCCGGTTTCCCTAAACCTTTTAGGCATGGGCAAGGGAATTGCCTGGGTAAATGGACAGAGTATTGGACGCTATTGGCCCACCTACATTTCTTCTCAGAGTGGCTGTACTGATTCTTGTGACTATCGAGGAACTTACTCTTCAAGTAAATGTGAAAAAAATTGTGGGCAACCATCACAAAATTTGTAAGGAGTTTATTACCATGGATCAAGTTGGAATTTATTTTTCTTTGTCCGTGATGCTCTGTTATGCTTGCACAGCTCACCCTTTTTGTGGATATATTTTGAAACCTTTTTCTTGATTTCTGAGTTCTTTTCTAACTAAATGGTTTGCCAGATATCATGTTCCTCGTTCTTGGATTCAACCAACTGATAATGTGTTGGTGCTCTTCGAAGAGGTAGGTGGGGATCCCACTCAAATCTCCTTCATGACACGTTCTGTAGGAACATTATGTGCCCAAGTATCAGAGACACATCTTCCACCTGTAGATTCATGGAAATCAAGTGCAATCAGTGGGTTGGAAGTTAAGAAACCAAAGGTGGAAGTTCAATTGCACTGTCCATCATCTGGTCAACTCATCTCTTCTATCAAGTTTGCAAGTTTTGGAACTCCCAAAGGGAGCTGTGGAAGCTTCACACATGGTCATTGCAACACCAACAGTACAGTGCCCATTATAGAAGAGGTTTTTAATCCTATACTGTTTCTTGACTTGAATTCTGTCAAATTTTGACATTTATAAAACACCATCAGAATAAAGTTAGAAACTTAGAAGCTATCTGCTCAAATCATGTCTTATTTGTTGAGGTTTCTTTGGGTGATATTACAGGTGTGCATTGGACGTGAGAGCTGCTCAGTTGAGGTTTCCATACAGAAATTTGGAGATCCTTGTAGAGGCATTGTTAAGAGTTTGGCAGTGGAAGCTAGGTGTACCTAATTGAGAATGATAAATTCTCTAGTCATCTACACCATATAAAAAAAAATTTAGAAAACAAAAATAGTACACAATTGCAATATATACTTCAGTGTTTAGTATCACGTGGGATCAAAACGTAAGCATTCATGTAGCACATGGTGAATAAGGTACCTAAAGTTCAATATAATTGATCTTAAATTCATTTGTTCTCAAGTATGTAGCCTTATTTTAGTATATATTGATGTATACACACTACCTAGATTGAATCCTACCAACAAGATCATGGCAAATGTGTTTACAAGAAATTCCAATAAAGTGTAAAGATTAGTCTAAGTTAGAGTTGCAAAGACCACTTCCCGTTGGATGAGTGGTAAGTTGGGGGTTCTTGACATGAGGAAACCTGGTTATCTCATGAACACCTTTTTCCCACCAATTTGAACATAAAAATTCAAATAAGCAATGAGTTGTCTACATATTATTCTTCTAACATGGAAATCCTGTGTTAAACACGGATCATTCTTCTAACATGGGAACTCATGTGTTACTTTGTTGTATCCACACGCAATGGTGCCATCCTATTAATCATCAAATAAATTTAAAAAACAAACAAGTTAAGGTTGACATAATTGATTTGGTAAAGCATTCTAAAAAGTGACAACGAATCTGGTTTTCAATCTCATGAACACCTTTTTCCCACCAATTTGAACATAAAAAATCAAAGAAACAATGAATTGTCTACAGATCCTTCTTCTAACACCGTGCTAAGGGAACAAAGCATTCTTCTAACATGGAAATCATGTGTTAAGCAATGAGTATGAACATCAAAATCAAAGAAGCAATGAGTTGTCTACAGATCATTCTTCCAACATGGAAATCCTGTGTTTGTTGTATCGACATTCAATGGTGCCATCCTATTAATTATCAAATAACTTTAAAAAAGCAAGTAAAGGTTGAAATAGTTGATTTGGTAAAGCCTTTTAAAAATTAACAAAGAATCTGGTTTCCAATCTCATGAACATCTTTTGCCTCCAATTTGAACATAAAAAATAAAAAAAATCAAAGAAACAATGAGTTGTCTACAAATCATTCTTCTAACATGGAAATCCCATGTTACTTTGTTGTATCAACACCCAATGGTGCCATCCTATTAATCATCAAATAACTTTAAAAAAAGGTTAAGGTTGAAATAGTTGAATAACTTAAAAAAAAAGGTTAAGGTTGAAATAGTGTTACTTTGTTGTATCGACACCCAATGGTGCCATCCTATTAATCATCAAATAACTTTAAAAAAAAAGGTTAAGGTTGAAATAGTTGAATAACTTAAAAAAAAGGTTTAAGGTTGAAATAGTTGATTGGTAAAGCCTTTTAAAAAGTGGCAATGAATCTGGTTTCCAATCTCATGAACACCTCTTGCCAACCAATTTGAACATAAAAAATAAAAAAAGCAACTAATTTGAACATAAAAAATAAAAAAAGCAATGAGTTTTTTACATATCATTCTTCTAACATGGAAATCCAATGTTATTAATCGTTGTAATGCCTCTAAAGGAATTATGAATTTTAATCTAATTAACCTCTATTTTTTTAATTATGGAATTTTATAAGAGTTTTAATACAAGTTCAACTCGTGGTCCATAGGGTATTTTTTAAAGATTATAAAAGTATACTTAAGTATAGTATTCTAGGCAATTATTTTGGATTGAAAAAAAATATATATAGATTGGTAGGCGAATATTAAATATGAAACATACAATTTACCACCAAAACTTGTAAATTTTGGCGAATGTTATGATAAAAAAACATATTTTATGTAAATATAGGCGATATTAGAGACTAAAAATGACCAAATAGCGAATTTTTGTTTTTTAAAAAGACCCAAAAATTAGCCAATTGGCGAAAGTTCACCCCTAAAAATTTCCCTGCTCGTGGAAACAACATATAAGCATCATGTAACCATATCAGCATATAAGGAGTTTACAACAACATACAAACAACTTTAAAATAATAAGAAAATACCTCAATATAAAAATGGTGACGAAGTCCAAAATGAAGCAAGCTTCCATCTTCATTGCCCAAAGCGGAACCACGGTTTTACCTCCCATCCAACTAGGGCCTAGATGGCTCCCTAGTCCCAAGAAGCCATTGATTGGTCCCATCCAAATGGCCTCCTGGCCCTCCGTGCCTAAGACCCGCAAAGAACAGAACAATGATACACTAGTAGGCTATGCATCAAATCTTCCAAGAGTTCTCAAACTTTTCCCACTCTTCCAAACTCTTCATGCCCCAAAATATCCAAAATTATCCTTCCTACAAAAACTCTCCTCAAATATCTTTCAAGAGAAAAGAACTTCCCCTTCTCAATCTCAAGTCCCCTATTTATATCAAAAGTCCTCATCCTTCTTACCCATCAATAAATTCTCATAAAATAATAGTCAACAATTAATAAATTCATTTTTTTAAAAATAACAATTTGATTTAAATAAATAAAATATTAATAAACATGGTTGCAAAGTCTCACTTGTCATGCTTCTATCTTAAATGCAACTATGACAACTCTTTTCTAAAAATTTATGTAATCCTATCTATAGCCAATTATGTAATCCTATCTATAGCCAAGTAAGATATTTTCATATACTATATTATTATGACATATGTTATATTATATGTATATAATTATATAGTCATTCTATAATCCAATCAATTTATATAAATCTAAAACATATTTAAACAAGTCAACAAACTCATACTTTCAACACACAAGTAATGCTTTCAACAATTCATCAACCAAGTTACTAATAGCTAATATAATCATATTAATTTATTCATCGATCGACCAATCATAGTAATGTAGTCACGAATTGGCGTATGCATGGCCAGTGCACACATCTTAAGTGTGGGTACTAATAATTACTTTTAATGCTCCTAATATATCATTATTACATGCTTGCAAACAACATATAGAAGAACAATTAAACATTGCATCATTCATAATCATTCATACAGAAGCAATAAAACAAAATTTGGTCAACGTAATGATAAAATTGAGCATATAATCATGATGGTTAGTAAAAATCAAGAACACCATCCAATCCATCATTGGTCCCATCTATTCCATCAGTACTCCAACCACCTAATCACCACTACTTCCAGCTCCTGATCTCACCATCCCATCCTCTGCTAGAATATACCATGGAATCTCGACTACGCGTATGACCCAATATAGAACTCGTAAGCGGAAGTGTCGATCGACCACATCGATCAAGCTTCCACAACAGGCACCCACTAGTCGTCATCCCACATCCATGGGAGCGTGCTCATCACAACCCTCCCACAACTCCGGGTTTCGGAGGATAAACAGTGGGAAATGCCTCCACCCCCCCTCATAGTACTAGGGTCAATGCCCTACATCAACCATACCATGCCATCACTAATCTAAGGGGTCCCGTCATTGAACAACCACTTTGGGCAAGTCACAATTCCTGTCAAAACTCACATTCACCCACAAGTCATAGAAATATTGAAATTCACAATTAAATAGCATGAAAATTTTGATATAACATCATTATCCTCCTGATGTCCAAGACATCTCGTGCCCCTTGACACTATAGGAATTCGCCTATCTCGTAGCCAATCAACATGTGGAATAGGTCATCATTAACATGAAACTCATGTATAGACATACCCAACTCTTTCGAGTGTTAATCCATATCAATAAAACAACATTTAAATAGAATCATGTAAGTTCTTTCTGCAACCAAACTAAATTAGCATTCTACATATTGATATTCCATATTCAATTGAAATAACATATTCATTGTCATTAATAAATTAAAACAATAGATCCTATTTATCATCCACACCTCAAATGAGTATATATGTCCACATATCAATAGTCTTAATCAATTTATCTTAGTCAAACAGATAATAATCAATTAAAATGCTAAGCTAATTCACATTAGAGTTTTTAATTAATGACTGTCAAAATATGGAGCGTTGCCGCGTTACAATGGTGCCATCCTATTAATCACCAAATAACTTAAAAAAAATCAAATAAAAATTGAAATAATTGATTTCATAAAACCTTTTAAAAATTGAAACACCTTTCGCCTACCAATTTGAACGTAAAAATTTTTAAAATAAAATCATTGAGTTGTCTACGTATCATTCTTCTAACATGGAAATCATGTGATACTTTGTTGTATCAACACTCAATGGTGCCGTCCTATTAATCATCAAATAACTTTCCAAAAAACAAATTAAGGTTGAAATAATTGAATTGATAAAGCCTTTTAAAAAGTGACCAAGTTGATTTGTTGAATGATAATTAAATAATTAAAAAAAACAAATTAAGTTTGATTTGGCAAAGCCTTTTAAAAATGGCAAAAATGATTGGTTGAAATAACTGATTCGGGTACCTTAAAAAGTGAAGGTGATTCATCATGAAGCTTTTATTTTTGACACTTTATATACTACATAAATTTTATTAATAATAAACATACTCTATCAATTTTAGAATATAAATTGATCACATTTACTTTTAAGTTTTGAAATAAATTGAATTATGTATTTTTCATAAATTTAATGGAAAATTTTATCTTTTTTGTTTCTTTGAATTCTATTGTTGTCAAATTCTAACATGAACCTGTGACCCAGGCTATTACTATACTGTTGTATTTTTAAATTTTTTTATTGATTTGGTGAGGCAGTGTTGAGCTTATCTTCAATAGCTATATGAAAGCAATTACCATAAAATTGATGGAATGAAGGCTACCATGTTGTATATATTGCCAAAAACTATCTACAATTGCAAATCTAACCACATCATTTTTTTACTAATTAGCGTACTTGATTTCATGCAATTGTTATGAAAAGTATCAATTAGATTGACACCATTTGGAATAGGGAAACCATCCCAATTTTGTCCCGACAACCATTACAGTTTTGAGGTTTTATTGGTTGCAACCCAATCTACCAATTTTTTTTTAATGTAATAGATGAAATGCAACTAATCTAATATGCAAAATGCGGAATGATGCTTAAGCTAACTAACAAAATTAGAAATGTAAACATGGTACCAAATACGTCAATGCCTTGATCTTTAATAAACAATTACAACATGAACAAGAACAAGAACATAAATAACTAGACGTACACTAGAGAAGTTTAAAATATGAAGAATTGATTATAGTACTATGCCCATGGCCATAGACAAACCATTGCAGAGACAAATCAGAGAAATATATGCTACAATTTCTACAATATAATATATGCTACTTCTACAATAGAATAGTCTACAATATATAGAAAAACATTCTCACAACAATTATGAAACTCACCAAATTATTCTACGCATTAGGGTCTCAAACTTGAAATTCATGTCCAAACAACTCATCCAACAATGGTTTCTTCTCACTAAAATTTCCAAAATAGTTTACATAAATTTTACAAGTAGAAGCTCCTCCCCTTCCTAATGAGGTCAAGCATACATTTTATACAAATAAGAGTACTCTTAGTTTTCCAGTAGGACTTGGTCTTTAGGTGAGTCTTGATCTCATAGGTGACTCTTCAAATTCCTCTACCAATTTGTCCTTTCTTCCCGTTGAAAATGACACATTTAAAATTTAAATACAATTTTTTTTTTCATTAAAGAGGAGCTCTTAAAGAGATCATTGTCCTAAGAAATATTGAGTGCAAATTATTTAACTTCAATTTGAATTTGTGTGCATGGAAATTATCCCTTTGTACTTTCTAAATCTTGGATTTGTAATTTTGATCTTCTTGATTCCTCATTACTATAATCATTGTTGGCATTATGTCTTCTTTAGGCTTGGATTTTTTATTCTCATTCCAATTGTTCTTTGAAGTAATGCTTTGCATAATTTAATGGTATATGCACTAAAATAGTCTTATTAAATTTCACATTGATTAATCATCTATGATTTCACCAATCATAATAAATAGAAGTTGCTACTTCTTTAATGAGATAATGTATTTTAGTGACTTTGGAAATTTTAATATTATATGCAAAGCTGAAAAATTAGATCTATATTATGGAAATTATCAAATGAATGTAATGATTAATTTGTGTCCTCATATAACACATCATTCAATTTTAATCAATCAAAGGTGTAATTCAAGGCTTACCTAGCATCTAGCGTATCTGATCATTTTATTTCAAATACCTAGAGCCTTCTAGTGGAGCAAAGATTAAAACATTAACTTGGTCAAATTGTAAATTAGGTCAAGTATAAGCCAAGGATAGATACATAAAACACATCCTAAATTCAAGAATGGAAGAGATATGTATGTAAATAATAATATTTTCACCTTCTAAGACCTTATTTATCATCACATTCTCCAATAGTAAGACTGGGTTTTATTGTTTATAGAAATTCATACCATGATCAAGTCCCATTGCTTCATTATCACAATCAAAGACATGCTAATCTTACCTTCTTTCATGTTGTTCTAAGGTTGTATATTTAAGTACATTTAAGCTAAACCAAGGTTCCTCATGCCATTGTGGATTAGGTTTCCAATGAAAAGATCATCTCCACATCTTTCTAGAATGGACTCAATGACCACCATCCATCCATTCAAGTACACTTAAGCTAAACCAAGGTTCCTCATGTCATTTTGGATTAGGTTGTCGATGTGAAGATCATCTCCACGTCCATCTAAAATGGACTTAGTTACCACTATCCATTTGTCAATTACATTCAAGTACACTTAAGCTAAACTAAGGTTCTTCATGCCATTGTGGATTAGGTTGCCAATGTGAAGGTCATCTCCACATCCCTCTAGAATGGAGCCAGTGACCACTATCCATCGGCAAATGACACACAAATATGAAGTGAGATTTAGAAGTGGGAAACCGAGAAGTGTAAATCAGGTGGAAACCAATAGAATAGAATTGAAGTGTGAATGAAAGGAAAGGGAGAGTGTGAATGGGAGAGACAAGGTCGATTCATCTGATGTTTCTAATACCCTAGTTCACAGTGGTCACATATCATGTAACCCATAAACTAAGCCCTAAATCCCCATCTTGGGTTCTGCCACCCACACAAAAGGAAGCAATGAGATAGATGACCAATCAAAGGAAGAAGTTCTTTGCTAATCCTGCAAATTCTATATCTAAAAGGGAAGGGAATCGACTCCAATGCACCTAGGATTGGATTTGAATGAGTTGTGTGATAACATGATTACTTGCTTCAATCAAAGACTAGGTAGGTTCCTGTTGCTCGATCAAGGATGCTATCTTTATTATTTCAAGAGTGCATAAATGACCTCAACCTATTTTATCCTATTTTAAGGATAGGAAGTCGTGGGAGAGGTACCCCATTCATCCATCCTACTTGGTTTTGGTTCCCCTTCATTTTAGTCATTCTAGATTTATTCCCACTTAATTTAGTCCTTTCTTAAATATTGGTTTTGATTTCATTTCCACTTCATTCATTTAGTCATTTCTCGAGTTGTCGCTTAGATCAATCAATACTCCAGTATATCTCTCCCTATATATTGCACTTCTAATGAAATGATGAGAACTCTCCCAATTGTCTTATCATTTAACGATCTATCATTTCCACTTTTACAGTCAATCAATCTTCCAATATCAATTACATACACTTCTAATTTTGTATCAATTACACTTATCATTCTCAAATGTTTGTTTCCTTGCCAGACATATTTAGGTAACATAAATGAAATGACGGACTTGATTCTGCTTTCACAATGTCAGGTTTCTTGGCCGTTTTTATAGAATGAAAGTAAATTGGCTTGGCAAGGATAGTTTGAAATTTAAGGAACAATGTGGTGAACATAGCTACTTGACTTTTGCTACTAGTTCATTTGTGCATCCTTCTTTTTGCTCTCTTGCAGAGTCCTCCTCTCATCCTCTGCACGTTGAGATGTCTCCCTCTTGGTGTGCATGGGTCATCTTTTCTTGTTTGCTTGAATCTCGTGCAAAATATTTTTCTCATCTTCACTGTGCACCACTTTCACATCCTCACTGCGCATTCACTTCACCATTTTCATTGCGTAGTCTTCATCATCCTCATGCGCACTTTCTTCCACAAATCTTCACGGATTACCTCAAGTTGTGCGTGGGTGAAACTTGGGTTCATGGTGCATGCGGATGAGACAAGTGTACTGTCTAGATTGATTTTATGGCTAGCATTTCAAATTCAAAATAAACAATTATAAAAGAAAAAAGGAATATAAAAAATAAGTGATAGTTGATGCATAGATAACTCTTAGCTAATACATGGATAACTAAAAAATAAGTAACTGATAACTTATTTGTGGCCTATAGTGTTTACCGACCACAAATTAAGTGACTATGCTAATTATAGTGCACATTATCTTCCACAGACTTTTGTGCATAACCTCCTCCCTATGCACAGCCTCCTCCTTGTACATGTGGAAATTCCCCTTTTTTATGCATGGTTAAGACTCACTCTGCATGTGGATACCCCTTTTTCTACCTCTGATTTTTTTTTGACGAAACTATGTGCATCGGCTTCATTTTCTTCATGTGCACAAGATTTTTTATTTGTGGGCTTCATCCTTTTCACTACACAGCTTGAGTTCTTGCGTATTTTGTGTGTGGAGGGAGACTTAGTCTTCTACGCATGTGGATCATCTTTTTCATTCTAACCTACATCCTTTCTTCTTTCTATGTATTCGTCTTCAATCTCTTGCATGCTCTCTTCCACTTAGAGATCGATCGAGTGCTTTCCCTCGACCTAATGAAATGGGTGAATATAGGACTTGGATTAGATGGCAACTCATGGCACAGTATATTATGACCGATAACTACCTCTCCTTATTGATGGGAACTGGTTCCAAGAAGGCTTGCCCTTGACTTTTCCTTTATAGGTTATCCATGAGTGATGAGGTAGTCCCTGACACCCTGTATGATGATCAAATTTAGATTGATGAGTGATAAGGGTAATTTCCATTTAAGTCCCTTCTAGAAAACTAGGTGAGGCACTAGGGCTTCATTAGCAATGTGCAAGGTAACCAATTTAGCATGACTATTAACCTTTTCTTATGTAATAAATTTTTATTATATTAATAAGTATTTATATTTTAGAATTTGGGGTGGATTAGCTAGCATGTTTTTCTTAAATTGCAAGAGGATGAGATAGGTGTATTGTTGAGATTGATTTTATGGACATAGTTCCAAATTCGAAATAAACAGTTACTAGCATAACCACTTAACATGTGGCTGGTCAAATACAAGTTAAGTGCCACAAATAAGTTACTTGTTCTTCATGCTAGTTACATGAATTGTATGTCCATCTCTTAAACAACTGCCTGTTATCCATGCATCGATTGCTAGTTATCCATCATAGCTATCAATAGTTTTTGATATTCTATTTTTTATAATTGTTTATTTTGAATTTCGAACGACTGCCATAAAATCAATCTGAACAGTACACTTGTCTGATCCTCATGCAATCTAGGAAAAGCATAGGCTCTACTCTACCCCAAATTCTAAAATAAAAACACCTATCGGTGTAATAAAAAAAAAATTTCCAATTCGAAATAAACAATTATAAAAAATAATTTGTAACTGATGCATGAATAATTGGTAGATGATGAATGGATAACTCATAGCAGAATGGGCAGTTGGGGCATAAGAAAGCGGGTGATAATAGGCATAGTAGCATAAATGATACGGATACGAGATTCGATACCAAAAAAAAAGTAACGAAAAGATCCAATACCAATAAAACACGGAAGTAGACTTCTTATAAATAATACTTTTAATCAAATATACATTAATATAGCATAAATGTACATTAAAATCATATGTTTATTTTTAGACATATTATTTACAACCAAAATTACTATTAACAAACAAACATATAAAATCTCAATGGGATACAGGTGTGAGAGTTAACACCTAGTTATTAATAATTATTTTTATAAGAAAGTATGAAATTGAATGTTATTTATATTTTATAGTGATTAAATAATTAAAATTTGGTTTTTAAAATTCAGTTGGTGAATTCAACTATCTACGAGTAGGAACCCGTATTCGTATTACACCTACACCGAATATTTGACGAATTCCAATTTGTTCCAAATTTCCATACAAAAAGTCAACACGACCGAATTATACTACTACGATAATAGGTAGTTGAGGCATAGACAACGAGCATGGAGAACAATTAATAGATAACTTGTTCATGGCACTTAACTTGTGGTCTATCGGTTTTCATCAACCACAAGTTAAGTGGTTATGGTAATACTACTCATGAATTAAAATATATGTTGTGTCATTCATACCATGCATTTCTTTTGACATTTAGAGTCTATTTAAGCCATTTCACATTCAAAATAGACGATCTTGAGAGGCTTTTGAAAATATATATATTTAAAGTGCACAAATAAGAAAAAAAGTTACTTTTGTGAAGTTTTTTTTTTACTTTACACATATTTCACCAAAGTGGCTTTAAAGAAGACTTGCGGTGCTATACAAACTTGGGAAAGATAGAAACCTCTAAAAAACAATAAAATATCCTTGAAATGGTTATGTAGCGAATAGAATCCTTGAAAGGAGAGAACCTAATTTCCAATGGATGTTGATGGAACTCCCTTGTGACTTCCCAATTCATAAATTTCATATGTGGTGAAGTCTAGAAACCATATATGACTAGAAATCATGCATGCTTTCTTTTGCACTTCTAGATCTCGGATATGGAAATCGACAATTGTGTTGCATTCGCAATCACCAAAAACCTACAATAAATTTTTTCAAGGAGTCAAAATGTTAAGTTGTCCTATACCCAAAATTATGTGCAAAGTGGATTTTTAGCAAAAGTCCAGACCTTATACAATGCAATGCTCCACCAAAATTTAATTTTTTCAGCTTTTCTAGGATCTTGGTTGTATAGAATTTCAAGGTGTTGATTGATGTTGGAAAGATTAAGTTAGCAACAAAAATATTTTAATCCGAGAAGAATGCTCACTAACTTATGATACTCTTCAATTCCAAGCATTTGGCAAAGGTGACAATTTTGTTGCTAACTCAATCACAAGTCTACAAATGATACAAAACAAGTTCAAAGACCTTGGAAAAATATGCATCATACTTTAAACAAGCAAGAGTCACATCAAACCCCATAAAGTACAAAATCTCCCTTAGTTAGTATGCATGCAATATGATGAGGGGAGTCGACCATAATGATACTAACTTCAACCTAATATTGCAATGGCTACAAACAATATATGCAATGTACCATTGTCACGTTGAATTAAAAGAACAAGAAAAAATGAGTAATGAAATCCAATTAATGAGCTAACAACAAAATTTGAAAGTGGGGTCCTAAGTTAGTCAACTGGGGGGCTATTGAAGGTGTATTGAGGCCTCAACAAAAGGATACTTCTCTCATGCATTGGCAAAACTTAGGGGGATATTGAGGATGTATTAAGGCCTCAACAAAAGGATACTTATCTCATGCATTTCCAAAACTTGGGGGGCTATTGAGGATGTATTGAGGACTAAAAAAAATGATACTTGTCTCATGGATTTTCAAAGGTTTGTTGCTTTGGATCTTGTAATTCAAGAACTATTTTTCATTATGTTCTTTTCACATTGTAAATACACTCTAGTGCATTAAAACAATCCAATATTGTAATATGTCTAGTTTTGACTTGGAATATATTAATCAAAATTATGTAAATGATGTAAATATGCTAGTATGGGTTCCTAGTGCGGAGCTCAAGGCCAAGGCCCGACTAGTGAATGACTAGGCATGTATGATGCGAATGTTGTTATTTGGACCGTATGGTTGGCTTGTCATGCTAACTCAAAATATATGTAAATATTATGTGCATAAATAATAAAATGGTCCAAGATGGTTGTGTAAAGAGCACTAAAGGGGCTATGATTCCATAAGAGGGGAAGAAGAAAGGGGGGCCCATTGGAAACTAAATCTTTGGCTGCTAAGTGTCAACCTTAGAACTCATCCAAATTCTGCCATGTGCTTTGAATAAGCCAATCACCCCATTTTGACTATTAAACCCAATCATTGAATGCATGTGTGAGGTTTGTGGGAAAAGTCACCTCATGCAATTATTGAAGCATGGGATGACTGCACTTTTGTGACAGTTCTATCAGCTAATAGAATTCAGTCTGTAGTTTTCAGGATTTGTTTCTTCTATGGTCAGAATTTATGTTAGTTGTATTTTCACCATTATCTCATATCCTATGGAGTCAACCCTCATCCTTTCATTCTCTCACGTAGATCTAGACTATGTAGAGCTTCCCGTTGATGTTCATGACCATTACCAGGCTATACAACCGAAACAATTTGAATTTGGAGAGGGAACTACTGATTTGGAAGGGAAAATAGATGGTTGTAGGTGAGTACAGAGGTTAGGAAAGCTAGGAACCCTTACCCCTTGAGTTATGCTTCTCATATATGCTCAGGAAACCATGAAATAAGGTTGTAGGTGGTTCTCCAACATCATATAGCAGTTTGGTCTCCTTCTATGTGCACACTGGAAGCACCCAGCAAGATGGATCTCCCAAGAGAACCATGGATCGGTGAAGGGGATGTCTGAGCACATAAAGGTGTTGTGTGGGGCAGGTATTGTTGGAGCCAAGGATTTGTGGACTGAGTGAGATCCCTGCAGAGCTCTATATGAGCAGTTGGTTGAGCATATAGAGTAGAATGGGTTGTGGGATGAGAGAGAAAATCCTATAGGTGTTTCCTTCGCCTTGGTGGCCTCATATCCCAGCTTGGGGGTGGCCTCTCAACATAAAGAATATATGTTGGACAGAGTGCCTAAGGTTGGGTGGAAAATCACTTTTACACAACTAGTTGCTTGGATCTACATTGGATAAAGATAAGTATTCTCATGTATTTGAAACTGAAGCATTTTTATTTCATTCTTGTTATGATTATGCTTGTGTATGCATGCTATATGTGCGTGGATAGATTTTATTTTCACTGTGTATGTTATTTATGCATTTGCACACATATTTTACATATTATGAATTTGTAATATGGATATGGGGTGAAATTTAGAAGCTCATAGTTGGTTAATGTCCCCTCCCGATGGTTGGATTGGGTGAAGGGGACGTTACAGAGCGGTATCATAGCTTTTGGTTGCAATACCAGAGATGTATGGGACAGAAGTTTAGACTTATAGGCATAAATAGAAAATGGTTATGTAGAAATCAATTTCTATTAAAAGATAGATAAGGGCCTAGGAGTAATTTTGAATTAACTTCGAAATACCCCCCTTATTGTCTAAATACAATTTTGCATAGTTGCAAAAATTTGAAAAAATTGGCAAAATCTTAGTTGAGCCCAGGGAAAATTTTAAGAACCCCCCCTAAATTTCTATATATAATAATTGGGCGAATCCCCATGATATATAGGGAAATATGAAGGCTATTTTATTAATGTTATATAATGTATATATATATATATATATATATATATATATATATATATATATATATATATATATATATATATATATATATATATATATATATATTTTGGTGAATCTCTCATTGAATTATATAATCTTGTAAAATCTTGGCGAATCTTTCACTAAATTATAAATCATTGTAAAGTCTTGGCGAATCTTTCACAAAATCATAAAACCTTATAAAGACCTGACGAATATTTTACTAGATTATAAAATATTGTGAATTCTTGGCAAATTTTTGATAAAGTTTAAAACCATATATAGTAATAGGAAAACATATTTAAAAAATACTAAATAGGAGATAAATATTAATAAGTCATCACATAACAAGCCCTATTTTGGTGGTAGTTTGTTATCTCACTCTAACTATCACAGTACATAGAAATTCACCATACTCTGGGAATATTCTTGAAAAAAAACAATGAAAATTTTCATCCCCGCGACAAATAAACTCATGTTAATACGAGATTGAGGAAGAAACACTCGATGTCACAAATGTTGATTCAAAGAAATCAAATATTTCATAATGAAATCTGCAAGCATTCGGAGGTGGAATCAATGCTTTGATATCTTCTAATTCAATTAAGTAGACTATATGGCTGAACCAAACATTACAAAATGCACAAGAGAAAGTTAGACTTCCAAAGGCCTCTTTTTAAGGTGATCATCCACTTAAAATGTCTTTGAATTATCTTGCATTGATGTCTTCCATCACTGGCGTGAAGCCATCCAATTATGAGTCAATAAGTTAATAGATATTGCAAGGTGCAATGGTGGAGTATAACTTCATCATGAATAATGAAGTTTGGGAGATTGTGTTGAGATCAAGAGAAATTTAATTATTGATACCAAATGGTTGACAAGGTATGCAACATAGAGAAAACTAAAGTGAAAGGCTTAGTGCATAGTAAGAGGATTCTCCCAAAGAGAGGGATATGACTATGAGGAGACCTTTGCTCCAATGGCCAAGGGTACTTGCATCAAGTCTATTATATCTTTTAAAACAATTTTGGTTGGAATTTATATTAGATGGATGAAAAAACATCCATTGTCTTTAGCATCGATTTCAGTTTCCATTTAAGTGGGACAAAATACAACATTTCTTAATGGTTTGATTGTCGAATGCCCATTTGTCATGTCATCAAATGTAAATGAAGCAACTTGATTTTGTCTTGGTATGGGTCATTTTACCTCCACTTAAAGAAACCAAGGATTCTTGACTGACCTTTTGTATCAAACTTGTCACTTGTCTCTTCCATAACAAAAATCACTAAAGGAGCCAACTGTTTCTCCTTTTTAGCAAACAACTTACCTCATCTGGAGCCACATTATTCGATCTATGTGTGTAACTACCCAATCAGAAAAATCAGGCTCTGAAACCAACTCACACATAGCTTATCTTGTAGATTCTCTAATGAAACTTTCATGTTCTTACTATGAGAACTGCTTTCTTCCTTGTGTCTTATGGAGAGTTGAGTAATAATATCGTTCATCAATAGAAACATTTAAAAACAGAGCATTCAGGGGACAATATATTATTTGGATTCCATTGAAAGTTGTTAGCTTGGACATAAGGCCATTCAGAATCTAACTTGGCTATATTAGCTAAAAACTAGAGTTGAGCCTAGTGCAAGTAAGATTTTGTAACCTAGTATCTATGTCTCCAAAAGTTTTGATTCACTGACTATGATGGGTTAAAAAGACCTGAATTCATACATTGATGTTGTATGCCCCTTAAAGATAAGTAGAGATTATTCCAGCCACCAAAGTGACCATTACAGAGGATGGAATGTGAAATTTTCCAAGCATTAGAACTATGAAATCTGATTTTCACACATACTGAAACACCTGAAAATCTGTGATCACATACATTTCTTCCCCTAAACCTGGTATGCCTTCTTTATCACCTATCCAAACTCGTAGCTTTCAAAATATTCATCATTTGTCTCACCCAGAATTCTCTGTGAACTATTCATAAATGTTGTTCATGAATAATTTATTAACAATGCCTTCCTTGGTTTGTAGATAATCCTCGAAATCGGCACCCCCTCACTGCTATACTAAATACCTCCACACCAAAATGGATGTAATTTACTTGTGGTTGTCTAAACTGCTTTTAGTTCTTTCTTTCTTTCCAGATGGAATTGATAAAGATGAAAACAAGTCAAGTAGGGAATTTAAACCAAGGGGGTGGAGGGGCTAGCTATATGACAATTAGACCAACAAGAATTAAATATTTTAGGTCTTGCACATATTTTTCCCTGATTATATTGTGAAATTTGATAATAAAAAAACTCAATCCCAAGTGTCCTATTCCATTGAAATTTAACCAAATGCATCATGCATGTTGTTGTATCCTAAGAATTAAATAACTAGACACAAAGTTGTAGGATATCGCCCAAGTGGCCATCACCTATCTCACATACTTTATCACAACTGCTCTTATTCCTCTCCCTTAGTCCTTAGAAAAAATCTTTATCTCTCTCAAAAACTAAAGAACCATTAATAAGTCATATGATGATCTACGAGGACACCACAATAACACTATAATCACTTGTATAGTTATGGATATGAACTAAGGTACCACGTAAAAAGATGGATAGAGTCAGAACAGAAGCTTCAACCATATCTATGTTCATAATCCAAATAAACCTACTTAGTGGTATAGGAAAAGAGGTCAAGTAGCAAAACCAATAGAACCACACTCCATTTGACAATGTAACTCACAAGTATCATACCCCAACTATATTATAACCATACAATTTCCATTCAAATAGAAAGCACTTGCCAAAGAAATGCAAGGAGCCATACTCTACCCATCCCTTTCTACAAAATGTCGATTTTCATCTCTTTTGGCTGAAATACAGTTCTTGTCACGTTTGTCATGTACAACATTCACTGTGTAATTAAAGCACCCGCTTCAATAAGGGCTCATCTCCAAACAAAAACATCAAAAAATCATTTTCTTCGACTTATTGGTCATATTTGTATCTAATACCCATAACCTGCAACAAAAGCATATTCTGACAATTAGATAAAATTAACAGTTAAACCCATGCAATCCCTTCATTCGAACAAATAATAATTGAAAGAACAGGCACAAAATCAAATGTTTCTTATGCTAGACCTGAGTTATCCATGGGTTTTGGAGAAGTAGCAGGTTCTAGTTCATTTATGTCAACCACAACAACATTCGATGTTAGGAAGGTCTTTGCCACGGATTCAACATGCTATAAGCAACACCTAACCACTTGCTTTCAAGCAGAACAATTGAGAATGTTTCCCAGCCAATATACTACATAATTTGGCATATATGCAGTTAATAGCACACCAAAAAACTACATATAGCCATACCAAGTATAAAATACCAACAAATGGCAAAAGAAAGAGAAATGATGGGAAACAACATGCACAAACAATATATAATTATGCTTTTATGTGTTTTGAGGTTTAATATCATGGTTAGTTATGTTTCAGTGCATCATATTGTGACTAAAATTTTAACAGTTCACTTTCATAGAAGCCATTTATGTTAAATTTCATATATATATCAGAAACACAAATTATTAAAAGACTAAAAAATGCAAAATAAAATCCACGAAAATACCTTTTGCTCATCGTTTTCAAGGGCATCTCTTATAGCATCGACCTTTGAAGCAAGACTCAATAGATTACACTCGCCACCAACAACAATGCCTTCTTCAAAAGCTCATTGTATACAGTTATGGCTGTAAATTAACTTGCAACTTCCTCCAGATTGTTTTAGTGGACTGTAAGCTCAATTGTATTCAGTATCTTGGGTCTTCAATGAAATTTCTGCTATGAATTTCCCTCACACTAGGATTAACAGATTTTAAGACCTGCTACATTAAGTCGAATTGTAATAACTACCTTTATTTCTTTTTCTCTCATAAACTTGGCACCTTAGAAGTATGTAATATTCACCCTCTATTGCTTTTATCTGTACATTTTTTTCCCAGTGTTTCTGGTTTCTTCCTCTTCCAATTCCATTATGGAGGTTATGCAACTCAGTTATAATGTTTCTAATTCCCTTGTCTTGCTCATAACAATAACTAGGTGTGATGGTAGTTTTGAGTTTGGACCTTGGTTGATGTCTTGGAAATAAAAAACATATACAAATTTGGAAGTGTAATATAAGATTGATGTACAAAAGTTTTGTATCAGAAGTCAAAGAATTAAAGGTTTCAGGTGCAAAGCACAATCAAAAGTGCTAGTAGGCAGTCTGGCATCATAAGTACATAAATTGGCAGCGGCAGTCAAAAGTTGGACTATGGATGCAAATGACAAGGAACTTGCAAGAGTTGTTGTTGGACCCGCAAAAAGTGTTCGTGGATGCAGTGATACATAATTCCGAATGCAGACATCACCAGAACCACAAAACCAGATTGTAGATCCATAGATTGCTAGTGGATTTTCAGAAGAAAGACCTGCAGAGGAAGCTCCTACAGCTGCAAGGGATTGTGAAACTGCAAGGATCAAGTGCAGATAAAAGTGTCCACCCACAAAGAGTGTTGAAGACCATAGAAGCAATGTAGATATTGGAAATTCGGAGAATCAAGGAAGCACATGTCATGTGGAAATCCCAAAAGGGCAATGTGTCATTGAGCAAACAATTGGGTAAGTAACAACAAGTTTTGAATCTTTAGATGATTGAAAAATTGGTGGAAGTGTAAAAAAGAAGAAACCTAAAGAGCAGAAAAATGACTAAGCATGAGACCATCAACAGAGAGTTGGTTCCAGAAAAATACAGTGGCACATGAAAGGCCAAAGTTTTGAGTGGAAAAGTGTCAATTGCGGAGTGCAAGGAACTAGTAAAGGCGGGAAAATAAGATTGAATAAGTCAAATTTGATCACCATAGTCAAGGCACACACCATGATAACTGGAGATGGATAGAGGCATAGCACACATAGTTGTCATAGCCACCATCAACAATAATCAAGAAAAAAGAAAGATGGATTTCCATTGGCCATCAAAATCCAAAGAAATAATGATCCAATCATAAACCCTAGACTACTTTAAAATATAAATACATGTAAGCCTTGCATGGAAAATAGATATAAATTTTGCATAGAGTTGCAAAAATATTGAATCAGGGGCCTTAACATTGGTAATGCAAATAACAATGCTCTATGTCTCTTCAATATGTGCCAACCATGAAATCTGGATTGACAACCTATATCAAAGCCCAAGTCATCCATTATAATGGAAAGCAATGCAATCTCAAAGGGGCATGTGATCCATACAGTTCTGTAAGTGGCCTGCTAACCGTAAGCTTGTAAGGGACCTTAGGTCCATAAATCCCTTGTGCTATTGTACTTTGGAAGTACTTTGTAGTATGATATTAGGTCTATATGCATAAGTTCAACTCCCATATTACAAACAAAAAATGATTTTGAAATGCCTAGCAAATAGATACATTTCAATGTTGGATTCCCTATGTGCCCATTAAAAAGGAAAAAAGGAAACTTGGTACAAAATGGGGGTGACCCCATTATACATCTAATTACATGAATAACAACATTAGTAACAACATGTGTCGGCATATTTATGGTGTATTCATTGTAACTGCAATTGCACACAAAGAAATATAATAATATGAAACCCGTATGTGCAAATAAATGAACCATATATACCCTACTTCATCCTCTACATCAACGTAGTCTAGTTCACACCATGGTATTGCTCCATTGAAAAAATCACCCCAACAACATCATACTTTAGAAAGTTAAAATATTCATGCCCTATTCCAAATAATGTGCCCAAACTTCAGTAATCCTACTGTTTGAAGGTGGAGAGAGACTAATACAAGGTTGAACCATGCCCAGATATACTATAAACATGCCCATGTTTGACAATAAGGGATGTTTGAAGGTCAAAGAGGATTGCAAATGCTCATGAATGCATTTTACTATTGTCTCATCACTTTTGTAGTGATGATTACCTCACAGTCCACCCAAAAACTACTCAGACTTGTTGTAGGTGATTGTTTGAGGGACACTTCCAAATCCAAGAATTAGGGACACTTCAGGCTTGTTTCTAAGAGAAGCTCATGTTGATGTATTAATGGTTTCAAAGGTTTTTGAAGCCAATAACACCATAGACATGCATACCAGTGTGATTTGTATCTATTAAGACACATGAATATAATGTGATCATATATTTTCTCTTCATTTTTCAAACGCAAATCTCTAGTTTGTGTTTATAGTGAAAAAATTAGTAGTGTAAATATTTAAAATGTCATATAAAACTTTGATATTATGTCAGATAATGATAATCAAATATATCATCATATTTCAATGAAAAATCAATGATTGACCTATTTGAATTTCAAATTGTATTAGTGAATGTTGTGTTGTGTTTATTTGCAAAAAGTAGAAATGTTGAATCTTAAGGTTATCTAGTATTGTACAACACAAGGCACTGCTAGTTGTACTACCTGAAAAAGATCAATAAGATGATATGTTGGATCCCCTGTGGAAACATTGGAACCTCCCTAAAATGTCCTAGCTGTCAATAGGGAACCTAAAGATAATGTGCTCTTTAGTCCCCACCTTATGTAATGAATAAAGTTTGGAGATTTGTTTTTCTTGAAAAAGAGGGTGTGTTGCCTCAACTCTCGGTTGCTAATGGAACCGAGGATATCTTGAATGAATAATAATCCCTTGAATTTCTAGAGGAATGCTCAACATAAAATGTCATCATGGGCCTCAGAGGCACAAGATATCATTGGGCATTTGATCCTATACTTTCTGCAAGAGCACGAGGATTTGAACCTATCCTAGTTATTAATTTATATATCGTCATTATGGATTCATGGTGTTCATGTTGGTTGTATATGAGTGTGTGTGTGGTTCAACTATTCTTGTTCACATATATTTAGGTAGTTGTCACATGTCACATACATGAATAGAACCTAAGTGTCACATACAAGAATAGAACCTAAGTGTGTGTGAAAATGAGTGTGATAAAATGCTTCTTTTTAAATAGTAATTTTGGCAATAATATGCCTGTATGTATACACTGGGTTGTATAACTTGCTTATAATATGGGTTTGCAGATTGCTTCTAAAGGGAAATAAAGTATAATTAAATCCCTGTGAACTATCATTTCTACCCAAGATAATAAGATCAATCAAAATTACCATAACCATAACATTGTCAACTTAAAGAAACCATGATGATTGCCTATTAAGGGACATAAAGCAAAAAATACCAATAAAAATATTCATGGATAAAGGAGCTGCTAGGAGATAGTGCTGTAATTATAACCTAAATTAAAAGTAACTTTACTATATCTGTTCATCTGCCTCTGCTCTTCTAACACCCCCCCTAGCAAGTATACTTATTTAAAACTCCCCATGCAACTAAAAAACCCCTATACTGTGCATATTAACCTCTGGCTTTGTCTTCACAGTATTAGCATGCATTCTTTGAAACCTGGAGTGCATTATTCTAACATTTATGGCATGCATCTTTTGAGCTCTGTCCTCACCCTTCTTGTTGCTCTGTCATCTCATCTTAGTTGCCATCAATGACAACCTATCTGACTTATATATTGACATCAATGCCAACCTAAACATCTGCCATATTGCCAACAGCAAAAACTTAAGTTGTGTGGTAGATAAGATGGAAACAAGACCAATTCAACCATGATAGAACATGCAAGTTTTATTGGCATGATGAAATTCAAATGAGACCCAAGAATCAGATAATAGATTAGACTTACTTCTCGGATATTGTTGTCCAAGAACCTAAATGTCTCATCTACTTCACTGTGGTTGTGAGCCACATCATCCCACATTTCTTCCACTGACCATACTTGAATCTTCTGCAATCAAATTTGTTAGTGCTCAAACCCTTACCTAAGGAACTTTGTAGATTCTGATAGGCTGCAAAATAGAGTTAGCTACAAAAGTAGCTCTGATACCATGTTGATTTTTATAAAGTTAGGGTTTGATAAAATAAAGAACAACTTTTAAACAATGATGCAGTATATCATAAATGTAAATCAATCATACAATACAACTGTAAGAATTAAAAAATATAATTTGCATTTCTTTCAACTAGGGCACTACCAATAGGTCACCGTGCCAATAAATTTAAAAAATAATTTTCATTTATTTCAACTAGGGCACTACCAATAGGTCACTGTGCTAATAATCCACAATAAACTGAAAGTAAGAATGCTAGTAAATGACACGGTTATAAGTACTTACCTGGGGATGAGCCCTTCTCTAATGTACTCAGATCTGCTTTCAGTTTTTCCAATAAGGCATAATAGATATAGAAACATAAATAGCCCTAGAAGGGAAACATCATACCTATGAGAGAGAGAGAATAGGGAAGAGTGTCAACAATAGGTACAGTTGTGTTAGGACAAACTTCAAGCACCAGCAGACCTTCTAATGTAGTTAGGAGACAACCAATGTCAACCACCAGTCAAGTTGCAATAACCAATACTGGCCCTAATAGGGCTCATAATGCAATGTGAGACCTCAACAGACTCTAATAGTCTTTGATAACAACAGCCAGAAATCCATAGGTTAACGGTAGCCTCAATAGGCCTTAACCAAAAATTTCAACGATAGCCTGAATAGACCCAACACCAAAGTGGCAACAACTAATAGGAGTAGCAAAGAGAATGGAGAATGGCAGCCCTAGAAGGGCTAATTAAATAATCAAATAGTAGCAGAATTAGGTGGACCTCTCAGAGGAGAAAGATGCATCCCTAGAGGACTTATAATGGCAGCATAAAAACAGCCCTACAGGGCTCAAATCTTGACATCTTAAACAGAAAAATGTTCCATCAACCAGCCGCCAAACGATGCCCTAGAAGGAGGCTAGAAAAAACATAACCCAAACTAATTCGCCCCCCGATTTCATGACCATTTACAAGGTCAATCATGAGACCAAAACAACAAAGGTGACTCGACAAACAACCAACCCGATAAGGTCAAGTACCATAAGCAGGATAACCACAAGGACAAACAAGATAGGGTGACAAGGTCTCTCACTCTAGGTATGTGTCCTCACATGTTCCATACATCTACTGAAAGTTCTGTCATCACAGTACTGAAGGGATCATCCCGATGATGTGATCCTTCGGTCCTTAACTTCTTCCTAAGGTCAGGTACCTCATCAAAGGGTGGCCAGTCCTTTGATGATCCAAACTAGGAGAGAAGGACATCACACATCATTACCGTCTTAGTCTAACCAAGATCCACCTGGTACCCAAACTACGTACACACCTGCAAATTGTTACAGAGTCTACCGTATTAAAACATAAGATTATGGATTTCAAGAGTTTGGAGAGAGGAATTATCTAAACCAAGATAATAAAATCAACTAACCTTTGACATGGATGGACATCACCACACTATTATAATATTATTTTCTTCTCACAATAGCCATGAGTGCTAACAAGTTCATTGACATTCTTTGACCAAATAAGATTACAAACCTATAAAATCTTATTATATTATCAAATGAATCAAGGGTATATACCTGACTTCCAGTATCTATACTATTCAACTAAGAGCCTATTGTTGTGTTCCAGAAGTGAATGCACCTATCTACTATCCCACCTCTAGAAGCAAGGAGGCCATGTTGATGAGGGGACCAAGCAATGACCTTACTGTATCCTATGATATCCTTATATTGTTTGGTTCCAATGAAAGAACCAAAGGTGTATACTCTACTTCAACTATTTAAATTTGAGTACCTGTGAGACACATGACCTAAAAATGATTGCACATATATGAAATATATGACTTATCCACCAAAATATGCCTTGAATTAAGTAACTATTTGGACCATCTCAGATGCAGGTTTGAGAGTAATAGCTTGATCATGATCCCTAACAATATTTCTAGTATGCAATCTTGTAACCCTTGATGGTTTAGCCAATTTTTTTTTTTCCATCACCAAGCTTAACAAACACTGAAAATAATGTTGATTAAGCACCCTTGAATCCTATAGCATTCGAGTTGTTATCTGGGGTGTCAAGTTTATCATTAGGATTTTCAACATGATCTGTATTTCCTTGTTAGTTGTAGATTCCTCTCCTTAAAATCTTCAAGTTCTCTCTGATCCTCTTCATAAAGTTGAACATATTCTAAAAACTTTATTCAGGAGATTTTTAGTTATAAGACTCCCATAAGCCTTAAATAATAGATGAACTTATGCCACTCGTTGTCTAAAAAGTTTTGGGACAACAATCTGGAAACTAAAAAAGCACATGCAAGGAAGCTCTAACAGAACTAGAGCAGATTGCATCTCAATAGAACTTAAGGATTGGAAACATCATATTCAATGTGTTGTATATAGACCAAGCGATCAATTTTGTTAGAATTATGTCCTTACCTTGATTTCTTCCAGAGAAGGCATTGTGCAATTGATTGGGAATACATATGTAAGTGGGAGGAGCGAAGATCTATTTTGGAACCTAGATCCAATGCCTTATTTATCTTTCCACTGTCCAGTCTTTATTCATGAGATTGAGCCAGCTTGCACACTTTACTACAACTGTGTTAGTTGTAAGAGACAAAGGGGTAATGCAATTGATTACAAGGCTAACAGAAATGGTCATAATTTGGTTATAAAAAAAAGAGGACTTTGGAGAGGTGCTTGAGGATGTTTTAGCATCCCTTACTCAATTTGGACTCCAGTAATTTATCTTGGATATGAATTTTAGACGCTGAATTGCAAAGTTTGGATGTTACTCCTCTAAAGTTATGAATCAGAGCATCTCATCTACAAGAACCTTTGTTATCAGTGCATTAGCTGCAAGAGGGATGCATATCAAGTCTACCCATTCTGTGGTTGCTTACATCTTACAGCCAAACCAAGAACCCATGTATTTGTTGATTAAGGATGGTAGTAAATCTGCTTAGAATTGTTTGGTATTAAAGTCGATGACAAGGGCAATGTGAATAATAATTTTAGGTGGATGGGAGAAGATAATGGGGGGTAGGGACAACCACCTATGGGTTTAAAATTTTAAGGACTCGGCATTGATTTTTGGATACAGGTGCAACAATGATTTGAGTCTTAACTCTTAAGTGACAGGAATCCAATCAGATGTGTGCATGGAAATGCATGCAGAAAGTTGAAACATTGCAAGAAATAAAGAGTGTTGATATTTCAAAATAGACTTTGCAATTTCAACCACTACAACCTCTTCAGTTTCAACAACTTCAATATGTGCCATAACCACTACTAAAAAGGAAAATTTCTAGCAATTTCCATTAACAAATCTACAACATATTTCTTGATGGGAAGCACAACACTTGCAACAACAATAGCCACAACAATATATACTTCAACAACAAGCTCTAAAAGTGCTTCTACAAAAACCAGAATAGCATTTGTTGCATCATGTTTAGAATGTGCAGCGGCAATAACATTATAACCATATAATCATTGTTTCCCATATATTCTCTTTGTTATAGGAGAAAGTGAAGAAAAGCCCACCCTTTTCATTCAATATTTTCTTTCTACATTATGCCTTTTCATTTAATATTTTATTTTTACAATATGCCATACTGCATTGTACCAGAAAGGATGCAATGGTCTAGCGTCATGTGTAGGGCATAAACAAAGTAACACCTTTCAAGATTAGTTGAGGGTATTTCCCAGGAAATTGTTGGTACAATTCAACTAACATGTGGCATTATAATGAACATTTTGGTGAAGAAGGATGAAATGCAATTTCAAGTGATGGTTCTTGACTTCCTTTGATCCATTTGACACATGATTCCAAGAATCCATGAACTTGGGAACATGAGGTATAGTTTTCATTGAACTAATGATTTCTTCGTTCATATATGTGCTAGGCCTTTCACAACACATGCACTATAGTCTATCATTATATCTATTGCTGAAATATAGATGTAGAGCTACAAATATGATCTTTCCTATGCAAAATTGCAAATACTGGAAGAAAAATAGAGAATACCTGCTCAAACTACTGAAATTTGAAATAGGGAAATGTCTACTGAAACATTTGCTGAAAAACCTTCTGATTTACTACCAAACCACTGTATTTTCCATGAATCTACCAAATTTATGCAAAGACTAATATTTATGGAAAAGACATCAGAAAAAATACAAATCTATGCCTGATCTGTCAAATTGTTGCTTAATTGGACAAATATCACTTGTATACAACCAATATCTGCAGGAAATTGACTAATTTCAATTGTTGGGCATCTATTTTCATCTACTAGTTTTCAAAATTTACTGTCGGTGCTGAGATTCAAGTGAATACTGTATTGACAGTATGTGGACATATGAAAATTATGCCAATTACATTAGAGAAATGTCGGTCTTGTGCCAATAGGTCTCCTACGATGGATGCATAGGAACCTAGTAAGCCAATGCATAGACCATTTTTCTCTTCGCTTAGCAACTCAGATCTCATAGTCAAGTATCAAGGGAATAAAAAAATATAAGCAAAATAAATGCAAACTTCCAAACTTGAAAAAATGCTCAAAATGTAAGAAAAACACAAATAATTTATGAAACGAATCAAACTAGTACAAAGGGCTCAAACTGAAATCAATTATCAAGGGAATAAAAATATATTTAACCAAAATAAATGAAAACTTCCAAACTTGAAAAAATGCTCCAAATGTAAGAAACAAGCAAACCATTCATATTTGCCAAGATATCAAAGCTAGAAATACAAGCAATTCCATGCACTTGAGTTTTAACTTTTGAATGAGCCCATTCTTGCTAAGAGGAAGTATTGTTAAATTAATTACTTAACCTTTAATACTAGGACATTATCTATGGATAGATAGGTCCCAACTTCATTTCCTGACACAAATAAGAAAAAAAAACAATGCATTAGTTAACTGTCAACACATCAAACTTAAAATAGCTTGCATCAAGGAAATGTAGCTCTAATATTACTATATTTAATACAAAGTATAGACTATAGAACCTATTTTTACCTGAAATGCAACTTCAAATTTATGTATGGTAATCTTTCTCGCATCAAGAATTTTCCTTTTCCAACCTACTCCAAGAATAGAGGAACATCGAAGTCAAACAAAAAAAAATCACATGATCTATTAAATTCCATTCATTATTTATACACTGCCAATGTATATTGGTTTAGATTATATCTTGTGGCATATCAAATTCCCAATTCTAATGTCGCTCTTCATTTTCTACGTTTTGAACATGAACTTCTGTAGATGAAATATCATTATGAGCCTCCAAAACATTATGTTCCATATCAAGTTCATTGGAGACATTTGTTATATTGTATTCTCCTCTTCTCTCACAATCTGATCGCCAGAGTGCCAGTGCTCTATTGAATGGAAAATTGGTAATGTCATACTTTGTTACATATAATCTTAAACAAGTATCCATATTCTTATCAAGCTTGTTCCTCAACTTTGACTTCAAGAATGACAGTGCACTAAACATTCTTTCATCCTCCACTGATCCCAAAATCATGGTTTGACATAAATTGACTAATTTGAAATACTCTGATATGTTTTCTTGTAGGTATTGACTTTCACCTAAAATAGTCCATAATTTGGTTACTGCACCATATTCTATAGGTTTCGACAAAGCATGATATTGATCTGACATTGTTTGAGCAAAGCAAGTGGCTTGTTGTTGTAATTTTGATGAATCTAATATACCTCCAATCTCTTCTCCTTCTATCTTAACATTCCTGCCAAAGTGGTGCACTAAAGTATTCAATTTTGCTAGAAAGTCGACTTTTAAAAGATCTATATCTTTTTCAGAGTTCCAATAATGAGGGTATACCACAGACATAGCTTCCAATAATTCATCTCGAGGAAATCGTTCTCTTATCTCTAATGATAGTGATTGTGCAATTTGTATCAAGTTGCATCTCACTGAAATCACAATATCATTGAATTGGTCTCTTGACACATGACACTCTTTGGTGGTTTGTCCCATCTTAGTAACATAATAAAAGGGAACCATATACCCACGCACTTTCATACATAGTCTCCCTTTTTCATCAAACTTCAAATAATTTTCACTCTTTTCTATATCAATGATAGTAGTCCAACCGTTAAATGTTTGACCCATAAAAGAATCTGGCATCGTATACAAATTATCCAATGCAAGGCATGCCAATTTTCTTGCATTTTTGTACTCTGCAATATACATTGTGCGAATCTGAGCCATTTTCACAAGGACATTCATTTCATGAAGCAAAGGAATAATTCCAGCCAATGTTAATAATGTCTCTATATTAGTTAGTCGAAAGAGAAGCTCTTCAGCTTTGTCTACACTAAAGCGATGTTCATACATCACCCCTACCAATGATTGGTATTCACTAAATAGTCTTTGGGCTGGTTCATTCAACGAGATCCATCTTGTATCAACATCTTTTAATATTTTTTTTCCATCTGTAACACCGTCAGCAAATTGTTGAAACTCTGTAAATCGCTTGGGACTACGACAAAAGTATGCATGAGTCTCACGTACAAGTTCTTCAACTTTTGAAACCAGTGGAAACTTACTTACTATTTTAAATGCAAGATTCATCCTATGAGCCATACAATGAATACTAATCATAAATGGTGAAGCTAATAGTTGTAGTTTGACATAAAGACCATTCCTTTGTCCTTGCATGATTGATTCTCCATCAGCTCCGACACATACCAACCTTTTTGCAATCATTAAATCATCCATACCACCAATTTCCTTCAATGTCTTAATAACAAGTTCATAAATATTTCCAGCTGTAGAACTCTTCTTCATTTTATGAATCCCAAGTAAATATGAATGCCTAATATGATCATTAACCATATAAATACTCATGCGATCCATGAAGTATTATCAACAGCTGTAACTTCATCCAAAGATAGTGAAAAAAACCTAGCATTTGCAATCTTCTCTTTCAAATCATCTTTTTCTACTTGAGCTAGATATTTTGCCCATTCCCAACCACTCATTATAGACCAATGAGAAGATGGAAAATTCGATACTTCAAGAAAAGATACATAGTTCTTGTAATCTAGATAATCTGTCATAGGACGACCTCTAGATAAGATGTGAAATACAGTGCTTAATTGTGTCGTCTTGGATAACAAATTTCTCTCCATTGTCTTAAATTCCAAATAGATATGTGATGGTCCCTCCACTTTCCTTGAGTTTACTCTCTCTTATTAAGTATTTATTATATTCTTCTTGATATTTGACATGTTGACATTCCTCGGAATATTTCCATTTGTTAATAGACTTCTCCTCACCATTTTCAATTTTCTTAACATACAACTTTCCTGCATGCTTCTCTATTGTATCTAACTTCATTTGCATTTTTACTACCTTTCCAAGTTTCCAACTACATACAATGCATTTAACTTCTCTCGAAGCCTCTTTCTCATTTATTGGAGGTATTGGTTCAATAAATGGAAATTTTGAGGCCCATTCCGATTGGAATTTTCTCCCTATTTCCCATTGGCCTTTTTTCCTTTTTCGTGATAATGAATCATTTTTGTTGCCTTCCAAGGTAAAACCTTCAACATTGTCATTGCCAATTTCTGGTTGAATTGCAATTATCCCAATTTGTTCACTAGAGGAACCCATCCTATCATATGTTATATGGCTATTGGCTGCATTCTCATAAGAGTTGACATTTGTCTCGCTGATGGGTTGCTCAAAAGAGTTTGAATCATGAAGAGAATCTAGATTCTTGGATTGAGGCTTCTGAAAGTATGATAATACATCCCTCTATTTTGATGCTTTCTTTCCACAATCGTTGTTTGACATTTCGTTGAATATTCCACAAATATTAAGATATCAAATCAATTTAGAAACCCAAAGTGAAACCTGCATGAGAAAAATGATATAAAATTAGTACAATTTGTAATTTATCCACGATGACATGAATTCTAGAGGCTAGAAAATTGGAACCTAGTAACCTAAACCCATCCAAGATTAACTTCAAAATTAGACATAAATCCATCACGATAAATACAAGTTTTTATTTCTTATGTGTTAAAAACTAATTTTTTATTTACATTTTTCATTACCAAAATACCTAGTAGAAAAAGTAGCATTCATAAGAATCAAGATTCAAAATATACAATAGCATCACTTCACTGGTGCCCATAGCCAATAAAATTTAAATTTATAATATGTAATGGTGTCCACAAAGTCATGAAAAGAAAGAATTAAAAACTATGTGAAATAATATCAATAATTTATTCTAAAATCTAAATAGTAATTCTTATATTGTTATTCATTCCCTAACAAAAACAAGACCTCATATGCACATGGAAAGTGTATGATCTTATGATGAGATAAATTGAAAAATGTGATCAACATAACCATTACTAAAAATTCTCATTCAAGGGTAAAAATATCACACAAAAGAATAAGAACATCTAAATCATCAAATTCAAGCATGAAAACAAACTTGCAAGCCAATATAACAACAACAAATTAATGCATAAACCAGTCCTAAATAAACCAACTTCAGATCTATTTGGGTTCATTAAAAATATGTATACATGCCTGGAAATTACTCTGGACAGATCTGGAATATGGTGTTGGTTTGACAACATTATATGGCATTGTTACCATCTCCCTATTTGGCATCATAAAGCATGCTGAAAACACTAATCATCTCTACAATATGCTATACAGGAAATTCCAAATATATTCCTACTCAATCAGATATGAAAGCTTAATGAAAGGAAAGTGTTCTACAAATAACACTTCTAACTCTTTTTCTGGAATATATCCAATGGCCATTTTCTCCTTCCTTATCAGGGTTGCATTCCAAGTTCTCAAATGGTGGATGGATCAGACTGGAATCCTGACCCCCTTGTTAATCATAATGATATACAACGAGTGTTAATGGAGCTCTCTTCAAGTCAAGAAGGAAAGTGCATGCACTGTTGTCTTAATGTTTACCTTCTTCAAACCCTTCCATCATAGATCTGTGTTAGGCTTCCATTTACCATTCACATTAGGCCTTTTTGGACAAATACATGGAATCCTACAATAGTTTTCCTCTCCCATTTCTGATTTTAGGGAAGGTTTTACCACCAGGCATGATATAGGTAAATTACTATACACTATTATACCAGTTGTGGTATATTCTCTGTGTAAATACCACCTATCATTTTTTGTTAAATTGTTTCGTGGGCATGACATATGTAGGTGTGTTTTTTGCATTTTCTATATATAGAGCAAACAATTTCCTTTTACTATTATTTATGTATTGGCTAAGTTGGCTAGAACCCAGCATGTTCAATGATAGCCAGTTGCCCACATTGTCTAGTTTGGCAATAAGGCCCTTTTAGATTTACCTTCAGTTATTACAACCAACATGAGGTACAATAAATTTGACCCTTTTATTTTAAGGTTAGGGTTTGAGAGGTCTTGCTTTACCTCTATGAGTAGCAAGGTCTCTATTGTCTCTGATTTTTGTCAATCTTCTTGAAAATGCCTCTCTCATCTAATCTCTTTTATCTCTAATACATATGGTATTTTTTTATAAAGTTGTTTTTGAGTGCCAAATAGAACAACGAACAATGAACAATGTATCTTTAATCGATACAGGGGCTGATGAGACTACTCTGCTCATTTTCCCATTGAATGCAAATTTTTTTTGCTTTGGAAATTTTCCTATTGAATGTGAGAATGTGTGTTTATCGATATGCTTATTGCATTACATTCATGGAACAAATAATCATACTATCTATTTTTTGAAGCGAGTCACTGAAGTTCATTATCAATGCTAGCTACAGATAATGTGGTGACTCTGCTCTGCCTCACTGAAATAGGAGCTATTATAGTGATTTCATGGTGAAGGTAAACCAGGGCGTAAGAATCTAGAATTTTTTTCCTTTTATAAATTCTGAAATTCCTGATGATGCTCATGGAATTCCTAAAATAAAGTCTCATTTACATTCTCAAGAATGTCCCTATCAATCAATTTCACATGTGGACATGAATCAATACCATAATGAAACCCTTTATGAACAAGTATTGTAGTATAAGTTGACCTAAATTGAAGTATTAACAATGTTTTTCATTTACCTATCTGTATTTATCACACAATGCATCAATACAAGTGCCCCCAGACTCTTGGCACTTGGCTCTTGAAGTAGAGACATGACATCATGTGGCTTTGCCCCACAACAAAAAGAAAAAGAAAAAAGAGAAAATGAGGCTTCTGAGGCAATTACATTGTCCCAACAATAGTGGAGCCATGCACATGAATTGGGCACCTATAAACATTCTCCATTCCCAAAACAATGTCCACAACATCATGCAGTGAAGAAATTGGCCGGTCAGAATTCAAGGAGGCATGTTTACTACTAATTTGGGGTGGAATTAATCGTTTTTACTTCTCATTCATGGCCCAGAATTACAGTTTAGGAGCTGCTTCAAAATAGGCCTAGCTTTGAGATTGGATGCTTCTTTGATATCGAAACATGGTTGAGAATTGATTTTGAAAGCCCATAATTACTTGCCATGTGCACTTTTACATAATATTAAAAATTGCTTGCGGGCTGCAGCCATGGTTGGCAATTCATAATAACTCACCCTATACAAAATCTTGAGAACCAACTATTACTGGTTGAATTTAGTCTGAGAACTAAAAACTGTGACAAGGCTTCTTTCTAACCTTCTTTGATACCATGTTAATTTTTTAGTAATTTCACAACAAATAAATTCTTCCCTATGGTTATATCCATATTTCCATCATAGAGAAATTTATACAATGAACTATTCAACAATAAATATAAGCAGTAAAACAAGAGGATCTAGTAAAGATAACCATACACATAAAAATAAAGAGACATAGATATCTTATCCTAGGAAACCCTTCTACACAAGGGAAGAAAACACAACAACCTTTTCTTATGTACATGTTCAAATCAAGATACAAAATACATTAGATATAAGAGTAACCAGAGTAATCCAAAGATACCAAACTCATAAAATATCCTTCTTATGCTATTATTTCATTTTCTTCCTCAACTGCGCACTTGATCAGATGATTTGAGCAAATTGCTTGCTTGGAATGAGTGAGACACCACTCTATTTATACTTGATCATGTGCTTGAATTTTCACTTTTGATGGGGATGACTTGTGTGCTTGATGAGGCCGACTTGCTTAATGCACAATAATAATAATTGTTTATTGTCTTTTTATTTTGGGTCGACTTCTTCAGGATACCTCTTGAAGATACAACATCAGCACGTTCATGGTGTAATTTGAAGTGTAAGGGTTTCTTCTCCACTCAAAGTGTGGCATCCTTGTTTGCATTTCTCATGTTTCTAATGGATTGTAAAATAACATAGAACTTGTTTGTTAGGGCCATAGAAAGGAAAACATGTCTCATTGGAATGGTTTTATTTGAGAATGTTATTCCTCTATTTCTCTTTGATGTTTTATGCACGACTATATTACATCGTTCCAATCATATTTCTAGAATCAGAGCTTGCATTATTTCATTATATGAGGTACACCCTATTTGATATCGTTTTGATGTGGCACCAGTCTTGGGAGATCCTCACCGATTTCTAAATTCATTTTTAAGCATGTTAGGGTTTATTTGTAGCATGTGCATGCAGTCCTAATTTATTCAACCTTTCATGAACTAACCCCTTTGTTGGACTATCTTTACTTGACTCCATTTACTCCAATTCCTTCATTTGATGGAAAATGATTGTTGAATAAGGGCTTCATACATGGGGATATTTGTGGGACAAAGATGGAGGTAAATAGAAACACTAGAGAGTTCTTAATCAATATCAAAGACTTTGGTCTGTCAAGCTACAGTTTTACTACATTATGTTAGCCAATTCCAGAGGATTGTTTGTTTAATTTAAATCTAGATGAAAATGGACCTATTGTTTAGTCGATTCCTAATGCACATGGATATTGATTGCTATTGTCTATATGTTGCATTTTCTAAAAAATGGGATAAAAGAAGAAAAAAAGGCAATGTGTTTATAAACAACTCTCTTTGTAACAAAATAGCTAAAAAATAGCATAATGGGATATAGCAAGACATTGCAGCAATGGTCAAGAATGGAGACTAAGTTCCAACAACCTTTGAGTCCTAACTATTCAGAAATAATTTGTTGATTATTTAATCAAGAAGGTAGGATGATCACCGATCCTCTTTTATGCATTATTTTACAATGTATGCTTATTGTATTTCACAAGTCCAACTTTCAGGTTTTGATATAATGGAAGCCAATCTACTTTACATGTTCAAGCCTTGATTTAGAGTTATTTTAAGTACAATGAGCAGTAAGGTAACATAGGTTGAAAAATAACAACTATACTTCATATGCCACTAAAAAGAGACTCTATAGTCTTTAGGACTAAATATCTTACACATAATATGGGGTCTATTTATGATCATTGTTTCATTCCTATAGGGTGGAGTGGCTCAAATAGTGCACTACCAGGAACCTTGTATACTTGTTCCAAATATATAACAGGATAGGCAAAAGACACTCAAATTTCATTTACTGCTTCTGTAGTTTGAAACCATCAATTAAGAGAATTGCAACTAAGGAATTGGTTATACTCATATATTATAATCTATGAGATGCTATCCTTCAACTACGTTTATTATACGACACTCTCGGCATCCCCCTAGATTGTCTCAATAAGCTATCGTGACACAAACATAGTTATGAGTTGACATCATATTTTCCTCATTCCTTTTAAGGTCAAGTCCTTCTTAAATGTCAACACTTTTACTTTTTCATCGAAATCTATTTGACAACCAACCAATATTTTATACAGTACCCCCACTATTACAAATTCTTTACACTGTAGCATCCTTAGGAAGGTTTTGTATGACTCCAAAAAAGATGAGGACAATAACACTATTATCATTGACAACCATTGACCTTTTTCTTGTTTTCCATAGTTTTCTTTATGTTATTCATAACTTTTCTTGTTACACCCCTAAATAGGAGTATTCCTAAAAAGACAAAATTACCTTTGTACATCTGTAATGTAGTAAATGATAACATAATTTCACAGAGAAGAGGAGATTTTAAAGAGAAAATTAGACTCACATAAAAATAGAAGCATACCTATAGTAGGTCCACGATGAGCTGAACATAGGCTGACCTACAATATATTATTGGGATGTATTAACAAGAACTACTAAACTAGCAAAATTATGGGTCGCATAAGCCTCATTTTCAAACACCATCACATGCCTACCCTCATGTATTGTTGTGTTGTTCGCCAGGTTGTATCGGCTTACACAAGGGAAATTCCATGGCATATGTGAAGGAATTATCCCTCCAACAATTTAGACCATTGAGCTAGCTCTCATATTAGAGGTGGGTACCCTCAATGAATTTATATTATCTTCTTGGAGTGCACAGGCCAAGTTTCAAGAAGATAGAAATGTTGTAAGCTCAAAAGATTTAGAAATAATCTTTTCAATCAACTTTTTCTCATTCTCTACAAGTGCAAGCTATGCATTGAGGGAATCCTTGTGAACATGACAAAGTTCTTGATATTAGGCTAGATCACCAGCATTAAATACCATCCAATCCAGAATGCCATCTAAAAAAGGGAAGGAACTTCAATATCATATAAACTGTAAATGATAAAAGATCTTGCAACAAGTTTTCATGCATAATCTTATTGCCATAGACATATGGCTAGGGGGATTTTTCAAACACACACTCATTTTAAAGTAAAATTAATTAATTCAAAATATCTAAAATAGACTAAAACTACACAGTACTTGTTTCCATTTCTTGTAGACACTTAAAAATGGAAGATAATATTACCAACCAGAACAAAGATAATTATTAAATACTTATAAATTATTTGGAAAACAAAGTTTGAATTTCTAAAATTAATATATGATGGTGGATTCAAGCAGATACGTAGCTTATCCCGGGAAATGGAGTCCAAAACAATTCTATGCATTGGAAAATTTAGTATGAAGCAACATATTAAATCGGAAAACATGCCATAAACAACAGTATTTCTATCCATATTGGGTCTGCAATTTACACTTACAGCCAACGTACAAAGCTCAAAAAGATACTATAGCAGTTCCATTATGTATGTGCCTCAAATTATTACATCAAAGTTGAATACATCCAGTAAAGAGACAATCTTTCATTGAATAATCAATCCATACATTGCACAATTCAGACCCGATATTGTCAAGTCTTAAGAGGACAAACAGATCACTCTTCACAACCCTCCTATGATGGCTAATAAAAATTATAATAAATGTAACATCCCTGTTATCCAGACATCTAGTTCTATGAAATTGAAAACAAAACTAACCTCTTAGCCTCAGTGAAGACTGTAAACCCCAAGAAACTTTGAACAACTGCAGAAGCCACTGTCAAAAACTCCAGCTTTGCCGAATGCAGAGATCTAATGATTTTTCATGTGATTTTTACTGGCTCTTGCCCCCTTATATAGCGACTTCGACATTCTAGAACCTTCATCTCATTTATGGAGTATGGACCAATTCAAGGTTAAAATAATCTTTACCCAACAAAATTTGGTGGTTGAAACCTCAATTCAAACCTCCGTTAACCAAAATCGACGGGAGTTGGGGCGATTTGAAAATTTGAAATGAGATTTTCATAAAAAATCTCAACGTCGGGCCGCCATTTCCGAAAACGTGGGGCGAGCCAGCTACTCGTGGGCATCATCACCAAAATCCAGGGGCAAAGTTCGAAGTTCGAACCAAGTTAGCAACTGAATCACTGATCGCGGCCTCGACCCTCCATTACCCAATAATAAATTGCTGGCTGGGTGAACCAACTGTTCACGGCCTCCATTACCTTAAATTGTGGGCGAACCAATTGTTCGCAGCCTCCATTACCCTAAATGGTGGGCGAACCAACTTTTCAGGTCCTCCATTACCCGAAATTCTAGGTGAATTCACCATTTCGGGATTATTTTATTTAGCTACACTAAATTTTTCCTCTTTCGTGACCTTGGCTATTCGATTTATTTTGACTATGGGTTAAATAAATATGGGGCTAATATGTTAAATTAAAAAAAAACTCCTTTCATATTAAAAATTCGCCCAAGGTTTCTTGGTGATCCCTATAATTTCGCCCATGGGCTATAATTCGCCCCTAAAATTTTTCCTGGTTGAGCCCCCACTTGTGCCATGTGGACGGGTGATGTGGAAGGGCCATGTGGGTAGGAGGTTCGATGTATAGGGGCTACATGAGAATAAGATGCGATGTGGACCAACCACATCAAATCCATGTGCATGGGTTACTGCATGTGGTAGAGTGCAAAGGCGTAAAGAAATCGTACCATCAGGATCAAGATCGATGGATGGAAGTAGTTTAGGCTCATGAAGGTGTGCAATGGTTAATTTAATGAGCACAATCCTGAAAGGAAAACTGTTGAGTTGGCATGTCAGTTTCTCATGCATTCAGGACCACAAAAGCGATTATGGGAAACCACTTTCTCGAGGATGCTAAAACCTCTTTTGGTCCTCCCAACAGTGATGAGATGTGGGGATATGTGACATGTAGTGACATAATAGGTAGTGATGTCAGGAATGATGGGACCTCCCCCTTTTCATTCATGTCAGCCTTGGAATATCGTGCATATCTGATCAACGACCAAGATTGTTTTAGGCCCGTGAACTTGCATGAAAGTTAAAATAATTGGCATTAAAATTAAATGAAAACCTCCCTGTTGACGTGCGCCCTCTTGTGCGTTTAGGATTGTAAAAGCAGTTTCAAGAAACCACTATCCCATGGATCCTGAAAACACTTATTTCCGATAAGTGGTAAAATGGTGTGGGTTGGTGTTATAGCTGCACGAATCAGGGGAAAAGCAACAGTTTCCACAACCAAATTTTGGGTGCCAGGAATAAAAAGATGCAGTTGATATTATGTTCCAGATTGGGAAAAATTGAAGGATTTACCCAAAATGCATGAAAATAATTTTATAATTTTCTGAGAATATGATAAATCTAACAAATGTGTTTATATGAACATGTTTTGCAAATTCATAATCATATTAGGACTGTTAAGGGTCAACATTGAGTATAGTGTAGTTGGGAAATATTTGGTCTTGGTTGGGACAAGAATATCGTCATCATGGATGATGCACATGATCCCTATGAGGCTGAACTAGATGCAGTGGGAGAGAACATACATGTTGAGAATGCAGAGACAAAATCCAATTGTAGAAGAAACCAAGTAACTCCCCCAAACATTGCAGGAACCATGATGAGCCTAAGGGTGGAATTGCAGAGTTGTAGAGTAGAGCATGAGAGGATGATTAGATCCCATGAATAAAATAATCAATTGAATACAACTATGCTTCAAATCTTGACAAGAATTCAGAGGAAGATTAACCATGGGCATAACTCAAAAAATCAAGAAAAGAGTGGGAATAAATCAAGGAGGAATTCCCACAAGAGATCCCATAGTTTAAGAAGAGTTTCAAGAGACATGACATATATTCCGAAAATCTCTCAAGTGATTCATTCGACTCTAAAGAATCCATTGAAGGTTCAAGCTCTTCATCTCATAGGAATAAGAGGAAGAGGCCTTCTAGGAACAACTCTCATCGAGAATTTAAGAAGTCCAAATCTCGTACATTTGATGGTGAAGTAAAATATGGTCAAGAAGCCGAGGCCTGACCTCTTGGGATGAGGAAGTATTTCCAAGTCCAAGACTATTCAAGAAATATGAAGGCAAAAGTGACTATATTCAATTTGAATAGAAGGACATCTATATGGTGGGATCACCTCAGGAAAGTAAAGAGGATCAATGAAAGGAAGATTGTGTGTAATCAGTTCAAGAAGTATTTCAAGGAAAAGTACGATAGGCACCATGATGGAAAAATCAAAGAGTTCCATGAGCTAAAATTGAGAAAAATGAATATGAAAGAATATGCAAGAAAATTCTTGGAGTTGTTGAGATATGTCAAGTATATCAAAGATGATAAGGTGGAAATTCAACGTTTTCTAAGTAGACTGCCCAGTCATATAAAGACATGATTGAGTTTGATGAACATCGAAATCTAGAGGAGACCATAAGAAATAGCAAGTATTGTTATGATAAAAAAAAAAAAAAAATTCCATAAGGCATTGAAGGATAAGAAAAATGAGAAGTTTGACCAAATGAAGAAGGGATTCAAGCCTCATCAATTCAAAAACCAGCCAAGGTAGCCACCATAGGGTGTGACTAAGCCAGCTAGAATGATGGGAGACAAGCTAAGAGAGCCACTTCAATGTTGGGGATATGGAAAGGACCATAGGCTTAGGAACTATCCACATCCGAATGGGAGTGAAAAGCAAATTTACAACATCCAAGAAGTTGAAACTATGGGTCAAGTGGCAAGGACTGTCCCTAGAATCTATGCAGCACTTGAGACCACCAAGCTGACCTTTAGTCAATTATGGTTGAGGTTGAATGTAATATTGCTAAGAAATCTATTTCTATTTTGATTGACCTTGGATCTACTCACAGTTATATCACTCCTAAAATTGTTGAGATTTGTGCTTTTAAGAAATCAAAGCATAGTCATGGAAAATTTTAAGGATCCATAATTTTATCAAAGTGTAGAAACCTTGGCAAATCTCACTAATTCTTAAATTTGCAACCATAATATGTTGGCGATTTTTTTTAAGTATTCAAATTTCTAAGGACTTTATATTGTTTTTGGATAATTTTGGCCATTTTTAGAGTAAAAACAATTATCCCATGGAATTTGGGCGAATCATCTTTGAAAAAAAGGCAAATTGATGAATCGGTTTTTGGAAAAAAAGTCGAAAATAACTAGTGGGCTAAATTTCTCCCCTAAAATTTTCCTTGAGAATAGTAAATCATGGTTAGTCCACCTAGCCACTGGAACCAAGAGGAAAGTTAGTGAAATGATGGAGAAATGTCCATTGGAAATGGATGGACTGTCACTTGTGCAAATCTGGATATTTTGCCACTTGGTTCCTATGACATTCTCATTGGCATGGACTGGTTGGAAGCACATAGAGTTAAAGTTGATTGCTACATGATTCCATGAAGATGGGTAACTCTTTTTGGCCAAATATGGCGATGAAAAATGGAAATTTTACCCATGTATTAAATTGAAGCCCTCGAAATTAATATTTTCCATATGAATTTCGACATGCGGTTAAAAAATGAAATGTAGAGAATTATGTTGGACTTCCAATGATATTTTTTTTTAAATATACCAATGTCATTTATTGTGTCAAATTTTCATTTAATGAAATGTGTGTTCTTAAAAAATTGAAAAGCAATGAACAAGTGGCTTGTGTGTGTGAAAAATAATTTAATGTTAAATTGTTAATTTAAAAAAAATGAAATATGTGAACATGATCTAGACAGAATGCACTAGTGCGTACATATTTTTATTTTTATTTTTCTCAAAAAATTATATTTATTATTATTTTTTGAGACTGACCAGTGAATATTTCAGTCGCATTTTGCACACATGTGCGTGTGTGCGCCAAATATTTTGATTTTTTACATAAATTGCAAAACTAAAAATACCCTTTTGAAGAGGACACACTGATGTAGCACTTGTATATTTTTTATAATTTTTGGATGTGTATTTTGAATGTTGTTGATTTATCTTTGCGCTCATTCGAAGTTGTCGACAGGTCTTTTCATAGTAAGCTTTAGCATAAATTTAAAAAACGAATGACATATGAAGATAAAAATTCATAAATTATATGTCCAAGGATAGAGGATTCATTGACAAATCCAACGGTATCAAGTCCGCCCATTAATGTGCATTTAATGACATAGTTTAATCCACTGAAAGGCACACAAAATTTCCTTTCTGCAAAGAAAAGGGCCATGGGCCTATTTTTAAGGCGCTCGATCAAGGCTTATAAATTACCTCGATCTAGGGATTGAAGAGACCTTGATTGAGGTTTACGTGAAACCCTCGATCGAGGTCTCTTCAAGCCCTCGATGGAGGAAATTTCCTCGATCGAGGTTTTGTAAATGAGCTCGGGCCGACTCGTGGGCTCCATTTTTTATTTTTATTTTGTTTCAACAGCTCGATCGAGAGATACCTCAATCGAGGGTTTAACCCTGCCCTCGATCGAGTTATTTTTAATCCCTTGATCGAGGTATTAAAACCTCGATCAAGGGTTTAAAAATACCCCGATCGAGGGTTTGCTACACATATTTTTGGTGCCCCACTTGCCAAAAACCGTGAAGCACATTCATGGAATCACCCTCAAACATTCAAGAATTTTGAATTCATTGATGAAGAAGGAAACACAAGGGTTGTAAATGGAATTCCAAAGGTAGTTTCTATTAGGAAAATTTTGGCCATGCAACTAAAGAAATTATGTAGGAAAGGTTGTGAATCGTATGCAACCCATGTTTTGGATAAAACAAAAAATGAAATTCCCAAGTTGGATGACTATCATGTGTTGCAAGAATTCAAGGATGTGTTTCTCAATGAAGTGCTATGACTTCATCCAAAGAGGGACATTGATTTTACAATGGATCTTGTGCCAGGAGTTGCATTAGTTTCCAAAACACCTTACATGATGAGTATAGGTCAGAATTATTAGAGCTGAAAATGCAATTGTAAGAATTGTTGGAAAATAAGTACATCATCCAAATGTGTCTTCATGGGGAGCACCCATCTTGTTTGTGAAAAAGAAACATGGAACACTCAGGTTATGTATTGATTACAGGAAGTTGAACAGAGTTACAATGAAGAACAAACATCCCTTGTCTCGAATTGATGATCTTTTTTATCAAATGAGAGGGGTAAAGGTATTTTCAAAGTTTGACTTGAGGTTTGGTTACTATCAGGTGAGAATCAAGGAAGAATATATTCACAAGACAACCTTTAGACAAATGTATGGGCACTATGAGTCTGTGGTGGTGTTGTTTGGTCTCACCAATGCACCGGCTACATTCATGTGTCTCATAAATAGTGTTTTCAATAGGTATTTTGACAAGTTTGTTCTTGTTTTTCTAGATGACATTCTTATCTATTCTTAAAACCAAACTTACAACTAAATTTACTTAAATAGTTTTTTACTAGTTGATATTGAATTTTTTTTACTAATATTTTTTTTAAATTATTTATTTATCTTTTTTTTCTTTATATTTATATTTTTATTTAAGTTTATTTTGATTTTTTATTTGATATAAACATTGATATATCTTTTTATTATTAATATGTTATTGGTATTTTTTAATATCAGGATAATTATATATCTTATTTTAAAAATAAAATAAAATATAATGATGATTATGATGGTTAATTTCCACTTAGATCAACTTTGGGTCCATTGGACCTTAAAAAGAAACAAAGAAATAACTTGATTTCCTTTAAAATTTTATTCCTAGGCTCAAAAAGATTAAAAAAAGCATATCTAGATCACCATAGTTTTGACAAGTTAGAAGATTAGAGAGGTTAGTATTATAATAAAGATTGTGAAATGCCATCTAATATGTGTGCATGTGGCACTCTAAGAGAAAGTGACTTTCATCCTTAATGCTCCGAGTCTTAGAGAGATGACAAATCCTTTCCTCCCACGGTGTTTTAGGAATTGTCCACTCATGAGAGATCGTTCTTATATTGGCTATATTAGCTCTCTCCTTCAAGCTAGTTAAAATAAAGAGATATGTTTGCTCTTCTAAATTAGGTTTAATGGCCTCTTTATAGTATCTTAATTTCCTTTTAACCTCTAAATATTTGTAGCCCCACATTTTCTTTTTAAACTTAGATGTAATACTATTTTTAATGTTGTTGATATTTTGCAAAGTGACATTTTTGTCAATCCCCCAAGGGTTTAACCAAGCCATGGTGTCTTTATGCTAGCCTCTCTTGAGTTTCACATGGTCTTGACTGGATTTTAAAACAATTTTAGGGAGTATGTGGTCTCCCATGTCATTTATCTTGAACTTGTACATTAGGTACCTAGTCATAGTAATGCTGTGGATGGGGAAAGACCCACTTCTACTAAGAGAATAACGAGAGTTTCAAAGAGGAACTTCTTTTTATCTCACATCACAAGGTTTGCTATTACAATTGTTTTCGAAACCAAAATAAGTTTTCCACCTTCCATTATTCATTTTCTCAATGCTATACTTTGAGTCAAGAGCTTGTGATGAATATCAATTCAGAGATATTTATAAGAAGAAACTTCCTCTAAGTTGTTAATGTCATATATAAAATTAGCATGAGTGACCTTCTTGGACTTGATAATCATAACTTTTGTTTTGTGAGTGTTAGAGCAGAATTCATTGAGAGTTGAATTGCTTATCCATATCAAAGGGACATTTTGCCATTAAAACAATATCATCATCAAGAAGAAGAAGGATGACAATAATTCCAATTAAGGTTGTGCTAAAGCAACCTGCTTCTTCTTAACGACTTTCTAGCTTATTCATGTAGATGCATAATAATATTGTTATTTTTTCAAAATAATCCAAAATTAGAGAGTTAAAAAATGATACATATATATGAAAGTTAAAATGTATTGAAGTAAATGTTTTGAAATTGTGGGTCTGGGGCAAGACTCACCTCTGTTCACACTGGCTATGATAAGGATCATGCTTCCTCGGATAAGACTCACCTCTGTGATCACAATAGCAATGATAAGGGATCATGTTTCATGTAGAGCCTGAACTCAGGACTTTTAAAATTCTTGGCATAGACCCAACAATGACCCTGTACTTTGGATCCCTCTCACTCGTGAATCGATCATACCCATAGGCCAAATATCACCGCAATGAGAGCGCGTTAAATGGTCGATAGTGCCCTGGATTACCACCTCTTTCTGCTCGTGTGATAGGCCTTTCCACCCGAAAGCGAAGTCTGTTTTTTCCAAATTCCAAACACAATATACTATTCGATGAATTATTAATACTCAAAATGACTGGGTTTAATAGACAGAGTATGAATTTATTTTTTCTTCGATAAGTGTTTATATCTTAGAATTTGGAAAATAACTGGTAGTTGATACATGGATAACTGGTAACTCATACATGCATGGATAACAAGTTAGATAACAAGTTAGTTGAGACATAGACAACAAGTTATTACAATTAAGCATGGAGAACAAGGAACAGATAACTTGTGACCTATCAGACCACAAGTTAAGTGGCTGTACTAATTACAATTGTTCTTTAATTTCACATAAACAACTACAACTATTAAATTTTCATTTTTCCATTAGCCATTAGCCATGTTTCTAGGTCATGATCAGGATTCTATCCCCACTGGCAGCAACGATAGGCATCAAAACCCACATACATACATCTACTGTTTACCCGTAACATCATTTAAAAATGGCGAACATTTTACACTCTTCAACACTGTTTAAAAATTTTTGTAATAGGAATTTTCGCAAATAAGGTTTCACGGACAGAGATTTTAGATGAGGCCATACGTAAGGTTTCGCGAATAAGACATGCCAATCTTTATCCAAAATCACGGGAAAAAAAGATAGGAGATTCTTTGTCAACGCAAAAAAAATATTTTCACTGCTTCTCACTTTTACTGTCTAAAAAGGAAACTAGCTTCCGCACAGGCTGTCCATGATGGCCGTCCATGACAGTCATAAGGTGACGACAGAAATAAAGAACACAATATCCCTGAAGCTGTGAGCATTATTGTTGTGGGCCTTCTATTTTGCAATTTTTGTTGGTGGTATATATAAATTTATTTCATTTTATTCATTTAAATATTTTAGTAGTTTAATTATTGTAAACTGAAATAATATGAATCTTGAATAATTATTTATTTGAAATTTGGAATCACTGTCATAAAATAAATCTTGACAATACATTTGTTGCATCTTTCTTTTCTACCCCAAATTGTAAAATATAAACACCTATATTAAGAAGAGATTGCATTAGTGAAAAAGATCTGAAGGAATTACCAAAAAAAATATAAATACTTATCAAACACTAAACATTATCAAGTACCAAAAAAATATAAATTTTAATAAATTAAAAAAAAATTATTGACATAAAAATATTCCCACCAAACTGAACAAGAATTTTAACATTTCACTTTGAAGTATCCAAAAGACATTAAATGTAACTTTACTAACAATATTAGAAATACAAACTAACATAAGAAAACAAAAGTAGACTTAAATAAAAACAAATTTAAAAAAATAATAATAAAAAATTGAAAATAACGATAACAACGATATCAATTTTATATATTAAAAAGATAATAATAAAAAAATGAAAATAAGGATAACAACGATATCAATTTTATATTGGATGTAATTTAGAAAAGTTGTTTCTTCCATTTAAAGTTAAAATTCCATTTCATGATATGGTTACGGTAAGATTATTTGATCAACCATCTCTGTTGTAATTCCTCTTTGAGTTTCTTCCATAGCTTTTAACATTGCATATATCTGCATCGCTCTAATCTACTATTTTCTTCTCGGGAGCATCAACATTAACAATATTGCATATATCTGCATCACTCTAATCTACTATCTTCTTCGAATCTACTATCTTCTTCGAGGGAGCATCAGCATTTGGTTTTTGGGATCTTTCTTGTCTCCTGTGACTGAAAATGATCCTTTTTATTAGTAATTTTTTTTTTTAAACCCTTAACTAGCACAGCCACTTAATTTGTGCAGTGAATTAATACAAACATTACACTTACACATTAAACTAATTAATATAAACATAGAACAAACAAATAATATTTAATAAACATATCCTTTTTTTAACCACTACTTAGCTGAAGCTTATTTAAATCTTAATCAAGATGTATTTAAGCATAACAAGATACGACAACCATGAAATTAATCCCAATTATACACTTGTTACACTCCTGTTAATATTGTTGATTTCAAAAGGAATTCTAAAATCTCAGATAATATCTAAACATCTATAACCTTCTTACAAATGGAATTATCAATACAGATTTAATTTTCTTCAACAACTTTACCTAAAAGTACTTTTCATGATAAAGTTATCAATCCCCAAATGATGCTGCAATAGAGCATACCATGGAAGCAAAAACAGCGACTTCAAACACACAAACAGATTCAATCCAATTCTTTATATATATAAATATTCATATATAATTTTCCAAAATCTTTATTCAATATCTAAGTGCATGATCAAATGCAGAGTATACAATGGAAGCAAAAACAGCAACTTCAAAAACACAAACAGATTCAGTCCAATTCTCTCTCTATATAAATATAAAGAATTCCAAAAGCTTTATTCAATATCTAAGTGCATGATCACGGTCCTCATTATTATCATATATTCGGATCAATATCTAGGATTTCATTCCATGATCACGTTCTTCATTATTATCATATATTTGGATCAAAACCTCACCATACATTAAGTGCATTACATACGGATTAAAACCTCACCATATATACCATATATTAAGTGCTTATAAGTGGATCTAACAGTGCATATATTAAGTGCTTATAAGTGGATCCAACAGTGCGTATATTAAGTGCTTATATACCATATATTAAAAAATCTACAACTGACATTCATTAGAATGAATTATAGAAAACAATACCAATATTATTTATTCAAGACATGGAATCTTGCCAACGTAGTCACCTCCATCAATCGCAGCTTGTTATTGTCAAGATCATGGTGATCGCTGCATGCTCTGACGTGAGGAGGAGAGCGCGTTGCTGGGCCAAAATGACTTGCCCACAAACCAGCTTAACTCAATAATAAATGGAATAGCACTCAGTCAATTGCCACTATAGTAATTCCAAGCAAGTCACGTCTGTCATGCAGGCAAGTCATTCTTGGCTGAGTAACACGCTCTACCTCTGCTTGTTGTACCTCTTCATAATGCAAGATCAGGATAATTAGGTAAACAAAGGGATCAATATTGAACCCGGACCAGATGAGGGTTTAATTTAAATACACCCATCTCTGGTCTCGTTCTAATAGACAAAGGGAGTATGGACCTGATTCATTTATTAATATGTCGTAAAGGATAACACCGCTATCTCGATTTTCCACGTAACAAATGCAATGCATCTGGTTCTTGCTGGTCAATATTGGCCGAGATTACTGATTCGCCACTAGTAACTATGGTCGGCTGACCTAACACTCGTGTAAATTGAAGAAGCATGTAAAAGTCTTTGGGGTATTGAAGATAACGACGCCAAGTAATTGACAGGCACTGTAGCAAATGAACAGATCCTCTGCACAGTCGACTTTTATTATCCACGGGCTGGGAGGTGAAATTTTTATTTTCCGAAGCATGCAAAGACTTTAGACTATTCAACTCAATCTGTTCAGTTTTTTATTTTTTATTATTTTTCAATGGAATTTTTTATAAATTGGAGTGTATCTCAGAAAAATCATTTTTTTGCTATTTCCAGAATCAAGGAAATCACTTTTCTGCTACTCCAAAGAAATCAAAGAAAACTAACAAACATGGCAAATTTCAATCGTCAGGTCGACTAATTTGTCTACCTTTTTCTCAACTAAACAATTTCAATCACTTTAAAACTGGTTTTTTTAAGAAAATGAATCACCAAATTTTAATGAGTACAAATCTTAAAAGAAACAAATGCTTGACCCGTCTTTGTGTTTCTTTCTTTCACCATCTGGTTTTCTCTTGAAGACGCTCGTGATCATTCATCCACTGCAGATCAACGTACATTCACAACCTCACGTTTGAGAGTTTCACTTTAAATTTTGTTGGGGAATTTAGTGCGTTATGTTCGTGATCCTCCATCCAGTTCAGATTTACGTACATTAACAACATGACATTCGAGAGTTTCAATTTAAATTGAATACATTAGGTTAGGTTCTAGGCTTTACCCAGAATTCAAACTCCGGTACTTGGATTGTAAGTCTAGGTGGGGCTTGGTTTTAGTCTTGGGCGGTGCGTATATACATTAATTAATGAGTTCGATGGTACATATTTTAAATGAATGTTATAGGTAACATAAGAAGACAAATGAATTAAATGTCTATAAAAACAAAGTTCGATGGTACATATTTTAAACGAATTTTAGATGTAACATCAGAAGACAAATGAATTAAATGTGTATAAAAAATAAGTGGTATAATTTTATTTTTTATTAAACTTGGAATATGTAAATATATACGGAATTTTTGAAAGCATAACAGTAATAAAATGCATATAAATCTTACTTCGGATGGAGTTACACCATTGCAAATATATTATTTAAAATTTAACATATTTATTTCAATATTCTAAATATTAAAGAGAGCAAATCAATGATATTAGTATTTCAATCATTTCTTATCTCTTATGGTACATATTTTAAACGAATTTTAGATGTAACATCAGAAGACAAATGAATTAAATGTGTATAAAAAATAAGTGGTATAATTTTATTTTTTATTAAACTTGGAATATGTAAATATATACGGAATTTTTTAAAGCATAACAGTAATAAAATGCATATAAATCTTACTTCGGATGGAGTTACACCATTGCAAATATATTATTTAAAATTTAACATATTTATTTCAATATTCTAAATATTAAAGAGAGCAAATCAATGATATTAGTATTTCAATCATTTCTTATCTCTTATCATTCTTCATTTCAATATATTAAATATAAATCACTGCCCAGCAATGATACTTGTGTTTAAGTGGCATATTTTTCACTCTTAATGTGTATGAAGACTTCATAGAGATGGAATTGTTTGTAAGAATAAATTAAAATCTAAAGAAGTATATCAAATTTTGGGATAGAATATGAACATTTGAGATACGGTATGAATATGAAGATGCAAAGAAGAATTTGGGAAACAATTTATGTTGAAATACAGTCTCAAATGGTTTAAGGAACCCAAGAAACCAAGATTGATGGAGATTTTAAAGAGGTATCAATAGTATTTCATGTAGGAGTATCGGGGCCTAGGCAGATTAGTCAAAATTAGTCGACATAAGGAGAGCCGACCAGAGGGAGTGCCGACGACCACTGGTGTGGAGGAACAGATTGGCTTGTCTAAGTCAATAAGTCGAGCAGGAGTAGCCGGGTATGTGACCGACAGCGAAGGTCGAGAGTCGACATGTTAGGAGTCGATAGATGATGGGAAGAGCAGAGCGTCGATGGTCGACATGCGTCGAATATGACTCCGACAGGTTTGAGCATGAGCCAAGCCAGGAGGAAGGGGCGGATTGGAAAAGCCTAAAGAGTGCGAAAGAAGCTGACATACAGTATGGCCGACATGACGGATTACTGTAGCATGTACAGAAGAATGCGTAGAAGTCAAGGAGAGTACTTGGAAACAGTTCGGGGTTGCTAAGGAAGTTAATGACAGTTATTGCAGGTGGGTGAAGACATGACAAATGTCGTCACAAGCATAGATTGTGCAGCACGGTTGGGGCCCTGATAGTTGCAGGTCTGCAAGATTTGAGGAGATCATCAAATAAAGGATGCATGTCTCAGGGGTTGGAGTGATCTCAGGAATAGCAGCAGCAGAGTAGAAGGTCGAGGGGGAAGATCAATTGGATCATTCCGCAGAGGAGAGTTTGGGAGAAGTTCTGTAGATTGGAGAGAATAGTCATGTACAACTTCCGAACACAGAGAAGATCGAGCCATAGCTCAGAGTTCCGCAGTGAACCAGGAGAGGGTGAGGTCGACACACTGAGGCCGATAGTTAATTAGTTATTTTCATTCCTTAAAGTTTGCATTGTAACCATTTTTAGAGAAGTAATATAAGCCAGTTCATGGCATCCTGTTTACATCTTGTCTATGTGAATGTCGTGTGTTGTGTGTATTGTTAAGCAAGAACCTTAGGTCATAAGGCACCTTGTGTCAGTTGGTATCAGAGCTATAGCATCTTGAGATCTGGAGGATAGCCATATTAGAGCGAAAGAATCCTGCGAGTAGAAGAACGTCAAGTGATATTGAAACTGCAAGTGCGTTGAACAACTCCAGCTGAGGTTGGGTAGAGTTGTACGCGACTTGTTGAAGTCCGGTTGCGATTGGAAGAAGTGGGAGTTTCAACCGAGGTTGAAAATGGCTCACATAGGCGTTAATGTCCAAGGACGAAGAGCGCGTGGCGCAGTAGTCACCGTTGATTGTGAGATGTTCGACGAGTGTGTCTGAACAGTGCGAACTTTGACAAATGAAGTCACACCGATCAAAGAAAGCCAAAGGCACGGTTGTATTCTTGATGCGTTAGACCACAACAAGGAGGAGGTCGAAGAAGTGGAAGCAGGAGAAGAAGCAAGGGAAGAACCAGAAGAAAAACTGATCAAACTTCTAATGGATATGAGGGGTCATATGAAGATAGATGTGCGTACCTACTCAGGAAGTCTGGATCCAGAAGACTTGATCGACTGGTTCAGAGAGATGGAGAAATAATTCGACATAGAGCAGATCGAGGATCCTAAACGGGTTAAGACTGCATGTCTGAGGTTGAAGGGTCATGCCTCATTGTGGTGGGACAATGTGCAGGCTGACAGAGTCAATAAAGGCAAGGAGAAAATCAAGTCTTAGGATAGGATGGTCACCAAGGTAAAAGGGAAGTTCTTGCCAAATTATTATGTGATTTTCTTGTTCTGAAAGTTACAGAACTTTCGATGAAAAGAGATGACTGTGAAGGAGTACACGGAAGAGTTCTACAGACTTTCGATTCGGTCAGGGCAAACCGATGAAGGAGAAGAAGTTGTCACTAGGTATGTGAATGGCTTGAAATATGCCATTCAGGATGAATTGAGCATGTCGAGATTCAGAGCGGTTGGTGAAGCCTACTAGTTAGCTCTGAAGGCAGAAGAGAAACTATCGAGGAAATCCGCAGCGACCAGAGGTAGGATGATTGGTCGGGGTGCGAAGACTGTCTCCACGAAAGGCCAAAGCAGCAGTTATAGGAAGGAATTTATCGAAGAGAATCGATGGATGGAAGGGACATCGACAAGGGAGAAAGCGCAAGAGAACCGACGCGATGGTCGTGAGAACCACGGTCAAGGTGCATATGGTCGAAGTGGTCCATCCGACAGAAAGGGAGCTAATAGACCAGCCATAATCTATTACAAGTGTCATGGACTGGGACTCAAGGCATATGAATGCCAAGAGAACCTACATGCTATAGAGGAGTCAAAACCCAGACATCGAAGGGATGAGCAAGTTGACGAGAGGGAAGAGTCGGAATCCAACAGAAGTGAGGATGGTAAGAAAAAGAGTCGGGCCATGATAGCTAGGAAGACACTGGTTTTGGATGACAAAAGCGACGAGCAAGAGCGGACACGGAAGGTGATATTTCGAACCAAGGTGTGAATCGGAAAATGGCGTTGCAAGACCATAGTTGATGGTGGAAGCACGGAGAATCTTGTGTCAATAGAGGTGATCGACAAAGAAAAGTTAAAGTGTCAGGAACATCCACACCCTTACAAGATCTCATGGTTGCAGAAATGACACCATATGAAAGTCACCAAACAGTGCCTGATCAACTTCAGAGTTGAAGGATTTTAAGACAGTGTACTGTGCGACATAATTCCAATGGATGCATGCCATCTATTGTTAAGAAGACGATGAAAATATGATCAGAAAATGATCTATGATGGTCGAGCCAACACAGTCACAGTGTGGAAGAATGGCGTGCAGAGGACTCTTAAGCCGAGGCTGGAGGAGCGAGCCGATGGTGAGTAGGACGAGAGCAACTTTTGGAACAAGCGAGTGTTGATGTGCTCAGTGAAAGAATTCCTCATAGAGGAGGAAAAGTAGTCGGGGTGTTATGCTATCATTCTGAAAAGACCATGTGTCGAGAGGTCGACAATGGAGAAGATTCTGGTCGAAGTCAGAAAGATGCTTGACAAGTTTCGAAGCATCATAGTCGATGAGACACTGATGGGATTGCCGCTGACAAGGAGCATATTGTAACATCCCCAAAAATTCACTAAAAATTAAAATTTTTTGAGTAGCATTAACTGCTTATGATTGTTGTGCAGAAGTATTAAAAGAGTTAACTTAAACATACTTACTTGTTTTTAAATAAACAAGCTTAACGACATTCAACTTCTATAACTGTCGTTGCTTCTACTATCTTTAACTAGTGTATTAAAATGTCGCCATGTCTTTTATCGTCAATTCACTGTCCGGATGTTATGAGAATTTCAAACTATATTGAGTATTTAATGTTCAGAGAACATGTCATCAATTCTTTGTTTTTATAATATGCAATTTGGTTCTAGAGGCTGAATGTTTGTTTTGATGATATGAACGGGTCCTTGGATAGCCCCGAGGCTTACTTAGCTTTCTCTAGCTAACACTCCTGAATTCTACTTGCATAGAGCATGTAAGAGAAAGAGATTCCAAATAGAAACCTTCTGGCATGTTTCAGTTTATCAGACAATATCGTAATGATCTTTTAAGTTAATATTATAAATGTGTAGAAGATTATCTGCTCTGCAATTCTACTCAGGTATTGATGTAATTATTTGGTTTCCTCCGTTACATCGTAATTATAAAAGTTTGTTATGAAGGAAAGTTGTGTATTACCAACCTATAATTATTATGTCAATACTATAGAAAAATGCATAGTTTCTACATTACATGTTCTCTATCGAACTATAGAGAGGTCAATGTAATAATCTCCATTTCCAAAACTTTGGATACAATACCTATGTTGAGTGTTATTTTAAATAGTTATATAAAAACTATATATTAAAATGTTGATACCAAAATACATGCCATTGCATAGATTATAGGTAGATTACCTATAATAGACAGTATAGTTTTTATAAAACTATACGTTATGTTTTAGGATACCACTATACCTTCTATAAGCATAGTTTTTATGTAGCGATGGTGTTCATTAATTCTAAAAGCATATACTAAAGTTTGGATCTATTTATATAAATTATACGTAGGTTAATATGTGCATAACTTAGCACCTTGGGTTACGAAAATGTGGCAAGGCTATGTTACAATGTAACGTCATGTATTTTACTATATGCTTCCAACCCTGTAGGTACACGATGTAATAACCTTGTAATGGGAGATGGTTGGCATGCACTACGAACTGGTGTTTGGGGTATTTAATGGTTTCTTAAATACTATCTCAGTGGATTGTTTGTTGGCTGCTATCGTGGCCAAGTCTCACGTGAAGTGTCCAGGAGTTTGGTGACAAACTTGCATGCGTAGTGTGGAAAATCGCCAAGCTCTACAATGTTGATATAAACGGATCCTAGTTGGATCTTTGTGTTGGCAATAAACCGTGTAATGGAAGCTGTAGCATTTAACTGTCATTAATTGTGATTGTGATCATAAATAATCTTAGACTCGGTGGCATGTTCTGCATCGTTGATCTTGTGATTGATCTCGGGTTTTGGGTTAAACCCTAACCCTGGCATTGATATGCCCAAATACTCAAGATTTAGTTCATTATGCGAGGAGAGGGGAGGCCGACAGGTTCTTGACCCTTCAGGGTTTTGTTGGAAGGTGCTTCGAGGGTTTCGATACCCTGACCTTGCTTAAATGCTACGTTCTCAGGTGTCTTATCACACTATACAGGTTTTAACTTGGATGGAGTTCGATGGTGAGGTCTTTCATATGAGCCATAGGCGTTTGTTAGATTTGTAAGTGCAGAAAGGGTTTGGATTTTGTAACTGTACAGTGTTGTGATCCTTGGGGTTTTTAAGTGGAACTTCTTTTACACTTTCTATGCTGGAGAGTCCGAGCAGTCAACCATGATCTAGATAATCAAGTGATGTATTCGTTGTTTAAACAAAAGAATTCGATGGTTGTTTAAGGAATGTCTCTGTTGCTTTCAATGCAAAGTTCTATATTTAACTTTCGTTGTATTGTTTGAAATGGCAGGTGAACCTTCTCGTTGTTGGTGTTAGCTGGTCAAAGAAAGAATGGTGAAGGCTTCTGAATGGACTCCAAGTAAGCCTCGGAGACATCTCATGGGTATCCATTACCACGAGGAACTTATCACTGAGCATGTTTCCTTTATTTAGCAGTGATGCTGGTTGTTTATGAAAAAGGTTTCATTAGGAAGATGTTTTCAGACCTTGTTGTTTTACAACTAAGCCGTAAGGCATTTTTATTCAGGGTTCTCAACCCTAGAGCTATCGCTCACATCGGTTTCTCGATGTTTAGTTCGGATGATTGTATGTTGTTTTTTTGGGGGGAAATAAAGAAATAGAAGACTGTTTTGGAAGCGATATATCATTTCACTGTTAAGAATGTTGTTAAAAATGATTTATGGTTTATGATGAGTAGTAAGGAGGGTTGAACCCTTAACCCGTAACTCGTAATGTTTTACAATGAACTAGCATGAAATGAAAAAGTCTTTTTCCATGAATAATTTATATGACAGTCGTATAAGATGTTTCGGCTCTTCAAAATTGTTTGTAATGTTTGATGGTTAACGAAAATGTTTGGGTGAAGCCCGTTTTTGTATTATGAAGAGTGGTAGGGTTTTGGTTGTGCTTTCCCAACAAAGCCGTGAGGCCGGATTTGTAACCCTGTTGCAAGAAGTTTTACTGTGTTTATTTTGATTAGGCGTTTAAATCCCTTTACGTGTTCTAGTCTTTTGTTTACATAAATCGAATGGATGGAAACTTGAAAGGTTAAGAAGATTTAAAGCTTAGGGTTAGGACCCTAAGTGACTTCGTGGTTTTAAGATAGATACTAGTAACCTATGATGATATATAGATTTGTATTGGAACATACTGTGATAGAATAAATTGATAATGTATACTTCGTTTTTGCTAGTGAAGGCATGTTATTTCTCTGCTATAATAATAATGATTAGGTTTATTGATGAGGAAAATACTAAGCAGTTTCGTTGTTGACAATAATGATATATCAAGCTTATTTTAGATATGTTTCTATGATGTATATATTTGATTTTTCATACTAAGGCTACTATTGTTTGAAAAGGAATCACTTAGAATACTATTGTTGTTTATAAATAAAAGATAGGATGTTATCGTTCATCAAAAACATTGAAGTATTTGGAATATTTGTATTTTATGTTTACAATTCTAAGATGCATATTTAAATTAACAATAATACAGTATTGAAATAATATGGCTCTATTTATAAGATGAATCATTTAAACTTATCCATTGCATACGATCATTCTGATCTACTCTAATTATCCTTTCCTGTACTAGAGTATGACACCGTATCCAGTGGGTGGAAAAATGTAGGGAAGTAATATTATAATTAATCATTGTATAATTTTAACTACATCATTCATATTGCATTTTGTTCCAATAGTAATAATTTACAGAAGTAAATGTTCATTAACTAAGGCAGAATATATTATATTAAATGGGAAAAAATGATAACATAAACATTCCTATTTAATTTACTAACATAACTGAAGTAAATAAGATAACACAATATGAACCTGGAAACTGTAGAAGAAGAAACAAGCAACCAAAGGAGCCCGTTCCACCCAACCAATCTCCTAAAGACAACCAAACTACTTGCCTTAGGACCCCCGAGCCTGTTCACTGAACCACTAGGACAAAGATGCTATGTGGATTAATGGAATAAATTCCCTTGCAACTCAGCAGTAGCACTTCTTGCCTTTAGCAATATTAAACTCAGCAATGTGGCTGCACTAGTTCAGAGTGCAGTCTTATTTACCTCAAACACTCATAACTTTCCCCTCATGAAATATCTTGTGCTCAGAAATTTTCACAAGGTAAGAATGAACAACTTCCTGCTGAATTCGATGGGTAGATAAGTAGCATGCCTAGGTCTTTGGTCAGTTTATTTCAGTAAATGAGCCACATGCTCAGTTCCACTTTCTTGGGGAACATGACCATAAAAGTAGTGAAGTTGCCCCCTGCAATAGTTAGAAGTGTGTTGAGGATGCTGCCAAGTGTCAGTTTACTCTCCACCACAGTCTATTCCCCCCTAGTGGGTCAGTGAACACTCATTCAACAGTCTCCTTTGGATGTTTGTCTCCACTTTTATTTATTTATAATAAAATATTCAAAGTAATTAATTAGATTCATCCATGACCCCACTTGGTCAATAGTCATAAAAATTTACAATAAAAATAATGGCATAATGTTTTCTCAATAACAAAAATGTCAAGAACTTGGGCATGTGACACATATCCCATTAGATCGACTTGAGTCCAGGGTCGAGTCTGCCAAACAAAGCAACGCATAGGATGAGTCCAACAGAAGGTTAGGAACTCAACCGGCAGGTCCAGGAGTTGTTGGACAGGGGGTTGATCAGAGAGAGTCTGAGTTCGTGCGCAGTACCAGCACTATTAGTGCCAAAGAAAGGTGGAGAATGGAAAATGTGTACAGACTCCAGAGCCATCAACAAGATCATGATCAAGTATCGGTTTCCATTGTTGAGAATGGACGAATTGATGGATTGCTTGAGTGGAGCGAAGTACTTCACGAAGATAGACCTGAAGAGCGGTTATCACCAGATTTGGGTTAGAGAAGGAGATGAATGGAAGACATCATTCAAGACAAAGGAAGGGCTGTATGAGTGGTTAGTCATGCCATTCGGATTGACTAATACACCCAATACATTCATGATACTGATCAATGAGGTACTGAAACCATTCTTGGGAAAGTTTGTCGTAGTCTACTTAGACGACATTCTGATTTTCAGTTGAACCAAGACAGAACACTTGGAGCACATTCGACAGGTATTGCAGAAATTGCAGGAAGAGAAGTTGATGGTGAACCTGCAAAAGTGTTTCTTCATGAAGGAAGAACTGGTGTACTTGGGATTTGTAATCTCAGGTAAAGGGTTGGTGATGGACCCATAAAAGGTGAAGGCAATATTGGATTGGCCGGAACCGACAAGTACGACTGGAGTAAGGAGTTTCCAAGGACTTGCCAATTTCTACAGGAATTTCATCCGGGGATTCAGTCGGATTTGTGCACCTTTGACAGAGTGCATGAAAAAGGGAGAGTTCAAGTGGACGGAAGCAGCCCAACGAGATTTCGACAAGTTGAAGGAAAAGGTCATTGAGAGCCCGGTGTTAGCACTCCCAAATTTTGACAAAGTTTTCCAGGTCGATTGCGACGTGAGTGGAACGAAAATTGGATCAGTATTGAGCCAGGAGGGCTGACCAATTGCATTCTTCAATAAGAAGTTGGATGATGCGAAGCAGAAATATTTGGTCTATGACCAGGAATTCTAAGCTATTGTCCAGGAATTGAAGAAGTGGATGCATTATTTGTTTCCCAAGGAATTTGTGTTGTACACAGATCACCAAGCACTGAGGTATTTGAATACTTAGTCAAAGTTGAATCAGCGGCACATGAAATGGGTCGAATTCTTACAAGGATATATATTCATGTTGTGACATAGTTCGGGCAAGTTGAATAAGGTTTCCGATGTGCTGAGTCGAAGAGTTGCATTGCTGAACACGATGACAATTCAGGAAACATGAATAGAGTCGGTGAAGATAGAGTATGAGACCGACGAGGATTTTGCGAAAGCATGGGAGGCTTGTCGTGAACCTTGGAGTGTCGACAGGACTCTATACTTGGATTATTTTATCCAAGAGTAATACTTATTTAAGGATCACCGGTTGTGTATTCCCAGAGGATCCATAAGGGAGAACCTAATCTGAGAGTTGCATAGCGGTGGATTAGCAGGTCATTTTGGAATCGACAAGAGCAGAGCATTGGTTGAAGAGAAGTATTATTGGCCAGGAATGACGACAGATGTCAGAAAGTGGGTTCGACAATGTAGAGTTTGCCAGTTGGCAAAAGGAAGAAGTCAGAACACGAGGTTGTATACACCGTTACCTGTACCAAATACCCCATGGGAGAACCTGAGCATTGATTTTGTGCTAGGATTGCCGAAGACGCAGCAAGGGAGAGACTCAATCTTTGTTGTAGTCGATAGATTTTCGAAAATGGCACACTTTATTCTGTGTCAAAAGACAAGTGACGCCACAAGTATTGCTGTACTATTCTTCAAGGAAGTAGTCAGATTGCATGGGTTGCCGAAGAGTATCAGATCGGACAGAGATACCAAGTTTATGGGACATTTCTGGAGAACCCTATGGAAGAAAATAGACATGAGGTTGCAGTTTAGCTCGGCATATCATCCACAGACGGACGGACAGATCGAGGTGGTAAATAGAAGTATGGGAAACCTTCTAAGATGTTTGACAGTGGACAGACCCTAGCAATGGGAGAACTTGTTGTCGCAAGCAGAGTTTGCATATAAAAATTCTATGAATTGGTTGACAAGTTTGAGTCCATTCCAGATTGTTCAAGGAAGAAGCGCATAAGGAGTGGTGGATTTGGTCGAGTTACCGACAGAAATCAGGAAAAGCGCAGATGCATAATCATTCGTAGAGCATATGAAAGAAGTGCATGAAGATATGCGAAATCTCATAGAAAAGAGAACCGCGACATACAAGTTGAGAGCCGACAGGAAGAAGAGACTACAGTCGTTCAGTGAAAGAGACTTATTTTATGCACATTTACGGAAGGAGAGATTTCCGACAGGGACATATAACAAGCTAAAGCTAAAGAAGATTGGACCATGTAAGATTCTGAAGAAGATTTCAGACAACGCTTATGTGTTGGAGCTGCTGAATGACTTGAGCATTTCACAAACATTCAATGTCTCAGATCTGTACAAGTTTGAAGAAGGTTCAAGCAGTGGAAGCGCGGAAGTGTCAAAGATTGACTGGACAGTGCAGATTCCAGATCGACAGAAGGAAGAAATCGCAGAAGTAATAGAGGAACGCGAAGTCAGGCATACACACAGTTCATGAAGGAAGGAATACTTAGTGCGATGGGAGAATGATGAGTTGCAGGAGGCAACATGGATTTTCAAAGAAGAGTTCAGAAGACTGACGAAGCAATCGAGTTCTTTTTCACCTGGGGAGTCTGATGTAGGAGCATAAGGGCCTAGGTAGATCAATCGAAGTTAGTCGACATAAGGAGAGCCGACCAGAGGGAGTTTCGATGACCACTGGTGCGGAGGAGGATATTGGCTTGTCTAAATCAATAAGTTGAGCAGGAGAAGTCGGGTATGTGACCGACAAGAGCAACGAAGGTCGAGAGTCAACATGTTGGGAGTCGACAGACGATAGGAAGAGCGGAGCGTCGATGGTCAACATGCGTCGAACATGACTCCGACAGGTTTGGGCATGAGCCAAGTGAGGAGGAAGGGGCGGACTGGCAAGCCTGAAGAGTGCGAAAGATGCTGACAGACAATATGGCTAACATGACGGATTACTGTAGCCTATATAGAAGGATGCCAAGAATTCAAGGAGAGTACTTGGAAATAGTTCGAGGTTGCTAAGGAAGTTAATGACAGTTATTGCAGGTGGGTGAAGACATGGCAGATTTTGTCACATGCAGAGATTGTGCAGCATGGTTGGGGCACTGACAGTTTTAGGTCTGTAGGATCTGAGGAGATCGTCAGACAAAGGATGCGTGTCTCGAGGATCAGAGTGATATCAGGAACAACAACAACAGATTAGAAGGTCGAGGGGGAAGATCAGTTGGACTATTCTGAAGAGGAGAGTTCGAGAGAAGTTATGTAGATTGGAGAGAACAATCACATAGCTTCCGAACACAGAGAAGATCGAGCCATAGCTCAAAGTTCCGTAGTGAACCAGTAGAGGGTGAGGTTGACACACTGAGAGCACACAATTACTTCTGTATTGTAACAGCTGAGGCCGACAACTAATTAGTTATTTTCATTCCTTGTAGTTTGCATTGTAACCGTTTTCAGATAAGTAATATAAGCCAGTTCACGACATCCTGTTTACATCTTGTCTATGTGAACGTCGTGTGTTGTGTGTATTGTTAAGCAATAGCCTTAGGTCATAAGGCACCTTGCGTCAATTGAGTATATTGAGCCTTGAATACCTTAAGCAAGAACCTTAGGGACTTCCTAGGGGATGGACTGCTTTTTCACATCTCTTCTGCTTTTTCTCTTTTACTAAATTGGTATGGACTGATCTATGTAGAATTTTTTCCATTCAGGATTCCCAGGGAATGGACTACTTTGAAAATTCTATGTCTTCATGGTTACGCAAGAAAACTAAATATAAAATACTTCCATTTATCACTATATGGGAAATATGGAAGTTGTACATAACCAAATTATATTTCAAGACTCGAAATTTCACTTGTCACTTATAGTTACTAAGATTGCAGCTGTTTTTAATAAGCTCAGTAAAGAAGATAGTAGGAAGACTCTAAAGTTACTTAATAGACCTTCTCAGGATGGGAACTTAGTGACGGGTTACTTTGATGGGGCATGTAATGATGAAGTTTGTGGTGTTGGCATCTTTCTGTTAATCAAAAGAAATCATTATGTTAAATTATGGATGAACGTGGGAAAAAGGAACTAACACATTTGCAGAACTACTAGCACTTTGGGATTTGCTTTGGTTTGCAAAGAAAAAAGGTTTTTTGGAGCTCTAGATATATGGTGATTCGAAGGTGATAGTTGATTGGGAAAATGGTGTTTCATTTTATTAAATCCTTGACATTAAAACATTGGAAGATAAGGGTGAAGAATTTGATTCATCATTTTTCTCCTCTTCTGTTCAATCACATCCACCGATGTTTTAATCAACTTGCTAATTCTCTCTCAAAGAAAGCAGTGGTTGAACAGACGGGTCTTCTCTTCTTTAAGGACTTTGTTGATAATGAGCTTATTGAATTAGGTTTCTATCATGGTATCTCAAACATATTTTTCCTAAGTTGGATCTATATGGTTCTTCTGTATACTTTTATGTACCTTTGAGAGACTATTAGAAGTTCTTGGTGTTTAAAGCTTTTTTGAAGCTTTTATTAATTCCTTGTTTAAAGTTGACCTTGAGATATGTAACTTTGATTTTAATATAAATAGCAAGTTATTTACTTTTTTTTGTTGAAAAGAAACAACCGAAAACAATAACCTCTGATACAGCAGGGACTAATAATACGATACATTATTCATTTTTTATGTTTATGTTAGCATGCTGTTAATTGATATAATAAATTATTTAATATTTATGTTAAATTAAATTATATTAATGATATGATTTATTATATATAATTGAGTATTAAAATAAATAATCAAATATAATTATTTATGTTATAAATTATATAATTATAGTAAATTATATATAATGATGATCATAATTATTATATATAAATATGATAAATATAATCATTAACCATTGTTCCAAAAATGTTTATAGAAATGATTATTATATATATATATATATATATATATATATATATATATATAAAATCATTATTTCAAAAATGTTCATAAAAATGATTATATATGTAATGTATCTAATTTCCACAATGTATTTTTAGGGAATGGAGTGTAAAATCTTCCTCAACGTCAACAATCAAATATATTAGTCACATTATTTATACAAAGTTATAACTTGTACTTGATTGTAATTCCTAAGTAGTATTGTACATAAACACTTACTAATTCATTACTTTTTCTTAAGTAATTATTACACCCCCAAAAATAGGCTCATTATATCATCTCACAAATATTCTAAACATAAACATTATTTTTAAAGTTGCTTGAGTACATAACCTTAATTGTTTCATACTAATATAGCTATATATTATCCTTCAATCCATACTCACATCTTTATTAAGTTATATATTTACTTTCATCATTTTCTTCCTTTATTTAGTCCATGACATAAAACTGGGTCATAAAACATCATTATATCATTGAAAAGGATTCTAAATAGAAACATTATTTTTAAAGTTGTTTGAGTACATAACCTTAATAGTTTCATACTAATACAGTTATATATCATCCTTCAATCCATACTCACATCTTTATTAAGTTCTATATTTACTTTCATCATTTTCTTCCTTTATTTAGTCCATGACATAAAAACTTGGTCATAAAACATCATTAGTCATACTTGTATAAAGATTACGTTTAACCCAACCTATGGCTCAATCCTTTTAAAACCAACATTTACTTTACTTATATTAAACAAATATTTTGTAATACCTCAAAATCATTTGATTATTTTTTATTTAAAATTTTTGAAGTTATTTCAAAACAATTATTATGTGTAAGAGTTATTAAAACTCAAAATACTGGCATGTGATGTGAGTGGATATTTTGCACAACAATTACTATTTTTATTATTAATAAAAATGGAAAGACATTTGGAGAACTCACTTGAAAGAGGTGACACCACCATGAAACAAAGAACAAGTGCAAAGTAAACATGAGATATTTTATCAATCAAATCCAATCTAAAATCTCAACCACTAGACAACATCGTAGATCATATGGATTAAATGATTGATTGAGATTTGATTGAGATGGCACAAGATCTGGGAAAAAACTATAAATTGGTGCACTAAGATAGCGAAGGACCTTATGTTATGCATGGAGAAATTGTTGCTATGAGAACAAGTTGTTGAGTATTTCTCTTGTTGATTTTAAGTCCATCACTTGATCTGCTACAAACTCTTGGAGAGAGAGTGATGCGTTCAGATTTGCTTGCTAGTTAATTGTTTATGGTAGTAGTCCAGCTCGAAGGTGGAGTTGGGCCAGCAAAATTGTTGTCCTCTAATATGATTGGAAGGAACTAAATCTCTAAGTACTCTTTTACTTATTGAGGTTCATATCGTTTAATTTATATGTATAAGTATGTTTGCTGTACATTTAGAATTACATATATACGGCGTCGATTTTAAAGGTATCTATGCTAATGTTATATATATATATATATATATATATATATATAGTTATATATATATATATATATATATATATATATATATATATCCGGTGTTGGTTATAAAATACTTTACATCAAATAATGAAAAGGGCATGATCTTACTGTTACGATTATGTTAGTTTTATATGAGTATGTAATCGTAGGAATTTGATCCATGGCAAAGAACTTAATAGATTTTATGAAGGATTCCTTACGAGTAGATAGTAATTCAATGGTATGTAAATTTATGTATTATAATATTGATTCTTTTACGGAATTCAACTAGAATCCCCGCAGTTATGGATCATATCTCTGTTATAAAAGATAAGCTAATACAGAACGTGGACTCTGTTAATTTGGTAATACGATATCGATATCGATTTACAGGCCTAACAATCTATCTCTGTGATAGACACAGAGTTCAAACATCAACATTATTTTGTATTATAGAGATCAAACCTTTGTTAAATTTTGTACAATGATATACCAATGTATGAAGTAATAATTTAAGGAATGTTTATCGCCGATGCTAAGACTTCTATATTGTTTATATTTAAAACTATTATCCTGGTAATTAATCCCCTGTCAAGCAATGGTAATAAATCAGAAGCTCTGCTTATCATTAATTTAGGCATAGCTCCAATAATTGGCTGTCGGCTATTTAACTCCGCTTGTGTTTTCGTTGGTACACGAAATGTCTAGTTCCACTGTCAATTTGGTGGTAGAAAATCATGTTAAGATTGATTAATTTGACTGCTTCGAATCTTGTCATGGTTATCGATATAAACAATGCAATGTAACAGCTTGGCGTGCATATATATCAATCTCAGGTACATGGTTTTAATCCCAAGGGAGGTCTCCATCATGATCCAACGTATTGACTCTGATCATCTCTCAGCTCTAAGGCAAATAAAGCTACAGACAGAAAGAACTGTGGGTCATTTTCCATGGGATTAAGATCCCTGCGCCATGCGTATGGAATGAGAGAGGGGATAAAACTTCTGCATGGTAGATGCTTGTTATGAATCACCTGATGCTAATGTTTCCATACTAGGGTTAAGGATTCACATGCGTGTATTCTATTGACATATTTTTATTAACTGAACTATTGATCAATCGATGCACCTCTCAAAAAGAGTAGGTAGGAGCTGATACGTAGGCCTGATGTCAACCATTTATATATATAATTTTTCCTGTGAAATGATAACCCCTACCGATGGATATTCTATCCATCCAGTCCATTGAGGAACCAAGAGTTATCATGAAGCTTACATGGCCTATTTTAGTTGAACCCCGTGATGAGCTGTAGTATACTGACCATAGTATAGCTTTGTATCGAAGTCACTCATAGTTTCATCGTTTACATTGGCATGTAATTCCAATCTAAAAGAAAAGGTTTATGAGATTTTATGTCTATTGTTTGTTGGTGTTAGGTGAAAACTAAATGCATGTTAGAGAACAAGTTATGTCATTGTTATGATCTAAGCGAACGGCATCGAAAAGACAGTTTATATTATGCTAATGAAATGCCTCTTAAGTATAAGTTATGAAAGCGACTTCTTATACCACTTATAATGATAGATTCACATTTTTTATAATAAAAAAAATCTTTTCACAAATAATCAAATTCTTTAATCTAATGTAGAAACATTATTAATGGACTTCTTATACCACTTATAATGATAGATTCACATTTTTTTGTGAACTTATCCAACAAATAAAAATTAAGAGCCACACACTAACTCACACAACTTGTATTAATTGACAAAAGACTATTTTCATTTATATTATCAAATTCTTTACTGCCTTTACGTTACTATTAGTGAATTTAGCTTCTCTAATAAAAAAAAAGGGGTTTAATAATCAAGTTTTTGGATGTTTCAATTAAATATTATAATTCTGCCCACTCCATTCATACATTAGAGCTTTCAACTTAAAACCAATAATAATATAAAGTAGAATACTAGACTTATGTTTTCCATATTCAAACCGATTAGAGCTTGGATCTTTAAAGGTAAGCTCCACTATTATAAAGTGGATCTTATGTACTCAAATAGATTTAGGTACATGACTAAAGTCAACTCGACTCTCAAAGGAGGCCAAACCAAAAATGAAATAGTTAAGTAATAAACATAACCAAAGAGTCGCTATTATGAGATCTTTCTCGATCTTGAATTTCTATGAGTTAGCAAGAGTCATTAATGTATTTAAACTCGTAAAGAATTGAGATGGCAGAGGAAATATATATATATATATATATATATATATATATATATATATCTAACAATATAGAAATATATACAATATTTGAGTGTTACTTAAAATTATGATTTATACACTTTACTTAAGTTTCAATGATTCTATATATATAATAAAACTTTATATCTTAATTTTATTATAAAAATATATATCTCAATATACACAATATTTATTATTATAATAAAAAACATATTAATTACTAAATAAAATAAATAACATACACTTAAAAAAACACCAACACACTTTTATATTTAAAATTATAAAACTACTATCCTAATATATTTAGGATCATACGACCACTGACTTTATTCTCACATGTAATCCTTCTACACTTCGTTTGTTTGACTACAACAATATCCACTTTACATCCAACTATGTATATGCGTTTGTTTCATATCCAACTTTGTATATACAAAAACAATTACATGGTTTTTATAATTCAATCAAATGCAACTAATTGATTTATTATTATTAATTATTATTACTATATATGTAGTTTCTCTTAATGCTCACATATAATCCTTCTACACATATTTTTGATTCACATTCAACTATGTATATGCGTTTGTTTCATATCCAACTTAGTATATACCAAAAAAATTACATGGTTTTTATAATTCAATCAAATGCAACTAATTGATTAATTATTATTAATTACTATTACTAGTATATGTAGTTCATGTATTTGTTACTCTTATTATTATGTAAATGATGACTTTTCTATTCTTATTATTACTCTATATAGTTAATATATTTGTTACTTTTATTTGTATATAGATGTTGGATTTATTATTCTTATTAATTTTTTAGATAAATAAAAATTAATATATATCTTCATTATATAACAATAATATAAATAAAAATGAATATTCTTATTATTATTATCCATAATTAAAAGTAGAAAAAGATAGAAGTATACTATTTTTATTATTATTTTATTAAAGTTTATATTATAAATAATAATAATAATATAATTATAAATATAAAAATATAATACTAAAAAATAAAAATAGACAAATAAATCATATTCAATTTTTAGTTAATAATAATAATATATTTACAACCAAAATTATGGAGATGGATTTATGCTTTCCAATTTAAAAATTTAAATATTCACTATAAGTAATCCTTATTAAATATTGATTTTATTAATGAAAACGAAGTGATCCTTACTAAATATTGGTTATAATAATGAACATTTATCTAATAATTTTAGAACTTACTATTATAGAATATAAATAATAATAAAAATCAATAAATCAAACAAAATATATAATAACAATAAAAACATATAAACAAAGTACTCAAACAAAATATATAATAACAATAAAAAACATATACACAAAGTACTCTCATTATTTCTTATCCCACTAAGAAAGTCATTGAAATTCTAAAAATCATATTAATATATTCCACATTGAAGAATCTATAAATTATATAAAAACCAACATTCTATAAAATTGTATAAAATTCAACATGAATCAACATTACGTTTATATTAAAATCATTCCATAAACTATTAAAAAAATCAACATTACCTCTATATTAATAATTGATATAAAAATAAAGAATTAATAAATTCTAATCTTTAAAATTTAAAATTATAATTTATTTTTATATATATAATATTTTTAAAATCAAATATTTATGTAATATATTTTCATCATAAATTTTTAACATAAAATATTTATTATATTCTTAATAATAAAAATATCACTCTTTCAAAAACTTCTTTAAAAGTAAGTTGTGGTGGCTCGGGCTTAAAGAACCTAGATGTTTTTAGTAAGGCATTGAGGCTCAAAAGTTTGTGGAGGGGTATCTTTGGATCTACTCTTTGGTCCAAAGTTCTAGCGATGAAATATATTAAAGAAGATGTTATAAATTGGCTCAGGAATCTTATCAAAAGATTAATGAATGTTTCTTCAATTTGGAAAGGATTTATGAATGTTTTCAACAGGATGACAAAGGACCTCCAATGGCAAGTGAGCACTGGGAGACAAATTTGGGTAGGTATTAACCCAATTCTAGGCATGGAAGAGAATTATACATTGTCTGAAAACATTCTAGCTTAAATCTTAAAAGATAAGGATTCTACTACCTTGGATAGAGTAAAAAACAAAAGCATATTGAATGGAAACTCTTATTGGATCAGAGCCTCTCATCTTGGATTCACTGGGAAGTTTGCGTGGGAAAGGGATAGTTATTTCAACCGTGTAACATACCCTTTTTGCCGAAGAACATTTTATGTTGGAAGAACATTTTATGTTGGAAAAACATTATGTTAACTTTTATTTTAAAGTTTTATGTTGGACAGGTGTCCAAGGATGACTGTAATTTGCACAATATTTTATTATTTAATGAATAAAATAGGAGACAAACACCTAAGAGGACTGTTGAAAGAGTGGTTACTGACCCACTAGGTGGAATGGAATCTGGGGTAGAAGGCAATGGAAAAGTGGCAGCATCATGATGCAACTAACTAGTTGTTGGTATGGGACAACTCCCTTGAAATGTGGTCATAGTGCCCTGAAAGATGGGACTGGAGCTTGAGGCTCATTTATTCAGAACTGAGCACTAAAGACCTAGGCATTCTATATAATAGCCATCAAATTATGAACTGAGGTTCATCACTTTCCCTGACGAGGAAATTTACCTTGGGGTTTTGTTTTGTTTACACCCAAGAGATTTGATGAGGGGATATGCTAAGTTGTTGATCATGTTGTGAGTCTGCAAAACTCTATTGAGTTTCAGGAGTTTGATGTTGAGTGCTGAAGGAATGTTTTGAATTTAGGAGTTTGATGCTGAGTGCTGAAGGCATATTGAGTGCCTAGCTTCTACACAGATTCCATCTACTTAGTGGTTCAGTAATCAGGCTCCGGGGTTCACAATAAGTTAGCAGTTAGGCTGCTTCTTCTAGAATAGGTTGGGAGGAACAAGCCTCCTTGGGTGTTTGTTGGCCCTATCATCAATTACAGGTTCCATTATCTTTCTCTAATTTCAAGCATTTAAAGTTCTGCTGTATAAATACTTTTACTGTTTTATTTTATAAATTTATTTCAGTTCTCTTAGTAAGTTAAGATTCTGTATAGAAATTATTTTTATTGAATAGAATAGTCTCTGCATTTCTCCCCATGCAAGTGGATCTGCATCGTACTCTAGTACAGAGATAAAATTAAGTCAGATAGATAAATGATAGGCAAATAGCCATGTGATTGAGAAGATGAAAACGTTATATTTTCTTAAGTTTTCTGCTTACTATTAAATTTCTATGTATACATATATCAGTGTTTTCCTTGTCATTTTTCTTCACAGATAATTGTTTCCCTAAATGCACAGTAATGTTTTCTTCATTCTATAAATATCTTCTGTCTCAAAACAAATAGTTTCCCTTCTAAAGTATAAGAATTATCTATCTGTGTTATAGTAGTTTACATCATAACAGATTGCCGATTCAATCTCAACATACAGCATATTATTATTTTCCTTTTTGAAAAACAGTGCACAGTTAATAAGTACTAATTTCTTCATGCACAGAATTATCTTTTACTATGCTATTTATTATTTTCATTATAACGAACAATCTTCTTGTCATACAAGCAGAAGTCTTCTATTTCAAACCTAGGGTTTATACATTTCACTTTCAAGCCAAACCTTCAAACTACTAAGTTTTTCATTGAACGATAGCAACAAAAACATTAAAGAATATCAATTCATTTCAGACAGAACCGAGTTGCGGCTTCAACATCACAACAGGATTCCAAAATTAAGATTTCATTTCTTCTTCATAGTATCATCAACTCTCGGCTCATGACCAACATTTAAACAGTTCATAAGCATAACATCGACTATATATTTTATTGCCACAAATTTAAACATATAAACTGTATTCATTTTCTATAGATCTTAATGAGGAGCAAAAATCAAAACAGTACATTTTAAACAGAGTCAAACCCTGCCCTCGAATTTCTTTTAGAATAAAAAACGCAGTGCTTATAAAATCAACGAACTACACACATGCCGAAGCCTTTCCATAGATTTCAAACATCTACCATTGTTTATTAAAACATATGATTTTTACATTATCCAAGTCTGTGAATAAGAAAAATTCCCCACAACTGTTATAAATAAAAAACGATAGGGTTCATGCATTGCAAATCAAAATCAACCGGGCTCATGCCCTTTTGGGTGGAGGTACTATCCTCCCCAAGCTATTACAATTCTACAAAACCTAAATAAGACAAAATACAAATTATCAAAGATAGCACGAAGATCTTGAAATGCACATTTGAATGGCCATCACTTCCATCTAACTAGAGTTACAAGGCAACCTCCGAGGCTTACTAGTCGGTGTAGCAGTAGCCAACTATCAACACCCGGACTGGAGAAGCCACCAAACCTCTGCACCTGCAACTACAATGAAGATGTGGTTAGAGAACAGTTTTCTTTTAAAATAACGATTTCAGTATCGAACCAACAACTATTACAGTATTAACATTCGAGTATGGAAGCTACAGGAAAGGTTTTTCAAAGCACATTACCTCTTTTTAATGTTAGCACAAAGCAGAAACCCCAGACAGGTGCACTTGTAACCAATACTCCATAGTTGATAGTCGAATGCGAAGAAATAAGGAAACAACATGAGTTCACTACCATTGAACAGTTATAAAATACCGAGACCTGTATCAACTGTTGCGAGGACTTGGCCTCTCATATTTGAACCTTAAAAACAAAGCTACAACTGCAAGCTTCGCATGAACCCAGTTTTAAAAGAAAACTCTCGACATGTCTGAGTTTCGATTCACCACCAAAACCAGACTCTAAGCTGCCAACCGTGGCAAGTTATCACTGTGAGAGACTCGGCACTTGAACCTTCCACAGGTCACGGGTTCAAAACACAGACATTATGTCTCTACATTGCAAAAAAGAAACCCTAAAGATCCTCAGCCTGTCAGTCAACACGCAGAGCCACTACCACTGAATGCCAAGGAAAACAATAAACACATTGAACATAGTGGAAGTAGGGTATAAACCCCATCCATCAAAACCCTGCCAGATCAACGGTGGATATCACCAGAGAAGCTTCACGAACACCAAGCAAACCAACCCTATTAAATGAGCTATCATTACTATTGCCACGAAGGAACCACGAAGGAGCCAACTCGTTAGCCATCAAACCATTGTTACTTACAACTCATCACAGAACTGTAAACACCACTTTATTATCATGTGATCAAGCTTACTACACCATCCACGGTGGAGCTCCACTGTCTCGGCAGATGTGTGCATTCAATTTATAGGTAGCGTCAATATATGCTAGCCGGTGACACATAGTAACGTTCACATCATAATTTTAATTATAATGAACATGTTATATGGTAAGTCGTGTTATATGACTTGTAACAACATCGCATGGTAATGTATAGAGCCCATAGTTATGTTGCTAGGTTTGTATAGTATCACATAAGGTCACGTTAAATGCACACAACACATATCACATAATCTTATATATAGGAGTTTGTTAATATTTTATACACATAGCAATAGATTATATGGATAATCTAACAATTGCACACACATGCATTTCATTGTATAGTGTATTAAAATTAGCACTCAATATATTGCATTATCACAAACAATTGCAATACCATTGTAGCATATAGTTCTTAGGCAAAGTAATAAATCAATTGTACCTAGAATTTCTAAGAATTGCCATTGAGATAAGAAATAGACATATATGTCCAGTCCAACGTGAAATTTAAATGAAAATCACATATATTTCTGAGTATAGAACTGAGTCTTGACTAATACAGACCTTCTTTAGAATCAAATACAAACTTATAGTTTACATTTAAATAAGATGCACTATTTGCATCAGCAATCATATCCAGATATCGTTATCTTGAACGTTTAGTTTTTAACCAAAGTTTCTCACCCAGTAGAGTGTTCAATGTCTTATCTCTCAAAACATTTTACAAAGGAGATTACTGAAAAACTGTTCAGTCACTTGTCGCAAACATTAATCCTTACCTATAAAACTGCCACAAGTACGAATTTACATGCTTTAGCATGAATGCTAAGTAATCCTCGGGGTGTTCATAGGACCCCTTCATCATCAACAAAATCACATTAGTCAAAATAGTTAAATCATCAATCATAACAGCAACAATATAAGTTTGTAATAGTACAGCTGAGTATGAATAACATCAAGACATAAATTTAAATCATTTAAGTCGCGAACCTTACACTATAAACTAGCTTGATATCTAGTATAGAAAGACAACTTTTATGCATTATTATATTCCACACAAATTGAATAGGCTTTGATTGTTATGTCGAAATTTTTTAAATTTTTGTGATTTTTCTAGGATGTTACATGTGGTATCAGAGCGCGAGTTCAAACTCTAGGCCTGAATTAGGCTCACGTGCGCAAAACAGAAAACAAATCAGAAAGTTTATATTACTAACTTTTAATTCAATTTTATTTTTGCACAGAACCGATTGACCTTTAATTTGCAGGTATGGAAATACCAGAAGAATCAGCAGATGATAGATTTCCTCGTAATGAACATATTAATAATAATAATTTTGAAGGAATTTATGTTGAATTAAATAACTAGTCTTCCGAAATTTTACGCACTGTACAGGATTTAAAATCTGAATTAAGAGCTGTTAAAGAAGAGAATGAAAGGATCCTAAAAGTACAGGAAGAGCTACAACAAAATTTGAGGGAGAATTGTCATAATGATGAAAGAGGCAGAAAATCAGAAATGAAGGCTGATTCTGAAACAATGTCCCACAAACATAAGCATAAGAAAGCAAGAAATGATAAAATGAACAGTTATTCATCCTCTAAATCTGATCCAAGTAATAATAACTTTAATTATGACAGCAGTAACAGTGAATGCTGCTTTAAAAAGAGAAAACATAAACATCATGAACATATTACTGGAGAATTTAAAAAGATTAAGCCACCCACCTTTAATGGTGAAATTGAGAAGGGTGAGACAGCTGAAGCATGGATGTTTGGAATGAAGAAGTACTTTAATATTTACGACTACTCTTCTCAACTAAAAGCCAAGATGACTATTTACAATCTGACCGGAAAGGCAGATATTTGGTGGCAGGATCTTAAAAGAATTAAGAGTATAAAAGAAAAAGAAGTAACATGGAATATGTTTAAAGGTTTGTTTAAAAAGAAGTTTTTGCCGGAACAATATTTTGAAGATAAATCAAAGGAGTTTTACGATTTGAAGTTGGGTACAATGAACATGAAAGAATTGTGCAGCAAGTTCTTTAGCTTGCTGAGGTATGTGCCTTACATGGTCAAGGAAAAGCCTAAAGTGCAAAGGTTTCTCAGTTGTCTACTTTTCAATATAAAGGACCGTATCGAGTATGATAACCCTTCCACTTTGGAAGAGGCCATGAGAAAAGCCAATTTCTGTTTTGATCAAAACAGAAAAAGAGAAGGAACAACTGGCTGGAAGAGCAGTAAGACTAATCAATTTAATTATAAAAAGAAGAATTTTAATCATAATTCTGGAAGTTTTAAGAAAATTTTTAATAATAGAAATTTTTCTAGTCATAATAATTACAGGAATAATGCATCTCAGAACTTTACTGCTACAAGAAACGTACCTAACAATAATAATCACAGCAATAACAATAATAACAACAACAGGTTTGCTGAACAGAAAGGACCTATGAAATGCTATGACTATGGCGGACCACATAAGAGAGCAGATTGCCCACGCAACAAGAGAACAACCAACAATATTCACACTATGCAAGCAGAACCTACAGTTGGAGATATCGCAAGAGAAATGCCTAGGATAAATGAAGCACTGGAAAATTGTCAAGCTGACCATCAAACATCCATGGTCGAAATTGAAGGTATGATACAAAACAAGTCTATTTCTATTCTGATAGATCCAGGTGCAAATCTGAGTTATATTTCACCTACTTTAGTAAACCGTTGTAAGTTAAAAGTAGAGAAATTTGATAATGCATGGTTAGTTCAGCTTGCAACTGGTACAAAAAGAAAAGTTACAGATTTTGTCAAGGATTGTGAAGTATTTATAAGTCAGTTCAAAATGCAAATTAATCTGAATGTTTTACCCTTAAGGTCATATGACTTGTTGATTGGTATGGACTGGCTTGAACAACATAGAGTTTTACTAGATTGTTATGAAAAATCTTTTACCTGTTTAAATAATGAAGGTAATATAGAAACAGTAAAAGGAATTCATAGGAAGATTTCAATAAGACAGATTTATGCTCTACAAGTAAAGAGATCTGCCAAAAAAGGCTGTAAAATGTTTGTTGTTAATGTTATTAATGACGAGTACTCATCTAAAGAAGACAAGTTAAAACTGGAGGATATTCCCATCCTTAGGGACTTTTTTGACGTATTTCCGGAATAAATTCCAGGATTACCTCCGAAAAGGGAACTTGATTTCACCATTGAGTTAGTACACGGTGCGGTACCAAACTCGAAGGCTCCCTGCAGGATGAATATTCTGGAATTAAATGAGTTAAAATCTCAGCTGAAAGTATTAATAGATAAAAACTACATAAGGCCTAGTGTGTCTCCTTGGGGAGCACCAGTAATTTTTGTTAAAAAGAAGGATGGTACCATGCGATTGTGCATCGATTACCGTTACCTTAATAAAATGACAATTAAGAACCGATATCCCTTACCCCGCATAGATGATCTATTTGATCAAGTACGCGGAGCATAGATATTCACTAAAATTGATTTAAGGTCGAGGTATCATCAGGTCAGAATAAAAGACGAGGACATATTCAAAACTGCATTCAGAACGCGTTATGGACACTACGAGTTCATAGTTATGCCCTTTGGACTAACCAACGCATCGACAATGTTCATGTGTTTAATGAACAACGTTCTGCATAAATATTTGGATAAGTTTGTAGTGGCATTCATTGATGATATTCTGGTTTACTCAAAAACTAAAGAAGAGCATGATGAACATTTAAAAATAATTTTGCAAATACTAAGAGAACATCAACTTTATGCTAAGTTCAGTAAATGTGACTTTTATAAAGATAAAATACAGTATTTAGGTCATATAATTTCTAAAGATGGAATTTCTGTTGACCCTGATAAGATAAAAGCAATTAATGAATGGCCTGTCCCCAAAGACATAACTGATGTACGATCATTCATGGGAATAACAGGTTATTACAAAAAGTTTATTGAAGGGTTCTCTAGAATTGATAACCCCGTCACTTCTTTGCAGAAGAAAGAGAAGAAATTTGTATGGGATCAAAAGTGTCAAGAAATCTTTAATAAGTTAAAAGAATTATTAACTATTGCATCCATCTTAAAAATTGCAGATCCCAATAAGGATTTCGTTGTATGCACTGATGCATGCAACGATGGACTTGGATGGGTCTTAAGTCAGGAAGGTCATGCCATTTCTTTTGAGTCAAGAAAATTAAAAATTCATGAAAACAATTATGTGACTTATGATCTTGAGTTGGCAGCCGTGATACATGCACTGAAAATATGGCACCATCACTTGATTGGAAGAAAATTTATTTTAATGACAGATAATAAAGGTCTAAAGTATTTATTGGATCAAATGAATCTTAACGCAAGGCAAGCTAGATGGCTAGCTTTCCTTAGCGAGTATGATTTTGAGATTCAACACATCAAAGGAAAGGAAAACAAAGTTGCTAATGCCTTGAGCAGAAATGCCAAATTAAACTTTGTGGCAACAATCAACATGTTTAAGACAGATCTGGAAAATCAGATCGAAGAAGGAATTAAGCAAGACGAAAATTACCAAAAATTACATGCTAAAGTGGCTGAAAATTCATCTAAAAATTTAATAACAGATTACAGTATTAATGGAAAAGGCTTCTTAACTTATAAAAAAATAATTTATGTTCCTAATATGTCGAAAGTTAAGTTGTTGATTTTGGATGAAATTCATAAAAGTCCTTATTCAGAACATCCTGGTTATCAAAAAATGATAACTATGTTAAGAAAAGATTATTTTTGGCCCAACATGAAGAATGAAGTAGCTGGATACATAGCTAGATGTTTTGAATGTCAGACTATTAAGGCTGAACATCAACATCCAGCTGGACTATTGCAACCCTTACCAATTCCATAATGGAAATGGGAGATTATAAGTATTGACTTTATTACAGGTTTGCCTAAAAATCAGAAACAGAATGATTCCATAATGGTGGTGGTGGACAAGTTAAGTAAGGATGCTCATTTTATTCCTGTTAAAACCACTTTTAAAGCTTCTAACATTGCAGATGTATTCATGAAGCAATTTTTTCGCTTGCACGGAATTCCAAAGGTAATTATTTTTTACTGGGACTCTAAGTTCACCGAAAAATTTTGGACAACACTATTTAAAGGATTAAATACTAAACTAAATTTCAACACTTCTTTCCACCCACAAACTGATGGTCAAACAGAAAGGGTAAATCATATTTTAGAAAACATGTTAAGGTTGTATGTTAAAGATCATCCATCTAAGTGGGAAGATTACTTACATTTAGCAGAATTTGCATATAATAATCATTATCAAGCATCTGCTAAGTTAAGTCCATTTGAGATTTTGTATGGAAGAAAATTTTGTACTCTTATTTCTTGGGATAATCCTGTAGACAGATTAATGTTAGGACCATATTTATTGAAAGAGATGGAGCTAACTGTGAAACAGGTTCAAGGTAGCTTAAAGGTTTCCCAAGATCGGCAGAAAAGCTATGCAGATTTGAAATGCACTGAAAGATAATTTCAGGTAGGAGACCATGTTTTTATATAGGTAAAACCCAAGAAAAGTTCTTTAAAGCTTGAAAGTTGTGTTAAACTAGCACCAAGGTATTGTGGACCATTCGAAATCCTATCAAGGATTGGAGTTGTTGCATATCAATTGCCATTGCCATATAATTTAAAAATCCACAATGTTTTTCATGTTTCTGTCTTAAAGAAGTATGTGCACGATGCTACTCATGTGATGAATTGAAATGACATACAGGTGGAACCCGAAGGATATTTTCAGGTAGAACCGGACTATATTCTCGACCGAAGGGAAATTATGCTTCGAAATCGCACCATAGGGTAGGTAAAGGTGCAAGTGGAATATGCCTTTAAAATATAAATGTTTTGGTTGGTTTTCACTCAAAGGTAAGTTAAAAACCTGGGATAACTTAGTTAAAATGGGATGGAATGGCCCCAGCAGATGCTCTTTATGTAATATTGATGCTGATACTACTAAACATCTTCTTGTGGCTTGCAACTTTACTAGAAAGATATGGAGGAGTATCTGCTCTACATTAAATATCATGCAGGACTGGGGGATTGAAAACTTGTATATTTGCACACTTAATTGGTATAGGGACTGCAAAATGCACTCTCTTCTGCCGACGGTTATTTCCAGGTTTATATGGTGCACTAGAAATAAGGTTGTGTTTGAAGATCAGAAGCCATGTATCCAGAAGACTTCTTGTCAGATTCTTAGTGTGTATCAATCTATCTTCAGAGATCAGGAGACTTTAAAGATAAAGAGTATTGGATCCTTTGAACCACCATTTAATTGTCCTACCCTCTTCTTTGACAGTGCTACTCAAGATGGTTTGTGTGCAGCTGGTGGTGCTATTTACTTGAATGAGTTTCATTACTTTACTTTAAGACTAAATTGTGGTGCTGGGACAAATATGAAGGCAGAGCTTCTAGCTTTTTTGTGTGTATTAAAAGTGGTCAGTGTCTTTGGTATTGATGATATGAATATTTTTGGGGATTTGAGGGTCACCATAGAATGGGCTTAAGGTGAATACAATCTCAAAGTATTATCTTAATCCACTGGAGCAACAAGATCAAATCAACTATCCTTCATTTTAAGAACATCTCTTTGGATCATATATACAAGCAACACAACCTTTTGGCAGACAGACTTTCCAAGCAGGCCTTGAGCAGTGAGGAAGGCTTTTTAATTTGGGAAGAAATCCTTAATTCCCAAATTGTAGATTTGGGATCATTGAGGTTTTTTTGAGCAATTATTTCTAAGTCTTTTTAGTTATGAACTTATGCAGAGAACTAAAGTGATACTAGTTTATCTTAGTGTTATTTTCTACATTTTGTTGTTTTAATATGTAAGCAAGTTTTATCTGCTACATTTCTTGTATAGTCTACGTAAGACTTGGACGATTATGTACCTTTTGATTCAATATGAATAACATTGGTTTTTTTTTGTTTTTGTTTTTTGCTAGAAAAATTAACAAACTCTCACAAGCTCCATAGTGAAACACGGCACTTGGCAATTCCTAAAACACCATGGGATGAAATAATCTATCATCTTTGTGACACACAAAGGATTGAAGATGAAAATCACTTTGTCATATAATGTGGTATGTACACCCACATTAGAGTGCAATTTCAAAATATTTTATATAATATGATCATTTAACTCATCACGACTATGGTGATTTAAAAATAATTTTCCTTAAGATCAAAAGTAAAAAATCATGGTTGAAAGAATATGTCATCTTGATGACACAAGGAAGATTTCATCACAACTATGATAATTTAAAAATGCTTCTCTTAATGCTTTTCCAACATAGAAATAAAATTTTAAAAAAAACCAAGTAACTTATTAACTTTTTAAGATTTAATAAATCAAAATTGATGTCACGTTAATGAACCATCATTACTATCTTTATATAATATATTTTGTTATTAATATTTAACCATCATTACTATGTTTATATAATATATTTTGTTTTACATAAATATTAATAATTTAAACCTCCACATTATATTATACAAACATAAAACTTCACATTTAAGAAATTCATATAATTTGTATTTTAATTATTATATTATATATAGATGAATCAATCATTATTCACTTATATCTATTAAAAAAAGTCAATAAAATTAATCATTATATATAAATGACTAAAAGTTAGATAATTGGTTTTTAAAGAAGCAATTTGATTTAAACAATCATAAAATACTTAAAATTAAAATCATCTATGCACATTGACAACTTTTTATGGATTTAAAATTAATTCATAAAATTTAAAATTTTATTATTAATGATTTAATTCATAATTAATATTAATGGAGTAGTCTATTTATTCTATATTTTGGATTTTCTAATAGGTTTCATCAAATTATGTTTTTGAATCCATAAATAGATTCAAGAGCCTTAAATACCTTTATGACATCCAAATTATGCAATTTCCATTACTAATATATCCGAATCTAAAATATTTTATAAGAAAAGACTAAAAACATAAAATATTTAGATTACACCAATATTATTTAGATAAAACAAATCCACATTAATTTTTTTAACATAATAAATTAAAAGTTATATAATTTTAGAAATTAATCTTTCCTTTATTAAAAATATATTATGACTAGATAGTTAAAATAAAAATAAAAAAGATAAATAATATGGGAAATAACAAACTTTCTAAAATGTTTTAAACTTTATACTATGAGTATTAAATAAATGCATTTTATTTTAGAATGGCTGATGTACATTCACATTAAAATTTAATTTTAAATTTTTTTATTTTTACTTTTTGAGCACATAAATTAAATTTTAAAGCAAATTTTGAATTAGTTTTTTATCTTTTATTTCTTTAAGATTATATATTGATTTATGAATATCAACTTAGTGTTATTATTCAAATTAAAAATTTAACATTCAGATAAAAAATAAAATAAAAATACTTAATAATTTCATAAAAATTCTTTCACTTAAATTTAATAATAACATGACATTTTAAATTTATTTAAATATCACATTATTCATATTTTTAAAAGATTTTGTTTCTTGTCATAGAGGAAAGGTTTAAGCCAATTCTAGCAAAACCCAAATCCTAAATACTACCAATATTAAAATTAAAAGGTGAAGTAATTTAAATTTTTTATTAAAATTAAAAAGTGAAAGAAATTTTAAAAATTGTATTTAACTATAAGATAATTTAGTTTGTAATTTAAATTTTTTATTAAAATTAAAAAGTGAATAGAAATTTAAAAAATTTATTTAATTATATAATAATTTAATTTTAAAAATTATAATTTTTAATTTAAGTGGGTGAGATAGATCAAGAGTTAAGTGTTATCAACAAATTGTTTTTCATGGATAGTTATACAAATTGTTTATTACAAATTATTCATACATCATCTACCAAACAGTTATCCATTCATAACTACCAATTATTATTATATATATATATATATATAATTGTTATATATTTGTATCATCACATGCAATCTAGGAAAAATATAAATCTAGTTCCATCTCAAATTTACTCCACCTCAAATTCTAAGATACGAACATAATTTATTTTTAATAATATAATATAATTTATATTTTTTAATAAATAATGGTTGATGTGTCACGGGTGTTATACACTTAATTTTAAAAAACACATGATTTTATGGATAAGTATTCAGAGTTAAATCTACAAAGACGGCGATTGACATCCATTATATAAACTCACGGCTGCCTAAGCAACCTGGACAGTGGACTGTAGACTGTCTGTCCATTTCGATGAAGTTAACCATTGTGCGAATTGTCAACATTTCTCTATTTCTGGTCACCTGCGATTTAAACATGTATTCGTTCATTCAATTTATATTCTAAAATACTCACTGTATATATCCACATTCTCGCGTGATTACATTGCTCACGTATTGTATTTGTGTTTTGGGAAGCGAGACGACCTGACTATCTTAAAAGTTCCCGAGGTTCCATATGAATCGAGTTGAAACCATGTGAAAAGAACCCCGGGGAGTGAACTGTAGACTGTCTGTCCGTTTCGATGAAGTTAACCACTGTGCTAATTGTCAACATTTCTCTATTTCTGGTCACCTGCAATTTGAACATGTACTCGTTCATTCGATTTATATTCTTAAATACTCACTGTATATATCCACATTCTCGCTTGATGACATTGCTCGGAATGGACTTATAAAATCATCCATCAATTCAACCGTCAGTGGTACACATTCTCCTCGTGATATACTCAGCACCTACATTCTCCTCGTGATACAATGGCACGCGGGAACAGCTCTTGTGTTGTCGCTGGAGGGGCAGGCAGGAACAACTGTTGATACATTAATACTTCCATCAGAATCCTGCCAAAAGATTTGAAGGAAGAAGAAGAAAATATTTTAATTTTAGTGAGATAAAAATAGCCTATGAAACAGATCATTTCACATGCAGTTTTCTGCAACTTAATCATTTGCCTGTTCAACCTAATGATGAGGGCTTCCAATTCGTTGAATAAATTATCCCAAGATTTATCCGCCAAGACACTTGCATATCTGTCCTTACTGTCCTTAAAAGCTTCACACTGAGTTGATTTGATGTGAATTAGTGCTTAATTAAGCAATAAGTATTTTGGCTTTCCAAGATATATTGATCCCTTGGATTTCCAAGATATATTGACCCCTGTATAAAAGGTAAAGGAGATTAAAGAAAAGCAAAAACCCAACATAAAATGTCCCTGTCATATAAAAATTTATTAACCACAAGTATTTATACATGGTACAAAATTTAGGTCACCACAAAGTTTAGCACATCGAGGATAGACGGAAAAACTGCTGCCGACATGACATATGAGACGAGAAATGAATTTACAAGCCATAATTCACGTCCGTGAGGAAATTTCGCACAGGAAAGTTCACATTCTACGAGATTTTGCTTGGGCATGCAAAATGCACAATACACTGCCACGACTCAACGTAATAAAGCATATATTGGTGACAATTTAATTCGATCCTTAGCTAATTGTTTTAATATGTCATAAAACTCGAACACTGCCAGAAATTAAATTCTAATAAACTGTTAGAAATTAAATTCTAAAACTCCTTCTGCCAATGGCTTTGTAAATACATCAACCTGTTCTTGAGATTCACAAAATTCAATATTTATCACATGATCATTGTTAAAGTTTGCAAGGACACAAAATAAGAACGGAAACATAAATGGTATATTGATTGTTTTCTTATTATTAAATTCAGATATATATAGTTTCACATAGACTCAAAACTATCGGCTAATACTATGGGCCTGTGAATACCATGGGACGACTAATGTCCTAGTCAACAATTAACTTAATCAATAATGACACATGAGATTACAACTCTTTACACACCCCCTTAATCTTAAGTGGGATGGTGTGGTCAGCACTATCAATGCCTAAGTGCTGCCTCTGAAACTCGAATGCGGATGTACTCAAAGGTTTGGTAAACATATCAACTAACTGCTACTTAGAGCCACAAAACATCAAACTAATCTCTCCATTATTGACTAACTCATGTATAAAGTGATAGTGAGTTTCAATGTGTTTACTCTTCCTATGAAATACATTATGTTTAGACAACTGTATGGCAGAAATGTTGTCACAATAGATGGTTGTTGGCTCTTTTTTTTGTGTCCCATATCTTTCAATAGTCTTCTGAGCCAAACTGCATGGCATGTTGCTGTAGTTTTTGCAATATATTCTGCTTCTGCTGAAGACATGCTCACAATGAGTTGTTTCTGAGAAGCCCAAGAAATAAGATTGGTACCAAAATGAAAAGCATAACTAGATGTGTTTTTTCTATCATCAATACTACCTACAAAATCATTGTCTGTGTACCCTATCAGAGTACAGTCCTGTGAATGAGTGTACCAAAGTCCATAATCAATTGTACCTGCAACATATCTCGGAATTCTTTTTCCAACTTTCCAGTGAGAGTCTCTGGGAGACTCCATGAATCTAGAAATAAGGCTGACAACATACATCAAATTAGGTCTAGTAGCATTCAAATGTATATATTAAAATGCCTATTAATCTTTTGTAAATAGTAGAATTTATTGTTGGTCCTTCATCATTCTTGCTTAGTTTGGTTCATGTTGCAATGGGGGTTTCGGTTGGCTTACATTTATCCATTTTGAATCTCTGCAGAATGTTAGTAGCATACTTATGCTGACAGATGAAGATCCCACTTTCGCTTTGATCAACTTCTAGACCAAGGAAAAACTTCATAAGACCAAGATCAGTCATCTCAAACTCCTTTTTCATGACTGTCTTAAACTCTTCTAGCATCAAATTTTCAATATAGATCATACCATCAACATAAATACAAACAAGCAGAATGTTACCTTCTTGGTCTGTTTTAACATATAGAGTGTGTTCATTGTTGCTCCTGTTGAATCCATTTTTGATGAGGTAAGAATCAATTCTAATGTACCAAGCTTGTGGAGCTTGTTTGATACCATACAAGACCTTTTTCAACTTACATACCTTGTGTTATTGACCTTTGACAGCATAACCAGGCGGCTAGTCTACATAGACTTCTTCCTCAAGTATGTCATTGAGAAAGGCAGATTTCACATCCATTTGGTAAACAGGCCACTGGTTTTGAGCTGCTATTGCAAGTACATATCTGATGGTGTCCATCCTTGCTACTAGAGCAAAGGTTTCATCATTGTCTACACCATATTGTAGAACAAAACCTCTTGCAACAAGCCTTTCTTTGTACTTTTCTATCTCTGATTTTTCATTCAACTTGGTCTTATAAACCCATTTTACATCAATGCAACTTTTATCTAATGGGAGATCAACTAGATCCCAAGTCTGATTCCTCTCAATAGAATCAATCTCTTCATTCATTGCTTGGACCCACTGTGGACATTTTGCTACTTCTTCAAAACATGTTGGCTGACATGAAAATAGAGCATATTGTAGTTGTTCATCAATGATAGGAGTCTGTTCATATAGCTCCCTTAAGCTTCTGGCTCTCTAGTTATTTGGTGGACTATTTGCTGGTGTCCCTTCTTGTTGCTGCTACTGCTGCTGCTGTACCTCAAGTCTGAGAATTCTGAGTGATTCTGGTGGTTGTAATATCCCTCCTTTAAGCTCTAGTAATTTTTATAAATGCATATATATATATATATATATATATATATAATATATAATATATGTGGAATTAATCTATATACATTTGTTTTGGGTGTATATGTTGAATTAATTACATATATATATATAAAAGAGACAAGAGATGGGCTTATCTCAATAGGGGAAGTAACTAAATGCATCCTTACCCATAATCTAAGATAAATCAGGGTAGTGGTATTTAAATATAATAATTATAATCACTTTATGAAAGTAGATGATACTCACTTATATATTTTTCTATAGTGGGAAAGGGGGGTGATTTTAAGAGTAAAAACATTGAAAGAAAAGAGTGGGTCGATAACTCATTAGTTGGTTATAGTTTTCCCTAGAGATTGTTACGGATAAAAACTTCCTATGGCTTGGGGTAGACCACAATAGACAGATGACCTTCAGAAATCAGACTCATTTCCCAATGTATGTTATATAAATGTATATGCTAAGAAGTGGAATAAAACCAACCTCAATCCGGACGTTCGATGTAAATCCCCGTTGATCTTTCAAATCAACACACTTGTACCTGCAGCTTAGTCTCAACAACAAACAAAAGCAAGTGCATATAATATATGAAATATGTTAGCATAAACAATAGCATGATCCATGATATATAAAAGTAAATGTACCCGATGAGAATAAACAACCATTCACAACATCAATTGGACGAGAAAATGAGTATTTCTATTAATATGAACAATAAGTACATGATACAACCTCCTGTTGGCAACTTATCCGAACCGAGAACTAGGTCCCTCTACTTGTGTCTCCACCACTTCAATCCCCCATGCAATGGAAAACTCAAGATATGGAAGAGTTTGGTAGGTGAACATAAGAGGTTCACAACAACAAGGATCAATGGATGTAGACTCAAGTTATGTCACAATTCCAATAGAGTTTCGATGATATTCTCCTTCTCCCCTCCTTCCATGCATAATGGCTCAATATATAACCTTCCAATGGGTATGTGAAAGGTCGGATCGAGTCGTTTCGAGATACATGGAGGGCCAAAGGTCACCCTATGACCGCTTTTTGGAGTGAAAAAAGATTTTTTTACCCTTTTTTACGAATTAACTTGATGTACGCGAGCTATAGTGGGACAGCCTGCAGATGCGGGAGTTGCACTTAAGCAGCTCGTGTACAGGAATAAAACTAAGGAAAAAGGGGTTTCTAGAGGACAAAAGTGGTTCTGAATCAATCAATGGATAATAGAGGCCAAGGTGTGCTATTGCTCACAAGGTGGCAAAATTTAGTATAACAGAGATTTTAAAGGAGGTTTGTCTCCCTAGTGGAGCTCCTTTTACCAAACTACCACCATTTGTCTCCATCGTTAGAGTGATCCATGAATAATTTACTCCCACTCCTTACGACAACCATCCGCTTCCACTCCCTGCCACCGCCATTTATCTTTTTAGAAGAACATCGAACTCCCTATCGTCGGGGAAAGGGAACCTTTTTAAGGGGCTTCTTTGGAATAGAAAGGGGGCTCGCTCTCTCTCTGGTAAATTTAGTTTATGCTCTGGAATTTTTGTTGTAGAACGTGCATAGAAAAACGTGGGATCTCTTCTTTGAATTTAGTTTATGCTCTGGAATTTTTGTTGTAGAACGTGCATAGAAAAACGTGGGGATCTCTCCTTTGAATTTAGTTTATGCTCTGTATTGTGATTTCTATATAATGTGCGTAGGAAATGTTGGAGATCTCTGGTAAATGTAGTCGATACTCTGTATTTTTATTGTTGTTTAAAAACGTAGATCTTGCGACTATCGAGACTGTATAAAGCTTGAGAGAGTCACATCATACTAGCGAACTCTGTTTTTTTCTTTCTTATAGAGTTCCTGTATTTTTGTTTTATGTGAGAAGAGTTTTATTATTTTAACTTGTGCATATCATGATCCGTAGAGTGACCCCTGTACATGAAGATACATTGCCAGTCTAATTTGTGTAGAGATATCATCTCTTTAATGGGCGTGTTAGACCCCTGTGTAATGTATGACCGACTCTTCTATGCAATCGCTGAAAGGAAATCTCTAGCTTGACAGAGATTTGGTTTGTCTTACTGAATTTTTGGGTAATAGCAACCCGTTTACACTTTTAGCTTGCTTGATAGAGTTCCAGCTTATGATAGCTACCTCTGCACTTTATTACTTGGTATAGTAATCTTGATAGGGTAAACGATCGTTGTTCACATCTTTGACTGAGGTAGGGTTTGCAATAACAGGCTTAGCATTTTATAAGTCGTCTCTTCTCACATCATGAACAGAGCTACGTTTTACGGTAATGATTGGTTAATAAGCGTTCTCTACTCATTCGTTTGAAAATGATATAGGATAGTGATTTATGTATATATATTTCCATCTCTGCATAGCAAAATACCAATGGGTGCGATCTATGCACTTAGGTAGTGTCTATTGCTTTATTGCATTCACATTTTGGGTCGCCCTTTCTCACTTCCCTGCTTGGTTGGATTTCTAGTTAAACATCTGTTGTTCTTATTTTGGTATCGAGGATAATAGATGTAATGGCTATGCCAATGGAATTAAACTCTCTATAGATAGGTCTAATGCTATTAATTAGGATAGATTTTCTATCATCGTTCAGAGGATAGCTTTGAATGTTTTAAATGATCATTATTCATGAAGCTTGGGAAAGTGGAAGTGAAGTTGTGGGTATTGTTTTATGAAAGTAGAACTCTTAGGAGCTAAAGATTTTCATTCATTTGTATGTAATAAATCATAGAGTAAGGAATAGACATTGGTATGATTTTGACCCTTCCATTGGTGACTACTTTTTAGACACATAAATTGAAGAAGCACATTATACCTCTTGGATAATCTAATACAGTGGCAACCATTGTTCTTTAGTTACTCGTAGCAATGCTTTTTTTTTGTAAATCTCCACAATATATTAATTAAGAGAAAAGGATAAAATTACATAGCAAGGAATCCCTTGAGGCATCCTGGTATAATGGAACCATCCCAGCATTACAGAAAAAACAGAACTAGCAAGACTATTACAGAGCGACTTGTGGGCTATACAAAAAAAATGCCTCTTATGGCAGGGCCGAGACCAAAAAACAGTTTGAGTGTAGTGCGTAATAAGGATGACTAGACCATACAAAAAAAACATGAGACAACTATAACAAAAATATGAACAGAGCAGGGAGGCCCGGTCTTCTCATCACTCTTCCAAGTGGCTAGAGAGGCAATTATTCAAGAGGAAATTCCTCCAAAATGGGGCAACCCCCTGAAAACTATTCCTCAGGTAGCTTCACAGGAAGCGGTTCAGATTTGCAAGCAACGAGAAGGTATGGTTCCACATGGTTGCAGATCTTCTTTCATGGCAGAGAGCCAATTGTGGAAGGGACCGGGAACGGTGTAGGAGCAACCATCGATGAAGCAGGATTAGGAGTTGACAGGAACAAATCTGTAGTAGCAGCTGTTGCAGGCCCTTCCGAGGGTCGTCCACTGGCGTTCTGGACATCGAAGACACCACCTCAATCACATCTACCTCCAGAGTCTTCCATGTCCGGACCCCTAGCCATGAGGACATGTTGGCTCCAAAAGAATGTGGCATCCAGGTCGGCCAATAATTCATCCAAATCGATAAGTTTGGCCCTGGTGGCCAACATCTGATTCTTGGTTGAGCCCCAGTTTCCCAACATATCATCCATGAGCTTATCGAGCATATTTTTTATAATCCAATAATGGTTGATGGTGCCTCTATTGTTTCCTGAGGACAAGTGGTCCGCCACCAGCTTCCCTTCCCATTCATCAATTAAATTATGGCTAGTGAAGGAGATGCCAATATCATATCCATCGCCAATGGGAGGAGAGCACTGGGATTTGCTTCGGCTCCCACTACCTCGACGAGAAGTGTCGCACGGCTTGGTCATGGCGGATAGCATGGTGAGATTCCACAACCATATCCACAGCTGAGCACGATGGTGCATAGAGCATAACCAGCGCCAAGGAGAAGCCAACAGAATGCAGTCATGGGTGCCTGCCAGCCCATTTATGGAGCAGTGATCCAGGTTCGCACGAGCCATATTAAATTGCAGAGAGCCTAAAGGAAGGTGCAGGGAGTCGAAGTGAGGGTCATCTTGAATGCGCATAGGGCCGAGGTGAGGGAAAGGTGTACCAGAGTTGCAACCAGCTAGCCGGTGAGAAGACTTGCGAACAAAGGATCGGGAAGGTGCCATAAATCCGCAGGTGGGAGAGAAGGCAGATGTTAAGTGCATGGGTCGTGCGTGCCATGTTTCGGGTGCTTGGGTTGAGGTTACTCCTACGCGTTCCCTCCTTGTGTTATGCACGTTCTCCCATGTGTCACGGTGATGTCCGCATCCGGGGTACTCGTAGCAATGTTATATTGAGTAATACTTTTAATTATGAAGTTAGAAAAACCGTATTGCACTCGCTTTCTAGTTATATGGTTGCATGAAGATTTGTTGAAGTAAATGAATACATGTATGCTTAACTATGTATTTAAAATAACCTTATAAATTTAACGGATATTAGTTAGTGCTTTGCAATTGGAGAGATCATTGTGAAAAGATTTGGTAAAACTTTCCTAAAATACTAACTTGAAATTTCGGGTACATGTGATAGTGGTACTCGACTGTATGTCTGCTAAATATCTGTTGTATCACTCTAGTATTTATCTTCAATAAATTTGACATCTCTGCTCACCACTACTTTCTTGGTGATAGGATTATACGGTTTATAGGCTTTTTGTTGTTCATTGTAACCTATGAAAATACACATTTCACTCTTCTTGTCTAACTTCTTCCTTAACTCATCAGGTATGTGTGTGAATGCAACACATCCAAATATCCTGAGATGTGACACACAAATATGAGTGCCACTCCATGCTTCTTTAGGTATCTTGTCTTTGACACTTACTGTGGGAGACCTGTTCAGTAGATATACTGAACATGCAATAGCTTCTTCCCAATATTCATCTGATAACTTGTTGTATGAGAGCATCCTTTGGGCCATGTTCATGATGGTCCGATTCTTCTGTTCTACAACTCCATTCTGCTGTGCAGTGTATCTGGTGGTGTACTGGTGCTAGATTCCATGCTGCTTACAGAACTCTGCAAATTCATGAGAGACATACTCACCTCCATCATCTAATCTGAGTATTCTGATTTGGTTTACCTGACTTCTTTTTAGTCAATGCTTTGAATTCTTTGAATTTGGAGAAGGCATCTGCCTTATGTTTTAGAAAGTAGATCCAGAATTTCCTTCTATAATCATCAATAAATGTTAAGAAATACAGACTACCTCCTATAGACTGGGTTTGCATGGGTCCACATAGGTCTGTGTGAACTAGTTCAAGGTGTTCTTTGGCTCTAGATGTGGAAGTGAGGAAGTTGTCCCTTTGGTGTTTCCATAAAATACAGTCTTCACAAGAACTTGACTGTTCATTCATGACAGGTAATCCTTTGACCATGTATTTTTTTTGCAGACGAATCAAACTCTGAAAGGGTAGATGACCATACCTACAATGCCACAACCAGGTTTCGTCTTGGCTAGAGATAGTATGAGCATATGACTGTGACAGGATAGCACTCCTCAGGTTGAGTGGGAAAATTCTATTCTTGGTCATACTATTCTGAATCAGTTGACCCACACTGATCAGTGGGAGAATGGATATGCAATGTATACAGTGAAGTTATTTATTTTGTAAGTTGTAATTGTGAATGTTAGACTTATGGGACTGAGGAAATGATGCAAGTTAATGATGGGGGCATGAATCCACTAGGGGAGAGGGGTCGACTGGCTATGAATCCGTAAAAAGAGTTACAAGTGTCATCTTAAGATATTAACCCTAGGTTAACGGTCAATCCTAAGAAGGATTGCCAAAGACATTTTAGCTATCGTCGGGTAATAACAAGATCCTATGGCCTAATTATTTAGTTAACTAATGTTAGTGATCCTAGTTAGAATTAAGTAAGTTATCATTATAAGATGTATATCACAATGAGTATTTTGGGTATATATATATATATATATATATATTTAATCATTTCCCAATCAAGAAGGATTACTTTCCAAATGTGAATAATAAATATACTTATATAATAGATTCATAAAAATATTTAAACATATGAATATATAAGTATATAATATTAATAAACAGAGACCATAATTTGGGAGAGCATGCTCCTTGTTCTAAAGATATGGTTAATAAAGAAATGAATAGGGACTAAAGATATCTTAGGAATATTAAATAAAATATTATATGGTTGTTTATTATAGAGCACTCCCTATTTTTTTATGAATACGAATCAAATCAAAGTTAGGAGGAGAATCTTGAGAGATCAAGGTGAGTTAGGCGCTCCAATGTAATGTCTCCATTCAAATAAATCTCAAGAAGGGAAAATTCCACCAATCTACTAGTTTCCTAGGTTGGGGTGGAAACATTAGATTTGGAATAAGGGAACTAATAAATCCCAAATGGACATTATCTTGACATAAATATATTAAATGGGGCTAAATAAATATTTATGATGAGAAAATAAGATGGCACTTGTCATGGAGACACATTGGTGGTGTGGGACCCACACAAAGCTAGATTCCCAATGCCACATGGAATTCCACTCTCTCCGATTCGAATCCAAGGTGGAATCCACCATTCTTGAGGGAGTTGGAAGGGAATAATACTTGGCATGACTCAATGAGGTCGAAATTTAGAGGAATAGTAACTCCCATGGAAGAGGAAGAGGCATTTTGGAGCTAGTGGGGCACTTGGGCTAGATTCCTTAGCTTCTATGACACCAATGATGAATATGCCTATGACACTTATGACAAAATCATACATGATGGCTTAAATCTGACATACATGACATGTCAGGGCTAAAAATATCCTCCAAGAAGACGCACAAGGGAGTTAGGGAAGCCAAAGAGACACCTATTCGAAATCAGTGAAGGAGGAGGCTGGAATTGGAGGGACAAGTGGCATACATTGGAATCTCTTCCTAATTTGAGTTGGAATGAATCTCATGGATGGAATTCGAGCTAAGGAGGTCTTTGGAAGTTTATAAAATTCAAGAACAAAGAAGGGATTAGCTTTTGATCATTTTACATTTTTCATTTGGAGAGGAGAGCTAGTAGAGTGTTATTCTACTTGCGTTAGCACCAATTTGGAGGGTGAAAGATTCCCTTCCTAATTGGAAATTGGAGAGGCCATTCAAACCTTTCATTTGGAGCTACAATGGAGTCATTTTTTGCAGGTTGAAGCTACAGGGCAGCTTGTGATCACATCTCCTTCATCTTGCTTCTACAACTATTCTCTCATTTCTTGTCATATTATTGCTCCTTGAGGAGAGGTGCACTTGGTGAGGTGATAATCTATTTGGGATAGCTCTTGAGGCTCCATATTCTTGTAATCTGATATATATACTGGGCATGTGCAAGCTAATGAGGGTCACTTTTGGTGCGTTAGATGCAATAGAAAACTGAAAAATCAGGCATCCCTCAACTTGCTTGGATTTTTTGAGATACTTACGCAATATATATTGCATTGAGTAAAAAAGATGAAATGTAGGAAATTGAATCACGTTTCCGAATATATAACTTAAATGTATTGAAATTTTTCATAGGTATGTCAAGTTTCATGTTTTCTAACAATCACTTTTTATTTTTTTGGCAAATGATAAGATATATGTTTTTGTGGGTGCAGCCTTTCAATGCCTAAATGACGGTTTCGGGATACAAAAATCAGTAGACATATATAGAACCTGTAGCACTAGTGCAGTGCTATTTTTCCAAAATTAAATGTTTAATTTTTATTTTTATTTTAATTATGTAAGTGATCAAACCTCGAGAACGGTATGTCAAATGTGGGTGCAGCCTTTGAAGGCCTTAATGTAGTTATTTTGACTTGGATTTTTTATAGCATGTAGAGGTCGGTGTCCTCTAGTGCAACATATAAGTTTTTTTTAAATGGTTGTGAAATGAAAAAGTTACGGAATAAACACTAACAGTATGTTTTTTGACCAACGGAGTGATGACACAAGAAAATTAGGAAATAAATAGAAAATCTCAATATTTTTTTTTTTAAATTACATATTTGAAAACTGCATAAACAAATTCTATCTATCCCTAAAATTTCGTCACTAATGGTCAGGTGTGTCATGCTGTAAAGAGTGGTGGAAAACAAGCATACTCAGAAAAATGCTGAAAATGTCAAATTAACTATGGTCTAAAAATTCCTTAGCACGGGTTTGGTAAGTCCGAACCAGCCACATAGGACAGTGGTTGACACGCGGGCACGGGAGGATAATGTGATTAGGAGCTCAAGAACGCGCGCACGTTATGTTTAAATTCAAATAACGAGTGCGCATTATATTTAAATTCAAATTTTAGTGTTTTGGCGCTCAATGTTATAAGCAACGCACTAGCGTTATGGGATTAAATAACGCGCGCACGTTATAATCTTCACAAATTTATGTTTTGAAGTGTTAGATTGGGTGAGATAAAGATAATGATAATGAGGATGATGAAGATGAAGATGATGATGGTGATGAAGATGATGACGGTGATGAACATGATGAAGATGATGATGGTGATGATGATGATGATGATGATGATGAATATCATGATGAAGATGATAATGATGATGAATATGGTGATGATGATGATGATGATGATGATGATGATGATGATGACGTAGATGATGATGAAGATGATGATGATGATGAGTATGACGCAGATGATGATGATGATGATGATGTAGATGATGATGATGATGACAATGAAGATGATGGTGATGAATACCACAACGATAATGATGAATATGATGAAGATGACGATGAGGATGATGATGATGATGAAGATGGAGATGACGATGACAATGACGATGATGATGATGATGATGAAGATGGAGATGACGACGATGACGATGATGACATACTCTCTCTTCTATGGTTTTACACCTCTCTCTCTCTCTCTCTCTCTCTCTCTCTCTCTCTCTCTCTCTCTGTAAACCCCCTCTCCCTCTCCCTAACCTCTCCCCCATCCCTAACCATCTTACTCTTTCTATCTCCCTGTTACTCCCCCTAGCCCAAAACCCCCTCCTCTCCCTAGCCCTTACTAACCCGGGCTCTCTCAGTCCTTCTCTCTTCCCTACACCTCCACCTACCTCTAACCACACCTTCCATCTCTCTTTCGCAATCCCTACAACCAACACCCTCTCCTCTGTCACTCTCTCTCTCCCTCCTCCCCCCCCAATCATTATTAACGCCCTCTCAGTCTCTCTCTCTCTCTCTCTCTTCCCCTCACTAACCCCCGTCCTAGCCCCTTACCCCTAACTAACCCCCCCTCTCTCACTCTCTCTTCCTTGCTTCTACACCTCTCTCTCTCTCCCTCTCCCTCTCTCTCTCTCCCCCCTCTCTCTCTCTCGTAATCCCCCTTCCCCTACCACTACATGATGATGATTATGATGATGATGATGATGATGAAGATGACGATGATGATAATGGTCATCATCATCCTCGTCATCTCCATCATCATCTTCATTCTCATCATCATCCTCACCACCATCTGCATCATGATTGATGATTGGCCATCATCATCATCATCCTCTTCTTTATGATCACCATCATCATCACCATCATCATCATCGTCGTCGTCATCTCCATCTTCATCATCATCATCATCCTCATCGTCGTCGTCATATCCATATTCATCATCATCATCATCATCATCCTCATCACCATCTTCAACATCATCATCATCATCATCATCATCATCATCATCATCATCATCTTCATTAGCATCATCATCATCCTCATAATCCTCGTCGTCATATTCATCATCATCATCATCATCATCATCCTCATCATCCTCATCACCAACTTCATCTTCATCATGATTGATGATTGATCATCATCATCATTAGCATCATAATCATCATCATCGTCATCCTCTTCTTTATCATCACCATCATCATCCTCATCACCATCTTCATCATGATTGATTCATCATCATCATCATCATCATCATTGTCATCATCATCAGCAACAGCATCATCATCATCCTCTTCTTCATCATCATCATCATCATCATCATCCTCATCATCCTCGTCGTCATATTCATCATCATCATCATCATCATCATCATCATCATCACCATATTCATCTTCATCATGATTGATGATTGATCATCATCATTATCAGCACCATCATCATCATCATCATCGCCATCCTCTTCTTTATCATCACCATCATCATCCTCATC